>CAJSYZ010000008.1:1366706-4363151 GCA_910574455.1 Trichaptum fuscoviolaceum | reverse complement strand
AAACCCTAGCCCTAGCCCTAGCCCTAACTCTGCTTGGTCCTCCAGCGGCTCGTCACCTTCGTCCTGGTCCGGATCTTGCTGACAAAGCGGTTTTTGTTCTAGAATCTGGATAGCGGTATTGCAGATGTCTTCGAGGTCTGTGACAGGAATTAGAGGAAGCTAAACTACAGGACTATCAAAGCACTTACGGCCTTCAAGGAATGCAGGACCAATGGTTTGAAGAGTCTCGGCTAATCCAACGCAGAGGGCAGAGACGACAGACCTGAAAGAAAGAAGTCAGTATTGGTCGTGTAAATATAAGAATATGATCAAGATCAGAACAGAATCCATATGTAGTCTCATGAAGCATCGAAGTGAGCTGAGTTAAAGGAGCTCATCATGTAAAGGGCACGGGAAAGCATTACTCACTTGTTGTCCTCAGTCCCATACATGTCCAGCAGTGGCACCAGTGCGTGCGCAATGAGGTCTTTGACGTTTTGATGGAGCGGCACAGCGATCGCTAAGCCGGGCTGCCAATCCTGCGGCTCACTCAGCTTGTAGAAGGTCTTGATGATCTCGAGGATGCTTTCTGTCGCACTCTTCCGGATGCCCTCGTAGTAGTGGTGGAGTAGGTTTTATGAGCTCGAGCACGGACGGCTCAATGTACGGCAGGAAATGTTCGCCTGTCGCGGCGAAGACGGTGCCGATCGTGTCTGCAGCGATCTCCTTCTCCACGGCGATTGCTGAGTTGACCTCGAAGAGGTTGTCGTCGCTGAGGGATTCCGTGTCGTCGTCAACCTCGATCGTCGCGTTCGTGTTCTCGTCCTTGATCTTGATAGCAGAAGTTGCGGAGTCGCCGGTGGTAAAGAACCCTCGGTGAGTTCCTCATCTACTGCTAGAATTTGAGCAAGGGTGAAGGTGGATTTTAAGAATTACTCACCGGAGCCCAAGGATTTGTCCTGCTTGATGCTGTCCAGCAACGACGGCACAACCTAGCTGATGTAGGGCGCGGACTCGTCTCCAACCACCCAGACCACCACGCCGAAGAAGAGGAAGCTGCACTCTCGTAGTCGTGCGTTGCCCGTCTTGATGCCGTCGAAGGCCTGGTGATCGTGACTGCGAAGTACGGGCAGAACGCCTCTTTTCCTACCGCCTCTGCGAATGTGCTCACCGCATCCATGACAATTCCCCTCAGCCCCGTTTCCTCGCCCTCGCCAGACAGAACTTGACCATTGTCGGCGGGAAGTGCAGAAGGAAGTCGCCTCGCGACGCGTGTGCGGCGGACCCGATCGCACCCGTGACAACGGCCTTGACCTTGAGCGGCGCGGTGTCGAGCAGGCCAGAGAGGCGCACCATGAGCAGCGCAAGGTAACCTTCGATGACGTCCTGCAGGCCTGGCGCTTTGCGGGGTTGGCGACAACTTGAAGCGCGGGACGAGTGTAGCGTGCCTGCCAGTTCTGATCTGAGACTCGGACGCGGCGCACGCCGGCATCGTGGTCACTGCCAGTGCCAGTGTTCCCTGATGCGGCAGAAATCAGTCACAGGCCATCGTCGCCATCGTCAATCCCTTTCTCCCCGACATGTGCGAGTCTAACTTTGCCTTCCCGGCGCAGAACAGAGCCTGTGTCTGTATCTCGTCACAACTATATGATAGGAGGAGTATGTTCTTTTCATTGCCAGCGAACCCGCGCGTGTCGTCTGATCTGACTGAACCACGCAACATGATCGCCGCTACTGTTGCTCAACTCACTCACGCACCTGACCTACCTGACATTAACGAGGCCGCGCATCCGCGAGATCCTGGCGTGCGATGGTGGGCTCGAGCGGCCCGTGCGCCTCCTGCGCGACTTCTCCTGAAAACGTCTCTGCGATCTACGGCCTCGCGCCGCTCGTGTCGACGCTGAACTCAGCTCACTGGCATCTGCAACCACTTCACGTGTTCGAGGCGTGGCTCGCAAACATGGGCATTGCGGTCTGTCCGGCAGCAAATAATTATGGGTGATTTGCAAAGCATACTCGATCGAATAAGCAACTACTACGAGAAAGCGAACAATGGACGTAGAAGACCGCTGTTAAGACTTCGTATGTTCAAGTTCTCTTTTCCCTTGATTACTTACATTTATGATCATAATAGGGATCACGGTCTCATACACGATCTTCTGGCCTCCTTCTTCTTCTTAATAGATAGACAGAATACAACCCTGAAGTTGTTGCCCGAGATCGTGAGTTTTCATCACTGTAATCTTCGTTCTTGCGATGTTTACTGACATCTGTCACATGAAAGACTTCTCAAAGGCGCAGGGATGGTCCTTCATCTTCCTCTCCATCCGGACCCATGCGGCATATGCGGCAAGACCGGACGGAAAATGGCTACGGACAGCTTCCTTAAGGCAATCGTCATAGTGGAGGCTGAACGCTATCATATCCTCACCTAAAACGCAGTGGAATGCGCCGTGTCATTAAAGTGCAGTTGTAACGCCAATCGGTGGGATAGATGGATGTCTCCCGCAGTTGTGAACACTTATATTTCTCAAAAGCTGACCTGTGTACTTATTGCAAAGTGATTAAAACTTTGACCGAGCGTTTGCAATTTGAATTACGCGTGTGGTTGAGTAGTGGCATCTGCGATATTCCCAGCGCTCGCTATTAAAAGCATCGTTGAATATTGCATTAGCATTAAAAATGGAACTCATTCCTTGACAGCATTATTTCAGAGATGAAGGGTTATTCTCAACAAACTGTAGACGGCGATGGAGGAAAGTGGCACGACTGTACCGTATGTGATCAGCAACTCAAATCTCTGGCCACCAGAACCTGCAGTCCAAGTTGCCTCTACCTTCCTTCATTCTCTTCCTTTCATTACTCAACACGGAATTTCTAGTTTCTCGCAAACCGTCTAGAAGATAGCATATTGTTCAAGCAATGTAGGAGAAAGACTTCCTCTGAAGGAGTCCATTTTGCCAACACCATGGATTTGAGCTTCCAACAACACCGAAGGGTATTATCCTGGAGCAATTTTTGCATTAAGCCCGTTTGCTATCGGTTAAGGTAATCTGGATTGCATCTATAAAGTACTCGCAAGTATGTTTAGATGCTAGGCTGTTACGTTGAAGCAAGGGCAGTCTAATACAACTATAGATCTTGCATTTTCTATGTTGAACAACCGGTTAACTTGGCCCATGAATAGAAAATTAAAATTTATTGGATGAATGGATCTTTTCTTTGCCGGCGTTCAAGGTTTTGTCTCTGTAATACAATCAGTATTAACGAACTCTGTGGAGCTATATAAGGATAAGATAGACTAGCAAAACCAGAGACAGTGCTATCCTATCAAGTGCCGTATCTGCACCTGCCTCTCCGTTCTGAAAAGCAATCTCAAACTTCCCGCAACATCCCACTCCCAGTCTAAGTTCGATCGTAAAAGCTGGCCCCATATGTGCCTTTTCAGACATATCTGTTTATATAGACCCCATTGTCCCCTCAGTTCCGAGTCTGTGCGTTGATTGCTAGGGTACCGTATTTTGAACGCCTCTTTGAACTCCCTGGTTACATCGCTCTCGCTAAGATCAGGTTGTACTCTGCGTGCTCCATTGAACCAACGCCGGACCCTTTCGTTCGTTAGTCTTTTGTCTGACGTCGGAGTACGAATAGGCTGCGGTGTGCTGTATTCTAGAACCAGAATGTGAAAGTCTCTTTCGAGCTCATCAAAGGAGAATAAGAGTCGCAAAGCACGTTGCTTCGATGATTGGACAAGAGTACGGAGTATGGGAGGGTCGTCATTCTCTGCCGTTATTGTTGCCTGTATCCTCCTAGGGAGCAATTTCATCCAGACAATGGGATATGTCTCCATTTGCTGCCGAACCCTTGGGAATAGCACTCTAGCATCTGTGTCTCTGATACTGGGATATCAGATCGGAGATATCAGAATATGCATAGTAAGAGCGCATTTTTCAGAACATACACTAAGAATGGCGCACGGACCGCTAATCGTAACTCCGTGATCTGCATATCACCCATGATTGAGCTCAGAGCAACAGCTTCATTTGCTGCTCTATCGATCCACTGGATAAATACTGACATGACCATGATGTGAAGCTTCAAGACGTTTGCACCGGGAGCGAGCTCCGCCCTTGCGTGACATAGGCGAAGAATAGACTGTAAGAGAAAGATGAAGAGAAAGAATACAAGTTCCATGATCTCTTCCCAGCTGGGGTCATGACCAGAACGATGCGCTAGTGGACGTCTATCCGGTGTTTGTTGGAGACAAGAAATAGCCTGGGCAAGGATGGTGCATGCATCGGTGATTGGTAGAAATAGATTGTCAATATTATATCTGTGAGAAGTTAAGCTTACTAAATCTGTTCCAAAGTAAGTACAAAGACACGACGCACCGACACAATTCCAGCACACTGAAAAAGCGCCTCCGTAGTAATTGGGCAAGTTCAAGCGATGGCTGTGATTGTACATTCAGGATAACGGTTGCCTGCGCTAGTCCACTGAGTAATGTGTAGTACTTCTTCTCCGGGTGAAAGTCCTGCAGAGAATTAGCTAGACCCTCTAGATGAGTTATCGGCTCGGCCTGGGCAACTGCAGCTAGAAAGAAGGATCCCATTACGTGCCCTTTGTCTAGATCGGATATGCGGATTAGAGCTGCAACAGCCGCTGCACATCTGTTGTAAGAGTCTGACCTTGATAAAATTTTCAATCCTAGATCAGTCCTTCTGTCTTTATCGTGTTCAAGATTCACATGCGTACTGTGTTTGGCGAATAAGTCCCTTCAGACCGGATATAATAGTTGAGCCAACTCGTCTTTCATCTAAATCGGCTAAAAGTCTGCTTAATGGAAGGCTCCGAGAATACTCGAAGGCAAAAGGTGCAGAAAACATCATCTCTATGTATCGAACAATTGCTGCTGGAGGAAGAGTATTGATCTTGATGCGAAATATGACTCTCTCCATTTTTCGTCCAAGGAATTGATAGATGTGCTTATCAATTAGGCGCCCAGGTCCGGGATTATCATCGATGGTGGCGTTTGTTGAGAACGAACTGGCAGAGATTATACTACCCACTTCCACAAGCGCAGAGCTTTCGCTTTCATGGGGTGGAGGGGTAGCGGGTGTTGGTAGAAGCTTTTCGATCTTCCGACCAAGTCGCTGATAGACGTATTTGTCTACCAAGCGCCCAGGACCGGGGTTATCGTCGACTGTTGCGTTTGTTGAAAAGGAGCAAGTAGACCCAGCTGAGTCTGAGTCTACATCCGCGTCAGAGTGTGCTATGTAACCTCTGGATTCGAGGAAGTCGCCTGTGGGACCCCAGTCGGAGAGGAGGTACTGTAGGTCGTCGTTCAAGCCATTCGAAGACTTTCTGAACCGTCTGGAAATGGACTCCAGCACTTTTGGCATAGCGCGAGTAACGTTGCTGGTGTAGATGCAGAGAGTGCCTGGGAGAAGTTGAGAGGCACAATGCGAGCCTGAATTGTTATTCTGTGATGGTGGTAGTGGTGTGTAGACTTAGCAACGTGACGACTCAGTTCTAATGCCACGTTTTCGCGCACTGAAAAATTCGGACACAGCCGCTTTCTTAATTCATCAGAGCGTCTAGCAGTGCGTGGGATCCGGATAGTCTTCTTTCTTCTCTTCCAAGCAAAAAGTTCATCCGATTGTGCTTAAGTACTTAGGCCATCTCATACTTTGAAGACGCTTCTCTGCAGCAAGCAGCAAGGCCCGATATTGTGATTATTCACTGGCAGCTGATCCTGGTGAATAAGCATCTTCTACACTCTTCAATCCTTCGCCACACGTGCTTTGCAGTATTCCCGATGGCTATCATGCAACTTGCAGCTCCCATATTGGTATGCTATGGAGATCAGACGCGTGCTGCAAGACCGGACTATTCCTAGTGCTGTTTTGCAGTGTACAGTACATATCCACAACTATAGTCCTCAATGGGTCGGGCCGACCCTTATTGGCCCGGGGTCGGCCTTGACCCGACCCCGTGGGCCGGGTCAGTAAAGGGCCGGGTCATGGAAGGTCAAGGGGTGGCCGGGTCGGGGGTCAGGCAATGTTGAGATTTACTTGACCCTCTGTGACCCGGGTTGACCCGACCCGACCCCCGACCCTTAATAATACCCATTTTGGTACTTACCAGTAAACTTTCAACTAAGCTTAGGCCAAAAAGGGCGACTAAGTTAACTTCTGTAATAGTATCTCTTTTTACTTACTTAAAACTGCTTTATATCGGTAATATACCGGTCAAAAAGGTAGCATGGGTCTTTTAAGCACCGTGAGAAATCAATGAAAGTAAACTTCGGTGCTTCATATCTCTGCACAGACTGTATCTAATAAAGTGTTATTGACATATGCATATATTTAGCTGTTATAGCACTTAAAAATCATCTTAATATAATGATATTTATACTTACTAGATTTAATAGGGCCGACCCGGGGCCGACCCTCGGTTGACCTTGACCCGACCCCCAATGACCCGACCCGGAGGGTCAAAGAGGGTCAGGGTCAGGGTCGGGCACTTACCTCAAAATGCTGACCCGGCCGGGTCGGGGGTCAGCTAAAAGATGCCCTGACCCGGCCCGACCCGGCCTTTGAGGACTATATCCACAACTCTTTCATCCTGATTTCTGAGTGCGGAAGAACGGGGCAGGGCGGGCGTAAGCGGCACGCTTAACTTGCAGAGTAGTTGTGAAGACATCCATGGACTCAATACATGGAGAAACGCGAGAAGAGAGTGGTTTTGAAAGGAAGACGCTGCAACAAACGATTCCGAGTCTGTTCAACTTGAAGTTCACGGAGAGCACGTGATTTTGACAGTCAGAATGTCGCGGTTAGGTTTCACGACTGTGAGTTGGTTTTGCCACTGTTTGTCTTCCAGTCGTTCATGGTCAGCTCAAGAGTGCAAGGTTCAGATTACCTTAGTTCATCCGAACCCGGGCTTAAAAGGAGTTCACTGGACTGCTGCAATCTCCTTGTTTTCATAAATCATCTCAGTTCACCATGGATGGTCATCCACAGTTGCGTTGCAACTCGCTTTGCCCATGCCCATAGACGCGGAGGTCTGCCAGTGTGTCTTGGAAAAGCGACGTTGTTGTACTATGTGGTTCAAGGTGGACCCATTTACAGTGATAGCCACTGTGTCCAAGAAGCCGCTGCCCCAGTTCGCTGGTAATTTGCTTAAATCCCCGAGATTGCAGCAACATGGACGAAAGACATGGATGCGAGCTCGGAGAGAACGGGAGGACGGGATGGATGGATTGACAAGGTCTTTGAGGCCTTCTCTGCAATCCATCGGGTTGTCAATTGATTCAATGTCTTGCCCAGGAATGACCGTGTCCCAGCTGTGTACTGCACATAGTACCAGTAGCTTGACAATCATTTCTGCGCAAGTCGTCGACCGCCAATCAACCATCGGTCCCCGGGCCATTCCTGGAAGACGCAGAAACGCATGTGGCAAGCCGTGGGCCACCACCGGCACCATTGTCGCAAACGACGACCAGCAATTGGCGGGCGGACATGCAGAGTTCAATCAAACGCAGATGTGCAGGTGTTTGGTATTGAGAACCGGCGAAGACTTGAAGAGGATTGGGGCTTTTGACATTCTTTTGCAGCGGAAAGACGACATTCGGAAGTTACCGGAGGCGTCAAGGTGCCGGTTCCGAGTTCACTGGCAGTAATGTCTTGTCAAAGCACGGTCCTCTTTTCTCTCTGCACGAATGCTCATCACTGATTTATTATTTGCTGAACCCTACCAGCGTCCGGCAGTCTTTGTGGATTGCAGTTCTTCAAATCCGAGTTGCCCGAAGTAATCTGGGGTGTGGATGGTCGAGAAAGAAGCGTATTTTGGAAATCTGGTAGCCGAAGCTAGTCGCTTGCAAGTGGCGTCGATGAAGGTGCTCTGAACAACTTTTGGTAATGGTTGGATGGATATAATGCATGGGATGCACCATGGGTAGCGCAAAGAAAATCATCATCCGACAACATGACGAGCAACATGGATTCTCAACTTTGCTTCCTTTCGCCAAACGTAGTACACGATATATTGCGAAGGTGCGTCGGATATTTCATCCTTAGACGTCCTTTACACACGATTTTGAGTTGATTATAGGAATCGGAAACTAGGCTCACGAATTAGAAGGCCTAGGACTGGTAATGGGCTGGACTCGGACGAGACAGGATGAATGGATCGACGCGTCAGCCCAGGGCCGGACTAATGTTCGAGGCCTATTCTGGAAGACGGACGGAAGGACGACGTTGGCCCAGGTGTCTGGATCGATTGGGTTGTTGATCGACATGTTGCTTGGATGTCCATGTAGCGGTTTGATGGCGGTGCGCAAAGTTTCGATGGTATCTTCCTTTGGCAATCCTTACTTCTGCACGGAAACGAAGATTCACAATTTCCGGTAAAGCTTAACCACGCAACTGGTTATACGGACCCGGCGAGCGCAGAAAGGTTGTCAGCGGTTTCAGTTTGTCGGACGAGAAACGGTGCCCAGGAAGACTCGACAGCGGGCCCGGGCTGTGATTTGAATAGATCGCGTTCGCGGGTACGGAGATTAGTGTGCAAATAGTGCGATGCTCCAGAGCTCCACCGCGTTCTCGACAGATGGAAGTGCGCATGGGAGCATCGAAGCAGTCGGCAACTCGGGCGAGGTCCCCCTCGGCACATAATCCAGAGCGTTGATTTGATTTGATTCTGATTTGATGCGGCGATCGGTGCCAGTGTACCGCCCGCGTGTGGGGCAGTTTTGAGTCCGAAGCTTTGCCATGACCGCGATCGCCGGGCTGCTGGTCGATTTCTCATCTGCCTCCCTCGCCGCCTCTCCTCCTGGCCGTTCTCTCTGCCCCTTTGCGCTCAAACAAGTTGCGAATACCTGGGGCATATCGCTGGGATACCAAGGCTCGGCTGAATAGATGAATAGAGATGCAGGTGCGCCCGCGCGTGGGTGGCCGAGTGGAGCGCAGTGCGATAGCGAGAGGGAAGAAGGAAGTGGGCACTACGTCATTGGTGCATTGGGCCAATGGGACAGGATACAAGGGCGTCATGCTTGCCGGGAAAGGCAGGTGGCGCCTGGAGAAGTTGAAGATGCGATTGAATTGTCTGCCAGACGAGGGCGTTCAATGCCAGTGGGAGAGGAGCACTGGCAGAACGCGCCGCGCGTCCAAACCTCCTTCATATCCATCCCTTCCTCACCTTCCGCCCCCCTCCTCCTCTCCTCCTCTCATTTAGCTCCCCACTCTCACTGTTGTTTTCCTCTCACTAAGCTGCCCGTTTTCCTCTGATTTTTTTTGCGACGACCTAGACCTCTGGAGCGAAGCATCGAGCCGATCGACTTTGCTCTGGACATGATTTCTTAACGACCCACTTGAACAAAAACAGCGACAACGTTACTTCACCCATCTCTGGGTCCTTGGCCTCGTATTCCCCATCAACGCCCAGCTTCTGCCTCTGCCTGGACCAACGACCAACAAAGCATCTCGCCAACCGCGCACTCCCTCCTCCTTCCGTCCATCTCATCCTCCAAACAACTCACCCGCACACCAAAAGCAAACTTACGCATACCATGAACGACGACCTGCCGTGGCCCGAGCTCGGCAACGTCTCGCGCGGTGCGACCCGCGGAAACCAGGGCTCCAAAGGTGCGCTCGGGCCCCCCGACGCCAACGGCTGCGCCCTCCTCCAGCTACGCGTCCAGCCCGGCGTGCTCGCCGTGCGCCTCAACGCGCGCGCGACCGAGCAGTACCGTCTGCTCGACGCCGAAGTGCAGGCCGCGCTGAAGCTGACGAAGACGTACTGGCGAAAAGCCCGCAGGCGGCAGGACTACGACGCGCGCGCGGACCAGGACCACATGGAGCTGCACGAGTGGCTGCAGCAGCTCAAGGACAAGTGCATGGCCCACCTCGAGCTGCTCATGCAGAAGGGCGAGATCCAGGGCCCGCCGTATGCCATGCCGGACGGCGTCGACCTGCCGTTTATGAGGGGTTTCATAGCCCGCCAGGCTGCGGGCGTGCCGCACAACCCGCGCCTGCGCGACATGCCGAGGGACGAGCAGCAGCAGCAGAGGGAGAGGGCCGCGATGGCGGAGGATGTCGCCGACAGTGATACGACGGACGCACGCGCGAGCGACACGGGCGCGGGTCCGAGCAACTGGTCCCAGCGCAGTCCCGTCTCTTCCTTCCAGGGTGTGTATCATCCTTTTCTCCCTTCTTATTCTCTGTCAAAGTCCCTTATTTCTACCCAGCTACGCGCCCGCCCCACAGTCACTCTTCAGCAAGCTCGCCCTCGTGGTCCAAGATCAACACCGACGTCGCCGGCGCCTCTTCGCCCTTCCCCAGCGACCTCAGCGCCATCGTCGCGCGCATCGAGGCCACCAGTACGTGCCCCCTCTCCCATATAATGACCTCACCGCTCGATTCTCAATTTTATCGCAGACCAATCCCTTGGCCGAGCCCGTGCACGCGCTGCCGCCGCGCGTCAGACCGTGAACGACGTCTACGCCCGCTACAGTTCCACCGTCGAGGCCTCGAACCGCGCGGAGCAGGACGTCCAGCGCATCCAGGAGCAGCTGGATGACTTGAGTGAGTTTTCTTACATTTTTGCCTCATTTGATTTGATTCGTTTTTTTTTCCACCTCCCATTCCTTTCGTGTTCGTTTGACATTCTTTCGTACCATTTTTTTTCCTTTTCCCGTCCCTTGCGTTGCGCTGACGAACGCGATATCTTCCTGCTCTTTTTTTTTCACAATCTTCCGTTGCATTTTTTTTTCGGACTTCGTGAAAAATTTACCTTACTGACTCAGCTCCTCCACGCTTCTTCTCCACCCCACTCTGCCCAAAAACACCCACTTTCGACCACTCCATCACTCCACCAACGCACCAATGCACAAATCATGGTCATGGTTCAATGAACAAGTCAACCACATGGTCCGCCTCACAGGCTCGCCGCCAAGCACAGCCAGTACGTGAAATGCCCTCCATTCGTGCATCCTCCGTTTTTTGCATATGTGGTTTCTTCTCTTCTCCTTTCTCCGTCTGTCTGCAAAGCTTAAGCTTAATTGTCGAGCTGCTGTTCTGATTGGCTTAGACGGTGGGGCGGGGCCGCCTTTTCTTTGACCCGCCCGTCCAATCTTCTATGCGCATTTCCCCGCTTTCCAGTCCTTCTATTAAATTTCCTTCCGTTGTCTTCTCCTCTCCCTTTTTTTTTCTTATCTCTCTGTTTTGGGTTTATGCCGGCTGCGTTGATAAAAACGATAACACACGATTATGCGATACATGATGCATATTTTTCTTTGCAATTCTCCGACTTTATTTCGTGATTGGAAGCGATCCGATCTGAAAAATCCCGGAAGTCCGGATACCGAGATGCGAATATGTGAATGGACGTCCGGTGTGGAAATCTAGTGCGCAGGCAAATTCATGTGTTGGTTCATGTGTTTCCACGCTGTGTTGCTTGGGAGGACATCCCACATCCCACAGAGCGCTCTCGACCTTTGCTTTTTTTGTTGTTGCCTTTACTTTTCATTGCGCGAATTTGCTATACGACCGGAATCGAGGCTAGGCTATCTCTCAGTCTTTTTTATCTATCTTTTTAAATTAACTAAATTAACCCTTGTGTTCGTTGGGACTTTGCTTTTTTTCTAGTTCCGTCGACGATGGCCCTCCCGCCTGCCGCGCTGCCGAGTGGCATGCAGCCCCCGCCGGCACCTGTGTCGTCAATGAGCGCGAGCGCGGTTCACCGTCCGCCCGGAACTGGAACTGGAACTGGAACTGGACCTGGACCTGGACCTGGACCGCCGTCTGCGCACGGACACCACCCGCATCCGCACCAACACACGCATGGACACACGCATGGACACGGGCACGGACACGGGCACGGGCCACATACACCGGTGACGCCGTCGCCGTCGCTCACAGTCGCGGGCCTCCAGTACGGGCCTGACCCCGCCTTGGCGACTTACCAAGTACACCATGGACACGGGATGGCCGCACAGCCGCAGACGCAGACGCAACACTCGGGGTACAGCTCGCCGTGGGGCGACCCGCCGCACGCGCACGCGCTCGTTGGGCCACCTGCGCGGCCTGCATCAAGTGCGAGCGCGGGCGCGGGCGTCGGCGGGATGTCGGTGGGTCTGACTCTGAACGGCGCGCCGGGCGGCTCGTCCCAGCCCCAGCAGCGGTATGGCGGGGAGCTTAGGGACGACTCATGGGGCGGTGGAGGAGGAGGAGGAGAGGGGGATCTAGAGGTGAGTCTTTCAGTTCTGGCTCTGGCTCTGGCTTTTGTGTGGTTTTGTGCTAGAAGCATGCCATTTCTCAATTGGAGGAAATTTGTTTTCTTGGACTCGGAGCGCACGGGGCAGGTTATTGACATGCCCTATTGCCTCCTTGCCTCGTGCCGAACTACCGAGTTACCAATCTGCTCACTTCGTTGTGTACTCACTCCATGACATTTGAAAGTTTTCCGGAACATAATTCCGATGCCTAGCGCTGTTGCTTTTTTCTTCTTTCCGCTCCGGCGCTTCCTGCGCACTGACTCCTTCGTCCGGGGTCTATTGAAAAGGAAAGAATCCCTTCGTCTTCTTCTTCTTCAGGAGCCCTGTCTGAACGCTATCCAACGTGTTGTCTCCATTTCTCCATTATTCCATCACTCCAATTTCACATCTGCTCTTTTTCATGATGAAGTTGGTGTACTGACGAACCGTCTTTGCTTTAGCAGCCTCCAACGCGCGGAGCGAGCCCCATACGAAAGCACCCGCGCGACTGGGACGCGAGTCAGCAGCAGCAGCAGGTCATGCCTGCTTCGCGTGGTGAGTGAGGTCTTTATCGATCCGTCCGTCTTCGTTGCGCCTGGACCGGGCTCTTCGTCCGTTCTTGCCGCCGCCCGCCCGTCTCAACATGATTTCATTACACCCACTTCACCCCCAATTCTCGCCAACGATGCTCTCTTCGGGTACTCCCGTCCTTGTTTATATGACGTCTAGCCTGTGTGTGGGGGGGGGGGGGGGGGCATCGGTGTCTTGTTGACTATTTGGGGGATTGCTTTGGCTGGATGTGATGATGTTGGATATGGTTTAGGCAGTGGTGGAACGCTGATGATGTAGACATGACGCGATGCTGATGAATATTTGTTTAATGCGCTCATGGCCTTCCCTTTTCCTGTCGCGGCAACTGCATCTCAAACGACCCGTTCCCGTTTACCGATACCCCATGACGTCGCTTGATGGGATTCCTCTACACGCACCCGCGCTCAAACTGCGATACGTGCATGCACCACTTCTTCGCTCGACGGATGGGGAATTTCCACGAAAAAAAATATATAATATATGGTGCAGATGTCATCGACGTACGTCCGTTCTCCGCTCGCTCCTTCGCCAGCGCCTCGACTTACCCGTGCTCCCCCTTAACGCCCACACCTCTTGTCTCTTCGTCCACACTCATACGTGGGCCGTGGTCCGGCCCCTCGCCGCCGTACCTCACCTCGCCCTCGCCCTTGTCTCTCGCGACGACCACGAACACGAACATACACGTCTCGACGCCGGTATACGATGATCGCTTGCACAGGGCCAAGAGCACCTACCGCGGAAGCGCATGAACCAGGCGGACGTGCAGTACTCGGCGGCCCAGCACCAACACCAGCACCAACATCAACAAGGCCATGGCCAGCCGCAGTCGCTGCAAAACATGCGCGAATGGCTCGATCCAGGCCACCAATGAGGCGCTTTCGCTGGACGTCACAGTGCCTTCTTATCGATCCATTCCACACACTTCTCTCAGCATTCGCTCGTTTCCCCTTTCACCGATACACGCTGCACCCGTTCCTGGGGACTCTTATATTCGTCCGCGTCGTCACTACTATCGTTTCCTGATCTCTGACCTCATTGGCCTGTCGTCTCTCCGCTTTGGGGTCGAGGTTCCCTATATACGTCATGGTCACTTCACTCATCATTCCGGCTCGCCTTTTCTCATTGGACCGACCATTCACACCCCCCCCCCCCTCTCCCACTCCTCGGTGATTTTCAAATCTCTCTTTCAGCGTCATCCGTACACTGCAAAAAACTGGCAAGGCTACACCCGTCATTCGCCATCTGGACTATTAAACCGTCTTCTTCCGTCTTACAATCTCACCGCCTCGATATTCACCTTATTTCATACATGAATACAATACTGGGACTTGCTCTTATTGTTCTCCTTCCTCCCTTTCTTCTTTTTTTTCGTTTCCCATATACACTGATGTCGACCACACATTGTCGACCGCATAGGGCACTATCAGCCCATATATACTTATTGACTGCATTGATATATTCCCTGCTCATTCATACCATCTTCACACCTATATCTGTTTTCTTTTTTTTGTGGTAATCTGCAACGGACAGTATCCATATCTAGTCACGATCTCCCGCAATCTGTTTCAATAGCGCATACACACGGAAGCCGCATTATACTCTTGTCTTATTTGTGTTATACCGTTTTTCCATATGTATATCACCTTTCCCAGTCTCTCGTCATCTCACATACATTCCTATTGTGTCTAACCCTTGTTTGCTTCTTTTCTTTGCCGTACACTGCTCTCGCTGTTTTATTGTTTTCATACATACGTGCACGTCTACTAGTTATCTGGCTGTGATGTTTCCCATGTAGTTCTTCGATACGACTGAATATGTTCTCTATGCTCCGATGACAATACAATACACATGCTCTCACACAATGTATAGAGTTCTAGCACACGCGACTTTTGGTCTAACTCTGCGCAAGGCGAATGTAACCTCTTCGGGGTGATATATTGTGCATGATATGTTCACGTGTATGTTACGCGCTGTTTATGCTATCTTGCGATCCATTCAAACGCTCGCCGCTAGTCTATGCTGCAGTGTAAAATGACATCACAGACATTTGGAAAGGACAAGCTAGGCTGTCTTGGGTTTCTAAGTTCCCCGTCCGGACGAATGAGAATTGAGAGGGAAGGGGAGGTATGCGATTGGCCGGGAGGACAAATAGCCGTGGACCACTCGCTGGCGCTTGGCGATCCCCGTATGCCGACTTGAGTAGTTGGAGCGGTGCTCCACTGCCTAGACTCTCGATCGAGAAGACCACCAAGTCGGCCGGAAGAAAGTCGTGTAGGCGTGCTGTGCGGATGTCGACACCAACGCAACGCAGCATAGCGCCAAACGTAGCGAAGGGTACATAGATTGGGCGGATGCGCAGATGCTCGATTGGAGACTTTGCTCTCCGGATCGGTATCTCGGATTCGAGGGCATTTGAAATGTATGTATGTATAGTCGAAGACTTCCGTGGAGCAGAACGCCGGTAGAAATTCATTTATGACTGGAGTGCTACCTTCGATGCAATCTGGGGATCCGGCGCCCGGATTCCGAATGCTGGGCAGCTCGACCAATGGGAAGCTATTCTGAAGGAGAAGACGCTTGAATCAACGGCAGCTCGGATGGGAGACACTTATAATTAACGAGCTCACCCTAAATCTTCGATCAGCGGTCAGGAGTCGATAGAACATCAGAAACTACGTTAGTTGTAATGACTTAAGTAGCAAGCCGAGCTTCCTTGAAGGGAGTAGAGGGGTGTTGTGTATTCCTTCTTCCATGCAAACAGCTCGCATCTGGGATAGTCAGCAATGACTTCCGAGGCGAACCTTGGCTGAAGGTTATGATGCACATTGTATGTCCTGAACGAAGCTAGATAATGTCGGTTTCCGAGGCCTACACATACATAGAAGAAACAAGCCGTGTGACGAAAGATGAAATACACTATCAAATTGACGGTCAGAACGGAATATTGGTAAGAATTATTGTACTAACTCACGCACACAAAAAGCATCCCATTGAAGTACGTAGTTATAAGATTTGCATCCGCAGTTCTGAACCAGGCTAACTTTGCTGATGGAAGATGCTACGATTGTTGATTATGGCATAGCCGTGTCCCGAGACGTTTCCAAGAGTAAGCAAGCTCGATTCCTAAGAAGACGATTTCACACGACTCCCGCAATCAGAAGTGAATGGCGGGCCGAGGAGACTTCAGGCAGAAAAACAACTTTCGGAGGGATCAAAGATGGCGGACCGCTACAGTTGCTCGTCCTTCCATCCGTTCCCTCACGAGGATGCAGCTAGGACAGAGACTTACGGAGGGGATTTTGCCTAACCGCCCAAACTTCCTTCACACCTTCACGGTCTCCATCGCGGGATCAGTGCTCCTCTTTCTTGAGCTACGTCGCCTGCATCTAATTGGCCATTAATTCCGAAGTCAAGCGCCGAAACTCGGATAGTGTGAACGCAGTCGAGACACTTCTGCAATCCTGCGCTGGGCATGAGGCTTCACTTATTTATGGAGAGCGATCGGAACGGGAGTTGACGAAGAGAAACAGAGAACCAAGGTGCATAAACAGAGGACAAGTAACGGCTGAGCGGATGTTAAACTTTGTTCCTGGAGTAGATTCGTTGATCGAGGCAAGTCTATGTCCCGCAGTCAGCGCAGAATCAGGTTCCCTGTGAGAGTTGATGGACAAAGACGCTCGCGTTCTTTCATGCTCCGGATTTCCATAAACATACCACACCTGGAAGTTCTTAATTACCGACAAAGAGAAAATGCAACGTGTTTCACTCACATCATCCTGGAATGCAATTTATCTTCTTGTGCTTATCGCTTTGTGTTTGACAATTCGCCGATGATGTGTGGTGTTGGTCTCAGACCGGTTTTCTTGAGTGGCGCGGACCTCAAGGTTCGGTGTCTTCGTGGCGCAAGCACAGAGCGGCGCATGAGATTGTGCCGTCGATTTCGCCTATGTAGAGGCGGATCTACAGACATAGCTTTGAAATTTTGCGCTAATAGCTTTGTTCATTGTAAGGATGTCGTCAGCGGATGATCACGCACGTCTGATGGATTGTCGAGAGGCTGTGTAATTACTGATGTTATTCATCACAGAATCAAGTCTAGAATACACTTACATCCTCCTGCCATAGTTCAGGTAGTTTCAATTAAGGGGAAGTTAGTGGATGTAACGAGAAGTAAGCCAGGTCGGAGAGTACTCAAGCGGTGAGTGGAGGTGGAAGGTGATGACCCAGCTGAGTGTGAAAGCTTCGGCATATGCCTTTAGCCCATGATTGACGTGGCATTGGGGACACTTTGGTTCCGAGTCTCAACCTTATTCCATTGACAGAAAATGCTCTCAGTCATTCTCTGAGTGTCATGCGGCGTTTAGCACAAGCTCGCTTCGGTATCTGCGCAAATACTAAATGGCAGAGTCCTGGAGGTACGGAGAGTCCTCATCATTGAAACGCTGTTTACTGATCACCCACGGCAGATACGCAAGCCTCTTTGTCTGAGACTCTGAACATCTTGGTTTCGCCGTAGCTTGATCGTCGCACTTCAATACACATCCTGACATACAAATCAATTAATCACTCGAACCTCTCTGATGCTGCGTAGTCGACGCAGTACCTGTCTTTGCTATACCGGGTCTGGGCGCTCCTTCTCGCAAATAGCCCACACTGGTCGCCCGTATACGCCGCCCCTGCGCGCCCATTCAATCAGCCTATTGTGCCTGATGCTCACATGTGTGTGCGTATCACCCCCTATTCTCACCCGTCAGCTCTTGCGCTTACCAAAACTGGCCAATAGGATTCCTCAGAGTGGTTTCGGATCAGATGCCATCATATGAGAGTTGCTGGGACGACTAGAATAATGCCGATGGTGATCCCACGACACTCCAGAAAGATGCTTCTATCTATTTCCGTGTATCAGGAGGTAAATGGGGAGTCCGACTTCGCAGACCTCTTAAACATGGCAGTCGAGCTCGTGCGCCCTGATCGCAGCAGCAGCCTGCGCTGCACCCAATGCTTACCCTTCTAGCGTCGGTGGCATCTAAGCGTACGCCCTTTGCTTTCCAAGCCATAGAGCAAATGTTCGTCCTTTCAATGTTAAGCTGGCAATAACGCGTCACTCATTGTGGTCGCAATTGCAGATATAATGTTCAGTACTATACAATGGCGTCAATCAGTGAGTATCATATCCATGTCGCAGAACCGTTACAATAACTAACTCAAAAGATGACAGCTGTTCTGTACTTTGATCACCTTCTTACATTCAAAACTGAAGTGAGGGTGGTCTGGAAGCGTCGAATCACCTTCATCAACTTCATCTTTCTGGCCAATCGATATGTTACCTTCGTCGGCTACTTAATCATCTCATACATCACCTTCCACCCTCTCAAAGAGATAGTCGTGAGTAAGATTCATATACGCTATGACATGCCTCATTTACTGATAACTCTGCTCTAGTTGTACGTGTTATATCTGCAGCATATTACCGACTGACTTTGATGAAGGAGTACACAGCTGCAGACATATTGTTCGGGTGGGAGGTGTTCTCAGTTTATTTACACAAATAATCATATCCGGTGCGTGCACAGGTCCTATTCCGCGATATTTTGTATCTTGTGTCTCATGTGTCGGGCAGTCGTCCTCTCCCTTCGCACTTATGCTGTGTACAACCGAAATACCTGGGTCCTCCTACCTTTATGCATTCTTGGCCTTTCCACAGTTGTAGCTTCCGCCGTATGTGTCTCATGTTACGTTGTCGTTTGCTGACATTGCTTACATATTTGCTACAGTGGTCGCTAACGCAGTTTTACGGTATTCTCTTCAACTTCGGGGGAGGTTTCGGCGGGGTCTTTAGGTCTTGTGTACCAGCCTTCATAAACTCGTACGTCGTCTCGATCCAATAAGTCTCCGTCTAATATACTTTCAAATATTCAGAAGCAAACGTGAGTGCAACCATATCCGGTTTGGTAAAAACACGTCCGTATTAAATATGAGCCAGCCTTCAAAGTCACAATTCTTCTATCTATTGCATTTGACACTGTCGTTTCCGTCATGACAATTGTCCGTACATCCTATATGATCAGAAGGATTGATGACAAATCCCGGTACGCGAGGCTTCCGAGGCTCCTCATCCGAGATGGTGCGTTACGTTAGCTTTAAATAGAGTCATCATTCATCCATTTCTCCACAGGAAGTCTCTACTTCATGTTAGTATTCCCTAGTTCAGTTCCATCACGTTCTCATGCTTCGCCGATTCAGCGTTATGGTCCTTGCGAATGTTGTCAATTTAATTTTGTTTTATGTGAGTCCCATCGAAAGAAAGCGCCCTTACTTCAAGCTCAGGCTTTTCCAGAAAACGCAAAATTCCTTCTTGGAACAGAGCATCGGCAATAACGCTATGTTCACTCATGTGTAAGCCTTTCAGCTTGTCTTTACCGTCAGCCGCAACTTATTCTGATTTCGAACAACGCGTACAGGATTTCTGTCACGACAATCTCGCGCCTTATCCTTAACCTCCTCTCCTTCAATGATCACTCTGCTGCGCGGTCAGGAGCTCCGCAGGTCCTTTCCGCGACCCGAAGGGCTTCCCAGTCGCGCGCCGCCCAGCTCACGACGGTCGTATCTCGCGAGACACATGTTTCTCGATACTCTGCTTGGATGGCGCGTACGGCGGAAGAGTTCTCCTTCCGCACAAACACGTCCGACACGATTACGGACCCGTCCATCGACATCAGCCACGCCGCGTCAGACGACTCGTACTTCCACGACGAGGGACTCGACGAAGATGGGTTGGATTTCGTGGAGAGGGACGTTGAGCTCGAGATGCAGGCGAGAGAAACGAGGAAACGAAGTGAGATCGTGGAACTACCGTGCTGGTCAACGAATATTGGATATGCGCCAGAGCCAAGACGCGATGCGTCGTAACACAGTCTTTCACGGTTAAGATTGTCTAGTATACTGTATACTTTAATCAGGAAGGTTGACAATCGTTCTCAGCCATGTACACTTAGTTGTAGAATCGAATAATCACGCCGCTTTGTATTATCCGGAACAGCTCTTACCCATGAAGCAAGTCTGCCAAGGACGGAGACTCAATATATAGATATTTAATCCGGAAGTGCTTCGGATACTATAAAAGAGTATCCATGGCAATGACATTTAAGCGTCGTACATGAGCAGGTAAGCGGGCCGGATGGCATCATTTGTGAAAACCACGAGCTCGTCATTGACATGGCCAGGGTTGTCAACGATGACCTTGGCGAAATTAATGCTTAAGTTTGATAGGCATCTTTAGATGACAGAAGCTTAGATTACTCACGGAATCATATCCTGGAGGAGGGGCTGTCAAGGCAGAGCTGTATCCGCTCTTGGCGCCCTTGCCTACGATGACCTTGTTGAGCATCATAGCCTTCAGATTTGAAGTGCACTTGTTCGTCGAGTAGCTGTCGGATCTGCTCAATAGAGGTCGGTCATTTTCTGTTTGTTGTATGCAATGTATGCATGTAACTCACTTGGAAGAGGTTGCCGAAGAATAAATGCCGGCGCCATAGCTGTGGGCAATTCAATAATAACGGTCAGGAACACCAACTTGACTGACCAAAACAGGTTATTGGACAATATACATATGTATGTATCTCACCTTCCGTTTTTTAGTTTCGTTATATCGAAAGAGACCTTCACGATGCAGCACAGTGCACACGCTTGATGGGAACAGGGTTGCGTGTTCCCCGGGTCTCCGAAGGTACAAAGGCGGGTCGTCCCATGCCAGCGGCGGTTCTCGTTTCCAAGTGCCCTCCCGGCAGTCTTGAAGTTTCCTTTTGCCTCGATGGCAGATCTGAGCAATATACGTATTGAGAAGATGTAGGGAGCGTACATATGTATGTTCCTCCAAGGAGTGCAGAAAAACTCACTTGTACGCCTCATACTTGCTCATGGAAGCTTTCGTCATGGCGATCTTGTAGATCCTCTGCACAGCGGGACACGGCTTCGTAGCCTTCCACGTCGAGGTAAATTGGTCTGCAACTAACCCGTAATCAGGAAGTAAGAATTTGAATCGGATGGCGGCACGGTCATCAACTCACCACTCTTGAAGGTGATATGGCCCTCCGGGATTTCTAGTACCCTAGGCGCCGAGTTCTCAGCGTTATCCGAGCAGAGCCTTCCACAAAACTGGCCTATGCGCATGGGCACCTTCCGGCACATCAAGCAAGCTTCTTTCGACAGTCTGCAGGGCAAAAAACGATGAGAAGTTTTCATTCTCAAGGACTGGTATAGGTAGAACGTACTGTGTATGGGACTTGGAACAATGTTTGGAGACGGTGCCGTTCTTGTCCTGGTACGCAGGAGCTTTGCACCCGGGGATCTCGCAAGTTTGGGCTGCACCGTTAAAGGAACATATTTGTTATGACCTGGAAGAGGTGAGAATAGAGAATGAATAACTCACGTTGTGAAATCATGATCGCCTTTCCCGGTGGATTGGCCTTAGCCCCGCTCCGCACCATTCCTGCACATCTCTTCCCGCAATAGTCATGCAGTTTCTGTCCGTCATGGAAACGCGGTTTCGAGCCACAGACCTAGCACTCGGTTCAGATCTGTTCTGTGTATCAGGGGATACGTAGACGTACGAGGCAGTTCTGAACAGGCGGCACACTCTTCAACGACGCCGGCGCGACCGCCCTAGCGCTTTCCGCGCACGTCTTACCGCAATACTCAAGCACCCTCCCGTTCTCGATATACCGAGGTCTATTCCCGCAGAACTAACGATTACCGCAAATCTGAGTGAGCTCACGCTCAAAGCGACAAGCAGACGCACCATACACAACGCCGTATTGGCGCCAGCTGTCGCCTGTGGGCTGGGCGACTTTGTGGTGGACGACGCGATCGAGGTGAGGATGGACACGGCGAGAGGCAGCGCGGACAGCGGCGGATAGAGGCCCGCCATGTTGGCAACGAGGTTCAGAGCTGGGATGAGCGCAGAGCTCGGCTTAGACGACATCCAAGGCTCGTTCAGAGGAGAAGCAAAGGTGGAGGGATGGGGCGTCCATCCTTTTTCTCTGAAGCCGGCTGTACGATGCACGACATCCTCGAGGCAAGGAGAAGCAATGCGACGTGACGTAGATTCTTGTTCCGAAGGAGAAAGAGCTGATGATGGTGAGCAAGCTCAATGTCAATGCTCGCTGTACAAGTCTCGGCAAATTAGCAAGCGGTAGATCGATTGAGCGAAACACGAGAAGCTGTTATGGACCTTGCAGTGAGAGTCACCGCAATAATAGATAAACGGTGGGAAACCGAAACACGTAAAGCACACGTGAGGCACATGAAATGAATATAAATTAGTATTTCGAGCAAGATCACATTTGTGAGCTGGAGAGCGAGAGAAGACATGTCGTCAATGGAGAATTATAAATGGTGATCACCATGACATACCGACCAATAAAAACAGCTAACACATTTATCACTCCCAGGAGGCCAGAACATACGAGCAGCCGCAGTCGAGGTCGAAGTTTTTTTCACACAAGACTCAGTTGTCTGGTGCAAGGAAGGCTTCTATTAGAGTGATAGTTAACAGTCAAGGATGAAGCGGAAGGAGAATCGTGTCAGGTGATGTTGAGACTTGCGGTGAACCAACTGACGAAGACACTCGGGCACTGTGCACGTAGCGGACAAAGCGTGACATCAAACACACTAAGGAAAAATGGATTGTATTGCATAGCTACAAGAGAGCTATTGAGTGTCGAGTGTCATGTCATGGCGAATCGGAGACATTGACAACTTACCATGTTTCCCTAACACCGAAAGCGGCGGTGCCATCAATGCGTCCCACCTATACGCTTCGTGACTCGTAATTCTCTAATAGAATGACCAGAGGATTAGACGTACGAATAAAAATAGGGGCCACAAAGAACCTTCAATAGGCCAGTTACAGGTGTGAAGTTGCAAATTCGGTCACCGACAGGTAGTTGACGGACACGAAAGCACTGCAATGAAGCGATAGTTCTGTTAGAAGAAAGGACATCGTCCGATGCCAGATAGAGGTAGCTTATGAGCAGGCGTATTTACTACTTGGCTAGCACGACGTTGGCCTCGTCTGGCAAATGTAGCAAAAGTTTGGGTAGCGCAAAGAACTAGTGAAGGCCTCGTCTGACGAACAATAACAGCAAGTTGCAAGCGGGTGCAGCTGCTTAGAGAATAGTTTGTAAGATATTTTGTTGTCTTCATCGTGTGTCGACGCTGTTCTGAGGCTCGAAGTCTACCTTGTTGTCGTGGTCGGTGATGAAGAGACGCGACGCGACTTGACGCGTGACGTTCGCGAGCTACGAGCTCCGAGCTATCACGTGCCACTCACAGGCAGGCTGAGTCACGGTGCCAGTGTGTCCGAGTCAGCGTGGGACTCCGAGTCCTTCGCAACTTCAAGTTCAAGTTGAAGAAGTTCAGAGTCCTTCCAATTCGACTCGGAGCTTCGAAGCGCCCATTGGGTTCCAACTATCAACACAAGATGACGCCGAATAGCTTGCGCGGACAAAAGGTTCCAGTGTACGACAGACTGGCTTTGAGAACGTTTAGACGGCCATTCACGGGCCAGAATCACGGCTTTTACGACGCTTTTCACTTCAAGTAAGCGCCTCGTGTTGTAGAAATTTAAGCGCCGGGCTTGATACAATAGTCTGAAAGTCCGCTCTCAACCCTAGGTCTCCTCGTGTTACTTGCAATCAGATTCTCAACCTCTCTCATCGGCCCTCTTATCATTTTTGCCTGAAACATACTACTTCATTCACATCCCATTGGACGGACTGACGTACGTGGTTTCTTATTTAAATTCTTCACTTGCAACGCCTTCAATGCTTGACATAGCCTGGCTGTAGCCCTTAACCCTGTGAAATGCGTTCATCCAGAATCCCAAGAGATGTAGCAGGTCAAGGAACTGCAGATGTGCCACTGGCATGTATGTGCTATATTCGCAACCGTACTTTTTGACTTAACATTCACACAGCTGGTCCTTACCCTGGTGGCTTGCGAGGTGAGTAATGCTATACAGACCGAGGTGCTAGGAGAATACTGACGCTCCTGTTGCTTATCTGATTCTAGAGTTCAGGGACGTGGAGGGAAGAACTACGCGCACCATAAACTGTGAATTTCCTCCTCATTTTAAAGGACATTCAACCCGCTAACTGTGGGCCCAGCGAACAACTTTTTTGACTTCTTTTGGTAATTCCACATCTTCATCATCTTTTGCGAAAGGCTATCTCATCAGCGCCTTCAAGGAAATGCTTGTATCTGAAGAACGAGGTATGTTGGTCTAGTGTATGTAGATGAAACGCTAACAACTTCTTATGTAGTTTCGTCGCTGTGTTTCGCTATTCCGCCCAGTAGGGGCGTGTGGCCCTATTATAATGTCCGTAAAGACAGCGGAAGCGCGCCTAGAAAGCCTGCGCATCCTCTTCGAATGGAACACCAAGAAGCTATTCCCTCTCTATCCTCCGAACTACTTTCCAGGCGTAATGAGTGAGCACCGTCTGCTATGTTGCTATTGTGACAGTAACTGATCTTGAGCATCTTCACTAATTTAATGGAAGTCGAACAGGGCGACCAGAAGAAAGCCAGCGAGTTCCGAGATGCGTTCTTCGGGTTGAGCGCTGCACTCCAAAATATGCAAGAAGCATTCCGGGAGTTCTCTATGCTATACCAGGATGAGAAGCTTCTTACCGACTTGATCGTATTCCCGACACAGCTTGAGGTAAGCGTATGACCATAGATCGGGAAGCTGTTGAAATGAACTTCAAACGTTAGGAACACGCGAGATGGATTGAACGTTCAATGGGCAGTGAGTACCATTCACAACTTGCCGATATTTTGTGGAAGCTAATGGAGGCAACAGCCAAGCATAGATTCTCGACCGCTGATCGAGTAAAGCTGCATAAGCTTCTCCCTGCACTTCTGAGAGGCGTAGTCCTCCTTCAGATATCATTGAACAGATTTCTAGTCGAAGGTAAAAGATAATTTTCGGACCGCCCTATCTTGATCCTAACTAACTTCGCCAACGTACAATAGGAGTTCCGGTCATAAAAGCTACGCAGGACTCGCAGACCAACCGCTTTCAGGTTCTAGCAGCCTCATCGACCTTCCTCGCCGGTGTAGCAGCCTCCATGCTCCAAATCACGAATGCGAACAATGGTAACGCCTGGCAAGTTGCGTCCAATGTCTTCTTCCTCTCATCCATGGCCTTCAGTATCGGAGCGACCATTAGCTCGATGCTGGCGATTACGTGGAGCACCTCTTATGTGTGAGCAAGCGATTGGTCGATTAAGCATCTGAGCTCATGCTTTGAACCAGCCGATCTCCGGACAAGCACTTACCGGCTTTCGCGAAGTCTCTTCTCATGAAAGGACCCATGATGTTTCTGTCTTGTGCTGGTATAACGTTCGCTATAGGGCTATGCTGCTTCGTCATCAACGACAACCAGGTAAGGGGAACGAGATCTCGATCATCTATATCGTTTTTAAAACTAATATCATATCTTTTGACGAGCAGGAAGTGATCACGACTGTGATAACGATCGTCATCACACTAATGATCGGCACGCTGATTGCCCTCCTGGGGAGCTGGTTCGTGTATGAGAAATGGCGGCTCCATCGACACTCACACACGCTGAGCCGCTCCCTGAATCCGCACTCAATCTCACTCGCGCTCTTCTCCTGGGTCTTCGACTGCATCTTTTCTGCAACCCGCTTCGATAACAGCGCCGACGAGCTTGAGCTTCCTGTGCATAATGGCAACGTCGCGCAGTCAGAGACGCAAGTCGGTTTGGCGAACGCTTATACGAACACCAATGCGCCAGCCATTCATCATCTCGGTAAGCTTACTACCGATGCTCTCGTAGGGAAACCTAACTCTAATAACTTCTCACAGATGCGCCCGAAAATCGTCCTACGCAAAATAATAACGACATCTACGGACATGGTCAACACTGGATACCCCAAACACAAACATTTCTGGAAACTGGTCATACAGTGCCCCAAGAACCGAACCTAGCATTCCCAGGGGCGGTGGCTCACGGAGCGCCGGGGACGGTCGGTACTTGGAGGGGAACCTACGGGCTCGAGTAGCCGTATAGAAATCCGTATTCTATCACTTCACTAAGCGCGTGTAATGTATGTGCGCGGCCCATTAGCGCTGCATGTACTATCCCCAATTCCGAATCTCATAAAAATATGTTTTCTGATAGTACTATAGACTGATGACGACTGATCCTGTTCGAACAGTTTGAGGCTATGAGCTGAGACAGCGCTGCGCTCGAAACGGAAGCAGCGAATTTTCAGTAAGCCGAACGTATTCTCCACCGGACGGAGTTGAATAGAAGCTCCGTGGGCCCAGAGGCTCGGGGCTGATTGTGATTGATGGACGGAAACGGAAGAGGCGCGAAGTCGTGAAGGGTTGAAGGTCCAGTCCTTGTCCTCCTTGTCCAGCGCATTCATTCTCACAGTGATGACATCGCTTTCGGTCGTGATTCAGTACTTGTGAACTAGGAGGTCATGAACATTCCAATCCGGTTTATCATATTGAACTTATCAAAATTTTGATAGAAATGAAAGTATACGTGCGGGGCCGCGATCACTAAGTCACGCGAACGCGCAAGACGTTTTCCTGCATGTCAACTTCACCGCACTAGCTTCTTACAACTTGCGAAGCCCGTCAATTATCTGAGGGGCGTACCAGAGCTTCTAAATCCAAACATATGATATGTAAAGTTCCTGGAAAGGCTATGCCCTAGATTAGTGACTCACGTAGAACTTGTAGCCTCAGCCCATTGAGTAGCCAAAGAAAAGTTCCATTATTCGGTGAATGTCGCTTAAATATTACCGCTAAATCGTCATTCGAACTCGCTCGCTCTCTTTTTCTTGTAATTTGATCACATGTTTCGGCGCTACTAGCGTACTATCATGACAAGGTGCACTTTTAACCTACAGGAATAACATCTTAACTAACAGCGCACGAGGCAGAACAAGTACGATAAGAAGCGGGTACAAGATGGCCCGGTTTATGAACAAAGTCCAACGATCAGTACTTGATGAGCGCAAGGACTCGGGTTGATAGTTCAACGCAGGTTCTCAAAGCGGATGAGCAGTGAAGGGCTGGAAGGGAAGCACTCAGCGCTCCCAAACTGCATGTCTGGCAGGAATACGACATCTTCGATGCATGCAATAAAAAGACATGTTCATGCTCTAAATGGCGTAGCGTTGTGAAATCAGTGAGTGAAGTGTCAAACTTTGTAGCTTTAGGTTAGATCGACAATACGAGACATTGACAAGATCCAAATCAGAGACTGGTAGCTAAATTGGTAGCTGTGAAGAATCAATCAGACGGATAGAGCGCCCATGACGGATCTCTTCGGAATTGCAGGTTATGGCCGGTATACCCAGAGAAAACATTCTGTCATGTACAACGCTATTGTCGCTAGAACTAGAGGCGTTAAAAGAAAGTGCAAGAAATATTACAGGTTGAACAGATGAGTAGAAGAGAAGTTAAAGAAGTTATGATAATGTAAGTGAAGAAGAGAAGGAATCAGTCTTCGGGAGGGCTTATCTGGACAACAAGATGAGCTAGAAGTTGGCCTACATACGCCATAATTGATAGTACAGAAGGCCACTGATCATCATGGTGCAAACAATTAATGAGGCGATGTAGAGGAAAAGCCGAGTGCGATATTCGACGTAAAGCAGCAGAGTTTGAGTGCAGACTCGCACTATGGGTTGTTGGATGGATCGATAGACATGGAAGAGTCGAGCGCAACTTGAAAACCACCGTGACTCCGGTAAAAGGTGAACTTGAAGATTAGTCAGGCGAGGTCCGAGGAGTAGTGTTGTAACTCTTGAAACTCCGCAGCCTAAGCTCCAACTCCGACCTCGGCCTGAGGGTAGAATAGTGGCCAACAAGTTATAAATATGTGAATGTTCAATGTATAGCCTGACGATCTGCAGTATGCTTACTACCACTTCTCAGGTGCTGATGAAAGATTCAGTGCACTCATTGGTGTGCACGAGAATCTAAATAATCAAAAAGCGCGGAATCGTTGCGTATTTGATGAGCCCGGTGGTCTTTAATCACAGTACACAAAGTATACAAAGTTATGAGTAAGACGTAAAGCCCTGTAGTAGCAAGCGTGAGCCAAGGTAGAGTGTTTGAGTGCACTATGGAAAATGTTGTTATAGACGTGCGACAAAGTCAGTCAAGGGTAAGGAAAAAGACATGGTGCGTCAAAGTGGATGTGGGATATGCAGACGGACCACCCTGACAATAAGCACTTTAGTTTAATAGAGCAAACAAATGGATTTATCGACGTACGGTTCTGTAGACCTCAGCACTTCAGCTGCTGTTATTCACCTTCGCTTATATGCTATTCCGCAGATGCAGGAAAGAAGGAAAAAGATGGGTGCTAAAACAGAGACTAGAGAAGCTGCGGGTAAGCGAAGATTAAGCATCCGTCTTTGAGCCACTCACTGGCTATGATTTCCTTTCGTGTCGGATGACCATTATTGCTGAGGGCTTCTCCAATTGCGTTGCCTATGCCTGAGCCGGACGGGGACTCTTCACTTCCTCCACCGCCTTTTGAAAGGCCCTCAAGCACGAACATAGCGATTGTAAGGGGGATTAAAGCAGTGTACATCTCAGCTGTGTTAGGTACGTTATGTTAAAAGGAGGGCATAGTGGTTTAATAGCGACGTCCCCATCTTAAACGTCTAGCCATGCCTTGCACGCGGTCCGGAAGATTATAATACTAGTGCGGAGCGAGATGGAACGTTCGTTCAGCAATTGAATCACATCAGCCTCGTTGTTGGATCATGCACGACATATCCCTCGTCCCGAGCGATTTCACTACCGACGTCAAGACTATTCTAGTCTGAACGTGCACGATCGTATTATCTGCATGCTGTAAGCGGACGGTGCTGATGTCAAGTGTCAACTTTAAGACGGCACCCACTTCTCTCATGCATTCCTGTATCAGGCAAGCTAGTTAGTGTCTACCAACCAACATGAACCTTATACATGCTAGCTCAGAGCCGCTCGAGTATTGAAACGAGAAGTAGGTTCCAATATGGGGCGGTGGGTCAGGAGGCGTATGGGATTTTATTTATCCCTATTTCATTCCCTCGGCGCGCCGGTTTAAAGCGAATTCGTTTCGACCGTCACCTACACGTGTAAATTTCACCCGAAGTATTGAAGTTCGAAGTACATCAAGGACTCACTACGCACGCTGACTAGTAAGGCGAACAACCCAAGAAGAAATTAAACCCACTCAGTTAACTTTGTCTTGCAGCTACGGGAGACTGTAGAGTCAACCAGCGTGGTTCACTGCGAACGACGCAGTGGCGAAACGACAGAATCTTGTTGCTTGTCTTTCCTTCCGCATTCTGTCAGCAATTACTGGCAGACACAAATTATGAGACACAAATAGTTGTCGGGCGCGCTGCGATAGCCTGGAGAGGCGGTAAATCCCCTATGTTGCTCCTGGTAATGTCAAGCCCAAATTTGTCTCCCAGCCTGATATCCGGGGAAGTCATGCATCCTCACGGAGACCGATACCATTGAAGAGCTTTATTCGCTAGACGATATGTCTTCTGGAGCCTATCCGCTTCGACGAGAGCGCGAAGATCATGCGACGATTTATAATATTCTCTTCCACTTCCGCATGGCAACAGCGAAGTCATGTTAAAGGTTGGGAAGAGGGGTTCAGGCAGTGGCAAATAATTGGAGGTGAGTAAAGTCGATTTGTGGATGGATTTAACCATGCGAAGCGTAAAAAGGGAGTCCCAATTGGTAAATTGAAGCCGCTGAGGTACTAGAGAATCACGATTGTAAACATTTCCGTTAGGACCCTTTCGGTGTCAATATACATTGACCAGAGTCCTCTACATAGATTTTAATCAGAATAAGTAGCTCTACACGTACAGCAGAACACTCACTATGTACGAATGAGGGCTCTGTATAATTGGAGATTGCTCTCTCGATATGATTGCAGCTTTATCCGACATTGAAATAGGATGGAGCAAGTGGACGCAGGTCAACCGTATTTGCATCCGAGGAAAATTGTCGAGCGCTTGGTAGGCGCAGACATTCAAAAAGGAAAAGTCGATAACGGTTCGAGGAAAGCACCCGGCATGTTTAGATCACACCATTATTCCCGTCAACGCGACATCCTCGAGGCTTGCAGAAATGTAACATGATCATGCTCCAAATTGTTTCCCAGAAGTAAGTTGCGCGCGAGCGGCGAGTGTCAACATTTGTACCTTTCTAATGATTCAGCGATACAAGGTGCTCGCAAGTGTCTGAACCAGAAATCGGTATGGAAGTCAGATTGCAAGCCATAGTAGGGTCAGGTCCATCAAACATTCCAGGCACATCGATTCGGCATTACCGATTAATGCCTGGATCCCCTACTCAATAAGACATTCTCGCAATATTCATTACAACTCCACGGTAGATTCTATACCAAATGCACGTAAAGCAGTCGCAGCCCCGCATTCAGCATCGTGACGCAAATAGGAGCATTGCTCGTAGTCCGCTGGAGTAATTGCAGCTCGTTGTCTACAATATTCCTTACGCATGAAATGAACAGCGAACTGAGCTGAGCTGGAAGAGACGAATTAATACATGATGCTGGCAGTCAATTTGTAGGTTACTCACCTATGTGTACCTTCCGCAATTCACACCAAATCCAAGACTTTCGATACAGAGCGTCCACAACAACATCCATTGGTTCCACACTCTACGCCGTCGTAAATTCAAAGGCACACTTTGTTTGTACCACTCATCGATCGCCAAGGCGCGTTGCTTTGCAAAGCCTATTTCCACGTCACACTTAGGCGAGACGGTAAGAAAAACAGCTGCCGTTTATTCTGCCGAAAGGAAGTGTGATGAGTATCTTTGTGCAGTGGAGATCTTACTCATTTCCAATTTTTGCAGATTTTCGAGTATAACTTGTCCCACGTTGTAGCCAACCCGTGCGTCCAGCGCGACTTTCTATCTTAATCGCCAGAAGCCGTTGCCAGTACTCAGGCTGCCCGCTTTTGCTTTGCCTTCGCAGCAGCTAGATGAACTCGAATATTGATCGTAACCTCATGAGGTTGATTAGAGGAATATGGCACGTCGCAGCTATCTGATGACACGCAAGTGGCTGTTAGGTGAACGAATCGTTACCAATGGAGAGTCCAACGCAGCGTCGTAGGTTAAGAACGGTGCGGCCGCACTCTGCACCCTGCACCCACTGCTGGCACCGCGCAGTCACTGGCACGGTGGCACTGGCTGCCAAAAGGGGCAATATTAGTCAGACTTTGAACTTCAAGAAGCGCTGCCTCGAGCCTTGGCGTCGCTCCCTCTCTTCTACTGCGTCAACGCCTCAACAAAACCAATCCTGCTCATTGTAGATCTGTAACTAACTAGTCTATTCCTTAAATGATTTCATTCGGGAAACAGTAAGCCCTTTACAGTAGGAATATTCCTTAATCCCGGCTATCGCATAGGACCGTACATTCTTTTGTCTCCGAGGCACATTAACTTGAGGTAGGTAACATGTACTGTCGTGTAAGGTCTAATTGATCATAGGGACCGCTGTTAAACGATCAATGACAGATATGGAGTGCAAACGTGCCTAAAGGAAATCAAAGAGGCCGCTTCAGATGAAAGCGCACACGCTAGTTCAGTGAAAGATAGCAATGGCCTTACTGCGCATATAATATCTGAGATGTGACCTCTATCTTCATTTGTGCGGGTCTATCAGGGCTTCTCTCCATGTTATTCATAGACGGCGCTGATGATTGGCGCTTACTTAGGAGTCTACCTACTTCCCCTATGCAATACTGCCCGGAGTACATCAGGATTCAGCGACCGATGATGTACAGCTCGTCTTCTTCGTGGAAGGAAGACACGAAGCACCAGATTGCATGCTCAGTATAAGCTCGTCAGTACTAACGGGCCCGTGCGTCCATGCATTACGGAATTCTTTAGCGCCGCGAGTTAAGGCTAGTCCACCCAGAGAACGCAATCTCTCATGACCAGTGCGCTTGACGCGGGAGCTATAGGCACGTAAGGAGGTTGTGTGTAATATTATAATTGAGTAAATGTGTGGAAGTTGTTTATGGTAGCCAAGGGAAAGATTAGTGACCAGTCAGGGCGAGTCAAGATCTACATTCCGCAGCCTCAGGCTCAGCTCCACCGGCTCACTGCCTCGTTAACAACTGCACTTCGTGTGTTTGAGAAGGAAATGTTCTTTTCTGGAATTGAGCTCAACCGACCTGGAGAAGCCAGTTCTCGTACGTTTCTCACAGGAGATTGATAAGCTGAGGTACATAGATGTGAATTTTGCAGGCTCATCTGGGCACATTTTTGGACTTAGAAGCATGTCGCAAATGAAAGCACAAGTGCACAGGAAGATACAACATCATGAGTAGAACATATAGCCCTGAAGAAACAAGTATGCCAAGAATGTAGGGTGTTGTCATGAACGTGTGACAAAGAAAGCCAAGATAGAATGCGCCGGGAAATGGTAGAATGCGTCAAGATGGATGTACGGACTGAAGCGCAAGCAGAGGGATTCGTCTACGAGAAAGCACATTATATCAATAGTGTAAAGCAACGGATCTGTAAACGTACATTTCTGTAAGTCCCCAACACCACAACTTGCTGCCATTCAGCCTCTCTGTCTCTGCATATGCATCATCTTGGTGAAACAGGCAAGAACAAAAGCAATGGGTATAAAAACAGAAACTTGAGAGATTGCAGATTAGTAAATGTGAAAATATCAAGTGCCCATCTTCGAGGCTCTTACTCAATATGATATCCGTGCGCGATAGATGACCACTATTATCGATCGCATCCCCAATTGCGTCGCCTATGCCTGAGTCGGATTTCGTGGAGTTTTCACCTTCACCTGCACCTATGCTTTCTGAACGGGCCTTAAGCACGAACAAAGCGATTGTGAGGCGTGTCAAAGCGTTGTACATCTGAGCAATGTTGAGTGAGTTGTGTCAGATGAGGACACCAGGTGCATGTGCCGTCCCATTTTATATGTCCGGCTATGCTCTGCGCACGAGTTTGTCTATTATTGTCACGGTCTCGATTTGATAAGGCTCACTACTTCGCAGAAATTTGACCACCTCGCGAGTCTACACAACAATGCATGAGAATATTGTGATCAACGGCTTGTTCTTGAAGGAAGGAAAGGTGACTTACTTACACGTTCGTGAAATAACCTGCTCCATGCTGTAATTAACGCCTTATGCACTTCTTTGCCTCCCTTGATAGGGACTGCGCCCCGGTCTGGATCATGTAGTCTTCAGAGCTTCCTCGCTCCTTCTTCTGGGGCATCCGGTCTTCACGGCGACGATAATTACTTATCGATTCAGGTTTCTGTCGTCGAAGGCTGTCAATGTCATTTTTATTTTCCAGGGCACAGAAATAGGACTCGTCCATCAAGTGTTCAAGAATTAAGCGATCTGGTTGCATGGTCTCAGACCTAGCTTAATGAGCACGATCGCGAATAAGCAGAATGTTAAGGAGAGCTCCACACACAACACTTACTTTGACACTAGCAATAGACATGCAGAACGTATCGCACCCTTCCGATGTTAATACACATTTATGTAAGATTTCCGATCAATGGCAGGATACTCACAGAGTAGGGCTGAAGACACTACATCGTTCTTCAGTTCTCTCTCGGCCGATGCGATTGCAGTCTCAATTAACATCATACGAGGCAGCCCGAATATGGGTAAACGTCTAAGATAACGTTTACTTACATCCGCTTAGAATGGAAGAAGTGGATGTAAGTCATCGTTATTCGCGCCCGAGGGAAACCAATTAGCGCGCGATGAGGAGTAGAGACTCAGGTAGACTTATAGACGCACATTCAAATAGTAAAAACCGTGAATGGGCAGAGAAAGCACCGGTCGAGTTCAAATTGCACCGCTGTGCCCGGGCATGAGACATCCTCGAGGCTTGCAAAAATAAGAGATGGCCATGCTCCAGATTTTTGCCCATGAGAAAGTTCTGCTTGAGTGGCGAGCGTTAACATCTGTACCTTACTATATAATCCTGTAAAGCGCTGGGTTGACGAAATATTCATACCGCCCATGCAGACCATATTCGGTGTTCTTCAGCGCTACCTAAGAAAACGTTCTCTCAAGTTGAATGCGTTTGCCGCAGTAACTCCAGACACCAGAGGTGCGCAAAGCACTTGTCAGAAACAGAACTGCTGAAGTAATTAGAGTTGATTTGTGAAGCTGATGGCTCAGTTCTAAGCTACTCACAGGTAAATACAACACCACTTTTCCCAAAAGCTAAGAACGCGGCCCTTTTCCAACTCCTTCAGTTTGCTCCGCGAACTACTCTAACCTACTTTTAGAGGCACACTTGTAGTTAGACGTAAGGTTATTAGCAGATGACTTTCCTAGCAATAAGGAGTACAGCACTTACACCTTTGTACAAGGATCATGACAATAAGGTTGACTTCGAGCCCCAAGACAGTGCTAACACATGATGAAGACCACGGATATTTTGCGACCCACCGACACGCTCCTCTTTTGGTGCCGGGAAATAGCTCAAAGAGGATTTCTTGTGGCTGCTTGACTTGTCGCCCCTATCAGAAGCCTAAGTCACTCTAGAGCAAGGGCCTTTTCAGCGAACTCCAGGGTGAATTCTCCCACAACAATCTATCAGCCATTTTTCCACTACGTATCCTTCGTTGAAGCCGTTCCTTTCAAATTGCCAACAACTGACGAGAGCGTTCGCGAGCGCAATAACGAGTACGGCTCGTGAGGTGAGACAATGGTTATAGTGTGCTCAAGTGCAGACTTTTGCAGTATGTGTGGAGGAAAGGTTTCGTGGAAGAGACGAATGATAGTGCGCCGGACTCGCCGTCAGTAGAAAGGCGGCCGATTCAATTTTCGCCTAAGTTCCCACCGTCACGGTGTCAGTGATTGCCAACTTGAATATGAATTTTACAGTCGTTCCAATAAACCTTGGCACCCCCACTTGGTAACAACTTTTTTTTTCTGTAGACACGTGATGGGACAATCACCTTAAATGGTAGCCAGAACACAGCCGCACATTCATTCTCCGCTGGGATTCATGTTTCAACTTGAAGCCGAGTTTGCCGGTGTTCAAGAAGTTGTTGTCAAACTGTGAAAATGAAGTTCAAATTATAACTCTGCATAACCTTTTGCTGCTCTACGCTTTCAAGTTGCTTCTTCTCACATGGTATTCCGTAAAATAAGCAAGGATATGAACATTGAAGGAGCGAGCTATTTGGCTCCTGGATCGTGGATGGCTTAGCAACGAAGTACTTGAAATCTTTGGGATTTCAAAGCGCAGTCTCCAACGATGGCGAAGAAACCTTCGGGTACATGGCTCAGTAATACCACCAAAGAGCCCCTTTCAAGGCCGACCACCTATTCTGAATGCATTGCAGATGCATGACCTTGTTGAAGCTATCTCTAAATCACCTGAACTCTTTCTGGATGAAATTCAGGATTGGATTCTCATCAGTACGGACATTGGACTCAGTCGATCCACCATCCACAAGATAGTCCGTGATTTGGGGTTCACATACAAGTATCTTAGCAAGGCCGCCTTAGAGAGGGATGAGGAGCTTCGACGCGAATGGATGGAGGAAATTCAAAGCGAGTTTGTAGCTGCGCAGATGGTTTTTGTTACGACCGTCGGGAATTGTAGCGGGAAACAGTTTCGGGAAACTGGAATTCGCGACAAGAACCCGCGTTCGGGAATCTGGATTCGCGACTGGGAACGAGCGTGGGAATTCAGGCGGGAAACGCGCGGGATTCTATCCAGGCGCGTCGCGGGATTCTCAAGGCCAGCTAGGACTCTTCACTGCTTTGAACGTCAAGTAAGCGGATCCCTAAGGAAGCACTCCACAAGTAAGTATTGCGCAACTAACTACACAGGAGAAAAGAGAGAGATCGCACCTAAGGAAGCACTCCACAAGAGGTCAAAAGTGGGGTGCTCCTTACGATGCCTACAGCTATTTATCTACTTCGTAAAGGACTGTATAGTTAATCTACGCTAAGTGTCCTTGCGCAATGCGCACCTATCTACTACAAACGATACATGCTACGACCGCACTGCTAGGCATGTCTATCCCGTCTCTCCAGATGGCTACGGCCTGTCCGTGGACGTCAGCGTCCGGTCCGGGGCCGCGACTAGCCAGACTAGGTATGCCAGACTGTTGCAGGTCGTCACCTTGAGGTACTAACGGATTAATGAGCGTATGTTGATAAGTGAATGTACGTGTGCCGTGGCGGGTCGTCGTAAATGAGTGTGTGTATGCGTGCATGGTTGCCGGGACGGTGGTGCGGGATAAGTCACGTGAGCATGGGATCGTGCGATTCGGGAATGAGGTTTCGCGCGGGGAATCCAATGGCGGGATTCTCCCCGCGGGTTTGTCTGCTCATGTCGGGATCCTTGGCGGGAAAGTGCGGGAAATGAGAAAAGGAGCCCGGGATCTCGACATTACCCCCCTCCAAAGGCGCAACTCCGGGGCGCCAAGCTTGAATCTTGCTCAGGTCACAGAGCTCGATAGCGTTGACTTCTCGAGGGGCGTCCGGGTGTTTTCGATAGAAACTGCGAATTTTAGCCTTTGCATTACCCATATCCTTTGCGGGAATCCATGTATCTTCCGCGCTCGAATATCCCTTCCATCGTACCAAATATTCAAATCTCCGTCTAAACCGTCTAGCATCCAGAACCTCTTCCACCTCGTACTCCAGATCTCCTTCTACTTCGACTGGGGGCGGCGGGGGTTGCGTTCGACCGGGAATGTCGTCTTCGTGGTATGGCGAGAGCAGCGATACGTGAAATACGGGATGAATCTTCAGCGATGCGGGGAGTTCGAGTTCGTAGGTGAGGTCACTTAGCTTTGCCTTCACTTTATACGGCCCTAGTGTTATGCATCAAGCATACGGACCATGTTTACCTTTGTTTACCTCACGTAACCCGATTAGGCTACGCTTACCTTTGTCCCTCGGACTTTACCATTTAACCTTTTTACCTTTAACCTTCGGTGCCCCAGGTAGCCCTTTTACTGCCTCTTTGTTTACATTGCCCCTTCGCTTTACCATAGCCCCAGTTAGCCCTACGTAGCCCCAGTTAGCCCCATTTCCCCTGTTTCACAGTTAGCCCCAGTTAGCCCCAGTTAGCCCCAGTTAGCCCCAGTTAGCCCCAGTTAGCCCCAGCTAGCCCCAGAAGTGTGTTCTATTTATGTTTCTCCCTCTGTAGTATATAAACCCCTGTACATAGGCCTTCGGATGACACTTAAGTCAATCCTCCTATAGTCTTTCACACCATCGTGCCAAAGACTCTGTTCACCCACGACTTCCGAGCTTAAGAGAGCCTCGTTAAAGCGCCCACTCTTATGTCACCACTTGTTTGTTCACAAACAACGCTTTTGTCACTTATCATTTCCGTGATAAGTCTTCCGAAGCCGTGAACGTAACAATTAGGATTGACTTCTTTCCATAACCTGGAAAGCAGCCAAGACTATTGCACTTGACTCCACTTTCCACCATCGGAATTAAACAATCCACCCTACAAGAACTAATCCGGAATACTTTCAAAGTAAGTGAACAACTGGCCATTGATTGCTAATCTTTCAAAGTAGGAAAGAAAGAACTTGAACGACATACGATTGACACATAACTGTGTTGTGTATTCAACTACACAGACGCTCGAAACAGACCCGAAGCATTAAGCAGGTTCACACCCAGAATTAACGGTCCTTGTTACATTAAGGTTGGTGTAAGCGGGATTTGAGGTTCGCGACCCGATCAGAAAGCAGAGCCAGCCCAGGTAACTTGAAGAGAAGAAAGCAAGCAGAGGAACGGTCCGATCCACCTAGTGAAACTGCTAGACGCATATAGCGAAGATCCAGAGAGACATAGCTTCACTCGTTGACGACAGAAATACCGGTGAACACAACAGGAAGTTGTTATCCAGCGAACCGAAGTAACATACCGGACGAGCACTCGAGAAGAGAGTTAGGAGAACCCACTCGTGTTGTAACAACAAGTAGCTCAAGGGAAGAGATCACCCAAGGAAGTGCCCAACCTGAAGGTCTTAATACGAGTCGCCAATCATACGGAAAGATTGTTGGAAGACGTGCAGGAGATTTTTATCTTCGACCCCATCCGCATCACAGACATCCCCACCAACTCTACCCCACCCCACACCCCATCCGAACTCGAATACTCTGATACAGAGCAGACAACAAGAGCAGAACCCCCATCCGAAGCTCGAGAAAGCATAGTAACCAATCCATTTGTTACTTCGTACCCAGCCCCTCGACTCGGACAAGAATTCACAAGGGAAACCTATCTTAGCTCAGCATCATCTAACTTCGAAGATCCTCAACACTATTGGACAAGCGAAATAGGAACATATAACAGGCAATTACCACCTGTAACACCTGTTACTCAAAGGATCCAGGAACAGCATACACCCCCTCCCCCTCCGATCAAACAAGAGATCAAACGCGAAGGAACTCCCATCCCCCTTCTAGGTTCACCCATCCAGCTCGACACACCTACCCCTGGACCATTCCAATCCCACCTCAGAAGGATCAGAAGAAGACTTAGCAGCTCTATTCATAAATCAAATAGGCAACCTGGCAAATCTAATCATCCCCAGAACTAGTCGACTTCACCCTATCCAACCCGGTATATCAGACGAGACAGAAATTGCAGAGAACTTTAGACTTCTGAAACTCAACGGACTAGATCAACGAATCAAGAAAAGCTACGACGGAGATTCAGTAATCACATCATTGGCATTTCTTATCCGAAACCGTCGATTCCCCACCAATTGGAAACTAAGGGTAGACTTAATTTGGACAGAAGGACGAGCCTACGTTGGAAGCAACCAAGCCCTTCGGAACGATCTCATATACGCAGCCCACATCCATCCGGAAACCAACTATCATTACACAGTCCAAACCACTAGGGAACATCTAGATTACGTTTGCTATTGGCCTGACGTTGAAGAAGACGTTCAAACCTACATCAATCGCTGCGGTTGTCAACCTAGCCTATCCCCAAGTGACATTCCACTCATTTCACCTCCGAACCGTCCCATTCGACAAGCCACTCCTATTCCCCCAGTACCTCCGATTCCGGCACAGTATCAGACAAACGGAATCCAAACTACTGATTAGACACTCTGGCACCTCGATCACAACTACCGGACACCCCTCACCTTGACACCTCGTTTGAATCACTACCTCCCTACCCCCCGGAAAATTCATACTTCGACTACTCGGAACGCTGTTGGTATAGAGCCCGAGGATTTCATTCCGAATACATCTACTTCAGCAAGCAAGGAAGAGAGTGGAAAGCTATTCCAAAAAGATATCGACATCACCCCGGAGAATTTTACCGCAGATACAACACAAATTATCAAGCAGTCGACCCGGAAGACGCTGAGGAACGTTACCAAGAGTTACACGGACTAAATCAACCCCAGTCCAGACCATCCCCTCTTACTCTTACCCACTTACTCCCCCCTTCACCGCTTGATACAAACACTTCACAATCCACCGCATTAACTGCAGCCACATCCCCAGTTGCACCCCCAAGTACCCCACCTCCTACCACCCAACCCGACCCCAATACTCCCCGACCTTCTACTCATCAACCCAAGGAAGAAACTTCCCCAGTTGCTCATCCTTTACTCGCAAGCCCCACCCGGCATAGACACAGCCAATCGCTTGCAGGACCCTCTATCTTAGGCACGGACAAACCTAAAGTTGACGTTGAAATTGAGCAATCCAAGCGATCAGTCAAGTCTCTAACAGATCGACTCGAAGCCCTCAAACTTAGAGGAGTAACAGATACACCCCCATCTGTAGACAAAGGAAAAGCACCAGAAAGACCTCCGAAGCAGGAAGAAGAACCTCCAAAGAAGGAAGAAGACAAATTAGACTACGTCGATCCCTTCGACCCTGACCACAAACCCAAAAAGTCTAATTCTCCGACCCCTGAACCGCCACCACCACCGCCACCTCCACCTCCATCGCCACCAATGGGAACTTCTGGAGGAGCAACCAACACATCCGGACCCCCGGACAAAATCGAAGAACGCAGGAATGGAGCAAATAAACCATTCAACTTCAATGGCAGTCGCAAGGATGCTAGACGATGGCTCGATCTCATGGAGAATTATATCATTCTCACACCCGGTTACACTACAGATGAAGACAAGGTTCGACTTGCAGCCACATTCTGCAATCTAGGATCAGCTTGTTGAAGGTTTGCGATCTCGCATTGTAATGTGGCATGCATGGTATATATTAAGTAATAGCTTATTTACATATATTTGTACCTACTGCGGCACATTTTTTGTCGTCGTCGCTGCAATGAAAACTTTGTCGCGTTCTGCTCCGTTTGTCGTCTCGACCTGCACAATTCTACAGGTTATGAGCCTTGCGCTCTTGCTCTAATCTATCAGCTTTGTCATCGATTCTCGACTTCTGGACTCCCGCTTCCCCTGCGTCGGATCGCAGGTCTTCTTTTTTGATCCCATCACTCGAAGGGCCGTAGTGATTGGGCACCTATTCTTGCCGCGAAGGACTGTGGCAGTTTGGGTTTCTATTCTTGTTGCTGCGAAGGACTGTGGCAACCCTATCCGTGCGAAGGACTGCACTTGCCCGAAGGACCGTGGCACCCGTTTCCGTGCGAAGGACTGCACATTATGATCATGGGAAAGAATGACTTCGAGAAGCTGAATGGCAAGAACTATGTGGATTGGGCATGGCAGATGGAGGCATATTTGGTGTCGAAGGACTTGTGGGATGTGGTTGATGGTTCGGAGAAGTGTCCGATGGGTAGTGAGGGGTCGAAGGCAGTCAGGGCTTTTCGCAAAAAGCAGCGACTTGCATGCGCGGAGATCACTCTCCACGTTGAGACGTCGGAGAAAGCTCACACTCGTGACAAAGATCCTGCTGTTATCTGGAAGGCGCTTCAGGACCATCACCATGCTCGTGGCTTGAGCTCAAGGATGGCGCTCCTACGACTGTTTTTCTCCTCGGTGATGGACGCAGAACAGACAGTCTCAGATTGGATTGCCCATGTTAAGGACCTTGCTTACCGTTTGGAGACCGACGACTTTTCAATACCCAAGGAGATTGTCATTTACGTCTTGACAGCTGGCCTTCCTCATGAGGAGTTCAAACACTTCAATGCATCCCTTGACAGTATTCCGCCAGATGAACTCACTCTTGACCTTGTCACCACACGACTCCTCAATGAAGATGCTCGCCAGCAGGCCATAGCTATTGAACGGCCAAGTACAGTGGCTTACAGTGCGCGTGCCACCAGGAATGTTGTTTGCTATGCATGCAACAAGAAGGGTCACTATGCATCGGACTGCCCTACTAGGAAGGCCTCAAGCAGCAGGGTCAGCAAGGACACGAGAGGCGGGGAGGAGAAGGACACTGCTTTAGCAGAAGACGTTGATCTTGAAGATGAAGTGGCTGGACTGGCAATGGATGGCATAGGGCCTCTTGCTATTTAAGGGAAAGTCATTTATCTCTATTTTTATGTTTGTTTTACAATGCTTCGATCGAGGGAAAGTGTTGAAGGTTTGCGATCTCGCATTGTAATGTGGCATGCATGGTATATATTAAGTAATAGCTTATTTACATATATTTGTACCTACTGCGGCACATTTTTTGTTGTCGTTGCTGCAATGAAAACTTTGTCGCGTTCTGCTCCGTTTGTCGTCTCGACCTGCGCAATTCTACACAGCTGGTACCTTCATAAACAGCATCATTACCAAAGGAAACAAGAAACTAGCCGACGGAAAACCATGGGATTATACTTGGGCAAAATTCAAGAAAGATTTTCGTGAACACTTCATATCTGCAGACTACATTGCAGACGCATATGAGGAACTCATGAAACTCAAGCAAACCCCCGGCATGCGCACAGATCAATATGTCTATGAATTCCAACGACTAGCTTACGATGCAGGAATCGAAGACACCACAGTTCTCACCAATCTGTTCAAGAAAGGCCTTCCAATTTCGATCCAAAGGGAACTAATCCGAATTGAAGACAATATGACAAAGGACACAGCAGGAAAACCCCTCATGGACCCGTACTACGAGAATGCCCTCAAGTTTGGTCTACAATACGAAAGGATGAATCCCCCTCATCAACAGAAACCTTCACAATTCTTTAGGAGAAAGTACAGCTATCCGAAACGCCGATTCAATCGCAGATATCGAATTCATGAAATGGAAGTTGACTCTGACCCGGAACCGGAATCGGAACCTTCACTCGAAGACAAGATGGAAGAATTCAATATCAATGCTATGTATTTCAACAAGCTTACCCCAGAGAAGCAGAAGGAAGCTAGAGACAAAGGTCTATGTTTCTATTGCGAAAAACCCGGTCATATTGCGAACAAATGTCCCAAACGCCCATCCCGTCCTAGGAACTCTTTCAAACCTAGAGGAAAACCCCAAGGACGCTTCCCAGGTGCTAAACACAGATTCAAGCCCCGAATCAATGCAATGGAAGTGGATGACGATGACTATGATGAAACGAACACCCTGGAAGACAAGGCATATCAGATCAACGAGATTATTACCAGTCTCGATGATCAGTCTCGAGAGGAACTATTCAACACTTTGGACGAACTTGACAATGAAGATTTCGATGAATATGGCAACTATGATGCTGCAAATTTTTGAACAGCTCAGAGTTGGTTAACCCGGTTCAACTCAACACTGTTGTTCTAAATGGCAACATCTCATCATTTCGAATCCCGGTCAAATTACTCGTTAACGGACGCCTCATCACTATCAATGCCCTTCTTGACACTGGAGCACAACTGAACTTTATCAACTCGGACTTAGTTGATAAGCTCAACATCAAAATGCATAAACTTGATAAAGCTTTACAAGTTAGCAATGCCGATGGAACTCTGAACAAGAACGGAACAGTTTCAGAACGGATTCGATTGAATCTCACCCACCCTCATTCAACATCGACAATCTTTTATCGGACACACATTCCAAGCGACGATGTTATTCTAGGACTACCTTGGTTCAAACAGGCAAAGCCCCAGATCAACTGGAATGATGATACAATCACTATCAACAAGATCACGGTCTCTACTCGACTCGAACAGCAAAACCAAAAGCCGAAGGAGAAACTTAATATTCCAGATGAATATTTGGAATATGCGGACATCTTCTCAGAAAATGAAATCCAAACCTACCCCCCTGCCCGACCCTATGATATGGAGATCAAAACATTACCAAGTTTTGTGCCGAAAATTCACAAACCTTACCCGGTCCCATACCATCAACAACCGATTCTCACTACGTTAATTGACGACTTGCTCAACAAAGGATTTATCAAGGAATCAAACTCCCCAATGGCATCACCTTTCTTCTTTATTGATAAGAAAGATGGAACACTTCGACCAGTACAGGACTACAGATACCTTAACTCGCATACAGTCAAAGATGCATATCCTATGCCAAACTCGCAGCAACTACTCGATCAACTCCGAGGATCCAAATACTTCACTACCCTCGATATCCGACAAGGTTATCACAACATTCGCATCAAGGAATCCGATCAATGGAAAGCAGCCTTTGTATGCAACAGGAAACTCTACCAGCCAACCGTTATGTTTTTCGGTCTATGCAACTCACCTGCAGTTTTTCAACGCTTCATGAATGACATTCTAGCGGAGCAAATACGCCAGAACAAGGTCATTGTTTACATGGACGACCTACTCATTCATGCCCCGACTCTCAAGCAGCTCATTGAAAACACCAAAGAAGTTTTTCAAATCCTAAAGGACAATCAACTCTACGTCAAACCAGCGAAATGCCAATTTCACCAACTCGAAGTACCATTTCTTGGTTACATTATTTCGGAATCAAAGATCAAGACAGACCCCTCCAAGATACAAGGGATACTTGACTGGACCACTCCGAAATGTCTCAAGGACGTCAGATCATTTACAGGTTTTACCAACTTCTATCACAGATTCATTCCAAACTATGCAACTATATGCCGACCACTTGATCAACTTAAACGGAAGGACACACCTTTTGTCTGGACAGACAAATGTGAAAAGGCTTTTCAGACGCTCAAGGAACTCTTTTCGAAGGAACCCCTCCTCATGCAACCCGACCCACACAAGCCATTTTATCTTGAAACGGACGCCTCAGCTGTAGCTACCGGCGCAGCACTACACCAACATGACGAAAACGGTCAACTCAAACCCATAGGTTATATTTCTCAAGCTCTCAACCCAACGCAACGCAACTGGCAAATATATGACAGAGAATTATTTGCTATTATTCGAGCACTCCAAATGTGGAGACACTATCTACTTGGAAGCCCGCATACAGTTACGATTCATTGCGACCACAAGAATCTGACCTATTGGAGACAACCCCAACGCTTGACCCCTCGACAAGCTCGATGGCAGAATGAACTCTCAAGGTATAATTACAAGATACAAGCCATACCAGGAAAACACATGATCCAATCCGATGCTCTATCCCGACGTGCGGACCATTTTAAAACGGAAGGAGAACTTAGCAACGAAGTTACACTTCTACCAGAGAAAGTTTTTCTCAAAGAAATGGAACTCCTAGCCACCCGAATTGAAGAAGCCGAAGAAGATGACAGGAACATCATCGATGTCGATGACCTTCACCTCCAAATACGCAAAGAAACTGGAGATATTCAGGAAGCGATGAGCCTTCTACAGAAAGAATTACCACTCACCAAGCCCAAAATGACCGACTTCACAATCAAGGATCAATTGGTACACTTCAGGAACAAGATCTATGTGCCAAGGAACACGGAAATCATGCGCAACCTTCTACGACTATATCATGACTTACCGACTCGAAATCACCCTGGAGTAGCGAATACAATGGAACAAATTCGACGAACATATTACTGGCCAAGAATGCAACAGTTCGTGACGAAATACATCCAAGGATGTGCTATCTGTCAACAGATGAAGATCAACCACCATCCTCTTGTACCTCCACTCAACCCGATCATCGCAGATAAAGACACTTACCCGTTTGCAACCGTCAACATCGATTTCATCACAGACCTCCCAGAATCTGATGGATTCGACAGCATATGTGTTATTGTGGATCATGACTGCACCAAGGCGATTGTACTCACTCCATGCACCAAGACGATCACTGCACTAGACACTGCACAACTGTACTTTGACAACGTGTACAGACGATTCGGATTACCAAGGAAAATAATCTCGGATCGAGGACCACAGTTTGCATCCATGGTATTCAGACAACTATGCCGATTGCTTCACATCAAGCAAGCAATGTCTACAGCATATCACCCACAGACTGATGGACAAGCAGAGCGCAGCAATCAGGAGATCGAAGCATACTTCAGGATCTATGCAGCAAATCACCCCCACCTCTGGAGCAAATACATCCCCCTCATGGAATTCACACACAACAATCGGAAACATTCAACCACGGAACAGACCCCCTTTCGACTACTAATGGGATATGATCCAACATCATTCCCCTCGGAAAAATCGGAACTTGATAGCAACATTCCGACCCTCAAGAATCGACTATCAAAGATACTAGAACTCCGAAATGATGCAGAAGCAGCTCTAACTCTCGCACAGGAATATCAGCGCGAAGCTCAATCTACCCAATTCAAGCCACTATACATTGGACAATCTGTATGGTTAGAAGCAAGGAACCTCCGAAGAACCGGACTACCCTCAAAGTTTCAATCAAAACGCGAAGGACCCTTCGTTATCAAGCGAAAACTCAGGGATAATGTCTATGAACTCGAACTGCCTAGAACTTGGAAGATTCACCCTGTATTCCACGCCTCCCTTCTAACTCCCAACACCGAGACAGTAGAACATGGGCCAGCCTATTCTAAACCTCCACCTGACCTTATCGATGGAGAAGAAGAATTCGAAGTAGAAGCAATTCTACAGCACAAAGGAGCCCCGAATCGAAGGAAGTACCTTATCAAATGGTTAGGATACCCAACTAGCAACAACACATGGGCCTCAGAAGACGCACTAAAGCATTCAGAAGAACTTCTATCAGCATACAAGGAGTTGCACAAGCTGAAGTAGCCCGATTTGGACAACTTGGACACACAACGCGCCACTCGTAACCCCATTAGGCAGAATTTACGCCACACGTAACCCGATTTGGACACCTTGGACCTACAAGCACAACTTCTTAGCCCCCTCCTCAGACTTCTTGCCCCACTGCGGCTAGATAACAAGACTTCTTGCCCCCGAAGTTTGATATCGAAGAACCAACATGCCCCACTCTGCCCCAGAAGCTTTCTACTGATTCAACGACCACCTGATCAACTAGAAACTTCGTATAAATGCACCAGAAGCCACCCCACTTTCTCCCCATTCTCATGCACACCTTCTATGACATTATCCGACTTCTCATCTGGATAGCTCATTTACAAATCCACCCTATCATCACACGCACCTCTTTCCGACTCTTCCATCTCTTTCTCATCTGGTACATCTTCCCAGAACGCCGACCTACCACCTTCTGGATACACGATCTAGAACTACACTATCTAGGACGAAGCACTCATATTTACGTTGGCCTCGGGCCGAATAATGAGTTCTTCATCACAGGAGTCGATCCCACCTCTCATTTCCAGCTTAGTGGAACGCCAGCTGACGGAACTCCAAGTGATAGCGAATCAGTCATCGCATGACGAACAGATTATTCTCAATTCTCATCTGTTCTATTTTGTGTTTAAGGACGATCATCCTGATAAGAAACCATTGGACATACTCATCCCAGACATCAATAACCGCATCCGAAACGCCCCCGGTCCGACCAAAGTGAGATACGCACTCCAGCTGTATGCACTCCTCGAGTTCTATAAAATCACCATCGAAAAACTTCGTAACCACAAGCAAGAGCAACCTCTCGCCTCTAGCACCCCCCTGGAATCCCAGCAGACTCCACCACCTCCGGCACCCAGTCCTATCAACTCCCTGCCAGACCTCGAACCCTTTTCTCCAAATCCTAGCCCCATCCCAACGACAGTCAACCCCCGGGACATCTTCTCCCCCCCTCTGGCAACCAGCACCCCCTTTACCTTCACCACTACGAATTACAGCGACGACACACTTGTCAACGCCTCCACCGACTCCGACTCACCCTCCTCCTCCTCTTCCTCAACCGACTACGACGACGCCGACAGTAACCCCCGATTTTCGTTCGCATCCGTATTTCCCATATTTTTACAACAGTCCCACCTCAACCAGACAAACCTTGTTTAATCCCCCACCTACCCCCAGACCCAGAACTATTCCTTTACCTTCTATGCCTTTCAATTTTAACACTCCCATCCCAACTTATCAACTACCGCCTTCCGAAACACCTGAACAACGTCTCGCAGCCACTGCCCCCTTTTTCTATCCCTCCCCCTTAAAATTTGATTTCCTTGACGAAGAAGAAGAAGAAGAACTCCAGCCTGGACCAGCCGACTCGGAATTCGGTTCCAATCTTTGGTCCCTCCCGGCCGACGAACCCGGTTGGAACGCCGACGACTGGCCCACCACTTACCTCCTCCGACACAACACTGTCACCGGACCCCTCCAGTACCCCTCACCTCCACCAAGCCCTCGCCCCACTCACCCCCAGTACGGCCCTCTCGGTCCTGTTGATTTGGTACAACACTATCTGTTCGATCCGAAGCTCACCCCCCACGTTAACGTTGAGCGACTTCGACGTTGCTCACCCTTCCCGGAACTCGTGAGGTTAGTGCTTAGGCACACTTTCTTCAACCCAGAGCACGCCCCCCTAATAGAAGTCACGAAGAGATCTGAAGGTAGCGGCAATAGCACAGATGAACACACAGTTCGAGGGGACTGATAACTTGATGATATTCCTGAGCCTATACGCTCTACTTATATACTGTACAGAGAACAATAGAGAGAAACACATAGAACACTATGGAACAATGCACAGACCATGCTGCGTACACGACTCATACATGCTGCGCAGTACAACTATTGTCCTAGTCACAATCAGTCAGATCACCGGGTCTATCTAATGAATCAGTTCATCATATGACTCCGAGTGACTCATTCTAACACTCCTCCTCAAGCACGTAGTCGGATACCATCGACGAAGTGATTGACCTTAGGCTCAGGCAGAGCCTTTGTCAAGATGTCAGCGAAGTTGTCATCTGTAGCGACATACTTGACTAGTATCTTTCCCAAAGACACTTGATCGCGTATCCAATGATAGTAGATGTCGATATGCTTCGTGCGTGCGTGGTAGACGTCGTCCGATGCGATGTTGATCGCAGACGTGTTGTCGCAGTGAAGCGTAAATGGCTTGAGATCTAAATTTAGTGCCTGGCCAAGTACCTCACTTAGCCATACACCCTCCTTCCCGGCGTACGTTAACGCAACGTATTCGGCTTCAGCGGTCGATAGCGTGACGAGTTCTTGTCGCTTAGAAGACCAAGAAATAGCTGAATCGACGAACCGATATATGTAGCCGGAGATAGGGCGTCGTCCTTCCGTGGACATTCCATCCGAGTCCGAAAATCCTTCCAACTCGTCCTTCCCGTTCCCTCCTAGCATCAACCACTTATTCTTCGTCGCCTTCAGGTACTGAAACACACACTTAAGTGCTGTCCAGTGCGTCGGTCCAGGATTGGACATATAGCGAGCGAGCTGCCCAACGATCCAAGCGATGTCAGGGCGCGAAACGTCAGCAGCGTAGCGTAAAGCTCCAACGGCTGCTCGGAACGGTCGTTTCTCCATATCAGTGCGCTCCTCCTGAGTCTGGGGAGCCTGGTCGGCGCTGAGGTGGACAGAGGTTTTCGCAGGAATCTTCATGGGCATGGCATCGTCAAAGCCATATCGAGTAATGATGGTCTCGATGTATGGGAGCTGGCGAATAGCGATAACGTGAGTAGGCTTATTCCGCTTGATCTCCATACCAAGTGCCCAGCTGACTTCCCCGCCGTCAGTGTACTCGACCTTCTCGCCAATCTTCTTCTTCAGCTCGTTGCAGTTGCCTCGCTTGCTCGATGCAAGAAACAAGTCGTCGACCCATGATACCGTGACAGTGATGTGGCCGTCCGGGTGATGCCGATAGAAGAGTGCTTCTTCCTTATCGGTGCGTCGAAGTCCGGCGCCTTCAAGGATCTTGCAAAGAACCTGGTACCATCGCCGACCTGCCTGCTTAAGACCATAGAGAGCTTTGATAAGACGAATCACCTGTCCTGGCCTAATACCTGGAAGTGTATAGCCGACTGGTGGGCGCGCATAGATTTCTTCGTCTGAGTCGAGTTCGCCGTACAGATATGCCGACTTGACATCAATCTGATGGATCTCCCAGTCGTGCGTTGCGGCGTATGCGAGTATGCCGCGGATTGTAGATAGACGAGCAACTGGAGCACGAGTGTCGTTAGCGTAATAATCAATGCCTTCGACCTGGGTGAATCCCTGTACGACAAGTCTCGCTTTGTACTTATCAATGCTGCCGTCAGTCCGACGCTTCGTCCGATAGACAAACTTCAATCCCGTGAGGTTGGCGCCGTGCGGGGGAGTGACGTATTCCCATGTCTTATGCTTAAGAAGCGAGTTAATTTCAACTTCCATAGCTGCATACCATTGGTCCGCATCCGGTCGCTTGTTGACCTCAAAGATAGTGATCGGGTCGCCGAGAGGGTCTCCTCCTGAGGCTAGCCATGCCTCGGCAGTCTCCTCGGCCATGTACGTAAGTCGTTCTGGCGCTTTGGTCTGGCGCTTCGGCCTGGTGGTGGTGTCACTGGCTGGCTGATCTGAGGTGTTGTCTTCGCGTTCTGGACCGATGTCGATGTCCTGAGGCGGATCGTTACTATTCTCCTCCTCAACGCCGAAGATCATCCGAATGTTGCGCTCGGTTGACACCTTACGCGATGGCCAATAAACGCGATAGCCATTAGAAGGTTCATCCGGAGCAAGCCAGCGACACTGTACACCACGTTCAGTTAACTTATCGGCAGATTCAAGACGTACAACGCATTGTTGACCAAACGGATAAATCGACGTAAGGTCCGGCGGCGTGCCATAGCGTGCCTCGAATGGTGACCGAAACTGAAGACCAGAGTGCGGGGTTCGATTGTAGACGTAAAGTGCATACGTGAGAGCCTCGCCCCAGAGGTTGGTGGGCAGGCGAGCACTAGCCAAGTTAGTACGAACGATCTGGAAAATCGTGCCATGAACCCGTTCCGCAACTCCGTTGTGTGCCGGTGTGTCATGTACCGTAAGTCGCCGATCAGTGCCGTTCTTCGCCAAGTACTCGTCAAAATCCTTCGACAAAAAAGCTCCGTCGTTGTCCGACTGCAAGACCTTGACAGTAATACCGTATTGAGTCTGTAACCAAGTCTGGAATTTGACGTACTGCGATAAAGCATCTGATTTGTTCGGCATAACAAACATATGGCACCATCGAGTCGCGTCATCGACAATTGTAAGCGCGTACCGCCCGTGTGACGGTGTCTGTACCTTGGCGGGACCCCAGATGTCCATGTGAACATGATCGCCATACTTTGGCGCGGTAGGGCTCGTCCGCTGAGGCGGGATGACGGTGCGACGGATCTTGGAGACGGCACATGTAACACAGCTCCGCTCCTCCTGATGGTTAGGATCAAGACGTAATCCTTTCAGCTTACCAGAGCTGGCCATCTTCTTGATATAGGCATAATTGACATGCCCAAGACGCACGTGCAAGTCGTAAAGAGATAGCATCTGCCACGTGTTGGCATCGTCGGTAGTCGCCATATTCGCCCAGTTCGCCGCATAGACACCATTGCGCTTGGCGATGATCCCGATGAGCTTCTTCTTCGGATCACGAATGAAGAGCTTCCCATCCTCAAATAGGAGAGTGTAACGTTTCTCATCGAGTTTGTTGGGAGAGATCAGCGTAGATGTGAAACTCGGGTTGCAGCGCACGTCACTTATCTTAATGGTGTTGAACCGGTTGCCATGTGGGACCTTAATGTCCATATCGCCCTTGATGGTGGTGTGCACGTAGTTACCGTTAGCGGTGCGAATAGCAAATGGCTCCGTCTTCTTTACGTTGTAAAGACGGTTCTGGTCCGGAGTGACGTGAATGGTGGCGCCTGTGTCAAAGACGTCAATAGCAAATACGGTCTCAGGGGTAGTCGCCATCCATGCATCGGCGGGCATAGCCGTTGCGACGACTTCCTCGATCTTGGCCGTCTGGGCCTTCTCCGCGGGCTTACTGCCCTCGCCCTTGGCCTCATTGGCGCTGTCCTTCTGCTTCCGCTTCGGAGATGGGCACTGCTTCGAGTAGTGTCCGTAGCCCTGACAGTTATAGCATTTCCGATCCTCGGATTTGCCCTTACTGTCGTCGTTCCGCTTGCCCTTACCCCAGCCCTTCTTCCCTTTACCCTTGCCCCAGTCCTTCTTTCCGCCCTTGCCCTTCACCCAGTTCGCCTGCTCCTCCTTCTCCTTCTCCTGGCGATCGTGCTTGCGCGTCGTGCCGGAGACGGCGGCTTTTGAGGCGGCCTTCTGGCGTAAGGCGTTAATGACTTCGGTGGACGTAAGGAAACGAGGCTCGAAAGCTGGAAGGTTCGCTGCGGGGAAATCTGGTACCAAAGCGAGAGCAGCACGGAGAGCGTTGATCTGTGTGCCTGTCGATTGGTTCGACTGATCGATGCTCTGCTTGGTGATAGCGATAACGTCACGGTAAGCCTCGGGGATCGATGCGGAGATAGCGTTGATAAACGTTTCGTCGGTAATCTGTCGTCCGAACTCGGCAATCTTGTCCCGAACCTCAAGCATCTTGTCCAGATGACCATTGATGTCGCGGTCATTGGTGCATTTGAGCGTGTAGAGCTGCGCTTCGGTGACGGCTTCGACAGTGTGCGTCACAACGTTGTAATCGCGATCGAGTGCAGCAAGGAGTTCGTGAGTATTGTCCAAATGCATGACTTTGGTGTAGATGGAGTTGGGTAACTTGCCGCATATAGCATTGACAATCTCGTCATTGAGTGTCATAGATTCAGCATCAGGTGCCGCGGTGATCAGCGCGCGGCCTCGAGAAGCTTTGATGGCTCCCTTGATGCGGGCGATCCAGATACGATAGTTGCCAGCATCATTTGCAAGTTTGTCGACAGAGTCAAAGTTCTTGTTGACGTTGGTTGTCATAACTGGTCTCTCGACAACAACAGTGGGTGCGTTGAATGGTGGGTCGTCAGGTGCGATGAGAGAGTAAGCAGAGAAGTACCAAGTCTTGTTACGGCTGATATGCGCTCGATATCGCGTTCGACGTTCGTGAATGTAACTGTAGACTCGCCAGAGACGGATGTCAGGATCGATAGATAGGATGTGTGGTGTGTTAGCTCTCGTGAGCATAAACAATGGATAGTCCCAGTAGCGCGCTAGTCAGAGCCAGCAAGGCTCATAACCTAATAGAAGTCACGAAGAGATCTGAAGGTAGCGGCAATAGCACAGATGAACACACAGTTCGAGGGGACTGATAACTTGATGATATTCCTGAGCCTATACGCTCTACTTATATACTGTACAGAGAACAATAGAGAGAAACACATAGAACACTATGGAACAATGCACAGACCATGCTGCGTACACGACTCATACATGCTGCGCAGTACAACTATTGTCCTAGTCACAATCAGTCAGATCACCGGGTCTATCTAATGAATCAGTTCATCATATGACTCCGAGTGACTCATTCTAACACCCCCCTCTCTTACTCGGTCTCAAAATCGTCCTTGACCTTCCGTACACGCCCTACATCACCCGGAGAATTCGCCACAAGGGATCTTTGCACGCTCACTTCGCACCCTACCCAGGAGACCCCTTCTGTACTTGTGAGTGCTGCTTGTACTGTCCCCTTCACCATGCCGCCCATCCGAACCCGGCGCGGAACCCTCGCGAAGGAGAATAGTCCTCCTCCTCCTCGTTGCCCTACCGAATCCCTCCTCCCCAATCAGGTGTTTACCCTCACGGAACCCACTCGTCAACAGTACTCAGCCACACTCCTCCACAGCGGACTCTTACCATATGTCCTCGACTCGACTCAGCGCCCCTTCCACCACTCAGTCTACACTCTCAATGTCATGCATGAACTGCTCGCCCAACTGCAAGACTACATTGATCAGCATCGCGGCGGACATAAGCGATTCAACTTTCGCTTCGTTCAAGTGATCATTCGTCGACTGAATCAAGTGATGATGGGACAATTAGCTGATGAGTTCACGGAGTATGAATTTGAACGTTTACTGGCTTACACTCTAGACGATGGACACCTTGAAGGACCTCCTCGACTTGTCGACCCGGTACCCCTCCCTCCCCCATCACCGATTGCTCTACCCCCACCCGAGTTTCCCACTGCCTACCATGATCAAGAGAACATGCCTATCTTTGATCCAGCAAAACGGAACGAGTTTGATGTTCAGAACGCGCCTCAACAGCCTTCAGAGCCTCAGCAACCTCCAACCCCGGTTTCACCCCCTTATGTTGTACATACACCTCGACCAAATGAACATCCCTCTCCTCCACTCCATCGACCTGACCCCCAACCCGGCATAGACTGGCTTGCTATTGCAGCAGCCTTACCTTCCGATTTTCATTTCTCTTGATGGTCTACTTATTCGTTTGCTTTTCTTATTATTGGTCTTAATTTGACCCTATAGCATTCGATTTCTATCTCTATCTCTCTCATGCTTCATCCATTATTGATCTTAACTTGATCCTATAAGCATTGTATTTGTCTTTGAAATTCTCGCATTCGCAATGTCTTGCTACTACGGAATTTCAAGCTTAGAAACAGGGTACTGTTATGCATCAAGCATACGGACCATGTTTACCTTTGTTTACCTCACGTAACCCGATTAGGCTACGCTTACCTTTGTCCCTCGGACTTTACCATTTAACCTTTTTACCTTTAACCTTCGGTGCCCCAGGTAGCCCTTTTACTGCCTCTTTGTTTACATTGCCCCTTCGCTTTACCATAGCCCCAGTTAGCCCTACGTAGCCCCAGTTAGCCCCATTTCCCCTGTTTCACAGTTAGCCCCAGTTAGCCCCAGTTAGCCCCAGTTAGCCCCAGTTAGCCCCAGTTAGCCCCAGCTAGCCCCAGAAGTGTGTTCTATTTATGTTTCTCCCTCTGTAGTATATAAACCCCTGTACATAGGCCTTCGGATGACACTTAAGTCAATCCTCCTATAGTCTTTCACACCATCGTGCCAAAGACTCTGTTCACCCACGACTTCCGAGCTTAAGAGAGCCTCGTTAAAGCGCCCACTCTTATCTCACCACTTGTTTGTTCACAAACAACGCTTTTGTCACTTATCATTTCCGTGATAAGTCTTCCGAAGCCGTGAACGTAACACCTAGTCGTTTCGGTAATAATTTGCGCGCTCCTGGTCGCCGAACGTTCGTTGCCTCGAGCCATACTTTATCCCCGACTGCGTACTGCGGGGCCTCGTTCCTGGCCTGATCGTAGTGCTGCTTCATGCGTTCTGCCGCAACCTCCAAAGCCGCTCTTGCCTCTTCCTGTGCCTGCTGAAGCTCCTGTAGTCGTGCGTCCGCGGCGGGGACCGTGGACAGGCCGTCGCTCGGGGCAATCGTGAATTCGGGATTGTAGCCGTAGACAAGCGCGAACGGGGATTGTCGTGTTGCCGCGTGCGCTTTCGTGTTGTGCGCGAATTCTGCCATTGGGAGTAATCCGGCCCAGTTTTCTTGTCGTGTATCTATGAAAGCCCGTAAATATTGTTCCAGCTCTTGGTTTACCCTTTCGGTTTGCCCATCCGTCTGCGGGTGATACGCAGTCGACGTGGTACCCTTGATACCGAGTCGGGAAAAAAGGGCTTTCATGAACTGCGCGACAAACTGTGGTCCTCGGTCGGATATGATCTGGCGGGGGGTTCCGTGCAGCTTCCAGACGTGCTGCAGGAATAGTTCCGCAGTTTCCGGTGCATCAATGTCAGACGTGGTCGGGATAAAATGCGCTTGCTTGGTGAGACGGTCGACCACCACGAAAATTGCGTCGTAATCCTCAGATCGGGGGAGCTGGGTGATGAAATCGCACGAAATCGCCTGCCAGGGGCCCTGCGGGATTTCGTTTGGTTGCAGGAGTCCTACCGGGCGTTGGGATCGGTTCTTCGTGCGTGCGCAGGTATCGCATCCCGAAACGTATCGTTCTACGAAGTTAGACATCCCGGGCCACCAGTAGTTGCGGCTTACCATCTCAAATGTTTTCCAACGTCCAGGATGTCCGGCAGGGAGACTGTCGTGATAAGTCTTCACCACATCCCGGCGAATGGTCTCGTCTTTCGGGACGTAAACCTTACCCTGGTACAGGATGAGGCCTTCCTCAGTGCTCCAGTCCTCAAGTTCCTTGGTCAGGACTCGAGGCGCCTTGGACTTGACCAACTCGATTGCGTCCACCAGTTCGTCTTCATACTGATCTGACTTACGAATGCGTCGTAGGAGGGCCTGATCCCCGTGTACCTGTGTCATTCCCCGACGAATTGCTTTTAGTCGAAACATTTCGGGGGTCAGGAGGGTCCGTCCCGTGTTGTCTTCGCCTTCGGGTTGAAGATCGACGCGTCGTGACATGGCGTCGGGTTTGCCCCCGAGTTGCCCTGGGCGATGGCGAATCGTAAAGTCGAAGCGAGTGAGGAACAGACTCCACCGGGCTTGGCGTCGCGTCAGCGTTCGGGATTTAGAGAAATATAGCAGATTCTTGTGGTCAGACACGATATCGAGTTTATGACTCGCACCTTCGAGATAATGTCGCCACTCGTCAAGAGCTCTAATAATTGCGAGTAGCTCCTTGTCATAAATCTCGTAGTTGCGTTCCGCATCGTTGAGGGATTTCGAGAAAAAGGCGACCGGATGTATCAGCCCGTCGTCGCCTTCCTGGGACAAGACCGCGCCGGTCGCGAAATCAGAGGCGTCGCATTCCACGATGAATTGTCGCGACATGTCTGGCATCATCAGGACGGGGGCGGTCGTGAACATGCGCTTGAGATAGTCGAAAGCGAACTGCTGGTTTTCTGTCCAGGCCCAGCGAACGTCCTTCTTCAGCAGCGTCGTGAGCGGTTTGACGATGTGCGAGAAATCCCGAATGAAGCGTCGATAGAAATTTGCGAACCCGAGGAAGGCTTGGATGTCTTTCACCTTTTTCGGGGTAGGCCAGTCGAGGACCGCCTGTACCTTGGCGGGATCCATCGCCACCTTTCCCTGCGAAATAATCATCCCGAGATACTCGACGGAAGTCTGTTTGAATTTGCACTTTTCGGGTTTGCAGAACAAGTCGTTTTCGCGTAGCCGTTTAAGGACTTCCCGTACGTGTTCATCGTGCTGCGATTCATCTTCGGAAAAGATTAGCAAGTCGTCAAGATAGATGATCACGTATACTCCAATGAGGTCTTTGAAGATATCGTTCATCATGTGCTGGAAGGTCGCTGGGGCATTCGTGAGCCCGAATGTCATCACCGTTGGTTCGAAATGTCCTGCCTGAGTCCGAAATGCAGCCTTCCACTCGTCGCCTTGCTTCAGTCGCACATTGTGGTAGCCCCATCGTAAATCGAGAGTCGTGAAAACCTTCGCCTTTTGCAGCGCGTCTACGAGTTCCATCGTGAGGGGAAGCGGGTATCGATTCTTGACCGTGATGTCGTTCAGTCGTCGGTAATCTACTACCATGCGCAAGGTTCCATCCTTTTTCTTGATAAAGAAGACGGGAGCCGCTGCAGGGGATTTCGAAGGTCGTATGTACCCCTTGCGCAGGTTTTCGTCAACGAATTCGCGAAGGGCATCGCGTTCGGCTGGGGCCAAGGGATAGATTTTGCTGTACGGGGGAACCTTCCCGGGTTCTAAATCTATGGCGTGGTCATACTGTTACGACACAGAGTGGTTCTATGCGTTCTCAGGACCTCGGACGATGTAAATCGGACGATCAGCGGCTATGCAAAGCGGTTCCACACTCTGGGAAGCACTTGACAAGTCAATAAAGCTATTCTACACATCAGAAGCACAAATATAACGTCACCTGGGAAGCACTTGACAAGAGGCCAAAAGTGGAGTGCTTCTCAGGCGGACGGGCGCTTTTGGCAAGCGCAGGAGGAACTATACAGTTCCTCCAAGCCACCGTCCGTACGGACCCGTGGTCCGATCCGAATTTGAAATACAAATAGAAAGATGAATAAGCATCGCTGGCGCGCCGGGTTTGAACCCAAGCGCACCAAAAGGTGTCCGTTAGTGAATAGAATGAAAAGAAACAATAATCCCGTGTGCAGACAGATGCAAAGGTGTACGCGCCGTACGGGCTTCGTACCGAGCGCGTACCGCTGACCGTACGAGACCGTACGAGTGTCTCGTGCGATGTCAGGAATCGAAAGTAAATAAAAACATCAGTAAATCATAAGTAAACGGAAAATAAAAGAAAACAATAAGTAAATCCGTGGCGATTCCTGACATTACCCCCCTCCAAGGACGCTGCTAAACAGCGTGCGTGTTCGTACCGATCCGTACGGTCACCGTACCGCCAATGGGTATTTGCGATGGAAAGCACGAATTCGAGCTTGTGCGTGTTCCATATTAGCCGCGTCGAGCCAGGTATCTTCGTCCGACTGGTAACCCTTCCATCGAACCAAATACTGAAGTTTTTGCGTACGGCCCGTTACGACGCGAGTTCAGTATCTCCTGAACTTCGTACTCAATGTCCCCATTGATTGGTACGGGCTCGGGAGGGGTCTGTACGCGTCCGGGGATCGTGTCCGACTGGTACTTGGTCAGGAGCGAGACATGGAAGACTGGGTGCACCTTCATCGAAGCTGGAAGTTTCAGCTCATAGTTTAGTGGACTTAGCTTTCGTACGACCTCGTACGGACCGAGTCGACGATGATTGAGCTTCCTGGCACCTGGCAAGGCTATATTGCGAGCCTCGAGCCAGACACGATCACCTGGTTCGATGTCCGGTACGTCCGTACGGTGCTGGTCGTAGTAGCGCTTCATACGATCCGCAGCAACTTCCAACGCGGCCTGGGCATCGTCCTGAGCCTTCTTCAGCATGTCTAGACGATCATCAGCTGCTGGTACGGTCGAAAGACCCGTACTCGGTACGATGGCGAACCCGGGCTCGTACCCGTACAACAGCGCGAACGGCGAGGTCCGAGTGGCTGAATGCGCACGAGTATTGTGCGCAAACTCGGCCATAGGCAGCAGCCGAGCCCAGTTCTCCTGCCGAACGTCTGTGAAGGCTCGAAGGTACTGTTCGAGCTCCTGATTTACTCGTTCGGTCTGACCATCAGTCTGAGGGTGGAAAGAAGTCGAAGTAGCACCTTTAATACCAAGTCGCTTGAAGAACTCCTTCATGAAGCGTGATACGAACTGGGGCCCGCGGTCCGAGATGATTTTTCGAGGCGTACCATGGTGTTTCCACACCTCAGACACGAACAGTTCGGCCGTACGAGTCGAGTCGACATCGGACGTCGTTGGTACGAAGTGCGCCTGCTTGGTGAGCCGGTCTACCACCACAAAGATCGCATCAAACCCATCAGACGGCGGCAGCTGCGTGATAAAGTCGCAGGAGATTGTCTGCCATGGCCCGGACGGTACCTCGTTCGGTTCGAGCGGTCCGACCGGTCGCTGGGGAATATTCTTGGTGCGCATACAGGTATTGCACCCGGACACGTACCGCTCGACAAAAGAAGACATCCCTGGCCACCAATAGTTGCGACTCACCAGCTCGTACGTCTTCCACCGTCCGGGGTGTCCCACCGGTAGAGAATCATGATGTAATTTCACAATATCTCGCCGAATTTCCTCGTCCTTCGGTACATAGACCTTCCCTCGGTACAGCAGCAGTCCATCCTCCGTGTTCCAGTCCTCTAACTCCTTCTTCAAGGACACAGGAGCCTTCCCCTTCAGTGCCTCGATCGCTTCTACCAATTCCTCGTCCCAACTCTTCGAACTCCGGATCCTTCGCAACAACGCCGTGTCCCCCTCGAGCCGTACCATGCCTCGACGCATTGCATGCAAGCGAAACAAGTCTCTATCCAACAGAGTCCGGTTCGTGTTGTCCGGACCATTTGGTTCGAGGTCGGTACGACGTGACATCGCGTCTGGCTTGCCCCCAAGCCGGCCAGGGCGATGTCGGATCGTGAAGTCGAACCGACTGAGAAAAATACTCCAGCGAGCTTGTCTGCGAGTAAGATTGCGAGCTTCAGAGAAGTAGAGCAGGTTCTTGTGGTCCGAGACAACATCGATCTTGTGTGGAGACCCTTCGAGATAATGTCTCCACTCGTCGAGCGACCGTACGATAGCCAGTAGCTCCTTATCATAGATCTCATAGTTTCGCTCTGCATCATTTAGCGATTTTGAGTAGAAAGCCACCGGATGAATCGTACCGTCCGTACCGACCTGCGACAGTACTGCACCTGTCGCAAAGTCAGAAGCGTCACACTCAAGAATAAATGGTTTCTCGAGGTCAGGCATGGCCAGTACCGGTGCTTGAGTGAATCGACGCTTCAACTCGTCGAACGAGGCTTGTTGTCTCGTACCCCACTCGAACCGGACGTCCTTTCGAAGCAGTTCGGTCATAGGCCGTACGATCCGGGAGTAATCCTCGATAAACCGGCGATAGAAGTTCGCAAAACCAAGGAAGGCTTGAATATCCTTGACCTTTGCAGGTGTAGGCCACTCCAGAACCGCCTTGACCTTGGCCGGGTCCATCGAAACCGTACCGGCTCCGATAACCATGCCTAGGTATTCCACAGAAGACTGGTGGAACTTACACTTCTCCGGCTTGACAAACAGGTCGTGCTTCTCAAGCCGTTCGAGTACGGTACGAACGTGCTCGACATGATCTTCCTCATTCTCAGAGAAAATCAGCAAATCGTCTAGATAGATGATCACAATCACCCCATTCAGATCTTTGAAGATGTCGTTCATCATGTGCTGGAACGTCGCCGGAGCATTGGTGAGTCCGAAGGTCATCACCGTCGGTTCGAAGTGGCCTTCCTGCGTACGGAAGGCCGCTTTCCACTCGTCTCCTTCCTTCATCCGTACGTTGTGGTACCCGGATCGAAGGTCTAAGGTCGTAAACACCTTCGCTTTCTTCAAGGCATCGACTAGCTCCGTGGTGAGAGGCAGTGGGTACCTGTTCTTCACAGTCATCGCATTGAGTTTGCGATAATCTACCACCATGCGCAGCGAACCGTCCTTCTTCTTGATAAAGAAGACCGGAGCCGCAGCCGGAGACTTGGAGGGTCGAATGTACCCCTTCCTCAAGTTCTCCTCGATGAATTCCTTCAGCGCCGTACGCTCGTTCGGCGCCATGGGGTAGATCTTGCTGTAAGAAGGTACCGCACCCGGTACGAGGTCGATCGCATGGTCGTACGGTTTACGGGTGGGGAGGCGTTCTGCCCGGTCCTTCGAGAAGACTTTGGCGAAATCGCGGTACTGCGGCGGTACGAGTTCTTCGAACGACTTCTCGCCTTCCTTCACTGCAGTCTTCTCAGCAATTGCCTGAGACCAGGTGTACGAAGCGGCGATCCGCTGTGCGAAATCCGGGTCATCCGTGACAAAGAATTCCTCAGAATCGTGATAAACATCCCAATACTTCTCAGAATACCGGAAGCCTGGCGGAACTTTGTCTCGTTCGCTGACCGGTTCGTCCGTACCACCCGAGTCGTACGGTTCGTCCTCGAGCTCAGCTACCGTCACTCGAGTTCGAGGAGGTGGCCGAGGCTTCGCGCGGCGTGCGCGGTTCGAGGTCTCCGTACGAGCCGTGCGCACTGCGTCTGACTCCGGGGGACCTTCCATCTGAAACTCTGTACGGTCCGTACGAGGCTGACAGGCCTTCGCACAGCGCGTAAAGGTCATCTGGTCGTTCGCCCAGTCGATCTCTGGGTTGTGGAGTCGCAGCCAGTCGACCCCAATAATCAGGGGATAGTCCCCCCAATGTCCGCCACCACTGCAGTCACGTTCTCAGTGTGCGATCCGACCGTTAAACTAATTGGCACTTCATCTGTGAGCCAGCCCACATTGTTCAAAGAGTTGTCGGCATTGTACAACCGCGTACGAGGGACCAAGGGTCTCGTACGGAGCCCGAACTGTTCGACAACCGTACGGTTAATAAATATCGATGAGGCCCCACTGTCTAAGAAGGCTCTCATCCTTAAAATCTTTTGCCATCGCTGACTCTCACAGGAAAACGAATGAACCGGCGCAACTTCTTGTCTATTGACTGTATACTAGTAGACATAGAAGGGACTGGGACATCATTTTCTAAACAAGAGAATCGGTTATGGGTCTCGAGCGGCGCGACGATGCGCTGAGACCCTAGTTGAAACCCGATTCCTTTGAGAGGTGCGCCATAAGGACTTTGGCAGCATCAGAAACAGAGATTGGGCGTTCGGTCGTACCGCTCGGTACGAGGGGGGTCTCGTCCGAGACGTCAGAGATCGAAGCAGTGGGAGCTGGGGCCGGTACCTGGGGTGTCGAGGCCGTACTGACGTTCGTACGGTTCGAGGTATTAGACGCGTGGCGCTTGGGGCACTTGGCGGACATATGACCTTTCTCGCCACAGTGGAAGCATAACCCCTTGCGCAGCGCCTCTTCCCTACTGATCTGGTCCACCTCCATCGCGTTCGGATCACGGTGGCTCGAGCCGGTACGAGGCTGGTTCGAGTTCGACGTCTGACGCGTCTGGAAAGCAGTTCCAGTGCGCTGAGGGATGGGGTTGGTACGAGTTGTGGCACGGATGGCTCGCAGCTCATCATCGTAGACACAACAGGCCTTCACATACCCATCAAAGTCCTCAGGCATCTTCTTGAGCGTCAGGTCCGTACGAAAACGGTTCGAAAGTCCGTACCGGAACCAAGCAATCCATGGTTTATCGTCAGCAACCCATTTGGTCTTGACCTTGAGAGCCCTGTAGCGAGCCGCATACTCCGCCACGGTTCCAGTCTGCCTGAGAGCCATAATTTCGTTCTCAGCTGCAGCAACAGCATCAGCTTCACCATATCCAGCAGCCAGAGACTCCAAGAAAGTGTCCAACTTGTTGAAAATGGCGACCGGCTCGCCCTTGTGGATCGAGTCCATGTAGGGACGCACCCACTCGTCTGCAGGGCCTCGAAGGTAAGTCGCAGCGAACTGGCACTTCGTACGCTTGTCCGGGAACTCGTGCGGGCGCATAGAGATGTAGTTCCGTACCTGACCGGACCAAGCTTCGTACGAAAGCTTGTCCTTGTCCGCGGCATCGCCCTTGGGGCCGTAAAACAATCCTGGGGGTGGAATCTTCGGACCCTTCGTACCGCGCGGTTCGGCGACGCGCGTTTCGAGCGCTCCCTTCAAGTATGCATTCTGCTGAAGCAACTGATCGATCTGCTCCCTCCAGGGGGCCATATACTGGTTCAGCATAGCCTGAGTCGCCTCATCCATAGTTGGGGGTTGTGGGGGTACGGGTGCCTGCACGGGTGCGACGGGGGGCGCTCCAGGAGGGCCTCCGGGCGCAGGAACAGGCGGTGTAGCGTTCTGCATCGTACGGGCGTTCGAGCGAAGCGAGCGTCGGCAGAATGGTTCGAACGGTACGAGTTTTTTCGCGCGAGGTAGTGAGAAAAAAGACTTTTGGCCTAATGTTACGACACAGAGTGGTTCTATGCGTTCTCAGGACCTCGGACGATGTAAATCGGACGATCAGCGGCTATGCAAAGCGGTTCCACACTCTGGGAAGCACTTGACAAGTCAATTAAGCTATTCTACACATCAGAAGCACAAATATAACGTCACCTGGGAAGCACTTGACAAGAGGCCAAAAGTGGAGTGCTTCTCAGGCGGACGGGCGCTTTTGGCAAGCGCAGGAGGAACTATACAGTTCCTCCAAGCCACCGTCCGTACGGACCCGTGGTCCGATCCGAATTTGAAATACAAATAGAAAGATGAATAAGCATCGCTGGCGCGCCGGGTTTGAACCCAAGCGCACCAAAAGGTGTCCGTTAGTGAATAGAATGAAAAGAAACAATAATCCCGTGTGCAGACAGATGCAAAGGTGTACGCGCCGTACGGGCTTCGTACCGAGCGCGTACCGCTGACCGTACGAGACCGTACGAGTGTCTCGTACGATGTCAGGAATCGAAAGTAAATAAAAACATCAGTAAATCATAAGTAAACGGAAAATAAAAGAAAACAATAAGTAAATCCGTGGCGATTCCTGACACATACGGCTTGCGCAGTGGAAGCCTTTCGGATTCAACTTTCGAGAAAACGTCGGCAAACTCACGGAATTCGGGGGGAACTAGTTCTTCGAAGGTTTTCTCGCCTTCCTTCACCGCAGACTTCTCAGCGATGGCCTGGGAGTGGGTGTACGAGGCGGCAATTTTGTACGCGGAATGGTCGTCCGTCGTGACGAAGTAGGACTCGGCGTCGTGGTACTGGTCCCAATATTTTTCTGAGTACCGAAATCCCGGTGGGACAGCTTCCCATTCGGCCTGGGTCCTGTCGGGCCCCCAGGGGGTCTCGACTTCTTCTGCTATGGCGAGGCGGGGAAGCGGGACCAGGCGTTGCTGGTTGTCACACTGGGGCGGGCAGCGGTTGAGATCGACCACATCGTTGGTCCAGTCAATGGTTGGGTTATGGTGCCGCAACCAGTCGATCCCCATGATAATATCGTCGTCGCCAATATCCGCGACGGCCATGGTCAACTGTTCTAAGTGTCCCTTCATCTCGACGTTGAGGACTACTTCCTTGGTGATGCGTCCAATCGCGTTCGGGGAATTGTCCGCGTTGCGCAAAAGTATCGGGATTACCAAGTCCCGGGTCTGGAGTCCGTGTCGCGAAACGTAGCGGGAATTTATGAAAGTTCCCGACGCACCGCTGTCTAACATTACTGTGGCTAAGGCATCCGTCTTTCCGTCGCTAACCTGTACCGGGAACTTCAAATGTCGTCGAAGACGACGGTCTATTGTAGAGATGGTTAAATACAAGGGACCATTATTAAGAGAGTTCTTCGGCCACAAGGGCGGCTGGGTCGTATAGGGCGCGACTGAGCAATACGACCCTACTGAAAATCCGCTGGGGGCGGGGCTTCGGGATTGTGAACGTTCTTGGCGGCGGGCGTCATGGCGGCGAATGCGTTCTGTAGCACGGACTGCTGCACATTCTGGACGTACTGTTCCGCCATACGTTTGAGCGTTTCTTCGAACGACTGGAGCGCGGGGGGCGATGGGCTCGACGGGGACGTGGATTTCGTCGCCTTTAGGTTTCGGGATGGCGGTCGCGTTGGGCAATCGCTCACCAAATGGTCTTTCTCTCCGCAGTAGTAGCATAGTCCCTTACTCCTGCGCTCCCGGCGCACCCTGTCAATCTCCATTGCGTTGGGATCCTTCGTCGAGCTTGCGCCCGCAGTCGGGATCGTACGCGGAGCTGAACTAGTGGTGCCAGGATTGCTTCGGGGCGTAGCCGCTGGCTTTGATACTGGTCCATAGGCGTGTGCGAGCCTTAGCTTCTCGTCCGTCTCGGAAACCCAGTTGACGTAGGCATCGAATTTCATATCCTTCGCCTCTGTGCTGGCGATGTGCTGGCGAACCTGGTCTTTGAGTCCCTTCCGGAACATGTCGAGGTAGATGACATCCGTCGTTGCGTCCTTGGGCCACCCGGTGAGGGCTTGGAGGGCACGGAATTGCGACGCAAACTCGGCGACCGTTCCTGTCTGGCGTAGGCGCATCAGCTTGTCGGCTGCGGCTTTGTCTGCATCGATTTCCCCGTAAGAGGCGCGAAGGGCGGCGAACAGGGCCTCCAGGCTGGCGGCTTCTGGCGGTGTCGGGATGTCCTGGAGTCGATCTAGAATGGGTCGTGCCCAGTCTTGCGCCGGCCCCCGCAGTAGCATCAGGGCAAATGCGACCTTGCGGGTTTCGTCTAGTCCCGGATGTTGTCCGAACAGGTAGAGCTTAATCTGGTGAATCCAGTTCTCCAGCTTGGCTCGTTCGCCTTCGAAGGTGTCGGGAAGCTTCATCTTGAGCCCTGCTCCGCCCCCAGACGGGGAGGCGGGCTGACTCGCGATTTGGGCTTCTAACGCCCGGTTGGCGTGTTTGAGCTGGGCGACTGTGTTCTGGACCTGATTGTGTTCGTTGACTAGCTTGGAGTAGCGCTTTTCGAGGGTGTCGAGGCGATCAAGGATGGGCTGGAGTTTGTCTTCCTCCATCGAGGAGCTAGGGGACGGGAAAGCGAAGGTGTCTGCGAGTCCTCCCCATTCCTGGTGGGACGACATCGCGGGTCGGCGGTATGGGTGCGGGGGTAGAAGTAAAGAGCGTGAGGGTGTCGAGTCCGAGCGGCGGTGAGCCAGGACTTTTGACCTAATGTTACGACCGTCGGGAATTGTAGCGGGAAACAGTTTCGGGAAACTGGAATTCGCGACAAGAACCCGCGTTCGGGAATCTGGATTCGCGACTGGGAACGAGCGTGGGAATTCAGGCGGGAAACGCGCGGGATTCTATCCAGGCGCGTCGCGGGATTCTCAAGGCCAGCTAGGACTCTTCACTGCTTTGAACGTCAAGTAAGCGGATCCCTAAGGAAGCACTCCACAAGTAAGTATTGCGCAACTAACTACACAGGAGAAAAGAGAGAGATCGCACCTAAGGAAGCACTCCACAAGAGGTCAAAAGTGGGGTGCTCCTTACGATGCCTACAGCTATTTATCTACTTCGTAAAGACTGTATAGTTAATCTACGCTAAGTGTCCTTGCGCAATGCGCACCTATCTACTACAAACGATACATGCTACGACCGCACTGCTAGGCATGTCTATCCCGTCTCTCCAGATGGCTACGGCCTGTCCGTGGACGTCAGCGTCCGGTCCGGGGCCGCGACTAGCCAGACTAGGTATGCCAGACTGTTGCAGGTCGTCACCTTGAGGTACTAACGGATTAATGAGCGTATGTTGATAAGTGAATGTACGTGTGCCGTGGCGGGTCGTCGTAAATGAGTGTGTGTATGCGTGCATGGTTGCCGGGACGGTGGTGCGGGATACGTCACGTGAGCATGGGATCGTGTGATTCGGGAATGAGGTTTCGCGCGGGGAATCCAATGGCGGGATTCTCCCCGCGGGTTTGTCTGCTCATGTCGGGATCCTTGGCGGGAAAGTGCGGGAAATGAGAAAAGGAGCCCGGGATCTCGACAGTTTTTGTTGATGAAAGCAGCAAGGATGATAGAACAATCTACAGGCGATTTGGACGTGCTCCCAGAGGGATGAAAGCTGCAACAGGTGCAAAATTTGTTCGGGGCACTCGCTATAGTATTATTGCAGCCATTACAGTCGATGGATACATTGGAACACGTGTTGTTGAAGGATCTTGTCAGGCTTGGACCCGATGCATGCCTTGTGGTGTCTTGTCTATCATAACAAATGAGATCATGCCTATCAAGACATGATGTCCTGCGAGATCGAATCTAAGAGTGAAGCAAAGAGAACAGAGACGAGAGACGAGAGGCGAGTATAACCAGGATCCGGGGCTTCCGGCATCCGACAAAGGTGACCGACGACGAGGGGACTTCGGGGTGCTCCCGCGCAAGGCTCGAGACGTCCGGGTCAAACACAAAAGATAGTCTAGAGCACTAGACAACAAGCAAGCTAGATTTGGAGACAAGACAAAGGCATGGTGGATCTCGAAAGCCTGGCCACTAGCTAGGCCCAAAGACTTATGATATTCGAGTCAAGGTATCTATGTACAAATGCTATGGGTTTATATAGAGAAAGGACAGAGATTCCGGGATTCCGGAAGCGTGGGAAAATCGGGGATGTGGGCAATGCGGTAGGCAATGAGGCCTCACACATGTAAGACTAAGACAGGAATTGGAAAGGAATAACAAAGGAGTGACAGGACATGTGTAGGGGCATTGGTAAATCGGAGTAATGAAGGAGGAATGAGGGAAACAGGTGGGGAACATGAGGAAAGACAAGAGAATGAGGGGAAAGAGACTTCGGGAAAGTCCATAAGGTAAGAACCCGGGATAAATCCCGAAAGGGAGAGATCCCGAAGGGAATGCCCCGGGATATTTCCCAAGGGCAAGATATCCCGGCGGGATTCGGGGAAATCCCCGGGATGCGCCCCAAAGGGGAAGAGGGATATGTCACATCGTGACAGATCTGTTGATGGTGTTGAATTTATTGATTATATTCTGGAGGAAGTGGTGGGTTTTTTATACAATCTTGTCCATGATAAGATACTTACTATTCCAATATACGCAGTTACCAAAGATGAATCGGTTCCCGCAGGATCGCAGTGTTTTAATTCATGACAACTGTGCTATTCACAAGTCTGAGGAGCTGGTGGAGGCAATAGAAGCATATGGTATGCTACGACTGCTTTGGTGTCAAAGATGGAGAACTAACACAGCATTGAAGGGTGTATAGTGCGATTTCTCCCTCCATATTCACCAGACTTCAACCCTATTGAAGAAAGCTTTAGCTGCAGTGCGTCTATTCTGTCCTGCACTATACTTCTGGTATACTGACAGCTATACAGTCAAGTACTGGATTAGAAGGCATTGGAGAGAGTTAGCTCGCAGTGATCATCCGGAGATAGATTTATTAGAGGCATGTGGCACTGTCACTGCAGAGAAGGCAAAAGGCTGGTTTGCTCATTCTGGATACATGTAATAAACAATAGAGCTTTCAGCCTTACCCTTTACTATATACTGCACTTTCAAGTTGAGATATACTAGTCGTTGTGACAAGCCTTGTGCCTGGCCGTAGTAGCTGCTGCCCCCCAATTGCACCTCGTTGAACCAGCTGGGCTTCTCCTTCTCGGACAGGGACTGCCTTGTCGACTTCTTTTGTATGGATAAATCATAAAGGGCGGACAGCATCTCTAGCAGTAGGGACCGCAGGAGCTTCATCTCCCGTACTTTTCCTGGATCTGCCCATTCGACTCTGACCAAGCGCGGACGGTGGTCGCATTGGGTGGATGAAGTGAAGTCGGAGAATTATTCGCAGTGCTGGTTCCCAATAGAGATCGTTTAGATGCTGGACCGGTAGAGCATTTCATTGTAGGAAACACGGATCCAGAAATTCCTGCAGATGGTACTGGCAAGAAAGTGGGCGCAGCAGGACGCGATGTTAGAGTTGGGATGGAACTGGTAGTAGATACAGTACTTGTACTATCGCGTCCATCTCGGAAAGCCGTGACTGGGGCCAACATATGCCAGATTTTCCCAGGTTCGCGTCTGTCAATTGAGTACTAGAAGACTTGAGTACTAGAAGACTTGTTATCGTTGAGACTGAAGGGTGATGAAGATAGTCGCCGCCGTTCTTGCTCTTTCGTTGGTGTCAGGTTCATTGATTCCTCCATCAGACTGAATCTTCGAAAGGTAGGTGAGCGAACTAGCGTTGTCTGCTACGTCGACCATTCGCACAGGTCATCAAATGTGGGACAGACTGGTATCTCGGGTAGCTCGGGATGTGCGCTGCTGGACCCTGGTCTCGCTCCCAATCACTAGACACAGTGTTCTCCGCGACGCGATCAGAACACACCCAGAAGTGTCCGCCTTCGATTCTTTGGCCCTGCATTAGATGGCGCTTTCGTCTTTCTGCCTCCAAGTCCTCACTCCGCCTCTTCAAAGTACCCTTCGAGCTGCTTTCTGAAGTGGCTGAGTTCATCCCTAGCTAATTCGTTGCGGCACTTGTGGAGGATTCCGCCTTCTTCCCGGATATACTGCTCGTTCGTATTCTGGGTACGCGCGTGTGCAATGTCTGTTCCAGATTGCGGACACGCGCTCGCATTTCAGATACCATTTGCACTCCTCTACTTCGCCCTGCGATAGCGTTGGCCGATTTGCTGCTTGTTGTCAGAGCATCGCAAGTCATACGAGGCGTTGTAGCTGGGTGGGGTGAGGTTACAGGAAGTTGCGGCGGCGAATAGCTTGAGACGGTATAAGAGCGCGTCATCCCTGAACTCTTCTCGCCAGGCAAAGAAGATCCATTCATCCAAGCAGCGGGGAGACCTGCGCGGCGCAAGGATGTGGATTGCCTGGTACTTGAAACCACGGAAGAAGATGGGTGTCTAGTCGTGCCGAAGTTTGTCGATGATTCAGAAGACTTGCGCGATTGTTTGCCTGGCGCGGGCAACTTGAATTTGGGCGTTAGAACGGAGAGCTGTAGTTCGGCAGATGGCGTCATTGTCAAGATGTTCTCTACTGTTGAAGGAGTCGAAGTCTGCCAGGATGAAGTGCTGCGGAGGCATATCGACCATTGCCGTAGTATGGGTCCTGGACCGTCGCCTCTCGGGCCGTTGCAGACGCTGTCGATGTCTGCCCTTGCGTCGTCAGCTGCGCTGTTGGGGTGGGTGATGACAAGGACGCAATCTGATTCGATTGTTCCGTTTGATCGACGGTCCGCTGGCTATCTGACAAAATAACATGTTGAGTGCACGTTGAGGGCTGTTTGTCGTAAGAAACAGGCGACTCTGACATCATTGCTGTATGATATTGTTCATTGAACTTGCAAGAGCTATTTGAGAGGCTTGGACTCCGTGATGAAATAGTGAAACCAAGGGAACAAATAGCAGAGAGTGTGTCCGAGTTGTTTTGGACTGCAAAACATGAGGATTGCAAAAGGATAACACGACCGCGTGTCCGGGATGAAATCAACGGTCTACATGGCCAAGCAGGCGCAGGTTCAAAGCCACGCTTTATAGAGCAAAAAATGCCCCGCTTGACCACGCTGTTCTCCCTATGTTTTCCAGCATGAAGTACAGGTGAGAGAGAGGTGGATAGTGGATGTGGCTTAGCTAATAATTACTCGACTGTGTGAACGGAGCGCGTCGTTCACGCAGTCACGTTCAAGTTGGCAAACTCGGTTGGCAGGTAATATTACATGAAAACAGGATAAATTATAGTGCAAACTGGTCCTCATAATAGCTTGAGGCAACAGATGCACTGAGTATAAAACTATATACAATGCAGGCTATGATATATATACATTATAATGAATGTTAGGCGTCAATAAACAGATATAAAGAGGAATTAGACGTCAGAAAATGTATGTTTGTAACGGCGATAAGCAGTTAGAACCCTGTCCCACTCTAGCTTATCAAATCCAACCTTTCGCCAGTCTTCTTCACCCAAGATTGAAAGGTTATCACCAATTCTGAACTTCAGTTTCTGAAGGCGTGCACCAAACTCTGGTTCTAGTCCAAAGAGCTCGCACATCTCTTTAATTGATGTGCTTGCAGGTGGTGGTGGAGAAGACCTGTCAGCCGGGCCTACAACAGGTGCAGAGAATGGATTTGCTGTTGAAGATCCATGTCTTGGTTGATGTAGTCGTGGATCAATAGGAGGGAATATTGTGGTATTTGCATGTGGGGACATGGGTGGAAAGTGTGGTGGCGGATAACCATGATAGGGTGCTGAATAGGGGTAGGGTATTGTAGGCATGGGCGGGTAGCCTGGATATGATGGTGGGAAGAATGAATATGGAGAATGCATATTGCTATGCGTCAGCTCCAACGAAGGCAGAACAGTGCGAGAATGAGGCGGAATTTGAGCTTCTCCATTATAAGGAGCACGTTCAATTCTTCTGGGTGAGGCGGAGACTAAAGCACTTTCATTTGGATGCATATCACTGGCAGAGTGTTTCTTCTCAACAGCGAGTGCCTTCTCCTTTTGAAAGTGATTAGATCCCAGTGGAGGCTTGGTCTTCGTTGCCTTTCCAAGAATCTATTTTGGCCCAAAGTTAGACTAACACATAATGATTAAAATCACTACTTACAATGTCCTTAGCCCAGACAAGTAATTTGACTCTGTCAAGAATAAAGTGACAGTTGAGAGGCCGATGATGAAAGCAGGATTGCCCTGGATGGTCCTTGCAGACATCAAAATATGTATCCTTGAGGTCCTCTGCAATGTCTTGCAGCTTGGGATCAAGACTTCCTGGTGCAGTTGATATCTTCCGCATTGAAGATTCTTCCGCACTATCATCATCAGTCAAAGACAATGACTGTGAATAACTTGAGTTAAAATGATTGTCCGCATGATATGTAAGCAACTGCGTACCTCTTGCTTGCTGTCTGCAGGAGGATCCATGAAGACAAAGATGTATGGTATCTTAGCTTTAGATACTGCCACCTGCTTCAAAAGTGACAGATATCCATTCTCTGAGGCAAGCGGCAGCAACTCCGAGTTTGCTGGTTTCATCCAACGCCACGTCATACTCGCAACAGCTAACAACTCCTCTTTCACCCCAACTTCCTTTGCTATGAATCCACGGAAGTCTGCCCATGATTGTCCTGTGTTGGATAGACCCGGACCAAACTTATGCTTAGCATCATCGATCTTTGCCTTCTTCTTTGCACGACCTTTGGTTTTGACCTGAATCTTGATAAGTACCTCAAAGTCCTTCTTGACAGGTGCTGGTGTCTGCACAGGCTCAGGAACAGGACTGAGCAATGGTGAGGAGGAGGGAGTGAGTGTATGAGTATGTGGTGGAGTTTTGGGTATGTGTTTCGGGGAAGGTAGAGAAGGAGCGTAGTTGGTTATGGTGGATGGAACTATGGGTGCTGGTACGGATGTAGCCTGACTGGCAGGTGCAGCCTGAGGTGTGGGCACAGAGCTGGAGGCACCAACAAGAGCATTATATTGCTCTGCAGCGCATGCCAGCAACTCAAGTACAGTTTCTGGTGATTGCGAAGACAATGGGCCTATTTGTGTGCATTTATTACTATGTACAGCAGCTAAAAATAATTGGGAACGAACCAAAATTGAGACTATTAGTGGTATATTGGGGAGGGATATCTCCACGGGCCATATCTTATGAGAATAACAATATGTGTGAATGTAGAAGAGAAAAGTTATAAAGGAGAGACAGAGGAGAACAGTAAAATAGATGAATATGCAGTAAGTTTACGAAGGTTTGACGGCAACAGCAAATCCCAGCGGAGATTAAACCTGCGGCTGTGTTCTGGCTACCATTTAAGGTGATTGTCCCATCACGTGTCTACAGAAAAAAAAAGTTGTTACCAAGTGGGGGTGCCAAGGTTTATTGGAACGACTGTAAAATAGCTAACTTGAAAATGCCTAAATGAGACACAACTTGAATATAAATGGTACCTACATGTATATTTACTGCACACTACCAACACATATTACCAGTAAATAACATCATTCTATGTCTGGCGTGTTTGTAAGGCTATGTCACAAGTAAAAGCGCAGCGTGCAAGAGGATGCAAAATAATGAGTAACATGTATGCCATTAATGCACATCGGTGTCGTGAATGTTCGACTAAGAACGAAGTCAAGAGTATGGGGAAAGGCATAACGTGTCAAGATGAATGTAAGCATTGTAGTGTACGCAGACGGACAACCCTGAGAATAAGGGGCAACTAGATTTTAACATACAGATTACCGTGCTACCGCGCAGTACCGCGCAGTACCGCGGGAAATTACCGTGCAGTTCCGCTCGGTTCCGTCGATTTTACCGCGCACTTCAGCGCCATTACCGTCGATATTACCGCGCAGTACCTTCCACTTTACCGCGCAGCTAATTTAGACAGTTCCTTGTAAGTAGAGCAGAAATTAGAGAAATAAAACTATTTGATAGCGCACAATACAGCAAGTGTCACAGCTTCATAAATGTAAATATCTTGCGAGTGTTATTGTCGAAGCAAAGAGAGCGGAGTGCGGCATGAGATTAACGTCAAGTCGTCGATATCAACAATTCTTTATCTGAGAGTTCAAGTTGCTAGATATATAAAGTGCTAAGAACCGGCCCTAATTATGGGCACTTATGTTTATGTTGAAGCAGAATACCTGTCACCCAAAATACAGTCAAGAATCATCGGATTCAATTTATAATACGTATGGAATATAATGCACATGCTAATCCGGTATTTTAGAGACAGTGAAAGGATGGAGTTATTATTGCGGTTATTATATTTCGGGAATACTATTAGAAATGTAGTAGATCATCATTGTCGAAGCTACGAAGTCACTTTCAACTGTATTGTGTGAGTAGCTATTCTCCTCATCGCTTTCATATGTATTCTGAATTTCTCTTGACTTAAATCTACTGCACGGAACTTTCGAACATTACCGCGCAGCTACCGCAAATTCTCAGGCACAATTCAGGGTCGTGCAAGATTAACATGCAGTTCCGCGCCATTACCGTCGACTTTACCGCCCACTTCCGCGCCATTACCATGCATTACCGTTGATTTTACCATGCTACCGTTGGTTTTACCATGCCTACCGTTGATTTTACCATGCCTACCGTTGATTTTACCATGACTTCCGCGCTATTTCACGAACTTTACCGCTCTTCCATTCAACTACCGCGGACATTTACCGCGCCTACCATACAGATTACCGCCCTTCTTGTTTCTAACTGTATGCCTCTTTGACATGTTTTATTCCAGTAAATTCGGAATAATACTGAAAAAAAAAAATCTTGTAGCATACACCCATGGAACCGTGTACGTATTTTTTTTTGTATTTTTAAAAGTTACAATAACCCGTAGAACCCTCACCGAAGAGGAGAGGGAGACGTGAGAAAGTGGAAGGAACTGCGCGGAAGTACTCGCGGTAATGCTCACTATGGGCGGTAAATCGATCGATTTACCATTTACCGCGCGCGGAACCTGCATGTTAAAATCTGTAGGCCGGAGAATAAGGCTATTAGCTCAACAGTGGAAAGTAATGAATCTAACGACGTACAGGTGCTGTACGCTATAACACTGCAACTTGATGTCATTCAACTTTACTCTTCACTCATCTCGCAAAGCTTAACGAGAATACCAGCAACTCACTCTTTGCCGTCTTCCGTGATTTATAGTCGAGATCTCTCTCACTGCGTAAATATGTACATGTATATATCTCTAATCCTAATACAAAGGTGCATAAGATACTAATAAACAATCCTGTTTGATCCATGTGGGAACTACCGCGCGGTCTTCGACCGCGCGACAGAGGTCGAAGCTCCGGCTGTCGAGGCTACCCCCGACGGCAGCAGGCCACAGCCGAGACCAGCGCGGGGCTCACCCAAAGGGCCTGTCTGACGCTTGGCGTGTGAAGCGTGATTTGGAATCACGACATCGAGATTGCGCCAGTAGCGCAGGAAGGAATCCGAAGACCAGCGGCCTGTTTGTTTGATGATGTCGGGATGGATGCCGCACATAAGGAGATGCGACGTTCCGCCAATGCGGAAACTATGACCAGTGGGAGCTTGCGCCTTCGGACTTGCCGCGCTCCAGATCTCGTTGCAACGCGTGAGGAAGGGACGCTTGAGCATTACAGTGGATCCCAGATTGTCGTGGTAGGAGAAAAGGAGCGATTGATTTGGTAAGGAGTTGACCGCCAAATGATTGTTGATAGCGGAAATTGGGTTGCAAGGCTCGTCTTGAACGGGAAGTATGAGAACTTCGCCTTCCCATTTCTTCACCTTAGTCCACGGAAGAGACAACTTGAGGGAGCCTGCGCGACCAGGAGAAACACTGAGAACTCGAGGAAAGGGTGGCACTTTGTGGTCGAAGTTGTGAGTGGCTGGCAACAGTTCACCTAAGCGAGCGAGACCCCAGAAGGCAGAGCAAGCGCAGGCAAAGACGCAGGCGTCAAACGACTGAGAGATATCTAAGCTGTTGGCAAGAGCGACCATAAGTTCCATAGTTACTGGTGGCCGAGGAGCGTTTGGGGAGCTGAGAGGACGACTAGCCTTAGCTAGGAGGTTGAGACGGTCGGAGCGCGTGAAGGGGTAGCCGTTTCTGATGTGCCATGCGCGGATTCCGGCCAAGTAATTTTTGACGGTGTGCTTGGACAGATTTGGACTGAGGTCAGCGAGAAAGGCACAGAGGAGGTAGTCCGACGCCGGAAACGTCTGAGCGGGTGGAATGCGATGTTGCTGGCAGAACTTGAGAAATGTGTTGACCGAGCCTTTGTAAGCTTTGACCGTTGCCGGGGCCCATGCACGATCCAGGGCCGAGTCGATGGAGGCTTGAAAGCTGGCAGGCCAATCGGCTTGCTGCGGGACTTGAACTGGTGGGGGTGGGAGAACGGGTAAGACAAATGGGCGGGGTTCAATACGCACTCGTTGGGTTGGGCGCATTTGCTCGACGAGGACAGAGACTGCCGCATTGGTTAGAATGTCTTCGAGGGACATTGTGGGTAGAGAGGGAGGTGGTGAAGAGGTACGCAGAGACTACAATCGCTGTTAAGAAGCCGTGTGGCTGACATTGGATGTGTTATGTAATTAACATCGTACTAAATAAGGTAAGAGGTCGTCGTGAAGTCTGAGACTGGTCTTTAAACGAGAACAAGTGGCTGGTAAAAGGCCCCTGGAGACGGGATCTGCGGGATTTTTAGAGGTAGCAATGTAAACAGTAGAAAGAAAGGAATCATGGTGAAGAAGGTTCGCAGACAAGCGTGATAAGGAAGAATTTTGCGAAGCTCCTCGTGAAAAGCATGAAGAGATGGCACCAATGACGCCCTGATTATCGGAGTGTATTAAAAAATGAGAATTACGGGGGTGCGCGGAGCAAAGTAAAGAGACCGCCAATTCCACTGCTACCATTTCAGCCCAACCTATGGCTCGTCCATCCTGCAAGGCGCCGGGCAATAGTTTCCACGCGGCCCACTTGTTGTTGATGAGTATGCCGATGCCCCAAGACGTAGACGCGTCGACATAAATATTGAGAGGGAGGGGAGGCGGGGGATTAGCGATGGAAGAGCCTAGGAAAGGTTGGTTGAAGGACTCGATCCACCAGGAGAGGTCGGAAGTGAGGGTTGATGGCACTGGCATGGAAAGAAAGGTTGACGCGTTAGGCGGGAAGCGACAGACGAAGGTGCGCAGAGAGTGGAGACGAGTACGAGCCGTTCGGAGAACTAGACAGCAATGATTTAGAGATCCCAGGAGCTGCTGTGCATCGCGAAGTGTTTTCTTCTGCCCGTTGAACCAAAGAATACAGTGTTCGGCGAACTTTTTCTTTTTCGATGAAGGAATTTGAACAGTGCGATTGGAAATATCCCAGAGAAAGCCCAAGTAAGTGAACGAGGAAGAGAAGTCACAGAACTTTGGCAGAGACCAAGGGAGGCCTAGAAATGAAGCGGTATTAAAAACAAGGGTAGAATCAAAGGAGTACGAGTAAGGAATCTGAGAGTCGGACGGATAACGGAAGAAAATGATGTCGTCAACCCATTTAAGAATGTGCTGCGCACCCCGAGCTTTGATGATGGCAACGAAAGCGTCCGCTACGCGACCAAAAAGACCGGCAGAGGAGGCTGAGCCGAAGGCAACGCAATGATCGATGTAAATTGAGCCTTCCCAAGCAACGCAGAAATGGTGTTGTTCGGCAGGAAGGATGGGAATGTTCCTGTAAGCTGAATCGACATCAAACACAGACACCTGGGTACCCGGAGGAGCGGCAGCGACAAGGAAGAAACACTGAGCAAAGGTCCCCCATTCACAAGGATAGTCAGAGGAATCAATTTCAGAATTAACAGAGAATATGGTAGGATTATTACGAGGGAAGGATAGGTCCTGAATGATTCGAAAAGAGGTGCTGTTGGGCTTCGGAACAACGCCTAAAGGAGCAGTGCGAAAATGACCGATATTTAGAAATAATTCATTGGGTGAAAAGGGGCCGGAATATCGACCGAGTTGTAATTCCTTGGAGATGTGCGAAGCGACTGCGTGAGGCTGAGACAGGGCTGATTGATGATTAGGTGGAATATAGGTAGACGAGAGGTTGGAGGTGACGCCAGTACGGAAACCGAATTGAAGACCATGGGGAACATCGAGAAAGTCATTGATCAAGCTGGCTTCGGATAGAGCAGAAAACCAGTTGTCGTGTGCAAGCGGGGTGGAGACTTTAAGCAGCGGCGCGCGCGCAGGCGCGTGCGTTGTGACTGCGATCGCCGCAGAGTGTGCATCGATGATCGCGCTGACACTGCTTGCAGGAGAGCGAATTATTGTTCCAGCGATAGCAGAATTGGCCGCCTCCGGGCGCAAGCCAGCGGTTGGTGGCTTTCTCGAAGACAAGGTGCGGTGCGCTCGTCGTGTTGCAAGCGGTGGAGGAATGGCCCGTGTGACCGCAGACGATACAGAATGTCGAAGCGCTGGCGGCGCGAAAGGACTGCCCGCGAGAATCAAAGCCGCGAGGCTTGGACGCATAAGTGCGCTGCGGGGAGCGAGGTCCATATTGGGGACGCGAGTTGGATGCACGATACCCGCGTCGCGGCGAGGGAGAGCGAGAGCGAGGACGAGTCGAAGCTGTGTTGTCGGTGTTCGTGATAACACCGCGAGCGAGATCGCGGACGAACTGCTTCTCCGTGTCCGTGAAAATGTTGATCTCGACGGCCTTGGGGACGTAATTCGTCATGGTAGCGACTAATTTACGGATCTCAATGTCGTATCGCAAATAAAGAACGAAGTCTGTGTAGAAGTCCGGTTGAGAAGTCATCCACTCGTAATGCTCTTGAAGTCCTTGCACAATCTGGTCCTTATTCTCCCGAGAACAATGGTAATGAATAAGACGCAATAGGTTGGGAAAACCTTGACGCCATTCAGACTCGACCAGCAAGGACTCCGCATAGTCGTCAAGCTCCTTTGTGACGAAGGCGAAAGAGCCATCAGCGGTGGGCCGAGCATAAGAAATGTCGGACTGAGGACGACGATGAGAGTCCTTGATGGCCTTGGGCGTCAACTGGTCGAGAGGAATGTGTTGCTTCCAATAACCACACATGAGCTTGAGGACGTGCGCGGGGAAGGACGTCACCGTGCCTCGAAGGTCTCCATTGGCGTCAACGTCAGAAGGCAATATAAAGTTGCCAATCGGCTGCCGGCGCTGGGAAGCACGATCCCGTGAGGGAGAGTCACGACGGTGAGCGAGCACGCGGTCGATTGCCTCCAAATGGTGCGGCGGAGCGCGGCGCAGCTCAGGAGCAGGAGGGCGGTCGAGGACGGGAAAGGACGGTGCCACCCGGCGAGTGCGCATGCGAGGGGGAAGCATGGCTGCGCCGCGGCGAGGGGGTGTGACCGGTGAGGGCGCGCGCATGGTGCTAGCAACACTAGCCGTCGGCGAAGGTGACCGGGGAGCGGGGGTTGGGCTACCAACACGGGTGCTAGATGCGCGTGACGACGACCGGGGTATGGGACGCGCACGAAGACGAGAGCCACGTATGGACGAACCTAATGTGCCATGATTTGACGTGGCTGCAAATGTAATGAGCATGGATGCAGAGGTACCAGGACAACGCAAGACGCGAATGCGTAAGGAGTGTAAGGCAAAGTGATGACAGCATCAACGCGAATGCGTATGCCAAATGCAAGATGCGAACGCGAATGCGTATGCCAGGCCAACGCGCATGCGTATGCGACGCCAACGCGAATGCGTATGCCAACGTAAAGCCGCGTAAGCGGAGAAAGGTGGGGGAGAGGTGGGTGGGAGTGCCACAGAGGCCACAAATGCCACCGGTGCCACCGCGCATATAGCGACAAGGGGGAAGAATTCGGAGAGAAGAAAAATGCTTACCACCAGGCAGGGGTACACCTCTCGAACGGAGTTGCGTTGCAAACTCGTCGTTCATGTTTTCGAATGCATTTAGGTACGAAATGCGTGCCGAGGAGGGTGCCACCGAGAGCGATTGTGCACCCCGTTGACCGGGGCCGGCGAAACTCGTAGCTGACTGATTCGAGGCTGAGCGCGTCGTGTGAGCTGAGGGAGGCATCGATAAAGAGGGCGCTGGTGACGGGCTCGCAGATGGGCTTGCAGATGGTGAACTCTCAGCGGATGCCACCGACGGGGCTCTTAAGCCCAGTGGCTCGACGTCAATGTCTCGGACACTGGGTTCGGGAGACGCGGTTGAGTCGGGTACGACCTCGGGAATGCGACGACGGCGTGTGGCGACCATTTGAGAGACACTCGAAGTGAAACGAAGAGAAACAACCGAAAAAAACCTGTGGTGTAAGTGGTAAGAGATGAAGAAGAGATGAAGAGAGGACTTGTATGCGGTGGCATGCCACACGCATCTGCATTGCCACAGAGGTCACGTGCGCCTCCCCGTGAGTCGTGGGACTTCTTCTAAGTCCCTCCAATAAATGCAACGGGTAAAAGGACACCGACTTCAGAAGTTGTAGGTAAGTAATTGTGAGAAGATCAAGTGTCCGTCTTTGAGGCTCTCACGTAAAATTTTATCCTTGCGTGACATATGTCCACTACCTTCGATGGCTTCCCCAACTGCGTCACCAAGGCCTGAGTCTTCACTTCCTCCTGCGCCAATGCTTTTTGAAAGGCACTCAAGCACGAACGAAGTGACTATAAGGAGACTTGAAGCAGCGTACATTTCAGCAATGTTAAGTGTGTTGTGTCAAGATGAGGCCGCAATAGGTGCATAGTGTCGTCCCCTTCTTATACGTCTGGCCATGCTCCTCTCGCGACTTGGCCTATTATTGTAACAGTATCGAAAGGCAGCTAACTTGACGAGGCTCACTAGTTGACAGCATTTGACCACCTCGCGCGTCTACACAATATTGCATGGGAGTACCGTGATCAACGGCTTGTTCTTGAAGGAAGGAAAAGAGACTTTCTTACTTGTTCGTGGAATAGCTTGCTCCATGCTGTCGTTAACGCCGTATGCACTTCTTTGCCTCTCTTGATAGGGACTGCGCCCCGGTCTGGATCATCCCGCCCTATTATCGCAGTGTTCAGAACTGTCTTGCTCCTTCTTGTGGGGCACCCGGTCTTCACGGCGATGATATTCGCCGCTCATGTGAGCTATCTGTCGAAGACGGTAGTCTCTTTCATTTTCCAGGGCACAGAGATAGGATGACTGCATCAAGTCTTCATAGAATTAAGTGAATAACACGCATGGCCCCAGACCTAACTTAATGAGTAAGAACGCAAGAAGGCGGAATTCTGAGGAGAGCCCCATACACGACACTTACTTCTACGCCAGTATTACACAAGCAGGGCTTGTCGTAGTATCTAACTTCCCTTCCGTTGTTAACATACGATGCTGCAATATTTAGGATCAGAATAGACAAGTCTGCACGTAGGCAGAACACTCGCCGCGTAAGATTAAAGGCGCTACATCCTTCTTAAGTTCCCCTTCATCCGATATGGTCGCAGCTTCATCTACCATCGTACGACACAACCTGAGTATGGAGGGACTCTGAATAACGTTGACTTGCATCCCCACTTCTTCCATTCTGTGTGCATTCAGGTCATCGTCATTTGCACCCGAGGGAAACCAATTGGCGCGTGGTGGGGAGTACAGACTCGGGTAGACTGACAGACGCATATTCAAAGAGGAGAAACGGTGAAGGGGTAGAGAAAGCACCGGACATGCTCAGATTACACCGTAGTGTCCGGGCACGAGACATCCTCGAGGCTTGAAAGAACGAGAGATGACCATGCTCTAGCTTGTTGACCATGAGTACGCTTCGCGAGCGGCGAGCGTCAACATATGTGCCTTATTCAATCCAGGAAAGCGCTGGGGTGACCAAATATTCATGCCGCCCATACACACCATATCCAGCGTCCTTCGGCGCTACCCAAAACACGTTCGCTCGAGTTGAGCGCAATTGTCGCAGTAACTCCAGGCGAAAGGCGCGTGAGGTTCTTTTATAGTCAAGAGAATCGCTAAAGTGGATTCAAAGAGTTAGAATACGAAGTTGAAGGCTCATTTTTGTGTTACTCACGGGCATAAGCAAACACCACTTCTCCCGGATGCTAAGAACTTCGAAATAACCTTTGTGCAACACGTTCGGTTCGCTCCGCGTGCTACTCCGTATATTCTGAAGGTACACTTGCGGTGCCTACAATGAACCTGAGCTTAGACGTAAGGAAGTGAGCCAATGGCTGACCCAACAATAAGGAGGGCAACACTTACACAGTCGTTCAGGCTGGCACCTCAAGCCAGGACCGCTAATGGGCGTTCTCAGATCTCCCGTTAAGCTTAGAAAGGTCTCGAGTACAGCTGTGTCCCCCATATTAGCCTGAGTTCTCCATCGACTGCGATAAAAGGCACTTTGCAGTCATTTGCGGATACGGATGAGGCTGCTCAACATTGTGCAGAGGGTAAACGCGCTGAAGTCAACATTGTGTGCTGGATGCGCTGAGCACGGTTCGCGACATGAGACGATGGTTATTGTGTGTTGAAGAGCAGACTTACAGTGCGTTATGGATGAATGGGTCCAGTAAAGAGACGAATAGAGCGTCGCCCTAGAAGGTAACCGGAGTTCCTTCAGCGTGCTAAATTCCCGCCAATGGCTTGTATGAATTGACACATTTTTGACAAAAGAGTCTTGCGACTTCTGAAGCAACTGTACTTACATTCAGCAGAAACACTTCTTCATTCCTGTCTGTGTCATAGGGCCATTCGTTCTTTAGTCTCTGAGCTTGCGGAAGCCAGACCAGCCTATGTAAGATTTTGCAAGAGGATCAAGAATAATCGTTCCTTCAGCGACCAAGTCATTTGAGCGTCGTCGTTGGGAACGTCCATGAGTCTGGAATAGAATTCCTGAAGCATCACCTTCTTTCTTGCTTTTATATACGGCAACGCTGAGCGTTCGAAGAGCGGATGATATCATAAGTATCTTCTCGAACAGGATGGATGAGTTGGGATTGTCGTGATAGATTTAATGAGTAATTGCGTGGACAAATAAAAAATAAAATGCTAATAATATGAGAGATGACAGACGTCGACCAGAATTAAGCCCCTTAGACCATTCCAAGTACTTTTCCACCGCCCGACGGATACGACGCAACTCGAAGACAAAACTAGACCCAGCGACCCAACGAGCTCCCCACCGACCAAACCAACAACCAACCCAAGGCCACTTGTTCACTCCTGGATCTTCGCAAGGATCTCCGAGTCGCGGAACAGGTGGTACTCCTACACCACGCAACAGCAAGTCAGCAAACTCTTCCCCAAAGCACCCTTTCAAGTCGCCAAGTAGAAAAGACACTCACATCCTCGCCCACTTTAATCGGGTTCCCGCCCCACCCAGGAAGTAGGACGCGGTCACCAGGCTTCACAGACGTGGGGACGACCTTGCCCTCTTTGTCCGGCGCGCCGGGGCCCACGGCGATCACCGTCGCCTCCGGCAACGGCGTGCTCGTCGTCGACGACGGCAGGAAGATGCCCGTCGCGGTTTTCTGCGGCGTCCAAGGGGTTCAGATGAGTTTATGACATTGCAGGAATGGATGAGGAAGAAAGGAACGTACAGTCTCAGGCTTGAAGCGCTGGACGAGGACACGGTCAAGGAGAGGCACGACGGCCCTAATGGACTTGAACGTCGCCTGGACAGACTGCACACAACAAAACACCGTCGTCAGCTCCTTCCTTCATCCTTCCTTTACATTCGCATTGCATCCTCACCATCTTAACGAAAACTTCTCGAAGAAAGAGTAGGAGATCGAAGACGAAGAACGGCGGCGGCGAGGAAGAGGAGGAAGAGGATGGATGGGACACGAAAAGGTAAAGAACCAAGTCGAAATTTTGGACGCACGCGCTTTTTGCCAGCTTATTTGTTTACAGTCTCAGGTCCAAATAGCTGACAAATTCGTACAACAGCCCGAACTTTCTCGAAAGGCCGCAGCGAAAAAAAACATCCCTTTCGTCCTCATTCCATGTACCTTTTTCTTTCTTTCTTTTTCCTAATGGTAACGAGAATCATGAAAGACTGAGTACAAATCATGAAAAAAAATTATATTGCAGCTGTGTGAGATGGCTTGTGGGTCGCAGTGGAGGAATGATGTGCATGACAGAGAGACAGACACGACAGAATAGAGACAGACAATCGAGACGAGTGACAAATTAAGACGGTAATGGACATGAAGCAAGAATGGGCGTGAAATGATATTGATAAAACTTGAGCGTAAAAAGTAGTAAAAACGTAAAAACGTAAAAAGAAATAGTCATGAGATTGAATGAAAAGACAGGTTGGAGTAGAAAAGAGCTCGTATAAAATTGATGGTGGTGTCGTTCGCGGTGGGGGTGGGATATCATGCTCGTGATATATGTAATTGTAGTGTGCAAGGAGGGTTCGTACGCGCGTGTGTATGGTGGTGCGTATGGTGCATGATGAAGAGGGAAAGGGTGCAATCCAAAGACAAAACGATGATAACTGAGGATAAAGCGAGCGAGTGAGGAACACAAGAAAACGGAGAGTAAAAGCACGAGAATCGAGAGGCGAATCGCAATCCAAGTCCAAAGTCCAAAGTCCCGGGCACATCATATACACGTACTATCCGATGACCATGTCGTCGCCCTCTATCTCTATCTCTTCGTCGCCCCCGCCTCTCCGCTCCTCCACCGGCCGGAAGCCCATCTGGTCGCGCACGTCCATCGCCCGGATCCGATTCCGCAGACTCGGCGCGTCCCACTCTTGCTCACGCTCCCGGCTTCGGCCCAAGCCCAAGTCTCCGTCATCATTCCCATCTTCGTCTTCCCGCATCTCCATAGGCATGACAGTCGCAGCCTCTTCGATGGGCACCGCGCGCACCGAGCGCTGATGCTCCATCTGACCAGCGGTCATCGACATCCGCTCATCCCACATGTCCATTGACGCAGACGCAGACGAGGCAGACGCAGCTACCGTCGTCGAGTGCATCGGCCGTCTGCGATTGATGATGGGCACGACCCTCGAGCCCGACGGCGCGTCATAATGGTGTTGTGCGCGCTGCGACTGAGCTTGAGCTTGCATCTGGTGTTGCGTAAAATTTTGCGAATTCGAAGCCGAAGACGACGATGCATTAGCCGCCGACGCGAACGGATTAAGCGCATTCGACCGTCCAACGGGTCTCAAGCCCGACGCCTCCAGCATCGCACGGTGCTGCAGCGCCAACTGCTCTTCTCGGCTCTTTATCAAACGTAAAACAAATCAGCATTCAACTCCCTCCACCACCCAAAAAAAAAGAACCCAACTCACATATCTCGCAGCCGCAGCATCATTCGCCCTCTGCACCTCTTCCCGCCCAGACGCATACGTCGGCGAAGGCGGCGGCGGCGCAGGCACAAGTCCCGGCCTCGCCACGGGCTCAGGCACGGGTGCGGGGTTCAGCGCCTGCAGCTGCATGTACGCCGCCTGCTGCACCGCGCGATGCTGGTTCTCGCGCGCCTGGCGCCTCTCGACGCGCTGCCTCACCTCCGACGCGTCGCCCATCCCCGCCCCCGCCCCGCCCCCGCCCCCGGCCTCGGCCTGCTGTCTGCTCTCGAAGATCTGCTGCACCATCGCGCGCGTCTGCCGGTGCACCTCCTGTTGCCGCTGCAGCTCCGCCTCGATCTCTGCGCGCGCGCGCGCCGTGTCCTCGACGAGCGCGTTTGTGCCGGCCTCGACGGCTGCTATTTGTTCTTCTCGGGTTGGTCCGAGGCCGCCCTCTGTCGCGATTGCTGGTCTGTTCTCCTCGTTGCCATTGTTATTCGCACCTGCCCCAGCCCCCGCCGCCCCCGCCGCCCCCGCCTCATCCATCTCCCTCGCACTACACCAAAACCGATGTCCTTCACTCCACGCGCGACTCTGACACTCCTTCCCACAATACTTCGCCTTCCTGCACCGTCTGCACTTCGCGAACTCCCTTGGGTAGCTCTCCCACTTGCCGCACAGCATGTTCGCGCACTGGCGGATCCCGCCCTGCGACTCGTCCTTCCGGCACGCGTTCCGCATGATCACCCCCGCCCAGTACTGGATCTCCGGCGGCAGGAACGGCGGCGGGGAGGGCAGCTCGGACTCCTCGGGCGCGGGCCGGAAGGTGAACCGCTCGACGAGCGAGAAGACGTTCGTCATCCGCGGCTCGCTCGCGGGCGGTGGGAGCGACGACGTAGAGTGCGCCGACGAGGAGGAGGAGGCGGAAGGACCAGAGCCAGATGGCTGTTGCTGAGCAGACGCTTTCTCCTTCCCCCTCCCCGTAAACGACTTGAAGAACAAAAGCGGCCTTGGGTTGTACGGCGACTCCACCGGCGGGTTGCCCCCATCCGTAATGCGAATCGTCTTCGACGACGCGCTCGCGTTCGCCTGTTGGCCCATCATTTGGTAAAACGAATTCGCACCCCCCGAGCCCGCGCCTGCGAACTGCAGCTGCGCCGTCGCGGGGTGGAAGCTCAGCCGCTTCTTGTAGAACGCCTGCCGGACGTGCGGGTACTTGCTGAGATACGCGAGTAGCTGCAGCGACAGCAGCACGTCCTCCTCCTTGAACGGCCCGTTCTCCTCGCGCTCGCCGAAATGTCGGTGCGGGTGCGCGCGGTGCGCGTGGTGCGCGTGCGCGCGCGTTGCGGCGGCGGTCGTCGTTGCGTCTGCAGCTGGGTTCCCTGTATTCACATTCGTATTCGTCGCACCCGCACCCGCACCCGCACCCACCGCGAGCGCAGTGTTGGTCAAGTTGAACTGCACACCGCCGACTGTCGGCCCCGCCGCCATCGAGTGGGGGCCCGCATTCTGCTGTGCCGCATTCGGGCCGTTCGCTGGCCCAGGCGAGGGCGAGGGCGAGCTCTCAGCCGTTCCGGTGGGAACGTTCATCGACACTGGCATCGGCGCATGCGTGAGCGGAAGCACAGCCAACACCGCACGCGGCGTGAGCTCCTCCCGCCCCTGCCCATGTCGATGGTGCCCGTGCCCGTGATCATGGCCCCCGCGCTCACGATGGCCATGCCCATGTCCCCCCATCGTGATCGTATTCGCACGCACGCGCGGCGTGCCCTCGATCGCACCGGGCGCACCAGGCGGCGCGCCCATCGCCAGATCGTCGTTCACATTCTGCTCGAGCGCCACGATCCCGTCGTCCAGCCCACCTACGGCGACGCCGCCGACGCCCACACCGACGCCATCTCCGTCATCCGCATTGATGATGATGCGCGAGTCGCCGAGGTCCACCGCGTCCAGCGGGTCCGACTGCGCGATCGCCGCGCCGCCCGCTGCGCCCGTCCCCCGCGGCGGCGGCGGGGGGATGTTCTCGTCCTCCTCGCCCTCGCCGTTGCTCATGCCCATCTCGATGTCGCCGTCGCCATACCCGTCCGGCTCGCCGTCGTCTTCGGTCTCCGTGTCTGGACGCGAGGTGGAAGCGGAGGTGGCAGCGGACTCGCCGAAGCTGGACCCAAGGTGCGGGATCGGGGGACGCGCGGGCCGTGTGCGCATTCGCGCTCTGAAGCCGTGCGCATGGGGGGTCTGCTGTTGAGGGTGCTGCTCCCGATCCCAAGTTCGGCGGGCAACAATGGTGCCAGAACGGTCTCGTCCTGGCGCAACCGCAGTCCCTGCAGGTGTGTTCGTACCGATAGGAGTTGCATTAGTAGACGTATCTGTTGAAGCCGCCGTCTCAGAGTCAGACGCAGGCGTCGCACTCTGCTCTTGCGCAGCATCGCCGGCCTCGTCGCCCTTTAGTAATACAAAAGTCAATTTTGTCCAAAAAAAAAATGAAATCACACAAAGGAGAAATATGCTCACCACTGTGTATCCCTCTGTGCTCGCCGTGGCACGCGTCTCCATCGCGAGGATTCGCATGAGCTCCTGCGCGTGCTCGCGCTGTTGGTTAATCTGTCGTTGTTCGATCTGTATTTGTCTCCGCAGCGCTCTTTGCTCGCGTGATTCTCTCGGGAGGCCGCTCGCACTCGCTGCAGGACCAACTGCGATGCCTTTACTCGCAAGCCACGCCTCGAGCACACACCCCACAACATCCAGCGTGCCCGCCTCGACGACGCGGCTGCGTATGGGCTCGGAGCCGCGCACGCCGATGTTGACGACGCACTGGAAAGCGAGCGAGAAGCGGTACGCGGCGTGCGTGTCGAAGTTCTTCGGGTTCAGCGTCGGGATGGGCGGCGGCCGCGGGAGGCTGGGCGGCGCGAGGCCGTAGATCGCAGACGGGTTTTCAGGCGGCGGCGGGCTGAGACAGAAGTCGCGCAGGAGGCGGACGAGCCGCTCGAGCCCGCCATCGCAGGTCAGGATCTCGCGGATGCGCGGCGACGTCGAGGTGAGGTAGGTGAGGTGCGTGAGCGAGTTGAGCAAAGGCAGCGGCGATGTTGTGTCGAGCGCTGTGATGTGTGGTTCAGCTCAGTCAGACGACACACTCGGGCTCGCTGGCAGCAAAGATGAAAGACATACCTCTCCTGTCATACAATTGTGATGAGATGCAGACGCAGGCTCTGTTCTGCGCTGGGAATGCAAAGTTGGACTCGCGCATGTCGTCGACGGCGAGGAGGAGGGGATTGGCGATGGCGACGATGGCCTGAGGTGACTGACTGATCTCTGCCGCCCGTTGCCCTTTGTTGTGCCGTTATGTAAGCACCGACCACCACCACCACCTCAGTCACATCACGAAAGTCGCATATTACTTGCAGTGGCATTGTAGTAGCCTTGTAAAGCCTATATTGAATGTAATGGCCTGCCATACTGGGGGACAGATTAACATGCTGCGTCCCCTGTTTACCCACGCTTGAAATATGGCGGCATCATTGCAAGGTCGCGCCATATGGCGGAGTTTCAACATATGGCAATACACGGTAACGTGAGGCAAGATTGTGCCGTCCGCACATATTGTACGACGGCGACATATTTCATGAGCTTACATGACAATGCCATATGGTAGAACAGTGTCATATGATGATTTTGAGCTATATTGCGTAGGATTACAATATACTGTACATATTGCATCAAAGTGCCAGATGGTATAGCAGCGTCATATTTTGGTAACGAGGCATATGACCAGATCATACGATAGCGGTAACTCAAATATAGACAGCTCGGAAAAGCCCGTCATCACACCATAAATAGCACATTAGAAATCATTCTGTATTTGGTTCTATTGACACGTAAGCAACAAATTTTACTATTGGTCGTTTTGTCGAGCGCGCCCCCGCAAATTATTCCTGCGCTTCGCTTTCGCGTCGAGCCAGAGCTCGCTGGTACATCTTGTAAGCCAGACAATCCGGAGGAAACATCTCCTCGTTAGTGAGAATAGAGCCGGAGTCATCAAGTTGTTCCCCATACACACGTCTAAGAGTCATAATCAGTAATGTAATCTGATCCCAGAAGTAAAAGACGTACTTGTTCCACTCGGTCAGAAGCTCCTCTTTCCAGGCATCCGTCTGTATATAAAAAACTCCAGTATCGCATTGTAATATGCGGTGTAGCTGAACGAACTCGACTTGGAAACGAATGTGAGCGTCGTCGACGAAGAAAGTGCATAATGGGCCTGTAGACACTTTCAGCTGCGCATTCAGTTTCAAAGTGTGGATTCACATACATGCACACAGCAATATGCGATGAACTCCGGGGTGACTTCACGCTGCTTGTGGATATGGGCGATGCCACGAGCAGGACGATTGCCCGGGTCGTTAGGCTCGTCCTCTTCCGCAACTGATCTTCCGTAGGAAATCGTAACACCAACCTGAAGCCTTTCGTAAGATGGATATGACTGTATACATTTTAAGACTTACTTTCATAGGTATTTCACCCTGAAGGAACCCTTTGAACTCGTCTTGCGGGTCAAATTCTTCATTTTTGTACAACATGAGACTGAGGTCGCCAGGCAACAGTATCTTTTTCTTCGCCTTGAAGGCTGCGAGTACCCTTGTTGCATGCAGTTAGTAATGTGTATGTACAAAAAAAAACTAAAACACTTACTGAGCATCACTCATTTCGCCCCCGAAAGTCCCAATCGGTGCAAGTTGGTACAAGCACTTGATATTATTGATTCCCCTGTCTTTTTTGGCGGGTATTTTCGGTGTACCAAATTCAAAAAAGTTCGCGATAAAATTCTTAAGGAGGTTAGCGTCCTCGGCCCGCGCTTGTCCCCTCCCGCCATTGAGCTGAGAACACAAAAATTAATAACGAAGCTCCTCGTGACACTATAGTACTTACGTCTTTTGACGCAGTGACTTCACGAACTTTGTCAATCTCGGCCTCTATCCAGGGATGTCTTGCAACCAGTCGGTTCCATTTTCCCGCCAATAAATCCTCCCTGCGCAGATGGAATGAATGTATATCTAATTAAGCTAGGAAGGAACTTACGCATCGGAGGTGTCGCGTACATCCATCTCTGCTGCTGCGAGTCTGCCCGTAGTTATAATTGAGAGGAAATCCACAATCCCTTCCTCCCATCTTCCGACTTGACGTCCTGCATGGTAAAGGGCACTCTCTTTTTTTCTGGGAATAGTCAGTGAAGAACGTTATGGCTTGCGATCAACTACTCACTTCGTGCTTGTCCCTTCTGTGGTGGAGACCGCATCCACAATCGTTTTGCGCTTTTTTTGCGGATGCGACACATCCGGGGAAGGCTGCGCAGCGAGCTGGTTTGATGGTGGGGGGAGAAGGTTAGGGTTGATGTGACCGCCATTCACCAAACCAACCGAGCCATTATAAAAGACCGCCGCCTGTCCCGGATGCTGTGAAGGCTGGCTATTGAAACTAGCGTCGGAGGCTGCAGAGCCGCTACGGGGGGTGGGGGCGGGGGCGGGGAGCATCCACTGAGGCGTCGGAGTGTGACCGCCTGCTCCGTATGCGTTCGACCCATAATTGGAAGGCGTCGGGGGCGGGGGAGCGCTGCTGTTACCTATCTGCCTCATTGAATGATCGGCGGTGCGCTTGTACGTTAGAGGCGGGGACGCTTCTTAGTCGAGGAAGAAAGAAGTTGATGAAAATTTCTTCTATCAAGGGTCCTCACCTATTTAAGGCATTAGCAACGGCATTTCCATATATGTCAACGATTTACCTTTGTTTGACTGTCTCGTGACCTTTACGCGTCAGTCATCGCGCTAGTTTTGAATCTTATCTTAATACGGCTTGAGACAGTAGTTCTCGCCATCGCTGACTGAAGGAAGACAAAATGGCTTTTGACATTGTAGCCAGTATATATTGATCCAAAAATACATAAGAATAAATTACTCTATGATGCAGGTGGTCCGTCCGCTTTGCGTGTAACACGAGTTAGAATGTCCGTACGATAAAGGACCTCCTCCTTCTTCTTCGCGTTCGCCTTCAACTTACAGTACATCGCCTTCTTCCCAAGCCCTTCCGATTTATCGTAGCGAGTTGGGAACACGATAGTCCCCGCGTCTGGGCCATCTATCACCAACGCGACTTCACCTTTCTGAACCTTCGGCCTGCACAATTCAAGGCTTGACACGGGCACGAACTCTGTCCTTGTTCGCATGTCTTGTGTCTTGAACGTGAGCGCCACGTCTCGGTTCAGACGTTTCGTCGGTGAATCGGGAGGCGTTGTCCAGGCAGTCTTGCCATCGACGCTTTTGGGACTCGTACAACCAGGCACGAAGCGCAACGTCACGTAGTATCGCTCGAAGACATCCACATAGTCGTCTCGGAGCAAGAAATAACAAGGGTGATCCGGCGCCACTCCTTTCTCGAGATCAATTGGAGGCCGGAGAGCAGCAGAAGCTAACTCCTCGTTGACCGTGTGCTTGGAGGACTTCTTGGTCTTGAGGGTCTGTTTGGGGCCAGACAGCGTCAGACGGTATCTGAAGTCCGTCCCAAACAAATCTCTGCAATTGCGCCGCAAGACACGCATGTCCCCTGCAGGCTGACCATTGAGTCGTCGACTCGTTTTCCTATACGCAGGCAGCATGTTAAGTCAACTCAAAGTTCAGAGAGTTAGGATAACTTACATGGAAATGACGTCGGACGCATCGAACACGTTGACTTGCTGATCACTCTCCCATGTCACGAGTGCCTTGCCTTTGCCGTTTGAACCATAAAGGAATCCAAATTTTTTTCGCTTACACACGTATACCCCATGATACGTAGTTGAGAGCGTGTCGATGTATGGGGGCTTGTGAATAACTGCTCCAGGTAACAGTTTACCCTCTTTGACCGACTTCCAGATAGGATTGAATCCACGTTGTTCGAATATACCAAGAATTTTTTTTGCTTCATTGACATCGTCGAATGAAGCACCGTCTGCCTTAATCCAAGAGTCGCTATATAAAGTTGAGCATCTTCTACTCTTATTCATTGAAAATCAGAACACTCACGTAAAAACCAGGTCCGACGGACTGAACACGATCCACTCGGAGTTCAGCTTCCCGCCATGCTCAACCAAGTAGGTCGTCATGGTCCCGTTGGTCCTTGTTCCACGGATTCGACCAATCCTCCGCAGGGGAATGACGAACACCGTCCGGTATAGCGCAGGGTTAGCCCGCGGAGTGCCATGCGTGGCGTGGAGTGAAATCGTGCGCACAGTCGGCACACTTCGAAGTTGAAGGGATTCCTTGACGTTCTCCAGCGCCGCGTCGAGAACCGTTATCTGTTGTTAATTGACGTTATTCGTTAATATATGAGATGAGAGTGACATGCATATCTTACCTGGTCGGATCCATTACCGAGAAGGACAGTAACCTCCGTGTACTGAACTCCATGGAGACTCATGTCCTGAACCGCACTCACTAGCCCGCTGCTGCCCTCATGGGGACCAAGCCTCACGGCTACGGAGTCTCCCGGTGAAAAGATGCGGCGGACGTCCGACATATTTGCATACGTCGTCACGTCCTCCGCATGATCTACTTCCACCGACTCTCCGTCTACGCGAAGAACGATCCCAAGTACGTCCTTGGCCACGCCTCGAAAAATCTCCACCGAATCCCCGGAACCTAAGAAACTCCTGTTCGTCTCCAGCACAGTATCGCAGCCGGCCACAGTGAACAACCACACGTCCCTTGCACTCGGTCTCTGCATGGGCCTCGCGTAATGCAGGCCCTGCACCGTCAGAAGTTGCAGGCCGTTAATGAGGTACACCTCATCACCGACTCTGAACGAGTGCGCCACTGGACCTTGCTCGAGGTCGCCGTCCGATACGTTGTCGAGGACGCACAGAGTGGGATCGGGACGGTTCATCGGATATCCTTTGCGAGAGTGGCGGTAATACTCCGATGGGTCCTGGGGAATTCTGGGTGCGACGAGTACTTGTATCACGTCGCTGGTTGACGTCGAGTGATACACCTTCCCCACATCACCGGCGTACAGACCGCTCGTGATTCTCACCCAAGACCCGACCGCAAAAGTCCTCGACGCGTCCCCGAAAAGCCCCATCTGCAGATCTACCAGCCTTCTCTCCTGCTCAAGCAAAGGGATGACCCGCCTATGGACGTACGCCTTCGAAATGGGAGCGCCAAACCGCTTGATTACGCGGTCGGCGTGGGGCACCTCTGCCGGCACAGACACGTAGATACGGCCTGAAAGCCCTCGCACTGCGAATGCGTGAAACCCGGTAGGGAGAGTCGGGGCGAGTTGCCTAGCCGTATGTTCCTCATAGGTCCGCTGGTTGGATTCCTTAGTAAACCCGCGAATACCAATGTACGAAATACAGACTTACCCTTACGTGCACCATCCAGTACGTCCTGTCGACAGGCTCGACGAGTCCCGGGAGATTTTCAGACCCATGCAGTATGGCGTCTGCAAAGGCGGTGTCGCGTCTTTCCTTCCACCTGGCCAATGCAGCTAGGGCTTCCAGCTCCTCCGTCTCGCGAGCTACGGCATCCCCAGAGCTGTAGAGCCTCGTGAAGTCCAAAGGCCGGACGTCGTCGTCAGCCTCATCGTCAACGAGGAAGTGCTCTGAATTTGAAATTAACAATCGTCTGTTATCGGGGAGGGGGGCCCCGGGCCTTAAGCACATACCGAGTTCCTCTGGATCTACATCCTCTTCATCCTCGTCACTCTCAGCTTCCGCCTCAAGATCCAGGTACTGGAGCACGCGTGCATCAGCGACAGCCTTGGAGGGATAACCGACACTTGTCGAGGCACTCGACGACTCGGACATCATCATTTATCGAGCCTTTTTTTTCCTGTTTTTTCATCGTCGTTCAACATGTTATTAGAACGACGTTTTCTCTTTTTTTTTATTTAAATTCTCCACGAAGAGAATATCTTACTTTGAGTCTAATATGCGAAGCACAATTTTATCTATAATTTACAGATTTTTTTTGCGACACAACCAGGAGCGCCCTAGATGGGGGCTGATGGCAGAACGGAAGCAAAAAGGACTTCTATCTAAATTTGGGCGTCGCGCTTATCACTCGTAAAGATCCCGTGTGATTTGCATACCAGATGTGGCTGTGAGTTTCAAGTTAGGTATGAGAGTCACACGGGATCTTTACGAGTGTTAAGCCCGACGTCCACATTTAGATGGAAGTCCTTTTTGCTTCCGTTCCACCATCAGCCCCCATCTAGGGCGCTCCTGGTTGTGTAGCAAAAAATATAGATAAATTATAGATAAATATTATGCTTCGCTAGTAGAGTTAAGATACGTTGTACAGATGGATGGCAGAGAGAGAGAGAGAGAGAGAGAGAGAGTGAGAGTGAGAGTGAGACATTAATTATAAGCTAGCGTTGGGCTCGACAGTGAAATCTGGGACCGGCTCATCGTCAGAATCGTTTGAGTCAGGCTCTGGCTCTGGATCAAAATTGTCGCCCGCGTCAGACTCGGTTTCAAGTGCCTCGTTTTCATCGATATTTGTGGTGTCGTCGGGTTCATCGTCAAGCCCAGTATCTTCAAGAGCGTTGAGAACACTAACGAATTCGCCTGGACTGAATTCTGGCTGGGCTCGCACAGCTGGGTCGACGTGCCCTATCCCGAATCCCAAATAACGCATCAAGATATCGCGCGAAGCAAAACTGTTGAAGGAAATAGCGGTTGAGTTGGTCTCAGAAACTTAGAAGGTGAGACACAGTGATATCTCACCGATTGATATAATAATTAACAAAATCTCCCCCCTCGTCTCTGAACCGCGAAGGTGGAAGAAGGCTCGTCGTACGACCCAAATGAAAGGCGGGGATTAGGTGACATGCCCGTATGATAGTATTTGGGTCGACGAAGCCGAAGGCAGGACTACCTGAGTCGCCATAGGGCACGTAACCTACGCGATCTAATCGACGATGTGAGTCTCCTCCATTCCATTCCGGATCGATACCTAACCAGCGCACGAACAGGACGTCGATACGCTCATTTTTCGTCTTTGATGGCTCGTGCGTAGCTTTCACATGGAATACAGCCAGCACCCGAGCGTACCAAAAAGGATGGCGCATGTCGTCGCCTTCGTCCTCCCCGTTTGCCAGCATGACGCAGCGTTTGGCTGTGTCAGGATTGACGACACTGCGTTCTCGTCGAACATCGTAAGTGGTGAAGTTAAATTGAATTTTTGGATGGCCGTATAGTAAATCATTGTAGAAATGCAGAGAGTTGCGTTCGTCCTCTGTGAATTCGAGGTCTTCCCCCAAGGTGTCGATATTTTTGATGCGGGCAAGACAATGGTCTTTGAGGCGGGGATAGAAGTCCTGAAGGAATTGATCAGACGGAAGTTAATGAGAGTGAGTTTCTTGTATTTCGAACCTCAAAGCCAGGATCATCCTGAAATCCGGAATGCATATAGGTCGCAATATCAACTTTGTCGCGCTCGCTGAGTGCAATATTGTACTGCATATGAAGATCGGTGCTCGCAGAGAATCGGTCAGTCGAGGAGTTAAATGTGCGTGATTCGCCTGTTCCGAAAGGTATGTCTACGCCCAAGATACGGAGTATCTGGGCCCGGTATCTGAGTTCGTATTCGAGAGCGAGAGCCCGCAATATCTGTGGTTCCGCATTTCTTTTATTCGAGCAACGGTATCGTGCCTTGGATCTTCTATGCTCGTGCTCACCCTACAGAGCGTCAGCAAACCCAAGCTATCGTTTACTTCTGTTACTTACGGGGTGAGTGGAGTAACCGTCCGTCGTACCATATAACCTGATTTCCTCAACGTAGTCGCCCAGTGCATGGATTTTTGAAGTGTGGAGGTTGAAGACCTTCCGTTTCTTTGTCCCTGAGCCCGGTTCTGCTTGAGATTTTCCTTGAGCGTTGGCACGAGCTGTGGCAGCACGAACACGGGCCTGGGCTTCGCGGTCTGACTCGTAAGTCTCGTAATGTGGACAAATGTCCTTCTGAAATCTTCTGAGTTCTTCCCCTAATCTAACTGTCTCCCGTTGCAATAGTTCCAATGTTATTTCTGAATGGATTCGGAGCTTTGCCAAGCCATGCCATGCTGTCATCGTATAGAGGAGAGTTGTGATCTTCTCATCGTCTCCTGGCAGGAAGAGACCTTCAAAACATGGTATTGCACACTCCAATTCAGGTAAGCAGGAGTTCTTTTATACGGGAGAATAATGTAGCAAACTCACCTGTATGAGATCTTCGAAGTCCCGTGCAGCCAACTTTTTCATTTCAGAGACATTATCTGGAAAGTTGCGTATGTTCGCGTCGGACGCTCCGAATGATGGGACGCGAGCGTATCTAAAATTGAGTAGGATTTTAATCTAATGGAAAATATAAGTGAGCTGTTCTTCCTACCGTCTATTTAACGTTCTGATTCGATCGTCCCCAAGGCTCTGAAGCATTCGAATAAGATGGGCGAATACCATTTTAAAAAGTCCCAGTTCGACTTCATGAAGTAAGTCTACGCGCAACATCCTAAAAAAGTCAAACCCATATGGCGACAAACATTTGGAGAACGCGTTCTATGTTAATTGACGACATCAGGCCTCAATTCTTGTGAGTAGTCATTTAAAATCATACCTCAGTTGGCACTAAAGACTCTGAACCCAGGTACGCCTCAGTATACTCGTTGGTGACGGCCAAATGATCCTTATAAATTTTATCTCGTGCTAACTTGATTTTCTGCCGATAGTCCGCGTTATCGTGACGAGCCTTCGTCGCGCGATTGCGCATGTCCCTTTTCATTCCAAGGGAATGGATATGTTTCTTCTCGATCGTGCAACGAGGGCAGGGATATGTCCCCAAGTCACGAATTGTTGCAATGAGCACCCTAAAGTGTAAGTGGATTGTTAGTCTTGTGTCGAGCTCAAAGTGGTGGTCACTTACTTCTCTGGATAGTCAGCTGAATATGTGAGAATACGAGGGAAAATCCTTCGAGTGATGCCATCGGCGCACGTAATGACCAAACCATGAGTATAGGCCTTAAGGAACTCAGGGTCACTCAGCAAGAGCATCCAACAGGCATGGAATAGCTCGCGCCGACAGTGAGTCAGAATGGCTCTAGAAACTGTCTTAGCACCCGTTGTTGCCATGATGAAGTCCTCAATCTTCTTTTTTATCTACAATGAATGTGAGTTAGAATTCTATCTTACGATTGACGAGACACTTACTGATGGTAAATATGCAATATGATGCATTGCATGTGAACCGGATCTCGCTCTTTCGTACTTCGACTGGTTGCCCAGGGCCAGATAAATTGGCCAGACTGACTGCTGCCCGAACTCGGCAACATGTGTCGCGTCGGACCATAGCATGATCCCTGCAATTGCGCGGGGATATATATCAGGTTCGTCTGCTGGAAGTTCCAGCTGTTTCACGCTCTCATGTTCCTTGAGCCATGCGTCTCCAGTGAATAATTCATCGTACACGCGCACTGGAGTTTCTGGGAACTCCGGACGACACCAGGTCTGTTTGAAGGGCTCGTAGTGGAAACCGAGGGCCTCATTGGAAGTCAGAATTGACTTGATCACAGGGATGATTGGTCGATGCCAAAACTTTTCGACTTTGAACGGTACGCCTTCGGTCTTCTCTTTTTCGCCAAGTCCAACGTTTTTCTTTCCACTTAGAGGGATCTTAATCGTGACAGTTTCATTCCGCCATCCCTGCTTAGAATCCCCCCAAGGTACGCTACCGTCCAACACCTTCTCCTCTAATTTTTTCATGTCCACACCATCAAATTCCGACTTTAGGAAGTCGGGTCGAAGGAACAGTTCCAACGTCCGTTCTTGGATGGACTTCGAGTATCGCGAGATGGAAGACCACATGTGAGCGAAACGAAAAGATGATAAGTTTGGATATGGGCTAATTGTCTCCATTATCGAAGGTACCTCCTGCGCAACTGGGAAGACATCCGAGGTCGGGACGCGCGTTGGCTGTGCTTGATATTCTCGTGCCAAGCCAAAAACATTCCGTATGGTACTCCAAGCTGTGGCCACACGTTCACCGATAGATGGGGCTACTGCAACGATGGGCTCGTCGACAACTGGGGGTTGCTCTGCGGGATCCAAAGGTGGGTCCTCCTGGCTTTCTAAAGGCTGTACATTATCCGACTCTAATTCCATCTCGTTTGAAGGCGCCTTCCTCTTTCTTCGTGGCTTAGCCTGAGATGGGCAAAAGTCCTTATAGCGTCCTGGCATTCGAGCTTTTTTCCGATGTCCTCGACCGGTCAGAACTTCAGGCTGATCTACAGGTAAGTCTGATTCGAATCCAATGGTCTGAACACAGATGTTAATTTGAATTCATTCTAACTGCAACTTAAAATCTTGTGAGATACGCACATCTGTATTTTCGTCCATGGCAGTATGTTCAAGCCCGCGACCGTCTGCTGCCTCCATCTGCAATCTATCCCGCTCCAGTTCGGGTGCTTCAATCTTCTGTCTCTTTATCTGCTCCCTCCTCTCCGCCAAACGTTTTAGATCCTCGGCGTATACTGCACACGTCCTCACATGATTCTTCATGCCTGAGGGAGAGGTAAAATGTCTGGGACATCCTACTGCCGGACAATAAAAGCCCCCTCGCTTGCCCTTGCGCATATTGTTAAATGTCGGCTCTAATTCTCTTTGAGTTGGTATGATAGAATCCTATGTGGACTCCTCTGAGAGCAAAGTAGTGTAGTGTACAGTAGTGAAATGGAAATTTATGAAATTTTTTACTTTGTCTCGAGGTCATCCGGCCGGTTTGTCAGTGCCGATATTATCTAAGAAGATCTCTTCTTTGTCAGCCAGTGAAGTGGCCCAGGCTATGCAGTAAATGGCTTAGCCCGCACATCACATTGTCATGCTATGGCCATGCCACTGCCATGTCACGTCATATTGCCGTGACTTAGCATAGGTCAGCAAGCTTGTGCTGTCTGTATAATTCACATATATTATGTTGAGTGAACCATCAGTTGCATACCATATACTTAGTATATGGCTCTGTCACTGTAATAAGACTATCAGACTTCAAACATATGGAGAAAATACATAATATTGCTTTGTATTCTAAGGTGACTGTAAGGCTATACAAGGCGTCACAATCATGACGGTACATTACAAAGCCCGCCATGCTCCGCCAGTGAAAGTCAACTTTCGTGATGCAGCCACTTGCGACGATGCCTCCTTTTCGACCGCTTTCTCCCACTACCGCCGCGCCAGCCATTTCTGTCCTCTCCGCCGTCTGCTGGCAATATAATAAATGTTGCTTAAAACTACATACGCTCGGGCTGGAAATGACGGCCTGGACCTTTGCCACGTACATCATATATAACTGCACAGTGCACACTGTTCTGTATTAATCATGTGCGTAATACACGTCTTCTCAACTTTCAAATACGTTCATGATGACGAGTTCAATAGTATGTTAATAATTTACTAGATACCAATGAGGCTGTAAAAAGCTGATTCTAGGCGACTGCATAGATATATTATGGCACATTGTACAACAAGACTTACAAAAGCAGCCACTCTGCCCAATTCCTGTTCGAATCAGAACTTTCCAGTGCGATGTTGCTTTCCAGTGCGATGTTGTGTGCCCTTTATATGTATGCTGTGAACCTTCTAAGACCGCTGATTCCCCACTGCCTCTTATGTTTCAAACAATGGGTAACAAGCCATGGGATTAGATTATTACTTGAACTCGTCGGATCGCCCTACCTTCTTTGTCAACTAGACCAGCAGCGGTGGATACATCAAAGCAAGTGAATATAACACTCTGCGCTTCTCTGATGAATCTTTGCTGTGCACAATAGAAGGTTGCCCCATCAAACACGCTGTATGTGTCCACTCCGTGATCGATCTTGTCGTATCTAACAAACATATTACTCTCCACGTCGCGTCGAGTCTTTGTACACAGCCAATCGAGGGAGCGGATGCACAGGTATACGCAGCGGCAGGGTGCTGTCACTGCTGTGTGAACTCAAAGTCATTGATGTGGTTTCCCTCCTATAAAATAGGGCAGACAGTCGACATCATGATGATCTCAACTGTTTCCTCACATTGTTGCAATCGCCGCGGCTTACAGTGAGTCAGTGACCTTTCATGTTCTCTACGCTGCCAATGCGCGGTCCATCCGCTCGTCGACGCGATGACATTGATCATCTATTTGAGGTTACCTTTCAAGGTTGTTATTGTGACGATGCACGCACTATCGGCCCAAGGCACCCTCGCTACTTTGAAGATTTCTTTCGGAGAAAAGAACCGGATATTGACGACACAAGAACCATCAGCTCACACTCGACAAATAGCACCGTCGACGACAACCCAGGGCCCGGAAGAGTCCTTGACAAGCACTTTTACCAACCATTCGGAAGAAAGCTTGAGCGTGCCATTTCCCGGATAATACTTTCGGGTAACCGGCAGGATTACATCTCAGTCAGTCCGCGCCTCATTCGGAAAGCCTTTTATCAAATATTCACTTACCGGACTTGCTTTAGGGCGAACCGTATGGCAATGACACATAAAGTTTCAGATCTCACTCGACAAATAGTACCGTTGACAATAACCCAGGGCCTGGGAGACTCATTGACAAACACTTTTACCAACCGTACGGAAGAAAGCTTGAGCGCATCATCTTCCAAATAAAATCCCAAACTTTCCTGCCGGCTCAAGTCTATTTGTTTTTCATAGAGATACATGGGCCTGAATCCCATGATATATATTCTGCCGATTTGGATAACTTACAAGATTGTGAGAAGCTTCTTCGGGAAGAAAATCATGGTCAGACTAGTATTCGAGCTTTGAGATCCCTCGTAAAGCAGACACAGTGAGTAACTTCATAGTAAATGCTGTGTAAAGCTGAGCATCTATCTATAGGTCATCGTCACTTTTTCAATCAGCGGCAGCATTGACCTCACTCATCACCGTATCAACTCTTAGTGAAAGTACATCTAACTTCTTCAGTATTATCTCACAAAAGGAACCCATATTCCACATGGAAACACTCATCATGAATGACCATACCATGAGAAAATACTGCTTTCTTCTCACCGATCTTGCAAAGGCTCATGCCATTGCCGTCAAGAAGTTCAGTCTAGCCGATGAATCTCCTCCCAATTTCATAGAAGAATTCTTGAGCATGCTCGATAATTGTCAGAATCAGTACGTCCGTCGTTATTTACTGTTCCAGTAATATTAATAATGATACAACTCTTGCTCGGAGTAGTGACATCCGAGTTGAAGTGTCAATTGCATGTCGTATATATGCCCGGGCTCTGTCTTACACTCACCAAGATCCAAGTGGTTTCAATCTCCATGTTATGGAAGCAGTCTATTACATGTTTATCTTCTTCCTTCGGGCCATCCAGGACATGTATTATGAAGCTAGATTGATGGAGCCCACACCACAACGATTCGTACACATGGTTTTGTCAGCTCTCAACAATTGGCTCGACTGCAGTTTAATTCGATATATTGAACGATCAGGCTATTTGGATAACGTCAATATGAGGTTTTTAAAATGCCTATGCTCACTTCGTAGTCTACTCCATTTGTAAGCCCCCAACTGAAGATTACCAAGAATTGAAAACTAACATTCATATTGCCGTTAGAACTCCGCTTGCACGAAAGCTCCTCCCAAAGTCATACCACATTGTCGATCGCCATCCACTACTCTTTCACCTCCCGAGACGTTTTCATTCAATATGTACAGGGCAGTGGTGCAGAGTACAACATACTTGCACCTGCGCAACAAGAAATCAGAGCTTTCCAACTGAAGAAGCACTTATCCAGAGCTTCACGTCAAGGTCCACCCGACTTTTCAACTCTTTGACTGAGCTGAAGAAGGAGCTTAGTCACACTAGTATGAGGCACAAATTTACCTCACCGGTCGAGCTTCAGATGGGGTTTTCTCATACCGTTTCATGGGATTTCGTACAGCGCACATTTGACAGAGCTCGTCAGGTACATATTTCCATGGAAGAATCAACAAGGGAGTTTCGAGAAGCGCTAGCAGATATAGATGAATGGAGGAAATATATCTTGAAGCGACAGAGCAGAAGAGAATGTTCATCGTTCCTCCTCTCTAATCTGGACATGAACTGGGATTTCACAGGTTGCCTTAAACACCTCTACGCACTTAAGAACTACCCCTCTTACGAATGGGATTGGGATCTCGCAGGAAGCCTTGAATTTCTCTACGCAATCGACAGTCCTCTTCAAGGATTATTAGAAGTCATAGAGATAGAGGGGGATGGCTTTATAGGTAGGCTTGACCTCTGCTGGTGTGAAACCGTGACTCTTCACTGAAATCTGGTGCTAGTGCTAAAGACCCGTTTGAATCTTTCCGCACTTGAGAGACGAGAGCTTGGCAATGGTTGGTACCCAAGAGAGGGGGACAGTTTTATATATCATTGAACTCTGTCGGTGTGGGACCTTAGCTCTTCACTGAAGTCTGGTGCTAGTGCCAATTTGATGTCTATAAGATAAGGTCTTTTCACTCTAAAGAAATAGTTGCTTCGATGCACCATTCTGGTCTGTTCTCCCAAGAATAGATAGCATTGTAAGTCGATGGTGTAACTCAGCACTCGTACATCAATCTTAGATAAAAGTGCTAGATCGTCCTTATCTAGTTTTCTATGAAGTTTCCCGAGAGCTTTATTAGGCTTTTCAGCTAGTAGGCTACGCAGAGGATATTGTTTCTTATCTAATCCCAAAGGCAGTTAAAATAATCAACAAACGGGAAGAGTGCGGCAATGACACCAGAAAACAATAGTACGCACACGAAATGTAACACGCATCTGTTGTCATTAGGCGAGAAAGGCGAAACATCTTGGGCAAGACAAACGCCACATTTACGGATGTATGAGGTATACCAGTGAGAGTGGTCTGTAGAGGAATCAGTTCCTCAATATGAAGGCTTTCTGGTTTAGCAATGAGATAAAGGAGGGAAAGAGTGCTCATCGCCGAGACGCTGGTCAATTAAAGATACTGATGACCAGCCGGCTAGTTCCCGCTACGTAGCTGGGTGTTCTACTACTGATGTGTATAGTAACAGTATACAATCGTGTCCAACGACCCTCACGACCACCTCAGGTGATTTGATTAATCATGTGTCGTCGATGACGACACTTGATTGTAGTATGATAGTTCTTTCTGTAATTAATCATAGCACCCCCAAAACTGAGATCCCTGTATTTTGTGTCTCTCTTCATGCGAAGAAGAGCAGATTCCAGCCTTGATACGATATAAGCAACTTATTCACAGACTTCAATGTTAAGCAGTGCAAAAAAAGAAGGGAACGAAGAGAAAGAAACCAGGCACCGGCCACACCGGTGATTGAAATTTGTGCACCGGCAGTTTCCGAGTTCGAGTCTTTGAATGGCCTGTCTCTTACATAGACTCTCTGCATCCACCTTGTTGTTCCGCATACCTTGAACCGATATAACAACACTCCTCCATTCCTTTGCCTACTTGATCTTACTTGATTAGCGTGTTCTTATCGTAAGCACGAGCACCTCATTGTCCTCATACAAATTGGTTTAACACTCTTTGGCTCATCACGCAATTTTCTGCCAATAACAGAATGAAGAAAGAGTTTCAAGTTCAGTATGGAGAAGTTGTGAATATGGCGGACAAATGACGAGGTTTTAGGGGAGGGAGGCTATGCACATTGCGGCAGGGGAAGTTGCGGCTGTGCAGCAGGGCACGGAAAGCAGAGGGTAAGACAGCTTCAAGTTTCCAAATGTCTTTGACACGCTGTTAGCATCGGTGCGTCGCTCAGAACATATTGAGGTGCTTTTTGCTAACCAGAAATGCAGGAGGCTCCTCTGCTATGCAAGGCCACCCATCATATGGTTGATATCTTCCTTTGCGCCGGTGCTAGCGCTAGCCTTGATGAGGAGATTCGCATTATGGCTCTCAATGCATTGTTGTGAACTATCAAGAAGTACGTGTTACTCATCTTCCTATACTAATATACACCTGACCCTCTTTCACTAAAAATTGAAAGGCGCAGTCTCGTCCCCTCGTCCCAGAAATTCCAAAGGGCCTCATAACAATGACGACCGAAGTCGAGCCCATGAAGATGTGCCCACGCGTTCTGCGCCATGCATCGTCAACACGCCAGCAAATGCATCCTGCCAGCGCAAGTCCTTCCGTCACTTAGCAACCTCATCAAGCAGGGCATGTCGAGCGCTGCTCAGAGTACATGACACCGCCCATTCTGCAAATCTGTACGCTCTTTTCAATACCATGCTGCTGGAGTGTACCGCCGACTGTTGGCAATCTCTGTGATAGGGTTGAGGACGAGTGTATCAGCAAGTACGCCGCGCTCGTTTCTGATCTCGCGACGCACGCCAGACATGCACGGTATATGACGTGCTACTCCGGACAGGACGTCATCGAGTTCTTCTCGATAACGCGCCTCCCAAGGCAGCCAGCCCGTACTTCGCACCGACAATGGAAAAGGTGAAGCGCTTCCTCGTCCTTTCTGGTGAAGACAAGGAGACGGAATGGAGCACATTACTCTGGTTGTGGTGGTACACTCACAAAGGCTTTGGGAGAGGATCCACTCTGCCCGTACGTCGCAGACATCAGGACGCAGGACTTCAGCGGCATCAAGACAGGCATCTCTCGCCTCAAGCTAGCTATTAAATGGAATGCTATCCGACTCACCTCCACTGGCACTTCTTTTAAGGATGTCTTCTTATCCGAGTTATCATGGCAATCTAATCGACAGAGTGGCTCATCGGTATAACAAGACATTAGATTCAAGGAGTAAACCCAGTCGAAAACGTTTCGCTATTATCGTCCATGCATCATTATAAACTGTACAGATGTTTGATCGTTACAGAATTAACGTGATAAGAGGTATACTATTACAAAGAGAAAAAGCGTGCTATGCGATATGCAGGAGGACGATTATGTATGCCATGAGAGAACAAAACATTCGTGAAACTTGATCATTTAAACGAGCATCGGAACTGTCTCGTACATTGGAACGAAAAGAAGGAAATGGTTTCAAGAACTCGTAGCGTATCGACTCTTCATCCGGATCCGTTCGCCGTAGTGCCAGAATAGCCATGGTCTAGACGAGCAGCAATCAGTATTAGACGGGAATACCAACGGAGAAGACTAAGATCTTACGCAGGACACCCAACAGCTATCGCAAACGCGGCAAGGATCGTGTCACCCTTGCCATACCCCAAGGCGTTATACATCGCGGGCGCGAAGAGCGGGAAGCCAAATCCGGCCAGCGAGCGGAGGAAAGACACCGCAGCCAGAGCTGATTACGATGAGAAAGCTTGTCAGCTCGGGGCCTTCCTCTCTCATGGGGATAATATTGAGAAAAGGAGCACGAACCTGATGCGGCGTGTAACGTGAAGGCGTCGATGACGTAGGTTTGGATGGACTGGAAATTGAGGATCATCCCTGCGCCGATGAAAACGGTTCCCTAGGATAGGCGTTTGAGAGAAATGTAAAAGAAAAGCGGTGATGACAACGAGCGCTCACAATATCAGGTACGAGCCAGAAAACGTGATTCTGCGCCGTCCAGCCATTAAGTAGCAGGCCAATGGGAAGGAATATCGTGCCCGGGACCATGGAAGCTATCAGAATCAAACATTAGTACGTGAAAGGAGAAACGATTAAAAATACTCTTACGTAGCCGAAACTCGGGTCTCCCGTGTCCGCCATTCTTTTCCTTAAAGTGCTTGTATATCCGATCGAGGAGGCGGGCGTTGATCTGCGAGGCACCCGTGAGACCGACACCGAGCGCGAGGTAGTGCAGTCCAGCGATACCGATGGGCTCGCCGTATATGTCTTGGTAGATCGCGGGGATAGTAGTGAGAATCAGGTAAATGAGGCCATAGCTAGATATCAAAACAAAGAAACAGATAATGACTCAGAAGGGCAATATATACTTAGAGAAAGTGAGGCACGTACACGAATGCCATGTAGACTCCGAGAAGTTGTATGATAGGCTCGCGCACGAAGAGAGCAAAAGGTCTGATGATCGCCTTTGCGAAGATACGTTTCCAGCTGGATTGAGTCAGGTAAGACAAGTGTATAACGTACACAACAAAAGAAATGCTGACTGTCGTTCTGCAGTTTGATAAGGCGTTCGCACCCGATGGAAGTCGTCTTTCGCTATGCCCATGTCTTTCTTAATCCGATTTGCCTTGCGCTCAAGGAGTAGTGGTGCGAAAGCTAGGGTTTAGTCGTTAGACAGCTTCAAGGGAGCATGATGAGGACAAAAGACATACTCTCTTTAAGAAAGAACAAGCCGAGAAGTTGGACGAAACCATCTGCAATGGACGTTGACCAAAACTAATTAAAGTGGTATTACGATCAGCATACGTAGGCGATCAGGTGAAGCAAATCAATTCGACGTACCACCCATCTCCAAGTCGTCCTTTCCCCGATCCACGCACCTGCAATAGGTCCGATGACTGGTCCGAGCAGAGGAGCAAGCGAATAAAGGGCAATGGCTTTGCCACGCTCTTCCGTACGCCAGCAGTCGCCTAAAACACCTCCGCCTACTGCTAACGGCGCACTACCGCCGAGACCTGCAAGGAAGCGGAAAGCGATAAGTTCGCCTTCGTTGCGCGCAGCTCCGCATGCAATGTTCCATACTAGAGCGAGATTTGGATGAGAAACAGTAAGCTAGAGAAGGGAAAAGCTAACGCACCAAGGTAAAATAGATTGGCGCCTTGAATAACTCTTGAACGTCCGTACAATTCAGATAAGGGTCCGAGGAAGAGGGGCCCAATGGCTGACGGAATTTGTCAGTATTGTGCACATATCGGATTGTAGTAAGTTAGGAAGCTCACCATAGGCAAGGACGAAGACGGATGTAGTCATCGCGATAACAACCGAACTTTGAATTCCAAACTCGCGTGCTATTTGCTCCGTCGCAGGCGCCACCATGGACGATGATACAGGAGATATGAACGTGAAAGCAGAGACGATAGCTGTCGCCGCCCATTTCTTTTTAAAAGACCAGCTGATAGACGACAAAAAGATGATGCAAAAATCGAAGCATAGTAATTAGCCTTTGATTGCCTTAGAGAACAGATAAGATTGACGCACTTCTTTGGGTTTAATGGATCGTCAGGGCCCTCCCAGTCCACGATGATGACCTCATCCTTCTCCTGGCTTGCATTTGCATATCCTGCCTCAAGTGCTTTGGGGCTGGCGTGTCTGCCAAGCTCGTTCTCGGTCTCCTCCGAGTCGATCCGTGGCGGTGTTCCAGACAGCGAGTTTCTTCGGGTTGCACCATCCAAATCCGACGACTCCTCGTCGTCTCGCCTCATCTGTTTTTCCTTCTCGTCGTCGTAATCACCACGGTCGTCAGCGTCTGCGCGACCGACGGACACGGATGAAGCTTTCTCCCGAAATGGTACGTCGACCTGGCTGGACTCAGGGATGATCGTGTCCGTCTCAGCGTCGTGCACCTCGGTGGTCGTCGCTGGGTCGTTTTTTTCGTTGAAATTTCCCGTACCGTGCATTGCTGCTGCTCGGCGTCGTGTGAGGGCGCGCGGGGTGGATATAATGTGGGACGGGATTTCTCATGGTCGCTGCTATAAAGGACGTTGTGAATGGGAGGGATGACGGCCAGCCGCTGACATGTCCGAGCTCGTCCGTGTCTCGAGATCATTGCCGAGAGTGATGCCGCGGGAAATGCCCGAAAAGTGTCCCCGAGAGGCGCTAAATATAGGCTCGGATTCCTTGTTTTAGAGCATTGGCGCTCTTGCCGTCAAATGCCGCAGCACTTGAGTCAGCACAAAATTGACGTCATCAATCTTCTCCAATGCTACGAAGTTACTTCAACCTTCCACCGCACTCCAGGCCATGACATACCGCAAGCTTTCTTTATTCTTCGCACCTTTTCAAACGTTCGTCTTATCTCCAGCATACCCTCTACGTTCTATGAGCTGGTCAGAACTCTTGCCAGATGCTCAAACGGTGACTCGATTCGCATGGCGATGCACAGCCTTCCGGTCGTCTCCTCCAGTATTCTCAATAAAGCTAACGTCTACTCCGACGTGACGCGGAACCAATGCTAGATCTATGGGAATTTTCTGTCCGAATGTGATTAATCAACTATCTCCTTGCTTATGATCCGGATTAATAACCGAGAATCTTAGAGTAACAGCAAATAAAGCAACCTTGCTTTTTATGACTGTGAAGCTTCTTCTTAAGACACCATTAAGAACGTTATAATGCTGGTGACGAGCCGCTGGATCGTCATCACTAACCTTCAACCTAGGTATATAATATCCTTCATACGCGTGTCACCACTCCGTCAACGGAAGCTTTCCGTCCAGGTAAGGGTTGCCGAGGAATCCGAGTATGTGCTCTCGCCTTAATCTGACACACCTTAGCAAACTTGTTTCAACTCGAGTCATCAGCAATATCTGACTAACACGAATGGGTGTTTTACATGACAGCCGATAAAGCAAAATTGAAATAGCACTGGCCTACGACAGTATATCAGAACGGAAGCATTTCTGACCGTGCTCAAGTATCCTCCGGTCTACCGAAAACAAAAAACAGTTACAGCTTCTGACGTTTAAGTCGCCCTGAAAATGCTACAGTGTATTGAACCGATAGAGCTCTTATAAGCATTCAACGGATCTGAGAATTGGTATGTAGCACTTTAAACTAAAACATATTGTTAGAGCCGATCCGGGAGTGCTGATTTACATTTGCTTCGGCATCTTTCGGCAATGAATGGCCATCCTTATCTGTGCTAAATATAGTTCAGTCAGGTTGCCATGCCGAGCGGCTTGCTCTATCGCAGATTTGCATTCGCTTCGGCATTGCTCGGCAGCTCCAAACAATACCACATATAGTAACACGTGATGTTGCCGTTCCCTAAAGTCGTTCGGCATTGAATGGACTTCGGCATCACGGATAATAACGGGCAAGTCAGTTTTTGATAGTCATCCCACTCACCGCAGGGTATTCTGTACAGCAGCGACCATGCGATATTCCCGTCTTGTGCTCAATCCACATTGCGCGCTTCCTCACACGACATCGACGACCGACGACCGATGCACGGTACGGGAAACGTTGTCGAGAAGGACGACCCGGTAACGACCACCGAGGTGCACGCCGCCGAGGTGCACGCCGCCGAGGTGCACGCCGCCGAGACAGACGCAGTCATTGCGGGGTCAGACCCGGCAGTCGTTCCACGTCGCGAGAAGGACGCGTTTGAGGCAACCGCACCTGGCGACTTTGACGAATACGATAAGGACGAAGACAAAATGATGGGGCGGGAAGATGAGGTTGTCTCAGATTTGGATGGTGCAACCCGAAGAAACTCGCTGTCGGGAACACCGCCACAGATCGACTCGGAGGGGACCGAGAAGAAGCTTGGCGGGAACGCCAGCCCCAAAGCACTCGAGGCGGGATTTGCAAACGACAAGGAGACGGAGGATGAGGTCATAATCGTGGACTGGGATGGCCCTGACGATTCAATGAATCCAAAGAAGTGCGTCTAATAATCCCATCAGTTCGGTATAACTAGGCAATCAAATGTTTGCTCATCCATATCCTTATTCGTCACCCCTCTTTAGCTGGTCTTATAAGAAGAAATGGATAGCGACGGCTATCGTGTCTGCGTTCACTTTCATCACCCCTATCGCTTCCTCTATGGTCGCGCCTGCGACGGAACAAATAGCGCGTGAATTCGGAATCACCAATACGGTCATCATTGCAATGACTACCTCCGTTTTCGTCCTGGCGTTTGGTGAGCACTTCGTCTTTTCATGTTTCGGATCGATATGCTAAACAATTGAAAGCTATTGGACCACTCTTCCTGGGACCTATGTCCGAGATATACGGCCGCTTAAGAATAATCCAAGGCGCAAACTTATTCTTCCTCGGTACATCACATTCTCCTTACATGTAATTATATCTACTCACTTCTTCTGTACAGTTTGGAACATCGCCTGCGGTCTTGCGCGTAACGAGGGCGAACTTATTGCCTTCCGGTTTCTGGCGGGTCTCGGCGGTAGCGCACCACTATCTGTAGGCGGTGCCGTACTAGGCGACTGCTGGCGACCCGAAGAGCGAGGAAAGGCCATCGCGTTGTACTCACTTGCTCCTTTACTTGGTCCCGTTATCGGACCCATTATAGGATCATGGATCGGGGAGAAGACAACATGGCGATGGGTGGTGCGTTCTAAGTTGCTAAGTCACGTTGCTGAGCTACTGATCATGATATCACTTTCAGTTTTGGTCGACGTCCATAGTAGACGGCGTCATCCAAATTCTTGGACTCCTCTTTTTGAAAGAAAGTATGAAATCATCTATTCGCTCCTTGTACTCTGTCCCATTGTCTCAACTTCCCCCCTCTCGAAGCCTTCGCACCCGTCCTCCTTGAGCGCAAGGCAAATCATATCAAAAGTGGCATGGGCATATCAAAAGGCGACTTCAACCGGGTACGCACACCGTATCAAAGCGCAGACCGACAGTCAGTTCTCTTCTTCATTCTCTACACTCCAATTCTAATCTGCCTCATGCCACAGATGGAAAAGCATATTTGCGAAAGCGATTGTCCGACCCTTTGCGCTCTTCGTTCGAGAGCCTATCATCCAGCTCCTCGGAGTATTTATGGCCTTTGTGTGGGTCTCGCATTTTCTCCTTGCGTCGCACCGCTCTACTAACATATTTTCCTATTGTACATCGTATTTCTCAGCTATGGCACCATGTACCTGATGCTAACGTCCATCCCGTCGATCTACCAAAACACCTACGGCGAGTCCGTAGGCATCGCAGGGCTGCATTATTTTGCGCTCGGTGTAGGCCTGTCGGGTGCCTCGCAGACCAACGCCCGTCTCCTCGACCGGATCTACAAGCATTTCAAGGACAAGAACGGCGGACGCGGAAGGCCGGAGTTTAGGCTTCGTAAGCACTTAATCTAATTTCGCATCTCGTGATCGTCACCGAGCTTAAGCATTTATCCAAAAGCATCTATGGTACCCGGTACCATTTTCCTCCCTATTGGACTGTTGTTGAACGGCTGGGCAGCACAGAACCATGTGTTCTGGCTTGTTCCCGATATTGTAGGTCCTACTTTGATATTTGGAGACTTGTGCAACTAGGCTAGTCTCTGATTTATAGCATAGGGTACGGCGTTCATAGGTGCAGGGATTATACTGAATTTTCAGTCTATCCAAACATACGTCATTGATGCGTTTACGTTGCACGCCGCATCAGGTCCGTATTTCTTTTCACCTTCATATAGTGTGATAACCTGATATGCTCCAATCCCTTCGGTAGCGTTAGCAGCGGTCAATTGCCTTCGCTCCCTCGCTGGATTTGGATTCCCGCTCTTTGCACCTGCGATGTACAAAGCACTCGGATACGGCAAAGGCGATACAGTACTTGCAGTAGTTGCTATCGTTGTTGGATGCCCTGCGTAAGTAGCCCATCATTCCAATTCCCACATCTCACTTATTCTACCATTTACCTTTTTGTCCAGGCCGTGGTTATTCTGGCACTATGGCGAGCGAATCCGGATGAAGAGCCGATACGCGACAAATCAATGATCCGAGGCAAGACACAGAATTCTCAATTCCTCATACCTCTTCATGATACATCTTTACTGAAAACGTAGATATACGTCTTGCATCTGGTAACCTCCTCCTTTTGACACTCTTCCAAGACTGACACCACAGCATAGAGACCAATGTACAATACCAGATATTTCCATCGACGATAAATATGAAACTTAGACCTAGCAATCACTTGCACTGCTAGAGCGTAGTTCACGAGAGAAATAGATTATATAAACAGCAATAAGAAACGGAAAGGGACTACACTGTGAACGTACAGAATCAACTATACCCAGAAAAAAAAAACAGATGAGCCAGTATGAGAATGATCACCCTCTTACCACCTTTATCAGCATCAATCATGGCTATCCTCGAGCCTATGCATTCTTCAGAATGCTCACGCAAACGTACGGATAAATACCCATTACTTATCAGGCGATTTCAATCAGAGCTCTGGAATGTCGGCTCTAACTCTTCCCATTGCACGTCCGGGTCATTAGCTGAAAATTCTGGGCAAAGGTTATTCCAAGCAGCTAGAGAAGAAATTTATCAGAAAGTCTTTAAGGCAAAGGAGTACACCGAGAACTCACTGTTATTAGGGTTCGCTGATGCAGTATGTGGTAGGTCTTCTGCAATAACGACAGCCAGACCACTAAAATGTTATTGATTAGTTATAGGTAAAACAAGATACATAGGTATCATATGAGCGTGAGAACGACGTACGCATCGAAATGCCAATCAATATGGCAGTGCAGGAGCCAAGGACCAGGGTTGTTCGTAGTGAACCGGAAGGTTACATTGTCCGTACCAGCGCCCACACTGACGACATCCCGACGTACAGGATTCGCGTAGTTGTATGTCGAACTCCCGGCGACGCGCACAACATCAAAGGTATGGCCGTGAAGATGGATAGGGTGCTATGGATTAAAGTAGAGTTTTAGCCCAAGCACACCGTCACTTAAAATTAGGACGTACGTTGAGCCCGCCCGGGATAGACACTTCGATAACTTTGTTGCGTGGAACGCCGTATACGGACCCGCTAGGCAAGAGGTCCTGAGCCGTTTGTGTTCCACTTAGTATCTGAAGTAGTACAGGAACAGATGGCGGGGCGAATGTTGCTCCGTTGACCTGGAAAAGTCCGGTCGTGATGTCCTATTGTCATATAATTAGAAGTTTCCTGGGTCAGTGATAGGATAAGGAGCATACGAAGGTGATCGCTAAGTTAATGCTGACATCTGCTCCACCTGCGGTTGGAAGGCCGGGCTATATGAAGGGCTGACTAGTATTAATTTCGCGATGACGACAATGGAATGTATCCTTACTGCGCCGGGATTAATAAGTGGCTAGAACGGAGATGACAAAAGAAGTGTTAGAAAATGTCCCCGACTCGAACTCGCTAGGACATACATGAAGATCTGCTTCGTTGAGAGGGATAACGCTGGCTCCCTGAGTGCTGGTGGGCTCCGCTACAGGCGCTCCGTCGTATCTCAATATCGCTGAGTTTATACCTCCGCTGAATCCTGTGTTACCAGCGGAAGGGTTAACACGGATCCCTAAGGAAAATCGCGATCAGAGATAGTTGAGAGCATTTCGCACAAGAGTGACGATTACTCACAGTAGTTTCCTATTGGTTGGTTAGCATGGACGATTACAGAGTAGCGTTGAGCAGCGTAAATCGTCAAGGAGTCGACCACGACAGGCTGTGTCTCAATACCGTCGGCCTCAATGACGGTCATATTGTGATTATCGATGGAGACGGTGAAGCTGGTAAGTGCTTCTGTTAATATAACAACCAGCAATATTGACGGAACAGAAGACTTACAATGGATCACAGCTAGTGCTAACAATTCGGAATCGATGTCTGCAGGAGATGAGAGGTAGTCAAATAGTGGCCTTGAATCGAGGGGATAGATTCAAACCTCAAGCCTGGACGCGCACGGATAACCGCTAGCGGCGAATCGGTGGGTCCTCCAACATATCGACCAAGACCGTTGATAAGAGTGGAATCAGCAGAGCTAAAGTTAGATGAGCGAGATGGATCGGACAGCGCACGCAGGATTAGGCTTACGGAGGAATATGAGTTGGGTTAGGGAAGATTTGCGTAGCGAGACCGTGATACCAGTCCGCCAAAGTGATGACAGTCGACGCTATGGTGGTTGATATCGTTAGTTTGATCAAAGATGAGAGAGGTTAGTTGGACTTACCGTCATCTATGTCATATAGGAGTCTGTGAGGATCCAGTAGATCTGTCAAATGTTTAGCAAGCTATAGCCGCGTGACTCAACATATGATGCCTACCATAAATAACAAGAGGTCCTCTAAAACAGAGGTCAATATTTAGGATGTATCAAACTAGGCTGTGCTCGTACCGTAGTCCATCGCAGTACTGCGTTGAGACATGCGAATGATACCAAAAGGTGCCAGCCTGATCTGGGACGTTGAAATTATATCTATCAATGAATAAATCAGCTGAAGACAACTCTAGTGAAGGAGCCAGACTTACAGAAATGATTCTTCCGGAATGATCGGGCACTGTGTCACCCACGCAACTCCGTCCATTTCATTGGTACCATGTTGAAATAGACCGTGCCAATGCTATGCGACGAATATGAATCAGCAAGTCATAATTATAATTAACGTGAGTGACTTACGATTGAGATGGAACGACGCATGTCACTGTCGGTCAGATCGTCGAAAACATTGATCTACAGTATAAAGCACAATGCGTTAGTTATCAACCTGTAAAGCGGAGTTATCATTCGAAACGGACTCGGAAATTGTCGCCTTTGAAGCCAGATATGAGTGGTCCAGGGAATACACCGTCCGCGACAACAGTACTGCGAAAAACTGTAAGCAAAGAAAGAAACAGAGAATTACTAGCTCTTACGCGCGAGAGAACCCGTCCGGTGACAGGTTAGTGTTGACGACATGCATGTTGTGCGAAACAATACCGCCAAGCGCAGAGCATGAGAAGGACAGCGCGATGAGCGGCGCCAGACGGGCGTAGCTAATCATATTTGGAAGGAGATGCAAGTCAGCAGAGATGGTCGATTTATGCAAATCAGCGGATAGCGGGTCCAAATGGCTTGAGGAATACTTTCTCTCGACTTCGACAGCTTATATGTGTTTCCCCTTCAGCGATACCGAATACTATGACCTTGAGCAAGACACCGTCTATCGTTTGCTCGGAAGTTATGCCAGTCTCTTAGCACACCGAGGGATCGGACGAATTTCTCACTCCTGATATGGAAAGTTGGTATTAAACGGACATATGAATGATAAAGGATGTGCTCCTGCGTACCTTTCACGCGATGTTGTCGTACTTATGTGCCTCATCGACTCAACAAAGTGGAATATGTCAAGAGGAAACGTCTGCGCACTGACACCAGTCTTCCATGCAAAGAACGCAATCAGTCAGGAACCACTCGATCGGAACTGAATAGAGCGTCGATGATTTGCCTATGAAGTCTAATCCGCGTGCAGGGTACAATGGATAAGCACTTGATTTACATTTGAGTCCGTGAGAGGTCTTGGCGAAGTGGTGAGAATATTACCCAAGAGAATCGGTATTGCTCGCGTTTCCCGCTATGTTTCGGTACCGCTGATGCGCGCCACCTCGGACGCTATCGAGGGAGACGGCTCTGAAATGTCATTCTCCTTGATCAATTTCCATGATTAGTGAATGTACTGTAATACTTTAGCATCAAGGAATACAAACCGGATACGATGTCCAACAAAGACATCAGAGTTTAAGGCTTTCGGTACTCTGGGTTTCATTAACAATTGTGACAGATTCGAACAAGAGCAAGGTTCTCCTCGATGGTCAAATGTACACCCGTACGCAAGAGAAAATGAGAACTTGGAATTTTGTATTGCATGCGCTCGTATTTGGTACGAACTTCTCGGTAAGAAGAGTTGAGGTCGAGGCGCTTAAGAGGAGTTGCTGTAGAGACTGCGCTGGTCTAGTGACATGATAGGTTGAATACTGAACAATTAGAGATAGACATCGGTAAAGAAAGACATTAAGTAGCACCTCATTAGCCAAACAATTTGTGGGTCTCATACTATCGGCAGCCGCAAGGCTCTTCTGTGCCTTTCTCTTCAATGTGCCCCTGCAACCAATGACAGTGCTTCCAGGTATCTTTTTATTCTACAGTATCGTGTTGGTTGTCCATCGATTACAACACCAACATGAGTTTATTTGAGAAACCTATAAGCAGTTAAGTCTTTGTATTCCATCGCTCTCGGACAAGCTTTCCGATTCAGAAAAAAAATGGGGAAGGCAGATGTATGAGAAAGGCGAAGAAGTTGGCGACTAACGGGGAAGTGTTTGAATGGTGGGCCCAAGTGTCAAGGGGCAACAAGACGTGGGTACGCAAGTTGACAGCTTGTTCGAGTTGTTTGCAATTATTTGCGCAGATCCGGCAAATGCCGCGAACATACAATGTAAACCATTCATGAACGCAGACAAACTTTCCTGATAGACATTTGTTGGAAAGCTCCTAGTAGCACAAGATGTGCATCATAGGTCAGCGTAGACGTATCAAATACTACCTTAGGATCTGCAAAGTAAATCAGCTATGTGCTCCGTGATCTCCACGGGACATTTACTAGTAGTAGTATGTGGGTGCCTACATAGTAATTGTTGAAGAACCGGACAGATGGATTGAGGTGCTTCATGTACTATAGAGTACAGAGAATGAGGCTGAGCTCTCCTTTTTCGTGCTGATTGAATTAATTGTAACGGTGATAGTGCCCGATCATTGTGTGGCGTTAACTTACAACGTATGAATTTCTTCCAGTGGTCCGTGCACTCTTGATGGCGTTGATAAATCACTCTATCAACGCCATCAAGAGTGCACGGACCACTGGAAGAAATTCAACTTTAGCCAATACATAAAGTTAAATCGAACATAACAGAAAGCAAACATTTGAGGAAAGAAAAGGTCGACTGCAGATTGCCAAGCATCCAGTCATTGAATAGACTTTATACAGCACAGAGCCCATCAGCTACGAGTCGCGTAGAAGGCGACTCGCCGACTCGGTCGCTCTAGACTGTACTTGTAATGCAAGCCAATTGTATTATCGTAGAAATCGTGATACCGGCAAGATGTACCTGTTTCGGCATCATCTCCCGGACCTGCCGCGGCAAAAACTTTGGCTTTGTCATCTGTTCACGGAGAACATCGGGTATGTCAAATTTACGAGGTCATCCCGCTCGTTCCAGTATCTTTTTCCACAACAGCGACCATGAGTATTCTGTTATTTCCCCGTGCTAGGCTTTGCACACCTTTTGCGTGCGCTGCCTCACGCGACATCGAGAAGCAGACAGGCATGGTACGGAGAACCTCGGTGAAACAAATGACCTAGCGATGACCACTGAGATGGAGATGCATGACACCAAGACGAACACAACCATCATCAAGAAGAACTCCTCTACGTACTTGGACACTCAACGCAATGTTGTCGACTGTGATAAAGATGGAGAGAAAGGAAGGAGACGAGATGATGAGGAGGCGACGGATTTGGATGGTGCGACGCGAAGGAACTCGTTGTCTGGTACAGTTGAGCTTGGCGGACCCGCCACCCCCAAAGCGCTTGAGGCTGGAATCGCCAACCAAGTCGAGGAGGAGGTCATCGTCGTAGACTGGGATGGGCCCGATGATCCATTGAATCCAAAGAAGTGCGTATAAATCTGTTCCTTCTATCAATACCGGATTGGGGTTGCTTATCTATGCTATGACTTTCTAAATCACACTCTAGTTGGTCTTATAAGAAGAAATGGGTAGCGACAGCTATCGTATCGGCTTTCACTTTCATCTCACCCATCTCTTCTTCCATGGTTGCGCCTGCGACTGAACAAATTGCACGTGAATTCGGGTTCACCAACTCGGTCATTAAGGCATTGATTACGTCTATTTTTGTTCTTGCTTATGGTGAGCACCTTCCCCTATGAAGTTTCATTCACTAGTCTGATATATCTCAAAGCTATTGGACCTCTCTTCCTTGGACCTATGTCTGAAATATTCGGTCGCTTAAGACTAATACAGAGCGCAAACTTATTCTTTCTTAGTATGTCTTACTTTCCTTTCTGTTTGCTTTCGCTAATTACACCATCTGTTAGTCTGGAACATCGCATGCGGTCTCGCGCGCAATGAGGGCGAACTCATTGCCTTCCGCTTTCTCTCAGGTCTCGGCGGTAGTGCACCGTTGTCAGTAGGTGGCGCTGTCCTCGGCGATTGTTGGCGTAACGAAGAGCGTGGAAAGGCCATCGCGCTTTACTCACTCGCTCCATTGCTAGGTGCTGTTTTTGGGCCTATTGCAGGTGCTTGGATAACAGAGAGGACAACCTGGCGATGGGTGGTGTGTATATCTCATTTCGAGGAGTTAATCAGTAAGGCGTCTTATCAAGATAACTATTGTAGTTCTGGTCGACCTCTATCGCAGACGGCGTCATCCAGATACTTGGACTAATCTTCTTGAAAGAAAGTAGGTGGTCGATTTATTTGCCTTGCTAAACGCTATCTTACCTATTGTCCCGATGAAGCTTTCGCACCCGTTCTACTTGAACGCAAAGCAGAAGAAGTGAAGAGAGGTATGGGGCTGTCTGAAGACGACTTTCACCGCGTACGCACACCCTATCAGGGCGCAGATCGACAGTCAGTACTCTTTTCCGTTGTCCGCTTCTCAGCTGAGGCTTATTCTTGTGCTTCTTACAGCTGGAAAAGTATTTTCACAAAAGCGCTGACCCGACCATTTATGCTCTTCACCTGCGAGCCCATCATTCAACTTCTTGGGCTTTATATGGCTTTTGTGTACGTCTCGTACTCAAACCTCTCATTCCCTTGTCTTCCTACTAATTGCATGATTTATCCGTCGTGACCTATAGCTATGGTATCATGTACCTTATGCTCACAACCATCCCGTCGATCTTTCAAGGAATATACGGCGAAGCTGTCGGTATTGCAGGGCTGCACTACATAGCCCTAGGTATCGGCCTCACGGGCACCTCGCAGGTCAACGCCCGTGTCCTCGACCGAATATATAAGTACCTCAAGGAGAAAAATGGCGGGCGCGGAAGGCCTGAGTTTAGGCTTCGTAAGTTCATCGTATCTCCTCTTCCTCTCTTCATATTATACTAAGGAACTATCTTGTTCTGTGATATAGCGTCTATGATGCCCGGCTCAATTTTACTCCCTATAGGGCTTTTTCTGAATGGCTGGACAGCACAGAACCACGTATTCTGGCTCGTGCCCGATATCGTGAGTCCTTCGTCAAGTTTCCTTAGGTTGACCATTTTAACGAACGTACATCACAGGGTACGGTCTTCATAGGCGCGGGGATCATACTAAATATCCAGTGTATCCAAACGTACGTCATCGATGCCTTCACATTGTACGCTGCATCGGGTTCGACTTTTCCCTCCTCATACATTGCCCTAAGCTAATGCAACTCGTTTCCTTTATCAGCCCTCGCAGCGGTGAATTGTCTACGGTCCCTCGCCGGGTTTGCCTTCCCACTTTTCGCACCTTCAATGTACAACGCGCTCGGTTTTGGTAAGGGCGATACAATACTCGCAGTAGTTGCGATCGTCGTCGGTTGTCCTGCGTAAGTCATCTTTGACCGCAACTCCTTCACTTCGTTCTGACATCATCTGCATCAGTCCGTGGCTAATCTGGCACTATGGTGAACGAATTCGTATGAAGAGCCGATATGCATCGAGTTCATGATTATATCCGTATCTCTTCCAATACATGACATAGAATATTCCCCGTTGACCATCCACATCCCAATTCACTCACAACATAGATTCATTCTTGCATAACGTCCGTTTCATCCGTTTCTGATCAATCCTATCCATAACAATTTATGTACAGTACATAATGTTACGAATTACGAAAGTATTGCAAAACGGTATTCTCAACCCCATATTTACCTATGAAAATGGAGTTCATTATGCTAATTAACTCTCGCTACTCGTATCAATACCTCGTCATCCCTCTCACTCTAAATCTTAAAGACAGCCTTCCCGTTGTCATCATCTTGCCATCCCACTCGAACTTGGCATTTATCAGTCTTGTCATCAAAAATATCCCTGTTCGCCGTTTCAACCAAAGCTCCCTCATCCGTCTCAAGTAGTCGACACAGGTCTCTATGATGGAAAGGGGACCTGTAAGGTGAATTTGGGCTAGGCCAAGCACAGACATGTTCCCTGTAGTCCCTGTCGTCCCGGATACGTTTGGTTTGCTGATACGTGAAGTCGCAGTAAGGATGCATAGGACAAGAGCAAATGCGGAGTTGATATTGTGAAGTGTGATGAGAGATATCACAGGGTAAATAGGAATGGAAGTTATTTCATGATGAATACAACGCGGATATATTGGTTCTCAATGACTGACGCAGACGTTATCGGGAGGCACAATAGTCGTGACGCCGGGAAACCTCCATCAAGGTGCGTTACCTTCATCGGGTAAGAATCTGCCTCTCTCCAAATCTCGTGAACAGTAGGCTGCGTCCCATGAAGAAAGATGATCCATACGAGCATATTGCAATATCTTGGGAAGAAATCTGGCGGATCAGATGGCACGGTTGTTCGATCCTAGCGACTCTTTCACCTTTTAGGTCGGCAATCGGAGCTTTTTGAAAACCTACGTATAGCATCTAGTATCAATCCACTCGCTTCTTGCGGTTACGGATATGATAATTGTGCAAGCAGCTGCAGTTACCAGTGTGCAATCCGAGTTTTCAATTGCATGTCGATTTGGATGTTCAATAGTATCAATACATTGGTTGCCCGCTCAGTAACACCATAGACTTCTATAGTCTATCAAGAATCAAGATACAGCTCCAGAGTATTTCCAATTCCGCAGAGGCGATATTGGCACTACAGGTTAACGCCTATAACTCATATAGTTTATATCGCTAAGCTGACATGTCAAGTTTAGAGGCACGTCTCTGCGCCATTTGTTGCAGTATATTATGGATGGCATGAGCTCTGGCATTCAGGGAACCCCCCCCCCCCCCCTGGGTCACGAGCAACAAGATGTCAAGACCCCTGTCCGGAATTGGACAAGAAAGAGTCGAGACCACAAAATAAGCAGTGAGATGCCGATACCCCAGCAACAATGATCATGTCGATGCTGATATCAAGAGGTTCACATCTTTGCAGAACAAAACTAGATTCAATCAAGGTCGACGAATAGATTAATGGGAATCAACCTATGTTGTTAGTACAAGGGATTCTATACCAGAATACTAGTACATTGTATAAATATTTACTGTATCTAAGACACAACAGTTGAATCAATAATATGCAAGACAAGTTGAGAGGAGTGTATGAACACATCCGTTCGTACAATCCATAATTCAGGCAGGATCGTCTTTGATCTATAGAAGTCTAAGAATAAAAGAGAAAAGGTTCCGTAAGGTCGCGGACCTGCTTATATCCGGAAATAAACGCATGAGACCGAATTTGAGTGCGGAGAAATGTACACGTGCTTCGTGGGACTCTAAGATCCGCAGTAGCCCGGTGTACCGTTTAAAGTAATATCGCCGAGATGAACTGCGGAAAGCTGACTAATCCTGCTCGGGGCGCTTCGGCAATCGCGCCATTTGTCCTCTCGTCACTTAAGAGCGTCTCGGGTCCGCCCCACAACAAACAACACAGCAGCAGCGGTCTGGCTCTCAAGGTCCGACACCAACAGCAGCACCCACACCAACGCCTGGATCCAAACCCTCGTCCCGCCAACCCTCCAGACCGCCCTCACGCACCAGGTTCTCTCGCGCCTACACAAATCAAGACAGAAACAGCACCAACGCCGCCCGTGCCAAGTGTCAGTGTTAGCGGACAGTGTCGTTGCGAAGCACGCAACCTCCCCCTCTGCGCCCGTCGATGCCGAAGCTGAAAGGCAGAGGGAGCCGGGAGACGAGCCCGCTCGTGGGTGGGCGGCGAGTTCTTAGCTTACTTATTATTGTAATTATTTTGTGCTTATAATATTATCATCTACTTGTATTAACTGAATGACTGAACTGCCTGAATGACTGAACTGCCTGAATGACTGACCTGACTGACTGACTGACTGAAGTACTGATTTAAGTCAACAGCACTGATTTCAGTAAGTCGCTCCTGAATAATGGGAGGACATGCATGAATAAGTGAAGCCTGCCTTATTTAAGACTTCAGTCTCTCAGGACATTTAAGTGACGCTTAAGTCACTTTCAGCAGAAAGTAGTTTTCCTGATGTTCGGGCATCCCCCTCGGTGTTGTAATCTCTAGACACGGAAAACATCGGATATGTCAGTGGCTGGCCGTCATCCATCTAGCTCAAACATCCTTTTAATAGCAGAGAAATGCGCAATCTCGACGTCGAGCAGCAGAAATGAACGGTACGGGAATCGTCAGCGAGAAAAACGGCTCAGCCCAGGTGCACGACGCCCATTCTGGTACAATTATCTCAGAGTCCAGCCAACTTCAAGCCGACGTGCCGCTTAGCGAGAAGGATATTTCCTCAAATAGCTCAGACGCTGGCGCCCGCGGAGATTACGAGGAGATGTTGGATTTGGATGGTGCAACCCGAAGAAACTCGCTTTCTGATATACCACCACGGATCGACTTGGAGGAGACCGAGCTTGAGCTTGGCAGACAAGCTAGCCCCAAAGCACTCGAGGCAGGGTATGCAAATGCAAGTCAGGAGGATGAAGTTATCATCGTGGACTGGGACGGCCCTGACGATCCCTCAAACCCAAAGAAGTGCGTCTATCTCCGAGTCATGTTTTGTAGGCAATTAGAGGCTAATTATTATACCTCGATCTTGCATTATCTTCCTGTCTTGTATGCAGCTGGTCTTATAAAACAAAATGGGTCGCGACGGTCATCGTCTCTGCATTCACCTTTATATCGCCAGTATCTTCTTCCATGGTGGCACCAGCGACAGAGCAGATTGCACGCGAGTTTGGGATCACAAGCTCAGTTGTTCTTGCAATGACTGTTTCTATTTTCGTCCTCGCCTACGGTGAGAAAACTTCTCTACAAAGCTTTCGTATCCTATGGTGAGAAAAATCCCTGCAAGCCATTGGGCCCCTCTTCCTCGGCCCTCTATCTGAATTGTACGGACGCTCAAGAGTAATTCAAGGCGCCAACTTATTTTACCTTGGTGCGTTTGCTTCTCCCTTCTTCGGCTTGCTATTTTTCATCCAGTTTCGGTCTAGTATGGAACATTGCTTGCGGAGCTGCGCGCAACAAAGGCGAACTCATTGCCTTCCGATTTCTCGCAGGTCTCGGCGGCAGTGCGCCGTTAGCAGTAGGCGGAGGTGTTTTAGGTGACTGTTGGCGACCCGAAGAACGCGGTAGAGCTATTGCCCTCTACTCACTTGCCCCTCTACTCGGTCCAGTCCTCGGACCTGTCGCAGGCGCATGGATTGCACAGAAAACGACTTGGAGATGGGTGGTACGTCGATGCAATTTACTTCACCTGATCGTCTACGTGCATGCTGATCGTAATGTCATTAGTTTTGGTCGACGTCTATAGCAGATGGGGTCGTCCAAGTCCTCGGCTTGTTCTTCCTGAAAGAAAGTAAGCATTTTAACTTCACCATTCCCTCTGTAAGACATCTAACGGCGGAATCTAGCATTTGCGCCGTTACTTCTTGAACGCAGGGCAAACCGTATTAAGAAAGACATGGGCATAGCGAAAGACGATTTCAATCGAGTGCGAACACCTTATCAGAACGCAGACCGACAGTTAGCACGTTTTCTTTCGTATACAATATACCTTTAACATAAATGATTCATCGCTCAGGTGGAAACGTATCTTCGCGAAGGCAATTTTAAGACCTTTTGCACTCTTTGCACGTGAGCCCATCATTCAACTGCTCGGGGTCTACATGGCGTTTGTGTATGTACCTTCTTTTCTTCCCTATAATTTTTTCCCGTTAACTAGTCGTAATTATTTCGACCTTTTAATAATCAGCTACGGTCTCGTCTACTTAATCCTCACAACCCTCCCTGCAATCTACAAAGGTATATACGGCGAGTCTGTCGGCATTGCTGGACTACACTACCTCGCGCTTGGAGTCGGCGTAACGGGTAGTTCGCAAATCAACGCCCGCCTCTTCGATCGAATATATAAATATTTCAAGGAGAAGAATGGTGGACATGGGAAACCCGAGTTCAGGCTTCGTAAGCTCGCTTTACGCCCCGATTTCTGTTGCGATTAATTACATCGCACCTCCAATAGCGTCCATGGTTCCGGGAACGATCTTCCTCCCTATCGGCCTTCTACTTAATGGCTGGTCTGCGCAGAATCACGTCTTCTGGTTGGTTCCCGATATTGTGAGCACTCCGTGTCTTTTTCTCCCTTTCTTTCGCAATGATGTCAATGCTTATGTCAGGGGAACGTCTTTATCGGCGCAGGAATGATCCTTACCTTCCAGTCCATTCAAATCTACGTCATCGACGCCTTTACACTAAACGCTGCATCAGGTTTGAGTTTTCTTGTTCTGTCCATACATATTATCACCTAGTGCTAACGTGCATTTCTCCCTCCATAGCATTAGCGGCGGTCTCTTTCCTCCGTTCCGTCGCCGCGTTCGGATTCCCACTCTTCGCGCCTTACATGTACAATGCCCTGGGGTATGGTAAGAGTGATACGATTCTCGCTGCGTTTGCGATTGCTGTTGGGTGTCCCGCGTAAGCCTCTACTAATCTTTATCGGATTACTCATCTCATAACATTTATACTCGCAGACCATGGCTATTCTGGCGCTACGGAGAACGGATCCGGATGAAGAGTCGATACGCTGCAAGCCCTTAAGAGCATTCATTCCATAACGAAACTTCAAAGCGCTCTCAATGATGATGCACCTCGAACATTTTATTTCTCATCAGAGTGCCCATTTGCATACATATAGTCATGGTATAGAATTTACGTTAAACAGTCAGCGGTGATGAAAAGTACATGAAAAGCGTTAATAATAAAGGTGAAAACGCCCGCCAGGCTGTTGTCTTGACTTCAAACCATCTTCGGAGAGACGGTATTCTTCTCGATGTCAGACGCCAAACTACTCTCCTATGGTGTACTACACGGGTAAGGGTTCACAAGTGTATGTCATGTGCTTGATTTCACCTGACTCAGTCCTGTATTGAATCCGAACCTCCCTTGGTAATTCTACCTGCTTCATTTCCGACACAACATTCCAAACACCAACCTGCATTCCATGGTCGTACTCAGACGCAGTATGGACTGTAATGTCCATCGTATCTCCAGACGGGGACGCATATTTGAGATCGAAGAGGTCCTTCAGGCTTCCAGCAAGGTCCCAATCCCAGTCCATGATCGACCGAAAATATGCCGCATTCCGATTTTTCCATATGCAGTCTAGTTTGTACACGCGCCAATTCGCCGCATCCCAACCCTGTTTCGTTATCATGCCCTTCTCCTTGTATTCTGCAGTCTCCTCTCGCGCCTTCCGGAACTTCAGCGTCAAATCGTTCTCGCAGACATGTGCGCGGCGTGCCTGACGCAACTGGTGAAAGGGTGGCTTCGTGTAATCGCCGTATGTGTCTTCAGTCGGAAATCTAGTCTCGGTGGGCTCCTTTTTCATATCCGAAGGCACAGTGCTATCGCGAACTTCCCAATGTAGCTCATCGAACGAGGAAAGTAGTAGAGCGGCTCTTCGCACAGATCGACCTATGCAATCCCGAAATAAAGGTGAACTCTCATATCTCCCAGTAATTGCCGCTTGCGCATTCCGTGGAAGGTGCTTGACGACATGTGCCAAGTTCGAGTCGCGCACGACGACGCTATGATATGATGGAAGCAATACTTTTGACATCGGATGTCTGAACGAAGTATTAAGCACATATATTCTTATATTCAGTAAATAATAGATTTTGTACGCACGCGTGAAATAAACCTAGCAAGCAGAGTTCCATTTCTAGTATGGCGATACTTTGTCGGCTTATAGACATGCCTAGGTTATAGCACGCACATAGCCCAGCGTCTACCCAGCGGGCAAGTGTTGATATAACCATATGAGCGTGTTGTTGTGCTTTGAGCTCTAGTGAAGGGAGTTGGCGAGAGAGCACGAAGATTGATTGGAAAAAGAAGATCGCGCAATAGTACACTGTCCTCATAATATGGACATGCTTGACGCTCGGTCGGGTTGAGCGATGTATACAAGAGATAGCGCGAGCGAATATGAAGCAAGCGTCCCCGACAGAGTCGAGAATATCGTAACCGGGGAGTCTATCGGTAGAGTATTAGATAAAGCGCCAGACGGTACAGAAACATGGAAGGTCGTACCGTGAGTGGTCCAGCAGGTGCGAGAGCTTGCATCTTAAGTCATGACCAAACTCAGTTGTCGCACTGCGAAGCTTTAAAGACAGGACGTTCGCTTTTGCGAGCTTCACTAAGAAAAGGCTATACTTCTTCTCAGGTTTCGAGATGTTAAGGGAAGAGGCAAGTGATTCCACGCAGAATATAGGCTCCGATTTTGAGACGCCAACGTAGAAGGCTGCAAATGTGTCGAGTAGCATTGATATACGCATAAGGGATGTCAGGGCTGCGGAGGATCGGTAAACTGATTTCGACCTGAACATACATAGTTGATTAATTTTCTTCCCCACAGAGATGAAATTCGCTCACCTCGTCTGCTGCACGAGACTCTTCATTCCGGATAGAGTAGTAGATCCGCGCGAGTCGAAACAAATAAGTGTCGGTAGATCACTCAAAGGGACTCCTATATCGTCTTCATATCTGAGAAGTAAGAAGGCGCCATATTGATCTTCGATAAACCGAGAGATACGAGCTGGCGGAAGGCTTGGCAGCCTTATTCGGAAAATGAAGTACTCGAGTCTTCTTCCTTCCCGCTGATACAAGTACTTGTCTATCAATCTGCCTGTTCCTGGGTTGTCGTCAACTGTAGCGTTTGTCGAGTGTGAACTGACCGAATTTGCGTCATCGTCATCTGAGTTGTGCACAGTGGTGTCGACGGGATTTGACCATGGATCTTCTAGTATAGTAGATTCATCAAGATATGGTGGATTGAGAGACTTTTGGACTCTATTTTGGATAAATAGCATTTTAAACCTTGCGAAGATGAAAATTGATGTGGGTTGGCTTGCAATGGGCGACTGTTTCACTCGCTTTGCAACTGGATTCCTAAAACCGTTGTCCGTTAGATGGCTAGTATAAGTAGTCAAACGATACATATCTTTCCTAGCCTATGCAGAGTTGCGCATTTATCTAACCACCAACGTAGTTTCTTCGTCTGTATGTTGTAAAGCCTGAGATTGCAACTACGTTCCAATGTACCATGAAGCTTCAGCGTTTCTGCAGACAAATAAGCTAAGGTATATCTGCAGATGGAAGATATAAGATCAATAGAGGATAGATGTACCAGTACGGTTCTACCGATGAGTTATATACATACACCGACTTGATGGTCAGCGATAAGAAGGCATCCTTGAAAGGAAGTACGTCTAAAGTTGAAGTTTGAGTCGGAGTTCCAACTGTGCTTGCTCCTATTTGTCCTTGCGGAGTCTGTACGAGTTCGCAAACGATGTTCGAGGGCTATTCCAATGTCTCTTTGTGTCACTCTCTGCTGCTCCACCGACCTTCGGACTTTAATGCACTTGACAGTCATCTCATACACTTTCAGAGGGCTGCTGATTCTCCAAGAGCCACATTTTGCGTCAATGCTGATTTCGAGCCATTCTGCGGGGAATTTGCACCCGGCGCTGAAGGGGCATGTCAAAATTTCGGTCCAGACTTGAACGACCTTGTTTAGAGCATACTGCTTGGTGCTGGGACAACATGTGTTCTCTTCGAGTGGGTTTCTACTGTTATCATTGTGTTAGAACTCTGAAATTAAAATACTCTCCATTATTCACAGACCTTTTGACTGCACTGGAGATGGTATCTTCATCGGGACCAGCGGGAATGTTAACGTCTCGGATGACATCTCGTCTTTCAAATACAGTGGCCCACAAGTTCCAATGGATATGAGTTAATTTCGGTGAAGAGCAGCACCTGTGTAGTCTACAATGCATTAGACAAATGAAGATTATTAATAGGACTCCTTCGCGTTCGGTCATGATGGCGATCAGTGGGTCCGAAACGTTACTGTTATTAATTTGAGCAAAGGTTATACATGACTCTTCGAGATGATGGTCACCTTACGCTGCCTAAGCCAGATCTAGACCTTGCAAATCGAGAGAGAGAAGATCTATCGAGACATGTGCTGAAAGTATCATTGATTATGGTTCTCGAAAAAAACTCCGATCAAATATCTGCGCAGCGTGGTTTGGTACCCGGTAATCCATCGGCTGGATGAGCATGGCTATTTTAAACTTGCTGTACAGGCTTGGTTTACTTGCAAGGCAGAAAGACAAGATCGCGAAATGCGAAGTATCTCTGGCGTCGCGGCAAACATGAGAAAAGACTCTAGATGAGATGTGTACATAAGTCAATTCCTATCGGTCAAAGTGATGTCGTAGATACTACTGACAAATTCTATAATGTTCTGTCAGAGTGCTGTTGCCTTCGTTAGCTATCGACTCAGGAAAGACATCGCTCGCTGTCAATGCACAGCGAGTTCACCCTCGCCCTTAACAAAATAGCCGTAGGAAGGGATTTCCCCAAGAAATTCTGAACCGAATGCTTGATTATTCCACGACATAATGTACGACTAAGCCTTACGAAACCTTCATTGTCAAGCCAGATTCCTTCACTTCTTCTATTAAATCCAGAAGGAGTCAGCCATTTCACACATTGTGAAGTTGCATAGATTTGGAGGACATACCTAATCCAGTGTGACGATTGCTCGAGACTTGCTATCTTCCTCGTGATCCAACCCTACAACCAAGACCTTCCGTGGATAAGACTGAGAACTTGGCATCGTGGCTTTCAGCTAAAGCCCTCATTCGATAATCGCTCGTGATAAGGAGCAATGCATGTATATGTCATTATTTCTACTTCGCCCATATCATTCCTGTATTCGACCCGCACTTCCTTTGGAAAATTCTTCGGAGCGAGTCTGGACTTGACAATCCACGCACTGCCCGAAACATCATCTGGGTAAATCATGGCGATAGGAGCTGCGGAAGTGGTAAAAGTTTCGATCTTGTAGAGACGTGTCAGGCTTTCACCGAGATCCCAATTCCAATCCAAATTTGACCAGAAGAAAGGCGCCCATGTGCTTCGAAGAAGACAGTTTCGTTTATATTCGTACCAATCCAATAAGCTTAGCCCCAGTGTTTTCCAATCCCCGCTTTCGAAGACAGTTGACCGAGCTGTCCGGAATTCCTTCGTGCACTCGTCCTCGCACACCTCAACTTTCCGTGCTCGATGGAGCGAACGTTCAACTAGCCCATCCCGAAAGCCTTCGGGGTACGCTTCGTTCTTTCCCGCGCATAGTACGGCAGGTATGCGCCTCCAGGTGCTGTATTGTACCTCCCATAATAGCTCCTCGAACGACGAAAGAAGTCGCTCAGATCTTCGAGCTGATCTTTTCAAACAACTTTGAAGATGCAGCGGATTCTTGTCAAAGGTGGAGGACTCTACTCGAATCCTCCTTGGCAATACGTCGCGGGAAATGAGTGGCCAGTGTTCAACGGCGTTAGAAAAGAATGGCATCGATGTCTTTGCCATTGGGAATCTAGCCGAGATACTTCAGGTCATAGATACAAGGACATCAGTTTCAGACTTAGTATCAACTCATTGAATAACACGTACGCGTGAAACAGGCCGCGAAATGCGAGTCCGCTTTCCAGTGGTGCGACATGTTTTGGAGATTTCAGATAGCTCGAGATGTAGATAGGTCTTTGCAACGTGATGTCAAGCCAGTTTGTGAGTGTCGATAGGATCATACGGGCGTAATTCCGGCTTTTTAGCTCGGACGAGTTGGCTTGTGAATAGAGAATGGGGAAGGACTGGAAGAAGAAGACGACCAAGAAGTAGATTGACTCAAGAATAGAAGCTGTTGCGGCACCCAAGTCTTCGCCCTGCATGCAAGAAATAGCATGCGCATAAATGACGCATGCATCCGCGACAGAATCGAGCACGGCTTTATCTGAAGACCTAGGCAATAACTGAGCTATTGTTGTGAAATGTCGAAGACTAAGGTACGAACCATCGTTTGTCAAGCAGGCGTAGTAAGTTTTGTCTCAGGTTCAGAGCAGATGTGACCGTTGGCTTGCATTTTTGCAGGGCTATCACGTTTGCTTCTGCAAGTCTAATCAAAAAGTGGGTGAACGCCTTCTCGGGCCGAGAATTGCTAAGGGGTGTGGCAAGCACTTCCACGTGAAATATGGGCTCGACCTGTGCAATAGCCAGGTAGAAGTTGGCGAATTCACAGGAATAGCCCCTTAGTGAAACACGAATGAGTGATGATAGAGCTACTGCAGATCGGAAGAGTGATGGTGACCTATAATTCCTTACGTTTAGCTACTTTTCTCCAAAATTGTGAGAAACTTACTTTGTCTGCTGTACCAAACATTTTAATCCAGAGATAATCGCAGATACTTCTCCATAACTGGATTCGAGGTTGGTTATGGCGAGCTTCAGCGGTATAATCTGGCCGCCGTGAGTGGAGATCTCGTTTAGGACTTCAAAGTAGCGCGATATTTGGGCTGGATTAGGAGGTGATGTTTTGATCCACATCCGGAAGATCAAGCGCTCGACCTTCTTTCCGCCCCTCTGATATAGGTACTTGTCGATAAGTCTGCCAGTTCCTGGGTTGTCATCAATCGTAGCATTTGTTGAAAAGGAGCTCATCGAGCTTGCGTCGTCATCTGTCGCGGCATGATAGGCCTGCGTAAAATCCAAATGCTGCCAGGGATTATCAAGTAGAAATTCATTATCACCTTCACCTCGTCCATTGAATAGCCGACGAAGGCCTTTCACGATGATTGACATGGTATCGAGTAAAGGTAGGGTTCGTAGATGAGAAGCGAATTGAGGATTGCGAGCGCCAGCAACTGTGGACGAGCAAGCTGGCAAGTATAACGTAGCTCATATGAGTGCTTCGCAACGCGACTGAAAGGTGTTTACGATTCTGAGCTCACCGACGATCCTGTGAACCCACGTTCATCTATGTTGGGCACTTCGACCGTCGTAACTCAAACTGTGGAACCTACAATGAAAGCGCAATACACTGCCACTGATACAGTGGTCCATCATTCGATACAAGGCGCATACCGAAAGCAGGCCTTATCATCTGGAATCACTTCTAAGTATAGACTGCAATTGCCCGTGTGAGTGAACTGCCTGACAGCTTCTAATGATTTGGGTCAATGAGGTGCAGAAGTATCACAGCAACCGCTATGAAGCTTACTGGCAAGGACTATTTGATTGCTATCGTTTGTGTGACCTAATCCTTATCGAAGAAATGCAGTAAAGACACCAGCGGGTGAAGCAGGCCTACGATGCAGAAGGAGGTTTCTGCCATCGCCAACTTTTCATAGCCGAGATAAAACTTCGTGATCTTATGTTGCCATAGTGACAAAAGAACTTGAAGGTCGAGACACAACTTCGTATGGTGCTGAAGAACCTCAATAGAGGTTTACATTAAGAGTAGCCGGACGTGAACTTCAAGTTGAGATAATTACCGTGACTCAACCCACTGGCACTGGCAGTGACGTGACAAGTCGGGCACCACCGGAATATTGTCACGGTCACGCACGGTGACTGTGTATACATCTCCGGGCCGATAGTAAAGCCAGCCAATTGGAGTCGAGCGGATGAAATATTGAAGACACGGATTTTTTCGCCTGAATGTGGCCGGCCTACGCGAGTCGCAAACGACCTCCTGCGATGTTTCCGCAAAGTCTTGTTTTACGCTCTTGTTCTGCTCCTTTTTTTGGTTACTTTCAATATTCCGCTCCCCTTTTAGCAAGGACTCGGGTTGGGCGCGACGACGGCTGAGTTCTGCCAACTGGCAAAATCGGCCGACCGGAAGGCCAACAATCTATCTGTTTGACAGCGAAGTCGTGACCTTAGTAGCGTATTAGCTGGTGCATCTCCGTTCTCGGGTTCTTAGGTTTTTACATATGTTTTTATGCTGTAGCTGTATGTACGTAGAAGAGTAGATGAGTAGATTTCCGTGACAGTCTTTGCAGAGAACATTCAAGTTATTGATGAACGATCGTCGAGTTAATGATAATTTTTTGGCTTCTTGATTTGATTTGATTTGATTTGATTTGATTTGATGTCATCAAGGTGTTCCAGATTTTATTTTATTTTTTATCTTTTTGCTTTGATCAGTGGAATGATACAAGTGAATGAGTACAGCAGTGCCACCGGTGGCGGAAGCTTTCAGCTCCGCTCGGAGTTCAAGTTGAAGTCTTTCTCGCTGACCTTTCCTGCGATACCCCACCCTGAGAGCTATGGCGCTCGTATCATACATAGTTCGTAGTCGACTCGGAGTTATTCCTTTTAATTGGCATCTCCTTCTCCTTCAGCGACGCAAGAGTCTTGTCATCAAATACTCCTTCGACATTCAAGTTGCTACGTCATGACCGGGACGTGTCTGCAGAACCGAAGCTTCCTTGTTGAAACTTTCGCGCAGAAGAGTCATTGCAGGGGCAGATAGGGATAAGTTGCTCATAACGCACGGTTGGGTCACCGTGTCGCTGGCATCGCGACCGGGGATCGGACGGTCGCCATTACTGGCGAAGTCACGGTAATTGACCACGCAGACAGTACATATGTCTGAAGAGCTGAAGAGTAGCGATATTCCAATTTCCAGGGACTGGAATATAAAATGCGGCATCAATGCGAAGAGCTCGTACTTTGTTCTTTGATGAGTTGCACCCTCACATACGTGCATCTGTCGATATCTCGTCGTCGGACTTCGTGCTAGATTGCGCAGGAAGGCGCTAGCTTTGGAGGAGGCTTGGTTCGGGACTAGAGGAGCAAAGGGGCCGTCAGTGACGGCTATTCGAGGTACCGCGCCCTGACAGTTGGAAAGAAATGTGTCCTGCTGAAAACAAACTGTGGTGACGACGTTATAGAGCTGATAGTGCTGACGAGTCGACAGACAGCGCTTCGAAGAGTAGCGCGAGGAGGCGAGGAGTAAATTGTATCTCGTATATGGGATGTTCTGTTCGGACCTTTGAGGAAGGTACGTTACCAGAGCGTTCAGAGCTGGAAGTCGGCTCTGTGTCTGACTTTTCTGGGTCGTTTTTGCCAGGATTCAAGAAGACCTCGGCGGTGGACGTTACTGTCGGAGTTGGATTCAGAGCACTAAATCATCGATTGGAGTACGTGACGCTCAACCGTGCTCGTGATATGGTAGTAGACCTATCTCCTCTGCTCTAGTCGTCTGCGTGCAATACGGTCACTTGAGAGGCCTCAAGGAGGGATTCGGGAGGTGGAGCACTACCCAACCTTGCTTCTGGTGACTCGTCGCGGTATCGCCAACTCACGGGTGGAAAATGACGTCATACTGTACGTCGTTCTCGACACGAAAAGCTGGTCATTGCCAAGGGAAGGACTCTTCTATGTGCTCGTGAGATACGACGTGAAGTCTAGGAGGGCCGAGCGACAGTAGTGCACCTGCGTGCTCCGAGGACGCCTAGCACGGACCGTCAGTACTAGGGAAATAGCACGGTCTTCTACTCTTCGTTTGTGAGCGACCATGCGCGTTTGACCATCATGCCATATTACCACTCCGTCGTGTGCAGGAACGAACGAACGCCGTACGAGACTGTGTCTGCAGGGCTTGGTTCTACGAGACTGGGTGCGAGCCTGCTCGTTGTCAAAGCTCAGCTATCCTGCTGTCCTGTGCCGACTCAATAGAGATCAGTCTCGGAGCTGCGATCTTGACTATCGTACCTCTGCTACCTCAGGGAACCGTTTCGGACTCTTCTTCGAATCTGCATGGCTTCTACACAAAGGGCAAGTGTTCGCGCCCTATGACTTTCCTTAACGCACGCTTCACTCGAAACGTCCACGAAATAGTCACTGTTCGGAATATACCACCAGCTATTTCTCTCAGTTTTTTTCTTTCAGTTGCCATGAGCAAGTTCGCGGTGGAATAGCCAGAAGGGGACGGGATCAGAAGCAAGGAATTGGAACGTCAAGTCTCGTGATTGGTGAGTGCCTTTGTTTGTACCAGTGGTTTTGCAAGACTGACGCGCAACTAAGGACGGTGTTTGGTATTTGTGGTTTGACCAATGTGTGGTTCAGACTCGACGCGACCCACACAAGTTCGGCAGCGGCTGCCTTTGTTTCTTTCTGTACTCCCACCATCATCGTTGCAGCATCCCTCCTCTCCCCTCTCCCCTTCCACTTTTCCCCTTCCGCAATTCAAACTCATATCATTATACATTCGAGTCTTCAGGAGCTGAGGCAGATATGGCAAGAAAGAAGAACACAACTCAGAGAGCGGGTGCTCATCAGCAAGCTCAACAACCGCAACAACCGCAGAATGTATGTGTTTGTCGTGTGCTGAGCCGTTCACCCTTTTCTCTTTTACTAAATATTTGTATCATCAGCCTCAGGCACCCAATGGCAATTTTACACTGACTCCGGAAATGCGCGAAGGGATGATAAAGATGTATGTCGCTACGCGCGGCGCAGGCAATCAAGGCCAAACTTCTCAACCAACACTTCCTTCGGTCCTCCCCCTTCCTGCGCACCCATACCCAGTTTATCCCCATCATCTACCTGGTCCTCTCGGGCCTCTCCCTCAGTCTCAGTTTCTAGCTCCTCAAGGCACCGAGTATGCCGGGGTTGCAGGAATGGGATATCCCGTTATGCAGCAGCAGCAGCCTGAGCACTGGCAGCAGCAACAACAACAACAACAACAACAACAACAACAACAACAACAACAACAACAACAACAACAACAGCAGCACCAGCACCAAGCGGCTACTCATCATGGGCGAGCCATGATGCCTTCCTCTGTCGTGAATCAGTACAACAGTAACTTGGGTACACACGCTGGAATTCCTGTCCCATCTGCGAACATGCCGCCAGCGGGTGCAATGCATCGACCTCCATACATCGGGCCTGGCGGAATGCAATATGCATCAAGGGTTCGGGACCAGAATGTTGCCCCAGCTACCGCGCAAGCCAACTGGCAGCCTGAAGCCGGTGAAGCTGTGAAATCGCAGGCTCCTCCGCAATCGAAGATGACATCATTATGTCAATTGGTTTTACGGATGGAGAAGCATATCCATGAGGATGGCGAGCGAGATATAAAACTGGAACAAGATGCCCTTGCTTTTCTGACGAGTACTTTGGATGCTTTAGACCGGGTGAAGGCCTCTAATATTCAGAAAAATGCATATAACGGCGCGCAGCAATTTCAGCAGCAAGCGACACGGGCGAGTCAGCAGACAAACGTGGCCCCCCAGATTCAGATACAGCAACCTGTTCCTCCGCAACAGAACCAAGCCCCGGCCTTGGCAACAAATCAAACACCGATATCTTTACCTCGCCTCCCAGTTCTGCCTTCCAATTCGACGTATTCGATTGCTCCTCAGCATCAGTCATGGGCACCGCCGGCTCCGACGCCGCAGCCTGAGTTTGAACAAGGTCCAAGCCGACAGCCAATTCAGCATCTCGAAGATCAGCAGCCTCAGCCTCAGGTAGCATCGAAGACCCGGCGCGCCCTTCCGAAGAAGGCGGCAAATGGGAAAAGAAAACGCACCGAGCTGACGAACGACATGGAGGAAAACGCAGGCCAATCCGCAGCCAAGCTGCAGAGGCCGAACTTCCAGTGGAACGCTACTGCGCCTCCCATTCAACAACCTGGACAGGTCTCAATGATGCTACCTCAGGCTGCTCTCCCTGCCGCGATGGAGGCCAGGGTAGACGAACCTTTATCCGTCGAAAGTTTTCCCGGCCCTATCATTGCATCCGATCTTGATTTTATTGGACGAAGGGAGATGCCTACGCCCACACCTGATATGCCTGCCATAGTGTCTAATGGGCAGCATAAATCCCAGAACGACGGAACTGCGAGCACGTCTGGAGTTTCTACTGAAGATCTACCAGTTATTCCATCTGGTCCTTCACCATTTGTGGTTACACCCTCAGAAGCTCCGCCGCAGCCTACACTGGAAATGCTCATCGGAACAACACAAAAGTTATCTTCTGACGAACTACATGATTTGTTGGACAAACTCATGGCTGGAGAATTCACAATTGCCATGGGTGGTGACGTGCTTCCCCTCGTAACTACAAGTGCTGGTGAGAGCATCACTTCATCGGACTCGACTGCTGCTTCGGTAGCGACGACAGAAAGTAACGTGTCAGTGTCTGCTTCCGAAGCCGTATCAAGCACAGCGGCAGGTATTGAAGGGGCACAATTGACAGAACAAGGTGAGGGTCCTTTGTTTGTTCTATCTAAACCCAAAGCCAATTCTTACTCAACCAATGTCCGCTTTCTACTAGACAATCTTGTTCCAATTGAAGATATCCTCAACTACTTTGAGGACGACAATCACCTAAGTATTGACTTTAAATGAGTGACGCCGTTCATGTGTCTATTCCTCTATACCGCGTATGACTGTGACTGACACCGTCGTTGTGATACCTCATACTACCATTTCCTTTCTTGTATATCATGCAATAGCAATGTCATTTCATGCTGATGAGATCACGTCACTTGCTTTTTTATTGACACATTATTTGGAGATCGTGTTCTACTATGTAGTATAAGAATGTCTGTAGAGTCTAGACAACTTATCGACTTAATGTTGTAATGATCAAGCACTGATGTCCTTCCAATCTCGGTGTTTGCTATTTAGTATCTTTCTTAAAAAGAGCAGGAACTGGCGTTATCCACTGAGTGAGAAGCAAACCATAACTAAGTACGCAAGTACATGTAGTGGAAATTCCACAATGCGAATAGTCAGGCAGAAGAACCATTCAAACCCCGTCCATCGCAAGGAACGTTAGGATGAGAAACTCAAAGGAAACTCAGCCGGGTAATGCTCTGGACCCGGATGAATGATCAATGGAAAAATATTCTGTATATGAGAAATCCGTTGATGCAGACAATGTTTTAGTAAATGCTTTATGAAGTCAGGTCACGGTATTGGGAGCGGGGACGATTCGTGCTATTGCTATTCCGTATACGCTATCCGTACATATGGTCTTTTTACGACCTCATCCAGTCGTTATATAAGTACAGTATACCCAGCAACTATATACAGGCCGACAGCTTCATCCTTGCTCATATGAATTGGAAGCTTCAACCCGATGAAGTCTTAGTATGTATTGCTCCGTACCACACAGTGTAACTCCGCCGTCCTCATATAGTGCACATAAGTAGAGAACTCAAAATCAGGCTCAGAGAAAAGCTAGTTTGTCAATCGAACAAACCCTCGCCATCTGAGACGGCCGTTGACGAGCCGTAAGGCGTCATCTCGTTATACCGTTGTATGCGCAGCTTTTGCGAAGGGGGGATAGCCAGGTCCGATCCGTGGGGCATACCACCGTGAAGAACACCAACACGCTTCATAGCAAGCAACTAAAAACAGTTCTCAGAACGTCAGCACATGTTTCGTACGCCGACTCGCGGAGTGATGATAGGTGACTTACGTTGTGAGCAGCATTCGAGTGGTCATATACACCGCCGAAGAAGGCAGTTGTCGCATCCTTGCCCAGGTTTTTTGCCAGCAGGTGCCGGCCGCCCGGATGCTCGTCCATGAAGTCCGACAGGTCGTGGATGAAGCCAGCGATGGCGACGAGGGGGCGTGCCTCTGCCTGCTTCTGGAAGCTATCCCAAGAGATTACGGGAAGATCGTTGCTATCCGCGGGCCAGACGAGATGGTCCTGCGTCTGGCGCAGTTTCTTGAGCTGCATGGTAAGCTCACCCTTGCGGACTTCATTGTCAGGGAAGGTCTGCGCATCATTGAATGTCGGTGAGTTATGCCTCCACAACTGACATGTAGGAGTTTCTCTTACCTTGAGATGGCTCGCGAGTCCAAGCATACTGCAAACCTTGATGAACCACTTCGTCGGGTCATACTGATACCAACGAATAGCATTCCGATAATCCATCGGGAACTGGTGGTGGAAGTTATGGTATCCCTCTCCGATGGTGACAAGGGCGGTGATCACATGGTCGCGGGGTGTATGCTTGTCGTCGAACGGCGCCTCTCCAAGCCAGTGCGCGAGCGAGTTCACGCAGAACGTCGAGTGGTGGACGAATGTCAGACGAAGAGCGCCTGCGTAAACGTAGCCGCCGAGCCAGTCGCCCCACAGAAGCCCGGGAATGATCGTTGGTACAATAAAGCCCATAGAGATAATGAGGACGTAGTACCACTTGTGCTGCCACCGAACAACAGCGTTCCTACTGAGGTCGGAAACATCTGCGACGCCAGGCTTGACGCGTGGTTTAATAAGCATCCAGCCGATGTGAGACCACCAGAAACCATTGGGCGCGCTGTATGGGTCGAGCGGTGTGTCGGTGTAACGGTGGTGTGAGCGATGGCCACGGCACCACCATTTGATAGAGCCCTCGACAGCTCCAGATCCAGCCATAGCGAGGAAATACTCCAGTGGCTTGGAAGCATTGTAAGAGCGATGTGCCCAAAGGCGGTGATACCCTAAAGAACACGATTTTCGTTATCGTTATGCTCGTCAATAATAGTAGACATACAACGCACCAGCCGTGATACCCAGACCCGTCACGTAGTAATAGAATACTGCAAACAATGCAGTTTGCCACCGCAGAGGAACGCCAGACACTAACCCCCAGATAGCGATGCCAGGCGTGATAGTGAGGACCGCGACATTCACATAGTCCAGCTCCGTCAAGAAATTGCTCCAAGTAACGGGCGGCCTTGCCTTGGTGTTCTTCAGCGTATACTGGACGTAGTTGTCTGGAATGTCGATATCCGCAGGCACATAAGCCTTGTCAATCTTCTCGGTGAGTAACGACTTGTCAGATTTGGGCGAAAGAGGCGGGGAAAGGTCAGAAATCTCGGGTGGAGGCCTTATGCGTGACGGCTTCAACACGTCCGACATCGCGAGCTCGTCAATATTTTGAGGAAATGTGACAAACAGCAGATGCAGGCTTAGTCGCCGATCCGTTCGTGAGCGTGGGCGGCTGTTGAGGAATGAGAATAGTAGGCGGGGTTGTTGATGGCCATTATAAAAGAATAAAGCGCGCCGGGGCGCGTCGAGAATTCTTTGGGGTTCCGACTCCATTTTCTTTCCCCAACGATTTCCTTCCGAGTCTTCCCATATGCCTGCCACTTATTTATCGGTTTGCTGCGAGCAATTATTTGTCCCTTTGATACGTGTCCTATATTTCCCGCCCAGAATGCCCCGGTCGTGCTGCGCAAATGAGTTCGATATGTATTGTGTGAAGTGCTGCGATTTTGCTGTGTCGAGCGATGATCCGTTGGGGAAATTTAGCGACTCGGGCGGAACATCGAGCAGCTACGTATCTCTGGTTTAAGTTGATTCAACGTATGTTAGGATCTAAGTGGTCAAATTCTGAGTTGAAAAGGAGTTCTCACCTTCACCCTCGGATTCATAACTAACTTCAGGTCGAAGATCGTACGAAAAAGACTTTGAGAATGGTGTTGCCACGGCGCACGCCCACGGCCATTCAACGGAGATTACTGTCAAAATGATCGTCCTGTACTGTATCTTTCGACAATACTCTTCTCAAATCCAGAGCCTCTGTTTTGTTGAACAAGACAGATTTGTCCGAGCCTGAGAATGCAGCAAGCAACAGATGCTGACAGCGAGTCCTACGCAGAACTGTTGAAGTATGGCACGAGCGTGGTATCTCACCTTGCATCAATCCGTGGACGGCCAGTGAACCCACCTGCGACCTCCAAACTCCTTGGTGTACACGATGCGCGACGAGTTGCTGATTCTCTGCAAAAATCTTCCATAGGCGAAGAAGCAAATCCTACAGACCCGCCAATCCGTTACATCTTCCATCGCGCACCACCCAGCATTCGACCTCTCACCAGTCTGAAGAAGCTGCGCATATCAGAGCTGAAATGGTGTGAGGTGCATCGTGGAGGGGTGCTTGTTTTGCGAAACATTGCGCCGGCTAGGAGAGCTGAGAAGGAGGGAGGTGTGCTTGCTACGGTTGTGGAGGACGAATATGGGTCTGCTCTCGTTCTCAGGTTGTTTAACTATCCAATTTCTTCCATCAATTCTGCAAGCAACGCGACATCTCCAGAAGATTTGTTTCCCCCAGGGCTGCTATTCGCAATCAAGGAACCATACTGCGAGGCTGCTTCCGAAGCAACGAGTGGTCTGCGCGTAGATCATCCTTCGGACATCGTTCTTGTCGACGACGGTCATAACCTTGTTCCAGAAAGGTGGAGAAGGAAATTTGGAGATGGTCAAACCCCAGCAGAGGGTCTGAAGGAAGAAGGGAATGCTGCTTTCAAGAAAGGGGTGTATGATGTTGCTGTCCTTCGGTGCGAACTCACATGATTTCTTATTTATAACAACTAACACTCCTTGGCAGGTATACAGAAGCATTGAACCATTCTCCTAGTCCTCAATTACGCGTTACTCTTCTTCTGAACCGCGCTCAGGCTAGCTTACGACAAGGAAACTGGGTCTCAGCGTACGCAGACTGTGCAGCCTTGCTATCATTGCCTTCGTCTCCTTATGCACTTTCCGAAACATCATCTCCAACCACCGCCACTCCTGCAACAGATCTCTCGTCAAAAGACACCGAGAAAGCATTATACCGTACAGCTCGGGCACTTTACGCTCTGAATGTATACAAGGCATCCCTTCCGCTTCTAGAGTCACTTTTGAAGAGCGCACCATCAAACAAAGATGCGCAATCGCTCTCCAACAAAACAAACCAGAGGATACGAGAGGGTGAAGAGGGTAAATACGACTGGGCGGCTCTACTGAAGGAAGCTCGGACACCGACACCTCGCGTGGATGTTGCAGACTACGTTGGGCCGGTTCAGTTAGCCTACGGAAATGTATCTGAACAAAAATGCTGGCGGACATTCCGGGACGTCAAGGCAGGAGAACTGCTTCTTGCCAGCAAAGCCCTAACGGTGCTCTACCCATCTGACCTCTCATCCGCGGGAGAATCAGAGGGAAGGGGAGGAATGGTTTTCGATGCAACTCGTGCCTTGTTAGGCGGGTCCGAAGGATGGGAAATGACAAGCCGTATCGCTGAAGCCGTTTCCGCTGACCCGAATGGGACCAAAGTTCAGCTTGCTATGGGCCTTGCAAAGGATGCTGCTGTATACGACTCTAGGCTCGGCGAGGAAGTGAGGAATGAAAGCGAAGGCGTACAGGTTGTGGATGAACGTGCTGTAATTGACATGTACGTTTTGCTGATCTCACATTATTGCACTTTAATCTTATATTTTTCCTTCTTAAAAGGAACGTTCTCGATTCTATTCGATCAACGCATACGCTGCCCTTTTCACCGCTTCCGCCCCTTCTTTCTTCACCCTCACAGCAATCCACTGGACTCGCATTCAACCCTACGACTGCCCTACCTTACTTATCTCACTCGTGCCTCCCAAATTCTTCGCTATCCTACATCGCTGACCTCTGCATCGTCCGTGCAGCCCAGCCCATCGCTCGCGGAGAATCGATCACCGTTGCTCGCGTCTTCTCAGGGGCGCCCAGGGAAGAGCGATGGGCGGAATTAGAGAAGATGGGTGCGACTGGTGAGCATAAATGCGCGTGTCGCCTGTGCAAGATCGAGGAGCAGGAAGGAGACGCGCCCCGCTCTCGACGCGTAGAGCTGGTACAGAAAGTCAAGGCTCTCGCTGAGCAGGCGCCATCGGAGAACTTGCGAACTGATCCGCTCGCGAAGTCCTCCGCGAACCGACCAAAAGAGACTGACGTCCTGCAGATCACGAAGGACGTCGAGAAGATCGTGGACGACCTTGACGCGACATACACACACCCCGCCAAGGAACAACCCAGGTTCGCGATCCTCGAACCCCTTGCGTACCTGTTTGCGTGCTACCTGTACCTCGGGCGGGAGTATACAGAACTTGCTGTGAAGGCAAATACGCGGTATATCTCGGCGCTGGGATGGGCGGCTGAGTACGGGGCGGATCCGAATCCGAAAGGAAGTAAAGGGAAAGGGAAAGAGAGGGACGAAGGGCCTGATCTATCGATAACGTCTTATGGCTCGCCTCACCCGCCACTTGTGCGCGCCCTTGTCCAGCAGTCGAGTGTCTTCTGGCAACTCGGAAAACGTCGGACGGCTGCTTCTTGGAAGAAGGAAGCAGAGAAGTTGGCAGAGGTGGTTAGTGGCTGTAGAAGTACGTTCAAGGAAGCTTTCAGCGGGGTTTATGAAGGACTTAGTTGGGAGGTATGATATTGATTTCTGAGATCTATGAGTGCAATATAATTGGTGCTTTTTTTTTCTGACTTCCAAACAAAGTCCTTTTATTCTTTAATGGATGTATATGTTCAAATCTGGAGTTCGCTCCGCGATATACGGCTTGACGAGTAGCTTGAAATAACGCCTTATAGGACAGCTAGGTGCTATTGTCGAAAAGGATAGCTGAGCAGATATCTATTCGCATTGATGGATTGACAAATCCTATGCATGAATTAAATGATTACAGTAAACATTCTACACAAAAGGCACAAGTAGACGTCACAAAGTAGGTTCAAAAACTACAGAAAAGTATTTCTCCACGCCTGTGGCATCATGTATGAAAGCACCGATGTATGAGTCAGGTCGAACGATGATTATGGCGGACTTGCCATCTCCAAGGCCGTAGTTTTTGAAAGCATGTCCTTCGCAATCTTTTAAGACAAAGTCGACACTAGGGTACGGTGCGTATGCATCTGTAGCCTGGCCGGGAATAATGAGTATGGTGCGAAGTAGACCTGATGGTAGGTGCCCCAGAACGCCAAGAATGGACTGTGCGAGAGTCGGCTCCTCTGTTGAATCGGACGAAAGTATAAGCACTGTGTGTAACGCGGGGCTGAGCAGTTCGAAGAGTCGTAGCCGTCTCTCGTCCGTTGCTCCTGCGAGTGGTACTAATCCTGGAGCATCTGGTGCACGGTCCCCGCCACGAATATCATGTCCCTCTGCACCATATGCGTCAGCTTTCTTGCCTGTATTATGTGCATAGCGATCATCCAGAACGAACGGACTGTGCCGATAGTTTAGGTCGAGCTGAAAGAGACGCCAGTCGCGGTAGTACACATTGTCACTTTTAGCCGCTTCCGCTGCGTCTGCATGGGCCTTGTCTTGCACTTGCTGGACAAGCTGCTGGAGCATTGCGTTATGCAGTGATGTGGAGATTTCCAGCATCTCGGAGATTATGGGCATACGCTCGACTTCATAGGAGTCAAGAAGCGACGGAGGGGCTTTTCCCTTAAGCACAAGCGCAAGCTTCCAGCTAAGGTTGAACTGATGCAGCCAGTCAGTTTCGGCAATTCGATGAGAGAAGGAGTTACTTACGACATCAGCGATACTAGTATTCAATCCCTGACCTCCCGATGGTGAGTGAGCGTGTGCGGCGTCTAGAAATAACAATTCCAGTTATGTTCCTCATATACATTAACATGATCATCTCTTACCTCCAGCAATGAAGACACGGCCGACCCGGAACCGTTCAGCCATGCGGATATTTGGTCTACATGTCAAATAATATAAGGTCAAATCTATTTTGAATCACCAGTTAACTTGCCTATAATCAGACTGTTGAATGACTTCCAGAATTTCGATGTCGTCACGTTTCGACACAGTGTTGAATTCGTTCTGCAATGTCGGTATATCCTTATTTGCAGATAACTTAGCATAGTCTATCGAATGACCTCCCAACATGATTTGGTATCTTCCCGGTTCCCCCGCATATCTCAAAATGGTTCTAAATTTTAGAGAAATCAGAGATCGTAGAAAACAGAAACAATTTGCGCCGTACCCATTACCACCTCTCACAGTCCAGACGTGCATACCTCTCAGTGTAAACCCTTTGATACGGACATCTGCGATGTATCTCCTCTCCTCATCTGAACTCCGAGTCTCGCCGAGGAATTTAAGTCCAAGCCCTTTGCGGACCGTACCTGAAGATTGGACAAGTCGTATTAGAAGGTGACCGTTCGGATAAGCAAGCACGCACTGTGTCCGCCATCTGTTCCAATCACATACGCAAAGGTAGACCTTTCCGTAACTTGTGAGCCGTCGCTCGTCTTGATGATATCAACCGAGACGCTGTTTTCATCCTGTTCTAAAGCTGTCGCCGTTGTGCCCAGTTCAACCTTCGCGCCAAGCCGTTCGACGTGACACCGAAGAGCGGCTTGGTGCTGATATTGCGCGAGTGAAAAGGGTTCAGTCTGTCAAAAGACATCTCGATCTGTAAATCTACGTACTCATGTCAATGAACATGCGACTGACTAAAGGAAACGCCGGGGTCGGCGCGACTTCTTGTGCCATTTTCATAGCCCCGACAATCTTGTGTGGATCCGACGGATCGTACTTGTACCTAGTAGGCGACTCAAATGCATGTGTTATGACGTCATCGAGTGCTCCTAGGAAATACTCGATCTCTTGTGTCCGAGGCTTGATAATATATATTAGCTTTAGTGCTCGGTTAGAAAAAGCATGAAGCGTACCATAACGCCTGATCCTCTGAAGCATTGATGATGCTGGGTATCCTTCTCGATGATCCTCACCGGTACACCGTTTCTAAGTAGTGAGAGCGCTGCAACGAGTCCGGCAGGACCGGCTCCGACCTGTATATGTATCCAATAAGTAAATATGTAGTTAAGTAATTTGAAAGAACATTAAGGACAGACTACTCACAATAAGCACCTGTGTGTGAGGTGATTGCATTTGAGGAGCAGAGTATTGTATGTTGTGAAAAGCTAAATAGATTGTTGACCGACCAGCAGCAAGAACCGTGTTGGTGCTTTATATGATCTATGTAAAAAGAGATATACCTTTTCATTTTAGCAAATAATTAGAATCGGGCATATGATGTGCGAGAAGATGCGACTGCATCTACAGACTTCGTCAGCATGATTTGTTTGCTATGCATACCCCGCTTGCACCGCCTCCGCACAGAAACCGCCATCAGGAGCTAAGTATACATCTGTATCCTCGCATCAGCGAAGTCGTTTCGCTACCTTCGCTCTTAAAGCTGCCATCACGCACCATTGTTTACGAAGGGTTGAGGTAGCCCGATGATCTTGATACGAGACCCAATGCGGAGAATGATGAAGCCAGAAAACGTTTGATATATTTGATGATTTGAAGGGCCTATAGAGCAGCGTTATTCAAAAGGTGCAGTTCTGGACTTAGGCGCAGAGAAAGGAATACCGCTGCTGCCATTTCCTTAAGCAGACCACACGGCACGTCCGTGAAGGGAGATAATTGGAAGGAAAAGTTATGACTTCTATTCTATAGGGAAATTAAGCGGTGTTCGTGTAGTAAATAAGTAGTACCATCTAGTAGCTTGTTGAAAGCAAAAAGGGCTCGACGAATGTACAGAAAGTTGTGGAGAGTCGAAGGATGCGATGTTGAAATATGTATTGTAGAAAGTATCGTTATATGACTTCGTAAGTTCGTGATGTGAAGTAAGGGCTAGATTGGTCGGTTGCGGATAGATAGGGAGTAAATATATTGATATGAAGTTGGACCATGATAAGATGCGAGTAGTGAGGTCGGTCGAGGGACTGTGGTTCGTCGCAGGAGAACAAAACCAGGACATTGGGAGCGACGTAGTAAGTTGGTAGCGCATTGACTTGCGAAGTCCAGAGTAGCGATTTCACGAAACGCCGGTGCTTTGAGAATTTGACACTTCATGATCAACAATCGCGGGCTTTTCAGTGCTCGTTCGCCGGTTGCCTTCTGCTGAACTGGTATTTGCAGCCGCCGTAGTCTCCGAAGGCGCAACAGACTCAATGTCCTTCTCGGACCGCTGGCCTTCCTTCGTCGGGTCCGGCGGAGGGCGCTGTCCATGTCGATCGCCAATGACACCGACACCTCTCAGGAAGATCGCCGCCAGCACAGACGCGAAGACGCCAAACGCAAACGCCGCCCATTGTGCCGCGTGGTACGCCTTCAGCTGTGCCGGGCGGCTCGCGTCCTCGTCCAGATTCGCCGCCGTCGCGTCGTCGACGGCGCCCGCAGCGTTCTTCAGCACACTGTTGTGCACGATCGTCGTGACCGCGAGCCCGAGCGCCGTGCCGAGCTGCGTGAGCGTCTGGAATAGCCCACCTGCGACGCTCTGCTCGCCCGGGCCGGCGACGCGCGCGACAAAGAGCGTGCCGGAGGCGAAGACGAAGTCTGCCCCGAACACGGAGCAGACGGCTGCGGGGAAGCCGTACGCCCAGTATGGCGCGCTCGGGACGATGAGGGCGAAGAGAAGGCCGGCGAGGGAGGTGAGAAGGGTTCCGAATACTATGTATAAGATTAGGCAATGTTCCTTGTATCGTTAGATATTGCGAAGGACTTACCAACGAGAAGGACGACGTCGATGTGGCCGATTACCAGCGCAACGACGACATTACACGAGCAGCCGGTCACGAACATAGGCAAGAAGCGAACGGCAGTCAGTACGGGGCTTACACCCTGATAGTCTTGGTAGAACAGCTGTACATAGTGATGACATTATTATTTACGCAAAACTAAAAAGCAGGGAACGACATGCCTGAGCCCAGAAACTCCAGCTCAAGAAGCTCGCCCATTCCAGAAACGCTATAGTCTGCATGACTGCAAAGCGACCCTTCGCGCGTTTCCATATGCTGAGTTTCATGAGTGGGGGTGGCAGGTTCTCCCGCCGCAGAAGTCTCCTCCACCACTTCCCTTCAGCGGCCTCCGCATCCGAGTCAGATCCCTTGCTGTCGTCCAAGTGTTCCAGAAAATACTGCCATCCTAAGAACGCAAAGAGCAGAACGACACCGACAACCAGGAGCGCGATGATGTACGGAGCGCCCCAGCCTTGCTTCGCAATCGGACCCTCGCCGAGGCAGAAGGTGATCAATACGAGGGAGGCGGTGATCAGGAAGGCGCCGAGCCAGTCGATCGACCGTTCTCTCTTCTCTTCGACTGAAAGCGAGGATAAGTATGAACCATGAGGGTGATCAGGAGCGATCGTGACGAAACCACCGATGAAGACCAGCGCGGAAAGTCCTGCAGCGAGGTAGAAAGGAGCACGCCAGGTTGCGGGAGCCCATTGCGTGAGGATACCGCCAATCTGCAGGCCTACGGCACCTCCGACGGGGGCACCTGCGGAGAAGGTTGCGAAGGCGATTGACCTGGCTCGGGAGGGTGGGAAGGCGTGTGCAAGAATACCAAGCTATTAGGTTTAATGTATATGATATCATGAAATCAAAGTATTATTAGTGTGTATTCTGGGATGTAACACGAAGACATACACTTGCAGGAACCATAGCAGCAGGTCCGATACCCTGTAAACCTCTCAATACATCTAGCGAAATTATGTTCTGCGAGAAGCCGCATCCTAGGGAGAAAGCCCCAGTCCAAATCGCACCGAGGAGGAAGGCACGCTTACGGCCATGAACGTCTGCAAGTCGTCCAAGAGGAATGAAAAGACAGCCCTAGATAAACTGAATTTAATATTTTAGACAGAAAGTGGGACAGGAGGAAAGTAGACACACAGAGGAGAGAGAGAACGCGGAGACAACCCATTGCAGTGAGTCTTCGGCTACTCCAAAATCTTGCCCGATGCGCGGAAGTGCGATTGATGCTGCAGTTGAAGAAGATATCTATTCCAATCACTATAAGACAAATAGATATGTATCAATGCGGTATTGATGTAAGACGTACATTGAGAATCATTGCCGTTGTGCACGTTACGACAAGCATGATCGACCGAAGCTTTGTTCTTCCACTTGCATCCTTCAGGTCCTCGTCATCCGGAACAACCGATTCATCTTCGTCACTTTCATCTCTGACCTCAACCTCTTCATCACCTGCTCCATTGCCTTCACCATTCACACTCGTTTGTCGCCGATGATTATTGTTGACATTGTTCAATACGTTGTTCTTCGACGAAGCAGGCAAGGAGTAAGTCGGTGCATCTTCTGGTGCCGGTTGAAGCTCTCGCTTACTCCGCGACGTCATGATCGAGAAGAGAAAGTCCAAGGTGAGCAATATGACCTTCCTCTCCTCCAGAGCTATAAGCAACCCGACAACGGAGATGCACGGGCGTGTGCGATACCAAGGTCACGACTTGGCTGACAAACAGATAGATTGTTGACCTTCCGGTCGGCCGACTTTGCCACTCGCTGGCAGAACTTAGCCGTCGTCGCGCCCAACCCGAGTCCTGGACAGAGGAGGCAGAGCGAAATTGAAAGCAGTCAAAGAGTGCAAGAAAGGAGCAGAGCAAGAACGTAAAACAAGACTTTGCGGAAACATCGCAGGAGGTCGATGGCGACTTGCGGAGGCCGGCCGCTCGAGGAGATTGGGCGAAAAAATCCGTCTCTTCAATAATTCATCCGCTCGACCCCAATTGGTTGGCTTTAGTATCATCGGCCCACAGAACTTGAAGACAGAGCTTCAAGTTATTTAAAGAACTTGACTCTTACATAAGATAAGCAATGACTCGGACTAAGACTCATAAGACAGCCGACTCGGACTCGAAATCAACGAGATCATCATGATCATGATCGCGTTCCTTTCCATGACGTGGTCAACATTTGGGCAAATTCTTATCCATAGCGCTGAAATGACAATTTGAAGGCACTTTATATACCGAAATATAATCACTCGCAAAATTGGGATCTTTTTATCCGAGACAAACCACTGATTGCGTGGGACAAAACCTTAGTAATTCCGCGTCTTCTCTTCTCACTTTCACTGTCGTTATCTCCAATGCTTTCAAGTTCATTTGTGAAACCTACTCTACTGCATTGACTGTCTATTTAACTCATTCGATGTATACGCTATGGATTCTCTCGTTGTTAAAGTCTTCTTGTGAGGGAGACAAGGCAGAAATACTGCTGTCTAGTCGGAAGGCTATGTCGTTCAAAGGACGAACATAGCTTGAATTCTATTTAAACAGGGCCCAGTAAGCTTCTCTCCTTGTCAGCGATTAGCTACACAGCTTGAAATGACTAGCTCAACTAATTTTACACAGTTTTTCAATGGTGAGTGTTCCAATTCAATGCATTGACGCTATTGGTCTTACTGTTCGCTTCGACTTAGAGGCGCTCATACATTCTTCATTACAACTGCAGTCTATATCTCTAACAACACCATAATATCATCCCCAAGATACGACTAGGAAACAAGGTAGTGGTCAATAGATTGCGAATTTCTCATCTGCCGAGAACACTGTGGAACATATAAAGGTCTTAGCGCACAACTTTGAACACCGTTTTACTGTCTCTTGGTCTTCTCAAAGAGCTTTCCAAAGCTGAAACCTTAACATCTAGGGCTAACACGCGTCCTACGGCAGTGCACTGTTTTGTCCAACCTCGTGTGCACGTGGCTCTATTGTCTTGATGCCACTGCATTCTTCATCCCCCCCTCCTGGATTCAAGACTATCCGGACATCCTGCATTCCCCCTCTTATCCATCAGCTATATCCCCCTCTGTAGCGGCTGGTATTGCTCTCAGACACCAAGTTCTCGAATGTCTTCACGGCCGGATTACACGAATCAAACGCTAAGTTCGCACCATGGTTCCGGCCACCTTACTCGTTCTCGCGCTTTGGGCGCTGATGTAACTCCTCTGAGTGGCTCTGCGTGTACTTGAGTAGTAATCAATCTGTTGCAGAGGAGAGCTTTGGTGTCGTCCTTTGACGATGTGAAGCCCATAAGAAAGCGCGTAGCGGCGCTGCTATCAATTCAGCACCTTCCTCGGCTTTGTCCCCATTTTCTTTTTTGAGATGTTTCACAATATCGCAAGCGCGTTCTCCGACATACTGAGCGCTGGAGATCGGCGAAAGTCTGGTGCAGACTCGAATCGTTCTTATCTTGGAGGTGGTAATAATACAAATTCGAACATGGTATGTCTTTTTGCCTCCATCCTTACAGTAGATGTATCTTACGATTCATACAGTCCCCCGCCCCCATCATCGCATCGACTACTCCGCTCTTCGGAAATGCCACCGAACTCAGCAGTCTCAACTCTCGGCCTGTAATCGGCGCTTTGCCGGCGGGAGTAGAGAAAGCGACTGAACAAATATCAAGCCCGACAGGAGTTTTTACTCCCTTTCCTGACTTATTACAACAACAAAGCGACACCTTTGCTCCCTTCCCCGGATTTCTACCCAGCGGCAGCTTTACTCCCATCTCGTCTGCCTCACAAAACGCATCTACCTCAACGGAAGATCTTACCCAACCGTTTCGGGTTCATGCGGATGTCACGGGCACTCCTCCTCTATACGATGAGCTCGATCTCGACTGGCTCATTCGGTTTCTTCAGTTTCCACCTCCCGCCGATCCTCAAGCTGCTCCGTCCAGCGCACAAAGTCAAATGAGCTTTTCCCATGCGCCATCTCTCCAGTTCGACTACCCATTCAACAACAAGGTCTACAATCCTTCTACATCCGGGTCATCTGAGGAAACTATCAGCTCTCCTTCCAGTGCGGTCCCCTCCAACTCAGCGCCGTGGTCACCGGGTTCCCAATTCTTGTACCCCTCTCCGGAGTTAGAAGGGGAAAGAGGAGGTCTTTTAAGCGTAGATAACGAGGGACACGGATCACCCTCACTTTCACAACCTCAAGCTCTGGCTGGACCGATTAGAAGGCCAAGAACTCAAACCACTCGCGACCCACTCTATTCCACCGGGCAGTACAAGTGCCGTTATCACGGATGCCCGTGGCGCTTTAGAAATGCTCGCATATGTAACCGTCACGAACAAACGCACAATGAGGCAAATGCGTACTTCTGTTGCAACCCCAGATGCTCGACGAATACCGGAAAGAGGAAGGCAGGATTTCCTCGTCGTGATTCAATCCGACGTCATTATACTAAGAAATCTCCGGACGACCCCTGCCTCGTCATGGCTAGGTCTCTGGGTTGGACTGGAGAACTAATTTACGAAGAGGAGATGTTTACGGTACCACCGACTCCCGCTTTTGAATCGTAAATGAAACTCTAGCTGTTTAAAATGCCATGATAAACTAACTCTATTTATTACCTACTGTACAATATTTACCCCACGTATATTCACTGTATGCACTATTATTGTCTACGTTCCATTGCTCAAGGTTTGCTTTGCGAGTAAATCGATTTCCGTTCTACAATACCAAAATCAAGCATCTGACATATTGGAGGATATGCAACTTTCTGCAGTACTACATCTTTGGCTGAACCGGCATATCAACGAAGCCTTTGAGATTGAAGAACGAAAGCGATGCTACAATCTTGTTTGAATGCGCTAGACATCGAGATTAATTGAAACAAGTTGAACGTTTGCGGACTGCACAAAGAAAGGGCGTTACATATTGCATTATAGAGAGGCTAAGTGCTGATGCATACCTTTCGTCCATTAATGGAGATCACCTTTAGTACTCGAGGGTGCGATCCGGAATTTCCAGAAGGAGAATGCTCCCCGTTGTGGTCACAGCCCGTGCCTCGTCTCGCATTCAACCTTAAAAAATGAAGTTGAATACCAGCTGTTCCAGCTCTAGTGATATACGCACGATGCTAAGAGAGAGTTGGTATAGACTGTCATTGAGTTTTATTAGCGGGCTATTTGCTCCAGGCTTGTGGCTCTGATGACTTACGTTTAGTGAGCAAATAGTACAATCCAATGTAAATGCGGGAGTTCGGGATTAGGGTAATCTGATATCGTAATTTTGTCAGGAAGTCTATGCATTGAACCTCTACAGTAACAAAGCTCACAGTGATGAGGCAGCCTACAGCCACCATGGTCGTTAATAGCCCGGTTCCAAGCATAAAACCAATGAGTCTATCAATGATAGTCTCGGTTTCTTCGAACCCGGTTCGGGAGCGATTCAGGAGGAAGATCAAACACCACGAGAGTACGACAGCTGCTGCCGCATTCAAAGCGCCCATGGCCCGAGTTAGTCCATATATTTTCTCCAAGTCAGGGAATGTTTTAATCGACAATCTCAGGCTGCAGAACAAGTCAGAACAACGCAGTCAAGAATGCAGATGACCCACTGAAGATGACTTACGATTTCCCGTAGAAAGCTGTGAGTAGTGATTAGATGCATCGCAGTGATATTTATGATGAAAAATTGTACCTAGGGTGATTATGAATTCAGCTAGGACAAGAATGGACTGCAAACACTATCAGCAAATTTGAGGCACATTACGAACTGTGAACGTGAGCTCACCAGCACAACAAGAAGAGGTGTGCTTTTGTTGCTGACTAAAACTAAGCACTGAGAGGCTGAGAAATTTTGAAGGTCTAACAAACGTACGAAACCAAGCACGTCTCACAAGAAAGAGTTGCACAGCGGCAGTTACCAATGCCTAACCTCTAGCTGTCAATGGATTGGACGAAAACATGATATATCGACACGCACGTTAACCAAGAGCATTTGCTGGTGCATAGATTCATTTCAGCAAGTCGTGTGGAAAGAGAAGGGAGTAAAACATACTGTCACAGTTCTAAACAAGATATTAGCAGGACATATTGCATAGACTTAAAGTTGATGACATACGTGACAATACTTTCAATGAAAGCTATGTTTCCAAATTTGCTGATTTGGTATACGTATGAAGCGTGTACAATCATGCCTTGATGTACCGTGTCTCCACTTATTACTCCGGCAACCTTGAATAGAAGGCGGTCACTTTTCTGGAGTCTGAACCTATACAAGCTTTCCTACAAGTAGCTTAGTTCCCCAACTATCTCCTGAATGCTTCTGCGAGAGTATTTAGTAAGAAAGGGATCTACAGTAATAGAAGATAATAATCACCTTATAATAATAATAAACTTGGACACAAGCTGCTCCCCACAATCTAAACAATATGTTAAACAACGGGTGTTTCCCTATCCTAGAAGTACTTGCCCCATAGCAAACCTGAGTGATATCACTTCAGTAGGTCCAGAATGACCCGAAGGACTAAACTCACAATGTGCAGAGATAGAGTGCCCCTATCTTTTAATGAATGACTCAGAACGTCCAAGAGCTTATATAGCAAAGAAATCGCTACACACTGTGCTATCCAGGCTTGGAGTTGTACCTGACATGGCTACGAAGTCAGTGAACGTTGCGAACGAAAGAGAGTATCTCACCCCCTTGCACAGTTCCGTTCTTTAAAGCATTCAAGTCCATTATGCATTTCACCTTAATGACTTTTCTAATTGCCGATGGTGGAAATCATGTTTGGGGCTGTGAATGTGTGAGGAATAACCGAAGTAACTTACTGCTGACGATCCTTGTAGGTATGCTGCGTAGTCTCGAACGAATGCGAAAGGCATCGACAACTGCAGCCACGATCTTTTGCTGCCTTGAGAAATTGGTATCGGGATAGAAGTTGGGGTCGGGATGGAGATCAGACACAGATGATTAAGAATGATGCGAGGACGCGGCCCGGTACGTGATTCAAAGCCACAGAAAGTCAAGAGCGATGCAAAGACGTTTAAAGTATTTGAGGATGCGGCGCTCTGTTTGACTCAAACGTTCGGAATCAACCACGGATAGTTATGAGTGATGTGAACAGCTATGACTTGATGGGGAAGGCGGCGCAACGTTGACCTAAAGTGCTCTAGCCTCGTGACTAGGCGAGCTGCGTTTCTAGTTGCTTGCAAGCACGGGCACGTACATACGCCGGCAAACTGAAGCAGGCCCGTTCAAGTGCCCAGGTCTGGTTACGAGACTCAGAAAAGGAATGATCACAGAAAAGGAGAATGCACTGCGCTGATGCATTAAAGTAATGCTGTGATAAACTCGAGACAACTGTGCTTTTGTCCTGCGTTCCAATGACCGTGGTCAGCAACAATGGAGGAGAAACGGTAATAGAGCTTGATAAGAGAAAATAGCGTACTCGAAACAGATGTGGAGGACCTGCTAAAAGTAACTGACACTTTTTCCTAGCCTATGCCACGCGCCTGGTAGCAGTCGGTGGATAGAAAGGAGGAGAAAGGCGAGAAGCTGTTGAGTAATGTATCTCTTTCCGCCACTTATTCAACTTCAAGTCGAAGTTTAAGCTCCGCCCGGAATCATAACCGTGACTTAACTCAGGCTTGTCAGTGACTCGGAGTGTAAGTTGTCTTCAAGTTAACTTGAACTTGAGCTTAAACTCCCACGCGACTTCAAGTTGTCGATTGTCCTCATTCTACGAACCCCCCCTTTCAGCGAGAGTTATTGGTATGTTGACTACTACTACACCTTTCATCCATTTCTAAAGCTATAATCTCACCTACTAGTAAAGGGAGTTAGCTGTACTATCCCGGAAACGTGGCCGAGTTAAGTGGGATTTCAGGACCATTGGATTCTGTCGCGCGGCTGTAAGTCACCTTCACGGAAATTATCTTTTGATCCCTTCCACTTCCCAAGTTCTCCTACGACTTGGAGTTGTAAGCACAAGCCTGTGCTCTTCACATACACATTGAGCGATGTGTTTTGCCGGTATACCGTGGTTCAAGGATGGTATGCGCGTGTTCGTCACCGTAACCATTCTGGCTGACTTAGCGCTGCTCTTTGAATGTTACTGGGTCATTGTGACACAAACAACTTGAACTGCTATGCCATTGCCCATTGAATGATTTCAAGCTTTCCGGCTGCAACTTTTCCTGATCGACATTAATGTGCTGATAGCCCTTGTCATGTTCTCAATAGCATCAAGCAGCGACAGACGTTCAGTAGACGAGGATGGCGACAGACATGGATGTGAACCATATCTTCTCCATTAATGACAGTGTGCTTGTCCGACAGCAACCACAACATCAACAGCATTCGGAAGGAACGACCACGTCGCCACTAGCTTCAGCCGACGCGTCAATCGTACCCGTGAAGCGCAAATCAGGGGGGCAAAATCCGAATGGTTCACCTAAAGATAAGCGACCTATGGGTGGGTCGAGGAAGGATGGGCTACCATCGGGGTTATCGATGCATCCGGACAGCGAGCAGCGCACCGTGGCACCTCAAAATGCTAGTGCACCGCCGTCATTAATTGGAGGGGCGGAGGACGTGGATATGGCAGATGACGGGCAACAAGCACTGCCGTCGGGCGGTGAAGACATCCGAGAGGGAAACAATGTGAGTAACATTGAACTTGCAATGTGTTGATTCTGACGAATGGTTTCATTCCTTCCATGTTTCACAAACATTCGGCCACAAAGAACTCAGAACCACCATCAAATAATGTAGGTGGTGGTCAAGAGCGAGCTCCTGGCAGAACCGAACCAGAAGCAACACCGCCGCCAGTCCATCCCAGCAACATCGACCCAAGCCTTCTCGGAAGTGAGGGACCTTCACACCTGCGTGTCAATGAAGAGCGCTTCCTCCATGCACTCATCTCTGCTCTTACCAACCTACCGTACCCACCAGCGGCGTCCGGAACCTCTGTAGAGGCAGCGTTCCGCACGCATCTTGCGTCTTTAAGTCCGAAAGAAAACAGGCAGCCCACTTTTTCGCCAGACACCCCGTCTCTGTACTCCGTCATGAAGACATTTTGGTTGCCATCTTCCCCTTCCTACTTCTCCCTCACGTCATCGGCTTCGACATCTCGCATCCCGTCCGAACACCGCTTCATTTACTGGGATCCGTTGCCGCTCTTATTCAATGGGCTTTCCTGCCCAAAGTGTGCTGCGCCCTTGGCGAACAAAGGCAGGATACAGACTGGGCCTATCATGATCCATGATCTGGAAAGGCCGTTCTACATCATCGGCTGCAAATACGAATGTACGAACGCGGACTGCAAAACCGGCTCGGGTAGCTCCCCGTCGACGTACGCCAGCACAGACGGTCGCATCCTTCGCGCTCTTCCTGAGGTCCTCAAAAAGGAATTTCCGGCTCACCTCGCAAAGAGCGTTAAGGCTAATGATATCGGGGAAGGAGAGCTCGGGCCAGATGCCAATGTATGGAGCTTCAAGGTTCTCGGTGTATCGACAGCGCTGTGGAAAATGGTTCGAGGGCTTGTTGCTTTGGGTATGGGGGAAGCTGCAATCATGAGCATCCTCGTAGGGATTCGGGAAGGTCGCTCAGAACTCCCTAAAGCCCAACCGGTTATCGGAAGGAGCTATCAAGAAGAACCAAGACTTTCTGGACGAAAGAGACACAAAACTCAGCAAGTCTACGTTGAATTGCCCAAGCCTCGCAATGGTTCCTCGCCGCAAATCTCTGAGGTTAGCATTTATTTCACTTCATTATGATCATTGCGCAGTGCCTGATGTAGTATTACTAGGAAACTGCCGCAGGCGGACTCTTCGGTGCGTGGGCATTAGACACCGCGGACGGAACAGCTGCTATCGAACCAAATTACCTTCCCAACAACGGCAGCGGCATGAGTGGTACAGGCGTCATCGTCTTCGCTGGCAAATCGAAACGCTCGACTGGCAATCCAAGTATCTCGACGGGCGGGCGGGGTACAGTTATGACTGCAGATAGCGACTCCGGCACTGGCTCAGCGGGGTTAAAGGAGAAGCGTATTCGGCGCTGTGGTAAGTGCGGTACGAAGGAATGCGGGGGTAAAGGAGGCCGAAGGCATTGTAAAAGCGAATGTATGGATTGCGGAAGAAAAGACTGCCTCGGGCGAAATGTGAAAACTCCGGATACGCCCTGTTCCAACAGCGTAATTTAGCTATATCGTACTGGCCTTTCCTTGCGGTCTCTGAACGCGCGTACATACTTCGAATTGACGGGGGCATGGAAATATTTTCTTATTTATCAAGTCTGTTGTACGCTTGTCTTCGCTGAAATATGTATCTTTTACATGCATGTCTCTTTGTACACCTTTTTAATGATATTTAAGTTGAAGAAGGCGTTAGATTGCGACAGGGTGCGACAGGAGGGACCATTTAGATCAACGCGTATCTGCATCAAATCCGGTTGTCCCGGCAGCACCTCCTTCGTACTTTCGTGCCCGGGAATCTGTATAGGAGCTTGCCAGTCTATCCTCTTGCTCCTTGCAATTGTCTGCAGCACCTTCACCGTAAGGATTTAAAGTCTTGCCTACTCTCATCAACGTTCAGATAATCTAAATGGCACCATAGTTGATCATGTTATACTTACTCTGTTCATGGTTATACTGCGCCGCCGCTTCGACATCCTTCCCCTGATATGCGTCCTGTATTTCATTGCCGAGCGGCATACCCTCTGTACTTTGATCTATCAGACCCCGCTGTGCGGCCGGTGCAAACGCGTGTCCTCCGTAACCGCCTTCCGATGTCGCTATGCATATATTAATTTAGCGCGGCCTATTGAGCATTTCTAAAGCTACATACTATCTTCAGTTTGGCCTTCCGGTGGGTAGTTGTTGGGAACCTCGTCCGTGGGTTTATCTATATATCCTTGTCCGGTCGTCTGCGAGCTGGTAGTGGACATGTTAAAAGACTGAAGGATATTGAGCTTCAAGTCGAGAAGGTAGAAGTACGTAGCATCAGTGTCTGAAATGAAGATTTATATACTTTTTAGTTGTGGGCAGGGGATGATATCAGTCAGTAATGGCGATGACATCATCTTCAAGTTTGCCCCAGCCCCGCTACATGAGTTTTTGGTATTTATTTACAGCACTTTACATAAATAACGCCCGTAGGGGCAAGCTGGTTGCTTGCAAAACCCGAACACACCTCCGGGCGTTAATTATCTGCTCTGATGCATTATTTTATTTTATTTATCCAAAACTTGATTCCATTTGGGCCACCAGTGAGGCAAGCTCCCGGACATGCAAAATTACAATTCCATATAAATATGAAAATAACAGTAATTCAGACACTGAACAAACTAGTACCAAGGTGGGCAATGTCCGAGGCTTCAGCGCACTTCGCCCGGGCGTCCGCCCGTGCTTGCACGCTTGCGCTCGGACATTTATACCTGCGGCGGGCTTGCATCACGCAAGAGAAAAAAACAGAAGAGACTAAGAGACTGCAGTAGACTGACTGAAGCACTGAATTAAGTCAACGGCACTGATTTCAGTAAGCTGTTCCTAGGCCTGATTAATGGAAGGACATGCCTGAATAAGTAAGTTTTTACTTAAAATTTTACTTAACAGGACTTTCAGTCTCTCAGGGCATTTAAGTAACACTTAAGTCAATTTCAGTAAAAAATGGTTTTGAATTGGAAGCACGTGCATGCAAACTTTTTGTAACATTTAGCCCGCTATAACCCTTACACCTAGGGGTGTTCGGGAACAATTAGCCATGGAAATGAACGTAGTGAAATTAACTAGACGACAGAGCCTTATATCGTCCCACACAATCCCAAAGCCCTTCAGCCAACGTCTGATTACCAACTGTATACTTTGGCTCCCAGCCGATAGACTTTGCATTCTCGGGGCGGAGGCGCATATTTCCCCAAGCACTACACAAATATGTATATGTGAGTGATCCGCGTTGAAGAGAAACCTTAACAGACTAGAACTCACGATTTATATATGCCTGCATCTTCGTATGCCACACTTTTGGGCTCCGCGAACGGTATGACGCCAGCCTTATGCAGTTCCTGTGCAAAAACGCGAGCTATAGACTTCGTGTCCATCTCCCCAGTACTCGCTATATAGTATCGCGAGTAAGGACTGGTGGAGAGGATTTTGCCTGCTGTGGCCGCAGAAATTGCACGATCGAATATGAGGAGGTAAAGGGACGTTAGGTCCTGAATATGTACCTTTCATAACATATCAACCATATTTAAGACATATCCAGAGATGGATTTAATCAAGTTGATCAACATACCGTACCAAAGATACTGCTCCCTTCCCCAACATAAAACGCCTCCCCTTTTTGCATAAATGAAAAGGGAAAGAATGACGCAGCCTTCCTGTCTGGACCGTCTCCAAGCCCAAAGACACCAGATGGACACACGATGAAGGAGTTGACGTACCCATCTTCGGATGCTTTCATGAGTCTAGAATGCACAAAGATGTTTAGCAGATGGATATAATCAAGCGAACAAAGCCACCTACGGCACGTCGACTCGTCCGTGGTACATCGAAGTTGTGAGTTGCCTGATGTCTTCTTCCTTGTCCTTTACGTGGAACATATTGTCCGAGCACGAGGGTCAACGAAAGAAGGCACCAAAGGACAGCGAATCATACCGTCCAAATCTTTGCCTTCGAGTCAAATTTTCCCTCAGTATTCCCATCTAAGAAGATCATCGTCCCGCTCGTCTGGATAAAAGAGGCTACCGACTTTCCCCCCTCTTTCCGCTTCTTGAAAGACTCCAAAATAGCCTCTATCAGCAAGAAATCATCGCTATCGGCAACGTTGACAACGATGTCCGCCTCGGACGCAAGAGATGCCACCAATGCGTAGTCCCTCAACGAGCAGGAAACGGGCTCTGCGCCAAGAGCTTTGACAGCATCGAATGTCGGTTTGGATTGATATTTAGATGGCCGGATGAGCGCCCTGATAGTAGCGTCCGGGTAGGCCTTTGTGAGCGCAACTAGAACTGAGCCTATGTGGAACTGGATCAGAAAGCTGTTTTGGAATATCAAATCTGAAAAGATGCAACGATAGAAGAACGATGGAAGCTAAGGAGTCCGACTCGGATTGCCTTGCTTTGACAGTGAGAGGGGAGAAGAACACACCTCCTATGTATCCAGTTACACCCAAGAAAAGTACAGTCACCATTTATTAATGGTAGTAATCAAGAAGCTCTACGACTACGACTTCGCTCGCGGCGGGATCAAAGGAACGATCATATCATATATATACCTTGTTGAAGTCCAGGTACGTTCCGGTGAGGTCGGGGAGTTAGCAGGGGAACAATTTCTGTAAAAAGAGGAGTTGCTTATCTTGTTGTAAGATTTTGATGACAGATGAAGGTAAATTTAGAGTTACGGGCGCAATTCCGCAGTTCGTCAAGGTTATTTCGGTGGCAAGTAGTGAGGTAGGCATTGCATAATGCAGCGGAAAGAGCAAGCAGAAGGAAGGTCTTTCCCGACGCCGCCGGGTTGTCTTGATGAGGTCTGGGCTCGGATATGTAAAAAAGGTATAGATGATAATCAGAGTTAAACTCTACCGTGAATATACATGTATGTATCACCGATCATACATCTCTGATATGGATGGCCAGCCATCGGCGGATGCCAGCTGAAGGGATATTTGTAAGCTCATATGGAGAATTGCGCCGGATTATCTCCTTAGGTACCATCCATGTTGGTCGAATCTACGATAAACAAATCTCTTCAATGTATAATGTGAGAAGGTGCTTTGGGGTGCAGTCGACGAGTACGCAGGCAGAGCAGAAGTTCGTACCTGATCGAACTGCCCTCTATTCTTTGAGGTCACGGTGCGTGAATGAGGTTTCACGACATGTATCAGATGTATAAAAGATGAAAGGTGGAAGTCTCCGAGTTCATGGTAAAGAGTAAAGTAAAATCAAACTCAACCGTGGCGCTTACTAGCGCCCCGGTCAAGTTAGGAGGAGTGCACAGCCATTCTTTTTTTAGACGCTGACGTCAGACTAAACTTCGTATGACAAGTTGGCGCGAGTCGTTCATTCTTCATGTCCAGACTCCAGACTACAAAAAGCACTATTGCCAATGGCACGCACGCCTTCTCCTCTCCTCCTCACCCCTCTCTCATACACGCCACCCACCAAGATCTCTCAAGCTCACAAAAGTTCAAGGAAGGCCAACCGATATCTTGAGGATTTCAATTTCGAAACACGAGGACGTGCTAGTCAGATAGCAGAGCGAAAGCAATGGCTACCACTCTTCTTCAAAAGAGTGGCCTGAAGGTCTTTGAACAGCACATGCGGCAGTATGAGCCTGCCGATCCTGTCTATGAAACGTACACAGACAAGAAGGGCAAGCAACGACGTCGAAGGGTGCGTGTTCTTATCGTAGCTTTTGTCTCGTCGTCTCAACAAACCGACTTTCATATCTTTGTTTCAATCCCTACTCAGCGCGAGCTCCCTCCAGGCCTCTCTGCAAGAGACCAAAAGATCCTAAAGCGCGTTCAGAAGCATGCACACCGGCTCGATAAAGGGTTCAGCTTTGCCGGGATTCGGTTCGGCTGGACTGCGATCATAGGGCTTATCCCCATGGCCGGAGACGTCACCGACGCATTGCTAAACTATACACTGGTGGTGAGGAACGCGAAGGAAGCCGAGTGAGTAGCTTTTCTCCATTCCCTTGCATCCGGGTCGTAAATCCGACTTTTGGACTGGCCTATCAGTTCAATCCACAACTCCTCTCATTTGACCCCTTTCTTTTCGCCTTTGTGTATCTTCTCACATCCCCATCCATCCAGAATACCAGACTGGCTCGTGCGCCGAATGCTCGTCAACAACGCGGTCTCCGCCGGGCTCGGCTTCGTCCCTTTCATCGGAGACGTCTTCATCGCCATATACAAAGCGAACTCCCGCAATGCCTTTCTCCTTGAAGAATTCCTCCGTATCCGCGGAGAAGAGTTCCTGAAGGCGGACAGGAATAAGCTCGAGAATCCGGAGCACGTGAAGCCGGGCGCGGGTGCGGCGAAAGGGGAGATTATGGATGGGAAGAAGAAGAAATAAGTCGTGGCGAATGCAGGACGAGTGGATGTTGGGTATGATATACTTAAGGGTGTTGGGAGGTGTGAAGAGAAGGAGAACAAAGTGGGGCACTAGGTAGAGTGCCCTTCGTGATCGGCGTCCGGATTCCCTAATTTTGTCTCATTGTTATCTCATTGTTGTCAGATCATACCATGGACTGTACTTATACACTCAAGGTTTCTCATAATAAACAATCATGCACGCTAACAGCCGTCAAATCCAAGCAGATCGAATCCAATCAAACCCGAAGTTGAGCCAATCAAGACCGGGGTACACTGCGCTGCCGAAAAGAACCCTCATCAAGTAAATCGTGAAATTCTGCACGCCTATGTCATCGGCCTTTCTACCCAGGTCCCTTTACCAAGTCCCCAACACACAACGCACAAATAAGAGCGCGACACCATGTTCAAACACTAGACCAGCGCAACAGCACTCGCCCAACCTCTTCAACCGCACAAATCATCACCACCACACCAATCACCACACTAAGCACACCATGAGCAAGTCCTACGAAATCTTCAAAGGCACCTTCGTCGGCGTCGGCAAAGTCACCGCCAAGCCGGGCAAGGGCGACGTCGTCGCGCAGCACCTGGCCGCCATCAAAGCGAGCGCCACGTCCGACGCGGAGCCCGGCTGCCTCGGCTACCACGTCGTCCGCTTCGAAGACGAGTTCATCGTTTTCGAGAAGTGAGTCTTGACTTTTTACCTTAGCAATGCTCTATCTCATTTATCGCATAGATACACGGCCCCGAGTGCACTTAAACCCGGGTGAGTTAATAATGCACAAAGCCACTGCGCGGAAGACTTACATAGGATCCCTCCCCCTCTACCAGCCATGTCAGCACCGAGCCAGCCAAAGCCCTCATGGCAGCTCAAGCTGAAATCGTTGAAGAAGTAAGCTATTCACCATGCCACACGTTCTAGCCGCTCGCTGACTTCAATACTTCTCTCATCACAGTACAAAATGCAGTTCTACGAAGAGTTGTAAATTTGCATAACGATACTAGTAGTGTTGTAAAGTCTTTGGAATTCGAAATTATCATTTTTCAAATAAGAAATCCGTAAAACTATTATACATGATATCGTATTGAAGTCGGGATCCGGCCAATGCGAAAAGAAGAAGTGAAGAAGAAAAGAATATCAAGCAATCCATTATATGGAGCCAAAGTCCACGGCACGGCTGGGTTACATTGTATGTACAGAGCCTTCTAACGTACATTTTTTCCGACTTCCGGAGGAGAAATGATCCAGATGGAGAAAGTTGGGTAGAACAGGACAGCATCATGATGGGGTATTTCAACAAAACAGCATTGGGAAAAGCAGAGAGGAACACAAACGAGTTGAAACAACGACAAGGGATGAGGAGAAGACAAGGAGGAAGCAAGAGAGAAGTATTTGAGCGAGAGCGCTGAGTTGAATCGCGCGATTACACGATTTAAGGGAATTACAACAAGTATTGCGTCGAAGTACAGCGAGCAGAGTACAATAGGGCAACAACACGTTCGACATAATATAGAAAGGAAGCGATGGAGGTGGTGATGGGGGACTTCTTCAGAATACAACAGACGAAGATTATATTTTCAGGTCAAGAAAAGAAGACGGTACGCTATGAACGCATAGCGATGGTCTGAGTTTATTTACAATGCTTCAAGGTGCGCAATCGCTTTGTTGAGTTGTTCAGTGAGAATAGTAGACTAGCATGAAAGTGAGTTGGTAAGAACTCATAAATAATAGAGAAGAAAAAGAGATGAGACTTACGTTTGCGGGAGAGAAAACTTCGAAATGATGTCCAGGGATGTCGAAAATAGGGACTTCCTTGCCGACGAGGCGTTCCCAATCTCGGACGAGGTCCTTGGGATCCTTTCTGTCCTCGAGGAACGACAGTCTCTTCGACTTGTTGATTCCTGCAATATTAGACAACGGGAAGCTGTCGGAACATCGGATCATAGTGACGTTCGGTAGCGCAGAGAAGTCGGATGGAGAGGGTGGAGTGTACGTGACGAGCGTGTTGGTGGAGTGAGTCATCTGGATACGTGCAAGACGGACAAGGTTTGCTTGCTGCTCATTGGCACCGACTGCCTCAGTCTCAAGGACGGCCTCGATTAATTCCTCGGGAAGGGGTTTCTGCGTGTAAGGGGATGGGGAGTCGATAAGAACCACCCCAGCGACCTTCACTCCGGCCTGCATCAGTTCACAAGCCATATGGAATGCCACAACACCTCCGAACGACCAACCTGTAGATATCATCAAACACTGCATAATGGGAACATGCGAAGTTACTCACCACCAAGGATGCAACCTTTCTCTCCAATATTCGGCTTGATGAGATCAAGATAGTGAGCGGCCATCTCAGGGATGCCTCCCTCCCACTTGTCTCCGCTAAGCAGCTTAGGGTTGCTGATTCCCCAGAGCGACCTTCCTACCTCACCGATACGCGCATAGCAGTGCCCAAGCCCACTTCCGTCGTGAACGAGGAACAGAGGCTTCACGTCGTCAGAAGAGGAGTGGATTGGGAGGAGCGTCCTCATGGAGCGAACGGCCTTCATAGCAGGTTCGGCCTCACTGAAGGTAGAGTAGCTGGACTGACGCGAAAGCGGCCTGGGAGCGCGAGCGTTGGTAATATACGTCAAGACAGCGCCAATAGTCGTGTGTGCTTGGAAGAGGTCCTGGGGAAGAGATAGATGAAACTCTTCTTGGAGGTCGTGGAGTGCTTCAATCGATCCGAGTGAGTCTAATCCAAGTGCATCGAGCTCGTCCTCGTCGCGCAGTGCGCGCGGGTCCATGTCTAACACCTTTCCGAGCGCACTTTTGACCTTGGTACCGATCGAAATGTCATCGTGGACTGAGACCGTAACTCTGCTCACTTCCGATCTAGACAGCTTCTCGTCATCGGCGAAGGAGACCTTGAGGGATTTGGACCCGGGCGACGAACGGACATCGAATTTCGAGAGCCTAGTCACGAGGTCGCCAACAGTGTTCGAGAGCATGAGGTCGGAGACCTCAAGGGGCGCGCCAGGAACAATAGACTTTAGATGCCCAATCAGTTCGATCCAGATCAAAGAGTCGACGCCAAGGTCCGCGATGTTACTGTTCAAAGAGACGTTTCCGACCGGCACGCCACAGGTTTCCGCGACAAACTTAGTCACTTCTGAGGCAAGGTCGCTGCAGTTGACGGCGGTCACCGAGCTCATAGTGGAAGGCGTGGTCGGACGATGGACCGGACGGCCAGACGGAGGGGGTGTGACAGGACGATCGGCGAACTTGACATTCATTGGCATAGGAGGGGAGGCGTTGCGCGTCGTCGACCCAGCAGAACGCGAAAGGATCTTCGTCAAGCTGTTCAAACGAAGGCGAGTGAAGCGCATGCGTTTCATGTGCGCAACCACAGCCTTTGCTTCACCCGTCTGGACAGCCCACGCATCAGCGAGTACAACACCATCACCTGCATTCGTCGTCGTGCAGTAAATCTCATACGTCGCAGAGTAGTCAATGTCGTAAAGCATCTTCGTAGAGTCGACCTGACCACAGATGTAAGCGTCACCGTTCGCAGCCTGGCTGTTGATGAGGAATCCAGCAGCATGAAGAAGCGCATCGACGAAAATCGGCTGGGCAACGAAGGCCTTGTTCACCTGCTCATCCGAGAGCTGGATAGTCGCAAACCCTTCGCCAGTACGTTCGTCCAGAGTCATCTTACGAATAACCTGGTACAGCTTAGAGTACTGGACAACGCGCGGGAAAACCAGATCATACAACGTCCGAGTGCGAAGAGTCTCAAGGTTGACGCCATCAGCCGGATTGAGCAGAGCTTGCTTGCCGCGCTCGACGGTTGCCGTGTGAAGTTGGAGCTTAGAGGACGCGAGCGTCGACAAACGGCGTTGGAAGAAGCCTGTACAATGCGAGTGGCGCTCCTTTCCGTTGATGAACGAGCTGATGGTGAATGTGCCAGCATGTTTACCACCACGGGGATGCAAGTTGATCGTCGTCCGGATGACCAGCGGCACACTCGCGTCATACACAAGAGGATGCGTGAACTGGACTTCAGACAAGGTCAGCACATCGTTCGAAAACGACTCGTCCGAGTTCTCTAACGTGCAAGTTGCCGCGCTGAGAGCCAGCTCGAAGTACACCGAGGCAGGACAGAGAGGGAACGAAGAGACAGAGTGACCGGTGATGTACTCAGCCAGGGCATCGATAGGCGTCTCGAACTCCGAGACGTTCGGTTCCTGCGAAGAGGGCTTCTGAGTCCAGGACCCAAGGAAAGGGAATTGGACACATGCTTGAAGGGGCTCGGCAGCAGCCGGTTTCGCAGCAGCTTCCTCAACATACGGCACCCAGAACTCCGTCTCTTGTAATGGATAGCCTGGAATCTCGATGCAACGGGAGGTCGGGTAAAGTTCACGGAAGACCTTCCCCCAGACGATGTCTCCGCGCAGAGTGAACAAGCGCGCGAACGAAGCACTCAAGGATGTTCGGGCCGTGAACTTGCGATGAAGCGTGTGCAGAGAGAGGGCGCCCGTCGAGGAGGAAAGGTGAGCTACCATAGGCAGCGTAGTGGGGTGAGGGCCCAACTCGACGAAGGCTCCAATCGAACCGAACACCTCGCCCAAATCGTTGATACCTTCCTCGAACCGAACTGGCTGGCGGCAATGCTTCGCAAAGTACGCGCCATCGAAGACAGACGCATCGCCGGGCATGACCGTCTTGCCGACAACATTCGAGACCACCGGAATCTTCGGCGCCTTGAAATCAAACTCGCTTGCGAAAGCAGTGAGCTCATCCAGGATAGGGTCCATAGCGGCAGTGTGGTACGCGAATGGCACGTTGACGGAGATGCATTTCGTTCCGGTGCTCTCGAGATTGGCCTTCAGGGTCACGAGTTGCTGATGCGGGCCTCCGACAACAACGTCCTTGGCACTGTTGTAGCAAGCGATCGACAACTCGCTGCATTCGCTCAGCTTGAAGATAGCTTGCGAGACGACTTGCGCAGTGGTGCGGACAACCATCATTCCCGAGGTGTTTTGTGCGCATCTCTGCGTCATCAAACGTGCACGGTGCGCAACAAGACGAAGGCCAGTGTTCAACCTAATGACACCCGCTGCAACAAGAGCTGCGTATTCACCCAAGCTGAAAAGTGAGAACGTTAGTGAGGGACTAAATAAATGACAAGGCAATAATCAGCTGCTTACCTATGACCAACAACTGCGTCAGGCTCGATACCCCAGCTCTTCCAGAGTCGGTACAAGGCGCACTCAAGCACAAACATGGTGCACTGGTACGCCACAAGCTCCTCCTCCTTCGATAGGCCAGACTCGCCATCCACCTCCGAGCAGATGATCGGCAGGACACCAGGGTATCCCCAGTCCATCAACTTGCGGTGGCACACATCCACCACATGGCGGAACGTCGCAGACACCTCATACAGCTGGCAGCCCATGCCGAGGTGCTGTCCGCCCTGGCCAGAGAACACAAAAACGACACTCCGCTCAGACGTCTGCGGCGCACGCGTCGGCTTCGCGTCCTGCAGAGCCTTTGCGAGTCCCGCGGAAGAGTCCGCGGTGACCGCCATGCGCCACTGGCGAAGCTTGCGTCTAGCAGTCGCGGTGTACGCAAAGTCGACCAAGGAAGCATCGGTGGCATTCGCGACGTACGAATCACGAAGTCGGATGAGAGCCTCCTCGGTCTCGGCTGAGAACGCCACAAGGACGTGGTCAGCTGCGCCCTTCGCTTCACCAGACGACACCATGGGAACAGGCGCTTCTTCGACAATCATCGCAGCATTGCTGCCGGCGGCCCCGAAGTTGTTCAACAGCGCAATCCGCTTTCCCGTGTAGTTTGCAGTCCACTCGACACACTCGTTTCCAGCATTGATACGCGTGAAATCATTCTCAAGCGGCTCGATCTTCGGGTTGAGATTGACCAAGCTCGGCTGCGGCGGGATCTGTCTGTGACGGAACATCAGGAGGAGTTTCGCCAGCGAAGCAGCGCCAGATGCAGCCTCAGCGTGTCCGATGTTCCCTTTGATGCTCGTGACCGTCAGCATATTGTCTTTGCTTCTCTCGCTGCCTCCGTTGGGCGAAAGGACGTTCCTGAGGCTCTTCAGCTCCTCGGGGTCGCCCGCTTGCGTGCCCGTTCCATGCGCTTCGACGACGCTGATCTCCTCGGGCTTCACGCCCGACTTCGCGAGCAGTGAGCGGAAGAGTGACTGCTGCGTCGGCGCGTGAGGGCGCGTGATAGACACGGCTGCAGCAGACTGATTGACTTCAGTGCAGCGAATAACCCCGAGGATATTATCAGACGAGGCCACAGCGTCAGACAGGCGCTTAAGCACAAAGATCCCACATCCCTCTGCACGGCAGTATCCGTCCGCAGACGCGTCCCAAGGTTTGCAGTTGCCACTCGGGCTCAGGAAATGTGCGCGATCGAGACCAAGATACATCTACATGTGGGGAAACACCGAGTAAGTCATCAATCAATCTTGCGATCCAATAAATTTCATAACTTACGTCAGGGCTGGTAACAACATTCACGCCGCCAGCGAGCGCCGCCTTGCACTCTCCAGAAAGAAGAGCGCGCACTGCTTGGTGGACAGCGACAGCTGACGAGGAGCATGCGGTGTTGATGACCAACGACGGACCAGACAGATGGAGCGCATACGCAACGCGGCCCGCAAGGAAAGCCGGTAGCGTACCTGTATCATGTTCATATTCATATTCAGATGAGTAAGTTTAGACGATCTCAGATATACGATCTTTATAGATTTTGACTTACCAGTCGCGTAATGTACGCCCACTTCGTTCCGGAGGTTGAAGACATAGTCATTGGTAGCGACGCCGACGTAGCAGCCGACATCTTCGCTGCGCAGTACGCCTTCACTCTCGTTTGCCGTTTCCTCGTCTTCGCCTTTGAAATCATCGACGACGAGGCCGGCAGCCTCCATAGCCTGGAGGCCAACGCGCATCAAAACACGCATCTGGGGGTCGATAGAGCGCGCCTCACGCGGGCTGATGTGGAAGAACGCGTTATCGAATGAAGAATGTAAAGAATCAGGAAGAAAGTTGCCGAAGCGAGTCTTGAGCTTCCTGTTAGGGTTTGCATTCTCTGAAGTGTAGGGAGAGATAGAAAATCGTGTCGCGGGTATCTGAGTGGCGTATATCAATTAATCTTAGGCATAAATAAAAGAGACGAATTACAATGAGCATACCTCTTCAACTGTGTTGATGCCCTTCTCGAGCACGTTCCACAGTTCTTGGGTGTCGCGTGCGCCAGGAAAGTTAACGGCCATACCGACAATCGCAATCGGCTCCTGGCCGGCAACTTGAACGGGTTTCGCCTTCGCAGAAGAAGTCGGTGTCGCCGCTGCGCTCGAGACATCATTCAAAGAAACCACAACAGACCGAGGGACGCGCTCCTTCAGCGCACGCATCGCCACGCGCGCAAGGCCTGTCCCTGGGCCAAAGTTCAAAATCTCTAAGGTATCCAGTTTAAAGTTATGTGTCGCATGACCCACGCTCCTGAGCGTGTCGACAAACTCGACGCGCTCGAGGAGGATCATGTCCAGTATCCGCTCGACCAAGTCCTTCCCAGTAAGGTTTCCCGGTATCGCGTCCCCAGTGTGTGTATCGTAAAGTTTGTACCCTCGCGTGAGTCGGAGGGCGCTGAGAGTCTTGAGGGTTTCGTTAGCGTAAGCATATCCTGAAGAGGAGTCGGCATTATTATCGGAGGGGGCGTGACTATCGTAATTAGTTGTCGTGAGTTCATTATTCGTGATCGTACAAGGAGTAAAGAGGTCGTTGAGGGTGCAGTCTCGCGCGGTGCGAAGCTGAGGAATGTCGGCGTGGAAAAGCGTGAATATGTTGAGAGGTTTAACCGCGGACGGCTTGACTGGAGGGAAGGGGAAGGACGAGGACATGGCGGGCATGGTCGGGGTCGTTGATTCGTTGGACAATACAGAGACAGAGGAAGACACTGAAACATTCAAAGCAGTTGGGAAAGCATCCGAGGGTGATGATACAACAACAGGGCAAGATGCATGGAAGTCTAGCTGAGAAGACGATGCAGAAGTTGCGGAAGTCGCGATGGAATATGTACTTGCAGAGGATGGAGAGCGAGAATGGATGCTTGGATCCGAATCCGTAAAGGACCCATTGGATGAAGCAGGATACGAAAGGTTTGGAGACGATGTGAGAGACGAGGACGTTGGGTTGATCGTCGCCACGAACTGGCGAAGGGCAGAAGGAACTCCAGAGACTGTATGACACGTCGGTGTGGTCTGAGCGGTGAGGTATACATGGAGGAGAGCATCCTAGAAAAGGAAATACAATGGTCAGTACGAGGATAAGAAAGATCGACGGAGTACGACGGAGCCAAATAGCCCCCATTGGGTAGGAAGAGAAGTCCTGACGATCAGCTTCCCATGAAAGCCTAAAACACATTGCAATTACAAAAATAATCCAGATAAACCATGTGATTCTGCTACATCAACATCGCATATGCGACCACACCGGCTCTGTGGTGTGACGCATTGGTTCTAGAAATCTGAGTACTGCCATGTCATCCATGGACAGAAGCCGTCAGCAAATAGACATCTCATGGTCGCTCTTCGAGAACGTCCCATGGCAGACACTCATAAGCGGCGTCATCGACAAAGTAAGATGTCGCGCTGGCGGCGACCTTCCCTACGCCGCCAATCCAACAATCAGCGCTAGACAACAGCAACTGTTCGCGAACACTGTCTCCGCCGGTCGCACAAAGATCAGCGCACTCATTCATCGTTTGCCACCGGAGATAATCTCAAAAATAAATGAGATCTCGCCGCGGCTGTGGAACTGTCGTTGCCGCTGTATACAGCTCGAAGTATACGCGAGATAGCAGACAAGAAGAACGGATTTACCCAGACTCTTTATCCGGAGCTAAGTGCCTGTAACTGCCAATCAATTGTCATGCCGAGGAACAGCAATCCTCGGTCTCGAGGCACCATCAAGCGTGACACCATGTAACGCACAAACCCTAAAGTGACAGAGATCCAAGCCACGTGCCACGGGTGATCGCGCATCGGCCGATCTCAAGTATGCCCAAAGAAGGTAAGCTCGGGGTTCGGGAAAGGATCCGTTATGCCCGGTAGACGCGACACGTTTGCCGATGACGCTGCTGTTCGCAGTCTCATCGGCGATAGCACCTGACGCCGAGGAATACCCATGGTCATTGCGTTCAGCATCGTGTGCGACGCCGGACGTCACATGAAGCGAGTGTATGGGGATGATAACGGAAGCAAAATGCAGTCACATTGCAAATGCCGGAAGAAAAGAAAAGAAAAGAAGAAAGAAAGAAAGGGATGATGAGTTGATGGGGGAAACACGAACTCACCCTATTCGTGGCGTTCCAAGCATCGACCTTCCCTTGCAGCCACTGGCGCGACACACCAAAGACAACTACGCTCCATTCACGCTCTCTCGCGGGGTCATCTAGTGAGAGACCGGCGGCCGCATGCAACCTTGATCGCGCCAGTTGAGTGTGAATGCCAAACACGACCGTCAGATCGAAGAGTGCCAGAGCGTTGGACAGCAACTGAAATTGACTTGCTGGATCCAAATTAGCAGAGTCCGACTCGGACGTAGGTGAGAGCGCAGGAAGTGAAGTGGCAACGAGCAGGGCCGGCAGGAGTCCAGACGAGTACCCAATGATCTCCAGGTTGGACGCACCGCTCAGCAACGACTCCGGCCGTACCTCAACCTCCTCCAAAATCCGAACGACCTGCGCAACATAGAGGCTTGGAAGTGAGATGAGGGGGTGGCGAAGCAGCGTGACTTGTGTGGTTGGCAGACACAGATGGCCGTCCCGCAGTTGCGTAAGGATAGCGGCGGTCGCAGGGCTGTCTGCTTCAAGCTCTGAACGAACCGAGGCTGAAAGAGAGGTGAAGCGTGCACGCAAGGAGGCATGGGCTTGCCGGAGAAAGAGGGCGGCCAACGTGGACGAGCTCGGAGGTGGCACGGGTGGCACGGATGTGGGTGAGCTCGGACCAGTGCTGGTCGACGATGAAATAGATGGCGAGGACCCTTGACCATCTAGAAGAAGGAGACGCACACCCATCGCGTGATGTTAGGTTTGAGGAGGTGGGGGGAGCGGGATTGAAGGTGAAGCCGGATGACGACTTGCAGAGTGCGCAGGGTGTTGGTGGCTGCGGCAGCGACGTTGAGCGCGGCCGTGGCACCTTGAGCAAAGTTATGTTGTGTTACGCGTTGGAAGCTGTGAGCAAGCTTCGAAAAGAAGAGGGGGTGTATAGCAGGGGCACTTCAGACCGTCCGGACAGGCATAGATATAGGATACGGCGCGCCTGGGTGATTGCTCTGATGGAGGTCGCCTAAGAGGTTTGGAGAAATAGCCGGCCTGGACGGTTGAGCGCAGGGAGAGATAGAGGGAGGAGGAGGAGAAGTGTATAGCAGCGACCAGATGCACGGTGCCACTCGCGTCCGTGCCCTGCTTATGTTTGGGCTCTTGGACCAGATCGCCATCGCAGCGTTCTGGCAAAATAAAAAGCAGATGGTGGTTCGTCTGGTTCCCTCTTGCCTAATCCGGCTCAATACTTTCGCACTTATGTTCCTGGCCACTTAAGCCCTATCACGTAATTGTCGCACGAGGCTATCACGTAAGAAACTCCCGCCCTTGTGGCTGCCATTCGTCGCCGGGCCTCAATAAGTTTTCGGCGTCGACCCTGGCGGCCAAACCTCTTTGCTTCCGACCACGACAACACAAACATCTGTCTGCATCAGGCTCGCGCACACTCCATATGGACAAGAGCATCTGTTCATTCCCTCCCACAGCGTGCGACACCTGCGAAGATACTGCCTGTTCCGCGCGGATAGGCCGTCCGTCCATCAGTCGCAGGGCTTGATATATCTCGCTGACCAACGCAGGTCGCCCTCTCTATTGGCTGGTCCTCTCCACTGCGATATCGGCTTCAATCATTTACTGTCGACTTCTTTACATATGTCAACTTCTAGGTCGTCCGGACGGGCGGTCGGAATCCATGCTACGCTAAGCTACAGGGTCCCATGGACGGCGCACACGCCCAGACGTACGTGGCTAACCTTACAAGTAGACGCAACAAACAAACTTACTCTATCCCTGTCCCTGTCGTACCTCCCTTCTGAAAATAGCGCCGACTTTTCTGCATCATTTCTCGCTGAGAACATGACACAAGCTCGCCCACTTATTGTCCGACGGCATCGTCAGCGATCGACATCCAACTGCGTTGTCATGTCTACCTCGTACGTACACATGAGTCTCGCCTCACACTCGACCGCACGCTGCGACGCGTTTGAGACGACAATTAGCGTCCCACCGAGTCCAACAAGAGCGGAAACAAATGACCTGCTTTGTATCCATGTCGTGCGCCTTTGTCGCAGTCTGTTACTTCGGCTAGCTAGGAGCCTACGGAGCCTCAATCTATAGTCTGCCTCTCGCTTCTTACTACGTACTGCTCCAGATTACAATGGACTTGGCGGCAAATGCCTTGTCTAACTCATACAATTTATACCTCACCCCGCACGCTTCTCCCTTCGCTCGCTTGTCTGGACCACAAAGTCGGCTTCGCCGGTTTATTCTATTCCCCTCTCTGCGCCGCATCTGGGAAACGTGTCTTTCTTTGCAAGTGCTCCTCGCGAAACACGGCCACCCGAAACTCAAATGCAACTATGTACAATCTAGTCGAGCACCCTGCTTTGTTCAACACCGTCCTCCGCCTACCAGAAATCGGAGTCACACACCACCTATCCGCTTAACGGTGACCAGTACCTAACGAACGCAAAGGTATGTCATATGATACCCTCCACAGAGCGCTCGTCGCGCATGGCGTTAGTCCGGGGCTCCAGAACCGGCTTAGCCTAGCCAAGCTATCTCAATATCAGGATAGTCTTTCCGGTCGAACTCCCAGATTAGATCGATCTGTTATCCCGTGGGTGGCATGTGTCTGCCATACGCCACGGCCCTCCGGCACAACAAAAAATAGGCCAGGTTGGGACAAGGTTGAGTTGTTTTCATGGTTCACGGTGATTTGGCTGATGTGTGATATACATACATGTATGGTGCTATATACAGCGCGATATTACAGGTTTAGACACATGGTCCATTCGTCCTGAGCGCCTATAGCGCTCTAAGCTATGTATATCCATCATGCCTATCTCTAGCAACGTTCGTAATCTGCGCCATAAACTCAGTGCCCATCGTCATAGCCCGCAGAAGAAACGCAGAGACCGAACTCTTCCGATACTTCCGCGGCGAAAGAAAGAAATATCCGTGTTCGCTTCCCTCTTTCGGCCATATAAATCATTATCCATCCGGGACGTTCGGCTGACTGTGGCGGCTACGTTCGTGCAATCTACCTGTTAACTAGTTGACGGCGTTCTCTTTTCTTGCTGCTATCTCTTTCGTCAACCTGTTTTCTTATTTGGCATGGTCAACTGCTTCCGCCCCTCCAATGCACTTGTAGCCATGATTTCGTTCACAATTCCATTCCGCTCACATCCAGCTATCTTCACCCAATTTACCCCGCCTGTCCGTAGCCTCGTCAACCTCGAGGCCCTACATCTGACATACTCCCGATGCAGATACTGGTTATTCCATGTCGATAACGCTAACAATGTGCCACGCTCTCCCGCCCAAGCTCCAGTCTTCGGCGACATCGTGAACATTCGCTACGCTCAAGAACGGAAGTACGCAGACCAAATCCACAACACACGCTCATACCAGTAGCGAGTGGACCAGGGAGCGGTGGTAAGAGCGAGAGCGAGACCCTGGAGGTCCAATCCAGCTCTAGCTCGTCAGGGCCGCTGCACTGCGCTACTAGTATGTATATGTATGTATTCAGATTTGGACAATTGAGTTAAGCTCTTCTTGTGCAGAATAAGGTACTAATGGCATCTAGTTAGTACCTTTCACAACGTCTGACGCCACCTCGTGGTCGTCCGGGATCGTTCGCTCGGTGTGAACCTGCCATCTTCGACCGTTCTTATTTTGCACAATCTGACTATCTGATATTTCATCTGTATAGCGGTCCCTTAGTAGCCCCTCGATCGGGCCGTGCTTCCCCTACCTCTCCGTCCATCCCCCATAACCATAAACATACATAAATGCTACATACGGACATATCATATGTCAGATTCAGCTCTCGTCGGTGGAGTGCCAGAGGACGCAAAACAAATACGTGATCTTTAGCTTCAAATGTTTTTCGGCGGTTCGTGAGCAATTTATTTCTTCTGTTGTTACATCTAACTCTCTCCCGCAGACACTACACATACTACAGACATGACCCGACTCAGACTGGTTCGCGCGGTTGTCCCGATGTCTTCATTGGCAATTCTGCTTCCGGCAGCCGGGAATCCTCGGAAGCGAAATTCACATCTGAAGATATCTTCCGTTCTCGACTCCACAGTAGCCTTGCTCAGCAAGTTCCTATTTTACATCACGGGCCCGGGCCCGGCTCTTCGCTGACAATCAATAAGGTTATCCGGTTAGTAGTCTATCAGTAGGGGGGACGTACGTACTCATTCTCAGGTTGTCACTGGCTAGACCCTAAATCACGTATCTTTCTCCTTCTCCCCAACTTGAACAAGATCTCTAGACAAGTTTCAACTCCGCTGTTATATGTATTCAATGATCACAAATACTAAACTGCCCTGTCTAGCTGATGATACTACTCCAGCTATTCTATAGAGCAGGACCCACGTGCCCCCACAACGTGTTGCTCTATCTTGCAGCTTACTGAATCGCAGAACATCTCCCTGGTATGAATGATCACACGTCAGCACCGCCCATGTCTCTGGCTCCCAACCGTTGGGCGTTCGTATTCGGAGACTATACCGCAGACTCGTACTCATCCACTGATAGGCGACTCGTCAAAGTTGCTTTCTTACATCCCCATCAATATACCTATCAACCATCGAGATCGACGCATTCTGATCGACCTAGCTTCTTTCCTTAGGCTTCGCCTGCCCCATTGCTTCGCATCCAACCCTCATTTAACTCTCCGGATTCTATACATGCATCTACCTTGGTCTTCTTCTTTATGTCACTCACCTGCGGCGACCTTCGTGCTACAACTAGTCTATCACTCCAACATCTAGGCGGACTCTCCTCTTTAGCCTACTTTTTTGGCGTGCCACCGGTGCGCGCTTAGCAGACCGGACGGAAGGGACGATGTGACGGAACCACGGTCACGTCGGGCGCGGTAGCCGTGATTATCGCACTTTGCCTATGCGACACAGAGTAAACGCGCAACGGTCTACAGGATTCCTACGCGTGTAGTTCTCGTCTATCAGGGAACCAAGCAGGTTGACTTTGACTGGGAATATCGGTCATAGTCTGGCAGATGTCTGGAGGCCGCTCGTCCTTATCATACTCCCAAAAATGGATGATTGCAGCGATTCCATCTGAGCGAACTAGACATTTGCCAAGAGCTAGCATGTTTACTAGTCGAAGTAAGTTCTCACACCGGCTCTACATGCTCTATTATTTGACACCGGAGTCTCCATAGCGAAGACGTAGTACCGTTCTCATTCCACTACTTGATCACTGGAAACCACCGAAGGTCCCCCCCTTCGCCTCAACATAGGAAATATAGAATCCAGAACAAATAGCATTGTCCAAACTTCCTGCTAGGCACATCTTTTGCTCTTGACCCAAAGTTTGATAACCAAGCTGATTCGGAACATCTAATCTGTCGAATAAGATCAATGATCAGCACACGAACTCACAGGATCCCGCGCGCACTGTCTAACTTTGTTACGCAGCTTTACCTTGGTCTCACTGCCGATCAGAGCGGTGTTAAAGGCCCCTATGTCGTGACTCGCGCGACGTCTTTGTCAATGCTCTCTCGTCTACCGTAGGTACGGTACGGTTGCACCGATGCTTACTTGATACCCGACACAGACTCCGCTATGGGCTCACTTGGTTCAGGTTCATTAGTGTCTGAGAAAGCCTAGAAGCAGTCGTGCGCCGCAAGTTATCCAGATGTCCATGACCGCCGCTCTTTACAGCAACCTCATTTGACAATTAGAGGCATGAGACCGATTTTCACGCAGTTTGTCTTCTTCGTGGGCTCCATGAATGAGATGGATTTTCTGGAAGAACATTGGGACTAAGGTATAAGATGATTGCGTTCCTCCGCCAGACACCTCATTCTTCACGGTAAATCCATATCTGCGGCTTAGAGAGTATCGTTCCTGTTCGATACGAAAAGGACGCACCACCTCCTATCGTGTCGGGTTTTACACTAAGGGGGAATGCAGTCTATGTCTATGGTCTTTGTGGTCTATTAGAAAGGAAGATCAGAACATTGGGTAAATCATTTTGTTCTCAGTTTGTGAAGCCCAAGGTCATCGCCTAAATCTGTTCTACCTTTCAAATACCCATAAATACTCCCATTTTCGCATATCAAAGTACAATTACATCCTTGCCTTGACTAGATTCCCAGATATAATTGACCTCTATATTTGAGCACTTATATATTCATTTAACTGCTATATGCTTGCTCCGCATCCCCTAACGAGCATTCCTTGTTTCAGGTCGATTTAGTGAAATATATCATCCCTATTTTTTGCTTTTTTAATCTATTTATCTGTCAGATGTTCGATGACTTGACGATGAGACATTAATGTATATATTTCCGCGTACACCGGTGATTACGCGAAGTTTTGTCCCTATTAAATGATATAAGGATGCGAATCTCCACGCACCGACGGCGTAGCGTCCCCCACCTCTGCGATCTTGAAACACCATCTTTGACGGTGAAGTCTTCCAGATTTTCAGTCCTGCGTTCTCGGCTATATGAATCAATTATCAAATGTCGCGGTAAGTGCGCCCGCCTGTTTCCGCGCCGATCATTCTCTTTTTGGCACTGGCAGTTATTCTGGCCCAGTGGGCCGAGACTCGGACAAGTCCGCATCTCTTACGTCCGCAACACTCCTGCGCAGCTCCTGTCTACCCCAAGCCTCGACTTGGCTCCAGTCAAACAAGCGTCGAGTTCTGAGCCAAGTGTCAAAAGTAAATCAGACTTTGTCCGACAATCATCATTCCACGTCTATTAGAGATTGATTAGGCAATGGCATGCTCGTCAAATGCGGCAGTCCGACGGGCGAAGGCTTCAAGCTTGATGTTGGATACATACGTGAATCGTGAAACGAGGGGGAGGGTTTGCCATCCTCCTTACACGCCCTTTCTCTACAGAACAGCTTGCCTTCCACATTTTTCGCATTCATGACCTGAAGTTAATGTGGCCTTGTTTGAGGATATAGATAGGCTGGGAAGAAATTAATTTCAGCGGTACACGGTGCGTTCTCGGAAACAAAAAAAATCGATCGATAACTCGGAAGCTTACAATTTTCTCTTCAAGTTGTTCTAAGTATCATCATTCCCAATTCTGGGATCGCGGCCGCACTCGACCTGCATGTCAGAGGATTTCAGACACCAGTTTGCCCCACTCCAAGGCCTCTTGACGTCCTAACAATCCACACAAGCTATGGCCATGAGTAAAGAAACATACGTCAAGAACATCCATATGGAGAGCCCCTTCTGTTAATCTACGGCAACGTCTATTTCACATTAGACATTATCCGTCTTACCTAGACCCGCCTGTCGCGTGGATGGGTCCGAGTCCCTCATGACCAGCTTTTAACACTCAGGTTCCGAATACATATGGCAGCAAGTCCTGATTCTTCTAATAAAGGTGAACAGGACAACGCTGGAGATCGTACACGTACACTCGCTCCGAGAACATTTCTGGACTTTCGAATGACAAATTTAGGCGCGAAGAAATACGTACGCACTTCATCGGTCGCATGGCTCTTTTAATCTCGATTTCGATAGAATTTCTGAGTGAAACGCGACCTCGACGTAATATAAGATATTAAATAACAAGGCGCATAAAACGTGGTCTCGCGATTTCCCGCCGCTTGTGTTATCGATGTTCGCTATGCGTTAATGATAAACATGTGCCGGTAGCCGAAGGTCTTTGTCAAATCTGGCGTTATAGCTGGACTTCGGTACAGTTATTCCGACGAAGGGAAGAGTGGATAACATAAAGTCCGCACCCGCAATTCTTTCATGGAGCGCCTGTGTGGCCTCATCAGGAAGTGCTGCCGCACCATATGCTACAATTTCTTATTAATCGTCGTCTCTCTTTGAGGACAGGAAGGGAACGGTAAGACGTACACCAAGTAACTCTTCCAGAATTACAACCAAAGCGCTATCTCGAATAGTGTCAAATAGGTGCACACAATGATGAGCCGATATCCTGCATACACCTCATGACTGCGACTGTATTTCTTAATTGATTATAAGCTGCCATATCATGTCAAATCCATACTTTTTGTAAAAGAAATGGCGAGCCCGTGGGTTATTCTATGCGGATTCCTTATTATATCGACACGAGTCCTCACGAGTGTTAAAGTCACATGGAAGAATAACAAACCGAAAGTATATGTATATAATATATGGTTGAATGTAACCTTACAGGGATCGATGATCCAGTTCGGATTGATAGTGAATAAGCCAGCTGGTTATCGCTACCATGAGACTACTACTTTACATTTGACACTGCTGATCCGAGCCATTCATAGATGTCAGGATTAGCCAACACATGAGATTCATAATCGGAATCAAGACTGACATAACCCCGAGATTCCTGCGTTCAGCATACATGGACCTCCAGCAGTAGACACACTGTGCCATTGTGCATAGCAGTTGCATGGCACCCGTGGCATCATGTACGTACTGTGTGTACGGGGTGGATAAAAGGATATGAACAAGCGCCAAATTACGATGAAAGGCGAATACATACATACATATGTACATGTATCGACACATTCAAATAAATGCGTGAATATAATACAGGTCTCAATTGGCACAGTCCGACTTCACGCACCCGACCTTGTAGCGGTAGCACTCCAATTATCCCACTTATCTTAAATAGCCCCGCTCTTTGTAGCGTTTGCGCCTGTTTCACGCGTCGCTGCGAGAAATGCAACCAGAAGACCACTTTTAGTCTCCGTTTTATGAGGTAATGATCGACAAATGCCATGCATGGGACGTACATGCCAGAGCTAGAGCTAGAGCTCCCCAGACCAGAGGGCAGCGTGATAATCTTATCCTCAAATTCTCAAGTCCGAGTCCGTGAATAATCGACTGCGCTGACTATCGTGGGCAGCCGTGCCCGTGCCCGTGCAGTCCGAGCTTCCGCGACCTTATCTTGGCCCTGCAGGAAGGTTTGTCGGTTATTTCGTAGGCTGGATTTCTCGCTAGATGCCAGATGGGAAGTTTTAGCTGAGGGGTACGGTACCACATGCGGATCAACAGGGTTGGACGGGAAGTGCAGTGAGGACTGAGCCAAAGTTTAGAGGACAGTGCAGTGTGGGAACGGATCGATGGCTGAACCGTGCCGCTGCCAGTGCCAGTGCCGAGCACGCATCTCCGACCCGAGTCTCGCAACGCGTCAGCTCCAGCTCATCAACCAACACTGTGAAATTCTGAAATTCTGGACGACTGGCGCAGCTATTCTACTGAGCTAGCATGATATGTCTTCTCACACCGCCAACTTGACAATCATCATTAAATAATAGAAGAGAAAAAAAAGGGTGGGGTATTAGCTAGTCTTTTGCCCCTGGCGGAATATCTCAAGCCTGACAAGTTTCGAAATGACAGCGCTTCGTCCAGTCGTGAGGACGATCGCATTAAACACCTTATGGTTAATAACGTTGGCGAAGATCACTGTGAGTAGACGTCCATGATTGCCTCCGAGAACTTCTCGCGTTGCGATCCTCCTGCTTCCCTGACGTTCTTCCACGCTCAGGTCTCCGTGTAAATGAAAAGGGATGGTCTGACCCACCTGCTTCTCAAGCAGCTCTTTTGCATCAATTTGACAGGAGCAACTCGATGACCCACAGGACCTCCAATGTCTCATTAACGCCCAATGCAATGAACGGAACCAAACATTTCCTTGTACGTCAAGCTGCCTGGTCTTTTGGGTCTCTTTTTGTGTCTCCGGTCTTCAATGTTGCTGGTAGACTCGCGACCATGGGAAGCGGGAGAAATCTCAGGTTCTTCTTTTTTCTCGATGCTGGGGGCGAAGAAAAAAGGCATCAATCCGCAAGCCTGACTCTGTGTCAAAGGGTAACCGGTCCACATCTCCGCGAGTTTGCGGCCCTCAAGTGGAACAAGATGCCCACACCAATCTCATATTCGACTTGGGTTCACCTCTCCCTTGTTCCCGGCCTGGAAAACCTGCTTGTTGCAAAGCTCGTGTTCTCTCTGATATAACCAGGGACAGGTGCGGGTGAGTATCAACTGGCATCTTCGTCTTGAAATGACAGCGAGAGTAAGTGGTGACTCAGATCGCCTTTATAGCCATATGCATGTGTCGCCCCTAGAGCGACCTTGTGCTCATGATTTTGTTCGAGGATATCGAATTATCAGCCATCTGACCGGCCTCGCCGGAGTCTGTTTTCATTCTGATACAGCTTAACTAACTAACTAACTATCTATCTACGTATGCCCGGCCTCTTTCCTGCTCCCCGCATCGCATTATTCTCTCACTATCAATCACGGTGAGTAGTCTTCTACATATAATATCTTACTCTTCTAAGCTCGTCTTCAAGCTCTATTGGACCCCTGGAGGATGCGCCGCTTGCGTGCCTCTGTGCTTCGTGCATCATCCCGCCGGGATCCGGGATCAGCTGATTTGGCGACCGAGAAGGACCCCTAAAAACAAGACTGGAATGCATAGGGAAAACGACAGACACATGAAGAAAAAAAGAATGGTCAAGATTCCGAGTCATTGGCAGAACAAGTCTTTTGATTTTTTTTTTTCATTCATACAGTACAGTGTACTACCGGTCCTTCGGACACCCAATTGAAAGTACGGCCTACCAATTTTTGTAACATACCTTTTGCAATAAAAATTATGTGAATGTTCTCTATACTATCTCACTCATCGTATCACAAAGTTTGCTGAAGAAAATATCTCATTCATGAATTAATATGTTGGATTAAAGATTTTGCTTTTTTATCACTCTCAATCAATCCTTCGGACACCCGTCACAGCCTGTCACAATCTCAGTATAATCATGGAATTTGGTGAAATCAGCCTTCATATGATCAGAGAAGCTTATACCTCAAAGACAGAGTGATATAAGTATGCATATATGAGAAAATAATAAGATCATTCAGTCAGCAATAATTATTTGAGGAGCTCATGCATAAATTGTAGATGTCATGAAGCGTGAGAAACATTGCATGCCGTCGCAAAACAGAAGAAAAGCTTCGCATTGTCCTCTCTCAACTCAACGGTTGCATAAACAGTCATATGAACCACTGATAGTCCTAGCTTTAAGATCATAGAAGTGTCACATTAAATAAAAAAAGCTAAAAAGTGATTACAGCAATTTATTAAATTCATATATGATTGCATATAAACTGAATTATGTCAAATTTCATACTTTTTATAACATAACTTTGCATCATATGCATGGAAATTCTTTATTTTACGATATAGTCTTCATACAAGCTCTCCGGGGATGTCTACAAAGTTTCAGGAGGGTTGGGCAAGGGAGGAGCAAAAAAGGCTGGGTGTCCGAAGGAACGATGGTGTCCGAAGGACCGGTAGTACACTGTACATGACATCCGGGATGAGAAAGGTCCAAGCGCCCCGGGGTTCTTTCGCGTCTTCCGCGTCTTTTGCGTCTTTTTTTTTTTTGTACTGCCACGGCCCACCACGGCTGTTTGGCCAAACAGCCACGCCGCAAAGTCTCGTACCCCATCAGTGCAGTGCGGCAGTGCGAATGTACGGCGCATACCCATTCGTTCTTGAACGAAAGCTCCGATACCGATTGACGGCTTTTTCTTTTCGTTTTTTTTTCTGTGGCACACTGGCCCCAAATGGCCCGGGAGCTTTGGGCGGCGCCCCCCTTCTCTCTCCCCCCCCCCCCCCCCCCCCACCGAGAAATGCCGGATCGACTCCCAAGACCCTTTTCTGCACGCCTTTTGCTGGCAGTACCGCCGGCGTGGCTGTAATTGGGCTGTCTGTCGTACATGGCGCTGGCGCTCTAAAACATTCGTCGGGACCGGGTATTGACCCCAGGCTGCGCAGGCGCGAGTCGCGACACAGCACTTCTATCCGAGTCCCCGAGCTCCAGCCTCTCCCCGCCCCGGTGTGGGTTACCACCCAGTAGCCCCGGGCCGTCCATCGCTGACGGCCCATCCATGCGCATGCCATGGGGCCTCCTCTCACACCAGCGCCCGAGGTCGGTCACTGGCAGTCACGGTACCGTGCGTATGAGTCCTCGCGCGCTCGCTCGCTCATCCGGCCATGCTGCCATTTACCATCGCAGTCCGTGTCCCGACGTCGTCGGCCGCGGCGGAGATATGAATGAACAGGCCGGGATCGACTCCGACTCGCCTCAAGTCCCGGATTTTTTTTTCAACCCTTCGAGCGTCAACTAGTAATGCCATGGTCGGTCGGCGGGCTGAAGCACCGACGCCGACGCGCGCGACACCCCCAGGCGCCACGCCACCGCGACCGCCGCCACTGGCATCGGGCTGCATGGGTGGTAACTGCATACCAAACTGCATTAGATACCGATTTACAAGATCGCTGGCGTCGGCTGCGAACATACTGTGCGGAGGTATGTATGTACTTGGGGCCGTACGTTCTTGTCAAGACCTTGTCAAGACCTCCGAATGATCAGGCCGCGCTGACGGGTCAATCGGAATCATGTATGCCCGTCCCGTCTCGGGTCTGTCTGCATGTGGCGTATGTCTGTCCGTTCGACGACCATACCGGGGGCATATCGGATGCCTGTGCAATCTCATGCGATCATTTGCCACACTGGCACGACCAGTCATTGCTTGCCGCAGATATCATGAAAGGCGTCCGAGTCTGTCTACTACTCGTGCGGAGCTGCAAAGCCAGGCCAGAAAGGCCGCTCATCCTACGTCTCTCTCTACAGCTGCCTAGCTTACTATGGGACGCAGACCAGGCTGCAAGAGATGAGGAGAGTCGCGCAAACGCACTCGTTTGTAAGATACTGTAAGCTCCTCTATGTACATACATGTGTATTTGGCACGATGCAGTCACGGTGTGAGGCGCGCAGAATGGTTCGTTAGATCCACTGGCAAATCAGGCCCTCACTGGCACTGGCAGAGCATAACGGTATCGGTAGAGTGTGAGAACACGGTATAGATGCATGAAGACCTGACGACGTCGGCGCGGCACCGTGACCTTGAAGGTGTCCTGCCAGTGACTCCTGGCGGCACGGCAGCATGACGCGCGGCTTCACTTGACAGGATCGTTCATTTAAGTATCACCCATGTGTCAGCGGGGTATAAATACGCTTGTGAGTCCTCTTAATGTTAGTGGCAATGCCGAATAAACCTCCTTGGCCCAGGTGATTGAGACTCGGATTTGAATTCGGATTTGGATGTGGGGATCCGGCCTTGGCCAACAATACTGTACATATCCATCGCAGATACTACATATGTATGTATGTATGTATCTGTGTTACAGCAGTATTGCCCACCGGCAGTGTCACGGACAGGGTATAAGCAAACCACAACCGACGTCGGGTAGGAGAAGGAAACGCCATGCATACGTTATGGACGCACGCACACACACAGGCCGGTGGTCGGATTTGATATTGCGAGTATATAGTGCGAGGCCGGGAGTGTTGCATAGGTATATGTAGCACTCGCGCGAGAAGTCAGAACCGAGGCGCAACTTGAAGGGGCCGGTGTTAAGGTTGGGGCTCATTACCACCCGCGCGAGGACTGAATACGGCTGATCAATTGAGTCGCGGGGTCGGGGGGGAACTCCCGGGAAAGGCGTTAATGTGAGTTAAAACCGACATTCGTATATACATGCCGATTATTCACTTTATGTATGCACTACCACTGTATACATACTCAATTAGCTATGTAGTACAGACGTGCAAGCTGCCGAGAAACGGATTGGAAAAAGGGAAACTGTAAACGAAGCATGTCTGCGACTGGAGTGCCTACGTAACACGCCCGGATGGGGATGTACGTCTTGATGTGCTCATGGGGGAGTAAAACTAAAATAATTGAATTATAGTGCGCTCGATGTGTGGGCAAGGCACGTGAGCCTGAGATCGGTGAGCTTGCGGTTGGGACCGAGAAAACGGAAGGGGGGGGGATCGGGGCTCGGGCTCGGGCTCGGAGATTTACTTCCGGGGTGATTGAATAATATGTATTGCATTCATTTATTTATCTACGATACAGTATGTGAGAAATCCGGGGAAGCGGCGCAGACACGCGATGGGGATGCAGATCGGGGCAAGGCACGGATTGGGTTCAAGTTAACAGACTGATGACGTGATGGGAACTTGAACTCTTTTCGACCGAGGGGATCAGGATTCAGGATGCCACGCGTGCGGTGGGTTTGCTCTATCTCAGCGACTGAGTGAAGGATGCGATCCATGCACGCGAGTACGTCCGTACGTCCGGCCGTCGTCCGAACCGTCTCTCTCGCCGGGGGTTATTTGATGGCTGATCCTCCTCATCTCATTTCCCCGACTCCCCAGTCCTCCGTCACGGTGCTCGCAGCGTCCACGTCGCGTTCAGGATCGTCAGCAGTACGAAGCCATGGGCCAGAAGGCGTCCCGACTCCAGCGAGGCGAGCAGCCTGCCTCCGCGCCCGACGATGCTCCTGCGCCTCTCCTACTCACAAACAGGAGCACAGAAAAGACCAAGGCATCATCAAAAGCCCGCCCCTCGACAGCCACCGCCACCGCCACCACTACCCCAGCCAACAGCAACGTCACCAGCGACGGAGGCGCGACGAATGGCACCGTCGCACACAAAGCGCGCCGCAGGTCCCTCCAGCTGCCCCTCCGCTTCCGGCCCTCGTCGTCCAAGGGCCGCTCTCAGGCGCAGAACGACAAAGACAAGGACAAGGACAAGGAGAACGCAAGCGTCGCCATCGCCGTCGCCGTCAAGAAACCTGCGAAGGAGAGTCGCCCGACGTTTGTGCTCGTCCCTTCAGCGCTGAAGGCAGTTCCACCTATCCCTGTCCCAATCCCCGATGTCCCCCTTCCTCATGCCAACAAGCCCGTCGAGCTCGAGCATGCCGACTCGGCCTCCGACGGTGCCACTACTCAGCCAAGCCCGCGTCCGGTCACGCTACCGCACGACCCGGACCAGGACCAAGACCAAGACCCCGGGACGTCCGCGCAACCACCAGAAGACGCACCAGCGACGAAGACTCCGCGCCTGCGCATCGCTATCATGTACGTCCCCCCATTCATTCTCTTACTCTCTCTTACTATCTTCTCCCAACCACATCCCCGCCCGACACTAACCTCACCTCACCTTATCACACTGCAGCGGAGGCGGCATCGGCGGGCTCGCCCTCGCCACCTTCCTCAACCTCTCCTCCCGCTCCTCACATTCATCACACTCGACCTCTGATGCCGACCTCGCGATCGACATCTACGAAGCCGCGCCCTCGCTCACCGAGCTCGGCGCCGGCGTCGGCATGTGGCTGCGCACCTGGCGCATCATGCAGGCCTTCAGCTCCCCTATACCTTCCTCTCCTTCTTCCTCTTCGTGTGAAAGAGACGGAGAGCAAACAGACACGGATAGAGATGGAGCAGACGCAGACGCAGACGCAGACGCAAACACAAACAGAGTGGACGCAGACGGAGAAAAGGGAGAAAAGGGCGAACTGGAAGAGAAAGAAGAGAAGGAAGAGACCCTCGTCGCCGGGCTCGCGAAGATCGCGCCCGCCGGCCGGGATATGGGGAACGCGCTGCGTACGTCCTATTTCTAACATCGTTTGGTTCCATCTTTCTTTCTCTCTCTTTCTCTTGCTTGCTTGCCGTTTCATCGTTCGTTCGTTTCGTTTCGTTCGTTTCGTTCGTTATTCTTCATTTCCCTTTCTCCGGATTTATTTATTTTGCTCCTGGTTCTGGGTTCTGCTGCGTGCGCTCTTGGCTCTTGGCTCTTAACTCTTGGCTCTTGCTCGTCTAATCCACCTTTCGGCGTCGGCGTCTTCATCTTCATCTTCGACGCTACGTTACGCTTCATCCACGACATGATACCCTGGGGCGCCGCGCCGCGCCTTCCTCCCTCCGCTATAGACCCATGCGCCGAGCCTGGTTGCACTCGAACGCTGGAGGCGGAGGCGGACAGTGCAAGAGCCAGCCAGCCAGCCGGATGGATGGAGGTCGGGTCGAAGATATCTTCTTCGTCTTCGTCCTCTGTCACGGTATCTGTATCTGTACTTACACTTTCTTCCTCCTCTCTCTTTGCCCCCACCCCACCCCACCCCACCCCCCTCTCACACGCGCCTCCCTTGACCCTCCTTTATATACCCCCATCCCATCCCCTATGACTGTACTACTTTGCCCGGGTCCGCGCGCATCGCCCCCTCGCCCCCCCCCCCCCCCCCATCAGAAATAAGACATCAAACGTCAACTTACCTCGGTCCCTTGGACCCTTGGACCCTTGGTGCTTGCTTCTTAATATAACAACCTCGCTCATGCGCGTGATCAGTGCACGGGCGGACCGTGACCCTTTCTGGTCGAGGAGGTCGAGGAGGTCCGAGTCATAGAGAGCGAAGGCCACCCGTTCCTCTCGCTCTCGGGCTTTTCGTCCGTCCGGTTTCGTATCCGTTTTCGGATGCGTTCGTTCGTACTGATTACTGATGGGAGAAGATTTTGTCTGTCTGTCTTTTATTCCTATTCCTATTCCTATTACCTTTTCATGTGCACCGCTTTCTCTCGATTCTCGACCTTATCTTCGCTCTGACGCGCGCGTCGTCGTCGTCGTCGTCGATCGGGGCTTGGGTTTTATTGTATTTTATTTTATTTTATATTTATTTTATATCTCTCCTTCCTCATTTATTTCACCTGTCCCTTTTTTGTCCTTTTCTTTTATGGTTTTGGTTTTTTGATCTGACCTGGCGCTGACGCTGACCGTCTTTCTCGTTCTTATCATCCTCTTCTCCCGGGCCCGGGCCGTCCCATACGACATGCCATGCCATGGCTAACGGAATGAACAGGTCGAGCATTCGAGTTCCGCAAGGGCGATGCGAAAGAGGGGAGGAGCTTCTATACGATGGAGGTGCCCTGTGAGCCTTTTATTCATAATTCACTCGTCATTCTGTTTTTTTTTCTGACTTGCTCTTCTTTTTCTGTTTTTTTTTGACTCGGACTTGGACTTGGACTTGGACTTACTGGCACACTGGCACACTGGCTCACCGATTCAACTGGATCACTATATCACTGACGGTGCACTATCTCACTTCTGGGGACACAAATGACTCGGACGCACGGGCAGTCGGCGTGCTGACGCTGCACCGCGCGGACTTCCAGCGCGTCCTCGCACAGCGCGCCATCCCGCCTGCGCGCCCGCATTTCGGGAAGCGGCTCGTCGATTATGTGTGCGTGTGCTTTTACTGCTTTTCTGCTTTTACTGCTTTTCTGCTTTTGATGTTCTGCTTTTGATGTTCTGCTCTCTGCTCCTTTCGCTCCGCTTGCTTACTTACCATACGTTCTGCACTTACTCGTTCGTATTCGGTCCTGCGTATGTACTATGCGCTCACGAAAACCCATCCCCATTCCACTCTCGCCCACGCCGCCGACACGCTGCCGCCCACGCTGACATAACAGCGAAGACCCGGCGACGGGCGAGCTGACGCTGCGCTTCACGGACGGGACGCGCGCGGTGTGCGACGTGCTCGTCGGCGCGGACGGGATCCGGAGCGTGACGCGCGGGGTGATGTACCGGCGCCTCGTGCAGGCGGGGGTCGTGCGTCTCCCTGAGGCTGTCCCTGTCCCTAGCTCGGGTTCGGGGCCTGTGTTGCCTTCTGGAGGGGCGAATGGGAATGGGAAAGTGGATGGGAAAGTGCACGTGGAGAGCTCGAAAATGAACGGAACCGCGAACGGCACGACCACGACGACAGAGGGTGGAAAGGAGGAAAAGGAGAAGGAGAAGGAAGAGGAAGAGGCGGAGACATCGCCCTCACCGCGCACCCCGCTCGACCCCGTCGCAGACTTCATCGACCCGGTGTGGAGCGGGACGCTCGTCTACCGCGCGCTCATCCCCAAGGCCGTCCTCGACGCGACGTGGCCCGGGCACCGCGTCTGCGAGGGCCCTGTTTGTGTGAGTCTCCCTTCTCCCTTCTTTCTTATGTATATTCTTGTATTTTTGGTTTCCTTTTCGTTCGATGCAAAGAAAAAAACTGATATCATATGTTTCCGTTCGACAGTACTTCGGGAAGTCGAAACACGTGTTGGCCTTCCCGATCATGCACACCGCGCCCACGCCCGCGCCCGCCGCCGCACCACCTTCTGAGCCTGCAGCGACTGCAGCCACTCCAGCCACTCCGGCCACGACAACGACAACGACAACGACGCCGATGATCAACCTCGTCGCATTCACCTCGCAGCCGCACCTCGAGGGCACGCGCATCGACGGCGCGTGGGTGCGGCCCGCGCCGGCGGCGAACCTGCTGGGCGAGTTCGCGGGGTGGGAGGGCGAGGTGCGTGCGCTGCTGGGCCTGGTGCGCGACCCGCTGCTGTGGGCGATCCATACCGTCCGGCCGCTCCCGCGCTTCTCGGACGGGCGGAGGGTCGTTTTGTTGGGTGATGCGGTGCGTTTTTGTTCTTCTTTTTCTTTTCTTTTCTTTTCTTTCTCGACTTTTTATCTAAGGTGCTTACTGGTTTACTGAACTGATTAATGGCAGGCACACGCGATGACGCCGCACCAGGGGGCGGGCGGCGGGCAGGCGATCGAGGACGCGTACGTGCTCGCGGCGCTGCTTGCGCACCCGCGCACGGACCGGGAGACGCTCGGGCGCGCGCTGGAGGCGTACGATGCGGTGCGCGTGCCGGTCGCGCAGGAGGTCGCGCGGAAGAGCCGGCTGAATGGATTGCTGTATGAGCTGAATGCGGGGGTGGGTGAGGAGCTGAACGTGGGCGGCCCGGATGATGAGCATTCGGTCAGACGTGGTGGCGACAATGCGAAGGAGAAGGAGAAAGAAGGGGGAAAAGAAGAGGAGAGGCTCGCAGCGCTCGCGGCGGCGATCATGGAGATCCACAAGTGGGAGTGGGAGGAGCCTGCGGAGGGCCAGCCGCGCGACGCGGTGCGGCTCTTTGAGGCGATGGTGTCCAAGGACCGCAAGATGCGGAAGGAGGGCCCCGAGACTAGGTTGGCGGCGTGATGGATGAGACCAGAGACGACATATTTGTCCTCCTTCAAAATTTCCTTTTGTCTTTGGCGGCGTGAAAAGCGGTAAAGCAATCTTATTCACTTCACTCTTCCTCGTCATTTTCCCCCCTCGTTTTCTTCGCTGCTATTTCTTTCTGCCTTCATCCGTTCCCGTCGCCCAAACAGAAATCATAAACCAACGCATCCTCTTCCCCCCCCCTCCCCCCACTCTCTCTGCTGTTCTCTTCCCTACTGGACGTCCTTGTAAGCTACTGCGTGTTGTACTTCTGTAATATCCCCGCACCCCCTCTCTTTCTTTCTTTCTTTCTTTCTGACCTCTGTTGTTGTTCTGCTGTCGACTGTTGTGACTTTTAATGTAGTGTAGTGCTTGAAACGATGTGCCGATGATGTGCCTTGCTAATGAAAACTATACTTGACGACTTATTTCTCGATGAGCGTGTATTTCACCAGGATGCGTTTTAAGGGGAAAAACATTGTGGTACATTACATTTACTTTGTTGTAGCTAAGACATCCAGGTCCCATGTAGTCTAGATACATGTACATATTTTATTCTACATCATCCTTGTACCTTCATTACAACTCTTTCTTTCTCTTTCTTTGTCCAGATTTCCGGAAGAAGCGAAGAACACAACTCTGAAACCAATGATCAAGACGGGATGGGCTGTTGCACGACGCCGGTTATGATCTGGAGCGCCTGGTCGTTGTAAGGCGGGTAGAGGAGGTTGAGCACCGGCTCGGATCTGGGGGACAGTGTAAGTGATGTTTTAGTGCGTCAAGTTTAGCAGCAAATTAGAGTTCGGGTTCGTGTTCAGGATCATTGTGAGTGGATAGGCTCGGGGCTGACAAAACGTAGACAAGGAAATGGAGGGGAGAGAGGAGAAGGGGACTGAAGGGAAGGGAAAGGAAAGACGTGGACGTACTCTTTAGGAACATCGACGAAGCCGCGCTTGTATGTGAGGTCGTCGAAGCCGTGTTTGTAGCCCTGCGAACCATCTGGTTGTGGAGGAAGGGAAGGCGAAGTCCAGTAAGTAAATGAATGTCAGGGAGGCGGAAGGCTGAGGTGACTTACGTCCAGACTCGCCTACACCACCGCCGAATGGGAGGCCTGAATTCAGACGAGGAAACAGAGGTATGTGTCAGTCTCTAGGCTGAGAGATAGCGAGGACGTGTGTGCGAAGAATTGGAGGGATGCACAACGGGGAGACGTACCGGCGATATGTTGCATGACACCGTTGAATTGGATGGAGCCGCTGATCGTTTCGTCTACGACTGTGCGCGAGTTATAAACATCTCAGATAAAAACGATGCGGGAAGGCGACGTACATCTCTGCTTTACCGCGTCGTTCTCGGTGAAGACGTAGAGCATGAGGGGGGTGGTCGCTGAGTGTTACACGCACATACACATGCCCGTCAGTGTATGCAGGTTTGCCCAGTCAATGATTCGTGCTTACCGGGCGTTGACGAATTCGAGGGCCTCGTCCAGCGAGGAAACCGGGATCACAGCTAGGATGGGGCCGAATATTTCCCTATATTTCACAATTCCCAAAAGAAAAAACGCAGTCGGTTAGCAGCGCAGAAGCCACGCCATGATTACAGAAGAAAAAACGCACTCGCTCATGAGCGAATCATCGCCCGTCACGTCCTTCACGATCGTCGTCTCGAACTGCAGGCTCCCCTCGTCCTTCCTCCCGTCGAGCGCGACCGTCCCTTTCGAGGCCTCGAGCAGCGTCTTGAGCCGGAGGAAGTGGTTGCGGGAGACGACGCGCGAGTAGCTCGGGTCGCCGAGCTGGCCCGTCGGGTAGAGCACCTTGAGCTGCGCTTTCAGCGCGTCGACGAACGCGTCTTGCTTGTCTTTGTGCACGAGCACGTAGTCCGGCGCCATGCATATCTGGGTTTATTTTTCGGATTTCGGACGCGGATGGACGCGATGGTTAGTCCGGCGTATTTGGCAAGCGGACGCAGCACTCACTTGGCCTGAATTGACGGTCTTGCCGACGAGCACACGCTTTGCAGCCAGCTGGAAGTCGTAGTCGGAGTCGATGATCACAGGCGACTTGCCGCCGAGCTCAAGCGTGACGGGTGTCAGGTGCTTCGCCGCCGCCGCAGAGATAATCCTAGCCACGCGTCCGTTCCCGGTGTAGATAACTGCAACCCAGTCAGCACAGTCATAATGCAGCGTGCGGCGGCGCGGAGTTGCGACTTACTGTGCGCCCACCTGAGCTCCAGGAGCTTCGTGATCTCGGGCACGCCGCCGTTCACGACCGCATATGCCTCTGGGTCGAGATACTTCGGCAGCAGCTTCGAGAACAGCGCAGCGGTGTGCTCCGAGATCTCAGATGGCTTGATGACCGCCGTGCTTCCCGCCGTGATGGCGCCGATGAGCGGGAAACAGCAGTTGAAGAACGGGAAGTTCCATGGCCTGTATCATATATATATATAATATCACATCCCGACGTTTTTTTAATCAGTGCCTCTTGTCCTGCAAGAATCCGATCAGCAGAGACGCACGCGATGCCCAACACGGGTCCTTTCGACGCCTTGATGATCGTGGGGCGCAGCGGCTTGAATGCGTCGGCCGCGTCCACGACCTCGGGCTTCGCCCACTCGTCGAGGCTCTTCGCGTTCAGGAGCGCCTGGCTCACGGGCCCGGCGAGCTCGTAGAAGAGGACCTCGAATCGCGGCTTCTTGAGGTCGTTGTGCACCGCCTCGACGATGGCGTCTACGTTCTCTTGGCACATGCGCACGAGCGCGTAGAGCTGCTGGCGCCGGTATTCGAGGGGGCGACACCGCCCGGAACGGAATGTCGCTTGGACACGTTCGTAGATCTGTCCCCAGAGGTGAGGTTGGGCACAGAACAAGACCTGGATGCTGCTCACTTTTGGGATATCATCGATCGGCGTGTAAGTTAAGCCCGACATTCTGAAATTTGAGGTTGATGTCGTCAAGAAGAGGATCCGGAGAGAGAGAAGGGTACCCGAGATCGATTATCTGTCTGTTTTATACGTGCTCCGGAGCTGAGCAGGACGCAGTGCAGAGTGCGCGGATAAATGGTCTGTCCGGTCGTAGACGCTCATTGGATCGTGACGAAGCCTTGCGCATATCTTATTCGTTATTCCATCTTCCCCGCGTAAAGTGTCTATTCGGTTATTGGCAGTCCCGCATGTCCGGGGTCACTTGAGCAGCCAACATGGGGTATCCGCAGCGATCCCCAGACTGTCTCTTCTCTGCTGAGTAGTGCTGCGTAAACGATTCAAGCGACATCCGAAGGCCCAGGGGCCAGAATGACATTTCCGGCGTATAGGACGAAAGGAGCCCCTAATCAAGATCGGAATATCAAGATTCTAGAGGAGTGAAGCCTTCGTATCTTCCGGTCGCTCAGGTGAAAGATGTTGTGATGCAAGAAGAAGAGTCCTTTGGCAACCCCCGAACCGTTCTTGCGCTCGCGCTGCCGTCTGTTGTTAACAATCTAGAAAGAAAGGCTTCAATGAAAAAAGGTTGTAGTGGGAGATTAAATAAGCTGACGAGTTCGCTGAAAATGTCTCAATCTTGAGGCTTGAAGCGTGTTGTCGTGGTCGACAGACTTGAACTCGATGATGAAGAGACGCGACGCGACTTAACGCGTGACGTTTGAGTCACTCCGAGTCCTGCGTCACGGTCATGGGTGTCACAACTCGGAGCCCGGCTTCAAGTTCTGAGTCCTTCCAACTTCGCGTCGGCTCAGCACATCACTGCCAATATCAACGCCGTCAAAAACTGATGCATAGGATTACTATGTTCCCGAACACGCATACTGTGACGGGGCAGCCTGAGAGTCTGTGATATAGAATCTAGGTACAGGTAAGATGGTCACCACAGATTTCAACTTTGAAGCTTTTGACAGACTCTAAATTCAACCTGTCTTAATGTCTAAAAGCTCGGTTAGTTTCAGTTTTGATGCGCTCGGCAAAAGGACATTGCTGTTGTGAGCCTCTGAATCACATCAAGTTGAATCGTGATGCCGCCGGGCCGGTAACTGAAAGGAAATGCTTGACTGAAAGACGACTACAAAATCGCTATGCCCTCTCCTTAAGTACGACTATTACCTCGCTCCTGGCATGCCCACCGAAAACGAGCCACAGATGGACGCGCCGGATCCTTCTGCCCAGCAATCCGAAGTGTCCGAGGTTCTAACACAGACAGGGAAGGAGGAAAGTTCTGTACCAGCAAGCGGCGCGATGCCAAACAACTTGAAAACCGACGCCAGCCCGACGGCATCCCTTCCGCTAGCAGCAACATTGCCAACCATCTTGAATATGAGGAGCTATCGACTCAGCGCCGGCTGGCTTTCCTTCACCTTTTATACGCTTGTGTATCCCGCTGGAAGCAATTTGTTCGCGTTCTTCAACTGGATCAAGTCACATAACGCAGAAGAGAGCTTAATGGAGGCATGGAGAGCCGGTGTATTGACAGCGGAGGAGGGGTTTCCTACACCAGACGCAACTCTTGGAACGATGGTTTTAAAGACAGTGAGTTCCCTTTCGCGTTTGTCTTATATGGGCTGAATGTAAGGAACTTGTCTAGTGTACCTCTGTCGTCACATACACCCCCATTCTTATGCTGTTCTACGCATACCGAGTTCTTTATGTCGATTTCCATGCCGAAGGCGAAGATGTGTTGGCTCCTCCGGAGTAAGTCTCAGCCACTCTCTGCACTGCACTCGCGGCTAAAGAAAGAGTCGGTCAGGAATGGGCTGCTGGGCGAATCTATTCGAGCTTCCGGCTTTGGCTGGATCTCGAGCTTCATGGCTCTTCTTTTCGGAAAGCCTCGACGGAGAAATCCAGCTACGTTTGTTCTGAAGGAAGCGTTCGCGGTGTGCTTAATCGCGAATGCTTTCCCCATAATCTTCTTGTACGTTGAGTCAAATCCTTACTTAGCTCGATGTGATGGACACTCAAGTACATCTGGGCCAGCTTGATGTTTGTCCTATTTACTGCCCTTCGTGTAGAGCTCCCTTCGACGGCCGAAATCCGGGAGCTCCCAATCGCAACTCCATTCAACCTCAGTATCACGCAGAGCGCGTGCCACCCGTACGACCTGTCCACCTATGTGACGGACAGAAGGGGCTTACCAGACGCGGAATGGTTGAATTTTAACAAGCCGTGCGGCATCGCGTCTTTCAGCCCAGATTTCGTGCCCCAGGACGAGGTGGATCGGCTTGCGTCGAACATGTCCACCACCTTCAACATCACCACACTCGCCGACGCGTCAGACCTGTCCGTCTTGGTGCTCCGGGACGTCAACGCGTCGACCGCGAAGACGAAGTTCCGGATGCAGACGTTCGGCGCGCGGGCGGTCTGCAGACCGGACGCGCAGTTCTATGCTTCGAAGGATGAGCGCTTTGTGGCGCTGAGGCGCGGCAAAGGCAGCCGGGACCAGGACTTGCGTTGGCCGCAACGCATGTCGTCCCGCGCTTGTGTGGACACCGCGAATCCGAACGCATGCCCGTCTGTGACGGTCGAAGCACTACGAGATGCACCCTGGCGGTTTATGCACTACCCCATCGACACCGTCGCGACCGGACCGTTCGAGCTCGGGCTCAAGTTCCTCTGGCCACTGTACGAGCCCTCTTCCGAAGGGCTCTGGACCGCAGCCCAAGCGTCCTGCCATGTTTCTTACTACAACGTCACGCTGGAGCACACACTCGGGTCATACACGCTCATTCACGAAGCCCCCTCGCAGCGCTTCCTCACGGACGGGTTCTCCAGACACCTGCGCTTTGGGATGATCGGCGGCTTCCTCGACGACGACGTACTCTCCGCGTTCTTCTCGCCGGCGAACACCGACGCAGGGCGCCTGGCGTTCCTGAACCAGGAGATCTCGAGGCTTGCGGTCGCCAGCGCAAGCGTGTTCACGACGGGGACGGGCCCGACGCTCGAGCAGAGCAATGTGCTGCGCCGCGTGCTGGCGCAGTACCCGATGCGCGTGGTGTTGGTGTTCTTGTTTCTGGAGACATCGTTCACGGTCTTTGCGTTTGTGCTGTGTCTTGCATTTTCGTTGCGGAGGAGGAGCGACCCGAAACTCGTGGCCGCTGAAGGCCAAGCTCCTCCAACCGTTACGCCGCTCACCCCAAATCCAGTGAAAGACGCAGCGCCAGCCTCTCCGATGCACACAGAGAAGAACACTAATGACTGCGAAGTCATAACCACAAATTCTGACTCCGTTGATCCTGCTCAAGCTCTGCAGACTTAATCTCCTGGTTTCCTCTCGTCATTAGTATTTCGGATTGCGCTTTAGACTAATGTGTACTTATTCTGGTTCATGGAAGTAATGGTATTAGTTGCATATGCCTTGGGCGTGTTTGTAAGAGGCCAAGCTTACAATTCGGTACCCATCTGACGACGGCTTCCAATGTTTGTTATCTCCCTTTCACTGACATATTTCTTCGTCAATGAGACACATGAGTCTATGAAAGAAAATCTTATAACTTTTCCAGTCGCAAAACCACCCTTCAGTCCAAATGGCGACTAAGTGAATTACCTGCTACCTATACTATAGACCATGGCAAAGAGGAAACACAGCTCAGTACTGTAAAATAATTATAGATGCTTGCCGAAGTCAGGATTCTGGAAGGCAAGGATGAATGAAGCCCTCTATGTACATGATTTAAGTAAAAAAGGGTGATGCTAATGTCATAAAGAATTACAGAACATGGGCCAGTCAAATTGGCATAAACGAAGCCCGAAGTTGAGTTTGTACATGCACAACGTATGAAGTACATAAGTATAAGTATGTATAACACAACAATAAAAAGGAGCGCTTTCCTCATGTCTCCTTCAACACGAAGTACAATATGTGTTTAGAGTCCACGAGCCAGGGTGCATGGCTATCCTAGCCTCCACTGTTAGCGCAGGGCGTATCCGGATTTCTGCCCCGTCGCCCGGGGCACTCCATCGTCCTGCAATCCCGGCATGGACTCTTGCAGTAAATACGACCTCCTCTACCCCTACAGTTCAGGACACCGCACTTGCGGCAGTGCCGTATATGCTTCACCGAAGTTTGCGCCCTCGGAGGTTTGGCGCCGGGCATACCAGCTGTCGCCGACGACAGCAGAAAGCGGAGCCCGAGTCGCGAGACGCTGGGGTCTATAGAGAAGAAGTTCCCGGTATCGTGGCCAGAAGGGTAGTTCGCGGGGGTGGTGAGAGGGTAGTTCGAGGGGATGGTGATAGGGTGGTTGGTCACTGGTGACGGTTCATTGGCAATGAAGAACTCCGCAGGTGTTGAGCTCCTGCGATCTGTCTGAGGCGCACTGAATGATGCTCCTGAGGATGGCTCCTAATAATAAACGCATCAGATACTGCACATCGACTGTAACGAAGGAAAGCAAACACTAACTTCAGAAGGCCTTAAACTATCATGAGGCAAGGGTGATTCGGCATAGGCTAGCTGTGCCTCTAATGACAATGCTCTGTTCCCTTTTTGTATCTCCTCATCGATACTCGTCCGAGCCCTCGGGGGCTTCGGGTAGCCACCACGGATTCCATCGATGACACCCAAAACTGCGGCCATTCCCGCGCCTGCGCCAACGCATCCACGCACCATGTTCCACAGCGCTCTCGAGACACCGAGAGCTTTAAAGCTCCATATGCTTGGATCAGGCCCGAGCTCTCCATCCTCGACATCATTAGCCTTGACGCTCTTTGCGAGGTGAGCCGGGAATTCCTTCTTGAGGAACTCGGGGAGAATGCGAAGAATGCGGCCGTCTGTACTGGCGTACATCGATGGCAAGTCACTGGAGTCAGATTTACAGTCTGCATTTGTACAGGTGTATTTGCAGCCGATGATGTAGAACGGCCTTTCCAGATCATGGACCATGATAGGTCCAGTCTGTATCCTGCCTTTGTTCGCCAAGAGTCCCGCACACTTGGGGCATGCGAGCCCATTGAACAAAAGCGGCAATGGGTCCCAGTAGACGAAGCGATGCTCGGATGGAGTACGGGACGTAGATGACGAAGCCGTGAGGGAGAAGTAGGAAGGGGACGATGGTAACCAAAATGTCTTCATGACGGAGTACAGAGATGGGGTGGTGTCTGGAGCTGAAGGTCGCTGCTTGTTTTCTTTGGGACTTAAGGACACGAGATGCGCGCGAAATGCTATTTCGACAGTGGTCCCAGAAGCCGCTGGTGGGTACGGTAGCTCGTTAAGGGCGGAGATGAGAGCATGAAGGAAGCGCTCTTCACTCGTTCGCAGGAGTGTAAGCCACTCATCTTCGAGAAGGCTTGGATCGATGTTGTTGGAATCGACTGAAGGCGTTGATTCCATCGCATGTGGCTCGTCTTCAGCGGGAGCTTGCTCTTCGACACCATCCGCAGCATCCAACGGTGATTCTGACTCCTTTTCGTCCGAAGGTGAAAACAGCATCAGGGAAGGAAATCGTAGATCAGAATTGACGCAAACGGTACAAGCTGAATTTAACACACATTGGTTTCCTTTGGAATGTCGTCCCCGCCTTGCGGAAGTGCTTGTTGCTCAACGTTTGCTATCTCAATGACCTCGGTCCCTCCAGGAAGTGGCGGCTGTGCGCTCACACTCCATGCCATCTCGCCAAGCCGCTTGTTCCTCATATACCTCGATGAACCCGGTGGTTGCCCGTCTTTCCTCGGCCGGCCAATAGGTCCTTTTACTTTAGGCGGATCGTTGGGATTTCGCCTATTCACCGTGACGCTCCCTTTGGGTCTCCCAGGTTTGCGCTTCAGGGGTACAGAGGGAGTCGTAGACGAAGCTACGTCGGTCGATGTGGCCGCACCTTCAAACAGCTGCTGTTGCTGTTGCTGTTGCTGTTGCTGGCCAAGGACGCTGTGAAGAATAGCGAAAATATGTTGAGTGCCGTCTTCTTCTGTCGCCATCCTCGTCTATCGAGCTGATTCGACACTATGAGAACACGTCCAATCAGTATAGCCAGTACAAATCGCGATGGGAAGAAATTGTTTGAAGTGGGAGAACATGGTCGTGCTATGGAGTTGGCTAGGAGGGGTGCGGGCATATCTGCACAAAATATCGCATATTTTGTACGACAGCGACATCGAGTGTTTACTCGGATTGAGTTGTTGTGAAGTGCATTGAACGAAAAGATAATTTCCGTGAATTTTGACTTACAGTTGCGCCTCAGTCCAATGATGCCTTATTGACCTGATATCTCACTTAACTCGGCCACGCCTCCGAAACTCGAATGTGTATCTTACACCCCCCGCTTTGAAGCACCAGTCTTCTGTAAGTTGAATACGAGTTAAGTAGATAAAAACTAGCAAACATTCATAATGTACATTTACAACTAACCTTGAGCTGCTGGGCCGCAAAGAGACGTCGAGTGGAATGAGTAGAATGAATTTGAAGAGAGTAACTTGAAGTGAATGTGGGAATTGAAGATGTCAAAAATGAGCTTATCATCGAGTTTAAGTTGAATCTGGGCGGAGCTTACACCCATTTGCATAAAGGATGACAGTCCGTAAAAAAAGAGAAGTTTCGCGAGTAAAGGAAAGCCGGAGCTCGGGACGTAACGGCGAGAAGTTCCGAGTCTGTCGTCATTGTCTTGAAAAGAAATCAGCCAATGACTCTGCAGCGATCTTCGGCCGGATGACAAAATTTGGGGACCGACCGTGCCGCTTTACTTTATTCGGAGAACATTCGCATACCGACTGGGCTGTCTTTTTATTTGGCTTCCCGGCACTTCGGCATTGCTCTTCACGTAACGGACTCTTCTTTCTCTTTTTTTTCCCGACTGTCATCCTTTATGAAAATGGGTGTAAAGTGAACTCGATGTTCAAATCACATTTCTCCTCTCTCTCCAAACTCGCTTTTGCTCTAGCCCTTCCAATAGCTTTTACATTGGGAACTCCAGAAAACCAGAAGACTTATTTTCAGATAGAGATCGAACAATCTAGCTTCTACTAATGTTTCCCTCATATACAAATTCGTTGTCCATAAATACAGAATTCATCATCGTGTCGTTTCAAAAAAAATTGAGTAATGTTGTTACAATGTGCCTCCAAGCTCAAAATGCGAGACCCATCGCTCTCCGTGCGATATCACCACTTATGTCTTTCTCCATCCCCACTCCAACAAAGCCGCCTTCTCCTGGACCTTTCGGGAAATCTGGAGGTACAGCGCCAGCGAGGAAAGCCTCTTTCTGCCTTTGAACATACGCAAGGTTCTGCGGAGTTTTTGGTATGGCTGGGATGTACATCACTGCATGCGGAAAGATAAGAATTTCTGACGAGAAGAAAGAGCTCAATTGGCAAACCTGAAGAATCGTTCTGTCCCGTGTGCTCTTGCTCAACGCTGTGTACAACGTCGCAATGCCAGAATACCATGTCGCCCGGACTTACAGTAGGAACGGAGGTCATGCTTTCTTCCAACCTCATGTGGGGATGGCTTGCGTGCGTTAGACGTGGACCAAAGAAGCCTTTGTCTCCAGCGAAAATGCCGGGAAAGTCTGGAGTGGAGATATCTGGTACAGATAGGTGAGTGCATGGCAGCAATGCCTGACGTTCAGCTCACCAAACTCCCAGTTATCAGGATCGAGTGGATCATCGGAAGCGAGTGTTTCTTTTGCGCGGAAGAATGGCCGCAGAATGAGATATGCGTTTGACAACATGACGTCGGGGAACACTTTCAAGGTGCCTTGTGTCGGTGCCGTTTCGCTTCAATGTCACAGCGCTCAGTAAACGTAAGGACATTGCACATAACACTGTACCTCAGAGCAAGCCATCCCTGGAACGTGCGGAAAACACTAGCCTGACGTTTAGGTACACATCTTACTCGCCGAACTTCCTTCTTCCAGGTATCAAATTCGACATACCTGATTCGGTCGACCGTACAGAGACGTCTTCGCATTCAACCGTCCTGTTAGGTCATATGGATCGTGCCTCTCCCAGTCGCCCTTCAATATGCTTTCAAAACAGGATCGGAAGTGAGGCTCCTCCCAACGTTCGATGCCTCCTCCGTCGATGTGTGGAGGGTGCGCATCCCACTGGACACCTGGATGGCGAATCCTAAATCGGTCTGCGTACGCAAGAGGCACGTTCAGGTCAACGTCTTTCAGTATCTCCGGAGACGTTGTGCTTGAGTCGGAAACGTGGTAAAGATTATTTAGCCAAATGGTTGTGCTGAGGACATTCGGATGTGCCCGGGCCTGAACCTGAGGTCGAGTCCAACTGTGGAAAACAGTCAGTTATCTTTGTTTCTCAGGCAACACCCGCATCAGAAACTTACTAAAGCATGAAGAACTGCTTGTCTTCCGCAGGTATTCCTGTGAGACTTGATGAGCACTATCACGGTCGGATGCGGGGTCCAACATTGACTAACCTTCGACCGGATTTTCTTTCACATACTGTGCGAGCTCCTCCTTCCAGGCCGCCGCCTTTTCAGTCTCGACGACGTTCTTAATCAAGACCGAACCTCTTCTCTTAATGTTCGCAACCTGATCTGGAGTGAGGTTGTTCAAGTCCGCAAAGTCTACTTGCGGAATGATCTACAAGTAGCGGTCAGTCGAATGTGTTAACCTGTCAAACCCGACACACGCACATTGCTGCCTTCCCGTTTAAGCTCGTCAACAGCGTCCTTCAACTTCACCAGGAGCACATTCCATGCGTCAACAAGGGCTTTCCTCGATTCGTCGTCTTGAGGAACGATTTGGCTCTTGAGGTCGACGAAACGCGGTGGCATTTTCGGCTTCTCACTATTCGAATCCATAATTCCCATGTCTTTGTCGCGCGTCATGAACAAGAAGGAGGAAGAGGTCTGTCAACGACAACTTCTGGGTGCTTGAGGTGCTTTTATGTATTTCGAAGGACCGGAACTCCGCCATTCCCAACCACGAGGTCTTTCTATCAGTCGCTCTAGATAAGCAAGGTACGTACTAAAGCACAATGCGATGGGCAAAAGCTTGTCGATTATTATCCCATGAGCAGTGATAATAGACATGTCGGCATCCGAGTCCGAACTATTTATGGTCGACGAGAAATGAATGGTTTTGCCCCAGACGTGGGGTATTATTCCGACTAATCGCCGAGAGATCATGCCTCGTGTATGTTCAAACGCCAAAGTTAAGCAAGTACCTTACTCGAGAATGCAAATTGAACCACCTTGGCAGTTCGATTACGATTCGTGACGTTTGCGGCATTAAAGGTGCGATCTATGTTTATCCAGGATATGCTGTAGTAAGCAGAACTACTGCCGTGGTTCGCACAAACAAGGGAGTCGCTGCTTTACTCAGCACCACTTACCGTTGTTCTTTGATGTTGCTGTGCTCTCGGAACGCGGGATGCAAGGGAACATGCTTCCCTTCGCCCGCACAGCAAGTGACTAGACTCGCGCATGTCACAACCTTATTACATCAGTCAATGCAGTCCATCAGCGGTACATTCTTGTTCTGCCATCGTCCCTTCCATAACTTCCTGGATCTCGAACGCTTTGAATCAAGCACCGCGCCACGTCCTAGATCAAGTCGAGTTTTTTCGTATCATTCTTAACCATCATGTGGCTGATCTCCGTCCCGTCCCATCCCCGACACAGAAAGGACATTTGGATGACCGATGATATCTTCTTGTCCGATGCCCGCAATTTTCACTGCAACTGAACTCCGTGACCACGGTTGTCATTGCTTGCAGCCCTCGCGGGCGCTCGGTGTTACGACATCTTATGAAACTATGCTGTAAATTTGCAAGGATGCGTCAGCAACTTGAATCGGTTACTTCTCATACATCCATAGCTCCAAACATGATCTCCATCATCTCCATCATCGGCAATTAGATTTCCCAACAAGGCAATTTGTACTATGGTCTTGCATACTTTAAGAAGAAAAGTGTGCGAGGGGGGGAGTGCTCCTTCTCCTTCGTAGAGTTTGTTCACTGCTAGTCATGTCAGGTTCTGCTCCAAACTTGGATAATACAGTGTGCAATGCTTTTGTAGCTTGCAAGCTCTTAGGTGTACTGATTGATTCTTTAAAAGCTAGGAGTTCTCTATCTCTGCACATTGTGAGTCTAGTCATTCCCATCACTCTGAACTTACTGAAGGAATTTTAATCAGGTTTGCTATGGGGTAAATACTTTCTGTCAGAGAAGATCACTTGATGTTTAACATATTGATTAGTCTGTGGGGAGCAGCTTGTGTTCAAGTCTACTATTATTACACGGTGAGCACTATCATCCATTGAGTAAATATTCTGCTAAAATTTCTAGCAGAAGCATGCAAGAGACAGTTGGGGAATTAAGCTACTTGTACGAAGACTTTCACGGGCTCAGAGACATGACTGACTTTGATACAAGGTTGCAGGAGTAATAATCGGAGATACGGTGCATCAAGGCATGATCGCGCACACTTCATATATATACCAGATCAGCGAATTCGGAAATGTAGTTTTCATTACGAGTATCGTCTCGTACGTTGTCAACCCCTTCGCACTATGTCCTGCTAATATTTTGTTCAGAACTGTGATAGTATGTTCTACTCCTTCATCTGTCCATCACGGTCCTGGATGATTTAATCTATACATCAGCAAATGGTCTTGGTTAATGTGCGTGTCAAAGTGTCATGAACATGTCCATCCCATTGACTGTCATCGATAAGGCAATGGTAACTGCTGCTGTTCAGTTCTTCCTCGTAAGACGAGCTTGGTATCGTACGTTTGCCAATCTTCAGAGCCTCCTGTGTCACTCAATGGTTAGTTATAGTCAGTAACAGATACATGCCTCTGCTCGTGGTTCTGGTGTGCCCAGTCACTGTCTTGTTCTTTATCATGTATGCTAATACTCTATGCAGTCCGTTCTCGTATTTGCTGAGTTTATAATAACCCTGGGCGAGTCTTCTCATTGTAATTGTCGCTGTGATGTATGTAACTAATACAATAACTGCACACAGTTTTCTACGGGGAATCGTAAGTTGATTTCTGTGTCCTCTGTCTTCTCGACTGCAACGTTCTTTCTGACTTATTGTGCAGATTGTCGATCAAGACATTCCCTGATCTGGAGAGAATATATGGACTCACTCGAGCCATGAACGCCATGAGTGCGGTAACAGCTGTTGTACTGTCAGGGTGTTTAATCTTCCTCTTGAATCGGTGCCGAACAGGGTTTGAAGAAACCGAAACCATCATTGACAGACTTATTGCTTTCATGCTCGGAACAGGGTTTCTAACGACCATGGTGGCTGTAGGCTGCCTAATCACTGTGAGCTTTGTTTCTGTAGAGCTCAAATGGGCCTCACTGACCAGCTTACGAGAACAGATTACCCTACTCCCCACCTCCCGCATCTACATTGGATTGTACTATCTACTCACTAAACGTAAGTGATTAAGCCACAGGCCCGGAACTAGCGTTTGTTCATATTACTTCACGTTAGTTTATACTAATTCTCTATTGGCATCGTGCGTATATCATTAAATCTAGAATGGTTTGATAATCAACTTTATTTTCGAAGGTTGAATGCGAGACGAGGCACGGGCAATGATGAAAACGAGATGCATTCAGCCTCTGAAATTTTTGGATCCGACAACTCGCATCCTCGAGTACTAAAGGTGACCACCATTCATGGAAGGAAGGTACGCATCAGCGCTTGGACACTTATCCAAGCAATATGTGACCCCTTTTCTTTGCGCAGTCAGCAAACGTCCAACTCGTCTCTGTGAATCTCAACGTTTAGCACAGTAATTGTAGTGTTGTTATAGTACACATATCGTTTGTCCTTTTTCAAAGGCCTCATTAATACTTTTTTACGGCAAAGGAGAGAATTTAAAGTTGCTATTGTCGCAGAAAGTCACATACCCAACAATTTGTCAGATGTCAAATTCTGTTATTGGCAAGTCGGCTTCGGAAATTCAAGCAAATACGCTTTTAGTGCATACAGTGAATGTACGTGGAGCTAATAATGTACAGTAGGAAATAAGTAGTGTTGGATTATCATGGCATTTTCAACACATAGATTTTCCTTTACGACTCGAAATTGGGAATAGGTGGTATCCTAAACATCTCCTCTTCGTAAATCAATTCCCCAGTCCAACCCAAAGACTTAGCCATGACGAGGCAGGGGTCGTCCGGAGATTTCTTGGCATAATGACGTCGGATCGAATCACGACGAGGAAATCCTGCCTTCCTCTTTCCGGTATTCGTCGAGCATCTGGGGTTGCAGCAGAAGTACGCGTTGTCTTCGTTGTGGGTCTGCTCGTGACGATAGCACATGCGAGCATTCCTGAAGCGCCACGGGCATCCGTGATAACGGCACGTGTACCTCCCGGTAGAATAGAGCGGGTCGCGTGCGGTTTGAGACCTTGGCCTTCTCATCGGTCCAGCTTGAGGTTGTGAAAGTGAGGGTGATACGTGTTTCTCGTTGTCTGCGACGGAAAGCTCGAAATCCACTTCTTGGTCCGGAGAGGGGTACAAGAGTTCAGGTGAGCACGGTACTGAATCAGAGGATTCCGTAGCAGAACTGCAAGATGCCTTGGACAGTCCGGAGGTAAAAGGATCGTAGATCACGTTGTTCAATGAGGAGTCAAACTGATATATTGGAGATTGCAAGAAGCTCGTGGGACCTTGTGGACTGGATGGAGAACCTTGAGGGTTAACAGGAGGTTGAAGCTGAAAAAACCGAATGAGCCAGTCGAGATCGAGTGCATCGGATAAGGGGGGAGCGTTCATGACTTCCGCATCAACTGAAAACGGCTGCGTAGATTCTGTTGATGTTGATAAAGAAGATGCGGGTTGTGAAGCACAAGAAATGGGAGTATAACTTCCGCTAGGTAGGAAATCGGTTAAGGGAATAAACGAGGCAGAATAATCGGGTGCAAAACTGCCGCAGGGCTGCAGTAAGTTATCGAGGAAGAGAGTAGAGTGGCCTGTCGGGCTTGAGTTCTGCTCAGCTGCGTCCCCCGCTTGGAAAGCGCGGGATGTCGGCTGGGGGAAGGAGATGGTGGTATCTCCAAAACAGAAGGGAGTAGACGATGCAAAGATGGGGGGCGGGAACTATTTGGCACGTAAGATACATCGCAAAACAGAGGCGAAGGGACATACCGTGCTCGAATATGCATCGCTACCACCCAAATTACGACGTGTCGAGTCTGCAGCAGAGGCTTGTCGATCTCCAGCACTCAGTATGTCGGAAAATGCGCTTGAAATCTTGTGAAGCATCTTGAAGAGGGCAATGGCGACGTAGCGGGGAAGCTGTTGAGCTGATAGCAGCGCCGTTGCGCGATTTCTTAAAGGCTTCCACATCGTCAAAGGACGGTACCAAAGCTCTCCTCTGCAGTGGATTGACCAGTACTCGGATACGCACAGAGCCACTCATAGGCATTACATCAGCGCCCAAAGCGCGAGAACGAGCAGGTGGCCAGAACCACGGTTGGTAAAGTGTTTGAAGCCTGTAATTCGACAGCGAAGACATTCGAAAACTGGGTTTCTAAGAGCAATTTGAGGTGGATGTAGCTGACGGAGAAGAGGGGATTACAGGATGTCCGGTTAGTCTTGAATCCACGGGGAATGGGATGAAGAATGCAGTGAATTCAGGACAATAGAGCCACGTGTCCATAGGGTTGAACGAGACAGTGCACTGCCGCAGTAAGCGTGTTAGCCCTAGAATTCACGTTTCCCTAGGGTTTCAGCTTTGAAAACTTGAGGCTCTTTGTGAAGACCAAGAGACAGAGTAAAATACTGTCCAAAGCAGTGTGTTTAGACCCTATACCTTCAGGGTGTCCTCAGCAGAGACGAAAAGCGCATTCGACTCTCCGTTACCTTATTCCCAATCATATATTGGGAATTTATCCGTCCGCTGATGCTATCCTAGAAGCAAGCCGTAAGTCGAGTTGTTGAAGAGCCTTTTAGCCATGCCACGAACTAGTAGGAAGACCAATGGCGTTCAGTTCGTCTTTAGGCTCCGAGCGACTTCAACAGAACTAGCATATCTCCTTTTTAGATAGAGAAGAAGTCAGAATATGCAAGTTCGTAGCGTACTTATCAAGGTCAATTAAGGGCAATTCCAATGAGTAGTTGTCGCTGAAGTACCAGAAAGTCCGAGTAAGTGACTTAGTTGCAGAAAAAGCGTGGATTGTCCGTGACCCGGCAAGCCCGTGTCCGTGACCTTAGGAAAACTCAAGCGGGTCACAGTCACGTACTAGTGCCAGTGGCACTTTCAAGCCTTGTCAACTTGAATAATAAGACGCCCTCAGACCACACATTCTACTCTGTAACTCATTGCGGCGTAAACTGCTAATAAAACTGACAAATACATCTATTTTATCAGCTCAATGGACCCTATCTGACGTGCAGTGTTCAGGCATCCGCTGTCTCTTCTTCAATTCCTGACGATCTTCCTGGTTCCTCTGCATCCACCTCAGATTCTTCCAAAATCTCCCTTCCTTCAATTGCCAAATTCTGAATCGCACGCTCTGTCAAAAATGCCTCTAACAACCAGGCATTCCGCGAATTTGCCCTCCACCAAGCGATGAATATGTCACCGAGGAACGGGACGAGACCTACAACCTCCGAAAGAGCGAGGTTTCGCATCATTTTTGCCGTGAGTTTCCACGGTATGCTGAAATGGAGGGGTAAATCAGTGAGAAGATTCTTCGAGGGTGCGGATGTTCAATTAAGCAAGCTTTACCACTCACCAAGCCTGACGCGCCTTGATGATAACGAGTGCCCCGAAGAGAAGATCTGCCACATCTCCTATGACTGGAATGAATCCTGTCGCATCGCTTTGGTGAGATAATACAGTATATTGATGACTTGGAAAGCTCACCTATCAGTGCAGATGGTCCAAATCTTAACCCGCATATATTGAAGCCATAATCTAGGCGTCTTGCCTTCTTGCGAACTTTCTTGAGGATTTTTCTGTCATGCTTCGAAAGCCCTTCAGGAAGATCTCTCTATCGTCTATTCTATGTCACCAACCAGACAAACGATTTTTCCAGCATACCTCAACTAGTCTTCGCTTCTCGTCGTTCCACTCATAGCGGGGATCTTTGGTTTCGTGGGTCGCCATGTAATCACTGGCAACATAATTGGTGGCGCGGCCAACGAGTTCACCCTTCGCATTTCCTCCTCCTTTACCTTTACCTTTACCACCTTTGAGAGCTGGTGGCGAAACCTTGGCACCTTTGTGGGCTGCAGCTGTCCGTGCTCTTGGCGAAGGGCCCTTGGAAGAAGACTTACTTGGCATTATTTTCTGACGAACTTTGGAACATCTCTCTGTTGACTCTGTCTAGCTTTATTGCTCGAAGCTTTGCACAACGCCACACCTGGATAACGGAGGGAAGCAATCGCCCATCTATTTCAAACCCGGTCGACAAGAACCAGAAATCAACAAGCCGGTGGCGCTACCTCATTTAACAAGAGACCTCCCCTCCCGCCCGAAGTGCCAGATTTGCTTTCCGATGTCGCCTGCAGAAGTGCTCAAAGAAGTTGCCCGGCTTCTGTTCCTCGACGTTCGTAGTGGCGATCACCACACGCCCGAGAGCGTTCATTACCATCACTATCCCGAGCTCCCACTTCTACGGTTCACTCCTCCCGGCTCTTATTTTGGCTCACTTGCAGTTAGTAAAGCTAATCGCTTTGCTCTTCAAAAGGACCCGCATTTCTCTTGCGGCAATTTACGTGCTTCTTGCGATCCTGAGCCTTGGTCAACGAAGCATACCCACCTGTGGCGACTCAACTTTGCTCTCGCCGCAAGCAACAATGTACATGGCAATCTCATTCCCTCCTCCGCTGACACCCACAAGTTCTCCTCATCTACTTTGCAACCATCTTCAACAGAACGTATACCAGCCAGAAAAGTTCGCGAACCATCATTATCGACTCTTCTGACGCACTACCAGAGCCCCGACATGTGCAAGTGGAATCCAAACAGTAAGCATCCCATACTCAGCCGACGCTGCTCCCATTGGAACTTCCGGCACGAAAGACTGTTTGTGCTCGATCGCCCTGTGCCAGTAGTATGGTGCAACAAGTGCTGGACGGTTTGCGCGTTCGAATCGAACGAGCCAATCCATTCTGGTGGGTTCATAGTTGTGTAGTCCAACGAGTATTCAACAGCGCACTCATGATACCCAATACATATGACGTCTCATCGTAGTGTGGACTGCGTGGGTTTTCCGCATCTTTCAGAAGCCTTCAGAGTGCGAGGACACTCCGGTCCAACCGCTTTATCCATACCCCAGTTCGCCTGACGTGGATGACCTCCATGCGATATCCTTGGCAGAATATGCTGAACAGCCGTTCGAAGTTGAAGACTTTGAAGAGATTCGAGTAAAGAACGGAGAATGACAGTGGGAAGGATCAGAACGAAAGTGATGGCTACTAAAGAGACAAAACGGAAATCTTGGGGAAAACTCAGTCGGGCTTCCCGAGGTGACTAAAGATGCTCTTATTTTTCATTACGATAACTAGTTAAACAAATGAGAATAAACATAGATTATGCACAATCACTCCTTCCGAGTTTGTTCAGAACATCCTTTACCAATGCACAAGTCCAATCAGCGCTTAACATCCCCCGTATCCTTGATTACTTCTTCCCAAGAGGTGGAAGACCATGAGCCTGTAGGTCAGCGTTAACCTGGTCGATGTGATTCAAGAACTGGCCCTTGAGGTTATCCCACATCTTCGGCTCATGCTCTGAGGGAAATTTGAGTAAAGACGAAGAAGATATCAATCAAGTGATAACGTACCGTGGCGTTTAGGAGACTTCATCGCATAGTCAGACAAGGTGAAGGTCATGCCAGACTCGAACATAAACGCCATTGTGTTTTCATGCACGCGCTGAGGCTTCAGATCCGACTCCGTCGCCGCCTTGAACTCGTCGTAGTCCACACCGTGTGGGCAGAATCCAGTCTCATACGAGCACGAGCCGGGCAGGAACGCATCGGAGCGACCGCCGTATGTGCCGTACACGAGGCCCATGAACTCCGTCGCGGCGTTGCGGTGGTAGTACGGAGGGCGGAACGTGTGGTTTGCGACGTCCCAGCGCGGGCTGAAGATGAGGAGGTCGGCGAGCGGCGTTCCGGGTGTCTTCGACTTAGCCGTGAGCACGCAGAAGATGGAGGGGTCGATGTGGTCCACGGTGATTGAGCCGACACCAACAAACTTCTCCATGGCATACTTGTATGGGACGTAGCTTCATAGCTAAGTCAGACAATCTGTTTAGATAAACGTATTCTCGCTGCTTACTTTCCATGCCACGCAACAACGTCGAAAGGTGTGTGTTCCTGCTTGCATACGTGAAGCTCGCCACCAACCTTGTAGACAATCTCCCAAGGTGACTGGTCAATGTCGAAGCTTGCTACCGGGAATTCGAAATCACGCGCATTCGCAAGCCCGCTTGCACCAAGAGGGCCAAGCGAGGGGAGTTCGAAGTGAGAGCCGTAGATCTCCTGAATGTCTGACGAACAGCAGTTCAGCAGATAGAAGAGAATAAGCATTGTCGGAACTTACATCCTCGCGATGGACCATCTGGGAATGCAACCCTGAACCTCAATCCCCTCTGGATGACAACCAGTTCGCCCGGACGCACCATGAGCTTGCCGAACTCCGTCTGAATGTCGAGGCGGCCCTGCTGAGGAAGGATCAAGAAGTCACCGTCGTTGTTGCAGAACGCCTTGTTCTCCATCGACGAGTTCGAGGCGTACATGTGGATGGCAAGGCCTTCACGGAGCGTCGGGTCACCATTGCCAGCCATCGTCTTGAGCCCATCGATGAAGTCCACCTTGCCAGATGTCGGGATATCCGGAGGGTGCCACGCCTGCTGAGTAGGCGAATTATGCACGCGGGGGTTGGATGGAGAGAAGTTGTTCTCGAGCTGCGCAACTGATGATCAGAAGTGCACATGCATAATTGGACCAACATTGCACTTACATCTGGGTTGTCCGGCAGTCTCGTGAAGCCCTGATGCGCTACAGCGGGTCGAATGCGATAAAGCCATCTGTTAAATGTGCGTTTTCATGAGCTCCTGCCCAGGCGTGTGGTTGAGCACACGTACGCATTTTGGTTCTCATGACGAGGGGCAACGAAGGAAGTGCCAGTTAACTGTAAGAAAGTCAAGAAATTAGTTCAAAAAGGACCGAACACATTGACGTCATATTTAACGTTCAAATGGATGCGTACCTGTTCCGCGTAGAGATCGTACTTAACCTTCTGAGGGCTATTCTGGTCTGCAGGAAGTGTGCCTGGGCTAAGTAGCGTGGCAAGTATGAGTTACCAGATATGCGAACCAACAAGAAAACCGACACTCACATCGCCTCAGAAGCAAATCGATTCCCGAACCCGACCTGGTACGCATAGGGGTCCTTCTCTTTGGGCTTCACAGTAAATCCCGTAGCTGCCGTCGAGCCTGTCGCAGCAGCACCGCTGTACTGCCTTCTCGAAGAGACCTACATATCCAAGCAAGAAATGGTTAGTACTCCGGAGATACTCGATAATAACACGCCACATGCCTGTGACAAACGAAGGGCAGTGGCCCGGGCTGCGGTGTTGATCGACCTCGCCGCGAGCACCCGTGAAGATGATTTGAAGATAGCGTTCGCCGAAACGACTCTGCGCGAGGAAATCGAGGCGAGCATGGCTCAACTCGGCGTGAAGGGGGATAAGGAGAAGGAGAGTATTAGGTAGAGGTAGGATTGTGGGAGGTATGGTGCGTCAGCGAGCTCCCGTTGATATCTGGTGCTGAGGAGTAACTGTTCTACCGCTATGTGCATCGCAGCCAGGGGTTTCCGTCCGGGTCGTCATGTGTTGAAGGCCCAAGGCTGGGCGAGTGTCCGGGTAACTTGCACATTCACCCAGCACACTTCAGGTTTTGGTCACTTTCGGACACGGCTTACACTGCCTACCCCGCTGGCACATCCTATTACCCGGCCCAGCATGAATAGTTTTAGCACATTTTCCCCACACGTCTCAATAACTCGGGCGTCGGTATCCCCTGGCTGTCACGGTATGTATCACGTTATATCATGAATGCAATCCTTTTGAAATAAGATATGGAACTATACCAGGGATCGGAACATTTACTCACAGGACTATACAGCCTTCAATATAGCCTTCGGGTTCAATGGATTCTCTAGCTCAGTTGCCTCTGCATGTCCATTTATCACAGTTGATTTTATGGAGATAGGCGGGGAAGGAAAGACAACGGACATCGACGATGGTGGTTGCTGAAGATGCGTTTCCGGTTAATTTTCTTCATTGCGGCTTATAATGATAAAATGACCGAAACTTAGGTTAGTTATTCACCGGTGGAACCTCAGGAATAGGCTATTTAGATTTCCAATCAGATGGCGTAGGCGTACTTGCCATCAGACCAGGCTCCGAGTCCGAGACCTCTGTAAAGCGTTTAACCAGGCCCGTTGTCATTCTTTTTACGCGATCGAATGAGCGAAGACATTTATAGACATGAACATGCATTACACATATACATCAGAAAGTAAGATAAGTATGAAACAAGAACTATGGTTGTTGATCCATTAGATAAATCATGTGCTGCAATATAGTAAAGATGAAAGTACAGTTAGTAGTATACGGAGAAGAAAGAAAGAAAGAAGAAGAGGGAAAAGGAAAGGAAAAGAGGGAAAGAGGTATCGCGAGAGATGGTATCACATTTGCATAGAAGGGATATTCAGGAGGGGTTAAAGCATAGTTCTCAAAGATCAAAAAAGTCAAAGTCCTCGTCTCGAATCTCGAACTGTTCACCAAACGGATCCGAGAAATTGCAATAGTAAAGAAGTTCGTCATTGACTGGGTAAGTCGTATCTTGAAGGGCTTCTGCCATCCAATTTCTTTGTGTATCTGAACCCGAGCTCGGTATCGTCGACGTCGCGGTAGCGCCCGAGGCAGGCGCACCTAGCGTGTTTGCAGTCGGATTAGGCGCCGCGGTGCTCTGTTCGGTACTTGCAATTGCGGGAGGTGCCACATTGTCCCCTGGAATATCTGAGTGTTCTTCGGTGGACAGGCTTTCAAGGGTATCGTTCATTTCATCAGGAATGGCATTGAAAGATACTGGCGTGGGCTGAGCTGAAGCCTTGGGAGCTGACAACAGACCACTCCCGGCAGGAACTGAACGTGGGATGATCGAAGTCACAGACGACTTGGCCACGTGCTGCGAATTCGCCACTGTGTCCGGTGTAGCAGTCGCCGGCATATGTGTCTCGCCCTGCCTGAGAATGTCGATGTCTGAGGCCATGATTGGGCTTGGATAACTCGGAGGTTGAAGCAATGCAGGATTCACCGTGATGGGCTTGTTAGGTGCTCGTACAGTCTTCTCCTGTTGTCCGTAGATGTTGGCATTGAAGCTTCCGCTTTGTCCTGAAGGATGGTGAGCCGGCGTGTTCTGCGTCGGCACAGTCGCTGTAACCTGGGGCGCCAATGCAAGGACCTGATCGACACGAGCGGGAGGCCCCGCGAAGCTCGGAATGGACTGCGACTTGACGTTCGTCTTCACTTCGTCTTTCGTAGCAGGTTCGCTCGTGGGAGGCGTCGGGTTGGATCTAGACTGCTTTGTCCGTTTGGCCACGGTCTTAACTGTGTTGTCGTCAACATTTAAGTTAGCTTCTCCCAGCTTTCTCTTGCCTTTCCCCCGTGTTCGAGGCTGCGAGGGCTGCGCCTTTGATCCGTGCACAGACTCCGACTGAGGCTGCGCTGCAGGCATCGGAGCCTGCTGCTGAGGAGCGACCCCATGGTTTGCATCACGCGGAGGCTGAACTCGAGAGTTGGGCATACGCCCGGGTCTTTGAGGGTTGGACATCGCGAACACTTGAGTATCGTTGGCGTGTGGATGGTAAGGTGCTTGCGTCAAAGAGACTTGCGGTTGTTTTGAGCGATCCTGGTGAGCCACATTCGACTGCTGTGGCACCCGAGTGGTGGGCCGCCGCTGCCTTTGTACCGTCTGCTTTGTGGCCCTAGTAACGATGTACTGATGACGGCTGTCCGTGTTGTACCCCGACTTCATAAGTTCTTCCATGGCGCTTATATTCCATTGACGTGTCTCGGGCTTCGGTGCTTCTGAAGAAGCTTGCGCCTTCTCTGCACCATCAACTTGGGAATGAGGTGGGAGGTTTTGGTCCTGAACTCCTGCGCTTTCTACCGATGTGGTGGGCTCGATGGTTCGAAGAGGCGTGTGGTGGACATTCAATGCAGCCTGCGGGAAGGTCGGTTGAAGGGGCAGTCGACCGCCAGGCAATGCGGCTTGCTGCTCGAGCACGGCAGGATGGGGCACCAGCGGAAGTGCCCCTTGAGCAACCGGTTCTGGATGAATAGTAAAGAAGATCATTTCCTTCACGATGAAAACCGCACACATCTCTAGGTCTTGATGTGCAATTGCTACGATTCGGGCCTCAAATTCCTCGTACGACATAGGTCTTGATCCTGCCATTCGGCCGTAGACATCCTAGAAAGTCGATTTTAGCATAGAATCTCTCAAACGTGTCAATTATACACACCGAATACTCTTTCATCATGGCGGGCTTATTGACATAAAGTGATAGCGACCTAGTCGCCGAACCGACATTGCTACCTTGATCCATACCTGCTCCAGAGATGTCACGATGGCGGACGTAAGGAATCAGGCGACAGTGACCTTGGTTGAGTTTATGTATCACCAGCCAGAACCACGTACCACAGAACCAAACAAATAAGTGGATCTCTTTGTGCGCGTCAGTTTGCACAACCAACGCGCTGTAGATGGAGGTTACTCACCAATCTTCTTCGGATTTAGTGCTGATATTCTTAGCGAAATTGATTTTTGTCTTCTGACCTTCACTGGCAGCAGTCTGTGTGGTTGTATCTCAAAGAAAATTGTCACAAGTGCATGCGAGAGTCGTCATGACTTAGAGACATACCGACTAACCAAGAGATGCGAAGTAGAAACATCTATGAAGGTGTGCCCAATATGCTTTCTCCGATTCGACCAGCGCGTACGCTGTACGGTTATAGGTATTTGTTTCTGATTCCTGAGAAGCTTCTGTTCCGTAGAGAAGAGAGTCAAGTTCTCATGCTAATGGTCCTCAGGTTTGCCTGAAGCACTATGGCCAGAGCGAAACTCGTCTTTTAATCGCACGAGACGATGGCAAGAAGTGGGTTTGAAGCATATTACGGTCCATATTATACACCGTAGCATCTCCGTGATAGGTGCGGATTTTCATCCACGAGCTTGGAGCGCTAACCAAGATAGATGTTAGGCCAGCGGTGCACATAAAGACAGAGTCGTCGAGAACGTTAGATGCGACCGAAGGATTTGTTTGGAGATCGGAGAGGAGAGCATATCAAGATAATCGGAGGGTCTGTAAAGTCTAATGCAACCAAAGAGCTCAGGTGTTAGTCCATCATTGCAACCTAAGGAAGCCTTGCCTTTGACCTGCCCAAGAGGTTGGATTGAGGACAGGCAGGTACCTATAACTTTTTGGAACTTCATCCACTGTCGTTTAGAGATATATATGAGACTCACAGAAGCATAGTGTCCAGAACCGATACTCCTCGAGGACTACAACGATGCACACAGCTGCTTTCGTAGTAGGGCCCAAGCAGAACTTCCGAAAAGCGCCCGTGAAGCTACAACCGAACATTTTTGCAGGCTATGCTGTTATTAGACGCTTTTTCGTGACTCCTAGAGTCGTCTTCCTTGGATAAACGATACATAGGCTTAGCGATGCGTGTCGAAAGATGAAGACAGCGGTCGAAATAGTATGAGCCTCGGTCTGGCCGTAGACTCTGACCGGCAGGGACGAACTGATATGGCAACCAGCTGCTTATCGTAAACGACTCGCTGTGCTATCTTGAGCTTCAACACCCACCAGCCTGGCAAGATGAAGCTATTGCCACGAGAACACGATAAACTTCTCCTGCATCAGGTTCTGCATCCCAAACCTTTTGACGTGCTAATGTCTAATTCCGCTCAAGGCAGGGTTTCTTGCTCAAAAACGTCTCGCCCGTGGCCTCAAGCTCAACAAGACAGAGGCCATTGCGCTTATCGCCTCCCAGCTTCAGGAATTCATCCGAGATGGAAGGCATTCGGTCGCTGAGTTGATGCAGCTTGGGAAAGAAATGTTGGGGAGGCGGCATGTGCTTCCCTCTGTGGTCCCACTGCTACACGAAATCCAAGTGGAAGGGACGTTCCCCGATGGGTAAGTCATTGTTATAACCTATCAGTCATTTACGTTGAATGACGGTCCATACGAAGTGTTTTCCTGGTCACCGTTCACGATCCCATTTGCACGACAACCGGAAACCTGCATAACGCGCTTTATGGTTCGTTCCTACCCATACCATCCCCAGATCTCTTTCCGGAGGAGGAGTCTTCTGTCTATGATAGAGAGAACGCACCTGGTGCAATTATAATTGAGAAGAAGAAGAGGATTACCATCAATAGTGGAAGGAATCGCGTTCAGCTGAAGGTCACTAATGATGGCGACAGACCGGTTCAAGTGCGTAAATCATTTTGCTTTTGGTATCGGGGTCAGGAAGACTGATGTGAACTCCGCAGATTGGTTCTCATTATCATTTCATCGAAGTCAATCCCAGGCTGCGCTTTGACAGAGCTAAAGCATATGGAAAACGGCTTGACATTGCTTCCGGAACGGCGATTCGCTTTGAACCGGGGGACACCAAGTCTGTCACGCTTGTCGAGATCGGTGGCAGGAAATATATCTCAGGTGGAAATTCTCTAGCAACTGGTGTCTTCGACCCGAGCAAGGCCAATGAGATCGTGAACTCCCTCGTCGGTAAAGACTATGGACACGTACCAGAACCAGGGGCCCTTCAGGTCTCATACGACACGACTCTCGCAAGGGAGGCCTATGTTTCGATGTTCGGACCAACGACGGGAGACCGGGTGCGATTAGGTGACACAGCGCTTTGGATTGAGGTTGAAAAGGACTTTGTGAGCAACCCACCCCTCTTCATGGCTAAAAGCTTATTACTCTCAAGACTGTCTATGGAGACGAAGTCAAATTTGGAGGAGGTGAGTACGTGTCTGCGATTGATATTGCCCTTCTCTAACTTCTTTCAGGTAAAAGCATCCGAGAGGGCATGGGTCAAGCCACAAACCGACCTACGTCCCAGACTCTCGACCTGGTCATCACGAACGCTCTGATTGTTGATTGGTCTGGAATCTACAAAGCGGACATTGGGGTGAAGGGTGGTCTTATCCGGGGCATCGGTAAGGCCGGAAATCCGGATGTCATGGACGGTGTCCATCCTGACCTCGTCATCGGGTCAAGCACGGAGGTCATCGCGGGCGAGAAACTCATTGTGACGGCGGGCACAATCGACGCTCATGTGCACTTCATTTGCCCTCAACAAGTCACCGAGGCGCTAGCGGCGGGGACAACAACGATGATTGGTGGAGGGACGGGTCCAAGTGCTGGGACAAACGCAACGACTTGTACCCCGAGTCCTCGGGACATGAAGATGATGATGTCCGCCATGGATGGGCTGCCGATGAATTTTGCTATCACAGGCAAGGGTAATGACGCAGGTCCGAAAGCCTTGGAGGAGATCGTGAAGGCAGGTGCGGCTGGTTTGAAACTTCATGAGGTGAGGATATTCTAGACCTGGGTCGATGATTGCTTAAGGTATGCAACTCAGGATTGGGGCTCAACTCCCGCTGTCATCAGAAATTGCCTTGATGTTGGATATAAGTACGACGTGCAGGTGCGGTTTAACCACTCATCCACGGAAAACTACGGTTAAACATTCTCCAGGTTAACATTCACACAGACACACTTAACGAAAGTGGGTTTGTGGAGAGTAAGCGCATCTGACTTTCCTCTCAGTCTCTGTGCTCATCCCTTACTCCAAGGCACTATTGCTGCGTTCGAGGGTCGCACCATACATACCTACCATACTGAGGGCGCAGGTATACATTTGAGTTCAGACTTCATAGGCGCAAATCTGATGGCTTGAGTTTCATCGTTCCTGAAGGCGGAGGACACGCTCCAGATATCATCGTCGTTTGCGAACAAGAAAACGTTTTGCCATCCTCGACGAATCCGACTAGACCATTCACGAAAAACACGTTGGACGAACACCTTGATGTAAGAATAACCTCCCTCACTGCCGTATTCAATTTCTAACGTCTGTTACTGTAGATGCTCATGGTGTGCCATCACTTGGACAAGTCAATCCCAGAGGACTTGGCCTTCGCAGAATCTCGCATTCGTGCGGAAACCATCGCAGCGGAGGACGTTATGCACGATTTGGGCGCTATATCCATGATCTCTTCAGATTCACAAGCCATGGGTCGTGTTGGTGAGGTAGCCAGTCGGACGTGGCGTACCGCAAGTAAAATGCGAGAGGTGTTCGGTCCCCTGAAGGAGTTTGCAGACGAAGATGGAAAGGACAACGGCCGAGTGAAGAGGTACATCGCGAAGTACACCATCAATCCGTAAGCTTTACAGTTCGCTCTGGTGCTCTTCCTACGAGATTGATTTACTCTTTCGAAAGGGCCATCACGCATGGAATTTCGCATGCAGTTGGAGATATCGCCGTTGGCAAATTGGCCGACCTGGTATTCTGGAAGCCGGAAAACTTTGGCTCAAAGCCTGAATTTGTCCTCAAGTCCGGTGTCATTGCTTGGGCGCAGGTGAGTCTCCGTATTCTTAGAAGTCGATATGATATGCTCACTGATTGTACCTGCAGATGGGAGACGCCAACGCATCCATTCCAACTATCCAACCCTATTTCGGCCGTCCTATGTGGGGCTCCTTACCGCTGTCGGCTGCTCACAACTCGGTCTTCTTTGTTTCAGAGATCTCCATCACTTCGGGAACGATCGATTCGTATGAATTGAAGAAATCTGCTGTCGCGGTGAAAAACTGCAAGGACTTGAAGAAGACGGATATGAAGTTAAACGCGTATATGCCTAAAATGAAAGTCGACCCAGAAACATTCACTGTCACTGCAGACGACAGGCTCATGGACGTTGAACCAGCAACGAAGCTTCCGCTTACAAGAAACTATAATCTATTCTGATTGTACTAAAACGAGTTGGTATACAATGCCCAGCGTGCTGAAGCGATTGTTGATAGTTATGTGTTGTAACAATACTTTGTATGAAATACATGTGACCAATAGTATACTTTATCCCAAGGGGAGGAATAAAATTCGACATGTAATGTGAAGCACTAGTCTGTGAGCTCTTCGGATGAAGTTGGCATCAAGTCCTGTACTAATATCGGTGAAGCTCCATTATTCAGAAGTTGGAGCCTGGGGATGCAATTTGTCGACGATGAACTTCACTCGAAGAGAACGGCCAAAGAAGTGGCGAATAAGTGGCGCCCCATGGACTGAAATTCAGAAAGCTTACTAGTAGGGCCGGGTTACTACTAGTACTAACTTATTACGACTCTAAAGCAGCAATCTCTTTGTTCTTCAACGTTGAAGTGGCCGCGACACGAGAGCTTATAAGGATTTCGCCGGAGAAAGGATAGTCATATTAGTAATCATAACGACCGAAGTACATCTCTTCAAGAGATCTACTGATGCTTGGACTGAATTAATTGTATGCTGTTATACATGGTTTGAGTTGTTAAACAGAGCGTTGATTAGCTTGGGTCGTCTGTGCGCTTGCGATAGATAAAGATCCAAGCTTGTGAACATGAGCAATGGTCATAAGCCAGCCCTCCACAAATTACGTGGCAACAAATTGTACCTGAGCTTTATGCGAATATGGTCCATTAGAAAAGCCCCTATGACGGACAGAAGGTATAAATGGATAGGATCATCTTTTCCGACGTTAGAGAAAGGGTGATACATGACTGATACCTCGCCGGTATGCCTCCTAAGTCGCCTAATAGCAAGTTTAGGCGGCGGCAATAAAGGTATGAAGCATAGCACGATGCTGTGTATCATCTTGTATAGGGTGTCCTAGGATTCTTTGACCAAACGCGGACAGATGAACTTTGCAGTTTTGGTGGCTCGGCACAGGGGGGAAACATATAAAAGCCAGCCTTTCCGAGGTGGTGTGTTTGCAACATCCTTTCCCTTGAATTCTTACGATACAATCATACTTCCCACATGCTTTCAACAAGATCTCCTAGTATGTCCCTTACACCTGAGGAGGTTCTGGCGCGAGAGCACAGATTCGGCAGAATGCCCGGCATGAGTCGTATCATTGACCTTTTTGACGACACGAAGAACGAGAAGCTAGACATTCACATAGTTGCCATAGAGTATTTTCCGAGTAATCTCAAGCGCATTTTCGCGAGATGCGATTTACACTGGGCTATAGCGTGGTACCTCGGCATGTGGCAGAACGTTCCTTGTTTTCGGCTCCTTCATGTCGTCACCGAGACACACTTTACCAAAGACAATTATGGGCGCGAGGTCGAGAACAAGATTTACACTAATTGGGGCCCGCATACTAAGCAATTGACTGACGAGACGTGTGATAGTTCCCTGTGGGTAAAGATTGGCAGACTTTCCCTTGAGCGGAGGCGGGAATTGGAATTCATCGCTGCAAACGAGCCTGTTCAAGCACCAAATGGCACGTGGAACAGCCAACACTGGGTCAAGGCAGTTCTGTCCCAAGCTATTAGTGCGGGGTATTTTAATCCACGTGTTATCACCAATGCCATAACTATGCTCTCTGTAAGTTATCGCTAATTTGATGTTGCCACATAACACGACCATACTTACACATGAGCTTGTCAGAGTGAAGCAACACTTAATGCAGAGATTCCAGAACTCACCAATAGAAATCCATAAATCGATAGCAGACATTTGTGACTGGACGCGTCTTTCCAAAGTTCGCGTTTAACCAGATTTTGTTAACGTTTCATTAGACTGTATACCGTGCGATGAGATAGTGAGAAAGACGATTTGAAATCAAGTAGTAGTATGATTACGCACATGTAGTAGACCATACGAAGTTTATCTTATCCCCCTCAATCCTGGTTGCTTTCTTTACAAGTGATGTTTAATGGATGCTATTCATGAAATCATTTTCTGATCTCGATCGGCATACCACATAAGGCAATGGTCTATGCCAATCGCAGTACGTCTTGAGAGCTGATCCCCATCAGTCGGACCACGCCGATTGCAATCTAGCGTCCACTGATTTTAGTGCGTAGACCTCTTCTAGTAGTCGGAAAGATTTAAATCCACCCTTCAAGCTTGTGATCCCCGATCCGCCGCCTAGTACAACTCACTCTCCCTCTCTCACCGGGAAGTGAGCACAAAACAATGTCACAATCCAAAGAGACTTTCGACTCGGAGGAGCAGGAGCGCAAGTTCGGCAGGCTTCCCGGAATGTACCGCGTTGTCGACCTCTTCGACGACACGAAAGACGAAGTGCTGGAGGTGCAGCTAGCCGGAATGGACTATTATCCCCGGGAAAACGCTAAGCCTCTCCCTCGCAACCACGTGCACTGGGTCATCCTCTGGCATCTGGGCGACAAATTCAACGTCCCGTGTTACCGTCTCCTCCAGATCATCACCGAGCGATACTTCAGCACAGACGCCTCCGGGCGGGAATCGTTCAAAGCGGTCTACACGAACTGGGGTCCGCACACGAAGAGCGTGACGGATGCAGAGATGCAGTATGCATTTAGAGTTCCGCTCGCACGACTTTCTCTTCAAGAACGAAGGGCTCTTGAAGAGATTGCAAGAGCTGAGACAGTGGAGGAACCCAATGGGGAGTGGAATTGCCAGTCGTGGGTAAGGTCGGTGTTGAAGAAAGCTGTGGATGCAGGTCTGCTTAGGGAGAATAGCGTCACAACCGCTTTCAATGAACTATCTGTAAGTTTTTACTCCATCGAAATACATATAGTCACTCACACGTTGCTCACTCTTCAGAGCGAGGATTCCCTGAACGTGTGGCTAGCTCAGAAAGGGCAGTACTGACTGGTGCAGACTTTCCTTGATTTCTCTTTTATCCTGAGCGATAGGATGCTTTTTTGTTTTAACGAGCCAAGATATTCAGTATCGAACTGCCAGTGTCGCTACAGAATTGACCATGGTTGAAGACGAAAAAATAAGCCTTTGACGTATGGCTGTCTCAGGCTGCCGGCGTGCCAATGAGAAAAATTCCCACGCGCATTCTCCTTTCCACAACCGTGACAATCGTCTCTGGCATTCAGGAGCTCGTTTGTGCTGATGAGAAGAAACACACTTATCTGGAGATAGTCTAAGAACCTCTGCTGAGTATTTGATTCTGCAAGCTTTGGGGACAGATACTTCAAGTTGTACTTAGTCGGCTTGAAGGTGCGCAACTTGATCACACAGGAAATGCATTGGCAACATGCGGTCAGCCAGTTACTCAGAGGATAAGAACCAAACTTCTACTTGCATCGATAGCCTTGGAAGGGGAGAATTATGGAAGATGTAATAGTTCAATTTAAGTTGTGAATAATACCCTACTTGGTTTTGCCCAAGTGGATAGAGTCAAGTCACATCAGCTATTGCTCCTTTATGTGATGGTGGCAAGGTCTAGTTCATGTCCAATTGTATTGAAGAAGACTACGGTATTGGTCAATCGAATTCGAGGCGAGGAATTGAAAGAAATATTGAGCAATGGGAACGGGCTCGCAAGGAAAGGTGTCGGCAGACTTCCTTACAAACTTGAGAAATAGGCGATAGAGAGCTTCTTGAAGGATATTGAATAGTCGAGACGAATGTCATTGTACTTACCTCCAAGTATTTCCATAAACTGATCACAATTGATTCTGCGCAAAACCACAAGTTGGTATATACGTGTACAACTCGCATAGCTGAGACGCAATAACAAATCACTGACCACAACTTTCAACACACATAAAGCGCACCTCCCTCTTGATCTATCCTTCCCATCATCGTCGTTGGGACTATGTCGCGTCTAGGGAAGAGGAACGAGAACAAAGCCCTCGGCCAGCTCGCCTGGATGTGCGCGCCCAACAGTCGGTACGAAGACGATGTCGACAGGCCTCTCGCCGTCGAGCTCGGGGCCGTGCACTACTTCCCCGACAGAGTCACAGACATTCCCCGTCCGCGGCGGGGTCTGCACTGGCTTATCCGATGGCACGTGTGCGACGACAGCTGGGGCCCGTTCTTCCGCGTCATCGAAGTCCGCGTCGAGAGCCAGGACACAGAGAGCAAGCAGGTGATGGGCGTGTACCCGCGCGTCTACACGAACTGGGGCCCGACGACGAAGAGCCTGACGGACGGAATAGAGGCGACGGCGTTGTGGATCAAGATTGGCACGCTCTCGCTTAGACAGAGACAGGCCCTGGAGGCGATCGCTGCTGCAGAGCAGGTCAGATACCCTGGACCGAACGAGATGTGGAATTGTCAGGATTGGATCAGGTCCATCCTGCACAAGACAGTTAGAGCAAGGCTTTTGAGAGAGGATGTCGTTCGCGACGCCATTGCGAGCCTTGAGGTAAGCAGTTGGTTCACCGTGAAATGTATAGGAGAGGACAAGCACTCACATATTAACTCACTAGGGCGATGGTACTTTATACGCGTGGATTGATGATCAGCGTAGGAGACTCAGTAGCATGCATCGATAGAAAGCTGGGATCTGGAATTCTTGTTTTCATCATCTCTGCTAGCGGAGTTGACGTGCATGACTGTAAGATAGACTCATACATCTAGATCTGTAATATTGCACATTGTATAGGTTAGAACTTCATTCAGGACAAAAAGCATATATCACGGAATGCTAGCGAACTTATTTGACAGTTAAAGACATGCAACGTGCAGCCCTGGGTTCTGTTATAGAGGTACTTTAGTCAACAGACGGCCTACTTGTTTTGGTCGAGCCATCATTCACCGCACCTCAACATCCTTCAGGTCCTTTCAGTAACGCGGTGGGGGTTCCTTGAATATACAAGTACGGTTTCTGGATCTATGACATAGAAGCGTCTGAACGCTAATCTTCGCCCTGGAGAAGCAAAGGTGAGTTGGGTCGCTCACGGGCATTTCATATAGAAAATGGAGGAAAGGGTGGTAGATTGATGAGCGAGACGAAGATAAAAGGCGAATGGGGATCGAGGGAAGCGGTCGACGGTGGTCGTATGCTGGAACTCCTATGATAAAAAACGAGTATTGCAATGTCTAACGTAGACGTAAGTCTTCTGTCAAAGATGGCTGTCTTCAGTACGTACGTGTGCATTGTATCATTTACTGGTCGAAAACTCAAGAAACAGTGATAGACCAGTCAGTCAATGAATATCGTTACCTTTTGCTGTTGTGACTTTCTTCTCTTTGAACCGTTTTATTCGATAGCACAGTATATGCAGCAGCGGAATTCTTCAGCGAGTAGCCATGGTATGCTGTGTTATGAACCGGAAGCTCATGAAGGTTGAAGAGAAAAAGGATGGCGACTCGAACGGCCCGGGCATCTGGCCAGCCTGAGGGCAATAAGCGCTGGTGCGCGACGTTCAAGTTGCCCCTGGCTAGTCCCACTTTCGTCTTTCTCTCCCTTCCCTACGTCTCACCTCACCTCGACAGTCACAAGGCCATCAAACCAACAACTGCCCAAGTCACAGCGGTCCATAATGTTCGAAAACTCAAGGTTCAAGCGTATGGCGCGTGCAGAACGCATGTCTTCATCGAGCTCTATCGATAGCGACGGGATACTGTGCCGATGTCGATGGCTTCACGGTCGTCGATAGGAGATTGGGGTGCTGAAAGGCAGAGCACAATGCAATGTTGGACGTTGGATCTAGGATTTGCTTCTGACAAACCTGAGCGGTGAGTCTGAGCTTGGGGTTGGTGCCTTACCTTGCTTTCACTCGTCCTCATCGCATAACTGATACCGTTCTTGCTCTGCAGGCTTACGACCCCCCAAAAGCTTGCTCTACCTTACTCCCTGTCGACTTGAAGAGACGGCATTCGTCTTTTTAACGAACTCCACGTCGTCCCCGTCGAGCTCAGTTCACCGTCGAACGTCCGATAGGCGCCTGGCGGGCATTGAATTAGGATTAGTAGGCGCCGGAGGAGTTGGTTATAAGTAGCGAAGTGTGATCCATCCGGTTTCCGCTCGGACTTGCAGATATAGTGCATACAGCGAATCAAGGGCCTTACTTGCACTTTCAGACCGAAGGCGACTTCCACTCCGACGCCTCGTACAGTGCAAGAGCAAGAGAGAAGGAGAAGACGACAGAACATAAAAAACGAAGATGAGCCTGACATCACGCCTCCTCCCCGCAAACCTCTCGAGCAACCCCGCGTTCAACGTACCGCCCCCCTCGTCCTCGTCCCCGTCTTCGTCCGGCACAGGAGGCGACGCGATCGACGAGGATGACTCGGCGGACGACGAACGCAAATTCGGGCGCTTCCCGGGCATGCTCCCGCCCGTCGACGTGTTCCCCGACCGGCTCGACGCGCCGCTCGAGGTCCAGCTCGCCGCGGTCGACTACTATCCCTCTGCGTCGTCGGTGCGCGCGGACGAGGCGCCGATCGCGCGGGACGGCGTGCACTGGATGATCCGCTGGCGCCTGCAGGACTTGGGCGGGTGCGCGCACTTCCGGATGCTGCATGTCCTCACCGAGCGGATCCTCCTGCCTCCCTCCCATTCCCCCGACTCATCATCGACTTCGACTTCGACTTCGACTTCGAGGCTACCCATATACAAAGACATCTACACGAACTGGGGGCCCATGACGAAATCGCAAGACGCCTCCGCGCTCGCGCACACACTCGCCGCGCCGCTCGGGACGCTCACGCTCGCGGAGCGCCGCGCGCTGGAGCGGCTCGCGGCTGGGGAGCGCGTGCGCGAGCCGGACGGGCGGTGGAACTGCCAGGATTGGGTGAAGAGTGTGCTGGCGCGCGCGGTGCGGGCGGGCTTGTTTGAGGAGGGCGTGGTGAGGGCGGCGGTGGGTGTTGTTAGTGTGAGTGATTATGACTATGGGTTATGTTTCTTCTTCTGACGTATGGTGATTGATAGAGCGACGAGTATCTGAAAGCCTGGCTCGAGGAGCATAAGAGCTAGATGGCCCGAGTTATTATCGGATTGAAAGGTTGATTGGTGTAGTTTTTTTTTGGTCTTATATACCTCGTTCGCTGTTTCAATTGCTGTTCTGTGCTTTCGTTGCATCTCAAATTGCTGTCTTGTAACAAAATCCAAATGTGTTTGTACGTTTACACCCATTTGCATAAAGGATGACAGTCCGTAAAAAAAGAGAAGTTTCGCGAGTAAAGGAAAGCCGGAGCTCGGGACGTATCGGCGAGAAGTTTCGAGCCTGTCGTCATTGGCTTGAAAAGAAATCAGCCAATGACTCTGCAGCGATTTTCGGCCGGATGACGACGTTCGGGGACCGATCGTGCCGTTTTACTTTATTCGGACAACATTCGCAGACCGACTGGGCTGCCTTACTTTATTTGGCTTCCCGGCACTTCGGCATTGCTCTTCACGTAACGGCCTCTTCTTTCTCTTTTTTTGCCCGACTGTCATCCTTTATGAAAATGGGTGTAAAAGCTGATGCGTTTGTTACCGCACTGAAGGTTCGAAGACCCGCAAGGCAGTCAGTGTTATTATAGTAGTCCGTCATAACTCCTGGCTCGGTTTTGTTTGAGACCTGGAATGGTAGGTAATTGGAAGGTTATTTGACATATTCACTCTCAAAGGTTTATACCAGGAACAGATACAGATAAGCTATTTGATATCACTCTAACACCATCGCAACCATCGACAGGTCTTTGAGAACAGAAATCTGACTTTACGCTCTGAGAGAAAAAAGTCAACTGCATGTGTTCAAGTTTCAGTTTGAGTGCGTTACGGAATTCCGCCTGCCAGCGATTCAAACTTCTCAGCGGCCGGTTTGATTAGCTTTGATGTGATGTGAGAAATTAAAGTTAAGTTTGGTGGGCTATTTTTAATTTGCTCAGTGATCTGATAGAAGGCTTTGATATGTGACAGGAGCGTGTAGTACGTCCGCAGTTCATTTGTTATCAGCTCTTCTTCCTTTCTTCTTCCTTCCTTTCTTCTCCTTTCCCGATTGTCACGGCGATTCTTCCGAGCGGCCGCGGCTAAGTAGGCGCCGGTGTGGTTTGTGGTTGTAGTTGTTAGGAGGTGAATGAACCACAGCCCTTCTTGAGTAATGAGTGCCGAGTCTCCGACACACTGGGCACAGCCCCCCTCTGTTCGTGGTTCGGAGCCTGGACATGTATGTACTCCGGCGATTCGGAAAAAAACTTGTTGAGGACAAATTCCGCACTTTGGGTCCTGCCAGCGACGACGAACAGAAGACAAAAGAGAAAACGCAGAAACGGACGGGATCATATCATGGAGCTTGGCAACACCAAATGCATCACGATCACGACATCATGATTTGACGTCGATGCTCAAAATCTTTTCTTCGGCCGGATTCGGCAGCAGTCATAAGCCCCGGGTCCCGGCCCCCTATCACCACTCGCACTGGTCGGCGCCAGTGAGGAACCGTGCGAACAAAGACTGTGGTTCCGGGGACCCGAGGTGTGAGTCAGAGCCGGATATGGGCGAAGTATATATACCGCGGGGGGCTCGTGCTTTGTTCCGTGTTTGCACGCCCGTTGTTCTTTCCCCCCCTTTCCGCGCTCTTCAGGTCTCGTGTCCCGCGTCATCCCACCAATACAAACCCACGCGCGCTCAGCCTTAGAGACTTTTCTTTGTCCTCCTCCTCTTTTTGCATACCTGTGGCCTCCTGTCTTTTGTCTTGAGTGTGTGTTTCCGTTCCATTCAAGCCCTTTGCTTCCGTGATTATTGATATGGTTTACCTTTCCCCTCCAGGACGGACGGACCGAGAAGGACAAGACGAGACAATTGGGAAAAGAGGACAGAGAGATTAGAACAAGAAAGAAGGACGCGTACAGCGGTTTACTTATATCATTCCGAGCGCAGCAAGTGTCAGAGGTGGCCAAATAACAGATAAGACCTAACGAACGGGAATGACGTCCGCCTCGTACATCCTCGTCTCTGCCGCCGACATCGAGCCCAATAAATCTCAAACGCACCTTGCTGCGGGCGCTGCTGCTTCATCCACAGCCACTGCCACGGCCAAAGCTTCCACAGCTTCAACGGCATCGGCACAGGCGCAGACAACATCGAAAAACACAAAGGCCCCGCTGAGCATCGGCCTTGGTCTGCCTTCAAGCCTCCCGTTCGGACTCGGGCTCGGGCCTCGCAAACGCACGTCGTCGTTCTCGTTCTCCGCCACGAGCGAGCCGCTGCGCAAGTATCAGAAAAAGATGCCGGTGATGAATTCGACGACTTCTTCGACAACAACGACAGTCACGACTACGACTACAAAGGTGGCAACGAGTACGTCGACAACAAAGGCGACGCTGACGATGGTGGCTGAGCCGCAGCAGCCTCCTGCATCGGCATCATCGGGGTCTGGAGGCCTTAGACGGTGCGCCTCGTATGCGAGTCTAAACACACTCGCCACCTACAGTCCGCAGGCTTCCTCAGGCTCGACGACGACGACTGCAACGTTAACCGAAGTACCTTATAAACGTTCGCTGCGCTACCAGCTCGACCAACGAGACAGGCGCCGCGCCATCGCAGCCAAACTAACCCCCGGCTGTCCGTCGATGCTCACCTTCCCGTCCTCTTCCTCTTCATCCTTCTCGCTCCCGTCTTCGACATCGACGTCGGAAACGGAATGTGATATGAACATTCCACCAGCACCACCCGCGCCGCCCGCGCCTGCACTGCAAGACCACGCGATCCCGCTCAAGGTCAAGTGCAAGGTCTCGCGCAAAGCCCTCCCGCCCATCCAGATCCCCAGCGCCTCGCGCCCCGCCCCTCCACCGCCCGTCTCCACCATCTCACCGAACGGCCCACAGCCAACACCCTCAATCCGCCATCACTCGCCGCCACCCGCACCCTGCCTCCCGCGCGCGCGCCCGCTCTCCCCGCTCTGCCCCGCAGACTACATCCCGCGTGCCCTGAACGGTCCATGCAGTGCGTTTTTCGCGACGCTCCCGAACGCGCGGCGCCCGCGCGGCCGCCCCGAGGCAAACTGGGCGAAGCTCGCGCTGTGTGCGCGGTTGCGCGCCTCGGAGGAGGGAAAACAGATCCTCCGCGTCGGCCCGCGGCGCGCGCGCGCGATGGGGTTGTTGAGGGAGGAGACGAAGGAGGAGACGAGGTTGACGGACTTTGATCGGGCGTGGAGAGAGGGCGAGGCGCTCCGCGCGAGCTTGGGCATGTGCTCCGCCTCCCCGCCTGTCGATACGGGCATGGACGCGGCGATGGGGTACGAATATGGGTATGGCGGCGGGTTCGACCTCACCGAGGCGACGCGGGAGCTGGAGGAGCTGGTCCGCGACCAGGATCGGCAGAGCGAGGAGATGGGGCTGTTTGAGATGGATGTGGACGAGGACGAGCAGCAGCAAATGCAAGTGTCATTTCCTGAATCTGGTTCTGGCTCGGGGATCAGGGAGGAGCAGCTCGACCTTAGTCTCTCGTCGCCGTACCTCTCGCCGGCGTACGCCATCTCCTCCCCGAGCCTCACACTCGCCGAGCTCAATTTCGCTCCTGCGTCATCGGGCTTAACGTGCCCGCCGTCTCCGGCGCTGTCGTTCGCGGCGGGCGATAGTTTCGACGCGTCTTCTGATGAAGAAGCTGATAAGGACGCGGAGGGCGAGCTGGACCCGGACGTGTTCATGTTCGACGCGCCTGCGGCTGCCTGGCCGAAGTCCCCGAAGTCGTCGATCGCGGTTACGTTCACTGCGCTGTCGAGGCACGCAAACCCTATTCCAAAGCCGAAGGCGAAGTCCCTCGGTAAACGGAACCAGCCTGTGGTGCATGACGAGGTGGTGGTGGAGGAGGAGCGGGAGGGGTGGAACCTCGTCGCGTACCCGTTTCCCTCGATGGGGATGACCATGGCGATGGGGGGCTTCGATGTGCCGGCGACGACGACGGCGGGTAATGGGTGGGAGGTGATCGAGCGGAGCCAGGCGGTGTTGGAGGCGTGTGCGTAGATGCGCTATTTCAATTTTTTGATTTTTTTTGTACTGGGGATGAGATTGCGTGCGCGTTCTGGTGAGTTTTGTTTTGGATTTGGTGGAGGGTGAGGGATGCTGACGATTTGTTGTTTAGGATATTGCGACGATTCGTTGTTTAGGATATTGCGACGATTCGCAGTGGGCGCTGACGCGACGCGCGACGCGCAATGGATTGCGTAATGCGCGACTACTGGCAGTTAGGCAGGCCGTCCTCTGGCACTCTCCGCGCAGTCCGCGTCTCGAAGCCTAAGTTTCGTCGAGACGAGACGGGATATTCTCAGCCAGAGGCATGCCATGCCATGCCAACGTCACATACTCCGAGCATCTTTTTTCTCGCAGTGGCGGAGACGTGATTGATGTCTTCTTTGATTGATTGATTGATGGACGGACGGCCGGACGGGCGGGTGGTCTTGATGGGTTTGATGGAAGACTCGAAGACTCGAAGCTTGATTAATTGAAGCCCGTGATTGTTGCCGCTGCCGTTCTTCATGAATGATGTCGTCCGTTTCCGGGCAGTTTTCTGTCGTCCTCTCCGTCCTCTCTCGCTTACAAGGCTTCGAACACCTCACCTTCCCGTGTACCTACTCACCCACTCACCCGTCCGCTCGCTCACCCGGGACTTGGCCGTATCTCACCTCCTCACACCAAACTCATCGGACCGTATACTTATGTATACTTATTCATCTTCCTTCATCTTTAACCTACCTCATACACACACGACTTATCTCATTTCATCCGTCTTATATAACAACATCACACACTGCATACTATACCCATCCTCATCCTCATCCAGTCACATCTTTATATACGCAATACCGAAATCTGTAGCCATGGAAAATTTCTTCTTTTCTTTTTCTTTTTTCTTTTTTCTGTACTATTCGTCTCGTCTTGTCTCGTCTCGTCTTTGCTCGTGTCTCTTTTTCGCTTCATTATTACGCATACTTACTACTCAACTTCGTTCGTAGTACCCTCAAGGAATGTGGACCTTGCGTGGACCTTTTTTGTTTATACTGTAATATATTGTACATATGACACTCTGATCGACTGATTGTTGATTGGGGTTGTCGATTGATTGATTGAATGTAAATAGCTGGACTACTGGGACTACGTGCAATGCAGAGTTGAATTCTTTTTTGGGATGTTCGACAGTCGGTATCTTGACGAAAAAGATTAATTAATTTTCTTTCTTCTGATAAAGTGTTTTACGATTACAAACGATCACAAATGCAAAGGACAATTAACTAATATCAGCGGCATGGCGCAGTGGTTTAGCGCGCAAGGCTCATAACCTTGAGGTCACTGGATCGATACCAGTTGTCGCTATGTAGTTTCGACCATGAGCTTTTTCTCCTTCCCCTCAATCATTTATTTTTTTTAATTGCATCCACCAAGCGGTCGGACGTTCTCTATCATGATGCTAGCGATTAATTATATTTACAGCGGGTCGTTGATCATGCAGTTATCATATACTGTTTTGAACCGACTATGTACTAGAAAATATGTGTGTTAGTTGTACTTGGTATTCTAAGTAGAGAGAGAGAAGGGGGAGTCTTTCAACTGAGATCAGTCCTTGGTTTTATTCTGCGTTGTTGATTCGGAGTACAGTAATCAAGAGACGAAATGTGACGGCCGGGGAGTCTTGCTATGAGTTTATAGTTGTTTGTGTACCATTGCAACGACCGGCCCAGCCTCCGAGCCTGAGCTCGACGCGCTATTGTCTGCTGTCGCCGCCCAAATACGTCGCCTCCGAATAATAACTGCAGGCCCATCAATTGACTCCTCGCGTATGTGTGCAGATGGCTGCCATACGGGTATGTGTGGATACTTTTATTGTGGTGGGTGAGTGTTATGTAAGTGAGGTGCTTGGGATCGAGGTGGGTGTTATCTCGATTCTCTTGATCTCGGTTTGCTGTTCGTCTTGGGTGCGGATCCGTGGTCCTTGGCCGGCGTGTCAATCGTGCCTGTGTGCTTTTTTCTCTTCTTATTATTGCCCACCGTCTCCCCACCGCCTCCTCCTCCTCATCTCATACTCTTCGTTCTTGACCACGACCACGGCGACTCGTCCGTCCGCCCTCCTCTCTCTCTCTCTCGACGGTCATTACTCTCCGTGCCCGCCACGCACATAACTCAAGCACGGTGAACTCGGCTGGCACTGGGTTCCCAATTCCTCTGACGTTCGACGTTCGAAACCAAGCCAAGGTTGAAACCTTTGCAGCACCGCTCGACACCGACGACACCGACGCGCACTTTGTTTCTTCGCTTTCGATTCCGTTTCGACCTTCGTTTTGCGTCGTTTCTAAGAATATCTAACTTACACGACGCTTGCAAAGACGCGTGCCACGGCTGGTCTTGGTGCCACTTACTTACTTATTCTTATCACACCTTCGTTCGATCTTGTTTTGCGTTGAACGCGCCTTTTTCATATATAAACGACGGGAATCCTCTGCGTCGTTATTCTTATTTCGACTTCAAAACCTATAACGCGAGAGTTCGATTAGAGCGACCAGATGGGTTATACGACGTGTTGTCTGCTTTTTGTGCTATCGTCATGCTTGACGCTTGTGTCTGGACACATTGGTGCGTTTCTATGAGTTCGTTCATCAAGAATGCCAGTTCTAATGGAGATGTGTAGCGCTCTGGCATGAATCGATGTGGGGATTTAACGTGACCTCGCAGATGTTTCCTTACGATAACCGCCCTGTCGCGCCTCTCCAACAATACACCTTCGACCAATGGTGGTTCGTAAGTACCAATTTCTCACCTCCAACCTCGAACCAATTCTCATCTACTTCCGACGCTTTTGAAGCACAACCACCTCGCCTTCCCGCCACCGGCCAACACATTCATGTCGCTCCCGGCCGGCGGGAAAGTCACGACCGAGCTCGCGTGCACCAAGTCCGCCACAACGCTCTTCGCGTCCTCGGGCGGGGGCGACATCCAGAAGGGCAACGACCCCTGCCCGGGCTCGCCCCCGACGGAGTACCACACGCAAGGGCCGGACGACCTCAAGGGCTGTGCGCTCGCGATCACGCACCAGAGCGACGTCACCAAGGTGAAGCCCGGGGACTTTGCGGTGTTCAGTGTGAACCATACGTGTGTGTGGAATCGCTTCACGGACTTTGCTGTCCCGGAGAAGATGCCGGCGTGTCCCGAGGGCGGGTGCATCTGTGCGTGGTTCTGGATCCATTCGGTGAGCAGTCTATGTCTTCACGAGGATGAGTCGGTTTTGCTGAGTTTGTGTTGCGCTGCAGGCGGATGCGGGCAGCGAGCAAAGTGAGTTCGCCTCTTTAATCAACATTGCCACCCAGCCGGTTCTGACCTTCGATTCTCTAGACTACATGAATGGTTTCCGATGCAATGTCACCGGTGCCACGTCTACAGTGCCCATCGCCACGAGCCGCGTCCCGCGTCGGTGTGGTGCCGACCCGGATTTCAAGAAACCGGACGCGGCGCCGTGGAACTGCACCTACGGCGCGAAGCAGCCATTCTACTGGTTGCAGAAGGAGCAGAATAACGTGCGTATCTTGCACTTTCCCGTTTCTTTCTTCCAGGCCACTTGAACCCAACTAAAACGCACTCCCCCGGTCACACAGATGTTTGAGGGCGAGCACGCGCCGCCGTACTACCTCGACCTGTACGGCTTCGCGGACGGCGCGCAGGCGGACATCTTCGCGGACTCGCCGCTGCCGGTGTTCGACGCGCAGGGTGTGCAGACGGGGTTCGCGACGCGTGGGGCGGATGCGGCGACGACGGTGGCGGTGGTGACGCCGACGGGGACGAGCTGGCCGACGACGCTGGCGTCGAGTGCGCCTGCTGCTGCTGCGACTGCGACTGCGACTGCGACGGCTTCGAGTGCGGGTGCGGGTGGTGCGAGCTCGAGTGCAGCTGCGCCGAGTGCCTCGAGCTCGAGTGCGTCTACGTCGTCAACCGTGGCTGCGCAGCCGACGTTGGCATCAGGCTCTGGATCAGGGTCTAGCAAACAATGGTGAGTTCCTTTTCCTTCCATTCCTAAAGCCGTTGAACGGTTCGCTCATTTCTTAATTTGCACAGCCATCTTCGACAGAGCGCGTTCTCGACGCAGGGCCATTCGAAGCGGAGGCGGAGGCATAATCACAACAAGAAGCGGGAGCTGTGGCGCTGAGCGTTCGCAGTTGCAGCCGATATGCACTGTTTCTTTACTTTCCTACGTGATTTTGTCTCTCTTGGCTCAGAATATGATTTGATACCCCCCCCCCCCCTTTGATGCTTATATACCAGTTTCCCCTCCGCGCTTTCATGTAGCTTTCTTTTCCGTTTTTTTTTTCTCTTGATACCACCAGGGTTTAGGGCTTGCTCGACGCTTGTCCTCCTCGACTTTTACCGGCTTTCAAAGTCATGTTCTTATGCTGTAGCTGTACGTACCTGGATACACCCTTGTAGAAAAATATTGTTATCGAGCTAATGCTATCGATTTTTCTTGATACAACTATGTCCTTTTTCTTTTTTTTCTTTTTGACTAGATAGGGATGAGGTTGACTCGGAGAAACATGAAGTGTGACACATCATGTAGTATAGCCACTGTGCTTCTTCGCTGATGCCACGTACGCAGTCGGAGGTGAGCGTACCGCCGTACTCTCTCATCTAGCTCTGATGAACGCAATGAGCTCTGGAAAGTTTCTCGTTTCCTCGCTGTGGAGAGCGAACTGGACTCTGGGACGTGGGCTTACTTTGTTTTCAGCCTGGGCCCAGGGGGTCGTCGACTGGCTTGTTTTTCGGCTGTGCTTCACGAGTCGAGGTGCTCGTGTTCGTGACTCGGACTCTACCTGGATACTTTGGCCTGTGAAGGATGGTATTGGGTGTAAGAGTGCTTGGGATGAAGGGCTGGGCTGTTCGTGTAGTTGGAGTCGGAACCTGCTCTTTTGGTCTCTCTGACTCCTGAACTCTTGGACTTGGACTCTTGGGTGTAAACAATATCGCAAGCGGCGCTCGATAGCAGCCTTGAGGAGTTTGTAGAAAACACCCTGGAGGAGGGTGCTGAAGTGGGGGATTTAGAGCGTACACTCGCAGTCGCCTTGGTGAGTAACGTTTCTGGGGAGTGACTTATGGGTATTATTGTCCTCGGAAGCTAGAGTGGCATGGCGTTCATCGAATTGGTGCCTAGGTACAGAGGTTAGTACGCTTAGTTGCGCTCATGATATGGGGTAAAGTCATACTCACCTGTGTATTATGCGTATCTCGGGAAGAGGCACGTATGGGCTGGAGGAGGGAAACGGAGCGCACCAAGCTTGCGTCAGGCGACTCGTATAGCCTGCCCCAGGCCCGGGTATAAAAAGGACAGGTACTTATGGACTCGAGACCTGGTCATTGAGGTATGAACTCTTATTTGTGCTAATGATATGGGGAAAGGATCTATGCTCACTTGTGTATTCTGAGTTAGTCTCCGGGCCCAAGTGGCAGGGAATGTCATAGTCCTGAATCTCCACTGCTGAGCAACCTAACTTGATGACTATCAGGTTATCATCCTGTGCATAACGAACGCCGTTGAACCAAGTCTGCAGAATTTGTTCTTAGAGATGGAAAGTCTACAAAACTGGGTGCCTATAACACTGTCGAAGCCCCTGCACCTTTATACTGGGGATCAAAACTCAGAGCTAAAACTCGTCTACGTGCCTTTGCTTCCCCAGTACACTGCATCGACTCCTCTAATTAATATCTTGGCTGATCAGAGGCTAAGCATTGTCGCACCCGGGAGTATACTCGATTCCCCCTTGTCTCGAGATATCCACGAAGGGAATGGAAGATCAATCCAGCTATTTGTCTGATATTCTAATTTCAGCTGTTATGAACAAGACCACGATGTAATATGCAGAAGAGAAGGGATATGAAGCAAAGAATACCAGTGTCAAGTCTCGTTATTAGTGAGTCCTTTTATTAGTAGCGCATTGGTTTAAACGATTGACGCGCAACAAAGGACAGGTTTGGTATTTGTGGTTTCACCAATGTGTGGTTGAAACGTGACACGGGGCGCGCCTTTGTAACTTCAGTCGCGTCCACCCTCGTCTCTTCCTTTACTCCCACCATCGTCTCATCCCCTCTCCTCCTTTCCCTTCCCCCTTCCGCAATCCAACCTCATCTACACCATCTGGCCTCCAGAAGCTGAGGCAGATATGGAACAGACTAACAACGCCAACGAGACTGCTCACGACAATCCGCAGTTTTCGCAACAGAATCCGAATGTAAGTCTTTGTGCGTCGAGCCGTCCGACTTCCCCTTTACTGAGTAATGTCAACAGCCACTCGGGATCGATCTCACACAGAATCTGGAGGAGCGTAAACAGGCGGTCGCCGCTGCATGTAAGGCAGGCTATCAAGGCGAAACGCTTACTTTGGTACCTCCTTCTCCCGCGCATAGTCAGGGAACCGCAGGTCCCCTCAATCAATCCCCTGCGTATCTGCATCATCTGCCAGGTCGTCTCCCTCAGTCTCTTTCCCGAGCGCCTCAGAGCACGGGATATGTTGAAGTTTCAGGCATGGGACAACCCACTATGCAGCAGCAACATCGAACAACACAACTCCCTTACCCCCCGACGATGCAGCATAACGCTATGCCAACTCCGTATATGCAAAACCCGGCTAGATCGATGCCTGCGCCTCAGGTGTACCAGGCGGCTGCTCATCATGGGCCAGCGGTGATGATGCCCTCCTCTGTCGTGAATCAGTACGTCGATGCGCACGCTGGACATCCGGCTCAATCGGTGAACATGCCACAAGCGAGTCACATGCCTCCACCTCAACACGTCGGGCCTGGCGGTTTACAACATCCATCACGGGTCCAGGACCAGAATGTCGCCCCGGGTACCGCGCAAGCTCACTGGCAGGCAAGTGAAGCTGTGAAATCGCAGCCACCTCCATATCCAAGTAAGACATGGTTAAGGACATTGGTACAGAGGTTGAAGAAGCACGTCCAGGAGGAGGGCAGCCGAGATAGAGAACTGGAACGAGATACCCTAGCCTTTCTGAAAGGCGCTTTGGATGGCATAGACCAGGCGAAGGCCGCTGTCATCCGAAACAACGTGCCTGGATATAATGGCGCGCAGCAAGTTCAGCAGCAGGTGAAAATGGCGACACAGCAGACAAGCGTGCCCACCCAGGTTCAGATGCAGCAACCTGCACCTCCGCAACGAATCTACGCCCCGGCAATCGCAAGGACTAACACTCAAACACTCAAGTCTGCGCCTCGGCCTCGGTTCATCGTCCCCCCGTCAGATGCGAAATATCCAATCGCTCCCGAGCATTTTACTTGGGCTCCACCGGCTCCGACCCCGCAGCCTGAGTTGCTACAAGGTTCAAGCCGACAGCCAACTCAACACCAAGCTCAGCAGCCTCTGCCTGTGTTGAAGACCCGCGCCCCTCGGAGCCGTGCAACCAAGGGGAAGGGGAAGGGAAAGCGCAAAGCAGACATCATAGACTTGACGAGCGACATTGAGCATGATGCAGGCGAGCCTGCGGCCAAGCGATCGAGGCCGTATCCCGAGTGGCACGGCCCACGCCCTGCCCCGCCCGTGCCAGTTGCTCAGGTCCCAGTAGCGCATCCTCAGGCTGCTGTCCCATCCGCGATGATCGCCGACGTAGTTCAACCTGCACTCGTGAAGAGTGTTCCCGGCCCGATTATCGCATCCGATCTCGATTTCCTTGGACAGCAGGAGGGGCCTTCGTCGACACCTGACATGTCTAACATGTCTACTACTGTGCCTAATATGCAGCGTGAATCCTTCAACGACGGGCGCACATCGGGAGCTCATACTGAACATCTACGTCAGAGTGTGCCAATTATCCCATCTGGTCATACCGCTCTTGTCGTGACACCCTCTGAAGCTCCGCAGCAGCCTGCGCCAGCAATGCTTGACGGAATCTCAGAGGAGTTATTGGCTGAGCAACTGATCGATTTCTGTAATAAATTGCCTGGAAGACAACTCACGGACAATATGGGGAACAACGTGTTTTCTCCCGTGACTGGTGTTGAAGAGCGCACCACTCCATCCGATTCGACACTGGCCACCTTGTCGACGACAGAAGGCAGTTTGTCGGCGTCAGAGCCTATTTTACCTCCTCCAGTAGACGTTTCTTCTGCATCATCTGCAAGTTTCCAAGACGGGACATCGGCAGAACCAGAGTCATCGAACCATTTTTTGGTCGCTCCAGCTAACGCCATTGTTTACACAATGAATGGCCGCTCACTCTTAGAAGAGCTCTATTCGAACGATGATCCGCTTGGATATGTTCAAGACAATATTTTCTATTCTGCCACTGATAAATAAGTGATGTAACATGTTTCCACTCCTCCTTTACACCGCATACAAATGTGTTACCGTCTCTCTTCCTCGTTGCAATACCTTATATCCTTATCTCTTTCTCTGTATCTTTCCGTTTCTGAAATTGGCTCTATCATCTCTGCCGCTGTCTTATTATACTAGCATGAGGACATCATATAGTTTACATGTCACAGCTATTATGTATATCATGAAATAATATTTCATTGGACGCTAATGAGATCTTTTATTGGTTTTATTTATTGACACAATTACTCGGAGGTTGAATGTTATATGAACGTGCAATGTACAAAAAGGGTGAGTAAGGTGATATGACTCAGCTGGTACTAATAGCTTTTTATAAGCAATTCTCGGGCTTCTTCTCTTCCATCTACATCCCACTGACTATGTATTTGACGGCCCTTAAAAATCTATCCTATTATACTGCATGGCATTAAGCCGACTTGCTTGAAAATTCTGATCTGCAAAGCTGCCCTTATGCCTCTTCCTTTCGTTCACAAACAGTTTAGATTAGTTTCCCTGAAATTCCGTGTTGTTATAGCGTAATTCACGGGTCTGTGGGGCTTTTTGAGATGGGTTACTGATGTTTTTCACTCAGAATCTCAGTTCCGAGTCAGTGCATCAGAACTACTATTGACGCTCTCTTAGAATAGGAGCTATCATGGAGAACTATGTACTTCTCGTTGTGTGATGAGTTTATCAGGCCGAGCCTCACTCTCAACCCTTTTGAGGCATATGATGTGCTCCTGCAGCTGATCTCCCTCGAGAACGGGAGAGACATATGCCCTGAGACGTCTACATATGATAATATAATAAAGGATCTCCACGGATATTTCGAGCAAGCTGTAAGTGTTATCACTTGTCTATACTATGCTGCTTGCACTCATGGCACACCAGAACTGCAAGCGGTAGCTAATCAACGAGGAGCTCGCTCTTTCTAAGCTTCAAAGAATGTGATTATTCCTTGTCTCCGTCGGCCAGAGATCCATCGAGGTCGTATACAATCTCGTCCTCATTGGTCACACTAATGCGCTTACGGGGCCCTTGAAGACACAGAGGAACTACTAGTACAACTTGAATATTATCCGAGTCAGAATAACCCAAAAGCCAGGAGAAGAGAAGCCTTACCTCCGTCGACATCCAGTACTAGCGTACTGGAGGATATAAGCCCGGTGTCTTACTCTGGGGTCTATCATATATATATGGATATCTTCAGGAATTCGAGGCTCTCTAGTTTCAAGTCGGAGTCCGATAGTTTGCCATTGGCAAAGCATTAAAAGGCCTAAAATGTTCTGTGATTTCCCCACATCTATTTGTGTACTCCGAATCACCTCCGCAAGCATTGATACATAAGAGATTAGCATTGAGAAGCACATCATTCTGTCATTCATCCGACAGTCAATGAATGACCAATTGAATGCACTCGGGACATCACCGGGGACTTCAAGTTCGAGATTTCGCACGCTTATTTGTCCCTATTTGCCTACGGGGTCGATACTTGTTTTTCTCTCTTCTCATTTTTGCTACCATATCTCATTCACCAGTAACCGGGCAAAGTTATTAATTCTTCATGTATGACTCCTATGATTCAACTACAGACATCGGTGCTAGCGACTAAATGGAAAGTGACCTCACTTTCGTCTCACCCTCCCCTGACCGAAACACTCACAATTAAGGCTATGGTGACTCGGACTCGTTAATTGGGTCATAGAGGTGTGACTTCATACAGTACTATTAGTGCTAGTATACTACTAACAAGCTTGAGATAGATGCTTGTGCAAAAATCATCGTATAAATCCCTGAAACGTCGTGCTCCGAGTCGTTCAAGCACTACAAGTAATGCTCTTGAACACAGCAGCCAGCAGAGTAAATGAGGAACATGACAGGGACTGGTCTTCACGGGACTGCTCGGGATCGTTTAGTCCTCGCTTCTTCAACGATTGGAGCTCTGTGGTAAGTTTCACTCCCCGCTACGCTTACCGTGAATCCGCCAACCCCTTCTCATCTACAATATGGACCGACACGACTAGCTATAGCCTGTCAAATACTCAAGTCCAAGATTAGGTATGATGAAGAACTCAAGTTTGGCTTCTATCTCGTCACATCATCCTCGGTCTTAAACACATCTGCACCAGAACCGGGACTCTATCTTACATAACGTCTGACGGCAACCAAAGGTCTGATGTCCACCTACAATGATCTTGACGAGCCACGCCATAGCACACCGGGTGTTCTGGTCTCAAAACCAGATATCTTTTCCCTTGCGTCAAGACGGGCATTTTGCGAACGCCATTACCCATGGCGTAGCAAACCTTCTCGATATTAACCCGGGCAGGATTTCGCATGACCTCTTACCATCTTCTTTATTCGGTCAAAGAACCTGTGAAAGGATGCGTGTCCTTCCATAGTCAATGAGCTATTGCAGACTGATCAATTTCTGCGGTTCACCCGACAGCATTTTGACGCTACTTTTCATATTGTAAGTTCATTTGCTTTGTTCAACTAATCGTTCATCTATATCATTCATCTCTCTTCTTCCATATAACAGTGTCCAAAACACCTGGCCATGATTGATGAGCCTATTTAGGTTAGGCCACGGAACATGGCACCCCAGTAAGCGGGAAAGTGCTGATCAATATTCCAGCATACCAGTTTGTTCTCTGTCAAAGTGCTAATATCTCCTTTGAGGTGGGCAGTGCATTTCCTGTGTTCGACATCCTGTGCATCGACCAGAGTAAGGAGTAAGATGTACACGCGGAAAGATGAACTTTATAGCACAGCCGACCGTGGGTACTATTGGGCGCTACGGTCTTTAATATGCCTACGATTGAGTCGTATCCACCGCATTGCAGCCACGTTCAAGTTGACGTGCTACGCATGGTACTATATATATGAGAGACGAGTCGTCGTTGAATCTCATGCACCCAAACGTATCCCCCCAGTTCTCCCAGTGTTGTCATCCCCAGTTTCCATGCCGAAAATCAAACCGAAAGCCATTCTAGCCAGAGTGATTCTTGGAGAAGGGTGGCAAGAGAGGAATAACTCGGATTACCTACTATACATGGGTTTTGAACGCCGGCTTCCAGCGCTTGCACAAGTACATTCGAAACTGGCCTGCGACGACGACGACGATGACGGAATCTCCATCATCTCAACATCGACGACTGCAACCGTCGACAACCAGCCAGGGACTGGTCGTTACCTCGACACGTACATATTCCAGCCAATGGGAAGGCGGATCGAGAGGCTGGCTATGCGCTTCACGATCGGGTCCCTCCACCCCGCCCGCATCGCGCAGTATATCGAGGCAGGCGGCCGACTCTTCTTTTCCTATTATTCGAGTTCAGCGACTTTACATGACGTCGCTCCGGATATTTTTTCCGATATTCCGAATGAATCGGTGGTTGTTGCTGGGATAAATGGTCTCGCGAAGCAGACACAGTACGCATCTGAAACTTCTCCGCGGAAGGAAGGAATACACTCAACCTTTTTCAGGTCAAACTCAATCGACAGATCAGCATGTGCTCTTGCCGCGCTCATTCGTGTGTCCATGACTCCATACTCAGGCTGTGGCCGGATCTACTCCAAGGTTTCTCGCATCGATCCCATATTCCAACTGGAAACGCTCGCTGTATCTCTTCCTTGCTCACACCCAGACAGGAAGTGGTTTCTTTTGCTGGTAAAGCTTGCGAGGGAAACTGTTATCGTAGTAGGAAAACGACGTCTCGATGAGAAATCCTCCGATCTAGTCTCAGAGAAAGGCGTCTGGCAAGTACGGCCTTCGCCCGAAACTGCTCAAAATCTACGGCAACGACTTAAACAGGTGTTGATGGCATACAGGTGTGCCCTTGACTTTCTATCAATCTAGAACAAAACAAGTTAATCTCATCTGCAGACTCTACGGCTTTGATGCTCCTGAGTACATTATAGGTGAAGCGTCCGCTATTTGTTCAGAAGCCGAGTCTACCTACATATATTGGAACGCACGAGGCGATGCATATATGCACATTGCGGAGACCGTCTATTTCACTGTCATATTCGTTCTTCAATCGATTCACGAGCTGGCCGATTTCGCAAGGAGTACAGCAAACAGACACATCTATATGGTCGTAGAAACATTAGCTTGTTGGATGGATGCAATTGTACATCATTACTTGGATCAATCTACCGGTTTTAGGGGAAGATATGATATGGATCTACTGAAGATTAACATTGCATTACGCAGTCTGGCTCTTGTGTACGTACTCATGAAATACTGCTGTGGGCTCCTTTGCTAAGTCAGTGAAGTTGATTCCTCTTATAATTATAGGGACGACGGAACCGAACATATGTTGCTACCGGAATCATACATAGCTTACCGTGATTTAGGAGTTTCTGACAAGGCCGCACTTCCCAGGAGGTATCGAGATGCAACAGAATGGACCGAGGAGGCTGCCCCGATTCAAAGCCTCATCGAAGCAGCAAAGCTAAGGACTCGGCGACTTCTAAGATCGTTCGATGAGCTCCAAAGAGAGGTTTGGGAATGTGCATCACAGAACACCAGCTTTACCTCGCAAGCCGAGTTAGATGCGGATCCTTATTGGAATTTCCTTCGCGACTTTGGAGAGGTATGGTGGAAGCACTGGGAGAGCACACTCGCACGAGCTCGCAGAGTGCTAGTTCCGGAGAATGATTTGACAGAAGAATTCAGAGTTGCTCGAAGAATTGGGCTGCAATGTGATCCGGGGGATGAGGAAAAGTGGCGACATGTCTTTGATCAGAGAAATTGGGGATACTACGAGCTACATCGCCTCTCGCGACACAAATGGGGACGGTACCTTCGTTCGAACATGGACTGGGACTGGGATCTTGGATCGTGCATGAAACGTCTCTTCAAGTCCGAGAAGCGGAGTCGAGTAGGATCTTCTTGGGACATGCAGATCCAATCGGCTTCAAACCCTACAACTGATGTGGGTGCGGGACCGGGAGGGATGTTGAAGATATCAATGGAGGAAGCGCAAGGTAGCTTACCGAGGGAGGTGCAAGTTGCGTACAAGACTGCGACGGGCGAGACCCAGTACCTGACGTTCGCCCCACTGTCTCCAATTCCGGGTAATACATCGGTCTCAGAACGCCCTTGTATTACTGAGCCTTCTACCGCAGAACAGTCAAGGAAAGCGACTTTTGAAGGAAGGCAAGAGATTGATGATCCGGAGGCCGGTACCTCTTCCTCGACTATATCACTTCTCAAGGCATTTGAAGCTAGTTCGGTCGAGGAGGTTCGTAATGTCTGCGAAGGGAAGAATATTGAGGTTCAAGCGAGAGGAGACGTGATATCAATTTGCTCGCTAGACTAGGTCCATGCAAAGGAGGTTTGCGATACCACGCATACCCACTTGCGAGATTTCTATGTTTCATGTCTGTCAGACTTCTTGTAAATACCGAAATTTGTGACGTACTGTAAATCATCGATATATGTGGATATAGACAATGAAAATCAAAATGCCAGAATTGCTAGCTACAAAATAGAAAGGATTGGCATGCCAATCGACAGCCCGATAAGCACCAATGTATCAAAGAGATCGCCAAGAGGCGACTACTTTTGTGAAGTATGCTTAGTTGTCATCCAGCAGCACTACGCAACACCGGGTGGTGGCAGATTGCAAAAATGGGCAGGGGATCGAAAGCCAGAGGTCAAAATGGAGTTTCCCACGCGTATTTGTCCTTATTTGCACGTGGTCGATGGCCGAGGCTCTTTCAAACTTTGTTTTCTTCCCCTTTCTTCTCAATCTTGCCACCAGATCACCCAACAACAACGCTCTGAAATACGTTTATTTACGTCAGAAAGATCAAATTCAGTAGATGTTGCATGAACTCTCTACTTCACCTGGTAGACTTGAAGCTCGCTGGACAACGACGTCAACTTCGACTGTGAATCATCTTGCTATCCTTGGAACTCGTTCAGGCATTTCTCTAAGTCCTGCTCAAAATCATCATCACTGGCTCCACTTGTCAGCTCTGATCAGAAAACTCGACGAAACGCCGCTTTTCCAAACACCAATACAACTTGAAATGCTCGTTGACTTGGTGAGGGCCCTCTCACGCCCTGCTTACTCTCCCTATAGACGGGGACGTCTACGACACTCCTGAACCGAGCTATGCAAGCCCAGTAGTCACAGTACAATCATATGCGTGAAGATCTTGGTACAAAGTCGATATTAATCTAGAGAATATTGACAAATGATTTTGCACCAAGTTTCCTGTGATTCTTTAGGTCTCCTTGGAGTCTTGATCGGCAATGCTTGCTTCATGATCTACTCGGACAGTGGAGGAGATCAGATAATGATGAGACTTCGTAAGTTCTGTTAAAACATATAGCGACAGACTATAACTCCCACATTGCTTGCTCGATATGTAGCGCAGCCGCGACAACATAGCTCGCATGTCCGATGGACTTTTGGTTGGCTCGCAGTAACTCTCTTAAAAGGTGCGCACTCGGTATCACCTTGTCCCTTGCTCATCCTCACAGATATTCACATTCCAGTAGTCGGAGAATCACCTCTCACTCTGCAATGAGCTGATCAGGCCGAGCCTTACCTTCATTTCAATGCATACGGTGTGTCTTCGCAACTGGTTTCTCTTGAGAACGGGAAGTATATCAACCCCAATGCGTCTGAATATGAAAATACGATGATGGATATACGAAGGGAACTCGAACTAGCTGTAAGTGCGTTCACTTGTCTATACTACGCTCCTTGCACTCAAGTGATCGCTCTCTCCAAGCTTCCAAAGACGCCACCACTCCCGTCAGCACCGATAGGAGGTCCGTCGAGCTCGCACATGGCCTCTGGTCTTTAAGGGCAGACGTACTTCAAGCATATGGATGCGACGAAAAGAGATTGGGCGCCAATTTAGTGATCCAAGGAACTTCCATATTATCAGGGCAATGCGAAGCCGAAGATGGGAAGCCCGTGTTCAGAGAGATTGCACCGCCTTCCGCAATCTCCACTTCGTTGGTATTGGAGGATATGTACCCGGCGTCTTACCTATGAAATCCTTTATACGGGTCACGGTATTTTGTGGAACGGAGGACGATGCTGGGCGCTTTTGTTTGGAGGCCAACAGGCAACAGCGCATCAAAGCATTAAGTGATGCCTATGTCCTCTTTCAATTTTAGCGTTGTACTCCGCTAACATATCTCTTACGTGTATGCGGTGCTCGACCTGATGAGTAACTATCTTTTTCACGGAGCACCTGAGAGCATTCGGGCTCCTGCTGGCCCGGTTTCTGTCTAAAGGAAGCAAATTAGTACACAGTGTCATTAACTTCCATCCCGGATAGCATAATTCGCAACTTACGGGCGCCCGTATATCTTCCCCTGAGCCTGGACTCGGCCTCACGGACCTGAGCGCTTCTGAACTTTGGCTATGTCAAACTAGACTCCGAGGCGTGGATGGCACTGGAACAATGAGCTATCTTCTATCACGCAAGTACACAGCCCATCTCATTCCTTGCCCTTTAACTTCTTGTTATCTTCTTTGATCCAGGCGATATCCGCATTCTTCATCCTGTGCATCAACCCGAGTAGAGCAGGTATAACGCGTAGAATGAGATGAACTTCTTAACACAGCTAAACGAGGGTGTTAAATAAAGAGCATCCGGAAACTTCTTACCGGCAGGTGTACAGCCATACTGACCACGACCATCAGGCGTGTGTTGATGGATTCCGATCTCCACAGCTCATAAGATGCATCGCATTCTGTCATGACAGTGTATCCGTTTCATTTCCTTATTTGGACTTGTATCTGATTCAATGTGCATTCATTAACTAGTTATTTAAAAACCAGCTCATTGACAGATGCATGCAAAATGATATATTTATGATCTAATACGTAGTTACAGTAAACTATCTACTTATCAGTTACAAGGCTGCTCTACTGCCGTAGTTGAGGATGATATCAACTGACTCTTCATCGGCGCATAGATCATCGCGCGCGAAGAGTCGTAAGGCAACCTGTGACGCTCCGCGGAAGCATTCGAGAACTCAGCTTTGCTTGACATCTTGCAGTCACCCTGGGTCGCCAATGTACTTGAGGGAAAGGATGGGGCAGCAGTTCCACGCGGTGCCAGGCGTTCCACGGGGGAATTTGCAAGCCCAGCAGGCGAGCTGAGCTTGGGGAGTGTAGCAGGAGTGGACATGGGCATAGGTGTGCATTGTTCAATGCCTGCTCGGAGAATGAGATGGGAGAAGGAGACGGTTGGCGTCCAGCACGGACATTCAAAGAGTTTCTGCGCAAACACATGCTAAAAAGAGGCGAACATGAGCATGCGGCGCACGCAACTAAAACACTATGAGGAGGGCAGTTGAACGTACCTTTTCACTTTGTCTTATGTTCCATTGCCTCTGCCCCGCCTGGTGCTGCCAATTCCACTTGCCGGCAACTGCACCTGCTGCTGCCGCGAATGTGGGTGCCCTCGCCCTGGGATGGCGGGGGGTTAGCAACATGTTCTGCTTGTTGGGCGGCATCATGAGTGTGGTCGACGGTAGGTGTTGCGGTTGCTGGACGGGCAGCATAACGAAGGTGCCGAGCAAAAGTGATAAAGAGATCAGAACAGTGAAAAAAGAAAGAGAAGAATATAGGACGTACATGCAGACCGATTCAACCTCTGCAGTACGAGATTCCAGCTCGATCTTCGCCGCGCAACAGCCTCGCCGTGCTTGCGGTCCAATTCCGTCTGGCGGTTGACCACGTGGACGAAGGACTTTCAGGCGCTGCCTGAGCGCAAACCAGCACGCAGTAGCTGAATGTCTGGTGGTCGTCGCGCTCGTGCATCTCTACGATCTACATATCGACAGCGAGGCGTTCCAGATGCATGTCACTCACCTGGCGTACAATGCCAGAAGTCTTAGCCCCCCTCGCCTCGAGACCGATGCACATGACATGACAAAATACGTGCCCTAGCCCAAAATCGCCAACGACTAATCGTCCGTATTCGTCTAAAAGGATGTTCTCGGGCTTGATGTCGCGGTGGACAATGTCATGATACTGCATGACGCGCACGGCGTGATACTGTAGAAGGTCAGTAGAAGAATAAATTTGATTAGAGAAAGGAAGGACGTACGAGCTCTGCCATGAGGAACTTGGCCTTGTGCATCCGGAATAAAGTCTTTGAGTATCGTATGTCCGAGAGCAAGGCCTTGCACGATCGTGAAGTGTCTATCAAAGGGCTAAGATAGGGTGAGTCAGATGTTATCAAATGAGAAGGATACACTTCTCTGTAAACACGAGCTCCCGGTGCTCTCCAGCCGCAATCGCGCATGATGCTACTAGATTAATGACGGTGAACTCACTGAGTTCAACTAGCACTGTCAGCAACAGTCATGAGCCGTGGGAGAAACACGGTCTCGTGACTGTCAGAACAAGGACGCGTTGGTCATGTGCTTAGGGTGAGGGCAGGCTTCATAAGGTCCATTTATGGTATGCCGAGACAGCCGAAGCCTGCCCGAAATATAGTGAGTTTAGTAACACTTAAGGCCCCCCAGAGACATTTTTCAACGCTTTCCTTTCTCTCTTGTTCCCCGATGTTGTCGCCAAAAGGTATGTTTATATTTTCTTGAAAGTAGCGGATGCTGACCATTTCTACGCGAGCCCAAGGGCTTTGTAGACGTGTTAAGCCTCTTGAGTGCTTGCATTTCAATGTGCTCTCAGCTTTGGACTAGATTGCTGGTAAGGAATTTATTTCAGTGCAACAGATGCATTCACTAATGTCCGGAATACCAGGGCTTTCAAAGTTTGCTTAAATATTTCTCAGACGACATCAGTCTGCAAGGTAAGTTCTGCCTTCACTCTCTCGGAGTTGACAGTTAACTCTTTTTTATCTTCGGTCATCTCCGAGAATCTGATGCAATGGTGGTATCTGCTATAACTCAAGTATCCAATGTAATTCAAGTATCCGCTACATTAGTGGCATCCGATTCAAGGTAAGTATCCAATAAAACTTAACTAAAGCTTATACTAATTTCACTTGTAAAATAATTACTCTCCTTTATGGTATCATAACTTTGGTTTTATCTCTTAAATTCTTCTTTATATTATGCTTCTTACGTCTCAATTATTTGTACTATATACTTTGTAACTGCTCATGTAAATATCTACCTATCTACACTACTGAAATAATTATGAAAACATTCTTCCAAATATGGTGATGAATCGGATACAAGTCCAAATAAGGAAATGAATCGGATACACTGTAATGACAGAATACGATGCATCTTATGAGCTGAGGTGCCTGTGGATTCATATAAGAAGGTGTTGAAACCGCCTGCACTCTTCTCTTCCAAAATCCCAGCCGCGTTCATACTCTTTACTCTCCATGCCAAAGTTCAAGCCTAAAAAGTTTCTAATTCGAGTGTTGGGTGGAAAGTCAAGGAACAAAGATGCCATGGATTACTTAACCACAGGTTTTCAGCGCTTCCTCTTGGACCCGTATTCTCACGCTAACATCCGGGACGACGACGATGGTGATTCGATGATCTCCATTATGACAATGGAAACAGTAGACGACCAACCGGGTACTGGTCGTTTCATCGACACGTACATCTACCAGCCAATGGGAAGGCGGATCGAGAGGCTGGCGATGCAATTCACAATCGCGTCCCTCCATCCCGCCCGAATCGCACAATATATCGAGGCAGATTATACAGAGTTCTACTCCAGTTTCAATAATCAGGCGACACTAAATGACGCCATTGCGCGTCTCTGTCGCTACGAACGGAATGGATTGACGGTCGTTGCCGGGATGAAGGGACTCGTGAAACAGACGCAGTGCGTATCCCATGATTCTTCGTGGAGCAGCGCTAATCCAATTTAGATCAAACTCTATCAGCAGATCCGCAACGGCTCTGGCAGCACTCGTTCGTGTGTCCTTGACTTTTCTCCGTCGAGAGATTTATGTCAACGTTTCTCGCATCGAACCTATATTCCACCTCGAAACGCTCGCCGGTTCTCTCCCTTGCTCACGTCCAGAAAAGAAGTGGTTACTTTTATTGGCAAGGCTTGCGAGGGAGACTCTTATCGCAGTAAGAACACCTTCGTGCCATGAACTCTTCGATCCAGTTCGAGGGAAAAACGTCTGGGGTCTACAGTCTTCACGGGAACATGCCCTACACTTACGACAAAGGCTCAAACGGGCATTGGAGGTATACAGGTGCGCCCGTGATTCTCTCTCAACTCATGTGAAGCCGGAACGACCATTACTGTAGATCCTCCGGTCTTGATTCACTTGACAATACAATAGGTGAAGCATTGGCTGTCTGCGCAGAAGCCGTCTCCACCTGCATAAGTCGTTACGCTCGGGGCGACGCATATATTCATGTTTTGGAAACAGTTTACTTCTCCATCATTTTTATCCTTCGGTCGATCCCCAAATTGGCGGATCTCGCAAGTACCACAGCAGACAGCCATATTTACATGGTCCTACAAACGCTAGCGTATTGGGTCAACACAATCGTATATCGTTGTCTATTTGCTCTTCATGAGTGTCTGACATTTAATAAGGATAAAGTAAGGGCCAAGATGGCATTTCGCAGTTTGGCTTATGTTTGCATGTCAGTGAGAGATTTCTGCTACTCTAATAATATCAAGTCCTCACGCAAGTACAGGTATGGCATTACAACGCTTGTGTCTCGATCGCTATCAAATTTACTTCGTGACCAGACACATGAAGCCATGAATATAAGAGCATTCCCCCGGAGGTATCGAGATGCAGCAAATTTGGCAAACAATAGTCCCGTTGTTCAAGAACTGATTAAATCAGCAGAGAAAAGCACTCGGCGACTTATCAGATCATTTGACAAACTGGAGAGAGGGGTTTGGGGATGCACATTGCAAACCAACTACTTTGCCTTGCAACTCAAGATGCATGCCAATCCTGTTTGGTCATTCTTTGCCATCTTTGGAGATCATTGGGGGAACTACTGGGACATAGCACTCGGGTGAGCTCGGAAAGTACAAGTTCCGGTGAATCGTTTGACGGAAAATTTCAGCGAAATGGACCTGTGTCTTAGGAATAAAGACTGGAAATACAATTGTGGCACACGACACGAATGGGGTCAGCGCCCCTGTTGTGACAGGGACATGAGGAATTGCAGGAAACGTCTGGACAAGCTAGAGAAGCAGATTCGAGAAGGATTATCTGCACCCGCGCATACCACACCAACTTCAAGCCCTGCAGTTGACCTGGGTGTCACGGTGGTTCCGGGAGAGTCATGGAATATATTGGCGGAAGAAGCACACGGTGCCCTGCCAAAGGAGGTGAAGATCGCGTTCAAAACGAAAGATGGCAAAACCCAGTACACGTCGTTCGTTTCTGCACCTCCTAGTCCCGGCCACGATCATCCTATCTCCGAAAACGGGACTTCAGGACCTTCCGGCGGAGCGCAAGTGATCGACGAGATGGATACTGGTGCCTCTTCCTCGGATTCATCGCAGCCCGAGGTACATGCAGATACGCCTGTCGGGGAATTCAATGACAATATCGAAGGAAAGGAGACGGCAAACGATGTTGGATTTACTGAGGTGAGGGAGGGAGGAGACGTGATATCAATTTGCTCGCTGGACTAGGTCCATACGAAGGGACTTTGCGATGCTCGAGTTTTCTATGTTTCATGTCTGTCAGATTTATGTAAATGCCGAAGTTCGTGGTGTACTGCTAATCAGCGATATGTATGGATATTGACCGTGGCTAAAGTGACAGAGCCTTGCTACAAAAAAGAAAGGATGGAGTCGTCAAACAACATCCCGGTAAGCATATGTAGAATAGAGCACCAAGAAACGATTAGCTCTGTGAAATAAGCCTAGCTGTCTCCTTTCAAACCAGTGGTGGAAGATTACAAGGAAAGGGCAGCGGATCGAGCTAAAGTTCAAATTGTCGTTTCGCACGCTTATTTGTCCTTATTTGCACGAGGTTGATGGCACTGTCAAACCCATCTTTCTTCTCAATCTTGCCACCAGATCACCCAAATAGCAACACTATGAAATATGTTAATAGACGTCAGATAGATCAAACTCACCAGGAGCTTAACTGATCCTGTACTTAATTGGAAACCTTGTAGCGCGCTGGACAGCGATGTCAAACGTGACTCTTCTCACATTCGGGAGTCGGTGTCTTGCTGGAGTTCGCGCATCACTTCCAGTTCTGTCTGTTAATAACACAGAGGTGCGAGTGCAATATTATCTGCTTAAATAGATCTGATGTGACTCTGGTCATATTAACGCAGTTAATATTAAAGGAATATTCGTATCCTTGAAACATCTTGCTCAGAGTCGTTCTGTACTCGTTCAAGCCTTTCTCCTCATGCATATCAACGGCACCTCCTTTGATATACTCGCCTATATCAATCGGAAACCTGTTTAAATTCCGTTTTGAGCGGCAAGCTCGACTTGGGGATTGGTGCGGTCACAACGTATTGATTCTCTCTGGAGATGCCTGAACCGACATCTACCAGCACAGCTTGTCAAAACCATACTCTACTGCGCAATCGAGACTTTCTGAAAGTGGAAAAACGCTGTCAGTGTTGGCACGAACCCAGAACTTATGGCGGATAATTTCACGAGGTTTCCCCGTGTTCCTTTTTGTCTTGACTCCAGAGTCCGGACGGGCTTCCTCAAACCATTCCAGCCTCGACCTTCGACGATTACGAACATCGATAAGCCATCTACTCGACTCAAAGCCTCGAGTGACAGAAAAGCTAATAATCACTTGCAGTTCGTCAGCCTTTGTACGGCGCTATCTTCCCAAGATTACGCATCGCAAGCCGATCCAACCGTCTTTCCGACTCATCGCTTACATGGGCTGCTGGTCAATGTGCACTAGCGACGACTGGGTTGCCTCAAGGTCGGTGTGGCACGTCAAGGTTCTCCGGGCTTGCCGATCTCAACTAAAGGATGTTTCTTGTTGGCATTAAGACCGAAAATGCCTCCCACTATAGAACAGCGATGGACCCTTCGATATTGGTCGGAATGACCAATTTCGTCAGCCAGTTTCTTGTGCTCAGCTTCGATTTGTCTGTTTCCAGAATCAGGTGCATCCAATCCTTGAGTTCTTCACTCGCGGAATTAGCGGACGACCATTGATTTGCTTTAACAGAATATCCCCGTGATCTTTGATGTTGCGGTGCCTTGCGTCCTTCATATTTCTCAGCACAGCATACTCGGACGGAAAGAATGGATAAGATCTGGTCAACTAAACTACGGGCTGCGTTCGGACTCACAGCTTTGAGCGCTTCCGACCATTGGCTATGTTTTACCGCCGGGCCCGTAGGCGCCCAATGATGGTGCCGATACACAGCAGAATACTCTTTTGATAGCAGGCAAGTACACAGCCCATCTCATTGCATCGCCTTTCATCTTCTTCGATCTAGGTTATTTCCGCCCTCTTCATCCTGTGCATCGATAAAAGTACCGTTGGCGCGCGCTTTATAGGGATGAAATACCAGATAAACTAAGCAGCATAGCCTAAAGTGAGCGTGCCTTCCTGGTATCTTGTCAGATATGCACAAAGTCACAGTAAACGTGTCTATTAGCTTTCTTCTGTATGTCGATTGGACCGAGACGCCGGCTCCTCGTATCCCGATGACGACTAGCAATTGGTCGATTGCGAGAGCATTCCCTTCGGAGGGCTTGGGGGGGCGACTTCGAAAACCGTCTAGAACTGTATGATGCTAGTATTTCTCCCCACTATGGTAGCCATGAACCGTCCAACCCCCGATCCTCTGTCTTAAATGGTCCGACACGACTAGTTGTAGCACAGGCGAACCTTCGATGTTGATGGGACTTCCGTGATCATAACACATTCTCACCAATTATTGGCAGCTTCCCTGAAGTCGGTTCTGACCGGTCCGTATCCAGCATCCCATTCACTCGAGAGTGCATCCAATGGAGTACTTTGGACCTATTTTCACGGTCCATTCAATGGTATCTGATCTTCTGCTGCCTTTTGTTCGCTCGTCTTTATTAGCTGAAAGTTCTTTGGCCGAGGGCAATAGAGCTGTGCACAGATGCATAGTTTTCAGCTGCACTGGATCATTGAACATGTCGTAGACAACGGCTTACAACCCTCTTACCTCCTAAGTTGGAGTCTGCACTCAGACTGGGCGTTTCCATGCCGTGCTGTGTTTAACCTTACCCTTCGGAGTCACCGAATGATGATTCTGAAACACCAATCTCTCTTGCAGGCGGTGCAGGCCCCGTTCTGCCATTCATTGTTACCTCCTAAGAACTTGAACTAGGCGCTAATCACAATTTTCATCTCGAGTGGGGCTGATGTACTCTATATAGCGATGACGTGTAACAGAGCCGATCGTGAGTACTACAAAGTGCTTTTAGAAAAGGCATCCGGCATGTTTTTTCAGGTGGATGTACAGCCCTAGCATACGCGCCCGATTAGCCCTTTCTCTCTATATTCAGGCTCTATAACGGCGCCCGCTGCACTTAAAGTTGTGCCCCTCTCATTTCCAGATACCCTCACAGTCGATACTACCCAGTTTCCATGCCGAAGCTCAAGTTGAAGAATATTCTAACCAGAGTGATTCTGGGGGAGTCGTGGCGAGAAAGGGATAATTGGGACTATCTAAGCGCTGAACTGGAGCTCAACGCATCGGAGTCGCATCCACTCGTACGCTTTGGGAGCACTTCGGATGATGACGAGGAGGAGGATGACAGATATTCGATGAACTCGTTTTCAACAACTGCGACGGCGAGTAACCTCCCGGGTGCGGGTCGAACAATTGACACATACATCTATCAACCGATGGGAAGACGCATCGAGAGACTCGCGAGGCACTTCCCGAGCCTGTCATCACATGATCCCAACGTCGCTGTATCCGCTGCAGCTACGACAGCAGATACCGACGACATCAACGATAATGCCAACTCCATCAACTCGTTCTCGACAACGGCAACAGCCGATAACCTCCCTGGGACTGGCAGAGCAGTCGACACGTACTTCTTCCAGCCAATGGGAAAGCAAATCGAGAGGCTGGCTTTGCGGTTCACGATCGCGTCCCTCCACCCTGCCCGCATTGCCCACTTTATCGAGTTGGATTACACATACTTCAATCCTAATGTCATAGCGGATGCGACGCTGAATGAACTCATTATGATTGTTTGTAACGGTAGCCAGAACGGATCGACAATTGTTGCCGGAATGAAGGGGCTCGTGAAGCAGACGCAGTGCGTGGCCCAACCTTTCCGTGGAAGAAAGCTATAAACTAATCCAAGTTAGGTCAAGCTCAATTTACAGATCCGCACAGGCACTAGCAGCACTCATCCGCGTCTCCTTGACTGCACGGCGCAAGGAAATCTTTGTCAACGTATCTCGCATCGAGCCTTTATTCAACTTGGAAGCGCTCGCTGGTTCTCTTGCGAGCTCGGTTCCAGAAAAGATGTGGTTTCTACTTTTGGTGAAGCTCGCGAGGGAAACTGTGATCTTCGCAAAAAGGCCTTCGGTAGAGGAATCCTTCGATCCAGTTCGGGGGAAAAATGCCTGGAAGTTATGTCTTTCGCCTGAGACGGCTCTACACTTACGACAAAGACTCATAACGGTATTACAGGTGTACAGGTGCGCCCCTGATTCTCTTATAAATCTACGATAAACTGGAACGACCTTCACCCAGATCCTCCGGTCATGACTTTCGTGAGGATACACTACAAATAGGCGAAGCATGTGCTATCTGTGCAACGGCCGCATCTACCTGCGTAGACAGCCACGCACGAGGCGACGCATATATGCACATCTTGGAAACTATCTATTTGGCCTTAATTTTTGTCCTTCGATCGATCCATGACTTGGCTGGTTTGACAAGAATCACAGCAAACAGACATATCTACATGATCTTACAGACACTAGCTTCTTGGATCGACGCAATTGTATTTTGTTGCCTCAAGGCTCTTGATGATCGTTGTGAAACATTTGAGGTAGAAGAGTTGAAGGCCAAGCTTGCAATTAGCACTTTGGTTCATGTGTACGTATATTAATGATCCGCTCTTTGATATTCTGGTGATGCTAATAACTCCCCCGTGTATAGCTACGGCGACACCGCTCACATGTTTCTGCCGCAGTCATCAGGCCTACTTTATGGCGAGGTACTCAAAATGGTCATTCTTCCCAGAAGATATCGGGAAGCAGCGAAATCGGCCGAAGATATTCCTATAGTTCAAGGACTGATTGAATCGACAAAACAAAGGACTTGGTGCCTTCTTCGATCATTCGACGAGCTTGAAAGAGAGGTGTGGGGATGGGCTAACAACTTTAAATCTCAATCCGAGATAGATGCGGATCCTCTTTGCGATTCCCCTTACAATTTTGGAGATGTATGGTGGAAGCGCTGGAGGTGCGCACTCGAGAGAGCACGCAGAGCTCAAGTTCCAGAGAATAATTTGACAGAAGAATTCAGAAAATATCGAAGAGTCAGGGTGGAACGTGATCCAACACAAGATCCAGAGGACTGGTGTAGGAATGTTGGGAGGAGATGGGGTTATTATCATCAGCGTCGTAAGATGCGGTATAAATGGGGACGGTACTTCCTTTCAAACATGGACTGGGACTGGGATCTCGGTACATGCATGAAACGTCTCTTCAAGATCGAAAAGCCGAATCGAGTAGGACCCTTGCCAGATGCGCATAGCACATCAGCTTCAAGCCCTGCAATCGACATGGATGTTGTTCCAGGAGAGTCATGGAGTATATTGGCGGAGGAAGCACGTGCGATGGCGCCGAAAGAGGTGAAGATCGCGTACAAGACGAAAGATGGCAGAACGCAATACACGTCGTTCGTTCCCGCATCGCCTAGTCCGGGCCACGAACATCCTATCTCCCAAACCGCTGCTTCAGGACCCTCCAGTGGGGAGCACGAGATCGACAAGTTGGAGACTGGTGCGTCTTCCTCGGATGTATCGCAGTCCGAAGCACATGAAACTACGCCTGTTGAGGCATACAATGGCGATGTCGAAGGAAAGGAGATGGCGTACGATGTTGGAGTTACTGAGGTGAGGGAGAGAGGAGACGTGATATAAATTTGCTCGCTGGACTAGGTCATACGAAGGAACTTTGCGATACTCGAATTTTGTTATGTTTCAAGTCTGTCGAATTTTTGTAAATACCGAAGTTTGTGACGTGCTGTTAATCAGCCATATTTAAGGATATAGACTAAGGCTAGAGTGCCAGAAGCGCCTACTACGGTAGAGAAAGGATTGAGTCGTAGAATGACGGCACGGTAAGCAATGAAGAGAGCACCAAAAGCGATTAGCTCTATGAAATAAGTCTAGCAGTCATCCTTTCAAACCAGTGGTGGAAGATGGGGCACCGGATCGGAGAAGCCTGAGTTAATGACGTTTCGCACGCTTATTTGTCCCTGTTTGCACAAGGTTGATGACTGTTTCAAAACCCATGGCCAGCTATCTTCAAGTTCTCAATCTTGCCACCAGTTCACCCAACAGCAACGCTCTGAAATAAGTTCATAGACGCCAGAAAGATCAAACTCACGGGGAGCTTTATCAATCCTGTGACTCTACTGGCAATCATGAAACTCGCTGAACGGCATTGTCAACGGAACTCATTCTGTGCGTTCGGCAAACGCGCATTTCTGTCCGTAGCACGTTGATTGCGAACTCAGAGGTACGAATGCAGTTAATATCAGTTAAACTAGATCTGATAAAGCTCTGGCAGACATTAATGCAATAAGATCGAAGGAAATTCCGGGTCGTTCTGTTCTCTTTCTCCTCCCCAAAGCAACGCGAAGCGCCCACAATACCGCTCAGGAAGATGTTATGAACACAGAGTTGGACGCTTATGAACAACGGCTATGTTTCACCAGGTTCGGAGGCGCCGAATGATGGCTTTCCAGGCAAGTACACAGCCCATCCCACTGCACTGCTTTCATGGATTGATATATCTTCTTTGATGCGCTCACCATCCTGTGCATCAATACGAGTAAAGCTGGTACGCGCTACATATCAATGACATATCAGATGAACTGTACAACCATCCTAACGTGGGTACTACATTTGACACCCTTGTATCATTTCCAACGGAAGCACAGCCATATGAAACGTGCCCATCAGTCTTCTGTTGCATGTTGGTGGATTCATATAAAATGACAATGGTGAGCCTCATGCGCCACTTCCAATCCCCAATCTCAGCGGTGCTCGTACCCTTCAGTCTCCATGCCCAAGTTCAAGCTCAGAGGCGTCCTTTCCAGAGTAATCCTGGGAGAAGCGAGACAGAAAGAAGATGACCCGGGCTTCTTATGCGCCCGCTCCGAGCGCTACATCGGAGAGTCGAGAGGGAGGGCTGCGTTTGACGAGAACGAGGACGACGGACAATCGGTGATCTCTATCTCGACCATGGAAACGGTAGACAATCAGCCAGGAACTGGTCGCTTCATCGACATGTACATCTACCAGCCAATGGGAAGGCGCATCGAAAGACTGGCGATGCGATTCACGATCGCGTCCCTTCATCCCGCTCGCATCGCACAGTATATCGAAGCGAGTCCACCCTGCTATAGTCCCTTCAATTGGTCTACCTTGAATGACGCCATTGCGGATCTTTGTCGCTTGGAATCGAATGGATCGACGATTGTTGCTGGGATGAAGGGACTCGTGAAGCAGACACAGTGAGTACACCAAGCTTCTCCGCGGAAGGAAGGAATACACTCAACCTTTCCAGGTCAAACTCAATCGACAGATCCGCATCTGCTCTTGCCGCGCTCATTCGTGTGTCCTTGTCTATACACCGTAGCGAGATTTACGTCAATGTTTCTCGTATCGAGCCTATCTTCCAACTGAAAACGCTCGCCAGATCTCTTCCTTGCTCACATCCAGGAAAGAAGTGGTTCCTATTTTTGGTAAAGCTTGCGAAGGAAACCGTTATCGCAAATAGAAATCCTTCGCCTCAGGAATTGTTTGATCCAATCCTAGGGAAAGAAGTCCTGCAGCTATGGCCTTCGCCCGAGACTGCTGTAAAGCTACGCCAAAGGCTCATACATGCGTTGAAGGCATACAGGTGCGTTCATGGTTCTTTTTCAATCTATTACAAACCAAATCGATCTCATCACCAGATTATACGGAATTGATTCTCTTACTGACACAATAGCTGAAGCATGCGCTATTTGTTCCGACGCCGTATCTACCTGTATAAATGAGCACGCCCGAGGCGATGCATATATGCACATTTTGGAAACCGTCTATTTCACTGTTATATTCGTTCTTCGGTCGATCCACGAGCTGGCCGATTTCGCGAGAACTACAGCAGACAGATATATCTATATGATCCTGCGAACATTAGCTTGTTGGATGGACGCTATTGTGTACCGTTGCTTGTACCATTCTGTTATACAGAAAAGATTTGATATGGATCTACTGAAGAATCACATTGCATTACGCAGTCTAGGTCTTGTGTACGTACTTGTAAAATACTACTGTGGGTTTCTTGTTATATTAATGAAGTTGACTCCTCCTATAATTATAGGGACGACGTCCATATGTTGCTACCGATGTCATACTTATATGCCCATGATCTGCTATTAATTCTGGCACTTCCCAGGAGGCATTTGGAGGGAGCAGAACGGTCGGACAATGGTGAGCTCGAGGATCTCGGAGGGTATGAGGAAGTTCCCGCGATCCAAAGCCTCCTCGAAGCAGCAAAACAGAGGACTCGGCGACTTCTAAGATCATTCAGCGAGCTAGAAAGAGAGGTTTGGGGACCTGTATTGCAAAACACCAGTTTTATCTCGCAAGCCAAGATAGACGCGGTTCCTTTTTGGTCTAGCCTTTACGAATTTGGAGAGGTATGGTGGAATCACTGGGAGAGAACACTCTCACGGGCTCGTAGGGTGCAAGTTCCGGAGAATTGTTTGACGGAAGAATTCATATGGGCTCGAAGAATTGGGCTGTATTTCGATACGGCATATGAGGAAAACCGGGAATTTTTCTCTTATCAATGGGCATTTTACGAGCTACATCGTCTATCGAGACATAAATGGGGACAGTACCTCCGATCGAACATGGACTGGGACTGGGATCTTGGATCGTGCATGAAGCGTCTCTTCGAGATCGAGAAGCAGAGTCAACTAGGATCATCCACGGGCACGCAGATGTCACCGGCTTTAAGACCTGGAATTGACGTGGATACGGGAACGGAAGGGACGTTAAATATATTGATGGGGGAAGTGCAGGGGACCTTGCCGAGAGAGGTGAAAATCGCGTACAAGACGACGACCGGAGAGACACACTACTTGACGTTCACACAACCGTGTAGTCTAGGACATCTTTCCGTCGCCGAAACCGAGCCTTCCACCGGAAACGTTCTAAGCTCGGCGGGCGTGAAGCAAGACTCCGGCTGCATGATAGGATCTTCCGATGTAGAGCAAGACGTTCAGAATCTGGAGTCCGGCGCCTCTTTCTCGGTTGCATCTCTTTTCAAGGAGCCTGAAGATACGTCGGCTGAGGAGTCCCACAATGGCTATGAAGGGAATGGTGTTGGATTTGATGAGGTTCGGGTGGGAGGAGACGCGATATCAATTTGCTCGCTGGACTAGGTCCATACAGAAAAGAAGGGAGATCGCGGTTGATCCTATGTATGTATCAGCGTTTATGACCTCCATATGTTTGAAGGCGTTCAGCTTCCTACGAGCATGTATACAATGTGATGTCGTACCTTAAACCAGCGATGTGCATTGTTTTGTATGTGGACAAAGACAATGGAAGTGTCGTTTCAAGAAAAACTAACTTCAAGTTACGCGACGCTGCTTGAACTTGACGCGTGCCGTGACTGCCAGTCTCGGTGCCACTCACTTATCTCACCTTCGTTCGCTCTTGTTTTGCATTGAACGCGCTTTTTCTTATATACAGTATACACAAACGAAGGGCCCGCTCGACTGGTTAAACGACCTCTTTACGATTAACAAGTAACGATTAGAGCAGAAGGATGGGATATACGTCGTTTTGTCTGCTTTTGTGCTATCGACATGCTTGACGTTTGTGTCGGGACACATTGGTGCGTTTCTGTATATTCTTCACATTTACATTGTCAGTTCTGATGGATCTGTGTAGCGCTATGGCATGAATTGATGTCGGGGCTCAACGTTACCACGCAGATGTTTCCTTTCGATAACCGCCCCGTCGCGCCTATCCAACATTTCACCTCTTCGACCAATGGTGGTTCGTAAGTACCCTTCCTCCCCACTCATGACCTTACCTCAAACTCAAGGTCTAACCCACCCCGCTACCAGCACATCCACCTCGCCTACCCGCCCCTGTCAATACATTCATGAGCTCGCATTTACCATGTCCGCCACGACGCTCTTCGCGTCCTCGGGCGGGGGCGACATCCAGAAGGGCAACGACCCCTGCCCGGGCTCGCCCCCGACGGAGTTCCACACGCAAGGGCCGGACGACCTCAAGGGCTGTGCGCTCGCGATCACACACCAGAGCGACGTGACCAAGGTGAAGCCCGGGGACTTTGCGATGTTCCGTGTGAACCATACGTGTGTGTGGAACCGGTTCACGGACTTTGCTGTCCCGGAGAAGATGCCGGCGTGCCCCGAGGGCGGGTGCATCTGTGCGTGGTTCTGGATCCATTCGGTGAGCAGTCTATGTCTTCACGAGGATGAGTCGGTTTTGCTGAGTTTGTGTTGCGCTGCAGGCGGATGCGGGCAGTGAGCAAAGTGAGTTCGCCTCTTTAATCAACATTGCCACCCAGACGGTTCTGACCTTTGGTTTGTAGACTACATGAACGGTTTCCGATGCAATGTCACCGGCGCCACGTCTACGGTGCCCATCGCCACGAGCCGCGTCCCGCGTCGGTGCGGCGCCGACCCGGATTTCAAGAAACCGGACGCGGCGCCGTGGAACTGTACCTACGGCGCGAAGCAGCCATTCTACTGGTTGCAGAAGGAGCAGAACAACGTATGTCTGTCTCTCTTCTCTCTCTCCTCTCCCTTCCCTCTTCTCTTCCCTTTCTCTCCCATTTTTTTTCTTCGCAAAACAAACGCACTAACACTTTGTCCGGACATGTACACAGATGTTTGAGGGCGAGCACGCGCCTCCATACTACCTCGACCTGTACGGCTTCGCGGACGGCGCGCAGGCGGACATCTTCGCGGACTCGCCGCTGCCGGTGTTTGACGCGCAGGGCGTGCAGACGGGGTTCGCGACGCGTGGGGCGGATGCGGCGACGACGGTGGCGGTGGTGACGCCGACGGGGACGAGCTGGCCGACGACGCTGGCATCGAGCGCGCCTGCTCCTGCTGCGACTGCGACGGCTTCGACTGCGGGTGCGGGTGGTGCGAGCTCGAGTGCAGCTGCGCCGAGTGGGTCGAGCTCAAGTTCGAGCGCTCCTTCGTCCTCGTCGTCGAGCGTAGCAGCACAGCCCACGCTGGTGCCAAGCTCCGGTTCAGGGTCTAGCAAGCAATGGTGAGCGTCACTTGCTTTTCCTTCCGTCTACTTCAAAATATCTTTATCTCATACGCGATTTACACCACACAGCCATCTCCGACAGAGCGCGTTCTCGACGCAGGGCCATTCGAAGCGGGGGCGGAGGCATAATCACAACAAGAAGCGGGAGCTGTGGCGCTGAGCGTTCGCAGTTGCAGTCGATATGCACTGTTTCTTTACTTTCCTACGTGATTTTGTCTCTCTTGGCTCAGAATATGATTTGATACCCCCCCCCCCCCCCCCTTTGATGCTTATATACCAGTTTCCCCTCCGCGCTTTCATGTAGCTTTCTTTTCCGTTTTTTTTTTTCTCTTGATACCACCAGGGGTTAGGGCTTGCTCGACGCTTGTCCTCCTCGACTTTTACCCGCTCTCGAAGTCATGCTCTTATGCTGTAGCTGTAATACGTACCTAGATACACCCTTGTAGAAAAATATTGCCTCGAGCATATGCTATCGATTTTTCTTGATATCACTGTGTCCTTTTTCTTTTTTTTTTCTTTTTGACTAGATAGGGATGAGGTTGACTCGGGGTACTAAGACGGTAGTTGCATGACTCGGACACAGCCACTCTGCCAGAGTTCTTCGCTGTTGCCACTTACGCAGTGAGCGTACCTCTCATCTAAGTCTGATGAACGCAATGGGCTCTGGAAAGTTTCTTTTGGTATCGCTGCTGTACTCAATCGAGAAGGAACTGGACTCTGGATTTGGACTTTGGGCTTACTCTGTTTCAGCATGGAGGCGAGCCGTCGACTGGCTTATTTCCCCGGCCTTTGCTTCACGATCACGAGCACTCAGGCTGGTGTTCGCGACCCGAACTCTCCTTGGGTACCTTGACCATGTTCGCGGAGTTGGGAAGGAACCTGCTCTTTTGGCCTCTTTGACACCTCACTTGGACTCTTCGGCGTTGAAAAATAGCGTACTGTGGATGTCGCTGACGACATTAGACAATGGAAAGCCTCTCTTATGATTCTTGTGGAGTATGTATGGGATACTCAGGGTGAGAGTTACTGAAGCCGGGGGGATGAGAAGTGTATACAAGTCATTTGGGTGAGTAACTTTTCTTGGGTTATGGGGATTGTAATCCTCACGTTTCAAAAAGATTTGAAAACGTAACGCCGATGTTGATGCGGTTTCTGGGCATCTTCTCGTAGTTGTAGGGGTAAAGTCATATGCACTGGTATACCCACCTGCGTATCCTACGTATCTCGAGAAGAGGCGCGTATGAGCTGGAGGAGAAGGGAAATGGATCGGACCAAACTTGTTTTGGGTGACTTGTATCATCATCCCTCGGGTATAGAAACAATCCGCCGCTATCGACTCGTGACCTGGTCATTGAGGTACGAATTGTTATTTGTGCTCATGATGTGGGGAAAGGATCTATACTCACTAGCGTGTTCTGAGATAGCCTGGCCCAAATGGTAGTAAATGCCATGGCCCGCCATCTCCGCATCTGGGTGACCTAACTTATTGACTATCAGATTGCCACCTTGTGCAGATCGAACACCGTACAATCGAGTCTTCAAAGCTCATTCTTGGAGAGGGCGTGCCAGCATACCACTGTGGAACCTGTCGCAGTCCTGCACCTACTCACTGGAAGTCAATCTCAGAGCTGCAATCTTGACTACGTACCTATGCTAGTTCTGAACAATGCTTCGAATTCTAATCTTCAACGTCTTGGCTATTCAAAGGCTAGGAAATACTCGATTTACCTCTTGTCATGAGATGTCAACGAAGGGAATCGTCCAGCTATTTCTCTGACGTTTTTTCTTTCAGCTGTTACGAACAAGTCCGCGACGGAGTCGCCAGAACAGACAAGATAAAAAGCAAGGAATACCAGCGTCAAGTCTCGTGACTGGTGCGCTTTTTTGTTTGTTGCGCATTGGTTTTGAAGACTGACGCGCAACAAAGGATATGTTTGGCATTTGTGGCTTTCGCCAATGTGTGGTTGAGTCGTGACACGAGGCGCACCTTTGTAACTTCAGTCGCGGCCACCTTCGTCTTTTTCTTTACACCCATCATCGTCTCTTCCCTCTCCTCCCTTTCCTTTCCCCCTTCCGCAATCCAACCTCATCTACACCATCTGGCCTCCACAAGCTGAGGCAGATATGGAACAGACTAGCAACGATAATGGGACTGCTCACGAGAATCCGCAATCTTCGCAACAGAATCCGAATGTAAGTCTTTGTGCGTCGAGCCGTTCGACTTTCCCTTTACTAAGTAATGTCAACAGCCACTCGGGATCGATCTCACACAGAATCTGGAGGAGCGTAAACAGGCGGTCGCCGCTGCATGTAAGGCAGGCTTTGAGGGCCAAACGGCACATCCGCATCCTATACTCCCTTCTCCCGCGCATAGTCAGGGAACCCCAGGTCCCCTCAATCAATTCCCTGCGTATCCGCAACATCTACCAGGTCTTCTCCCTCAGTCTCTTTCTCGACTGCCCACCGAGTATGTTGGAGTTGCAAGCATGGGACATCCCGCTCTCCAACAGCAGCAGCATCGAACGACACACTTCCCTTACCCTCCAACAATGCAGCATAACGCTATTCCAACTCAGTATATGCAAAACCCGGCTGAATCGATGCCTGCACCTCAGGTGTACCAGGCGGCTGCTCATCATGGGCCAGCGGTGATGATGCCTTCATCTGTCGTGAATCAGTACGTCGGTGCGCACGCTGGACATTCGGCTCAACTAGTGACCATGCCACAAGTCAGTCACATGCCTCCACCTCAACACGTCGGGCCTGGCGGTTTACAACATCCATCACGGGTCCAGGACCAGAATGTCGCCCCGGGTGCCGCGCAAGCATACTGGAAGGCCGACGAAGCAGTGAAATTGCAGCCTCCTCCGCTTCTAAGGATGACATCATTATGCACTCACTTGGTTCAGAGATTGGGGAAGCACGTTCAGGAGGAGGGCGGCCGAGATAGAGAGTTGGAACGAGATACCCTTGCCTTTCTGAAAAACACTTTGGATGCCTTAGACCAGGTAAAGGCCGCTGTCATCCAAAACAACGTGCCTGGATATAATGGCGCGCAGCAGGTAGCGCAAGGAGCACAGCAGCAGGCGACATGGGCAAGACAGCAGACAAACGTGCCCCCCCAGGCTCAGATGCAGCAACCTGCACCTCCGCAACGACACTACGCCCCGGCAATCGCAAGGACTACCACCCAAGCACGCAAGTCTGCGCCTCAGCCTAGGTTCCAAGTCCCCCCGTCAGATGCGAAATATCCAATCGCTCCCGAGCACTTTTATTGGCCTCCACCGGCTCAGACCCCGCAGCCTGAGCTGCTACAAGGTTCAAGCCGACAGCCAACTCAACACCAAGCTCAGCAGCCTCTGACTGTGTCGAAGACCCGCGCCCCTCGGAGACGTGCAACCAAGGGAAAGGGGAAGGGAAAGCGCAAAGCAGACATCATAGACTTGACGAGCGACATTGAGCATGATGTAGGCGAGCCTGCGGCCAAGCGATCGAGGCCGTATCTCGAGTGGCACGGCCCACGCCCTGCCCCGCCCGTGCCAGTTGCTCAGGTCCCAGTAGCGCATCCTCAGGCTGCTGTCCCATCCGCGGAAATAGTTAAACCTGCACCCGTCAAGAGTGTTCCCGGCCCCATTATCGCATCCGATCTCGATTTCCTTGGACAGCAGGAGAGGCCTTCGTCGACACCTGACATGTCTAACATGTCTACTACTGTGCCTAATATGCAGCGTGAATCCTACAACGACGGGCGCACATCGGGAGCTCATACTGAACATCTACGTCAGAGTGTGCCAGTTATTCCATCTGGTCCTACCGCTCTTGTCGTGGCACCCCCTGAAGCTCCGCAGCAGCCTGCGCCAGCAATGCTTGACGGAATCTCAGAGGAGTTATTGGCTGAGCAACTGATCGATTTCTGTAATAAATTGCCTGGAAGACAACTTACGGACAATATGGGGAACAACGTGTTTTCTCCCGTGACTGGTGTTGAAGAGCGCACCACTCCATCCGATTCGACACTGGCCACCTTGTCGACGACAGAAGGCAGTTTGTCGGCGTCAGAGCCTATTTTACCTCCTCCAGTAGACGTTTCTTCTGCATCATCTGCAAGTTTCCAAGACGGGACATCGGCAGAACCAGAGTCATCGAACCATTTTTTGGTCGCTCCAGCTAACGCCATTGACTACACAATGAATGGCCGCTCACTCTTAGAAGAGCTCTATTCGAACGATGATCCGCTTGGATATGTTCAAGACAATATTTTCTATTCTGCCACTGATAAATAATTGATGTAACATGTTCCCACTCCTCCTTTACACCGCATATAAATGTGATACCGTCTCTCTTCCTCGTTGCAATACCTTATATCCTTATCTCTTTCTCTGTATCTTTCCGTTTCTGAAATCGGCTCTATCATCTCTGCCGCTGTCTTATTATACTAGCATGAGGACATCATTTGGTTTAAAGCTATCTTGTATATCATGCAATATTACTCAATTGGACGCTAATAAGATCCGTTATTGGTTTTATTTATTGACACAATTACTCGGAGGTCGAATGTTATATGAATGTGCAATGTACAAAAAGGGTGAGTAAGGTGATATGACTCAGCTGGTACTAATAGCTTTTTATACGCGTTTCTCGGGCTTCTTCTCTTCCATCTACATCCCGTGTTATGCATCAAGCATACGGACCATGTTTACCTTTGTTTACCTCACGTAACCCGATTAGGCTACGCTTACCTTTGTCTCTCGGACTTTACCATTTAACCTTTTTACCTTTAACCTTCGGTGCCCCAGGTAGCCCCCTTTTACTGCCTCTTTGTTTACATTGCCCCTTCGCTTTACCATAGCCCCAGTTAGCCCTACGTAGCCCCAGTTAGCCCCACTTCCCCTGTTTCACAGTTAGCCCTAGTTAGCCTCAGTTAGCCCCAGTTAGCCCTAGTTAGCCCCAGCTAGCCCCAGAAGCGCGTTCTATTTATGTTTCTCTCCTCTGTAGTATATAAACCCCTGTACATAGGCCTTCGGATGACACTTAAGTCAATCCTCCTATAGTCTTTCACACCATCGTGCCAAAGACTCTGTTCACCCACGACTTCCGAGCTTAAGAGAGCCTCGTTAAAGCGCCCACTCTTATCTCACCACTTGTTTGTTCACAAACAACGCTTTTGTCACTTATCATTTCCGTGATAAGTCTTCCGAAGCCGTGAACGTAACAATTAGGATTGACTTCTTTCCATAACCTGGAAAGTAGCCAAGACTATTGCACTTGACTCCACTTTCCACCATCGGAATTAAACAATCCACCCTACAAGAACTAATCCGGAATACTTTCAAAGTAAGTGAACAACTGGCCATTGATTGCTAACCTTTCAAAGTAGGAAAGAAAGAACTTGAACGACATACGATTGACACATAACTTGTGTTGTGTATTCATCTACACAGACGCTCGAAACAGACCCGAAGCATTAAGCAGGTTCACGCCCAGAATTAACGGTCCTTGTTACATTAAGGTTGGTGTAAGCGGGATTTGAGGTTCGCGACCCAATCAGAAAGCAGAGCCAGCCCAGGTAACTTGAAGAGAAGAAAGCAAGCAGAGGAACGGTCCGATCCACCTAGTGAAACTGCTAGACGCATATAGCGAAGATCCAAAGAGACATAGCTTCACTCGTTGACGACAGAAATACCGGTGAACACAACAGGAAGTTGTTATCCAGCGAACCGAAGTAACATACCGGACGAGCACTCGAGAAGAGAGTTAGGAGAACCCACTCGTGTTGTAACAACAAGTAGCTCAAGGGAAGAGATCACCCAAGGAAGTGCCCAACCTGAAGGTCTTAATACGAGTCGCCAATCATACGGAAAGATTGTTGGAAGACGTGCAGGAGATTTTTATCTTCGACCCCATCCGCATCACAGACATCCCCACCAACTCTACCCCACCCCACACCCCATCCGAACTCGAACTATCTGATACAGAGCAGACAACAAGAGCAGAACCCCCATCCGAAGCTCGAGAAAGCATAGTAACCAATCCATTTGTTACTTCGTACCCAGCCCCTCGACTCGGACAAGAATTCACAAGGGAAACCTATCTTAGCTCAGCATCATCTAACTTCGAAGATCCTCAACACTATTGGACAAGCGAAATAGGAACATATAACAGGCAATTACCACCTGTAACACCTGTTACTCAAAGGATCCAGGAACAGCATACACCCCCTCCCCCTCCGATCAAACAAGAGATCAAACGCGAAGGAACTCCCATCCCCCTTCTAGGTTCACCTATCCAGCTTGACACACCTACCCCTGGACCATTCCAATCCCAGCTCAGACGGATCAGAAGAAGACTTAGCAGCTCTATTCATAAATCAAATAGGCAACCTGGCAAATCTAATCATCCCCAGAACTAGTCGACTCCACCCTATCCAACCCGGTATATCAGACGAAACAGAAATTGCAGAGAACTTTAGACTTCTGAAACTCAACGGACTAGATCAACGAATCAAGAAAAGCTACGACGGAGATTCAGTAATCACATCATTGGCATTTCTTATCCGAAACCGTCGATTCCCCACCAATTGGAAACTAAGGGTAGACTTAATTTGGACAGAAGGACGAGCCTACGTTGGAAGCAACCAAGCCCTTCGAAACGATCTTATATACGCAGCACACATCCATCCGGAAACCAACTATCATTACACAGTCCAAACCACCAGGGAACATCTAGATTACGTTTGCTATTGGCCTGACGTTGAAGAAGACGTTCAAACCTATATCAATCGCTGCGGTTGTCAACCTAGCCTATCCCCAAGTGACATTCCACTCATTTCACCCCCGAACCGTCCCATTCGACAAGCCACCCCTATTCCCCCAGTACCCCCGATTCCGGCACAGTATCAGACAAACGGAATCCAAACTACTGATTAGACACTCTGGCACCTCGATCACAACTACCGGACACCCCTCACCTTGACACCTCATTTGAATCACTACCTCCCTACCCCCCGGAAAATTCATACTTCGACTACTCGGAACGCTGTTGGTATAGAGCTCGAGGATTTCATTCCGAATACATCTACTTCAGCAAGCAAGGAAGAGAGTGGAAAGCTATCCCAAAAAGATATCGACACCACCCCGGAGAATTTTACCGCAGATACAACACAAATTATCAAGCAGTTGACCCGGAAGACGCTGAGGAACGTTACCAAGAGTTACACGGACTAAATCAACCCCAGTCCAGACCATCCCCTCTTACTCTTACCCACTTACTCCCCCCTTCACCGCTTGATACAAACACTTCACAATCTACCGCATTAACTGCAGCCACATCCCCAGTCGCACCCCCAAGTACCCCACCTCCTACCACCCAACCCGACCCCAATACTCCCCGACCTTCTACTCATCGAACTAAGGAGGAAACCTCTCCTATCCACCCCCTTCTTGGGAGCCCCTCAAGAGTCAGACACAGCCGATCATTTGCTGGACCTTCTACTCAGCAAACATCGGAAGAGCTATCAGTCCTCACAAATCTAGCGGACCAATTTGAAACTCTCAGACTTCGGACAGAATCAAAAGGCACTGACAAGGGAAAAGCCCCTGAAGACCCTTCTCAACCTCCAAAGCAAGAAGAACTTCCGGAAGAAGAAGAGTTAAAGTACTACTCGGATCACGAAAATCCCTTCGACCCTGACTACCAACCCAAAAAGTCTAATTCCCCAACCCCTGAACCGCCACCTCCACCGCCACCTCCACCTCCATCGCCACCAATGGGAACTTCTGGAGGAGCAGCCAACACATCTGGACCCCCGGACAAAATCGAAGAACGCAGGAATGGAGCCAATAAACCATTCAACTTCGATGGCAGTCGCAAGGATGCTAGACGATGGCTCGATCTCATGGAGAATTACATCATTCTCACACCCGGTTACACTACAGATGAAGACAAGGTTCGACTTGCAGCCACATTCTGCAATCTAGGATCAGCTGGTACCTTCATAAACAGCATCATTACCAAAGGAAACAAGAAACTAGCCGACGGAAAACCATGGGATTATACTTGGGCAAAATTCAAGAAAGATTTTCGAGAACACTTCATATCTGCAGACTACATTGCAGACGCATATGAAGAACTTATGAAACTCAAGCAAACCCCCGGCATGCGCACAGATCAATATGTCTATGAATTCCAACGACTAGCTTACGATGCAGGAATTGAAGACACCACAGTTCTTACCAATCTGTTCAAGAAAGGCCTTCCAATTTCGATCCAAAAGGAACTAATCCGAATTGAAGACAACATGGCAAAGGACACAGCAGGCAAACCTCTCATGGACCCGTACTACGAGAATGCCCTCAAATTTGGTCTACAATACGAAAGGATGAACCCCCCTCATCAACAGAAACCTTCACAATTCTTTAGGAGAAAGTACAGCTATCCGAAACGCCGATTCAATCGCAGATATCGAATTCATGAAATGGAAATTGACTCCGACCCGGAACCGGAATCGGAACCTTCACTCGAAGACAAGATGGAAGAATTCAATATCAATGCTATGTATTTCAACAAGCTCACCCCAGAGAAGCAGAAGGAAGCTAGAGACAAAGGTCTTTGTTTCTATTGCGAAAAACCTGGTCATATGGCGAACAAATGCCCCAAACGCCCATCCCGTCCTAGGAACTCTTTCAAACCTAGAGGAAAACCCCAAGGACGCTTCCCAGGTGCTAAACGCAGATTCAAGCCCCGAATCAATGCAATGGAAGTGGATGACGATGACTATGATGAAACGGACACCCTGGAAGACAAGGCATATCAAATCAACGAGATTATTACCAGTCTTGATGATCAATCTCGAGAGGAACTATTCAACACTTTGGATGAACTTGACAATGAAGATTTCGATGAATACGGCAACTATGATGCTGCAAATTTTTGAACAGCTCAGAGTTGGTTAACCCGGTTCAACTCAACACGGTTGTTCTAAATGGCAACATCTCATCATTTCGAATCCCGGTCAAATTACTCGTTAACGGACGCCTCATCACTATCAATGCCCTTCTTGACACCGGAGCACAACTGAACTTTATCAACTCGGATCTAGTTGATAAGCTCAACATCAAAATGCATAAACTTGATAAAGCTTTACAAGTTAGCAATGCCGATGGAACTCTGAACAAGAACGGAACAGTTTCAGAACGGATCCGATTGAATCTCACCCACCCTCATTCAACCTCGACAATCTTTTATCGGACACACATTCCAAGCGACGATGTTATTCTAGGACTACCTTGGTTCAAGCAGGCGAAGCCCCAGATTAACTGGAATGATGACACAATCACTATCAACAAGATCACGGTCTCTACTCGACTCGAACAGCAAAAGCAAAAGCCGAAGGAGAAACTTAATATTCCAGACGAATATTCGGAATATGCGGACATCTTCTCAGAAAATGAAATCCAAACCTACCCCCCTGCCCGACCCTATGATATGGAGATCAAAACGTTACCAAGTTTTGTGCCGAAAATTCACAAACCTTACCCGGTCCCATACCATCAACAACCGATTCTCACTACGTTAATTGACGACTTGCTCAGCAAAGGATTTATCAAGGAATCGAACTCCCCAATGGCATCACCTTTCTTCTTTATTGATAAGAAAGATGGAACACTTCGACCAGTACAGGACTACAGATACCTTAACTCGCATACAGTCAAAGATGCATATCCTATGCCGAACTCGCAGCAATTACTCGATCAGCTCCGAGGATCCAAATACTTCACTACCCTTGATATCCGACAAGGTTATCACAACATTCGCATCAAGGAATCTGATCAATGGAAAGCAGCCTTCGTATGCAACAGGAAACTCTATCAGCCAACCGTTATGTTTTTCGGTCTAGGCAACTCACCTGCGGTTTTTCAACGCTTCATGAATGACATTCTAGCAGAGCAAATACGCCAGAACAAGGTCATTGTTTACATGGACGACCTACTCATTCATGCCCCGACTCTCAAGCAGCTCATTGAAAACACCAAAGACGTTTTTCAAATCCTAAAGGACAATAAACTCTACGTCAAACCAGCAAAATGCCGATTTCACCAACTCGAAGTACCATTTCTTGGTTACATCATTTCGGAATCAAAGATCAAGACAGACCCCTCCAAGATACAAGGGATACTCGACTGGACCACTCCGAAGAATCTCAAGGACGTTAGATCATTTACAGGTTTTACCAACTTCTATCGCAGATTCATTCCGAACTATGCAACTATATGCCGACCACTCGATCAACTTAAACGGAAGGACACACCTTTTGTCTGGACAGACAAATGTGAAAAGGCTTTTCAGACGCTCAAGGAACTCTTTTCGAAGGAACCCCTCCTTATGCAACCCGACCCACACAAACCATTTTACCTTGAAACGGACGCCTCAGCCGTAGCTACCGGCGCAGCACTACGCCAACATGACGAAAACGGTCAACTCAAACCCATAGGTTATATTTCTCAAGCTCTCAACCCGACGCAACGCAACTGGCAAATATATGACAGAGAATTATTTGCTATTATTCGAGCACTCCAAATGTGGAGACACTATCTACTTGGAAGCCCGCATACAGTTACGATTCATTGCGACCACAAGAATCTGACTTATTGGAGACAACCCCAACGCTTGACCCCTCGACAAGCTCGATGGCAGAATGAACTCTCAAGATACAATTACAAGATACAAGCCATACCAGGAAAACACATGATCCAATCCGATGCTCTATCCCGACGTGCGGACCATTTTAAAACGGAAGGAGAACTTAGCAACGAAGTTACACTTCTACCAGGGAAAGTTTTTCTCAAAGAAATGGAACTCCTAGCCACCCGAATTGAAGAAGCCGAAGAAGATGACAGGAACATCATCGATGTCGATGACCTTCACCTCCAAATACGCAAAGAAACTGGAGATATTCAGGAAGCGATGAGCCTTCTACAGAAAGAATTACCACTCACCAAACCCAAAATGACCGACTTCACAATCAAGGATCAATTGGTACACTTCAGGAACAAGATCTATGTGCCAAGGAACACGGAAATCATGCGCAACCTCTTACAACTATATCATGACTTACCAACTCGAAACCACCCTGGAGTAGCGAATACAATGGAACAAATTCGACGAACATATTACTGGCCAAGAATGCAACAGTTCGTGACGAAATACATCCAAGGATGTGCTATCTGTCAACAGATGAAGATCAACCACCATCCTCTTGTACCTCCACTCAACCCGATCATCGCAGATAAAGACACTTACCCGTTTGCAACCGTCAACATTGATTTCATCACAGACCTCCCAGAATCTGATGGATTCGACAGCATATGTGTTATTGTGGATCATGACTGCACCAAGGCGATTGTACTCACTCCATGCACCAAGACGATCACTGCACTAGACACTGCACAACTGTACTTCGACAATGTGTACAGACGATTCGGATTACCAAGGAAAATAATCTCGGATCGAGGACCACAGTTTGCATCTATGGTGTTCAGACAGTTATGCCGTTTGCTTCACATCAAGCAGGCAATGTCTACAGCATATCACCCACAGACTGACGGACAAGCAGAGCGCAGCAATCAGGAGATCGAAGCATACTTCAGGATCTATGCAGCAAATCACCCCCACCTCTGGAGCAAATACATCCCCCTCATGGAATTCACACACAACAATCGGAAACATTCAACCACGGAACAGACCCCTTTTCGACTACTAATGGGATATGATCCAACATCATTCCCCTCGGAAAAATCGGAACTTGATAGCAACATTCCGACTCTCAAGAATCGACTATCAAAGATACTAGAACTCCGAAATGACGCAGAAGCAGCTCTAACTCTCGCACAGGAATATCAACGCGAAGCTCAATCTACCCAATTCAAGCCACTATACATTGGACAATCTGTATGGTTAGAAGCAAGGAACCTCCGAAGAACCGGACTACCCTCAAAGTTTCAATCAAAACGCGAAGGACCCTTCGTTATCAAGCGAAAACTCAGGGATAATGTCTATGAGCTCGAACTGCCTAGAACTTGGAAGATTCACCCTGTATTCCACGCCTCCCTTCTAACTCCCAACACCGAGACAGTAGAACATGGGCCAGCCTATTCAAAACCTCCACCTGACCTTATCGATGGAGAAGAAGAATTCGAAGTAGAAGCAATTCTACAGCACAAAGGAGCCCCGAATCGAAGAAAGTACCTTATCAAATGGTTAGGATACCCGACTAGTAACAACACATGGGCCTCAGAAGACGCACTAAAGCATTCAGAAGAACTTCTATCAGCATACAAGGAGTTGCACAAGCTGAAGTAGCCCGATTTGGACAAATTGGACACACAATGCGCCACTCGTAACCCGATTAGGCAGAATTTACGCCACACGTAACCCGATTTGGACACCTTGGACCTACAAGCAGAACTTCTTAGCCCCCCTCCTCAGACTTCTTGCCCCACTGCGGCTAGATAACAAGACTTCTTACCCCCGAAGTTTGATATCGAAGAACCAACATGCCCCAGTGTGCCCCAGAAGCTTTCTACTGATTCAACGACCACATGATCAACTAGAAACTTCGTATAAATGCACCAGAAGCCACCCCACTTCCTCCCCATTCTCATGCACACCTTCTATGACATTATCCGACTTCTCATCTGGATAGCTCATTTACAAATCCACCCTATCATCACACGCAGCGCTTCTCGACTATTCCATATCTTCCTCATCTGGTACATCTTCCCAGAACGCCGACCTACCATCATCTGGACACACCATCTAGAACTACACTATCTAGGACGAAGTACTCATATTTACATTGGCCTCGGGCCAAATAATGAGTTCTTCATCACAGGAGTCGACCCCACCGCTCATTTCCAGCTTAGTGGAACGCCAGCTGACAGAACTCCGAGAGATAGCGAAACAGTCATCGCATGACGAACAGATTATTCTCAATTCTCATCTGTTCTATTTTGTGTTTAAGGACGATCATCCTGATAAGGAACCATTGGACCTACTCATCCCAGACATCCATAACCGCATCCGAAACGCCCCCGGTCCGACCAAAGTGAAATATGCATTCCAGTTGTATGCACTCCTCCAATTCCATAAAAACTCCATCCAACAACTTCGTGACCACAAGCAAGAGCAACCTCTCACCTCTAGCACCCCCCTGGAATCCCAGCAGACTCCACCACCTCCGACACCCAGTCCTATCGACTCCCTGCCAGACCTCGAACCCTTTTCTCCAAATCCTAGCCCCACCCCAACGACAGTCAACCCCCAGGACATCTTCTCCCCCCCTCTGGCAACCAGCACCCCCTTTACCTTCACCACTACGAATTACAGCGACGACACACTTGTCAACGCCTCCACCGACTCCTCCTCATCCTCCTCCTCCTCCTCTTCCTCAACCGACTACGACGACGTCGCCGACAGTGACCCCAGATTTTCGTTCACATCCATATTTCCCCTATTTTTACAAAGGTCCCACCTTGACCAGACAGATCTTATTTAATCCACCATCTACCCCCCGACCCAGAACTATTCCGTTACCTTCTATGCCTTTCAATTTTAACACTCCCATTCCGACATATCAACTACCGCCTTCTGAAACACCTGAACAACGTCTTGCAGCCACTGCCCCCTTTTTCTATCCCTCCCCCTTAAAATTTGATTTCCTTGACGAAGAAGAAGAAGAAGAACTCCAACCTGGACCAGCCGACTCGGAATTCGGTTCCAATCTTTGGTCCCTCCCGGCCGACGAACCCGGTTGGAACGCCGACGACTGGCCCACCACTTACCTCCTCCGACACAACACTGTCACCGGACCCCTCCAGTACCCCTCACCTCCACCAAGCCCACGCCCCACTCACCCTCAGTACGGCCCTCTCGGTCCTGTCGATCTGGTACAACACTATCTGTTCGATCCGAAACTCACCCCCCACGTCAACGTTGAGCGACTTCGACGTTGCTCACCATTCCCGGAACTCGTGAAGTTAGTACTTAGGCACACTTTCTTCAACCCAGAGCACGCCCCCCCTCTCTTACTTGGTCTCAAAATCGTCCTTGACCTTCCGTACACGCCCTACATCACCCGGAGAATTCGCCACAAGGAATCTTTGCACGCTCACTTCGCACCCTACCCAGGAGACCCCTTCTGTACTTGTGAGTGCTGCCTGTACTGTCCCCTTCACCATGCCGCCCATCCGAACCCGGCGCGGAACCCTCACGAAGGAGAATAGTCCCCCTCCTCCTCGTTGCCCTACCGAATCCCTCCTCCCCAATCAGGCGTTTACCCTCACGGAACCCACTCGTCAACAGTACTCGGCCACACTCCTCCACAGTGGACTTCTTCCATATGTCCTTGACTCGACTCAGCGCCCCTTTCACCACTCAGTCTACACTCTCAATGTCATGCATGAACTACTCGCCCAATTGCAAGACTACATTGATCAGCATCGCGGCGGACATAAGCGATTCAACTTTCGCTTCGTTCAAGTAATTATTCGTCGACTGAATCAAGTGATGATGGGACAATTAGCTGATGAGTTCACGGAGTATGAGTTTGAACGTTTACTGGCTTACACTTTAGACGATGGACACCTTGAAGGACCTCCTCGATTTGTCGACCCAGTACCCCTCCCTCCCCCATCACCAATTGCTCTACCCCCACCCGAGTTTCCCACCGCCTACCATGATCAAGAGAACATGCCTATCTTCGATCCAGCAAAACGGAACGAGTTTGATGTTCAGAACGCGCCCCAACAGCCTTCGGAACCTCAGCAACCTCCAACCCCGGTTTCATCCCCTTATGTCATACATACACCTCGACCGGACGAACATCCCTCTCCTCCACTCCATCGACCTGACCCCCAACCCGGCATAGACTGGCTTGCTATTGCAGCAGCCTACCTTCCGATTTTCATTTCTCTTGATGGTCTACTTATTCGTTTGCTTTTCTTATTATTGGTCTTAATTTGACCCTATAGCATTCGATTTCTATCTCTATCTCTCTCATGCTTCATCCATTATTGATCTTAACTTGATCCTATAAGCATTGTATTTGTCTTTGAAATTCTCGCATTCGCAATGTCTTGCTACTACGGAATTTCAAGCTTAGAGACAGGGTACTGTTATGCATCAAGCATACGGACCATGTTTACCTTTGTTTACCTCACGTAACCCGATTAGGCTACGCTTACCTTTGTCTCTCGGACTTTACCATTTAACCTTTTTACCTTTAACCTTCGGTGCCCCAGGTAGCCCCCTTTTACTGCCTCTTTGTTTACATTGCCCCTTCGCTTTACCATAGCCCCAGTTAGCCCTACGTAGCCCCAGTTAGCCCCACTTCCCCTGTTTCACAGTTAGCCCTAGTTAGCCTCAGTTAGCCCCAGTTAGCCCTAGTTAGCCCCAGCTAGCCCCAGAAGCGCGTTCTATTTATGTTTCTCTCCTCTGTAGTATATAAACCCCTGTACATAGGCCTTCGGATGACACTTAAGTCAATCCTCCTATAGTCTTTCACACCATCGTGCCAAAGACTCTGTTCACCCACGACTTCCGAGCTTAAGAGAGCCTCGTTAAAGCGCCCACTCTTATCTCACCACTTGTTTGTTCACAAACAACGCTTTTGTCACTTATCATTTCCGTGATAAGTCTTCCGAAGCCGTGAACGTAACATCCCGCTGACTACGTATTTGACGGCTCTTAAGAATCTATCCTTTTATCCTACCATGGCATCAAACCAACTTGCTTGAAAATTCAGATCTGCAATGCTGCCCTTTTGCCTCTTCCTTTCGTTCTCAAACAGTTTATATTACAGTGGGGAAAGGCCGATTTCCGCAATTCCGAGCAGGCCGAAATATTGAGTATTAAACCCCGTTTTCAACTTTTTTATCATGAAACCAGGGGAAAAACGTTTATTTATGCAATAAAAAAAATTCCAGACTTTTGTTTCAAAATTTTTGGAGGAAAAAATAATAAATAATTGAATTAAATATTATTTTCTTACAAATCAGATGAGGCACAAGTGCTTGAGTGCGAAGAAAGCAATGTCAGAACAGCAAAATCCATGCCAGCGCAAAGTAAAAGGGCAAAGGCTGCGAAAGCCAAGCGGCAAACTGGTGCAGATACTTTCAAGGCATCTGTGAAGCCAGCAAGCCCAGAAACTGAAAGCGAGTCTGATTGGCGGTTGACAGACTCCGAGGGTCACACAGATGAAACCGAAGATGAAGATGCATACGGCATCATGCAACTACGGTTTGCAAAATACTTTAAGAAGCCGTTACATAAAAAGGACTTGGTCCGGGAACCAGCTGTGAGTTTCATATTCTGTAAAAGAGAATCAATGTTAATTAAAATTGTTCAGAAAAAGAAGAGAAAAGATGCAGACAGACCTCCAATCTACACGGGGGACTCAAGGTCAACAGCATGGAGAAGTAAGGTGAAGGCTAAAGAGAGAGCTCAAGGGTGCATGAAGCTGGATTCATTTATGTTTACAAGTGTGCCGGTATGTGACCCAGTTTGACCACAATCATGATGTCGTAACATGATGTGTCAAGTTGATGCTTCTCTCCCAATGCAGAAAAAGCGGCCATCAAATGATCACATGTCCTCGTCTGATTCCGCAGATGAGGATATACCACTTGAAATATCTGTGCAGAGATGTGCAGAAGGTCTCGAAGAATTGATAGTTGATGATGACACCTGGGCCCCAGTTGATGAAGAAGTTGAAAAAGTATGTTTAAGTCTTATGTGTCTCAAACCTTTAATGAAACATATGTACAGGCTATTTTGAGCGATTCCGAAACTGATCACATCAGTCAGCCTTACGAGCCAATCATTGATGATGGTTTACCTTCGGTTTCCCAAGCCCAGGACTTGCTGTCCATGTCCGAGGAAGCAGACAATCAATTCGACATCTTTGCAATCATAACAAGTCACTTACGTGGGCTAAGGAAACTAAAAGCTACCCCTGCTATTTTAAAACGGCTTATGCACTTCACAGCTGTAATCGAGTATGTCAAGATTCGAGACCAGCTTCAAAGCCGATCGGTGGGAAAAAGAAGCAAACGGCCATCTCAACGTGCGAGTATGATTGTTGCCGCTCGCATGGGTAAAGGGCCATTCTTTGCCCGTCAAGTGCGAGAGCATACATTGTACCTTATAAGGAATGGCCAGCTTCCTCCATTACAGACCAAAAAAAGGCCAGGGGGTCACTCTTTGATTGACAACGAAGCCGTGGTCCTTACACTTCGGCGCTATTTTGCTTTACTGGGTGTTGGAGAGATTACTCCGTTACTGCTTCAAAAGCATGTTAACAATGTCATAATTCCATTGCTCCTCTTGGCACAACCAAACAACACTCCCCAGACCATTTCGGTTCAGACAGCTCGATCATGGTTGCGGAAATTAGGCTTCCTTCGCACTCGAGCAAAAAAGGGAATCTATATTGACGGACATGATCGTCCTGATGTCATTGAAGCTCGAAACAAATTCTTGGATCGAGTAAAAGAACTGGAACCGTAAGAGTTTATTCCCAAGACTCACATTGAGTGCTAATTAATTATTACAAGGTTTATGTGCTCATATGACGAGAAGACAATGGAGCCAATCCCTCCAATACTTCGTGATGATCAAAAAGAGCACATATTTGTTGTTCAAGATGAGTCGATTTTTCATGCCAATGACCAGAAGCGAGAGCTCTGGTTATCAAAAGGGCAACAACCGCTTCGACAGAAAGGAAACGGTCGGGCAATTCACGTGTCCGACTTTGTTACCGAGCGTTCGGAGACTGGAAGGCTTTGCCTTAACTCCGTTCAGCTTGCTAAACACAATCAACTACCCACACCAAGCCAGCTCAAGCAAACGAATGCTCGCAAGATTATCTATCCAGGGAAGAACCATGACAAGTGGTGGGACATGGAACAGCTAAAGGAGCAGACCATGTCTGCTCTTGATATCTTCGAATATTTGTTTCCTCGCGCGGTAGGGGTTTTTGTTTTTGATTGTTCGTCCTCACATGAAGCATTCGCTAAGGATGCTTTAAATGTCAACAATATGAATGTAAAACCCGGTGGGAAACAGGTACACATGCATGATACCGTTATCCCTCTGGGAAATCCTCCCCCGAAACCCGGTACCATTGATACGAGGGGTCGGCCTCAATCAATGGTATTCCCAGTTGATCACCCTGACCCCAAGCTCCGTGGCCAAGCCAAGGGTATGCTTGAGGTCTTGCGTGAGCGAACCTCAGTTTGGGACACTCTATCTGACAAGCTTCGCGGGAAAAAAGTTGTCGGCATCTGTGGTGCATGCAAGACCTCCCAAAAAAAGAAGGATGCACTTCGAAAGCTCTTCGAGGCCGAACAAGCAGGGCGCGAAGACATACTTACGGAGGAAGAGATCCGTGAGGCAGAGGAAGCTGTTGATGCTGATGAGCAACCGCTTTCTGACTGGTGTTGTGCCAAGAGGGTCTTGTCCCTTCAACAAGACTTTCTTGACGAAAAGCCAGAGCTGCAATTGAAGATTGAGGAGAGAGGACATATATGTCTATTTCTCCCCAAATTTCACTGCGAGTTCTCTGCAATAGAGATGTATTGGGGCTTTGGCAAGCATTGTAAGTTAAATACTATCTAATTCATTTGCAGATACTGAAATTACATTGTTTAGGCTATCGTGAGGCATCAGATGGCAAGTTCACGACTGCGCGTGAGCTTGTTCCTCAATGCCTCGACCTTTGTGACGTCCTCACAATTCGTCGATTCTTTCGCAAGTGCTGGCGCTACATGGACTCCTACCGGTGAGTTTTTTTTGGCTATGAAATACTCCAAACTAATTTCTGAACAGCAAAGGCCTTGATTCTTACGAAGCTGCATGGGCAGTCAAGAAGTACAGGTCTCATCGTCGGATACCTGATGCTCAAGAAGTTCGGGAGGCTCTGGAAGCTCCGAGGGCTCGCGAGAGGGCCACTGGGACCGTTTAGGCTTGTTTCCGATGTTGTTTAGAGGCCCTGTTATTTTTTTCCTATTTTTTTCTTATTTTTTTTCACTTATGTTTCAAATTCTCGGAGACATGAAAACTTTTTTTTCAATTCTATCAAAACTAAGCAATAACAACGGTAGCTAATGTTAGTAGGAGTGTATTCAAGCACTTTTCAAGCAAAAAAGAGGGTGTGTCGAAGGTCTGAAAAAAAAGTTTTGGGGCGGGTTCGGGATTGCTGGATTTAGCCTTTCCCCACTGTAGTTTCCCTGAAATTCCGCGTTGTTATAGCATAATTCACGGGTCTGTGGGGCTTTTTGAGATGGATTACTGGTGTTTTTCACTCAGAGTCTCAGACTACAAGACAGTGAATCAGAACTACCATTGAAGCTCTCTTAGAATTGGAGCTATCATGGAGAAGTACTTCTTGTCAGGCTGAGCCTCAGTCTCAACCCTTTTGAGGCATATGATGTGCTCCTGCAGCTGATTTCCCTCGAGAATGGGAGAGAAATATTCCCTGAGACGTCTACATATGATAATATAATAAAGGATCTCCACGGATATTTCGAGCAAGCTGTAAGTGTTATCACTTGTCTATATTATGCTGCTTGCACTCATGGCACACCAGAGCTTCGAGTGGTAGCTAATTGTCGGGATCCCCCAGGACCCCAACATGTCTAAGGCAATCCCGAACAGAACCCGGTATGCTGAAACCCGAAATCGCGACCTTGGCTAGATCCCGAAAGGATCCCCCGCTCTCTGATCCCAGAAGAACCTCTGCTTTGCCATGCATTCTCCTGCTAAGAGTTCCGCCCCGCTATGACCTCCTCGCCCCTGCTTGTCCTCGCCCACGTCTCCTCGTCAGTCCCCCGCCTCGTCCCCGCGTCTTGATCCATCCCTAGCCCGCCTCGTCGTTCCCCCGACTCTAGGATGATCCCCCGCTCGCTCCCCGCTCCCGTCATGCTCTGTTCCCCGCTCCAGTGAACCCCGTACCTCGCCATAGTCCCGAAGTCACTCACCATAGCCACCGCCATAGCCATAGCCTGCCACAGCCATAGCCATAGCCATAGCTATCCCAGACCTCGTAGGTTCTCGACTATGCCCGGATACCAGATCCCGGCCTCGCGTCCACAGTCATGAAGTGCAGTTAGGAGATTGATCCACTGCGTCCAAAGCCGACCTCTGTCTGGCCTTGAGTAAGCCAACACGACAGCGGTCAAGGATTGCTGTCCCGCAATCCTGCCCGGTCACGAACCCTGCCCTGCGCTCGTCCTGCCACGGTGCCCTAGCTAACCCCTTTGACATCCTGTGCCTCTCGACCTGCCCTTGTTCGTCCACAGCCTGCCCCGCCAGAAATCCCGCCTCGCCGCGAACGCTGTCAAGCGTCCTCTCTGACAATCCCGCAACCCACGCTCGTTCCCGGTTGGAGTCCCGTCAAGACTCCCCCACTCGTCCAGGTTGGAGTCCCGCCAAACTCCCCCCGCTCGTTTCCCGACTAGAGTCTCGCCAGACTCCCCCGCTCATTCCTGGTAGAAACCCCGCTCGCTTCCCGGATGGAATCCCGCTCCTTTCCCCCGCACGATCCCAGTCGAAATCCCGCTCGTTTCCCGCCTCGCGTCCCGTCTCGAATCCCTGCGCAAATCCCCCGCAGGATTCCCGCCTTCGACCCCGCCGCGATTCCCATCACAACCCCAGCTAAGTTCCCGCTCTGATTCCCGAAAGATTCCCGCTACGATTCCCGGTCAAACCCTGTCTCGATTCCCGGTCGAAACCCGAACTCGATTCCCGGTCTAAACCCGAACTCAATTCCCAGTCGAAACCCGAACTCGAAACCCGGTCGAAACCCGAACCAGAGTCCCTGCATGATCCCGTCGCGAATCGCGCGAGTTTCCCGTTGTCCAAGGGAAACCCCTTAGCTTCCCCGCTCCTCGATGCTAACCTCGTCTTGAGATAGCCCCAGGTGATTGGCCTGGCCACGCACGTGCCAGCCAACTAGTCTCGTTAGTAGCGTCCTGTCCCGGCCCGCAGACCACATTCCCGCCACCCCGTGTGCGGGATTGATCTCATTGTCCGCAAGGACTCGAACCCCGTCCTTAGTCGCCCTGCCCCGCGTGCGCCTCGCGATTAGGCTTCGTTACGACATCGAAGCACCGGCTTCTTCGAAGTTGGTCCCTGTCGATCTCCCGCGACCCTGATCCACGCCAGAAGTTGCCTGCAACTTATCCCGAGACGATGTAGGCATTACATCCGCCCCCCATGTTCGTTACCCCGCTGCCTGTGCGCCAGCTTGATACCTCGCGCACAATTACATTCCTTTAGTTCTCTTTGTTTCACTTGACCATGCTTCACGCTCGTTCCCTTAGATCTTGCCCAGATGTCCCCCGCACCGAATCCCGAATCCCGGATTCACGTCACTGTATGCGCGGCCTTCGCCCGCAAGATTGTGTAACTAGTTAGTTGCGCGTTTGTGCATGCCCGTTCCCTGTAGATTCTGCCCAGTAGATAAATACCTGTTGCCACCGTAAGGAGCACTCACTTTTGTCCTCTTGTCGAGTGCTTCCTTAGGTGTGTTTCTGTCTTGTCTCTAGTGTAGTTTACAATGCTAACTTGTCGAGTGCTTCCTTAGGGAACCTCCTCCTGATAACAGAAGTGTTGCCTTGAGATCCCGGTTATCCTGAGCTCTCTGCTCCTGTCCTGAGCACGCCTGCTCTCTGGCTCTCTTGTCTCTGTCTTGTCCCGGATCCCGCTCTGCGAATCCCGCTCTGCGATTCCCGCCAAAGTCCCGAACGATTCCCGCTCTGCGATCCCTGCACGAATCCAGATTCCCGCACGAATCCAGATTCCCGCGCGAATCCAGATTCCCGCCAGAATCCCGCTTGGCATTTCCCCGCGCCTCGACTCTGCCTTCCCCGCCTCGACTCTGACTCCGTCCCGTCCTCGCCTTGAGCCCCCTTGCGTCTCGCCCCCGTAGCCTCGCTCCCCGCGCGACTCCGTTGGCGTTGTAGCGTCCTTAACGGTTCCCCTTCGCCTTCTCCACTGCCGCGCGCTCTCCCAGGCCTTGCCCCGGAAGCCGCTAACGCGCCCCGGCCCCCAGGTTCCCCCCAGGTCGTAACACTAATCAACGAGGAGCTCGCTCTTTCTAAGCTTCAAAGAATGTGATCATTCCTTGTCTCCGTCGGCCGGAGATCCATCGAGGTTGTATACAATCCCTGTGTCTTCAAGGGCCCAGTAAGCGCATTAGTGTGACCAATGAGGACGAGGCACGCCAATACAATGATATGAGGAACTACTAGTACAACTTGAATATTATCCGAGTCAGAATAACCCAAAAGCCAGGAGATGAGAAGCCTTACCTCCGTCGACATACAGTACTAGCATACTGGAGGATATAAACTCGGTGTCCTACTCTAGGGTCTATCATATATATATGGATATCTTCAGGAATTCGAGGCTCTCTAGTTTCAACATCGGGAAAAAGGGAAAAAGATTATAACAAACATAATCACCCGTAATGAGCTAAAATCTCATATATCTGCTACCTCGGCGACGTAACACATATATTAGAGTAGAATTCTAATAGAAGATGTAATCTGTCGGATATATAGTTCTAATTGCTTGCGAGACTTATGGTGATTATAAGCAATTTCACTCCTTGTAATATCTACAATGTAATATAATCTCCATAATCATTATGCATCTTACATTGCATTATGAAGGCTTATATCTAATTACGGACATTATCTTCGCCGCATTTGCATGTAAGCCCTATCAGAATTACAGCTCTTATATGTACTTATGAGGGATTATAATGGATTATGAGACTTATAAGGGCTAGAATGTACTATAATCTCCGTAATTATTCTGCAAATTATATCACATTATGAAGCCTTATATTCAATTGCAGACATTATAATCTGCATAGTTGCTTAGAAATGCTATCAGAATGATAGCTCATCTACGTGATTCTGCCAAAATGTATTGGATTATGAGCCTTACGTTCACTAGAAGGTGATAGAACCCTGTGTAATCCTTACTACAGGCCTTTTTTACTTTCACACAAAATGATAGAATGAAAAGCATAATATATTATTTAGTACTAGCTACATACAGGCGGAAACAATGAAATATGAGTCAATGATCTCGGTTGTCGTGCCTCTGCAACGTACCTGCATCGGGATGCGGTGGTCTGGGTTCTTGGCTAGCAGACGCCGCATCAGATTGCATGCCTCTGGGAAACGCTTGCGGAACCATCGAGGAATGAACGCGTTTTCATACAGTGCGTTTAGATCCTTGCGAACCCTCCCACGGAAGGGCGGCCAATAAAGGCGGTGTTAGTGAGAGTGATGGGTTGGAACGGAGGATACTCACACTGTCGAAGACAAGCTCATAGAGCATGACGCCAACGGAGACTGTCGGCCTTGTACGAGTAGTGGTCACCGCGGAGCATCTCTGGTGCCATGTAGCCCATCGTGCCACACTTGCCCTTCGTCCTGTGCCAATAGTCATCGTAAGTTAGTACCTCGTCAATGCTCACCGCGTGTCCCTTGAAAACATGCGCGAGGCCGAAGTCCCCCATGACGAGCCGACCTTGCTCATCCATGAAGACGTTATCGGGCTTGAAGTCGCGATGGACGATGGCCTGGTCGTGCAAGATGCCCACTGCATAGCACTGCAAGATGATGAGACACGACATGGGGAAAGGAAGCGAAGACATACTAGTTGCACCATCGTGCAAGGTGCCCACTGCATAGCACTGCAGAGATGATGAGTCACCATTCGAAAGAAAGAGGGAAAGAGAAGACGTACTAGTTGCGCCATAATGAACTTGATTTCATGCATGTGGAACAGCTTCTTCGTGTTGGTCATCGCTCCTCGCAAAGTGCCACCGGCAGCCAGACCTTGAATGATGATGAAGTCATGCGGGTCCATGAGGGATTCTATTAGAGGGGTATAATAGGGCGAGTTAAGCAAAGTCAGGCCAGAAAGGATCTACTTCTCTGTAAACAACATCTCCCGGCAACTGTCTCGATCGACACTCGCGCGTGGAATCCGCTTGATCGCGACCTTCTTACCGTATTCGCGATGAGAGATGTCCAAGGCCTGGTAGACACGGCCAAATCCGTCTTTTCCGAGGACGGCTTCGAGCTTGTAGTCGTCGGGTCGTTTACAGAGCGCCTCGCGGGCGAGCTTCGCGGTCGATGATGAAGAGATGCGTGCTCCCGCGTGACACTGCCATCGTGCCACCGTGCCACAGGTGTTACGCATGCAAGCATACAGTCACACTCAGGTGGCACAGTAGTAAATTGTCAAAAAAAGAAGATAAAATATGAACAGAGTATAGTTACTTACCATCAGAACCAAAAATACAAAGATTTGAAGGCCATCCTGTGGGTGGATGGATGCCGAGGGGGATGGATGGACGACGACAAAGTGGGAAGAGAGAGAGAGAGGGAGGAGGTCGTTGAACGCGACGCGTCACAGTCTTGTTCAAGCTGCCAGTGGTAATTCAAACTCCGCAGCATCATCGTGCCTCAAGCCTCAAATTGCTAAGTCCGTAAAAACATCAGAGTTGGTTCAAACTTCAGACTATTTCCAGCTACGGGTCTTCAATTACAACACTCACGAGAAAGTGACCGCATTTGAGGCCCATCCTTACTATACGTGACACCTTGTTGTTAATCCTTCGCTTAGCATTGTGCTGACGGGCTGCAATGATATGATGATCAAGGCTTAGGACTGGGACAAACGGTGGAAGTGTATTCAGGTGCGTACCTCCACCGCTTCAAAATTAGACATCGTCTAATTATCTCTGAAGATAGAAGGACACACGCACTCCATCATGAACCTTGTATTCACCCGCAAGGACGCCAACACCTTCGCCTCCTCTTGTCTTGATCGCACCGTGAAGATGTTGTCGCTTGGCTCCTTGACGCTGAATCTCAACTTCGAGGCACATCAGAAGGGCGGAGTGAACTATGTTGACTTCTATCCCGGTGACAAGCTGTATCTTGTCACGAGCGGTGACCATCAAAGTCTGGGACTACCTCAGCAAAGCTGTGTACAGCCGGCGGAGGGACACACCAATAACGTCTCCTTTGCCATATTCCACCTAGTCTTCCTTGATCATCAGCGGTTCGGAGGATGGTACAATTGTGATCTGGAGCTCGGGCACGTACCACCTGGAAATTACCTTAAGCAACGCTCTTGAACGCGCATGGTGCATCTCCGACCACAGGGGAAGGAGGTTGGCGTAGGGTACGACAAAGGTGTGGTCGTGGTCAAACTTGGCCGTGACGAGCCTTCCTACAGCATGGACCCATCAGGCAAACTGGTGTACACCCGCAACACAGAAGTCTTGTCTGTCAACCTCCAAGGCGCTGCGGAAGACGAGACACCTGAAGGACAACACATACTGCTGTCTGTTACGACCTGGGGGGAACCTGGGGGCCGGGGCGCGTTAGCGGCTTCCGGGGCAAGGCCTGGGAGAGCGCGCGGCAGCGGAGAAGGCGTAGGGAACCGTTAAGGACGCTACAGCGCCAACGGGGTCGTGCGGGAAGCGGGGCTACGAGGGCGAGACGCAAGGGGGCTCGAGGCGAGGACGGGACGGAGTCAGTTTCGAGGCGCGGGGAGACAGAGTCGAGGCGTGGGGAAACGCGCAGACCGGGAATCGCAGAGCGGGATTCTTGCGGGAATCTCAGGGCGGGATTCGTTTGGGAATCTCAGACCGGGATTCGTGCGGGAATCGCAGAGCGGGGTTCGTTCGGGATTCGTGCGGGAATCTCAGAGCGGGATTCTGAGCAGGACTCAAGGCGGGATTCGCAGAGCGGGATCCGGGACAAGACAGAGACAAGAGAGCCAGAGAGCAGGCGTGCTCAGGACGGGAGCAGAGAGCTCAGGATAACCGGGATCTCAAGGCAACACTTCTGTATCAGGAGGAGGTTCCCTAAGGAAGCACTCGACAAGTTAGCATTGTAAAACTACACTAGAGACAAGACAGAAACACACCTAAGGAAGCACTCGACAAGAGGACAAAAGTGAGTGCTCCTTACGGTGGCGACAGGTATTTATCTACTAGGCAGAATCTACAGGGAACGGGCATGCACAAACGCGCAACTAACTAGTTACACAATCTTGCGGGCGAAGGCCGCGCATACAGTGACGTGAATCCGGGAACCGGGATTTGGTGCGGGGAACATCTGGGCAAGATCTAAGGGAACGAGCGTGAAGCATGGTCAAGTGAAACAAAGAGAACTAAAAGAATGTAATCGTGCGCGAGGTATCGAGCTGGCGCACGGGCAGCGGGGTAACAAGCGTGGGGGGCGGATGTAATGCATACATCGTCTCGGGATAAGTTGCAGGCAACTTCTGGCGTGGATCAGGGTCGCTGGGGATCGACAGGGACCAACCTCGAAGAGGCCAGTGCTTCGATGTCGTAACGAAGCCTAATTGCGAGGCGCGCGCGGGGCAGGGTGACTAAGGACGGGGTTCGAGTCCTTGCGGACAATGAGATCAATCCCGCACACGGGGTGGCGGGAATGTGGTCTGCGGGCCGGGACGGGACACTACTAGCGAGACTAGTTGGCTGGCACGTGCGTGGCCAGGCCAATCACCTGGGGCTATCTCAAGACGGGGTTAGCATCGAGGAGCAGGGAAGCTAAGGTGTTTCCCGTAGGCAACGGGAAACCAGCAAGATTCACGACGGGATTCGAGCAGGGGATCGAGACAGGGTTCGACCGGGAATCGTAGCGGGATTCTTTCGGGAATCAGAGCGGGGACTTAGCTGGGGTTGCGATGGGAATCGAGGCGGGATCGAAGGGGGGAATCCTGCGGGGGATTTGCGCAGGGATTCGAGACGGGACGCGAGGCGGGAAACGAGCGGGGTTCCGACTGGGATCGTGCGGGGGAAAGGAGCGGGATTCCAACCGGGAAGCAAGCGGGGTTTTTACCGGGAATGAGCGGGGGAGTCTGGCGGGACTCTAGTCGGGAAACGAGCGGGGGGAGTTTGGCGGGACTCCAACAGGGACAAGTGGGGGAGTCTTGACAGGACTCCAACCGGGAACGAGCGTGGGTTGCGGGATTGTCAGAGGGGACGCTTGACAGCGTTCGCGGCGAGGCGGGATTTCTGGCGGGGCAGGCTGTGGACGAACAAGGGCAGGTCGAGAGGCACAGGATGTCAAAGGGGTTAGCTAGGGCACCGTGGCAGGACGAGCGCAGGGCAGGGTTCGTGACCGGGCAGGATTGCGGGACAGCAATCCTTGACCGCTGTCGTGTTGGCTTACTCAAGGCCAGACAGAGGTCGGCTTTGGACACAGTGGATCAATCTCCCAACTGCACTTCATGACTGTGGACGCGAGGCCGGGATCTGGTATCCGGGCATAGTCGAGAACCTACGAGGTCTGGGATAGCTATGGCTATGGCTATGGCTGTGGCAGGCTATGGCTATGGCTGTGGCTATGGTGAGTGACTTCGGGACTATGGCGAGGTACGGGGTTTGCTGGAGCGCGGAACAGAGCATGACGGGAGCGGGGAGCGAGCGGGGGATCATCCTAGAGTCGGGGGAACGACGAGGCGGGCTAGGGATGGATTGAGACATGGGGACGAGGCGGGGGACTGACGAGGAGATGTGGGCGAGGACAAGCAGGGGCGAGGAGGTCGTAGCGGGGCGGAACTCTTAGCAGGAGAATGCATGGCGAAGCAGAGGTTCTTCCGGGATCAAAGAGCGGGGGATCCTTTCGGGATCTTAGCCAAGGTCGCGATTTCGGGTTTCAGTATACCGGGTTCTGTTCGGGATTGCCTTAGACATGTTGGGGTCCTGGGGGATCCCGACACTGTCTGTGTGAGAACTCGATACGACTGAAAATTTCGTGCTTTATCACCGTGGTCGGAGAAGGAGAGTATATTATCTATACTGCGCTGGTCTGGTGAAACAAGGCGCTCAGCAGCGGCCCTTCTTTCGCATGGGCAATAGACTTGAACATGTACACTGTGCTAGAGGGGCGGACGAGGGGGTGGACGTACAAGGACTTCAAGGAGAGGAGTAGTCCGACAATGAAGGGTGCTGGATCGTGGCCAGTTGAGGGATTGCATAGTGGCCATCTCCTAGGTGCTCGTGGAAGCGGTTCCGTTGTCTTCTGCGACTGGTGACATTGTGCACAGGATCAACGCAGATGCTAAGAGTGTAAGTGCACTCTATCCACTTTCATCTTAGCTTCAATACGTTTTCTTCAACTTTCAATGTAGATATCTTGGTCTGGGTCTGGCAATCTTGTGGCCATCATTGTACCGAAAGAGCAGTAAAGTTGCTCGTTTCCCAGAAGCTCGGGGTATGTCTTTGAGAATCATTGAATTCAACAGAAAAAGTGACTCAATCGCTTTCCTTTTCACAGATTCTACGGAGCTCGCGCTACAGGTTACAACAGACCCTGATTATGAGTTCGACTTCGCGCTTCAACTTGACGATCTGGACGCCGCCCTTGAGATCGCACGCATAACACCCGTTATCAAGGCAGAGACGAAATGGAAGGCTGTCGGTGACCGCGCGCTGGCCGTCTGGCGCTTCGACCTCGCACGGGAATGCTTTGAGAATGCGGGAGATCTGAGCGCACTCATGTTCCTCCTAGCATTGGGCAACTGGTCTCATGAAACTCGCTGAGCAGGCCGGTGAGTATTCTTATTGTTTCGCTGACTGTCAATCTCTCTGACAACTTATTTCAGAAGAGACGGGCCAGAACAACCTCGCGTTTGCAAGCCAGCTGCAGCTCGGTGACAGCGTACGTTGACCTGCTGGTGAAGACGAATAGGCGGTGCTCTTTGCTTGCACTTATGTACCTAGGTATAAATAACTTATCAATTGAAGTAGCTTGCGTAGTATAGATCAACTGTATATTATGAAGAAATGATAATACAATGACTTTTGAAACTTGCATTACCTGTAATGCTTTGTAAGACAAACACCTGAATTGTGTTACACATCAAGCTGCTTACCCTTGTTTACACATTGTTTATGTTCCCCCTCATCTTTTTCTCTCACCCTTTCTACCTGCATGTGCGTACACACATTGCATCATTCTTTCATCATCGACTCCACACTCCGATGGCTCCACTCACTCCTCCTTCATTCCAAGCGCCCCATAACCTTCCACTCCGATGATACATCATTCTACTCCACTCTACTCCACCTATGCTCCGATCTGACATCATCCTCCATTAATTAGAGCCACTATGACGGACTCACTCCACTTCTGACCCGCGATGATGTAGTTTCATTCCTTGCTCCACTCTATTGTTCTCTGTAGTATATAAGGCCATGTACATAGCGCCCCAGGATGACACTTAAGTCAATCCTCCTATAGTCTTTTACAATCACGTACCAAAGACTCTGTTCACCCACGACTTCCGGTATAGAGACCCTCACAAAGCGGACCCTCTATACTGTACTTGCTACTTCACCCAACAACGCTTTGGTCACTTATCATTTCCGTGATAAGTCCATCGAAGCCGTGAACGTAACAATTAGGATTGACTTCTTTCTCATCTGAGATCGATCTCAACTCCGAAACACCCCCCCTCTACGCTCTACCACATTCTACAGCAGAATAAATCGGTACCCCTACGCATTCCAATCTGGAATACTGACGGTTAAGTATTACAACTGGCCCTTGTCTACTAACTATCATATAGGAACGAAAGGAATACGAACGACAGTACGATCGAATACACCAAGCATACAGAGCTATACTTGGAAGGAAGCAACAGACAAGTAATCGCAGAAATTAAGCAGGTTCACGACAGAATTTACGGTCCTTGTTACGCGTTTGGTTGGTGATAGCGTGAAGCAGAGGATCGCGACCCATTCAAGCAGCTTAGCCACGTCCAACGTAACTTGAAGAGAAGAAGGAAGCAGGGGAAAGGTCTCATCCACCACAGAAACTGCCACAGCCGGAAGACAAGCATACCCTCACTCGTAGACGACAGCAATACACGGTGAACATCGAAACAGATTATCCAGCGAACCTAGGAAGACAGAAAGGACAAGGTATCCGAAGACGTTAATATCACTCACGCATACTCTTGTAGCTCAAAGGGTTGATAACCCGAGGAAGTGCCCAACCTGAGGATTACTATACTACTCGCCGATCGCACGGAACTACCGTTGGCAGGCGTACTAAGGATCAACATCCTTAACCCCGTCTCCATCTACGACTTACAACCCACTTCATACCAATCCGACACACCCCCTCACAACCCCTCCGAACTTGACGAAAGCAGGACAGACCCACAGGACTACTCCGAGTACGAACATCAAACGCAAGAAGATAACGAAAGCCTCTACGATCAACTTGTACCCCCTCGATTAGAACCCACTGTTACTCAGGAAACCTACGCATACTCCGCCGAGGAAGGAACAGATTTCGAGAACCCAAGCCACCATTGAACGAAGTATCTGAGCACAACAGATTACTACCTCCCGTGACTCCGAATCACTCCAACCCTCCGATCACTACACCCCCAAGCGTAGAACAAGCCCTACGTCCCTTCCCTCAACTTCGAACGTCCGAACGAACTCCCACACCCGCTCCAGGACCTTCCAGAACTTTAGGAAACCTCAGACAAACTTTCCAAAGGACAGGAAGACGACTCAGGAATACATTACAACAACCGATTAATCAATCTGGCGAATCAAGCTCCCGCTCCCGCCCCCAACTTCGACCAACTAATTGAAGACAACTATCAGCACCTTGTCAACAGTGCATTAGTTCATCCGATTCAACAGAACTCCAAATACGACCTACAATACCTCCAACTCCGTCTACACTCCATACGACACGACCCCACTAATTGGATCTACCGACACGGCATCTTTTGGTTCGAAGGAAAGCCATACATTCCCGATTGTTACCTTCGCAAAGGCCTTATTGGAATCTGCCACACCAAAGTTGACAACGCCATTGATCATTTCTCCGAAAGAGAAACCCTCTTGAACCTCACATCAATCGTTTATTGGCCCGGACAACCCCAGGACGTTGCAACCGAAATACGGAAGTGTATTTGTTACCTACTACACTCTGAACCACCCACCCGAGTTGCCAGCCCACCTCTCGAAGCATCCATCCGATCCATTACTCCACCCCCTGTTGAACCCGAAGAAGGAAGCCGAACCGTTACTCCGACTCCCCCAGCAAACGAAGACACCAACTGAATTAAATTTCAGTAACTCGTTAAACTGGCGCCGAAAGACAGACCACCAGTCCCAGGAAAATACGTACCCATAGCAGCACAAGTACCCGTTGGAGTTACCCGCCCAGAAAACGCTGAATTTGACCCAGTAAACCGAGCCTGGTACAGACTTGACAAATCCAGAAGAAAAGTCTACCTTCATTTTCACTCAGGACACGACACCTGGAGAGCAATCTCGCATACAATCAAGAACCCGACCACATACTACAAACAGGTTAATACTTGGTACGCAGGAATCGAACCCAGTCAGGAAGAAATCGACCAGATACTTGCAAGAACATCGAGAACAAGCAGTCGACTTAACTCACCCAGAGTTGTTTCTTCTCAACTTGCATCACCCGCTCCTTCACAACACTCGCCATTAATCACCACTCAACCAGAAGCACTACCAGCTAAAACCGAAACACCACCCGCTGAATCGACAGCACCACCCTCCTTATCCTACGCCGCAGCAGCAGCACCTAAAGCTGAACAAACCTCCCCACTCCTCACATTCACCCAACCAAAGGTTAAAACACCTGCACCTGTTTTTAAACTCGAATCCGAAGAACCAGAACCCAAAGCCCAAGTCAAGGCAAAGGACAACGACGAAGAACTTGTAGGACAATTTGAAGGACTTCGCATCGACACTAGATTTGAAGAAGGCGCAACTTGGATACCCACTTGGACTCCACTTCCCAAGAACTACACTTCGCAGGAGACACAAACTATCCTCACTCTCGAGCAACTAGAGAAAGAGGAAGCTGAACTCAGAAGACGCAGACGAGAATCTGAAGCAGAAACTTCAGACGAATCAGAAGAAGACTCAGAAGCCGAGGACACGGCACACACCGCCGAAGGATCTGCACACTCAGCCGAAGGATCTACATCGGTTAACGCCAACAATAGTAACCGAAGCTCACCTGTACCCGAAATTCTGGAAAACGACGAACACCCCGATCAGGAAAACCTTCCACAGCCACCCCCACCCCCACCGTCACCAACACACCCAGGAACCCCAGTGATAGTCGAAATGGCCGATCAAGCAGACCATCAACCACGAGGCACCGGAGCAAACAAACCTTTTAACTTTACCGGCAAACGAAGCGAAGCTAGCCGATGGCTTAGCCTTGTTGAAAACTACTTGGCACTCAACGATTTGGACTATGCAACCGATCAACGCAAAATACGATTTGCACTCTCCTTTTGCACTGAAGGACCTGCTGCAATCTTTGCAAAGAATGTTAAAGACGAACAGGACAATGCACAATGGGTTATGACTTGGCAACAATTCGTTGACAAATTCAAGTCACATTTCCACTGCTGCCAGGTAGCTGATTGAATGAAGTACAGTGTTGCTGTAAACCATGCTCTGCATTTACTCTCAGCAAATGCTGGTTGAAGCAGTGTAGGGTGAATCAGCCTTGCTGTACATTGATTCAGGGGATGCATACCTAGGGAATACTAGGCATGCAATACCTATTGGGAATATAGCACTGGATAATAGAATAATGCATTGCATACCCACCGCTTTTTTAGGTTAATTATAGCATTCAGGTACTGTTGATTGATAGTATGCTGTAATAAATCAGAATTTCATAATTTCCATCTATTTTGAGATATGAGGCACACCAGGGTCCAGGACCCTGAGGTCTGGCAGGTTCCAGGTCACTTGGTGCCGCTTTAGAGGAGGCCGTGGGAATAAACTCAAATTAACCTTTGCAGGTGCTACAGGCCTTCTAAAATAGCACGAAAATAACCAAAAAATCAGAAAATATTCCTGGACACTGCCGCTTCGCCCTAGCGTGGGAACTACGCTTCTGAGCGACCATATTAGGGTACCAGTGTGTTCTGGGCCCTCCTGGGCCCTTCCTAAAGCGGTAAAAATCATCATAAAATAGATAATTATATTCATTTGCACCTGCATATATGCAGGCTTCTCCTGGGCTTACCAGCAGCAGATAAAATATGCTAAAATCGGATTATATTAGTAGAAGTATATTGAACATGATCTGGATAGCTAAATAAGGTAATACTAGCTGGGAACATGTATAGAACAGCAGAACATGTTCTATTTTTAATACATAACATATGGGGCCCATTGCACCACATTGGGTACCCCCAGAATGCAAATTTCAATAGGAATCCAATGGGACGTACTAGAAGAGCTGAAACGGGCTTTGAAGGCGCCAAAATATGCATTTTACGTATTGTTACAAATTATTCTTTTATTTAAGTGTTAATTTTGTTACAGCACTTCTACTGCACGTAAAGGCATGTATAAATAGTCGAAATGGTACAGAACAACGAGGAGAACAATAATATGAGCTTATAATAGCAACGCGGGGGCTATATATAGCTCTATCACACTAACCATTTTCGGAGAGCATGCAATTATTGTTAGTCACTCATATACATGTCTGTATACTGTGCACGTACTCTGAAAGCTTTAAATAGCTGTCTATAGATACCTCTCGCATTGTGCGAGGTTTCACGTCGATCGGAGCGCATTTCAAATTGATATAAGGTATACAATTTTCGGAAAGATAGGTCAATTTTAATTTATTGGGAAGGTTATGGGTCAGGCACATAGTGCCAAACATTCACTATGAGTATTCTAAACATAATCCAAATGCATGTTTGGGATGTCATTGAAATGTACAAGTTATATACAACATTGTAGGATGAGATGCTAAGTGTAATATCAGAATGCACATGTTATGTCAGAAAGACATATAACTTACAGATTCCATCTGTACCCCAAACATGCTATTATAAGCTCATATTATTGTTCTCCTCGTTGTTCTGTACCATTTCGACTATTTATACATGCCTTTACGTGCAGTAGAAGTGCTGTAACAAAATTAACACTTAAATAAAAGAATAATTTGTAACAATACGTAAAATGCATATTTTGGCGCCTTCAAAGCCCGTTTCAGCTCTTCTAGTACGTCCCATTGGATTCCTATTGAAATTTGCATTCTGGGGGTACCCCAATGTGGTGCAATGGGCCCCATATGTTATGTATTAAAAATAGAACATGTTCTGCTGTTCTATACATGTTCCCAGCTAGTATTACCTTATTTAGCTATCCAGATCATGTTCAATATACTTCTACTAATATAATCCGATTTTAGCATATTTTATCTGCTGCTGGTAAGCCCAGGAGAAGCCTGCATATATGCAGGTGCAAATGAATATAATTATCTATTTTATGATGATTTTTACCGCTTTAGGAAGGGCCCAGGAGGGCCCAGAACACACTGGTACCCTAATATGGTCGCTCAGAAGCGTAGTTCCCACGCTAGGGCGAAGCGGCAGTGTCCAGGAATATTTTCTGATTTTTTGGTTATTTTCGTGCTATTTTAGAAGGCCTTGTAGCACCTGCAAAGGTTAATTTGAGTTTATTCCCACGGCCTCCTCTAAAGCGGCACCAAGTGACCTGGAACCTGCCAGACCTCAGGGTCCTGGACCCTGGTGTGCCTCATATCTCAAAATAGATGGAAATTATGAAATTCTGATTTATTACAGCATACTATCAATCAACAGTACCTGAATGCTATAATTAACCTAAAAAAGCGGTGGGTATGCAATGCATTATTCTATTATCCAGTGCTATATTCCCAATAGGTATTGCATGCCTAGTATTCCCTAGGTATGCATCCCCTGAATCAATGTACAGCAAGGCTGATTCACCCTACACTGCTTCAACCAGCATTTGCTGAGAGTAAATGCAGAGCATGGTTTACAGCAACACTGTACTTCATTCAATCAGATGCTCTATATCATGCAGTAATAGCTGTAATCTCATTCAATGAGTATCTCCAGTACATTCAGCAAACACTGTATTTCATTCAATGAACTAACTGGCAGGACTGACATTTCATCTCAACCGATTACATCGCCGACGCATTCAAGGAACTCTCTAGCCTCAAGCAAGCACCTACGGACAAAATCGACGATTACATTCATAACTTCCAGCGACTCGCACGTGAAGCAAACATCACCGACTTCACAGTACTCTTTTCCATGTTCAAGAATGGATTACTGAGACACACGCGAACCGCACTACTTCAGAAGGATATCCCAGTTCCAGACAATGGAATAAAGATAATGGCACCATACTACGAAGCAGCCAGGAAGATAGGAAAATCATACGAGGAGATCTATCAGGACAACCGCCCGTTCAATCGACTCCGCAACCGTTATGGACAATCTTCATATAATCGACCTCGATTCAACAAATTTCGCAGACGACGACTCAACGAGATGGACATAGATTCTGAACCCGAATCAGACCAACCCGAGGAACCGGAAAATCTGGAAGAATCATTCAAGCTCTATGCAATGTACTTCAACAAGCTTACGCCCGAGGAAAAGAAGAAAGCGCAAGCAGATGGACTCTGTTTCTACTGCAAGAAGGCAGGACATTTTGCAAACAAATGCCCTTCGCGTCCCGCACGCACCTCGAAGTTCCGAAGCTCAGGAAAATCCCCAAGGAAATTCCAGAACAACTTCAGACGAAACAATGGACGATTCAAGAAGCGAAACATCAACTCGATGGAACTTGACGAAGAACCCGACGACCCGGACGATTTGATTGCTGAACGCGCAATCCAGATCCATGAAATGATGACAGACCTCAATGGACAGGAACAGGAAGCATTGTTCAACATGCTAGACGAAATGCCCGATCCCAATGATGACAACAATGATTTTGACGATGATGATGGAAATTTTTGATCAACTCCGAGTTGGTTAATCCGATTCAACTCAACACCATCACTATCAACGGAAACACTCGCTCTTTTCGCATACCCATCACGGTACTCATTAACGGACAACCTCACACACTCTCAGCTCTACTCGACACCGGAGCACAACTCAATTTCATCAACTCAAAACTAGCCAACAAACTCAACCTAAAAACGCAGAAAATTGACAAACCCATACTAGTCAGTAACGCCGATGGTACACTCAACACAGAAGGCAGTGTCACCAAACGAACTCGAATCCACATCACACACCCACACACTCTTTCACCACATTTCTATCTCACTCATATCCCAAAGGACGACGTTATACTAGGTCTACCTTGGTTTAAACAAGCTAAACCAAAGATAGACTGGGGAAACGATGCAATCACCATAAACAAGATTACGATTTCAACCCGAATGGAACAAGAAAAACAACAGAAACTTCCACCACCAGAAAAACTCGACATCCCAAAGGAATATATGCCCTATGCCAACATTTTCTCCGAAAAAGAAATCCAAACATATCCACCAGCACGACCTTACGATCACGAAATCAAGACGAAACCCTCATTTATACCGAAAATCTTCAAAACCTACAATACTCCGTACCACCAAAGACCCATACTCCGTGATCTTATTAATGACCTACTCAAGAAAGGATTCATTAAACCCTCCGCATCACCAATGGCCTCACCATTATTCTTCATCAGCAAGAAAGATGGAACCCTCCGACCGATTCAGGATTATCGATATCTAAACGAGCATACAATCCGCGATGGATTTCCGATACTGAACACCCAGACACTATTGAATCAACTCCAAGGATCCAAATACTTCACCACCCTCGATATTCGACAAGGATACCACAACATTCGAATCAAGGAAGAAGAGCAATGGAAAGCCGCATTCAACTGCGAAGAAGGACACTTTCAACCAACAGTTATGTTCTTTGGCCTATGCAATTCACCCGCCACCTTTCAACGTTTCATGAATGATATACTTGCAAAGCAAATCCGCGAAAACAAGTGTATTGTTTACATGGACGACATTATGATCCATGCCGCCACTATGCAACAACTTATCTCGAATACCCTCGAAGTTTTCGACGTCCTCAAGAAACACAAGCTATATCTCAAACCTGCCAAATGCCGATTTCACCAGACCGAAGTCCCATTCCTAGGATACATTATCTCCGAGTCACAGATCAAGACTGACCCGACGAAGATACAAGGAATAGTTGACTGGCCGACACCAAAGAATCTACGAGACATACGATCATTTACAGGATTTACGAACTTCTACAGGCGATTCATTCCCCATTATGCCACCATATGCCGACCCCTTGATCAACTAAAACGCAAAAACATACCATTCGTTTGGACCGACCGACAACAACATGCTTTTCAAACACTCAAGGACTTATTCTCGAAACAACCACTCCTTATGCAACCCGACCCGAACAAGCCATTCTACCTCGAAACCGACGCTTCAGCCGTAGCTACTGGTGCAGTACTACGACAACTCGACAAGGATAATCAATTACGACCAATTGGATACATCTCCCAAGCACTTAATCCGACACAACGAAACTGGCAAATATACGACAGGGAACTATTTGCTATCATCCGCGCATTACAGACATGGCGACACTATCTATTAGGCAGCCCACACGTTATCACAGTACATTGTGATCACAAGAACCTAACCTATTGGCGACAACCACAAAGATTAACCCCTCGACAAGCCCGATGGCAGAACGAACTTTCACGTTACCCCCTCCAAATCCAAGCAGTCCCCGGAAAACACATGATCCAATCCGATGCCCTTTCCCGGAGACCCGATCAATTTAAAACGGAAGGAGAACTCGACAACGAAGTTACACTTCTACCAGAAAAGGTTTTCATTCAAGAGATGGAAATACTCGAAGCCGAAATAGAAGAACAGGACGATGACGATCGAAACACCATTGACATCGACGAACTTCATGACAAGATTCGACTCGAAACAGGCAACATTCAGAAAGCAATGACACTCATTCAGAAAGAACTCCCCCTCACGAAACCAAAGATGACCGACTTCTCAATCAAGGATAACCTTGTACACTTTAGGAACAAGATCTATGTTCCGAAGAACAAGGAAATCATGAGAAACATCTTACGACTTCATCATGACCTCCCCACGCGAAATCACCCAGGAATAGCAAACACGATGGAACAGATTCGACGCACCTACTACTGGCCCCGCATGCAGCAGTTCATTTCGAAATATGTGCAAGGATGCGCAATTTGCCAACAGATGAAGATAAATCACCATCCACTCGTACCTCCGCTCAGCCCGATCATCGCAGACAAAGACACATACCCCTTTGCTACAGTCAATATTGATTTCATTACCGACCTACCGGAATCAAATGGCTATGACAGCATATGTGTTATTGTGGACCATGATTGCACCAAGGCAATAGTACTCACCCCATGCAACAAGACAATCACCGCACTCGATACAGCACAACTCTACATCGACAACGTCTACAAACGATTTGGATTACCCAGGAAAATAATCTCAGATCGTGGACCCCAATTTGCATCGACACTATTCAGACAGCTATGCCGCTTACTGCACATCAAGCAGGCTATGTCTACAGCATATCACCCACAAACAGATGGACAAGCAGAACGAACGAACCAGGAAATCGAAGCATACTTCCGAATTTACGCAGCAAACCACCCCCAACATTGGTCACGATACATACCAATGATGGAATTCACTCACAACAATCGCAAGCATTCCACCACAGAGCAGACCCCTTTCCGATTACTCATGGGATACGACCCCACGTCATTCCCTACGGAAAAATCCGAGATCGACAGTAACATCCCCACACTCCAAACTCGTTTAATCAAGATATTGGAACTCCGAACCGAAGCCGAAGCAGCTCTAACTCTCGCACAAGAATTCCAGCGTGAGACACAAGAATCACACTTCCAACCCTTGGAAGAAGGACAAAGTGTATGGTTAGAAGCCAGGAACCTCAGACGCACCGGACTACCCTCGAAATTCCAATCTAAACGAGAAGGACCCTTTACAATCATCAAGAAGCTCAGGGACAATGTCTATCAACTCGATCTTCCAGAGCATTGGAAAATACATCCAGTATTTCATGCTTCTCTTCTCACTCCACACAAGGAAACGGACGAACATGGACCATCTTACACACGACCGCCACCTGACCTTATCGAAGGAGAAGAAGAATTCGAAGTCGAAGCGATACTCAATCACCGAGGACCACCAAGGAAACGCGAATATCTCGTCAAATGGCTAGGATACCCGACATCAGAGAACCAATGGATATCGGAACAATCACTGGAGAATACTCAGGAACTTCTATTGGAATACAAGAAGGCACACCGGATCAAATGACCTCCCGGTCATCTGTCCAATTACCCCATCCGGAACAAGTACACAACGCCATCTGTCAAAATCCTCCGAAACTCCGAGTGTAATCTCAACTACCACCCGGAATCTAGACAACCCCAGAAGTATTTCATCGAACCCAGAAGCTCCCCTACCCACCAGGCCATGATCAAACCAGCCGATCTCGCTAACGTTTGTGCATACATCCTCTCACTTGACATCCGCCCTGAAGTCAAGGATCTTGCGGAACTACTCCTTATCGAAGCATTCAAACGCATTGACAAAGGCCCAGGACCCTATCAGCCTTTCAATCAACGCTTCGTGTTCTCACACGCATATCGAAGAGACACCCCGGAAATTTCAGTACGATATGGGCCGCACAATCAGTTCATTATCACGTCAACACCGCAATACCAACCACCGCCGCCCTACTCCGATACCATCTCCACAACCCCTTCGTAATGACCCTCCCCCTCCCACAGAAATAAGCAAAGAACAAATTCTTAACGACCTTCGCACACTAGCAGCAGAAACTCCGACCAACCGTCAACCCACACTCATTTTCCACCTATTCAATTTCATTCATCAACAGGAAGAACCCAACACTCCACCGCTCAATCACCTCATCAATTTCATCGATACTCTTCTTACCCATGCGACTCCATTACACCAGGCACACCTTTCGATAGGACTCTATATACTAATTCAAATGGTCAAGTCAAATGACCTCGAAGGATCTGTACAACTTCCAAACGGATTTAGATTCATTCACAGGCAACCGGCACCCGCTCGAACTTCTAGCTCCAACAGTTCCACATCCCCTCCGCCCTTGGAACCCTTTTCTCCTGCATATAGCCCGACCACCTCCACGGAATCCCTGACCAGTCACACCACAGACAACCCCGATTCTGACAAAGAAAATATCCCCACTCGACATGCCATTCAACTTCGACACCCCCAATCCAACATTCGAAGTCCCTCCCTTTGACGCCGAGGAACACCTCGCCGCCACTGACCCCGGACCCTTACTACCTGTTGAGGATATTGATCCCCTCTGGGTAACAGGCTGGGGCAATCACGCAAATGACTGGCACAATGGCATATGGCACCCGCAACTGACACCCGTCCACCCCGAGAACGAATACCCCTGTCCCCCTCCCTCTCCTACACTTCCCCCTTTGAGTCCTCTCGACCTTGTCCGAGAGTATATCTTCGACCCGGCCCACACCGATCTTGTCAACATCCGCCGTCTCAAGACTCTCAACCCCCACCCCCAGCTCACCACTCTAGTCCTCCGCCGCACCTTCTTCACCCCCGAATACGCTGTCCCAATTCTCCAAGCCCTCCACATCCTCCTCGAGCTCCCTTACGTCCCCTGGATAGGCCGCCGCATCCGCCACGCAGGAACAGCGCAGCAACACTTTGTGGCGTACGACGAAGACCCGATCTGCATATGCAAGTGTTGCAGGTACTGCCCGGTTCACTAGAACTAGTCCCCATGCCCGTTACTCGCAACACCCGGCACGGACTCTCGGGTCGCCTCTATTACACTTCGACACAGAAACGAGTGCACCCGAACCGACAGAGATACAGAGAAGGCCTCCTCCTCCCCCCTCTATGTGACCAACTCCTCCCCGGACTCCCCTTCATCCAGACCTCGCAGACCCGTCGACAGTGTGCAGCCGCTCTTCTCCACAACGGCAAACTTCGCGACCTCACCAAGAACACCAGCATCAGTCCACTCCCGCACATCGTCTACACTACGCAACAGATGTATGGCCACTTGTGCAAAATGCTTGATATCTTGGAGAACAACCGACTCAGGAAGCAGAAGATTGATTCTTATGAGTATCAGGAGCTAGTACGTCGCATGAATCAAGTTCTTATTACTCAACTCGAGAACCAGTTCACCGAGTACGAATTCGAGCGCCTCCTCTCATCGGAAATCAAAGATGGACAGGTACACTTACCAGACGACCCGGAACCACAGCCTATGAAGACTCCCTCTCCTCTCGAGCTACCCCCGCTGGCTGCGTCCGATGCATACCATGAGCAAGCGCATGTGCCGATCTTCGACCTCGATCGACTCAGTGACTTCGAATCCGCTCCGCCATTGCCCAGCCCTCATCAACAGCTCCACTTACCGACAGAGGAAGAACTTCAGGCGATCAATCAGCAAGCCCAGGACGTTCCCCTTCCTGAACTACCTCACATGACTCCGCCCAACGTCGTTATCCAACCATCTTCGCCAGTTTATGTGGTCAACACTCCCCGACCCGAGGACTTCACTTCGCCCGAGACATATGCCCCCATCGACTGGACTAATCCACACGCTTGAACCCTTATTGGTCTTAACTTGACCCTATAGCGACTGATATTTATCTCTCTCTTACGCTTTTACTTATTGATCTTAACTTGATCCTATAGCGTTGTACCTTTCTTTGAAATTCTCGCATTCGCATTTCTATGCTACTACGGAATTTCAATCTTAGTGACAGGGTATTGTTACACATCAAGCTGCTTACCCTTGTTTACACATTGTTTATGTTCCCCCTCATCTTTTTCTCTCACCCTTTCTACCTGCATGTGCGTACACACATTGCATCATTCTTTCATCATCGACTCCACACTCCGATGGCTCCACTCACTCCTCCTTCACTCCAAGCGCCCCATAACCTTCCACTCCGATGATACATCATTCTACTCCACTCTACTCCACCTATGCTCCGATCCGACATCATCCTCCATTAATTAGAGCCACTATGACGGACTCACTCCACTTCTGACCCGCGATGATGTAGTTTCATTCCTTGCTCCACTCTATTGTTCTCTGTAGTATATAAGGCCATGTATATAGCGCCCCAGGATGACACTTAAGTCAATCCTCCTATAGTCTTTTACAATCACGTACCAAAGACTCTGTTCACCCACGACTTCCGGTATAGAGACCCTCACAAAGCGGACCCTCTATACTGTACTTGCTACTTCACCCAACAACGCTTTGGTCACTTATCATTTCCGTGATAAGTCCATCGAAGCCGTGAACGTAACAAATTGTATCACTCTTATAATGCTGTTATATGCCTTTCAGATGGTTATGTGACATTCCGGTTACATATATGATGGACATAATTAAGACAGCATTCTTACAAGGGGACTATCAGCAAGATAGCAGGATTATAATGTTAGAGTAAGCCTTATGGAGGATTATATTCTATCAAAAGCATTATGACGTCTTGTAATCACGGTATAAGCCGGATGCCATAGGATAATCTATAATAAGCATGACAGCTGAGTTATAATGCCCGGAATCATCCGGAATCATATATAAGCTTTTTCCCTTTTTCCCGATGAAGTTGGAGTCCGATAGTTTGCCATTGGCAAAGCATTAAAAGGCCTAAAATGTTCTGTTATTTCCCCACATCTATTTGTGTACTCCGAATCACCTCCGCAAGCATTGATACATAAGAGATTAGCTTTGAGAAGCACATCATTCTGTCATTCATCCGACAGTCAATGAATGACCAATTGAATGCACTCGGGACGGTGCGTTGCAAATCGCAGGGGACTTCAAGTTTGAAGTTTCGCACGCTTATTTGTCCCTATTTGCCTACGAGGTCGATGTTTGTTTTTCTTCCTTCTCATCCTTGCTACCATATCTCATTCACCAGTAACCGGGCAAAGTTATTGATTCTTCATGTATGACTCCGATGATTCAACTACAGACATCGGCGCTAGCGACTAAATGGAAAGTGACCTCACTTTCGTCCCCTCCCCTGACCGAAACACTCACAATTCAGGCTATGGTGACTCGGACTCGTTAATTGGATCATAGAGGTGTGACTTCATACAGTACTATTAGTGCTAGTATACTACTAACAAGCTTGAGATAGATGCTTGTGCAAAAATCATCGCATGAATCCCTGAAACGTCGTGCTCCGAGTCGTTCAAGCACTACAAATAATGCTCTTGAACACAGCAGCCAGTAGAGTAAATGAGGAACATGACAGGGACTGGTCTTCACGGGACTGCTCGGGAGCGTCTAGTCCTCGCGTCTTCAACGATTGGAGCTCTGTGGTAAGTATCACTCCCCGCTACGCTAACCGTGAATCCGCCAACCCCTTCTCATCTACAATATGGACCGACACGACCAGCTATAGCCTGAGCCTGTCAAATACTCAAGTCCAAGATTCGGTATGATGGAGAAGTCAAGTTTGGCTTCTATCTCGCCATATCATCCCCTTGGTCTTAAACGCATCTTCAGCAATCACCAGAACCAGGACACGTTCTTGCATGACGGCGCCCGAAGATCTGATGTCCACCTACGTTGATCTTGACCGACCACGCCAAAGCACACCCAACGTACCGGTCTCAAAGCAGACATCTTCACCCTTGTGTCATGACGGGCATTTTGCGAACGCCATTACTCGTGGCGTAGCAAACCTTCTCAATATGAACCCGGGCAGGATTTCGCGTGACCTCTTACCATCTTCTTTATTCGGTCAAAGAACCTGTGAAAGGAGGCGTGCCCTTCCATAGTCAATGAGCTATTGCAGACTGATCAATTTCTGCGGTTCACCCGACAGCATTTTGACGCTACTTTTCAAATTGTAAGTTCATTTGCTTTGTTCAACTGATCGTTCATATATACCATTCATCTCTCTTCTTCCATATAACAGTGTCCAAAACACCTGCCAGTGGCCATGATTGATGAGCCTATTTAGGTTAGGCCACGGAACATGGCACCCCAGTAAGCGGGAAAGCGCTGATCAATATTCCAGCATACCAATTTGTTCTCTATCAAAGTGCTAATATCTCCTTTGAGGTGGGCAGTGCATTTCCTGTGTTCGACATCCTGTGCATCGACCAGAGTAAGGAGTAAGATGTACACGCCGAAAGATGAACTTTATAGCACAGCCGACCGTGGGTACTATTGGGCGCTACGGTCTTTAATATGCCTACGATTGAGTCGCATCCACCGCATTGCAGCCACGTTCAAGTTGTGCTACACATGGTACTGTATATATGAGAGACGAGTCGTCGTTGAATCTCATGCACCCAAACGTATCCCCCCAGTTCTCCCAGTGTTGTCATCCCCAGTTTCCATGCCGAAAATCAACCCGAAAGCCATTCTAGCCAGAGTGATTCTTGGAGAAGGGTGGCAAGAGAGGAATAACTCGGATTACCTACTATACATGTACATGGGTTTTGAACGCCGGCTTCCAGCGCTTGCACAAGTACATTCGAAACTGGCCTGCGACGACGACGACGATGACGGAATCTCCATCATCTCAACATCGACGACTGCAACCGTCGACAACCAGCCAGGGACTGGTCGTTACCTCGACACATACATATTCCAGCCAATGGGAAGGCGAATCGAGAGGCTGGCTATGCGCTTCACGATTGGGTCCCTCCACCCCGCCCGCATCGCGCAGTATATCGAGGCAGGCGGCCGACTCTTCTTTTCCTATTATTCGAGTTCAGCGACTTTACATGACGTCGCTCCGGATATTTTTTCCGATATTCCGAATGAATCGGTGGTTGTTGCTGGGATAAATGGTCTCGCGAAGCAGACACAGTACGCATCTGAAACGTCTCCGCGGAAGGAAGGAATACACTCAACCTTTTTCAGGTCAAACTCAATCGACAGATCAGCATGTGCTCTTGCCGCGCTCATTCGTGTGTCCATGACTCCATACTCAGGCTGTGGCCGGATCTACTCCAAGGTTTCTCGCATCGATCCCATATTCCAACTGGAAACGCTCGCTGTATCTCTTCCTTGCTCACACCCAGACAGGAAGTGGTTTCTTTTGTTGGTAAAGCTTGCGAGGGAAACTGTTATCGTAGTAGGAAAACGACGTCCCGATGAGAAATCCTCCGATCTAGTCTCAGAGAAAGGCGTCTGGCAAGTACAGCCTTCGCCCGAAACTGCTCAAAATCTACGGCAACGACTTATACAGGTGTTGAAGGCATACAGGTGTGCCCTTGACTTTCTATCAATCTAAAACAAAACTAGTTAATCTCATCTGCAGACTCTACGGCTTTGATGCTCCTGAGTACATTATAGGTGAAGCGTCCGCTATTTGTTCAGAAGCCCAATCTACCTAATAGAAGTCACGAAGAGATCTGAAGGTAGCGGCAATAGCACAGGTGAACACACAGTTCGAGGGGACTGATAACTTGATAATATTCCTGAGCTTATACGCTCTACTTATATACTGTACAGAGAACAATAGAGAGAAACACATAGAACACTATGGAACAATGCACAGACCATGCTGCGTACACGACTCATACATGCTGCGCAGTACAACTATTGTCCTAGTCACAATCAGTCAGATCACCAGGTCTATCTAATGAATCAGTTCATCATATGACTCCGAGTGACTCATTCTAACACTCCTCCTCAAGCACGTAGTCGGATACCATCGACAAAGTGATTGACCTTAGGCTCAGGCAGAGCCTTCGTCAAGATGTCAGCGAAGTTGTCATCTGTAGCGACGTACTTGACTAGTATCTTTCCCAAAGATACTTGATCGCGTATCCAATGATAGTAGATGTTGATGTGCTTCGTGCGTGCATGGTAAACGTCGTCCGATGCAATGTTGATCGCAGACGTGTTGTCGCAGTGAAGCGTAAACGGCTTGAGATCTAAATTTAGTGCCTGGCCAAGTACCTCACTTAGCCATACACCTTCCTTCCCGGCGTACGTTAACGCAACGTATTCGGCTTCAGCGGTCGATAGCGTGACAAGTTCTTGTCGCTTAGAAGACCAAGAAATAGCTGAATCGACAAACCGATATATGTAGCCGGAGATAGGGCGTCGTCCTTCCGTGGACATTCCATCTGAGTCCGAGAATCCTTCCAACTCGTCCTTCCCATTCCCTCCTAGCATCAACCACTTATTCTTCGTCGCCTTCAGGTACTGAAACACACACTTAAGTGCTGTCCAGTGCGTCGGTCCAGGATTGGACATATAGCGAGCGAGCTGCCCAACGATCCAAGCGATGTCGGGGCGCGAAACGTCAGCAGCATAGCGTAAAGCTCCAACGGCTGCTCGGAACGGTCGTTTCTCCATATCGGTGCGCTCCTCCTGAGTCTGGGGAGCCTGGTCAGTGCTGAGGTGGACGGAAGTTTTCGCAGGAATCTTCATGGGCATGGCGTCGTCAAAGCCATATCGAGTAATGATGGTCTCGATGTATGGGAGCTGGCGAATAGCAATAACGTGAGTAGGCTTATTCCGCTTGATCTCCATACCAAGTGCCCAGCTGACTTCCCCGCCATCAGTGTACTCGACCTTCTCGCCGATCTTCTTCTTCAGCTCGTTGCAGTTGCCTCGCTTGCTCGATGCAAGAAACAAGTCGTCAACCCATGATACCGTGACAGTGATGTGGCCGTCCGGGTGATGCCGATAGAAGAGTGCTTCTTCCTTATCGGTGCGTTGAAGTCCGGCGCCTTCAAGGATCTTGCAAAGAACCTGGTACCATCGCCGACCTGCCTGCTTAAGACCATAGAGAGCTTTGATAAGACGAATCACCTGTCCTGGCCTAATACCTGGAAGTGTATAGCCAACTGGTGGGCGTGCGTAGATTTCTTCGTCTGAGTCGAGTTCGCCGTACAGATATGCCGACTTGACATCAATCTGATGGATCTCCCAGTCGTGCGTTGCGGCGTATGCGAGTATGCCGCGGATTGTAGATAGACGAGCAACTGGAGCACGAGTGTCGTTAGCGTAATAATCAATGCCTTCGACCTGGGTGAATCCCTGTACGACAAGTCTCGCTTTGTACTTATCAATGCTGCCGTCAGTCCGACGCTTCGTCCGATAGACAAACTTCAATCCCGTGAGGTTGGCGCCGTGCGGGGGAGTGACGTATTCCCATGTCTTATGCTTAAGAAGTGAGTTAATTTCGACTTCCATAGCTGCATACCATTGGTCCGCATCAGGTCGCTTGTTGACCTCAAAGATAGTGATTGGGTCGCCGAGAGGGTCTCCTCCTGAGGCTAGCCATGCCTCGGCAGTCTCCTCGGCCATGTACGTAAGTCTTTCTGGTGCTTTGGTCGGTCGCTTCGGCCTGGTGGTGGTGTCACTGGCTGGCTGATCTGAGGTGTTGTCTTCGCGTTCTGGACCTATGTCGATGTCCTGAGGTGGATCGTTACTATTCTCCTCCTCAACGCCGAAGATCATCCGAATGTTGCGCTCGGTTGACACCTTACGCGATGGCCAATAGACACGATAGCCATTAGAAGGTTCATCCGGAGCAAGCCAGCGACACTGTACACCACGTTCAGTTAACTTATCGGCAGATTCAAGACGTACAACGCATTGTTGACCAAATGGATAGATTGACGTAAGGTCTGGCGGCGTGCCATAGCGTGCCTCGAATGGTGACCGAAACTGAAGACCAGAGTGCGGGGTTCGATTGTAGACATAAAGTGCGTACGTGAGAGCCTCGCCCCAGAGGTTGGTGGGCAGGCGAGCGCTAGCCAAGTTAGTACAAACAATCTGGAAAATTGTGCCGTGAACCCGTTCCGCAACTCCGTTGTGCGCCGGTGTGTCATGTACCGTAAGTCGCCGATCAGTGCCATTCTTCGCCAAGTACTCGTCAAAATCCTTCGACAGAAAAGCTCCGTCGTTGTCCGACTGCAAGACCTTGACAGTAATACCGTATTGAGTCTGTAACCAAGTCTGGAATTTGACGTACTGCGATAAAGCATCTGATTTGTTTGGCATAACAAACATATGGCACCATCGAGTCGTGTCGTCGACAATTGTAAGTGCGTACCGCCCGTGTGACGGTGTCTGTACCTTGGCGGGACCCCAGATGTCCATGTGAACATGATCACCATACTTTGGCACGGTAGGGCTCGTCCGCTGAGGTGGGATGACAGTGCGACGGATCTTGGAGACGGCGCATGTAACACAGCTCCGCTCCTCCTGATGGTTAGGATCAAGACGTAATCCTTTCAGCTTACCAGAGCTGGCCATCTTCTTGATATAGGCGTAATTGACATGCCCAAGACGCACGTGCAAGTCGTAAAGAGATAGCATCGGCCACGTGTTGGCATCGTCAGTAGTCGCCATGTTTGCCCAATTCGCCGCATAGACACCATTGCGCTTGGCGATGATCCCGATGAGCTTCTTCTTCGGATCACGAATGAAGAGCTTCCCATCCTCGAATAGGAGAGTGTAACGTTTCTCATCGAGTTTGTTGGGAGAGATCAGCGTAGATGTGAAACTCGGGTTGCAGCGCACATCACTTATCTTAATGGTGTTGAACCGATTGCCATGTGGGACCTTAATGTCCATATCGCCCTTGATGGTGGTGTGCACGTAGTTACCGTTAGCGGTGCGAATAGCAAATGGCTCCGTCTTCTTTACGTTATAAAGACGGTTTTGGTCCGGAGTGACGTGAATGGTGGCGCCTGTGTCAAAGACGTCAATAGCAAATACAGTCTCAGGGGTAGTTGCCATCCATGCATCGGCAGGCATAGCCGTTGCAACAACTTCCTCGATCTTGGCCGTCTGGGCCTTCTCAGCGGGTTTGCTACCCTCGCCCTTGGCCTCGTTGGCGCTGTCCTTCTGCTTCCGCTTCGGAGATGGGCACTGCTTCGAGTAGTGTCCGTAGCCCTGACAGTTATAGCATTTCCGATCCTCGGATTTGCCCTTACTGTCGTCATTCCGCTTGCCCTTACCCCAGCCCTTCTTCCCTTTACCCTTGCCCCAGTCCTTTTTACCGCCCTTGCCCTTCACCCAATTCGCCTGCTCCTCCTTCTCCTTCTCCTGGCGATCGTGCTTGCGCGTCGTACCGGAGACGGCGGCTTTTGAGGCGGCCTTCTGGCGTAAGGCGTTAATGACTTCGGTGGACGTAAGTTGACGGGGTTCGAATACTGGAAGATTTGCTGCTGGGAAAGCTGGTATGTGCCCGAGAGCAGCGCGGAGAGCTAAGATCTGTGCGCCTGTCGATTGGTTCGATTGATCGATGCTCTGCTTGGTGATAGCGATAACGTCGCGGTAAGCCTCGGGGATCGATGCGGAGATAGCGTTGATAAACGTCTCATCGGTAATCTGGCGTCCAAACTCGGCAATCTTGTCCCGAACCTCAAGCATCTTGTCCAGATGACCATTGATGTCGCGATCATTGGTGCATTTGAGCGTGTAAAGCTGCGCCTCGGTGACGGCTTCAACAGTGTGCGTCACAACATTGTAATCGCGATCGAGTGCAGCAAGGAGTTCGTGAGTATTGTCCAAATGCATGACTTTGGTGTAGATGGAGTTGGGTAACTTGCCGCATATAGCGTTGACAATCTCGTCATTGAGTGTCATAGAAGCAGCGTCAGGTGCCGCGGTGATCAGAGCGCGGCCTCGAGAAGCTTTGATGGCTCCCTTGATGCGGGCGATCCAAATACGATAGTTGCCAGCATCGTTGGTAAGTTTGTCGACAGAGTCAAAGTTCTTGTTGACGTTGGTTGCCATGACTGGTTCCTCGACAACAGTGGGTGCGTTGAACGGTGGGTTGTCTGGTGTGAGCTGGGCGAATGATCGAAAGAAATTCGCAAAGTGTTGTCCACGTAGGTTGTTGTAGATTTGGTGAGCCTCCCGACGTCTAGCGCGGAGAGTTACAAGTGGTCGGATAGGTTGTGGGTAGAGGTCCGTGTCGATAGTAAAGATATCAGGTAAAGCAGCACCAGTAGCTCGTGTGAGCATAAACGATGAATAGTCCCAGTAGCGCGCTAGTCAGAGCCAGCAAGGCTCATAACCTAGTAGAAGTCACGAAGAGATCTGAAGGTAGCGGCAATAGCACAGGTGAACACACAGTTCGAGGGGACTGATAACTTGATAATATTCCTGAGCTTATACGCTCTACTTATATACTGTACAGAGAACAATAGAGAGAAACACATAGAACACTATGGAACAATGCACAGACCATGCTGCGTACACGACTCATACATGCTGCGCAGTACAACTATTGTCCTAGTCACAATCAGTCAGATCACCAGGTCTATCTAATGAATCAGTTCATCATATGACTCCGAGTGACTCATTCTAACACTACCTACATATATTGGAACGCACGAGGCGATGCATATATGCACATTTCGGAGACTGTCTATTTCACTGTCATATTTGTTCTTCAATCGATTCACGAGCTGGCCGATTTCGCAAGGAGTACAGCAAACAGACACATCTATATGGTCGTAGAAACATTAGCTTGTTGGATGGATGCAATTGTACATCATTACTTGGATCAATCTACCGGTTTTAGGGGAAGATATGATATGGATCTACTGAAGATTAACATTGCATTACGCAGTCTGGCTCTTGTGTACGTACTCATGAAATACTGCGGTGGGCTTCTTTGTTATATCAGTAAAGTTGATTCCTCCATAATTATAGGGACGACGGAACCGAATATATGTTGCTACCGGAATCATACATAGCTTACCGTGATTTAGGAGTTTCTGACAAGGCCGCACTTCCCAGGAGGTATCGAGATGCAACAGAATGGTCCGAGGAGGCTGCCCCGATTCAAAGCCTCATCGAAGCAGCAAAGCTAAGGACTAGGCGTCTTCTAAGATCGTTCGATGAGCTCCAAAGAGAGGTTTGGGAATGTGCATCACAGAACACCAGCTTTACCTCGCAAGCCGAGTTAGATACGGATCCTTATTGGAATTTCCTTCATGACTTTGGAGAGGTATGGTGGAAGCACTGGGAGAGCACACTCGCACGAGCTCGCAGAGTGCCAGTTCCGGAGAATGATTTGACAGAAGAATTCAGAGTTGCTCGAAGAATTGGGCTGCAATGTGATCCGGGGGATGAGGAAAAGTGGCAACATGTCTTTGATCAGAGAAATTGGGGATACTACGAGCTACATCGCCTCTCGCGACACAAATGGGGACGGTACCTTCGTTCGAACATGGACTGGGACTGGGATCTTGGATCGTGCATGAAACGTCTCTTCAAGTCCGAGAAGCAGACTCGAGTAGGATCATCGACGGGCGTGCAGATCCCACCGGATTCAAGCCTTGGAATTGACGTGGTTGCGGGAACGGAAGGGACGTTGAACATATCGATGGGGGAAGTACAGGAAAACTTACCGAGAGCGGTACGAATTGCATACAAGACGACGACTGGCGAAACCCAGTACCTGACGTTTGCTCCACTGTCTCTTATCCCGGGGAATACGTTGGTCTCAGAACGCCTTTGTATTGCTGAGCCTTCCGCCGAGAATCGGTCTATGTAGGAAAGCTTCGGAAGGACGGCAAGAAATCGATGATCCGGAGGCCGGTACCTCTTCCTTGGATTTATCACTTGTCAGCGCTTTAAAAGTTAGCCCGGACGAGGAGACCCGTGATGGCTACGAAGGGAAGGATATTGAGGTGCGGGCAAGAGGATGTTACGACCGTCGGGAATTGTAGCGGGAAACAGTTTCGGGAAACTGGAATTCGCGACAAGAACCCGCGTTTGGGAATCTGGATTCGCGACTGGGAACGAGCGTGGGAATTCAGGCGGGAAACGCGCGGGATTCTATCCAGGCGCGTCGCGGGATTCTCAAGGCCAGCTAGGACTCTTCACTGCTTTGAACGTCAAGTAAGCGGATCCCTAAGGAAGCACTCCACAAGTAAGTATTGCGCAACTAACTACACAGGAGAAAAAGAGAGAATCGCACCTAAGGAAGCACTCCACAAGAGGTCAAAAGTGGGGTGCTCCTTACGATGCCTACAGCTATTTATCTACTTCGTAAAGACTGTATAGTTAATCTACGCTAAGTGTCCTTGCGCAATGCACACCTATCTACTACAAACGATACATGCTACGACCGCACTGCTAGGCATGTCTATCCCGTCTCTCCAGATGGCTACGGCCTGTCCGTGGACGTCAGCGTCCGGTCCGGGGCCGCGACTAGCCAGACTAGGTATGCCAGACTGTTGCAGGTCGTCACCTTGAGGTACTAGCGGATTAATGAGCGTATGTTGATAAGTGAATGTACGTGTGCCGTGGCGGGTCGTCGTAAATGAGTGTGTGTATGCGTGCATGGTTGCCGGGACGGTGGTGCGGGATAAGTCACGTGAGCATGGGATCGTGCGATTCGGGAATGAGGTTTCGCACGGGGAATCCAATGGCGGGATTCTCCCCGCGGGATTGTCTGCTCATGTCGGGATCCTTGGCGGGAAAGTGCGGGAAATGAGAAAAGGGGCCTGGGATCTCGACATTACCCCCCTCCAAAGGCGCAACTCCGGGGCGCCAAGCTTGAATCTTGCTCAGGTCACAGAGCTTGATAGCGTTGACTTCTCGAGGGGCGTCCGGGTGTTTTCGATAGAAACTGCGAATTTTAGCCTTTGCATTACCCATATCCTTTGCGGGAATCCATGTATCTTCCGCGCTCGAATATCCCTTCCATCGTACCAAATATTCAAATCTCCATCTAAACCGTCTAGCATCCAGAACCTCTTCCACCTCGTACTCCAGATCTCCTTCTACTTCGACCGGGGGCGGCGGGGGTTGCGTTCGACCGGGAATGTCGTCTTCGTGGTATGGCGAGAGCAGCGATACGTGAAATACGGGATGAATCTTCAGCGACGCGGGGAGTTCGAGTTCGTAGGTGAGGTCACTTAGCTTTGCCTTCACTTTATATGGCCCTAGTTGTTTCGGTAATAATTTGCGCGCTCCCGGTCGCCGAACGTTCGTCGCCACGAGCCATACTTTATCCCCGACTGCGTACTGCGGGGCCTCGTTCCTGGCCTGATCGTAGTGCTGCTTCATGCGCTCTGCCGCAACCTCCAAAGCCGCTCTTGCCTCTTCCTGTGCCTGCTGAAGCTCCTGTAGTCGTGCGTCCGCGGCGGGGACCGTGGACAGGCCGTCGCTCGGGGCAATCGTGAATTCGGGATTGTAGCCGTAGACAAGCGCGAACGGGGATTGTCGTGTTGCCGCGTGCGCTTTCGTGTTGTGCGCGAACTCGGCCATCGGGAGTAATCCGGCCCAGTTTTCTTGTCGTGTATCTATGAAAGCCCGTAAATATTGTTCCAGCTCTTGGTTTACCCTTTCGGTTTGCCCATCCGTCTGCGGGTGATACGCAGTCGACGTGGTACCCTTGATACCGAGTCAGGAAAAGAGGGCTTTCATGAACTGTGCGACAAACTGTGGTCCTCGGTCGGATATGATCTGGCGGGGGGTTCCGTGCAGCTTCCAGACGTGTTGCAGGAAGAGTTCTGCAGTTTCCGGTGCATCGACGTCTGACGTGGTCGGGATAAAATGCGCCTGCTTGGTGAGACGGTCGACCACCACGAAAATGGCGTCGTAATCCTCGGATCGGGGGAGCTGGGTGATGAAATCGCACGAAATCGCCTGCCAGGGGCCCTGCGGGATTTCGTTCGGTTGCAGGAGTCCTACCGGGCGTTGGGATCGGTTCTTCGTGCGTGCGCAGGTATCGCATCCCGAAACGTATCGTTCTACGAAGTTAGACATCCCGGGCCACCAGTAATTGCGGCTTACCATCTCAAACGTTTTCCAACGTCCAGGATGTCCGGCGGGGAGACTATCGTGGTAGGTCTTCACCACATCCCGGCGAATGGTCTCGTCTTTCGGGACGTAAACCTTACCCTGATACAGGATGAGGCCTTCTTCGGTGCTCCAGTCCTCAAGTTCCTTGGTCAGGACTCGGGGCGCCTTGGACTTGACCAACTCGATTGCATCCACCAGTTCGTCTTCATACTGATCTGACTTACGAATGCGTCGTAGGAGGGCCTGATCCCCGTGTACCTGTGTCATTCCCCGACGAATTGCCTTTAGTCGAAACATTTCGGGGGTCAAGAGGGTCCGTCCCGTGTTGTCTTCGCCTTCGGGTTGGAGATCGACGCGTCGTGACATGGCGTCGGGTTTGCCCCCGAGTCGCCCTGGGCGATGGCGAATCGTAAAGTCGAAGCGAGTGAGGAACAGACTCCACCGGGCTTGGCGTCGCGTCAGCGTTCGGGATTCAGAGAAATATAGCAGATTCTTGTGGTCAGACACGATATCGAGTTTATGGCTCGCACCTTCGAGATAATGCCGCCACTCGTCCAGAGCTCTAATAATCGCAAGTAGCTCCTTGTCATAAATCTCGTAATTGCGTTCCGCATCGTTGAGGGATTTCGAGAAAAAGGCGACCGGATGTATCAGCCCGTCGTCGCCTTCCTGGGACAAGACCGCGCCAGTCGCGAAATCAGAGGCGTCGCATTCCACGATGAATTGCCGCGACATGTCTGGCATCATCAGGACGGGGGCGGTCGTGAACATGCGCTTGAGATAGTCGAAAGCGAACTGCTGGTTTTCCGTCCAGGCCCAGCGAACGTCCTTCTTCAGCAGCGTCGTGAGCGGTTTGACGATGTGCGAGAAATCCCGAATAAAGTGTCGATAGAAATTCGCGAACCCTAGGAAGGCTTGAATGTCTTTCACCTTTTTCGGGGTAGGCCAGTCGAGGACCGCCTGTACTTTGGCGGGATCCATTGCCACTTTTCCCTGCGAAATAATCATCCCGAGGTACTCGACGGAAGTCTGTTTGAATTTGCACTTTTCGGGTTTACAGAACAAGTCGTTTTCGCGCAGCCGCTTAAGGACTTCCCGTACGTGTTCCTCGTGCTGTGATTCATCTTCGGAAAAGATTAGCAAGTCGTCAAGATAGATGATCACATATACTCCAATGAGGTCTTTGAAGATATCGTTCATCATGTGCTGGAAGGTCGCCGGGGCATTCGTGAGCCCGAATGTCATCACCGTTGGTTCGAAATGTCCTGCCTGAGTCCGAAATGCGGCCTTCCACTCGTCGCCTTGCTTCAGTCGCACATTGTGGTAGCCCCATCGTAAATCTAAAGTCGTGAAAACCTTCGCCTTTTGCAGCGCGTCTACGAGTTCCATCGTGAGGGGAAGCGGGTATCGATTCTTGACCGTGATGTCGTTCAGTCGTCGGTAATCGACTACCATGCGCAAGGTTCCATCCTTTTTCTTGATAAAGAAGACGGGGGCCGCTGCAGGGGATTTCGAAGGTCGTATGTACCCCTTGCGCAGGTTTTCGTCAACGAATTCGCGAAGGGCATCGCGTTCGGCTGGGGCCAAGGGATAGATTTTACTGTACGGGGGAACCTTCCCGGGTTCTAAATCTATGGCGTGGTCATACGGCTTGCGCAGTGGAAGCCTTTCGGATTCAACTTTCGAGAAAACGTCAGCAAACTCACGGAATTCGGGGGGCACTAGTTCTTCGAAGGTTTTCTCGCCTTCCTTCACCGCAGACTTCTCAGCGATGGCCTGGGAGTGGGTGTACGAGGCGGCAATTTTGTACGCGAAATGGTCGTCCGTTGTGACGAAGTAGGATTCGGCTTCGTGGTACAGGTCCCAATATTTTTCTGAGTACCGAAATCCCGGTGGGACAGCTTCCCATTCGGCCTGGGTCCTGTCGGGCCCCCAGGGGGTCTCTACTTCTTCTGCTATGGCGAGGCGGGGAAGCGGGACCAGGCGTTGCTGGTTATCACACTGAGGCGGGCAGCGGTTGAGATCGACCACATTGTTGGTCCAGTCGATGGTTGGGTTATGGTGCCGCAACCAGTCGATCCCCATGATAATATCGTTGTCGCCAATATCAGCGACGGCCATGGTCAACTGTTCTAAGTGTCCCTTCATCTCGACGTTGAGGACTACTTCCTTGGTGATGCGTCCAATCGCGTTCGGGGAATTGTCTGCGTTGCGCAAAAGTATCGGGATTACCAAGTCCCGGGTCTGGAGTCCGTGTCGCGAAACGTAGCGGGAATTTATGAAAGTTCCCGACGCACCGCTGTCTAACATTACTGTGGCTAAGGCATCCGTCTTTCCGTCGCTAACCTGTACCGGGAACTTCAAATGTCGTCGAAGACGATGGTCTATTGTAGAGATGGTTAAATACAAGGGACCATTATTAAGAGAGTTCTTCGGCCACAAGGGCGGTTGGGTTGTATAGGGCGCGACTGAGCAATACGACCCTACTGAAAATCCGCTGGGGGCGGGGCTTCGGGATTGTGAACGTTCTTGGCGGCGGGCGTCATGGCGGCGAAGGCGTTCTGTAGCACGGACTGCTGCACATTCTGGACGTACTGTTCCGCCATACGTTTGAGCGTTTCTTCGAACGACTGGAGCGCGGGGGGCGATGGGCTCGACGGGGACGTGGATTTCGTAGCCTTTAGGTTTCGGGTTGGCGGTCGCGTTGGGCAATCGCTCACCAAATGGTCTTTCTCTCCGCAGTAGTAGCATAGTCCCTTACTCCTGCGCTCCCGGCGCACCCTGTCAATCTCCATTGCGTTGGGATCCTTCGTCGAGCTTGCGCCCGCAGTCGGGATCGTACGCGGAGCTGAGCTAGTGGTGCCGGGATTGCTTCGGGGCGTAGCCGCCGGCTTTGATACTGGTCCATAGGCGTGTGCGAGCCTTAGCTTCTCGTCCGTCTCGGAAACCCAATTGACGTAGGCATCGAATTTCATATCCTTCGCCTCTGTGCTGGCGATGTGCTGGCGAACCTGGTCTTTGAGTCCCTTCCGGAACATGTCGAGGTAGATGACGTCCGTCGTTGCGTCCTTGGGCCACCCGGTGAGGGCTTGGAGGGCACGGAATTGCGACGCAAACTCGGCGACCGTTCCTGTCTGGCGTAGGCGCATCAGCTTGTCGGCTGCGGCTTTGTCTGCATCGATTTCCCCATAAGAGGCGCGAAGGGCGGTGAACAGGGCCTCCAGGCTGGCGGCTTCTGGCGGTGTCGGGATGTCCTGGAGTCGATCTAGAATAGGTCGTGCCCAGTCTTGCGCCGGCCCCCGCAGTAGCATCAGAGCGAATGCGACCTTGCGGGTTTCGTCTAGTCCCGGATGTTGTCCGAACAGGTAGAGCTTAATCTGGTGAATCCAGTTCTCCAGCTTGGCTCGTTCGCCTTCGAAGGTGTCGGGAAGCTTCATCTTGAGCCCTGCTCCGCCCCCAGACGGGGAGGCGGGCTGACTCGCGATTTGGGCTTCTAACGCCCGGTTGGCGTGCTTGAGCTGGGCGACTGTGTTCTGGACCTGATTGTGTTCGTTGACTAGCTTGGAGTAGCGCTTTTCGAGGGTGTCGAGGCGATCAAGGATGGGCTGGAGTTTGTCTTCCTCCATCGAGGAGCTCGGGGACGGGAAAGCGAAGGTATCTGCGAGTCCTCCCCATTCCTGGTGGGACGACATCGCTGGTCGGCGGTACGGGTGCGGGGGTAGAAGTAAAGAGCGTGAGGGTGTCGAGTCCGAGCGGCGGTGAGCCTGGACTTTTGACCTAATGTTACGACCGTCGGGAATTGTAGCGGGAAACAGTTTCGGGAAACTGGAATTCGCGACAAGAACCCGCGTTCGGGAATCTGGATTCGCGACTGGGAACGAGCGTGGGAATTCAGGCGGGAAACGCGCGGGATTCTATCCAGGCGCGTCGCGGGATTCTCAAGGCCAGCTAGGACTCTTCACTGCTTTGAACGTCAAGTAAGCGGATCCCTAAGGAAGCACTCCACAAGTAAGTATTGCGCAACTAACTACACAGGAGAAAAGAGAGAGATCGCACCTAAGGAAGCACTCCACAAGAGGTCAAAAGTGGGGTGCTCCTTACGATGCCTACAGCTATTTATCTACTTCGTAAAGACTGTATAGTTAATCTACGCTAAGTGTCCTTGCGCAATGCGCACCTATCTACTACAAACGATACATGCTACGACCGCACCGCTAGGCATGTCTATCCCGTCTCTCCAGATGGCTACGGCCTGTCCGTGGACGTCAGCGTCCGGTCCGGGGCCGCGACTAGCCAGACTAGGTATGCCAGACTGTTGCAGGTCGTCACCTTGAGGTACTAGCGGATTAATGAGCGTATGTTGATAAGTGAATGTACGTGTGCCGTGGCGGGTCGTCGTAAATGAGTGTGTGTATGCGTGCATGGTTGCCGGGACGGTGGTGCGGGATAAGTCACGTGAGCATGGGATCGTGCGATTCGGGAATGAGGTTTCGCACGGGGAATCCAATGGCGGGATTCTCCCCGCGGGATTGTCTGCTCATGTCGGGATCCTTGGCGGGAAAGTGCGGGAAATGAGAAAAGGGGCCTGGGATCTCGACAGAGGAGACGCGATATCAATTTGCTCGCTGGACTGAGATGCAAAGGGAGTTTGCGGTACCACGCATATTCATTTGAGAGCTTTCTATGCTTCAAGTCTGTCAGCTTGTTTGTAAATACCGGAATTCGTGACGTACTGTAAATCAACGATATATGTGGATATAGACAATGAAAATCAGAATGCCAGAATTGCTAGCTACGAAATAGAAAGGATTGGCATACCAATCGGCAGCCCGATAAGCACCAATGTATCAAAGAGATTGCCAAGAGGCGACTACTTCGGTTAATTATGCATAGCTGTTATCCATCCAACCCAGCACTACGCAATGCCGGGTGGTGGCAGGTCGCAAAAGAAAGGCAGGGGATTGGAAGCCAGAGTTCAAATTGGAGTTTCACACGCGTATTTGTCCTTATTTGCACGCGGTCGATTTTCACACTTTATTTTTTCACCTTTTCTTTCAATCACCCAACAGATCACCCAACAGAAACGCTCTGAAATACATCTACAGTGTTTCACCACTCCTTGAAACACTATCAGTCCTTGAAACACTGTCATTATCTACAGAACTATATCTCCGAATACCTTCATTTTTTGTACATATACTGTAAGCACTTGAGTGTAGATGCTGCTATTTTTCGGGATTTTAATTGGCTCTAGTTGTGCTGTCATTCCATAGTTTATGTGTAAAATGGCCAGATCTGCTATAACACACATTCATAGTTTTGTTATTATAATTCTTCTACTGACCTAGGCACAAATGTAATTTTCCCCATGAGATCAAACCACTATAGGCACTCTATCCTGCGATTTACAGGAGGAATAGAAGGATGCATGAGAGTCTGCAAGGCAAATGATTATTTCTGCGTGCAAGAAGGAGTAGCATATATGTTCCCACGATGCTTCAAGTTACCTCTCCGACTTCTTGACAACGTTTAATGAAGGCTCAAGAGCTTCACTTCACCACGGATAGCTCTTAAAAACTCACAGAGAGGGAAGTATATACTAGTTAAATCAATACAAATGAGAATTATGAGAGATTCTAATCAGTAAATTGAAAAGTGTCAATGTGAATAGAGCTGTGACAGAGCATGTCACGGTGTTTCAAGGTCTGGTAAAGTGTGACATCTGGATAAAAAGCAAGACCTTCGTACAATATTACTTCTGTTGCCTCTACATCTTTTAAAAGTTATGAAGACTGTGCATCGTAAGCTCCTCATCCTATATGTCAAGTTATAAAAAACTTAAGTGTTGTGGGAGAATTAAATTAGAGTAAACTCGAATAGGTGTTTCAAGGAATAGTGAAACACTGTATAGACGTCAGAAAGATCAAATTCACCAGGAGCTGCATGAATTCTATGCTTCAGCTGGCAAGCACGCTGCCAGTAGGCGACAACGTCAACTCCAACCGTGACTCATCTTGCTATCCTCGAAACTCGTTCAAGCCTTTCTCCTCCTCAGAATCATCAACACTAGCTCCCTTTGTCAATTCTGATCAAAAAACTCGATGAGACTCCGCTTTACCAAACACAAATGCAACTTGAAATACTCGTTAACTTGGTGAGGGGCATCTCATGCCCTGCTTATTCTCCCAATAGATGTGCACGGCTAGGAGTACCCTGAATCGAACTATGCGATTCCAATAATTTCCGTGCAAAGGATGGTACGAAGTGGACATTGATCTATAGATTATTGACAGATAATTTTGCACCAGGTTTCCCGTGTTTCTTTCGGTTTCCTCGGCATCACCCTCGGCTGTGCTTCCTACATGATTTACTAGGACGGCGGAGGGTTTAAGTTATGATGGGACTTCGTACGCACTGATAGAACATATAGCGACGGACTACATAACTCTCATATTGCTCAACACGTATCGCAGCCGCTACAAAATAACACGCATGTCCGTTAGACTTTGTCTCGCTCGCACTGACTCTCTCAAACGGCGTGCACTCGGTGTCACCTTTTCCCTGGCTCATCCTCACAGATAATCACATTCCAGCACTGGGAAAATCTCGCGATAAGCCTGTCAGGCCGAGCCTCACCTCCGTTGCATACGGTGAACCTCCGTAACAGGTTTATTTTGAGAACGGGAAGGACATCAACCCCGATTGTCTGCATAGGAAAATATGATTAAGGATCTCGGCAGTGTACTCGAACTAGCTGCAAGTGCCTTCACTGATCTATATTACACTCCTTACAATCATCACGCATCAGAACTCCGAACAACAGCTTATCGGAGAGGAGGAAGCGATCACCTACCCAAGCTTTCAAAGGCATCAACACTGCCTTCAGCGCCGGTCAGAGATCCTCCGAGCACGAGCTTCAAGGCCCTTAAGAAGTAGTACTTTAAGCGCATGAATGCGATGGAAGAGGGCGTCGAGCGCCAATTCAGTGATCCGAGGAGCTACTATACTATCGTCAAGGCAGTGCTGAAACCGGGAGATGGGAAACCCGTGCTCAGAGTGATAGTACCGCCCTGTGCGATCTCCACTTCGTTGGTACTGGAGGATATGTACCCGGCGTCTTATCTGTGGGGTCCTTTAAACGGGCATTTTGAGGAATCGGAAAAGGAGGACGGGCGTTCAGGTTCAGGGTCCAACAGCCAACAGCACACCAAAGCGTTAGGTGACTCCCAAGTCCTCTTTGAATATAGCAATGTACTCTGCTGACAATGTCTCTTATTTGTATGTAGTGGTGCACGACCTGATGAATAATTTTTTTTTTTCACGGATCATCTGAGAGCATTTGGGTTTCTGCTGGCTTGCCTCCGTCTGTTATATCAGATTCTCTGCCGAAAGGAAACAAATTTGTTCAAAATTGCATTACCTTCCATGCGGATAGCATTATGCGCAAATTATGGGCGCCCATATACCATCTTCCCCTGAGGCTGAGTCTGGACTCGGATTCACGTACACGAGTGCTTCTGGACTTGGCAATGTCGAAGTGGACTCGAAGGCGCGGATGCCGCTGAAAAAGAGCTGTCTTCTATCAGGCAAGTAGACAGCACATCTCACCCCTCGTCCTTTGATTTCTTGTTGTCTTCTTTGATCCAGGCGATGTCCACATTCTTCATCCTGTGCATCTACCCGAGTAGAACAGGTATGTATACATAGCCCCGAGTATGAGATGAACTTCTTAACACAGCCTGACGATGGCGTTAAACGCTGGGCAGCCGGAAACTTTATTCCTGTGGGCACAGCCATACTAAACGTGTCCATCAGGCGTGTGCTGATGGGTTCATATAAGAATGCGTTGAAGCCGCCTGCAGTCTTCACCTCCCCAATCCCAGCCACGTTCATACTCTTTACTCTCCATGCCAAAGTTTAAGCCGAAAAAGTTTCTAATGCGAGTGTTGCGTGGGAAGTCGAGGGAGGAAGAGGATGCTATGGACTTCTTGTGTGTTGGTTTTAAGCGCTTCCTCTTGGAACGGCATTCTCACACGACCGTCCGGGAGGACGATGACGATGGTGATTCGATGATCTCTATCTTGACAATGGAAACAATCGACAACCAGCCGGGTACCGGTCGCTTCCTCGACACGTACATCATCCAGCCAATGGGAAGGCGGATCGAGAGGCTGGCCATGCGATTCACGATCGCGTCCCTCCATCCGGCTCGCATCACACAGTTTATCGAGGCGGAATTCGTAGAACCCGAAGTTAATTTTGATCAAGTAATGACTTTACATGAAGCGATTGCTTGGCTTTGCTCCTTCAGACGGAATGGATCGACGGTTGTCGCTGGGATAAAGGGTCTCGTGAAGCAGACACAGTACGCATCTGAACTTCTCCGCGGAAGGAAGGAATACACTCAACCTTTTTCAGGTCAAACTCAATCGACAGATCCGCATCTGCACTTGCAGCACTCATTCGTGTGTCCTTGTCTGAGTACTACTGTACCAGTATCTACGTCAGCATTTCTCGCATCGAGCCCATATTCCACTTGGAAACGCTCACTGCACCTCTCTCGCGCTCACATCCAGACAAGAAGTGGTTTCTTTTGTTGGTAAAGCTTGCGAGGGAGGCTGCGATCGCAGCAGAAATGCCTTCCGCAACTGAGGAATCCTTCGATCCAGTCTTAGGGAAATACTTCTGGCAAATACGGCCTTCGCCCGAAACTGCTCAGAATCTACGGCAACGACTAATACAGGTGTTGACGGCATACAGGTGCGAACTTGATTCTCTTTCAATCTACTACAATGCAAATTGATTTGATCAGATTCTACGGCATTAATTCTCTTGAGCACACTATAGGAGAAGCATGTGCTATTTGTGCAGAAGCCATGTCTACCTGTATAGATAAACACGGACGAGGTGACGCATATATGCAGACTCTGGAAACCGTCTATTTCACTGTTATATTTCTTCTTCTATCGATTCACGAGCTGGCTGTTTTCGCGAGATTTCCAGCAAACAGACATATCTATATGGTCTTGCAGACGTTAGCTTGCTGGATGGACAATAATGTGTATCGTTGCATCCTTCAGTGTACAAAACTTTCAAATTGGACGGAAAGGTTAGATTTCGATCTACTGAAGAACCATATTGCATTTCGCAGTCTAGGAGCTCTTGTGTACGTACTCGTGAGGCACTACCGTCATTTATTTTGTTATATCAGTGAAGTTGATTCCTCCAGTACTTATAGGGACTTCGACACCAAATATGTGTTCCTACCGAAGTCATACGAATTTGCCCACAACAGACTTACGATAGAGGCCGCACTTCCCAGGAGGCATCAGGAGGCAATTGTATGGCCCAAGGAGGCTCCCCCGATCCAAAGCCTCATTGAGGCAGCAAATCAAAGGACTCGGCGACTCCTAGGATCATTCAGCGAGCTCGAAAGAGAGGTTTGGGGATGTGCGTCGCAAAACAACAGCTTTACCTCGCAAGGCAAGATAGACGCGGACCCTCACTGGAGTTCTCTTGACGACTTTGGAGAGGCGTGGTGGAACCGCTGGGAGAGAACACTGGGGCGAGCGAGGACAGCGCGAGTTCCGGAGAACCGTTCGACGAAAGAATTCAGAGAGGCTCGAAGATTGGGGCTGCAATGCGATCCAGCGGACGAGGAAAAGTGGCTGTATCACTTTGATGAAGGAAATTGGCCACTTTACGAGCTACATCGCCTCTCGCGACACAAATGGGGACAGTACCTTCGCTCGAACATGGAATGGGACTGGGAACTCGAATCGTGCATGAAACGTCTCTTCGAGATCGAGGAGCAGAGTCGAGTGGGACCATCCCCGGGCGCGCAGATCCCGCCGATTTCGGGACCTGTAATTGACGTGGATGCGGGACCGGAAGGAACGTTAAACATATCGATAGGAGAAGCACAAGGGAGCTTACCGAAAGAGGTGAAAGTCGCGTACAAGACGACGACTGGCGAGACGCGCTACTTGACTTTCACGCAACCTTGTAGTCTAGCACATCTTTCCGTCCCCAAAACTGAGCCTTCCACCGGAAACGTTCTAAGCTCGGCGGCCATGAAGCAAGACTCCGGCTGCAGGATAGGATCTTCCGATGTAGAGCAAGACGTTCAGAATCTGGAGTCCGGCGCCTCTTTCTCGGTTGCATCTCTTTTCAAGGAGCCTGAAGATACGTCGGCTGAGGAGTCCCACAATGGCTATGATGGGAATGGTGTTGGATTTGATGAGGTTCGGGTGGGAGGAGACGCGATATCAATTTGCTCGCTGGACTAGGTCCATACAGAAAAGAAGGGAGATCGCGGTTGATCCTATGTATGTATCAGCGTTTATGACCTCCATATGTTTGAAGGCGTTCAGCTTCCTACGAGCATGTATACAATATGATGTCGTACCTTAAACCAGCGATGTGCATTGTTTTGTATGTGGACAAAGACAATGGAAGTGTCGTTTCAAGAAAAACTAACTTCAAGTTACGCGACGCTGCTTGAACTTGACGCGTGCCGACGGTGCCGCGACTGGACTCGGTTACTTATCTCACCTTCGTTCGCTCTTGTTTTGCATTGAACGCGCTTTTTCTTATATACAGTATACACAAACGAAGGGCCCGCTCGACTGGTTAAACGACCTCTTTACGATTAACAAGTAACGATTAGAGCAGAAGGATGGGATATACGTCGTTTTGTCTGCTTTTGTGCTATCGACATGCTTGACGTTTGTGTCGGGACACATTGGTGCGTTTCTGTGCATTCTTTACATTAACATTGTTAGTTCTGATGGATATGTCTAACGCTCTGGCATGAACTGATGTCGGGGCTCAACGTTACCACGCAGATGTTTCCTTTCGATAACCGCCCCGTCGCGCCTATCCAACATTTCACCTCTTCGACCAATGGTGGTTCGTAAGTACCCTTCCTCCCCACCCATGACCTTACCTCAAACTCAAGGTCTAACCCACCCCGCTACCAGCACATCCACCTCGCCTACCCGCCCCTGTCAATACATTCATGAGCTCGCATTTACCAAGTCCGCCACGACACTCTTCGCGTCGTCCGGCGTGGGCGACATCCAGCGGGGCAACGAACCCTACCCGGGTTCGCCCCAACACAGGGCCTGGACGACCTCAAGGGCTGTGCGCTCGCGATCACACACCAGAGCGACGTGACCAAGGCGAAGCCCGGGGACTTTGCGATGTTCAGTGTGAACCATACGTGTGTGTGGAAATGCTTCACGGACTTTGCTGTCCCGGAAAGGATGCCTGCGTGTCCGGAGGGAGGGTGTATATGTGCGTGGTTCTGGATCCATTCGGTGAGTAGTCTATGTCTTCACAAGGATGATTCGACTTTTACTGAGTTTGTGTTGTGTTGTAGGCGGATGCAGGTAGCGAGCAAAGTGAGTTCGCTTTCCTTTCTCAATGTGTTCATGCAGCCGGTTCTGACCTCTAGTTTGTAGACTACATGAATGGTTTCCGCTGCAATGTGACCGACGCCACGTCCACGGCGCTCATCGCCACGAGCCGCGTCGGTGCGGTGCAGACCCTGATGTCAAGAAACCGGACGCGGCACCGTGGAACTGCACGTACGGCGCGAAGCAGCCGTTCTACTGGTTGCAGAAGGAGCAGAAGAACGTACGTCTCTCTATTTCTCTGTTCTCTGTTCTCTTCTCTTTGTCCTTTCTTTTTCGCAACCCACCATTCAACAACTCCTCATTTGTACGCACACAGATGTTCGAAGGCGAGCACGCACCGCGGTACTACCTCGACCTGTACGGCTTCGCGGACGGCGCGCAGGCAGACATCTTCGCGGACTCCCCGCTACCTGTGTTTGACGCGCAGGGCGTGCAGACGGGGTTCACGACGCGCGGAAAGGATACGGCGACGACGGTGGCGGTGGTGACGCCGACGGTGACGAGCTGGCCGACGACGGTGGCGACGAGTGCGGCTGCTGCGGCTGCGACTGCGACTGCGACGACTTCGAGTGGGGGTGCAGGTGGTGCGAGCTCGAGTGCAGCTGCGCCGAGTGCCTCGAGTTTGAGTGTGAGCTCTAGCGCTCCTTCGTCATCGAGCGTGGCTGCGCAGCCGACACTAGTGCCAGGCTCGGGTTCAGGGTCTAGCAAACAATGGTGAGCAACACCTGCTTTCTTCCTTCTACGCGTGACTTAGTTTGCGCCACACACACAGCCATCTCCAACAGAGCGCGTTCTCGACACAGGGCCATTCGAAGCGGAGGCGGAGGCATAATTACAACAAGAAGCGGGAACTGTGGCGCTGAGCGTTCGTTTGCTCTCTATTTTTTCACTTCTCTGTGATTTTGTTCTCTCTTGCTCTGAATCAGATTAGATACCCCCTTGATGCGTATATACCACTTTGCTCTCCGCACTCCGCATTCTCATGTAGCTCTTCCTTATTTTTTTTTCCTTTCTCTTATTTTTTTCTAATACCACGAGGGTGCAGGGCTTGCTCGACGCTTGCCCGTCCCCCCTCGACTTTTACCGGCTCTCAAAGTCATGCTCCTATGCTGTAGCTGTACGTACGTAGATACACTCTTGTAGAAAGTTATTGTTATCGAGCTAATGCTATCGATTTTTCTTGGTCTGATTGTGGTCCTTTTTTCTTTTTTTTTCTTTTGACAGGAAGGGATGAGGTTGACTCGGAGAAACTTGAAGTGTGACACATGTATAGTATAGCCACCGTGCTCAAGTTCTTCGCCGCTACTATCGTGACTTACGCAGTGAGGTGAACGTACTCTCTCTTCTAGCTGTGATTAACGTGATGGGCTCTGGAAAGTTTCTCTTGTCTCGCTATGGAGAACGAACTGGACTCTGGGTGCTTTGTTTTCAGCCTGGGCCCAGGGTGTCGTCGACTGGCTTGTTTTTCGGCTTTACTTCACGAGTCGAGGTGCTCGTGTCCGTGACTCGGACTCTACCTGGATACTTTGGCCTGTGAAGGATGGTATTGGGTGTAAGAGGGCTTGGGATGAAGGGCTGGGCTGTTCGTGTAGTTGGAGTCGGAACCTGCTCTTTTGGTCTCTCTGACTCCTGAACTCTTGGACTTCAAGTTGGACTCTTGGGTGTAAACAATATCGCAAGCGGCGCTCGATAGCAGCCTTGAGGAGTTTGTAGAAAACACCCTGGAGGAGGGTGCTGAAGTGGGGAATTTAGAGCGTACACTCGCAGTCGCCTTGGTGAGTAACGTTTCTGGGGAGTGACTTATGGGTATTATTGTCCTCGGAAGCTAGAGTGGCATGGCGTTCATCGAATTGGTGCCTAGGTACAGAGGTTAGTACGCTTAGTTGCGCTCATGATATGGGGTAAAGTCATACTCACCTGTGTATTATGCGTATCTCGGGAAGAGGCACGTATGGGCTGGAGGAGGGAAACGGAGTGCACCAAGCTTGCGTCAGGCGACTCGTATAGCCTGCCCCGGGCCCGGGTATAAAAAGGACAGGTCCTTATGGACTCGAGACCTTGTCATTGAGGTATGAACTCTTATTTGTGCTAATGATAAGGGGAAAGGATCTATGCTCACTTGTGTATTCTGAGTTAGTCTCCGGGCCCAAGTGGCAGGGAATGTCATAGTCCTGAATCTCCACTGCTGAGCAACCTAACTTGATGACTATCAGGTTATCATCCTGTGCATAACGAACGCCGTTGAACCAAGTCTGCAGAATTTGTTCTTAGAGATGGAAAGTCTACAAAACTGGGTGCCTATAACACTGTCGAAGCCCCTGCACCTTTATACTGGGGATCACAACTCAGAGCTAAAAGTCGTCTACGTGCCTTTGCTACCCCAGTACACTGCATCGACTCCTCTAATTAATATCTTGGCTGATCAGAGGCTAAGCATTGTCGCGCCCGGGAGTATACTCGATTCCCCCTTGCCTCGAGATATCCACGAAGGGAATGGAAGATCAATCCAGCTATCTGTCTGATATTCTTCTTTCAGCTGTTACGAACAAGACCACGATGTAATATGCAGAAGAGAAGGGATATGAAGCAAAGAATACCAGTGTCAAGTCTCGTTATTAGTGAGTCCCTTTATTAGTAGCGCATTGGTTTAAACGATTGACGCGCAACAAAGGACAGGTTTGGTATTTGTGGTCTCACCAATGTGTGGTTGAAACGTGACACGGGGCGCGCCTTTGTAACTTCAGTCGCGTCCACCCTCGTCTCTTCCTTTACTCCCACCATCGTCTCATCCCCTCTCCTCCTCATTTCCCTTCCCCCTTCCGCAATCCAACCTCATCTACACCATCTGGCCTCCAGAAGCTGAGGCAGATATGGAACAGACTAGCAACGATAATGGGACTGCTCACGAGAATCCGCAATCTTCGCAACAGAATCCGAATGTAAGTCTTTGTGCGTCGAGCCGTTCGACTTCCCCTTTACTAAGTAACGTCAACAGCCACCCGGGATAGATCTCACACAGAATCTGCAGGAGCGTAAACAGGCGGTCGCCGCTGCATGTATGGCAGGCTATCAAGGCGAAACGCTTACTTTGGTACCTCCTTCTCCCGCGCATAGTCAGGGAACCGCAGGTCCCCTCAATCAACTCCCTGTATATCCTCATCAACCGCCAGGTCTTCTCCCTCAGACTCTTTCTCGACCGCCTCACAGCACCGACTATGTTGGGGTTGCAGGCATGGGACATCCCACTATGCAGCAGCAGCAGCATCGAACGACACACTTCCCTTACCCTCCAACAATGCAGCATAACGCTATGCCAACTCAGTATATGCAAAACCCGGCTGAATCGATGCCTGCACCTCAGGTGTACCAGGCGGCTGCTCATCATGGGCCAGCGGTGATGATGCCTTCATCTGTCGTGAATCAGTACGTCGGTGCGCACGCTGGACATCCGGCTCAATCAGCGAACATGCCACAAGCGAGTCACATGCCTCCACCTCAACACGTCGGGCCTGGCGGTTTACAACATCCATCACGGGTCCAGGACCAGAATGTCGCCCCGGGTATTGCGCAAGCTTACTGGTTGGGTGACGAAGCTGTGAAATCGCAGCCACCTCCATATCCAAGTAAGACATGGTTAAGGACATTGGTACAGAGGTTGAAGAAGCACGTCCAGGAGGAGGGCAGCCGAGATAGAGAACTGGAACGAGATACCCTAGCCTTTCTGAAAGGCGCTTTGGATGGCATAGACCAGGCGAAGGCCGCTGTCATCCAAAACAACGTGCCTGGATATAATGGCGCGCAGCAAGTTCAGCAGCAGGTGAAAATGGCGGCACAGCAGACAAACGTGCCCCCCCAGGCTCAGATGCAGCAACCTGCACCTCCGCAACGACACTACGCCCCGGCAATCGCAAGGACTACCACCCAAGCACGCAAGTCTGCGCCTCAGCCTAGGTTCCAAGTCCCCCCGTCAGATGCGAAATATCCAATCGCTCCCGAGCACTTTTATTGGCCTCCACCGGCTCAGACCCCGCAGCCTGAGCTGCTACAAGGTTCAAGCCGACAGCCAACTCAACACCAAGCTCAGCAGCCTCTGCCTGTGTTGAAGACCCGCGCCCCTCGGAGACGGGAAACCAAGGGAAAGGGGAAGGGAAAGCGCAAAGCAGACATCATAGACTTGACGAGCGATATTGAGCATGATGCAGGCGAGCCTGCGGCCAAGCGATCGAGGCCGTATCTCGAGTGGCACGGCCCACGCCCTGCCCCGCCCGTGCCAGTTGCTCAGGTCCCAGTAGCGCATCCTCAGGCTGCTGTCCCATCCGCGATGATCGCCGACGTAGTTCAACCTGCACTCGTGAAGAGTGTTCCCGGCCCGATTATCGCATCCGATCTCGATTTCCTTGGACAGCAGGAGGGGCCTTCGTCGACACCTGACATGTCTAACATGTCTACTACGGTGCCTAATATGCAGCGTGACTCCTTCAACGACGGGCGCACATCGGGAGCGCATACTGAACTTCTACGTCAGAGTGTGCCAGTTATTCCATCTGGTCCTACCGCTCTTGCCGTGGCACCCCCTGAAGCTCCGCAGCAGCCTGCGCCAGCAATGCTTGACGGAATCTCAGAGGAGTTATTGGCTGAGCAACTGATCGATTTCTGTAATAAATTGCCTGGAAGACAACTTACGGACAATATGGGGAACAACGTGTTTTCTCCCGTGACTGGTGTTGAAGAGCGCACCACTCCATCCGATTCGACACTGGCCACCTTGTCGACGACAGAAGGCAGTTTGTCGGCGTCAGAGCCTATTTTACCTCCTCCAGTAGACGTTTCTTCTGCATCATCTGCAAGTATCCAAGACGGGACATCGGTAGAACCAGAGTCATCGAACAATTTTTTGGTCGCTCCAGCTAACGCCATTGACTACACAATGAATGGCCGCTCACTCTTAGAAGAGCTCTATTCGAACGATGATCCGCTTGGATATGTTCAAGACAATGTTTTCTATTCTGCCACTGATAAATAAGTGATGTAACATGTTTCCACTCCTCCTTTACACCGCATATAAATGTGCTACCGTCTCTCTTCCTCGTTGCAATACCTTATATCCTTATCTCTTTCTCTGTATCTTTCCGTTTCTGAAATTGGCTCTATCATCTCTGCCGCTGTCTTATTATACTAGCATGAGGATATCATATAGTTTACATGTCACAGCTATCTTGTATATCATGAAATAATATTTCATTGGACGCTAATGAGATCCGTTATTGGTTTGATTTATTGACACAATTATTCGGAGGTCGTATGGTATATGAATGTGCAATGTACAAAAAGGGTGAGTAAGGTGATATGACTCAGCTGGTACTAATAGCTTTTTATAAGCAATTCTCGGGCTTCTTCTCTTCCATCTACATCCCACTGACTATGTATTTGACGGCCCTTAAAAATCTTTCCTATTATACTGCATGGCATTAAGCCGACTTGCTTGAAAATTCTGATCTGCAAAGCTGCCCTTATGCCTCTTCCTTTCGTTCACAAACAGTTTAGATTAGTTTCCCTGAAATTCCGTGTTGTTATAGCGTAATTCACGGGTCTGTGGGGCTTTTTGAGATGGGTTACTGATGTTTTTCACTCAGAATCTCAGTTCCGAGTCAGTGCATCAGAACTACTATTGACGCTCTCTTAGAATAGGAGCTATCATGGAGAACTATGTACTTCTCGTTGTGTGATGAGTTTATCAGGCCGAGCCTCACTCTCAACCCTTTTGAGGCATATGATGTGCTCCTGCAGCTGATCTCCCTCGAGAACGGGAGAGACATATGCCCTGAGACGTCTACATATGATAATATAATAAAGGATCTCCATGGATATTTCGAGCAAGCTGTAAGTGTTATCACTTGTCTATATTATGCTGCTTGCACTCATGGCACACCAGAACTGCGAGCGGTAGCTAATCAACGTGGAGCTCGCTCTTTCTAAGCTTCAAAGAATGTGATCATTCCTTTTCTCCGTCGGCCAGAGATCCATCGAGGTCGTATACAATCTCGTCTTCATTGGTCACACTAATGCGCTTACGGGGCCCTTGAAGACACAGACATCGGGAGAAAGGGAAACAGATTATGTAGGATTACGGAAGATTACGGAGATTATAAGACAGCTGTCATGCTTATTATAGATTACAATACGGCATCCGGCTTATCCCGTGATTATAATTGCGTCATAAAGCTTACACGGTTAATATAATCCTTCATAAGGCTTACGCGGAGATTATAATCCTGCTATCATGCTTATGTCCTCTTGTAAGAATGGCATCCTGCTTATGTCTATCATATAATGTAGCTAAAATGTCATATAATGTTCTGAAAGGTATATAGACCTATTATAAGAGTGATATAAGCCAGATGCATGTCTTACGAAGTATTACAGGTAATGTAATTTTCAATAATCATTGTATTTTTCATTCTCATTCATCAGATTATACAGATAAGTTACACTACATAAGCTACTTTAATTGCCAAGCAGGATTCGTGACATCGTCCCAATCACCTGTTGTCAGCAGGAGGAGCATGAGTGCACTCAAGTCTCCCGCATTCTCAAAGCATTCCCGCGCGAGAACGAAGCGCCAAACGGCCAGCGCGCGGTCACCGACGGCTTTCCCCTTCGTCTCCGTGTCATCTTCGGGTGTTGTGCGATCTCTAGGGTCGTGTCTAGATCATTAAGCTGAAGCGCGAGGTTGAACTTATGATTGGGGTCTGTTGTAACCTGTAATGCGAGCTCCTTAAGATCTGTGAAAAGGAGAGCAATTGATTAAGTTTTGCTGTTGAATCCAATGATTCTCATAGACATACCCCGAGCTTCTGGGAAACGTGCGACTTTACTCCGCTGCTCTTTCGGAACAGTTGGCAGAATCTCCTCTGCAGCCTCCATATCCCCACGCAGAATAGCACTCTGATACTCGATGAGGTTCAAAGACAGGGAGTAACCGAATACCTTAATGTCTTTATCGGCAAGATACACGCGGTTGTGAGCGGGGATGCCCAGCAGGTACATTGGGCTATCATTCCATGTCAGCGTGTAGAAGTCGAGGATGAAGAGAGGAAACTTGCTTATCGAAATGGGTTACGGTCTGTATTTCGCTGCCAATCAAGTAGTTAAGCCGCTTGGCAGCATTTGCGTAGATGAAACAGTCGCCGATCCAGTTCGAGGTCTTGACGCTAAAATATTTAAGGTCAATTAAGACTACAACGAAAGAGTGAACAAGAAATCATACCTTTCAGAAATTTCTGCGACAACGACAAATGCCTCTTCAACACCCTCATCTCCTGTGTCTACACCGAGCTCCAGCGCTGCGTTGTACGCCTCACGGTTAAAGCTCAGGACGTAGAACGAGTCGTCGGCAATGATGGCACAAGATTGCCAGATCCAGACCACGAAATCTAGATCGAACGTTAAAGAATTCCATCACAACTTACAGTGGAAAGAGAGTGCTTACGCTCTTGGCATCCGCGTCGATCCTGTGCACGATTTCACCAGACTCCCCATCCCAAAAGACAACGAAGCCGCTTCCACGAGCACCTAAGAGAGGACCGCCATGCAATCCTTCAACCGGCCATGATCCAGCACCCTTCATTGCCGGACTACTCCTCTCCTTGAAGTTCTTGTATACCCGCATCTTCGTCCGCCCTTCCAGCACAGCGTAGATGTTAGAATCAGTTGCCCATGCGAAGGAAGAGCCGCTGCCGAATGCCTTGTTTCTCCAGGCCAGAGCGGTGTAGATGATATACTCCCCGTCTCCGACCACGGTGATGAAGCGTCCGTTGGGAGAGAATTGAAAAGAGCCGTCGCGAAAATTTCTGTCGTACCGAGTTCTCGCACAGACAGCGGTTTGCGTTGTCCTTCGGGCGCTTCGTCCTCCGCAGCGCCTTGGAGATTGGCGGACAAGACTTCTGTGTTACGGGTGTACATCAGTTTTCCTGATGGGTCCATGCTGTACGAAGGCTCGTCACGGCCAAGCTTGACCACGACCACACCTTCGTCGTACCCTACGGCAACCTTGTTCCCCTGCGGTCAGATGGCAATACACCATGCGCGTCCAAGAGCGTAGCTCAACATATTCTCCAGACGGTACGTGCCCGAGTTCCAGATCTTGATCGTACCATCCTCCGAACCGCTGACGACAAGGGGAAACTAGGGTGAAATACGGCGAGCGAGACGTTGTTGGTGCGACCCTCCATCGTCTGTACACCACTTTTGCTGAGGTAGTCCCAGATTCTAGTTCGGTCGTCACCGCTTGTGACAAAATGCGGCTTGTCTGCACCGGGGTGGAAGTCGACATAGTTTACGCCGCCCTTCTCGTGTGCCTCAAGGGTGAAGTTCGGCGTTGAGGATCCGAGCGACAACATCTTCACTGTGCGATCAAGACAAGAGGAGGCGAAGGTGTTGGTGTCTTGCGGTTGAATACAAGGTTCATGATGGATTGCGTGTGTCCTCCTACCTTCAGAGATAATTAGACGAAGTCTAAGTTTGAAGCAGTGGATGTACGCACCTGAATACACTTCCACTGTTTATCCCAGTCCTTAAGCATTGACCGTCATATCATCGCAGTCCGTCAGCATAATGCTAAATGTTGGGTGGACAACAAGGCATCGAATGTAATCAGGATGGGCCTCGAATGCAGTCACTTTCTCGTAGATATTATAGTAGAAGACCCGTAGCTGAAAATTGTTTGAAGTGTGAACCGACGAGCTCTGATGTTTTTACGGACTTAGCGATTTGAGGCTTGAGGTGCGATGATGCTGCGGAGTTCCAATTACCAACTTGAACACAACTGTGACGCGTCGCGTTCAATCGCGAGTCCCCTCTTCCACCCTCCTCTCTCTCCCACCACTTCCTCATCCTCCATCCAAAAAAAATCTCTCCATCCATCCACAAGATGGCCTTTAAATTTCGTGTTTTTACTGTTATTGGTATGTTCTTATACTCTTATCTTGCTTTGTGTTCTTTTTCTGATGATTTACTGGTGTGCCACCCGTGTGTGACTATATGCGGACTCGGAGTCACACTGGCACTCATGACTCATGGGCCGCGTCTACTACGTGGCGATGCGACTTCAAGCCTCAAGACAGTGTCAACACACAAGACTTCTTGCACGACCCGCCAGGACTTGTGTCGGACAAGGCCTTATTTGTGCCACCCGAAAGGTAAGCCTAATTCCTGCCATTTCACGGGGACCATTTCTTCCAGTTTGTCAACAACAGATGGCGGCAAGAGGGTCGCGATCAAGCAGATTCCACGCGCGAGTATCAACCGAGTCGTTGTTTACAGAGAAGTAGATCCTTTCTGAACTGATGTTGCTTAACCCACCCTACTTTACCCCTCTTATAGAATTTTCCATGGACCCGCACGACTTCATCATCATCCAAGGTCTGGCTGCCAGCAGTGCTTTGCGAAAGGCAATGACCAGCGCAAAGAAGCTGTTCTGCATGCATGAAAGCAAGTTCATCATGGCGCAACTTGTACGTCCTCCTTTTCTCCTTTCCCTCAACTGTTGACTAGTTAGCTTTGTAGTGCTATACCGTGGGCACCTTGCATGATCAGGCCGTTGTCCATCTCGACCTCAAGCCCGACAACGTCTTCATGGATGAGCAAGGTCGGCTCATCATCGGGCTTCGGCGTCGCGCGCGTTTTCAAAGGATATGTGGTAAGCATTGACGAGGTACTAACTTACAATGACTATTGTCACAGGACTATGTGGCACGACCGGCTACATGGCACCAGAGATGCTCCACGGCGACCATTACTCGTACAAGTCTGACAGTTTCTCCATTGGCATCATGTTCTACGAGCTTGTCTTCGGCAGGGTGAGTCTCCTGTGTTCAGACTTGACACTCTTACTGACACTGCCTTTGCGTTTATCCGTGGGAGGGTGGGATCGCAAGGATCTAGAAGCCAACGGACGGTACGGGAATGCGTTCGTCCCTCGATGGTCCCGCAAGCATTGACTTGTAGTTCGTTAAGCTCATTTGTTATCAATTGTATGTAGTTAGTATTACTATAATATAATATGCTTTTCATTCTATCATCCTGTGTGAAAATAAGAAGGCCTGTAAGATTTGCACGGGGTTTGTATCACCTTATAGTAAATATAAGTGTCATAATCCATTATAATCTCTCACAATCACATATAAGCACCATAAGTCTGGTAGCAATTATAAGCAAATACGGAGATGATAATGTCTGCAATCGATCATAAGCCTTCATAATGTAAGATAAGGGGTACAATTATTATGAAGATTATATTGCATTTCAAAGATTACAAGGCCAGTAATCGGTTGTAATGTCCAAAAGATATTATTGGCATTGTAAGCTCATATAAGGTAGACTGCGGTTTATAGTGAATTACTTGGGAATATAAACGGTATATGACGATTATGACGATTTTGGGGTCTTATATGCGATTACGCAGTCTATAATCCGTTTCCCTTTCTCCCGATGGAGGAACTACTAGTACAACTTGAATATTATCCGACTCAGAATAACCCAAAAGCCAGGAGATGAGAAGCCTTACCTCCGTCGACATCCAGTACTAGCATACTGGAGGATATAAATACGGTGTCCTACTCTGGGGTCTATCATATATATATGGATATCTCCAGGAATTCGAGGCTCTCTAGTTTGGAGTCCGACAGCTTGCCATTGGCAAAGCATTAAAAGGCCTAAAATGTGCTGTGATTTCCCCACATCTATTTGTGTACTCCGAATCACCTCCGCAAGCATTGATACATAAGAGATTAGCTTTGAGAAGCACATCATTCTGTCATTCATCCGACAGTTCCCTTACTCCCACTGGGAGTAAAGGGCACTGTATCCCCTAAATTCGAACGTGTCAGTTTTCACCGGGGTTTCTCCGTTTTTATTTTCTTATGTAAACTGTATTCATCAGGGAATCTTCTTTTTCACTTAAGGTTACTTAAACGGTCTGAAATTTACTGAAGCCCTGGGAAGTGAAATTCTACTGATTTACTGATTTCAGGCATGTGGTTTCATTATTCAGGAAGGGGCCTGCTGAAATCAGTGCCGTCGACTTAAATCAGCTCTTCAGGCATTCAGTCTTCAGCATTCAAGCATATCAGAAGTTTTTTTCTGGCATTCGAATTGCAGTGCTCAAGTGTATAAGTGTGTAAGGGGTTCAAGTAGTTCATTCCATAAGTAATTCATCATTTAATCATATAAGCAGACTTTTTTGTCTGTCGGTTTGCAGTACTCAAGCGTGTAAGTGCGTAAGAGGTTCCAGAATTACTTCATTTCCACAAGTAATTTAAGACAATAAGTAGAAATCAGTGCATCAGTGTCCCTCAGTAGCTACACCACGGCATCCTGAACCAGATTATATTTTGCCACTTCTACCTCGCTGGCAGGCTGTTCCTTGGCATATTCAGAGAACGAATGCCACTGCAAGTTGGTGGTAGTAAGAGCTTGAATACAGTGGCGGGGTGATGGGTCAAAGCCGAAGCTCACCAGAGATCGACCTGCTCTTAAAAGTCTGCGCCGTCCGTAGCCGAATCCCATAATGAACCCTCGTCCTCGCGATCGCCTTCCCGTCCTCTCTGCCTGCGTCATTCTCCTCGCCCTCAAAACCTCCACTGCGTCCATAACCCATGCTGAAATTCTCGTCCGCATCCTTGTTCTCATCCTGATCCTGATCCTTGTCCTCCTCATGATCCTTGTCCTCGTCCTCGTCTCCCTCGCCAAGCACACTCTCGTCCTCCATATCGTCTTCCCTATCCTTGAAATCCTCGACTTCTTCGCCGTCATTATCCTTATCCTCCTTGCACTTACTACTTCTAGTAGCGCCCTCGCCATATGTATACTCGCCGCTCGCATCCGCGTCTCCAACGTCAAGATACAGGGAGAAATCCCTGCCAGTGACACCCGATCCAACAAGTTCGGTGTTCTTTCCCGCACTAAAATCTTCAATGGAATTGTAAGCTGCTAGGCGGGATCGGACCTTCTCCCAGTTTGATTCAGTAAAAAACGAGGAATTCGACAATAAGTTAACATAGTCGTCCGTATGAGGCTGCCACAGAGCACTGGTGAAGTACCACTCAGCTCCACCAAACTCTTCTTTGATCTTTTGCAACCGGGCCACCTGCTTGTCGATTGCAACCTTGACCTGTTCATGAGAAGTTCAGCGAATAAAGCCACTATAAGAACTGAAGTAGATAGATACCGCGGTTGCCGCAAGAGCGAGGGCACCGATAGGCTTTCCTATTGTGTTTTTGTCCAGTACTTTATGCCGACCCAGGGCCAAGACTAGGTGTACGGACAACACTGAGATTACGAGATCAGAGCAGAACAACCCTTGCTTCTGTACTTTCAGAGTCAATGCAGGGACACAAAGGGTGACATGGGGCAAATTTTCACATACCTTATCCATACTATGCCAGCGTTCCCAGAGGAATGGTTCAGCTTTCTTCTTGTCGACCATCGTCTGCAACATCTTCACAATTTCTTCGGTCTCCACTGACTAAGAACGCTCGTTGCCGACGAAACTCGAAATTGATTGTTCGGCTTTCTCGAACAATTTCTTGCGCCAACTATCAGAGCATCTCTGGGCTGCCTACAGGGCAGATCATACTTGATTCAAAATGGCCGATGTAAGACAATAAGGGATGACTCAACTAAAGAACAGATGTCGGCCAATTGCGTGTCGTAACTAAGTTCGACAGAATCAAACACCTTCCCCCACAAGGTTCCGATGGACTTATTGTCCGGGTTTTGCCATGGAGTTGTGGACTTTCCAACTGCGCGATACAGTGAAGGCAGAAGAATGTGAGTCCAGCCTGCCTGAGTTCCGGGAGGGAGACACTGATTCGTTGCCCTTTTTTTGCCGGGAACGCGGGATCCCTCCCTTCCAATACTATTTCTATCCTTGTCTTCAAGCCCTACAGATGTCTGCATTTCTGCAAGTTAGTGGATGTATATCATAGACATGATTTGATTAACGCACAGAGCTAGTAGTCCGAGAGACTTTGCGATGACCATCATGAGCCTTGGTTGCGAGCACTTCGGGTTCAGGACTGATGGATACTGTCGTCATCGCAGGTGATTGTGCTCGTGGTGTTAGCGACACCTCACAACCACTTGCCTGTTAAAGGAGCCATGAATTAGTACACGAATCAATTGCAGCAATTAGCTCACACTTGCAATATGTTGCGCATGAGCCGCCAGAGACCTCTTCAAATTGCGAATAGAAGTAGAAGATTTTATCTGTAGCAATTAGAGGAATTGTTACCAAGAAAAGCTCGAAGAGAATTGAATACCAGTATATCAGCCTGAGAATGACTGTCTTGCAGTTTACTCTTGTTACTAGTAGTGAGGTTCAAATCCTTGTTGCTTAATCAGAAATGATATGAAATGGAGATTAGAAGGATTAACACTAACTGTCGAGGCAGCCTGTGATGACGGCTTCTTCATATACACGTTCATGCTAGTCTGTTTTAGATAGTAAGGAAGTGATTTGAATATTGGGTGGAAATGCAAGAATTACCACGGCATGCGAGTTAGAGTCCGGCGGTGACTTCCTCTTCTTATTATTCGCGATCATGCTGTCCTACAAAAAGCAAAGCTTAGTAGACGACCAGATCCTTGCCGAAGAAAGGGGTGCAGAAAGTTATCCTATTGAGTGTCGATGCCTACACATACCTGCATCTGCAGATACAACGCCGGCGATTGCTCTCTATGTCCATCGACAGTAATACCCTCCTGACAAGATGACAGGTGAGTAGTGAGGGGATAAAAGCAGAATAAACTTACCGTTACATCAAGCTGGGAGTTGGCGATTCTCTGCATTTTCGCGCCCTATTCAGAGTACGGTTTGGTAAGTAATGAAGTAAAGATATGTCGACGCCGAAGGCCACAAGAAAGTCCGGCACCAGATCCATGCTTTGATGTGAAACACTCACCTGAACGGCCGATTGTCTCCTGATATTCTTCTTCTCCAGAGCACAAAGAAGGAAGGATAAGTAGCGCGAACGAAGCAAGACATTATGATGCCACTTACCAACGTTGTAGGAGCCTGCAACTCGGAGAGAGTGTCGCGGGATAGCTTCCTTTTCTTCGATTTATTGCTGGCTCCATCCTGATACGATACAGAAACATTGTTAATTAGCCATCGTTGTGCATGCGACTCCACCGATGCATAGTCCCTTGAACTTTAAGCGGCACTCACATTGGCTTGGGGCGGTATTGTAAGTCTCCTCGCGTCCTAATTAAACGCACAATCAAAATATTAAGATTTCATCTGCCAGTCTAATAAATGCTTTAACCAACTCACATTATCAGTGTCGGAGTCAACAAGATGTGCCGTCTGTCGCTCGCTCGCAAAGCTATTCTTTACACCTTGAAAACTCGTGAGGGTTACTGTCTCTCCTTCATCCTCCCAAGGACTAAAGTTTGCATCCTTCTGCACCGAGGCGGGGAGCCTAAATTTTCCTTGCGTCAGCCAGGCTCACAACTTGAAACAAAGATAAGGATGTGAGCATTATAAGAAGCTGCAACGTTCGGGTTCATGATGATCTTGAAGAAGTGTGGCACGGCGGTGACCCGGGCCGCCACGGTCGCTGCCACTGGCAGTGTCACTGGCGCACGCGTGGCACGCTCAAACTGCCAGTGGCGGGCGCATTCAAGCTATCAGTACTAGTACTAGTAGTAGTAGTAAGTCGTACTACGATGATAAGCTTCAAGTAGCTGAGTTTAAATCAAGCTTCACACTCACTAGCAACTTGAATTTGTTTGAATTTGAAACTGATCTTTCGTACTATGATGCCAACGGTTGAGTAGTACGACTTCAAACTCACAAGTCAATATCTTCTACTATCTTCCCTGCGATCTCAGGATTTCTGCCCTCTCCGCCGAAGAAAGTGGATCCATCTGTGTTGCGAAGTGCCCTGACAGGTCGCTTTGTCTTATCGTTCCGTTTTGACGTATTGGGCGAGTCTATCATGTCTGTATCCTCACCAGAAAGACTGCTGTCCTGTCCTGCAAGCGTACTATGACAGCCAGTGCCTCCTATGATACGACTTGAAGCCTTTGCGCCCTGCACGCGAGTACGGAAAGGAAGTGCACCTATGGTGTCCTTTTTCCTCGCCTTTTTTTGCGCGCTCTCTATCTGGTCCATTGGAATTGGCTGCATCATAACGTGAGTCAATATGTTCATCTTTCAAAATCTAAAGTCGTAAAGGTAATGCAACTTACGAACATTCAACTTTGCGTTGCCTTCAGCTTCACAAAAGCTGTCTTTTTCCTCCGAGTCGTTCGTTGATCCTGCAATGCCAATATCTCGTAACTCGACTGTCGCTGTCTTGAAGATAAGGACTCACTAGCTTCAGGAGTGTCTTTCGGTTTTTTTAGCCCTCGTTTGTCAGTGCCAGCCAGCTTAGGTGCAGTTGAGCCCATCTGGGTGCGAATGTCAAGAGCCTTCGACAAATTCTTCTCAAGCTCCATTGTCTCCAGTATTGCTGTTTCCTGTTGCTCTGCTGCAGCTCTCTTTTTGCGTACCTTCTCAGATGCCTCTTGTTCTTTTGCTGCCCGTTTCTGTTCCGCATCAAGTTTTCTCTTCTCTCTCGCATCCGCGGCTTGTTGAGCCGCAGCTTCGCGCAGAGCTGCCCATTCTTCCTTCTGTTTTTCCTTCTCCTCCTTTTCCCTCAATGCCTCACCACGCTTTGAGGCCTGCTCTTCTCTCCTTCTCTCCTTCTCTTCTTTCTCCCTCAATACCTCCTCTTTCGTTCGACGTGTTCTGAGTTTATTGACTATGGCTCCCGGGTGCTGATCGCTATTCTTAGCCCGCGTTTGTCTTCGAGTTGACATTCTTGTGCAGTGTTTCAAGTCGAGGCACGCTGACAGGTGCTATGAGTTTCGATGGTGAATCAAGTTGGCAAAGGTGCAAGTTGAAGTTGAAGTTGGAGATGAGGGCGCCTATTCAAGGAAAATTTACGCCCACTTGCACTTCAAGTTGCACTGCCAGTGCCTGATCCTGCTGGCACTGGCAGCCTGCCACTGGCAGTGAGTGAGCCTGAGTGACTCCGAGTCTGAGTCATGCCACTGGCACTGGCAGTGATTGGCAGCCTTCAAGTTAGGCTGACTCGGAATGAGCCTGACTCAGACTCAGACTTGGACACTCGGATACTCAGGCTAGCTCTATTACTAGTACTATCACAGTGCTACTAGTACTAGTACTACTCACTGGCACTTCAAGTTGCAGGCTCACTGGCAGGCTGGCGGCGGTGCCACTGAGTCACTGACAGCCTGAGGCTGTGGCTACTCAGGCTACCGGTACTACTACTACTAACTTCAAGTTGTTACGCGGGCGTCACCGCTGAGCGTGCCATTCAACTTTAAATTTCAAGTTAGCATTTGCGCTCGCTCCTACTTCAAGCTCAACTTGTTGTCAGTACTGCCGGCCGCCTGACGTACAATAGGCTGTGTTCAAGTTACTGGAACTAATGCCGGTAACTCGGCAAAGGCCCAAACCCATTCATCTTACAGATATCTTCCCCCCGACTATTCAATGCACCTTCTCCTTCTGCAGCAGGAGGTTCAAGAATCAATCCGCAAGAACAAGACATGAATATTCAGCTTACCCGTCATCATTTGCAACAAGACCTGCTGCTTGTGGTTACGACTCGGATTCCTCACCCAAGCGACCCGCACGACCTTCGACACCTCAAGCTCTTCCCGGCTCTCCTGAACTTCCAACAGACTTGGAGGGCCATCATGAAGATGAAAGCGGCTGCAACTCTTCAAGTTACGACTACGACATTTCTATACTCACACAGGATATCTCGATGCTTAGCATAGGCCAAGACGAGCTGCTTCAAGATTTAGACGGTCCTGATTGCCTGCCCCATGCTGACACTGGAGATGACGAACTTGAAGACCAAGACCTATCTTCTGCTGATCCGGACTCCGACATTGGAGATTATGAAGAGAACAATGATAACTTAAAGGTGTATCACAGATATTTAAATGGTGCGCGCTAAGTATGATGTCCCCGGTTTACTGTAGCATTCTGACACCAAATATCGTGCAGCCACTCCATGCGATGAAGAAGGGAACTTGTTAGAAAAGGAAGAACCACCCGTTTTACGGAACGAACCTGCGTCAAATGACTGGTTTCCCTATTCGTGCCGAGCAGATTTCGAGCACGCAGATTTTCTCTATCGCGAAGAGCAAATGTCTGCTGGCAACATAACAAAGCTTCTCGGAATTATGAAGGCTTATCAACTAATTCAGTCCACGGAGAACGCACAATCTGTTGAATTGGGCGCGACAGATCCCAACTTCGATGACTCAGATCTGGATACAGCTGGTACACTGCTTGATGGAGATGCACAAAATTTGTACAAGATCATTGACACTACAAAAGTTGGTGATGTATCTTGGAAATCCTTCAGTAACTTCTACACTACCGACAAGGGCCAAAAAGCGTCAAATGAGAACATCGAGTCATGGAAGAGGAAAGAATATGATGTATGGTATCGGGATCCTTTGGAAGTGATCCGAAATTTGGTGGATAATCCGGCTTTAGAAGGCGAATTTGACTTTGTCCCGTTTCGTGAATTTCAGACAAAGGAGGACACCGATAATATCAATGACAAAGAACAAGTTTTCAGAAATTACATGTCCGGGAATTTTGCTTGGGAACAGGCTGTAAGTCATGACTCATTAACTCGCACAGATACTTATTATCCTTGACTTAGAACAAGATCTATGCAGAAGATAAAGCAGTCCATGGATCTATGTTCATCCCGGTCATCTTAGGGAGCGATAAGACAACGGTTTCTGTTGGAACTGGCAATAATGAATACTATCCTTTGTATCTCTCGATTGGGAATGTATCAAACAAGGCCCGGCGGTCCCAGAAACTGAATACAGTCCAGCTCATAGCATTTCTGGCAATACCAAAGAGTATGTGTTAATAGTGATCTATTTGATTGAGTTCTGATGCTTTGCAGCTGAGCGGCAATACGAAAAGTCAGATGACTTCCGGCGTTTTCGACATCAGATTTTTCATTCGTCTATATCGAGGATCTTAAACTCGCTGAAAACCGCAATGATCATGAACACTCAGAAAACTATTCTCCGGTGCCCTGATGGTCACTTGCGTAGGTCAGTTTTCGGACTCGGCTCATATATAGCCGATTATCCGGAACAGGTCAGCCTTTGCGCCATATGCACTGGATGGTGCTGCAAGTAAGTCCTAGCTTTCCTGAAATCAAGCTCTGTTGCGATAACTTACTTTCGACATTATAGATGCACAGCGCCTCACAAGGACCTCGATAATCCGGAATTTGTATCAATTCCTCGAAACAAAAGAGCTGCACGAACGATTGATAGAACAGGTAGACGTCAACAACATGAATAAAGCAACAATTCGGAAAGAGTACGGATTCCACCAGGACATTGTGGTACGTGCTTCAAATTATTCATTGGATGCGTATATTGCAGCTGATACGTTGCTCCGTAGCCTTTCACCAATGACATTCCGCGCGCAGATATATGCAATCTCATATCTCCGGACCTGCTGCACCAAATCATCAAAGGCGTGTTCAAGGATCATCTTGTCGAGTGGATATGTCAGAGCTGGACCACGTCAGAGCTGGACATTGTGGATAAAAGGTGCTGTTTTTTTACAAGTTGTTTAATGTGAATACCGTTGCTAATCTCCGCGTAGAATCAGAGTCGCTGCTCCTTTTCCTGGACTTCGCAGATTCCCCGAAGGCCGAGGCTTCAAGCAATGGACAGGCAATGATTCTAAGGCACTTATGAAAGTATGTGACCTTTTTATCTTGTTCGAGGCAGTGGTTTGCTGATATTTGATGCAATTTGCTTAGGTATATCTTCCGGCTATCATGGGCATTGCACACAATGATATGATTCGCACATTAAGTGCATTTCTAGACTTCTGTTACCTTGTGCGTCGGTACACGATTACAGCCTCAACTCTTGATCAAATCAAAGCCTCTTTGGATCACTTTCACCGTTATCGGCAAATATTCATAGCTAAGGGCATCCGGGATAACTTTTCACTACCACGACAGCATGCTATGGTCCATTATCCAACATTGATCCCTCTGTTCGCTGCACCGAGTGGACTGTGCTCATCGATTACAGAGAATAAGCATATTTATGCGGTCAAAGAAACATGGCGACGCTCGAACAGAAATGATCCCTTGGGCCAGATGATCACAGCAAATCAACGACTTAGTAAACTTATTGCATCGAGGTCAGACTTCGAACGGCGTGGAATGCTAGACGATACGCTATCTGAGGCTACGTGGAAAGTTTTGCGAGATGTTCTGCGGAAGAATATGTCAGAGCCGGAGGAGGAGGATGCTGAGAGGATCCCGAACCAGAGGGAGCAGATGCAGTGTATTGGTATGCCAGTGGCAGGACTCGGAGCAGCCAATGATACAGATAGTTTCTTCGATGGCATTATGGGTAATCAAGAGCACAACGAAATTGCTGACCTGGATGATTTCGGCAGTTCATCAGTGGGAGGACTGCAGAGTAGTGTGGTTCTTCATGATGTGGAAAATACAGAACATCGGTTCCGCTTGGGTGGTAGAAGCGACCCTTCAAGCTTAATATTAATGGCTTCAAAACAACGTTAGTAACACGAGCTTGAAGTTGTGGCGCTGGACATCTGACTTCTTCGTTGTTATCCTTACAGAGTCCAGTAAGCTGTACCCCAAACAGCTCAATGCTCTTGTGACAATGAAAGGCCATCCGGAACTCCGGCAGCTCCGACAACTCATCAAAATATACTTATTCTGCAAGTACGAACGGTGCAACTTGAACGAATTAGGATACTACGACCTCGGAAGTGCTTCTGACAGCCTGATAGAAGCCGAACAACACTTTGCACTGGACATGGGCAATGACATTGCCATCTTCCATTCAGCTACCGCGTATTTCGCCTACCGCGGCGAATCGATTCCTATAGAGCAAGCAATGAGGGAGGTGATCAGGTCCAATTCCTCTTGGCGCGGAAAACCACGACGTGATGTCGTTCTTGTCCAAGTTGATTCTCGCAAAAAGGGGTTTGCGGGCATGCAAATTGCTTGGGTTATGCTTCTTTTCTCCTTCACTGCCAACGGAGAACGGCAGGAATGCGCCCTCGTCCAGTTTTTCAAGAACATTGGAGACTCACCTGACAGAAAAACAAGAATGTGGATAGTCGAGCCAGAGTATGAGTCAGAGACCTCTACCGCGTGCCAGCGTATTGGAAGTTGCCGTCAACTGAGTGACAATGACACCTCAGGCTCAGGCTACCACCGTCACGGTGACTCCAAAACTCCAAAGTTATCCGTGATAGCTCTAGGGAGTATCTTCCGTTTAGCTCACCTCCTTGGGGTTCCAAAGGGTGATGAATGTCCTCCGAAGTCATTGACACCTGAGGAGTCCCTGGACTTTTACGATAGATTCTATGTTAACCGATTTGCTGACATGCACATGCATGAAACATTGTACGAAAGTAGACAACAATAAAGATAAACCCTCATTTAGCACACAAAGTACCTTTAAGTTGAAACTTATGAAGTAAGGATATGACATTTAAATGTTCAACATTGTACGAAGCTAGACAATAATTACTAAGTTAAGCTGTACTAGTATCATAGTATTGAGACTTACGTAGTAGGTGCGCTCGGTTCCAGTGCTTGCGAAGCAACGATAGCCTTATTTAGTCATCGGTTCTTGAGATGCTCCGTGGGAATAGCTTAACAATTAAAAAAGGGTCTGTGAAACTGGGCTAGGACAGTCAATACTTTGCTGTGACCACTTTGGAGTCGGACATTCCATTTCCGGTATTTTCTGCTGCATATATGCAAACCTCTTGTCCATGGTTCCCCTTTGTTTTGCACGGAAATAAATACTATGTTAGCTCCTTAATGAGGCTGATTGTAAGAATAACAGCTTTAAACTGGCTGTTGCACGAATATTAGGAAGAGACTGATGTTCAAGCAAATCAAAGTAATGTAACATGTGTGACTATTATCTTGTAATCAGTAACCAAGCAGCTAGTACTAGTCGCTATTACGAGAATGTCCGGACCACTTCCGGTTTTGTCCGGCGGTGCTTGAACGCGTCATTGCGTCGCAAGCACTGGAACCGAGCGCACCCTAAGTGTTTTTTTGGCTCGCATTCAAGTTGTACTACAGTTTACATTGCCAGAGCCAGTGGCAACCACATCATAGTATTCAATGTTCAAGGTAATATTATTATCAACAAATCTCAAAGCGACATAAGAAAAAACTGAAAATGCAAGCATAGCACAGAGACTCGGATTACAAGGGTACTCAAAGTCATAGGTTCACCTCGAAGTCCTCAGCGTTTCCCATGATATAAGTGCCTGGGAGTGGTTGGCTGACAACTTCACTCTGAAACCGCTTGACGGGGAGAACAGCTACTAGTAAATGCAGTGAGCGTATAATATGGAAATGAGGAGACTTTGTCACTTACAATTATTACTGATTGCTGTGTCCATTGTCAACCCGCCACCTTCGAAAAACTACTTCGGCTCGTCGCGGTGACCTTCAGGACTTGAAGGCTTGGAGTCATCCTTTGACTCTATCGCCAATTTCACATAATTGCGATACCCTAAGACTTCACGAATATCAACGGGATTTTTGACGCCTTCCGGGACTTTTGCCTCGAATGCCGAGCACACCAACTCCGTCAGATAGCGTTGGTATCTCTGCATGTCATTGTCCTTCAAGTGGCGGAGCTTTGTATCCGATTTCTGTTCGACCTTGCCCTTGCCCTTGCCCTTGCCCTTGCCCTTGCCCTCGCGCTCGCGCTCGCGCTCGGCCTTATATGCCGCCATGCTCGCCATCTCCAACTTGTTATATTCTTCTAACTTATCAATAGATTCAAGGACAGAATCAGTCATCTCCTCCCCTTGATGTACGATCTTGTTTAAGAGGTCTTTTATGATGACGCCTTTCGACCTCTGCATGACTAGATCGAAAAGACCCCTTCTGGAGACAACCTGCAACCATCTCCTGACGATCCTAAGCCCATCTATCAATCTCGTCTGAAGAACGCACAAATCGTCGATGCAATCATTAACCTCATCCTTAAAATTTGGTGCAGCTTCTAGTGGTATGTTTTGATGTAGGTCCGATAGTAGGTTTTCCATCGTGTCGCGAACTTTGGGCGCCCTCGTCGAGACAACTTCATAGTCGGACGAAGTAACTTCATCCGCGTATTCCCTCCTGTCGTAGAAAGCGTCGTACCGATTGCACAGACCAATCGCCAGTTCCCAGCTTTTAGTTTTCGCACCCTTCGCATCCTTCTCAGCTGGTAAGTGTAGTAGCATTTCATTGGCAGCGGGTGTCTGGGGTGAAATATGAAGAGTTCTGACCGCAGGCGTCGAATATTTCGCTTGCAAATTCCCTGATTTTGATACCTGTGTGTAGAGTGCTTCCCATGAGAAGCGGATTTCGCTTCTGATCATAAGTCCATTAGCCGAAACTGAGATGGATTGGAGATGGTCTTCGATGGTTGCGATGAGATCGTAAAGGGCGTCGAAATGGGCCTGGAAGTACGGTAGGAAGATTCGGAAATCATGAAACCAGGGGTCCGACTTGGATGCCTGCAATACCTCAACACAGTCTTGCTTGAAATCTTCCGCAATACACATTACACGCGATTTGCGATAATTTAGATGCATGCTGTAGTCTTTCGGAGGGGAGTGTTTTCGTATGACCTCCCAGAGTTTCATTGGCTCTATCTCGTGGAACCTGTAATTATAGGGTAGACTATTTGGGGCCGCGAGGGTGTCGAACACTTCATCTCTAGTGAACCAGATGACAATTGCGGAGGACTCCATGAAGAAGAACCTTAGACTGTCCAAGAGCTTCCTTACTCTAATAGCGTCGCCCGCTGGCCGTGACTAACAAGCGTAGGTTATTAGACGTTCCTTTTAGAAACATGATCTTATTACTTACCCCCGTAACATTTGCAGACAAGAGCTCGACCACTTCAGACATCTTTCCCAAAGCTGTGTTCAGCGTTTGAATCTGCGCCTCAAAAGCAGTGCTCATCTGTGCAACCTGTTTCTCCAACTTCATAATCCTATCATCCCCTGAATGAGCTGGATGGTTTGAAGTCGAGCGAACCGACTGCATGTCATCTGTACCAGTGAGCAATGGGGAAGTAGCAGTGCTCGTCCTTGCAACATTTTCCTCCAAATTCGTAATCATATCAACCCCTGAATGAGCTGGATGGTTTGAAGTCGAGCGAACCGACTGGTTGTAATCTGTACCAGTGTGAACTGGAATTTCTATAGCTTCTGAAATACTTTTTGCAGTAACGACCAGGGAATCCAAAGTAGCCGGAGATTGGCTAATGCTCCTTTTTATTGTATGCCCAGGTCCTGCTCTCGTCCCATGCGTTGACTCTGACAGTGATCGCGGAAGTTCAAGTTGCACTGGTGAATCGCTGACAGTGTGCGAATGACTTCTTCCTTTACTTGTCACGTCAGTCGTCTTTGCCCTTTTCGCTTCATTGCCTTCAAGATAATCATTGTCCGGCTCATTCAAGTTATGACGCTTAGTGCTCGGCTCCCCTGAATCCGAGTCCTCTGCTGAAGGCGGCTGTTAATTGGCTTTGTTTCCAGTCCGAGGTAAAACGAGCTCACTTTGGTTACTACTATTGTTGTAAGTACGTTTCCGCCGATTTATACTTACTATTCCCCGTTCCCGACTCCGAGTCGGATTCGATGCACTGGCATTTGGTGACGTATACATTGTCTAAGTCTTCTCAGGCTGCTGATTGGGATTATCTACAATTTAGTTATTGTCAGAACCAACAAGGGGGCCCAACTTAAACGCAGGCTCACTGGATATTTCGAACAAAACTGTGACTTGAAGCCTGAGAGGAGGTTGTATTGCTTTCTCCAACAGCTTCAAGATGTAGTTAAAACTGGTCCTCAGGCTACTACTACCGGCGCGGCACCACCGACTCGGAGTCGGAACCGAATAGTATCAAGTTGAAGTTCGGTTCGAGTTTCAGAACCCTTTCAAGTTTAGAGATCAAATTGCCAGTAGTATAGTAGTAGTACAGTACTACTCGGGCTACAAGTCTGAAGATCTCAGTCAGTGGATGAAGTTAAACTAGGAGACTGAAAGTTGACTCACCGCCAGCCTGAGTACTGCCAGTGGCAGCCCCTGAGCTACTAGTAGAATTTAGGTGGCAGGGACTTCAACTACAAGGTGATCGGGCTTCAAGCTGCTGAAAAGAACAAGCTTGAGAGCTACTAGAGTGTAGACAATGACACAACACGTCGCTGGTCGCTGGCTTTCAAGTTGGCAACTCCTCGTCATTCAAGTTGATGGGCATGGGTAGTCAGGCTACTAAATGCGGAACTTGAATCTGAAGCCAAACTTCTCACGCCACTGCTGGTGCCAGCCTGAGGCTAGTACTCTCCGGCACATGTTCTAACCCATGCTGTTCCAACCTCGCTGTAACACTTGGATTTCATCCAGTGTTCGTACGAAGCCCGCCGGACACGACAGTGGCACCCGGAAGACAAAGTAAGCACCCGGAAACCGAAGTCGCTCAAGTACAAGACTCGGAAGCATACCAGCAAGCCCAGAGCGTAGCAACAGTGCGAAAGACGCAAGGCCGGAAAGCGGAGTCGCTCAAGTACATCCAACGGCCGCAAGACAGTGCACCCGACGGACACCGGACAAGCAGCAAGGCCGCCGGACGACACTCGAAGTCAGATAGCCCAGGGAAAACTGTACCTGAGCACGGGTGAAAGAACTGCCAAAGCAAGGGACTCACTGGTGAGCATCCGACGGACGCTTGCATGGGTGGACGAGCGAACGGGCGAACATCTGTTCGAACGGACGTGCGTACGGGCGTGCAACCGGCCGGCGACATAAGTGTGGCGACGGACAAGTGTGTGCGCGTGGCGTGGGAGAACAGGGTGACGGACAAGGGAACTAACGGACGTCACATAACGGACACTTGGTGGCGACGTGCGCGAGTGGCGTGGGAATAGGGTTGCCAATTGAGGGACGGGGACAAAGACGGGGACTCAGCCTAGTAGCGGTGACCGGAGTAGCCGGTTCACACGCGATAATAACTTGTGTTAAGCACGTCATGTAGACCGTGTGAAAATTTAGCTTTCTTTCCCCGACCACTACTATCTAAGTGTGTGCGCGCTTGGGACGGAGCGGGATTACCGTTGGACGTCTGCGCTGTGAGCGCGTTTGACACGACGGTTAGTTCTTTCGACGGGCGAAGACTAGGGGCCTCAAGAGCCATTCTTACTGGGGCTTTGTTTCTTGTCTTCGGACTTCTCGCGAGGGCGCGGCCGCGCAGAAGACTCTTGGACGGACGACGGGGTTCAGTGCTTGCGCATAGGCGCGTTCTACTGTCGCCTTAGTTCTTTCGACGGAACGACGGGTCTCTGGGGCTCAATAGCCAAGCTTGCGGATTTCCTCTGGGGTTCTCTCGAGGGCGGGACACGGCCACGGGCCTTCGTTAGTGGGAATAACGGTTGACGGACGTACGGGCGTCGTCTCTGTTGTTCCTTCATTGTTTTTTTCTCTCTCTTTGTTTTCTTTTTCTACTCTTTTATTCTTTCCGGGTTCCCTACACTCCCACCCCCTTATCATTTATTTTGTTTTCATCTGGAGCCCACCGCGAGGGGGTGGTTCTTTTGTGTATAACCCAAAAAGATTTATTGTCGCCTTCGGGCCAAAGTAGTTTACAGATTTCATTGAGAAAAAGAAATAGTGAAAAGGAACTTGTGACAAGACACTGAACCGGCAGGGAAGGGTTCGAATTAGTAGTCTGAAGGACTGAAAGAGAAAGCCAGGACGAACAAGGTCTGGTTGAAAGATGGATGTCGAGGCAGTTAGAGCTGCACTGGAAGCGGCGAGAACGATGGTCCGTGACGCAAGGTCGTCTGGTGGCCTGGGGCCCTGGTTAGACGAACAAACAGGAGGTGTAGAGGGCGCACTGATGAGCCCGCTAGAGGAAATGAGTCTGGAAGAACTCGTGAAGGAAGCCGAGGTAATAAGAAGGTTGGTAGAGGAGGTTACGGAAGTGACAGCGCGCGCGACAGCAAACGCGGTGTCGTTGATAAGGGAGCAGAGGGGGCTGGCTGTGGGCCTGCGAAGTCCAGAAGAGAGAGTTAGGAACGGGGAAGCAACGAGGGGAGCTAGGAGAACGAACCCGGGGCATGGCAGCGGGCTCGGGTGTTTCTATTGCTGGAGGCCGGGACACCGGAAGTTCGAGTGTCTCGACCTGAAGGCAGACGTAGCGAACGGAATGTGTAGAGTAGGGCTGCAGAATAGAGTGGTGTGGGCAGACGGATCAGAAATTCCGTTCGAGCGAGGTAGAAGTCTGTGTGAGCAAGTGCGCAGAGGCCAGCGGGCGCGGTCTATACAGCTGCGTGCGCGGATAGAACAGAAAGACGAGGTTCACACCAGGAACCCAAGCCTGGCTGCGGGCGAAGTCTGGGAAGGGGAAGCGCAGGGGAGAGCGCAGAAAGAGTCGGATAAGGAAGAGAAAGGAGAACAGGGAGTTGAGGGGAAGGAGAGACTTGAAGCATGGTGCGAGTTCGAGGGCTTGGTGAAGAGGCTGGCCGAAGACTACAAGAGCTCGTGGAGAGAAAGGGGAGAGGCTGGGGAAGACGGGGAGGTGCAAACATGGTTCCGGGGTGTGGACATGTTAGCTCGAGAGATGGAGAGACAACTAGAAGGTGAAGGGGGGAGGGGTTGTGAGGGAGCGAGGGTCCGGATAGCGGAGCTACGGACGTGGGTGGACATGGTCCTAAGGGAAGAGAACCCAGAAGGGGGCAGGCAAGAGAAGGAGGAGCGAGAGATTGAGAGGGGGCACGGGAAAGAGGTCATAGGGTTCTGGGAAGGGGTGGAACTGAGGAACTCGAAGGATAAAAGAGGCTCGAGGGCTCAAGGAGAGAACCTGACAGCGCTTGGGGTGGTAGAATCTGGCCCGGATGGATGGTGGGTAGCCAGGGAAGAGGATTACCAGAAGAATGGCTTGGCGAAGCAACTAAGGGGTTTGAAGAAAGTGGACTGGAGGGAGGAGTTCGGGGAGTCCTTTGCGTATAAGGCCGTCGCAAATAAAGTTCGACCCGTTCCAACGACGATGCCCGAAGAAATGCGCATCGAGAGGATAAGGCATCCAAACCCATTGGAGGGGCTACCGGACTTGCCAGTGTGTCCGCCGGATTTTACGCCAGGCCGTCGATTGACGCAAGAACGGCACGACGCCATGGACTGGAACCCAGGGGAATTTCTGACGCTCGAAGAAGTCAAGCTAGTCAAGTGGATGGCGAAGGCTCATGAAGACGCGATGGCTTGGGACGAGTCCGAGAAGGGCACGTTCGACGAGCACTATTTTCCGCCAGTCAGGATTCCGACAATCGAACATGTTCCGTGGGTCCTCAAGAACATTCCTATACCTAATGGCATCCGGGAGAAAGTTATCAGCATTATCAAAGACAAGATAGCTTCTGGGATTTACGAACCTTCGAGTGCGTCGTATCGAAGCCGGTGGTTCTGCGTTGTGAAGAAAGACGGCAAGTCTCTCCGACTGGTGCATGACCTGCAACCGTTGAATGGCGTGGCGATTAAGGACGCGGCCGTACCGCCGTTCGTGGATCAGCTCGGGGAGTCCTACGCGGGACGCGCGTGCTATTCTTCGTATGATCTATATGTGGCGTTCGACCAACGGAAGCTCGACGTCCGTTCGCGGGACATGACGACTTTTCAGACGCCAATGGGGACATTTCGACTGACTTCAATTCCTATGGGATACACCAACTCGATGCAGATCTTACACAACGACGTCTGTTTTATGCTTCAAGAATTCATCCCTGAGGTGACGGAACCGTTTGTCGACGATATTGTCACGAAGGGGCCGAAGACTCGTTATGAACTACCGGATGGGACATATGAGACCATCCCAGGAAACCCGGGGATTCGACGATTCGTCTGGGAGCACCTGCTACGGGACAACAAAATCTTGCAAGTCTTGAAGACTTACGGCGTCACAGTATCAGGGCCGAAAATGACGATTGCGCGCGAAGCTGGCATGATAGTCGGGAACAAGTGCACTTATGAAGGACGCGTGCCAGATGAGTCGAAAGTCAAGAAAATAGTCGACTGGCCTGAGCCCAGGAATGTCACAGAGGTGCGAGGATTCCTAGGGACGGCAAGTGTCCTTCGTATCTTTATTCAGGACTACGGACGCATTGCAAGGCCGCTAACGGACCTGACAAAGAAGAATATTGAATTTCGCTGGGAGCGCGCGCATGCTGAAGCAATGGACCTGCTCAAGGACCGCATAGTGAATTGCCCAGCACTGAGGCCGATAGACTATGAATGCGACCGGGCAGTGATACTCGCCGTGGACTCATCTATCATAGGGTTTGGGTACATTCTCTTTCAAGAAGGGGCCGACGGACGCAGGTACCCGAATCGCTTTGGGTCCGGCACATGGAATGCACGCGAATCAAACTACTCACAGGCGAAGATCGAGCTTTATGGACTGTTCAGGACGCTTAGGGCCGTCAGGGTATACATTATTGGTATCAAGAACCTGGTCGTAGAAGTCGATGCCAAATACATCAAGGGCATGATTAACAATCCGGACATTCAGCCAAATGCGACTATCAATCGTTGGATTGCGGGCATCCTTCTATTTCAGTTCAAGCTGGTTCACGTACCAGGGGTGGGACACCGAGGGGCCGATGGGATGTCGAGACGGAGACGCGCGGAAGGGGAGGCCGAGGGGGGAGAGGAGGATGAGGAATGGCTTGACGAGGCGTACGGGTTTCTGATGGAAGGCTGGGAGAAATGGGAAGGGTCCGAGAACGCGAAGGAGGTGCTGGCGATGGACGGACAGGCTGAAGAAGATGGGGAAGGCGAGCCTCGACCACCGATGACGGACAGGCGAAGACGGCAGGAAGAGCGCTTAGAGTTGGTCAGGCAGTTCTTGCGCGAACCAGAGCGACCAGAAGGGATGACGGACGAAGAGTTCAAGCACTTGGTTCGACAAGCCTCAGAATATTTTGAGCGCGACGGTAAGTTATGGCGAAAGAGCCCAGATGGGAAGCACAGGATAGTGCCGGCACAGGCCAAGCGGACAAGCTTGATGTCGATGGCTCATGACGAGCTGGGGCACAAAGGAGTTTTCGCAGTGAAAGAGAGCTTGCGAAGGCGATTCTGGTGGCCAGCAATGGAACAGGATGTGAAGTGGTTTGTGCGGACCTGTCATGACTGTCAGACGCGTCAGTATAAACTACAGCGCATTCCGCCAGTGGTTGCGGCACCCGCACCATTGTTTCATAAAGTCTTCATTGATACGATGCTGATGCCCGCAGCGGGTGGTTATAAGTATATTATACAGGCCCGAGATTCTTTGACGTCGTGGGCGGAATGGCGAGCCCTACGGACCGAGACCGCGCGGACAGTGCAGAGTTTCATTTTTGAAGAAATTTTCTGCCGCTGGGGGCCGGTGCACGAGATAGTGACGGACAATGGTAAGCCATTCGTGGCGGAAGCGGTAGCGGATCTGTACAAGCGGTATAAAGTCCATCCAATACGCATTTCGGCTTACAATTCACAGGCAAACGGGGCCGTCGAGCGAAGGCATAGGGACGTCCGTGAAGCGATCATGAAGATGGTCAAGGGAGACGTCTCTAAGTGGCCAAGCGTCGTCCATGCCGTGTTCTGGGCCGAAAGGATTACAGTCCAGAAGGCAACGGGCATGTCTCCGTACGAGATGGCGCACGGGGTCGAGCCGATTTTACCATTTGACTTAGCGGAAGCGACGTATATGGTCCCGGCACCGTCGAGCAAACTATCTCCGGAAGACCTGCTGGCGATACGAGCAAAGCAGCTATTGAAACGGCCTCGAGATTTGAAAAAGGCGCATGAGAAGATCCTGAAGGCTCGCAATGCCGGTGCGCGTGAATTCGAAAAGAAGTACCAACATACCATCTCGAAGCGAATATTTAAGCCCGGAGAACTGGTACTGGTCCGTAACACAAGGGTCGAGAAGGAACTGAACAAGAAGACCAAACCAAGATATCTGGGTCCATATGTGGTCTTGCGACGGACAGCTGGAGGGTCCTATATTCTTGCAGAGCTCGACGGCGCGGTCTCTCGGGCAAGGTTTGGTGCCTTCAGGGTCATTCCCTATTTTGCGCGCGAAGCCATTGACATTACGCCAGAAGAACTAGCAGAAATGTCAAAGGCGGAGCTTGACGAGTTGGCGGAGGATACGGTAGAAGGCGAAGAAGGAGAAGACCAAGACGAGAGCGAAGAGGAGGAGGAAGATGGACCGGAGGACAAAGGAGACGACAGGGATGGGGACAACACGGACATTGAGGAGCTGGACGACAAAGACGATAGCCAGGACGGCTCAGAGGGTTCAAGGGAAGAGCAGGAAGGACATGAAGAACCTACGGAGACACGGAGGATGGTACTGCGACCGCGAGCACAAGGGACGGGGACTCTAGAATTTATAGAAACGGATGCCGGACTCCGAAACACAGACAACAGCAGCAACAGCAACAGCAGCAGCATACGCAAAGCATTTGCATGGAAACACGCCATCACTTCATTGCCCGCGCGTTTCAAGACCGGGTTTAAAAAGTTATTTTGATCACTTATAGCAGCAATTTTTTTTTTTTTTTTTTTCCTTTCATTTCGGACTTTGTTTCATACCACATCGTCATAGAGCATAGAATCACGGACCATTGACAGACACATTTCATTTCATTTCAATCTCACACAAGTCTCATTCTAATTAACTAATCGCACATATTATTATTCCTATCATATTGCCTTCGTTCCTTTGTTTTCTCTTCGATTCTAAGTCATCAAAAAAAAAAAAAAAAAAAAAAAAAATCATCGCAAAAAAAAAAAGATAACAAATCAACACCGAATACAGTAGATAGTAGCATGTAATGTGGATGAAGAGGAAGAGGATGAAGAGGAAGAGGAAGAGGGAACGGGAAGAGAGACGAGAGGAGGGGAGAGGTGAAACGGAGGACATGCGAAGGCACGGACGAGCGGCAACTACGCGCGCGCGATCGCTAGAAGGGACAGGGTGCGCACACGAAGATGGCACGAAGGAAGGAGGACGAAGGGGAAGGGGATGGGAAGGGAGGGAGAGAGAATTGGGGATAGAGACACGTAGAATGCGGGGACGGCCCACGGACGACATTGAGAGACCGACCAGTCAGGTGCCGAAAATTTTCGCGATTTCTCAAGCAGCCAAGCGACCTACCAGACGCAGTCAAGAGCCACCAAGGCGCATAGCATGCACGACGGACAGCTAGTCGATTCAAACGCGCGCAAGATCACGAGACCAAGTGAAACAGAGCATCTACCTTGCGAAGCACGCAACCCCACATTGAAACACGCCAGTCAGGGAAGGCAAAGTGACCAGGAGGTCACTATTCAAAAGTGGGGGGGAGATGTAACACTTGGATTTCATCCAGTGTTCGTACGAAGCCCGCCGGACACGACAGTGGCACCCGGAAGACAAAGTAAGCACCCGGAAACCGAAGTCGCTCAAGTACAAGACTCGGAAGCATACCAGCAAGCCCAGAGCGTAGCAACAGTGCGAAAGACGCAAGGCCGGAAAGCGGAGTCGCTCAAGTACATCCAACGGCCGCAAGACAGTGCACCCGACGGACACCGGACAAGCAGCAAGGCCGCCGGACGACACTCGAAGTCAGATAGCCCAGGGAAAACTGTACCTGAGCACGGGTGAAAGAACTGCCAAAGCAAGGGACTCACTGGTGAGCATCCGACGGACGCTTGCATGGGTGGATGAGCGAACGGGCGAACATCTGTTCGAACGGACGTGCGTACGGGCGTGCAACCGGCCGGCGACATAAGTGTGGCGACGGACAAGTGTGTGCGCGTGGCGTGGGAGAACAGGGTGACGGACAAGGGAACTAACGGACGTCACATAACGGACACTTGGTGGCGACGTGCGCGAGTGGCGTGGGAATAGGGTTGCCAATTGAGGGACGGGGACAAAGACGGGGACTCAGCCTAGTAGCGGTGACCGGAGTAGCCGGTTCACACGCGATAATAACTTGTGTTAAGCACGTCATGTAGACCGTGTGAAAATTTAGCTTTCTTTCCCCGACCACTACTATCTAAGTGTGTGCGCGCTTGGGACGGAGCGGGATTACCGTTGGACGTCTGCGCTGTGAGCGCGTTCGACACGACGGTTAGTTCTTTCGACGGGCGAAGACTAGGGGCCTCAAGAGCCATTCTTACTGGGGCTTTGTTTCTTGTCTTCGGACTTCTCGCGAGGGCGCGGCCGCGCAGAAGACTCTTGGACGGACGACGGGGTTCAGTGCTTGCGCATAGGCGCGTTCTACTGTCGCCTTAGTTCTTTCGACGGAACGACGGGTCTCTGGGGCTCAATAGCCAAGCTTGCGGATTTCCTCTGGGGTTCTCTCGAGGGCGGGACACGGCCACGGGCCTTCGTTAGTGGGAATAACGGTTGACGGACGTACGGGCGTCGTCTCTGTTGTTCCTTCATTGTTTTTTTCTCTCTCTTTGTTTTCTTTTTCTACTCTTTTATTCTTTCCGGGTTCCCTACACTCCCACCCCCTTATCATTTATTTTGTTTTCATCGCGACGAGACATTCCTCAACAAACTCGGATATCTCGGACGGGCATGCTCTACAATCATCTTCATCTCAAGCAAGCATTGGAGGGTATGTGCTGATACGCATAGTTCAAGGTGGCCTTGCGGTAGAGCTCATCTTTCTTTCAACAAGCATATCCTCAATGTGGTTTGTCCTTCCGACCACAGTGATACCAATACCATCACTTGTTTCTTAGGAGGATCAACTTCTTCTCGTTTTTATCTCAGTCGACTCGCTGCTTCGAATAATCCTGCCTGTCTATGAAGATGGACTGCTATGGCACGAACCACCACGGAGGATTGCTGTAGGGAATGGACTGTGAGGACTCTTGGAGGAATTGAACCAAAGATAGCTTACGTGCAGGATGCTATCACCATAGCTATGGGATTGAGCACGGGAGGTTACGTGAGAATAGAATCGGAGTCATGATGATGGAATTTATGCAGGTCAGTGACCTACCAAATAGATGTAGAGATCAGAACTCTAATTTTTGTATCGTTTCGCAGAGCAATGGAGCAAAACAGAATACAGGATGAACGACTGGTGTCCAGCACTTCTTCATATTCTCTCATCCATCGTAGAACATCCGAACGAGATTCTCTCATTCCATTCGCGTCTATCCCTCAACCGAGCGACATTAACAACCTCTTCTCATTATCTCGAGATTGTATCCTGCGATGTTGGTCTCCGAATAAAAGATGCCGGTCAGAGGTATCTTTTCCCCTTTAAATGGCAATAGAGAAGGGCCTTCGCTGTTACAGGGGTGTCCGCAAAAACTTTTGCTGGCTCACGAGTAATCGGGCCAAACCGAAGACAACTACTCCGTCTTTGTCTTCGTCCCTTCAAGTTCCCTTACTTTAGGTACTTTAGGTGGCACTTCTCATATTTATGAGTTCGCATCTGATCAATCATACTGGAATCACATCAACCTCTACCCCCCTAAAAGTGCGCATTGTAGATTACAAGAATTTCTTACGGACGGGAGGCTATACGTTCTCTGTGAGAGGAAAGGAGAATCTGTGTGCGAAGTCGCTTATTTCGGTCCTGGTGTGGAAAGGCGTACTTGGACTCCCGCGGTCTGCGGTCTAACGGACAAACTGCATAGGAAACTTTTGGTGGGTTGCTGTTACAACCAGGCTCGTTAACAGAGAACTTCCTCAGGTTGTCTTACGTCCTGGTGTATTTTCTGTTTAACACTACATTCTGCTCTCCAGGATTACATCTTGGCCCGCACCCTCCACTATTGATTGCATCCTATGCAATTATCGGAAAAAGGAACAGCCGCTGCCGTAGGATGTACAGTTGAGTTGACACGGGATCATCTTACACACTGGCACTGGCAGCCTAGGGCAGGAACCACCTTACAGACACACTTTATCCAATCATCCAAGATGAGTAAGCTCTATAATATCGTTGATGGCCTCAAGTGACTTTTCAGTAGCGAACTGACGTAGTCATGGCCTCCTCCTCAACTACCACTGTATCCCAACGCCCAAGTCACCGCAGATTCTCTTCTTCACTTTTCTACCAATTTTCAACATCGAATTCCTCCTGCACGTCCCGATTCTCTCCCAACACCATGCGGGACCATGTACAACTCTGATAGACCTCTTTCTTCCGCCGCGCATCTGCCGACTCGCGCTTTGCCTGTCTCGGCACGCTCAAATTGTTCTATCGGTTTCAACGCCTCGCGCAGCTCGCGTAAAACGTCTCTAGGCTCGTATGGAAACCAAGGGGGTAGGAGTTCGACCGCTTTTGCAGAGGAACGAAACCACTGCCGTCTACGCAATTTACTGCGCCCACAGCAGGCGCCCCAATTCTTGACCCAGGATTCTCTCGCAGATTTATGCCGACGCGTATTCCCCCACCGACTAAAGCAATGGCGAGCACACATGCGCACGCGTCCACCTCCACAGTTGACAACACAAACTTCTTCAGCGATTTGTGATGGTAGGGTGGTTACATCCGTCACCATATATCATGAGTGAACCTTCTCCGAGGGACAGGGCTATGCCAGAGAGCTCATCGTCAGTGGTGGCTGATGACCAGCTCAGAGAGCAGGACGTTAAAACTGGTTGCTGCACTTGCATCCGAGGTCCGCTCCTCCCAGGTTTTGAATTGCGAGACGCATCACCGACGTTTCGGATGTGCAAAGAGGCAAGTTACTGAACCGGCCCTCACAGGCACGAGGAGAGGATGTATGCGTGCAGTAATCAGTGAGCGAAAGCTACTACTGTACTTCTCGAGTAAGCTGTTCTTTTAATTTTTGAATCATAATACTCACGGGCTTCTTCAGCTTTGGAGCATCGGCACGGGGAATGTCTATACGTTCTCCGAGAACATCTGCATAAGATTTACGCCGAAAATTATAGTCTTCTTTTCTTGGGGTGGGGGTAGGGGGATTGGACACATCCGTTCGCGTATGGAATCTGCAAATGGGTATGATTTTCTTCACATTCCTGTATCCCCGACTCATCAGTGACAACTTTCCAGTACGACTCCGACTTTCTTGTCACCGGAAGGAACGATGGCCGTGTCAGCTTCTTCTCGTTCCATCATTCCTCTTTTCCTCGACCATCTCAAGCTCAACAATAAGCGGCCACAGGACTCGCGCTGAGCAGTAAGTCGGGATGAGTCTCTATCCCTACCGTCTACTCTCACTTCAGGAATCCCTGCTCAATCGACATCTAAGCCTAAGTTCGCCTGGCCTGAGCGGCGTAAAGAGCCCAAAAACATGGGAAGGATGCTGGACAGCGACACTCTCTCACCACATACCACAGTGAGGAGAGGGAAGGTTGCGAAGTTGCGCGGTCGGATTCGTATATACGGGGCTATGTATCACCGGGCAGTTTGATGCATCCCAATATTCCGCTTGCATGCACAAAGGTCGACAAAGCAACTCACAACTCAATTTGCAAATGCTGCGAAGGGAAAAATATAACTGCATTTTCGACATCATCCAAGTTGTTGTCAACTTGTCGTGTCCCCATTCCTTGCCAAACACCTCTGCCCCGCCACCATTGCCGCCTAAACGGAGAACACTCGGTTTCAATGTGCAGTATGAGTCCATCATCGGCCGACAGCGCAATTCCCTCAGCTCCGAGGACGAGAAACGCGCCTTCATGCAAATTACTCCTTCCGAAGCGGGTTGGGATGCATTCAAGTTGGCCCATTTCCCATTTTGGCACGGTTCTAGTTCAAGTTTCGGGTTGTGTACAGGGATGACTGTTGTATGGTGAGTTACTCGTGGCTTTCTTCAAAATCCTTCTAGAGCTGATGGAGCAGCTTCTTGTGCAGTGGGTTGTATCCTCCCGACTTCTTCGGAGTTAACATGACTCATTTTCTTGTTCGTTTGTGCTTAAAATGAAAAGAAGCCTTATAATCAAGTCATCCAGAAGAAATCATTTGTTATCTCCTATCAGTTCAACTTGCGGTTTATCCGAGTCATAGTACAAAGCACTAATAGCTCCCTCTCTCTTTCTAGAAGAATGGGAAATCAGAAAACTGACTTCAACTACTTTGTATAAGTGTGAAGTGGGAGCGGGTATTGTCCCCAAGATCATCATCAAGCCATTCCACCGTGAATCATGTTCTCAAATCTTCGTACTATCCTTCTCATCCTCCTCTCCCTTGATTACGCACGCCTGCACCTCCGCACCGTCCTCCGCTTTCAGCTCGTTCAACGGTGGACAGCAAGGGCTCAAACGAAGGTACTTGTTTCATTCATATCAAGATCTGTACACTGACTTGTTGCTAGATACACAAGAAACTGCAAACGTTTCTTGATCTTCTCGGGGAACCACCAACACCTCTCTCCGAATTACATCAATATAGGCTCCATAATATAGTTCCGATACAGTGTTGCACGGGCTTGGATGTGGACAATGCAGTGACTGCAATATATGCTTCATTGCCACAGGTACCAGCTAGGAGATTTGTCTCGATCGACATCGAGTGGGCAAGTGGCGGAGAAGGGCCCAATCATCGCGTGGACCTCATCCAACTCGCAGTTCAACACCACATTTATCTAGTCAGGACGCATACTCTTACTGACCTTCCCCCTACGTTGGCGCAACTCCTTGGAGATGGTACAGTCATGAAAATTTCCGCAGGAATCAACGGTATGAATAACTTATCTTTTCTCCTGTGAGGTGGCCTAACAGAAGAAATGGCAGGTGACGCAGTGCGTATAAAGCGCAAGTTTCGCACCTCTGTGCGCTCCTGTGTCGATCTGACAGATTGGGCGCGCGTTGTCTACCCGGAAGTCTGGCCCAAAAACCCGACCTGGTCCCAACTGCTCTTAAACCCTCGTCTCTGGTTCCAGCATCCGACTCCGACTGTCAAGCTCGAAAAAATAGTGGGAGAAGTATTGAGGCTGAACGTCAAGAAGAGTAGTGAGGTCACAATGAGTGACTGGGCAGCTGACGAGCTATCAGCGGCACAAAAAGAGTGTAAGTTATCATTCTGTTGTTCAAGATCAACCATCTTCAAGTTCTCACTTGCATGATCTGCTGTACTGGAATACTAGATGCAGCTATTGACGTTCACAGCACGTTTGCTGTAGCTTTGGCCCTGAGCCAAAGCCACTCACCCTTACCGGATAAGTACATCAAGAACTTCGAGGCTTGATCTAGTAGGCTGAAGCCCACCAGTAGCAGGTTTGACCAAATGTGCTTGAGTTATCGAGTAAATTGTTGTGCGCATGCTCTTGTCTTTCAAAGTTGCCAGGAGATTCATGATTAAAATTTATTATTGAATTGCCTTTTTTTCCCGAATGATCACCGTAGTCTGAGGTATCAAAGTGGTTTGGAAGATGTCGCCAATGGTGTCTGTCTGCTGTTCGGATTGCTTGCCATGATGATGCTTCCAGTGGTGAACGAGCTTTAAATCTAAAATTGGAACTTGAAGAGTTCAAGTTGCCACCGTGACTCGCACTTGAACTTGAACTTGAACTTGAACTTTTTACCACTGCGTCCCCTCAACAACACAGTGTACGTTCTCCAGTCTTGTTATGAGCACTTCTCCGCCATCCCCCACCCATTCCATAAGACCACTTATTGGCCTGAACAAGTTATGTTTTATCCTACCCTCAAGCTTGTATTGAACTCGCCTAGACTTCAACATTTCCGAATGAACCAAAAAACGATAGTGTACGTCTGAGAACGTGCTTCTTGCTTGATCTTATCACTCACATTTGTCTTTAGTACCTGGAGAGGAGAAGGTGGGCGGCCTTGTTATAGTGAGAGGAGCTCCGACGTGCACGCTGAAGCAAGCATCTTCTACCTTTCGAACGACACCCTGTTACGTCTCAACTTACGGTCTCGTATAGTTGGGGAACGCAACGTTAAGTTGCTCAGTGATAGCGGAGCTAGGGCTCAACACTAGGTGTTGTATGGACAAAGGCCTACGATGTAGAGTAGAGAGAAACAGATGTATAGCAGAGACTAGAGACGGGGGGTTTGACAAAGGAGATCGAACTTAGAGTTCGATCATGCTAAGTACAGGGGTTTATATACTGTAGCTGCGGAGCAAGGGTACATCGAAAGATGAGTAAGAAGAGAACAATAAGAGAGTAGACGATAGGCTACTAATAATAGTGTGAGAGCGATGGGAAAGGGTTAGGGCAAAGGGTACATGTGTAACATCGGGATTGGCTGAGGGTTGAGGGTTACATCGGAGGATGACTGAGCAGAACAAGAATAGAAACAAATAGGGCGAAGGGTTCGGAGTAATGGGGGCCGCTGACATAGTAAGAAAACGTAACATTACCCCGTTCTTAAATTGAAACGTAGTGGAAATCAGTAAAGAAAATGGCCGTTATAGGGACAAATTAAGTCCAATAGACAATAAGGAAAAACATGCCATATAAGCGAAGTTAACGCCAATAGGGTATCCAGGTTAGCAACAGGTGCTTTAGTTGTTTGCAGGTGGGTTTCTCTTTGTTACGCGTTGTTGAGCAATTCGGTTAGATGCGCATTCATCGTCATGACCATCGTGTTGTCCACATGAGGGGCATGTATACTTGGGGCATCCAATGATGGTGTGTCCAGGTGCACGTATGTTGCAGTATGAACATGTATAGAATTTGCAGGTGGACGCGGCCAGGTTGTAGTGGTGGTCGACAGCGGAGTGTTGTGTGCATTCCTTGGGGTCCAAGGACATAGACGTAAAAGGATTGTTGTCAACTTTCGGGCTGTATGTGGGTGAGGGTGGGGCTGTGTTGACACGATACTCTTGGTCTTCTTGTAACTGTATTGGCGATTGTAGACGAATGGGTTCGGACAGGCGATTGATGAGTTCTTTGCGTTCTGGGACTTGAGTGCCGACGGAGTGAAGGGGTGGGCGAGGTACTTGGTCAGCAAGGTCTTTAGTGAGGTCGATGATGTCGTCCTCCGTGGTGAGGTCAATGACCAATGGGGCAAATAACTCTTGAGGCGCTGTTTCAAGGAGTTCCGTAAGGGCAAATCGTCGCATGTCTTGGAATGACTCTTGAGCCCGTCGCAAGAGATGGAGAGATCCTTCGATGATGGCAATGGTAGGATCGAGAATCTCCTGGTTTCGGGTAACAATATCATAAATTGGGTCCAGTTGGCAAGAAGAGGAGTGTTATCATACGTTGATTGACTTAGGCGTTGGTGGAAGGTGCGAGTTGAGAATAATTCAAGGATCTGGCGGGATTGTAAGGGGTTGTGGGTGTCGAGGCGTAAGGCTGGTGGTTGGAGAGATGATGTGTATGAACGAAATAAGGGGGTGTGACGGGATGGGTTGCGTTGGGAACGGGCAGGTGGCATGACTTAGAGGGAATGAGTCGGACAGTCGTAGTGACAACAACTGCAGGTGCAATAGGGGTCAGAGCGGCGAGGTTCAAAATGGCTGAAGTGATGACGATGTCGGACAATGGGGCGAGTGATTGTGAGTGGGGGTTGAACACGAGCAGATTTGTTGAAATAGTCAATGAGTCGGTGGGCGTAATCAGGGTTGTTAAAGAAGGTGTGGATGAGAAATACCGAGATTGTTGGGATGTGGAGTCCAAGTCCGGTGGGGGGTTTGAAGTACTTGTACTCCCAGTCTGGGTCGTAGTGGTCTTTGGACCAAGCTCCGGAGTATACAGGTCGGACAGCGTCCAGGTAATGGGGGCGAGTTGGAATCGAGGTAGTCGGTAATGCGACAGTATGGGGTTCAGGTGTTGGTGGCTGTTTGTTCGATGGGGAGAGCGTATAGTCGTTTATGATGTTAGATGAGTGGGGATATGAGAAGTGAACGAGTTTTTTGGATGGGGACATTCAAGTGAGATGATGGAGTCTTTTATAGGCTTTGAGGATGGTCTGTGCGTTCCGAAGATGTGACTCGGGTTCCCATGAGTTTCCAGAAGTGGGGTAACCTTTCCATTTTATAAGATATTGTCGCCTGGTGCCATTCCCATGGTGGGCTCGGATGGCTTCTACTTCGAATTGTTCTTGTCCTTCGATTAGATCAGGTGGGGGGTTACTGTGGGGTGGTCCATATGCTTCTGTCTCAGTGTATCTCACGAGAAGCGCGGCGTGGAATACTGGGTGTATCTTCCATTTAGTCCGTGAGAGATCTAATTCATAGACGAGTGGAGATAAGACTTTCTTGATCTTGAAGGGACCATCGCGTTTTTCCTTGAACTTTTGCGATAAACCGGGAATTCGAAGGTTCTTTGAGTCTAGCCAAACTTTGTCTCCTTTGTTGAATGGTTTGAAGTTTCGGAAAGTGCGTTCTTTCATTACCATAGCAGCGACTGAATGAGCTGCTAAGGCTTCTGATCGATGTACTGTGAGGTTGGCAAGTCGTTGTGATACGGATGGGACGTTTGATTTCGGATATTTCAGGGGTAGTGGAATGGGGTCGTATCCCATGAGAAGCGAGAAAGGGGTTCTCTTGGTGACAGCGTGGGCACGATTGTTATGGGCGAATTCAATGTTGGGAATGTGTCTAGACCAGTTCTCAGGTTCCGCAGTACAATAGATCCGGAGGTATACTTCGATCTCTTTGATTGGTCCGTTCGGCTTGTCCATCGGTTTGAGGGTGGTAAGCGGTGGACATAGACGACTTGATTCCTATGATCTTGCAGAGTTCTTGGAATGCTTTAGAAGCGAATTGGGGTCCTCTGTCGGATATAATGCGTATCGGAAGTCCAAATCGTCGATATACATTGTCGAAGTATAGTTGTGCCGTTTCAATTGCGTCTACTGTCTTCTCGCATGGAATGAGGACAATAGCTTTGGAGCAATCGTGATCAATGACTAATAGAAGTGTGTCATAGCCATGTGACATTGGTAAATCGGTGATGAAGTCCATATTGACGTGGGAGAATGGAAACGAGTGTTTGTCGGCGGTAATAGGCATTAGTGGTGGAGCGGTCGGATGGTGATTGACTTTCATTTGTTGACATAGTGCGCATCCATGGACATAGTCGGATACAAACTTCTGCATCCTGGGCCAGTAATACGTCCTTCGGACCTGTTCCAGGGTGTTGAATATGCCAGGGTGTGCTCGAACTGGTATATCATGGTGAAGTCGGAGAATAGTGCGCTTTAATTCAAGGTTGTCCGGGATATAGATGCGATTTTTGAAGTAAAGGATGCCGTCATCATCGAAAAACCAGTCTTTGAGGGCAGTTCGGGCAGGTGGTAGTTTCTTCTTTAGCTGGGCAATGGTGTTGGTGAGGAATTCATCTTTCTTCATCGATTCTTTGATGGATTTTGTGAGGCTATCTGTGTCTGGGAGGTCGTCATCAGATTCATAGTCTTCCTCTTCTTCTTCGTCTTCAGAATTTTCTTGATCCTTCTGTTCCTGAAGAGTGGAAATGAAAGGTCCTTCGGAAGCATAATCGATGATTCGTTGAGATTCTCCCCCTGTTTAACATGGTCCGCCCGGCGGGATAGAAGATCGGATTGAATCATTTGTTTGCCGGGGACATGTGTGATATGAAGGTCGAATTGTGAGAGCAACAGATGCCATCGTGCTTGACGGGGTGAGAGTCGTCGGGCCTCTCGCCAGTAGGTAAGGTTGCGATGATCACACCAAAGTGTAACAGGGTGTGGGGATCCAAGGAGATAGTGTTTCCAAGTGATGAGGGCACGGATAATAGCTAATAGTTCACGATCATAGATCTCGTAGTTCCGTTCAGCGGAGTTTAGTGATTGCGAAATATAACCGATTGGCTTGAGAACACCGTTGTCATCATGTTGTCGAAGGACTGCTCCGGTTGCAACTTTGGAAGCGTCAGTTTCAAGGAAGAAGGGATTGTGCGGATTGGGCATAAGAAGTAACGGATGTTGAGTGAACGCGGCCTTGAGATCATCGAATGATTTTTGTTCTATTTCAGTCCATTTGAAAGGTTGATCTTTGCGTTTGAGGTTGTCCAAGGGTTTGGTGATTTCGGCGTAGTGTGGAATAAAACGGCGGTAGAAGTTGGTGAATCCAGTGAATGAACGGATATCTTTGACAGTAGTCGGAGTTGGCCATTTAGTGATTCCTTCGATTTTTGTTGGGTCGGTTTGGATGTGATTAGGTGTAATAATGAGTCCAAGATAGGGTAGTTTCTGCGTATGGAAAAAACATTTGGTGGGCTTGAAGTAGAGGTCATTCTTTTCAAGGATAGTGAAGGCACGTCGTGCTCGAGAAATGAGTTCCGGTAAGGTTGGGGCATGTATGAGGATGTCGTCCATGTAAACCAAGAGATGATTTAGAAGGATTTCTTCGCCAAGAATATCATTCATAAAGTGTTGAAAGGTGGCAGGTGAGTTGCATAGGCCGAAAAACATAACTGTTGGTTCGAAAAGTCCTCGTTGAGTGGTAAATGCGGCTTTCCATTGATCTCCATCCTTGATGCGGATATTATTGTATCCCCATCGGATATCTAGGGCGATGAAGTAGTGAGATCCATGTAACTTGTCTAATAGATCCTGGACAAGTGGTAATGGGTACGCATTCTTGATGGTTCCATTGTTGAGGTAACGGTAATCTTGAACAGGTCGTAAGGTACCGTCTTTCTTGTCAACGAAGAAGAGAGGGGATGCCATAGGTGACTTCGAAGGTCTGATATATCCATTCTTGAGGTTCTCATCGATGAAGGCATCGAGAGCAGCTTGTTGCGGAAGTGAGAGTGGATAAGGTGAATGTCGTTTAGGAATGAAGTCGGGTTTGAGATCAATTGCATGGTCATATGGGCGACTTGGAGGAAAGCGATGTGCTTTTTCTTCGTCAAAAAGGGATAGGAATTGGTGGTATTGATGGGGTACCAAGGCAGTAAGTGGTTTAGCGGGTTGGAGTCCTTTTCGAGCTTGTTGCGCAAGTTGTGTTGAGATATTAACGCGATTGAGCTGTATTGATCCAGTTTCCCAGTTGATTTTGGGTTGATATTTCTTGAACCATGGTAGTCCGAAAATGAAGTTCTCTTTTCCAAGGGTGGTAACATAGAATCGCATAGCATAGTGGGCATTTCCAAGCTTGACACGAAGGGGGGCATAAGATGTGATGTGTCCAGCATTGTTGAATGTTCCGTCAACATTGCGTGGTCGAAGTGATTGTCGCAGTTTGATAGTTTTGATCTGGAGATTTTCTATGAGTGTTTTGTCAATGAATAGACCTTCTGCTCCGGTATCGAGTAGGGCGGTGGCTTTGTGGGTTTTCTGGTTATATAGGAACGTGATTGGGATTCGTAAGGCGTGATTGTCATTAATTGAATTGATGAGCAGCCTGATGTTCAACGAGAGAGAGGGCTGCGGGAGCTCTTCGTTGTTCAAAAATTTCCTTCTTCAACTCGATCGAAGACTTGGTTGACTGCGTCATCATCAAGGCCAATAAGGAGTTGTTGAATCTGTGCGGCGCGATCTTCAGCTGAGAGTTCGCCTTGATCTTGGTCTTCGTTCTCGGGTTCAGAGTATTCGTTCTGATCATCGGCTGAAGTCAATTGGCGCATATTTTTGGACCTTGGTGTTCGTGAGTTGGGCCATCGAGTTTTTGAGGTACGTTTGGGATGAGGTTTGGGACACTTGGCAGTGCGATGTCCGGGTTGGTGACAATTGAAGCAAAGGTTTTCCTTCATATGACGTTGGAATTCTTCGGTTGAAAGTCGTGATATAAAGAAGCTGTAGATGGCTAGGTCGACCAATTCTTCTATATCATCGTTGTCATTGGAGGGCATTGATTCATTTGTGTCGTCTGTGTCATTTGCAATGGCGCGAATTTGACGATTGTATTGTCGCATAGGTCGTCGTTTGAAGCGGTTCTCTCCGGAATATGATTGGTGGGGTTGGGATTCCATTGAACGAGCTATCTTGTAATTGGTGTCCAATCGAGTGGCAAGCGAAAACCAATCTTCCATATTGGTCGGTTGTGGACTACACGCAAGTAGTTTCATTCGAAGATTGTCATTGAGTCCCATCCAGAATGCATTGCGTTGGGAAAGGTATTCTGTGATGCGAGCTTGCATGATGAGTGTTTTGAATTTGAGAATGTAGTCTTCAATAGATCCTCGCTGTTTGAGCTTGGCGAGTTCCATGGTAGCCTTGATTGTGAGTTCGGATGTGATGAAAGTGCGGTGGAATTCTGCAAGGAATTCTTCAAATGTGTCGGTTTCAAAACGTCCGCTGGCCATGTATTGCATTGCGAATGGTCGGGATCCGCGAAGACTGCAATGGGCAAGCACAAATTCGATACATAGCTCATCTGTGTCATAGATATGTCGGTTGGCTCGTAGATGGATTTGGACTTGGAGTAAAAAGCGATCAGCATCTTCTTGGGTTCCATCGAACGGTTGAATTTTAGCCATGGTTATGGGCCGATCGTGTGCAGGTCCATCTCCTTGATTGTTATTGTCTGCTGCTCCTCCACCTCCAGCTCCTCCGCCTCCTCCTCCTCCAGCTCCTCCGCCTCCTCCTCCTCCTTCATCGTCTCCTCCTCCTCCTCCGTTGTTGTTCGGGTTTCCTCCGGGTGGTCCTCCTCCTCCTCCTCCTTCATTTCCTGCGGGTGGTTCACCAAATCCCCATCCTCTCCATGCAGGATTTTGTCGGCCTCCTCTGCCTCCTCTGCCTCCTCTGCCTCGACCTTGGAGGTGTCTTAAGTGGAAAAAGGTACTGATACTTTCTTCTCCAAGTGGGGGTCGGAACATTGAGCGGGTAGGTTCCGTGACAGTTTGGGTAGCCATAGTACTAATGGATAAAGGTTCGATGTGAGGGCGGGTGTAAGAGAGATATAGTTTCGGTGGGATAGGGGGAAGTATGGATGCTTGATGTGAGGGAGTAGGAGTTTCTGGAGCAATGGAGCTGCCTGATTGAGAGGATCGTCTGGAGGATCGTCTGAAAGAGGTTTTGATCAAGAGATCCGTGAGTGGGCGAGTTTGAACGAGATCGATGGGAGTTGCTGGGTTGAGGGTCGGAAGTGGAAGTTGGTTGGGGTTCTTGCGGTGGTTGTGGTAGTAGATCGGGGTGTCGGCGGTAGTACTCTTCTCTAAGCTCTTTCCAATTTGGAGTGTGACCTTCGTATATTTCTCGTAGTTCTGGGCCGAGTGTATGAGCTACTACCCAAGAATCAGCAGTTGGGTTGTAGATCCAAGGGGTTTCGGTAGGTTCTCCGTTGGCGTCGGGAAGATGGAAGTATTGTGTTTCTTTGTTGAAGATAAGAGTGGTTGGGAACGGTGGTAGTGGGGGTTGAATGTGTTTGAACTCTCCTGCTAGACTTCGACGAGCAAGGTTTTCCCAGTTGGGGGTATGAGTGATGAAGTTTTGTCGAGCTTCTTCAGCAGAGTTGGCTTCAATTGGGGTCCACCGTTGTAGTAGTTGATTGTATGACCACGATCGATAAGTTTTGTTACCAATTCTATAGTAGAAGAAGTTCTTTTCGGTGTCAAAGAAGAGTCGATTGTGTGGTGGTGGAGCGTCTGGATACTGAGGAACAGTAGTCTGTGTAGGTATTGGTTCTTCAGTGGTTTTCGAAGTGGTTTCTTTGTTAGTTTTGCCTGTTGTAGTAGATGAGGCTGTGTTTCGAGCCGTCTGTTTGCCTTTGTTCGCCGTGGTGATTAATCGGTTCCGGATTGATATCCGTAACTGTCTGAATCGTAGTTTGTAAGAGTGTAGTCCGTAACACTAGCAATGTGGGGTGAATCTTCCGGGGGGTCAATTGGTGGTGCAAGATAGTTATGAACTATGTTTTGCGGAGTGGGTTGGTGGTGTTGACAACTACACTGATAGATGTAGTGGTTGACGTCTTCGCTGATACTATTCCAACAGAAGTGTCGGTTTACAAAGCGAGCAGTTTCAGCTTCAGTGCGATGGAGTTGTTCTCCGTGGTTGTCAAAGTGGACGTAGTTTATAAAGAATCGGCGTAGGTGAGTTTCTCGAGGGATGAATAATCGGGTATGGTTCCAGAGGAGTCCGTATTTGAAGATCCAAGGTTGGTGGTTGTCGCGTGAGTACTGCAGGTATCCAACTGTTTGGGTGTAATTGTAATACCGGTCGTCGAGTATAGTTCTGATTTGGTTTAGGATGTCGTCGAACTCTTCGGCAAAGGCGAGGAATCGGTTTCGGATGAGGTCTCTGGTTGAGTAGATGGGATCGTCAAGGGCTGGAAGTGATAGGGTGTCCGCCACGATTGTGGTAGTGTGTAGTGTATGCGTAAAAGTCGGCAATCGTCTCCACAGATATGGACTAGTCGGATTCGATCAGGGAGAAACTCTTCTAGATAGAAGAATGCGTTGGGGTTGGTGTGGTAGATGAAGAAGATAGAGTCGGGTTGGACGATTAGACTGGCAGTTTTTGTGATGGACCAGACTGTATCGTCACAATACTTGGTGAAACTATATGTGTCGAATTGATAACAGTTGGCTACGGAATATTGGACTTGGTATATGTGTCTTCCTGCGTTGTCGAGGTGGTTGGTGTTGGTGTGGGTAAGGAGCAAAGCGTTTTGTGGGATAGAGGGTGCCGTGATGGATAGATGTTATGACGTAAAGTGAAGTGGTTTTCTGTTTGACCTTTGTTTAGTCTTGAGGGTCGTCAAGCGATAACGTTATGAGATGATCAACGGTGGGGCAGTGTTTGTGATGCTTTGTTCGATGTTAACAGATGAACTGTTCTTCGATTTCTGGATCGGTCTCCCTTCGATTTCTGGATCGGTCTCCCTTCGCTATTACCAAGCGGCACGTCTGCGAGTTATGCTCGTTGTCCAATAGGCGTCCCAAAGACTAGGCTAGCAGCTTTATGCCTTCTTTGCAGGTACTGAGTCCTCTTCCTGTGGGCACAGCTACGGTCCCGTTTGGTATGACAGAAGTTGGTTCCTTTGTAACGCTACTGTCCGGGGTTTAATCAACCAATGAGCTGGAGCGGTTTTCTTAATCTTCGGATCGCGACTCTCGAAGTTTTCCTTGGCCTCCCTCTTGCAATCGATGAGCACCTTGCTACACTGAAGGGATTACCTCGAGCGGATGTTCTTCTGGACTAGATGGGTTTACAACTGGTTAGTAGTATGTGGAGCGAGGCTCAACACTGAGTCGTAAAGACGGATGTCTTCGACGGTAGATAAGTTCGATCTAATTGTTACGTCTCAACTTACGGTCTCGTATAGTTGGGGAACGCAACGTTAAGTTGCTCAGTGATAGCGGAGCTAGGGCTCAACACTAGGTGTTGTATGGACAAAGGCCTACGATGTAGAGTAGAGAGAAACAGATGTATAGCAGAGACTAGAGACGGGGGGTTTGACAAAGGAGATCGAACTTAGAGTTCGATCATGCTAAGTACAGGGGTTTATATACTGTAGCTGCGGAGCAAGGGTACATCGAAAGATGAGTAAGAAGAGAACAATAAGAGAGTAGACGATAGGCTACTAATAATAGTGTGAGAGCGATGGGCAAAGGGTTAGGGCAAAGGGTACATGTGTAACATCGGGATTGGCTGAGGGTTGAGGGTTACATCGGAGGATGACTGAGCAGAACAAGAATAGAAACAAATAGGGCGAAGGGTTCGGAGTAATGGGGGCCGCTGACATAGTAAGAAAACGTAACACACCCGCTGAGGATAGGCCGATACATGTTGCATCACCAATTGTTGTAATCTTCATCAAAAATAAGTAACAATCCTTCGTCTTCAACTAGAGTCGACACCGCCTTATAGGAAAGGAAGGGCAAGGGCCGTCCGCTGACGATTGAAGAGGTGGCAGAGGACGCTATTGATGAGGGGGCAGATGAACTACACGACCGATCCCGCGCCAGCCTTGCGCATGTGTCCTTGGATGCCCCTCGCTTCACATATCAGTTTCCTGCGCCGAAACCGCCATTGCAACGTAGTAAATCTCGCGTCGTCAATTGCAGGCTGACGGCCCCGGCCCCGGCCTCGGAACACCACCTCATACCGTCTTGCGAGACACCTTCATACCTCTAGTTGAATGTGATACACCTCCGATAGTGAAAAACGCGATGAAGCGAGGCGAACATCCTTCCATGAAACAGCTGCCAGCATCTCCCGGCCAATCTCTAGCAAGTCTCCGGAAGGTAGCGTGAACCTAGGCGCTACATCTAGTTCACAAGCATCGGACTACGGTGGCGAACATCTATGAGGGCATGCGAGGGAAGAGAATAAGCGCAACCTTTGAAGCCTCTGGAACTATAAGTACAGACTTCTCTTCTTGCTATTATATTACTAGGCTTATACTGGTTTATTCATCAGCGAAACCACATGCGTCTATTTCGGATACTTTGCTCTTCAAACATATCATATCAACACAGATCTAACCGAAGCTAAATGTGTTAGACAATTATTGATCTGGACAACTTCGCGGGGCGATGGAGCTCGAGACTGTGACTACTAGTACAGCAAATGGGCGGTCAACCTATGCTGCGCTTTTGTCTTGGAGAGAATTGTCTCACTTTTTCTTTGACGCAGTTGAACTTTCAAGTGCGTACCATTGTTGTCGCGACTATGACCGTCGCTCGTGGCGACTTGACGCAGGAGATCGTGGGCGTGTCTGTTCAGGGTGATATTCTGGACTTGGCCATCAATGGCATGGTTGACCAGCTGGCTCTCTTCACTGCGGGGGTGACCAAAGTCGCGCGGGAAGTCAGAACAAAAAAACTCGGTGTTCAAGCTGAAATCGAGAATGTTCATGTCACAGCAAAAAATCACGTATGTTTATTTCACTAGCATTCCGCTGAGTTGTGTAGTGTGGTTTATACTGAACGCACTCCGAATAGAATGGCTGTTGACACCATGGCCGGAAACTTGACGACCGAAGTGCGTGGTTTCGCGCAGATCAGTACTGCAGCTATAAACGGCGACTTCACGTGTTTTCATCACCGTCAAAGGCTCAGGCGAGATGGAATCCTTTGAGACTCATCAAATCAATTAAATTGTGCACTACTTGCGCGAGTCGATTTAGAAGAACGCCGCCGCTCGTGAAGCTGCCGAACTTGCCAGTCGCTCCAAGTTGGAGTTCTTGGCGAACACGTCTCATGAGATTCGACCCCTATGAACGGTATCATTGGCATGAAAGAGTTTACGCTGGATAGCAATTTGAATAAGAGTCAGCGCGAGAGTCTTCTGCTGGTGCATAGTTTGGCTCGGAGTCTGCTATTGATTAATGTCGATATTTTGGATATCTCGAAGAGTAAGCTAATCCGCCGCCGATGCTTCCAAATTCAGTTGCTAATATTTCGATTAATTACTACATTCGAAGCAGGCAGGATGACGATAGAGCAAGTTTGGTATTCACTGAGACACACGGTTTTTGGTAACCTCAAGACTCTCGTTGTACGACCATCGCAAAACAACCTCGACCTCACATATGACGTTTACCCAGACATTCCTGATCAGCTCATCGGTTACTCGCTGCATCTGCGCCAGGTCATTACGAACATTGTCGGCAACGCTATCAAGTTCACCTCGAGCAAGGTCGTGCGGAACGGACATGCTGCGCTGTCGTGCCGTCTGGTTGGCATCAAGGACTCGATGGTGAAGGTAGAGTTCTGTCTCACGGATACGGTATCGGTATTACGAAAGGTACAGTGAACTTGATCTGTGGTATGTTCGTGCGAGGGGATGGACAACCACTCGAGTGAGCTCTTCTCGAATAGTCATTTGTTCCGGCCTGTAGTGGTCTTACTTTCTTAAATCTAGGACTATGGTGGTGCTGTCCTTGGTCAATCAGTATCGAAGTGAGTTGTGTCGCTGATGAATAAGACGATGTGAGTTGAGAGCGAGCTGGGCAAGGGAAGTTCACGACCACCTCCTAAATCAGCCAGTTGTCCACCGAGAACATACTTTCGATGATCCAGGCATTCGCGAAGCAGAAAATCCGGCTTGCCAATACGCTGGACGACCGAACAGGTGTAGTGATGCGTATCACAGAGCTTATTCTGAAGCCTTACGACGTGAGCGAAGTTGCAGATAATGAGTGTTGCCTACATATCGATGGGATACTTGTTGATTCGCTGACGGCCGTAAGTCATCTTGTTAAAGTGCATTCAAGCTACAGTATAAAGCCTTACTCAAACACTTTTCGGATGATCCAGAAGGAACAAACCAGGAGTATGAACACTTGCGATATATACCGATTGTGTTACGACCGTCGGGAATTGTAGCGGGAAACAGTTTCGGGAAACTGGAATTCGCGACAAGAACCCGCGTTCGGGAATCTGGATTCGCGACTGGGAACGAGCGTGGGAATTCAGGCGGGAAACGCGCGGGATTCTATCCAGGCGCGTCGCGGGATTCTCAAGGCCAGCTAGGACTCTTCACTGCTTTGAACGTCAAGTAAGCGGATCCCTAAGGAAGCACTCCACAAGTAAGTATTGCGCAACTAACTACACAGGAGAAAAGAGAGAGATCGCACCTAAGGAAGCACTCCACAAGAGGTCAAAAGTGGGGTGCTCCTTACGATGCCTACAGCTATTTATCTACTTCGTAAAGACTGTATAGTTAATCTACGCTAAGTGTCCTTGCGCAATGCGCACCTATCTACTACAAACGATACATGCTACGACCGCACTGCTAGGCATGTCTATCCCGTCTCTCCAGATGGCTACGGCCTGTCCGTGGACGTCAGCGTCCGGTCCGGGGCCGCGACTAGCCAGACTAGGTATGCCAGACTGTTGCAGGTCGTCCTCTTGAGGTACTAACGGATTAATGAGCGTATGTTGATAAGTGAATGTACGTGTGCCGTGGCGGGTCGTCGTAAATGAATGTGTGTATGCGTGCATGGTGGTCGGGACGGTGGTGCGGGATAGGTCACGTGAGCGGGGGATCTTGCGGGGGATCGTGCGAGTCGGGAAAGGGGTTTCGCGCGGGGAATCCAATGGCGGGATTCTCCCCGCGGGATTGTCTGCTCATGTCGGGATCCTTGGCGGGAAAGTGCGGGAAATGAGAAAAGGGGCCTGGGATCTCGACATTACCCCCCTCCAAAGGCGCAACTCCGGGGCGCCAAGCTTGAATCTTGCTCAGGTCACAGAGCTCGATAGCGTTGACTTCTCGAGGGGCGTCCGGGTGTTTTCGATAGAAACTGCGAATTTTAGCCTTTGCATTACCCATATCCTTTGCGGGAATCCATGTATCTTCCGCGCTCGAATATCCCTTCCATCGTACCAAATATTCAAACCTCCGTCTAAACCGTCTAGCGTCCAGTACCTCTTCCACCTCGTATTCCAGATCTCCTTCTACTTCGACTGGGGGCGGCGGGGGTTGCGTTCGACCGGGAATGTCGTCTTCGTGGTATGGCGAGAGCAGCGATACGTGAAATACGGGTGAATCTTCAGCGACGCGGGGAGTTCGAGTTCGTAGGTGAGGTCACTTAGCTTTGCCTTCACTTTATACGGCCCTAGTCGTTTCGGTAATAATTTGCGCGCTCCCGGTCGCCGAACGTTCGTTGCCTCGAGCCATACTTTATCCCCGACTGCGTACTGCGGGGCCTCGTTCCTGGCCTGATCGTAGTGCTGCTTCATGCGCTCTGCCGCAACCTCCAAAGCCGCTCTTGCCTCTTCCTGTGCCTGCTGAAGCTCCTGTAGTCGTGCGTCCGCGGCGGGGACCGTGGACAGGCCGTCGCTCGGGGCAATCGTGAATTCGGGATTGTAGCCGTAGACGAGCGCGAACGGGGATTGTCGTGTTGCCGCGTGCGCTTTCGTGTTGTGCGCGAACTCTGCCATCGGGAGTAATCCGGCCCAGTTTTCTTGTCGTGTATCGATGAAAGCCCGTAAATATTGTTCCAGCTCTTGGTTTACCCTTTCGGTTTGCCCATCCGTCTGCGGGTGATACGCAGTCGACGTGGTACCCTTGATACCGAGTCGGGAAAAAAGGGCTTTCATGAACTGCGCGACAAACTGTGGTCCGCGGTCGGATATGATCTGGCGGGGGGTTCCGTGCAGCTTCCAGACGTGTTGCAGGAAGAGTTCTGCGGTTTCCGGTGCATCGACATCAGACGTGGTCGGGATAAAATGCGCTTGCTTGGTGAGACGGTCGACCACCACGAAAATTGCGTCGTAATCCTCAGATCGGGGGAGCTGGGTGATGAAATCGCACGAAATCGCCTGCCAGGGGCCCTGCGGGATTTCGTTCGGTTGCAGGAGTCCTACCGGGCGTTGGGATCGGTTCTTCGTGCGTGCACAGGTATCGCATCCCGAAACGTATCGTTCTACGAAGTTAGACATCCCGGGCCACCAGTAGTTGCGGCTTACCATCTCAAACGTTTTCCAACGTCCAGGATGTCCGGCAGGGAGACTGTCGTGGTAAGTCTTCACCACATCCCGGCGAATGGTCTCGTCTTTCGGGACGTAAACCTTACCCTGGTACAGGATGAGGCCTTCCTCGGTGCTCCAGTCCTCAAGTTCCTTGGTCAGGACTCGAGGCGCCTTGGACTTGACCAACTCGATTGCGTCCACCAGTTCGTCTTCATACTGATCTGACTTACGAATGCGTCGTAGGAGGGCCTGATCCCCGTGTACCTGCGTCATTCCCCGACGAATTGCCTTTAGTCGAAACATTTCGGGGGTCAAGAGGGTCCGTCCCGTGTTGTCTTCGCCTTCGGGTTGAAGATCGACGCGTCGTGACATGGCGTCGGGTTTGCCCCCGAGTCGCCCTGGGCGATGGCGAATCGTAAAATCGAAGCGAGTGAGGAACAGACTCCACCGGGCTTGGCGTCGCGTCAGCGTTCGGGATTCAGAGAAATATAGCAGATTCTTGTGGTCAGACACGATATCGAGTTTATGACTCGCACCTTCGAGATAATGTCGCCACTCGTCAAGAGCTCTAATAATCGCGAGTAGCTCCTTGTCATAAATCTCGTAGTTGCGTTCCGCATCGTTGAGGGACTTCGAGAAAAAGGCGACCGGATGTATCAGCCCGTCGTCGCCTTCCTGGGACAAGACCGCGCCGGTCGCGAAATCAGAGGCGTCGCATTCCACGATGAATTGTCGCGACATGTCTGGCATCATCAGGACGGGGGCGGTCGTGAACATGCGCTTGAGATAGTCGAAAGCGAACTGCTGGTTTTCTGTCCAGGCCCAGCGAACGTCCTTCTTCAGCAGCGTCGTGAGCGGTTTGACGATGTGCGAGAAATCCCGAATGAAGCGTCGATAGAAATTCGCGAACCCGAGGAAGGCTTGAATGTCTTTCACCTTTTTCGGGGTAGGCCAGTCGAGGACCGCCTGTACCTTGGCGGGTCCATCGCCACCTTTCCCTGCGAAATAATCATCCCGAGATACTCGACGGAAGTCTGTTTGAATTTGCACTTTTCGGGTTTGCAGAACAAGTCGTTTTCGCGTAGCCGTTTAAGGACTTCCCGTACGTGTTCATCGTGCTGCGATTCATCTTCGGAAAAGATTAGCAAGTCGTCAAGATAGATGATCACGTATACTCCAATGAGGTCTTTGAAGATATCGTTCATCATGTGCTGGAAGGTTGCTGGGGCATTCGTGAGCCCGAATGTCATCACCGTTGGTTCGAAATGTCCTGCCTGAGTCCGAAATGCAGCCTTCCACTCGTCGCCTTGCTTCAGTCGCACATTGTGGTAGCCCCATCGTAAATCTAGAGTCGTGAAAACTTTCGCCTTTTGCAGCGCGTCTACGAGTTCCATCGTGAGGGGAAGCGGGTATCGATTCTTGACCGTGATGTCGTTCAGTCGTCGGTAATCGACTACCATGCGCAAGGTTCCATCCTTTTTCTTGATAAAGAAGACGGGAGCCGCTGCAGGGGATTTCGAAGGTCGTATGTACCCCTTGCGCAGGTTTTCGTCAACGAATTCGCGAAGGGCATCGCGTTCGGCTGGGGCCAAGGGATAGATTTTGCTGTACGGGGGAACCTTCCCGGGTTCTAAATCTATGGCGTGGTCATACGGCTTGCGCAGTGGAAGCCTTTCGGATTCAACTTTCGAGAAAACGTCGGCAAACTCACGGAATTCGGGGGGAACTAGTTCTTCGAAGGTTTTCTCGCCTTCCTTCACCGCAGACTTCTCAGCGATGGCCTGGGAGTGGGTGTACGAGGCGGCAATTTTGTACGCGAAATGGTCGTCCGCCGTGACGAAGTAGGATTCGGCGTCGTGGTACTGGTCCCAATATTTTTCTGAGTACCGAAATCCCGGTGGGACAGCTTCCCATTCGGCCTGGGTCCTGTCGGGCCCCCAGGGGGTCTCGACTTCTTCTGCTATGGCGAGGCGGGGAAGCGGGACCAGGCGTTGCTGGTTGTCACACTGGGGCGGGCAGCGGTTGAGATCGACCACATCGTTGGTCCAGTCAATGGTTGGGTTATGGTGCCGCAACCAGTCGATCCCCATGATAATATCGTCGTCGCCAATATCCGCGACGGCCATGGTCAACTGTTCTAAGTGTCCCTTCATCTCGACGTTGAGGACTACTTCCTTGGTGATGCGTCCAATCGCGTTCGGGGAATTGTCTGCGTTTCGCAAAAGTATCGGGATTACCAAGTCTCGGGTCTGGAGTCCGTGTCGCGAAACGTAGCGGGAATTTATGAAAGTTCCCGACGCACCGCTGTCTAACATTACTGTGGCTAAGGCATCCGTCTTTCCGTCGCTAACCTGTACCGGGAACTTCAAATGTCGTCGAAGACGACGGTCTATTGTAGAGATGGTTAAATACAAGGGACCATTATTAAGAGAGTTCTTCGGCCACAAGGGCGGTTGGGTCGTATAGGGCGCGACTGAGCAATACGACCCTACTGAAAATCCGCTGGGGGCGGGGCTTCGGGATTGTGAACGTTCTTGGCGGCGGGCGTCATGGCGGCGAATGCGTTCTGTAGCACGGACTGCTGCACATTCTGGACGTACTGTTCCGCCATACGTTTGAGCGTTTCTTCGAACGACTGGAGCGCGGGGGGCGATGGGCTCGACGGGGACGTGGATTTCGTCGCCTTTAGGTTTCGGGATGGCGGTCGCGTTGGGCAATCGCTCACCAAATGGTCTTTCTCTCCGCAGTAGTAGCATAGTCCCTTACTCCTGCGCTCCCGGCGCACCCTGTCAATCTCCATTGCGTTGGGATCCTTCGTCGAGCTTGCGCCCGCAGTCGGGATCGTACGCGGAGCTGAACTAGTGGTGCCGGGATTGCTTCGGGGCGTAGCCGCTGGCTTTGATGCTGGTCCATAGGCGTGTGCGAGCCTTAGCTTCTCGTCCGTCTCGGAAACCCAGTTGACGTAGGCATCGAATTTCATATCCTTCGCCTCTGTGCTGGCGATGTGCTGGCGAACCTGGTCTTTGAGTCCCTTCCGGAACATGTCGAGGTAGATGACATCCGTCGTTGCGTCCTTGGGCCACCCGGTGAGGGCTTGGAGGGCACGGAATTGCGACGCAAACTCGGCGACCGTTCCTGTCTGGCGTAGGCGCATCAGCTTGTCGGCTGCGGCTTTGTCTGCATCGATTTCCCCGTAAGAGGCGCGAAGGGCGGCGAACAGGGCCTCCAGGCTGGCGGCTTCTGGCGGTGTCGGGATGTCCTGGAGTCGATCTAGAATGGGTCGTGCCCAGTCTTGCGCCGGCCCCCGCAGTAGCATCAGAGCAAATGCGACCTTGCGGGTTTCGTCTAGTCCCGGATGTTGTCCGAACAGGTAGAGCTTAATCTGGTGAATCCAGTTCTCCAGCTTGGCTCGTTCGCCTTCGAAGGTGTCGGGAAGCTTCATCTTGAGCCCGGCTCCGCCCCCAGACGGGGAGGCGGGCTGACTCGCGATTTGGGCTTCTAACGCCTGGTTGGCGTGCTTGAGCTGGGCGACTGTGTTCTGGACCTGATTGTGTTCGTTGACTAGCTTGGAGTAGCGCTTTTCGAGGGTGTCGAGGCGATCAAGGATGGGCTGGAGTTTGTCTTCCTCCATCGAGGAGCTAGGGGACGGGAAAGCGAAGGTATCTGCGAGTCCTCCCCATTCCTGGTGGGACGACATCGCGGGTCGGCGGTACGGGTGCGGGGGTAGAAGTAAAGAGCGTGAGGGTGTCGAGTCCGAGCGGCGGTGAGCCAGGACTTTTGACCTAATGTTACGACCGTCGGGAATTGTAGCGGGAAACAGTTTCGGGAAACTGGAATTCGCGACAAGAACCCGCGTTCGGGAATCTGGATTCGCGACTGGGAACGAGCGTGGGAATTCAGGCGGGAAAGCGCGGGATTCTCAAGGCCAGCTAGGACTCTTCACTGCTTTGAACGTCAAGTAAGCGGATCCCTAAGGAAGCACTCCACAAGTAAGTATTGCGCAACTAACTACACAGGAGAAAAGAGAGAGATCGCACCTAAGGAAGCACTCCACAAGAGGTCAAAAGTGGGGTGCTCCTTACGATGCCTACAGCTATTTATCTACTTCGTAAAGACTGTATAGTTAATCTACGCTAAGTGTCCTTGCGCAATGCGCACCTATCTACTACAAACGATACATGCTACGACCGCACTGCTAGGCATGTCTATCCCGTCTCTCCAGATGGCTACGGCCTGTCCGTGGACGTCAGCGTCCGGTCCGGGGCCGCGACTAGCCAGACTAGGTATGCCAGACTGTTGCAGGTCGTCCTCTTGAGGTACTAACGGATTAATGAGCGTATGTTGATAAGTGAATGTACGTGTGCCGTGGCGGGTCGTCGTAAATGAATGTGTGTATGCGTGCATGGTGGTCGGGACGGTGGTGCGGGATAGGTCACGTGAGCGGGGGATCTTGCGGGGGATCGTGCGAGTCGGGAAAGGGGTTTCGCGCGGGGAATCCAATGGCGGGATTCTCCCCGCGGGATTGTCTGCTCATGTCGGGATCCTTGGCGGGAAAGTGCGGGAAATGAGAAAAGGGGCCTGGGATCTCGACAGATTGTTATGCATCAAGCATACGGACCATGTTTACCTTTGTTTACCTCACGTAACCCGATTAGGCTACGCTTGTCTTTGTCCCTCGGACTTTACCATTTAACCTTTTTACCTTTAACCTTCGGTGCCCCAGGTAGCCCCCTTTTACTGTCTCTTTGTTTACATTGCCCCTTCGCTTTACCATAGCCCCAGTTAGCCCTACGTAGCCCCAGTTAGCCCCATTTCCCCTGTTTCACAGTTAGCCCCAGTTAGCCCCAGTTAGCCCCAGTTAGCCCCAGTTAGCCCCAGTTAGCCCCAGAAGCGCGTTCTATTTATGTTTCTCCCTCTGTAGTATATAAACCCCTGTACATAGGCCTTCGGATGACACTTAAGTCAATCCTCCTATAGTCTTTCACACCATCGTGCCAAAGACTCTGTTCACCCACGACTTCCGAGCTTAAGAGAGCCTCGTTAAAGCGCCCACTCTTATCTCACCACTTGTTTGTTCACAAACAACGCTTTTGTCACTTATCATTTCCGTGATAAGTCTTCCGAAGCCGTGAACGTAACAATTAGGATTGACTTCTTTCCATAACCTGGAAAGCAGCCAAGACTATTGCACTTGACTCCACTTTCCACCATCGGAATTAAACAATCCACCCTACAAGAACTAATCCGGAATACTTTCAAAGTAAGTGAACAACTGGCCATTGATTGCTAACCTTTCAAAGTAGGAAAGAAAGAACTTGAACGACATACGATTGACACATAACTTGTGTTGTGTATTTATCTACACAGACACTCGAAACAGACCCGAAGCATTAAGCAGGTTCACGCCCAGAATTAACGGTCCTTGTTACATTAAGGTTGGTGTAAGCGGGATTTGAGGTTCGCGACCCGATCAGAAAGCAGAGCCAGCCCAGGTAACTTGAAGAGAAGAAAGCAAGCAGAGGAACGGTCCGATCCACCTAGTGAAACTGCTAGACGCATATAGCGAAGATCCAGAGAGACATTAGCTTCACTCGTTGACGACAGAAATACCGGTGAACACAACAGGAAGTTGTTATCCAGCGAACCGAAGTAACATACCGGACGAGCACTCGAGAAGAGAGTTAGGAGAACCCACTCGTGTTGTAACAACAAGTAGCTCAAGGGAAGAGATCACCCAAGGAAGTGCCCAACCTGAAGGTCTTAATACGAGTCGCCAATCATACGGAAAGATTGTTGGAAGACGTGCAGGAGATTTTTATCTTTGACCCCATCCGCATCACAGACATCCCCACCAACTCTACCCCACCCCACACCCCATCCGAACTCGAACTATCTGATACGGAGCAGACAACAAGAGCAGAACCCCCATCCGAAGCTCGAGAAAGCATAGTAACCAATCCATTTGTTACTTCGTACCCAGCCCCTCGACTTGGACAAGAATTCACAAGGGAAACCTACCTTAGCTCAGTATCATCTAACTTCGAAGATCCTCGATACTATTGGACAAGCGAAATAGGAACACATAACAGGCAGTTACCACCTGTAACACCTGTTACTCAAAGGATCCAGGAACAGCATACACCCCCTCCCCCTCCGATCAAACAAGAGATCAAACGCGAAGGAACTCCCATCCCCTCTCTAGGTTCACCTATCCATTTTAACACACCTACCCCTGGACCATTCCGATCTAAGCTCAGAAGGATCAGAAGAAGACTTAGTAGCTCTATTTACCAACCAAATAGGCAACCTGGCGGATCTAATCATCCCCAGAACTAGTCGACTCCACCCTATCCAACCCGGTATATCAGACGAAACAGAAATTGCAGAGAACTTTAGACTTCTGAAACTCAACGGACTAGATCAACGAATCAAGAAAAGCTACGACGGAGATTCAGTAGTCACATCATTGGCATTTCTTATCCGAAACCGTCGATTCCCCACCAATTGGAAACTAAGGGTAGATTTACTTTGGACAGAAGGACGAGCCTACGTTGGAAGCAACCAAGCCCTTCGAAACGATCTTATATACGCAGCACACATCCATCCGGAAACCAACTATCATTACACAGCCCAAACCACTAGGGAACATCTAGATTACGTTTGCTATTGGCCTGACGTTGAAGAAGACGTTCAAACCTATATCAATCGCTGCGGTTGTCAACCTAGCCTATCCCCAAGTGACATTCCACTCATTTCACCTCCGAACCGTCCCATTCGACAAGCCACCCCTATTCCCCCAGTACCCCCGATTCCGGCACAGTATCAGACAAACGGAATCCAAACTACTGATTAGACACTCTGGCACCTCGATCACAACTACCGGACACCCCTCACCTCGACACCTCGTTTGAATCACTACCTCCCTACCCCCCGGAAAATTCATACTTCGACTACTCGGAACGCTGTTGGTATAGAGCTCGAGGATTTCATTCCGAATACATCTACTTCAGCAAGCAAGGAAGAGAGTGGAAAGCTATCCCAAAAAGATATCGACACCACCCCGGAGAATTTTACCGCAGATACAACACAAATTATCAAGCAGTTGACCCGGAAGACGCTGAGGAACGTTACCAAGAGTTACACGGACTAAATCAACCCCAGTCCAGACCATCCCCTCTTACTCTTACCCACTTACTCCCCCCTTCACCGCTTGATACAAACACTTCACAATCCACCGCATTAACTGCAGCCACATCCCCAGTTGCACCCCCAAGTACCCCACCTCCTACTACCCAACCCGACCCCAATACTCCCCGACCTTCTACTCATCAACCCAAGGAAGAAACTTCCCCAGTTGCTCATCCTTTACTCGCAAGCCCCACCCGGCATAGACACAGCCAATCGCTTGCAGGACCCTCTATCTTAGGCACGGACAAACCTAAAGTTGACGTTGAAATTGAGCAATCCAAGCGATCAGTCAAGTCTCTAACAGATCGACTCGAAGCCCTCAAACTTAGAGGAGTAACAGATACACCCCCATCTGTAGACAAAGGAAAAGCACCAGAAAGACCTCCGAAACAGGAAGAAGAACCTCCAAAGAAGGAAGAAGACAAATTAGACTATGTCGATCCCTTTGACCCTGACTACAAACCCAAAAAGTCTAAATCTCCGACCCCTGAACCGCCACCTCCACCGCCACCTCCACCTCCATCGCCACCAATGGGAACTTCTGGAGGAGCAGTCAACACATCCGGTGCCCCGGACAAAATCGAAGAACGCAGAAATGGAGCAAATAAACCATTCAACTTCGACGGCAGTCGCAAGGATGCTAGACGATGGCTCGATCTCATGGAGAATTACATCATTCTCACACCCGGTTACACTACAGATGAAGACAAGGTTCGACTTGCAGCCACATTCTGCAATCTAGGATCAGCTGGTACCTTCATAAACAGCATCATTACCAAAGGAAACAAGAGACTAGCCGACGGAAAACCATGGGATTATACTTGGGCCAAATTCAAGAAAGATTTTCGTGAACACTTCATATCTGCAGACTACATTGCAGACGCATATGAAGAACTTATGAAACTCAAGCAAACCCCTGGCATGCGCACAGATCAATATGTCTACGAATTCCAACGACTAGCTTACGATGCAGGAATCGAAGACACCACAGTTCTCACCAATCTGTTCAAGAAAGGCCTTCCAATTTCGATCCAAAGGGAACTAATCCGAATTGAAGACAATATGGCAAAGGACACAGCAGGCAAACCTCTCATGGACCAGTACTACGAGAATGCCCTCAAATTTGGTCTACAATACGAAAGGATGAATCCCCCTCATCAACAGAAACCTTCACAATTCTTTAGGAGAAAGTACAGCTATCCGAAACGCCGATTCAATCGCAGATATCGAATTCATGAAATGGAAGTTGACTCCGACCCGGAACCGGAATCGGAACCTTCACTCGAAGACAAGATGGAAGAATTCAATATCAATGCTATGTATTTCAACAAGCTCACCCCAGAGAAGCAGAAGGAAGCTAGAGACAAAGGTCTTTGTTTCTATTGCGAAAAACCCGGTCATATGGCGAATAAATGTCCTAAACGCCCATCCCGTCCTAGGAACGCTTTCAAACCTAGAGGAAAACCCCAAGGACGCTTCCCAGGTGCTAAACGCAGATTCAAGCCCCGAATCAATGCAATGGAAGTGGATGACGATGACTATGATGAAACAGACACCCTGGAAGACAAGGCATATCAAATCAACGAGATTATTACCAGTCTCGATCATCAGTCTCGAGAGGAACTATTCAACACTTTGGACGAACTGGACAATGAAGATTTCGATGAATATGGCAACTATGATGCTGCAAATTTTTGAACAGCTCAGAGTTGGTTAACCCGGTTCAACTCAACACTGTTGTTCTAAATGGCAACATCTCATCATTTCGAATCCCGGTCAAATTACTCGTTAACGGACGCCTCATTACTATCAATGCCCTTCTTGACACCGGAGCACAACTGAACTTTATCAACTCGGATCTAGTTGATAAGCTCAACATCAAAATGCATAAACTTGATAAAGCTTTACAAGTTAGCAATGCCGATGGAACTCTGAACAAGAACGGAACAGTTTCAGAACGGATTCGATTGAATCTCACCCACCCTCATTCAACCTCGACAATCTTTTATCGGACACACATTCCAAGCGACGACGTTATTCTAGGACTACCTTGGTTCAAGCAGGCAAAGCCCCAGATTAACTGGAATGATGACACGATCACTATCAACAAGATCACGGTCTCTACTCGACTCGAACAGCAAAACCAAAAGCCAAAGGAGAAACTTAATATTCCAGATGAATATTTGGAATACGCGGACATCTTCTCAGAAAATGAAATCCAAACCTACCCCCCTGCCCGACCATATGATATGGAGATCAAAACATTACCAAGTTTTGTACCGAAAATTCACAAACCGTACCCGGTCCCATACCATCAACAACCGATTCTCACTACGTTAATTGACGACTTGCTCAACAAAGGATTTATCAAGGAATCAAACTCCCCAATGGCATCACCTTTCTTCTTTATTGATAAGAAAGATGGAACACTTCGACCAGTACAGGACTACAGATACCTTAACTTGCATACAGTCAAAGATGCATATCCTATGCCAAACTCGCAGCAACTACTCGATCAACTCCGAGGATCCAAATACTTCACTACCCTTGATATCCGACAAGGTTATCACAACATTCGCATCAAGGAATCCGATCAATGGAAAGCAGCCTTTGTATGCAACAGGAAACTCTATCAACCAACCGTTATGTTTTTCGGCCTATGCAACTCACCTGCGGTTTTTCAACGCTTCATGAATGACATTCTAGCGGAGCAAATACGCCAGAACAAGGTCATTGTTTACATGGACGACCTACTCATTCATGCCCCGACTCTCAAGCAACTCATTGAAAACACCAAAGAAGTTTTTCAAATCCTAAAGGACAATCAACTCTATGTCAAACCAGCGAAATGCCGATTTCACCAACTCGAAGTACCATTTCTTGGTTACATTATTTCAGAATCAAAGATCAAGACAGACCCCTCCAAGATCCAAGGGATACTTGACTGGACCACTCCGAAATGTCTCAAAGACATTAGATCATTTACAGGTTTTACCAACTTCTATCGCAGATTCATCCCGAACTATGCAACTATATGCCGACCACTCGATCAACTTAAACGGAAGGACACACCTTTTGTCTGGACAGACAAATGTGAAAAGGCTTTTCAGACGCTCAAGGAGCTCTTTTCGAAGGAACCCCTCCTTATGCAACCCGACCCACACAAACCATTCTATCTTGAAACAGACGCCTCAGCTGTAGCTACCGGCGCAGCACTACGCCAACATGACGAAAACGGTCAACTCAAACCCATAGGTTATATTTCTCAAGCTCTCAACCCGACACAACGCAACTGGCAAATATATGACAGAGAATTATTTGCTATTATTCGAGCACTCCAAATGTGGAGACACTATCTACTTGGAAGCCCGCATACAGTTACGATTCATTGCGACCACAAGAATCTGACTTATTGGAGACAACCCCAACGCTTGACCCCTCGACAAGCTCGATGGCAGAATGAACTCTCAAGATACAATTACAAGATACAAGCCATACCAGGAAAACACATGATCCAATCCGATGCCCTATCCCGACGTGCGGACCATTTTAAAACGGAAGGAGAACTTAGCAACGAAGTTACACTTCTACCAGAGAAAGTTTTTCTCAAAGAAATGGAACTCCTAGCCACCCGAATTGAAGAAGCCGAAGAAGATGACAGGAACATCATTGATGTCGATGACCTTCACCTCCAAATACGCAAAGAAACTGGAGATATTCAGGAAGCGATGAGCCTTCTACAGAAAGAATTACCACTCACCAAACCCAAAATGACCGACTTCACAATCAAGGATCAATTGGTACACTTCAGGAACAAGATCTATGTGCCAAGGAACACGGAAATCATGCGCAACCTCTTACGACTATATCATGACTTACCAACTCGAAACCACCCTGGAGTAGCGAATACAATGGAACAAATTCGACGAACATATTACTGGCCAAGAATGCAACAGTTCGTGACGAAATACATCCAAGGATGTGCTATCTGTCAACAGATGAAGATCAATCACCATCCTCTTGTACCTCCACTCAACCCGATCATTGCAGATAAAGACACTTACCCGTTTGCAACCGTCAACATCGATTTCATCACAGACCTCCCAGAATCTGATGGATTCGACAGCATATGTGTTATTGTGGACCATGACTGCACCAAGGCGATTGTACTCACTCCATGCACCAAGACGATCACTGCACTAGACACTGCACAACTATACTTCGACAATGTGTACAGACGATTCGGATTACCAAGGAAAATAATCTCGGATCGAGGACCACAGTTTGCATCTATGGTGTTCAGACAGCTATGCCGATTGCTTCACATCAAGCAAGCAATGTCTACAGCATATCACCCACAGACTGATGGACAAGCAGAGCGCAGCAATCAGGAGATCGAAGCATACTTCAGGATCTATGCAGCAAATCACCCCCACCTCTGGAGCAAATACATCCCCCTCATGGAATTCACACACAACAATCGGAAACATTCAACCACAGAACAGACCCCCTTTCGACTACTAATGGGATATGATCCAACATCATTCCCCTCGGAAAAATCGGAACTTGATAGCAACATTCCGACGCTCAAGAATCGACTATCAAAGATACTAGAACTCCGAAATGACGCAGAAGCGGCTCTAACTCTCGCACAGGAATATCAGCGCGAAGCTCAATCTACCCAATTCAAGCCACTATACATTGGACAATCTGTATGGTTAGAAGCAAGGAACCTCTGAAGAACCGGACTACCCTCAAAGTTTCAATCAAAACGCGAAGGACCCTTCGTTATCAAGCGAAAACTCAGGGATAATGTCTATGAACTCGAACTGCCTAGAACTTGGAAGATTCACCCTGTATTCCACGCCTCCCTTCTAACTCCCAACACCGAGACAGTAGAACATGGGCCAGCCTATTCTAAACCTCCACCTGACCTTATCGATGGAGAAGAAGAATTCGAAGTAGAAGCAATTCTACAGCACAAAGGAGCCCCGAATCGAAGGAAGTACCTTATCAAATGGTTAGGATACCCGACTAGCAACAACACATGGGCCTCAGAAGACGCACTAAAGCATTCAGAAGAACTTCTATCAGCATACAAGGAGTTGCACAAGCTGAAGTAGCCCAATTTGGACAAATTGGACACACAATGCGCCACTCGTAACCCGATTAGGCAGAATTTACGCCACACGTAACCCGATTTGGACACCTTGGACCTACAAGCACAACTTCTTAGCCCCCTCCTCAGACTTCTTGCCCCACTGCGGCTAGATAACAAGACTTCTTGCCCCCGAAGTTTGATATCGAAGAACCAACATGCCCCAGTGTGCCCCAGAAGCTTTCTACTGATTCAACGACCACATGATCAACTAGAAACTTCGTATAAATGCACCAGAAGCCACCCCACTTTCCACCCCATTCTCATGCACACCTTCTATGACATTATCCGATTTCTCATCTGGATAGCTCATTTACAAATCCACCCTATCATCACACGCACCTCTTTCCGACTCTTCCATCTCTTTCTCATCTGGTACATCTTCCCAGAACGCCGACCTACCACCTTCTGGATACACAATCTAGAACTACACTATTTAGGACGAAGCACTCATATTTACGTTGGCCTTGGGCCGAATAATGAGTTCTTCATCACAGGAGTCGATCCCACCTCTCATTTCCAGCTTAGTGGAACGCCAGCTGACGGAACTCCAAGTGATAGCGAACCAGTCATCGCATGACGAACAGATTATTCTCAATTCTCATCTGTTCTATTTTGTGTTTAAGGACGATCATCCTGATAAGGAACCATTGGACATACTCATCCCAGACATCAATAACCGCATCCGAAACTCCCCCGGTCCGACCAAAGTGAGATACGCACTCCAGCTGTATGCACTCCTCGAGTTCTATAAAATCACCATCAAAAAACTTCGTGACCACAAGCAAGAGCAACCTCTCACCTCTAGCACCCCCCTGGAATCCCAGCAGACTCCACCACCTCCGGCACCCAGTCCTATCGACTCCCTGCCAGACCTCGAACCCTTTTCTCCAAATCCTAGCCCCATCCCAACGACAGTCAACCCCCGGGACATCTTCTCCCCCCCTCTGGCAACCAGCACCCCCTTTACCTTCACCACTACAAATTACAGCGACGACACACTTGTCAACGCCTCCACCAACTCCGACTCACCCTCCTCCTCCTCCTCTTCCTCAACCGACTACGACGACGCCAACAGTAACCCCCGATTTTCGTTCGCATCCGTATTTCCCATATTTTTACAACAGTCCCACCTCGACCAGACAAACCTTGTTTAATCCCCCACCTACCCCCAGACCCAGCACTGCTGCCAGGTAGCTGATTGAATGAAGTACAGCGTTGCTGTAAACCATCCTCTGCATTTACTCTCAGCAAATGCTGGTTGAAGCAGTGTAGGGTGAATCAGCCTTGCTGTACATTGATTCAGGGGATGCAGACCTAGGGAATACTAGGCATACAATACCAATTGGGATTATAGCACTGGATAATAGAATAATGCATCACCTGCTCTGCCCAGCCAACGCTATCTCTAGAGATAGGCTCCTAGGGCCCAGGAGCCTATCTCTAGAGATAGCGTTGGCACTATTTCTCTAAGCTAGCGGTAATCCGAGCATTAATTTGACTCGGGTGACCGTAGCCACCGGTGGCCACTGGTAACGCGTCACCACGTTACCGGGGCCCGGTGCCTAGACCCTTGATGCCACGCGCTTGCTTCGCGTGACTCTCAGGGTCTTGCTTCACCACCGCGCGCGGTGAGCAAGTACCCTTGCTCGCTGTGCGCATCTGCGAACGGAGCTCGCTCGCTCATTTCGCACTCAATTTCTTTCGTTTCTTCACCACTGTAACTTAGATTTCTTGTATAATATTATAGACCGCTTTAATTAATATGATAACAAGAAGATTTTATTGTATTGCAGCAATAAAGATTGATAAAGTAAGAATGACTTAAGAAGATAACATTCAAAGGTAATTAAAATTCGGGAACATTAAAAAAGAGTCCATAGGAGAAGAAGTATTATTATATGTGTAGCTACTGGGGTTTGTATCCTCTGCATGAGGCGGTGTCGGCAAGCGTAAAATCTGTTCGAGAGGAGGGAAGTCGAGGTCGGGCAAAGGGAAGTCCAGAGCATCTCGCAGCGAGCCAATGTTAGGCTGGGTTGCTGTTGCTGCTGCTGCTGCTGCTGGAGTGGCATCGACTGACCAGCTGAATGACCCGGTCGAGGCTGAGGTACTGCCGGAAGCTTCAGCATCGACTGTCAGGCGACCCAAGTGACTCTCGTCGACCGAGTTATTGCACTCAGGCTCTATAGGACGAGCTCCTGCCGGCAAATCGACTGTCAAGCGAACCAAGTCATTCACGGCGACGCGACCATTGGGTTCCGCAAGGCGAGACTCGGAGTGCGTGGAGGATGAGCAGGCGGAAGACGATCGCGCACTGGTGCTACGTCCTTTGCCTTTGCATGACGCAGCAGAATGGCTTGGACCAGCAGGTGCATCATTTTCATCGTTGTCGTTGTCGTTGTCGTTGTCGTTGTCGTTGTCGCCATCATTGACTGAACGTCGCTTGCGTTTCCGAGTTTTCTTGCGGGTGAGATTGCCCTCGCCATTCTCATCGTCGTCATCATCATCGTCGTCAAGGACCGACACCGTTTTATCGGCTGTGCGTTGCTTGCGCTTGCGAGCTTTATTGCTTGACCGATCGCCATCGTCTTCATCTTCGTCTTCGTCTTCGCTGTCGTCGCGGACCGGGGCTTTTTTTGGCTTGCGCTGCTTGTAATGGCTTCGCTCCTTGCCTTTGTCCGAACGTTCAGCGCGTTGTCGAGTGGGGACGCGTTCCGCGATATGCCTGAGCTCCTCCTCACTTGCTGCTGCCCAATAAATCTCCTTCGACCTCAGTTTTGCAACGAGCAGGCGAAGATTTTGAATTGAAAGGCCATCGATATTTTTTTCGATTGGCAATTCTGCGGGCCAGCCTTGCAGCGCCACCCTATGCGCGAGAACAATCTTCGAGCCATAGTTCTTATACTCCATTTGAATTTCGAGTTTAGTAATGTCCTCTGAAGGAATGAAGTTAGTATTAATACAATGATATAGTAATTTGTAACTCACGAAGACCCAGAACCAATGAATTCCGAATCGACCTCTTGTATTCGTTCTTCTGCGCCTTCGCGCTTGTGCCAAGCGACGGAACTCCGTACAATGCGTAATTCTCAAATCTTGATGCGAGCTCCTGCGGCGTAACTTCGAAGAAATTTTGAAGAAAATCTTTCGCGGTGTCGTCAATGAAGAAACACGGAGCATTGGTATGCGTGTCTTCCGTGCGCACGGTAAAACAAAATGAAGATGTCCCGCATCGAAAGCCCATGCCCGAGAGCTTAAAGCAGCCATATTTCAGTGAGATAAGTGCTCTATAGACAGTAGAGAAACACTTACATCATTAGATACTCTCTTCGACACCTGGTCAACTTCCTGGCTTCGCGATTTCGCCTCAGAGCGGACACCTTTTGTTGACTTTGTACGGAATTCTTCAAATTCCAGCATGACCTTTGTCTGTTCTGCTGCTGGTGAATTCTTGAAGTCTTCATAAGAGGCCTTTGCTATTTCCAAGACCTCTTCCCTGGACTTTTTTTGGCCTTTCGGAAGGGCTAAGGCAATAGTAAATCAGCAGAAAGTAAGAAATACATGAATAATACCACATACCCCCATTGACCTCCTCTCCAACTGCATGGAAGTGGACATTCCACAGATTCACCGCGCTCTTCCGACTGCGACGATGATGCATGAGCTCCTTTTTGATCTTTGCCTGCTTGACATTGTGCTTGTTGGCTAAGTCCGCGACTATCTCCAATTGTCGCGTCAACTCGAGACTCAAGTCTTCGGACAGTGCCGCCGTGCGCATGTGACCTATTAGTGCTGCGGTCCGGCGTTGTTCCTTTGACCGCGACTCGAGCCGCCGCCGGACATTTGCATATAATAGAGGGGCCATGCCCTTTCGACGACGACTATGAGCGACACGAGCCATTGTCGACGGTAGTGCAAAGATGAGAGGGTAAAAAAAAGAGGAAACGAGCAAGGGCGTCCGAATACTTCGAGATGGGCGTATTTTATTTTCATTTTTTCTCATTTTTTGGCTTTCAGAAACGGAAGAAATTTGCATTGCCACAGGCACTCGCAGTTGAATGCGAGGTGCCGAATATTTACATAGTATAAATATAACAAGTCAACAAGCTTTGACCTTGAAAGCGAACAAAGGAGCGAACAAGAACAAAAATACTGCATGATACATGCAGACCAAAAAATCATCGACGACCCGGAGTCCTATCCTGCCCAGTCTGACGCGACGGACGAAACTTCGATATACGACGCTTTGACGAGTCTGAGTCCGAATGGCTACGTAGTGAAGGTCGAGCAGGAGAGAGAATCTCATAGTCATCTTCGCATTCGCCTAGCGCATGCTCTTGAAGGCTACGCATATCCGAAAACGACGCATCTTGATTGGCAGTCGTGCCCGCTAACTGGACGAGTTGGTTCATCGGAACACCAGTCCTATATAACTTAGAAGACTGGACCACGGGCGAATTTGACAGCCCATGGTGCGATGGCCTCAGAGGCGTAAACGTGCCTAGCACGGCTCCACTTGCGTCGTAGACAGCTGTAGAGAACACAGTCTGAATAATACAGTAATTAGAACTCTGCAGATTGAGAATTAATGATAATGAAGAGCTTACACTAGGTTTCGCAGTTGCCGTTGCATCGCATCGAGCCTTCGCTATCCCTTTCCCTTTTCCCTGGTAATTTGCCGTGTTTCGGTTTGAGCCCAGCTGGAAATCCGTCTCAGCCAGCCTTTCAGAGATAATCGAGTCGCATGCCGCTGCAAAAGGTTGCCTTGGAAGAAACTCCATGGTGTCCATGTTTACATGGGACACAGCGTGCTCGTCCGTCGGAGAATCCAGTTCAAGAGTGGGGTCGATATAGTATTGATCGCTGTCACTGTCACTGTCGCCATCAGCAACCTCCGGATCAATGGACAAGGGGTTGATCATTGCTTGATGCTCGGCAGAATATCCACGACGAGTGGCGATTGCGTTCATATAAGGGATGAGAAGCTTCGACAAAGTGCGTTCGAGTCGATCGAACGCTTCCGGTACGCCTGGGATTGCCGTCAACGCAGGCGATGCGTGTACTTGCATGGTCTTGATGAGATCCACGTGAGATTGATGGGCGTCCTTCAAGTTGATCTTGTCGAAATTGAACTCCATGAAGACGTAGAGTTTGTCTTCCGAAAGCTCTTTGGAAATACACTGAGGACAGAGCCATTAGAATCATACATCGACAAAAAAAGAGGCCACGCACCATTCCCTCAATCACCGCACTCGTATAGTCCCCGATTGCTCGTCTCACAGACAACTTCTTGATAAACGTTGGGTGTGTTGAAAGAGTGGGGTCAAAGCGGTTGCCACTCTGAGCTTGAGCGAAGCGATACAACGCAAGGTCGACACTGTTCGCCTTTTGCTGTGCCGACATAGTAAGGGGCTCAATGGCGTTACGATTGCCTGGATAGCTTCCTAAGAGCTCGAGGAGACTCTCGGGCTTCTTGCCATGCCACAACGGCAGCTTGGGTGTAACTGCGAGATTGTTGTGTCTTGCTTCAGCCAAAGGCATTGTGAACGATTAGACGGTATGGTGGTGGATGAACGGGGAGGCGTGAAGACAGTAGTCCAGCGACGACAAGCAAATGCATGGTGAATGCGTTGAAGCGAGTTGGCCGTGAAGCGAATAGGCCATATAGAGAGAAGAGGTTAACGTTTACAGATTCAAGTTTGCTGGCTCCAGTGTCCAAATTAGGTCACGTGATAGATTGCTCATATGTCGTGAAATCTTCGATTTGAAAGAACATTAGTCTGGGCTCATTAGAACGTCAGTTTAGCCTTGCATATTGAGTTTAAACATGAAAGGAACATATTTACCAATTTTAAGAGTAATCGATGATGTACTTAGCTTGGAAATGCAATGTCAATTGAATTTACTTTCTCTACATGTTTCGAAAGCTTGTGAGACACATTGTATCTACTACATGAAAGACGCACCTGAAATTACCACCTAGAGTTTCATATTGTGATAAAATGGGTCCCTTGAATATTTTATAGAATTATTGGGAATTTATAAGATTCACTCATTCAACGGCACACAGGACCCGTTGTGAGCGCAAAGCATACATGTCATTGCTTCGCGCATGTCAAACATCGGAAAGAATACACATTTTACTATCTAAAATAGACTCAGGTATTTACATGTAGTCTTGACTAGCTATGATATCCAGCACTTCACTTGCAAGTGCAGCCGCTTCTTCGTCTGTGTCAGATCCTGAATCACTATTGTACGAGTTCATTGAGTCGAAGTCATGATTGCCCAATTCTGGTGAGCTCGTGCCTGATTCTCTACTTGTAAGTGAATTTTGGGATAAATGTAAAGGTATACCCGGAGTGAGTGTTCCTGAGAGTCCGTAATCAAACTTGAGTTGAACAAGTCGGGTGAAATGGGCATCGTCGACAGAGGCTCGAAGGCGAAACCTCTTCTTGAACTGGTGAGCGAGTAGTCGATTATCTTCTTCTAGCGTTGAGGATATACGCTCCGCGTGCAGCTTGAAATCACGCATATAAGTCGTCAGGCGTCTCATCTCGACTTCTAGTCGTACGATCTCTTCTCGGGCTCGTTGTAATCTGAAGAAAGAAATTAAAGCCTCCCTTTCTGCCGGACGACTCCACGGTTTTGCAGTGATTTGACGACGACTGCATCGTAGAATATCAAACTGTCCAATATACACGTACTCCAATACTTCCTTGGCATCGATTTCTTTGATACTTGAGTCGAAATTTGCTGCTGCTAAATTGTATTCCTTCACTGCCGTCTTCACCGCCTGTGAACGTCGCTTCAGATTGTTTGTGATGTGCTTTCGAAGCTTGTATCCTATAATTGAGGATTTTAGACTCATATCTGGATAATAATATTGAATTCAACTGACCTGTACCGGCATGGTTCATTTTTGACAATTCAAAAACCCGGGCTACTACGAGAGACTCTAGTTTATCAATAGCCTTGTCGTACGCTTGCTCGCAGCTAGACTTGCTAGCTTGAATCCATTCAGGGGAGTCCTTCGTCCAGCGCTCGGTCTTGAGCTTTGCTTCAAAGTTTCGAGCACTTTGTTGAAGAGTCAGGACTGAATCAAGTCCGCGAGCGTGAGCGGCTTCCACGGACATCGTTTGTGACGATTGCTGGCTATAGAACGATGGCTGCGAAGCTTCCTTAGCAGTCGTATTTAGCCATGCCTTTGTGGCTGCATTGTATGAATTCCTGCGAAGGACGATGTCAGTCAATGGCAATGAGATACGGAACGATGCCCAAAAAAAATTGTCTAGGCGCTCATATAGGCGCCAGCGCTAACTTCTAGCGCGGAATAGGCGCCATGTCTCGAGCAGTCTCAAATGGACGCCTTTTGTACATCAGGGCCTTAAACAATCTCAAATAGAGTCATTCTAGACACATAGACACAGAGAAGTCTCAAATGGACGCCTTCTACCTGTTGAGCAGTCTCAGATAGCTCTCGCACGTCCAAGCGCTTTCAAAAGCTTACATAAGACTGAAGAACGGAGTCGGGTATCCTGTGTTCAAAAGAAATAACATATCAACTCACTGAGCTTCCTGGAGGTCTTTCAATGTCTTCACGTAGTCCATTTCATCCTGTTCTCGAACAGAAGCCTCGCTTGGCTTGATCGAGAGAAAGGCAGCCTCTTCGGCGAGCCATTCGGAAAAAACTCTATTATCTTGAATTCCCAAGGCCTGCCTTGAATGTTCAAGCTCATCCGTGAGCTTATCAATAAGCATTGAGGCTTGATCATAGTTATTGCATAAAAAGCGACCTGTTTGGGTAAATTTCATGCTGAACATAATGCAATAAAAAAAAACCCACTCAATTCGGCATACTTGTCTCTATTCCATCGATTGAAGTGCCGTATGAGTGCCTGGCGCCGATGGAATTTTGAAGAATGACGTGTACAAATAGCAACACGATTTGAGTCCGAAAAAACCCGCTCACAGCCCTCAAAATCTTCTATGCCTGTGCCGCTTCGATACAGGGGATGCCAGGACAACTGGCAAGATCGATTGTGTGCATGTCCGTGAAAGGCATTAACACAGAATCGAGTTCTTGATAATTTGAGCTTCGGTCCCAGCTTTGGGCTATTGTTTGCAGTGGTTGAGAAACCGCACCCAATATCGTATCCGATTAACAAATCATTCCCAAGCAAGTCGATCAAGCGATCAATGATTGCCAATGGATATTTGGCCCTGAATTCAAGCGTCAATTTTCGACGGAACACAGACAAATGATACTAAAAAAAGCTCACAGTTCGCCACTGCGAATCATGTCACACATGGTCAAAACCATGCCATGCCGACATGCTGACACAAATATTCCGGTTTCATCAAAAACACCCCACATTGTTTTTTTTGAGTCTTCCGACAGGTTCAGCCATCTCTCAACACACGGGCTTGTTGCAGCGCCATCGACTGGAGATCCTTCGTCGGACTCATTAGATTTCTAACATATTGTAATCAGTATTAATTACAGTCATTTAAGTTCTTATTACGAACCGAATTGCGGCTGTTCTGAGCCTTCGATTTCCCCTTCGAGCTCTTCTTAACTTCGTCTTTGAAGACGTCGACCTCGTCCGATTCTAAAAAAAAAGGAGACGTCCGTTGTCGTGTGTCCTTTCTTTCTATAATCTCGAGACCGTCATCATCTTTTTTTTTAATGCGAAGTCTTCGTTTCTGTGATTCGTTTCCATCAATACACAAGAGCATCGCATATTCCATCTTCGGCTCGGATGCGAGCTTGTACGAACACGCAGGACACATGTGGTGTATTCTTTCAGTGATTCCGGTGAACGTTTGCTCATCAAGTTGCTGCTCAATACGATACAGGACTTCTACGTAAGCATCAAAGGCTCGAGAGAATGCCTCTGCATGCTGAGTGCGAAATACAACCTAAATGATATGAAGCTGTGAGACTATCGATTAAAATCAAAATTAAATTTACATACCTGTTGGAGATCGCACATTGACCGGACAAATGGTTGGATACCAAGACTGGGGCACCGGCTATTCACTGTGCGATAAAGCTCGAGAGTCTCGACTTCGATCGCACTTTCAGGTGCAATGGGTGATGTCGGTATCATCCCTTGACGTGCCAATGCAATTGGCACGCTACCATTAGCTACGTCCGGAAGGGACAAAACACGACGATCTGTATCTAATTTAGCTGTATTTTATTGAGTTCAAATGACATTACTTACCGAAAGTACCGACTACAAGTATTTCAGCGAGGTCCTTCACGTTCTTGCCCTCTGTTTCGATTGGACCGTCAGCATCAAAGGCCATGTATGCCTCCACGAGTGCTGGGTATATTTTCTTCCAAGCTTCATTCTGAAGCTCGGTCCTATTGCGTCGCGTACGATAATCCTTGCGTTTGGGCCGCCTTCCAACGCACAACGCAAGTAATTAATATAGAACAAGATAATTTACTATACATAAGAACTCACCTGCGCATTTGTGCATCACAAAGCATCAGATATCCGTCAACCTCCTCGCGCAGCTCATCGTTCCCATCGACAGAGACTCGGTCGTCGTCCTCCCATGCGCTTTCGAGCGCTTCGCGCACGTAATCTTGCATATCAATGTCGTCCGTATCAAGAGATACATCGGCGCCGGATGCATGTCCTCCGGGTGCTTCAGCTTGCATTGCAAGGGCTCCTTCTCTTCTTGCAATAGCTAACGCCTCCGCTATAGCTGGTATGTCAGTATCATTTTAAATCCAAATAATTTCCGAACCACTCACCACGCAATGCAGCGTCACGCCTTTGTCGCATTTCCATGCGTTCCCGGTCGAAAGCCGCTGTCTTGTGCGTCCTACGCTCGAGACTTCCGGTTTGAAATTCCGAGCATACAGCATGGGTACCTTTGACCTTGCGAGACGAGCCAAGAGCTCGTCTGTTCTTCATCTTGTGAGAGTTCTAGGGCGGACGCAGGCCTCTGGCATACTGAACTCTTGTTGACCCGGACTAGCCATCTTGTAGGGCTGATGTGTTGGCTTTTGCTGCCACATTGCCAGACAGTGCTTCATCTTCAACGACAATAGGATTACCAGAAGCTAAGTCGAGGAAAGCAGAGAGACATAGTTAGTTGAAGGCAAGGGTGCGTGCCAATCTCATGTCCGGACTGTCTTCGCTTTGCGCTTCACGTGCTTTCAATTCCGGCCCGAATCACAAGCTTTCGGTGCAAGTTAATTGCTGTAATTCGTAAAGGGCGAGTTTCTTGAGGAGAAAAGCTAGAATAGAACAAGGACGACGAGTAGATTAATAGGCATTAACTTGTTGCAAGGGATTCTGTACTACAAACTGCACTTTAGATACATGAGAGCAACTACAGGTGCTATGCGGGTCAAAGACATACTAAACTAATCAAATACATGCGAGACGATTATACGGAGTTTATGAACACTCCATTCATACAATATATATATCTGAGACAATCCAATGAAGGATTGTCTTAGGACTACATCATAGTTCAGGAAGAAGAAGGAAAAGGCTCCGAGATGTCGAGGAAGCAATGAAACCAAGTTATAATCGCGTGTGAACTTGTCTCAGAATAGGGACACTGGCACACGCGCACGCTCCGTGGGAATGGTCCTCGTGGACCTATGCTCCGTTACACAAGCTCATCTGAATATTAGTTTATTTACAGAGCTATAATACTGTACAAGAAAATTAATAAACAAAAGTGAAAGAGCGAGCTTCATCGCATCAAAATTGAGAGAGATAGCCTTGCTCGCTGTCCGCAACAGCGAGCACGGACTCTTGCTCGCTGCGGATAGCGGCGAGACTGGACCCTGGGCGTGCGGGCCTGGCTCCGATCCATATCAAGGGTCCTGCCAGGCACCCGGCCTCGGTCACTCCAGTAACCGTGGCCACCGGTAACGTGGTGACGCGTTACCGGTGGCCACCGTTGGCTACGGTCATCCGAGTCAAATTAATGCTCGGATTACCGCTAGCTTAGAGAAATAGTGCCAACGCTATCTCTAGAGATAGGCTCCTGGGCCCTAGGAGCCTATCTCTAGAGATAGCGTTGGCTGGGCAGAGCAGGTGTAATGCATTGCATACCCACCGCTTTTTCAGGTTAATTATAGCATTCAGGTACTGTTGATTGATAGCATGCTGTAATAAATCAGAATTTCATAATTTCCATCTATTTTGAGATATGAGGCACACCAGGGTCCAGGACCCTGAGGTCTGGCAGGTTCAGGTCACTTGGTGCCGCTTTAGAGGAGGCCGTGGGAATAAACTCAAATTAACCTTTGCAGGTGCTACAGGCCTTCTAAAATAGCACGAAAATAACCAAAAAATCAGAAAATATTCCTGGACACTGCCGCTTCGCCCTAGCGTGGGAACTACGCTTCTGAGCGACCATATTAGGGTACCAGTGTGCTCTGGGCCCTCCTGGGCCCTTCCTAAAGCGGTAAAAATCATCATAAAATAGATAATTATATTCATTTGCACCTGCATATATGCAGGCTTCTCCTGGGCTTACCAGCAGCAGATAAAATATGTGTTTAGGATACTCATAGTGAATGTTTGGCACTATGTGCCTGACCCATAACCCTCCCAATAAATCAAAATTGACCCATCTTTTCGAAACTTGTATGCCTTATATTAATTTGAAATAAGCTCCGATTGCTGCGAAACCTCGTACAGCATGAGATATATATATAGAGAACTATTTAAAGCTATCAGAACATAAACACAGTGTACATACATGCATATAAATGACTACCAATAATTGCATGCTCTCCGAAAATTGTTAGTGTGACAGAGCTATATATAGCCCCCGCGTTGCTATTCTAAGCTCATATTATTGTTCTCCTCATCGTCTGGTACCATTTCGACTATTTATACATGCCTTTACGTGCAGTAGAAGTGCTGTAACAAAAATAACATTTAAATAAAAGAATAATTTGTAACAATATGAAAAATGCATATTTTAGCGCCGTGAAAGCCCGTTTCAGCTCTTCTAGTATGTCCCATTGGAATCCCATCAAAATTTGCATCCCGGAGGTATCCCATTGTGGTGCAATGGGCCCCATATGTTATGTATTAAAAATAGAACATGTTCTGCTGTTCTATACATGTTCCCAGCTAGTATTACCTTATTTAGCTATCCAGATCATGTTCAATATACTTCTACTAATATAATCCGATTTTAGCATATTTTATCTGCTGCTGGTAAGCCCAGGAGAAGCCTGCATATATGCAGGTGCAAATGAATATAATTATCTATTTTATGATGATTTTTACCGCTTTAGGAAGGGCCCAGGAGGGCCCAGAGCACACTGGTACCCTAATATGGTCGCTCAGAAGCGTAGTTCCCACGCTAGGGCGAAGCGGCAGTGTCCAGGAATATTTTCTGATTTTTTGGTTATTTTCGTGCTATTTTAGAAGGCCTGTAGCACCTGCAAAGGTTAATTTGAGTTTATTCCCACGGCCTCCTCTAAAGCGGCACCAAGTGACCTGGAACCTGCCAGACCTCAGGGTCCTGGACCCTGGTGTGCCTCATATCTCAAAATAGATGGAAATTATGAAATTCTGATTTATTACAGCATGCTATCAATCAACAGTACCTGAATGCTATAATTAACCTAAAAAAGCGGTGGGTATGCAATGCATTATTCTATTATCCAGTGCTATAATCCCAATTGGTATTGTATGCCTAGTATTTCCTAGGTCTGCATCCCCTGAATCAATGTACAGCAAGGCTGATTCACCCTACACTGCTTCAACCAGCATTTGCTGAGAGTAAATGCAGAGGATGGTTTACAGCAACGCTGTACTTCATTCAATCAGATGCTCTATATCATGTAGTAATGGCTGTAATCTCATTCAATGAGTATCTCCAGTACATTCAGCAAACACTGTGTTTCATTCAATGAACTAACTGGCAGGACTGGACCCAGAACTATTCCTTTACCTTCTATGCCTTTCAATTTTAACACTCCCATCCCAACTTATCAACTACCGCCTTCCGAAACACCTGAACAACGTCTCGCAGCCACTGCCCCCTTTTTCTATCCCTCCCCCTTAAAATTTGATTTCCTTGACGAAGAAGAAGAAGAAGAACTCCAGCCTGGACCAGCCGACTCGGAATTTGGTTCCAATCTTTGGTCCCTCCCGGCCGACGAACCCGGTTGGAACGCCGACGACTGGCCCACCACTTACCTCCTCCGACACAACACTGTCACCGGACCCCTCCAGTACCCCTCACCTCCACCAAGCCCACGCCCCACTCACCCCCAGTACGGCCCTCTCGGTCCTGTTGATTTGGTACAACACTATCTGTTCGATCCGAAGCTCACCCCCCACGTTAACGTTGAGCGACTTCGACGTTGCTCACCCTTCCCGGAACTCGTGAAGTTAGTGCTTAGGCACACTTTCTTCAACCCAGAGCACGCCCCCCCTCTCTTACTCGGTCTCAAAATCGTCCTTGACCTTCCGTACACGCCCTACATCACCCGGAGAATTTGCCACAAGGGATCTTTGCACGCTCACTTCGCACCCTACCCAGGAGACCCCTTCTGTACTTGTGAGTGCTGCTTGTACTGTCCCCTTCACCATGCCGCCCATCCGAACCCGGCGCGGAACCCTCGCGAAGGAGAATAGTCCTCCTCCTCCTCGTTGCCCTACCGAATCCCTCCTCCCCAATCAGGCGTTTACCCTCACGGAACCCACTCGTCAACAGTACTCAGCCACACTCCTCCACAGCGGACTCTTACCATATGTCCTTGACTCGACTCAGCGCCCCTTTCACCACTCAGTCTACACTCTCAACGTCATGCATGAACTACTCGCCCAATTGCAAGACTACATTGACCAGCATCGCGGCGGACATAAGCGATTCAACTTTCGCTTTGTTCAAGTGATCATTTGTCGACTGAATCAAGTGATGATGGGACAACTAGCTGATGAGTTCACGGAGTATGAATTTGAACGTTTACTGGCTTACACTCTAGACGATGGACACCTTGAAGAACCTCCTCGGTTTGCGACCTGGTACCCCTCCCTCCCCCATCACCAATTGCTCTACCCCCACCCAAGTTTCCCACCGCCTACCATGATCAAGAGAACATGCCTATCTTCGATCCAGCAAAACGGAACGAGTTTGATGTTCAAAACGCGCCTCAACAGCCTTCGGAGCCTCAGCAACCTCCAACCCCGGTTTCACCCCCTTATGTCGTACATACACCTCGACCGGACGAACGTCCCTCTCCTCCACTCCATCGACCTGACCCTCAACCCGGCATAGACTGGCTTGCTATTGCAGCAGCCTTACCTTCCGATTTTCATTTCTCTTGATGGTCTACTTATTCGTTTGCTTTTCTTATTATTGGTCTTAATTTGACCCTATAGCATTCGATTTCTATCTCTATCTCTCTCATGCTTCATCCATTATTGATCTTAACTTGATCCTATAAGCATTGTATTTGTCTTTGAAATTCCCGCATTCGCAATGTCTTGCTACTACGGAATTTCAAGCTTAGAGACAGGGTACTGTTATGCATCAAGCATACGGACCATGTTTACCTTTGTTTACCTCACGTAACCCGATTAGGCTACGCTTGTCTTTGTCCCTCGGACTTTACCATTTAACCTTTTTACCTTTAACCTTCGGTGCCCCAGGTAGCCCCCTTTTACTGTCTCTTTGTTTACATTGCCCCTTCGCTTTACCATAGCCCCAGTTAGCCCTACGTAGCCCCAGTTAGCCCCATTTCCCCTGTTTCACAGTTAGCCCCAGTTAGCCCCAGTTAGCCCCAGTTAGCCCCAGTTAGCCCCAGTTAGCCCCAGAAGCGCGTTCTATTTATGTTTCTCCCTCTGTAGTATATAAACCCCTGTACATAGGCCTTCGGATGACACTTAAGTCAATCCTCCTATAGTCTTTCACACCATCGTGCCAAAGACTCTGTTCACCCACGACTTCCGAGCTTAAGAGAGCCTCGTTAAAGCGCCCACTCTTATCTCACCACTTGTTTGTTCACAAACAACGCTTTTGTCACTTATCATTTCCGTGATAAGTCTTCCGAAGCCGTGAACGTAACACCGATCGTTCTGGCGTCAGACCAAGATTCCCTATTGAACAAACAACTGCCAGACCGAGATCTACCCCCACTTCCCATCGGAGGCAATCTGCTTCTCAAGGATGTAGAAGCAGAGCTAGATCGATAGGTTGCGGTGACGAGAATTGACACGAGCGGCTACGGCGGACCATTCAAGGTGGAGGGTAATTCAAGAACATGGACCTTGAGGGAAAATGATCAGAACGTGCGCAATCGGACAAGAGAGAAATTGCTTTCGGAACAGATTGAAAATAGTATGTCCGAGTCCTCCGAAAACCCGTAGTAAGAACTCTGGAATTTATGTTTGACAATTGTAGAGCATGACACGGGTGCACCCGCAGGTGCACCCGGATCCGTGAAGCGCAGGTACCTGCGCAAAAAAACTGATACCTGGATCCGACCCGGATCCGTGGGAAACGGATCCGGGTCTACCTGGACCCGTTACCTGCAGGTATTGCAGGTACCTGATAGTACCTGCAGGTAATAACAGTAAGTAATGTAATAATAAGATAAAGTATTTGAAGAACATACCATCTGTGTTTCTGAGGAGTCCTGCGTGGCCCGAGCTTCGAACAAGCCACGTCGTCCAGCAAGGCAAGGTGTTTGCATCCTCATCAGATTGTGTGCGGTTGTGACGAGGTGCCTACAGGCGTCAACCGCATTGACAGCGCGGTAAGGCATAGGCGCAGGCGTCGACCGCGTCGACCGCGAAGTAAAGCCTAGTGCGCAAGTTCGCAGGCTCCTGAAGCGAAGGAACATGGTGATAGTGAGAGGATCGCCACGCTGCAAGTCAATGAGTAAGGTATTATCAACAACATGAGAATAACAAGAACCACTCACGACCATTGCACGAGAATGATGTACATTCCCTGTGCCCCGGAATACTGCTCCTGTCATAGCACAGGCGATCTTCAGACATGGTAACATAGGGTGCTTCTCGCCTTCATCCCAACACTGAACCGTAACCGCTGCCAGTTTCTCCAGTTCCTTCACACCTGTTGATCGTTACGCGCGGAGCAGCAACCCAGACAACTGAGAAGGCCAGGTGTTCGATGCCTGTCGGAAGCTGGCTGAAAGCAAGAGGTGACGATAAGAGGTTTTCGACCTTGAATTCCCGTAAGCGATCGCAGGTGTGTATGGAAGGAAGTATCGTCATATGCTCGTTGTCGGTCCAATTGGCGAGTTTCAACGCACAAATCCGCGGTCCAGAGCGTAATAAGGCCAAGACGGTGACATCAAATGATGGGACCGTCTTGCACATGCGCGCTGCGTCAACGGCGTCCTCCGCCTGTTGCCCAGACACACAGCGGCCATACAGCGAGATGTCGAGCTGGAAGAGGTTGGGACAAACGACGACTGTGCGTGCGAAGGAGTGATGGGCGATCCTCGGCCAGGTCGGTCGCATGAGTGTGATGCGAAGACGTGCAACGGCATCACTGAGCTCGCGGCCACGCTTAAACTTGTGGGCGACTGCGAAGGACTTGCAGGCAGTTTCTTAGCGCAGAGGGCGCGAAGTCGCAGACGAGCGCGCAAGTTGGCGAGGAGGCGGTCTTCGGGCTCGAGGTTGCCGTGGTCGTCGGCGAGGTCGCGAGTAGAGTTTAACTTCCATAGGGAGCTTCGAAGTACCTCAGAAGTAGTAAATGTCGAGTAGAATGTTGGCAAAGTAATGGTACATCGTTGCGTCCGTGGCACACAAAGTGAGTGCACGTGATTTACCGGGTACCTGCAGGTACCCAGTCAGGTACCTGGACAAAAAAAATCCAAACCTGGACCTGCAGGTAACCGTGGGAACCAGGTACCTGCGCACAGGTGCACCTGGAACCGCAGGTATTTGAGCGCAGGTACCTGCAGGTACCCACGGATGACCTGCACCCGTGTCATGCTCTAGACAATTGTTTCAGGCGTCAGGAAGAAGATGCCACTTGGGCGGAAGTCGGACAATTCTCGAATCGCTCAAGGCAAATGTGCTTGAGTCGCTCAGCCAACAACGAAAAGCATGAACATCCTTATCAGCGAAGGCGAGAGGAAAGCAGCGCGCAGCCTACAATACTGGCGTACTGAATTACTGGTGTACTGATTTGTACTTACTATGACATTTGAATTGTACATGCTTGTACTTAGTCTTTACTTATGCTTGACTGACCTCCTGATGTACTGACGTACCGAGTGTGTCCTGAAAATTGGCTTATTTCAGTGTGTTCAGGCCATCAGTTGATTTCAGACAGGCATAGCAACATATCAGTAGATTTCAGACAGGCATAGCAACCCTTCAGTCCATTTAAGGCACCTGGGCAACCCTAGGAATCAAGCACAAGTGCTCGTGCAACACCGCGTCGTGGGCGAGCACATGTGCTTGAGGAGTGGCCGTGCGTATGTGTTTGAAGACCTGTGTGAATATCTCTAGACCTTTTGAGGATCTCGAGCTATTCACACAGGTAAGGGTCCAGGGCCCTAGGGTCACCGGTAACAGTGTCTTACCGGTGATCCGATAGCCCGTTCCCTCCTCGCGCGCGCGTCGCTCTATCCCGCCCGCTGTCCCGCCCCTTTGAGTGCCGCCATCGCATATCTTGCTGCGCAGGCCTTCAAATAATATGAATTTGGTACCTACGGACTCCTTTTTTCTTGTTCTATCATCATGTACCCTTAGATATAGCATTTTAATATGATATATTTTAGCTTTTCACTCTGACTTATAACTGAGGCACACCATTAATTCTGACTCAAAGCAAAGAGTTCTATTAAGTTGTCAACAGTACCAGCTAATAATCTTATAGAAATGCGGTTCAGGCTTGAGTAACAATATATTTAAATTTAAATACAATTAGAAAAGTGCACGCGCCCGCAGCGTTGCACGCGTGCGCGCACATGGCGGGTGATAGCACACCCGTCCACCACCTGGCTCGCGGGTGCGACTATGGCTTCGGTTGCCTTGTTGAAGTGGCACAGACGCGCTAGTCTGTTTTGCTAGAAAACACCTGTTGTTTGCACTTTGTAGCACACACATAAATTGCCATCCATATCGGGGGTATGAGGATGTGTGCAATGTTGCACTCGAAGTGCGCGGAAGGAAGGCGGAGGGGTGGGTAAGGGAGGCAAGAGCTCGTAAGCGTCTATCACGCACGGCTCATTGGTTTATGGCGCACCTACAAAGAAAAGCAGGCCTGTCAGTCTTGTCTTTTATTATTACAAGCCAAATGCAATGAAGACGTACTTGGGTTGCTGCTGCGAGGATGCCAGCGCCATCCCTGTTTCACTCGAATGTGCCTCAACCACTTCATCACACCCTCTATCCAGCCTCCTTCCACCAACTGTATGTCCTGAAGTGGATGTCATGAGTGCTTGCAGATAGTGCACCGCCCACGCCAAAGTAGAGCTTCTGCATGATGGAGTTTGTGTTGCTCTTGAGCACCTTTACCTTCTTCTCATCATTGATGCTTCCTATGAGGCATTGAGACATGCCATTGAGTTGTTAACGGCAGCCTCTAGCTTGGTCTTGTCATTAGGCTTAATTTGTCCTTGAGCTTCTCGTCGTTCAAAGAGTTCCGAAGGTTGCAGGAGTAAGACTTGCGGCCTTGAAAGCTGTGCTTGTGAGTGCAAATGTATGGCCTGCGCGGCAGAGTGGCTGCGGAAGGAGAAGCGAGTTGTTGACGGTGCGCACCATCGTGTCTTGCGCGCCGTCCATAAGAGCTTGAAGAACAGTGAAGAAATTGAGAAAGACGACGACGTTTGTGCGTGAAGATTGCGCGCCACGACCCTGAGAATCGCGTGAATCTACCATCTATGGTATGTCTCAGAAGCTTAACAGCTTCAAACATATGAATAACATACTCATTTAATTTTATGTACAAGAATAGAGCTCAGGCACAGTGCTTGATGAGATATAATATATGCTAATGTATGTACTAGAAAAACGTGGAGGATACAGGATGAGCTGAAAAGGGTGCACATCTTAACTACAATAGAAATGCATGATTCATGCATATTTATGCAGATGCTTTGATTTCTATTATACCTTGCGTAGCTCAGATGGCCTTAGTAAAATATAGTCGCATTATATGAGCTTTACTCTAGCTGCTGTAAAATTTTGAGCTCTAACGGCGCTGTAAAAAAGAACATAAAATTGAAACAATCTTAAATAGTGGCTATTTTGTGCACTTTTGGGTCAATTCTCAAGATTCGCAGCTAATTTCAATATATTAATGATGATTAAAAAATACAGCTATGCTACATAGCCATACTATGGACTCTAATGAGCTAGAATCAGGTGTTAGATTAGAAGTTGTGAAGAAATCAGTTGTGAAGTACTCAAATGTATCCAAGAGTCGAACATATGTGTACAAGTTTCACTCGAAGTGATGCATTCAAAACACCACTCTCGGGTTCAACCACTTCCACTCTACCTATTAGCGAGATTCTTCTTTCGACTTCTATATAATGTAGAGGTAATCTATATTTCAATAAATGGAAGTCTCAAATGCCCTCAAAAATATACAAATGAATAAATACTGCTGGAACAGTACTTTTTATCACTGTTTTACTTATTACACAACAACAAAGTGAATAAATGCTACTATAATAAATGTGATAATTTACTATTAGACTATTACTTTTGTGTAGCATAAAGTGCCTGAGATTAACTCGAAAGAATGATTTAATTTTGAGAGAAAAGTGTGTCCGGCGATGCCTCGGATGAATGCTCCGGGAATCGCCGGACACAACTTCGAGGACACAAACATGTCGAAGGGCATCTTCGACAACGTCTGTAAATTATATTGTTCACTCTCTGCACACAGTTTTTTTATGTTTCAAATGTATATATATTTGAGATTGTATTTAAGTAATAAGATACATAATTTGAATGCAAAAAAAAGAGAACAAGCATACTAGGATGAGCCTTCGCGTCCGTGTGCGATCTTCGTGATCAGCACCGCACACAGACGCAAAGGCTCATTCTCGCCTGAATCATTCTGTCTCGCTGTGCCTCAACGTACCTCTGTGCTGCATCCCGTGCCCAGCCATACTTCTTGCGCCGCCGCTTGTTCTCGTCATGTAGTATTTGCATGAAGCTTGCGTTGTCGTATGACATGTACCTTGCTTGGAACACATCAAGGCTGATGTTCGGGTCATACCGCGCGCGCTTTCGGACCTCTCGCTGCTGGGACCAGCGCTGGGGTACGGAGGTGTATCTGATGGACCTGCAGCCTAGTCCCGTTCTCGACAGCCAATGTGATGAGCTTCTCAATTGCTTGAGATGTTGCTTGCGCAGCCAAATATGCTTTCTGCGCTTCCTTAGCGCATTTAGCATTCACGGCCGCCTGTGCTCGTGCAACTTTGTCCAGACATTCCTCGAGATTTTCTAGCGACCCATGAATATGTTCAAACGCTATCCATGCGTTGAAGGTGTCAGTGAGAGTGTCTGCTGTAGCTAGTATCTCACAGTAGCTGGTGTTGCAATCGATTGCAATGGCCCGACAGATGTATTGGTAAGGGTTGTATCCCCTGACCGCGGAGCATCAAGGTAGTTGTTTGTTGCGTCAAGGTGGACCAGGGAAGGGAGAAAATATCTTGCAATAATGTGTGTCAGAGCCTTTGTACAACTGTTGACCAGGTTTGTTGAATGGCGTGGTGGCGATTCTTGCTGTCGGCGCTGAAATTGTTGCAATTTCAGTCCTCGGATTTGGGGGAGCGGAGGAACGACGGGAACGGAATGCGTCCTGTGTATCGTTGGTGTCATCACAATGAAGATGAGGGTGAAGGTTCACGACGTACCTATGAGTTGTGCAAGAGATTTGGTTCCATTTGAAAGTCTTAAAATTTGTGTTACGCACCTATCACATTTACGGCCTTCCTACACCTCTGCCGTGAGTGCGATTGCCTTCAGATCCTCCGGCAAGTAGAGCAGCAGCGAGATGGGAGAGAATAGAGAGTTTAAAGGAAGGGGACAACACAGTGGTTGTGAAAGTGGGAGAAAAGGACAAGCGAACGACGCGCGCCCACCGCCGTAGGGAACGGGGGGCGGGCTCAGTAAGGGTCCCCCGAGGCCCGGAGCACGGAAACGTACTTGAGCCGGTACTAGGCAGAGGACCCTGTCAGGCTCCCACACCCTTACCTGTTTGAATATCTCAAGATCCTCAAAAGGTCTAGAGATATTCACACAGGTCTAGAAACACATACGGACAGCCGCTCCTCAAGCACAAGTGCTCGCTCACGACGCGGTGTTACACAAGCACTTGTGCTTGAATCCTCGGGTTGCACTGGTGATTTAAGGCAGCGTCAGGACGCGTCAGTCGCCTTAAGCAAAAAGTAGTTTCCCTGATGTTGCTTTTGCCTTTTTACCTCTTTTTCAAACTCAATGACCCGGAATGGGGGAGTAAGGGATCTGCCGGCGAAGCTCGGCCCGTTATCTAGTCAATGAATGACCAATTGAATGCACCCGGGACGTGCGTTGCAAATCGCCGGGGTTCAAGATTTCGCACGCTTATTTGTCCCTATTTGCCTACGGGGTCGATACTTGTTTTTCTCCCTTCTCATTTTTGCTATCTTATCTCATTCACCAGTAGCCCACATTCCGAGGGCAAAGCTATTAGAATCTTCATGTATGGCTGCTTTGCTTCACCTGCAGACTTCGGTGCTAGCGACTAAGTGGAAAGTGACCTCACTTTCGTCTCGCCCTCCCCTGACCGAAGCACTCACAATTCAGGCTATGGTGACTTGGACTCGTTAATTGGGTCATAGAGGTGTGACTTCATACAGTACTATTAGTGCTAGTATACTAATAACAAGCTTGAGATAGATGCTTGTGCAAAAATCATCGTATGAATCCCTGAAACGTCGTGCTCCGAGTCTGTTCAAGCACTACAAGTAATGCTCTTGAACACAGCAGCCAGCAGAGTAAATGAGGAACATGACAGGGACTGGTCTTCACGGGACTGCTCGGGAGCGTCTAGTCCTCGCGTCTTCAACGATTGGAGCTCTGTGGTAAGTATCACTCCCCGCTACGCTAACCGTGAATCCGCCAACCCCTTCTCATCTACAATATGGACTGACACGACTAGCTATAGCCTGTCAAATACTCGAGACCAAGATTCGACATGATGAAGAACTCAAGTTTGGCTTCTATCTCATCACATCATCCTTGGTCTTAAACACATCTTCAGCAACCACCAGAACCGGGACTCTTATCTTACATAACGTCTGACGGCAACCGTAGGTCTGATGTCCACCTACGATGATCTTGACGAGCCACGCCATAGCACACCGGGTGTTCTGGTCTCAAAACCAGATATCTTTTCCCTTGCGTCAAGACGGGCATTTTGCGAACGCCATTACCCGTGGCGTAGCAAACCTTGTCGATATGAACCCGGGCAGGATTTCGCATGGCCTCTTACCATCTACTCTATTCGGTCAAAGAACCTGTCAAAGGCGTGCCCTTCATCTCATCCACTAGTCACATCTGTCACCACAGCCATAGTTAATGAGCTATTGCAGACTGATCGATTTCTGTGGAACACCCGACGTCATTTCGATGCTGCTTTTCATATTGTAAGTTCATTTGCTTTGTTTAACTGATCGTTCATCTATATTTATCTCTCTTCTTCCATGGTATAACAGCGTCCAAATCACCGGGCCATGATTGATGAGCCTATTTAGGTCAAGCCCCGAAACGTGCCACCGTAGAATGCGGGAAAGCGCTGGTTAATTTTCCAGCATACCGATTTATTGACAAGTGTATATCCCTTCCCAAATTCGCAATTTGTTCTCTGTCAAAATGCAAATATCTCTTTGAGCTGGGCAGTGCGCTTCCTGTGTCGACATCCTGACATTGACCAGAGTAAGGAGTAAGATGTACACGCGGAAGGATGAGCTTCATACTGGTAACACGGCCGACCGGGGGTATTATGGGCGCTATGGTGTAAATTTTGTTCCTCAACTGCCAGTGAGTCACATCCACCACATTGCAGTGACGTTGACGTGCAACACATGGTACATAAGACAGACTCTGAGCCCTCGTTAAACCTCATGCACCCTTACTTGACCCACCACTTCTCCTAGTGTTGCCATTCCCCAGTCTCCATGCCGAAAATCAGACCGAAAGCCATTCTGTCCAGAGCAATCTTTGGGAAGACGTGGAAAGAGAGGAATAACTCGGACTACCTACTATACACGCGTGTGCATTCTGGAACAGTCTGCGATGACAACGACGATGACGGAAGCTCCGTCATCTCGAACTCGACAACGGCAACCGTCGACAACCAGCCAGGGACTGGTCGCTTCATCGACACGTACATCTTTCAGCCAATGGGGAGGCGCATCGAGAGGCTGGCTATGCGATTCACGATCGCGTCCCTCCACCCCGCCCGCATCGCACAGTATATCGAGGCGAACAATAGTTCACTCGAATTGGGATATCAAGATACAGTGACTTTACATGACGCAGTTGCTCAGGTTTGTACCTGGAGTCGGAATGGATCGACGGTTGTTGCTGGGATGAAGGGTCTCGTAAAGCAGACACAGTAAGCATCTGAGACTTGTACGCGGAAGGAAGGAATACACTCAACGTTCCTAGGTCAAACTCAATCGAAAGATCCGCATCTGCTCTTGCTGCGCTCATTCGTGTTTCCTTGTCTATATACCGTAGCGAGATCTACGTCAACGTTTCTTGCATCGAGCCCATATTCCAACTGGAAACACTCGCTGTATCTCCAGAAAAGAAATGGCTTCTTTTGTTGGTAAAGCTTGCAAGGGAAACTGTTGTCACTGTAAAACACCCTTGGCCCCAAAAATACTTCGATCCTGTCTTAGGGAAAGAAATTATGCAGCTATTGCCTTCACCCAAAGCTGCTCAGAAGTTACGTCAACGTCTTATACAGGTGTTGAAGGCATACAGGTACGCCCTCGATTTTCTTTGAATCTATAACAAACCAAGTAAACCTCATATCCAGATCCTACGGCTTTGATTCTCTTGAGTACACAATAGGAGAAGCATGCGTCATCTGTTCCGAAGCCATATCTACCTACATATCTCACTATGCGCGAGGCGACGCATTTATGCACATTCTGCAAACCGTCTATTTCGCTGTTATATTCGTTCTTCGATCTATTCACGAGCTGGCTATCTTCGCAGATATTACAAAAGACAGACATATCAAGATGGTCCTGCGAACGTTAGCTTGTTGGATGGACGCTATTGTGTATCGTTGCTTGTTTTATTCCACCTTTCTGCGGAGAACATTTGATATGGATCTACTGAAGAATAGCATTGCATTTCGCAGTCTGGCTCTTGTGTACGTACTCGTGCAATATTCCCGATGTTTCTGAGTTATATCAGTGAAGTTGATTTCTCCTATACTTCTAGGGACGACGAGACAAAACATTCGTTGCTACCGAAGGCATATAGGTGTGCCCGCGATATACTAGGAGTTATGGCGCTTCCCAGGAGGCATCGGGAGGCATCAGAATGGTACAGAGAGGCTCCCCCGGTCCAAACGCTCATTGAAGCAGCAAAGCAAAGGACTCGGCGACTTCTAACACCATCCGACGAGCTCGAAAGAGAAGTTTGGGGATGTGCATCGGAAGACAACAGCTTTACCTCGCAGACCAAAGTAGCCGCGGATCCTTTATGGCTTGGGCCTTACGACGTTGGAGAGGAATGCTGGAATCACTGGGAGAGCACACTCACACAAGCTCGCAAAGTGCAAGTTCCGGAGAATTGTTTGACGGAAGAATTCAGAGAGGCTCGAAGAATAGGGCTGGAACGTGATCCATATATTGATCTGAATGACTGGACGATGGAAACAAAATGGACCGCCAGGAACTGGGGCTATTATGAGCTACGTCACCTCTCGCGACATAAGTGGGGACAGTACCTCCGCTCGAACATGGATTGGGACTGGGACCTCGGATCGTGCATGAAGCGTCTCTTCAAGCTCGAGAAGCAGACTCGAGTAGGACCATCTCCGGATATGCAGACCCCACCGGCCTCAAGCTCTGGAATTGACGTGGATGCGGGGACGGAAGGGACGTTGAATATATCAATGGGAGAAGCACAAGGGAGCCTTCCCAGAGAGGTGAAAGTCACATACAAGACTGCGACGGGCGAGACCCAGTACCTGACGTTCGCCCCACTGTCTCCAATTCCGTGTAATACATCGGTCTCAGAACGCCCTTGTATTGTTGAGCCTTCCGCCAAAGATCGGTCCAGGAAAGCAAGGAAAGCGACTTTTGAAGGACGACAAGAGATCGATGATCCGGAGGCCGGTTCCTCTTCTTTGGATATATCACTTGACAATGCATTTGAAGATAGTTTGGTCGAGGAGACCCGTAATGACTACGGAGGGAAGGATATTGAGGTGCGGGCGAGAGGAGACGCTATATCAATTTGCTCGCTGGACTAGGGCCATATGAAGGGATCTTGCGATACCACGCATACCCATATGCACACTTTCTATGTTCTATGTCTGTCAGACTTCTTGTAAATACCGGAATTTGTGACGTACTGTAAATCATCGATATATGTGGATGTGGACAATGAAAATCAAAATGCCAGAATTGCTAGCTACGAAATAGAAAGGATTGGCATACCAATCGGCAGCCCGATAAGCACCAATGTATCAAAGAGATCGCCAAGAGGCGACTACTTCGGTTAAGTATGGTTAGCTGTTCTCCATCCAACCCAGCACTACGCAATGCCGGGTGGTGGCAGGTCGCAAAAGAAAGGCAGGGGATTGGAAGCCAGAGTTCAAATTGGAGTTTCACACGCGTATTTGTCCTTATTTGCACGTAGTCGATTTTTATTTTTTCTCCTTTTCTTTCAATCACCCAACAGATTACCCAACAGAAACGCTCTGAAATACATCTATAGACGTCAGAAAGATCAAATTCACCAGGAGCTGCATGAATTCTATGCTTCAGCTGGCAAGCACGCTGCCAGTGGGCGACAACGTCAACTCCAACCGTGACTCATCTTGCTATCCTCGAAGCTCGTTCAAGCCTTTCTCCTCCTCAGAATCATCAACACTAGCTCCCTTTGTCAATTCTGATCAAAAAACTCGATGAAACTCCGCTTTACCAAACACAAATGCAACTTGAAATACTCGTTAACTTGGTGAGGGGCATCTCATGCCCTGCTTATTCTCCCAATAGATGTGCACGGCTAGGAGTACCCTGAATCGAACTATGCGCTTCCAGTCTTTACAGATTGATAATCTCCGTGCAAAGGATGGTACGAAGTGGACATTGATCTATAGATTATTGACAGATAATTTTGCACCAGGTTTCCCGTGTTTCTTTCGGTTTCCTCGGCATCACCCTCGGCTGTGCTTCCTACATGATTTACCATAGGACGGCGGAGGGTTTAAGTTATGATGGGACTTCGTAAGCACTGATAGAACATATAGCGACGGACTATATAACTCTCACATTGCTCAACACGTATCGCAGCCGCTACAAAATAACACGCATGTCCGTTAGACTTTGTCTCGCTCGCACTGACTCTCTCAAACGGCGTGCACTCGGTGTCACCTTTTCCCTGGCTCATCCTCACAGATAATCACATTCCAGCACTGGGAAAATCTTGCGATAAGCTTGTCAGGCCGAGCCCCACCTCCATTGCATACGGTGAACCTCCGTAACAGGTTTATTTTGAGAACGGGAAGGATATCAACCCGGATTGTCTGCATAGGAAAAGATGATTAAGGATCTCGGCAGTGTACTCGAACTAGCTGCAAGTGCTCTCACTGATCTATATCACACTCCAAGCAATCATCACACATCAGAACTCCGAACAACAGCTTATCGGAGAGGAGGAAGCGATCACCTACCCAAGCTTTCAAAAGGCATCACCACTCCGTTCAGCGCCAGTCAGAGATCCTTCGAGCTCTCACACGAACTCTTGGTCTTCAAGGGCTTCATGAAGGTTTCAGCGCACGATGGAAGAGGACGTAGAGCGCTAATTCAGTGATCCGAGGAGCTACTATACTATCATCAAGGCAATGCTGAAACCGGGAGATGGGAAGCCCGTGTTCAGAGTGATCGTACCGCCCTGCGCGATCTCCACTTCGTTGGTACTGGAGGATATGTACCCGGCGTCTTATCTGTGGGGTCCTTTATACGGGCATTTTGAGGAATCGGAAAAGGAGGACGGACGTTCAGGTTCAGGGTCCAACAGCCAACAGCACACCAAAGCGTTAGGTGACTCCCAAGTCCTCTTTGAATATAGCAATGTACTCTGCTGACAATGTCTCTTATTTGTATGTAGTGGTGCACGACCTGATGAATAATATTTTTTTTTCACGGATCATCTGAGAGCATTTGGGTTTCTGCTGGCTTGCCTCCGTCTGTTATATCAGATTCTCTGCCGAAAGGAAACAATTTTGTTCAAAATGGAATTGCCTTCCATGCGGATAGCATTATGCGCAAATTATGGGCGCCCATATATCATCTTCCCCTGAGGCCGAGTCTGGACTCGGACTCACGTACCTGAGTGCTTCTGGACTTGGCAATGTCGAAGTGGACTCGAAGGCGCGGATGGCGCTGGAAAAGAGCTGTCTTCTATCAGGCAAGTAGACAGCACATCTCACCCCTCGTCCTTTGATTTCTTGTTGTCTTCTTTGATCCAGGCGATGTCCACATTCTTCATCCTGTGCATCAACCCGAGTAGAACAGGTATGTATACATAGCCCCGAGTATGAGATGAACTTCTTAACACAGCCTGACGAGGGTGTTGAACGCTGGCCATCCGGAAACTTCGTTCCGGTGTACAGCCATACTAAACGTGTCCATCAGGCGTGCGCTGATGGGTTCATATAAGAATGCGTTGAAGCCGCCTGCAGTCTTCACCTCCCCAATTCCAGCCACGTTCATACTCTTTACTCTCCATGCCAAAATTTAAGCCGAAAAAGCTTCTAATTCGAGTATTGCGTGGGAAGTCGAGGGAGAAAGAGGATGCTATGGACTACTTGTGTGTTGGTTATAAGCGCTTCCTCTTGGAACGGCATTCTCACACGACCGTCCGGGAGGACGATGACGATGGTGATTCGATGATGTCTATCTTGACAATGGAAACAATCGACAACCAGCCGGGTACTGGTCGCTTCCTCGACACGTACATCTACCAGCCACTAGGAAGGCGGATCGAAAGGCTGGCAATGCGCTATACAATCGCGTCCCTACATCCTGCCCGCATCGCACAGTATATCGAAGCGAGTCCATCCGAAGGGCCCGATTTCCGATGGTATACCTTGAATACCACCATTGCGAACCTTTGTCGCTTTGAATCGAATGGATCGACGATTCTTGCTGGGATGAAAGGACTCGTGAAGCAGACACAGTGAGTACACCAAGCTTCTCTGCGGAAGGAAGGAGTACACTCAACCTTTCTAGGTCAGACTCATTCGACATATCCGCATTGGCACTTGCAGCACTCATTCGTGTGGCCTCGTACATGTACTGTTGCGATATCTACGTCAACGTTTCTCGCATCGAGCCCATATTCCACTTGGAAACACTCGCTGTATCTCTCCCTTGCTCACATCCAGACAAGAAATGGTTTCTTTTGTTGGTAAAGCTTGCGAGGGAAACTGTCATCACAGTACAACAGCCTCGCACTTCCATATATCCAGATCCAGTCTTAGGGGAAACAATTTTGCAAATACGGCCCTCGCCCGAAACTGCTCAGAATCTACGGCAACGACTTATACAGGTGTTGGAGGCATACAGGTGCGAACTTGATTCTCTTTCAATCTACTACAATGCAAATTGATTTGATCAGATTCTACGGCATTAATTCTCTTGAGCACACTATAGGAGAAGCATGTGCTATTTGTGCAGAAGCCATGTCTACCTGTATAGGTGAATACGGACGAGGTGACGCATATATGCAGATTCTGGAAACCGTCTATTTCACTGTTATATTTCTTCTTCGATCGATTCACGAGCTGGCTGATTTCGCGAGATTTGCAGCAAACAGACATATCTATATGGTCTTGCAGACGTTAGCTTGCTGGGTGGACACTATTGTGTATCGTTGTCTGTCTCAGTGTACAAAAGATCCAAATTGGACGGAAAGGTTAGATTTCGATCTACTGAAGAACCATATTGCATTTCGCAGTCTAAGAGCTCTTGTGTACGTACTCGTGAGGCACTACCGTCATTTATTTGTTATATGAGTGAAGTTGATTCCTCCAGTACTTACAGGGACTTCGACACCAAATATATGTTCCTACAGAAGTCATACAAATATGCCCACGGTTTACGACTTTCGACTTCGTGCGAGGCCACACTTCCCAGGAGGCATCGGGAGGCAATTAAATGGCGCGAGGAGGCTCCCCCAATCCAAAGCCTCATTGAAGCAGCAAATCAAAGGACTCAACGACTTCTAAGATCATTCTACGAGCTCGAAAGAGAGGTGTGGGGATGTGCGTCGCAAAACAACAGCTTTACCTCGCAAGGCAAGATAGACGCGGACCTTTACTGGCGTCAACTTCTAAACTTTGGAGAGGTGTGGTGGAACCGCTGGGAGAAAACACTCGGGCGAGCGAGGACAACGCGAGTTCCGGAGAACCGTTCGACGAAAGAATTCAGAGAGGCTCGAAGATTAGGGCTGCAATACGATCCAGCGGACGAGAAAAAATGGCAGTATTACTTTGATAAGAGAAATTGGCCATGCTATGAGCTACATCGTCTCTCGCGACACAAGTGGGGACGGTACCTCTGCTCGAACATGGACTGGGACTGGGATCTCGAATCGTGCATGAAACGTCTCTTCGAGATCGAGGAGCAGAGTCGAGTGGGACCATCCCCGGGCGCGCAGATCCCGCCGGTTTCGGGACCTGTAATTGACGTGGATGCGGGACCGGAAGGAACGTTAATCATATCGATAGGAGAAGCACAAGGGAGCTTACCGAAAGAGGTGAAAGTCGCGTACAAGACGACGACTGGCGAGACGCGCTACTTGACTTTCACGCAACCTTGTAGTCTAGCACATCTTTCCGTCCCCAAAACCGAGCCTTCCACCGGAAACGTTCTAAGCTCGGCGGCCATGAAGCAAGACTCCGGCTGCAGGATAGGATCTTCCGATGTAGAGCAAGACGTTCAGAATCTGGAGTCCGGCGCCTCTTTCTCGGTTGCATCTCTTTTCAAGGAGCCTGAAGATACGTCGGCTGAGGAGTCCCACAATGGCTATGAAGGGAAGGATGTTGGATCTGATGAGGTTCGGGTGGGAGGAGACGCGATATCAATTTGCTCGCTGGACTAGGTCCATACAGAAAAGAAGGGAGATCGCGGTTGATCCTATGTATGTATCAGCGTTTGTCACCTCCATATGTTTGAAGGCGTTCAGCTTCCTACGAGCATGTATGCAGTATGATGTCGTACCTTAAACCAGCGATGTGCATTGTATTGTATGTGGACAAATACAATGGAAGTGACGGTGATAGTTAACACGTACTAGTATGAGGAAGTGTAAGAACATCAAGTACAGCCCGGCGAACATCAAAGGAAATCGTCAAAATTCGATTCCCTGAGGTTGAAACCTTTGCAGGGATAATCAGCCAACCTCGACGACTACTCACTTTGCTTTCGTTTCCGATTCGACCTTCGTTTTGTGTCGTTGACTCGTTTCCGAGAATAAGTAACTTCCGCGACGCTGCAAAGACGCGCGCCAGTGCCGCGACTGCATCTCGGTGCCACTTGACTCACCTCTCTCACCTTCGTTCGCTCTTATTTTGCGATGAACGCACTTTTTCTCTTATATACATAAACGAAAGTCCTCTCGACTGGTTCAACGACCTCTTTACGATCAACGATTAACGATCAAAGCAAAAGGATGGGATATACGAAGTTTTGTCTGCTTTTGTGCTATCGACGTGCTTGATGCTTGTGTCGGGACTCATTGGTGCGTTTCTGTATATTCTTCACATTTACATTGTCAGTTCTGATGGATCTGTGTAGCGCTATGGCATGAATTGATGTGGAGGTTCAACGTCACCTCGCAGATGTTTCCTTACGATAACCGCCCTCTCCAACATTTCACCTCTTCGTGGTTTGTACATACTTACCTTCCTCCCCATCCATAATCTCGCACAATTCCTAACAACGGACACCACACAGCACAACCACCTCGCCTACCCGCCCCTCGCCAACACATTCATGACCCTCCCCGCCGGCGGGAAAGTCACGACCGAGCTCGCATGCACCAAGTCCGCCACGACGCTCTTCTCCTCGACTAATGAGCGAATCCCGAACGGCAACGGCCCTACCCTGGCTCGCCCCCGACGGAGTATCACACGCGGGGGCCGAACGATTTCAAGGGCTATGCGCTCGCGATCACGCACCAGAGCGACGTGAGCAAGGTGAAGCTGGGAGACTTTACTGTGTTCAGTGTGAATCATACGTTTGTGTGGAATCGTTTTACGGATTTCAGTGTACCGGAAAGCATGCCGGCGTGTCCGGAGGGAGGGTGTATTTGTTCGTGTCGGTGAGCTCGTTTTCTATTTCTATATCTTCGTGAAGATATGTCGATTTTTGCTGACTTGACTCTTCGTTTGTTCAAGGCTGATGCGGGCAGCGAGCAAAGTAAGTCGCTCTTTCAAACATGCCATCCAGCCGGATCTGATTTTCGGTTTGTAGACCATATAAACTGTTTCCAATGAAATGTGACGGGCGCCACGTCCACGGTGCCCATCGCCACGAGCCGCGTCCCGCGTCGCTGTGGGGCGGACCCGGATTCCAAGAAACCGGACGCAGCGCCGTGGAACTGCACCTACGGCGCAAAGCAGCCATTCTACTGGTTGCAGAAGGAGCAGAACAACGTGCGTCTTTCTGTTTTACTGCTCTCTTTTTCTCGTCCATTAACTCCTCGCCACGCACACTTCCACAGATGTTCGAAGGCGAGCACGCGCCTCCATACTACCTCGACCTGTACGGCTTCGCGGACGGCGCGCAGGCGGACATCTTAGCGGACTCGCCGCTGCCGGTGTTTGACGCGCAGGGCGTGCAGACGGGGTTCACGACGCGCGGAAAGGATACGGCGACGACGGTGGTGGTAGTGACGCCGACGGGGACGAGCTGGCCGACGACGGTGGCGACGAGTGCGGCTGCTGCGGCTGCGACTGCGACTGCGACGACTTCGAGTGGGGGTGCAGGTGGTGCGAGCTCGAGTGCAGCTGCGCCGAGTGCCTCGAGTTTGAGTGTGAGCTCTAGCGCTCCTTCGTCATCGAGCGTGGCTGCGCAGCCGACACTAGTGCCAGGCTCGGGTTCAGGGTCTAGCAAACAATGGTGAGCAACACTTGCTTTCTTCCTTCTACGCGTGACTTAGTTTGCGCCACACACACAGCCATCTCCAACAGAGCGCGTTCTCGACACAGGGCCATTCGAAGCGGAGGCGGAGGCATAATTACAACAAGAAGCGGGAACTGTGGCGCTGAGCGTTCGTTTGCTCTCTATTTTTTCACTTCTCTGTGGTTTTGTTCTCTCTTGCTCTGAATCAGATTAGATACCCCCTTGATGCGTATATACCACTTTCCTCTCCGCACTCCGCGTTCTCATGTAGCTCTTCCTTATTTTTTTTTCCTTTCTCTTATTTTTTTCTGATACCACGAGGGTGCAGGGCTTGCTCGACGCTTGCCCGTCCCCCCTCGACTTTTACCGGCTCTCAAAGTCATGCTCCTATGCTGTAGCTGTACGTACGTAGATACACTCTTGTAGAAAGTTATTGTTATCGAGCTAGTGCTATCGATTTTTCTTGGTCTGATTGTGGTCCTTTTTCCTTTTTTTCTTCTTTTGACAGGAAGGGATGAGGTTGACTCGGAGAAACTTGAAGTGTGACACATGTATAGTATAGCCACCGTGCTCAAGTTCTTCACCGCTACCATCGTGACTTACGCAGTGAGGTGAACGTACTCTCTCTTCCAGCTGTGATTACCGTGATGGGCTCTGGAAAGTTTCTCTTGTCTCGCTATGGAGAACGAACTGGACTCTGGGTACTTTGTTTTCAGCCTGGGCCCAGGGTGTCGTCGACTGGCTTGTTTTTCGGCTTTGCTTCACGAGTCGAGGTGCTCGTGTTCGTGACTCGGACTCTACCTGGATACTTTGGCCTGTGAAGGATGGTATTGGGTGTAAGAGTGCTTGGGATGAAGGGCTGGGCTGTTCGTGTAGTTGGAGTCGGAACCTGCTCTTTTGGTCTCTCTGACTCCTAAACTCTTGGACTTGGACTCTTGGGCGTAAACAATATCGCAAGCGGCGCTCGATAGCAGCCTTGAGGAGTTTGTAGAAAACACCCTGGAGGAGGGTGCTGAAGTGGGGAATTTAGAGCGTACACTCGCAGTCGCCTTGGTGAGTAACGTTTCTGGGGAGTGACTTATGGGTATTATTGTCCTCGGAAGCTAGAGTGGCATGGCGTTCATCGAATTGGTGCCTAGGTACAGAGGTTAGTACGCTTATTTGCGCTCATGATATGGGGTAAAGTCATACTCACCTGTGTATTATGCGTATCTCGGGAAGAGGCACGTATGGGCTGGAGGAGGGAAACGGAGCGCACCAAGCTTGCGTCAGGCGACTCGTATAGCCTGCCCCGGGCCCGGGTATAAAAAGAACAGGTCCTTATGGACTCGAGACCTGGTCATTGAGGTATGAACTCTTATTTGTGCTAATGATATGGGGAAAGGATCTATGCTCACTTGTGTATTCTGAGTTAGTCTCCGGGCCCAAGTGGCAGGGAATGTCATAGTCCTGAATCTCCACTGCTGAGCAACCTTACTTGATGACTATCAGGTTATCATCCTGTGCATAACGAACGCCGTTGAACCAAGTCTGCAGAATTTGTTCTTAGAGATGGAAAGTCTACAAAACTGGGTGCCTGTAACACTGTCGAAGCCCCTGCACCTTTATACTGGGGATCAAAACTCAGAGCTAAAACTCGTCTACGTGCCTTTGCTACCCCAGTACACTGCATCGACTCCTCTAATTACTATCTTGGCTGATCAGAGGCTAAGCATTGTCGCGCCCGGGAGTATACTCGATTCCCCCTTGTCTCGAGATATCCACGAAGGGAATGGAAGATCAATCCAGCTATCTGTCTGATATTCTTCCTTCAGCTGTTACGAACAAGATCACGATGTAATATGCAGAAGAGAAGGGATATGAAGCAAAGAATACCAGTGTCAAGTCTCGTTATTAGTGAGTCCCTTTATTAGTAGCGCATTGGTTTAAACGATTGACGCGCAACAAAGGACAGGTTTGGTATTTGTGGTTTCACCAATGTGTGGTTGAAACGTGACACGGGGCGCGCCTTTGTAACTTCAGTCGCGTCCACCCTCGTCTCTTCCTTTACTCCCACCATCGTCTCATCCCTTCTCCTCCTTTCCCTTCCCCCTTCCGCAATCCAACCTCATCTTTAAACCATCTTGCCTCCACAAGCTGAGGCAGATATGGAACAGACTAACAACGCCAACGAGACTGCTCACGACAATCCGCAGTTTTCGCAACAGAATCAGAATGTAAGTCTTTGTGCGTCGAGCCGTCCGACTTCCCCTTTACTAAGTAATGTCAACAGCCACTCGGGATCGATCTCACACAGAATCCGCAGGAGCGTAAACAGACGGTCGCCGCTGCATGTATGGCAGGCTATCAAGGCGAAACGCTTACTTTGGTACCTCCTTCTCCCGCGCATAGTCAGGGAACCGCAGGTCCCCTCAATCAACTCCCTGTATATCCTCATCAACCGCCAGGTCTTTTCCCTCAGACTCTTTCTCGACCGCCTCACAGCACCGACTATGTTGGGGTTGCAGGCATGGGACAACCCACTATGCAGCAGCAGCAGCATCGAACGACACACTTCCCTTACCCTCCAACAATGCAGCATAACGCTATGCCAACTCAGTATATGCAAAACCCGGCTGAATCGATGCCTGCACCTCAGGTGTACCAGGCGGCTGCTCATCATGGGCCAGCGGTGATGATGCCTTCATCTGTCGTGAATCAGTACGTCGGTGCGCACGCTGGACATCCGGCTCAATCAGTGAACATGCCACAAGCGAGTCACATGCCTCCACCTCAACACGTCGGGCCTGGCGCTTTACAACATTCATCACGGGTCCAGGACCAGAATGTCGCCCCGGGTGCCGCGCAAGCATACTGGAAGGCCGACGAAGCAGTGAAATTGCAGCCTCCTCCGCTTCTAAGGATGACATCATTATGCACTCACTTGGTTCAGAGGTTGGGGAAGCACCTTCAGGAGGAGGGCGAGCGAGATAGAGAGCTGGAACGAGATACCCTTGCCTTTCTGAAAAGCACTTTGGATGCCTTACACCAGGCGAAGGCCGCTGACTTCCAAAACAACGTGCCTGGATATAATGGCGCGCAGCAGGTAGCGCAAGGAGCACAGCAGGCGACATGGGCAAGACAGCAGACAAACGTGCCCCCCCAGGCTCAGATGCAGCAACCTGCACCTCCGCAACGACACTACGCCCCGGCAATCGCAAGGACTACCACCCAAGCACGCAAGTCTGCGCCTCAGCCTAGGTTCCAAGTCCCCCCGTCAGATGCGAAATATCCAATCGCTCCCGAGCACTTTTATTGGCCTCCACCGGCTCCGACCCCGCAGCCTGAGCTGCTACAAGGTTCAAGCCGACAGCCAACTCAACACCAAGCTCAGCAGCCTCTGCCTGTGTTGAAGACCCGCGCCCCTCAGAGACGTGCAACCAAGGGAAAGGGGAAGGGAAAGCGCAAAGCAGACATCATAGACTTGACGAGCGACATTGAGCATGATGCAGGCGAGCCTGCGGCCAAGCGATCGAGGCCGTATCTCGAGTGGCACGGCCCACGCCCAGCCCCGCCCGTGCCAGTTGCTCAGGTCCCAGTAGCGCATCCTCAGGCTGCTGTCCCATCCGCGATGAACGCCGAAATAGTTAAACCTGCACCCGTCAAGAGTGTTCCCGGCCCGATTATCGCATCCGATCTCGATTTCCTTGGACAGCAGGAGAGGCCTTCGTCGACACCTGGCATGTCTAACATGTCCAGTACTGTGCCTAATATGCAGCGTGAATCCTTCAACGACGGGCGCACATCGGGAGCTCATACTGAACATCTACGTCAGAGTGTGCCAGTTATTCCATCTGGTCCTTCCGCTCTTGTCGTGACACCCTCTGAAGCTCCGCAGGAGCCTGCGCCAGCAATGCTTGACGGAATCTCAGAGGAGTTATTGGCTGAGCAACTGATCGATTTCTGTAATAAATTGCCTGGAAGACAACTTACGGACAATATGGGGAACAACGTGTTTTCCCCCGTGACTGGTGTTGAAGAGCGCACCACTCCATCCGACTCGACACTGGCCACCTTGTCAACGTCAGAAGGCAGTTTGTCGGCGTCAGAGCCTATTTTACCTCCTCCAGTAGACGTTTCTTCTGCATCATCAGCAAGTATCCAAGACGGGACATCGGTAGAACCAGAGTCATCGAACAATTTTCTGGTCGCTCCAGCTAACGCCATTGACTACACAATGAATGGCCGCGCACTCTTAGAAGAGCTCTATTCGAACGATGATCCGCTTGGATATGTTCAAGACAATATTTTCTATTCTGCCACTGATAAATAAGTGATGTAACATGTTTCCACTCCTCCTTTACACCACATATAAATGTGCTACCGTCTCTCTTTCACTTTGCAATACCTTATATCCTTTACTCTTTCTCTGTATCTTTCCGTTTCTGAAATTGGCTCTATCATCTCTGCCGCTGTCTTATTATACTAGCATGAGGACATCATTTGGTTTAAAGCTATCTTGTATATCATGCAATATTATTTCATTGGACGCTAATGAGATCCGTTATTGGTTTTATTTATTGACACAATTATTCGGAGGTCGTATGTTATATGAATGTGCAATGTACAAAAGGGCAAGTAAGGTGATATGACTCAGCTAGTACTAATAGCTTTTTATACACGTTTCTCGGGCTTCATCTCTTCCATCTACATCCCGCTGACTGCGAATTTGACGATTCTTACAAATCTATCCTATTATCCTACCATTGCATTAAACCAACTTGCTTGATAATTGTGATCTGCAACGCTGCCCTTTTGCCTCTTCCTTTCATTCACAAACAGTTTAGATTAGTTTCCCTGTTCCGTGTTGTTATAGCAGGAACCCCAGGGGTTTGGTTTAAACCAAAGACAGGAATTCCTGTCTTAGTAAACATTAAGTAGGCTTTGAAGTTTGTTTGATGTATATGAAGTCTTAATTAAGCAAAACCTTTATGAGCCTATGGATGAGTTGTACTGCTGCTAGAGTCTTGTTTTAGAAGTTTAGGAGTTTCTTATTATGGAAGCTTGAGCATTGAGGGTTCGAGTCGTTCTTGTGTTTGTAAAGTTAATTTTGTTGGTTTCTATTTCAAGTTACTACTACCTACTATAATTCCTACCAAACTGCACGAAACAATTGCTACCGATAATTAATACCTACTAAACTTACTACTGAACTAATTTCTACCAGGGTTAGTACCTACCAAAATTACTACCATTTGACAGGATTTCCTGTCTTTGGTTTAAACCTAAGCTCCTGGGGTTATTGACTTGGCGCCTTCGTTGCAGTCTTGTCCGTTTTATCACAGCCGCTCGGTCCGAACGATTAAATAAATGGAGTGTTGCGTTCTGGTCCAGAGCTATATTTTCATACTAAAAGAGACGGTGAGGCAGATCGAATACGTACGAAATCTTGATGATTTTACAAAGCTTCATCGTACATAAATGATTTACTCGACGACGTATTCAAAGGTGTGGCGATGCAGTGTAGACACACTCTTAGTAAGCACTGCACCCACTGGCACTGCGACACGACTTGTCGCATTAGTTTAGTCAAATCCCGAGGGCTTTAGCTCAGAATACTCAGAGGAATTAACAAGCTTTCCTCGGGTTCAGAATATCGAGCCTAGCGATTCATAAGCTGACTCAGCGATTGTCTACCCAATATTCGTATCATCCTCATCGTAGCTAGGTGGCTGGGTGGCTGTGTCTGCTCCCTGCGTTTCGATATCCTGATGTGTTCTCCCCCCATTTATACGAAGCACCGCTCTCTTTAGATCTTTCACGTGATTGTTCAAATCCTCGAGTTTTCGTCTATGATTGTTAACGTCAGTTTTATCTTCTGAAGTGTTCTAATGTGGTCCTCAGAAGGAGATGCTTACGATAAAGTGTCGGTTGCTGGGCTCCTGTGTACCTTATCGTCGTTCTTCGACAAGGGATAAGGAACAATGATCTCTTGACTTCTGGCGTTCGCATAAAATCTTGAAGGAGGAGACAGCGAATGGATGCGGTGGCTGGTTAAGCTCCTTGAAGCCCAAAATCGTCGATAGATGGGCACGAGGAGCAAGAGAACAACGCCAAGACCAATCACAGTCCCTACTGTAATTTCCACAGTGGTCATAGTTCTGTCTGATCGGGAGCTGAATTCCGTCGTATTTGGGATCTCTGTGATGGTCGATGTTGCGAATGTCGATGTCAGAACTATGGAAGGCAGTAAGGAAGTCGGAGCCGTGGACGTAATTGCAGGAGTTGATGTGAACCTATACGGCACACGAGGTTAGTAAAAGATATTATTCATAGATACTCTGGTACTCACTCTACAACGACCAAGTTCCACGTCTGTGTCACGGTTGAAGGATTACGAGATCTCTGTAGCATGATACTATGCGGATCATTGGGGTTCGTTATGTTCGCTCTGAAAAACGTGAACAGCCCTTCCTCGTTCATCGATTTATCCATTTCATCGAACATAATTGCTGTATGAGTGTTGTCCACGGTGACGTTAATATCGGCATTGAAGTTGCTCAGGTTCGCCAGACACGAGACAGAAGTAGGACCTGAGGGCAAAATATCAATCTTCTTCCCGAACGTTCCAAAATTTAGAAGGAGATGGAACGCTACTCACCATGAAATCTGAAGAATAGTCGAGGATCGTGCCAAATCGTAGATGCCTCCTGATCAGATTGCCCAAACGGACGCACTACCCACTCATTCAAACCATCGGCGAGCCCAGGGAGATACTGAATAGCCGTAAGATTTGTCGACTGCACTCTCGTGATGTTTATCGAGCCCCACACACTGTGAAGGTGAAGTAAAATGTTCAACGAGACTGACAGACAGAGACGCGAGCTCCTCGTCACTCGATTCATGCGCATGCTCCTACTCAATCCAGTGACGAAAGAAGGCTGCTTCAAAAGAGGGACAAAACGAGGTGAGTAAACTAATCGATAGACTGTCAGAAAGTGTTTACTCGGTGGTCCTGCTCACCAGCAGCAACTTGAATTGTAAGTAGACACCTGTATGTGATGTGTCGGTGACAGTGGATACAATCGTCGAGTGCAGGTTATAGAGACTATCGCCTATCAGCAGCGTAGTGCGCTAATCACAGGGAAAATGTGATGAAGAAGATCATGATATTTGGCTAGCTGTCACCGAAACCACAAACAAACATTCCGGCGAGGACCAAAGCCCTGTGGCGATGCCCAATGTCATCAATTCCATCGAACTGGACATCGGATCATTAGGCGTATGCTCATTCTTAATATCAAGTCTAGGGTTTGCTTGGCAACTACAGTAGCACAGCAACTAGAGTGTCGTTCTGGTAACAGATCTTTCACATAGACGCTCAGAATCACCTACAAAGGATTCACCATCATTTTATGGTTATACATAAGAACACAGCTGCGAGTTGTTGGCGCCCAGAAAACCCGGAGTAATCAGAGCATGCCGATCGGCAAGTTCGTGTCGAATCCGTGCCCATATACATATGTATGTCGTTGTCGAATTTGGCAAAGGTGAAGACGAAGGCTTTTCGTGCGGTAGATGGTCCGCATATTCATTAACACAGTGGTGTCTTGTGTCAATATGATGTCAATGGTACTGTCTGGAACTCCTGTCAGTGTCGGCATCCACAATATCGAGGTCACGGTCCTCGCAGAGTTTACGGGCGTGTCAGAGACGCATCAAACAAGATGAAACGTCCCCTAGACACAGATCATTGGAATGTGAGCTCTAAGTCGACGTCGATCGTAGCATTTTCGTTGGCAAGCGTCGCCACAAGTTGTGAAACAATGACATCGTAACAGTATCACCTCAATAAACGCCTGCACTACCCGCAATAGTTAAGGAACGCACAGATTAGCGCTTTGCGCCACGAAGGCCCCCCGGCTGAATGTACTGGTAGTAAGCAGACAAGTGTGTAGCGATGAGCGCAAGGGGCGGGTCCTGTCCGCCAGCGAAGCTCGAATCGTAGGTACGCGTCTGACTGCCATCGGCCCTTCTGCGCGCTAATGCTCGAGTTCCAAGGTTTATCGCTCGCGTTAGCACCAGAAATACCGTATCTCGTATTTCGGGTCAGAAGCCACCTGCTTTGCCGAACACACTGGTCGACCTCGTCCGCTTCGCTTCTAGTCCCTGATCCTAAGTACCCATGGTTACCCTTGAGCACTGTACTAGCGAGAGGAAGATGTCACACTCGTCGCTGCCTGTCGGTGATAGGGTGAATAGAAGAACGAGAGTTACTTGGGGGAAGGGGGGGGGGGAGTCCAAATGCCCTGCAAGTAGGTCCACGCCAAATTTCCGTTTTGAGCCTTTGAGCCTACCCAGCGAGGGCGCAGTATAGTGAAGAGTTTTCTGCGATATTCTGATACTTTCCGATTTGGTGTGGAAGGATTTGGGCCTAGCCAGCACAGGACAAATACATGCTCGAAAGTAGAGGAAGTCGGAAAGGAACCAGTCAGTGTTGCAGTTCGTCCAGGGTCAAGTCCGGATATCGATAAGACGCGCCGCAGATACCTTCGGACAAAAGGATGACGTCGTAGCATAGTGTAGATGGAGTGGTAAAGATACGATCGATGACAGACGGAGAGCCAAAGCCTTGTTCCTCGCGTATGCGGTGGGATCAAAAAAGAAGGTTAAAATCTTCGCAAAGCAAGTCGAGAAAGCATTGAGCTACAGCGGACACTTGTGTCCCCAAGTACGCGATAGGAGAGAAGACCAAAGGACTTATGAGCGCCGGAATGATAGGCAACTATGAAGGTAAAAATGAGCTACGGAGCCGGTCAAGTAGATTTAGGACTCACCCGTTCCATGTACGTTTTCTTACGCACGACAGTAATAGCTTTGAATGCCAGAACCATTCGATACCATTGTTGAAGTACCCGAGAACTTTCGCATGGGTGATAGTGTATACTCCTTCCAAGGTCTTAGGCACATAGCTCATCAAGAGGAAGATCTCTTCTGCCCGTGTGTCTCCGCGGCAAGTCATAGCATCAAAAAGTGAATTAAGTCAATATTTGACTGAACAGACTCATAGCGATTGAAGATGAATGATAGATGGAGGCCGGAAGATGTTTGGTATAAAATTGAGCGGAACAAGAAAAGGTCTTGAAAGAGCGATGTTGGATGATGCAGCGAAGGCATCGAACCCCAACGTATGGTGCAACTGGAAGCTCTAACGAAGCAGCGAGTGCCGGGACGCAAGACGAAGTTTCTCTTGATGGAAAAGATCACAAAAGTAAATCTTCAACCCGGAGCCACTGTCTGCCAGAGCAATCGGGGTGGGGGGAAAAAGACCTCGACTACCGCTGAGCTGGCCAAACGAACGCACAGTCGCAGTGGAAGCTGGATCACCATCCGGGAGTTCGTGAAGTTGCTCGCTGTTGTCCAATCCGATGATAGCAGAATACTCCTTGTCGTCACACCTGCGAGGATGTTTCGAATGACTACGAAGGTGGACATCCGCCGTTGCTTCATCATCTTTTTCCGCATCCTATCACGCACTGCCAACCGCACGTCGCGCTTCAACCTCCTTCCCAGGGTTCGCCTGACGGCTCCCTTCCCTTGTAGATGACAAATAAATTACTAAATTAGTGTTTGAACAAACAAGACATAACTTAACGGAAATGGTAAGGGAGCCGTCAGGCGACCCCTGGCACAAAACATTTAAGCGAGCGCCCGCTCGCCGTGGGGTAAACAAAAGAAAACTTACCCCGCCACGTCCAAAGTAAGTAATGGGCCCGCCGCTTTTGATGGCGGGCTCAATAACTCCGTTAATACATTATAAAAACCTATAAAACTTCGCATACAAGGTACTTGACTTATTCAAGCGCATATTTAACATCAAATATCTTGCTATTGTGCAAGACACTAGTGTAATGGATTGCATTGAGAGCAGTGCTTTCTGCACTCTCATTTATTTTATCAATGACGTATTTTACTTAGAAAGCTATCAAATAATGCTTAGAATAGTACTTGTAACATATAGCAAAAGAAATGAAGTCTTTTGAAAATCATCTTGTATAGTTATTGAGCCCGCCATCGAAAGCGGCGGGCCCATTACTTACTTTGGACGTGGCGGGGTAAGTTTTCTTTTGTTTACCCCACGGCGAGCGGGCGCACGCTTAAATGTTTTGTGCCAGGGGTCGCCTGACGGCTCCCTTACCATTTCCGTTAAGTTATGTCTTGTTTGTTCAAACACTAATTTAGTAATTTATTTGTCATCTATAAGGGAAGGGAGCCGTCAGGCGAACCCTGGGAAGGAGGTTGGTCGCGCTTGCCCTTCGGTCCTCGCTTTTTGCCTTTGTCGCTACGCACCGCACGCTCAGATGCAGCCAGCCCGTCGCCATCAAGGAACCTGGGTTCCTCCTCGTTTATCGAAGCCCAATGGATCTCATCGGACTTCATATTACAAGTAAGCGACTGAAGGCTCGGAACTGAAAGACCGTCGGAATGGTTGCCAATAGGAATGTCGTCTGGCCAACCCTGCAGTTTGACACCGTGTCCCTTGACGACCTTCGAGGTGTAGTTTACCCATTCCATTCTTGTATGCTTCACCCCAGTTGTTTGCCCTTAAGGAGTATCACTGAGATTGCATCCCAGAGAAGAAGGAAAAAAAGGCTCACTAAGACTGACTTTGAGTGACTCCCGGCCTGTAGCCTTCAACTCTAGCTTGCGCAATCTCCCGTTCGCATCCAAGGATTTGATGCTAGTCCGTGTATTGCCCTCCATCTTCGTGATGAGTTCTTGAGGCGTTCGCTCATAACTGTCCTGCGAGAAGCCGTCGAAGATTTATCGGCGAAATGACAGGCAGCGCTCGCGTGCATTGCATCCAAGCGTACGATGACAAGCAATGAAGGTGTGCCGGAGCGTGACACCATGTCTAAAGGCTTATTGAGGTCAACGTAAATCATTTGTGAGAAAGAGTAATGCTGTAGCAAAACTCACATTACCCTGAACCTGCTGCGCCTCCTGACTCGCATCTTGGGTTCCAAACGTATCACCGCCTATCCGAATGGCGTACTAGCTCGGAGTTCACGTCGGACGTGAGGGCACTGCGCCTGTTGTAGCCGCGATCCCGACCCGGCGTTCTTCCATTGCCAGTGACTTTCTAGTCTCCTTGAGCCTTCTGACCGATGCATACAAGGGTAAGATACTGTCTGCACGATGAGCACCACGGATAAGAAAGACTACCGCAGGCATGCGTTCGGAGGTGGAAAGAGAATGAAAGTACGGGAATGAACACGAAGATTTTTGCCGAATGTTTGAGCAAAATTTGTACTCCTTCACCGTGATCATGTTCGGGTCGGGGTAAGCTGGAGACTTCATGGCAGAGGCTCAAACAAATGTCAGTGGACAACTTGAACAAGATGTCATGTCAACATTCAACGACTGTAAGGCAAAAACAAGTGATTTACCGGATAGTGGGTTTCGGAGGCGCTGATCCCTCCCTTCACGAACCAGACGGCCTCGAGTCGAGCCTGCGTCTGAGTAGCTCTAGCGAAACACTTGTTGGAGGACTTCATAGTCGACCTCAAGCACGACTGTAGCGGATCCTTGCACAAAATATCGGTGCAACTTCTCCCGTGAAAGAGGTGTCCACTTCAGGCACAAAAAACCATGGCCAATGACAATTGCCTTGCGTATTATCTTGGGGACCTTAACCTCAATTCTTGAAGATACAGATTGTCCCGCCCGCTTCATCGTAAATCGCTGCAGCTGTTGGTTGCTTTTGCCGACATGCGGCTAGTCCGAGGTACCAAATTGGTCGCTGCATGTCGTTAGAGTACCACGACTGCGAGTGCTGTAGACGAGTGGCTATTCCAGATAATCGAATAACCCAGGATCCTTTATGGCAAGGTAAGTAAACGGAGGACCCGTAAGTTGAACGCACTACCATTGATGGTGACCGCAACCGGCGTACGTTGAGCGGCAGCGTCGAACGTCGGACACGTTGTTTGTCTTTATTTGTCTACCACTGGTGTTATAAAAGCGAACTTGTTCATGCATAAGTCAACTTTTTCAACTCTACCTTTGTCTATGATTATATGTTCAACAAACAACCTAATGTTTCCATTCATAATACCGACATCATGCTCACCTCTGGATAGTGGGCTCAGCTGTGACCACAGCCTCTGACTGCTTGGTTACGACAAAAAATACAACGTCTTCTGACTACAACCCGCCCTTGTATCTGTACACGACTGCGGGCTCTGCTGTGGGTTACACAGCCTCCGATTGCTTGTTCTCTCTAGAGACACCAGCCCAGTATAAGACAGTGTTGAAGTCATCGTTCACCCTCATACGCTCCATCTTACCCTTATCTCCAGCGTGTTCGTAATCCTCCACCTCTATGCCAAAATTCAAGAGCATTTTATCAAGAGTGATTCTGGGAGAGGCGAGGCAGAAAGAAGATGGCCTGGACTTCTTGTGCGCTGGTTTTGAGCGTCGCATATCACAGGCGCCCTCCCACGCGTACCTTGGGAGTGCTGCGAATGACGGCGAAGACGACAATTGTTCCATCACTTCTATCTCAACTACCGCAACGGCTGGTAACTTGCCAGGGACTGGTCGAATGATCGACACGTATATCTATCAGCCAATGGGGAGGCGGATCGAGAGATTAGCAATGCGTTTCACGATTGCGTCCCTCCATCCTGCCCACATTGCGCAGTATATTGAGGCTGATAATACAAATTTTTCTTCTAGTTTCCAGGATCACTTTACACTCAATGACGCCATTACAGCTGTTTGTCGAGGTCGAAATGGATCTACAGTCGTTGCCGGGATGAAGGGACTTGTGAAGCAGACACAGTACGCACCTCGTGCTTCGTCGAAGAAAGGAAGACTAATTAATACATTCCAGGTCCAACTCAATTTACAGAACCGCATCAGCTCTAGCAGCACTCATTCGTGTGTCCTTGACGGTGCAGCGTAAAGAGATTTATGCCATCGTTGCTCGCATCGAGCCTATATTCCATCTGGAAACGCTTGCCGGATCTCATGCTTACTCAGATCCAGAGAAGAAATGGTTTATTTTGTTGGCAAGGCTGGCAAGGGAAACTCTTGTCGCCGTAAAAAGACCTTCGTTAGAGGAAGCCCTCGATCCAGTCTCAGGGAAAGAAGTGTTGCAACTATGGCCGTCGCCAGAAACTGCTCTACTCGTACGACAAAGACTTAAACAGGCATTGATGGTTTACAGGTGTTCCCTTCATTCTCTTTTAATCTATGGTAAACCGTCCTGACCTCGAGTTTAGATCCTCCGATCTTGATTCCCTTGAGGACTCGATAGGCGAAGCATGTGCCATCTGTGCAGAAGCCGTATCTACGTGCATAGATAGTTACGCTCGAGGCGACGCATATATGCACATTCTGGAAACCGTATATTTCACTGTCATTTTCCTCCTTCGAGCGATACACAAGTTGGCCAATTATGCGAAAATCACTTCAAACAGACATATCTATATGGTCGCACAAACACTAACTTCTTGGATTGACGCTATCGTGTGCCGTTGTCTATATGCTGTTGAAACTCGTCGTCTGGGGTTTGACTTGAATAAGCTTAAGGCCAAGCTAGTGTTTCGAAGTTTGGTCCTTGTGTACGTGTCAGTGATATTTCTGTCATTCCAGTAATGTTAATTACTCCCGCATGTATAGGTGCGGCGACAACACATGTAGGCTACTGCCACAATCACTATGCCTACTTGATCAGAAGGTGTCCTTGCACACGGACGTTTTGCCGAGAAGGTATCGGGAGGCAACAGAATGGGACAGCGAAAATCTTGTCGCTCAAGAACTGATTAAATCAGAAAGCCAAAGAACTCGGCGTCTTCTGAGGTCATTCGACGAGCTTGAAAGAGAGGCTTGGGGACTCTGTAGAGCGCAAACCTGCATGTCTGTCTTACCAATGAAGACTGATGCAGATCAAAACTGGAGCTCCCTTGATGATTTCGGAGATGAATGGTGGGATAAATGGGACAGCACACTCGGACGAGCACGGAAAGTGCAAGTTCCGGTGAACTCTTTGACGGAAGAATTTAGAGTGGCTCGAAGACTGGGGTTCGAATGCGATCCTGAGGATGGGGAAGAGTGGCGATATGAGTTAATTGACAGACATTGGGTCCATTATGAGCTCCGTCGCCGCTTGCGACACAAATGGGGACAGTACCTCCGCTCGAACATGGACTGGGACTGGGACCTCGGTACGTGCATGAACCATCTATTCAAGGCTGAGAAGCGGTCTCGGGCTGGCCCATCCACGGCTACGCAAAAATTTTCGGCTGCAAGCCCAGCGATTGATGTGGGCTCGGACTCAGAAGAGACTTGGAAGATAAAGGCAGAAGAAGCACATGGGCTCCTGCCGAAGAAGGTGAAAATCACTTACAAGACAAAAGATGGCAAAACGCAGTACATGTCGTTCATTCCCGCACCGTCTAGTATCCCAAGCTACCAATCGATCTCCGAAGCCGCTAGTTTAGCAATAACCCCAGGAGCTTGGTTGAAACCAAAGACAGGATTTTCGACAATTTTGGTAGAAATTCTTGGTAGAAATTGTAATATTGGTAGCAATTGTTGGTAGTTAATTAACCTTTGGTAGTAATCGCTGGTAGTAAGTGATACTCGTGGTAGTAATTTGTGGTTGTCAAATGCCGCTGGTAGTTACTCAAGTTGCTGGTAGTGATTAATTTATCTTGGTACTTATTATTGGCACAAACTACGAGTCTGGTTGAAATCGTTGGTATTAACTCTAATATAATTATTCTGGTACATTCACAGGTAGTATATCTACATGTAAAGGTGCAAATGAAAGAAAGAAAAGCCATTAATGGGCTTATATGTAGTATTCCATGTCCGAGTTTAGGGTGGGTCTCAATTAGTAGCAAATTACTATATCTGGCATACCCGGCATCGGTAACTGTACACAACCGGGAACTTGAACCGAAGTAAGCAAATTTCTCAAAGTCCCTTCGTCGCCTCCCTTCGTCTGCCTTCCTCCTGTCTATCCTCCCGCCTGTCCTCCCGCGTTTCTCAATCTCCGACGACTTCCGCCTTCGGTGTGATCCATGTCTGCGCTCTTGAGTGCCTCAACAATATCTTCCTTCATCTACCACCAAACGAAAGCAACTAGAGCAGCATCGGAGAAGGTTAGGCTGGAGGGTGGCCCCGGTCAGGAGAGGAGGTAGGAGATGTGGGAGGTTGCAGTGCGCGTTATGCGGGGTATTGGAGGTTTTGTCGCAGTAGCTTGATGAGTAATGGTTAACATGATCATTGCTCCGAATTCAATCTGACCTGAGGTATGCAGCAACCAAGCGAGGAGCAGGTGCAGGTGCTGATACAGCTATGCGATGCCTCAACGGACGATCAAGTCAAAGTGAAATGCATTGGCGCTTTGCAGTGTCTCGCCATGCACCCGACGTCAATAGAAGCCAAATGGGTTCGTTCTTTTAATATGTAGTATTATTCCTCAACTTCATTTGTTTCCGGTTGTCATTACTTACCTCCTCAACCTCACCTCCACTCCCCATCCGCGACACTACTGCAGAGCCTATCCTGCAGGCCGCTTCCTTGCCCATCAACATTTATTCTGACGAGAACCAGCCTTACGACGTCAACTTCAACAAGCCATCTACTTGTCGTCATTTTTCTCGGGTATTATCGACAGCGTGCGCCGTGCTGTATGGAGTGTGGACAGGAAGAAAGAGGTGGACGTGCACCGTGGGCAGGCCGAGGAAACTTGTAGATTATTGTAGAGTATTCATGTATTGGTATTAAGAGTATAATGATAATAAATAATGATGTTATTCACTGGTAGTAAATATTGGTAGTATCTACAGTTAATACTGATACTGTAAACTGGTAGTAATAGAAGAAACGACCTGCAATTACTACCAAAATTGTCGAAAATCCTGTCTTTGGTTCGAACCAAGCCCATGGGGTTCCTGCTTTTCTATCTACTCCTCTATTGGAATACAATAAATTATGGCCGGCACTGGTGATCAAGATCCTGCAGCAACTATCAATAATGCAGGAAAAGGTATGTATGTTTTCATTCAGCTTCAGGCAAAAATGCTTAGAAAAGACCAAATGTTCCTCAGACCTATCATCTACGCTCCTTTCGAATTTGTTTGCAAGTATTGCCAACTACAATGCCGCATTCCTTTTGCCCCCATCCTCACCCACACCCACACCTGCACCCGTTCTTGCTGCAACAGTGTCCTCTGCCGAACACACTGCTGTCGGCATAGGGCTCCGCAACCGTACCGTAATTACGAGATACGGTACGGTTACGGGACGGGACGTACCGTACCCGTAATTGATTTCGACCACTTGAAATACGGCCCATATGAATACGGGCCGTACCCGTATTTGAAAGTCGAAATTACGGCCGTATACGGTTACGGCTTTTAACTACCATATAAGGTATTTTTAAACTGCATTTAGACTTACTTTTCCCCGATTTGTGCCAGCACGTGACAAGTACTAAGCGTCCGTTGACAACGACATCGACAATTCCGAGCCTCAGGACCGTGACAGTGTCGACGCAACAAATCCTTAAGATTTTAGTAAGACACCAGTATGTGTTTGCGTTTGCTTACATTCTGAGGCCTTATCACGATTTCTGATACTGTTTTCTTGCGTAGGGTGATGTGCAAGAATCCATATTTGCTGCGCTCATGGCGACCGGGGAGTCTGCTGAAGAACGTCGCGAGTGATCGCTTCCGACAGATGAATCAGTACCAGCTTGCGAACTTGCTACGCTCACTCCGTCAGCAAATGTCGTGCTCGCGCTTTCAGATGTCGCAGGACTACGGCTTTGCAAAACTCAGCTGATACGAACGTCAAATGCGTCTTGAACATGAATGGCTCCGCGAGCGGTGGCCATCTGAGAGACAAATTGCTACATGTCTCGGACGAGGCCAACATCGTGCCACCCGAAATGCGGTTGCGCCCGCTATTGTATTTTTCATTAGGTCAATTAGATAGGAACAAGTGAGTAAATTGACCCGCACCTTCTTCAGTTGTAAGCTTGACTTGTTGCACTCAGTAGTCCAAGGAGCAAGGACCTTTTCAACGAGCTCCAGTAGTACAGCAGTTGCGGGATTGCAGGATGCAAGACTCCTCTGGTGCTTGCTGTTACGACCGTCGGGAATTGTAGCGGGAAACAGTTTCGGGAAACTGGAATTCGCGACAAGAACCCGCGTTCGGGAATCTGGATTCGCGACTGGGAACGAGCGTGGGAATTCAGGCGGGAAACGCGCGGGATTCTATCCAGGCGCGTCGCGGGATTCTCAAGGCCAGCTAGGACTCTTCACTGCTTCGAACGTCAAGTAAGCGGATCCCTAAGGAAGCACTCCACAAGTAAGTATTGTGCAACTAACTACACAGGAGAAAAGAGAGAGATCGCACCTAAGGAAGCACTCCACAAGAGGTCAAAAGTGGGGTGCTCCTTACGATGCCTACAGCTATTTATCTACTTCGTAAAGACTGTATAGTTAATCTACGCTAAGTGTCCTTGCGCAATGCGCACCTATCTACTACAAACGATACATGCTACGACCGCACTGCTAGGCATGTCTATCCCGTCTCTCCAGATGGCTACGGCCTGTCCGTGGACGTCAGCGTCCGGTCCGGGGGGCCGCGACTAGCCAGACTAGGTATGCCAGACTGTTGCAGGTCGTCACCTTGAGGTACTAACGGATTAATGAGCGTATGTTGATAAGTGAATGTACGTGTGCCGTGGCGGGTCGTCGTAAATGAGTGTGTGTATGCGTGCATGGTTGCCGGGACGGTGGTGCGGGATAAGTCACGTGAGCATGGGATCGTGCGATTCGGGAATGAGGTTTCGCGCTGGGAATCCAATGGCGGGATTCTCCCCGCGGGTTTGTCTGCTCATGTCGGGATCCTTGGCGGGAAAGTGCGGGAAATGAGAAAAGGAGCCCGGGATCTCGACATTACCCCCCTCCAAAGGCGCAACTCCGGGGCGCCAAGCTTGAATCTTGCTCAGGTCACAGAGCTCGATAGCGTTGACTTCTCGAGGGGCGTCCGGGTGTTTTCGATAGAAACTGCGAATTTTAGCCTTTGCATTACCCATATCCTTTGCGGGAATCCATGTATCTTCCGCGCTCGAATATCCCTTCCATCGTACCAAATATTCAAATCTTTGTCTAAACCGTCTAGCATCCAGAACCTCTTCCACCTCGTACTCCAGATCTCCTTCTACTTCGACTGGGGGCGGCGGGGGTTGCGTTCGACCGGGAATGTCGTCTTCGTGGTACGGCGAGAGCAGCGATACGTGAAATACGGGATGAATCTTCAGCGACGCGGGGAGTTCGAGTTCGTAGGTGAGGTCACTTAGCTTTGCCTTCACTTTATACGGCCCTAGTCGTTTCGGTAATAATTTGCGCGCTCCTGGTCGCCGAACGTTCGTCGCCTCAAGCCATACTTTATCCCCGACTGCGTACTGCGGGGCCTCGTTCCTGGCCTGATCGTAGTGCTGCTTCATGCGCTCTGCCGCAACCTCCAAAGCCGCTCTTGCCTCTTCCTGTGCCTGCTGAAGCTCCTGTAGTCGTGCGTCCGCGGCGGGGACCGTGGACAGGCCGTCGCTCGGGGCAATCGTGAATTCGGGATTGTAGCCGTAGACAAGCGCGAACGGGGATTGTCGTGTTGCCGCGTGCGCTTTCGTGTTGTGCGCGAACTCTGCCATCGGGAGTAACCCGGCCCAGTTTTCTTGTCGTGTATCTATGAAAGCCCGTAAATATTGTTCCAGCTCTTGGTTTACCCTTTCGGTTTGCCCATCCGTCTGCGGGTGATACGCAGTCGACGTGGTACCCTTGATACCGAGTCGGGAAAAAAGGGCTTTTCATGAACTGCGCGACAAACTGTGGTCCTCGGTCGGATATGATCTGGCGGGGGGTTCCGTGCAGCTTCCAGACGTGCTGCAGGAATAGTTCCGCAGTTTCCGGTGCATCAATGTCAGACGTGGTCGGGATAAAATGCGCTTGCTTGGTGAGACGGTGACCACCACGAAAATTGCGTCGTAATCCTCAGATCGGGGGAGCTGGGTGATGAAATCGCACGAAATCGCCTGCCAGGGGCCCTGCGGGATTTCGTTAGGTTGCAGGAGTCCTACCGGGCGTTGGGATCGGTTCTTCGTGCGTGCGCAGGTATCGCATCCCGAAACGTATTGTTCTACGAAGTTAGACATCCCGGGCCACCAGTAGTTGCGGCTTACCATCTCAAACGTTTTCCAACGTCCAGGATGTCCGGCAGGGAGACTGTCGTGGTAAGTCTTCACCACATCCCGGCGAATGGTCTCGTCTTTCGGGACGTAAACCTTACCCTGGTACAGGAGGAGGCCTTCCTCGGTGCTCCAGTCCTCAAGTTCCTTGGTCAGGACTCGAGGCGCCTTGGACTTGACCAACTCGATTGCGTCCACCAGTTTGTCTTCATACTGATCTGACTTACGAATGCGTCGTAGGAGGGCCTGATCCCCGTGTACCTGTGTCATTCCCCGACGAATTGCTTTTAGTCGAAACATTTCGGGGGTCAAGAGGGTCCGTCCCGTGTTGTCTTCGCCTTCGGGTTTGAAGATCGACGCGTCGTGACATGGCGTCGGGTTTGCCCCCGAGTCGCCCTGGGCGATGGCGAATCGTAAAGTCGAAGCGAGTGAGGAACAGACTCCACCGGGCTTGGCGTCGCGTCAGCGTTCGGGATTCAGAGAAATATAGCAGATTCTTGTGGTCAGACACGATATCGAGTTTATGACTCGCACCTTCGAGATAATGTCGCCACTCGTCAAGAGCTCTAATAATCGCGAGTAGCTCCTTGTCATAAATCTCGTAGTTGCGTTCCGCATCGTTGAGGGATTTCGAGAAAAAGGCGACCGGATGTATCAGCCCGTCGTCGCCTTCCTGGGACAAGACCGCGCCGGTCGCGAAATCAGAGGCGTCGCATTCCACGATGAATTGTCGCGACATGTCTGGCATCATCAGGACGGGGGCGGTCGTGAACATGCGCTTGAGATAGTCGAAAGCGAACTGCTGGTTTTCTGTCCAGGCCCAGCGAACGTCCTTCTTCAGCAGCATCGTGAGCGGTTTTGTTACGACCTAGAGTGGTTCCTTCGCTTTCGAGACCCTGAATCGGACACAGACGACGATCGGACGCAATGAGCGGTGGTTCTCACTCTGAGAAGCACTTTACAAGTCAATTAAGCTATTCTACACATCAGAGCTAAAGATAAACACATCACCTGAGAAGCACTTTACAAGAGGCCAAAAGTGGAGTGCTTCGCAGGGGGATCCGCGGTTTTGATGAACAAAGGCAAAAACTATACAGTACCAAGCCACTGGACCCTGATCCGACTAGGTCCGACCTATACCGCTGACGTAAGTCGGAGTTCGGGGTCCCGCTCTAGTCGGGGTCCCGCATCGGTAGAGCGGAGGTTCGAGTCGGAGTGGCGGAAGAAAGAAAGAAAAGAGAATTGCTTGCAGGGCGCTTGTCCTAGCGGCCTGCAAACATACAGGCAAGTAACCTACGCAAAAAGGAAGAGAATCGGAGTCAAAGAAAGTCCGGTTTCGGACCGGACATGTCGGGGATCCAACTCGGAGTATGATCGTAAAAGAAAATAAAGGAAAAATAAAAGAAATAAAATAACCTGAGGCGGATTCCTGACATTATCCCCCTCCAAGGGCGCTCCTAAAGAGCGCGCGCGTTCGTTAGCGAATGGCGTCGGGGTACCGACGATAGAACTTTCGGATAACGGCGGGGGCATGCTCCATGTTCGCGGCATCGATCCATTGGTCTTCCTCGGGTCCATAGCCTTTCCAGCGAACCAAATACTGCAGAGTCCGACCTCGACCGCTTCGGCGCGAATTAAGGACTTCGGATACTTCGTATTCGATGTCGCCGTTGACGTTTACGGGCTCTGGCGGTGTCTGGACGCGACCAGGAATAGTGTCCGGTGTATACTTCGTGAGAAGCGACACATGGAACACTGGGTGAATCCGCATAGTCGCAGGCAGCTGAAGCTCGTAATTCAAGAGTCCGATCTTCCGCAAAACCGTGTAGGGTCCGAGTCTCCGCGGATTCAGCTTGCGCGTGCCCGGTATTGCGATATTCCGTGCGTCGAGCCATACCTTGTCTCCTGGTCGAATGTCCGGCGTGTCTGCATGTCCCTGGTCGTAATACCGCTTCATCCGCTCCGCTGCGACTTCGAGAGCCGCGCGAGCGTCCTCCTGAGCCTTCTGAAGCAGGTCGAGTCGGTCGTCCGCTGCAGGTACCGTCGAAAGTCCGGCACTCGGTACAATGGTGAACTCGGGGTCGTATCCATACAACAGCGCGAAGGGAGACACCTTGGTAGCGGAGTGCGCTCGAGTGTTGTGCGCAAACTCCGCCATGGGCAACAACTCCGACCAATTTTCCTGTCGGACGTCGGTGAACGCGCGGAGATACTGTTCCAACTCCTGGTTCACCCGCTCGGTCTGACCGTCCGTTTGCGGGTGGAAGGATGTTGATGTTGCGCCCTCGATCCCAAGTCGATGGAGTACCGCCTTCATAAACCGGGACACGAACTGCGTACCCCGGTCCGAAATGACTTTGCGCGGCGTGCCATGGTGTTTCCAAACTTCGGACACAAACAAGTCGGCCGTCCGCGCAGAGTCAATATCCGAGGTCGTCGGTATGAAATGGGCCTGCTTGGTGAGTCGGTCTACAACCACAAAGATGGCGTCGTATTCGCCGGACTGTGGCAGCTGGGTGATGAAGTCGCAAGAAATGACCTGCCACGGTCCGTCTGGTACTTCGTTGGGCTGAAGCGGACCCACCGGACGTTGCGGGATGTTCTTCGTCCGCATACAAGTGTCACAGCCCGACACGTACCGCTCGACGAAGGTAGACATACCAGGCCACCAGTAGTTCCGACTCACCAGCTCGTAGGTCTTCCAACGACCCGGATGTCCGACCGGAAGCGAATCGTGGTGTAACTTGACGATATCGCGGCGGATCTCCTCGTCCTTCGGCACATAGACCTTACCCCGGTACAGCAGCAGCCCATCCTCCGTGTTCCACTCCTCCAGCTCGTTTGCCAGCGCGCGCGGAGCCCCTTCCTTCACCTTCTCGATCGCCTCCACCAATTCCTCGTCAAACCTCTCGGACTCCCGAATCCTTCGCAACAACTCCGTATCCCCCTCTGCCCGGACCATCCCTCGTCGCATCGCCAACGTATAGAAGCGGTTCGTGTCCAGAAGGACCTTGTTCGTATTGTCCGGTCCGTCAGGACGAAGATCTTCGCGCCTGGACAAGGCATCCGGCTTCCCACCGAGTCGTCCGGGACGGTGACGGATCAGAAAGTCAAAACGGCTAAGGAACAAGCTCCAGCGGGCCTGGCGTCTCGTAAGGTTTCGGGCTTCCGCAAAGAAGAGCAGGTTGCGGTGGTCCGACACAATATCGATTTTGTGCGGACTTCCTTCGAGATAGTGCCGCCACTCGTCCAAGGCTCGGACAATGGCTAGAAGCTCCTTGTCGTGGATCTCATAGTTCCTCTCCGCATCGCCCAGGGACTTCGAATAGTAGGCCACTGGGTGGATGTCACCATCTGGTCCGATCTGCGAAAGTACCGCTCCGGTCGCGAAGTCCGAAGCATCGCATTCGAGGATGAAGGGTTTCTCGAGGTCGGGCATCGCGAGGACCGGTGCCTCCGCAAACTTCTTCTTCAGACCATCGAAGGACTCTTGCTGGCGGGTAGTCCAGCGCCACTGGACATCCTTCCGCAACAATTCGGTCATGGGAACCGCCAGCTTCGAGAAGTCCTTGATAAAACGTCGGTAGAAGTTTGCGAACCCCAAGAAAGCCTGAATGTCCTTCACCTTCGCCGGAGTCGGCCAGTCGGCCACCGCTTCGACCTTCTTCGGATCCATCGAGATAATTCCAGAGCCAATGATCATGCCCAAGTACTCGATGGAGTCCTTGTGGAACTCGCACTTTTCGGGCTTACAGAACAGGTCATACTTTTCCAAACGTCGGAGTACCTCCTTAACGTGTTCCTCGTGCTCCGACTCGTTCTCCGAAAATATGCAGATGTCATCGAGGTAGATAATGACAATAACATCCAGCATGTCCTTGAAGAGCTCGTTCATCATCCGCTGAAACGTAGCAGGTGCGTTCGTAAGTCCGAAAGTCATAACGGTCGGTTCGAAGTGTCCTTCCTGAGTCCGAAAAGCGGCCTTCCACTCGTCGCCTTCCTTGATGCGGATATTGTTGTATCCGGCCCGCAAGTCGAGCTTCGTGAAAACGCGGGCCTTCTTCAAGGAATCGATGAGTTCGGTGGTCAGGGGAAGCGGGTACCGATTTTTGACGGTGATCTCGTTGAGTTTTCGGTAGTCAACGACCATCCGAAGCGATCCGTCCTTCTTCTTGATGAAGAAGACCGGAGCAGCGGCGGGGGACTTCGACGGACGGATGTAGCCCTTGCGGAGGTTCTCCTCAATGAACTCCTTCAAGGCTGCACGTTCCGCCGGTGCCATAGGATAGATCTTGCTGTACGAAGGGGTTGATCCGGGCTCCAAGTCGATCGCATGGTCAAACGGCTTCCTTTCGGGCAACCGTTCGGCCTCTGACTTCGAAAACACCTTCGCAAACTCGCGGTACTGCGGGGGGACCATCTCTTCGAAGGACTTATCGCCCTCCTTCACTGCCGACTTCTCCGCAATCGCCTGCGACCAGGTATACGAGGCTGCAACTTTATGCACAAAGTCCGGATCGTCCGCCACATAGAACTGCTCCGCGTCATGGTAGATGTCCATGTACTTTTCGGAGTACCGAAATCCGGGGGGAATCTTCGCAAGGTCGTCAGACTCACTGTCCGACTCATCTGAATCATCACCGACTTCCGCAACGCAGACTCTCGCATGGGGCTGCGGTCGCGGTCGCATCTGTCGACTGTTCTTGCATCGCGCGGCCCGCAACTTGCGAACGGCGCGGGGTAGCGGTTGTCCGGCTTCTATGACTCTTGCCGCTTCGACAGGGCGGCATTCATTCGGACATCGCGTGAAGCTGATGGTCTCGTCGTTCCAATCAATCTCGGGGTTATGGTGGTGTAGCCAATCTATCCCAATAATCAACGGATAGTCTCCGATGTTTGCCACTGTGGCATCGACTTCTTCTTTGTGTCCACCAATCTCCAGAGTAAGTCGGACTTGGTCTGTAATCGGACCACTCTGGTTCAGCGAATCGTCGGCGTTGTACACCTTGATCGGTCGGTTGAGAGGACGAGTACGTAGTCCGAACTTCCGCACCAACTTCTGGTTGATAATCACCGAAAATGCACCGCAGTCTAGCAGCGCTCTCATGCTCAAAATCTTTCGGCCGTCACTTATTCTCACTGGGACATGGATGAATCGACGCAAACTCTTGTGTATTAGCGAAGTACGATTGTACACAGAGGGATCGGATACATCATCATCTAACAGCGAAAATCGGTTCGGGGTCTTTGGCGGAACGACCGCGCGCCTAGACCCACTCAAAAACCCTGACTCTTGAGAGCAGCTGCGACCGCTTTGGCGATCTCGTCAACGGTCGGAGTGCGAGCGGCGTTCACGGTCGGAGTCTCGTCGCGGACTTCCTCGAGGGTCGCAGTCGGTGTCTTGGGAGCGGCGGCGGGCGCAGAGGTGGCGGGCGGAGCGGTGGATGACGAGGCGGCGGTCTGTGAAGCCACCTTCGATCGGACATTTGATCTCTTGCTCCGCTGCGGACAGTCTCGAGCCAGATGTCCATGCTCACCGCACTGGAAGCAAAGTCCGCGGCGCATCATCTCTTCAGTGCTCAAGCGATCGATGTCCATCGCGTCGGGGTCCCGAGTCGGTCCGCGCGAAGCGGAGTGGTGTGTCTGCGAGCGGGAGCCCCAGTTCGGACTCCAGTTGTTCTGCTTGAAGCCAGTCCGACGCGCACGCAAATCCTCATCGTATTCGCAAAGCAGTCGGACCCACTGGTCGAAGCTCTTGGTCTCCCGGATCTCCTTGCTCGCCAGATCGTAGCGGAACTGACTGCTGAGTCCGGTCTCGAACACCAACATCTTCCCTTCCATCCCCCAGTCCACCTCCGACTCCACCAGCAACGCACGAAACTTCGCCGCATACTCCGACACCGTGTCCTTGCCCTGGCGCAGTTTCATAAGCTCCTGTCCGGCGTGGCGCTTGATGTTCGGACGTCCGAACGCGGACTGGAGGGACGCCAGGAAGAGTTCCAAATCGGTCATGAGAGCGGGGACTTCGGTGCCCTCGAGGGCGGCGGTCGTGTGCGGACGAGCCCATTGTTCAGCGGGCCCGCGGAGTAGCGAAGCAGCCCATAGACAGGCCATCGTCGGACTGCCTACAAACTCCTGGGGGCGCATCCGGACATAAAGTCGGACCTTCTGCGACCACTCCTCAAAGCTGATACTCTCCGTCTCCTTATCTTTCGGAGTACGCCCATAGAACGCGGGCGGGGCACCGACCTTCGGACCCTTGGGAGTGCGGGTCGCGCCTTCCTGCGCATTTCGGACAAACAGGTTCATGAAGTCGTGGAGGCGCTGGTTTTCGGCGGTCACCTCCTGCAGGTGTGACTGGAGAGGTCGGGTGGCATCATTGATAGCCTGGAGGACGTCTGGGGGGAGGTCTCCGCTCTGCTGGGGCGGCGGTGCGGCCTGTGGGGGAGCAGCACCCGGAGTCGGAGTCGGAGCAGCGCCTGGCGCGGGCGCTGCTTGCGCGGGGTTGATCGGATCGGTCATATCTTCGTCGGAGTCTTCTTGTCCGAATCTTCCCATTCAGAGGGATCAAAAATCGGTCGGTGCAATCGCAGGGCGTCGAAAGAACAAACTTTTGGCCTAATGTTACGACCTAGAGTGGTTCCTTCGCTTTCGAGACCCTGAATCGGACACAGACGACGATCGGACGCAATGAGCGGTGGTTCTCACTCTGAGAAGCACTTTACAAGTCAATTAAGCTATTCTACACATCAGAGCTAAAGATAAACACATCACCTGAGAAGCACTTTACAAGAGGCCAAAAGTGGAGTGCTTCGCAGGGGGATCCGCGGTTTTGATGAACAAAGGCAAAAACTATACAGTACCAAGCCACTGGACCCTGATCCGACTAGGTCCGACCTATACCGCTGACGTAAGTCGGAGTTCGGGGTCCCGCTCTAGTCGGGGTCCCGCATCGGTAGAGCGGAGGTTCGAGTCGGAGTGGCGGAAGAAAGAAAGAAAAGAGAATTGCTTGCAGGGCGCTTGTCCTAGCGGCCTGCAAACATACAGGCAAGTAACCTACGCAAAAAGGAAGAGAATCGGAGTCAAAGAAAGTCCGGTTTCGGACCGGACATGTCGGGGATCCGACTCGGAGTATGATCGTAAAAGAAAATAAAGGAAAAATAAAAGAAATAAAATAACCTGAGGCGGATTCCTGACAGGTTTGACGATGTGCGAGAAATCCCGAATGAAGCGTCGATAGAAATTCGCGAACCCGAGGAAGGCTTGAATGTCTTTCACCTTTTTCGGGGTAGGCCAGTCGAGGACCGCCTGTACCTTGGCGGGATCCATCGCCACCTTTCCCTGCGAAATAATCATCCCGAGATACTCGACGGAAGTCTGTTTGAATTTGCACTTTTCGGGTTTGCAGAACAAGTCGTTTTCGCGTAGCCGTTTAAGGACTTCCCGTATGTGTTCATCGTGCTGCGATTCATCTTCGGAAAAGATTAGCAAGTCGTCAAGATAGATGATCACGTATACTCCAATGAGGTCTTTGAAGATATCGTTCATCATGTGCTGGAAGGTCGCTGGGGCATTCGTGAGCCCGAATGTCATCACCGTTGGTTCGAAATGTCCTGCCTGAGTCCGAAATGCAGCCTTCCACTCGTCGCCTTGCTTCAGTCGCACATTGTGGTAGCCCCATTGTAAATCTAGAGTCGTGAAAACCTTCGCCTTTTGCAGCGCGTCTACGAGTTCCATCGTGAGGGGAAGCGGGTATCGATTCTTGACCGTGATGTCGTTCAGTCGTCGGTAATCGACTACCATGCGCAAGGTTCCATCCTTTTTCTTGATAAAGAAGACGGGAGCCGCTGCAGGGGATTTCGAAGGTCGTATGTACCCCTTGCGCAGGTTTTCGTCAACGAATTCGCGAAGGGCATCGCGTTCGGCTGGGGCCAAGGGATAGATTTTGCTGTACGGGGGAACCTTCCCGGGTTCTAAATCTATGGCGTGGTCATACGGCTTGCGCAGTGGAAGCCTTTCGGATTCAACTTTCGAGAAAACGTCGGCAAACTCACGGAATTCGGGGGGAACTAGTTCTTCGAAGGTTTTCTCGCCTTCCTTCACCGCAGACTTCTCAGCGATGGCCTGGGAGTGGGTGTACGAGGCGGCAATTTTGTACGCGAAATGGTCGTCCGTCGTGACGAAGTAGGATTCGGCGTCGTGGTACTGGTCCCAATATTTTTCTGAGTACCGAAATCCCGGTGGGACAGCTTCCCATTCGGCCTGGGTCCTGTCGGGCCCCCAGGGGGTCTCGACTTCTTCTGCTATGGCGAGGCGGGGAAGCGGGACCAGGCGTTGCTGGTTGTCACACTGGGGCGGGCAGCGGTTGAGATCGACCACATCGTTGGTCCAGTCAATGGTTGGGTTATGGTGCCGCAACCAGTCGATCCCCATGATAATATCGTCGTCGCCAATATCCGCGACGGCCATGGTCAACTGTTCTAAGTGTCCCTTCATCTCGACGTTGAGGACTACTTCCTTGGTGATGCGTCCAATCGCGTTCGGGGAATTGTCCGCGTTGCGCAAAAGTATCGGGATTACCAAGTCCCGGGTCTGGAGTCCGTGTCGCGAAACGTAGCGGGAATTTATGAAAGTTCCCGACGCACCGCTGTCTAACATTACTGTGGCTAAGGCATCCGTCTTTCCGTCGCTAACCTGTACCGGGAACTTCAAATGTCGTCGAAGACGACGGTCTATTGTAGAGATGGTTAAATACAAGGGACCATTATTAAGAGAGTTCTTCGGCCACAAGGGCGGTTGGGTCGTATAGGGCGCGACTGAGCAATACGACCCTACTGAAAATCCGCTGGGGGCGGGGCTTCGGGATTGTGAACGTTCTTGGCGGCGGGCGTCATGGCGGCGAATGCGTTCTGTAGCACGGACTGCTGCACATTCTGGACGTACTGTTCCGCCATACGTTTGAGCGTTTCTTCGAACGACTGGAGCGCGGGGGGTGATTGGCTCGACGGGGACGTGGATTTCGTAGCTTTTAGGTTTCGGGATGGCGGTCGCGTTGGGCAATCGCTCACCAAATGGTCTTTCTCTCCGCAGTAGTAGCATAGTCCCTTACTCCTGCGCTCCCGGCGCACCCTGTCAATCTCCATTGCGTTGGGATCCTTCGTCGAGCTTGCGCCCGCAGTCGGGATCGTACGCGGAGCTGAACTAGTGGTGCCGGGATTGCTTCGGGGCGTAGCCGCTGGCTTTGATACTGGTCCATAGGCGTGTGCGAGCCTTAGCTTCTCGTCCGTCTCGGAAACCACGTTGACGTAGGCATCGAATTTCATATCCTTCGCCTCTGTGCTGGCGATGTGCTGGCGAACCTGGTCTTTGAGTCCCTTCCGGAACATGTCGAGGTAGATGACATCCGTCGTTGCGTCCTTGGGCCACCCGGTGAGGGCTTGGAGGGCACGGAATTGCGACGCAAACTCGGCGACCGTTCCTGTCTGGCGTAGGCGCATCAGCTTGTCGGCTGCGGCTTTGTCTGCATCGATTTCCCCGTAAGAGGCGCGAAGGGCGGCGAACAGGGCCTCCAGGCTGGCGGCTTCTGGCGGTGTCGGGATGTCCTGGAGTCGATCTAGAATGGGTCGTGCCCAGTCTTGCGCCGGCCCCCGCAGTAGCATCAGAGCAAATGCGACCTTGCGGGTTTCGTCTAGTCCCGGATGTTGTCCGAACAGGTAGAGCTTAATCTGGTGAATCCAGTTCTCCAGCTTGGCTCGTTCGCCTTCGAAGGTGTCGGGAAGCTTCATCTTGAGCCCGGCTCCGCCCCCAGACGGGGAGGCGGGCTGACTCGCGATTTGGGCTTCTAACGCCCGGTTGGCGTGCTTGAGCTGGGCGACTGTGTTCTGGACCTGATTGTGTTCGTTGACTAGCTTGGAGTAGCGCTTTTCGAGGGTGTCGAGGCGATCAAGGATGGGCTGGAGTTTGTCTTCCTCCATCGAGGAGCTAGGGGACGGGAAAGCGAAGGTGTCTGCGAGTCCTCCCCATTCCTGGTGGGACGACATCGCGGGTCGGCGGTACGGGTGCGGGGGTAGAAGTAAAGAGCGTGAGGGTGTCGAGTCCGAGCGGCGGTGAGCCAGGACTTTTGACCTAATGTTACGACCGTCGGGAATTGTAGCGGGAAACAGTTTCGGGAAACTGGAATTCGCGACAAGAACCCGCGTTCGGGAATCTGGATTCGCGACTGGGAACGAGCGTGGGAATTCAGGCGGGAAACGCGCGGGATTCTCAAGGCCAGCTAGGACTCTTCACTGCTTCGAACGTCAAGTAAGCGGATCCCTAAGGAAGCACTCCACAAGTAAGTATTGCGCAACTAACTACACAGGAGAAAAGAGAGAGATCGCACCTAAGGAAGCACTCCACAAGAGGTCAAAAGTGGGGTGCTCCTTACGATGCCTACAGCTATTTATCTACTTCGTAAAGACTGTATAGTTAATCTACGCTAAGTGTCCTTGCGCAATGCGCACCTATCTACTACAAACGATACATGCTACGACCGCACTGCTAGGCATGTCTATCCCGTCTCTCCAGATGGCTACGGCCTGTCCGTGGACGTCAGCGTCCGGTCCGGGGCCGCGACTAGCCAGACTAGGTATGCCAGACTGTTGCAGGTCGTCACCTTGAGGTACTAACGGATTAATGAGCGTATGTTGATAAGTGAATGTACGTGTGCCGTGGCGGGTCGTCGTAAATGAGTATGTGTATGCGTGCATGGTTGCCGGGACGGTGGTGCGGGATAAGTCACGTGAGCATGGGATCGTGCGATTCGGGAATGAGGTTTCGCGCTGGGAATCCAATGGCGGGATTCTCCCCGCGGGTTTGTCTGCTCATGTCGGGATCCTTGGCGGGAAAGTGCGGGAAATGAGAAAAGGAGCCCGGGATCTCGACACTTGCACCAGATGGGTCCCGAAGTCCGCCAGCGCGCCGGTGCTCTACCTTTGTGAGAGCCTCGCGCTGAACGGCGACTTCGTGGCCTTATTTGAAGTTTCAGGAGGAAAATAGGTATGTTATTCTATCTCTAAGTACATTCAATCGATGTTAACAATACCCGTATAGCCCGTACGACCGTATACGGCCGTAATACGGCTGTCCCGTACCCGTATTGCGCTGTCACTTTTTGTATTACAGGCCGTATTCATACGGGCCGTACCCGTATTGAGGGGCGGAAAATACGGCCGTGTGCGTATACGGTACGGTGCGGAGCCCTATGTCGGCAATGAGCAAGTTCCTGCGACTCCGCCGTCTCAGGCTGCGCGTGTGCATGCGCCGTCTGCTACGCCGTCCGCGCATGCGCATGCGCCGTCTGCAACTGCGACTGCAGCTCTTGCGCCTGAGCCTGCACTTGCGACACTTGCGTCTGTGCTTGCGCTGGCGCAACGTGAAGCACCATCTGCCGTGTCTCCAGCACCCACTCATGACTCCAATTCTGGGCCTAACTCATCGTTGCAACCTCGGAAAAGGGATTTTGAGGTGCTGATCAAGATCATGTCAAAGCCTAGGGCTGGAAGTCGCAAGAAGGCGAAAACTGTCAAGACAGATGGAGAATTTGGACCAGTCATTGTGAACACTCATATGATCTGGTCGGAATTTCTCTCTCTGGTTGCGAAGGAAATGGGAACGGCAGACAAGTGCTTAGCAGTGGCAAGCATGAAGTGGCGATGGATGAAGCCTGCGACTGCAGAGATGCTTCCGTTGACTTCGACAAATGGATATTTGTCGATGTTGAAGCAAATATCTGCATCGAAGGCAGAGTCACCGTATATATTTTTATTTATGGATCCCCCTTCTGCTGATGAGCCTCTGGTAATGTTACCTTTGTCTTGACTGCTACTATAGAGCTAATAGAAATGCAGGTAGTGTCTTCTGACGACGAAGAGGAAAGTCACTCGCCCGTTCGAAAGTCAACAGCCTCAAATGGCCGTCTTGATCCAAATGTCAGAGCACTTCAGACGGAGTTGAAAGCAAAATATTTCAATGTCTGTAAATATCATCCAGATACCTCATGCTTTCATTATCGACCTTCCAATCTACACTTCGTTCTTGACAACGAAAAGAGCCTGGTTTGGGCAAACAACATAGTACGACATCTTACTCTGCTTAGCATTTTGAAATAAGCTAATTCTCTTTCATGAAACAGCTTCTTCAAAGAGCTTCACTTACACTGCCACCACTGCATTCCAACCTATTTCAGGCAGATAAAGCAGCGTCTATTCCGATGGCAAAAGAGGCCAGTGTTGCACCTCCGGCTGTTACGACCTGGGGGGAACCTGGGGGCCGTGGCGCGTTAGCGGCTTCCGGGGCAAGGCCTGGGAGAGCGCGCGGCAGCTGAGAAGGCGTAGGGAACCGTTAAGGACGCTACAACGCCAACGGAGTCGCGCGGGAAGCGGGGCTGCGGGGGCGAGACGCAAGGGGGCTCAAGGCGAGGACGGGACGGAGTCAGAGTCGAGGCTGGGAAGGCAGAGTCGAGGCGCGGGAAGACAGAGTCGAGACGCGGGGAAATGCAAAGCGGGATTCTGGCGGGAATCTGGATTCGCGCGGGAATCTGGATTCGGGCGGGAATCTGGATTCGTGCGGGGATTGCAGAGCGGGAATCGTTCGGGACTTTGGCGGGAATCGCAGAGCGGGATTCTGGCGGGAATCTCAGAGCGGATTCTGGGCAGGACTCAGAGCGGGATTCGCAGAGCGGGATCCGGGACAAGACAGAGACAAGAGAGCCAGAGAGCAGGCGTGCTCAGGACGGGAGCAGAGAGCTCAGGATAACCGGGATCTCAAGGCAACACTTCTGTATCAGGAGGAGGTTCCCTAAGGAAGCACTCGACAAGTTAGCATTGTAAAACTACACTAGAGACAAGACAGAAACACACCTAAGGAAGCACTCGACAAGAGGACAAAAGTGAGTGCTCCTTACGGTGGCGACAGGTATTTATCTACTGGGCAGAATCTACAGGGAACGGGCATGCACAAACGCGCAACTAACTAGTTACACAATCTTGCGGGCGAAGGCCGCGCATACAGTGACGTGAATCCGGGATTCGGGATTCGGTGCGGGGGACATCTGGGCAAGATCTAAGGGAACGAGCGTGAAGCATGGTCAAGTGAAACAAAGAGAACTTAAAGGAATGTAATTGTGCGCGAGGTATCAAGCTGGCGCACAGGCAGCGGGGTAACGAGCGTGGGGGGCGGATGTAATGCATACATCGTCTCGGGATAAGTTGCAGGCAACTTCTGGCGTGGATCAGGGTCGCGGGAGATCGACAGGGACCAACTTCGAAGAAGCCGGTGCTTCGATGTCGTAACAAAGCCTAATCGCGAGGCGCGCGCGGGGCAGGGCGACTCAGGACGGGGTTCGAGTCCTTGCGGACAATGAGATCAATCCCGCACACGGGGTGGCGGGAATGTGGTCTACGGGCCGGGACAGGACGCTACTAACGAGACTAGTTGGCTGGCACGTGCGTGGCCAAGCCAATCACCTGGGGCTATCTCAAGACGAGGTTAGCATCGAGGAGCGGGGAAGCTAAGGGGTTTCCCTTGGACGACGGGAAACTCGCGCGATTCGCGACGGGATCATGCAGGGAATCTGGTTCGGGTTTCGACCGGGAATCGAGTTCGGGTTTTGACTGGGAATCGAGTTTGGGTTTCGACCGGGAATCGAGTTCGGGTTTCGACTGGGAATCGAGTTCGGGTTTCGACCGGGTTTCGAGTTCGGGTTTCGACTGGGAATCGAGTTCGGGTTTCGACCGGGAATCGAGACAGGGTTCGACCGGGAATCGTAGCGGGAATCTTTCGGGAATCAGAGCGGGAACTTAGCTGGGGTTGCGATGGGAATCGCGGCGGGATCGAAGGCGGGAATCCTGCGGGGGATTTGCGCAGGGATTCGAGACGGGACGCGAGGCGGGAAACGAGCGGGTTTTCGACTGGGATCGTGCGGGGGAAAGGAGCGGGATTCCAACCGGGACGAGTGGGGGAGTCTTGACAGGACTCCAACCGTGAACGAGCGTGGGTTGCGGGATTGCCAGAGGGGACGCTTGACAGCGTTCGCGGCGAGGCGGGATTCCTGGCGGGGCAGGCTGTGGACGAACAAGGGCAGGTCGAGAGGCACAGGATGTCGAAGGGGTTAGCTAGGGCACCGTGGCAGGACGAGCGCAGGGCAGGGTTCGTGACCGGGCAGGATTGCGGGACAGCAATCCTTGACCGCTGTCGTGTTGGCTTACTCAAGGCCAGACAGAGGTCGGCTTTGGACGCAGTGGATCAATCTCCTAACTGCACTTCATGACTGTGGACGCGAGGCCGGGATCTGGTATCCGGGCATAGTCGAGAACCTACGAGGTCTGGGATAGCTATGGCTATGGCTATGGCTGTGGCAGGCTATGGCTATGGCTGTGGCTATGGTGAGTGACTTCGGGACTATGGCGAGGTACGGGGTTCGCTGTAGCGGGGAACAGAGCATGACGGGAGCGGGGAGCGAGCGGGGGATCATCCTAGAGTCGGGGGAACGACGAGGCGGGCTAGGGATGGATCGAGACACGGGGACGAGGCGGGGGACTGACGAGGAGACGTGGGCGAGGACAAGCAGGGGCGAGGCGGTCGTAGCGGGGCAGAACTCTTAGCAGGAGAATGCATGGCGAAGCAGAGGTTCTTCTGGGATCAGAGAGCGGGGGATCCTTTCGGGATCTAGCCAAGGTCGCGATTTCGGGTTTCAGTATACCGGGTTCTGTTCGGGATTGCCTTAGACATGTTGGGGTCCTGGGGGATCCCGACATTACCCCCCTCCAAAGGTGCTACTCCGGAGCACCAAAGGATTAGAGTAGTCTTTAGCTTTCCGTACTAATTATCCAATACTTAATAACCATAATCATAACCAAGGCGCAGAGTCTTTCGGGATTTCCGTCGAGAAACCATTATTACCAACGCGGGACTAAACATAATCCGAGAAAAAATTCGCGGGGGAATCTACCGGGTTTTGACCAAAATTCGCGCCAAAGGGCGGCTTTGCTTTCGTCGAGGCGTGCCTTTCCCACCAAGCTGGGGAGAGGCAGTCAGTTTGCCTAGGCGGTCGGGTTTCGCAAGGACCAGGGGCGGGGACGAAGCGGGGGTCGAGGACGAGACTTCAGGCAGGGTGGCCTCAGGGGGCCCTTCCGGGATCGACTGGGACTGGGCTGGACGGGATTTTCGGTGCAGGAAATCTACCAAAGTTCGGGACGCGTTTGCTTGTGCTTGTGCAGCACCAAGCAGTCGTTCGGGAACAACGGGGTCGAGCGGGGTCGGGATCGAAGCGGGAACTGGTTCAGGGACCGGGGAAACAGGTGCGGGAACTGGAGGCACGGCGGGAGAAGCTGGGGTCGAAGCGTCTGGAGCGGGGGACGTGACAGTCGGGACCGGGGCGGCAGTAGACGTTGACGGGATCGTTTGCAGGTCAGAGATGCATACTTGTATCAAACCCTGTAAGAGGCTTTCAACTTCGTGACGCAGGAACTGGCTGAACGCGGGATCCGTGTCTTGGACTATCCGGGTGCAGTGGGGCACCATTCGGGTCAGGACTTGTGCAACGCGGCTCAACATGGCGGGAGACGGTTCTGAGGCAGCGGGGGCGCGGGTTTCCGGGGCAGAATCCGAGGACGTAGCTTGGACACCTATCGTCGCAAACTGGCGTTTCGGGCTAGACTTCCGGGGTGCGACCTTTGCGGGGGGAGCGGCTTTTTTCACGGGCGGCCTTTCAGCACAATCGCGAATCAAGTGGCCCTTTATTCCGCAGTAGAAGCAGAGCCCAAGTTTTCGCCTTTCATGCCTATCAGCATCAGAAAGGGTGCGCTTGGTCGAGGACGGGATTCGGGGAACCGTAGGACGGGGCATCGTGGCACGGGGCGGGGCAGTCGGACATGCGGGAACCAAATGTTCGTTAGAACCGCAGTAGAAACAGAGGCGCAGTTTACGGCGCAGTTCGCGGGTTTCTGGAGACGATGTCTGGGACGCAGGGCGAGAGCGGGGACGAGGTGCTACCGAGGCTGGGGAAGTTGACCGGGACGTGGCTGGCGAGGCAGGGACAGAGACAAGCCGGGGGAGCTGGACAGCAGGTGACTGTGGCCGGGAATTGCTCGGGGAAGACGAGCGCGAGGAGCGGGAGTCTGACGCGGACATAGCGACACGGGGATTTTTGTCGAAGTCCGAAAAAAAAGAGTCGGGTAAAGAACGTAGATTGTTGCCAATCCTGGTTACGGTAAGCTTTTAGACTTTTGTCCTAATGTTACGACCTGGGGGGAACCTGGGGGCCGTGGCGCGTTAGCGGCTTCCGGGGCAAGGCCTGGGAGAGCGCGCGGCAGCTGAGAAGGCGTAGGGAACCGTTAAGGACGCTACAACGCCAACGGAGTCGCGCGGGAAGCGGGGCTGCGGGGGCGAGACGCAAGGGGGCTCAAGGCGAGGACGGGACGGAGTCAGAGTCGAGGCTGGGAAGGCAGAGTCGAGGCGCGGGAAGACAGAGTCGAGACGCGGGGAAATGCAAAGCGGGATTCTGGCGGGAATCTGGATTCGCGCGGGAATCTGGATTCGGGCGGGAATCTGGATTCGTGCGGGGATTGCAGAGCGGGAATCGTTCGGGACTTTGGCGGGAATCGCAGAGCGGGATTCTGGCGGGAATCTCAGAGCGGATTCTGGGCAGGACTCAGAGCGGGATTCGCAGAGCGGGATCCGGGACAAGACAGAGACAAGAGAGCCAGAGAGCAGGCGTGCTCAGGACGGGAGCAGAGAGCTCAGGATAACCGGGATCTCAAGGCAACACTTCTGTATCAGGAGGAGGTTCCCTAAGGAAGCACTCGACAAGTTAGCATTGTAAAACTACACTAGAGACAAGACAGAAACACACCTAAGGAAGCACTCGACAAGAGGACAAAAGTGAGTGCTCCTTACGGTGGCGACAGGTATTTATCTACTGGGCAGAATCTACAGGGAACGGGCATGCACAAACGCGCAACTAACTAGTTACACAATCTTGCGGGCGAAGGCCGCGCATACAGTGACGTGAATCCGGGATTCGGGATTCGGTGCGGGGGACATCTGGGCAAGATCTAAGGGAACGAGCGTGAAGCATGGTCAAGTGAAACAAAGAGAACTTAAAGGAATGTAATTGTGCGCGAGGTATCAAGCTGGCGCACAGGCAGCGGGGTAACGAGCGTGGGGGGCGGATGTAATGCATACATCGTCTCGGGATAAGTTGCAGGCAACTTCTGGCGTGGATCAGGGTCGCGGGAGATCGACAGGGACCAACTTCGAAGAAGCCGGTGCTTCGATGTCGTAACAAAGCCTAATCGCGAGGCGCGCGCGGGGCAGGGCGACTCAGGACGGGGTTCGAGTCCTTGCGGACAATGAGATCAATCCCGCACACGGGGTGGCGGGAATGTGGTCTACGGGCCGGGACAGGACGCTACTAACGAGACTAGTTGGCTGGCACGTGCGTGGCCAAGCCAATCACCTGGGGCTATCTCAAGACGAGGTTAGCATCGAGGAGCGGGGAAGCTAAGGGGTTTCCCTTGGACGACGGGAAACTCGCGCGATTCGCGACGGGATCATGCAGGGAATCTGGTTCGGGTTTCGACCGGGAATCGAGTTCGGGTTTTGACTGGGAATCGAGTTTGGGTTTCGACCGGGAATCGAGTTCGGGTTTCGACTGGGAATCGAGTTCGGGTTTCGACCGGGTTTCGAGTTCGGGTTTCGACTGGGAATCGAGTTCGGGTTTCGACCGGGAATCGAGACAGGGTTCGACCGGGAATCGTAGCGGGAATCTTTCGGGAATCAGAGCGGGAACTTAGCTGGGGTTGCGATGGGAATCGCGGCGGGATCGAAGGCGGGAATCCTGCGGGGGATTTGCGCAGGGATTCGAGACGGGACGCGAGGCGGGAAACGAGCGGGTTTTCGACTGGGATCGTGCGGGGGAAAGGAGCGGGATTCCAACCGGGACGAGTGGGGGAGTCTTGACAGGACTCCAACCGTGAACGAGCGTGGGTTGCGGGATTGCCAGAGGGGACGCTTGACAGCGTTCGCGGCGAGGCGGGATTCCTGGCGGGGCAGGCTGTGTGGACGAACAAGGGCAGGTCGAGAGGCACAGGATGTCGAAGGGGTTAGCTAGGGCACCGTGGCAGGACGAGCGCAGGGCAGGGTTCGTGACCGGGCAGGATTGCGGGACAGCAATCCTTGACCGCTGTCGTGTTGGCTTACTCAAGGCCAGACAGAGGTCGGCTTTGGACGCAGTGGATCAATCTCCTAACTGCACTTCATGACTGTGGACGCGAGGCCGGGATCTGGTATCCGGGCATAGTCGAGAACCTACGAGGTCTGGGATAGCTATGGCTATGGCTATGGCTGTGGCAGGCTATGGCTATGGCTGTGGCTATGGTGAGTGACTTCGGGCTATGGCGAGGTACGGGGTTCGCTGTAGCGGGGAACAGAGCATGACGGGAGCGGGGAGCGAGCGGGGGATCATCCTAGAGTCGGGGGAACGACGAGGCGGGCTAGGGATGGATCGAGACACGGGGACGAGGCGGGGGACTGACGAGGAGACGTGGGCGAGGACAAGCAGGGGCGAGGCGGTCGTAGCGGGGCAGAACTCTTAGCAGGAGAATGCATGGCGAAGCAGAGGTTCTTCTGGGATCAGAGAGCGGGGGATCCTTTCGGGATCTAGCCAAGGTCGCGATTTCGGGTTTCAGTATACCGGGTTCTGTTCGGGATTGCCTTAGACATGTTGGGGTCCTGGGGGATCCCGACACCGGCACAGCCCGTGCAAGCAGAGCCACTAGCACAAACCGCACCACCTCTTCCTTCCACTCCAACTTCTACTCAAACTATCCCATTAGACGCTGCAGCACGTTTCCCATTTCCAATCCCTCCATACATGGGATTCCCCTATCCTTACTCTCCAGACCTTTATGGATATCCACTACCCTTTTCTCCATTGTCAATTCAACGTGGCCCACTGCCAGGCTCATCAAGCATTTTTCCTCCGGTTGATCCTCGACTCCACCAACACATGCAGGTTCCCTCACATTCACGCATGGACCCAGTGATACAGAATGACCGCTCTTCACCACCACCACCTGCTGAGGCTTCTGTGGAAGATATGTGCGAGAAACATAGACTGGGTCACAGCTTTGTCACTCGTCTTGCAGAGTTGAAGTTTGAGATAGGTGATAATCTATCTATTCTTACAGAAGATGATTGGCGAAGGGTTGGGTTTGATAAGCTAGAATGGGAACGGGTTTTAACTGCATATTGAAGGTACAAACGTTCATTCAACTCAAACTAATTGCATAATTCTGGTTTCATATTATTTATAACTAACTATTCAGTGGTGCATGGTGTCTCTGGCTATTTCATTGTACCATAGCACACTTATAATAAATCTGATTTCACTGTATTCTGAGTGATTGCTGACATCAACTCTATGACATTTAAGACATTATAGCTATGGTTGCACAGCTTGCACTATATATCCTGAATGTGCAAACCACCCCTTTGCTTTTGAGGCCGTAACTGCACCACAAGCCTCCAACAGATCAATCTCAGGTTGCTTGCTGAAGGCTAAATCATGCCAATGACGTCGAATCCAGTGTTTTACTAAAATGAAAGATAAATCAGTTGTAATTCAGAAGTATAAGACAGCTACACACCACAGCTGAAGCTTTCTTCAATTGGGTTGAAGTCAGGAGAATATGGAGGTAGAAAACGTATTACACATCCTAGATAATTTAATAAGCTAGATTGAACTAAATTATCCGATTTACTTACCTTTTTCCTCAACCAACTCTCGCAGTACTTCTGACTTATGGATGGAACAGTTATCTAGTATCAGAACACTACGGTCTTGTGGAAATGGGTTCATCTTGGGTAACTGTATTTAATCAGATAAATAGTCAATGAGAATATTACTTGCGCAACGTACCACCTGTCAGGAATCCGCCTCAGGTTATTTTATTTCTTTTATTTTTCCTTTATTTTCTTTTACGATCATACTCCGAGTCGGATCCCCGACATGTCCGGTCCGAAACCGGACTTTCTTTGACTCCGATTCTCTTCCTTTTTGCGTAGATTACTTGCCTGTATGTTTGCAGGCCGCTAGGACAAGCGCCCTGCAAGCAATTCTCTTTTCTTTCTTTCTTCCGCCACTCCGACTCGAACCTCCGCTCTACCGATGCGGGACCCCGACTAGACCGGGACCCCGAACTCCGACTTACGTCAGCGGTATAGGTCGGACCTAGTCGGATCAGGGTCCAGTGGCTTGGTACTGTATAGTTTTTACCTTTGTTCATCAAAACCGCGGATCCCCCTGCGAAGCACTCCACTTTTGGCCTCTTGTAAAGTGCTTCTCAGGTGATGTGTTTATCTTTAGCTCTGATGTGTAGAATAGCTTAATTGACTTGTAAAGTGCTTCTCAGAGTGAGAACCACCGCTCATTGCGTCCGATCGTCGTCCGTGTCCGATTCAGGGTCTCGAAAGCGAAGGAACCACTCTAGGTCGTAACATTAGGCCAAAAGTTTGTTCTTTCGACGCCCTGCGATTGCACCGACCGATTTTTGATCCCTCTGAATGGGAAGATTCGGACAAGAAGACTCCGACGAAGATATGACCGACACCCGATCAACCCCGCGCAAGCAGCGCCCGCGCCAGGCGTTGCTCCGACTCCGACTCCGGGTGCTGCTCCCGCCCAGACCGCACCACCGCCCCAGCAGGGCGGAGACCTCCCCCCAGACGTCCTCCAGGCTATCAATGATGCCACCCGACCTCTCCAGTCACACCTGCAGGAGGTGACCGCCGAAAACCAGCGCCTCCACGACTTCATGAACCTGTTTGTCCGAAATGCGCAGGAAGGCGCGACCCGCACTCCCAAGGGTCCGAAGGTCGGTGCCCCGCCCGCGTTCTATGGGCGTACTCCGAAAGATAAGGAGACGGAGAGTATCAGCTTTGAGGAGTGGTCGCAGAAGGTCCGACTTTATGTCCGGATGCGCCCCCAGGAGTTTGTAGGCAGTCCAACGATGGCCTGTTTATGGGCTGCTTCGCTACTCCGCGGGCCCGCTGAACAATGGGCTCGTCCGCACACAACCGCCGCCCTCGAGGGCACCGAAGTCCCCGCTCTCATGACCGATTTGGAACTCTTCCTGGCGTCCCTCCAGTCCGCGTTCGGACGTCCGAACATCAAGCGCCACGCCGGACAGGAGCTTATGAAACTGCGCCAGGGCAAGGACACGGTGTCGGAGTATGCGGCGAAGTTTCGTGCGTTGCTGGTGGAGTCGGAGGTGGACTGGGGGATGGAAGGGAAGATGTTGGTGTTCGAGACCGGACTCAGCAGTCAGTTCCGCTACGATCTGGCGAGCAAGGAGATCCGGGAGACCAAGAGCTTCGACCAGTGGGTCCGACTGCTTTGCGAATACGATGAGGACTTGCGTGCGCGTCGGACTGGCTTCAAGCAGAACAACTGGAGTCCGAACTGGGGCTCCCGCTCGCAGACACACCACTCCGCTTCGCGCGGACCGACTCGGGACCCCGACGCGATGGACATCGATCGCTTGAGCACTGAAGAGATGATGCGCCGCGGACTTTGCTTCCAGTGCGGTGAGCATGGACATCTGGCTCGAGACTGTCCGCAGCGGAGCAAGAGATCAAATGTCCGATCGAAGGTGGCTTCACAGACCGCCGCCTCGTCGTCCACCGCTCCGCCCGCCGCCTCTGCGCCCGCCGCCGCTTCCAAGACACCGACTGCGACCCTCGAGGAAGTCCGCGACGAGACTCCGACCGTGAACGCCGCTCGCACTCCGACTGTTGACGAGATCGCCAAAGCGGTCGCTGCTGCTCTCAAGAGTCAGGGTTTTTGAGTGGGTCTAGGCGCGCGGTCGTTCCGCCAAAGACCCCGAACCGATTTTCGCTGTTAGATGATGATGTGTCCGATCCCTCTGTGTACAATCGTACTTCGCTAATACACAAGAGTTTGCGTCGATTCATCCATGTCCCAGTGAGAATAAGTGACGGCCGAAAGATTTTGAGCATGAGAGCGCTGCTAGACTGCGGTGCATTTTCGGTGATTATCAACCAGAAGTTGGTGCGGAAGTTCGGACTACGTACTCGTCCTCTCGACCGGCCAATCAAGGTGTACAACGCCGACGATTCGCTGAACCAGAGTGGTCCGATTACAGACCAAGTCCGACTTACTCTGGAGATCGGTGGACACAAAGAAGAAGTCGATGCCACAGTGGCAAACATCGGAGACTATCCGTTGATCATTGGGATAGATTGGCTACACCACCATAACCCGGAGATTGATTGGAACGACGAGACCATCAGCTTTACGCGATGTCCGAACGAATGCCGCCCTGTCGAAGCGGCAAGAGTCGTAGAAGCCGGACAACCGCTACCCCGCGCCGTTCGCAAGTTGCGGACCGCGCGGTGCAAGAACAGTCGACAGATGCGACCGCGACCGCAGCCCCATGCGAGAGTCTGCGTCGCGGAAGTCGGTGATGATTCAGATGAGTCGGACAGTGAGTCTGACGACCTTGCGAAGATTCCCCCCGGATTTCGGTACTCCGAAAAGTACATGGACATCTACCATGACGCGGAGCAGTTCTATGTGGCGGACGATCCGGACTTTGTGCATAAAGTTGCAGCCTCGTATACCTGGTCGCAGGCGATTGCGGAGAAGTCGGCAGTGAAGGAGGGCGACAAGTCCTTCGAGGAGATGGTCCCCCCGCAGTACCGCGAGTTTGCAAAGGTGTTTTCTAAGTCAGAGGCCGAACGGTTGCCCGAAAGGAAGCCGTTTGACCATGCGATCGACCTGGAGCCCGGATCGACCCCTTCGTACAGCAAGATCTATCCGATGGCACCGGCGGAACGTGCAGCCTTGAAGGAGTTCATTGAGGAGAACCTCCGTAAGGGCTACATCCGTCCGTCGAAGTCCCCCGCCGCTGCTCCGGTCTTCTTCATCAAAAAGAAGGATGGATCGCTTCGGATGGTTGTCGACTACCGAAAACTCAACGAGATCACCGTCAAAAATCGGTACCCGCTTCCCCTGACACAGAACTCATCGATTCCTTGAAGAAGGCCCGCATGTTCACCAAGCTCGACTTGCGGGCCGGATACAACAATATCCGCATCAAGGAAGGCGACGAGTGGAAGGCCGCTTTTCGGACTCAGGAAGGACACTTTGAACCGACCGTTATGACTTTCGGACTTACGAACGCACCCGCTACGTTTCAGCGGATGATGAACGAGCTCTTCAAGGACATGCTGGATGTTATTGTCATTATCTACCTCGATGACATCTGCATATTTTCGGAGAACGAGTCGGAGCATGAGGAACACGTTAAGGAGGTACTCCGACGTTTGGAAAAGTATGACCTGTTCTGTAAGCCCGAAAAGTGCGAGTTCCACAAGGACTCCATCGAGTACTTGGGTATGATCATTGGCTCTGGGATTATCTCGATGGATCCGAAGAAGGTCGAAGCGGTGGCCGACTGGCCGACTCCGGCGAAGGTGAAGGACATTCAGGCTTTCTTGGGGTTCGCAAACTTCTACCGACGTTTTATCAAGGACTTCTCGAAGCTGGCGGTTCCCATGACCGAATTGTTGCGGAAGGATGTCCAGTGGCGCTGGACTACCCGCCAGCAAGAGTCCTTCGATGGTCTGAAGAAGAAGTTTGCTGAGGCACCGGTCCTTGCGATGCCCGACCTTGAGAAACCCTTCATCCTCGAATGCGATGCTTCGGACTTCGCGACCGGAGCGGTACTTTCGCAGATCGGACCAGACGGTGACATTCACCCAGTGGCCTACTATTCGAAGTCCCTGGGCGATGCGGAGAGGAACTATGAGATCCACGACAAGGAGCTTCTAGCCATTGTCCGAGCCTTGGACGAGTGGCGGCACTATCTCGAAGGAAGTCCGCACAAAATTGATATTGTGTCGGACCACCGCAACCTGCTCTTCTTTGCGGAAGCCCGAAACCTTACGAGACGCCAGGCCCGCTGGAGCTTGTTCCTTAGCCGTTTTGACTTTCTGATCCGTCACCGCCCCGGCCGACTTGGCGGAAAGCCGGATGCCTTGTCCAGGCGCGAAGATCTTCGTCCTGACGGACCGGACAATACGAACAAGGTCCTGCTGGACACGAACCGCTTCTATACGTTGGCGATGCGACGAGGGATGGTCCGGGCAGAGGGGGATACGGAGTTGTTGCGAAGGATTCGGGAGTCCGAGAGGTTTGATGAGGAATTGGTCGAGGCGATTGAGAAGGTGAAGGAAGGGGCTCCGCGCGCGCTGGCGAACGATTTGGAGGAGTGGAACACGGAGGATGGGCTGCTGCTGTACCGGGGTAAGGTCTATGTGCCGAAGGACGAGGAGATCCGCCGCGATATCGTCAAGTTACACCACGATTCGCTTCCGGTCGGACATCCGGGTCGTTGGAAGACCTACGAGCTGGTGAGTCGGAACTACTGGTGGCCTGGGATGTCTACCTTTGTGGAGCGGTACGTGTCGGGCTGTGACACTTGTATGCGGACGAAGAACATCCCGCAACGTCCGGTGGGTCCGCTTCAGCCCAACGAAGTACCAGACGGACCGTGGCAGGTCATTTCATGCGACTTCATCACACAGCTGCCGCAGTCTGGCGAATACGACGCCATCTTTGTGGTTGTAGACCGACTCACCAAGCAGGCACACTTCATACCGACGACCTCAGACATTGACTCCGCGCGGACGGCCGACTTGTTTGTGTCCGAAGTCTGGAAACACCATGGCACGCCGCGCAAAGTCATTTCGGACCGGGGTACACAGTTCGTGTCCCGGTTTATGAAGGCGGTACTCCACCGACTCGGTATTGAGGGCGCAACGTCGACATCCTTCCACCCGCAAACGGACGGTCAGACCGAGCGGGTGAACCAGGAGTTGGAACAGTATCTCCGCGCGTTCACTGACGTCCGACAGGAAAATTGGTCGGAGTTACTGCCCATGGCGGAGTTTGCGCACAACACGCGAGCGCACTCCGCTACCAAGGTGTCTCCCTTTGCACTGCTGTATGGATACGACCCCGAGTTCACTATTGTACCGAGTGCCGGACTTTCGACGGTTCCAGCTGCGGACGACCGACTCGACCTGCTTCAGAAGGCTCAGGAGGACGCTCGCGCGGCCCTCAAAGTCGCAGCGGAGCGGATGAAGCGGTACTACGACCAGGGACATGCAGACACGCCGGACATCCGACCAGGAGACAAGGTATGGCTCGACGCACGGAATATCGCAATACCGGGCACGCGCAAGCTGAATCCGCGGAGACTCGGACCCTACACGGTTTTGCGGAAGATCGGACTCTTGAATTACGAGCTTCAGCTGCCCCCGACTATGCGGATTCACCCAGTGTTCCATGTGTCGCTTCTCACGAAGTATACACCGGACACTATTCCTGGTCGCGTCCAGACACCGCCAGAGCCCGTAAACGTTGACGGCGACGTCGAATACGAAGTATCCGAAGTCCTTAATTCGCGCCGAAGCGGTCGAGGTCGGACTCTGCAGTATTTGGTTCGCTGGAAAGGCTATGGACCCGAGGAAGACCAATGGATCGATGCCGCGGACATGGAGCATGCCCCCGCCGTTATCCGAAAGTTCTATCGTCGGTACCCCGACGCCATTCGCTAACGAACGCGCGCGCTCTTTAGGAGCGCCCTTGGAGGGGGATAATGTCAGGAATCCGCCTCAGGTTATTTTATTTCTTTTATTTTTCCTTTATTTTCTTTTACGATCATACTCCGAGTCGGATCCCCGACATGTCCGGTCCGAAACCGGACTTTCTTTGACTCCGATTCTCTTCCTTTTTGCGTAGATTACTTGCCTGTATGTTTGCAGGCCGCTAGGACAAGCGCCCTGCAAGCAATTCTCTTTTCTTTCTTTCTTCCGCCACTCCGACTCGAACCTCCGCTCTACCGATGCGGGACCCCGACTAGACCGGGACCCCGAACTCCGACTTACGTCAGCGGTATAGGTCGGACCTAGTCGGATCAGGGTCCAGTGGCTTGGTACTGTATAGTTTTTACCTTTGTTCATCAAAACCGCGGATCCCCCTGCGAAGCACTCCACTTTTGGCCTCTTGTAAAGTGCTTCTCAGGTGATGTGTTTATCTTTAGCTCTGATGTGTAGAATAGCTTAATTGACTTGTAAAGTGCTTCTCAGAGTGAGAACCACCGCTCATTGCGTCCGATCGTCGTCCGTGTCCGATTCAGGGTCTCGAAAGCGAAGGAACCACTCTAGGTCGTAACACCACCTCTTCAGCAATATAATCAAGAAACTCCAAGCCATCGACTGAGCCTTCAACTACACGCGTAGCAATATAACCTTCCGTTGTAATAGCAGCAGCTATACTGTAGCGAGTGCCCCGCACAAACTTTGCTTTTACTGTTGCCTCTTGTCCCTTAGGAGCACGACCAAATCGTCGATATATTGTTCGTTCATCTTTGCTGCTTTCATCCACAAAAACCATTTGCTCAGCTGCAAATTCATTCCAAATCTCCTCCATCCATTCCCTTCGTAGTTCTTCATCTCGTTCACAAGCAACTTTGTGTAGTCGCTTGTAAGTGATGCCAAGATCCTTTATTATCCTTCCAATAGTCATGCGAGAGAGTCCAACATCCATACTAACAAGCACCCAGTCTCGGATTTCATCAAGAAATAACTCTGGAGATTCAGAGATAACATTGATGAGGTCATTTGTCTGGAAGGCATCAAGAGTTGAAGGTCGGCCTTGCATGGGGTTTCGGGGAGGAATGACACTGCCATGGTGTCGAACATGTCGTCGCCAACGTTTGAGGCTTGATTTGGAAATCCCCAATGCGTCGAGGATGTTGCGGTTCAGCCATCCATGATCTTGAAGCCATATAGCTCATTCTTTTAGGTCCTTACTGATCTTCCGAAAGACCATAGCAGTAGCACATGAGAAGAGTAAGTACACAGAATACAGCGTAGCAGGGTTGCGCAAGGCTTGTAACGCGTTTGCGCACTGGCATCGTCTTGCGCGCACCCGGGCCGCTGGCGCGTCACGTGACTTCACCGTGACGCGCAAAAAAAAAAACTTTCGATTTTGAGGGGGGGGGGGGGTCAAGGTTTATGTTACAGGCTGTAAAGAGAGTTTGGTTACAAGACTAACGAGCGAGACGACTCAGAACTAGACCACAATTTGCTTTCTACCTAAAGTGTTTACATGGACCTATAGATAACAGCAACTTCTCTTAGCCCACAAGATCGGCGTGGTACGTCGGCCCAATATCATACTCGCATATCAGTCTCAAGTTTCAACTAAAGATTGTTTCTCGAGTCTCGACAGGTTGAAACCGACGTCCACTTGGGTACTGAGCCCTACGATATTAGTCGGGACTTCTGAACCGAACGAACTTTTTTGGTCAGACACTTATTTTGCAATTATTGTCCTTTTCATAAAGGATGACAGTCGGCCAAAATCTTTGAGAAGTCTCGGAGCTGTATAGCCGGTGTGCCGAAGTCTCGATTTGGTACCCATTTTATTTGTCAATGGGCGGCATGAAATCGCTGTAATTCTATTTGTTGATTTGGTCTTCAGCCGATGATGTGTGCTGCTCCGGGTTTACTCGCCGAAGTGCCCGCTGCCTTCCCATTCGTTGATTTGCTCTTCAGCCGGATGACACATCATCGGGTTTGCTCGCCGAAATAACCCGAGCAATTCTCTCTTAACTTTGTTTTTGTCGTTTACTGTCATCCTTTGTGAAAAGGACTATAAATTGGACCGACCGTACCATGTTGACTCGGAAGGTGTATCTTATCTTCATCCCGTTGACTGAAGGGCACATTTGCTGGACCCAGACCTGATGGAAGTCAATCTGTTTCGCGGAAGATCCGGTGGTATCTAATGTGCTGGTGTCTTGCATTCTCTTTTATTGTAAAGAGGTCTTTACCAGAGTTCGGATAGGAGGCGTCGATGATGGTCCTGCAGGCGAGTACATAACCCATCCCTTTTGGTTGGTTTCCAATCTAATGCGATCTACTATAAAGTAGGCGATGCCCGCATTCTCCATTTTGTGCATCAACACGAGTAATGCTGGTATCGATGAAGTATGAGGTGAACTTCTGCGACAGAGCCTATCGGTAAGGTGCACAGCCACTGGTTTCCCCATGTTGACGAGTTCATATAAGATGCCGTTGGAGTCATCGTTGAATCGTATTTGCCCCTTCTTGTCCATTATCCCAGCCGTGTCCATACCCTTTACTCTCCATGTCAAACTTCAAGCCTAAAAAAATTCTAATCAGAGTGTTGAAAGGAAAGGCGAGAAAGAGAGAAGATCGCCTGGATTACCTATCTGCCGGTTTTGAGCGCTACCTTTTGGGGCTACATTCCGACTGTGACAGTGAATCGATGATCTCGATCTCGACAATGGAAACAGTAGATAACCAGCCAGGGACTGGTCGAACGGTCGACACGTACATCCTCTAGCCAATGGGAAGACGGATCGAGAGACTCGCAATGCGATTGACGATTTCATCGCTTCACCCCGCCCGCATCGCACAGTATATCGAGGCGGATCGAACAAGCTTCTTCCCTACTTTTTACCAAGATTCGTGGACATTGAATCATGCCATCGCAGATCTTTGTAGCGGCAGCCGGAATGGATCGACGGTTGTTGCCGGGATGAAGGGGCTTGTGAAGCAGACACAGTACGTAGCCCATGCCTCTCTTTGAAACAAGACTAGTCCCTTTTAGATCAAATTCAATCTACAAGTCCGCATCAGCTGTGGCCGCACTCATTCGTGTGGCCTTGAGTCACCCTCGCAGAGAGCTCTATGTCAACGTTTCTCGCATCGAGTCTATATTCCACCTGGAGACGCTCGCTAGATCTATTGCTTGCTCAAATCCAGAGAAAAAGTGGCTTCTTCTGTTGTCAAGGCTTGCGAGGGAAACCGTTATAGCCGTACGAGTGCCTCCGGCCCAGGAAATGTTTGATCCAGTCTTAGGGAAAGAAGTCCGGCAGCTATGGCCTTCGTCGAAAACTGCTCTACTCTTACGACAAAGACTCATACGGGCATTGCACGTATACAGGTGCGCTCCTCATTTCACTGTCGGTCTTGAGTGACAGGCACGATCTCCTCTCCAGATCCTCCGGCCTTGATTCTCTTGGGAATACAATAGGCGAAGCTTGCGCTATCTGTGCAGAAGCTGTATCTACGTGTATAAGTTATTACGCCCGAGGTGACGCATTTTTGCACATTTTGCATACTGTCTATTTCACTATCATTTTCGTCCTCCGATCGATTGACAAAATACCAGCAAACAGACATATCTACATGGTCCTACAGACACTATCGTCTTGGATCGACGCAATCGTTTATCGATGCCTAGATGCTCCCGGTGTTAGTCGGAGATATGACGTGAATAAACTGAAGATCGAGATGGCATTTCGCAGCTTGGTTCTTGTGTACGTTTCTCTGCTTATCCACTGATATCTACTCTTCACGCAAGTGCAGGTACGGCAACACCGCGCCTGTATTTCTGCAATCATCGAAATTACTTGATGGGAAGATACTCTCAATGAACGTTCTTCCCAGAAGACATCGGGAAGCAGCCAAATCGGCCTACGAAAGTACCGTTGTCCAGAAACTGATGGAATCAGCGAGACAAAGGACTCAGCGTCTTCTGATATCTTTAGATGAGCTTGAAAGGGAGGCTTGGGGATGCACGTCGCATACCAATATCTCAGCCTCACAATACAATAGAGATGCTGACCCTTCTTGGTCGTTCCTTGTCGACTTTGGAGATGAATGGTTGGACTACTGGATGCGCACACTTGTGCGAGCCCGCGAAGTGGAAGTTCCGAAGAATCGTTTAAGAGAAGAATTCAGAGATGCTCGAAGCATTGGGCTGAAATGCGACCAGGCGAATAGGAAGAGTTTGCGGTATCTTTATTATAGTAGAGTTTGGGCGTTCTACGAGCTTCGGCGCCTCTCGCGGCATAAGTGGGGACAGTACCTTCGCTCGAACATGGACTGGGACTGGGACACCGGGACATGCATGAAGCGTCTATTCAAGGAGAGTCACCCAGAACAGTCGACAGCCGCACACGACGCACCAGCCTCAAGCCCAACTATCGGAGTGGCTGCAAGTCCGGAAGGAGCTCTTCAACTATCGTTTGGACGAGTACAGGTGGGCACGCCGAAGGAAGTCCAGATTTCCTATGAGACGGAGGATGGCAAAATGGAGTACATGTCGTTCGTACCCGCGGTTCCGAGCCCAGGACTTCGTCCCGTCTCCAGCCGTTTTTGTGGCGGGTCTTGCCCTGAAAACACCTTGGACCCGACGGTCGTGCAACACGATTCGGGATACAGGGAGGGATCTTCCGGTGGAGAGCAAGAGATCGAGGATCTGGAGGCGGGTTCCTCTTTACAGGATGCATGGCATGATGGCAACCCGAGGCTTGTGAAGTTATTATGGTCAAGGAATGCGACGATGACTGCGAACGGAAGGAGACGGCATACGATGGTGTATTAGATGAAGTTCGGGTGGGAGGAGACGCAATATCAATTTGCTCGCTGGACTAGGTCCATACTGAAGGGGGAATTTGCGACTTAATAATGTTGAGCACTCTGTACATGTCACTTTTGTTAGAACCTTTCACATCACTAAAAATTGGTGCCGCACCGTTGATGAGCGATACTTATGTTGATGTGGGAGTAAAAGCGCTACGGAAGTGAAGGAGAGGAAAGTCAAAGTCAGCCGGACAAGCACCAGGGAATTAATGAGATTAGTCAAGATACGTTCACCGCTGATGTGCATACCAAGTGTAAACCATCCATCAGCTTGAGCACTGCAGAAGTTCTTATGGCAGGTTGAGAAGCAGCATCGGACGAGCCCGGACTTCAAAGTTCACACGTTTATTTGACCTTATTTGCCCACGAGGTCGATGACTCGGACTCCTAAAACTTACCTCCTTCCACTTTCTTCCTGATTGTGCCACCAGATATCCATCAATAGCAGGTTTGGAATACGGCCAGAAAGTTCAAATTCACGAGGACTATATGAGTCCTTTACTTCAACTAGAAATGAGCGAAACAGCGACATCAACCTGAACCACGGTCGCCTGGTTGAGTTCCGACGCTTGTAGCTATATCTACTACTCATACTTTCTCAAGAACAGTCTCTCCTGAGCATCTTTATACTGCGTTAAGGATGGTACGAAGTCGTCACTAGCTCAAATCATGTTGACAAGTGGGTTTTTATACAAGGAATCCTGCGTCCGTTTCAGTTTGCTCGTCACAGGTCCGGAATATCTTGCATCTTGACTCCCGACAAGCTTTCCTTGCGCCGCAGCAAACATTGTCTCTCAACAATATATGTTTGCTCTCCAGCCAAGTGCTCGAGTCAATTACCCAAATGACGGAGATGCGGAGAATATCATGCATTTCGCCTCCCTATCTTGGTATTACGAACGACCTTCCCGGACTACATTTTGTAAAATGACTCAGTCGTCTATCCAGGTGTTACATGAATGGGCGGAAGATGATCACTAGCAACGATTGACTTGCCTGCGAGATCTCAGTGCTCCCGGCTAGCCAGTCTCAACCAAAGAGTCCGGAGATGTTTGCCACAGTATATGGTCTACAGTGGCAGCAGCGAGTCCTTCTATCATGCTCGGGACTTTGATATCCCGTTCCCGCAAATGCGCATATGATGGATTAAGTTTTGATGATTTATTCTCACAGAGGTTACGATATCGTTTTGGGTATGTGCTGTCTTTCATTTGTCTGTTGTTTTGCGTAGTCTCGTAACCAGACCAGGCTACTTCAAGTTATATGGGTCGCTTTGCTCGGACTCGCAAGCTCGGCTTGCCTTATAAAAGAGTAGCCTGGCCTGGTCACGAGGCTAGTTTTGCGTGCTTTTGCGGAAGGCAATAAGTGTACAAACTGAGGAACTAACTAAGAGCCTGATAGAGAGTCACGGACGAACTCCGGGCGTCAAATGCAGCCTGAGTCCAGACTGAAACTCAAGCAACTTGAATTGGGTGCTTCTGATTCTCGGCTGTTTTTCACCGCAGTGGCGCTGAATTTTTCTCTATCGAGGCAAGTACACACCCCATTATGTTATGATCTTTCAATTTACTGTCATCTTATACGTTATTCCCGCATTCTTTATCTTAAGCATCAGCACGCATACAGTCCGTTCACGATTTATAGTGATGAAAGATCAGATGAACTTTGCAGCACAGCCCAGCGTGGGTAATACTCCTAGGCCTACTTGAATGGGTATCCCGGTATCCCTTCCGTTAGGCGCACAGTTATGAGTCGTTGATGGGTTCATATGAGAAGGCGTTGAAGGCTTATGTTCCCCTTCTTCTACATACCTGATCCCTGCGTGTTCTTAGCCACTATGCCTAAGTTCAAGAACATTTTATCCAGAGTGATTCTGGGGGAGTCGAGGCAGAAAGAAGATGGCCTAGACTACTTATGTACTAGGTTTGAGCATCACGTGAAAGAGTCTCCTTCCCTCACGTACCCAGGGAGAGATGACGACGAAGACAGCAACTCCGTTTCCTCCTTTTCGACAACCGCAACGGCTGATAACCTGACAGGAACCGGTCGAACGGTCGACACATACATCTTCCAGCCAATGGGAAGGCATGTTGAGAGATTCGCAATGCGAATTACGATCGCGTCCCTCGACCCTACCCGCATCGCGCAGTATATCGAGGCTGATTTCACTAGTTTTTCACCTTATTTTGGAGATCAGAGGACACTCAGGCTGAGTGACGTCATTGCGTCTCCATGTCGTCACTGCACAGAAATGGGTCGACGGTTGTTGCCGGGTTGAAGGGTCTCGTGAAGCAGACCCAGTGCGTACCTCAACTTCTCCAAGAAAGAAAGAAAGACACTAACGTCTCACTTTAGGTCAGCTTCAATAAAGAGATCCGCATCAGCACTAGCCGCACTCATTCGTGTGTCCTTGACATACAGCCGTAGTGGGTTCTATGTCAGCGTTTCTCGCATCCAGCCTATATTCCACCTCGAAACGCTCGCCGGATCTCTTGCTTCCTCGCATCCAGAGAAGAAGTGGTTTCTTTTCTTGGTAAAGCTTGCAAGGGAAACTCTCATTGCCGTAAAAAAGCCTTCGTATCAGCTAGCATGCGATCTAGTTTTAGGGAAAGAAATCCGGCAGTTACGGCCTTCACCCAAGACTGCTCAAAGGCTACGTCAAAGACTCGTGCGGGCATTGCGGGCTTATAGGTACGCATATACTCATCTTTTCGGTATGTGATAAATCAGGGCGATCTCTTCTCCAGATCCTACGGCCTTGATTCTCTTGAGGATACGATAGGTGAAGCATGTGCTATTTGCGTAGAAGCCATATCTACCTGCATAGAGCACTACGCACGAGGCGACGCATATGTGCACATCTTGGAAACCGTCTATTATACTATCATTTTCGTTCTTCGGTCAATTCACGAATTAGCCGATTATGCGAGAATCTCAACAAACAGACAAATCTACATGGTACTACGAACACTAGTCTCATGGATTGACGCAATCGTGTACCGTTGGCTATTCGTTTCAAATTACGATTGTCAGAGATATGATATGGAGAAACTGAAGGCGAAGATGTTATTCCGCAGCTTGGCTTTTGTGTACGTGGCAATTATAGATTCTCTGTCAATACCGCGATATTAATTACTCTCGCATGTACATATAGGCACGGCGACACCACATGTGAGCTGTCACAATCGCGTCTCCAACGCTATAACTTCTTGTGCATGGAAAGTCTTCCTAGGAGGCATCGGGAGACAGGAAAGTCCGCCGACGATAATCCCATGGCCCAAGGATTGCTTAAAGCATCAATACACAGGACTCAACGACTTTTAAGGTCATTTAACGAGCTTGAGAGGGAGGTTTACGGTATTTCACTGGAAAGTAATATCCCGGCCTCGCATTCTAAGATAGATGCGGATCCCCATTGGCTTTCTATCGATGTTTTCGGAGATGAGTGGTGGGAGCCTTGGAAGAAAGCACTCGAAAGGGCACGAAGAGTGCAAGTCCCGGAGACTTTTATGACTGAAGAATTCAGGGAGGCTCGAAGAATCGGATTGGAACGAGATCCGTTATGCGATCCACTTGACTGGAGATTGGACGCGATCCACGATCAGAGGAACTGGTGTTAGTATCAGCTCCGTCGCGGTTCTCGACATAAATGGGGGCAATATCTCCGATCGAACATGGACTGGGACTGGGACCTCGGGACGTGCATGAAGCGTTTATTCAAGGAGAGTCATCGAGAACAGTCTTCAGCCGTGCACGGCGCACCAGCGTCAAGCCCAACTATAGGAGTGGCTGAAAGTCCGGAAGGAACTCTTCAGCTATCGTTTGGACGAGTACAGGTGGGCATGCCGAAGGAAGTTCAGGTTTCGTACGAGACGGAGGATGGCAAAATGCAGTACACGTCGTTCGTGTCCGCGACTCCTGGCCCGGGACCTCATACTGTCTCCAACGGATCTAGTGGCACGCCCGAAGACATCATTACCCCGGCGGTTTTGCCCCGGGGTTCGGGATACAGGGAAGGCTTGTCCGGTGCAATTTGTGCAAAGCAAGCGATAGAGGATTTGGAGGCAGGCGCCTCTTCATCGTATGCATCGCAGCCCGAGGTTTGTAAAACTATTACGATCGAGGAATGCGACGATCGCTGCGTGGGAAAGGAAATGGCACATGATGGTGCACCGGGCGAGGCTCGGGTGGGAGGAGACGTTATATCAATCTGCTCGCTGGACTAGGTCCATGATACTGAATGGAGTATTCTGTGCTGATGCATGAATTTAAGAACAATCGCTTGTCAGATCCCTACGTTTCGAAGTTTTCAGCTTCCTTTCGTGCTTTTATAAATCCGAAGTGATGATATACTTTAATTGCGCTGCGTGTGCACAGAGAATGGGAGTGAAAAGACTAGTAGAAAGCATAAATTTCCCCAATAAAACACCGGAGGTCACAGAAATTGTCAAAATAAGGTCACCATTGGTATTGTCGACTCGCTATCCAGGAGTAAATCTATCAAGAGGTTTAACTTGGGAGTGAGCAACTGGCTTGTGAGTATAGCAATGGATTGACAACAATTGAAAAAAAAATCAACCCGGCCGATTTTATGCTTTGTTTGCTTTTATTTGTCTTCGACAGCCTACGGGAGGACGAGTCCAACGTCGTCCTTCAACGTTCTGTCATCGACTCATCGATATCTGAGGCACATCACTGCATAAAGGCTCATGGCTTAATTGAGCTGGCACAGCGACGAAATATAAGACAAAGTTCGGATACACAGCCTATTTCCTAATGTCTGGCTGGCTCTTCCTCTCCGTATTTTCTCGTCGGCGAGCTCGAACATGTCTAGCGATCTGAAATGAATCGATGTGAGGGTTCTACGCTACCTCGCAAATGTTTCTCCTCATTTGAGCGAGGGTGGATCGTGAGTACACAACCTAGCACCTCACCCCGAACCATGTCTTAACCTTTCTGCAGCACAGCTCCTCGCCAGCGGAGAAGTCACGACCGAGCTCGTGCGACTCGTCGTGGACGAGGATGACATGCAAGAGGGTAAGGAGTCGTGAATCAGCTAGCTACCGACAGTGCAACTTATTCAGGGGCAGGACGACCTCAAGACTCAAGTGCTGTGCGCCAGCGATTAGAGCGCGCTCAATACGGCCGAGTTTGCGGTGATGTGTGTGCGAAATCGACCTGCGACGTTTGTGGTTCCTGCGGGGATGCAAAGGACCGGTGTGGATGTGTATAGTTCTGGGTGCATTCGGTGAGTACCCTCCCGTCGTCTCTCTTCAGCCTCTTTTGCTGACTTTATTATCAAAGGTTGATATGGACAACAAGCAAAGTCAGTTGCTCGTCCAATCTCGTCCAACGTACCTTAATACAGTTTACATGATCGCTTTCCGCTGCATCGTGACAGGCGCGCTGTCAGATATGCCGACCCGGATATCAAGAATCTGAACTTTGCGGAATGGAAACAAAGTGCGCCTTTGTGTTTTACCCTTCTCCTTTTCGCGCCCATTAACGTCCTGCATGCACAGATGTTCGAAGGCGAGTACGTCTGTACTATATCCCGGATGGCGCGCAGGAAACATCTATGAGGAACCGGACCAACCTGTGTTCAACGCGCATGGCTTTCAGGCAGGGTTTACGCAGCTCGAGAGGGACACGGCGACGGCGAGGACGAGCTTGCCAATGATGTTGGCTTGGCAGACGGTCTAGAGTGCAGTTGCGTTGAATGTGTCGAGCTCGAGTTTGAACGCATCTCCATCACCGAGACCGGGAGCGGTCGCATAGTCGACGGTGGTACCAGGCTTCCAGTTCTGAGTCCGACTTGCCTATCGCTTCAAGGTTCTGGTGATATTGATACACAGCTTTGCGGATACCTGTGCTTTCGTTTCTCATGAGATTTAATCACAGGTTCACTGCATTTCAATGAAACTAAACAATTTTCCGCAAGTCACAGTGGCGTGAGAGGTGCAGAGCGGTGCTGTCGATATATCAAGCTATGGTCCTACGGTTTACTCAATGGTTCACTGCCAGCTGCAATCAGTAGAGTATTTGACAGCTGTCCGGGTGTTACCAAGGTAGTGGCTTATGCTGTGTAATGAACCGAACATCGTATACAATTAAGGGGAGACGATCAATGATATGGGCGCTCTGCGATACAACGCAGTCCTTGTTTTCGTACTATAAAATGAGCCCTGGCGTTGTTGACAATTTTGCCCCCTCTCCCCTATAGTACCTCAGCTACTCATGCCCCTCGTCTCCATTCCAAAGCTCAAGCCGAAAAAGATTTTGTCCAGGCTGGTGCTGGGAAAGTCGAGAGAGAAAGAGGATGGGATGCATTACTTATGTCTTGGATTTGGACGCCTCCTTCTCGAGCCGGGTTCCCATGCGTACATTGGAAACGACGACGATATTAATGACGGCGATGGCAGCTCCATCGTTTCATTCTCGACGACCGCGACGGCCGATGACCTGCCCGGAACTGGTCGCCTCCTCGACACGTACATCTTCCAGCCAATGGGAAGGCGCATCGAGAGACTGGCAATGCGATTCACGATCGCCTCCCTCAATCCAGCCCGCATCGCTCAATATCTCGAGACGGATTTTACCGATTTTGAACCATACTTTGAATCGAGAAACTTGCATGATATCATCGCTGATCTTTGTCGCTGGCGACGGAGTGGATCGACGGTCGTTGCTGGGATGAAGGGACTCGTTAAGCAGACACAGTACGTAGCTCAGATTTCTGCATGAAATAATAGTGTACAAATTTCATTTTAGGTCAGATTCGATTAACAGATCCGCATTAGCTCTGGCAGCACTCATCCGTGTGTCCTTGTCCAACACTCGTAGAGAGGTTTATGACAATATTTCTCGCATTGAACCTATATTCAACCTGGAGACGCTCGCCATGTCTCTTGATTGCTCGCACCCAGAAAAAATGTTCTTCGTTTTGCTAGTAAAGCTTGCACGGGCTACTCTCACAGCCATCAGAGATGCTGGCGATTTACTCGAAGAATTCTTCGATCCATATTATGATTGCGCGACCTTGCAATTAACGCCACTATTACGACAAGCTTCAGATTTACGCCGGAGGCTAAGACGAGTATTAAACATGTACAAGTGTGTCCTTCCCCCTCTTCTCATTTGACAAAATATTGAATTTTGTGCACTCCAGAATCTCCGGATATGCTGCTCTTGACACTGTGCTGGAAGAGGCGTGCGATATATGTGCAGTCGCAGTATCTACGTGCATACATCGTGGAGCACGGGGTGATGCATATATGCATATTCTGGAAACCGTGTATCTCACTGTCATTTTCATTATTCGATCAATCAACGAGCTGGCGGGCTACTCGACGGTTTCACAGAACAAGATACAAAGTATGGTTTTGCAAACACTAGCTTCTTGGATTGACATGATCATCTTTCAATGCATATATGCAACTAACTGCGAGACTGGATTCAGCATTAGTATGTTACATGCATGCATGATGTTTCGCAGTGTAGCTCTTGTGTACGTGTCAATGAAAGTGAGGAGACTTAAAATTCTGATGCTGGTGCCTTATTTTAGTGTGCGTCCGTTGCTACCAGAATCACTAAATCTTACCAACAAGAACATACTTTACGACGTGGATTGGCTTCCTAGAAGGCTACGAGCGACAGTGGACAGGGCTGAAGACGATCCCGTTCTCCATAGCCTCGTTAACACATCTTTACGAAGGACACGGCGACTTTTCATTTCATTCAATGAGCTTGAAAGAGAAACTCAAGGATGCTCGTTTCATGACAACGGCTTTTCGCAATTGAAAATCAGAGACAATGTCTTGTCATTTTTGTTCTACGAATATGGAGAGAGTTGGAGGGATCCCTGGGAGTACACACTCGAACAGGCGTGCACAGCACAAGTACCGGACAATGAGCTAACTAGAGAGTTCAGAGAGGCTCGAGGATTCGGACTTGAAGACTCAAGCGAATATCAGGATGTAGAGAATTGGGGTTATTATGTCCTCTGTAAGATCGCACGACATCAAATGGGACAGTACTTCCGCTCGAACCTGGACTGGGACTGGGACCTCGGGACGTGCATGAATCGCCTATTCAAGGTCGAGCAGATTCGAGGCCCAGCTGCGACCGCAAGCCGAACAATCGACATGGGCGCAACACCAGGAGAGACGTGGAAGATATCGGCAGGACAAGCACAGGGGGTCTTACCGAAGGAGGTGCAAATCGCGTACAAGGCAGAAAATGGCGAAACGCAGTACATGTCGTTCGTTCCCGCGTTCCCCAACCCAGGATGTCGCCCTGGCTCCGAGACAGCTAACGTTGGGTCTTTCGGCGAAGAAGAATCCTACCCGAAGTCGGACTCGAGGCATGGGAAAGGCTCTTCCGGGGAAGAGGAAGAAGGCGAGAATCTGATGGACGGCTCCCCATCTTCGGAGGCATCGCATCCCGAGGCGCGTGGAGATGCTCTATTTGAGAGGGCCACTGAGGACTGCGAAGGGAAGGAGCGAGGAGGCGACGATAGAATCGATGAGGTTCGGGTAGAAGGGGACGCGATATCAATTTGTTCCCTGGACTAGGTCCATACTGAAAGGACTTTGTTGTTTGATAAACTTGTATGTTTTCTGTATGTTACGTCTGTCAGCTTCTTAGATATCTATGAATGTTCGTACCACACTGTTGAGCGGATGAGTTGGGTCTTCAATTTTCGCGCGCGTATTTACCTTTGTTTGTCTTCGCGGTGATGAGCTCTATTAATTTTTACTCTGGGCCTTCTTCCTTCCCACTCTTTCCACCAGCCGCATCATTCTGAACTCTGGGGTATGGACTTGTACGTAGAAGAAGACAAATTATCCAGGACTGTATGAGCCCAATACCTCAACTGGCGATTTTGAAGCTCGCTGGACAACGACGTCAACCAACGGTGCTTCGCCAGGTCCGGAAAACCCAGTTTTCTATCTATAATTCGTTGATTGCGAACGCATAGGTGCGAACTCAGATAGCATTAGCTATAAATCTCTGATTAGGCTCTGGCAGATGCTTGATAAATTAGGGTTCAATAAAACGTTCGTGTCCTTCAAGCATCCCGCTCCTATTCTTCAGTACTAGTTCAAGCCTCTGCAAAGCCACGACAACCCTCTGGGAGTCATGTGCTCATCATTGCCACTCAGGAAGCGGGAGGCTCGACTTGATTTACTCGTTGACTTGGCGCAGGGCCTCTCATGTTTTACTCATTCGGCCTGACACTCCTGAATCGAGATAAGCAAGCCCGGCTTTTCAAAAACGATAATCTCCTCGGCACAACTATATATGTTCTTCGCTGACGACGGTACGTAGCTGATACCGACGCTGAATGCATAGACGAATGCTTTCGGTTTCCTCGAACCAGCTCAAACTTTGTCTCCCGATGATATACCAGCACGGCTCTCAAGATCCGGTGTGGCAAGTCAACGCACTCCCGGCGAAACGTCCAACCGAAAGGTTGATCTCCGCTTTACGTTGAGATCAGCGATGCTTGCTGCACGGACCACTAGGGCAACGACGAGTCCTTCAATGCTTATCGAGACATTTATTACATCAAACTAGCCTTTCGTGCTGGCTTCGGCTGGTCCATACCCAGTTCAGGTGCGATGTCCACTCCACTCGCGAGCGCATCCAATGGAAAACCTTCATTTCTGAATCTTCCGTGCCTCGTTCACTCGAGATCAAGAGCGCATCCAATGGAATATATTCTGGTGGACGACATATCATTTTATTTCAATCTCGCAGATAATACCTGTAGTTGCGGTACTTTGTGTGCTTTTGACCTATCAAATTCGTGGAACGCGACAAGCATGTGCACAGATCACTCGGCGGATGGAATTAATGGTCTATTATCGGCGAACGAAATCATTCGGACCCACAGTATTGGGCGCTTCTGAACTTTGGATTTGTTTAGACGGTTCGGAGGCGCCGATTGATGGCGCTGAAATATAGAACACTCTTTGATAGGAGGCAAGTACACAGCCCAATCTCATTACAAGGCTACCCATCAGCCTTCTTCTGTGTGTTGTTGGATCCATATATGATGGCGTCCGTGAATCTCATGTCCCACTTCTAGTTTACCTTATCCCTGCGGCGCTCACACCAATGCCTAAGCTCAAGAGCATTCTTTCCAGAGTCATTCTGGGAGGGTCAATGCAGAAAGAAGATGGCCTGGACTACTTATGTGCTGGATCTGGGCGCGGGAGGAACGACGACGACGACGGAAATTCGATGATCACGATCTTGACAATGGAGACAGTCGACGACCAGCCCGGAACTGGTCGCTTCCTCGACACGTATATCTTCCAGCCAATGGGAAGGCGGATCGAGAGGCTGGCAATGCGATTTACGATCGCGTCCCTCCATCCCGCCCGCATCGCTCAGTATCTCGAGGCTGATGGGACGTTTTATTCTCCTAGTTTCAAATATGATTCAACACTTAATGACATTATTACAACTCTGGACATGGACTTGAAGAATGCACCGACGGTTGTTGCTGGGATGAAGGGACTTGTGAAGCAGACACAGTGTGTATAGCCCATGCTTCTCTTTGAAGCAAACTAATCCCGTTTAGGTCAACTTCAATTGACAGATCTGCATCGGCTTTGGCAGCACTCGTCCGTGTGTCGCTGAGTTACCGCCGTGCTGATATCTATGTCAGCGTTTCTCGCATTGAGCCTATATTCCACCTGGAAACGCTCGCCGGATCTCTTACTTGCTCGCATCCAGACAAGAAATGGTTTCTTTTCTTGGTAAAGCTTGCAAGGGAGACTCTCGTCGCCTTGAGAGAGCCTGCTGAACAATGGGAATTCGATCCAGTTTTAGGCGAAGAAGTCGATCGTCACTGTCCTTCACCCGAGACTGCTCTAACTTTGCGTCAAAGGCTCATACGGGTGTTGGGGGTTTATAGGTACGCTAATAATCATTACTTGATATGAAATAAATGAGGTTGATCTTCTCTCCAGATCCTTCGGTCTTGAATCTCTTGAGGATACAATAGGTGAAGCATGCGCTATTTGTGCAGAAGCTATGTCTACCTGCATAGATTACTACGCAAAAGGCAATGCATATCTGCACATCTTGGAAACAGTCTACTTCACTGTCATTTTCGTTCTTCGGTCAATCCACGAATTAGCCGATGATTATGCGCAAATTCCTGCAAATAGACAAATCAATATGATTCTGCAAACACTAGCTTCGTGGATTGACGCTATCGTTTGTCGTTGCATAGAAGCTTATTACGATCGTCAAAGATATGATATGGATAAGCTTGATGCCAATGTGTTATTTCGCGGTCTTGTTGATCTGTAAGTGATTTTAATAGAATCTCTATAATTCCAGTGATGTTGACTGCTCCGTATGTGTACTGTAGTTACGCTAACACCAACAGTGTGCTACTACCAGAATGCCGTTTCAGGGGGTACAGCCGTATTGTGATTCACAACCTGCCCAGGAGACATCAGTCCGCCGACGATAGTCTCATAGCTCAAAGATTGATTGAAGCATCGAAACACAGGGCGCACCGACTTCTTAGATCATTCAACGAGCTTGAGAGAGAGGTTTGCGGCATTTCATTGGAAACTCGCATTCCAACTTCACATTCCACGATAGATATGGATCCCTATTGGAACGAAATCGTTGACTTTGGTGACGAGTGGTGGAAGGCTTGGAAGAAAGCTCTAGAGAAGGCGCGAAGAGTGCAAGTACCAGAGAATCTTACAACTGAAGAATTCAGGGAGGCTCGAAGAATTGGATTGGAACGAGATTCGTTGTGCGATCCATTTGACTTGAGATGGAGCGCGATAAATGACGAGAGGAACTGGGGTCATTATCAGCTGCGCCGTGGCTCGCGACACAAATGGGGACAGTACCTTCGCTCAAATATGGACTGGGACTGGGACCTCGGGACGTGCATGAAGCGTCTATTCAAGGAGAGTCATTCAGAACAGTCGTCAGCCATCCCCGGCGCGCCAGCCTCAAGCCCTACTATCGGAGTGGCTGCAATTACGGATGGAGCTCTTCAGCTATCGTTTAGACGAGTACAGGTGGGCATGCCGAAGGAAGTTCAGATTTCCTATGAGACGGAGGATGGCAAAATGCAGTATATGTCGTTCTTACCCGCAACCCCTGGCCCGGGACTTCATCTTGTCTCCAGCCATTTCAGTGGTGAGTATTCCCCTGAAGACATCTTGGGCCCGACGGTCGTGCAACAGCATTCGGGATACAGGGAAGGCTCTTCTGGGGGAGAGCAAGGAACCGAGGATCTGGAGGCAGGTGCCTCTTCCTCAGATGCATGGCAACCCGAGGCTTGTGACGTTGTCGTGTTCGAGGAGCGCAAAGATGACTGTGAAGGCAACGAGCAAGCATACGACGTGGGAGGAGATGAGGTTCGGGTGGGAGGAGACACTATATCAATCTGCTCGCTGGACTAAGTCCGTACTGAAGGAGGACTTTGCGATTCAATAATCTAATAGGCTCTGAACATGACACGTTTGTTGGCCTCTTTCACTTCAATAAATTCGTTGCGCACTGTCGATGAGTGTTGATGATATTGATGTCAGAGAATGAGCTACGGCCTACGGAATTGAAAGCAGAGGTACTGTGTCAAAGTCAGCCCGGCGACTACCAAGAGATGAAAGAAGATTGTCAGGATGTGGTCACTGTTGATGTGCATACCAAGGTTTTATTTATCCGCCCACTTGGGCACTACGGAAGTCTTGTGGCAGCCTGAAGGCAACAGCGCCGGATGCCAGTGACTCGGAGTTGGTTTTAATTGAGATTCCGCACTTATTTACCCTTGTTTGCCTACGAGCCTGAGGTCGATGGACTCCATAAACTCTTACTTTCCTTCTTTCCTCCCAATTCTGCCACCAAATCACTTCCGTCTCTGTTCGCATCATTCTGTATTATGGGCCTGTACACCAGAGAAAACAAACTAAGGAGGAGCTGGATGAGCTCATTACTTCAACTAGAAATCTTGAAACTTGCTGGTCAGCACCGGCAGCTTGACCGTGACTTGCTTTGCCGATACTCGCATTCCTGACTATAACTAGGGCAGCAACAAGTCCTACGATAATGCAGGGACTTTTGAAGATTTCGTAACATCTTACCATTCCGTCTTCTTGATCGCGTTTTCGACCGGCCCGTACCCAGCTTCAGGCGCGTCTTGTCTAGGACCATTCACCATTCACCCGGGAGCCCACCACTTGGAATGCGTTATAGTGGAAAACCTGTTGGAAAAGGTCCTATTGTCACGGAGCATACGATGACATATGGGTTCGTTGCGTCTCGCATTCATTTATTTGATGGACTGAAAGCTCTTTGCCGGAAGGTAACAAATCTGCGCAGAGTGCATGATATTTCAGTCGGATAAAAGCAATGGACCCATTTAGCTCTGGGAGCTTCTGTACTGCAGTGGTGATATGCTGATATGAGGTTCGGAGGCGCCGAATGATGGTGATGAAACACGGAATTCTCTTGCAGACAAGTACACGACCCGTAGACGTCGTCAGGCTATTTAATGATTCCTTTGGGGTATGGCGTTAATCGCAATCTTCAAATCTTGCATTGACGCGAGTCCAGTCGGCTCAGCACAGCCGATTCAATGCGGGTATTTCACTGTACACTGGCATGTGCCATAGGTATCATGTTATGATCCTTTCTGGTGGGTGTACAGCCAAAATATACGCGCCCGATCAGCATTTTTCCATATGTTGACGGGTTACGTATTCAGGCTATCATATAAAATTGAGTTCAAGGCGTCGTTGCACTCCCTCTGCCCTTCTTATTTCCAAACTCCCTCACCGTCAACAGACCCCTGATTCCATGCCGACATTCAAGCTGAAGAGTATACTATCCAGAGTGATTCTCGGAGAGTCCTGGCGAGAGCAAGATAGTCCGGACTACTTATGTGCTGAGTTTGGGCACAAAGTTGAATCGTATTCACACGAGCACGGTGGGAGCGTTGAGGATGGTGATAACGAGGACGACGACGCAAACTCGATCAATTCGTTCTCAACCACCGCAACAGCCAGTAACCTCCCTGGAGCGGGCCGAACTATTGACACATACGTCTACCAAGCAGTGGGGAGGCGAGTTGAGAGACTGGCAAAGCGCTTCACGACCCCGCCATTGTATAAACGTCCAGGAATTGAGGACATTAATGATGTTGTCATATACTCTACAGGTATGACAGCAGACAGCGACGACAACGATGACAGTGCCAGCTCCATGAACTCGTTCTCGACAACGGCGACAGCCAATAATCTCCCGGGGACCGGGCGAACGATAGACACTTACATGTTCCAGCCAATGGGAAGGCGGATCGAGAGACTTGCAATGTGGTTCACGATCGCGTCCCTCCATCCCGCCCGCATCGCACAGTATATCGAGGCAGATTATACAAATTACTCCCCTGGTTTCAAGGATGGGTTTACTCTGAATGAGGCCATTGAAGCTCTTTGTCGTGGTCGAAATGGATCCACAGTTGTTGCCGGAATGAAGGGACTCGTGAAGCAGACACAGTGCGTATCCCATGCTTCTTTGTGGAAGAGAGGAACACTACACTAATCCATTCTAGGTCCAATTCGATGTACAAATCTGCATCGGCTCTGGCAGCACTCATTCGTGTGTCCTTGACTTTGCAGCGTAAAGAGATTTTTGTCATCGTTTCTCGCACCGAGCCTGTATTCCACCTCGAAACACTCGCTGGGTCTTGTACCTGCTCGGAACCAGAAAATAAATGGTTTCTTCTATTGGTAAGGCTAGCAAGGGAAACACTTGTTACCGTGAAAAGACCTCCTTTCGATGAAACCTTCGATCTAGTCTTAGGGACAGTAGTCTCGCAGCTATGGCCTACTCCTGAAACTGCTCTACACTTACGACGAAGATTCATACGAGCTTTGAAGGTATACAGGTGCGCCCTTGATTCTCTTTCAGTTTGAGATAAACCAGGATGACATCCACTCCAGATCATCCTGTCTGGATTCCCTGGAGGACACTATAGGCGAAGCATGTGCTGTCTGTGCAGAAGCCGTATCTACGTGCATAGATCGTCACACTCGAGGCGACGCATATTTGCACATTTTGGAGACCGTCTATTTCACTGTCATTTTTGTCCTTCGTTCCATCCACGAGTTGACCAGTCTCGCGATAATCACAGCAAACAGACATATATATCTGGTCCTACGAACGCTAGCTTCTTGGATTGACGCAATTGTGTCGCGTTGTCTATATGCTCTTGGAGCTCGTCATCTAGGATATGACATGAAGATACTGAAGGCCAAGGTGGCGTTCCGAAGTTTGGTCCTTGTGTAAGTGTCAGTAATTAGCTCTCCATTACTCCAGTGACGTTAATTACATCTTCCTGTGTAGGTATAGTGACACCACATGCGTGCCACTGCCGCAATCATTACTCTTACTTGATCAAATGGTACTAAGCCATACGGAAGCCTTGCCCAGGAGGTATCGGGAGGCAACAGAATGGAACAACAAAAACCCAGTAGTTCAAGAACTGATTGAAACAGAAAAGGAAAGGAGTCTGCGTCTTCTGAGATCATTCGACGAGCTCGAAAGAGAAGCTTGGGGGTGCATTTCGCAAACCAGCATGTCTGCCTTACCAAAGAAAATTACTGAAGATCATAATTGGAGCTCCCTTAAAGACTTTGGAGATGTATGGTGGAATCACTGGAGCAGCACACTCAGACGAGCGCGGGGAGTGCAAGTGGTTGTGAATCGTTTGACGGAAGAATTCAGAGTGGCTCGAAGACTTGGGTTGGAATACGACCCGGAGGATGGGGAAGAGTGGCGATATGAGTTGATTGACAGACACTGGGGTCATTATGAGCTCCGTTGCCGTTTGCGACACAAATGGGGACAATACCTCCGCTCGAACATGGACTGGGACTGGGATCTTGGGGCGTGCATGAACCGCCTGCTCACCATCGAGAAGGAGACTCGAAAAGGAGACTCGAGAAGGTCCATTCCCAGCCGCACATAGCACAACAGCGTCAAGCCCTGCAGTTGATGTGGGTGTGGTTCCGAGAGAGTCATGAAGTATGTATATGGGCAGAAGAAGCCCATGGGATTCTGCCGAAGGAGGTGAAGGTTGCTTACAAGATGTAAGATGGTTAAACGCAGTATGTGTCTTTCGCTCCCGTATCTTCTAGTCCGGGTAATCATCCCATCTCCGGAGACACAACTCACAGGGTCTTCCGGTGGAGAGCAAGAGATTGAGAATCTGGTGTCTCTTTTTCGGATGCATCGCAGCCCGAGGCACAAGAAGATACCCCGGTCGAGGCATTCAGTAGCAATTTGGAAGGAAAGAAGCCTGAGGCTGGATATGATGTTAGAGTTGATGAGGCTCGGGAGGGAGAAGACACAATATCAATTTTCTCGCTGGACTAGGTCAATACGAGGGGGAGGGAGTGGGGTTGCGATAGTAGCAATACTATGCATAATTGTTTGCGAGCTTTTCTGTGTTTCAAATATGTCAGTATCTTTAGACATTTTAAGGTTATTGTCGTTCAGTACTGTTGATCAGTGATATGTATGTGAATATAGACGATAAAATCTAAAGACTCGGAGTCAGAAGCGCTAGCTACAATGGAGAAAGCACAGGAAGGTTAAATGCAAGCCCGGTAGCCACTATTATATCAAGGAGATCATCGATAAGCGAGTAGCTTTGTGGTTTATGCCTGTCTCTCATCCGACCTACACAAGTCCCGAGTGGTAGCAGGCCCTGAATTTCAAAGTTTGCACGCGTATTTGTCCTTATTTGTCTACGAGGTCAACGATGCCTCTTTCTCTTCTTTTCCTACCAGGTCTCAGTCAACAATAACCATCATCAAGGACAAAGCTATTAGAAGCTTCATATATGGATCTTATGCTTCAACTGCAGACTTTGACGCTAGCGGCTTGCTGGAAAGTGACCTCCTACCATCTTACTCTCACTTAGAGCCCGTTCGGCTGCATTTTCGCGCGGGGAAATTTCCGCGGGTTGCCGCGATCTGTGCATGCACAGATTGCGACAGAGTTTCCGGGACTTTATTCCCACGGTGGATGTCTTGTGCGGCCGAACATGGCATGAAAATTTCCCTTCAACAAGAGATGAGGTGGATGCAACACCACCCATATTTCTCTAATATGCATGCATTTTGTTGCTTAATTTGACTTTTTTTGAGGTCTTAATGTCAATGGAAGTGACTAGAATAAAATTTTATGGTACCAGAAAAATGTTGTGGAAGGCCATTTTAAGTCAAATGTGTCAATGTGACCACGGTCAGATTTCTCACTTTGAGATACAGGTCTGAGCTGTTTCTCTTTTTATCATGATTTTCGCAATCTCGTTTGGAAATTTTCGCGAGAAAATGTGCAACCGAACGCACCTGTTTCCGCGCGTTTCCAATTTTTGACACGCGTGATCATGATCTCAAATTTTGGCGGGGATTTCTGCGCGCGGTCATGCAACCGAACGGGCTCTTAGTGCTGGCAGTTCGGAACACTCGCATTTCCGCCTATGACTCGACAATTGGGGACATCAAGGTGCGAATGCAGATAACATTATCAATGTTAATATCTCTGATAAGATTCCCATAGATTTTTGTAAAGCGAGTACTTGAAATGTCCCGCTCCGAGTCCACTGCGAGTGACGCTCTCAGGCTGGAACACAGCCATGTAAGCTGAATGATGAACATGACATGAGTCGGCCGTCGTTTTCAGAGCTCTGGGGCTCCTCTTGTTCTCCTTGGTCTCACTCTGCTAAGGATCGAACATATGTGGTGAGTATCTCTCCCGTATCTTACCCCGCTACGCTTGCCATGAATCCGTCCAACCCCTGAACCTTTACAATAGGTCAAGCACTCGAGTCAAAGTTTCCGTATGATGGACAAGCCAAGTGAGTCTTATATCTCTCTATACACACACCTGAAGCAACCGCCAGAACCGGGGCTCTTTTTTGTATAACGCCTGTATATGGAACGGAAGATCTGATGCACACTTACCCTTTACTGGTTTTGGTTAATCTTGACGAGACACGCCAAACTTCCCCCGGCCTACCGGTCTCAAGACCAGATTACTTCCCGCATGCGCATGCGTCGAGCCCGACATTATACATATAAACACCACCGCCAGTGGCGTAGTAAACCTTCTCAACATTAATAAGGTCCGGATCTCGCATGACCTTCTACTGCTTTCGGTCCGCGAACCTGCCAATGGCGCACCCGGCTTCCCGTCCAGTGGAGTCACATTTCTCAAATTTGCCACCAAATCGTCTCCATTAGAATCACTTTGAAATATGGGCTTAGTGATCGGGAATGATGAACTAGCTAGGAGATATATGAGTCCAATACTTCAACAGGCAACCTTAGGCTTACTGGATGGCCCAATTAGCGAGTCGGGGCCTGCTGGAGTTTGCATCACTTGTAGTTCTGTCTCTGAGTCATTGGTTGGGAATGCAGAGGTGCGAGTGCAACATTATCAGCTCAAGTAAATCTTGATGTGACTCTGGTCAGTGTTTACATAGTCAGCAACAAAGGAACATTCGTATTCTTGCTCAGAGTCGTTCTGGACTCGTTGAAGCCTTTCTCCTCATGCAATCATACGTCTCCTCCCTTGTTATACTCGCATGTGCCTCTCAGGAACTTGATAAACTTACGAGCCTATTAATTCTCTCCGGAGACTCCTGAATCGATATCCACAAGCACAGCTTATCGAGATCATTCTCTACTACGCAATCGAACTTTGCTGAAGGGGGAAAGAAGTCGACACGAACCTAGAACTTACCGAGAATGATTTCACGAGGTCCGCGTTCCTTTTGGTCTTCGCGTCACAGGTCTTGACTCCGGACGAGCTTTCCTCGAACCAGTGCAAGTCTTAACCCTCGACGATTACGAACACCAATCAGCCAACTACTCGGCTCGAAGCCTCGAATAACAGAGAATCTATCAATCATTATCTACGGCTATCTTCCTAAAATCACGCATCGGAAACCAATCCGACCGTCTGTCCGACTCAGCGCTTATGTACATGGACTGTAGGTATGTGCACTAGCGACGGCTGTTTTGCCCTCGAGATCTGTGGCACGGCAAGGCGCTCCGAGCTTCAAGTTGCCGGTTCCAACCAAAGGTTATTCTTTGTTGGCGCCGAACGGGAAACGTTCGTTATTGGTCCACAAGGACATTGATGAGTCATTCTTGTTGATCGGGTCCAGAGGCGCAATCTCGTCTAACAGATCTCTTAGGCGCAATCTCGACTGGTCTGTTCTCAGATTCAGGTGCATCTAATGCATGACTCGTTCACTCGCAAGCGCTCCCAATGTATTTTGGCGGACGAATAGTGCTTCCTTTACGCAGAGTATCCCCACGATATTTGACGTTGCAGTGCCTTGCGTCCCTTTGATATCTCAGAACAGCTTGTTCAGATGGGAAGTGTAGTCGAAATTTAGTCAACAAAACTGGCGTCCGCGTTTGGACTCACAGGATTGGGCGCTTCTGAGCGTTGACTATGTTTACCCGGTCTCGGTGGCGCCGAATGATGGTGCCGCTACACACTGGCAGCAAAATACTCTTTTGATAGTAGGCATTCAATACTATATGTGTGAACAAAAGCATCAACTTCAACTCTTTTTGACAGTTTTTAATCACTAGTTCACGAGTTATGAGCCTACTTAACTCCTCCTAGGTCGATGATGCCCCTAAAGTTCTTCGTACTACCGGCGGAGCTTTGGTTGAGAATGATTCTTCTAACATATCGATCTATATATAGGTACGCTTTCAAGTATATAGCCGTTCTCTATTTCTTCTCTGTCAGAGTGCTGATATCTTGTTCGAGCTCGGCAGTGCCTTCTTCATCCTGTGCATCAACTAGAGCAAGTTTGAGAATAAGATACAGACGCGGCAGCATGAATTTCATTGCACAGCCGATCGCGGGGACTCAGGCTATAGGCGTTACGGTCTTTACTAGTGTATGCGCTCCGATTGAGTCGCACCCACCGAGTTGCAGTGACGTTGACGTGCTTTTAACAGACTTTGAGTTGTTGCTGGTCCTCATACACCCCTACTTATCCCTTCCCCCCCCCCCCCGCGTTCTTGTAGTGTTGATATCGCCCAGTCTCCATGCCAAAAATCAGACCAAAAGCCATTCTATCCAGAGTGGTCTTTGGAGATACATGGCAAGAAAGGAATAACACGGATTACCTACTGTACGTGGGGTTAAAGCGCAACCTTTCAGCGGTTGTACAAGTGCATTCTGAAACGGCCTGCGATGACGACGACTATGACGGAAGCTCCATCATCTCGACCTCAACCGCAACGGTCGACAACCAGCCAGGGACTGGTCGCTTCATTGATACGTACATCTTCCAGCCAATGGGAAGACGGATCGAAAGGCTAGCGATGTGATTCACGATTGCGTCCCTCCATCCCGCCCGCATCGCACAGTATATCGAGGCGGATTATATATACTTGAATCCCTATTATGATGATCCGTGGAATTTGAACGGCGCAATTTCAGCGCTTTGTTTGTTGAGTCCGAATGGACCGACGGTTGTTGCTGGGATTAAGGGTCTTGTGAAGCAGACACAGTAAGTACTTCAAGCTTCCCGCGGATGAAGTAACACGCTCAACCTTTCTAGGTCAAACTCAATCGACAGATCCGCATCTGCTCTTGCAGCACTCATTCGCATTGCCCTGTCTAAATACCGTAGAGATATCTATGCCAACGTTTCTCGCATCGAGCCTATATTCCACTTGGAAACTCTCGCTGTGTCTTTCTTTTGCTCACATCCAGACAAGAAATGGTTTCTTTTGTTGGTTAAGCTTGCGAAAGAAACCGTTGTCATCGCAAGATTGAGTCCTTCGGGTCCGAAGACCTTCGACCCAGTCTTAGGGAAAAACATCTGGCAGCTATGGCCTTCGCCTGAAACTGCACATTATCTACGTCAACGACTCATACTGGCGTTGCAGGCATACAGGTGCGCCCTTGATTTTTCTTTTAATCCATTACAGACCAAATCAATCTCATCGCCAGATCTCACGGCCTTGAATATCTTGTGGACACAATAGGAGAAGCATGCGCAATTTGCTCAGCTGCTGTATCTACGTGTATAGACATCTACGCTCGAGGTGACGCATATATGCACATTTTGGAGACCGTCTATTTCACTGTCATATTCATTCTTCGGTCGATTCACGAGTTAGCTGATATCGCGAGAATTACAGCAAACAGATATATCTATATGGTCTTGCAGACAATAGCTTGTTGGGTAGACGCAGTTGTGTATCGTTGCTTCTTTCATCATGCTATTCAGCAGGGAAGATTTGATATAGATCTGGTGAAGAATAACATTGCTTTACGCAGTCTGGTTCTTGTGTACGTACTCGTAAAATCCTACCGCGATTTTCCTTGTTACATTAGTGACGTTGATTCATCCTATTATTATAGGAACGATGACACCGAGCATCTGTTACTACCGGAGTCATATAGACGTGCTTGCTGTTATAATGTCTTGGACAAGGCCGCACTTCCCAGGAGGCATCGAGAGGAAACAGAATGGTACGAAGAGGCTCTCCCGATACAAAGCCTCATCGAAGCAGCAAAGCAAAGAACTTGGCGACTTCTAAGGTCATTCAGCGAGCTCGAAAGAGAGGTATGGGGACGTGCACCGCAAAACAACAACTTTACCTCGCAAGCCAAGAAAGATGCGGATCCTTTTTGGTATGAACTTGACGACTTTGGAGACGAATGGTGGAAGTACTGGGAGAGCACACTCGCACGAGCTCGCAGAGTACAAGCTCCGGAGAATCGTTTGACGAAAGAATTCAGAGAAACTCGAAGATTTGGGCTGTATCGCAATCCAGCGGATTGGAAAAAGTGGCGATATTACTTTGATGGAAGAAATTGGGCATACTACGAGCTACGTCGCTGCTCACGACATAAGTGGGGACAGTACCTCCGCTCGAACATGGACTGGGACTGGGATCTCGGACTGTGCATGAAACGTCTCTTCAAGATCAATAAGCAGAGTCGAGTAGGGCCATCCCCGGATGCTCAGATCCCACCGACTCCAAGACCTGGAATTGAAGTGGATGCGGGAACGGAAGGGACGTTGAAAATCTCGATGGGAGAAGCGCAAGGGAGCTTACCGAGAGAGGTGAAAGTCGCGTACAAGACGACAACTGGCGAAATGCACTACTTGATGTTCACACAACCGTGTCCTAGTCCAGGACATCTCTGCGCCCCCGAAAGCTCTTGTACTACCGATCCCGCCGCCGAAAGTACATAGGCTCGGCGGACGTGAAGCAGGAGTCTATGAACAGGTCAGGATCTTCCGATGGAGAGCAAGATGCTGAGAATCTGGAGACCGGCATCTCTTCCTCGGTTCAAGCATTACACCTCAAGGAACCTGAAGATACGTCGGACGAGGAGTCACACGATGGCTATGAAGGTCAGGATGTTGGATTCGATGAGGTCGGGTTGGAGGAGACACGATATCAATCTGCTCGTTCAATTGGACTACGTCCACAATCCAGAGACTTGAAGTCACCGTAAAATCTGTAACTGTTAGGTACATGTATGGAGATAGTTTGACTTGAAGAATAGATCTGACGCACTAGGCCTAATTATCGTTAGACATGAAAAAGAACACTACTGTATGTCAACAATTGAATCTTGGTGGTCGGAGACTTGGAGTAAACAGAGTGCAAACTTGAAAGAGACTTATGTTGCCAGCTTGTTTGTCTATATTTGTCAGCTTCGAGTTCAACTTGAAGTTGACCAAGCTCGAAGACGCGTTCACTTTGCCTGTCGGTTTGTGTCAATTTCAAGTCTGCATGATGCTGCAAGACACCCCCTACTTTGACGCGCGGCTGGTATCAGTACCATTTATCTCACCTTCGTCAGAATTTTGTTAGCATTGAACGCTCTTTTACTTGAACGAAGGGAGTCCTTCGACCTCTCGACTCTTATGATTCGGCTTCAAGACCCAAAGGGACTATGGAACGCGAAAGTACGATCAGAGCTGAAGGATGGGTTTTGCGACGTGTTGCCTGCTTCTTATGCTATCGTCATGCTTGACGCTTGTGCCAGAGTACATTTCACTTCTGTTGCCTATTTTAACGGATGTGTCCAGCGCTCTGGCAATGATCTCTGTCGGACTTCAACGCGGTTTCAGAGATGTCCCCTACTATGCCCTCCTCGTTGTTGATTTGATGTGAGGTACGTAGGAACCACGGATGGTACATCACATCAAATCAAGTCGTAATCACCATGCAGCACAACCACCTTCCCTATCTGCCTCCAAACAACACACCACGTCGCTCCCCGCGCGCGTGAAAGTCACGACTGAGCTCGTGTGCACTTCCGCGACCTCGGGTGGGGTGACGTCCAGAAGGGTAACGACCCCTAAGGCTGCCCGGGCTCGCCACCGACGGAGTAGCACATGTAGGGTCGGGATGACCTCAAGGGCCGTGCGCTCGCGACCACACACGAGAGCGACGTCAGTAAAAGTGAATTCAGGCGATATTCTTAGTGTGAACGTGTACTTGGAACCGGTTTACGGACTTTAGTGTCCCGGAGAGGATGCCTGTGGTCCCGAGGGCGGGTGTATTTGTGCGTGGTCTTGGGTGCATTCGGTGAGCTCTCTCTTTCTGTGCTGATTCGACTTTGCTGACCTCGTCGAGTTGTAGGCTGATGTGGGCTGCGAGAAAAGTGAGTTGCTCCATTAGTATGCTGCCGAACTGACTCTGACCTTTGGCTTCTAGTATATATGAACGGTTTTCGCTGCAATGTGACGGGCACCACGTCCATGGTGCCCATCGCCACCCCGCGTCGGTGCCGAGCGGACCCGGACTTCAAGAAACAGGACACGACGCCATATAACTGCACAAGCAGCCGTTATACTGGCTGCAGAGGATGAACAATGTGTGCGTCTCTCTTATCTCTCTTCCTCCTCTCCCTTCTCTGTTCCTCGCGCATTCCACCAAGTCTCACGAACGTCCTATACACACAGATGTTCGAAGGCGAGCACGCTCCCCCTTACTACCTCGACTTGTACGGCTTCGCGGACGGCGCGCAGGAGGACACATTCGATGGAGCCCTGCCGGTGTCCGACGCGCAGGGTGTGTAGACGGGATTTGCGGCGCGCAGGAAGGACTTGGCGACGACGAGTACGCCCGTGCCGGTGGCGCCTGCGACTGTGACTGCGGGTGGGCACCCGGGCTCGAGTGCGTCTTCATCATCGAGCGCAGCTGATGCTGGTGCCAGGTTCGAATTCAGGGTAGCAATCAATGGTGAGCAAAACGTGTTTCTTCCTTCTTCTTTAAAACAAATTGAGCTCAATACGTGACTCACTCATGCCTCACACAGTCATCACCTGCAGAACGTATTATCGACACAGTGTCATTCGACGGAGGCGGAGGCATAATCACAACACGAAGCGGGATCTGCGGCTCTGAGCGTCGTATGCTCCTTTCTTTTTGTAGGATTTGTTTTCTTTTGATACTTTCTTAATGCGTATATACTACCTTCCCCTCTGCATTGACATACTCCTGTACCCTTTTCTCTCCTTTCTTGATACCACAGGGACCAGGGCTTGCTGTCGCTTGCCTGTTCTAAGCTCTTTGGCGCTAGACTTCTGCCCCTTCGCTGTTGAAGGCGTGTTTACTGATGTAGCTGTACGCACGTAGATACACTTGAAGAAAAATATTGCTATCGAGCTATTGCCATCGATTTTTCTTGACCTGAGTATGGCCTTCTTCCATTTGGTCAAATAGGGTTGAGGGTGAATAAGCCGGTAGTATGACTCAGCTAATCATATCGATTTTTTCTGTGAGTATCGACACTCTCCTCCCTCTTTCCGCATCAAGTGTACTCTTTATCTAACCCTAACTTGAATGAACGCGATGGGTTCTGGAAAGCTTTTCATGTTTTGCTGCTGTACGCAATGGAGGAGAACGAACTGGAATGATTCTGGCTTTACTCTGTTTCAGGGGATTGTCGGCTAGCTCGTTCCTTTACTTCACGAACACTGGAGTTCTCCACTCTCCTTGGGTACTTGGTCTATGAAAAATGGTACTGGGTATTAACGGGTTTGAATTAAAGGGCTGGGGCTATCCGCGGAGGCTGGGGCCGGAGCCTGGAATTTTTGGGCATTTAACTGTCGCTGGCGGCACTGGACAGGTATACACTATTATGCGTACGTCGAGGAGTATATGTAAGATACCCTGGAGGAGGGTGCTGAACTGGAGAACGTGAAGAGTACGGTTGATTGGTGAGTAAATCTTCTAGGCTTATGGAGATTGCTATCCAAGGAGCCAAAACATGCCCCTGTCGATTGAGTGTCTGGACATCTACTCAGAGTAAAATCATATGCTCTGGTATGGTCAACTGCGTATTATACGTACGCCAGAGAAGAGGAACGTCTGAGCTCGAGGAGGAAGGGGAAATGGTGTACACTAGGCTTGCGGTAGGTTACGCGAATTGCCATTCCCCGGGCCCGGGAGTAAAATCGTCACCCGTCGTTTTCGACTCGAAACCTGGTGCTAGAGGGAAGGACTATGAATAGTCCTCATTTTGGGAAAGGATCTATGGTCACTTGCGTGTTTTAATCTGACCCAGATAGCAGGGAATATCACGGCCCTCGCTCTCCGCTTCTCAGCGACCTATCTCATCTACCATCAGATCATCTTCCTGTGCAGAGCAAACGTCGTACAATCGAGTCCTCGAAGCTTGTTCTTTCTAGATGAGTAACAATCTACTCGGTCGGCGTAGCTACTTACCTGCATACCACTGATAAGGCTCTGACACTATCGAATTCGCCCTGCTGCGCCGACGCACTCGGGGTCAAATTCAGAGCTGTGTACTTCCGCAGTCTCTAGGAACTGTCTCAGACTTCCTCTTGAACAGCATGGCTATTCGGAGGTCAAAAAAAGAAACATCGTAAGCATGAATATACTCGATCTACCCTTGTCTCAAAACGTCCAGGAAGGTACTGGAATATACATTCAATTCTCTGAGGTTTCTCTTTCAGCTGTCATGTTAATACGTCCGCGATGGAATGGTCAGAAGAGACGGGATAAGAAGCAAGGACCACCAACGTCAAGTCTTGTGATTGGTGAGTCCCTTTGTTTGTAACGCATTACCTGTGGTTTGGAGGACTGACGCGCAACAAGGGAAATGTTTGTTGTTTGTGGTCTCACCAATAAGTGTTAGAGGCGCGACGCGACGCGCGCCTTTATTAGCTCAGCTGCGGCCACACCCATCCCTATCTTTCCAACTACAATCATCTCGACATCCCTCCTCACCCATCACCCCCACCTCACCCCTTCCGCAGCTTAACCTCATCTTTTATCCTTCTGGCCTACAGACATGGACCAAACAAACACTAATGCTCCATCCTATCCTCACCATACACCAGATTCTCTCGCTCGGTCTCAACTCCAGGCTCAGCCGCAGATGCAAACACTTCAAGGTGTTGAATACGCTTGGCACGGTGCGGGAATAGGACATCATGTGCCTCACATCGTCGCAATGCAACAATACATGCATGGTCAACCATCGCAGAACCCCACTGCATCGCTGCTCGCTCCTCAGATGCAGCAGGTGGCTGCTCACCATGGACGGGCGATGATGATGCCTTACTCGATCGACAATCGGCATAGCACTGACTTGGTCGCACCCGCTCGCCATCCTAACCAGAATGCTAACAGGGCGCAAGCGGGTCAAACGCTTCTGCGTCAAGACATTGGACCTGTCGGTTTACACCCTACACCACGAGTTCAGGACCAGAATGTTGCCCCCGCGCGGCACACCGGTGAAGCTGTAAAAACTCAGCCTCGTCATCAAGCCGCGACTACATCGAGCCACGTTTCGGACCCCTTGGCGCAGAAGTTAAAGGAGTACATCACTGTCAAGTGCGGCCAAGATTCAGACTTGGAACGGGATCTCTTGGCCTATATTTTATCAGCATCGGACACCTTTGTCCGGACGACGTCCGGTTACCTTCAGAGAAACTTCCCTCAATCAAACGATGCTGTGACTACTCAGCAACAGGGTTCACTGGAGACACAGCAACCTGTACCTCCTCATCGGAACTACGTCCCAGCCTTCGCGAGGACGAACCCCCGCCCTCCCTCCGACTCATATCAGGAACTCCCTTCTTGCACACCTACGGCTCCGACCTCGACCTCGCAGCCTAATTTTGTTCAAGGCTCAAGTCGAGAGCCAATCCAGCAGCCACTGCCTATGATGGCATTGAAGACCCGCGCCCCTCGGAAACAGTCCGCGAAGAAGAAAGGGAAACGAAAGGCGCCTACGATTGAGGCGATGAATGACCTTGGTGGAAATGCAAGCGAGCCTGTGGCCAAGCGTTCGAGGACGTCGAACTCCGCTACCCCGCCCGTGCCAGTTGCTCAGCCCCAGGTAGCGCTTCCTCAGGTCGCTGTCCCTGCCCCAATCTCGTCCGATCTCGATTTCTTTGGACAGTGGGAGAGGCCTTCGTCGGCACCTGAGATGCCTGCCACGGTGCCTAATGTCCGATATGAATCTCAGGACGACGAACCTGAAGGCACATCTGGAGCTCCTACTGAAGATCTACCCCAGAGTCTTCCAACTAATCCATCTGGCCCTTCCCCTTTCGCAGTCTCAGCCTCTGGATCCGCATCGCAGCCAGAACCAGTAGTTTCCGACGGAACGACAAATGAGACATCTACTGATGATTTCATCTGGCTAGCGTATTTCCTCAGTGGAGAATTACCGGGTAATGCGGACCATGACGTGTCTCCCGTAACTGAAAGTGCTGAAGAGAGCACCACTACATCTGATTCGACCTCAGTCACCCTGGCGTCAGTGTCTGCTTCCAATGCGTCGACGGCAACATCGAGCTCGACGCCAGGCATCCCAGAAACGATGGTAGAAGAAGGGGAGATGTCTTCGAACCATTTTCCCGCCGCTCCCTCAACCCCCGCGGTCACTGAATACACGACATTTGACTGCTCGTTTTTAGACGAGGTCAATCCATTTGATGCCCAGTTTGGTTTCGCATTAGATTTCGCATAAGACGTGATTTACCACTTTGATCAATGAGTTATGTCAACCATGTTTTGTTCCCTCCTTGATACCTCATCTGATAGTGATACCATTTTTCTTGCTCGTGCGATACCTCAAACCTTTCTCTCCATCCCTGAAACTGGCTCTAGCCCATCATCTCTGTACAGATCACCCACCTTTAGTTGTTGTTTTTTATATTAATCTTACTCTTTGATGCATTTGTATATTATTTACCGTCTTGCTGCACATCTCAATAAACTCATATCACGAAACAAAACTGGATGGCGCATACTTTAAATGACGATAGATGGAGTATTTGGTGAGCCCTCATTCACATAGTAGGGTGAGTAATCAATATGACGTGTTCTCTATGTGAAAACCACGCAGCGGACTTTGTTACCCTGCGTGTTGCAAGCAGAATAGAAATATAACTTTTAATCCGCCTTAGTTGCACCATTGATATCGTGTCATTCATGTACTACGTGAGCTCCGGCATGAGACGCGTAACATCGGTCATGGTACTCGATCAACGTCCTCAGGGAGTGCGTCACCTCGAAATTTGAGTCAATATCTATAGATCATATTTATGAGGCACATATAAGTGCTCTAGCTTTTGTTCCCCAGAGCTCAGTGCCCAGAATACATAGCAAATACTCCTTACAAGCTACGCATACTGCATACCATGACTTTGCCAGCCAAAACACCTGCTTGGTTTTTTCAAAACCGCGTCACAAATGCTGTCGACTTCTCCCTCTCTCCTTCTGGGACGTTTCGTCCAGGAGAGATTTCGCTCCCCTCAGAGACAGAGCTCTCCCCCAGTGAACTCTTTGTCCAAACACTCTATCTCGGTAATGATCCTGGTCAACTCCTTAGAATCTCCGCGGGCAATCCTTTGCTCACGGAAGCAGCGAAGAAGAGTGGGAACAAGTTAGCAGTCTTCCCGACAGGCTCCCCCATGTGGGCTTTCTCGGTGTCGAGAGTGCTGAAGGTCGGAGGTGCAACCGGCACGGAAGGCGACGGCAAGTTCAAAGAAGGAGATCTTGTAGTCACCATGGCCGGTGGCTGGGTGCTGTATTCAATCCTGGAAAAGAGTCAGGCCAACGTAGTGCAGTAAGTCTTGAATACGATCATCACCCTCGTACTAAATATCAACTACGTCCGCAGATCGTTACCCCGCCTGAGCCCAAGCATATTCCTTGGAACGCTCGGAATGTCTGGCCAATCGGCTTACTGGTGTCTTGTGGATGTCCTCAAGCCGAAGGTGACTGATACACTGGTCGTAAGCGTGGCTGCAGGGTATGTTTCTGTCCCGCTCTTTCGACTTGACTTACTTACGTCAAGTCAAAGAGCTGTCGGAAACGTTGCAGTTCAATATGCAAAGAAGGTGCTTGGCGTGTCTCGAGTCGTCGGCATCGCTGGTACGGACGAGAAGTGCAAGTGGCTCCTGAGCGTCGGTGCAGACGCTGCAGTGAACTGCAAAAGCAGGGCATTCTCCGAGGACCTTCGAAAGGCGGTTCCGAATGGTGTTGACAAGTGAGCCATTGCAGATTTCTGGTTGTTGTACCTCGCCCATTTCCACATCTTAGGTTCTTCGACAACGCGGGCGGACCGATTCTCGATGAGGTCCTTATCCATATGAATCCTCACGGAGTCATCGGAGTCTGCGGTGCAATGGCAGGTGCGTTTTATTTTTGCCTTGTCTCCATATGTTTCATAGCTTATTCCTAAGTCAATCAGCTGTGGATAAAGGTCTGAGTACCACACTGCGCAACTATGGCTTGATTCTCTTGCATAGAGTTGAGCTCAAAGGATTTAGTATGATGGATTATTTTGGACGTTTAGAGGAAGGTGGCAAGGCCCTTGCAGCTGCTGTCCTGGGCGGAGAGCTTGTTGCCGGAAATGCAGAGACTGTGGTTGACCTGCGCGGAAAGTTTGAGGATATTCCGAAGACGTGGCATGGAATTTTCGAAGGTGTGAATACTGGCAAATTGGTGATAAAGTTATCGGATTGATTGTTAGGCACTTTTGTTGCGGAATGGTGCCTCACTCATTGTCATCTTACTATCTCCGATGTTGTAGCGTATGCACTTCTAGCTATGAGAAGACGACATTGATGAGCAACGATAAATCTTCTGGCTCACATCAACGCGTTGACCTTCCCCAGTCGTTACTATCCCAGACCAAGAAGGTAGGATATTAACAGCCATCCGACCTGAAAACGGGTGAAATTCGTTTCGTAGATAAAGATTGCTCATGCATCTCCAATGATATTGCACTATGCCAATCCCGAACGCAACACACAGAGTTGTGGTGCAGGCCGATCCATGGCCTCTCGCATGCTCGTTCGTGGTCAGGGCTTCGTTCCAATCACTGCTATTCGAAACGCCATCATGCACGTATGTCGAAGACTGGAGCTCGCCAGCTCCTAGTGCCTTGCAGAGTTGTGGGAGGATCCGAATAAAGGCACCATCTTAGACTTTTCGTATTCCCGGGCTGACGTGTCTGATGATGGGAAAACTGGAGGAGTAAATGAAGGAGACAATTTGCACAGAAATCGCACGACCGAGATTGGGCTAAGGGACAATGAGAGCGAGAAGGCTGGCCACGGAGGTAATGAGGGAACCAGAATCTAACGCGACTGCATATTATTAGGATGTCACGTATTGATGATTAATTCCCGGACATACCAACATGCAGGTCAACGTCGTCGTCGCACCCAAAGAAGAACAACAACGGCATTACATATGCTTCGGAATACGAGCACGAAAAGAGCAGGAGTGGCCAGAGCTTTGCTTACGCCCTGAACTCCTTTGCGTACAAGGAGAATGAGCGTTCTTCAAGTAGGGATTTTGGCTCAAAAAGTGGATCTTGCCTAGGCCAGAGAAATACGTCCTGAGAAGCTCGGCCTCTGGACAAATGACGGAGCTTGAGAGGACGCAAAGTAATCCTTCGCGTGTTTCTAGATTTTCCGTCATCAAACCTCCTTCACTGTCCTCCGCTGCCTTCAGCAGAGTTAGATCGCATTCACATTGCCCCCGTGCTTCCGATGACAACTTTTACAAAAACTTCCGACCGAGCGACAGTATCGACTGACAATACGGTGGAAAATGCCGACCTGTTCTTTGCCAGTGCACAAGGAGGTCACTACAAAGGAGGCGTGCCCAGAAACGATTCAGTCCAGTGGACCGAACGAACAATATATTCCTCCTTCCTCCACCTCTCTTCTGGTAACAGTGGTGCAGGAGGCTCCTCAAGTACGTGTCGGGGAGACCGTTACGAGATCATCAGCGAAGCTCCGCAGCAACGAGGTAAGAGGCAGAAGGACACCAGGAGATATTGGAAGCCAATCCCAGATGAGAAGCGCCGATTTGCGGTCTCCCAGGGTTTTCAGCGGAAGGGAGGGCGTACGCGAGGATGGCATGAATACGAATGCGTGAAATAGATTAACTAGACTAAGTTCTCGGTAATAAAGCATGAGGAGACGTACTTTTCAGAACCATAACGACAAATCCAACACTGCAACGACCTCTCAACACCCCAGCGAGGTCAGGTTCTGCGTAAATCGCGTCGCACGAAAGAAGCGCCTGTCGAGATCGTGCCAGGCGGATAGGCCACCGCATCTACAGTTTTACTGAAAGACATGGAAATTCAACCAGATATACGGCCAAGTAAGACCAAGGAAAAATTTGATTCGAGACGGTACGTTTACGCATAGAAGAGAGGTAAGACGAACGCAGTGATAACCCAATGAAGCGCTGTACTTCATCATCATCATCTCCAGAATCTGCCGACACATGGAAGGGCAATTCCTACAGCAGCATCAAAAGAAGACACCTGGTGTCGAGTTTACAGTCAGATAAGGTTTGGTAAATGCAATAAAGAAAGACGCACATTGAGTATAATTGCAGCTTTGCACGTCTTGCAATTGCCGCAATCATTTAACCACACTCCCACTTCTTCCAATCAAGTCCTCCTACCGATGTATGGTTGAGATAGGGCGTCGACAGGAAAAACCCGCAATGTGAAAGAGGCTGAATTCAGTATCCGTCGACATATGGTCGACGAACGTAGTGAGGATGGACGGCTGCTGAAGGTTCAGTCCCTAAGTGCCAGGTTACAACTCCTACATCGACTATTGTGTTTGACCAGGGATTGTTGACAGAATTAACAACATCGATGAACTCGGATGAAGGATTCACTTCCATTGCCGTATAACAGCGTAGATCTGCGGGAGTCGGAAGCGCGCAAAAGTGTCGGCTTCGCCTTCAACTTGAACTTGTTGCCGCCCAGGCCCGTCGCGTGGGCCGTCGCATCTCTTCCTCGTCGCGGATTTCCTCACCTTGGCCAACTAATCTTGCTTGAACAGGTGCTCTACCTTTATCCCGCCGCACGCAAACAGCGAGCTCGCTGTGATCATGCACGCGCACGGTAGTGACATGACTCAGAGTCGCACGACGAGCAACAACGCTCACGCCCGCCGCCACCACTGCGCAAGATTTCGCACGCATATTTCTCCTTACAAGTTCGATGACTGTTTAGTTTCTTCCCTTTTCTGCTGAGTCTCCAATTCACCACCAAAACCTACGCTCTGAAATATGGCTAAATATTAGATGTGAGAAACATCTAATGCTCCAGGATCTGTATGAACTCTATGGTTCAAGTGGAATCTTGAATCTCGCTAGAAAACGACGAAAACCGTGAGCCGTGACTCATCTCACAATCGCTCTTCGCTGAGTCCGGGTGGCGCACTGGCGCGTCTTATCCAAGTCTAGTCGCTCGAGAGCACACCTTCTGAAATATGTTTAGGGGGAAGTTGGAAAAGACCAATGTTCACAGAACATACTCTAATATTAGGGTTCGTAGTACCCTGCATTCAATCGGTTTTGTTCATGAAAGCTCTTTACAGCAAAGCAACAAATCTGTCGGATGGGTCTGATGGGCCTTTTGTGGAAATCAGCATTCGGCCCTAGGCACTTATCTCCTTTCAACTTGAAGCCAGAGTCTAGACTCGGACCGAGAAAGGTCAGCGCTTTCGTAGTGAACAACTGTCTTTAGCCTGACTCGGAGGAGCCGAACAAAACTACGAACTAACCCGTCCTACATATTACGTTGTCGAGCAGGTCATTGGCATCAATAGCAATCTTCATCCCGTGCACCGACACGAGTAGAGCTGGTGCCCTATATAGCGATGAAGTAGGAAATAGGCTATGCAACACCGTGGGTACAACACTATATGCTGTACACGTGCCAGAGGTATCCCAGCATGACCCTTTCTGATGGACGTACAGCCATAATATACACACCTCATCAGCCTTTTTCTTTCTAAGTGGTATGCATCGATGGAAGTTTACGTCTTCGCGCTATATAACATAGGAGTGAGGATTCGGAGCACCTCATGTGCCTTCCGTATCTCCAAATACCCTCACTGTCAACATCCTCCAGCCTCCATGCCAAAGTTCAAGCTGAAGAGCATCCTATCCAGAGTGATTCTGGGCGAGTCGTGGCGAGAAAGAGATAGCTCGGACTACTTATGCCACGGTGCCGGGTTTGAGTACGGCTTCGCAGATTCGCATTCAGAAAGCGACGAGGACGATGACAATGAGGACGATGACAGGAGCTCTGCCAATTCGTTCTCGACAACCGCGACAACCGGTAACCTCCCAGGGGCGGGTAGAACGATTAACACGTACATCTACCAGCCTGTGGGGAGGCGCATCAAGAAACTAGCAAAGCGACTCGCTTCCCTCTCATCTCGCAGGCGTACATGCGGCAGTGAGGCCGTCGGAGGTGTCGATGTGTGCTCTGAGACAGCAACAGCAAACGCCGACAACTTCGACAGTGGCAGCTCCATCAACTCGTTCTCCACAACTGCTACAGCGAATAATCTCCCGGGGACCGGTCGGGCGGTCGACACGTACATCTACCAACCGATGGGGAGACGGATTGAGAGACTGGCAATGCGCTTCAGCATCTCGTCCCTCCATCCCGCCCGCATCACGGAGTATATCGAAATGGACCGGGAACATACAGATTACGAACCTGCCTTTGCTGAATCGATTTCTCTAAAGGAGTCGATTGCAAGCCTGTCTCAATACTATATACTATACCCGAATGAGTCAACAATTCTTGCTGGGATAAAGGGTCTCGTGAAGCAGACGCAGTGAGTACCTATTCTAGCACATATGCTTGATAGACGTGCGCTAACACAGTCAGGTCGAGTTCAATTTATAGATCCTCAACAGCTTTGGCAGCACTCATACGCGTGTCCTTGATTGTATACCACAGAGAGATCTTCGTCAACGTCTCTCACATTGAGCCCATATTCCACTTGGAAACACTTGCTGCAGCTTACAAAAGCCCGGAGCCAGAGAAGAAATGGTTTCTTCTGTTGGTAAAGCTTTCAAGGGAAACTCTCATTGCCGTGCGGATCCCTTCCAGGCTGATCCACTGGCCTTTTGATCCGTTTTTAGGAAAAACAGCCTATCAGCTGTTGCCTTCAGATGAAAATGTTCTTCGTTTACGACAAAGACTTTTAGTTACGGGTATTAGAGACTTATAAGTACGAGACATTCTTGCAACTCTTATAAGTGGGGTCTAATTGGTTAGTTCCCAGGTCATCTGGCTTTGATTCTCTTGACAACACGATAGGAGAATCATGTGCTATTTGCGCAGAAGCGTTATCGACGTGCATATTTGTTTGTGCTCGTGGCAACGCTTTTATGCATGTTTTGGACACCGTCCGATTTACAGCGATCTTCGTACTTTGGTCAATCCACGAGTTGGGTAATAAGCATTCGAGGAATCCTGCGAACGAACATACATGCATGACTATGGTCATACGAACACTATCTTCATGGATAGATACAGTTTTATATCAAAGCCTACATTCTCTTCAACCCAATCAATGGAGATTTGATATGAGTCGATTGGAGGCTCTTATAGCATTTCGCAGCTTGGTTCTTATGTGCGTCCCCATGCTTTTCTCAGACAATCTTGTGACGTAGATCCCTTCTACAAACACAGGAACAGCAATATGCTACTGCCGAAATCGTTTTTCCTAGCCCAGAATGACCTATTTGACAAGATTGTGTTTCCCAAAAGGAAAAGAGAGGGGATTGAAAGAGTCGATGAGAGCCCATTGATCCAAGACATTGTCAAAGCGGCTGATCGGAGGACTAAACGACTCCTACGGTCAATCGACGAGCTTGAGAGAGAGGCTTTGGCACACGCGTCGCAAACCGACGTGTCCCATGCTTCATGCTACGTAGAAGCAGATCCTTATTGGGTATCATATTGTGAATTCGGGGATATTTGGTTGGATTACTGGAAGAGGTCAAGAGAGCGGGCGAGGAGAGTGCATGTCCCGGAGAAAGAGTTGACAAAGGAGTTTATAGTCGCTCGGTCATCGACTACTAATGGTTACTGGGCAGAATATTACCTGATTCGCCATGTGCGAAATAAATGGGCACAGTACCTCCGCTCGAACATGGACTGGGACTGGGATCTCGGAGCATGCATAGATAATCTGTTCAGGCTTGGGAATCAAGCAAAAACATTATCATCCCCGGCTGTGCATTGCGCGTCAATGTCATGTTCTGCGGTTGACCATGACATAGCTTTACTACCAAGAGACTTGCGGAAGGCGTTAACATATGAGGTGTTATCGAACGAGGAGCAGATTGTGCGCGAGACGGAACATGGCGAAGCGCGGTACATATCGTTTGTACCTTGTACATCTCTCGGCCCTCGAAGTCCTTACAACGCGGAGACAGTTAGAGCCAGGCCGTCCTTCGAAAAGGTCTTGCGCCCGGAGGTTGTGCAGCAGGATTTGGGACACAGGAATGGATCTTCCGGGGGAGAACGAGAGATCGAGGATCCGGAGGCCGGTGCCCCTGCCATCGATGTCTCGCAGATTAGAGAGCCTGAAGAGATTTCTGTTAATGTGTCCAATGAAGATGGGAAAGGGAAGGGGGCAGTATACTGCGTTGATGTTGGGCCTTGTGAGGTTCGGACAGGCGAGGACGTGATATCGATTTGCTCATTGGACTGAGATAGCTTCGTCTGTGTGTAATGAAAGCTATGTTGTACATCAGTGACTGGGTTGGGGCATATTGGATCACAAGTGTGATACATAGGCCTAGGAGGAAAATGTAAACTACACATGGAGGGCGGTGGCCAGTGGATCAAATCAGACTGTTCGTACTTTCGTAATTGATATACATAGTCAATATTGATTGCATTTGAAAGAATGGCTAGCTAAAATATGGTGAATAGCAATATCTTGAATCCCGAAGTAAAGTGGTGGATGGAAACCAGAAGATCAAATTTCGAAAGAAAAAAGAAGGAGAAAGAAGTTGAAACGTTTTGCGCGGAAGAAGCCGGAAGATACGTCATAGCTAAATCCGGGCTTCCTTTGTCAGCGACGTGCCGATTGAGTCAGGGCTTCAGGTTTGTCGGAGCCGGACACCGGACGTGTTCGCACAGACCACCACATCCCGGCCGGCTTGCGAGCGATGAGAGAGCCAGCACGGTTACTCAAGCTTCCCTCAAATCTCACAAAATAAGCTGTTTTTTCAGCAACTCTGCAGGCATATCCTCTTCGCCACATATTTCGAACAAGAGTTCACCGAACAATAAGAAACAAGAAGCGCGGCACGTGCACCAGATTCAAATTCAAGCTCCGCCCGAACCCTGTCCACGAACGAAGGAGATTGAAAGTCCGCTGATGGGAGGGGAGTTAGGGGATAAGCGGGTGCCCAGGAAAAGGGGTGGATGCGTGCGTGCCCCTTGCGTTCGCTGCGATTTTCTTCTTGAACGGCTTCCGTCCGACAGTCTGAGCGATAGTGGCTTCCGCCGCCGCCGCGCCTTTCCTTTACCTTGGCCAACTACTCGAACAAGTTGCTTACCCTGGTCCCGCCTCCCCCGCCGTTTGCTTCCGCCGCGCGCGCAAAACAGCGAGCTCGCTGCGCACACGACTCGCACGACGCGCAACATCACAACAACGCACACGCTTCGCCTAAAACCAAAACGAAATCACACACACTGCGCGCTGCGGCTCCTGTCCCTCTCTGGCCACCCCTCACTTCTCACTTACTTACTTAGAAGTTTTAACTTCGGGCCCACTGTTGCCTGCCGATCCATCAAGACCACCGATAGAATCCCCCGAGCCGCATCGACACTTCTCTTCACACAGCGCTAACGAACTTACAGTAATCTGTAATTAACCTAAACTGATTTGATTGCGTCTTCGTGCTTCGTTCAATCCTTCGATTGCACGCCAGAAGCCACGGGAAGGAGTGGTGCATTGCCATGTTCGTACCTAGCCTATCTTCATTCCAAGTCATTCATCTTTCCTTCTCATAGGTCAATCACGACCCCTGCGAGGCGCTCAGCCCGAATTCGCACGCGCACCACCAGTTCTGCCTCCTCATCGTCCGGTGTGAACATCGAGCCTGTTCGTCAATCCCCAGCGACGACGACGGTCCTCGAGCCCACGATAGATGCGGCCGGCGTTGGCGTCATCGACCTCACCTCGAACACCTCAGATGCTGATGGGAGGCGAAAGCGACGGAGGGTGTCCTTGCCTGCGCCCACTGCCGACAACGATAGCGACGAGGAGAACGAAAGCTTGGATGTCAAGCGCCCGGGTGCGAAGACGAGGAGCACCGCCCCCGGCGTGCTGAAGCGAAAGAGGCTTTCCTTGCCTTCTCTCCCGCCTGTCGCCCCTCCAACCACTGACTTAAAGCCTGTGTCATCAATCGAAGAACCGGCGGCGCTCCCCGCCAGGAAACGCAGGCGAAGCTCTGGTCTCCCTACCGCTCCTACAGCATCCTCTCCTCAAAATGCAACAAATGCCAAACCGACAGGGAAGACGACTCAGAGCAGGAAGCGTACGCGGGTGTCTGCTCATAAACCAGATCAGAATGATGAGCAGGAGGAGGTGGAGAACATCGACTCGGTTAAAGTCATCGCAGTGTCGGGGAAAGAGAAGGACAAGGAGATGAAGAAAGGTGTGTGTCCTTTAAATCTCTTTTTCGAGTTCGCGATTATTCGCTCTATATTTTCTCCTTTTTTTTCTTCACACTACGCTGTTCGCTTTTCCTTCCCTCTCCATCAGACTTTTGTTTATACTCTTCCCATCTTCTATCTTACATCCACGCAAAGCGAACAGCGTGATATTGAAAAGTGCCGTGAACCATTCTACTTTTTTTCCAGCGTTTCTCTCTCTTTTTCATCGACTTATTCTTGCATATGTCATTTGTTTATCCACACACCTTACGCATCTACTTTTTCTCTATTATTCTTCTACTCTCCATACGCGAGAATTCTAAGATTTGAATGTGGAGTTATCTTCACATTTTGCCATGAACCTCTTGATCGTCTTCGCACTTTATTCGGTTGCGCTTCACTCGCAACTTCTTCCAGCCCTTTCCTTTTCTTGCCGTTCCAATCGGATGCACACGCAAATTTCATTTTCTTTTGTCATTTTTTTGAGCGGACGGAAACTGAATGACTCTCCAGCCAAGCGCCCAACCACGACCTTGAAACCGGAGAAATCCAGCGCTCGTCGCACATCCATCAAAGACGCCAGCGCTACTTCGCTTACCATAACAGCGACGCGCTCCTCGTCGCGATTGCGCTTGAGGCATGTTAACATCGAAGAGGGACGACGCCAAGGAGCGTGGGCAGACGAGAGGAGCATGCGCGGATTGGGATTGGGACTTGGAGGGGACGAGGATGCAATGAGCGAACTCAGCGACTTGAGCGACTTGAGTGACCTGAGCGAGTTGACTGCGCTGAGTGATTTGGATGTGGAGCTCAACTTGCAGTCGGGAGGGGGAGACGACGCGAGAGTGACTGTCTTCCCATCGCTCACGCCAGCGACTGCGACTGCACAAGCCCCGATCCCAGTACCCCAGATTGCCCAGCCTATTTCTCCGACCCTCCCATCATCTGCAATTGCAAGTAGCTCGGAATACGACCCCCCGCATCTCCCTGCGCTAAAGCGGCTCGCGGCGCACGCCGCGCTGCCTATCATCCTGGTGTCGCCGCCCGTGGAGACGATGCGCGGGCCTGTCTCTGTATCTGCGACGACGATGAAAGAAGGGAAGCGCGCGTGGAAGGAGAAGCCCACGCAGCTGATCTACGCTTATCCCGGAGTCTCGAACTTCACCGCGACGACGGCGGCGGAGCTGGTCTTCCCTCTACCTGCACGAACGCCCTCCTCCACGACTATTGTCGAGATCACGACCGCATCAGCATCATCAACAGTCCCCCATCTAATCCTGACGCACCTGACGAACGCGCGACCCGTCGCGGAGCAGATCCGGCTGAAGCAGCTCCTGCGCTCGTCCGACCCGGCGTGGACCTCCTCGACGAAGGGGTGGAAGGCGCTGGAGAGGAGTGTATGCGCGGGGTGGATTGGGAGAAGGGCCGTGGAGGTTGCGAAGGAGAAAGAAAGTCGGAATGCTTTTTTTCGAGATGGGGAGGAGGCGTTTATAGCTGAACGCGAGCGTAGTTCTGATACGCTTTTGCCTACACCGGTGTCTTCGACCTCTGAAGATCTTGTTGCATCTGCTTCCACGTCTACCTTGACTCAGACGACTCAACAAGTATGCTCTCAGGCTCAAGACACCTCAGCCTCACCACCACCCCCATCTCCACCGAAATCAACCACATCACCCGCACTCCCACACGCACACGCACCCGAAGAGGCGATCCCTGTGACGCTCGCGACGACCATCGCGTATCCGCGCCTCGAACAGCGGCACCGCTTCTCCCCGCGCGTGCCCAGCCGGCTGCGCATCGCGAACGTCGTCGTGCCCGTCCGCGCCCGCCGCGCAGGTCTTGGGGACGGTGAGGACTCGGAGAGCGGCGACACGGACGTGGACGTCGATATGGACGACGCCGACACGGACGGAGAGCGCTCGAGCGATACGATCCCGATTCCGAGCCCGGAGCAAGAGGCTGTTAGTGCTGTGAAGGGCTCGCGGCTGTACCGCCGCATCGAGCAGTTCGTCGTCGGAGGCGCGGGCGGGGTGATCAGCACGTTTGGCCCGGGTCCGGACGCAGACGTCTCGGAGTTGTCGCTGGATGGGCGCGCTGAGAGCGCTGCTGATGGTGTTGGTATGCATGGCAGCGACGACGAGAGGATGAGTGGAGACGACACCAATGCGTCTGCGTCTACCTGCGTCCCCTCTTCCCCCTCCGTGTCTTTCCTGGCCGAATCGGCCAGCTCGGACGTCGAGGATAGCGGGGAGGAAACGACAGGTGCGCCGTTTGAGCGCGAGCCGACACCCGTGCCCTCTGCCTCTTTGGCTGCCGTAGAAGAACAAGCCTCCCCAAACTCACCGCTGCAGACGCCTCCGCCGAGTCCAAGCGTGTTTCCAAGACAGTACCCGCAGGCCTGGCATCGTCGTCACGCCGAGCATCGAATGGAGCCGCCCGTGTGGAAGTGGGCGAGCTTGAGCCGCGTTGAGTCGTCGTGAGTTTTTTTTTCGTTTCGAATGTTTTTCTGAGACGTACGCTGACGAAATCACCATTGTTCCGTACTTTCATATAATTAGATGCGCGATCTTTGGCGTGGACACTATCAAAGCCGTCATTGCATCTGAAGTGGAACGCGAGGCGGAGATGCAGCAGGGAGGTGCGAAGCGCTTCGTCGTCCCCTCTTCGCCGTCTTCGCTGCGGTCCCCGCCCACCCCGACGTCCCCGCACTCGCCCTCCGCCGCGTCCGTGCCGTATTCCGCGTACACGCCGTCGGAGTCGTATCCAGTCACGGTCCGTCTCGAAGATGCGGAGCTGGATGCGGACGCTGAAGGGGAATATGAGTATGACTTCTCTGCGGAGGCTGGAGAGGAGTGGGAGGGCGACGAGGATGCGATGTGTGTCTCGTATTCGGATGAAGAGGACGAGGATGAGGACGAGGACGAGGAGGATGGGTGTGGCATGAGTGATGCGGACTCCGATGTCGAGTACGAGTCTGACGAAGAGGAGTTCCTTCCTGCGGATGTGAAGTGGGAGGACAGCAGAGTGCAAGTCGACGGCGAGACTCCTGTCTTGGAGGTCTCCAACTCAGAAAGCGACGCATCGGGGAAGGAGGATACCTTCGATATCGACCAGGCGGTCGCGAAGATCCAGTCACAGGCCAGCAAAGTCAGCAAGTCCAATCACTCACAGGACTCCGCTTCGTCTCCCCACCACCATGGCCATGGCCACCGGAAATCGAAAATGAAGGGCGAGGGCGCGTTCCGCCTGGATCTGCCGGAGGGTGTGGATAGAGCGAGTCTGGCAGAGGAGAGCGCGGCGAAAGGGGCGAAGGAGATCACGTTCCGCGCGTCCCCGCCTCTATCGCCGACGAGCCCTCCGTCGCCATCCTCGTCCTGCTCGTCTTCGTTCTCGCCGACACCGTCGCCCTCGCCTACATCACCGTCGTTCGCTGCTAGCGAGGGCGGGGGGTACGCATCGGAGAACCAGTTCAGCAGCGAGTACGGGTTCGATGGCGGTAGCATGCAGCCTGCCCAGGTGTTTCGCTGGTCGCACATCCCGGCGCCGTGCCTCAGGGAGCCGATGCACCCGATTGAGGGGAAGGGCACGCCGGGCAAAGGGAGAGGATGGGAGGACTGGGCGCGGGTGGCGAGAGGGGAACAGCTGGAGACATTCGAGTCCCGCCCGCCTCTCTCATCGCGTTTTAGTAGCAGCTCTTCGTCATCCTCTGGTGATAACGACGTTGATGGGATCCCCAATGCACCGGGCGCAGGTGCGATTAGTCAGGAGGGTGCAGTGATGCAGGGCGACCCGGTGGTCCCTTCTGCGACGCTCCCGATGGCCCATCCGCAGCAGCAGATTATCCAGATCCAGATCCCGGAGCATCATCCGCATGAGCACCAGGAGCAAGCTCTGCAGCAGCAGCAACAGACACAGCTGGACTTGGCCTCACGGGCGTATGCGGACATCCATTTGGTCGATGCGTTTGTCGAGCAGGTGAACAGCGGGAACTATACGGGACAGTCGGACTCGGGTCTGGGTCCCGGGCTGACGACGTTGTCGGGTGGGCAGGACGCGATGTATGCGTCTGCTTCGTCTCCTGTTGGGTTGGATGTCGCTATTGGACACACCGAGATGCCGATGACGGGTGTCTCCTCGCCGTGCGGCACTGGTACCGATGCTCATCATCTCCCTTCGTCGTCTTCGTCATCTCCCTCTCCTTCACCGTCTTCACCGTCTTCGCCACAGATGAACGCAGTACCGACACAGGAGAACATGCTATACGGGCTCGTTGGGTTTAATTTGGGCGTCGGTGTCGGGATGACGATGGGCGTCAACGTCGGTGTGGGTGTTGGCATGGGCGTCGGGATGGGCGTGGGCTTGGGCATGGGTATGGGCATGAATATGAATATGAACATGAACATGGGTGGCATGGGTATGGGGAGCCCCACCATGAGCACTATGGGCAGCATGGGTGGCCCGATGGATATGTCCATGCCCATGTCCATGGAATCCGACTTCAGCTTCGTGCCACACAACATGAACCTCGGAGGCCTGACATCTCCGCTCTCCCCGCTCTCCCCGATCTCGCCCATGTCGCCCCTCGGCATCGCGACACTCGACTCCGGCACTATCTCCGTCGGCCATTCCGCAAACGCGGGGACGGGACCGGGGACGGGACCGGGGACGGGGACGGGTGGTGGCGGTGGTCTGTTCGACGCGTACGACGGCGCGGGCTTGCAGAGCCACCTCGTCCACTCCCCGCACCACTCGCCTGCGCTGGGGACCGTCGAGTTTGGGAACGTGTTTGGGAACGAGGCGGCTGGTCCTGCTGGGGCGGATGGTGTCGGTGTCGGCGTCGGCGTCGGATTGTCGCCGGTGGCTTCGCCTGAGCTCACCCCGTTAGCGGGCCATGTCGAGGCTTAGATCATTCCAATGAAGTATTCATTAGACGCGGACCATCCCAAGTATTTCTTTCTATCCTTTCTCCCTTTTTCTCTTATTTCTTTCAATTATGTGAATCATACGTCTCTCCTCTCGTGACTGGAATGCATCCCCGGTTCTGTAGCAATAGCTGTGCAAAATCTCACTTCTCTCTTACGTCTCTTCCTCTTTCACTAACTCTCCTCTTCTCCTTCTATGTCTCCGTCTCCTATATCCTCGCTATCGATCACAGTGGTGTTTTTGCCTCGCGGCTTTGCTTTGGGATCCTCCTCTGCGCTTATGCATATATCCTAACTTATCATCGCTTACTCCGGTTTCTTGAATATGTCATGTGTCTGTTGTGATTACTCTCCTCCTCTTTGCTCCCGTGTTTTCTTTCTTTCTTTTTTTCTACTTACTCGTTTATTGATTGTTGTCTCTACTCTAATCACTCTGTGTCTGTTTTTATCCTGTATGCTCTAGTGTTTCTAGCGTCGTAGTTTGTGGATCTGTTGTGCAAATAATACACTGTTATACTTTGACAAAAAGTGGCATGCGCGTAGTATTCAATCTACCCTAAATTGAAAGCTTGACAAGCTAGACAAATATTACACTGAAGAAGGGAAAGGCTGTTTTCATCATGACTTCGTCACCTCTATGATCCCCTTCGGAGTAGCCACTGCACGCCTTCGTCAAAGTCGTCTCTCCATTTCTGGCTTATTTTCAGCTGCGGGAAGACACTGGCAAACCCGTGCGGAACGCCTGGATATCTGAATGAACCAACCACCATAGTCAGCACCTACTTACTCAGGTTGCTCGCAGCCTGTCGGGAAAATGTGAGGGACTGACACGTGGAGTTTAACTGGCACGCCATCCTCCTCCAAGCGCTCTGCGTAGCAGAGCCCGTCGTCGCGCAAGGAGTCGGCTCCGGCTACTTGGATGATGGTGGCTGGGAGGCGGGCGAGGGACTCAGCGAGGAGAGGGGATACTTCGGGGTGCGCTGCGGGACCTGGCTTATACGCCTCTGTATATCGAAGTTCGGACAAGTTAGGGTCTTCGGTGGTAAAGAAAGAAAGAAAAAAAAGAATGCATACCGAGCGCTAGGTTGAACACGGCGCCGCTGAGGACAGGGTCGTCTTTGTTCTGTTTGTAGGAGAGGAGTTTGGTTCGGAACCTGAGGTGGGCACTGGGTTAGCATGAGGAGCCTGTGTGGGGAGGCGTGGAACGTCTGGTAGCGCTGTCTTACTTCTCTGGATATCCGTCGGGTCCGGCGATGCAGGTCGGAGGCAGCTGGAGGATTTGACCAGTGATTTTATCCTTCAAGTCAACGTCGCTGCGCGCCCTCTGGGTGACAATGCAGGCGAACATCGCACCGGCCGAGAGGCCGTTGATAATAAAGCCCTTCCTCAGATCCACGCCTAACTCTTTCTCGTGGCCCACGACCTGGGATGCCGCCGCATATTAGCATACATAGATCATGGGGAGCATACTAGTGCGTGTACTGACCCACTTAACGGCCTCGTAGCTGTCGTCGATCCCCGTTGGCCATGGAAACTCCGGGGCAAGCCTGTAGTCGACGTTCACGACGACGATGCGGTGCGTTTGGCAAGCGGCGCGGCATTTCAGCTCGTCGGTGTCGAGGTCTCCTACGCAATACGCGCTTCCTGGATGAAGAAGAAAGTCTTTCGCAGATGAAATGATTTTGATGGAAACGACATACCATGCAGGTCAACGAGGACAGGGAAAGTTTCTTCCGGCGTTTCGGGATCAGGGGTATAGATGCGGATAGGAATTTCACCAGCGGGCTTGAAGACAGGGATGTGTTTCTCTTCGACTTTGATACCTTCCACTAATTGAAAACGCCCAAGTCACTCCGAAAGCAAACATGTCTATGGAAAAGAATATAAGGCTTACAAGTTGCTTTGTCCGCATTCTCTACAGCCTTCCGGCCATACGCATTGACTTCAACTCGGCGAGATGGTATGTCAGATGGCGTGTCCGTGCCCTTGAAAAGCGGTGGTAGGCCGCCCACGCTGTCCAGCATTTGCTCCCACTCTTCGTCTGGGAGCGAATAGTGAGCCCATTCGGCCATGGTGGTGTATGGGGACTAGGGAGGCAAGAAAGCTGAGGTTCAGTGATGTTTTCGAGATAGAAGACTATATATATATATGTATATGTATGTATAAACCAACTTACTTACATGTAGCTGCTATGATTGCCGCCTTCGTCGGAGCCGCATCGTTTACATCGTCCACTTTACGGAGCCTTTAGATATTGAATGCAGTCTTCTGCCGGTGTCCTTATGATTAGAAATCTCCAGTTTAAGTTGGAACGGATGTATGGATGGAGTCAGTGGTCTATCGTGACTTGAGACTACCAGAGCCTATACATATGCCAGTGAGTCATCGTGAAGGCCGTCGATCCCGGATCCGCTCCAAGTTGCCGACGAACTCGGAGCCTTCAAGAACTTGAGCTACCGAGAGCCTGAGGGAAAAATCGGCACCGCACGACCTTTGCCGGGTTACCGGAATAATAAATTCCGATTAAAATTTCTCGTAATGACAATTTTTTTGTTTGAGGCTCATCGGATTGCGAAAAGACGTTAATTCCGCATGTTCCGAACCCGTGGGAAATAGTTAAAAGAGCTGCAGCCCCAAATTAAGCAAGATGTTTCAAATTTAGACAAGAGTTTTTTTTCGGAATCATTTTTGCGCAAGACTAATCTATAAGAATTGAAGATAAACTGCATTAGAAGCTACATATTTACGCAGTTTCAGGGTCATTGGTTAAGATTTGTGTCCGTAGAAAGAAAAGTTTTGAGGGGGTTTCCGAGAGGCTGGTTTTAGCCTTTCGCCACTGTAAGCGCGTGGCATTCAAGTTACTACTAACTGTCACTCTAATACGACTCGGAGTTCGCCGAGTCCGAGTTGTCACTGGCACGCTTTCTGTGACAGCACGCGCCCGGTCATCCGAATCACAACCTCGCTGCCTGGTCCTTGCACAAGAAACTGTATCTTCGTAAATTCGGAGCCTGCCTGTCCCTTCTTAGCATACTTTAAAGCGCTGATCCACATGATCCACCGGACTTCAACTAAGTCGACATTGATGGTCCCCCGCGCTCCCATGCATCATTGCCAGCGCCCTGATGATATGATGGGCATTATAATAGTGCGAGTCACACGAGCTCTTTGAACTATTCTGACCTCTGATGAATCTCTTCAGAGTTCTGCCGGAATATATAGTAGTCATTGCTAACGATCAGAATCAGATCTTTTTGGTTCCGCCATCCGTACACATTTTGTTTGGACTTCCTTCTTTGAACCTGTCACTCCACACACATGCAGCTTTGAGTCTACGGAAGCTGAAAACTCTCTCTGAGTTATTTTAAAGCATCAAATGATTTGCTCGGCCAACATTGAAAACTTATGACATTATTCCTCATCAGATTAACTATCTATAGTGTGGAAGATCATAATCATGATGGTCTGTGCACTCGCATCCTGATGGTGGCTTGCTAAAGCTTTAAAATGGAGATAAATGTGAGCAAGAGTCTGGGGGAAATGCATCGACGGTAATCAACAATGGCTATAGGCTTGGTCGAGGCTTCACTCTTTTGTATTTTCCTAGAGGGCATACTCTTCGGTGAGCTCTCCCATACTCTGTAATGCTCTTCCCAGCTCAGCTGATAAACTTTAAAACAGGTATATTCAATGTTCTAGTTGTAGCCGCTCTCTATGTTGTCGTATACAAGCGTCGTAGGGCCCAGCCTATCAACAAACATATTTTAGCCGTCACCGTCCTGATGTATCTTGTGGCATTTGCTGTGAGATAACGGCCATTATACTCGAGCGTATTCAAAGAAATCGTGCTCACGCTACTCACTAGCACATTGTTGTTGTTATGCGTCGCTCAGTGATCGGGTTTGTTCAGAAGAGTGATGAACCTGGCGGCGCATACGACTACTTTTTCAGAACATCTGATCCTTCCTATCTTGTGGAGAACTCACTGTACTTTATTCAAACCGTCATCGGTGACTCTTTCGTCGTGCGTGCAATTTGCGTTATCTGAAGTGCAAGGGCTTACTGTATATCACTTGAAGGTTTATCGTTTATATGTTGTGTGGGGAAAGGACAACCGAGTTCTATACCCTGCCCTTTTGTGCTTGGCCGGGTGCATTGGTATGCACGTACTCTCCTCTTTTCTGGATTCGTGTAATTTAACCCAGCATTATCCATCAGCTTGCGGGATAGGTGCTCTTGTATCCGTTGCTCGAGCATCACCTACTACATCCGTTTTCGAATCCGAACCGCTTATTTTGGCACTCTTCGTCATGACACTGGTGACAAATTTCGCTTGCACTAGTAAGTACAGAACTCACTGTTTTCCTCGAAGATCGCCTTTTCATGAAAGAAAAACTTGCTTCAGCGTTGATTGCAGCAAAAATTTGGTGGGTCGGGAAAATGACAGCCGGCATTCTGCATTCGCACAGTACCTTGCTGCCAATCGCCGTTGTGATCATTGAATCGGGGGCTCTGTATTCGGCATCCCTCCTCGTCTTGCTAATAGCTTTCTTGAAGCAAAGCTGGGCAAAACCGATAATGGTCGATCTGGTGGTTCAGATAATTGTATGTATTGTTGGCTTGTTGAGCTGCTTCCTTGAACCACTATGTTTATCAACATAACTCTATACAGGGCATTGCATTTTCCTTGATAATTGTCCGTGTTGGGTTGGGCCTTACCTCAAATGACCTTACATACCAAACACGGCGCTCTTCCGTGGCTACGGCGGCATTTGGTGGTCATCATCTCCAATACTTGAACTCGGCTGCTCAAGTCCAAGTGTCTCAAGAGCGAAAGGTACACGAGGAGTTCGAAAACTCTATAATATTACCATGCGGAAACGCTTCCTCTACAGACGTTGACGATACTATAGATACCAAATTAAGCTCCTCTAGGATTACTACGGACACGATGGTATGAAATAACCATTACATACCCAGAGTCCCTTCCAGATTTATTATGGCGTTAAGTGCTTGTAGAGGAATTGTTGATCATCGTTGTATAGAATGGAAGAATGGAATCTTTATTATGCACAGAAATACTGAGTTGAGAGTTGTAAGGGGTTGATGTGTTGAGCGGCTTCCCGTGACCCGGTCTACAACCAACTTATATACAGAAAAAGATATGCTTGATGCAGCTGCTCCCCGTGGTTGTTATTTAGCCGCAATACCGATATTCGGTCCAGATCATGTCAGTCTGTTGTCTGGGGAACACCCTTTAGTAGCCACTGTACGCCCTCATCAAAATCATCCCTCCACTTTTGACTAATTTCCAGCTGCGGAAAGATACTAGCAAATCCATGCGGAACACCCGGATAGCTGTAAGTGATGTTATGTAGTTAATATTACAATTAACGCAATCGTATGAGCTCTAATATGCACTGACATGTCAAGCTTGACCGGAACTCCTGCCTTTTCGAGCTGTTCTGCGTAACACAGACCATCGTCGCGTAACGGATCAGCACCAGCTACTTGAATGTATGCTGCTGGAAGGCCCGAGAATGACTCTGCAAGGAGCGGGGAAACCTCCAGGTGTGTTTGAGGACCTGCTTTATAGGATTCTTGCAGGAAATTCTTATGAGTAGGTAAAACAAATTGAGTGTCTGTACTTAATACCGTAGAAGATTTTCAGAGTTTCTCTGGTCAAAACTGGGTCGGCTTTGTTCTGTTCGTACGAGAGTAACTTATTTCTGAATCTACGATAAGAATTGATATATTAATATACATATGCCGACTTGAATCTCGGTAGAAATGAAGAACATACCTCTCCGGATAGCCTTCGGGAGCCTGCTGGCAAGTTTTTGGTATCTGAAGTATTTGACCAGTGAGCTTTCCCTGCAAGTCCGGGTCAGTGCGTGCCCTTTGAGCCACTACACAAGCAAGAGTTCCCCCTGCGGAGAGGCCATTGACTATAAAGCCCTTCGTGAGATCTGCTCGTAACTGGGGAGCATGTTGGGAGACCTATGTCACATTTGTCAGTAATGAAATCGTTCTTACCATTAGCCTTACCCATTTCACAGCATCGTAGCTATCGTTAATACCGGTTGGCCACGGAAACTCCGGGGCGAGTCTGTAGTCGATATTCACGACCACAATGCGGTGTTTCTGGCATGCGGATCGACATTTTATCTCGTCTGTATCCAGGTTTCCTATACAATATCCTCCTCCTGTCATAAAGAAAGAGTTTGCATTGGGTAAGTTTTGTTATTGTAGGCCATGCATGCTAATTGAAGTACAATACCATGAATGTTAACGAGAACCGGAAAGGTCTCCTTTTCTGTGTCCGGGTTAGGAGTATATATGCGAATGAGTATTTCACCCTCCGGCTTTGTCACAGGGATACGTCTCTGTTCTACTGTGATACCATTCACTATCGGGGGCATCGAAGGATACTTAAGTCACGGTACGGATAGGAAAACTAGACTCTAGTAAATGAACTCACGTGTTTCTTCGCCCCTCGTTTCGATTTCCTTTCGACTATATCCGTTGAAAGCTTCTCGGCGAGACGGTATATCGTACACCACATCGCTTTTGTACAGTGAACCTCCGATGGCATCGAGAGCTTGCGTCCACTCCGCATTCGGAAGCGAGTAGTGAGCCCATTCAGCCATTTCAATCACTAAACAGTTTATACTAGAGGCCAGCAGAGAAAGCAGGAAACTGCAGACGTCGGAAGATGACGATCGAGATAGTTTTCTTGTCCGCTTTATATGCTGTGGTGAGTTTTAAATTTGTGCAAGTAGCATACTGACCTTACCGAATGACTGCCCCGCTGCCGTCGGCGGGTCAGGGGTGGGATGAACCCTATTTTTGGCAAACCATTGCCATACATATATGATAAGGGTACACCGGAGGATTCGCCAATCGTTAAATGCATGAAGTATTACTTCACGGTGCGGTATTTGCCGGAAATTTCTCAGCTATGATTGAAGACTAATTCACACTGGAGTCTGAGTCAGTTGCGTTTGAATGATCTGTCAGAGAAATGCTTTGCTCAACACAAGTCATGGTTTCGGTGTAACGTGCACTGCAGTAGATTCCAAAGTTCTGCATTCAATGCTTACAGTATGTATATACACTTCTAACTTACAAATCGCCTTCATAACGAAGAAAAGCCCACCATTTGGACGACATTTGAGCTCAGATATCAATCCTCAGACCGCAATCTCCTCAGGCTGCTGTGTTCTGCAACAGCCACTGCACACCTTGATCGAAATCGTCTCTCCACTTCTGGCTAATCTTCAGCTGGGGGAAATAGTTTGCGAAGCCGTGCGGCACGCCCGGATATCTATGGTCGTTGGTATCATTAGTATTTCTTCTAATTACGACGGCATAAAGAGTTTAATTTACTGACATATCAAGCTTAACCGGCACGCCATCCTCCTCTAAGCGTTGCGCATAGCACAAGCCATCGTCCCGCAGAGGATCACCACCAGCAACCTGTATGTAAGCTGGGGGAAGGCCGGCAAACGACTCGGCGAGGAGAGGAGACACTTCTACGTGCGATGCAGGCTTATCATTGTATGCTTCTACAATGCAACTATCAGTCGTATTTGCAAGGCGGGCGGTGAAAAATATCGTACCTGAGAACATCTTACGATTCTCCCGACTCAAGATGGGATCGTCTTTGTTCTGTTCGAATGACAGCAGTTTGTCCTTGAACCTATGATTGAAATCGCGTGAGAAGGCGGATTTTCGTCTAAAGATTGTCGATCTGAACTTACTTCTCGGGATATCCGTCTGGTCCTGCACGGCAGGTTGGTGGAATCTGAAGTATTTGACCAGTGATCTTGTCCTTCAAGTCTTCATCGACGCGAGCCCTCTGCGTTACAACACAAGCAAACATTGCACCGGCAGAAAGGCCATTAATAATGAATCCTTTCTTCAAGTCCACTCGCAACTCTTTAGCATGATTAACAACCTGGAGGCCGTGAGTAAGCTCCGATATGAAGACAAATTCGACCATTCTACTTACCCATTTAATAGCGTCGTAGCTGTCGTTGATCCCTACTGGCCATGGAAACTCCGGAGCGAGCCTATAATCGACATTTACGACTACAATGCGGTGTTTCTTGCAAGCTGACCGGCATTTCACTTCGTCTGTGTCGAGACTTCCAAGACAATATCCGCCACCTACAAAACAATGAATATTTTGATACTATATTTATATAGATACAAAAAGGAAAGGCACCATGCAGATCAACGAGAGCTGGGAATGTCTCCTCGGGGCTCTGAGAGTCAGGGGTGTAGATCCGAATAGGAATTTCGCCCTCTGGCTTGAACACAGGGATACGTTTCTCTTCGACTTTAATGCCATTCACTTCGCAAACACCATCAGCTACGCGGATACAGAAGCTACGATAGATGTGCTCACAAGTTTCTTTATCTGCTTCTTCCACCCTCCTTCGCGTCAACTCGTTGACCATCTCCCTGCGCGTCTTGATATCAGTGTTCTTGAACAACGGCGGAAGCCCTCCGCCTATTGCTGCGAGAGCTGCCGTCCATTCAGCATTTGGAAGAGAGTAATGGGCCCATTCAGCCATGTCGTATCAGCTAGCTGGCCTTGCTGTGTGGTAGGGGAAGAAAAGGCACTGAAGGGTAGAGTTGTAGAGAGTCTTGCAGATTGCGTGCTGGGTAACTTGAATCGCAGCCAGTCTGTTATATACCAGCAAAGCACTGCACGAGGTCAAGTACCCCGCCGCAGTTTACTGGCTTTATTAAGACCAACACTTCCCATTCCATAAAACAGGGCGCATGACCTGCCAATCATCTGGTCAATTGACGATGAGCGTGGACACGAGAGTGGTTGCGGATGCAAAGAAAGTGTTGCATGGGATTCAGCTGCGCCTCAGAGACTGTCGGTTCGGCTAAAAAGACATCCGAGTCGCCGAAAGCCGAACTACCGATGATGATGATATAAATAATTCAGCACTGATGCGCAATGTGCTGCAAGTTCAAGATATGTTTGGGCAGTCTAAGAAAGTCGTTATTTATCATGTTCGTAAAGTACATCTTCGAGTCAGTGAGCTTGTATAGAAGAATTCAATGCGATAGTAGCGATGACAGTCACGGTCGTTGTTAGTAATTATGCTTTGAAATGGTCATGCCAACATCCATGGCGTGCGATGTACCCAGCTTCGTGCGCGCTTTCCATAGAAGTACATCGGAATAGTTGTAACGCACACAAATATATTTAATCCACCAATCGTGCAGAATGTTCTAAGGACACCTAAAGCATACCGCAATCAGGACGTTTCTTAGCCCGGAGGATAAATTACAATGGAGAACTCACCTTGATTTAAGAGCCATGGTGTAACGAAGTATGTGAGCGCAAATGCAAAGATATTCTTGAGCGCACTGTTGATATTCGAAGGAGTTGAATAAGCTGCATTCAATGTCAAGAAGAACACGTTATGCTTACTTTATTGTTCCGAAAGACTCTGGAGCATAATTTGAGTGTGCATCTACAACGTATGAGATAGACCTGTATAAATGCTTGCATTTAGTATATATAGTACATTTCGCGAATGCACCACTAACGCAATGGATGATATTGCCTGCGCGAAATTTAGCAGGGAATAAAATATTGTCGGGCCGATCCATGGTTCCTTCAGATGCGCACTAATCGCCCACCCGAACCAGCCCATCGTGCTGAAGATGAAAAACGGGAACATCAGAAGAAGCCGAAACCTGTTAGACAAGTTAATCTCAAGTTAGTATAGTAGAAAAAGACGGATTGACTTGGAAGCCCACATACTCGGGCTCATAAACACCGCCGTTTTTCTTTGACATGTACTTCGCCGTCCAGTCGCTCAATGGGCCCGCGAGAAGATTTCCAATGAGTGCGCCGGTGAGAGGGCCAACCCCTGCGATGAGTCCGACAGAACCTGCGCCGAAGCCATACCCAAACGCCGGGTCCGAGAAGAGTAGAGATACCGACACGGAGAGCATGACCACTGTTGAAAAGGACCGTTACAATTGTAGTCAGCCATCGGTAGTATCTGAAATTAGGGAAGACATCGACGTACACCATGCACTAGTTGTCCCGAAGACAAGCGCGCCCCACGCGACGAGCGGACTGCAACAGAGAGTGAATGGTCGGCATGCGACTTTCCAGAACTTGTCCTTCGTAAAGCGGTGGCCAGCGATTGGCTTCATGAGCTCAAAGAATCCCGCAGGTTTTTCTGCCGAACCGACCGCCTTCTCTGCGTCAGCGTGCTCCACATGTTCGTCCGATGCTCGGGGCTTCTCATCGACTTCGTCCGGGAGCTTCGATGAAGATGCCTCCCGAGAATCGTGCGATCCTTCAGCGCCGGCTACCGCACCTCCAGCAACGAGTGTGTCAATCTCCGGGCGGATGTACGCAGTCTCTGGGACGAATAGGATTGTCATGACGAGTAGCAATCCGCACTGAATGAGTGAAATCAGTCAATACCGAATCAATGGGAAAAGTGCATGCTGAACTTACTAGAGCAGCCTCAATGATGAAGCAAACACGCCACGAACTAATAGCATAGAATGTCAGCGTATTCCTCCCGTAAGACCATGTAGTGACACTTACACATCTTCTATGAGGAATCCATTTACAATAGACACCCCGCAAATCCCACCAAGAAGAGCAAACTAAGGACAAGAGTTTGAGATGGCTGAAGACATGAAAAAGACGAAAGATGCGTACACTCCATACAGCGATCCACCTCCCTCGTTCGTGGACGAAGAAAATGTCTCTGATTGAAACACTTCAATATCGGTACAAAATGGTGTCAGATTGTACTTACGCAATGGTTGCCTCAACGAGGCATTCAACAGGCGCCATTCCCAATCCTCCAATGACTCGACTAGCAGTGAGACTTCCCAGGTCCTTCGCACATGCACTCCAGATCGAACTAGCTAGCAAAAGCGCGTTACCTATCAGGAAGACTGGCCGCCTGCCCCAGACAACACTAGCGGGGGCCGTAAGGATTAGAATGAGACCGATCGAGAGCACAAGGTCGCCAGTAATTTTGGAGAGCTGCGAGACGCTGGTGTCAAGGCTCTGCGCGACCTGAACGAGTCCAGCGCCGATAATGGGACCAAATGCGCCGACAACACCAGCACCATACGTGATCGTCAACATGAGCATGAACTTGCGCCAGAAGGGCCAATTCAAGGGGTCATTAGGGGAGTCAGAGGGTTGAGGGATGAGTACGGTGCCGTCTTTCGTGCGCTTGAGATGGTCCGCATCAGCACGGATGTTTAGTCCATGAGTGTGCAATTCCTCAAGTAAGGAAGTCCCTGCAAAAACGTAAATCAATGTACAAGCACACTGGCAAAAGCTAGTCAAGACGAACCTGGGACATCTTCACCAAGGTGTTTGTCCTTTAATATCCCAAGACCCATTGGTGCAGGCGTTGAAAGGAAGAGGGAGGTCGTTGAGATGGGCTCTGAATCGCATCCTGTTGGTTCAAATCCGACTTGCTTTATAAAGGCGATGTGTCGGTGTTTCAGGCAAACTACGGTACCGATCGAATTAGAAGCGGAGTATGGAATCAAATGACCCTGGAGAGATTTGGCCCATTCATCGCGAAAAGCGTTTACGCGGGCTTGTCACTGTGCCTTCGGGTGTCTTCACTGAAATAGCGGTCAGCTGGGGTCAAACAAGCAAAAGCGGGGAAGCATGTTACCCCACAGATCTGCTGTAATCTGTACCCCGCAGGGATCGACCAGTAAAAACGCCAACCGATCGTCGGATGAGAGGAAGATAGGTTCAAGCGGAAATGCGGGGTAGACCAATGAAAGATGTTATTATGGGGTTGGCATGCAATGGAGCAAACACCTGCCAATTTTGTCGAGCGAATTGCATGTAATGTGTTTTCCCGATGGCCATAAAGAAGGTATTTGTGTCCACGGTGAGGCCGCCGAGGCCACAGCTCTATGCGTAACTGCTTTAAGTCAGTTTTAGCGTTTTCGTCCAAGGAGAGCAAGCACCTGATTCCTGAGGTCAGGGCGTTAGTTGAAGCTTGGCTTGAGCGATTGCATATATTTTCTCGTCTCACTTGATTTCAATTGATCTCAGGTTGGCTTGAGCTGAGGTCCCTTTCAGAGTCGTAGACCCAGAATGCCATGTCATCATTTTCATGATTGAGCTTCGCAATGTGTACATGCACATGCACAATCTGAAGTGTCCCCCGTGTGCATTTTCTCTCTGGCTTCTACAGAATGGTTCGCCAGTGCGATGTGTATGTCGAATAAAGCGCCGTGACCGATGGAAGACCTGTCGATGACGTGGTTAGAACCAACTTGAACTTCAAGTTGCAGTCCAAGTACACATCACCGGGAAGGCGGAAATGTTGCGAAACACTGTAACCCTTGCGGACAGTTGTAATAGCCTTATAGGCGTCTATAAGCCCTTTTGGTTACTTGTAACCGTATGATAATAATAAATAACTCTTATTTCACACTTGTAATGCCATTACAAGGCGTCCATAACATTATATGACATTAATTACAAATTAACAACCATAGATAATATTAGAAAAGCATTATAACGGGTTGACAAGTGATCTAAGACCCTTTTGTGGGATCGTAAGACTTATTCGAGCCTTGTAATGTCGGTTCAATGTTATGACCAAGTTACAACGCCGTTATCGGAGCGGCATAATATATTAAGCTTAAGCACGCCGTCAGGAACCGGACCTTGATTCCGACAGTAGGGGCATGTCTCATATGTCTCAGAGTAATCAGTCCTTAAAGTTTTCACAAAGTCATTAAAAATCTTTATTCTGTACTACCACACAGTAAACGACTGTCTACACAAGATCACACTATGTACTGCACTGCACCAAAATGCAGGAATCCTGGCCCTCATATGACTCAAAGGGCTTACACAGTCCATCAAAAAAATTGTGAAGGCGTTAAATTGCGAGTACTTGGACTCAAGCGTCGGCACAAGGAGTTCATGGAGAAGCAAGACAGACTCGCTGAGGAAAGGGAAAGGGCGGCGCGACAGGTAGTCTCCATGCTATCCGATCCCACAATTGAGGTTCGTCGCGTCTCATCTTGTTGAAGCATACGCGATTGACACGTTAATTAAAATAAGGACATGTCAGTACCTATGGAAATGGACCTAGATGGACCCAGCATACCTCCTCGCGCACCCACCCCTCCAATGGGTCGTGGCCATCGCGTCAAACGCCCAAGTCGGCTCATTCTTGAAAGGCAGCCTGAAGGTCCAAAGCTGTCTAACGCAGGAGCCCGAAGACTTGCGAAACTGAAAAGGGAAGCGTTAGAAAGAGCTGCAAAGGAGATGCAGACAACGGACCTTGATCAAGAGCATGAGCATGAGCCAGAGCCAATGCCAATGCCCGTGCCTGAGCCAGAACCAGAACCAGAGCCGGCCACTCAATTTGTCCGCAGAACACTTGCAAACGCCTTTGGGCTATGGAGAGAATATCAGTCAGAGCCGACATCGATTCCCGACCACGCAGGCGCCGCACAAAGCAATGACGAGACTTTAGAAGAGACTATCGCAGAAACTATCAGCCCATATCCGAACTTATCAGCCTTCCGAATTGCTCACCTTACTTCTATTTACAACCGGGTCACAACCTCCTTGTCAAGCCTATTCCGAACTGTTCGACTTAGCCCACTTATAAATGACGAAGACATCGAAGACATCAACTTCGATGCTCTAAGGGACAAGACGGCTGATTCTTGCAAGCCATGGGAGGAAGGAAAGCACGGCTGGCGCAAGGGCAGTTTAACTATTGATATTCCGTCTAATCTAAAAGGACAAGAGAATGATAACTCACAAGATACTGCTGCCAATACCCAATTCCAAGTGAATGATTTTTGGTACCGCCCGATACTACCTCTCATACGCACAGTCTTTACGGGTTCGCCGGCCGCCAAGGATTTCAATTTCGAACCATATTGCCAGTGGTGGTCAAGACCAGGATCGATGGACCCGCCAAGTAGAGTTTATGATGAGCTCTACACGTCAGACTCATGGTTAGAAGAACATCAAAACATACAGAAAATCGTCTTACCGGATAACGAAATTGATAGTTATCCTCGAGCGATCGCAGGCTTGATGTTCTGGTCCGACTCAACCCATCTTGCAGAGTTTGGACAGGCAAAATTGTGGCCTATCTATATGGCCTTTGGAAATCAGTCGAAGTACGAACGCGCGAAGCCTGGTAATCGGGCATTACTCCACCTTGCCTATCTGCCATCTGTGAGGGTCTCCTATTCCTTTTCCGATGCGTTATACTAATGATGTATGCAATAGTTAAAGAAAAAGGTGGAAGAGGTCATAGCAAAACTTACTACTTCGAAGTCAGCCTCATCAGCTTTGCTTGCCCATTGCCGCCGTGAGCTATTTCACGCAGCATGGAAAGAACTCCTTAAAGACGAAGAGTTTCTGCACGCCTACCGGTATGGCATTGTACTGAAATGCTCGGATGGCGTTACACGCCGAATCTTTCCGCGAATCTTTAGTTATTCTGCAGATTATCCAGAGAAGTGAGTTACTTAACTTTCCCGAGCTCTGCCTGCTTAACTTTCGATATTAGAGTCTTAATATCGACTATCCGGGACAACGGGGACTGCCCTTGTCCGCGCTGTCTGGTGGAAAAGACATCGATACCTAAGCTTGGCATGGTCACTGACATGAAGAATCGTATTCGACATGCTCGCGAAGACAACGACGCATATAGATACGATATCCAAAGCGCCAGACGGTTTGTCTATAATAATGGCTTCGGATTGAAAAGTGCTGCGGTAGAGAATCTATTGAAAGGGCGCTCACTGGTTCCAACGGAGGTAAGTATAGCAATCTTTTAAATCTTCACCCGTCCTGACAACTCGCCGTCTAGAATGCATTCTCCGCCACGCTTTCAGATCATGGATTTGATTTCTTCAAGATGCTTCGTGTCGATCTTTTGCACGAGGTTGAACTCGGACTATTCAAGAACGTGTTTGCGCATTTGATCAGAATTCTGGAGGCACAAGGAGACGAATACATACGTCAAGTTAATAGCAGGTCAGAATTTGAACCCTATTGACCGAATTCATTATCCTAACGGTGTGCGTAGATACGCAGTTGCCCCTCCGTTCGGTGTCTCGGGTTACGGGATTCGTCGATTCTCTGACAACGTTAGTGAGATGAAGAAGTTAGCCGCACGGGACTTCGAGGACCTATTACAGGTGCGAGAAATGCAATAACTTACTGGCTATCGATTGACGATCTTTCAGTGTTCAATTCCCTGTTTCATGGGCTCTTCCAGGACAATCATAACAAGCCGATCAGCACCCTCTTATTCGTCATTCTGACCTGGCATGGATTAGCGAAACTCCGATTACACACTGAACTCACACTAACTTTGTTAAGGCGGTCGACAGTGCGCTTGGGACAAGAGCTGCGAAACTTTCAACGGAACATTTGTCCGCATTACGACACTAAAGAAACAGCGAGGGAGGCTCAGTCTAGGATCCGTGCTCAAGCACGACGCGAAGGCGTAGGTAGGGCATCGGACACCATGACACTGGCTCCTCTCGGTGGGCAACCCACAGCCGTTTCTGCTGCGACAACTGTTCAGAATCCATCGCGCAAAAAATTCACGTTCTCACTCACTAAGCCCAAGGTCCATTTCATAGGAGACTACGTTCCTGAAATTGAGTACTCGGGCACTACAGACAATTATTCAACTCAGATCGTACGCCATTTCTTTTTTCGAACATAACTCACCTCATCAGCATATGCATTTCACAGGGCGAACACGAACACCGTCGTTGTTACGTCTCAACTTACGGTCTCGTATAGTTGGGGAACGCAACGTTAAGTTGCTCAGTGATAGCGGAGCTAGGGCTCGACACTAAGTGTTGTATGGTCAAAGGCCTACGATGTAGAGTAGAGAGAAACAGATGTATAGCAGAGACTAGAGACGGGGGGTTTGACAAAGGAGATCGAACTTAGAGTTCGATCATGCTAAGTACAGGGGTTTATATACTGTAGCTGCGGAGCAAGGGTACATCGGAAGATGAGTAAGAAGAGAACAATAAGAGAGTAGACAATAGGCTACTAATAATAGTGTGAGAGCGATGGGCAAAGGGTTAGGGCAAAGGGTACATGTGTAACATCGGGATTGGCTGAGGGTTGAGGGTTACATCGGAGGATGACTGAGCAGAACAAGAATAGAAACAAATAGGGCGAAGGGTTCGGAGTAATGGGGGCCGCTGACATAGTAAGAAAATGTAACATTACCCCGTTCTTAAATTGAAACGTAGTGGAAATCAGTAAAGAAAATGGCCGTTATAGGAACAAATTAAGTCCAATAGACAATAAGGAAAAACATGCCATATAAGCGAAGTTAACGCCAATAGGGTATCCAGGTTAGCAACAGGTGCTTTAGTTGTTTGCAGGTGGGTTTCTCTTCGTTACGCGTTGTTGAGCAATTCGGTTAGATGCGCATTCATCGTCATGACCATCGTGTTGTCCACATGAGGGGCATGTATACTTGGGGCATCCAATGATGGTGTATCCAGGTGCACGTATGTTGCAGTATGAACATGTATAGAATTCGCAGGTGGACGCGGCCAGGTTGTAGTGGTGGTCGACAGCGGAGTGTTGTGTGCATTCCTTGGGGTCCAAGGACATAGACGTAAAAGGATTGTTGTCAACTTTCGGGCTGTATGTGGGTGAGGGTGGGGCTGTGTTGACACGATACTCTTGGTCTTCTTGTAACTGTATTGGCGATTGTAGACGAATGGGTTCGGACAGGCGATTGATGAGTTCTTTGCGTTCTGGGACTTGAGTGCCGACGGAGTGAAGGGGTGGGCAAGGTACTTGGTCAGCAAGGTCTTTAGTGAGGTCGATGATGTCGTCCTCCGTGGTGAGGTCAATGACCAATGGGGCAAATAACTCTTGAGGCGCTGTTTCAAGGAGTTCCGTAAGGGCAAATCGTCGCATGTCTTGGAATGACTCTTAGCCCGTCGCAAGAGATGGAGAGATCCTTCGATGATGGCAATGGTAGGATCGAGAATCTCCTGGTTTCGGGTAACAATATCATAACATTGGGTCCAGTTGGCAAGAAGAGGAGTGTTATCATACGTTGATTGACTTAGGCGTTGGTGGAAGGTGCGAGTTGAGAATAATTCAAGGATCTGGCGGGATTGCAAGGGGTTGTGGGTGTCGAGGCGTAAGGCTGGTGGTTGGAGAGATGATGTGTATGAACGAAATAAGGGGGTGTGACGGGATGGGTTGCGTTGGGAACGGGCAGGTGGCATGACTTAGAGGGAATGAGTCGGACAGTCGTAGTGACAACAACTGCAGGTGCAATAGGGGTCAGACCGGCGAGGTTCAAAGTGGCTGAAGTGATGACGATGTCGGACAATGGGTCGAGTGATTGTGAGTGGGGGTTGAACACGAGCAGATTTGTTGAAATAGTCAATGAGTCGGTGGGCGTAATCAGGGTTGTTAAAGAAGGTGTGGATGAGAAATACCGAGATTGTTGGGATGTGGAGTCCAAGTCCGGTGGGGGGTTTGAAGTACTTGTACTCCCAGTCTGGGTCGTAGTGGTCTTTGGACCAAGCTCCGGAGTATACAGGTCGGACAGCGTCCAGGTAATGGGGGCGAGTTGGAATCGAGGTAGTCGGTAATGCGACAGTATGGGGTTCAGGTGTTGGTGGCTGTTTGTTCGATGGGGAGAGCGTATAGTCGTTTATGATGTTAGATGAGTGGGGATATGAGAAGTGAACGAGTTTTTTGGATGGGGACATTCAAGTGAGATGATGGAGTCTTTTATAGGTTTTGAGGATGGTCTGTGCATTCCGAAGATGTGACTCGGGTTCCCATGAGTTTCCAGAAGTGGGGTAACCTTTCCATTTTATAAGATATTGTCGCCTGGTGCCATTCCCATGGTGGGCTCGGATGGCTTCTACTTCGAATTGTTCTTGTCCTTCGATTAGATCAGGTGGGGGGTTACTGTGGGGTGGTCCATATGCTTCCGTCTCAGTGTATCTCACGAGAAGCGCGGCGTGGAATACTGGGTGTATCTTCCATTTAGTCCGTGAGAGATCTAATTCATAGACGAGTGGAGATAAGACTTTCTTGATCTTGAAGGGACCATCGCGTTTTTCCTTGAACTTTTGCGATAAACCGGGAATTCGAAGGTTCTTTGAGTCTAGCCAAACTTTGTCTCCTTTGTTGAATGGTTTGAAGTTTCGGAAAGTGCGTTCTTTCATTACCATAGCAGCGACTGAATGAGCTGCTAAGGCTTCTGATCAATGTACTGTGAGGTTGGCAAGTCGTTGTGATACGGATGGGACGTTTGATTTCGGATATTTCAGGGGTAGTGGAATGGGGTTGTATCCCATGAGAAGCGAGAAAGGGGTTCTCTTGGTGACAGCGTGGGCACGGTTGTTATGGGCGAATTCAATGTTGGGAATGTGTCTAGACCAGTTCTCAGGTTCCGCAGTACAATAGATCCGGAGGTATACTTCGATCTCTTGATTGGTCCGTTCGGCTTGTCCATCGGTTTGAGGGTGGTAAGCGGTGGACATAGACGACTTGATTCCTATGATCTTGCAGAGTTCTTGGAATGCTTTAGAAGCGAATTGGGGTCCTCTGTCGGATATAATGCGTATCGGAAGTCCAAATCGTCAATATACATTGTCGAAGTATAGTTGTGCCGTTTCAATTGCATCTACTGTCTTCTCGCATGGAATGAGGACAATAGCTTTGGAGCAATCGTGATCAATGACTAATAGAAGTGTGTCATAGCCATGTGACATTGGTAAATCGGTGATGAAGTCCATATTGACGTGGGAGAATGGAAACTAGTGTTTGTCGGCGGCGATAGGCATTAGTGGTGGAGCGGTCGGATGGTGATTGACTTTCATTTGTTGACATAGTGCGCATCCATGGACATAGTCGGATACAAACTTCTGCATCCTGGGCCAGTAATACGTCCTTCGGACCTGTTCCAGGGTGTTAAATATGCCAGGGTGTGCTCAAACTGGTATATCATGGTGAAGTCGGAGAATAGTGCGCTTTAATTCAAGGTTGTCCGGGATATAGATGCGATTTTTGAAGTAAAGGATGCCGTCATCATCGAAAAACCAGTCTTTGAGGGCAGTTCGGGCAGGTGGTAGTTTCTTCTTTAGCTGGGCAATGGTGTTGGTGAGGAATTCATCTTTCTTCATCGATTCTTTGATGGATTTTGTGAGGCTATCTGTGTCTGGGAGGTCGTCATCAGATTCATAGTCTTCCTCTTTCTTCTTCGTCTTCAGAATTTTCTTGATCCTTCTGTTCCTGAAGAGTGGAAATGAATAGGTCCTTCGGAAGCATAATCGATGATTCGTTGAGATTCTCCCCCTGTTTAACATGGTCCGCCCGGCGGGATAGAAGATCGGATTGAATCATTTGTTTGCCGGGGACATGTGTGATATGAAGGTCGAATTGTGAGAGCAACAGATGCCATCGTGCTTGACGGGGTGAGAGTCGTCGGGCCTCTCGCCAGTAGGTAAGGTTGCGATGATCACACCAAAGTGTAACAGGGTGTGGGGATCCAAGGAGATAGTGTTTCCAAGTGATGAGGGCACGGATAATAGCTAATAGTTCGCGATCATAGATCTCGTAGTTCCGTTCAGCGGAGTTTAGTGATTGCGAAATATAACCGATTGGCTTGAGAACACACCGTTGTCATCATGTTGTCGAAGGACTGCTCCGGTTGCAACTTTGGAAGCGTCAGTTTCGAGGAAGAAGGGATTGTGCGGATTGGGCATAAGAAGTAACGGATGTTGAGTGAACGCGGCCTTGAGATCATCGAATGATTTTTGTTCTACTTCAGTCCATTTGAAAGGTTGATCTTTGCGTTTGAGGTTGTCCAAGGGTTTGGTGATTTCGGCGTAGTGTGGAATAAAACGGCGGTAGAAGTTGGTGAATCCAGTGAATGAACGGATATCTTTGACAGTAGTCGGAGTTGGCCATTTAGTGATTCCTTCGATTTTTGTTGGGTCGGTTTGGATGTGATTAGGTGTAATAATGAGTCCAAGATAGGGTAGTTTCTGCGTATGGAAAAAGCATTTGGTGGGCTTGAAGTAGAGGTCATTCTTTTCAAGGATAGTGAAGGCACGTCGTGCTCGAGAAATGAGTTCCGGTAAGGTTGGGGCATGTATGAGGATGTCGTCCATGTAAACCAAGAGATGATTTAGAAGGATTTCTTCGCCAAGAATATCATTCATAAAGTGTTGAAAGGTGGCAGGTGAGTTGCATAGGCCGAAAAACATAACTGTTGGTTCGAAAAGTCCTCGTTGAGTGGTAAATGCGGCTTTCCATTGATCTCCATCCTTGATGCGGATATTATTGTATCCCCATCGGATATCTAGGGCGATGAAGTAGTGAGATCCATGTAACTTGTCTAATAGATCCTGGACAAGTGGTAATGGGTACGCATTCTTGATGGTTCCATTGTTGAGGTAACGGTAATCTTGAACAGGTCGTAAGGTACCGTCTTTCTTGTCAACGAAGAAGAGAGGGGATGCCATAGGTGACTTCGAAGGTCTGATATATCCATTCTTGAGGTTCTCATCGATGAAGGCATCGAGAGCAGCTTGTTGCGGAAGTGAGAGTGGATAAGGTGAATGTCGTTTAGGAATGAAGTCGGGTTTGAGATCAATTGCATGGTCATATGGGCGACTTGGAGGAAAGTGATGTGCTTTTTCTTCGTCAAAAAGGGATAGGAATTGGTGGTATTGATGGGGTACCAAGGCAGTAAGTGGTTTAGCGGGTTGGAGTCCTTTTCGAGCTTGTTGCGCAAGTTGTGTTGAGATATTAACGCGATTGAGCTGTATTGATCCAGTTTCCCAGTCGATTTTGGGTTGATATTTCTTGAACCATGGTAGTCCGAAAATGAAGTTCTCTTTTCCAAGGGTGGTAACATAGAATCGCATAGCATAGTGGGCATTTCCAAGTTTGACAGTCCTGCCAGTTAGTTCATTGAATGAAATACAGTGTTTGCTGAATGTACTGGAGACACTCATTGAATGAGCTTACAGCAATCACTGCATGATATAGAGCATCTGATTGAATGAAGTACAGCGTTGCTGTAAACCATCCTCTGCATCATCTACAGCAAATGCTGGCTGAAGCAGTATAGGGTAATTCAGCATACCTAGGGAATACTAGACATGCAATACCTATTGAGATTATAGCACTGGATAATAGAATAATACATTTGTATACCCACCGCTTTTTTAGGTTAATTATAGCATTCAGGCACTGTTGATTGATATCATGCTGTAATAAATCAGAATTTCATAATTTCCATCTATTTTGAGATATGAGGCACACCAGGGCAGTGTTGATAGCACACAGCGGTTTGTGAGGCCTCACAACTCACAATTGTGAGCCCTCACGGTGAGGCCTCACAAATCACTGTGAGGCCTCACATTGGACCCTGTGTGCTAAGGGTCTTATGTGGGTCCACCCGGTTTCAAAGGAAACTGTAAGTCTTGTAACTTCAATACACAATTAGCTTTATTCCGTAGTCGTGAGAACTTTACATTCTAAAAGCATCTGCCTGCCACTTTGGTCTAGCGAGTAAGCGAGATGTGAGGCCTCACAGCACATGTGAGGCATCACTGTGAGGCCTCACAAATTGTGAGGGCTCATGTGAGGCCTCACGTGTGCTATCAACACTGCACCAGGGTCCAGGACCCTGAGGTCTGGCAGGTTCCAGGTCACTTGGTGCCGCTTTAGAGGAGGTCGTGGGAATAAATTTGAATTAGCCTTTGCAGATGCTACAGGCCTTCAAAAATAGCATGAAAATAGCCAATAAATCAGAAAATAATCCTGGGCAGTGCCGCTTCGCCCTAGCGTGGGAACTACGCTTTTGGGTGACCATATTAGGGTACCAGTATGTTCTGGGCCCCTCTGGACCCTTCCTAAAGCGGTAAAAATCATTATAAAATAGATAATTATATTCATTTGCACCTGCATATATGCACACTTCCCCTGGGCTTACTAGCAGCAAATAAAATGCACTAAAATCGGATTATATTAGTAGAAGTATATCAAACATGATCTGGATAGCTAAATATGGTAATACTAGCTGGGAACATGTGTATAACATCAGATCATATTCTATTTTTAATACATAACATATGGGGCCCATTGCACCACATTGGGGTACCTCCGGAATACAAATTTTGATGAGAATCCAATGGGACGTGCTAGAAGAGCTGAAACGGGCTTTCACGACGCTAAAATACGCTTTTTTCATATTGTTACAAATTATTCTTTTATTTAAATGTTAATTTTGTTACAGCACTTCTACTGCACGTAATGGCACGTATAGATAGCCGAAATGGTAGAGAATGAAGAGGGAAACAATAATATGGGCTTAGAATAACTACGCGGCGGCTATATATAGCTGTAGCACACCAACTATTTTCAGAGTGCATGCAATTATTGTTTCTCTCTCATATACATATACACATGGTATTTACGTGTGCTAATAGGTTTGAATAGCTCTCTATATATGCCTTTCACACCGTACAAGGTTTCGCGGCAATCTGAGTTCATTTGAAATTGATATAAGGCATACACGTTTCGGAAAGATAGGTCAATTTTAATTTATTGGGAGGGTTATAGGTCAGGCACAGAGTGCCAAACATTCATTATGAGTATCCTAAACATAATCCAAGTACATGTTTGGGATGCAGGTGGAAACTGTAAGTTATATGTGTTTCTGACATATCATGTACATTCTGATATTACATATAGCATTTCATCCTACCATGTTGCATATGACTTCCACCTTCTTATGACATCTCAAACATGTACTTGGATTATGTTTAGGATACTCATAATGAATGTTTGGCACTCTGTGCCTGACCTATAACCCTCCCAATAAATTAAAATTGACCTATCTTTCCGAAACGTGTATGCCTTATATCAATTTCAAATGAACTCAGATTGCCGCGAAACCTTGTACGGTGTGAAAGGCATATATAGAGAGCTATTCAAACCTATTAGCACACGTAAATACCATGTGTATATGTATATGAGAGAGAAACAATAATTGCATGCACTCTGAAAATAGTTGGTGTGCTACAGCTATATATAGCCGCCGCGTAGTTATTCTAAGCCCATATTATTGTTTCCCTCTTCATTCTCTACCATTTCGGCTATCTATACGTGCCATTACGTGCAGTAGAAGTGCTGTAACAAAATTAACATTTAAATAAAAGAATAATTTGTAACAATATGAAAAAAGCGTATTTTAGCGTCGTGAAAGCCCGTTTCAGCTCTTCTAGCACGTCCCATTGGATTCTCATCAAAATTTGTATTCCGGAGGTACCCCAATGTGGTGCAATGGGCCCCATATGTTATGTATTAAAAATAGAATATGATCTGATGTTATACACATGTTCCCAGCTAGTATTACCATATTTAGCTATCCAGATCATGTTTGATATACTTCTACTAATATAATCCGATTTTAGTGCATTTTATTTGCTGCTAGTAAGCCCAGGGGAAGTGTGCATATATGCAGGTGCAAATGAATATAATTATCTATTTTATAATGATTTTTACCGCTTTAGGAAGGGTCCAGAGGGGCCCAGAACATACTGGTACCCTAATATGGTCACCCAAAAGCGTAGTTCCCACGCTAGGGCGAAGCGGCACTGCCCAGGATTATTTTCTGATTTATTGGCTATTTTCATGCTATTTTTGAAGGCCTGTAGCATCTGCAAAGGCTAATTCAAATTTATTCCCACGACCTCCTCTAAAGCGGCACCAAGTGACCTGGAACCTGCCAGACCTCAGGGTCCTGGACCCTGGTGTGCCTCATATCTCAAAATAGATGGAAATTATGAAATTCTGATTTATTACAGCATGATATCAATCAACAGTGCCTGAATGCTATAATTAACCTAAAAAAGCGGTGGGTATGCAATGCATTATTCTATTATCCAGTGCTATAATCCCAATTGGTATTGTATGCCTAGTATTCCCTAGGTTTGCATCCCCTGAATCAATGTACAGCAAGGCTGATTCACCCTACACTGCTTCAGCCAGCATTTGCTGAGTGTTGATGTAGTGGATGGTTTACAGCAACGCTGTACTTCATTCAATCAGCTACCTGGCAGCAGTGAGTTTGACATGAAGGGGGACATAAGATGTGATGTGTCCGGCATTGTTGAATGTTCCGTCAACATTGCGTGGTCGAAGTGATTGTTGCAATTTGATAGTTTTGATCTGGAGATTTTCTACGAGTGTTTTGTCAATGAATAGACCTTCTGCTCCGGTGTCGAGTAAGGCGGTGGCTTTGTGGGTTTTCTGGTTATATAGGAACGTGATTGGGATTCGTAAGGCGTGATTGTCGTTAATTGAGTTGATGAGCAGCCTGATATTCAACGAGAGAGAGGGCTGCGGGTGCTCTTCGTTGTTCAAAAATTTCCTTCTTCAACTCGATCAAAGACTTGGTTGACTGCATCATCATCAAGGCCAATAAGGAGTTGTTGAATCTGCGCGGCGCGATCTTCGGCTGAGAGTTCGCCTTGATCTTGGTCTTCGTTCTCGGGTTCAGAGTATTCGTTTTGATCATCGGCTGAAGTTAATTGGCGCATATTTTTGGACCTTGGTGTGCGGGAGTTGGGCCATCGAGATTTTGAGGTACGTTTGGGATGAGGTTTGGGACACTTTGCAGTGCGATGTCCGGGTTGATGACAATTGAAGCAAAGGTTTTCCTTCATATGACGTTGGAATTCTTCGGTTGAAAGTCGGGATATAAAGAAGCTGTAGATGGCTAGGTCGACCAATTCTTCTATATCATCGTTGTCATTGGAAGGCAGTGATTCATTTGTGTCGTTTGTGTCATTTGCAATGGCGCGAATTTGACGATTGTATTGTCGCATAGGTCGTCGTTTGAAGCGGTTCTCTCCGGAATAAGATTGGTGGGATTGGGATTCCATTGAACGAGCTATCTTGTAATTGGTGTCCAGTCGAGTGGCAAGCGAAAACCAATCTTCCATGTTGGTCGGTTGTGGACTACATGCAAGTAGTTTCATTCGAAGATTGTCATTGAGTCCCATCCAGAATGCATTGCGTTGGGAAAGGTATTCTGTGATGCGAGCTTGCATGATGAGTGTTTTGAATTTGAGAATGTAGTCTTCAATAGATCCCTTCTGTTTGAGCTTGGCGAGTTCCATGGTAGCCTTGATTGTGAGTTCGGATGTGATGAAAGTGCGGTGGAATTCTGCAAGGAATTCTGCAAATGTGTCGGTTTCAAAACGTCCGCTGGCCATGTATTGCTGTGCGAATGGTCGGGATCCGCGAAGACTGCAATGGGCAAGCACAAATTCGATGCATAGCTCATCTGTGTCATAGATGTGACGGTTGGCTCGTAAATGGATTTGGACTTGGAGTAAAAAGCGATCTGCATCTTCTTGGGTTCCGTCGAAAGGTTGAATTTTAGCCATGGTTATGGGCCGATCGTGTGCAGGTCCATCTCCTTGATTGTTATTGTCTGCTGCTCCTCCACCTCCAGCTCCTCCGCCTCCTCCTCCTCCTTCATCGTCTCCTCCTCCTCCTCCTCCGTTGTCATTCGGGTTTCCTCCGGGTGGTCCTTCTCCTCCTCCTCCTTCATCTCCTGCGGGTGGTTCACCAAATCCCCATCCTCTCCATGCAGGATTTTGTCGGCCTCCTCTGCCTCCTCTGCCTCCTCTGCCTCGACCTTGGAGGTGTCTTAAGTGGAAAAAGGTACTGATACTTTCTTCTCCAGGTGGGGGTCGGAACATTGAGCGGGTAGTTTCCGTGACAGTTTGGGTAGCCATAGTACTAATGGATAGAGGTTCGATGTGAGGGCGGGTGTAAGAGAGATATGGTTTCGGTGGGATAGGGGGAAGTATGGATGCTTGACGTGAGGGAGTAGGAGTTTCTGGAGCAATGGAGCTGCCTGATTGAGAGGATCGTCTGGAGGATCGTCTGAAGAGGGTTTGATCAATAGATCCGTGAGTGGGCGAGTTTGAACGAGATTGATGGGAGTTGCTGGGTTGAGGGTCGGAAGTGGAAGTTGGTTGGGGTTCTTGTGGTGGTTGTGGTAGTAGATTGGGGTGTCGGCGGTAGTACTCTTCTCTAAGCTCTTTCCAATTTGGAGTGTGACCTTCGTATATTTCTCGTAGTTCTGGGCCGAGTGTATGAGCTACTACCCAAGAATCAGCAGTTGGGTTGTAGATCCAAGGGGTTTCGGTAGGTTCTCCGTTGGCGTCGGGAAGATGAAAGTATTGTGTTTCTTCGTTGAAGATAAGAGTGGTTGGGAACGGTGGTAGTGGGGGTTGAATGTGTTTGAACTCTCCTGCTAGACTTCGACGAGCAAGGTCTTCCCAGTTGGGGGTATGAGTGATGAAGTTTTGTCGAGCTTCTTCAGCAGAGTTGGCTTCGATTGGGGTCCACCGTTGTAGTAGTTGATTGTATGACCACGATCGATAAGTTTTGTTACCAATCCTATAGTAGAAGAAGTTCTTTTCGGTGTCAAAAAAGAGTCGATTATGTGGTGGTGGAGCGTCTGGATACTGAGGAACAGTAGTCTGTGTAGGTATTGGTTCTTCAGTGGTTTTCGAAGTAGTTTCTTTGTTGGTTTTGCCTGTTGTAGTAGATGAGGCTGTGTTTTGAGCCGTCTGTTTGCCTTTGTTCGCCGTGGTGATTAATCGGTTCCGGATTGATATCCGTAACTGTCTGAATCGTAGTTTGTAAGGGTGTAGTCCGTAACACTAGCAATGTGGGGTGAATCTTCCGGGGGGTCAATCGGTGGTGCAAGATAGTTGTGAACTATGTTTTGCGGAGTGGGTTGGTGGTGTTGACAACTACACTGATAGATGTAGTGGTTGACGTCTTCACTGATACTATTCCAACAGAAGTGTCGGTTTACAAAGCGAACAGTTTCAGCTTCAGTGCGATGAAGTTGTTCTCCGTGGTTGTCAAAATGGACGTAGTTTATAAAGAATCGGCGTAGGTGAGTTTCTCGAGGGATGAATAATCGGGTATGGTTCCAGAGGAGTCCGTATTTGAAGATCCAAGGTTGATGGTTGTCGCGTGAGTACTGCAGGTATCCAACTGTTTGGGTGTAGTTGTAATACCGGTCGTCGAGTATAGTTCTGATTTGGTTTAGGATGTCGTCGAACTCTTCGGCAAAAGCGAGGAATCGGTTTCGGATGAGGTCTCTGGTTGAGTAGATGGGATCGTCAAGGGCTGGAAGTGATAGGGTGTCCGCCACGATTGTGGTAGTGTGTAGTGTATGCGAAGAAGTCGGCAATCGTTTCCACAGATATGGACTAGTCGGATTCGATCAGGGAGAAACTCTTCTAGATAGAAGAATGCGTTGGGGTTGGTGTGGTAGATGAAGAAGATAGAGTCGGGTTGGACGTTTAGACTGGCAGTTCTTGTGATGGACCAAACTGTATCGTCACAATACTTGGTGAAACTGTATGTGTCGAATTGATAACAGTTGGCTACAGAGTATTGGACTTGGTATATGTGTCTTCCTGCGTTGTCAAGTTGGTTGGTGTTGGTGTGGGTAAGGAGCAAAGCGTTTTGTGGGATAGAGGGTGCCGTGATGGATAGATGTTATGACGTAAAGTGAAGTGGTTTTCTGTTTGACCTTTGTTTAGTCTTGAGGGTCGTCAAGCGATAATGTTATGAGATGATCGACGGTGGGGCAGTGTTTGTGATGCTTTGTTCGATGTTAACAGGTGAACTGTTCTTCGATTTCTGGATCGGTCTCCCTTTGCTATTACCAAGCGGCACGTCTGCGAGTTATGCTCGTTGTCCAATAGGCGTCCCAAAGACTAGGCTAGCAGCTTTATGCCTTCTTTGCAGGTACTGAGTCCTCTTCCTGTGTGCACAGCTACGGTCCCGTTTGGTGTGACAGAAGTTGGTTCCTTTGTAACGCTACTGTCCGGGGTTTAATCAACCAATGAGCTGGAGCGGTTTTCTTAATCTTCGGATCGCGACTCTCGAAGTTTTCCTTGGCCTCCCTCTTGCAATCGATGAGCACCTTGCTACACTGAAGGGATTACCTCGAGCGGATATTCTTCTGGACTAGATGGGTTTACAACTGGTTAGTAGTATGTGGAGCGAGGCTCAACACTGAGTCGTAAAGACGGATGTCTTCGACGGTAGATAAGTTCAATCTAATTGTTACGTCTCAACTTACGGTCTCGTATAGTTGGGGAATGCAACGTTAAGTTGCTCAGTGATAGCGGAGCTAGGGCTCGACACTAAGTGTTGTATGGTCAAAGGCCTACGATGTAGAGTAGAGAGAAACAGATGTATAGCAGAGACTAGAGACGGGGGGTTTGACAAAGGAGATCGAACTTAGAGTTCGATCATGCTAAGTACAGGGGTTTATATACTGTAGCTGCGGAGCAAGGGTACATCGGAAGATGAGTAAGAAGAGAACAATAAGAGAGTAGACGATAGGCTACTAATAATAGTGTGAGAGCGATGGGCAAAGGGTTAGGGCAAAGGGTACATGTGTAACATCGGGATTGGCTGAGGGTTGAGGGTTACATCGGAGGATGACTGAGCAGAACAAGAATAGAAACAAATAGGGCGAAGGGTTCGGAGTAATGGGGGCCGCTGACATAGTAAGAAAACGTAACAGTCGTGCTAAAAGTCGATACAAGTCGACATCCAAAGTAGACGCTACCGGCCAGTTAGTGAAAATCGATTCATTCGACAATGAAATGCATTGGAAAGGCCGAATCCTTGAATCTCTTGGTATACCTCTTCTTGTCAAAGGTGACGTGCGAACTCGTACTGCCAGTGCGAGTGAGAATGAGGCACAGCTTGCGATGCATTGTGTGATTGGCAAGGAAGAAAAGAACAAAGTCGGACTGCATCCATGGCTGTTAAATAACTCCAATGAGCCCGCATGCAAGGTAAGATAGACAATGAATTAAAAGACTGTTTCTCTCACTCACATTTGACATAGAGTTTCATACGTCGTCTCAAGAACCATTGTCTCGCACGTCTACACCACATGGATCTTGCTGAAGAGGATCTCCCCTTCACTTTCGAGGATCGGGAATCGCTAATGATTGAACACGACTCAATATATTCCCATGCGACTGCACAATTTAATTACACGACTTACGATGTACGAAGGGACCGAGACATTGTCAAGGCCGTCGGCGACAAGTGCGATATTATGCTCCCGTCTTACGAGGATGACAGTGAACATCCGTTCTGGTATGCAAGAGTCATTGGCATTTATCATTTAAACGTCACACATGCACCTACCAATACCAAGAAGGAACGTATTGCATTCTTGTGGGTTCGTTGGCTTGGTCTCGATCCCGAATGGAAAGGCGGGGATGCATACGACCAGCTTGACCGCGTTGGTTTCGTCCCGTTCGGTGGAGAGGACGAGCCATTCGGATTCGTTGATCCTGCAACAGTGATTCGAGGCTGCCATTTGATTCCGGCCTATGAGTTTGGGCGAACAATGGACCTTTTACCGGAGTCGCAGTTCCGCCCAGAAGAAGGAGACTATGTTAATTTCTACGTCAATAGGTACTAAGACAGTCGACGCAAAAAAAACTCACGAGTAACTAATCATGTCTTGAACAGATTCGTTGACCGCGATATGTTCATGAGGTACATTGGGCTAGGCGTCGGTCACGTCGACAGTTCTGTTCGCGCCCCTCCTTCGTTAGTCAAGACTGACGGAGTAGTCGATCTCTTTGGCAACACGGACGAATTCGAAGACGACGAGTCCATTGACGCCAACGCAAATGCGAACGCCGAACTCAATAACTTAGATGAAGAAGTAGAGCTTGAATCTGGAGAAGAAGATGAATACGAATATGAAGGCGAAGGTGAAGATGAAGATTACCTTGACATTGACAATGAACCACGAGCACGACTTTAGCAAGCTCACTGTCTCGGCATAACTTCTTTCCCATTTATTCACTGTCCACACAATTCCCATCTATTTTTCTACTTCTATCCGAGTCTCTCATTCCTCTCTCGTTTCCACGTTTGTAATTCTTGCAAGCCAACAATTTGTAGTAAATTTCAACAGTCGTTCACTGTTGACCGACTTTACAGTACATTAATTTACTATTATTTAATTACTTCACCCCGAACCCCCTCCCCTTTAATTGATGAGCTCGTTCATCATAAAAAATGAGCCCTCCAACTCCTCCGCTCTTGCTGCAAGCATGTCCTTTATGTTAGTGAGTCATCCAGAGTCAGCAGGAATGTCTTACTTACCTGTGTCGCACCCTTGTCTACCCCATGTCGCCGACGCCCTCACCCCTATCCGAAAGGAGAGATGGACGATGAACGGAAGCAAAAGAGGTTCGGCTTAACCCGAAGGGTGCGCGGGTTTTGGCAAGTGGGGAGCACTGTGTGAATATGAGATCCTAAAAAAGAATGGTGAGAACTGACCAGTACCAGTTCCTACTAGTACGGACATGTAGTCTCACGGTGGTCCGCACTTGCCAAAGTCAACGCACCATACGGAATCTGCCGGAATCTTTTTGCTTCCGTTCCCCCATCATCGACTAAATTGGGAAGGGCGTTTTGAGAGTTTTGTCGTCGTCGTCGTCGTCGTCGTCGTCGGGTGTCAGTTGTTGTACTAATTTGCTATCTCGATTATTTCAGACTTTATTCATATTAATGAAGCTCAAATAATTATCTATAATTTAACCTGTAAGATTATGTGAGAGACAACGAGTAAGATGCGCACTAAGAAGTGCTATTCATTTTCATTCTTAGCTCTGAAAATAAATTATTCGACCTGAAACATGTCTGACATAGAATTGGAACGACTGACGAAACGTCGACGTGTCGACCACCTTGTCGCGCAATACCTCGACCTCGAGGCGGATGTCGGCAGTGATGAGGACTCGGATGAAGAGTCGGACGATGAAGGTCAATTTAGAAGTTAATTATGGTTATTCTATTCTGACATGGATTACAGTGCCTTTCGTCGTCGAAGACGAAGTCTTTGACGATATACGACCGCCAGAATTCACCGTCAAATATCTAGATCGAGCTGCGAACGAGATAGAAGCAGACGAAGCCAGGCTGTTGGCAGAGTTTGTGTCTCTGAGGACAAAGCCAGCTACTAGTACGTTGGGCGACACAGATGTTGGGAGCACTTGGTGGGTGGTGCCTGTACGCGTAAGTTCTTCAACTGTAATCTATGTCAGCCGTATTCCTAACGTTGCTATAGGTCGGAAAGGAAGAAATGACGGCGAAGCGCATGAAGGAAGTATTACATGACTTCATGACCGCTGTTGCAACTCCGTGGGGCAAAGGACGAGTATATGTCTCCTGTCCGTCGGACATTGCGGCAGACGAGCTCATCCGTTTGCGGGCGAGGGCGATCAGCTCTGCCTACGTCCATCGGGCAATTCTGCCTTTGGGTGCCCTTGATCGACAACTTTTGGAGGATCGACTGAAGACGACGAACAAGTCCAACGCCGACTTCGAGTGGAACTCCTGGGTCCGTATTCGTCAAGGACGATACGTTGGTGACGTCGGCCGGGTCATCAGCTCGTCGAAAGACACGGATGAGATTTGCTTGGCCGTCGTTCCAAGGATCTGGCCCGACGGATCAGAAACGACTGTCAGAGGTCTCGAGAGGTCCCCTCAAGCTCTACGCGCCCTTGGGCATAAGAAGCTGGTCCCCGGTCCAATCCAAGGCACGTTTCGTATTCGAGACGTGGTCTATCTGTCCAACGGACTGCGCGTCCTCAACGTACAAGGACTTCACTTCGTGAACAACTGCGATCCGACTGCGCACGAACTCGTATTCTTTACGATGGCGGGTATCGACACACTGCGCGAGACAAATAAGACCCTGCTTCGTGTCGCCGATCCGGTGAGAGTTACAAGCGGTTCGTTGAAAGGAAAGGACGGTGTCGTGAAGAGGATGGACAACGAAAGTGTCCGTATTTCGTGTTCGGACGGAAGTGAAAATGAGGTCTCCATGGTTGAACTCGAGAGAGCTTTCAACGTCGGGGACACCATTTCGTGCGTTATGGGTCCCTTGAAAGGACATAGTGGCATTGTCGTGGACATACAAGAACGCAAAGTGTCATTCGTGGACAGCGAAACCAACGAAACGGTATGCGTGTTTCGATATTGTGATATTAACGAATTTCTGACTATCCTTTTAGTTTTGCTATCTTAAAGCGTTCATGATACCGGACGTGCAAAGCTCGCGAATGCGCAACATACCAACAATCGCAACAATGAAGGCTGGAGGGGGGAAAAAATTGCACCCAGCCATGTATAAGTTGGTGTATGTGCGACCGTTGCTTCGTTTTGGTCGCGTGGTGGGTGTCAACGATGGCACTCAGTTCCTTGTAGAACACAAGGGAATGCATGGGCGGTCTGCATTTGCAGCGTCCGACTTGATCGCGACGTAAGTTATTTAGCTCATTATTCTAGCTGTTTCACTCACAATTCTGGCTACAAACCAAGTGATGTATGGTTGACTATCGATCATCAGCACGTCTCTGAGATCGACGAGATTAAGCGTCGCTTCAAGACGTACGTCGACCAGGGGTTCGCGACGGTGCGGAAAGTCACAGACGCAGACAAGGCTAACTCGGCTGTGATGGCGCCAGGGCCTCGATACATTGACACCCTGCCGACTCGCGACCACATCGTCTTCGTTGGTGGCGACGCGAAGTTCAAGAAGTTCGGGGAGTTTGTGGGCACGAATGCAAAGGGTGAAGCTCTTGTACGATTCGACAATTCGGCGAGAGTATATCACTTTCCTGCGACTCATTGCATATCAATGTAAGTGTCAAACTTGTTCAAGACCGACTCAATGCTCATAGTTATTATACAGGAAAACGTGTCACTATCTCGACGGACCACCGGTCCCGGGTATCTGTGGCTTGTCGTCCCTGTGGACAGTCTACTACCACCTATACGGTAAACGACGTCCAAGGACCCGCAGGGCAGTGACCCCTCCACCTCCTTCGGACATTTTGAGCGCGGGGGACACGAGCACGATAGCAACAGCAACAGCAACAGCAACAGCAGGGCCTAGCAATGTCAGGCAGGAATGCAATCGAGCGAGACCGCCAACACAACCGACGCCATTCGATTTCGTCTTCAGTGAGTGGTTCTCGCAAATTGTCCTTACACACCATGTGGTGTTCAGGTTTAAGGCGGCTTGCGAGAGTCCGCGGGGAGTCGATGGGAAAATGGCATGGACGACGATGGAAACGCAGGCTCGGAGAGGAATGGCAGACGTACGCCTGACGTATAGGACACAGGATGGGCTGAGAATGAAGGACGAATACGTTCCCTTGCTCAGCCTCGAAACTTGCATTCCTGGTCTTAAGAAGGGCGATCTGGCGTTGGTAATTCGAGGTGAAGACTCTGGGAGAGTCGTGTATCCCTCTCACTCGGCACGAGAAGGGAAGACACAGACGGGGACTTTCTGTACCTTGGATGAGAAGGCGAAGAAAAAGGCTGCGAAATTGTATCCATTAGATAGTGTCACTCGGGTAACCACTGTACAGGCGGGCCCCCCCTGCATTATAGACATTAAGAGAGACGGACTTGGACTGTAATAATTTATATGTATTTATGTAGTTATAATGTAATGTCAATTTCTTCCCTAATCATTGTCTTTGTTCGACTCGGACTTCAAGTTTGTTTTGAATGTCGATGACAAGATAGCATAGGTAAGACTCGACCACATTAATGTGGGTATTCAAGCTGCAATACCGACCGATTTCTGGACTCAATGTCAGGTAAGTCACATTTTCTTTCAATTACTAAAAGACAAGTTACTAATTCCAAACAATGCACAGAACTCCGACTCGAGACATGCGGAAAATACCAAATAAAGTAAAATTCGTAAGTGTATTCCGACGCGTCGCGATCACGTGTTGTTTTGTTGACATGTTGTTTATGTTGAACCTCGGAGCGCCCATAAAAACGTAAACGCCCCGTTTTAGCACCTCCGTCGCTTCTTAGAAGTGTCCCACATTCATCTCCGCCTCACAATCACCGACTCCCGCCTTCCCCCGCCCCGATGAACTTCCATCGTTCCCCATTTGGACAACAAGGTCCGACACCGACACCATCCTTCGCGTACGGATCACGCACCGAAGGCCAAGGACGGATTCCGTCGACACCTGCGCGGTACGATGGGTTCGGTCCCCATGGTCCGGAAGGTAATGTACAAGGACTTGGATCCACTCCAAGCGGATTTGGCCAACATTCCAGTCCCTTCGCCTCTAATAATGGCGGGTCGGGCTCTCAATGGGATGAATTACCTGATGACCCTTTGCAGAGCTTGCGGCTTCCCTCTGCGGTGCGCCCAGGTCTTTCTGCGCCCGGCGTCGTGAGCCCGGGAGGTCCGTCTGCGGCGCCGACCCAAGGTAATTCGTTTTCCAACGGCGTCAGCAATTCCAACAGCGTCGGCAGCAACAACATCGGTAGCAGCAGCAGCAGCAGCAGCAACAGCGGCGGCAGCAGCAGCAGCAACAGCAAGCACAAGCACAAGCACAAAGGCAAGGGTAAACGCAAAGACAAGCGTCGTCGTCGTCGACGCCAGTCCGAGACGGAGTCGGAGTCGGAGACAAGGACGGAAACAGAGAATGAGCCGGGCACTGAGTCTGAGACGGAGTCCGAAGACGAATCAGAGGTCGAGGATAAGGGAAAGGGAAAGCGCAAACGTAAAGTCAGGTAAGCTCATGCTCAATAATACATATGCGTGTTATCTTTCAATTTATGCTTTACATAGGAATGTTAAACGAAGTCTCGTTAGTAGGGGTAGGGTCTGCGTCCGCTTCGCTGATCTTACCCACACTATGTTCGATATCTTCGACATAGGTCTATACGTTGACCTGGATGACCCGGACACCACGGAAGAGTAAGCCCTCTAATTCAGAATTCTGTTTATTCATACGGTAATATCTCCTTCATTAAGGCATCGGCTTGCTGCCTTCTCTGCCGAGGAGATTTTGAAAATCATCCCGGACATCAGAGAAAGGCTAGCGCAAGGCAACTTCAATTCCATTTGTAGTAAAGTAAGCTGCTCACTCTTTTGTATGGCACATTTCTGATGTCTCGTAAACGCATATTCATATGTTAGATCAATAAAGGCCGAAACGACGCGCGCACAGACGATGTTAGAAACATCAAGCGTGTCATTGGTGGCATATACAAATTCGTGCCCGCCTTACCGATAGACAAGTTAGAACGGGGCCTCAAGCATGACCATTGCTTGCGTCTTCTCGTGTCGGTTAAACTCGATGTTAATGATCCAGAGTACGTAGTTCTATCACTCCATATTAAGACACATTCACTTAAGATTTCGGGGACAGGGTTATTAGGAAGATCAAGGAAGGCGAAATATTGATGTCAACAATTGACTACGGTCTTTATATGTACAAGAACGAGATAGCTCTGGTGACGGGAGATCCGAAGGACCTGCTTGTCGGATGGTTGGAGTCCGAATTACTATTGCAAGTGAGTATCCTCTACATTAAATGAATAATTCTCTTCGTGTTCTTTATCTAATATTGTGCTCTAATACAGGTTGCAACGGTACTTGGATTCGGATTGAAAGCTGGCGAAGAAAAGGTTTGCTCTGCGCGACACAGCAATAGAGGACTCATTGCGAAGTTCAATATAAAGTCGGTTACCATTCCATTCATTGCATATACAGTTGTACTGGTAAGTGTCAGTACTTTAGGTCAGGTGTCCTTCTTGTTAATATTTTGTCAGACCCGCTATGCGCTCACTACTGAAACCCAGTTGTCGGTTCACGCCGGAGCAAAGGGTCACACGTATGCTGACCTATATGACCACATCGTCAATACACTTTGCCATTTTGACGCGGTCAGTCTGAAGCGCCTCATTGGTATCTGGAATGCGTAAGTGCTCAAATATGTCTTTGCCGGACTTGTTACTGATGCGAAGCTAGGCATCTATATATGAGTTCCGACAACGTTGGCAACCATGCTCCTCGCGACGGCGACGGCGATGGTGTGGCAGCGGAAATTCTCAATGCACTTCGTAGCAACTAGCCCTCCGATCCGACGTCTATTTTTTATTCCATTATATGTAGATCTTTTTATGACAGCGTAGACAAACATTACATGTCATGTTATTAAAACATATGTGCTCTAAATATATCCTGCGACATTTATAACACCACGTGACCGGTCTGATACCTAAAATAGTCGCAAGCTTGGGAGATGGTTATCATGTCACTCTAATAGTTATATGCCACTTATAAGCTACTTGTAACACAGAATAAGTGTTATCCCTTTAATAACTCTTATTTGGATATGACAAGTCCCGATAAGCCTTATGATTTCATTACAATCGATCGGTAACCATTATGTAATGTTGTAATCGTTCATAACATTACGAGAGTGTTGTAATTATATATAAGGTTATCATACATTGTAACTACGTTATCATACACTTGTAACCTTGCTTGAGGACAGTTATCAGGGAAAAAAATATTATAACACATGTTAGGGTGTTATATGGGCTTATAATGCACTGATAAGCGTGTTACAAGGCTGTTATCAGATTTCCGCCGGGACGGTGATGCAGTATATTCAAATTTCGGCGTGAGAAAATTCAAGTTTCGTTCTTCAAGTTTACTGAACGCAACTTGATACTAATTAGAATATACACTGGCCTCTACATTTGACAATTTGACCCGTCTCTATGGTCCATATCCCGATAGTCATCCGGAGACTACTTCCAAGTTTTGAATGTCGAGACGTACTTCCGGTCGAGTCGTCCACGAGGTTCTGTCTTGCAGCGGACACTTAATCTACGAATCCGGTGCCTTCATTCTGCCCTCAAGGACATATGTAAGCACAACACACATGAATTTGTATAAATAAGGGATCTATTATAGTTCAATCACAGGGTACAATAGCTATGAGATGTATCGGTAGACAAAGTCGAGAACTCTAGGCACAGCTATAAAATATCTCCTTGAGGTCTCCATAGTTCTCAGAATGGATGTCAAGACTGATACCCCTACTTTGAAGCATATCGCGTGCTTTCATAGCTTCCTTTGTACTCTCCATAGCCTCTTTCCGACGGCTATCTGTGTCCTTCCCATACGTGACAGTGACTTTCTCGAATGCATCTGACGAGTCCTTCGCGTGGCGGACAGACGCGTATAAGCTCTCGAGCGCTACCGTTCTACCTTCGAACGACTTCGGCAGCCGGCCGTACCATAGGCTCCCATCTGCATCCTGGCGAAGGTGTATGTGTAGTGAGCGCGTCGTCTGCGGGATTACAAGTAGAGGGATGGTTGTCGGATAGCGGAAGCAGAGGAACAGGCGTTCGAGAGCTCCAGCCCTTTGGAAGACCTCTGCGTTCAAAGCAGTAATCGTAGGTCCTACGGCTTGCGCACCAGAGGAGTATGCACCCGGTGTGAACTCGACAAAGAGGCTCCTGATTGTCGCTAGGCAGGGTACGAGTCGAGATGCAATGCGGCTGGCAGAGTAGGTGTCAGGCTCTGATCCAAACATCCCGATAGCCAAGTTCTGGAGAGAGTATTGACCTCGCGGCCGGACAAGCCAGTCTATGTATTGACGGTTAATAGACTGCATCCTCGGGAGGGCAAGTGTTTTGAGGCTGTCCGGAGGTGAGAATGCTTCGAGACCCACGTCTATCGCCTCCTGCCCAGATGATGCATCGAGAGATAGCAGCTTTAGCCTCGGAAGTGCTGAAATTGTCTTGCACACTCTTCGAAAGTCGTGTATTCCGACACTCCGCGAGGCTCCAGAAGTGTCCAGAGCAAGCCAAAGATGCTCGAGAGATTGGAGGTGTACTATGGCCTGAAAAACTAGCGCGTTGTCACGCATGGTGCTCGAGGAGAGCGAAAGCCTGATGTGAAGGGAGGTCATAGCTGGTGCGCGGAGAAAGACAGCAGCGAGAAGCGTAGGATAGTCCTGGTACGGACTGTTCCTTTTATCAGACGAATCTGCATTCTGATCAGAGCCATAGATTGCGCCATATTGATAAGGGCGCTCTCGAGAATAAGCCCGACTTTCTTGAGCGGCTACACGTAATTCGCGTAGTTGAGGACCACAAGTTGCACTTTGCATGAAAGAACGGAGAGTGTCCAAGTCCGGTATCGCTGTCCGTCTGTTTATAGACTTCTGCACTATTGGCGTCCAAGAGCGATGCACCAGTGACATCTGACACAGAGTTCTGCGAAGTTTGTTGGAAGTGATGTGGCTTGTGTCACAGGAGACGAAGGTCATGACTTCCATGTCCGAGGTGAAGGACCCGAGCTCGCTAACCATGGCCTCTACGACTAACTTCAAGATGGCAAGAGGCATGCCAACCTTGTCCAGACCCCCGGAAGGCGCGGACACAGATATGTTCTCGATTTCTTGTCGCCGCTGTTCTGATATGCGGCTGTCCATATCAGTTGCGTGCATGAGAGTAAGTTGCGATGAGTTGAAGTTCGGGTTGTGAAGAGTGCGTAAGAGCACATCCAAGTCCGCATACGAGAGTCCATGAGATTGTGCCAAGTGAACGAATAGAGCGTCTGTCGGGGTGTTGAAGACAATCCAAGACTTTGAACGTGTGTCGAAGTACCGACGTCCGTCAACCACTTGGAATCTTCCGTGCATGTCGACAGTAGATTGTGTCTTTGAGGATGTAGAGAAAGAAAGAGGTGTGCAAAACGTGATGCTTCCGTCCATCGAAGCTTGAGAGGATCCCAGCCCACCCAGACTGAGACTGAGACCGGCAGTTCTAGAGACATTGTAGTCTGAACGTAGCAGAGTGGCAGACCGGGCTGACAATTTTCAAGTTTTGTGAACTCCCGGGAAGTTCCGGTACCATGTTTCCGATTCAGCGCGTTAAAGTTGTGAGAATACACACCTATCAGAGTGCAGTATTGAGAAGATCGAATTCGAACTCACTTTATCATCGATATTTGGTGTTCATTGCAGGCTATCCCAGAGTTCGGCGGCAACAGAACGCTTTACGAGGCCGCCTTTTCAATTAAAAACTACTATGGTGAACTCAAGAACAGTCCGCAGCAAGCCTATCAAGAAGGAAAAAAGCAGCTCTACACGTTGTTCCATGTCCACCAGCGATAAGAAGGACATTGCTTAATGTTTATCACCTTAGCTTAGCATGCGTTGCGGTCCAAACGGCGGGAAGTGCGGGAAGCGTGAAAGGTCGGAAAGACAGATACGATCTAGGATCTCTAGATGGACAGGTGAATTTAATGGCACACTTCAAAAATTTGGATCATACCTATACCAAACTCCTTGGACCAAGTCTAATAGTCTAGTCTTCATGGGAAGCGCTCTAGAGGTCAACAGCGCAACCTGGTGCTCGAAGTTCGCGATCACTGTCCGGACAAGCGCGAACATTATCTTTCAATTGTGACTTAAACGATTGTCTGGGACCAGAGGGCCGGATCTGAACATATAGCTTCATTTACATTTCAGGGTTCACCCGGTGCTGTCAATGAATCACACATAAAGCACCTCTACGGAGTCTTGATCATGCTTGAGTTGGCATTTCTAGGTCGAAAAAAACACCGTGACTACGATTTGTCTTGGTGACCAGCCAAGCCAGCTCCGATCATCCAACCAAATCTAATGGTTGTGATTATGCCCTTGAAAAGTGGATGGATGATGGGGTACGACGAGCGTCGCAGACTACTACCTAGGAAAGAAAGGACGAGCTAGTCAAATTGAATGCCGTTCGATAAGTTAACCATTGTCAATAAGCAGAAAACGCACGTCTTCGGAGAGGGTAGCTCGGCATAGCACCAAACACGTACTCGTGCCCCTAATTTTGTTATGAAACATACCAGGGCCTTAGTGGCTGTCTCCGAGAGAGTACTGACCCACAAACTTCGTGTTTGGCCTGCGAAAAAGTCAAATATATGAGTAGAAATATTCAAGCCTATCGGACCGAATCCTTCATAATGTTAGTACGGCATGGCCTACATACATGTGTTGTAGTTCGGTTAACGAACAAAGATCTATGAATCTCGTTTTACGCTGATCATATTAATACATTCTTCCGATGCTTGAGACATATTGAGCAGGCTGGCGCACGGCGTCGAGAATTTGCCATGCAGATTGTGGAGCGTCTGGGGCGGCATAAGAACGTAGAATGTTAGGATCTGCACTTAGACGCGTTAGTTCGTTACCAAAAATCATAAACTTCCAGTCACGAGATTCGCAAGGTGATGTTCAGAGGGCACGGTATAATAATGGAATGAAATGATAAGAGAAGGAAGTAACACGGACCATAATGATGTTAACTTGGGGACGAGAAGCGCGGAATGTTTTTGAAGAGCAGAAGGAACATCACAGAAAGTACTCTCTCCCACGACTGGCCTCCTTTAAATCCGAAATTAATCGTACAAGTATTGACTTCTTCGTGATCGTGCTAAAGTGGTGTGCGTTAAGATTCTTTCAGACCGTGCAAAAGTGAACGTCTTACTTGTGCAAGTATACAGTGTTTATTTGCAGATCGTGGAAAGAACACAGTTTCTACGGAGGACTGGGGGTGTAAATTCGTCATCAACGTCAAGAACAATGAATTGTGAAGAGGAGACAATAAATTAATGAACCGAACCAGAATAAATTGCAAGAAAACACGATGCATATGTGGTGAGACCAATAGAGAGATAGAGAGTTAAGAAACCCGAGTATGAGATGGGATGAAGGAGAAGCGAGTAATATGCCTATGTCTATGATGAAAACAACGATAACAAAGCTGGAGCAAGGGACAGAGTGAGGTAGTACAAATCACAACGTGTGCGGAAGAGCAACAATTAAATATGAGAAGAAGTGATCCTATTACATGATGCAAATGCTGCATCATAGATTATGGGTGTCTGAAACGTTTTGGACAACATCGGGGCTCAAGAACGGAAATGGAAGTGAAAAAGAGCAAAGTGAGCATCTGAGAAAGCAACCAATAACGAGATGATGAAAAAAACAGCTTTGTGAATTGATGAAGAAGATGAGAACAAGGCGACAGGGTTGCGGTAGCTATTAACTTTCACGAACGGAGCAGATGACCATGCATCCTGTCCGTCATATGGCCTGAACGCAGACATCGCTGACGTCTGCGTTTGAGGAACCTTGGATAGAATCGGTAGAGCGCGAACGTTCGCTTTTCGGAAAGGCATGAAACTTCCTCGTGGTGACGATTGAATAGCTGCATAACAAGGGTCTTGAAGTAAAGTATCGAAGGACGAGCAATATGTTCTGAGTATCACGGTGATGGCCAGGGTGAAATATCCTCTTGCATATCGTAGTAGATATCGTCATCTGAATCGAGGGAAATGAGTTCCGCAGTCCCAATGTTCATCAAGTCTGGGTCTTCCGAATGAATGTCCATGACGGTGGGCGCTGAGCTATATGAAGGAGTAGATGAATGTGGAAGTGTGACTTGCAAAGGGCTTGCATGAGGCGGCAAACCAAAACTAACTTCCGTGTCAATAATCGTCAGCATAGGACTTGATGCGGCTGTTGAGCCTGACAGCGCATTCTGCATGGGGTTGCTGCAAAGAGGAGGCGGTGACTCTGGGAGCGGCACCAATGCAGCGTCGGGTGTTCTTTGCGAACACGCGAACATCGTGGTGAGGGACTCGTTTGCAGCCGTAGATGGAGCAGTCGCAAACTTCCTCAGCGGCGGTGCCACTGCAAGGTTGCCAATGCCTGACACGGACTCCGGCTCTTGAGATCGAGACCGCTTTCCCTCTCGGTCAAGAGGGTTGGACACGACGCCAGAGGGGGTCGGTGGAAGTGATCGCAGTGAGCGTGAAATTGCAGAGCCATCAATCACGACCGACCTTCCGCGCAAGCTGGGTGGAATAGGGCCGTCACCAGGCTTGAACTTAGAAAGTTTCGGATGAGCACGAGTTGCAGATGACGGACTCGTAGCAGCCGAATGAGATTGCCCTGCTTGGGCATGTGAAGGAGAGACTGGAATGGGGATAGGCGTAGTTCGGGGCGCAGATACCTCTGAACTAAGAATAAGGTTTATACTGTTGACGCTCATCGATGATGAGGCAGGGGATGGCGTTCCAGCGAGAAAGGGAGAAACAGCTGGAGTGGACCCGGGAGAGTCTGAGGGCGATGAGACTGTGCCTGATGGAAAAGGATAATCGTATCGTCTAGAGGAGTCCCGTGGCGTATTGAGCAGCTTTCCAGGAGAGTGCAGAGCGATCTCGCGTTCGTGTTGCTCAGTAAATGTCACAACTGCGCGAGAGCGAGGCTTCTTCTGCGTCTTCGCGACATGTTAGTAGAGTAAACAAGGTCTGCGATGATGAGCTCACCTGCACCGCAGACAATTGCTGTGGAGCATCACTCTCAAGACCCGAGTCGATGAATGGTTCCAGCTCACTTTCCGATGCGGACGTCGAGGTATATTGGAGTTCCGCATCGCTCAACAAGCCCGAATCCATTGCATTCACTTTGCCCATAGCGTCTGATCGCTCGCCCTCGGCTCTGCCCATATCATCCTTTATTCCCACCATGCCTTGCCTCTTGTGCGCCACACCATCCATGTCGTATTCCTCGTCGTCACTGAGTGTAGGTAAGAAGAAGTCCTCCGAGAGAATGTCGGACAGCGCGTCGTAAGCAAATGTCGGCGGAAGCTCGATGATCATACTCAAGAGAAATGAACGGGTGACGGGTACGGGGATTTGAGAGGGGAGAGCGTCTGCTCCCCCTTGCAAATCTGCCCGCAGGGATATATACGATAAGAGGGAGCAGTGGTCGATCGGAGCAAGGTGGGGAACAGACAGCCTTAAACCAGCCTACAGGTCTCTTGGGCCACTGGCAAGGAGAGGCTTGAGGTCCATTGCCGACACGCCCTGCTGACTAAGCTGCCTGCACCGCCGTCAGTCAGGAAGACGAATGCTTTGAGAAGCTGAAGGAGCAACTATAAGACATTGGCTACCTTGCAGAATGGTGATATATGCGGAGAAATCTGACCGCTGGTTACACGGAGAGAACGTAAGTAAATCTCGATAGTAAAGTGAAGTGTGTTGACTCACTTTGTCAAACAAGCACTCGCTCAACTCATTCAACAGTGAAAGTCTGAGACGAGAATTGTAGAGGTTGTTGAGAGCAAGCATACTGCAAAAAAATCTTTGATCAGTTGACTACTTTTATAGATACCGTACGTTTTGACGAGCTCACCATAAGCAGAACTGTCAATATAACCCTTTCATGACATGACCATAGGGTATGGATATTGTTGTAGATCTAAGAACGGCGTTGAGTTGGCGACGATTAAAGTTAGTATATATGTGTAGTCTTCAGAGCGACAGTGGATGTGCAGTCCAAGTTCAACTTGAAGAGAGGGCGTCGGAACACGCGTTATTTACATTTGTTTACGTGTTCCTGCCGTTTCCAGACGCTAGAAAATCTTCGGGAAAGGCACGAGTCGTGAATGGCGTCTTCTCTCTCCCTATCACTCTCGACGGTCTCAACGGTCTGAAATAACTGAATTCAATCCTGCACTTATAGAATCTCAAATCTAGATAAGAAAAGCACTCTTATATTCAGGCTCTACTTTCAACACGCAGAAAATCTGAACTTCCAACAGGAGATTAGCATGTTCCTTAGTGATGTGTAAGTCCGCCTTCTTATATTAACTTCTACAGTAGTCCTTTTCCCTTGATTCAAGACACTTGTTTACAGTATCCGAAGAACATAACAGCTTACTTCTGTCGCGTTAATGACGAGTGAATAAGTTTGACGGAGAGACGGTGCGCTACCGTGACCAAGGGAGAGACTAGTTTTCCCATCCTTGCATGGTCAGGCCCACTTCCTTCTCTCGTCTCATATCAGGGATATTACCGGGATGTCTCTCTTTTCGGAGTGCGGCAAGCTGCGCTGCATCGTCTACTTTACATGAGTCGTGGCTCTAAGAATGTGTGTCGCGGCATGGTGTTCCGCATGTCGGCCTCGTGTATGGGAACCCAGATGGTCGGATGTTTGGCTGTGCTGGTCCATGAAAAGCCTCGCCTCTCTTACGCAGTGATAGCTTTTACCATTGCACTGCATATTCCGGAAGCTACTGGCTCCATATCCAGGACAACTTGTCATGTTCACTGCAGGTCACACGTATGTGCCATAATTTCAATGCTCTCAGTCAATTACTTCTCTCAAGTGCTGTGACTCGTTAAACGCCATTCTTTAAACTCCGGACCCACCCTCGAATCCAGCTTTCGGTTTTTCGGTCGAAATCCCCTTATCAGAGTGAAACTTGCGATCTTATGATTTTCATCCAAGCGCCGATATTCGCAGCCCTTGACCCTCGAGTAACCTCGGGCATCACTCAGCTTCACAGTTCGTCTAATCAATGGGTAACCTCATTCCTCTTCCAGATCAGGACACTAGCAGTCCCATACTGACTCACGGAAGAACTAGTTCAGCGTCATCAATATGAGTCAGCTGTGGACTTTAGCCAATCCCCGAAAGCTATCACCGGTGCTTCTTAGCTACAAGATACTGTAAGTTGGCCCTGCTTGCCGAGTAACTTGCTGGACTACGATGCGTTGCCAATCATTCAATCACTCTGCTTGTATTCAATGCTTTCTTCTTGACTAGAGCTACCATGACATTTCTTTTGTATTGACTCGCTCCGGCTGGCTGGCGACGTCGAAGGGCACTCACGGACGCTGTAGCTCCCCACGAATGCCTGGCATCACTATCTCCTTCATCTCACATATATCAGACAAAAGTCTAGATTCGCGTAGGCCGACAGTCTAGGGCACCCGGGATCTTAGCTGTTTTTGACTACGCAACCCTTTGAGTCATCACAACAGCAGTTCGCATGATCTGAAAGAAGATTCATCAACATGCAATTCTATCCCAGTTTCCATCCCGCAAACTTTGTTTGAGACAGGACCTCGTCACGCCTGGACTCACTGCTCTTCCGTATTGACAGGACTTTAGGCAGATCATGCATCCAATGCAACCAGTCAGCAGCTTTTGAACTTTCCTACTAATGACTTGTGTTGCCACTGCTCTACCTCGAGGGAACTGCATTTCGGAAGACACTTCTAATTTATCTTCAGCTATATCTATGTATTTTAATACCTAGCTGTGAACGTCTTACACTATGTATCGTGAGTCAGCGCTAAATTGTTCAAACACGATGGCAGGTCGATCATTTTGTCTTGCCGATCCTCATGCCGATCCTCATTCAAGTTCAAGTTAGTTCTCACGCCGGGTAAGGCTAATGCCAGTACCACGTGATCGTGTTGCACAGACTCGGATTTTCACCTCCGCGTCGTCAGTCTTTTGGATTCTTCATGATCGACGCGCCAACAAGTCAGATGCTGCGCTCTTAGCCTGATACGCTTTCGCAAAAAGCTCAGGATACTGCTTATAGATCCCTTGCTGAGCTTTAAGAGAACATTTAGGCTGTCAGTTTACAAGCCTAAAGCACTGGAACGTCACGAGCGGTATGAAGCGTAAGCGTAATGATGAACAGAAGGCGCGTGAAGAAATTAAAGTCACAATAGAGAAATCACTTGCTGCATCTGAGTAAGCTCTCTCTTTTTGATAACAAGATGCCACTAATTTCAAAACTATACATAGAATAGCCCGGAGCGCAAAACACTTCGAAACTTGGGCTTCATATCATGGCTTACACCATGCAACACATTCTGATTTGCCAGAAACTTTCAGAGATGACCTTAGTGCAGTCTTCGATTACTCCGGAAAGCTTCCGGAAAGCTGGGCCGACAAGGTGACTTATTACATTTTGCGTTGCTGCTTGTTGCCCCGTTCTTACCGTTTCATAAGAACTCCAAGCCTTACAGGCGTATAGAAAAGATAGCACCTTCCCGAGGGCTAGGAAGGTTTTTCTGCGACGCCTTCTCTTCGTCTCCAACTTTATTCTCCAAATCTATTTCGGATAAGTCGTGTCGAAATCTTGCAAAAGATCTGGAGACTGTTTTCGATGCTTGGGAGAAGGTTCAGAGTATGCGCAAGGGAAAACAGAAAAACTCCGAGAACGAAGTTGTCGCCATGCTCCACCACCCTCTCCGAGACAAAGGAATCAATAAGAGTGTATATAGGTAGTTCTCTCAGCTCCGAGTCCAAACTTTCAGAAACCATGCTGAATAATTGTACAGGATAAAAAGGCGGCTTTCGATGCCTAGACCCCTACAAGGCATTGAGACTGATGACAGTTCGAAACGTGTCTTGGGCGCAAGGCTCATAGCTCCTGACAGCGCGATATTTGTCCGACCAGATTCAATTCGCCGCCTCTCCTCGACCAAGAATTCGCCATTCAATAGCATGAACACGCACCCAAGTATCTTACAAGCGTGCGGCCTGAAACCAGGAGACTCCTTTCGTTATCAGGTTACTCCTTGCATGGACCTTCCAGATGAGAGGCGTGCAATGGAGTTCATCAGCAGCGTGTGGGAAGACAAGAAGCCCAACATCAATGCTTTTGATTCCGCGTACCGACAAAATCGAATGGCATGCGCATCCGCTGCACGACAGCTGTGGTCATTCAACGTTCACAGTCCTGTATTCGGCCTTCTTTGGGCCGATGGGAAGGTGCGCGCTCACGTAGACTGGTGTGCGCAAGAGGGAGAGTTCCTTGTAAGCACCTTGAGCAACGTACTTCCTTGCACTTCACACTGATTTGTCGGATGCTATAGAGAGTATATTCAGCTCCTTATCCAGGCCCCCAGGCGTTGGAAAACAGTGAAGACCGCGAATCGACAGCCGGAATAGAAGACTTCTTCGAATGGGACTTGAGCAAGCCAGCAGATATCATCTCTGTTTATCTTCTAATTCAGAACATCGATGAATGGACTGCTGGACCTTTCCGGGAACGCGTAGAAGAAAGCGTGAAAGCACTTTCGAAATCAATAACTCAAGCCACAGAGACATATATACCATGGAGGCGAGAGCATGCGTATCAAGAAACTTCGTTGAAGAGAAAGAAAATTCGCTTATAATACACTGTTAGTAATCTCAAGGCACGTCCACCTGCTTGTATCGGTCAGTGAATATGACCATTTGGTTCTTGCATAAACTCCTTTTTATCTGTTGTTAACATATTTTCCCCATTCCCTGTACAATTTCATATTCGGTCGCCTACCAAAATTTCTCTAGTTTGCTTGTGTGTGAAATATTTGATCATACTCTTCGCATTGCGATTGTTGAGTACTTCCAACTCGCAGTCAAGAGAAGTACATATATGCATCAGAAGCAGCACTACCGACATTACGTCGAAAGTAAGTTTCGTCTCTCTTCACATCGGCTTCCTAGCAATGATTAAGTGCCAAATATAGTATGCACCCACATCGTCCCATTCCTTTATAACATCATCTATAAGAGCAACATATTCGTCTCCCGACCCGATTAAGTTATTTCCCTCATTCTTCATCAAAGCACTCTTCATGTTTCTGTATACAGTGCCGTGGTTTTGGGCACCCAACTCGCCCAGTTCACCTAATTTCTTCCCAAGAGGACCTTTCCTTTCTCTCACTTCAATATCAATAAACCCTGAATCCCGCAGCCATCCTGGTATACGGAGCGCGCAATCGAATGGGAGACCTCGGCTTTCGTGTAACGCCATAACGATATCGCGCACCTTTTCGCTGGCTTCCAAACCTTCACCACTCGGCCAGTCTGGCGAGAGCTCAACGAACATGACGTACCCTCCGGGCTTGAGAATGCGGAAGTGTTCTGCGATGGCCTTTATCCAATCTGCCGTACGTAATGAAGGAAGGAGCAGCCGTTGATGCACAAGGTCGAAGGAGTCCGACCAATCTTGGGGAAGCGAAGTAGCTGACGTGATTGTGAAGTGAACGTTGCGAGGGTACGTCTTTGGTAGGAGGCTGGAAGTGACGTCAATTCCGTCGAGCCGAACATCCTCTGGGACTACTTTGGATACATTCATCAACCATTCCGCTATTAACGCAAGTACAATAAGTAACACTACACGGTCGTGGAAGTGTAGTGGTATTGACGTACCTGAACCAGTTCCAGAATCAAGAATGCGGGTTGAGGAGGAAATTGCAATTCCAGCAGGAAATAACACCTTTTGATACACGCAATCAAATAGGTAGTAGTGTTGAGTAGAGAGCCTTGGTATGAAGGAACAAACGACGTTGATACTGGTCACCTGTGAAGCGGGCTGATGCACATACCTCTGACGTTCTGTCTCATCCCAAGGCAGAATATACGGGACAGTAGTTTCGCTATTCCCTTCTGGTGCTCCTGGCATGGTGAGTAAAGAACGGAGGGGAGCAAAGGGTACCGACTATTAGATGGCGCACTCACCATATACCTGCAGTAAGAATAGATGTGATACACGACTCCTTTCCCATCAGATAGCTTTAACAATGGAAGCTTCCACCGATGGAGAGTTTAGAGGAACAAGGTACATGGAAGCCTAATCATAATCATTCGATACCGGCGTATCATTGCAATATCAAGGGTCGCTAGAACAGAAGATGCCATCTATATGTAGATCCATATCATGAGACTTTGTAGCTTAATATATAAAAGAGACACACGGACTACAGATAGACGTCGAGGCGAGTCGGTGGTGATGGAGTTGTGTTCACTAACAGTGGACACTTCCGAGCTCATGCACTGCCAGGCTTTATAGTCGCCGAGCTCGACGAAGGCAGCTGAGGGTGTAGTTTCAAGCTAGACCAGTAACTTGAGAGCTCAACTAATCCCATAGCATAATAAGACCAAGCATTGGCGGTGAGCATAGGTTTTAGTGAGTGATGGACGTTCGACGATGCCATGATGTGGAGAGCAACCTAAGCAAATACAAATAAACTTAAAAATGCTTAGTAATACGTACGGAATTTGACTCCGTTGAACTGCCAACGATCATACCATGCCTTCCGAGTCCTTCATCCTTAACCTGTGCTTTATGCCACACGCGATTATTTTTACCTTAGCAATGCACTATGAACAACCCACTTATCTGCTGGGAAAGATTGGAAAGTCACAGAGCTTCGAAATACCCTCGCCATGTGCTATGACTCTTGGTGGGAATAGCAATCGCTAACAACGCACTCTATCGCTTTTCTTGGAGTTCACTTAACTTTCATCAGAGTATCTCTGTCTATTGTAACGTATCAAGATAATCTCTATGCGTACTGCTGCATTCACCGCCGAGAGGTTGACACACTCTGTCTTCAAGATCGTCGAATACGATGACATTTTCTCCGAGCACCCATTCATTTATGCCAAAATCTTCCCGGAAGTTATAGTCCTTATTGACTCCGGGTGTGGTGGGGCTTCCAACAAACCCGATATCGAGGTGAAGAGTCTACGAGAATTTGTGGAAACGTGGCCGGTAGTCGACAACGCAGACGTTCCATTGAACCCTGATGGAAAACGAAAATATATTGTCGTTTGTACGCATTGTCATTACGATCATATCCGTGGGTTCTTCACTTCAAACATGTCCTAGGACAGCATCGCTGACATAGAGATTGACCTCAAGTGGCCTTGGAACAATTTTCCTCCGACTCCAAGATCCTGGCCTCCTCGTATTCGCCAACGTTCATATCTCATGAGAACATCGCGAAGAACTCCTTGTGCGAACGGTTGGGCTTATCAACTCCGAAATACACCCCATCCCTCATCGACCATATGACCTACATTAGCCTCGAAGGTGTCAATACGGGCTTGCAAATTCTGCATACGCCAGGGCATACCCCAGACGAAATCGCTATATGGGACGATCAAGAGAAAATGCTCTACGTTGGCGACACCTTGTACGAATGGGAACCAATCATTTTCCCTCTTGAAGGAGATATTGTGCAATGGTTCACATCGATGGACTTCCTCATCAGCTTCGTACGCCAGGTTGAAGGCGTTGATTCTATGGTTTCACAAAATGGACAAGTGAAGATTAACGCTGGTCACGATACGAGCATGGGCGATGCGCTGGATGTTTTGCTACAAGCACGATCCTTTCTACAAGACGTGATTGCGGGAAGGGAAGAGGTGAAACACCGTGATGTGATTCGAGGGATAAAGACAGTTACATATGCAAGAAAGGACGGGCGGTTCAGTCTTAGGACCCCCGTGTCTCTCATAGACGATGCTCGCAAGTCCATCGTAGAAAGATAGTCGTAGAAGTAGCGGTATCTTGGTAAATCAGATTTCGTGCAAAAACTGAGTAGATTTGTTTGTGTTTTGAAGTTTCTAGTCAAAGTTACAGTCACTATGGTACGTCGGGGGCTTACCAACCAAGGACCCGGATGGTCTCGGTCTGAGCGCTTCTGAGTTGATAAAACACCGCTTAGCACTTACAACTTAGATACAGATAGAAATTGTCTCTCTCTTCAACACTCATCTGCAGGGTCATCTTTCATTTCCGTTCGTCTCAGCACTGCCGATTCACTGACAATCGCAAGAAGACGTCATCGCACCTAAGTTTTAACATACGAATGAAATGAATTCTCAGTTCGTTAAGCACCGATAGTATAAATTACATGCTGAGGTCCACTGATTCGTCCTTGGTCCTGTACAGGTCCCGCTAATACACGAAAGGTGCAAGTGACAATATACGATAACTTCGAGGAAGCGGTTGGCGTTACGGGCTGGGCCCTGGCCGCCGGGTTTAAACTTTACCCAGTCTAACCATTCGTTAACCGAGACAAAATATGCCCGCAACGCGCTTGGCTCTGCCTTTCGTCCATTGTGCGCTGGAGTTGACAACAGCACTAGGGAATCTTGCTCTGTGCGATACTCCTTCATCTTAACGCCATCCAAACTCCTTGACTAATTCGCCCACCTTTGGCGTTGCCGTACCAGTCATAATGCCCTATTGCGACCGCTGCAACCGATGGTTCCCGCACGATGGCGCTCTTTTTCAACATCAACGCGATTCAGTGTTCCATCATATCTGTCATGACTGTGACAAGGACTTTCCGACATGGACAGGTCTGAAGGAACATTACGTGCAGAGCCCTCGACACCACTACTGTCCACGGTGTAACGAACTGCACAAAAGCAAAGCAGCTTTGGATCGGCACCTCGTGGGCTTTCATGATTTTTGCGAGAAACATCGATTGGTATGTCGCAGTTAAACTTTTCCATGTGCCTTGAACTGATACTGCAATGACTTCGATAGCTCTTCCACACTGCGGAAGGCCTTCGACAACACTACATCCAAAGCGGCGACCACTCTTATTGCCAATTTTGCTCCATACTTTTCGACAGCCTCGAAGAACTACTCAAACACGGAGAACTATATCACTATGTTTGTCAGAGCTGCAGCAATGTCTTCGAGACACAACGAGGTCTCCTTTCGCATAAAGAGTGCGCTCACTACTACTGCAAGGCATGTGACCGCGTCTTCACCACCAAGTCCAACCTCGAGCACCACCTCAACTCTTCCTTGCACAAGCCGAGCACAATCAAATGCATTGGTCGTGGGTGCACCAAGTCTTTCATCAGTATCTCCGCGCTCATCTTGCACGCCGAGTCCGGGACCTGCCCAGGAGGCATCACGCGCAAGCAGGTGAACGACTTCGCTGTGCGGCTTGACCGTCAGAATATCATCACCAACCCGAACCGCTTGCTCACCGACTCTTCCGGCGGGCGCGCGGCGCCAGTGGAGGATGAATACTGGGCGACGGACCGCTCGTGGAACGGCCGAGGATTCGAGTGCTTCCTGTGCTACAGGGAGTTCCATTCAATCCATGCACTCAATATGCATCTTCGGAGCCCAAAGCACGCGGCAAAGATATATCGCTGCCCTATGCAAGGATGTGGGATGGAGTGTGCGGCGCTGAGCGCATTGATTCAACACGTGGAGAGAGGAGGCTGTGGTGTTGGGCGTAGCCGCCAGGTGGCAGACGTGATGGACCAGCTCACGAGTAATATGAGGCGGATTGCCTTGTAATACGACTTTTACTTAATACCCTATTCGCATGTAAGGTGAGCGCTTCTTTTGTGAGAGCTCTACAGATACAGACTAACTGACATGATCCAGATAGTAATGGAGGTCGATGGACTGTGGATTTTCTTAATTTAGATTATTGTCTTCGATAGCGAAAGTCACTTAATCCTAATTCTACATATGTAGACATATTGATCACACTCAAACGAAACCATCTGCTATGTGCCGATGCTGTCTATGGTGCGCCGGGTTGACGTTGCCGGTTTCTTCCTTTCTTTCGTTTTGCGGGAAGCTTTACTTTCTTCGTTCTCATCCATTGCTGATCACAGACTCTAAGTCTGAACATTGATATATCTCTTCTATCGTCTACATGTGCAATGAATATCAACTAAGCTTATGGACATAAACGTTCTAGATTGCAAGCCATGATTGCGTCTTGAATTCGCCATGAGACTCAGTCGAGCGAGCAAATTGACATCGCGTCTCCAAGTTCTCCTTCCCGAACCTCATTTATTTCAAAGCCGATCAGCGTGTTTCGCCCTTTCTGGCTACCTTTGGCTCCACCGAGTGAAGTCTCGATGCACGGCGCCTCTTTCGCGGAGAAGACACCAATGTCTTCGATCTCCTGCTCTCCGGAGAAAGGCTTTCCCAGGAATCCCATCTCCTCATGTTCTATCATTTGACTTCCCGTTGCGTCTACGGAGACCTCGCCGTTAGGTACGAGCTCCTTACGGCATTCTGGAATAGAAGATGCAGGTACGAACGACACGTATTGCATTTCCCCGCCTTTCGTTTCGTACGCGATCCGCACCTCATTTGGCAATGTCACCGGCGCCTTTAGATTCCAAGTCTCTCCTCCTTCTGCGTCCACGTTAATCGCCGGGCTTGAGAATGCTGGGATGTACGTATCCGTGGATGGACCCACTCGAGTTTGTCTCCCAACCTTGAATAGGCGTCTCATGCACGTTCCGAGGTCCCAGTCCCAATCCATGTTCGAGCGAAGGTACTGCCCCCATATACGTCGCGAACCGCGTCGGAGCTCGTAATACGCCCAGTTTCTCTCATTGTAGCTATTAGACCACAATTCCCTATCTTCCAGCCCAATCCTTCGAGCCTCTCTGAATTCTTCCGTCAAACGGTTCTCCGGAACTTGCACTTTCAACGCACGGTCGAGTGTGCTCTTCCAGTAGCCCCACCATTTATCTCCGAAATCATCAAGGAAAATCCAAACAGGATCGGCATACATTTTGGGCTGCGGGGCCAAGATGTTGATTTGCGATGCGCATCCCCAAACTTCTCTCTCAAGCCCGTCGAGCGATTTTAGAAGTCGCTGAGTCCTTTGACCAGCCGATTTGGCTAATCCTTGAGCTATGGGATTAATGTAGCCCCATTTTGTTACATCTCGATGGCTTTTAGGAAGTACGTCCATCGAGAGTACCTTATGTTTAAGAAAGCTTAATGATTGCGGCAGTAGCACGCGCGCGGTGTCGCCGTACCTGTACTTGCGTGAGGAGTAAATATGTATCATAGGAATAACAGAGAGATTGTCACTGGCACGTACACAAGAACCAAAACTACGAAATGCCACCTTGGCCTTCGGATTGTTCATAACGAGTCTTTGACGACGATCATTGAGAGCATATAAGCAACGAAACAAGATTGCGTCAATCCAAGAAGCCAGCGTTCGTAGGATCAAATAGATATGTTTGTTTCCTGTGATTCTCGCGAGATCGGCCAAGTCCTCGATTGATCGAAGAATGAAAATGACAGTGAAATAGACGGTCTCCAAAATGTGTATGTATGCGTCGCCTCGTGAGTAGTAATCTATGCAGGTAGATACGGCTTCTGCACAGATAGCACATGCTTCGCATATTGCGAGCTCAAGAGATTCATGGCCGGAGGATCTGGAGAGGAAATCGAAACGATTTTAACAGAACGAACAAGCAAATAATGGCGCACCTGTATTCCCCTAACGCCCGGATAAGCCTTAGACGTAAATTTAGAGCAGTCTCGGGCGTAGGCCATAGCTGCAAAGCAACCTTTCCCAAGACTGGATCAAAAGATTCCTCGACCGAAGGTGTTCTTACTGCGATAACAGTTTCCCTCGCAAGCTTTACCAACAATAGGAACCACTTCTTTTCTGGACGTGAGCAAGGAAGAGAGCGAGCGAGAGTTTCTAAGTGGTATATAGGCTCGATGTGAGAGACGTTAACATAAATCTCCTTGCGGGTGAAACTCAAGGACACACGAATGAGCGCTGCCAGAGCCGATACGGATTTGTTGATTGAGTTAGACCTAAATTTTGATTGGGTTAGTAACTCTCCTTCTTTCACGGAGATACATGGGTACAACGCACTGTGTCTGCTGCACGAGCCCTTTCATCCCGGCAACAACTGTCAATCCATTCTGGCTCAATGAGCAGACATCTGCAATGGCGTCATTCAATGTCCACCCAGCATTGAAACGAGGCCCAAAATCTGTATACCCCGCCTCAATATATTGTGCGATGCGGGCAGGATGGAGGAACACAATTGTGAATCGCATAGCCAGTCTCTCGATCCGCCTTCCCATTGGCTGGAACATGTAAGTGTCCAGTGTTCTACCAGTCCCTGGGAGGTCATCAGCCGTCGCGGTCGTCGAAAATGAGGTGATGGAATCTCCGCCATCGTTATCGTCGTCCGTAGTCCTCCCTGGGTACGCGAAGGAAGGCGACTCTACGATGTAACGCTCGAAATCAGCGTATAAGTAATCCATGGTATTCTCTCTCTTCCTCGACGTTCCACCGAACACTCTGGTTAGAATGTTCTTAGGCTTGAAGTTTGACATGAAAGCTAAGGAGTATGAAGTATGAATGCGGTTGGGCTCAGGGATAAAAGGGGCACTTGAGGTTCTCCGATGGCTTCAACGCAGTCTTTTATAAACCCGCCATCATATAGAAGAATATTGGTGGCGCGTTCAGTATGGTTGCGAGTGTGTCGGAAAGGATGCTAAGCGGGGTACCTACCAGCTTACTAACCACCAAGATTGCTATACCAGCAACTCGTGTTGATGCAGGGGTTGAAGAATGTAGTCATCGTCCACTGCAAAGTAGGTGTCAATAGATTGAACGAGATGGGCTGAGTACTCACCTTCAAGAAAATCAATCACAATCATCGACCCCTCCAAGTCTCAGGTTCAATACAGCCGTTGTACAGATGCGCCCGTTTCTGAGTCTTAAGTCCGAGGCAAGAATCAGAAGAACTGAATAGGACGTATGTTGTTGATTGTTGACCAGAGACTGCCCATTACCAGATTGCTGCCCGACAAAAAGTTCAGGGCACTCTGCACAGATTTTCAGCCTTTCAATAGAGAACCTAGTCGAAGAAGCGAGATGAGTGCAAGGTACCACAAGGCCGGATACCATTGAAAACTCAATGAAAAAAAGGTCATTGATCAACCGTCTGTCCGTAGATGCGCTCTAAGATAAATGGGGCATGAGTAAGATGTGCCTGAAAGCTGGGTAAAATCGACGGAGCCGAGAACAAGAGATCTGATTGACGCTTGTCTGGGCTCAGTCCTGTTCTGCAAGTTCACTCTCGATAGAATGTGTCTCGGGTTGATGAAGAACTTGAATTGGGATCACCGATCGCTTGGATGGGGATAAGAAGGAGTAGCCTTTGTGAAGTATTGACGTATTAGTCATGAACGACGTTCAGTAGCATGGGGAAAGCAAGACAGTGAGTTGGTAGTTTGAAAAGACGATCAGATAACTCGTTAAGGCTTCAAAGCAAGTAATCGTTAGTTTGAGTGAACGGTAGCTCGGAAACCAAACAACATGCCAGTCGAATTTGACACATATCGCAAGCACTTGTCTCAATTTGTCAATTCGGCGGAAGATTATTGCGCTTCAAGGAACCTGGGCAAGTCTAAGTTGAGGCCAAAGCCTTCAAGTTGAAGCTTGTCTTCGCGGGAATTTCCAGGACGAAGAAGCATTCCTTCTCTAGATTCGTCCAGAGACCTAACGCTAAACTTTGACTGAAATATAGACGCAACACGCAAGGTAGCGCAGTAAAAGATGCAGAGTAGATAGGTTACTGTCGAGGAAGGCCTGAGCAGCTGCAGATCCATTGGCCTATATGAACGGTGTTGCTTTAAAGTTCAGTGTCAATGACAAGGACAAATCATGACACAGTCACTTACCTCGTCAACGCAGAGCGACAAACTCCCTAATTCGATTCTTACTTATGCATATAATGACGAAGATCGGTTGGTGGCAGTTTATTCCCCGTGTCTGGAATCCATCTAGCTCAAGGTACAAGCTAGCGGAACAGAATCGATGCTGGGTCAGAATCAGAGTGCCAGACATTCGATCCTTCTCTACCGGAATACGCCCTCGACAAGTGATTCTCTCTCCCTGGAAGTTTTCCAGCGCACAGTAGTTGACGATAAGATGACATACTTAACATCGTTGCCATCAAGATAAACATTTGGTCCAAGGACAACAGAGTTACTTGGCATTGACGTATAGTGCGTCGCATTCGTGTTGAGCACCCTGCCGCTGCGGAAGCGGCTGATAGCTTTCGACACGCTGGTGGAAGAAAAAGGCAGCAAAGGTGGGAGGTACGATGGTGCATCGTGCATGCCATCGATAGCAGTTGTCGGCGGACTCGCGACCTTCCTGCACAGGTGGTCTTCTTATTTTTCGATTACAATTCGATAGAGTAGTACTAGTGTCTGCATCTAGCCTGCATCAACGGAAAGGAGCGTTTTGCTGGGCAGTGACTGGACCGCGAGAAAGAGTAGGTATGTATGAAGTTATAGTTGGTACTAAGAGTACTGCGGCAACTTGAATAGCCGATAACTTGAACACTTCAAAGTTCAACTTGCGCGCTTCCGAGGCTCGCCAACTCGCCTACATTTTCAGGCCATACTCATCCTCCTCTACGCTGCCACATACCAGTGGAATTAAAATCCGTATCCGAGTCCGTCTATTCTGGTATATATGTCAAAGGTCGCCAACTTCTGTGCAATAGCCGATTTAGAAATTCGATATCTTGCGACTCATCGACAAAGCGTCGCTGCGCTCGGCCATAGGATAGCAATCCCAGGCGCTTTTACCTTGCGGTTTCCTCGCCGATACCATACACTGGCCATACATCGATGGAAGGATTTGATCGGGTATTGGGAGATGAGGGCAGTGGCCAATCATCAAACGTGACGTGGACAGTTGCAACGATTCTCAATGTGCGTCTTTCTATACTGTCTTTACCACATCACCACAGCTCTTGTTCTTACTGTAACTGTAGATCTGTAACGAGACTACAGCTTCAAATGTAGCTCAATGCGTCGGCAGACTCTGGAGTTGTTGAAGGAGTACGGTACTACATCGGGCTGTCTCCGCATCCTGCCCCTGGGGTTCCTGGCCTCTCTTCTGTGCGTAAAATTTCCGTCTCGATCTCTCTTTTCCCTGGACTTAGTAGACCGCTTATCCAGGTTATTGGTACACCCCCTTGAGTAAACCTGCGAATGTTTGTGGCCAGGAGCATGCTTATCTTTCTGGTGCGATCTCGTTAGGCGCTGAGCTTTTGGGATGCGATTCGATCAGCACCTAATCTTGCTGGAAGTGTTGGGAAGTTGTTGCGGTGTTGGACCTGTTATTATGGATGTATGTACTCTCATGATCTACATCCCAAGAATTCAGTCTGACGGTGACCTGATTCTTGCATTTTATTTGAACAGCTTGATATCCTTGCGTTTGCCCTCCTTTGTACTGAAAATACCAGAAACTGAAGATCAGCGTCTCCCATCTCGAAATAACCTCCCGCATTTTGGCAAGCTTCTACCTCGGCTTTTGTCCTCACTCTTACCATAAGGGTAACAGAACGAATGCACTGTTCGAACCACTTGCTTGGTTCGTGTCTGGTCGTCCCTCCTTTGTAGCCATCGCCTTGTGCGCTAGGGAAGGAGGGGTCTCGAGATGGCATATCCAATTGTGCTGTCAGTCGATACTGTCGTTCGGTCGGGAGCTCTTGTAAGAAGTATCACCTGAAGCACGGGTGCAAGGGGGAAAGGGTCGCGGCTCTGCTGATGGTAGTGGGGAGAGTGAAGGAGGGTTTAATGACAGAAAATCTAGCCAATCGCTGCTATAACTCAGCATGTGTAACCCCACGAAGGACTGCTTTGCGTCCATTCAAGCTCCTTCCTTTATCGAATGGCCCAGCTTCTCAGGACGTATCCCTCTGATCTAGGTAAGATCAATCTTTTGCGTCTAAGTCTAAACTTGAAGAACTCTCATTCTCTTTACACGCAAAGGTGACCTCATAGCTATCAGGGCGTAAGCATAGCTCTGCCCGCTCCTGCTCTCTTCCGTACTCGTGCCTCGAAGCATGTCTAATGCCGTTGTTGCCCTTCCTTTGCCTAAAAGACGACGACGTTGCCCTGCTTGTTAGTAAGTCTTCTGGGAGCATTAATACGTATGTATCATCATAATAATTTGTTATCGCGTAAACTTCTAGTGCTCTGGTTACTTCAGTCTCCTGCCTTCTCGCTCTCATCGTCCCTAAGCCCAATTTCGGACGTGCGGATCCTGCGCAAATCTCCGTTTATTCGTCCAGTGCTCCCATCGTTGGACACGTCAGCACGTGCATACGAAGCGTCCGAGATGATTCCTTCGTTCGGGACCTCCCACAACTACACAAAGTACTATTAGCAGGCTCCAGTCTTCGGTATTCGTTCATGAGGGCGTGCCGAAGAACACGAGAAACGATGTGTTGCGGGGCTATGACCACGAACCTGAGGGAATGTGCATCACAGCTGCGTTCGGGATTGGCATACTTTGCATCTCGTGCAATATCATCGAGATTCGAGAGACATAAACAATCAACAAACGAATTGCACCCCTCTTCCAGGTCGAATGGCCGTTGAAAACCTACCTTCTTGGTACTCAATCCAGGGATAGTAACGACTAGGGAAGGTATCACGTTGATGTGAGCTACAATGTCTTCATCTTATAGCTAATAGTGCATACGCTACAACGTCAAAAAATAGTGATATAAGACGACAATGATTGAGGCACTAATTCGCAACAAAAGTCCTTGATAATCATTCCGATAATCTTATCACCAATTTGCCAGTATTCACTCCTTCGAAAATCCCATGCCACGTCTTCGGAATATCCTCAAACTTTCCGCGCAGGTCAACCACAGTCTCTGCGTTACCGGCAACAAGCTCTCCGCCCATAACAGCAGCTGCAAGGGCCTTGCCACCTTCCTCTAAACGGCCAAAATAATCCATCATACTAAATCCTTTGAGCTCAACTCTATGCAAGAGAATCAAGCCATAGTTGTGCAGTGTGGTACTCAGACCTTTATCCATAGCTGATTGAATCTTGAATGAGCTATGAAGCATAAAGAGACAAGGCAAAAATAAAACGCACCTGCCATTGCACCGCAGACTCCGATGACTCCGTGAGGATTTATATGGATGAGGACCTCATCGAGAATCGGTCCGCCCGCGTTGTCGAAGAACCTAAATTGTGGAAATGGGCAAGGTACAACAATCAGAAATCTGTAATGGCTCACTTGTCAACACCATTCGGAACCGCATTTCCAAGGTCCTCGGAAAATGTCTTGCTTTTGTAGTTCACTGCAGCGTCTGCACCGACGCTCAGCAGCCACTTGCACTTCTCGTCCGTACCAGTGATGCCGACGACTCGAGACACGCCAAGCACCTTCTTTGCATATTGAACTGCAACGTTTCCAACAGCTCTTTGACTTGACGTAAGTAAGTCAAATCGAAAGAACGGGACAGAAACATACCCTGCAGCCACGCTTACGACCAGTGTATCAGTCGCCTTCGGCTTGAGGACATCCACAAGACATCAGTAGGCCGATTGGCCAGACAATCCGAGCGTTCCAAGGAATATACTCGGGCTCAGGCCGGGTAACGATCTGTGGACGTAGTTGATATTTAGTACGAGGGTGATGTTCGCATTCAAGACTTACTGCACTACGTTGGCCTGACTCTTTTCCAGGATTGAATACAGCACCCAACCACCAGCCATGGTGACTACAAGATCACCTTCTTTAAACTTGCCGTCGCCTTCCCCGTCGGTGGCACCGCCGACCTTCAGCACTCTCGACACCGAGAAAGCCCACATCGGGGAGCCTGTCGGGAAGACTGCTAGCTTGTTCCCACTTTTCTTCGCTGCTTCCGTGAGCAAAGGATTGCCCGTAGAGATTCTAAGGAGTTGCCCAGGATCATTGCCAAGATAGAGTGTTTGGACAAAGAGTTCACTCGGGGAGAGCTCTGTCTCTGAGGGGAGCGAAATCTCTCCTAGACGAAACGTCCCAGAAGGAGAGAGGGAAAAGTCGACAGCATTTGTGACGCGGTTTTGAAAAAACCAAGCAGGTGTTTTGGTTGGCAAAGTCATGGTATGCGGTATGCGTAGCTATCGGGCAGTATTTGCTATGTGTTCTGGGTACTGAGCTCTTGGGAACGAAGTTAGGGCACTTATATGTGCCTCATAAATATGATCTATAGATATTGATACTTCAAACTTTGAGGTGACGCACTCCAGGACGTTGATCGAGTACCATGGCCGATGTTACGCGTCTCATGCCGGAGCTCACGTAGTACATGAATGACACGATATCAATGGTGCAACTAAGGCGGATTAAAAGTTATATCTCTATTCTGCTTGCAACACGCAGGGTAGCAAAGTCCGTGGTTTTCACATAGAGAACACGTCATATTGATTACTCACCCTACTATGTGAATGAGGGCTCACCAAATACTCCATCTATCGTCATTTAAAGTATGCGCCATCCAGTTTTGTTTCGTGATATGAGTTTATTGAGATGTGCAGCAAGACGGTAAATAATATACAAATGCATCAAAGAGTAAGATTAATATAAAAAACAACAACTAAAGGTGGGTGATCTGTACAGACATGATTGGCTAGAGCCAGTTTCAGGGAGAGAAAGGTATGAGGTATCGCATCGAGCAAGAAAAATGGTATCACTATCAGATGAGGTATCAAAGAGGGAACAAAACATGGTTGACATGACTCATTGATCAAAGTGGTAAATCACGTCTTATGCGAAATCTAATGCGAAACCAAACTGGGCATCAAATGGATTGACCTCGTCTAAAAACGAGCAGTCAAATGTCGTGTATTCAGAGACCGCGGGGGTTGAGGGAGCGGCGGGAAAATGGTTCGAAGACATCTCCCCTTCTTCTACCATCGTTTCTGGGATGCCTGGCGTCGAGCTCGATGTTGCCGTCGACGCATTGGAAGCAGACACTGACGCCAGGGTGACTGAGGTCGAATCAGATGTAGTGGTGCTCTCTTCAGCACTTTCAGTTACGGGAGACACGTCATGGTCCGCATTACCCGGTAATTCTCCACTGAGGAAATACGCTAGCCAGATGAAATCATCAGTAGATGTCTCATTTGTCGTTCCGTCGGAAACTACTGGTTCTGGCTGCGATGCGGATCCAGAGGCTGAGACTGCGAAAGGGGAAGGGCCAGATGGATTAGTTGGAAGACTCTGGGGTAGATCTTCAGTAGGAGCTCCAGATGTGCCTTCAGGTTCGTCGTCCTGAGATTCATATCGGACATTAGGCACCGTGGCAGGCATCTCAGGTGCCGACGAAGGCCTCTCCCACTGTCCAAAGAAATCGAGATCGGACGAGATTGGGGCAGGGACAGCGACCTGAGGAAGCGCTACCTGGGGCTGAGCAACTGGCACGGGCGGGGTAGCGGAGTTCGACGTCCTCGAACGCTTGGCCACAGGCTCGCTTGCATTTCCACCAAGGTCATTCATCGCCTCAATCGTAGGCGCCTTTCGTTTCCCTTTCTTCTTCGCGGACTGTTTCCGAGGGGCGCGGGTCTTCAATGCCATCATAGGCAGTGGCTGCTGGATTGGCTCTCGACTTGAGCCTTGAACAAAATTAGGTGCGAGGTCGAGGTCGGAGCCGTAGGTGTGCAAGAAGGGAGTTCCTGATATGAGTCGGAGGGAGGGCGGGGGTTCGTCCTCGCGAAGGCTGGGACGTAGTTCCGATGAGGAGGTACAGGTTGCTGTGTCTCCAGTGAACCCTGTTGCTGAGTAGTCACAGCATCGTTTGATTGAGGGAAGTTTCTCTGAAGGTAACCGGACGTTGTCCGGACAAAGGTGTCCGATGCTGATAAAATATAGGCCAAGAGATCCCGTTCCAAGTCTGAATCTTGGCCGCACTTGACAGTGATGTACTCCTTTAACTTCTGCGCCAAGGGGTCCGAAACGTGGCTCGATGTAGTCGCGGCTTGATGACGAGGCTGAGTTTTTACAGCTTCACCGGTGTGCCGCGCGGGGGCAACATTCTGGTCCTGAACTCGTGGTGTAGGGTGTAAACCGACAGGTCCAATGTCTTGACGCAGAAGCGTTTGACCCGCTTGCGCCCTGTTAGCATTCTGGTTAGGATGGCGAGCGGGTGCGACCAAGTCAGTGCTATGCCGATTGTCGATCGAGTAAGGCATCATCATCGCCCGTCCATGGTGAGCAGCCACCTGCTGCATCTGAGGAGCGAGCAGCGATGCAGTGGGGTTCTGCGATGGTTGACCATGCATGTATTGTTGCATTGCGACGATGTGAGGCGCATGATGTCCTATTCCCGCACCGTGCCAAGCGTATTCAACACCTTGAAGTGTTTGCATCTGCGGCTGAGCCTGGAGTTGAGACCGAGCGAGAGAATCTGGTGTATGGTGAGGATAGGATGGAGCATTAGTGTTTGTTTGGTCCATGTCTGTAGGCCAGAAGGATAAAAGATGAGGTTAAGCTGCGGAAGGGGTGAGGTGGGGGTGATGGGTGAGGAGGGATGTCGAGATGATTGTAGTTGGAAAGATAGGGATGGGTGTGGCCGCAGCTGAGCTAATAAAGGCGCGCGTCGCGTCGCGCCTCTAACACTTATTGGTGAGACCACAAACAACAAACATTTCCCTTGTTGCGCGTCAGTCCTCCAAACCACAGGTAATGCGTTACAAACAAAGGGACTCACCAATCACAAGACTTGACGTTGGTGGTCCTTGCTTCTTATCCCGTCTCTTCTGACCATTCCATCGCGGACGTATTAACATGACAGCTGAAAGAGAAACCTCAGAGAATTGAATGTATTTTCCAGTACCTTCCTGGACGTTTTGAGACAAGGGTAGATCGAGTATATTCATGCTTACGATGTTTCTTTTTTTGACCTCCGAATAGCCATGCTGTTCAAGAGGAAGTCTGAGACAGTTCCTAGAGACTGCGGAAGTACACAGCTCTGAATTTGACCCCGAGTGCGTCGGCGCAGCAGGGCGAATTCGATAGTGTCAGAGCCTTATCAGTGGTATGCAGGTAAGCAGTTACGCCGACCGAGTAGATTGTTACTCATCTGGAAAGAATAAGCTTCGAGGACTCGATTGTACGACGTTTGCTCTGCACAGGAAGATGATCTGATGGTAGATGAGATAGGTCGCTCAGAAGCGGAGAGCGAGGACCGTGATACTCCCTGCTATCTGGGTCAGATTAAAACACAAAAGTGACCATAGATCCTTTCCCAAAATGAGGACTATTCACAGTCCTTCCCTCTAGCACCAGGTTTCGAGTCGAAAACGACGGGTGACGATTTTACTCCCGGGCCCGGGGAATGACAATTCGCGTAACCTACCGCAAGCCTAGTGTACACCATTTCCCCTTCCTCCTCGAGCTCAGACGTTCCTCTTCTCTGGCGTACGTATATTACGCAGTTGACCATACCAGAGCATATGATTTTACTCTGAGTAGATGTCCAGACACTCAATCGACAGCGGCATGTTTTGGCTCCTTGGATAGCAATCTCCATAAGCCTAGAAGATTTACTCACCAATCAACCGTACTCTTCAAGTTCTCCAGTTCAGCACCCTCCTCCAGGGTATCTTACATATACTCATCGACGTATGCAAAATAGTGTATACCTGTCCAGTGCCTCCAGCGACATTTGTACGCCCAAAAATTCCAGGCTCCGGCCCCGGCCTCTGCGAATATCCCCAGCCCTTCAACCCAAGCCCGTTAATACCCAGTACCATTCTTCATAGACCAAGTACCCAGGGTGAGTGGAGAACTCCGGTGCTCGTGAAGCAAAGGAACAAGCTAGCCGACAATCTCCTGAAGCAGAGTACGCCAGAATCATTTCAGTTCGTTCTCCTCCATTGCGTTCAGCAGCGAAAGAGAAAAAGCTTTTCAGAACCCATAGCGTTCATCAAGGTTAGATGAGGGGTACACTCGATGCGTAAAGTGCAGCGGAGGAGGAGAGTGTCGATTGTGTTTACGGAAAAAATCGATGTGATTGGCTGAGTCATACCGGCTTAGTATTCACCCTCAACCCTATTTAACCAAAGGCCATATCAGGTCAAGAAAAATGGATGGCAATAGCTCGATAGCAATATTTTTCAACGAGTGTATCTACGTACGTACAGCTACACCAGAAAACACGCCTTCGGCAGCGTAGGGGTACAAGTCGAGGACCAGAGAATTCAGGACGGGCAAGCAACAGCAAGCCCTCTGGTGGTATCAAGAAAAGAGAGAAAAGGGTATAGCACATGTGAGTGCGGAGGGGAAAGTGGTATATACGCATTAAGAAAGTATGAAAACAATACAATGCCCGCAGAAAGGAAGGAGCATACGACGCTCAGAGCTGCAGATCCCGCTTCGTGTGCCTCCGCCTCCGTTTCAATCGACACTGTGTAGAGAACGCGCTCTGCTGGTGATAGCTGTGTGAGGCATGAGTGGGCCACGTATGAGCTCAATATGTTTTAAAGTAGAAGGAAGGAAACATGTGTTGCTCACCATTGTTTGCTAGACCCTGAATTCGAACCTGGCACCAGCATCAGCTGCGCTCGGTGACGAAGACGCACTCGAGCCCGTTTGCCCACCCGCAGTCACAGTCGCAGGAGCCGGCACGGACGCGCTCGTCGTCGCCAAGTCCTTCCTGCGCGCCGCAAACCCCGTCTACACACCCTGCGCATCGGACACCGGCGGGACCCCATCGAAGGTGTCCTCCTGCGCGCCGTCCGCGAAGTCGTACAGTCGAGGTAGTAAGGCGGAGCGTGCTCGCCTTCGAACATCTGTGTGTATATGACGTCCGTGAGACTTGGTGGAATGCGCGAGGAACAGAGAAGGGAGAGGAGGAAGAGAGATAAGTGACGCACGTTGTTCTCCTCCTGTAGCCAATATATCGTATGCGCAGTTCCATGGCGCCGCGTCCGGTTTTCTGAAATCCGGGTCCGCTCGGCACCGACGCGGGACACGACTCGTGGCGACGGGCACCATGAACGTGGTGCCCGTCACATTGCAGCGGAAACCGTTCATATATACTAGAAGCCAAATGTCAAGGGTAGTTCAGCCACATACTAATGGAGCAACTCACTTTTCTCGCAGCCCGCATCATCCTACAACTCGACGAAGTTAGCAAAGTCGAATCAGCATAGAAAGAGAGAGCTCACCGAATGCACCCAAAACCACGCACAAATACACCCGCCTTCGGGACCAGGCATACTCTCCGGGACACTTAAGTCCGCAAACCGGTTCCAAGTACACGTTCACATTAAGCACATCGCCTGGCTTCACTTTTACTGACGTCGCTCTCGTGCGTGGTCGCGAGCGCACAGCCCTTGAGGTCATCCCGACCCTACGTGTGCTACTCCGCCGGCGGCGAGCCCGGGCAGGGGTCGTTGCCCTTCTGGACGTCACCCCGCCCGAGGACGCGGAAGTGCACACGAGCTCGGTCGTGACTTTCACGCGCGCGGGGAGCGACATGATGTGTTGCTTGGAAGCGGATAGGGAAGGTGGTTGTGCTGTATGGTGATTACGACTTGATTTGATATGAGGTACCATCGGTGGTTCCCAAGTACCTCACATAGAAGCAACAACGAGGAGGGCATAGTAGGGGACATCTCTGAAATTGCGTTGAAGTCCGACATCGATCATTGCCAGAGCGCTGGATGCATCCGTTGAAATAGGCGACAGAAGTGAAATGTACTCTAGAGGCGCACCGATGTCCAGGCACAAGCGTCAAGCATGACGATAGCATACGAAGCAGACAACACGTCGCAGAAACCCATCCTTCAGCTCCGATCGTACTTTCGCGTTCCATAGTTCCTTTGGGTCTTGAAGCCGAATCATAAGAGTCGAGAGGTCGAAGGACTCCCTTCGTTCAAGTAAAAGCGCGTTCAACGCTAACAAATTCTGACGAAGGTAAGATAAATGGTACTGATACCAGCCGCGCGTCAAAGTAGGGGGTGTCTTGCAGCGTCATGCAAACTTGAAAGTGACACAAAACGACAGGCAAGGTGAACGCGTCGTCGAGACGCTTGGACTTCCTCAACTTCAACTTGAAGTTGAGCTGACAAATATAGACAAACACTGGCAAGCTGGCAACTTTGGCCGAGTCTCTTTCAAGTTTGCACTCTTTTTACTCCAAGTCTCTGACCACCAAGATTCAATTGTCGACAAACAGTAGTGTTCTTTTTCATGTCTAACGATAATTAGGCCTAGTGCGTCAGATCTATTCTTCAAGTCAAACTATCTCCATACATGTACCTAACAGTTACAGATTTTACGGTGACTTCAAGTCTCTGGATTGTGGACGTAGTCCAATTGAACGAGCAGATTGATATCGTGTCTCCTCCAACCCGACCTCATCGAATCCAACATCCTGACCTTCATAGCCATCGTGTGAATCCTCGTCCGACGTATCTTCAGCTTCCTTGAGGTGTAGTGCTTGAACCGAGGAAGAGATGCCGGTCTCCAGAATCTCAGCATCTTGCTCTCCATCGGAAGACACTTCCCTAGAGCCTGAATCCCGCTGCATGGACGTCGAGTCCAAAACATGTTCGGTGGAAGGCTCGGCAGTACAAGGGCGTTCTGAGGCCGGGATACTCCCCGGGATAGGAGACAGTGGAGCGAACGTCAAATACTGGGTTTCGCCAGTCGTCGTCTTGTACACAATTTGCACCTCCCTCGGTAAGGACCCTTGCACTTCCCCCATCGAAATCTTCAACGTCCCTTCCGTTCTCGCATCCACGTCAATTCCAGGTCTTGAAGTCGGTGGGATCTGCGTATCAGAGGATCGCCCTACTCGACTCTGCTTCTCGATCTTGAAGAGGCGTTTCATGTGCTGTCCGAGATCCCAGTCCCAGTCCATGTTCGAGCGAAGGTACTGTCCCCATTTATGTCGCGAAAGGCGATGTAGCTCGTAGTATGCCCAATTTCTTTTATTAAAAGAATATCGCCACTTTTCCTCGTCCGCCTGATTGCATTGCAGCCCAAATCTTCGAGCCTCCCTGAATTCTTCTGTCAAATCATTCTCCATGACTTGCGCTATACGGGCTCGTGTGAGTGTGCTCTCCCAGCGCTTCCACCATACCTCTCCAAAGTCGTCAAGTCTGGACCAAAAAGGCTCCGCGTCTATCTTGGCTTGCGAGGTAAAGCTGTTGTTTCGCGATGCGCGTCCCCAAACCTCTCTTTCGAGCTCGTCGAATGATCTTAGAAGTCGCCGAGTCCTTTGCTTTGCTGCTTCGATGAGGCTTCGGATCGGGGGAGCTTCTTCATACCATTTTGTTGCTTCCCGATGCATCCTGGGAAGTGCGGACTTGTCCAAAGCTCTATAATCGCAGGCACGTCTATACGACTCCGGTTGCAACATATGTTCGGTGCCGTCGTCCCTATAATCATAGGAGTAATCAACTTCACTGATATAACAAAGAAACCCATGGTAATATCTCACGAGTACGTACACAAGAACAAGACTGCGAAACGCAATGCCACTCTTCAGTAGATCCATATCAAATCTTGCCTGATAAGTAGCAGAGAAAAACAAGCAGTGATACACAATTGCGTCCACCCAGCAAGCCATTGTCCGAAGGACCATATAAACATGTCTGTTTGCTGTAATTCTCGCGAGATCGGCCAACTCGTGGATCGATCGAAGAATGAATATAATAGTTAAATAGACAGTCTCCAAGATGTGCATATATGCGTCGCCTCGTGCCCAATGAATTATGCACGTAGATACAGCGACTGAACAAACAGCGCATGCTTCTCCTATTGTATCCTCAAGACAATCAAGGCCGTAGAGTCTGGTGGTGAGATCGATTTGTATATTGTTATAGATTGAAAGAGAATCTAGGGCGCACCTGTATGCCCTCAACGCCTGTTTAAGTCGTTCACGTAGATTTTGCGCAGTGTTAGGCGAAGGCCATAGGTGCGAGACTTTCTTTCCTAAGACTGGATCAAAAATTTCGTAGACAGAAGGCACATTTATTGCGATAACAGTTTCCTTCGCAAGCCTCACCAATAAAAGAAGCCATTTTCTGTCTGGATGTAAGCAAGGGAGAGATCCAGCAAGCGTTTCCAGGTGGAGTATAGACTCAATGCGAGAAATCTTAACATAGATCTCTCTACGGTAGTCAGACAAGGACACACGAATGAGTGCTGCAAGAGCATATGCGGATCTGTCAATTGAACTCGACCTAAAAGGGATTAGTTTAGCTTCAAAGAGAAGCATGGGCTACGCACTGTGTCTGCTTCACCAATCCCTTCATCCCGGCAACAACCGTCGATCCATTCTGGTTGTCGTCACAAAGATCAGCAACGGCGTCGTCTAATGTAAGCGCATTCCTGAAAGAGGGATGATAATAAGTGTTCTCCGCTTCCATAAACTGTGCGATGCGGGCAGGATGGAGGGAGGCGATCGTGAACCGCATCGCCAGCCTCTCGATGCGCCTTCCCATGGGTTGGTTGATGTACATGTCCATGAAGCGACCAGTCCCTGGCTGATTGTCTACCGTTTCCATGGTCGAGATAGAGATCATTGATTGTCCGTCGTTGTCGTCTTCATCATCCGCAGCCCTCCCTCTCGAATCTCCGATGTAGCGTTCGAAGCTGCCGCATAAATAGCTTGGGGCATCTTCTTTCTGTGCCGATTCTCCCAGGATTACTCTGGAAATGACGTTTCTGAGCTTGAACTTAGGCATGGAGGCTGAAGAGTCTGAGCACCGTTGGAACCGGGAAGTGGAAGTGGCACATAAGGTTCACCGATGCCATTTTATATGAATCCATCAACATGCGGAATAAGGATGATGGGCATGTTTCATATGGCCGTGCTTTCGCTGGAAATGATACAAGGATGTCATATATATAACCCACGTTATACTGTGTTGTAAAGTTCATCTGATATATCACCATTATGTTGTGCGCTCCAACTCTACTCGTACTGATGCACAGGAAGGTTAGCGCGGACATAGCCTGGATCAAAGAAGATGTCAATTCATGAAAGCAATGTAATGTAATGGGCTGTGTACTTACCTGGAACACCATCTTTCGACGTCTCCGAACCTGGTTAAACATAGCCATACTTCATAAACGCCCAAATTTATGTGTCCGAATACATGCCGAAGTTTTGATGACCAAAACTTGTCCATTATTCGCATCTGAGAGACAGATTATGTTCCTGTGCGCAGACCTGAAGCATTCTGGGAAAGAGACTGAAATATCAAAAGTACGCAAGACACCTCAACATCGCTGACCACGGGGATATTCTGCGAGAACAGGTCAATTCAACGTCGACCACCAATTTATATACGATCCTGAGTGAACAAATCATGGATTTGATACGACAGAGTCTAGGGCGACTCTAGGCATGGACCATTGAAGCCGAGCACAGGAAATCTGTCTGACAAGATAGGGCCTCCAGTGCTAATCAGCATCGAAGGACTCTTAGCTGTCCCAGCGAACCATGGGAAATGTTTCCCGTCTCGACGCAACGGGGAGCAACTTTCGGATGAGACTTGGTTGGAAGTCTTGAGACCGGTAAGCCGGGAGTGCATTGACGTGCCATCGATCTTGGGGGAGAGCCATCCGTCATTAGCGTACATTGACCAACGTAAGATGGGCTTGATGATGTCAGTTCAGGAGTCTCCTCAATACCCACGTCTGTAGGGTGAATAAGTAGCATGTGAGAGGCCCTGTGGCGCAATTCAACGAGCATGTAAAGTCGCATTTACAGAGAGAAAATCGCATATCAATGAGCTGCTGAGCGGTACTGTAGAGCGCATCCAGGGAGTCGGCATTGCTTTACGGGAGGAGAAAAACTTGAACAAGAACAGTCAGTGATTCAATGGTTTCTTCAATATTACTGCATAAGCATCTGCCAGAGCTTCATCAGATCTATTTTAGCTGATATCATCCGCAGTCGCACCTCTGGGCTCGCAATCAACGAGCTATGGACAAAAATCGGGTTTTCCGAACCTTGAACAGCACAAAAATGAGTCCCGTTGATAATGCTGTCCAGCAAGCTTCTCGATTGCCCGTAGAAACACAGTATCCATGTTGCTTCCGGTGCATTGGAGCTTTCTGATGGTTATGAACGTATTTAGTAGTGTTGCTGTTGGGTAATCTGGTAGCAAGATTGTGAGAAAAGGAGAGTTTAAAAGAGCCATCAACCTTCAAGTTGCCAGTGTGCAAATAAGGTCAAATAAGCGTGCGAAACTACAATTTGAATCCGACTGATCCGCAGCATTTTTGCAACCTGCGACCTTCCACTATTGCGTAGAGCTGTATTGGATGGATGATAGCTGAGCATACTTCATAGAGCTAATATTATCTTAGTGATGTCTTTGACGCACTAATGCATATTGGGCTGACTTTGACGTTCCTATCCTTTCTCTTTCGTACTAGTAGGCGCTTCTGTCACTTTAGTCATGGTCTATATCCACAAATATCGGTGATTTACAGTAAGTCACATTATTTGCGAACGCTGTGGGTGCACAGCAGAGCCCGCTACCAATGTTGGGTAGTTCTATTACATTTTAGAATGTATAAATTTCTTATATATACATATGTGACAATGATTATAAGTTATAAGAATCTTTTTTATGCAAATGAAAGGAGGCCGTCCGCGTCCTCGTCCGGCGCGCTCGCTTTGCTCGCGCCCCCGTTCTCGGACACCGAGTCGCACAGAGACCATACATTGTGAATAATATAAGTAACTTGTAAGTACCAATTTAGTGATTATAATTTATACAAGATATTATATGTGAAAATGAATCTGTGTGGCATCCTTGTCCGCCGCGCTCGCTTCGCTCGCGCAACTTGAACCCGGATACAGAGACTGTGCTATTTGAGATCAATTGGACTTAAGTAAACTTAATTAACTTAATGCATCCATTGTAAGCAATTTAAGTAACTTGTAAGTGAACCTAAGTTCGGCACTTTGTATTTACCAAAAGGCCGGCCTAGACTAAAGGCACATGACATTCACGTGATAAATAAGGTTTTGACTGAAAAAAGTGACAATCAGTACGCCTTTAGAACCCGCTAGGGGTAGCGGGAACAAGCAGTTAGTGGCTGTGAGCTAACTCACAGCAAAGCCCGCTACCCGGGAATGCAGTTGAAGCAAGAGTGAGAGGAAGAAAAACATTATATTTTTAAGCACACATGCAGTACAGAAGTATTATACACTATACTCTTGCTGCTGCAGAAGCATCTGCCATGGGAACAGTCCCATTGTGAGTAGCTGCCCAACTTTCAGCAGCCGCAGCTGTATCAAATGTCGGTGTTGGTGAAGGTACAGTGTCCTGTTTTCCCCAGCCGCCACATGCTCACTTCACCATTCGTGTCCATGCCTTTGTTATCCTTGTCCGTCCTCAACGCAAACCCATGTTGAACCAGCCTCAAGCCAAGACCAGCACGAGCACCTAGCTTTGCCGCATGTGTAGTATGCAGGAGGTAAGTAAGGAGAAAGCCCATGAATATGAAGGAAATAGAAATGAGTATGTTCCAAGCAAATGAGAAGAGTGTGCCCGTTGCGAGACCATCAATCAGAAGCTCGCCTGGAAACATCATTCCCGGTGATAAGGACGAAGGCGCATGGACTGTTGCCAGTAAGGCGAGACAGCGGCGAACAGCATTCGCCTGAGCGGCGGTGTACGATGGTGGTGCATCCTACTGTGTCTCCTCCGACATAACATGGACGCAATCTTCTATTGAATATGGAATGCAAGAGTTACCAAAACAGTCCCGTTAGACTACAAAGTAAAGAAGCAATCTGTTGATGCAGCAAAATAGGCGCACCTTCCACTATGAGCCTGGGGAGGCTTTATTTTTCAGTGACATTCGCAAAGACACCATCATTCCCAGTCCCGCCGCCAACGACCTGCCTTCGTTCCTCGCGCCGACGTCAATTAAGCGACCTGCAATACGGCCAGGGAGGACCAGTATGCATGTGGCTTGCAGCCTTCAGAAGCCCTTCATCCAAGTGAGTACACTTTGTCCATGTACGCCGATGGCAGAAAGTTGGGAGAGGGACACCGCAAAACTGTGCGCAATCGCGTTAGGGGCGTCAGTCGGTCATCGTGGTCGGCAGTACAGTGAGCGTCGCCAATTGGTGTGCCCTTTCCGTTCAATTATACACGCAAGACACCTTCAGCCCATGACGGCCTGTTGCGAACCGTTTGCCGTTCCGACGAAGGAGAGCGCGTCGCCGTTAGGAGTACCAATATGTGAGTCCAACATACAAAGAAGACAAGGGAGAGAGAACATGCCGAGCGTTGAACGACGGCGACGACTGCGAGCTGTGGTCTCGGGTTTACCCGAGACACTACTTTACATAACTTACGCATCTTTGTCATTGTCATGTGAGTGAAATAGACTTATATATCGAAATCTGCCCATATATATCCAAGAACCCCCCAAATAAAGCAATTTCACGTGACCAAATGAGTTTTGGCGGTAAAAACAGACAGTTGCATACCCTAAGAATACCCAGCGACCTAAGGGTCGCGGGAACAAGCAGTTAGAGGCTGTGAGTTCTGTTACGACCGTCGGGAATTGTAGCGGGAAACAGTTTCGGGAAACTGGAATTCGCGACAAGAACCCGCGTTCGGGAATCTGGATTCGCGACTGGGAACGAGCGTGGGAATTCAGGCGGGAAACGCGCGGGATTCTATCCAGGCGCGTCGCGGGATTCTCAAGGCCAGCTAGGACTCTTCCTGCTTTGAACGTCAAGTAAGCGGATCCCTAAGGAAGCACTCCACAAGTAAGTATTGCGCAACTAACTACACAGGAGAAAAGAGAGAGATCGCACCTAAGGAAGCACTCCACAAGAGGTCAAAAGTGGGGTGCTCCTTACGATGCCTACAGCTATTTATCTACTTCGTAAAGACTGTATAGTTAATCTACGCTAAGTGTCCTTGCGCAATGCGCACCTATCTACTACAAACGATACATGCTACGACCGCACTGCTAGGCATGTCTATCCCGTCTCTCCAGATGGCTACGGCCTGTCCGTGGACGTCAGCGTCCGGTCCGGGGCCGCGACTAGCCAGACTAGGTATGCCAGACTGTTGCAGGTCGTCCTCTTGAGGTACTAACGGATTAATGAGCGTATGTTGATAAGTGAATGTACGTGTGCCGTGGCGGGTCGTCGTAAATGAATGTGTGTATGCGTGCATGGTGGTCGGGACGGTGGTGCGGGATAGGTCACGTGAGCGGGGGATCTTGCGGGGGATCGTGCGAGTCGGGAAAGGGGTTTCGCGCGGGGAATCCAATGGCGGGATTCTCCCCGCGGGATTGTCTGCTCATGTCGGGATCCTTGGCGGGAAAGTGCGGGAAATGAGAAAAGGGGCCTGGGATCTCGACATTACCCCCCTCCAAAGGCGCAACTCCGGGGCGCCAAGCTTGAATCTTGCTCAGGTCACAGAGCTCGATAGCGTTGACTTCTCGAGGGGCGTCCGGGTGTTTTCGATAGAAACTGCGAATTTTAGCCTTTGCATTACCCATATCCTTTGCGGGAATCCATGTATCTTCCGCGCTCGAATATCCCTTCCATCGTACCAAATATTCAAACCTCCGTCTAAACCGTCTAGCGTCCAGTACCTCTTCCACCTCGTATTCCAGATCTCCTTCTACTTCGACTGGGGGCGGCGGGGGTTGCGTTCGACCGGGAATGTCGTCTTCGTGGTATGGCGAGAGCAGCGATACGTGAAATACGGGATGAATCTTCAGCGACGCGGGGAGTTCGAGTTCGTAGGTGAGGTCACTTAGCTTTGCCTTCACTTTATACGGCCCTAGTCGTTTCGGTAATAATTTGCGCGCTCCCGGTCGCCGAACGTTCGTTGCCTCGAGCCATACTTTATCCCCGACTGCGTACTGCGGGGCCTCGTTCCTGGCCTGATCGTAGTGCTGCTTCATGCGCTCTGCCGCAACCTCCAAAGCCGCTCTTGCCTCTTCCTGTGCCTGCTGAAGCTCCTGTAGTCGTGCGTCCGCGGCGGGGACCGTGGACAGGCCGTCGCTCGGGGCAATCGTGAATTCGGGATTGTAGCCGTAGACGAGCGCGAACGGGGATTGTCGTGTTGCCGCGTGCGCTTTCGTGTTGTGCGCGAACTCTGCCATCGGGAGTAATCCGGCCCAGTTTTCTTGTCGTGTATCGATGAAAGCCCGTAAATATTGTTCCAGCTCTTGGTTTACCCTTTCGGTTTGCCCATCCGTCTGCGGGTGATACGCAGTCGACGTGGTACCCTTGATACCGAGTCGGGAAAAAAGGGCTTTCATGAACTGCGCGACAAACTGTGGTCCGCGGTCGGATATGATCTGGCGGGGGGTTCCGTGCAGCTTCCAGACGTGTTGCAGGAAGAGTTCTGCGGTTTCCGGTGCATCGACATCAGACGTGGTCGGGATAAAATGCGCTTGCTTGGTGAGACGGTCGACCACCACGAAAATTGCGTCGTAATCCTCAGATCGGGGGAGCTGGGTGATGAAATCGCACGAAATCGCCTGCCAGGGGCCCTGCGGGATTTCGTTCGGTTGCAGGAGTCCTACCGGGCGTTGGGATCGGTTCTTCGTGCGTGCACAGGTATCGCATCCCGAAACGTATCGTTCTACGAAGTTAGACATCCCGGGCCACCAGTAGTTGCGGCTTACCATCTCAAACGTTTTCCAACGTCCAGGATGTCCGGCAGGGAGACTGTCGTGGTAAGTCTTCACCACATCCCGGCGAATGGTCTCGTCTTTCGGGACGTAAACCTTACCCTGGTACAGGATGAGGCCTTCCTCGGTGCTCCAGTCCTCAAGTTCCTTGGTCAGGACTCGAGGCGCCTTGGACTTGACCAACTCGATTGCGTCCACCAGTTCGTCTTCATACTGATCTGACTTACGAATGCGTCGTAGGAGGGCCTGATCCCCGTGTACCTGCGTCATTCCCCGACGAATTGCCTTTAGTCGAAACATTTCGGGGGTCAAGAGGGTCCGTCCCGTGTTGTCTTCGCCTTCGGGTTGAAGATCGACGCGTCGTGACATGGCGTCGGGTTTGCCCCCGAGTCGCCCTGGGCGATGGCGAATCGTAAAATCGAAGCGAGTGAGGAACAGACTCCACCGGGCTTGGCGTCGCGTCAGCGTTCGGGATTCAGAGAAATATAGCAGATTCTTGTGGTCAGACACGATATCGAGTTTATGACTCGCACCTTCGAGATAATGTCGCCACTCGTCAAGAGCTCTAATAATCGCGAGTAGCTCCTTGTCATAAATCTCGTAGTTGCGTTCCGCATCGTTGAGGGACTTCGAGAAAAAGGCGACCGGATGTATCAGCCCGTCGTCGCCTTCCTGGGACAAGACCGCGCCGGTCGCGAAATCAGAGGCGTCGCATTCCACGATGAATTGTCGCGACATGTCTGGCATCATCAGGACGGGGGCGGTCGTGAACATGCGCTTGAGATAGTCGAAAGCGAACTGCTGGTTTTCTGTCCAGGCCCAGCGAACGTCCTTCTTCAGCAGCGTCGTGAGCGGTTTGACGATGTGCGAGAAATCCCGAATGAAGCGTCGATAGAAATTCGCGAACCCGAGGAAGGCTTGAATGTCTTTCACCTTTTTCGGGGTAGGCCAGTCGAGGACCGCCTGTACCTTGGCGGGATCCATCGCCACCTTTCCCTGCGAAATAATCATCCCGAGATACTCGACGGAAGTCTGTTTGAATTTGCACTTTTCGGGTTTGCAGAACAAGTCGTTTTCGCGTAGCCGTTTAAGGACTTCCCGTACGTGTTCATCGTGCTGCGATTCATCTTCGGAAAAGATTAGCAAGTCGTCAAGATAGATGATCACGTATACTCCAATGAGGTCTTTGAAGATATCGTTCATCATGTGCTGGAAGGTTGCTGGGGCATTCGTGAGCCCGAATGTCATCACCGTTGGTTCGAAATGTCCTGCCTGAGTCCGAAATGCAGCCTTCCACTCGTCGCCTTGCTTCAGTCGCACATTGTGGTAGCCCCATCGTAAATCTAGAGTCGTGAAAACTTTCGCCTTTTGCAGCGCGTCTACGAGTTTCCATCGTGAGGGGAAGCGGGTATCGATTCTTGACCGTGATGTCGTTCAGTCGTCGGTAATCGACTACCATGCGCAAGGTTCCATCCTTTTTCTTGATAAAGAAGACGGGAGCCGCTGCAGGGGATTTCGAAGGTCGTATGTACCCCTTGCGCAGGTTTTCGTCAACGAATTCGCGAAGGGCATCGCGTTCGGCTGGGGCCAAGGGATAGATTTTGCTGTACGGGGGAACCTTCCCGGGTTCTAAATCTATGGCGTGGTCATACGGCTTGCGCAGTGGAAGCCTTTCGGATTCAACTTTCGAGAAAACGTCGGCAAACTCACGGAATTCGGGGGGAACTAGTTCTTCGAAGGTTTTCTCGCCTTCCTTCACCGCAGACTTCTCAGCGATGGCCTGGGAGTGGGTGTACGAGGCGGCAATTTTGTACGCGAAATGGTCGTCCGCCGTGACGAAGTAGGATTCGGCGTCGTGGTACTGGTCCCAATATTTTTCTGAGTACCGAAATCCCGGTGGGACAGCTTCCCATTCGGCCTGGGTCCTGTCGGGCCCCCAGGGGGTCTCGACTTCTTCTGCTATGGCGAGGCGGGGAAGCGGGACCAGGCGTTGCTGGTTGTCACACTGGGGCGGGCAGCGGTTGAGATCGACCACATCGTTGGTCCAGTCAATGGTTGGGTTATGGTGCCGCAACCAGTCGATCCCCATGATAATATCGTCGTCGCCAATATCCGCGACGGCCATGGTCAACTGTTCTAAGTGTCCCTTCATCTCGACGTTGAGGACTACTTCCTTGGTGATGCGTCCAATCGCGTTCGGGGAATTGTCTGCGTTTCGCAAAAGTATCGGGATTACCAAGTCTCGGGTCTGGAGTCCGTGTCGCGAAACGTAGCGGGAATTTATGAAAGTTCCCGACGCACCGCTGTCTAACATTACTGTGGCTAAGGCATCCGTCTTTCCGTCGCTAACCTGTACCGGGAACTTCAAATGTCGTCGAAGACGACGGTCTATTGTAGAGATGGTTAAATACAAGGGACCATTATTAAGAGAGTTCTTCGGCCACAAGGGCGGTTGGGTCGTATAGGGCGCGACTGAGCAATACGACCCTACTGAAAATCCGCTGGGGGCGGGGCTTCGGGATTGTGAACGTTCTTGGCGGCGGGCGTCATGGCGGCGAATGCGTTCTGTAGCACGGACTGCTGCACATTCTGGACGTACTGTTCCGCCATACGTTTGAGCGTTTCTTCGAACGACTGGAGCGCGGGGGGCGATGGGCTCGACGGGGACGTGGATTTCGTCGCCTTTAGGTTTCGGGATGGCGGTCGCGTTGGGCAATCGCTCACCAAATGGTCTTTCTCTCCGCAGTAGTAGCATAGTCCCTTACTCCTGCGCTCCCGGCGCACCCTGTCAATCTCCATTGCGTTGGGATCCTTCGTCGAGCTTGCGCCCGCAGTCGGGATCGTACGCGGAGCTGAACTAGTGGTGCCGGGATTGCTTCGGGGCGTAGCCGCTGGCTTTGATGCTGGTCCATAGGCGTGTGCGAGCCTTAGCTTCTCGTCCGTCTCGGAAACCCAGTTGACGTAGGCATCGAATTTCATATCCTTCGCCTCTGTGCTGGCGATGTGCTGGCGAACCTGGTCTTTGAGTCCCTTCCGGAACATGTCGAGGTAGATGACATCCGTCGTTGCGTCCTTGGGCCACCCGGTGAGGGCTTGGAGGGCACGGAATTGCGACGCAAACTCGGCGACCGTTCCTGTCTGGCGTAGGCGCATCAGCTTGTCGGCTGCGGCTTTGTCTGCATCGATTTCCCCGTAAGAGGCGCGAAGGGCGGCGAACAGGGCCTCCAGGCTGGCGGCTTCTGGCGGTGTCGGGATGTCCTGGAGTCGATCTAGAATGGGTCGTGCCCAGTCTTGCGCCGGCCCCCGCAGTAGCATCAGAGCAAATGCGACCTTGCGGGTTTCGTCTAGTCCCGGATGTTGTCCGAACAGGTAGAGCTTAATCTGGTGAATCCAGTTCTCCAGCTTGGCTCGTTCGCCTTCGAAGGTGTCGGGAAGCTTCATCTTGAGCCCGGCTCCGCCCCCAGACGGGGAGGCGGGCTGACTCGCGATTTGGGCTTCTAACGCCTGGTTGGCGTGCTTGAGCTGGGCGACTGTGTTCTGGACCTGATTGTGTTCGTTGACTAGCTTGGAGTAGCGCTTTTCGAGGGTGTCGAGGCGATCAAGGATGGGCTGGAGTTTGTCTTCCTCCATCGAGGAGCTAGGGGACGGGAAAGCGAAGGTATCTGCGAGTCCTCCCCATTCCTGGTGGGACGACATCGCGGGTCGGCGGTACGGGTGCGGGGGTAGAAGTAAAGAGCGTGAGGGTGTCGAGTCCGAGCGGCGGTGAGCCAGGACTTTTGACCTAATGTTACGACCGTCGGGAATTGTAGCGGGAAACAGTTTCGGGAAACTGGAATTCGCGACAAGAACCCGCGTTCGGGAATCTGGATTCGCGACTGGGAACGAGCGTGGGAATTCAGGCGGGAAACGCGCGGGATTCTATCCAGGCGCGTCGCGGGATTCTCAAGGCCAGCTAGGACTCTTCACTGCTTTGAACGTCAAGTAAGCGGATCCCTAAGGAAGCACTCCACAAGTAAGTATTGCGCAACTAACTACACAGGAGAAAAGAGAGAGATCGCACCTAAGGAAGCACTCCACAAGAGGTCAAAAGTGGGGTGCTCCTTACGATGCCTACAGCTATTTATCTACTTCGTAAAGACTGTATAGTTAATCTACGCTAAGTGTCCTTGCGCAATGCGCACCTATCTACTACAAACGATACATGCTACGACCGCACTGCTAGGCATGTCTATCCCGTCTCTCCAGATGGCTACGGCCTGTCCGTGGACGTCAGCGTCCGGTCCGGGGCCGCGACTAGCCAGACTAGGTATGCCAGACTGTTGCAGGTCGTCCTCTTGAGGTACTAACGGATTAATGAGCGTATGTTGATAAGTGAATGTACGTGTGCCGTGGCGGGTCGTCGTAAATGAATGTGTGTATGCGTGCATGGTGGTCGGGACGGTGGTGCGGGATAGGTCACGTGAGCGGGGGATCTTGCGGGGGATCGTGCGAGTCGGGAAAGGGGTTTCGCGCGGGGAATCCAATGGCGGGATTCTCCCCGCGGGATTGTCTGCTCATGTCGGGATCCTTGGCGGGAAAGTGCGGGAAATGAGAAAAGGGGCCTGGGATCTCGACAAGTTCCTCACAGCAGAGCCCGCTACCCAGAGATGGGCATGAAGGAAGTGTTATCTTTTTTACATACATACAGAAGTCTATTGCTGTCATTTACTTTATTCCGTAGTCTTAACAACCACTTTCTCTGACAAATGTGAACAAGGTGCAGCTCTTACCCTCGCAGCTCTTAGAGATGGCATGATACCACCACGCAGCTGTCTCTTAATCTCACGGCCTACTGCGGCTGGGACGTGAGATGTATGTGTAGTATGCAAGAGGTAAGTAATGAGAAAGCCCACGAATTGGAAGGAAATAAAAACGAGCATGTTCCAAGCAAATGAGAAGAGCATGCCCATTGCAAGACCATCAATCGGGAGCTCGCCTGGAAGCCTCATTCCCGGTGATAAGAACGAATGCGCGCATGGACTGACGTCTCCCAGTACGGCGGGACAGCATCCGCCTGAGCAGCGGAGTACAATGGTGGTGCATCCTTCTGTGTCTCCTCCGGCATAACATAGATGTCGTCTTCTATTATGATGGGATGCAAAAGTAGCTGAAACAATTGCATTAGACTACAAAGTAAAGAAGCAATCTGTTAATGCAGCAAAATAGGCGCACCTTCCGCGATGGACCCGGGAAAGTCAATTTTGCAGGGATATTCGCAAAGACACCATCATTCCTAGTCCCGCCGCCAACGACCCGCGCGAGGCCCTTCATCCAAGTGAGTACACTTCGTCCATGTACGCCAATTGGAAGAGGGAAGCCGCACGCAGGACTGAGCGCAAGCGCAGTAGGGGCGTCAGTTGGTCATCGTGGTCGGCAGTACAGTGAGCATCGCCAATTGGTGTGCCCTTTCCGTTCAATCATACACGCAAGACACCTTCGGCCCATGATGGCCCGTTGCGAACCGTTTGCCGTTCCGACGAAGGAGAGCGCGTCGCCGTTAGGAGTGCAAATATGTGAGTCCGACGTCTACAAGGAAGAGAAGAAAGAGAACATATGTTAAGCGTTGGAAGCGTTGGCGACGATGGCGAGGATCACCGGGCGGCGCAATGTCTTAGATTGCGTCATTATTTATAATCAAGTACATCAGAATGCAGTGTTCGAATCGAATGCCATCCTTAATAGGAAGGAATTCCCTTTACAGGCAATTTCACGTGACCTTTTGACTTTTGGCGGGCGCTGGACACGGTTGCATACCCTAAGAATACCCAGCTACCCAAGGGGTAGCGGGAAAAATTCGATATGTACAAGCAGTTAGTGGCTGCGAGTTCCTCACAGCACAGCCCGCTACCCGTCGATGGGCGTGAAGTTATTGTAAGAGAAAGAACAGAAAATCATTTTTACATACAGAAGTCTATTACTATCTATACATTTAAATCCTTTGCCAACTTCAACTACCCGAGAAGGTGGCATGTAAAGTAGATGTCACCCTCAGCAACCGACACAGGTCTACAGATGTCAGTCACAAGCAAGCCAAGATCACATCACTACAGATGAGCTTGAAATTGGGAGGTAGATCCAAGTGGTTGCAGTCTTGAGTTCACCCGCTGCTGCGACAGTCACCGCTTGTGCAACCTTTCCGGTTCTTCATTATGAACCCCTCCTTGTGGTTACGAGGCCACTTCCGAGAGGTAGTCCAACCACCGAGTCTCACCGCCAGTCTCAACCGCCACTTTTGAGATATGCCACAACTGTTCCTGGGTACTTCAGCCTCCAGCCACGTCACGCCTATACACCATCATGGTGGCGGCAATGCCGCCCTCTGCACTCAGTCTGTGGAATGTGGCGGAAGACGGCCGTCGGCCTCCTGCATATGCAGGGTAGCTTACGCAAACGGTGGTCACCCCCGTTACTTCCAAGCCGCGTCTGCATGCCCGGTTTCGTGGAAATTTAGAGGTGGGGAAGGCGGTCTCTGTGGCGGATGAATATTAGATAGGTCTTCGGACAATTGTTGAGATGGAGAGTATGGCGGCATCCTTGTATGCCCAGGCTGTGTTTGCATGCCCGGCTATGTAGTAAAGCATTGGCTGCCTTGTGCGACTAGATATGAGCGGCCGTTCATTTGTGAAAATTTATGTTTACGTACCCTTTATACTGTTCTGGCTTTGGCTTTGAGCAAGCGCCTATGATTGACCGTTTGATCACAATAGCGAGAACATAACTAGTTGTTGAAGAGGTGTTTGCTGCGCAGCACCTTCGAATGCTTGCCAAAGATACGTTGGCGACAACGGAGAATGCAATCAAATTCGTGTGGAAACAACCTGCTGTTGTAGGTAAGCCATCACATGACTGGAGCTCCTACCATAAAGGGTTAATTACCCATAAAGGCAATTTCACGTGACCGGATCAGTTTTCGCAGAGAATCCGGACAGTTGCGTTTTTCTAAGGTACCCAAGCGACCTCTACAGGTCGCGGGAATAACGGATGCAGATAATATGAAAAGTAGAAAGTTCGCAAACAAGCAGTTAGTGGCTGTGAGCTAACTCACAGCAAAGCCCGCTACCCGGGAATGCAGTTGAAGCAAGAGTGAGAGGAAGAAAAACATTATATTTTAAAGCACACATACAGTACAGAAGTATTATACACTATACTCTTGATGCTGCAGAAGCATCTGTCACGGGAACAGTCCCATTGTGAGTAGCTGTCCAACTTTCAGCCGCAGCTGTATCAAACGTCGGTGTCGGTGAAGGTACAGTGTCCTGTTTTCCCCAGCCGCCCCACATGCCCTCTTCACCACTGGCATTCGTGCCTATGCCTTTGTTATCCTTGTCCGTCCTCAACGCAAACCATGTTGAACCAGCCTCAAGCCAAGACCAGCACGAGCACCTAGCTTTGCTGCATGTGTAGTATGCAGGAGGTAAGTAAGGAGAAGGCCCATGAATCTGAAGGAAATAGAAATGAGTATGTTCCAAGCAAATGAGAAGAACGTGCCCGTTGCAAGACCATCAATCAGAAGCTCGCCTGGAAGCATCATTCCCGGCGATAAGGACGAAGGTGCATGGACTGTTGTCAGTAAAATGAGACAGCGGCGAACAGCATCTGAGCGGTGGCGTTCGATGGTGGTGCATCCTACTGTGTCTCCTCCGACATAACATGGACGCAATCTTCTATTGATTATGGAATGCAAGAGTCACCGAAACAATCCTGTTAGAAAACAAAGTAAAGAAGCAATTTGTTGATGCAGCAAAATAGGCGCACCTTCCACTATGAGCCTGGGGAGGCTTAATTTTTCAGTGACATTCGCAAAGACACCATCATTCCCAGTCCTGCCGCCAACGACCTGCCTTCGTTCCTTGCGCCGGGTCAATTAAGCGACCTGCAATACAGCCAGGGAGGACCAGTATGCATGTGGCTCGCAGCCTTCAGGAGCCCTTCATACAAGTGAGTACACTTCGTCCATGTACGCCGATGGCAGCAAGTTGGGAGAGGAACACCGCACGCAAAACTGTGCGCAATCGCGGTAGGGGCGTCAGTCGGTCATCGTGGTCGGCGGTACAGTGAGCGTCGCTAATTGGTGTGCCCTTTCCGTAAAATTATACACGCAAGACACCTTCAGCCCATGACGGCCCGTTGCGAACCGTTTGCCGTTCCGACGAAGGAGAGCGCGTCGCCGTTAGGAGTACCAATATGTGAGTCCAACATGCAAAGAAGACAAGGGCGTTGAACGACGGCGAGCTGCGGTCTCGGGTTTACCCGAGACACTACTTTACATAACTTACGCGTCTTTGTCATTGTCATGTGAGAGAAATAGACTTATATATCGAAATCTGCCCATATATATCCAAGGACCCCCCAAATAAAGCAATTTCACGTGACCTTTTGACTTTTGGCGGTAAAAACAGACAGTTGCATACCCTAAGAATACCCAGCTACCCAAGGGGTAGCGGGAACAAGCAGTTAGTGGCTGCGAGTTCCTCACAGCAGAGCCCGCTACCCGTGGATGGGTGTGAGGTTATTGTTAGAGAAAAAAAACATTTTTCTTCTTTACATCCGTACATACAATATTCTACTATGTTACAAGCAGACAAAATTCTATTATGTTAAAATTACACACCTGATTTCGGAAGGAGAACAAAAAGCAAATCACATCAACCTGGAGAATTGGATGCACGGAGTTCTAATCGGCCTGTAGGTCCTCGTGCACATGTTGCGAGAAGAACTGCACAACATGCACCATAGGTCCTCAAAATTATTGACTGTTCCTCCAGAACGATTTGCATCACTCACCTGAGCAGTTGCACCAACAGTTGCCACTGCCGTGAGCAGGTACACACTCTCATCCTTCCTCTTCCAACTTCATCTCCCTTCTTCCTGTTGTAATCCTCCGGTCCGTTCCCTATTAGCGTCAAGACGACTTCCGTCGTCTCAGTCTCGAAACCTGAGGCAACGAGTGCACGGAGGACATCGGCCGCTCCTTGACGCCTCGTGGTGCCATCCGCAGTCAACCCACCAATGGATGAAGAGGACACCGCGAGAGAAAGGTCGACTCGGACATACTCTAGAGGATCGTCCTCAAATTGCTCCACTTCGTGTTCTGCAGGTCAAGATAATATCAGTAAAAAGATGAGCGCGATGAAAAAAGAAGTTTGCGCACCTCGTAATGTGACATTGGGGACAACTACGCCATTGAACACAACCTTAATCATCTCCCTTTCCGCTAACGTCGCTTTGTAGTTTCCTGATCGAATGACCGTGCTGAGGAAGCGTAGTCCCTGACTGACCAGCCCGTCACATGCTATCTGACCTCCACCGAGATGTCCCCACAGAGCTGTGGCCGGTACGGTATTCGAAGACGAGAGGGCCTCCGGGTATTGATGCATATAAAGCTTGGCGAGCTCGAAAAGCGAAGTTTTGATTTGGGTGAGGAAAGAGGGAGTCAAATCGTCGGGATCACTGCGCATGGTCCCTAGCAAGGAACTTGGTGAGCACTCCCTGCTCGGCGCCAAAGAAAGCGGAGTGCAAATCTTCAAAAGTGGGAGGCAGATCCTGGCGCGTCATGTTGTAGAAGATTGACAGAAGCACAACCTGAGCCTGTGCCATCGCTTCAGTTCCCGACCCCTTCAGAAGATTGGTGGCGGTGTGTTCGAGGGAGGTACCCGAGAAGCGGATCAAAATGAAGTTGATTGTCGTGTAGAGCAAGTCTGAGCGTATTTCAGCACGCTAAGGCGCGAAGATCGAGTGGGAAGTTTCGAGAACAGAGACGTTAGTTGTATAATTTGCAGCGTCGGGCGAGAGTGAAGAAACAAGCTGGCCCATCCACGGACCTTCCTGGGTACTTCAGCCTCCGGGCACGTTGCGCCTGTACGCCGTCAAAGTGGTAGAAATGCCGCCCTCTGCACCGGGGAAAGCGTGGCGGAAGACGGCCGTTGGTCTCTACATCAAGCAGGGCAGCTTACCCACGGCGGCCACCTCGTACTTCCAAGACGCATCTGCATGCCCCGGTTTCGCGGAAATACAGAGTTGAACCTCCTGGGGAAAGCGGTCTCTGTGGCAGGGAAAGACTAGATAGGTCTTCGGACGATCGTTGGGACGGAGAGTTCGGCGGCATTCTCGTATGCCCAGGCCGCGTTTGCATGCCCGGCTATGCGGTGAAGCATTGGCTGCCTTGTGCAACTAGATATAAGTGCCGTTCAACATTTGAGAGTTTAGCTTTTACGTACCCTGTATACCATTCTGTCTTTAACTTTGTAAAGGCGCCTGCAATTCGCTGTTTGATTGCGATAGCGAGGACATGCCTCGCTGCTGAAGACGACGGAGAAGAAAGAAGACGATCGTGAAGCGGCGACAATGGCGAGGGCGGGACAAGCTGGCGCGTGGCGCAATGTCTCAGATTGCGTCATTATTTGTAATCAAGTTGTACATCAGAATCTTCGAATCGAACGCCTTCTTTATTAGGCAGGTTTAACATATAAGGGAATTTCACGTGACCGTTTGACTTTTGGCGGGCGCGGCGGACAGTTGCATACCCTAAGAATACCCAGCTACCCAAGGGGTAGCGGGAACAAGCAGTTAGTGGCTGCGAGTTCCTCACAGCAAAGCCCGCTACCCGTCGATGGGCGTGAAGTTATTGTAAGAGAAAGAAAAGAAAAACATTTTTACATACAGAAGTCTATTACTATCTATACATTTGAATCCTTCGCCAACTTCGACTGCCCGAGAAGGTGGCATGTAAAGTAGATGTCACCCTCAGCAACCGACACATGTCTATGACTGTCAGTCACGAGCAAGCCAAGATCACATCGCTACGGATGAGCTTGAATTTAGGAGTTAGATGGTCGCGGGAATATGGAAAATAAACAGAAGCACCTGATTGGCAGAAAATGCAGTAATCTTTTTGCAACTTTGTGCACTGAGATTGAGACAGCATCAGTAGAGATTAGGGTGATGGAAGAAAAAGATTGCGCACCTCGTAAATGTGACATTGGGTACGACTACGCCTTTGATCAATACATTGATTGCCTCCCTCTCCGCAAACGTCGCCTTGTATATTTCTGATTGAATGGCCATGCTGGGGAAGCGTAGTCCCTGACTGACCAGTCCGTCACATGCTATTCCAGATCTCTGACCTCCACCGAGATGTCCCCACAGAGCTGTGGCCGGTACGGTATTCAAGACGAGAGGGCCTCCGGGTATCGATGCGAATAAAGTTGGCGAGCTCGAAGATCGAAGTATTGATTTGGGTGAGGAAAGAGGAAGTCGAATTGTTGGGATCACCGCGCATGTTCTCGAGGTCCCAAGCAAGGAACTTGGTGCGCACTTTCTGCTCAGCGCCAAAGAAAGCGGAATGTGAGTCTTCAAAAGTGGGAGGCAGATCCTGGCACATCAAGTCGTAGAAATTGACAGAAGCACGACCTGAGCCTGCGTCATCGCTTCAGTTCCCAATCCATTCAGAAGGTGTGTTCGAAGATTTGGAGGAAGGTGCCCGAGAAGCGGCTCAAAATGAAGTTGATTGTCGTGTAGAGCGAGTCCGAGTGTATTTCAGAACGCCAAAGCGCGAAGATCGAGTGGGCAGTTTCGAGAACCGAGACGTTTGTTGGATAATTTGCAGCGTCGGGCGAGAGTGAAGAGACGAGCTGATTGATGAGATCTGGCCATTGCTCGGGGAAATCGTACTTTGCGACAATGGACATGGCCTCCGCAACCTGCGCTCGCAATGTCTTGTCCGCTGGATTCGAAAGCGCGATCAGTGCAGGAACCAGCTGATCCTTCAGCTGCGTCTTCTCTGCGTCTTCTCTGCGTCCGCCAAAGGCGAGTCCTCATCCTCCCATCGCCGTTTGATCGTGTTCTTGAGATAGACGCTGGATACGAGCCGCACTGAACGGTCTTGGGAGACATTGAGTATGAGCTGAGGGAGGAGAGCAAAGAAAGCGGAGAGCGAGTCTTCAAAGGCGGGCGACAGATCCTGGCAGGTCAAGTCATAGAAGATTGACAAAAACACAAAATATTAGCAGTGTCATGAACATGTAGGAATCAAAAAGAGACTCACAAGGACGCGTCGCCATTAGGAGTGTCAATGTGTGAGCCCGACTTTGAGGAAAAGACGAGAAAGACAAGGAAGAAGACGCACATTAAGCGTTGGCGACGATGGCGAGGACAGACAAGCTGGCGCGGTGGGGCAATGTCTCAGATTGCGTCATTATTTGTAATCGAGTACATCAGAATGTTCGAATCGAATGCCTTCCTTAACAGGCAGGTTTAACATATAAGGCAATTTCACGTGACCTTTTGACTTTTGGCAGGCGCTGGACACGGTTGCATACCCTAAGAATACCCAGCTACCCAAGGGGTAGCGGGAACAAGCAGTTACAGACTGTGAGTTCCTCACAGCAAAGCCCGCTACCCAGAGATGGGCATGAAGCTATTGTAAGAGAAAGGAAAGAAAAACATTTTTACATACAGAAGTCTATATTACTATCTGTACATTTGAATCCTTCGCAGACTTTGACTGCCCGAGAAGGTGGCATGTAAAGTAGATGTTGCCCCCAGCAACCAAAACAGTGCCACAACTGTCACCAGTGCACTGGACACAGGCAAGCCTAATCACATCACCGCAGATGGCCTCGAAATTGGGAGGTATATTCAAGTAGTCGCAGTAGCGGGCCAACAGGTCCTCGGCGCCTGTACTGCCCTACCCGCATGAGCAGCCACAGGTCCAATTCCTGTCTGCGCTCTCGCTCACCCAGACATACCCAACCCAGTCCGGCGCACAAGTAAGACCACACCCCCATTGCCGTCCTGCCCGACGACTGCGGGCCTCCGGGTATCAATGCGTATAAAGCTTGGCGAGCTCGAAGATCGACGTTTTGATTTGGGTGAGGAAAGAGTCGAATCGTTGGGATCACCGCGCATGACTCGAGGTCCCAAGCAAGGAACTTGGTGAGCACTCCCTGCTCAGCGCCAAAGAAAGCGGAGTGCGAGTCTTCAAAGGTGGGAGGCAGATCCTGGCACGTCATGTCGTAGAAGATTGACAGAAGCACAACCTCAGCCTGCGCCATCGCTTCGGTTCCCGACCCATTCAGAAGATTGGACTCGGATATACTCCAGAGGATCGTCCTCAAATTGCTCTACTACGTGTTCTGCAGGTCAAGATATTATCAGGAAAAAGATGAGTGCGATGAAAGAAGAAGTTTGCGCACCTCGTAATGTGACATAGGGGACAACTAGTACGCCTTTGATCACAACCTTGATCATCTCCCTCTCCGCAAAATGTCGCTTTGTAGTTTCCTGATCGGATGACCGTGCTGAGGAAGCGTAGTCCCTGACTGACCAGTCTGACATATGCGAATCCAGATCTCTGACCTCCACCGAGAACCCCCACAGCGCTGTGACAAATGCCGGTAAGCATGTTCTCGAGGTCCCAAGCAAGGAACTTGATGCGCACTTTCTGCTCAGCGCCAAAGAAAGCGGAATGTGAGTCTTCAAAAGTGGGAGGCAGATCCTGGCACATCAAGTCGTAGAAATTGACAGAAGCACGACCTGAGCCTGCGTCATCGCTTCAGTTCCCAATCCATTCAGAAGGTGTGTTCGAAGATTTGGAGGAAGGTGCCCGAGAAGCGGCTCAAAATGAAGTTGATTGTCGTGTAGAGCGAGTCCGAGTGTATTTCAGAACTCCAAAGAGCGAAGATCGAGTGGGCAGTTTCGAGAACCGAGACGTTTGTTGGATCATTTGCAGCGTCGGGCGAGAGTGAAGAGACGAGCTGATTGATGAGATCTGGCCATTGCTCGGGGATATCGTACTTTGCAACAATGGACATGACCTCCGCAACCTGCGCTCGCAATGTCTTGTCCGCTGAATTCGAAAGCGCGATCATTGCAGGAACCAGCTGACCCTTCAGCTGCGTATTCTCTGCGTCTTCTCTGCGTCCGCCAAAGGCGAGTCCTCATCCGACGTTTGATCGTGTTCTTGAGATAGACGCTGGCTGCGAGCCGCACCGAACGGTCTTGGGAGACATTGAGTATGAGCTGAAGGAGGAGAGCAAAGAAAGCGGAGAGCGAGTCTTCAAAGGCGGGCAACAGATCCTGGCAGGTCAAGTCGTAGAAGATTGACAAAAACACAAAATATTAGCGGTGTCATGAACATGTAGGAATCAAAAAGAAACTCACAAGGACGCGTCGCCATTAGGAGTGTCAATACGTGAGTCCGACTCTGAGGAAAGGAGAAGGAAGAGTGCACACGTTAAACGTTGGCGACGACGGCGAGGAGTAAACGCCTTGTCTCAGATTGCGTCATCATTAGTAATCAAATCCATCAGAACTTTCTAATAGAACGCCTTCTTTAACAGGCAGGTTTAACTTATAAGGCAATTTCACGTGACCTTTTGACTTTTGGCAGAGAATCCGTACGGTTGCATACCCTAAGAATACCCAGCTACCCAAGGGGTAGCGGGAACAAGCAGTTAGAGGCTGTGAGTTAACTCACAGCAGAGCCCGCTACCCAGAGATGGGTATGAAGAAAGTGTTACAGAAAGAAGAAAAAAAGAACATTTATTTTCACATTCATACAAAAGTCTACTATCATTAAGTTTGTTCTGTAGTCTGCGACAACCTCGGGATACTGTCTTCTTTGAGACGTGGGTCAGGTTACAGATGCCATAGGACGTCCGAGGGATAAGTGCCTGACAACACGCGATGAAAATGCAAGCCGCGATGACTGCGTCAAGGTCCTTCTCCCTCCGCAGCTCTTCTTCATCCGAACGCTTGTGCAGCTGTTTTGCGATGTCGCTGATCGTCTTCGGGAGGGAGAACTAAGTTCAACTAACGCACTAGCTCAAGATGCGCGGGGACGGACAGCTGCTGCAGCCTTCATCGCGTTCAAGAGCTATAGTAGGGTCGAGCGCCGGGCGCTAAGCGCAGGCGAGCAACTTTTGAGGGCACGCGCAAGCATGCGGTGGGTTGCGCTCTGCGTGCATAGGTAGAGTGTCATGTGCCCTGTAATTAGGGCTTCTTCTCGCAGAGTACCAGGCCGCTTATGCTGTGCGACGAGATATGAAAGGCCGTTCGTTCGTGCATATGGCACTTGTGTACCCTGTATATTGTAGAATACAAGAATATTCAATTAGAATATTAAACAGAATTGAAATGGTGGAACTTATTTACCAGGCTCACGCATCGCTTCATTGTTGTCAGAGCGAGGTGCGCTTTGGTGGCGGACCTCGCCGTGTTCGCTGCGCATGCTCTTGGGGTGCGGTCCTTTATGCTATACACAAAGAATTTTAGTGAAGCATTAAGTAAAGTACCTGAGATCACTCACCAGCCTGCAGTAAAGCACACACAATGCAATTCAGCTCGTCGTTCAAGCCGCGGCGCCAAAGATGGGTATGCATCGCGCCGCTATTGCTGCACTCGGTCTTCACACCGTCAAGGGAGGCTGACTCTGCTTGAGCGGTCCGCCTTGTATTTCCAGCAGCTACAATGCTCCCTTCACCTGGCGCAGTCGCTCAAGTGGATCGCTGGGATAGTTTCACACCCCGCAACCGGCGCAGGCAGATGCATAGGTGGCGTATTGAGGTTGCTGAATTTGGTCTCAACCATGACGAGAGCAAGACGAGACACTCGAATGTGATCTGCTGACCAGCCACCTCTTGAACAATATGCATGGGCAACCCCAGCACGTCTTCGACTCAGTCCATCTTGACCAGCATCCACCATCACTGACACTCGATGCTCGATAGCAACCGCTGTGGCCCGCCATGTCGCGGCGTGTCTTCCCCTGGACCTCTACTACGAATGGCTCGCAGTCCACAGTCCAAGACGTCAATGACCCCTCATGCCCTCGCCGCCCTTAGGGGTGGAATGGTGCCACTGCGCCTTTCTCTCTGAGACTCACGTCCTGGTATGGCTGGGACGTGGGATGTAATCGCGGTGGGAGCATCAGTCAGTCATCGCGGTCGGCAGGACAGTGAGCGTCGCCGTTTCGTGGGCCCTGCCCGTTCGGTCATACTCGCATGACATCTTCGGCCCATGACAGTGCAGCTGCGTGCTGCGCTGGCTCCGGTCATTCAAACGCTCCTCTACGCCACGGCGGTGCGGGGGCGGTAAGGCCGACAAGTTGTAATGAGCTAACCGTCCATTACATACTTGGGTCCCAGCCGCTTTGGAAGGATACGTGTGCCTCAAGATTATGACTGTTTGCAGAAGAAGAATATGAACATGTTAGTGAATTTAAGTGAGTTTGTAGGTGAATGAGAGGTATCGGAGTTCTGTGCGGACGAGAACACGCCAAAACCCGCGTGAGAACAACCTGCTTTTAAAGGTACTTTCGGTACCGAAAGTAAAAGTCACATGATATTTAAAGTTTTGGCAGAGAAAGTGGACAGTTGCATACGCCATAGGATACCCAGCTACCTTAAGGGTAGCGGGAAAAGCAGTTAAAGGCTGTAAGTGAACTCACAGCAGAGCCCGCTACCCGGGGATGGCATGAAGTGTTACAGATAGAAAAAGAAAAAGAAAGCATAACATTTTTTGACTTTCATACAGAATAATAAAATTAGGAGGTAGATACAAGTGGTCGCAGTAACGGGCTAACAGCTCCTCGGCGCCTGCACTGCCCTACTCGACTGAGCAGCCCCAGGCCCACTTCCCGCTCACGCCCTTGCACACCGAGACATACCCAACCCACTCCGGCACGCAGTACGACTGTGCACCCATTGTCTTCCTGACCACCAACTGAGCCCTCCCCGAGTGCGGCTACTCGGGCCGCACCTACAACGACTGTGAGGCGCGCTGTAAGATGAGCCCACCAGCAGTGGGAAGAGCATCCGACCCCGCGCCGTCCAGAACAGCAATGCCGCGTAGGGTATGGCTGCAGGTCCGTTGTCCGTCGTTTAGACAGGTGTTCCTCTGAGCACGGCTCTTTGACGGCAAGAAGGCCAACAGGTTATGAACAGTGTTGGTATGCTCCCGGAGTTCTTCCGTGTATGTAAGGACCAACGTCTGTCGCGACTTCACAAAGTCGCAATGCTATTTGTTGTCGACTTCAATGGCGCCCCACGGGTGTGCACATCTGCGAGCCTGACGGTCGCCTGATGTATCTATAAGTCGGTTCGATCCAACGACTGCAAAGATAATAGTCTCGTAACCAGACCAGGCTACTTATATGGGTCGCTTTGCTCTGAAGGCGTAGCCGGTCTGGTTTCCAAGGTTTTGATTTAAAGAAACTTGCAGGGAGTTTGAATTATAATACAAATATAGTAGCAGACCCAGTTGTTGTAATGACTAAGACGAAAATAAAAATAATGGAGCTTGCCACCGCCGAATGACGCAGGTGTACCTGACGCACGCCACCCGGCCACAAGTGTGCATATAGGCTTCGTATACACAAGTCACTTGGAATAAATATGATAGACTACTCAATGAAATTAATGCTTAAAGCTTAACAATGCAACATAATATAGCAAAAGCCTTTAGAAGCATTAGTTGAGCATAGCCAACTACTAGTTGCTGTAGGCTATGTAGCTGTCTGCGGCCGCAACAACTTGGATTGAAGTTAGTTTTTAAATTACATTTACATGACGACATCAGACTCTATTTTTGGAATTCAAGGGGAACCTATGAAATCACTACTACATTTGGATTAATTTCAAACTCCCTGCAAGTTTCTTGTAATCGAAAACCTTGGAAACCAGGCCAGCTACGCTGTGCTTGCTCTGCAAGCCATATAAAGAAAGTAGCTTGGCCTGGTCACGAGGCTACAAAGATAATGGACCATCAGTGACTATTTATGGCGAACAAAAGAGCCACACGTACCGCAGTTTCCTCTTGCTCAGCAAGAACCTCCTTGTTCATTCTTGAAAGTGGGGGCGACAAAGAAGTGAATATTGTGATAGGCAATGACGCTCAGAATCTTATGAAGAAGCAGCATTAATATGTTGAGACAGTAAGACCAAGACGTTCTGAGCTCACCCTCGCTTTGAAGTTGGCAATCTCCTCATCTGTGAGGCTGTGTGAGCATCTGCCTTTGCAAACATAAGGATCAAGTCAACCTTGGTGCGACGTTGCCACATGAATTCAATATCGATAGGTTGCAATCTGACATTATAAGACTTAGTTTCATTAGATAAAAGAACATGATACTATAGTAATGCACTTACACGCCATTCACCGCGAGTATCTACATTGTTGTCGACCAATACCATTCCACATCCTCCACAGACAAGGTCACCACCGCTGAAGTCGTCATTCGGATGCAGTGGTTTGCACACTCGTCGGAGATGATGTCGAACCGTTTGCCACTCCGTACAAGGAGGGCGCGTCGCCGTTAGGAGTGCCAATATGCGAGCCCGACGTATACAAGACAGCGAACACATGTCAAGGCGAGCGACGCGTCGGTGTCTCGGGTGTTCCCGAGACATTACTTTACATAAGATACACATCTTTGTCATTGTCATGTGAGCAAAAAGAACTTATATATCGAAATCTGCCCATATATATCCAAGGACCCCCCAAATAAGGCAGAAAAACGTGACCAAATGAGTTTTGGCGGTAAAAACAGACAGTTACATACCCTAAGAATACCCAGCTACCCAAGGGGTAGCGGGAATGAGTATGCATGTTATCGAAAAATCCCTTCGTATGGACCTAGTCCAGCGAGCAAATTGATATCACGTCGCCTCCCTCCCTCACCTCAGTAACTCCAACATCATTTGCCGTCTCCTTTCCTTCGACATCGTCATTGAATGCTTTGACAGGCGTATCTTATTATGCCTCGGAGTGCAATGCATCCGAGGAAGAGGCACCAGTATCCATCTCGTCGATCACTTGCGCTCCGCCGGAAGGTCCTGAAGTCGCGTTTTCGGAGATAGGATATTCGTGGCCCGGACTAGGAGATGCGGGAACGAACGACGTGTACTGGATCTTGCTATCTTTTGTCTTGTACGCGATCTTCACCTCCTTCGGCAGGGCCCCATGTGCTTCTTCCGCCAATATACTCCATGACTCTCCCGGAGCCTCACCCAAGTCAACTACAGGGCTTGGAGCTGATGTGTCATGCACGGATGGAGACGGTCCTTCTCGAATCTGCTTTTCTAGCATGTCCAAACGTTCTACATATACACGTCTTAATGTCCCAGTTCTGGTCCAAGCTTGAGGAGAGGTGCTGGCCCCATTTATTTTGATTGTCACGAAGGACCTGATAATGGGCCCATTTCCTTTCATTTTTCATGACAGGCACGCTCTGGTATTCAGGACTGTGTGCAGTATATTAGTCCATCCCGATAACATTATCCCCTCTGAAAATTTCCGTCAAACAATTCACCGGAATATTGCCCTTTCCGAGCTCACCCAAGCGTTCTGTTCCAGTAGTCCCACCATTCATCTCCAAAAATGGCAAAGAATGACCAAACAGGATCGGCATGCATCTTGAATTGCAAGAAAGAGTAATCGGTTTGCGATGCACATCTCCAAACACCTCTCTCTAGTTCGTCAAATGATCTCATAAGTCGGTGAGTGCTTTTTTTGCTGATTCAATCAGTTCTTGGACAATGGGACTATTGTTGGCCAATTTCGCTGCATTTCGATACCTCCTGGGGAATGCGTAGAGATCCAAGACTACATATGCCTGGTCATGAAGTAAACTTGATAGCGACCGAGACACAAGTGTGGTGTCATCATACCTGTACTTGCGTGATGAATAGACACTATTAGAATAACAGAGAATTCTCACTGACACGCACACATAAGCCAGCCTGCGAAATGCCATCTTCGCCTTCAGTTTATCCACATCAAATCGCAAACTCACATGAAGAGCAAATAGACAACGATATACAATTGTGTTGACCCAAGAAGCTAGTATTTGTAGGACCATGTAGATATGGCTGTTTGCTGTGGTTCTTGCGAGATCCGCCAATTTGGGGAACAATTGAAGGATGAAAGTGATGGTGAAGTAAACTGTCTCCAAAACGTGAATATATGCGTCGCCTCGAGCGCGAACATTTATGCAGGTGGAGACGGCTTCTGCGCAGACAGCCAATGCTTCACCTATTGTATCATCAAGGGAATCGAAACCGGAGGATCTGCAGAGGCGGTCATTCCGATTTCACATGGATTGAGAGAAAATCACGGGCGCACCTGTATACCTTCAATGCTCGTTTGAGTCTTTGTCGTAGGGGTAGGGCATGTTCCCGTGAAGGCTGTAGACCCCAGACTTTTCCCCCTAGAACTGGATCGAAGAATTCATGGTACGAAGGTACTGTTACTGCGATAAGAGTTTCCCTCGCAAGCCTTGACAACAGAAGAAACCACTTCTTTTCTGGGCGTGAGCAAGGGAGAGAACCGGCGAGCGTTTCCAGGTGGAATATAGGCTCGATGTGAGAAACGTTGACATAGACCTCTCTACGACGTAAAGACAAGGACACACGGACGAGTGCTGCCAGAGCCGTTGCGGATCTGTTTATTGAATTCGATCTGAATTGGATTAGCGTTGCTCCACAGAAAAGCATGGGGTACTCACTGCGTCTGTTTCACGAGTCCCTTCATCCCGGCAACGACCGTCGATCCATTCCGTCTGTAGCGACAGAGGCCCGCAATATCGTCATTTAGTGTCACCTGATTGTCGAAACCGGGGTTGAAATATGTATGCTCTGCCTCGATATACTGTGCGATGCGAGCGGGATGGAGGGACGCAATCGTATAGCGCATAGCCAGCCTCTCGATCCGCCTTCCCATTGGCTGGAAGATGTACGTGTCGATGAGGCGACCAGTACCCGGCTGGTTGTTGACCGTTTCCATTGTCATAATAGAGATCATCGAACCACCGTCGTCGACCTCCCGGATGTTCGCGTGAGAATACGGCTCCGAGAGGAAGCGCGCAAAACCAACGGATAAGTAGTCCATGGCATCCTCGTTCTTCCTCGAGTTTCCGCTCAACACTCGAATTAGAAACCTTCTAGGCTTGAAATTTGGCATGCAGAGTATAGAGTATGAACGCGGCTGAGATTATGAGGAGAAGACCGCAAGCGGCTGCAACGCCATCTTATATGAAGTTTATCATCAACACATGCTTGATGGTCATGTTTAGTATGGCTGTGCACCGACGATGTTTCCGGCCCGGGCTTCCCAGCGTTTGACACCCTCGTCAGGCTGTGTTAAGCAGTTCATCTCATACTCGGAGCTATACCTCTTCTACTCTTGTTGATGCACAGGATGAAGATTGCGGACATCGCCTGGTTCAAAGAAGATAAAAGAAATGAAAGGACGAGGAATAAGACGGGCTGTGTACTTGCCTGATAGAAGACAGCTCATTGTTCCAGCGCCATCCCGCCTCCGACTCCAGTTCGACATAGCCAGAATTCAGAAGCCCTCAGGCCCGTGAGTCCGAATCCAGACGCAGGGGAAGATACACGGGCCGTATTTTGCAGCCCATAAGTTGCGCATTATGCTATCCGGATGGAAGTTAATGGCACTGTGTACAAATTTGACTCCTTTCGGCAGAAAACGGGCCAGCAGAAGCCCGGATACTCTCAGATGTTGATCCATGCCAGACAGCTGGACCTATCCGTTAGAATAGGCAACAGAAGTAAGATGTAGTCTAGGGGCGCACCAATGTCCAGACACAAGCGTTAAGCATGACGATAGCACAAGAAGCAGACAACACGTCGCAAAACCCATCCTTTCGCTCTAGTCGTGCTGTCGCGTTCCATAGTCCCTTGAAGCCGTATAAGAGTCAAGAGGTCGAATGAGTCCAAGCGCACTCAACGCAAACATAATTTGACAAAGGTACGATACGTGGTACTGATACCAGCCGTGCGTCAGAGTAGGGGGTGTTTTGCAGCGTCATGTAAACTTAGAAGTGACGCAAATTGAAAGGTTAGAGTCCGTTAGACCTCGCATATGGGATACAGACAACACAATAGGCTGCGTTGCAGGTCTTGTCTTATACTTCATTGTCATAAGATGCAACGAGATAATTAATGGCAGGAGGTGGAAGGATGGAAAACGATTGGCAGTGCTTTCAACTCAAAGTAATGACAAATAGAGACAAACAAACTGGCATGTTTCAATCCCGGGCCGGCTCTCCTTCTTGCTCTCTGTTTACTCCCAACAGATACAATTCTCGACATAGCGTTCGTTTTCATGCCTGAATATCATCAGTGCTTGTGCGTTAGATCTCTTCTCCCAGTCAAACTATCTCTATACATGTGCATGAGAGTAACAGACTTTTAACATCAAACTCGCAGAAAAATGAAAGTAGAATTTGAGCTCCAAGTCCCTGGATTGTGAACCTAGTCCAACGAGCAGATTGATATCGCGTCTCCTGCCGCCCAAACCTCATCAGATCCAGACTTGTATGGTATCTCCCTGCCTTCCCAACCATCACTAAATTGCTTGAATAGAGCATCTTTGCATGTAACGTCCTGCGATGCATCAGACTCCTGAACTCCATGCTCTCCATTGGAAGACCCTTCCTCGTGTCCTGATTCCAGGTGTAATATCGCCGGGATTGATAATTCTTTCGCGAAAGACCCGGTAATAGATCGTTCGGAGATGGGTAGATGTCCTGGCCCAAACGCTGCGGGTGTGAACGACTTGTACTGCGTCTCGCCGGAATCCGTTTTGTACGCAATCCGTACCTCCTTTGGCAACTCGTGCTGTGCTTTGAGGTTCCATGTCTCCCCCCGTTGTACTTCCACGACCATGGCAGGACTTGAACTTTGTGGGATTTGCGCGCCAGGGAATGGACCTACTACTCGGTTCTGCGTCTCGATCTCGAAAAGGCGCTTCATGCACGATCCCAGATCCCAGTCCCAGTCCATGTTTGAGCGGAGGTACTGACCCCATTTGTGTCGCGAGCCACGGCGGAGCTGATAATGAGCCCAGCTCATCTTGCTGAATTTCAAGTCCTGAGCCCAGTCCTGCGGATCTCTTGACGGATCACGTTTCAGTCCAATTCTTCGAGCCTCTCTGAATTCTTCCGTCAAACGATTCTCTGCAACTTGCACTCTTTGCGCTCGTTCGAGCCTTCCCCTCCAGTGCTTCCACCATATATCTCCAAAGTCAGAAAGTCTATACCAGAAAGGATCCGTGTCTATCTTGGCTTGTGAGGTAAAGCTGTTGTTTTGCAATGTACGTCCCCAAACCTCTCTTTCGAGCTCATCGAATGATCTTAAAAGTCTCCGAGTCCTTTGCTTTGCTGCTTCGATGAGGCTTTGTATCAGGGAGTCCTCTTCATACCCATTCCGATGCCTCCTGGGAAGTGTGCCGTTGTTTATAACCTCAGAATCGCGCGTATGTCTATAAGACTTTGGTAGCAACATATGTTTGGCGTCGTCATCCCTATAACTATAGGAGGAATCAACTTCAGTAATATAACAAAGAAAACCACGGTAGTGTTTCACGAGTACGCACACAAGAGCCAGACTGCGAAATGCAATGTTATTCTTCAGTAGATCCATATCAAATCTTCCCATATGAATATCAGACCAAAACAAGCAATGATGCACAATTGCGTCGATACAACAAGCTATTGTCCGCAGGACCATATAGATCTGCCTGTTTGCTGTAAATCTTGCGAGATCGTCCAACTTGTGAATCGATCGAAGGACGAATATGACAGTGAAGTACACGGTCTCCAAAATGTGCATATATGCGTCGCCACGTGCCCAATTTACTATCCACGTAGATACGGCGATTGTACAAATAGCGCATGCTTTTCCTATCGTGTCATCAAGAGAATCAAGACCGTTGACCCTGGAGAAAAGATTAGTTTGGTTTGTAATAGATTGAAAGAGAATCGAGGGCGCAACCTGTATGCCTTCAACGCCTGTATGAGTCTTTGTCGTGAACTCCGAGCAGTTTCGGGCGAAGGCCATACTTGCGAGATGTCTTTCTCTAAGACTGGAGTCTCTAGGCCTAAAGCTTCGTGGACCAAAGGCTTTTTGACTGCGACGACAGTTCCCCTCGCAAGACCTACCAATAAAAGAAGCCATTTCCTGTCTGGATGTGAGCAAGGGAGAGATCCAGTGAGTGTTTCCAGGTGGAATACGGGCTCGATGCAAGAAATGTTAATGTAGATCTCTCTACGGAGTTGTGCCAAAGACACACGAATGAGTGCTGCAAGAGCAAATGCGGATCTGTCAATTGAGTTTGACCTAGAAAGGTTGAGTGTTCCTTCCTTCCACGGGGAAGCTTTAGGTGCGTACTGTGTCTGCTTCACAAGACCCTTAATCCCTGCAACAACTGTCGATCCATTCGGTCTCCGTAAACAAAGCAAAGCAATTGCGTCGTGCAAAGTCATTGTAACATCATAAATGGGAGTCAGGGATATATCGTCCGCCTCGATATACTGTGCAATGCGGGCAGGATGGAGGGACGCGATTGTGAATCGCATTGCCAGTCTCTCGAATCGCCTCCCCATTGGCTGAAAGATGTGCGTGTCGATGAAGCGACCTGCCCCTGGCTGGTTGTTGACGGTTGCGGTCGATGTCGAGATGATGGAGTTTCCGTCGTTGTCGTTGTCATCGTCGGCCGTCCTAGAATGCACTTGTGCAAACTCTGAAAGGTTGTGCTCAAACCTCACGTATAATAGGTAATCCGAGTTGTTCCTCTCTTGCCATGTCTCTCCAAAGATCACTCTGGATAGAATGGCTTTCAGTCTCATTTTCGGCATGGAGACTGGGGGATGTCAACACTACAAGAACTAGGGGGATAAGTAGGGGTGCATGAGGACCAACGACGACTCACAGTCTGTTAAAAGCACGTCAACGTCACTGCAATTCGGTGGATGCGACTCAGTCGGAGCGCATGTACTAGTAAAGACCGCAGCGCCCATAGTCGGAGTATTTGTGATCGGCTGTGCAATGAAGTTCATGCTTCCGCGTCTGCATCTTACTCTCAAACTTGTTCTGGTTGATGCACAGGATGAAGAACCCACAGAAGGCACTGCCGAGCTCAAACAAGATATCAGCTGCCTGACAGAGAACATATTGGGAAGGGCTACGTATACCACCACTTTAGGCTATGCTACCACGTTTATCTCGTATTTCATCGCCAAAGAAGCGCGCACCAAAGCTACTTGTATTGATGCATATGATGGAGGGCGCGGACATAACCTAGATCAAAGAAAAACCCAATAGATGAAAGGCGATGTAGTGGGATGAGCTGTGCACTTGCCTACTATTAGAAGAGTACTTTGCTGTGTAGTGGCACCATCATTGAGCGCTTCTTAACCCGGTTGAACATAGCCAAAGGTCAGAAGCGTCCAATCCTGTGAGTCCAAACGCGGACCCCAGTTTTGTTGACTAGAATTTGACCATTATTCCTGTCCAAATGAGCTGTGCTGAGATATCAAAAGGACGCAAGGCACTGCAACATCAAAGATCACGGGGATATTCTGCGAAAGCAAATCAACGGACATCCGCCAAAACGTGTTCATTGGACGCGCTCGCGAGTGAACGAGTTATGGATTGGATGCGCCTGAATCTGTGAACAGACCAGTCGAAGCTGAGCACAAGAAACCAGCTTGACGAGATAGGGCCTCTGTACCCGACCAACATCAAAGGACTCCTCGATGTCCTTGTGGACCCATAAAAAACGTTTCCGGTTCGATGCCAGCAAGGAACAACCTATGGTTGATACCGGCAAGCCCGGAGCGCATTGACGTACCACACCAACATCCAGGGCAAACCTAGCCGTCACTGGTGCACATTGACCCACATTACATGTAGACACTGAGTCGCTGACAATCGGATCAGTTTGCGATGAGCAATCCCAAGAAGATAGCATGGTAGATGAACTGCAAGGCATTGACAGCTTCTCCATTGTTCGAGGATTTGAGCCGAGTACTTGACTGATTGACGTTCGTAATCGTCAAGGGTTAAGGCTTGATCTGGTTCCAAGAAAGCATGTCCGGAGTCGCGACCTGCGACGAGGAGACCGAAATTGACATGGAAAATCTAGTGGAATCACTCACCGTAACTCTGTGTTCGTATCCACTTCGTCCATCCTCAGCGAAGTTGATAATTGCGCAGAAAACATAGTTAGACGATCGGGGCGAGTGGATGTCGGTTTCAGGAGTGACCTAGACACTCACATCTGTAGGGAGGATTTGAAGTTGGACGCGAGATGCTCCGCGCCAAGTCAATGAGCATGTTGAGTCGGATCGCCATACAAGTGGTGCAAACTTTAGCAAAGCACCAACTTGCGAATGTGAGATGAGTCACGGTTGACGTCGCTGTTTAGCGAGCTTCAAGAATGCTAGTTGAAGTACTGGTCTCATACAGTTCCTACTAGCAGTTAATTCGCCATCTCCGACTGATAATCCCATATTCCAGAGTGTTCCTACGGAGGTGATTTGGTGGTGAATTTGAGGAGAAAGAAAGGTAGCAAAAAAACATCGACCTCATTAGTACTAGTAGGCAAATAAGCGTAAATAAGGGCGCGGAACTCTAAATTCCGGGTTCCCCCGACCCAGACTCATGGAATCTTGACGATCTCCTTCATTCCTCGACGCTCACCGGGCTGAATTTGATGTTCTTTCGTTTTCTCTTTCGTATTCAGTACATCTAGCACTTTACACTGTGCATGTCCATCTACACTGTGTATCGCTGGTTTATGGTACGACATCGCACTTTATACATGTTCGAAAGAAGCTGAAAGCCATGAGACATAGGGAGCTCATAAACGCTCATATATGTATACGTGCATGCGTAGTACCGGTTATACCTAGTCCAGCGAGCAAATTGATATTGTATCTCCTTCAACCCAAACCGCATGAAATCCAATACCCTTCCCTTCGTATCCGTCGCGGGACTGGCTGACCGATTTAATCTCAGACGCCTCCAGATGTGATGCAAACGAAGAAGGGGCTCCGGCCTCCAGATCCTCGATCTCTCGCTCTCCATCAAAAGACCCTAACCCGTTTCCCGAGAACTGCTGGACGTCCGTTGAGCACAGCACAGTCTCGGTGGAAGGTCCAGCATCACAAGGGACTTTGGAGACTGGAGGATTATCTGGGCTAGGACACGGTGCTGTGAACGTCAAATACTGGGTTTCGCCAGTCGTCGTCTTGTACGTAACTTTTACTTCCTTCAGTACGCTCCCTTGCGCTTCCCCCATTGATATCTTCAAGGTCCCTGCCGTTCTTGCATCAACATCAATTCCTGGCATTGAAACGGTCGTAGCCTGCGCATCCGGCGATGGCCCTACCCGAGTCTGCTTCTCGATTATGAAGAGACGCTGCATACATGCTCCGAGGTCCCAATCCCAGTCCATGTTCGAGCGGAGGTATTGCCCCCATTTGTGTCGCGAACGGCAACGGAGTTGATAATGACCCCAGTTCCTGTCATCGACATCGACATTTCGCCGCCGATCATCTGGACGAATTGATGGATCACGCTCCAGCCCAATCCTCCTAGCCTCTCTGAATTCTTTTGTTAAGTCATTCCGTGGAACTTGCACCTTCCGGGCTCGCTCGAGTGTGCTTTTCCAGAGCATCCACCATTTAGAACCAAAATCGGAGAGTGAATGCCAGAAAGGATCGGCAACTTTCCCAGATTGCGAAGCATAGGTATTAATTTGCAATGAGCATCCCCACACCTCCCGTTCAAGCTCGTTGAGTGATCTTGAAAGTCTATGAACCCTTTTTTTCTCTACTTCGATGAGGCTTTGGCCTATGGGATGCTCGTTAATCCAATGTATTTCCCGATGCCTCCTGGGAAGTACGATCATGTCCAATAATTTGGAACTGAGTCCATAGAATACGTCCGGTACCAGTGGTGACATGAGTGCGGTGTCACCGTATCTGTCCTTGTAAAGGGATAAACATCACCGGAATATCAGAAAAAAACATTGTAATACGTCACAGTCACGTACACAAGAATCAAAGCGCAAAATGCACAATTAGCCTTCAGTAGATTCTCATCAAATCTACAATGGCAACCAATGTTATAGAGGCATTGATATACAATTCTTTCGATCCAAGACGCTAGCGTTCGTATGACCATATAGATATACTTGCTTATGGTTCCTGTGAAATTGGCTTTCTCGTGTATCGATCGGAGTATGAAAACAACAGTGAAATAGACGGTTTCCAAAATATGCATGTATGCGGCGTCGCCTCGTGAGCAAGGACTTATGCACGTAGAAATGGCTTCTGCACAGATGGCGAGACCTTCGCCTACTGAGGCGTCAAAAGAAACAAGGCCGGAGGATCTGTAAATGATATTAACCCGATCTATCGAGACTTGCAAAGAGATTTGTGGGCCTACCTGTATAGCATCAATGTTCGTATGAGCCTGTGACGAAAACGCAGAGCAGTTTCAGGCGAAGGCGAAAGCTGCAAAACTTCATTCCCGAAGAATGGATCGAAGATTTCCTCGAGCGAAGGCTCTCGTACGGCAATAACAGTCGCTCTTGCAAGCTTTGCTAACAAACTGAAGTACTTCTTTTCTGGATGTAAGCAATGAAGAGATCGAGTGAGAGTTTCCAAGTGGAATATGGGCTCTATGCGAGAAATGCCGCAATAGATCTCTATGAGTATGACACACAGGGACACTCGGATGAGCGCTGCCAGAGCTGACGCGGATTGATAGAGAGAATTTGACCTAGAACATATCAATGCATTAGTACTTACTCCGCAAAGATGCTTAAGGTACGCACTGTGTCTGCTTCACGAGACTCTTCATCCCCGCGATGATTAGAGCATATTTAGACGTGTGTAAAGTACTTTACACACGACTTTTCACTTGACTTTCACACGACTTTACACATCAAAATGCTAATTTGCCGGAGGCACTAAGGAAAAAACTCGTAACCGATAACCATAGTTGGTAAGTGAGGTTACGGAGGGGCCGGGTGTTGTCACCGACTCCCTCCGGGACATCGCTTGCACTTGCGAAACCAAATACGCATGTTGCCAAACCAAATTGAGCATGTGTAAAGTCGTGTGTAAAGTCGTGTGTAAAGTACTTTACACACGTCTAAATATGCTCTATTGTCGATCCATTGTAATGCCACATACAAAAATTCGCAGTGGCGTTGTTCAATGGTGTCATATCATTGAGCATGTAATTGAAATATGTGTAATTGGCCTCGATATACTGGGCGATGTGGGCGGGGTGGAGGGATGAGATCGTGACCCGCATTGCTAACCTTTCGATCCGCCTTCCTACGGGCTGATAGATGTATGTGTCGATGATCCGTCCAGTTCCTGGTAGGTTATCCGCTGTTGCAGTTGTTGAGAATGATGTGATGGACCTTCCGTCTGTGTCATCGTTGTCACTACCGATAGACGGTTGTGAATCCAACCCCAAAAGGTATTGTTCAAATCCGGAGCTCAAGTAGTCCACGGCATCCTTTCTCTTCCTCGACTTTCCTCTCAACACTCTGGACCGAATCTTCTTAGGCTTGAGCTTTGGCATGGGAAATAAGGAAGATCAACACCACTGGGATTCAGGATGAGAAAGGAGTGCACGACGTTTAACGGCGATTTCGACTCCATCTTATATAAACTGAATGCACAGCCTATCCGAGTCAATATAGTGTGGAAGAAGGTGAGTCGATGGCTTTGTAGCAGTATGCTGTGCAAACACCGGAAAAGATCCGGGTGCCTGCTGGATGCCTGTGACTAGGCTTGAGAAGTTCATCACAAATTTATCACTTCATCGCCTTATACACGCAATAGCTCTAATCGTGTTGATGCCCAATATTGAAATAAAATGGTGGTCATCTAATTATCATTGAGGCAGTCGACAGCGGATTTAGATAGTGTGTGCACTTGCCTACTAGTACTAGTACATAACTTAATGTTATGTAATTTGTTATTTGTGAGTTAGTTCCAATATATTTAATACCAATGTAATTTAGTACCGATTGAATTAGTACCAATCGGACAAAAATCCTGTCATTGGTACTAAATAAAGTTCCTGGGGTTATTGATTTGTACGCCACCATTCCGCCCAGAAACGTTATTCCAACCGTACTCTTCAAGTTCCCCAGATCAGCACCCTCCGCCAGGGCGGCCTCATGAATTTGCCGCTACCATTTGCCGCACCAGGTAGCGGCTGGTAGCGGCTGCACTGATAGCCAAGCCGCTCTCAGGGCACCAATGATAAAATAGAATGAATTCCGAAAATAATAAAGTCATAATAATTGTCCAATCCCCGACACGAAGCGTAGCTGAGGGAGGGCTGTGTGGACGTGAACTCTAAATCATCGTTACAGAAAGTAAGCAAACTCTCACGCTTCAGCCAATCATACATTTTCTTCTTATCTCGTGCCCCCTTTCTCTCTTGTGATACTCTCCATGCATAGCTTTGTCCTGTTCCTTTACGTACCATTCATGGTAAATTTTCCGTCTTATCTACTTTTACTTCATTGTTTTGGGCTTTATGCTCAATATCTGATCGTACCTTTTTCGTGCAACCTCGTCCATCGTTGTCTCCTATGACGTTACTGAATTGCGTGATTAAGTAATGTATATGGTATTTTCTTTCTTATTTAATTACATTTCTTCCCTTACTAGTATTGTCCTACATAGCCTTCATATCTCTTATCGCCTCTCTTTAAATGCCTACCCTCGGGAATGTAACACTTCCCTCAATCACAACAACAGCAGTGATGATCACGATTTTCCTTTGCTGATATAAACTTTGGAAAGAGGTTCGCACTTTGATAGTCTTGCTCAACTCGGACACGGAGCACGCTCGAACAAGTGCCAACTGCGCTGCCATCAAAGAGGCCAACGCCGACAGGACACCAACTTCTTCACGATAGCCTCAACTCGATGAGCCTACAAACCCTCCTCAGCTTCGCTGGACTACCTGGCAAGGACCTCGCAGTCACTCTCGGTACGTCTGCATCGCATGGCAACTCCCCGGACCTTCCTCTTACAAATTGTTTCAGCTTTTGAACTCGCAAAGTCCGTACAGGATGTCATATTATACAGGGGTTGCTTCCGTCTTTACATCTCACTGAATCTTCCTAACTTCAAGTGATACTAATAGGCACAATGTAGGGATTTCAGCGACCGATGCTCTCCACTCTTGATTGCTTTCCGTGAGAAATGCACCGCACAGAGTTTATGAGCGCAGCAGATGAGGTCTCAAAGTGAGTACTGAGCGCCTCTCGTTTTCACAGCAGACACAGAGCTAATATCAATGAAGTATCATAGAGCGCGCACACAGAATGGTCCAGGGTTGGTCGTCGATGAGCCGTTTCAAGAGTTTCGTCTACCAGGGCAAAATCAATAATGGACTCGAGCAGCTGTACCGCAATGTTGATCTATGTGCTCAACAATTCAGCGTGCGCGAGCCTCTTTCTCTTATTAATGATACATCTTCTCACTTGCTTATAGTTTGCATCAAGCGCCGAGCTTCACAGAGGCCAACGCGACCTGCAGGGCATTTGCGAATGCGACAATGCTGAAAATAGGGAGATCCTCCACAGCATCTTACGCATTGTTGATGGTCTTCGGGATATGTTTCTGGTAAACGAACCGAGCGCAGTGCAAGGCATCGGGCAGACCATTCAGGAGGTGTGTTCCTTTCCTCCTTCGCGTCGTAATTCCGGAAGTTGACTCTGGTACGTCGCTACAGGAACTGCAACAGCAGACGGTGCAACCTGAAGAGCAGCGGGACCTTGAGCGCGGTCTGCGTCAAATTGACCGAGAGACAAAGATCCTTCCTCCCATAATAGACTGTATGTGGTAATGTTTCCCGTCCATGGTTCTGTTTACTCAATGCAGTCCAATCAGTGACTGGTCAAGTAACTAAAACCTCGGACCACCCTGTGGCGTACGGTGGTCACAATGATGCTTACACGGGCGTCTGGTTGGACGAGTATAAGGTATGTTTACTTTCCCCTTGTAAATTCAACTTTATATATATCACACACGTCAGGTCCCACTCAGGTTCGCTCGCACCATCAACCATACACCAAATGCGAGAAAGGTAAGCCGTCCTCTCATGTCTGATCATAACTATCTAACAACACTTCCAGCGGTTTCACAAAGAACTAGAGATCTGGAGGGATCTTCAGCTTCCGCACGTTTCCCGTCTCTACAGTATTGTATATTTTGGTCATCAAATTTACTCCGTCAGTTCATGGATGGAGAATGGCAGTGCACTGAAATACATAAATGAATCAGAGGAGGTTATCGATAGGCTACGCATACTCGACACCAACTTCCTCCCATAGTTTGTCATCACGTTCTAGTAATTCAGGCTATCTGCTTTGTCAATATCTGCACCATTCGACTTGATTGGTGACTGCTCGACACTACCTTCCATTCAACCTTTGAACCTCAATAGAAAGTACTCCTGCACCTCGACACCTGTTTTCGCTGTCCGTGCCACCCAATCAGTGTAATCAGTGACAGGACCATCCTAGTTATTGTTACTCAAGCACCCCAACCCCCAAAAACATCCGTTAAGTTGTACTGCTCGTCGACTAACTCGCCTCCTTTGACGCTTCTGTGCGAACCCGCTTATGGTGCTGCTTCTGGTGCACCCGGTCGACCATCCATCAATTTGTCTATCATCGATTTACGCCTTTGCCTCCGCCGCGCCAGCATATCCTCCGCCATGATTATTGAGGGCACTCAGCCTAGATCAAGTCCTGCACTGAGTTGATCTTGTCTTTTCTTCTCTCTTATACCGGGATTTGTCTTATCTTTTAATTCCCTGCCGGACAATGCTTGACATGCAAGGGGTCTTGTGAACTTTGCAATAACTCGTCATTACTGTACTCTGACTTGCAATCACTGCTTCGGTCTACTAGAAGGTTATACTCTTTACCAGGGACAGTAGTCTGCAAGACCATTTGACATCTCTGGCGCAACTTTACATGTGCAATTGTTTTTTTATTTCTTAGTCTTTATCACTTTTTTGTTTGCCGTACTGTACACATTTCTTCAGGCTTCAACTGTTTATTTTCCTATCTTTCTCTTTTTGTCTCTTCTACTAATTAAAGGAATTGAACAGCATTGTATAACAGTATTACCCGTCTCTGTAGTGGGTTCAGCATCAGAATTATTGCATATGTATTTGTGTCGGGGACCGCTGGCTGTGACAGCGCTATCTAATTACAATACAATGAAGTCTTATGAGTAGCGGCAGTTTTTCAATGGAGCCGCTACCACTGGCATTTGAAATAGAGCCGCTACCATTTGAAATAGAGCCGCTTCCATTTGAAATTGGGCTGCTACCAGGCTGCATCCACAGCCACTCGAGGGCTGCACCAGAGTCAGACAGAGCCACACCGGGGTCCCGACATACCTACTCATGCATGATCTTGTCCATATGATGCAAAGTCTTGTTAGATTCACTCAGTGTATTCAACTTAGTTTTGTTTGTCTAACTATAATTACTTACTCCTGCAATACAATATGTATGCTTTAAATATAACAAACATATAGACTGTTCCGGTTCCACATATGCATGAGAATGTTAAAAATAAAACCTGCACTTGTGAAAACATTTGGGTAATTCAAGTTAGGGTGTAAGGGACTTGGCCCGTGTTCTATTTTCCAATACAGATTTACATACATAGTAACAAGATCACCGTCAGTTTGTACAGACGGCACACTCTTGCCATTACTAGACCCCGAGCACTTATGACACCCCCACTTATCAGATGCGGCCCTGGTAGCTCTACCAGCCGCTACCAGCCGCTACCTGGTGCGGCAAATGGTAGCGGCAAATTTGTTGTGCCGGCCGCCAGGGTATCTTACATAAACTCCTCGACGCATGCAAAATAATTGCGAACGCTGTGGGTGCACAGCAGAGCCCGCTACCCAGGTTTTGCTTATTTCATTAGATTGAGGATGTATTAGAATTTTATTTATGATATATATATATAATAATGATTAAAATTTATGGTAGCTATTTAATAATTGAAAGAAAGGCATTCTATAGTTGCTGCTGACACTGTCCACAGGAATTGCCATGATGAACGCAAAGAAGTAGACTAAGTCATAGACGTACGCGTCCATCCGGGCCGTCTGCACCCGTGTCAAGAGCATCCTCACCACACTCTTCATTAATGGCTTCAACATCACACTCGTATGTACCTCACGACGCTCTGCAGTAGCTCGGAACCCCACGCATGGAAATGAGTTTCTGCTGCACAACGGCCAGGATGGCCATAAACTGGTCGGTCTGCGCCATTTGCATGGCGTCTTGAGTGAGGAAGGCGCAAGAGGCGGACGAGGATGGTCATGAGCCTTTTTGTGCCCAGGAAGCGGACTGGAGGAGGAAGGGGAGGTTGGAGCGGTAATCCGGAGGAACATCAGAATTGTGGAGCTCGAGCATCTGCGAGAGCATTTGGAAGATGCACAGAATAAATTCTGCACAAAAGACGAATTAGTTTCTGTAGGTGTCTGAAAGGAAGGTTGCTTACGATCAATGTCCTGTTGTAAAATGATTGTGAATGGACCAAATAGAGCCTGTTCAAATGTTGCCAATGTTTGACGCGATGAGCCGACTGTAAACCAATGTATAAGTCGACAATCAGAGGCTGTTGCATGTTCTTCAGTTTCAGATACCTCACCTAATTGACGCAGATATACTCTCGAAGATATATTGATCGGAGTTCGGATTGCTTGGGTTCTTGCAAATCGCGGCAAGGATAGCAACGAGACGGTGAAGCAGTCGTTCATGGTCTGAGGCTATCGCTGACCGCGCGGTCAGAATAACACGCATAACACCTAGGATTGTTAGAGTTATGATTAATGAGAGAATAGTCACGAGACAATTGTAAACTTACATTTTATCAGATAGTCGTTTTCTGCAATTTTTTCCGGCGTCCCACCCGCCTCAATCTTCTTTGAGAGTAAAGTGTTAATGATTTCGGGTGCAAGCTCCCGAATGTCTTCCTGGTTGAAGCTGCTGAAACTTTCAGATGATATTCGCCGTAAGCAAGCGATTTACGCACAGTAAGGATGAACCGCGCTTGATGAACAATATCCGCTCAATGGTCGTCGCTGCGTACGTATAGCATACGTAGTTCGGTGAGCGCAGATGCCGAACGAGAAGTGGAAGGACGGAGAGAAGTTGTTCTTTTGTGAGCTGCATAGTTGATTAGCGCTCGTCTTGCTTGATAGTTTGATATACACACCTGATTTCGGAATGAATACAAAAAGCGAATCGCGTCAACCTGAAGAATTGGATGCACTGAGTTCTCATCGGCCTCTGAGTTTTCATCGGCCTGTACGTCCTCGTATATGTGCTGTGAGAAGAACTGGACGACATGTACAAGAGCATTCGTGTTTGTGACACCTTGCTATTGATTGCCAATGTTATTCACCATTCCTTCTGAATGAACAGCTTCACTCACCTGCGATATTGCACCAACCGTTGCCACCGCCGTGAGCAGGTACACACTTTCACCCTTCCTCTTCCAGCTCTCTTCAACTCCCTTCTTCCTGTTGTATTCCTCCAGTCCGTTACCTATCAACGTCACGACGACTTCGGTCGTCTCAGCCTCGAAAGCTGAGGCAACGAGCGCACGAAGGACATCTGCTGCAGCTTGACGCCGCGTGGTTCCCTCCGCAGTCAGGCCGCCGATGGACGAGGAGGAGGCCGCAAAAGAAAGGTCGACTCGGACATACTACAGAGGATCGTGCTCAAATCGCTCTGCTTCGTGTTCTGCGGGTCGAGATAGTTTCAGTAAAAAGACAAGCGTATGGAAGAAAAAGTTTGCGCACCTCGTAATGTGACATTGGGAACGACTACGCCTTTGATCAAAACATTTATCACCTCCCTCTCCACAAACGTCGCCTCGTAATTTACTGACCGGGTGACCGTGCTGAGGAAGCGTAGGTCCCTGGCTGAGCAGTCCGTCATATGCGATTCCTGATCTCTGGCCTCCACCGAGAAGTCTCCACAGCGCCGTGACAAATGCCGGTACGGTATTCGAAGGTGAGGACCTCCGGGTATCGATGCAGATATAGCTCGGTGAGCTCAAAGATCGAAGTTTTGATTTGGGTGGGGAAAGAGGGTGTCGTATCGTCGGGATCACCGCGTATGTTGAATGTTCTCGGGGTCCCAAGCAAGAAACCTTCAAAGGTGGGCGGCAGATCCTGACACGTCAAATACTAGTAGTAGAAGATTGACAAAAGCACAAACTGACCCTGCGCAATCGCTTTAATTCCCGACCAATTCAGCAGATTGGTGGCGGTGAGCTCAAAGTTCTGGAGGAAGGTGCCCGAGAAGCGGCTCGAAACAAAGTTGATCGTCGTGTAGAGCGAGTCCGAGCATGTTGAGGCGCGAAGATCGAGCGAGCGGTTTCGAGAACAGATATGTTTGTTGGATAATTTGCAGCGTTGGGTAAGAGTGATGAGACGAGCTGAACGATGAGATCTGCCCACTGCTCGGGGAAATCGTACTTTGCAACAATGGACACGGCCTCTGCAACCTGCGCTCGTGATGTCTTGTCCGCTGGACTCGAAAGCGCGATCATTGCAGGGACCAGCTGACCCTTCAACTGCGTCTTCTCTGTGTCCGCCAAAGGCAAGTCTTCATCCTCCCATCGCCGTTTGATCGTGTTCTTGAGATAGACACTGGCTGCGAGCCACACCGAACGGTCTTGGAAGATATTGAGTATGAGCGGAAGAAGGAGAGCAAAGAAAGCGGAGTGCAAGTCTTCAAAGGTGGGCGGCAGATCCTGGCAGATTGCATCTCGCGGTGTCTCGGGTGCTACGTATCTTTGTCATCAGCATGTGATCGAAATTGACTTATAAGTCGCTTACCCATAAAGGAAATTTCACGTGACTGGATCAGTTTTCGCAGAGAATCCGGACAGTTGCGTTTTCCTAAGGTACCCAAGCGACCTCTACAGGTCGCGGGAATAGTGTACAAGCAGTTAAAGGCTGTGAGCTAACTCACAGCAAAGCCCGCTACCCGGGAATGCGGTTAGAGTGAGAGTGAGAGGAAAAAAATATTATATTTTTAAGCACACATACAGTACAGAAGTATTATACACCATACTCTTGCTGCCGCAGAAGCATCTGCCACAGGAACAGTCCCATTGTGAGTAGCTGCCCAACTTTCAGCAGCCGCAGCTGTATCAAATGTCGGCGCCGGTAAAGGTACAGTGTCCTCAGGATTTCCCCAGCCGCCCCACATGCTCTCTTCACCACTGGCATTCGTGCCTATGCCTTTGTCATCCTTGTCCGTCCTCAACGCAAACCCATATTGCAGCAGCGGCAAGCCAAGACCAGCACAAGCACAAAGCTTCGCCGCATGTGTAGTATGCAAGAGGTAGGTAAGCGGAAAGCCCACGAATTGGATGCAAATAGAAACGAGCATGTTCCAAGCAAATGAGAAGAGCGTGCCCGTTGCGAGACCATCAATCAGAAGCTCGCCTGGAAGCATCATTCCCGGCGATAAGGACGAAGGTGCATGGACTGTTGTCAGTAAAATGAGACAGCGGCGAACAGCATCTGAGCGGTGGCGTTCGATGGTGGTGCATCCTACTGTGTCTCCTCCGACATAACATGGACGCAATCTTCTATTGAATATGGAATGCAAGAGTCACCGAAACAATCCCGTTAGAAAACAAAGTAAAGAAGCAATTTGTTGATGCAGCAAAATAGGCGCACCTTCCACTATGAGCCTGGGGAGGCTTAATTTTTCAGTGACATTCGCAAAGACACCATCATTCCCAGTCCTGCCGCCAACGACCTGCCTTCGTTCCTTGCGCCGGGTCAATTAAGCGACCTGCAATACGGCCAGGGAGGACCAGTATGCATGTGGCTCGCAGCCTTCAGGAGCCCTTCATACAAGTGAGTACACTTCGTCCATGTACGCCGATGGCAGCAAGTTGGGAGATGGGCACCGCACGCAAAACTGTGCGCAATCGCGGTAGGGGCGTCAGTCGGTCATCGTGGTCGGCGGTACAGTGAGCGTCGCTAACTGGTGTGCCCTTTCCGTAAAATTATACACGCAAGACACCTTCAGCCCATGACGGCCCGTTGCGAACCGTTTGCTGTTCCGACGAAGGAGAGCGCGTCGCCGTTAGGAGTACCAATATGTGAGTCCAACATACAAAGAAGACAAGGGAGAGAGAACATGTCGAGCGTTGAACGACGGCGAGCTGCGGTCTCGGGTTTACCCGAGACACTACTTTACATAACTTACGCGTCTTTGTCATTGTCATGTGAGAGAAATAGACTTATATATCGAAATCTGCCCATATATATCCAAGGACCCCCCAAATAAAGCAATTTCACGTGACCAAATGACTTTTGGCGGTAAAAACAGACAGTTGCATACCCTAAGAATACCCAGCTACCCAAGGGGTAGCGGGAACAAGCAGTTAGAGGCTGTGAGTTAACTCACAGCAGAGCCCGCTACCCAGAGATGGGTATGAAGAAAGTGTTACAGAAAGAAGAAAAAAGGCACATTTATTTTGACATACATACAAAAGTCTACTATCATTAAGTTTGATCTGTAGTCTGCGACAACCTCGGGATACTGTCTTCTTTGAGACGTGGGTCAGGTTACAGACTCGGATGTCATGGGACGTCCGAGGGACCGCGCCTGACGACACGCGATGAAAATGCAAGCCGCGATGACTGCGTCAAGGTCCTTCTCCCTCCGTAGCTCTTCTTCATCCGAACGCTTGTACAGCTGTTTTGCAATGTCGCTGATCGTCTTCGGGAGGGAGAACTAAGTTCAACTAACGCACTAGCTCAAGATGCGCGGGGACGGGGTGGTTGCGACTTGCGGACAGCTACTGCAGCCTTCATCGCGTTCAAGAGCTATAGTAGGTTCGAGCGCCGCGCGCTAAGCGCAGGCGAGCAACTTCTGAGGGCACGCGCAAGCATGCGGTGGGTTGCGCTCTGTTCACATAGGTAGAGCGTCATGTGCCCTGTAATTAGAGCTTCTTCTCGCAGAATACCAGGCCGCTTATGCTGTGCGACGAGATATGAAAGGCCATTTGTTCGTGCATACAATACTTGTGTACCCTGTATATCGTAGAATACGAATATTCAATTAGAATGTTGAACAGAATCGAAATGGTGAAACTTATTTACCAGGCTCACCCATTGCTTCGTTGTTGTCAGAGCGAGGTGCGCTTTGGTGGCGGACCTCGCTGTGTTCCCTGCGCATGCTCTTGGGGCGCGGTCCTTTATGCTATACACGAAGAATTTTAGTGAAGCATGAAGTAAAGTACCTGAGATCACTCACCAGCCTGCAGTAAAGCACACCCAATGCAATTCAGCTCGTCGTTCAAGCCGCGGCGCCAAAGATGGGTATGCATCGCACCGCAATCGCTGCACTCGGCTTTCACACTGCCAGGGCGGTCGACTGTGCTTGAGCACTCCGCCCCCTGATCCCGGCAGCTACAATGCTCCCTGCACCTGACACCGTCGCGCTTGGTGTCCGTTCGTTGCAGTTTTGGATGTCCTCACAGACAAAGTCGGTTTCCCACCGCCGCGGGGTGTAGACACGGAGACGCTGTGGCTGCTGATGCTCATGGTGGTAGCACCGTCACACGACGAATTGTCTCCCTTGTCATTTGCAAATGTTTAATAGAGGCTGAGTCTTCTTCTGTTAAAGAAAAGCGAGCCATAATTCACTTACACACCATTCACTGCGAGCATCTACAGCCCTGTCACCCAATACCAATCCACATCCTCCACAGACAAGGTCACCGCTGCTGAAACGTCGCTCGGGTACTAATATTTGCACACGCGCCAGGGATGATGTCGAACCGTTTGCCACACCGCTCAAGGGCGGCGCGTCGCCATTAGGAGTGCCTATGAGTGAGTGCCAATATGTGAGTCCGACTTCGAGAAAGAAAAGAAAAAGAAGAAAGAGGACATACATTACTCGTTGGCGACGACGGCGAGGACTGAAGCTGCGGGCTGCGCAGTCTCGGGAACACCCGAGACACTACTTTACATAAGTTACGTATCTTTGTCATTGTCATGTGAGCAAAAAGGACTTATATATCGAAAACTGCCCATATATATCCAAGGACCCCCCAAATATGGCAATATCACGTGACCTTCTGACTTTTGGCGGTAAAAACAGACAGTTGCATACCCTAAGAATACCCAGCTACCCAAGGGGTAGCGGGAATACCTGTCCAGTGCCTCCAGCGACATTTGTACGCCCAAAAATTCCAGGCTCCAGCCCCGGTCTCTGCGAATATCCCCAGCCCTTCAAAGCCCGTTAATACCCAGTACATACACCAAGTACCCAGGGTGAGTGGAGAACTCCGGTGCTCGTGAAGCAAAGGAACAAGCAAGCCAACAATCTCCTGAAGCAGAGTAAGCCAGAATCATTTCAGTTCGTTCTCATCCATTGCGTTCAGCAGCGAAAGAGAGAAAAGCGTTCATCAAGGTTAGATGAGGGGTACACTCGATGCGTAAAGTGCAGCGGAGGAGGAGAGTGTCGATTGTGTTTACGGAAAAAATTGATGTGATTGGCTGAGTCATACCGGCTTATTCACCCTCAACCCTATTTCACAAGAAGGAAAAAGGCCATACTCAGTTCAAGAAAAATGGATGGCAATAGCTCGATAGCAATATTTTTCTTCGAGTGTATCTACGTACGTACAGCTACACCAGAAAACACGCCTTCGGCAGCGTAGGGGTACAAGTCGAGGACCAGAGAATTCAGGACGGGCAAGCGACAGCAAGCCCTGGTCGCTGGTGGTATCAAGAAAAGAGGGAAAAGGGTATAGCAACATGTGAGTGCGGAGGGGAAAGTGGTATATACGCGTTAAGGAAGTATGAAAACAATACAATGCCCGCAGAAAGGAAGGAGCATACGACGCTCAGAGCCGCAGATCCCGTTTCGTGTGCCTCCGCCTCTGATTCAATTGACACTGTGTCGAGAACGCGCTCTGCTGGTGATAGCTGTGTGAGGCATGAGTGGGCCACGTATGAGCTCAATATGTTTTAAAGTAGAAGGAGGGAAACATGTGTTGCTCACCATTGTTTGCTAGACCCTGAATTCGAACCTGGCACCAGCATCAGCTGCGCTTGGTGACGAAGACGCACTCGAGCCCGTTTGCCCACCTGCAGTCACAGTCGCAGGCGCCGGCACGCACGCACTCGTCGTCGCCAAGTCCTTCCTGCGCGCCGCAAACCCCGTCTACACACCCTGCGCGTCGGACACCGGCAGAGCTCCATCGAAGGTGTGCTCCTGCGCGCCGTCCGCGAAGCCGTACAAGTCGAGGTAGTAAGGGGGAGCGTGCTCGCCTTCAAACATCTGTGTGTATAGGACGTTCGTGAGACTTGGTGGAATGCGCGAGGAACAGAGAAGGGAGAGGAGGAAGAGAGATAAGACGCACACATTGTTCATCCTCTGCAGCCAGTATAACGGCTGCTTGTGCAGTTACATACATGGCGTCGTGTCCTGTTTCTTGAAGTCCGGGTCCGCTTGGCACCGACGCGGGGTGGCGATGGGCACCATGGACGTGGTGCCCGTCACATTGCAGCGGAAACCGTTCATATATACTAGAAACCAAAGGTCAGAGTCAGTTCGGCAACATACTAATGGAGCAACTCACTTTTCTCGCAGCCCACATCAGCCTACAACTCGACGAAGTCAGCAAAGTCGAATCAGCACAGAAAGAGAGAGCTCACCGAATGCACCCAAGACCACGCACAAATACACCCGCCCTCGGGACCACAGGCATCCTCTCCGGGACACTAAAGTCCGTAAACCGGTTCCAAGTACACGTTCACACTAAGAATATCGCCTGAATTCACTTTTACTGACGTCGCTCTCGTGTGTGGCCGCGTGCGCACAGCCCTTGAGGTCATCCCGACCCTACATGTGCTACTCCGTCGGTGGCGAGCCCGGGCAGCCTTAGGGGTCGTTGCCCTTCTAGACGTCACCCCGCCCGAGGACGCGGAAGTGCACACGAGCTCGGTCGTGACTTTCACGCGCGCGGGGAGCGACATGATGTGCTGCTTGGAAGCGGATAGGGAAGGTGGTTGTGCTGGATGGTGATTACGACTTGATTTGATATGAGGTACCATCGGTGGTTCCCAAGTACCTCACATCAAAGTAACAACGAGGAGGGCATAGTAGGGGACATCTCTGGAATTGCGTTGAAGTCCGATATCGATCATTGCCAGAGCGCTGGACACATCCGTTAAAATAGGCAACAGAAGTGAAATGTACTGTAGAGGCGCACCGATGTCCAGACACAAGCGTCAAGCATGACGGTAGCATAAGAAGCAGACAACACGTCGCAAAAACCCATCCTTCAGCTCTGATCGTACTTTCGCGTTCCATAGTCCCTTTGGGTCTTGAAGCCGAATCATAAGAGTCGAGAGGTCGAAGGACTCCCTTCGTTCAAGTAAAAGCGCGTTCAATGCTAACAAAATTCTGACGAAGGTAAGATAAATGGTACTGATACCAGCCGCGCGTCAAAGTAGGGGGTGTCTTGCAGCATCATGCAGACTTGAAATTGACACAAACCGACAGGCAAAGTGAACGCGTCTTCGAGCTTGGACTTCCTCAACTTCAAGTTGAACTCGAAGCTGACAAATATAGACAAACAAGCTGGCAACATAAGTCTCTTTCAGGTTTGCACTCTGTTTACTCCAAGTCTCCGACCACCAAGATTCAATTGTTGACATACAGTAGTGTTCTTTTTCATGTCTAACGATAATTAGGCCTAGTGCGTCAGATCTATTCTTCAAGTCAAACTATCTCCATACATGTACCTAACAGTTACAGATTTTACGGTGACTTCAAGTCTCTGTATTGTGGACGTAGTCCAATTGAACGAGCAGATTGATATCGTGTCTCCTCCAACCCGACCTCATCGAATCCAACATCCTGACCTTCATAGCCATCGTGTGACTCCTCGTCCGACGTATCTTCAGGTTCCTTGAGGTGTAATGCTTGAACCGAGGAAGAGATGCCGGTCTCCAGATTCTCAGCATCTTGCTCTCCATCGGAAGATCCTGACCTGTTCATAGACTCCTGCTTCACGTCCGCCGAGCCTATGTACTTTCGGGGGCGGGATCGGTAGTACAAAAGCTTTCGGGGGCGCAGAGATGTCCTGGACGAGGACACGGTTGTGTGAACATCAAGTAGTGCATTTCGCCAGTCGTCGTCTTGTACGCGACCTTCACCTCTCTCGGTAAGCTCCCTTGCGCTTCTCCCATCGAGATTTTCAACGTCCCTTCCGTTCCCGCATCCACTTCAATTCCAGGTCTTGGAGTCGGTGGGATCTGAGCATCCGGGGATGGCCCTACTCGACTCTGCTTATTGATCTTGAAGAGACGTTTCATGCACGGTCCGAGATCCCAGTCCCAGTCCATGTTCGAGCGGAGGTACTGTCCCCACTTATGTCGTGAGCAACGACGTAGCTCGTAGTATGCCCAATTTCTTCCATCAAAGTAATATCGCCACTTTTTCCAATCCGCTGGATTGCGATACAGCCCAAATCTTCGAGTTTCTCTGAATTCTTTCGTCAAACGATTCTCCGGAGCTTGTACTCTGCGAGCTCGTGCGAGTGTGCTCTCCCAGTACTTCCACCATTCGTCTCCAAAGTCGTCAAGTTCATACCAAAAAGGATCCGCATCTTTCTTGGCTTGCGAGGTAAAGTTGTTGTTTTGCGGTGCACGTCCCCTTACCTCTCTTTCGAGCTCGCTGAATGACCTTAGAAGTCGCCAAGTTCTTTGCTTTGCTGCTTCGATGAGGCTTTGTATCGGGAGAGCCTCTTCGTACCATTCTGTTTCCTCTCGATGCCTCCTGGGAAGTGCGGCCTTGTCCAAAACATTATAACAGCAAGCACGCACGGGAAACACAAGAGGCTGTCTGAAATCAAGACAGGGGTCGTAAAGTATTGTCACTTCTTCAAAGGACTGTCTTTCTTTCAGACAATTCTTACGTTTCCGGTCGGTGATTGGCTGAGGAAGGCTGTCTCAAGCGTTTTGTCTCAACAATTGACAGCCCTTGAAAGAAGGGACACCGCTTCATAGACCCTGTCACACTTTGAGACAGCCTCCGATGTTTGCTGTGACGTCTATATGACTCCGGTAGTAACAGATGCTCGGTGTCATCGTTCCTATAATAATAGGATGAATCAACGTCACTAATGTAACAAGGAAAATCGCGGTAGGATTTTACGAGTACGTACACAAGAACCAGACTGCGTAAAGCAATGTTATTCTTCACCAGATCTATATCAAATCTTCCCTGCTGAATAGCATGATGAAAGAAGCAACGATACACAACTGCGTCTACCCAACAAGCTATTGTCTGCAAGACCATATAGATATATCTGTTTGCTGTAATTCTCGCGAGATCAGCTAACTCGTGAATCGACCGAAGAATGAATATGACAGTGAAATAGACGGTCTCCAAAATGTGCATATATGCGTCACCTCGAGCGTAGATGTCTATACACGTAGATACAGCAGCTGAGCAAAATGCGCATGCTTCTCCTATTGTGTCCACAAGATATTCAAGGTCGTGAGATCTGGCGATGAGATTGATTTGGGCTGTAATGGATTAAAAGAAAAATCAAGGGCGCACCTGTATGCCTGCAACGCCAGTATGAGTCGTTGACGTAGATAATGTGCAGTTTCAGGCGAAGGCCATAGCTGCCAGATGTTTTTCCCTAAGACTGGGTCGAAGGTCTTCGGACCCGAAGGACTCAATCTTGCGATGACAACGGTTTCTTTCGCAAGCTTTACCAACAAAAGAAACCATTTCTTGTCTGGATGCGAGCAAAAGAGAGATACGGCGAGTGTTTCCAAGTGGAATATAGGCTCGATGCGAGAAACGTTGGCATAGATATCTCTACGGTATTTAGACAGGGCAATGCGAATGAGTGCTGCAAGAGCAGATGCGGATCTGTCAATTGAGTTTGACCTAGAAAGGTTGAGCGTGTTACTTCATCCGCGGGGAAACTTGAAGTACTTACTGTGTCTGCTTCACAAGACCCTTAATCCCAGCAACAACCGTCGGTCCATTCGGACTCAACAAACAGAGCGCTGAAATTGCGCCATTCAAATTCCGCGGATCATCATAATAGGGATTCAAGTATATATAATCCGCCTCGATATACTGTGCGATGCGGGCGGGATGGAGGGACGCAATCGTGAATCGCATCGCTAGCCTTTCGATCCGTCTTCCCATTGGCTGGAAGATGTACGTATCAATGAAGCGACCAGTCCCTGGCTGGTTGTCGACCGTTGCGGTTGAGGTCGAGATGATGGAGCTTCCGTCATAGTCGTCGTCATCATCGCAGGCCGTTTCAGAATGCACTTGTACAACCGCTGAAAGGTTGCGCTTTAACCCCACGTACAGTAGGTAATCCGTGTTATTCCTTTCTTGCCATGTCTCTCCAAAGACCACTCTGGATAGAATGGCTTTTGGTCTGATTTTTGGCATGGAGACTGGGCGATATCAACACTACAAGAACGGGGGGGGGGGGGGGGGGGGGGGGAGGGGGAAGGGATAAGTAGGGGTGTATGAGGACCAGCAACGACTCAAAGTCTGTTAAAAGCACGTCAACGTCACTGCAACTCGGTGGATGCGACTCAATCGGAACGCATACACTAGTAAAGACCGTAACGCCTATAGCCTGAGTCCCCGCGATCGGCTGTGCAATGAAATTCATGCTGCCGCGTCTGTATCTTATTCTCAAACTTGCTCTAGTTGATGCACAGGATGAAGAAGGCACTGCCGAGCTCGAACAAGATATCAGCACTGACAGAGAAGAAATAGAGAGCGGCTATATACTTGAAAGCGTACCTATATATAGATCGATATGTTAGAAGAATCATTCTCAACCAAAGCTCCGCCGGTAGTACGAAGAACTTTAGGGGCATCATCGACCTAGGAGGAGTTAAGTAGGCTCATAACTCGTGAACTAGTGATTAAAAACTGTCAAAAAGAGTTAAGTTGATGCTTTTGTTCACACATATAATATTGAATGCCTACTATCAAAAGAGTATTTTGCTGCCAGTGTGTAGCGGCACCATCATTCGGCGCTACCGAGACCGGTTAAACATAGTCAACGCTCAGAAGCGCCCAATCCTGTGAGTCCAAACGCGGACGCCAGTTTTGTTGACTAAATTTTGACTACACTTCCCATCTGAGCAAGCTGTTCTGAGATATCAAAGGGACGCAAGGCACTGCAACGTCAAATATCGTGGGGATACTCTGCGTAAAGGAAGCACTATTCGTCCGCCAAAATACATTGGGAGCGCTTGCGAGTGAACGAGTCATGCATTAGATGCACCTGAATCTGAGAACAGACCAGTCGAACCTGAGCACAAGAGATCTGTTAGACGAGATTGCGCCTCTGGACCCGATCAACAAAAATGACTCATCAATGTCCTTGTGGACCAATAACGAACGTTTCCCGTTCGGCGCCAACAAGGAATAACCTTTGGTTGGAACCGGCAACTTGAAGCTCGGAGCGCCTTGCCGTGCCACAGATCTCGAGGGCAAAACAGCCGTCGCTAGTGCACATACCTACAGTCCATGTACATAAGCGCTGAGTCGGACAGACGGTCGGATTGGTTTCCGATGCGTGATTTTAGGAAGATAGCCGTAGATAATGATTGATAGATTCTCTGTTATTCGAGGCTTCGAGCCGAGTAGTTGGCTGATTGGTGTTCGTAATCGTCGAGGGTTAAGACTTGCACTGGTTTGAGGAAAGCTCGTCCGGAGTCAAGACCTGTGACGCGAAGACCAAAAGGAACGCGGGAAACCTCGTGGAATCTATCTCGGTAAGTTCTAGGTTCGTGTCGACTTCTTGCCCCCTTCAGCAAAATTCGATTGCGTAGTAGAGAATGATCTCGATAAGCTGTGCTTGTGGATGTCGATTCAGGAGTCTCCGGAGATAATTAATAGGCTCGTAAGTTTATCAAGTTCCTGAGAGGCACATGCGAGTATAACAAGGGAGGAGACGTATGATTGCATGAGGAGAAAGGCTTCAACGAGCCCAGAACGACTCTGAGCAAGAATACGAATGTTCCTTTGATGCTGACTATGTAAACACTGACCAGAGTCACATCAAGATTTACTTGAGCTGATAATGTTGCACTCGCACCTCTGCATTCCCAACCAATGACTCAGAGACAGAACTACAAGTGATGCAAACTCCAGCAGGCCCCGACTCGCTAATTGGGCCATCCAGTAAGCCTAAGGTTGCCTGTTGAAGTATTGGACTCATATATCTCCTAGCTAGTTCATCATTCCCGATCACTAAGCCCATATTTCAAAGTGATTCTAATGGAGACGATTTGGTGGCAAACTTGAGAAATGTGACTCCACTGGACGGGAAGCCGGGTGCGCCATTGGCAGGTTTGCGGACCGAAAGCAGTAGATCGTAAGAGGTCATGCGAGATCCGGACCTTATTAATGTTGAGAAGGTTTACTACGCCACTGGCGGTGGTGTTTATATGTATAATGTCGGGCTCGACGCATGCGCATGCGGGAAGTAATCTGGTCTTGAGACCGGTAGGCCGGGGGAAGTTTGGCGTGTCTCGTCAAGATTAACCAAAACCAGTAAAGGGTAAGTGTGCATCAGATCTTCCGTTCCATATACAGGCGTTATACAAAAAAGAGCCCCGGTTCTGGCGGTCGCTTCAGGTGTGTGTATAGAGAGATATAGGACTCACTTGGCTTGTCCATCATACGAAAACTTTGACTCGAGTGCTTGACCTATTGTAAAGGTTCAGGGGTTGGACGGATTCATGGCAAGCGTAGCGGGGTTAGATACGGGAGAGATACTCACCACATATGTTCGATCCTTAGCAGAGTGAGACCAAGGAGAACAAGAGGAGCCCCAGAGCTCTGAAAACGACGGCCGACTCATGTCATGTTCGTCATTCAGCTTACATGGCTGTGTTCCAGCCATAGAGCGTCACTCGCAGTGGATTCGGAGCGGGACATTTCAAGTACTCGCTTTACAGAAATCTATGGGAATCTTATCAGAGATATTAACATTGATAATGTTATCTGCATTCGCACCTTGATGTCCCCAATTGTCGAGTCATAGGCGGAAATGCGAGTGTTCCGAACTGCCAGCACTAAGTGAGAGTAAGATGGTAGGAGGTCACTTTCCAGCTAGCCGCTAGCGTCAAAGTCTGCAGTTGAAGCATAAGATCCATATACGAAGCTTCTAATAGCTTTGTCCTGGATGATGGTTATTGTTGACTGAGACCTGGTTGGAAAAGAAGAGAAAGAGGCATCGTTGACCTCGTAGACAAATAAGGACAAATACGCGTGCGAACTTTGAAATTCAGGGCCTGCTACCACTCGGGACTTGTGTAGGTCGGATGAGAGACAGGCATAAACCACAGAGCTACTCGCTTATTGATGATCTCCTTGATATAATAGTGGCTACCGGGCTTGCATTTAACCTTCCTGTGCTTTCTCCATTGTAGCTAGCGCTTCTGACTCCGAGTCTTTAGATTTTATCGTCTATATTCACATACACAGGGTTACCAAAAGTGATGGTCACCCCCGTAAATCCAATGTTTTGCATTTTTCTCTACTTTAAATTGCTGTTAATACTCAAAAATATTTCCATACTATACACCATACTGTAGCATCGTGTATGAGAAATATGAGGTTGATAGCTTCTGTCAAAGAAGAAAAAAGATGATAACAAAGTTCTTGTAAAATGATTAAATTAGACAAATTCTAGACCATTATCCTCAATTTACAACAGATTTTTGTTTTTCATTCCTTCCAGAAATTTGCACGCTTTACCATTGAGATTAAAGATACCTTGTCTGATTTTACGATAATTTTTGTGTTGCTAGTTAGTAGTTTATGCCGCATATATGCAAACAAATGTCATTTTGACCAGATTTCAGTATTAATTTTCGTAAAAATCAGACATTGGCCTCCTACCTCACAACAAGTGACCTTAAAAATCCTGTAAAATCATGCATGCATGCCACTACCTATTCATTCACGTTAGAAAAGTTTCACATCTGTTGGGGCATTGGTTGTATCTCCAGCCTCTCTAAAATGTTGGAAATAGTGTGAATTTAGGCTAAATCTTCAGATTGAAGATATCTCATTGAACAAGATTGGCATCACAGAATATCTTGAAACTTCACATAGACATAGTGATCAGCATTCGTATGCTTGCCAAATTTTTGCAAGTGCAAATAATGTGTTGACAATAAGATAATGTACAAAAACATGTTTTTGAGGGGTGACCGTCACTTTTGGTAACCCTGTGTACATATCACTGATCAACAGTACTGAACGACAATAACCTTAAAATGTCTAAAGATACTGACATATTTGAAACAAAGAAAAGCTCGCAAACAATTATGCATAGTATTGCTACTATCGCAACCCCACTCCCTCCCCCTCGTATTGACCTAGTCCAGCGAGAAAATTGATATTGTGTCTTCTCCCTCCCGAGCCTCATCAACTCTAACATCATATCCAGCCTCAGGCTTCTTTCCTTCCAAATTGCCACTGAATGCCTCGACCGGGGTATCTTCTTGTGCCTCGGGCTGCGATGCATCCGAGGAATAGACACCAGATTCTCAATCTCTTGCTCTCCACCGGAAGACCCTGTGAGTTGTGTCTCCGGAGATGGGATGATTACCCGGACTAGAAGATACGGGAGCGAAAGACACATACTGCGTTTAACCATCTTACATCTTGTAAGCAACCTTCACCTCCTTCGGCAGAATCCCATGGGCTTCTTCTGCCCATATACATACTTCATGACTCTCTCGGAACCACACCCACATCAACTGCAGGGCTTGACGCTGTTGTGCTATGTGCGGCTGGGAATGGACCTTCTCGAGTCTCCTTTTCGAGTCTCCTTCTCGATGGTGAGCAGGCGGTTCATGCACGCCCCAAGATCCCAGTCCCAGTCCATGTTCGAGCGGAGGTATTGTCCCCATTTGTGTCGCAAACGGCAACGGAGCTCATAATGACCCCAGTGTCTGTCAATCAATCAACTCATATCGCCACTCTTCCCCATCCTCCGGGTCGTATTCCAACCCAAGTCTTCGAGCCACTCTGAATTCTTCCGTCAAACGATTCACAAACCACTTGCACTCCCCGCGCTCGTCTGAGTGTGCTGTTCCAGTGATTCCACCATACATCTCCAAAATTCATAAGGGAGCTCCAATTATGATCTTCAGTAATTTTCTTTGGTAAGGCAGACATGCTGGTTTGCGAAATGCACCCCCAAGCTTCTCTTTCGAGCTCGTCGAATGATCTCAGAAGACGCAGACTCCTTTCCTTTTCTGTTTCAATCAGTTCTTGAACTACTGGGTTTTTGTTGTTCCATTCTGTTGCCTCCCGATACCTCCTGGGCAAGGCTTCCGTATGGCTTAGTACCATTTGATCAAGTAAGAGTAATGATTGCGGCAGTGGCACGCATGTGGTGTCACTATACCTACACAGGAAGATGTAATTAACGTCACTGGAGTAATGGAGAGCTAATTACTGACACTTACACAAGGACCAAACTTCGGAACGCCACCTTGGCCTTCAGTATCTTCATGTCATATCCTAGATGACGAGCTCCGAGAGCATATAGACAACGCGACACAATTGCGTCAATCCAAGAAGCTAGCGTTCGTAGGACCAGATATATATGTCTGTTTGCTGTGATTATCGCGAGACTGGTCAACTCGTGGATGGAACGAAGGACAAAAATGACTGTGAAATAGACGGTCTCCAAAATGTGCAAATATGCGTCGCCTCGAGTGTGACGATCTATGCACGTAGATACGGCTTCTGCACAGACAGCACATGCTTCGCCTATAGTGTCCTCCAGGGAATCCAGACAGGATGATCTGGAGTGGATGTCATCCTGGTTTATCTAAAACTGAAAGAGAATCAAGGGCGCACCTGTATACCTTCAAAGCTCGTATGAATCTTCGTCGGAAGTGTAGAGCAGTTTCAGGAGTAGGCCATAGCTGCGAGACTACTGTCCCTAAGACTAGATCGAAGGTTTCATCGAAAGGAGGTCTTTTCACGGTAACAAGTGTTTCCCTTGCTAGCCTTACCAATAGAAGAAACCATTTATTTTCTGGTTCCAAGCAGGTACGAGACCCAGCGAGTGTTTCGAGGTGGAATACAGGCTCGATGCGAGAAACGATGACAAAAATCTCTTTACGCTGCAAAGTCAAGGACACACGAATGAGTGCTGCCAGAGCCGATGCAGATTTGTACATCGAATTGGACCTAGAATGGATTAGTGTAGTGTTCCTCTCTTCCACAAAGAAGCATGGGATACGCACTGTGTCTGCTTCACGAGTCCCTTCATTCCGGCAACAACTGTGGATCCATTTCGACCACGACAAAGAGCCTCAATGGCCTCTTTCAGAGTAAACCCATCCTTGAAACCAGGGGAGTAATTTGTATAATCTGCCTCGATATACTGTGCGATGCGGGCGGGATGGAGGGACGCGATCGTGAACCACATTGCAAGTCTCTCAATCCGCCTTCCCATTGGCTGGAACATGTAAGTGTCTATCGTTCGCCCGGTCCCCGGGAGATTATTGGCTGTCGCCGTTGTCGAGAACGAGTTGATGGAGCTGGCACTGTCATCGTTGTCGTCGCTGTCTGCTGTCATACCTGTAGAGTATATGACAACATCATTAATGTCCTCAATTCCTGGACGTTTATACAATGGCGGGGTCGTGAAGCGCTTTGCCAGTCTCTCAACTCGCCTCCCGACTGGTTGGTAGACGTATGTGTCAATAGTTCGGCCCGCTCCAGGGAGGTTACTGGCTGTTGCGGTGGTTGAGAACGAATTGATCGAGTTTGCGTCGTCGTCCTCGTTATCACCATCCTCAACGCTCCCACCGTGCTCGTGTGAATACGATTCAACTTTGTGCCCAAACTCAGCACATAAGTAGTCCGGACTATCTTGCTCTCGCCAGGACTCTCCGAGAATCACTCTGGATAGTATACTCTTCAGCTTGAATGTCGGCATGGAATCAGGGGTCTGTTGACGGTGAGGGAGTTTGGAAATAAGAAGGGCAGAGGGAGTGCAACGACGCCTTGAACTCAATTTTATATGATAGCCTGAATACGTAACCCGTCAACATATGGAAAAATGCTGATCGGGCGCGTATATTTTGGCTGTACACCCACCAGAAAGGATCATAACATGATACCTATGGCACATGCCAGTGTACAGTGAAATACCCGCATTGAATCGGCTGTGCTGAGCCGACTGGACTCGCGTCAATGCAAGATTTGAAGACTGCGATTAACGCCATACCCCAAAGGAATCATTAAATAGCCTGACGATGTCTACGGGTCGTGTACTTGTCTGCAAGAGAATTCCGTGTTTCATCACCATCATTCGGCGCCTCCGAACCTCATATCAGCATATCACCACTGCAGTACAGAGGCTCCCAGAGCTAAATGGATCCATTGCTTTTATCCGACTGAAATATCATGCACTCTGCGCAGATTTGTTACCTTCCGGCAAAGAGCTTTCAGTCCACCAAATAAATGAATGCGAGACGCAACGAATTCATATGTCATCGTATGCTCCGTGACAATAGGACCTTTTCCAACAGGTTTTCCACTATAACGCATTCCAAGTGGTGGGCTCCCGGGTGAATGGTGAATGGTCCTAGACAAGACGCGCCTGAAGCTGGGTACGGGCCGGTCGAAAACGCGATCAAGAAGACGGCACGGAATGGTAAGATGTTACGAAATCTTCAAAAGTCCCTGCATTATCGTAGGACTTGTTGCTGCCCTAGTTATAGTCAGGAATGCGAGTATCGGCAAAGCAAGTCACGGTCAAGCTGCCGGTGCTGACCAGCAAGTTTCAAGATTTCTAGTTGAAGCAATGAGCTCATCCAGCTCCTCCTTAGTTTGTTTTCTCTGGTGTACAGGCCCATAATACAGAATGATGCGAACAGAGACGGAAGTGATTCGGTGGCAGAATTGGGAGGAAAGAAGGAAAGTAAGAATTTATGGAGTCCATCGACCTCAGGCTCGTAGGCAAACAAGGGTAAATAAGTGCGGAATCTCAATTAAAGCCAACTCCGAGTCACTGGCATCCGGCGCTGTTGCCTTCAGGCTGCCACAAGACTTCCGTAGTGCCCAAGTGGGCGGATAAATAAAACCTTGGTATGCACATCAACAGTGACCACATCCTGACAATCTTCTTTCATCTCTTGGTAGTCGCCGGGCCGATCACCTCAGCTGTTTGGATTAATCCGGGCCCGTCAGCGACGCCACCCCGGATTAATCCACCAACGGATTAATCCCACCGCCGGGACATTTCGTTTCGGGACAAAAGTGGATTAATCCGGTGGCGTGTGACCGAATCAATCCTTGTGAATAAATAAAATAACGGCTTTTAACAGGTTAAAGCGGGAATCGAACTGAGACACCAACATACAACCACAATATTTTTCGAACTATAATAACCACTACACTATTTAGGAGTATACAAAAGATTACAGTAGATGATATATATAAGCGTTTTAATTTTAACTGACTTCCGACTCTCGCCAAGTAGGACATTAGAAGGCAAGAGTGGACCTGGGTATATAAGAGGAGACAAAGAGAGGAGAAACAGAGGTTTGTAGCCCAGAGACACATCCAAAGAGCGTGACAAGGAGGAAAATCAGTGTTAAATGGTGCATAGTCTTCATGGCAAACGGTGTTGTAGGCCACCCATGAGTTCCGAGTTATTGGCGTGGTCAAGGGCAGCGAAGATTTTGTTACAACAAATACTGTATAATTTCTAATAGGTCGAAGCAGATATAACCGGTAATTCTTCGGTAGCTGTTAGTGGTGTCTCGCGAGACTCCTTGATTGTCGAGTATCAACCAGCGAGAAGGGAGAGGAGACAGGATTAGAGAGACAAGAGAAATTTGCCAGTAGACTCATCTAATGGGCGTGGCACAGAAGCGAATCAATGCCATGTGGAAGACGGTCTTTAGGTCAAACAGTCTTGTCAATCACCAGAATCACGAGTGTTTGGCATGATCCAATGCTAAGCCCGGCAGCGAAGATTTGTTACAACAAATAGTGTATATCTTTTGATAGGTTGAAGCAGTGGTAACCAGCCGATCTTCGGAAATTGCGTACGGTAAGTTACCGGACCTCTTGAGTGTCGAGCATCGTCCATCAGGAGATTAGATGACGAAAGGAGACCGGGGTATATAAGAGGAGACATAGAGAGTAGTTTTGATATAGTTTGAGGTTTATAGCCAGTAGACCCATCCAAAGAGCGTGACAAAGAGGCGAATCAGTGTCAAATGGATGACGGTCTTGATGTCGATTGGTCTTGTAGACCACCAGGAATTCCGAAAGCTTGGCGAGGTCAGTGCTAAGCCCGGCAGCGAAGATTTTGTTACAACCAATAGTGTATATCTTCTAATAGGTCGAAGCAGTGATGCCAGCCGTTCCTCGGTAATTGCGTTGGTAGTTCACTTGGGTATCAAACATCGTCAAGCAGGAGATTAAGACGAGACGAGTCCAGGTATATATAAGAAGAAAAGACGGGTCGAATCAGAGCAGGAGCCAATCCAGGCTGCTTTCCAGAGCTGGAGCTATTCCAAGGTCCCAAGGTGAGGGGGAAAGGACCACAGAAGCAGAGCGAGTAGAGTGTCCTACAGAGCTATGCAAGAGTAGCAAAGAGCTGAATGTCCAGGAGTGATGGTCGACATTGCGGTCTTGCGAGAAGTCTTTGTGCGGAGAGCTGGAATCGTGAGCGCGAGAACGTGTGCGCGTAGTGGCGACCTTGACACTGACGAGACTGAGCCTAGCCTAGGTCTAGTGAGACCTTGCAGCATTAGATCTGGCCTAGATCTGCAGCTGATGAGGAAATGCCTGGCTTGGGCAGAACCCCCATCAGGACTGTGCACGGTCCTCCTGTAGACAAGGAACCACAACGTCAGTTGAACGATGATCGACCGAGAGTGGCTGAGAGGGTCGATTGACTGGGTCGCCACATAGATTCTGTTGCTAGACTCAAGACTCTTTACGACCTCAGGACGGGATGGCTCTACTCTTGATGACTTCTTTCATGCTTTGCTTTCTTGGGATATATGGATGCTGATCGCTTTTGATCACTGTTACAAAAAGTTAGGATGTCGACATGAAACAAGAGAAACGTGCACGCACGATCTCCAATAGGAGCAGCAAGTAGCAAATTTCGTGCAACACGGGACTTGACACGACGCTCGCCAGGTTCCTTGTGGAAGGTACCTGTCAAACATGAGGATGTTTGGCGCTATCCCGACAGATCGCATGTATCGTAGGTCACTGACAGACGAATGTCAGAAAGCCGAGGAACTGTCGTGGCGTAAGCAATAGCAGATGATTGACGGTGGACACAACCTCGGTTGCGTCGCTACTTGCACCAGGATTGTTGTTGACGGTCAAAAGAAGAAAATGGCAAGCTTCCTACATTAAGGGTGAGAAAGATAGTAAGCAGATAAGAGAGGAAATGCTCACGTTTTCAGAAGTCGTCTACCACTTAAGAGATTGGACTCAGGATTGGACCCAGAATGATGGATATCTGGGCGGCAACTTCCTACACTGCGTCTGAGGTTTTGGACCGCAACTGCATTACAAGAATAGAAGAAGATAAAGAAACTTACGTCTTCGGAAGGGGACTGCCGTCCAGACTAATGGTCCCAAGGCAGACACTAGCTCTGAGGTTCAGTATGTAATCGAGCATGGAAGAGAAGTGCCGCCTACAATCAATTAAAAAGCCTCTGCTACACGGCAATGTCGAGTAGACAAAGCCAACTCTATTGGACCCAGAGTGATAGATATCTGTGTGGCAACTTCCTACACTACATTTGAGAGTGAGAATGGTGTTGAGAAAAGATGGAGAAGAATATGCTTACGTCTCCGGAAGGGGACCTGCTGTCCAAGCTAATGGACCCGAGGCATACACTGAATCTGAAGTTCAGTAAGCTATCGAGCGTCTAAAAAAAGGTGCTGCCTGCGATGTAATGAAAAGCCTCTGCTATACTGACGCTGTGGAGCAGACAATGCCAACTTAATTGCCCCGTGAGTCAGCGCCCTCAAGGATCGTGATGGAGGATATGCTAGCTTGGTGGGCCGCGGGACAAAGGTGTAAATCGATAAGAGACAGATCGATGGATGGTCGTCCGGGGCGTATAAGAGACAGCACCTTTGTGCAGGAGCGTCGAAGGAGGCGAATCAATCGACGGACATTTTGAGGGCAGGTGTGCTTGACTAATGAGAACTGGGACTGATCGGGTGGTATGGATAGCGAAAACAGGTCTAGAGGGACAGGAGTACTTTCTATTCAGGCTCAGAGGTCGAATGAAGGGTACTACTAGTAGTATGTCAAGCATTCACCACTCGAGTAAAATGGCACAGAAGGTGACGAAGCAGAGAGCCTGAGCTACTAGAACGCAATGGGCGAAGAATGGTGGAAGTTGGAGTAGTTGGACAGCTGTGACAGCTGACAAGCTTGTCGTTGCGAAGTTCCTTGGAAGTAATGGGACGTGAGCAAAGAGAAAGAAGAGAAAAGAATAGTACATACCATGTCAGGTTACCCAATTGCTAGCATCCCAAGCCTTGATAAGTACTAGTACTTGGCCCAGTAGCTGGTAATGACACTGACATATGGGATTGTCCTTCGGATGACAAGTTCTTATTGGACGAATAAAGATCACCAATGGCGTTGATTTCCGCAAATATACTTACTATCCCGTTGGTCTAGGATTCATCTTTGGTTTGGTCGTATGCGGGTGTGCTGTAGAGGAACTACCAGCTCTCCAAGTGACACAGTGCACTCAGCAACTTGAAGTAGTATCTGCGTCTCGAGACGGATGTATGCGAGGTGTTCCTCATCCGTCACAGCAAAAGGATGTCCTGTCGGCGTCGGCCTGTTTAACGGTAACCCAGATGGTGATGCTCAGGCGCGCCTTGTATTTGAGCTGAGCAAGACTATCGAAGCGCGAACTGTTGGATTTAATTAGTTGGACTTAATTGTACTGGTGTGACAGCTGAACGCGTGACGTAACAAGACCCTGAAGAGCATGTGACTCAGTGACTTGGTTGGGTAGATTAATCCGTTATTCTCACGGGCTTGACGCCAACAAAGCAACGCGGTTTCCCAATTGTACTGCCTTTCGCTCTTTCCTTCCGACCACTATGTTGGTGTCTTTAATGACGACGACGACGACAACAACGACAACAACGACGACGACGACAACAACGACGACAAAAGCAATAACAACAACATCAATAACAACAACAGCAACATCAATGAGCATGGCTTCCGAGTCTGTCGTGAACACCATGCGTGGGCGCGTCAACTTCGACATCGCGTGCGGTATGTCTTACCACTCCTGCATAGCAACGTGCGCAATATTCGAGGAGCTCACGGAGATCCCCATCAGTGTCGAGCTTGTGTCTGTCTTCTTGCGCCATCCCCGATCTTCCGGGACGACATCTGTGTGTTCCTTAGCCAGGTTGGAAAGACGGCCGACATGATTCCTGTTTCGCAAGACCATGCTCGAGTCCGACTCATCCTTGGGTGCGGCATGCAATACTCAAGGGCACACTGAAGGTCAAGGAGATCAGCTACATGCACTTTGATCATATGGTGCATTCAAGGTATGTTTTAGCTTTATTTCTATTTGTAGTGTATGGATTAACCCGATGCATGGATTAATCCTGGGTGAGGGATTAATCCAATGTGCGGATTAATCCTAGGTGAGGGATTAATCCCATGTGCGGATTAATCCATGCAGTAGATACAACAAATGTATAATAGTCTAGAAAATAATACTAATCAATTCTGGATTAATCCAAGTGGGATTAATCCGGGGTGGCGTCGCTGACGGCCCCGGATTAATCCAAACAGCTGAGGTTCCTGGCCGGGCTGACTTTGACATAGTACCTCTGCTTTCAATTCCGTAGGCCGTAGCTCATTCTCTGACATCAACATCATTAACACTCATGGACAGTGCGCAACGAATTTATTGAAGTGAAAGAGGCCAACAAACGTGTCATGTTCAGAGCCTATTAGATTATTGAATCGCAAAGTCCTCCTTCAGTACGGACTTAGTCCAGCGAGCAGATTGATATAGTGTCTCCTCCCACCCGAACCTCATCTCCTCCCACATCGTATGCTTGCTCGTTGCCTTCACAGTCATCTTTGCGCTCCTCGAACACGGTAACGTCACAAGCCTCGGGTTGCCATGCATCTGAGGAAGAGGCACCTGCCTCCAGATCCTCGGTTCCTTGCTCTCCCCCAGAAGAGCCTTCCCTGTATCCCGAATGCTGTTGCACGACCGTCGGGCCCAAGATGTCTTCAGGGGAATACTCACCACTGAAATGGCTGGAGACAAGATGAAGTCCCGGGCCAGGGGTTGCGGGTAAGAACGACATATACTGCATTTTGCCATCCTCCGTCTCATAGGAAATCTGAACTTCCTTCGGCATGCCCACCTGTACTCGTCTAAACGATAGCTGAAGAGCTCCATCCGGACTTGCAGCCACTCCGATAGTCGGGCTTGAGGCTGGCGCGCCGGGCATGGCTGACGACTGTTCTGAATGACTCTCCTTGAATAGACGCTTCATGCACGTCCCGAGGTCCCAGTCCCAGTCCATATTTGAGCGAAGGTACTGTCCCCATTTGTGTCGCGAGCCACGGCGCAGCTGATAATGACCCCAGTTCCTCTCGTCATTTATCGCGCTCCATCTCAAGTCAAATGGATCGCACAACGGATCTCGTTCCAATCCAATTCTTCGAGCCTCCCTGAATTCTTCAGTTGTAAGATTCTCTGGTACTTGCACTCTTCGCGCCTTCTCTAGAGCTTTATTCCAAGCCTTCCACCACTCGTCACCAAAGTCATCGATTTCGTTCCAATAGGGATCCACATCTATCTTGGAATGTGAGGTTGGAATGCGAGTTTCCAATGGAATGCCGCAAACCTCTCTCTCAAGCTCGTTGAATGATCTAAGAAGTCGGTGCGCCCTGTGTTTCGATGCTTCAATCAATCTTTGAGCTATGAGACTATCGTCGGCGGACTGATGTCTCCTGGGCAGGTTGTGAATCACAATACGGTTGTACCCCCTGAAACGGCATTCTGGTAGTAGCACACAAGTGGTGTCATCGTAACTACAGTATGCATACAGAGCAGTCAATATCACTGGAATCATAGAGAATCTATTACAAACACTTACAAATCAACAAGACCGCGAAATAACACATTGGCATTCAGCTTATCCATATCATATCTTTGACGATCGTAATAAGCTTCTATGCAACGATAAACGATAGCGTCAATCCACGAAGCTAGTGTTTGCAGAATCATATTGATTTGTCTATTTGCAGGAATTTGCGCATAATCATCGGCTAATTCGTGGATTGACCGAAGAACGAAAATGACAGTGAAGTAGACTGTTTCCAAGATGTGCAGATATGCATTGCCTTGTGCGTAGTAATCTATGCAGGTAGACATAGCTTCTGCACAAATAGCACATGCTTCATAAATTGTATCGTCAAGAGATTCAAGACCGAAGGATCTGGAGAGAAGATCAACCCCATTTATTTCATATCAAATAATGATTATAACCGTACCTATAAACCCCCAACACCCGTATGAGCCTTTGACGCAAAGTTAGAGCAGTCTCGGGTGAAGGACAGTGACGAGCGACTTCTTCGCCTAAAACTGGATCGAATTCCCATTGTTCAGCAGGCTCTCTCAAGGCGACGAGAGTCTCCCTTGCAAGCTTTACCAAGAAAAGAAACCATTTCTTGTCTGGATGCGAGCACGCAAGAGATCCGGCGAGCGTTTCCAAGTGGAATATAGGCTCAATGCGAGAAACGCTGACATAGATATCAGCACGGTGGTAACTCAGCGACACACGGACGAGTGCTGCCAAAGCCGATGCGGATCTGTCAGTTGAAGTCGACCTAAACGAGATTAGTTTGTTTCGAAGAGAAGCATGGGCTACACACTGTGTTTGCTTCACAAGTCCCTTCATCCCAGCAACAACCGTCGGTGCATTCTCGAACTCCATGTCAAGAGTTGTAATAATGTCATTAAGTGTTGAATCATATTTGAAACCAGGAGAATAAAACGTCCCATCAGCCTCGAGATACTGAGCGATGCGGGCGGGATCGAGGGACGCGATCGTAAATCGCATTGCCAGCCTCTCGATGCGCCTTCCCATTGGCTGGAAGATATACGTGTCGAGGAAGCGACCAGTTCCGGGCTGGTCGTCGACTGTCTCCATTGTCAAGATCGTGATCATCGAATTTCCGTCGTCGTCGTCGTTCCTCCCGCGCCCAGATCCAGCACATAAGTAGTCCAGGCCATCTTCTTTCTGCATTGACCCTCCCAGAATGACTCTGGAAAGAATGCTCTTGAGCTTAGGCATTGGTGTGAGCGCCGCAGGGATAAGGTAAACTAGAAGTGGGACATGAGATTCACGGACGCCACCATATATGGATCCATCAACACACAGAAGAAGGCTGATGGGTAGCCTTGTAATGAGATTGGGCTGTGTACTTGCCTCCTATCAAAGAGTGTTCTATATTTCAGCGCCATCAATCGGCGCCTCCGAACCGTCTAAACAAATCCAAAGTTCAGAAGCGCCCAATACTGTGGGTCCGAGTGATTTCGTTCGCCGATAATAGACCATTAATTCCATCCGCCGAGTGATCTGTGCACATGCTTGTCGCGTTCCACGAATTTGATAGGTCAAAAGCACACAAAGTACCGCAACTACTGGTATATTCTGCGAAATATAATAAAAGTTGACATGTCGTCCACCAGAACGTATTCCATTGGATGCGCTCTCGATCTCGAGTGAACGAGGCACGAAAGATTCAGAAATGAAGGTTTTCCATTGGAAGCGCTCGCGAGTGGAGTGGACATCGCACCTGAACTGGGTAAGTAAGACTGGCTCGCCGGGAGCGCATTGACTGGCCACACCGGTCTTGACAGCCGCGCTGGTATATTTTCGACAGACAAAGTTTGGGCTGGTTCTCGGAGAGCTTGTCCAGAGTCTCCGACGAGGGTACCGAACGCATTCGGCAAGACAATCAGCGAAGAACATATATAGTTGTGTCAGGCTTGCTTATCTTGATTCAGGAGTGTCAGGCCGAATGAGTAAGACCCTGCGGCAGGTCAACGAGCACGTCAAGTCAGAGTTTCCCGCTTCCTGAGCGGCAACGTTGAGCACATCCAGAGGGTTGCCGTGGCTTTGCAGAGGCTTGAACGAGTACTGAAGAATAGGAGCGGGATGTTTGAAGGATACGAACAGCTGCTTGAACCCTAGTTTATCAAGCATCTGCCAGAGCCTAATCAGAGATTTATAGCTAATACTATCTGAGCTCGCACCTATGCGTTCGCAATCAACGGATTATAGATAGAAAACTGGGTTTTCCGGACCTAGTAAAGCACCGTCGGTTGACGTCGTTGTCCAGCGAGCTTCAAAATCGCCAGTTGAGGTATTTGGCTCATACAGTCCTGGATATTTTGTCTTCCTCTACGTACAAGGCCATACCCCAGAGTTCAGAATGATGCGGACGGAGGTGAGCTGGTGGAAAGAATGGGAAGAAAGAAGGCCCAGAGTAAAGATTAATAGAGCTCATCACCGCGAAGACAAACAAAGGTAAATACCCGCGCGAAAATTGAAGACCCAACTCATCCGCTGCTATAGGCTCAACAGTGCGGTACGAACATTCATAGATATCAAAGAAGCTGACAGACGTAGCATACAGAAAACATACAAGTTTATCAAACAACAAAGTCCTTTCAGTATGGACCTAGTCCAGGGAACAAATTGATATCGCATCTCCTTCTACCCGAACCTCATCGATTCTATCGTCGCCTCCTCGTCCCTTCCCTTCAAGTTTGCAGTCCTCAATGGACTTCTCAAATAGATCATCTGCACGCGCCTCGGGCTACGATGCCTCCGAAGACGGGGAGCCGTCCTTCAGGTTCTCGCCTTCTTCCTCTTCCCCGGAAGAGCCTTTCCCATGCCTCGAGTCCGACTTCGGGTAGGATTCTTCTTCGCCGAAAGACCCAACATTTGCTGTCTCGGAGCCGGGGCGACATCCTGGTTCGGGAATGCGGGAACGAACGACATGTAGTGCGTTTCACCATTTTCCGTCTCGTACGCGATTTGCACCTCCTTCGGTAAGACTCCCTGTATTTGTCCTGCCGATATCTTCCACGCCTCTCCTGGTGTTGCGCCCATGTCGATTGTTGGGCTTGCGGTCGCAGCTGGGTCTCGAGTCTGCTCGACCTTGAATAGGTGATTCATGCACGTCCCGAGGTCCCAGTCCCAGTCCATGTTCGAGCGGAAGTACTGTCCCATTTGATGTCGTGCGATCTTACAGAGGACATAATAACCCCAATACCATACATCCTGATATTCGCTTCTTTCAAGTCCGAATCCTCGAGCCTCTCTGAACTCTCTAGTTAGCCCATTGTTCGGTACCTGTGCTGTCCTCGCCTGTCTGAGTGTGTCCTCCCAGGAATCCCACAAACTCTCTCCATATTCGTAGAGCAAAAATGACAAGGAATTGGCTCTGATTTTCAATTGCGAAAAGCCGTTGACATGAGACGAGCATCCTTGAGCTTCTCTTTCAAGCTCATTGAATGAAATGAAAAGTCGCCGTGTCCTTCGTATAGAAGTGTCAACGAGGCTATGGAGAACGGGATCGTCTTCAGCCCTGTCCACTGTCGCTCGTAGCCTTCTAGGAAGCCAATCCACGTCGTAAAGTATGTTCTTGTTGGTAAGATTTAGTGATTCTGGTAGCAACGGACGCACACTAAAATAAGGCACCAGCATCAGATTTTTAAGTCTCCTCACTTTCATTGACACGTACACAAGAGCTACACTGCGAAACATCATGCATGCATGTAACATACTAATGCTGAATCCAGCCTCGCAGTTAGTAGCAAATATGCATTGAAAGACAATCATGTCAATCCAAGAAGCTAGTGTTTGCAAAACCATACTTTGTATCTTGTTCTGTGAAACCGTCGAGTAGCCCGCCAGCTCGTTGATTGATCGAATAATGAAAATGACAGTGAGATACACGGTTTCCAGAATATGCATATATGCATCACCCCGTGCTCGACGATGTATGAACGTAGATACTGCAACTGCACAGATCTCACACGCCTCGGCTAGTGTAGTGTCAAGAGCAACAAATCGGGAGGATCTGGAGTGTGCGTAATTCAAAATTTTACCGAATGAGAAGAGAGGGAAGGACACACTTGTACATGTTTAATACTCGTCTTAGCCTCCGGCGTAAATCTGAAGCTTGTCGTAATAGTGGCGTTAATTGCAAGGTCGCGCAATCATAATATGGATCGAAGACTTCTTCGACTAAATCGCCAGCATCTCTGATGGCTGTGAGAGTAGCCCGTGCAAGCTTTACTAACAAAAGGAAGAACATCTTTTCTGGGAGCGAGCAATCAAGAGACATGGCGAGCGTCTCCAGGTGGAATATAGGTTCAATGCGAGAAACATTGTCATAAACCTCTCTACGATTCACAGTCAAGGAGACACGAATGAGTGCTGCCAGAGCTAATGCGGATCTGTTAATCGAATCTGACCTAAAATGAAGAGTGTATCTTCCTCCTTCATGGAGAAGTCTGAAGTGATTTGATTTGATTTGATTTGATTTATTCCATTATAGTGACTGCAGGCCCTTTAGGGCCTATGGCGCACTTAAATACATGTAATCTACCATTTATCTATGTGTGAGGCTGGAAGAGTGAAAATTAAAGGATTAAAGAATAAAGAAGCTCTGATAGGTATGATCCGGAAAGGGTATTTTGAGTGTGGGATTCTTGTGAGGCGAAGTGTCGCTGAGAGGAAGAGGGATGCGCATATAGCTACAAAGCGGGAGGGTGGTGGTACAAGTGTTGGCTTTTGGTGTTACAATTGCGCAGGAGAGAGGGGGGCCCGTCTTGAGGGTCCGCTCTAGAGAGAATAAATAGGAGAATAATTGAGAAGAAGCGGGGAATAAAGAAAGCCTAAATCAACCCAAGGTATCGTCTTCCACCTCAGTGGTCGGGAACAGGTGGGGGAATCGACCCGAGTCTTTGATGAAGCGTAGTATGGGTCCGACCCTTGCTCCCGGGCCCAGTGCAGAACGTAAAGTGAGGGGTTTGTTGCGGAGTGACGTTCGGAGTGCACGGCGTTGGCTAGCATATTTCCGGCAGTTGAAGAGGTAGTGAGAGGCCGTTTCGGCGACCTTGCAGTTGGAACAGAGCGGAGAGTCAGAGCAGCGGATGCGGAAGAGGTGAGCGTTCAGTGGTGCGTGCCCCGTGCGTAACTGTGTGAGGATGGCGCACTCGTTCCGGCTTCGGTCTTTGTAGATAGTGCGTACCGCCCGCGAGGGGGCACTCGAGTCGACGGCCCGCAATTTCTTCGCGCTCTTGGACTTGGTCCACTCTTGTTTCCACTCGAGGGAGGCCTGATTTTTCCTAGCCGCTATGAGCGCGGCCGCGCTAGCTGGTAGGCTGTTGGCAAAATATCGGAGTCGGCCGGTTTGGTTGGCCCCGGTGTTCTGTGCTGCCATTTTGGCCTCCCCGTCGACCTGCTCATTGGCTTCCATGTCCTCGTGGCCTGGGACCCAGTGGATGGTAATGGCTAGAGTGGTTCGTTGCTGCTGAAGTCGCTGAAGTTCCGTCCAGAATATGGTGAGGAGATGTTGGCCCGGTTGTGCTCGGGGAGCCCGGATGGCGCTTATGGCGGCCTGGCAGTCGATGAATATCGATGCCCGGGTGGCACGGGGGGTGGCCCTGATGAGGTCGAGCCCGAGAATCGCACCACTCACTTCAGCTTCAAAGACCGTGTGTTCCCGAGCCGTCCCAAGGTGGAGGCGGCGCACGTCCGGGGACCAGATATGACCTGTGGGTGAAAGCGGCAGAGAAAGAGAAGAAGAGGAGGAAAGAGAAGAAGGAAAAGAGAGAGAAGAGACTTTGCTAGAGCTACAGTGAGAGTGAGCCTCGTTGAGAGAAGGAAAAGAAGAAGAAAAAGAAGAGAGAAATACGCCTTCCTGCGTCTGTGTCCCCGGTCTCCCGGTGACCCCGTCCTTGACCTCCATCCGCCTGTCCTTTGCCCCAGTTCCTGTGCCTAACTTCCCGACGTAGTCCTCGTACGAAGCCCTTGGTTTCCCCCCGAAGGCTATGGCTGCGGCCCCTACACCTCCCTTGTAACCCGACCCATCTGAGAAGATGCAGAGTGACCCTGCTGCGATTGCTGCTTCTGCTTCATCCTTGGCTGCCGCGCGGGATGTCGCTACACGGGTTGTTAGACCCGGGAACGCTGAATCCGTACCGAGTAGGGGCCTTATGGACTCTACAGACCCCCGTAGCTCCGGGAAGGCACTCATTAGCTTATGAAGGACAGAGCGGTGTCTCTTCACCGGTCGCCGGCATCGCTGCACCATGGCGTGTAGTGGGTGTTGTGGAGGTAGCGTGCACAGTCGCACTGCGGCCTTGAAAACACTGAGCTTGAGGCGAATGTGGGTGGGTAGAAGGTGCGCATGAAAGTCCGCCATGTCCGTGGCTGTGGTACTGAAGGCCCCGGTAATGAGTTTGGCGGCCCTCCTCTGCAATTTGGACATTGCCTTAGTGAGCCCTGCGTTCCCTGTCCGTCGTCCTGGGCCCTCCGAGAGGGGCTCGTACCACGTTACCAGGGCGTATTCAACCCGAGGGAGGACCATGGCCTGTATAAGTTGGCGCATATAGCCATGGGGTACCTTTAGCCTTCCCACCGCTCCCATTGTCCGGGTGCCCCGAGCAAGGACCTGTTCAATGTGAAATTTGAAGGACAGCTTCTCATCCAGTATGACCCCCAGGTACCTTGCGTGCGCCGATGGTCGGATAACATGCGAGCGGAATTGAAGGTCGAGTGCTGCTGTTGTTGCTGTTGCTGGCTTGGCCTTGTGCCCCCAAAAGTGAATCAGCTGGAACTTCTGATAATCGTACCGAGATCCGTTCGTATCCCCCCAGCAGTCCGCATCTTGGAGATACGCATTGAGTGTGAGCACATTGGTTGCGGCAGAGTTTGAGACAACTAGCTTGGCCGTATCATCAATGAAGCCCGAGGATGGGTCGGTGGGTTTTGCGGGGAGCTGCAAGAGGTCGGAATTAAAGAGGAGGTACAGTATGGGGGAGAGGGGTGAGCCTTGTGGGACGCCAATGGGGACTGGTTGAGGGGAGGAAGTGAAGTCGTCGAAGGACAGGGTGGTGGTGCGGTCGGAGAGGAAGCTTGTAATCCACGCTGTAAGGGGTGGTGGCACTCCCGCTCGTTTGAGTTTGGCTAATAGGGATGGGTGAGGCACGGTCGGGAAGGCTTGCGAATATCCATGAGTAGGAGACTGGCCACCCTGCCCGTGCGCCATGCGTCTTTCACTTTCTGGGTGATGAATAGGATGGCGTCCGTGGTGGTGCGCCCCGGTCGGCCCCCGAACTGAGTGGCCGGCAGCATCTGGTGCGCCTCCGCAATGGCCGACAGCCGTGTCGCAATGACAGATTCGAGCACCTTACCCAAGGTGTCTTCCAACGCGACAGGTCGATATGCTTTGGGTACCGTGTAATCGCTTTTTCCCGGTTTGCGAAGGGTGACTGTGCTGTACGACTTCCATGGTGTCGGGAAGTGGCCTAATTCCAGGGATGCCCGCAATATGCTAAGCAAGGCCGGTCCTAGGAATGCCTGGGCTGACTTGATAGCAATATTGGGTATGCCCGATGGCCCTGGGGCCTTGAACGGGGCCAATCTCGATATGGCTTTATCGATGTCCCTCTGGTCAAAAGGGGCCAGGGGGATGGTCCGTTCAGGCTGGGCCAAAGGCGCTGGGGGTCGGTAGCTGTTGGGCAGGGAAGGGAAGAAGGTGTCGAAGAGAACGGCGCACTTTCCGTCTGTGCTGGAAACCATGCCATTGGGGCTGGTGAGGGCGGGGACGCGGGTTGACGCACTAGGGGTATCGTCAGTGTACCGCGCCGCCGTCCACAGTTGTTCTTGCGTCAGCTGTTCCATATATTGTTTCCAGTGTGCCCGTTTCTGCTTCGTGATAGCCCCAGTGTACTTGTTACGCGCCTCTTTCATTGCTTCCCATGACGCATGCGATCTATCGGACTTGTTTATGCGTCGTTGAACCTTGCGGTACTCCTTGCGAAGGGCTGTAAGCTCGGCAGTCCACCAGCGGTTGCGATACTGGGATACTGTAGTGGTTGGGACTGCCGAGGCTAGGAGGTGTTGCAGCCCTTTCGTGTAGGAGAGTCACATAGTTGTCCAGCGAGGCCGGGGAGGGTCCTATGGCCGGTAGTGGGTTCGCCTGAAAGTAGTTATTGACAGCTTTGGCGAACGCGGCCCAGTCTGCCTCCCGGAACCTCGGTTTCGGCTTTGCGTCTACCTGGTCAGGGTATATGCTGAACTCGGCTTCCAGCCCCATATGGTCTGATGCATCTCCTCCAAATGTATGACAGTACGACAATACGGGGAGGAGACTATCTTCAGAAACAAAGAGCAAGTCCAGTGTTGACCACGTCCGATGTGCAGGAGACAGGTACGTTGGGGTGCCGGGCTCTAGGCACAGCCCCAGTCCGTGTCTCAGGATGATGTCGATCAAGGTGTCTGCTGGGTCCCTCTTGGTACGATGGGGATGAAGGGGACCCGACCACAGGGGGTCGTGTTTATTGAAGTCCCCAACTAGCATGATCGCATCTGCTGCACTTGGGCCTGTCCTCGGGTCTTGAAGGTGTGTATGCAAGGCATCAATCGTTTGAGAAGAATTAGGGGGGTTGTATACATTAAATAGAGAAATAAAAAGATGAGAAATGCGAATGCGGAGTGCCGTGATATTGGAATGGGGAATTTGGATTTGTGTGAATGAGGAGGAGGGGATGCGTTTACTGATATAAATAAAACATTTTGGCGGAGTTTCGTCGTTAGAAGGGAAAGGTAAGAGTCTGTCCCACTGACGGGGCGAGAGAGAGGGGAATCGAGCAAAAGAGGGGGGGGGTTCTTGTATACATAGGATGTCGAGAGACTTGGGGTCAGAATTATTAAGGAGAGAAATCAATACGTCGTATCTACGGTGGCAGTTAAGGGAACGAATTCTAAAGCCGTGTTGGGATAATTGTTCAATATTCATGAAGAGGAAGAAAGAAAAGAGGAGAATTGGAAGTCAATACCCGCAAAGTACACACTTTCGCCCGCTTGAGCCTCCCTCGCTCGCAGGGACTCAGTGCGTCTCGTTGGGCACTGGGGGTAAAAGGACTCATGATTGCCATTGCAGTTAACACACCTCTTCGACTCCTTGGACTGGCAGGTCTGACCGTCGTGGGGTCCGCCGCAATGAGCGCATGTCTGCTCCTTAGCCGTGCAGCTGTAGCTGAGGTGGCCCCATCGCTGACATTTGCGGCACTGGCGGGGCCCCGTAAAGTACCTCCGGGCGGAGAGCAGGAGCGACTGGACTTTGACACTCTGGTCAATTAGGTTGTCCGCCGCTTGTTGGTTGTCGAGAATGACCACCCAACTGCCTGCGCGTCGCCCCAGAGGTAGCCTGTCCTTTGGCACCAGCCATCGGATGTCCACGATGGTTCTCGGGGGAGGGTAGCAAGTGGGGGTTCTGCTCATGCAGTTCCCTTCGAGTATCCGCGCCCGTGGGGTCGTAGTACAAAGGTACCCCTTGTATTACCACTCCAAAATGCGGGACACTCACCTTTGCACCTTCGCCCAAGGCCTTCGAGCACTTTGCGGCACTCCGGACGATTGCCTTCGCATCCTCTGGGGACTTCAAGCGAACCGTGACCTTCGTGCCACTCCGGTGTGGTTGTACCCCTTGGACTTCCAACTCCCTTAACCCATCCACCCCGCTGTCCTTCAACGCCTTCTCCACCCATCCCTTCACCTCCTCTCCTGACCCCTGCGTCCTCGTCTCTGCCACGGACTGGCGAGTAATCTTGATCGTCACCTCGTCGGCACGGGTGGGTCGTTTGGGCGCTCGAACTTCCGGTGTCGATCGCGCCACTGACGCATAGGTGGTCTTCTTCGCTTCCGGTGGTGCGCTGATCTTCTCGTCAAGCGCCTGGAGACGCTCGACTATGTCCGTGTACGAGTGGGTGGAGGCGAAGATCACCAATAGGCGATCAAGCATCCTGTCCAGGGCCGTTGCCTGTTTTGCTGTGACCTTGGTGCCTCGCGACCATTTCTTGATAGCCGATATTACTTCCGGTGCCTTAAGTGAGTTGTTCGCGTCCAGGAGTTCGTGTACTTCTTCGTGAGTAAGAGATATTGATGCTTCGAAGCTATTATTTGCGCTAATGCTTTGTGCCACCCTGTCTTCTTGACTGGACATGGTGGTCGTCTCGTTGGTTTCTCAAGTCTGAAGTGCATACGAAGTCTGAAGTGCATACGTACTGTGTCTGCTTAACGAGTCCCTTCATCCCAGCAACAACCGTCGATCCACCCCGTCGCCAGCCACACAAATGAGAAATGACGTCATGTAAGTTTCTCGATTCAAAGTATGGTTCAAAATCGGTATAATACGTCTCGAGATATTGAGCGATGCGGGCTGGATGGAGGGACGAAATCGTGAATCGCATTGCCAGCCTCTCGATGCGCCTTCCCATTGGCTGGAAGATGTACGTGTCGAGGAGGCGACCAGTCCCTGGCAGGTCATTGGCCGTCGCGGTCGTCGAGAATGAAACGATGGAGCTGCCATCGCCGTCATTAATATCGTCGTCGTTTCCAATGTACGCGTGGGAATGCGACTCGGAAAGGAGGCGTCCAAATCCAAGACACAAGTAGTAGTCAATCACATCCTCTTCCTTTCTCGACTTTCCCAGCACCAGCCTGGACAAAATCTTTTTCGGCTTGAGCTTTGGAATGGAGACGAGGGGCATGAGTAGCTGAGATATGGGGGAGAGGGGCAAATAGTCAACAACGCCAGGGCTCCTTTTATAGTACGAAGACAAGGACAGCTTTGTATCGTAGAGCGCCCATATCATTCATGATTCAGGCGATCGTCTATCCTAAACTGTATACGATGTTCGGTTCATTACACAGCATAAGCCACTACCTTGGTAACACCCGGACAGCTGTCAAATACTCTACTGATTGCAGCTGGCAGTGAACCATTAAGTAAACCGTAAGACCATAGCTCCATATATCGACTGCACCGCTCTGCACCTCCCACGCTACGGTCACTTGCGGAAGATTGTTTAGTTTCATTGAAATGCAGTGAACCTGTGATTAAATCTCATGAAAAACGAAAGCACAGGTATTCGCGAAGCAGTGTATCGATATCACCAGAAGCTTGAAGCAATAGGCAAGTCGGACTCAGAACTGGAAGCCTGGCACCACCGTCGACTATGCGACTGCTCCCGGTGATGGAGACACGTTCAAACTCGAGCTCGACACATTCAACTCAAATGCATTCGAGACCGTCTGCCAAGCTTAGATCATTGGCAAGCTCGTCCTTGCCGTCGCCGTGTCCCTCCCGAGCTGCGTAAACCCTGTCTGAACGTCATGCGTGTCGCATAGATGTTTCCTGCGCGCCATCCGGGATGTTATACAGTACGGCGACATCTGCGCATGCACGATGTTAATGGGTGCCAAAGGAGAAGGGTAAAACACAAAGACGCACTTTGTTTCCATCCCGCAAAGTTCAGATTCTTGACATCCGGGTAGGCAAAACTGACAGCGCGCCTGTTACAATGCAGCGGAAAGCGATCATGCAAACTGGATTAAGGTAGATTGGACGAGATTGGACGAGCAACTGACTTTTTGCTTGTTGTCCATATCAGCCGTTATTATAAAGTCAGCAAAACTAAACAACCATGAGGCTGAAGAGAGACGACGGGAGGGTACTCACCGAATGCACCCAGAACTATACACATCCACACCGGTCCTTTGTATACCACGCAGGAACCACGAACATCGCAAGTCGATTTTGCGCACACATCACCGCAAACTCGGCCGCATTGAGCGCGCTCTAATCGCTGGCGCACAGCACTTGAGGTCATCCTGCCCCTGAATAAGTTGCACTGTCGGCAGCTAGCTGATTCACGACTCCTTACCCTCTTGCATGTCATCCTCGTCCGCGACGAGTCGCACGAGCTCGGTCGTGACTTCCCTGCTGGCGAGAAGCGCTATGAATGTGTTGGCCAGAGATCTGTAGGCAGGGCGGTTAACTGTGCTGCAGAAAGGTTAAGACTTTGGTTTGGGGTGAGGTGCTAAATTGTGTACTCACGATCCACCCTCGCTCAAATGAGGAGAAACATTTGCGAGGTAACGTAGAACCCTCACATCGATTCATTTCAGATCGCTAGACATGTTCATGCTCGCGACGAGACAATACAGAGGCGTCCTGGAGGAAGAGCCAGACAGACAACGGGGAATTGACTGTGTTGCAGAAGTTCGTCTTATAGTTCGTCGCTGTGTCAGCTCAATTAAGCCGTGAGCCTTTATGCAGTGATGTGCCTCAGATATCGATGAGTCGATGACAGAACGTTGAAGGACGACGTTGGACTCGTCCTCCCTTAGGCTGTCGAAGACAAATAAAAGCAAACAAAGCACAAAATCGGCCGGGTTGGTTATTTTTTTCCAATCGTTGTCAATCCATCGCTATACTCACAATCCAGTTGCTCACTCCCAAGTTGAACCTCTTGATAGATTTACTCCTGGATAACGAGTCTACAATACCAATGGTGACCTTATTTTGACAATTTCTGTGACCTCCGGTGTTTTATTGGGGAAATTTATGCTTTCTACTGGTCTTTACTCTTTTCGCTCCCATTCTCTGTGCACACGTCCTATACGCAGCGCAATTTAGGCATAACATCATTTTGGATACAAACAAGCATGAAAGAAAGTTGAAAGCTTCGAAACATAGGGACTTTACAGGCGAATGTATATAAATGCATGCGTCAGCACAGAATACTCGCTTCAGTATGGACCTAGTCCAGCGAGCAGATTGATATAACGTCTCCTCCCGCCCGAGCCTCGCCCGGTGCATCATCATGTGCCATTCCCTTTCCTTCGCAGCCATCGTCGCATTCCTCGATCGTAATAGTTTTACAGGCCTCGGGCTGCGATGCATACGATGAAGAGGCGCCTGCCTGCAAATCCTCTATTGCTTGCTTTGCACCGGACGAGCCTTCCCTGTATCCCGAACCCCGGGGCAAAACCGCCGGGGTAATGATGTCTTCGGGCGCGCCACTAGATCCGTTGGAGACAGTATGAGGTCCTGGGCCAGGAGTCGCGGGTACGAACGACATGTACTGCATTTTGCCATCCTCCGTCTCGTACGAAACCTGAACTTCCTTCGGCATGCCCACCTGTACTCGTCCAAACGATAGCTGAAGAGCTCCTTCCGGACTTGCGGCCACTCCGATAGTAGAGCTTGAGGCTGGTGCACTGTGTATGGCTGACGACCGTTCTGGATGACTCTCCTTGAATAGACGCTTCATGCACGTCCCGAGGTCCCAGTCCCAGTCCATATTCGAGCAGAGGTACTGTCCCCATTTGTGTCGCGAACCGCGACGGAGCTGACAATAACACCAGTTCCTCTGATCGTGGATCGCGTCCAATCTCCAGTCAAGTGGATCGCATAACGGATCTCGTTCCAGTCCAATTTGACGAGCCTCCCTGAATTCTTCAGTCAAAAGATTCTCGGGCACTTGCACTCTTCGCGCACTTTCGAGTGCTTTCTTCCAAGACTCCCACCACTCGCTTCCGAAATCATCGATAAGGCTCCATCGGGGATCCGCATCTATCTTGGAATGCGAGGTTGGGAAGTTGTTTTCCAATGAGATTCCGCAAACCTCTCTCTCAAGTTCGTTGAATGATCTCAGAAGTCGGCGAGCCCTGTGTTTCGATGCTTCAATCAATCTTTGAGATATGGGACTATCTTCGGCGGACTGATGTCTGCTAGGTATGCTGTCAATGTCCATAAGGTCGTAGCATTTAATACGACTACGGGATTCTGTTAGTAACACACATGTGGTGTCATCGTAACTACAGTAAGCATACGGGAGCAGTCAACATCACTGGAATTATAGAGAATTTATTACAAGCACGTACCAATCAGCAAGACCGTGAAATAACACATTGGCATTCAGTTTATCCATATCATATCTTCGACGATCTTCAGAAGCAATTATGCAGCGAAACACGATAGCGTCAATCCATGAAGCTAGTGTTCGTAGAACCATATAGATTGGTCTGTTTGCTGTAGTCCTTGCATAAACGGCCAACTCGTGGATTGACCGAAGGACGAAAATGACAGTGAAATAGACGGTTTCCAAGGCGTGCATATAACCGTTGCCTCGTGCGTAGACATGTATGCAGGTATACATAGCTTCTGCACAGATAGCGCATGCTTCACCTATTGTATCCTCAAGAGATTCAAGGCCGGAGAGTCTGCAGAGAAAATCGACCCCATTTACATATTTCATATCGAAAAATGATAATAAGCGCACCTATAAATCTCCAATACCTGTATGAGTCTTTGACGTAAAGTTAGAGCAGTCTCGGGTGGAGGTCGTATCTGCCAGGATTCTTTCCCTAAAACTGGATCGAATGCCAGTTGTCGGGAAGGCTCTTTTACGGCGACAAGAGTCTCCCTTGCAAGCTTTACCAGGAAAAGAAACCATTTCTTCTCTGGATGCGAGCAAGCAAGAGATCCGGCGAGCGTTTCCAGATGGAATATAGGCTCGATGCGAGAAACGCTGACATAGAGCGTACAACGGTCGTAAGCCAGCGACACACGGACGAGTGCTGCCAAAGCCGATGCGCATCTGTAGATTGAAGTCGACCTAAACGGGATTGGTTTAGCGTCGAAGAGAAGCATGAGCTACGCACTGTGTCTGCCTAACGAGTCCCTTCATCCCGGCAACAACTGTCGATCCATTCGGTTTGTTGCGACAAAAATACGCCATGGCGACACTCGGTCTCCAACGACTAGGGAGGAGATATGTATGGTCCGCCTCGATATATTGCGCGATGCGGGCGGGATCGAGGGACGCGATCGTGAAACGCATTGCCAGTCTCTCGATCCGCCTTCCCATTGGCTGGAGGACGTACGTGTCTAGTGTTCGACCAGTCCCTGGTAGGTTATCGGCCGTTGCAGTTGTCGAAAAGGAGGTGGTGGAGTTTCCGTCGTCGTTGTCGTCCCTCCCTGGGTACGCGAGCGAATGTGACTCTACCATGTAGTGCTCAAATCCAGCACATAAGTAGTCCGAGCCATCTTCTTCCTGCCTTGACTGCCCCAGAATCACTCTGGATAGAATGCTCTTGAGCTTAGGCATGTTGGCTGAGAACACGCAGGGATCAGGTATGTAGAAGAAGGGGAACATGAGGCTTCAACGCCTTCTCATATGAGCCCATCAACAGCTCATAACTGTGCGCCTAACGGAAACGATACCGGGGTGTTCATTCAGGTTGGCCCAGTAGTATTACCCACGTTGTGCTGTGCTGCAAAGTTCATCTGATATCTCATCACTATGAAACGTGCACTGACTGTACTCGTGCTGATGCTTAAGATGAAGATTGCGGGCATAACGTATAAGATGTCAGTAAATTGAAAGATCGTAACATAATGGGGTGTGTACTTGCCTCTATAGAGAAAATCATTCAGCGCCTCTGAGTTCGGTGAAAAACAGCCGAGGATCAAAAGCACCCAATTCCTTGAGTTCCAGTCTGGACTCAGGCTGCATTTAACGTCCAGAATTCGTCCATTACTCCTATCAGGCTCTTAGTCACAAGTATCTCCTCAATGTGTACACTTGTTGCCTTGCGCAAAAGTACGCAAAACAACAGAGGAATGAAGACAGCACATACCCAAAATGACATCGTAGTCTCTATGAGAATAGATCATTATCCATCAGATTGTGCACCAAAAACGTAATCCATTAGATGCGCATTTGTGGGAACGGGATATCAAAGTCCCGAGCATGATAGAAGGACTCGCTGCGGCCACTGTAGACCATATACTGTGGCAAACGTCTCCGGACTCTTTGGTTGAGACTGGCTAGCCGGGAGCACTGAGATCTCGCAGGCAAGTCAATCGTTGCTAGTGATCATTTTCCGCCCATTCATGTAACACCTGGATAGACGACTGAGTCATTTTACAGAATGTAGTCCGGGAAGGTCGTTCATGATACCAAGATAGGGAGGCGAAATGCATGATATTCTCGGCATCTCCGTCATTTGGGTACTTGACTCGAGCACTTGGCTGGAGAGCAAACATATATTTTTGAGAGACAATGTTTGCTTCCGCTCAAGGGAAGCTTGTCGGGAGTCAGGTTGCAAGATATTCCGGACCTGTGACAAGCAAACCGAAACGGACGCGGGATTCCTTGTATAAAAACCCATTTGTCAATAAGATTTGAGCTAGTGACGACTTCGTACCATCCTTAACACAGTATAAAGATGGTCAGGAGAGACTGTTCTTGAGAGATTATACCTGTGGATGTCAATTTAGGGGTCTCCTACACACGCACATCTGAAGGGAAGATATGTAGCATGTGAGAGTTCCCGCACCAAGTCTACGAGCATGTCGTGTCGAGAAACAGCCTTTCGACAAGTTACTGAGCGGTATAAACGAGTAGATCCAGGGAGGATATGAAGCTTTGCAGGAGGACAAAAGTTTGAGTGAGTACAGTACTGCTCGGAGAGCGATGTTTCAAGGGATACGGGCATTCCTACAAGAGTATCATTATATTTAGTTTACATAGTTGATATTATCTGCAAGCGGACCTCTGAGTCTCCAATTAATGAGTATTAGATAGAGCTGCAAGCGTCGGAACTCCACCTGGCGACCGTGGTTCAGGTTGATGTCGCTGTCTCGCTCGTTTCTAGTTGAATTAAAGGACTCGTGAGTTTGAACTTTCTGGCCGTATTCCAAATCTGCTATTGATGGATATGTGGTGGCACAATCAAGAAGAAAGTGGAAGGAGGTAAGTTTTAGGAGTCCGAGTCATCGACCTCATGGGCAAATAAGGTCAAATAAACGTGTGAACTTTGAAGTCCGGGCTCGTCTGATGCTGCTGCCATAAGACTTTTGCAGTGCTCAACTTGAAGCTGATGGATGGTTTACACTTGGTATGCACATCAGCGGTGAACGTATCTTGACTAATCTCATTAGTAATTGCCTGGTGCTTGACGGGATGACTTCAACATTCCTATCCTTCACTTTTGTGGTGCTTTCACTCCCACATCAACAGCATTATCGCTCATCAACGGTGCGGCACAAATTTTTATTGAAGCGAAAAAGTCCAACGAAAGTGACATGTATAGAGCTCTCAAGATTATTTAGTCGCACAGTCCCCCTTCAGTATGGACCTAGTCCAGCGAGCAAATTGATATTGCGTCTCCTCCCACCCGAACCTCAACTCCTCCCACGTCGTATGCTCGCTCGCTGCCTTCGCAGTCATCTTTGCGCTCCTCGACCTCAGAAACTTCACAGACCTCGGGCTGCGATGCATCCGATAAAGAGGCACCTGCCTCCAGATCCTCGATCTCTTGTTGTACACCGTAAGAGTCCTCTCCGTATCCTGGATCCTGATGCACGACCGTTGGTGTCAAGACGACCTCAGGGGAGGACGCGCCACTAAATCGATTGGAGATGGGACAATATCCTGGAACAGGAATTGCGAGTACGAACGACATGTACTGCATTTTGCCATCCTCCGTCTCGTAGGAAATCTGAACTTCCTTCGGCATGCCCACCTGTACTCGTCCAAACGAGAGCTGAAGAGCTCCATCCGTAATTGCAGCCACTCCGATAGTAGGGCTTGAGGCTGGCGCGCCGGGGATGGCTGACGACTGTTCTGAATGACTCTCCTTGAATAGACGCTTCATGCACGTCCCGAGGTCCCAGTCCCAGTCCATATTTGAGCGAAGGTACTGTCCCCATTTGTGTCGCGAGCCACGGCGCAGCTGATAATGACCCCAGTTCCTCTCGTCATTTATCGCGCTCCATCTCAAGTCAAATGGATCGCACAACGGATCTCGTTCCAATCCAATTCTTCGAGCCTCCCTGAATTCTTCAGTTATAAGATTCTCTGGTACTTGCACTCTTCGCGCCTTCTCTAGAGCTTTATTCCAAGCCTTCCACCACTCGTCACCAAAGTCATCGATTTCGTTCCAATAGGGATCCACATCTATCTTGGAATGTGAGGTTGGAATGCGAGTTTCCAATGAAATGCCGCAAACCTCTCTCTCAAGCTCGTTGAATGATCTAAGAAGTCGGTGCGCCCTGTGTTTCGATGCTTCAATCAATCTTTGAGCTATGAGACTATCGTCGGCGGACTGATGTCTCCTGGGCAGGTTGTGAATCACAATACGGTTGTACCCCCTGAAACGGCATTCTGGTAGTAGCACACAAGTGGTGTCATCGTAACTACAGTATGCATACAGAGCAGTCAATATCACTGGAATCATAGAGAATCTATTACAAACACTTACAAATCAACAAGACCGCGAAATAACACATTGGCATCCAGCTTATCCATATCATATCTTTGACGATCGTAATAAGCTTCTATGCAACGACAAACGATAGCGTCAATCCACGAAGCTAGTGTTTGCAGAATCATATTGATTTGTCTATTTGCAGGAATTTGCGCATAATCATCGGCTAATTCGTGGATTGACCGAAGAACGAACATGACAGTGAAGTAGACTGTTTCCAAGATGTGCAGATATGCATTGCCTTGTGCGTAGTAATCTATGCAGGTAGACATAGCTTCTGCACAAATAGCACATGCATCATATATTGTATCGTCAAGAGATTCAAGACCGAAGGATCTGGAGAGAAGATCAACCCCATTTATTTCATATCAAATAATGATTATAACCGTACCTATAAACCCCCAACACCCGTATGAGCCTTTGACGCAAAGTTAGAGCAGTCTCGGGTGAAGGACAGTGACGATCGACTTCTTCGCCTAAAACTGGATCGAATTCCCATTGTCCATCAGGCCCTCTCAAGGCGACGAGAGTCTCCCTTGCAAGCTTTACCAAGAAAAGAAACCATTTCTTGTCTGGATGCGAGCAAGCAAGAGATCCGGCGAGCGTTTCCAGGTGGAATATAGGCTCGATGCGAGAAACGCTGACATAGATATCAGCACGGCGGTAACTCAGCGACACACGGACGAGTGCTGCCAAAGCCGATGCGGATCTGTCAATTGAAGTTGACCTAAACGGGATTAGTTTTGTTTTATAGAGAAGCATGGGCTACACACTGTGTCTGCTTCACAAGTCCCTTCATCCCAGCAACAACTGTCGGTGCATTCTTCAAGTCCATGTCAAGAGTTGTAATAATGTCATTAAGTGTTGAATCATATTTGAAACTAGGAGAATAAAACGTCCCATCAGCCTCGAGATACTGAGCGATGCGGGCGGGATGGAGGGACGCGATCGTAAATCGCATTGCCAGCCTCTCGATGCGCCTTCCCATTGGCTGGAAGATATACGTGTCGAGGAAGCGACCAGTTCCGGGCTGGTCGTCGACTGTCTCCATTGTCAAGATCGTGATCATCGAATTTCCGTCGTCGTCGTCGTTCCTCTCGCGCCCAGATCCAGCACATAAGTAGTCCAGGCCATCTTCTTTCTGCATTGACCCTCCCAGAATGACTCTGGAGAGGATGCTCTTGAGCTTAGGCATTGGTGTGAGCGCCGCAGGGATTGGGTAAACTAGAAATGGGACATGAGATTCACGGACGCCATCGTATATGGATCCATCAACACACAGAAGAAGGCTGATGGGTAGCCTTGTAATGAGATTGGGCTGTGTAGTTGCCTCCTATCAAAGAGTGTTCTATATTTCAGCGCCATCAATCGGCGCCCCCGAACCGTCTAAACAAATCCAAAGTTCAGAAGCGCGCAATACTGTGAGTCCGAGTGACTTCGTTCGCCGATAATAGACCATTAATTCCATCCGCCGAGTGATCTGTGCACATGCTTGTCGCGTTCCACGAATTTGATAGGTCAAAAGCACACAAAGTACCGCAACTACTGGTATAATCTGCGAGATTGAAATAAAATGATATGTCGTCCACCAGAACATATTCCATTGGATGCGCTCTTGATCTCGAGTGAACGAGGCACGGAAGATTCAGAAATGAAGGTTTTCCATTGGATGCGCTAGCGAGTGGAGTGGACATCGCACCTGAACTGGGTATGGACCAGCCGAAGCCAGCACGAAATGCTAATTTGACGTACTGGATGTCCCGATAAGCATTGAAGGACTCGTCGTTGCCCTAGTGAGCCAAACAGCAAACACATTGCCGATCTCAAAGTAAAGCTGGGAGCAACCTTTCGGTTGGAATGTCTCGCCGGGAGCACATTGACTGGCCACACCGGTCTTGAGAGCCGTGCTGGTATATTTTCGGCAGCCAAGTTTGGGCTGGTTCGAGGAGAGCTTGTCTAGAGTCTCCGACGAGGGTACCGAAAACATTCGTCAAGACATTCAGCGAAGAACATATATAGTTGTGTCAGGTTTGCTTATCTGGATTCAGGAGTGTCAGGCCGAATGAGTAAGACCCTGCGGCAGGTCAACGAGCATGTCAAGTCAGAGTTTCCCGCTTCCTGAGTGGCAACGTTGAGCACATCCAGAGGCTTGTCGTGGCTTTGCAGAGGCTTGAACTAGTACTGAAGAATAGGAGCGGGATGCTTGAAGGACACGAACGTTTGCTTGAACCCTAATTTATCGAGCATCTGCCAGAGCCTAATCAGAGATTTATAGATAATACTATCTGAGTTCGCACCTATGCGTTCGCAATCAACGAACTATAGATAGAAAAGTGGGTTTTCCGGACCTGGCGAAGCACCGTTGGTTGACGTCGTTGTCCAGCGAGCTTCAAAATCGCCAGTTGAGGTATTGGGCTCATACAGTCCTGGGTAAATTGTCTTTCCCTGCGTACAAGCCCATACTCCAGAGTTCAGAATGATGCGGATGGAGGTAAGCTGGTGGAAAGAGTGGGAAGAAAGAAGGCCCAGAGTAAAGATTAATAGAGCTCATCACCGCGAAGACAAACAATGGTAAATACGCGCGCGAAAATTGAAGACCCAACTCATCCGCTGCTATAGGCTCAACAGTGCGGTACGAACATTCATAGATATCTAAGAAGCTGACAGACGTAACATACAGAAAACATACAAGTTTATTAAACAACAAAGTCCTTTTAGTATGGACCTAGTCCAGCGAGCAGATTGATATCGCATCTCCTTCTACCCGAACCTCATCGAATCCAACGTCGCCTCCTCGCTCCTTCCCTTTGCAGTCCTCAATGGACTTCTCAAATAGAGCATCTCCACGCGCCTCGGGCTGCGATGGCTCTGAAGACGGGGAGCCGTCCTTCAGATTCTCGCCTTCTTCCTTTTCCCCGGAAGAGCCTTTCCCATGCCTCGAGTCCGACTTCGGGTGGGATTCTTCTTCGCCGAAAGACCCAACGTTAGCTGTCTCGGGGCCGGGGCGACATCCTGTGCTGGGGAACGCGGGCAAGAACGACATGTACTGCGTTTCGCCATTTTCTGCCTTGTACGCGATTTGCACCTCTTTCGGTAAGACTCCCTGTATTTGTCCTGCCGATATCTTCCACGCCTCTCCTGGTGTTGCGCCCATGTCGATTGTTGGGCTTGCGGTCGCAGCTGGGTCTCGAGTCTGCTCGACCTTGAATAGGTGATTCATGCACGTCCCGAGGTCCCAGTCCCAGTCCAGGTTCGAGCGTAAGTACTGTCCCATTTGATGTCGCACGATCTTACGGAGGACATAACAACCCCAATGCCATACATCATGATATCCGCTTGAGTGTGCAGGTCCGAATCCTCGAGCCTCCCTGAACTCTCTAGTTAGCTCATTGTCCGGTACCTGTGCTGTCCTCGCCTGTCTGAGTGTGTACTCCCAGGAATCCCTCCAACTCTCTCCATATTCGTAGAGCAAAAATGACAAGGAATTGGCTCTGATTTTCAAATGCGAAAAGCCGTTGACATGAAACGAGCATCCTTGAGCTTCTCTTTCAAGCTCGTTGAATGAAATGAATAGTCGCCGTGTCCTTCGTATAGATGTGTCAACGAGGCCATTGAGAACGGGATGATCCTTATCCCTGTCTGCTGTCGCTCGTTGCTTCCTGGGAATCCAGGTCATGGGAAATAGTGTATTCACTTCCATAAGCTTCAATGATTCTGGTAACAATGGACGTGCCCTGAGATGAGACGTCATCATCAGATCAAGTCTACGTATTTCATGAATACATACGTACACAAGAACTAAACTGCGAAACATGAAGCCTGCTTGAAGTGCAATGATGTTGAAAAAACGCTTATTGCACTGAGTAGCATATATGCATTGATACACAATCATGTCAATCCAAAACGCTAGCGTTCGCAAAACCATACTTTGTATCTTGTTTTGTGAAACCGTCGAGTAGCCCGCCAGCTCGTTGATTGATCGAAGAATGAAAATGACAGTGAGATACACGGTTTCCAGAATATGCATATATGCATCACCCCGTGCTCGACGATGTATACACGTGGATACTGTAACTGCACAGATATCGCACGCCTCTTCCAGCACAGTGTCAAGAGCAGCATATCCGGAGATTCTGGAGTGCACAAAGTTCAATATTTTGTCAAATGAGAAGAGGGGGAGGAACACACCTGTACATATCTAATACCCTTCTTAGTCTCCGGCGTAAGTCTGAAGCTTGTCGTAACCGTGGCGTTAAATGTAAGTACATGCAATCATAGAATGGATCGAAGACAGCTTTAAAGAAAACGCCAGGATATCTGATGGCTTTGAGATTAGCCCGTGCAAGCTTTACTAACAAAACGAAGAATATCCTTTCTGGGTGCGAGCAATCAAGAGACATGGCGAGCGTCTCCAGGTGGAATATAGGTTCAATGCGAGAAACATTGTCATAGACCTCTCTACGATCGACGGACAAGGACACACGTATGAGTGCTGCCAGAGCTAATGCGGATCTGTTAATTGAATTTGACCTAAAATGAAGAGTGTATCATCTTTCTTCATGGAGAAGTCCGAAGTACGTACTGCGTCTGCTTCACGAGGCCCTTCATCCCAGCAACAGCCGTCGATCCACTACGACGCACGTCACAAATATGAGCAATGGCATCATGCAAGTTCCCCGATTGAAAGTATGGTTCAAAATCGGTAAAATCCGTCTCGAGATATTGAGCGATGCGGGCTGGATGGAGGGAGGCGATCGTGAATCGCATTGCCAGTCTCTCGATGCGCCTTCCCATTGGCTGGAAGATGTACGTGTCGAGGAGGCGACCAGTTCCGGGCAGGTCATTGGCCGTCGCGGTCGTCGAGAATGAAACGATGGAGCTGCCATCGCCGTCATTAATATCGTCGTCGTTTCCAATGTACGCGTGGGAACCCGGCTCGAGAAGGAGGCGTCCAAATCCAAGACACAAGTAATGCATTTCATCCTCTTTCTCTCTCGACTCTCCCAGCACCAGCCTGGACAAAATCTTTTTCGGCTTGAGCTTTGGAATGGAGACGAGGGGCATGAGTAGCTGAGGTACTATAGGGGAGAGGGGCAAAATTGTCAACAACGCCAAGGCTCCTTTTAACAAGGACAACTTTGTATCGTAGAGCGCCCATATCATTCATTCAGGCGATCTAGATTGTATACGATGTTCGGTTCATTACACAGCATAAGCCACCGCCTTGGTAACACCCGGACAGCTGTCAAATACTCTACTGATTGCAGCTGGCAGTGAACCATTGAGTAAACCGCAAGACCATAGCTCCATATATCGACTGCACCGCTCTGCACCTCCCACGCTACGATGACTCGCGGAAGATTGTTTAGTTTCATTGAAATGCAGTGAACCTGTGATTAAATCACTCATGAGAAACGAAAGCACAGGTATCCGCAAAGCAGTGTATCAATATCACCAGAACCTTGAAGCGATAGACAAGTCGGACTCAGAACTGGAAGCCTGGTACCACCGTCGACCATGCGACCGCTCCCGGTCTCGGTGATGGAGACGCGTTCAAACTCGAGCTCGACACATTCAACGCAACTGCACTCGAGACCGTCTGCCAAGCCAAGATCATTGGCAAGCTCGTACTCGCCGTCGCAGTGTCCCTCCCAAGCTGCGTAAACCCTGCCTGAAAGCCATGCGCGTTGAACACAGCCGGGATGTAGTACAGTACGGCGTGACGTATTCGCCTTCGAACATCTGTGCATGCAGGACGTTCAAGTTAATGGGTGCGAAAAGGAGAAGGGTAAAACACAAAGACGCACTTTGTTTCCATTCCGCAAAGTTCAGATTCTTGATATCCGGGTCGGCATATCTGACAGCGCGCCTGTCACGATGCAGCGGAAAGCGACCATGTAAACTGGATTAAGGTAAATTGGACGAGATTGGACGAGCAACTACGTTTTTGCTCGCTGTCCGTATCAGCCTTTAGTAATAAAGTCAACAAAATTGAATAAGCATGAGGCTGAAGAGAGACGACGGGAGGGTTCTCACCGAATGCAGCCGGAACTATACACATCCACACCGGTCCTTTGTATACCACGCAGGAACCACGAACATCGCAAGTAGATTTCGCACACACACCACCGCAAACTCGGCCGCATTGAGCGCGCTCTAATCGCTAGCGCACAGCACTTGAGTCTTGAGGTCGTCCTGCCCCTGAATAAGTTGCACTGTCGGCAGCTAGTTGATTCACGACCCCTTACCCTCTTGCATGTCATCCTCGTCCGCGACGAGTCGCACGAGCTCGGTCGTGACTTCCCTGCTGGAGAGAAGCGCTGTGAATGTGTTGGCCAGAGATCTGTAGGCGGGGCGGTTAACTGTGCTGCAGAAAGGTTAAGACATAGTTCGGGGTGAGGTGCTAAGTTGTGTACTCACGATCCACCCTCGCTCAAATGAGGTGAAACATTTGCGAGGTAGCGTAGAACCCTCACATCGATTCATTTCAGATCACTAGACATGTTCGAGCTCGCCGACGAGAAAATACGGAGTCGAAGAGCCAGCCAGATATTAGGAAATAGGCTGTGTATCCGAACTTTGTCTTATATTTCGTCGCTGTGCCAGCTCAATTAAGCCATGAGCCTTTATGCAGTGATGTGCCTCAGATATTCCCTTACTCCCCTGGGAGTATGGGCACTAGTGTCCTCAAATGTCAGGTCAGGTCAGGTCAGTGTTACTTTTCACCTGACCTCGACCTGACCAGGTCAGAGATTTCCCAAAAATCCCTGACCTTGACCTTGACCTGGTCCGGCCTTGACCTTCAGGCCGGGTCAGGTCAGGTCAGAGGTCAACCTAAGTCGGCCTACTCCTGACCTTGATGTAATGAAGCTAATATAATTTTAGTATGAGAAAGTTATAAGAGGTTCACAAAGCTTACTACTTCCATTTGGGAAATCCGAGTTTTATGAAATAACTTGAAGAAGCAAGTTAGGAAGCATATAGGTAAAAAAAAGGTGCTATTAATATAGAGTTATAGTGGCCGAAACAGGAAGTGGTAGCCATAATAGGTAATACTTAGGTTACCAGGTCGACTTAAGTTGGCACAGGTCGACACAGGTCAAGGGTTTTCATGGCTGCCCTGACCTGTGACCTGACCTACCGGTGGCCTGGCCTGACCCGGCCTATTACGTACTTGACCTACAGGTCAGGTCAGCGGTCGACCTAGGTCAAAGTAGGTCTGACCTGACCCACTGAGGACACTAATGGGCACTCCCCGAGCACAATTGCGTGAGAACTTCCAACTTTTACCTGTGCGAAAGTTGCCTGTCAATTGTGCGAAAGTTGACACCGTGCGAATTTCGCCGGCACTGACTTGCCAGCCTGAGTGTGCGTCTGTTGCCGCTTCTTTGCAACGAAAAGTTACATGATGGTGCATTGTTTCGTGGCATGAAGGTTTCCAAGCGAGAACGCAAAGAACTTGAGTACGAGGAACAAGTCTTTCGGAGGCCGTGCTCTATCAGCAACACGAAGAAGCAAAGGATAAGTATAATCTGTTTGTTACTGACATCGACCAGCAAGAGGCGGCGCAGACCTTCCGAACCGGCGCTCCAGACAAGGAGCAACCTGTCATCGATTCCGAGTGGCTAGACAATCCAGCTCTCTGTCGGACACAATGGGTGCGGAAGCAAATCTTACAACTGCAAAGCGCCTGCTAGGGCAGCAGATCAAAGAGGCAGAAAAGCACACTTGAGCTATTGACAACACGCGGATGAGTCTGTCAATCTGTCAGTCCCGCTATTGACCACTGGAGGTGGTTTGAAAATTCCCCATGCTCATTGTCGTTAAAGGAACGGATGAGCTGACACAACTCCCTCAGTACCTTCACGAGGCTTGTTAAACAGTGAATGGGATGAATGTCGGGTGCACGCTGCCGCATCGCTGCAATGAGTGTTGCAGCACATGTTGCAGAGGAAGTAGGCACCTACGAGGGCTATGAGATTCAATATGCAATCATTTTTGAGGATTGTACAAGTGACAAGACCGTGATCAAATATATGAACTTGAAGTATGGCATTCTTCTTCGAGAGTCCTTCATGGTGCCGGTTCTCGTGAGTTGCTCTGCCTTGATTATTGACGAGGCTCATGAGCGAACATTAAGTACAAATATCTTATTTTGCTGCATTCAATGCATTCCAATATACCCATGCTTTACACAGTCATTATTGATTTCATTCTCAATCACCCTGTCGACTCTCAACATCAAGAGGGAGTAAGGGATTTGCTGGCGGTGCTCGGCCTGTTTCTAGTCGATGAGTCGATGACAGAACGTAGAAGGTTGGACTCGTCCTTCAAGACCCGGCACCAAGAATTTGCCATGCAAAGTGTCGTCGAAGACAAATAAAAGCAAACAAAGCACAAAATCGGCCGGGTTGATTTTTTCAATCGTTGTCAATCCATTGCTATACTCACAAGCCAGTTGCTCACTCCCAAGTTAAACCTCTTGATAGATTTACTCCTGGATAGCGAGTCTACAATACCAATGGTGACCTTATTTTGACAATTTCTGTGACCTCCTCCGGTGTTTTATTGGGGAAATTTATGCTTACTACTGGTCTTATCTCTCCGATTGTCTGTGCCCACAAGCTATACGCAGCGCGATTAAAGTATAACATCACTTCGGATTTATGAAAGCACGAAAGGAAGCTGAGAACTTCGAAACGTAGAGACCTGACAAGCGATTGTTCATAAGTTCATGTGTCAGAACAGAATACTCCCTTCAGCATGGACCTAGTCCAGCGAGCAAATTGATATAACGTCTCCTCCCGCCCGAGCCTCGACTGATACACCATCATATGTCGTCTCCTCTCCTTCGAAGCCATCGTCGCATTCCTCGATCGTAATAGTTTTACAGGCCTCGGGCTGCGATGCATACGATGAAGAGGCGCCTGCCTCCAAATCCTCTATCGCTTGCTTTGCACCGGACGAGCCTTCCCTGTATCCCGAACCCCGGGGCAAAACCGCCGGGGTAATGATGTCTTCGGGCGCGCCACTAGATCCGTTGGAGACAGTATGAGGTCCCGGGCCAGGAGTCGCGGGTACGAACGACATGTACTGCATTTTGCCATCCTCCGTCTCGTACGAAACCTGAACTTCCTTCGGCATGCCCACCTGTACTCGTCCAAACGATAGCTGAAGAGCTCCTTCCGGACTTGCGGCCACTCCGATAGTAGAGCTTGAGGCTGGTGCACTGTGTATGGCTGACGACTGTTCTGGATGACTCTCCTTGAATAGACGCTTCATGCACGTCCCGAGGTCCCAGTCCCAGTCCATATTCGAGCAGAGGTACTGTCCCCATTTGTGTCGCGAACCGCGACGGAGCTGATAATAACACCAGTTCCTCTGATCGTGGATCGCGTCCAATCTCCAGTCAAGTGGATCGCATAACGGATCTCGTTCCAATCCGATTCTTCGAGCCTCCCTGAATTCTTCAGTCATAAAAGTCTCCGGGACTTGCACTCTTCGTGCCCTTTCGAGTGCTTTCTTCCAAGGCTCCCACCACTCATCTCCGAAAACATCGATAGAAAGCCAATGGGGATCCGCATCTATCTTAGAATGCGAGGCCGGGATAATACTTTCCAGTGAAATACCGTAAACCTCCCTCTCAAGCTCGTTAAATGACCTTAAAAGTCGTTGAGTCCTGTGTATTGATGCTTTAAGCAATCCTTGGGCCATGGGATTATCGTCGGCGGACTTTCCTGTCTCCCGATGCCTCCGAGGAAGACTTTCCATGCACAAGAAGTTATAGCGTTGGAGACGCAATTGTGGCAGCTCACATGTGGTGTCGCCGTGCCTATATATACATGCAAGAGTAATTAATATCGCGGTATTGACAGAGAATCTATAATTGCCACGTACACAAAAGCCAAGCTGCGAAATAACATCTTCGCCTTCAGTTTCTCCATATCATATCTCTGACAATCGTAATTTGAAACGAACAGCCAACGGTACACGATTGCGTCAATCCACGAGACTAGTGTTCGTAGTACCATGTAGATTTGTCTGTTTGTTGAGATTCTCGCATAATCGGCTAATTCGTGAATTGACCGAAGAACGAAAATGATAGTATAATAGACGGTTTCCAAGATGTGCACATATGCGTCGCCTCGTGCGTAGTGCTCTATGCAGGTAGATATGGCTTCTACGCAAATAGCACATGCTTCACCTATCGTATCCTCAAGAGAATCAAGGCCGTAGGATCTGGAGAAGAGATCGCCCTGATTTATCACATACCGAAAAGATGAGTATATGCGTACCTATAAGCCCGCAATGCCCGCACGAGTCTTTGACGTAGCCTTTGAGCAGTCTTGGGTGAAGGCCGTAACTGCCGGATTTCTTTCCCTAAAACTGGATCGCATGCTAGCTGATACGAAGGCTTTTTTACGGCAATGAGAGTTTCCCTTGCAAGCTTTACCAAGAAAAGAAACCACTTCTTCTCTGGATGCGAGGAAGCAAGAGATCCGGCAAGCGTTTCGAGGTGGAATATAGGCTGGATGCGAGAAACGCTGACATAGAACCCACTACGGCTGTATGTCAAGGACACACGAATGAGTGCGGCTAGTGCTGATGCGGATCTCTTTATTGAAGCTGACCTAAAGTGAGACGTTAGTGTCTTTCTTTCTTTCTTGGAGAAGTTGAGGTGCGCACTGGGTCTGCTTCACGAGACCCTTCAACCCGGCAACAACCGTCGACCCATTTCTGTGCAGTGACGACATGGAGACGCAATGACGTCACTCAGCCTGAGTGTCCTCTGATCTCCAAAATAAGGTGAAAAACTAGTGAAATCAGCCTCGATATACTGCGCGATGCGGGTAGGGTCGAGGGACGCGATCGTGATTCGCATTGCGAATCTCTCAACATGCCTTCCCATTGGCTGGAAGATGTATGTGTCGACCGTTCGACCGGTTCCTGTCAGGTTATCAGCCGTTGCGGTTGTCGAAAAGGAGGAAACGGAGTTGCTGTCTTCGTCGTCATCTCTCCCTGGGTACGTGAGGGAAGGAGACTCTTTCACGTGATGCTCAAACCTAGTACATAAGTAGTCTAGGCCATCTTCTTTCTGCCTCGACTCCCCCAGAATCACTCTGGATAAAATGTTCTTGAACTTAGGCATAGTGGCTAAGAACACGCAGGGATCAGGTATGTAGAAGAAGGGGAACATAAGCCTTCAACGCCTTCTCATATGAACCCATCAACGACTCATAACTGTGCGCCTAACGGAAGGGATACCGGGATACCCATTCAAGTAGGCCTAGGAGTATTACCCACGCTGTGCTGTGCTGCAAAGTTCATCTGATCTTTCATCACTATAAAGCGTGCACTGACTGTACTCGTGCTAATGCTTAAGATAAAGAATGCGGGAATAACGTATAAGATGACAGTAAATTGAAAGATCATAACATAATGGGGTGTGTACTTGCCTCGATAGAGTAAATCATTCAGCGCCTCTGAGTTTGGTGAAACGCAGCCGAGAATCAGAAGCGCCCAATTCCTTGAGTTCCAGTCTGGACTCAGGCTGCAATTGCCGTCCGGAGTTCGTCCATTACCCTCAATGTGTACACTGGTTGCCTAGCGCAAAAGTACGCAAAACAACAGAGGAATGAAGACAGCACATACCCAAAATGACATCGTAGTCTCTATGAGAATAAATCATTATCCATCAGATTGTGCGCCAAAAACTCAAAACATTAGATGCGCATTCGCGGGAACGGCATACCAAAGTCCCGAGCATGATAGAAGGACTCGCTGCTGCCACTGTAGACCATATACTGTGGCAAACGTCTCCGGACTCTTTGGTTGAGACTGGCTAGCCGGGAGCACTGAGATCTCGCAGGCATGTCAATCATTGCTAGTGATCATCTTCCGCCCATTCATGTAACACCTGGATAGACGTGTTGCGCGGAAAACGCCACTCGCCTAGCGCCCGCAGTGGGTCATGGCGCTCTACTCACCTGTAGTAGCTGTAAACCTGCTAAGGTGCTTGAAGAGAGATGGTAGTGGTGCGAGTGTAAGAGTAGTGGCTTCGTTGTTCTACTTAGAGCTACGTACAGGGGGTTTATATACTGTACATGAAGTAAATAAGTGTAAACTATACAGTGCATTAGTAATGCAACAGATAACAATGGATGTTACTAGAATGTTCCAATAGTATGAGTAATCATGTCATATGATCTACTAGAACCTTCTACGAGTTCAACAAGACGGCTGAGTCGTTTTTCAAAATGTAGTCCGGGAAGGTCGTGATATTCTCGGCATCTCCGTCATTTGGGTACCGGCCTGACGAAAAGGCCGCCTACAAGTGCCGCCGCTGCCGCATGCAGCCGCCTACAAGTATTGCCGCTGCCGCATGCAAGACTGCAGACATGGAACCAATGATAAATAAGATAAAATACTGTAGAAATTAATGAAGTCATTGCATGTGCCACAGCTGTCAAAACTGCCGCATGCAGTGCCGCCTACCTGTCAAAACTACCGCATGCAGTGCCGCCTACCTGTCAAAACTGCCGCATGCAAACCCTGGCACAGCCACTGAAGTGCCGCATACACTGCCGCATACTGTCAGGAATCCGCCTCAGGTTATTTTATTTCTTTTATTTTTCCTTGATTTTCTTTTACAATCATACTCCGAGTCGGATCCCCGACATGTCCGGTCCGAAACCGGACTTTCTTTGACTCCGATTCTCTTCCTTTTTGCATAGATTACTTGCCTGTATGTTTGCAGGCCACTAGGACAAGTGCCCTGCAAACAATTCTCCTTTCTTTCTTTCTTCCGCCACTCCGACTCGAACCTCCGCTCTACCGATGCGGGACCCCGACTAGAGCGGGACCCCGAACTCCGACTTACGTCAGCGGTATAGGTCGGACCTAGTCGGATCAGGGTCCAGTGGCTTGGTACTGTATAGTTTTTACCTTTGTTCATCAAAACCGCGGATCCCCCTGCGAAGCACTCCACTTTTGGCCTCTTGTAAAGTGCTTCTCAGGTGATGTGTTTATCTTTAGCTCTGATGTGTAGAATAGCTTAATTGACTTGTAAAGTGCTTCTCAGAGTGAGAACCACCGCTAATAGCGTCCGATCGTCGTCCGTGTCCGATTCAGGGTCTCGAAAGCGAAGGAACCACTCTAGGTCGTAACATTAGGCCAAAAGTTTGTTCTTTCGACGCCCTGCGATTGCACCGACCGATTTTAGATCCCTCTGAATGGGAAGATTCGGACAAGAAGACTCCGACGAAGATATGACCGACCCGATCAACCCCGCGCAAGCAGCGCCCGCGCCAGGCGCTGCTCCGACTCCGACTCCGGGCGCTGCTCCTGCCCAGGCCGCCCCACCGCCCCAGCAGAGCGGAGACCTCCCCCCAGACATCCTCCAGGCTATCAATGATGCCACCCGACCTCTCCAGTCACACCTGCAGGAGGTGACCGCCGAAAACCAGCGCCTCCACGACTTCATGAACCTGTTTGTCCGAAATGCGCAGGAAGGCGCGACCTGCACTCCCAAGGGTCCGAAGGTCGGTGCCCCGCCCGCATTCTATGGGCGTACGCCGAAAGATAAGGAGGCAGAGAGTATCAGCTTCGAGGAGTGGTCGCAGAAGGTCCGACTTTATGTCCAGATGCGCCCCCAGGAGTTTGTAGGTGGTCCGACGATGACCTGTCTATGGGCCGCTTCGCTACTCCGCGGGCCCGCTGAACAGTGGGCTCGTCCGCACACAACTGCCGCCCTCAAGGGCACCGAAGTCCCCGCTCTCATGACCGACTTGAACCTCTTCCTGGAGTCCCTCCAGTCCGCGTTCGGACGTCCGAACATCAAGCGCCACGCCGGACAGGAGCTTATGAAACTGCGCCAGGGCAAGGACACGGTGTCGGAGTATGCGGCGAAGTTTCGTGCGTTGATGGTGGAGGCGGAGGTGGACTGGGGAATGGATGGGAAGATGCTGGTGTTTGAGACCGGACTCAGCAGCCAGTTCCGCTACGATCTGGCGAGTAAGGAGATCCCGGAGACGAAGAGCTTCGACCATTGGGTCCGACTTCTTTGCGAATACGATGAGGACTTGCGTGCACGTCGGACTGGCTTCAAGCAGTACAACTGGAGTCCGAACTGGGGCTCCCGCTCGCAGACACACCACTCCGCTTCGCGCGGACCTACACGGGACCCCGACGCGATGGACATCGATCGCTTGAGCACTGAGGAGATGATGCGCCGCGGACTTTGCTTTCAGTGCGGTGAGCATGGACATCTGGCTCGAGACTGTCCGCAGCGGAGCAAGAGATCAAATGTCCGATTGAAGGTGGCTTCACAGACCGCCGCCTCGTTGTCCACCGCTCCGCCCGCCGCCTCTGCGCCCGCCGCCGCTTCCAAGACACCGACGGCAACCCTCGAGGAAGTCCGCAACGAGACTCCGACCGTGAATGCCGCTCGCACTCCGACCGTTGACGAGATCGCCAAAGCGGTCGCAGCTGCTCTCAAGAGTCAGGGTTTTTGAGTGGGTCTAGGCGCGCGGTCGTTCCGCCAAAGACCCCGAACCGATTTTCGCTGTTAGATGATGATGTATCCGATCCCTCTGTGTACCATCGTACTTTGCTAATACACAAGAGTTTGCGTCGATTCATCCATGTCCCAGTGAGAATAAGTGACGGCCGAAAGATTTTGAGCATGAGAGCGCTGCTAGACTGTGGTGCATTTTCGGTGATCATCAACCAGAAGTTGGTGCGGAAGTTCGGACTACGTACTCGTCCTCTCGACCGACCAATCAAGGTGTACAACGCCGACGATTCGCTGAACCAGAGTGGTCCGATTACAGACCAAGTCCGACTTACTCTGGAGATCGGTGGACACAAAGAAGAAGTCGATGCCACAGTGGCAAACATCGGAGACTATCCGTTGATCATTGGGATAGATTGGCTACACCACCATAACCCGGAGATTGATTGGAATGACGAGACCATCAGCTTTACGCGATGTCCGAACGAATGCCGCCCCGTCGAAGCGGCAAGAGTCGTAGAAGCCGGACAACCGCTACCCCGCGCCGTTTGCAAGTTGCGGGCCGCGCGGTGCAAGAACAGTCGACAGATGCGACCGCGACCGCAGCCCCATGCGAGAGTCTGCGTTGCGGAAGTCGGCGATGATTCAGATGAGTCGGACAGTGAGTCTGACGACCTTGCGAAGATTCCCCCCGGATTTCGGTACTCCGAAACGTACATGGACATCTACCATGATGCGGAGCAGTTCTATGTGGCGGACGATCCGGACTTTGTGCATAAAGTTGCGGCCTCGTATACCTGGTCGCAAGCGATTGCGGAGAAGTCGGCAGTGAAGGAGGGTGACAAGTCCTTCGAGGAGATGGTCCCCCCGCAGTACCGCGAGTTTGCGAAGGTGTTTTCGAAGTCAGAGGCCGAACGGTTGCCCGAGAGGAAGCCGTTTGACCATGCGATCGACCTGGAGCCCGGAAAGACCCCTTCGTACAGCAAGATCTATCCTATGGCACCGGCGGAGCGGGCAGCCTTGAAGGAGTTCATTGAGGAGAACCTTCGAAAGGGTTACATCCGACCGTCGAAGTCCCCCGCCGCTGCTCCGGTCTTCTTCATCAAAAAGAAGGACGGATCGCTTCGGATGGTCGTCGACTACCGAAAACTCAATGAAATCACCGTCAAAAATCGGTACCCGCTTCCCCTGACCACCGAGCTCATCGATTCCTTGAAGAAGGCCCGCGTTTTCACGAAGCTTGACTTGCGGGCCGGATACAACAATATCCGCATCAAGGAAGGCGACGAGTGGAAGGCCGCTTTTCGGACTCAGGAGGGCCACTTCGAACCGACCGTTATGACTTTCGGACTTACGAACGCACCCGCTACGTTCCAGCGGATGATGAACGAGCTCTTCAAGGACATGCTGGATGTTATTGTCATTATCTATCTCGATGACATCTGCATTTTTTCGGAGAACGAGTCGGAGCACGAGGAACACGTTAAGGAGGTACTCCGACGTTTGGAAAAGTACGACCTGTTCTGTAAGCCCGAAAAGTGCGAGTTCCACAAGGACTCCATCGAGTACTTGGGTATGATCATTGGCTCGGGGATTATCTCGATGGATCCGAAGAAGGTCGAAGCGGTGGCCGACTGGCCGACTCCGGCAAAGGTGAAGGACATTCAGGCTTTCTTGGGGTTCGCAAACTTCTACCGACGTTTTATCAAGGACTTCTCGAAGCTGGCGGTTCCCATGACCGAATTGTTGCGGAAGGATGTCCAGTGGCGCTGGACCACCCGCCAGCAAGAGTCCTTCGATGCTCTGAAGAAGAAGTTTGCGGAGGCACCGGTCCTCGCGATGCCCGACCTAGAGAAACCCTTCATCCTCGAATGCGATGCTTCGGACTTCGCGACCGGAGCGGTACTTTCGCAGATCGGACCAGATGGTGACATTCACCCAGTGGCCTACTATTCGAAGTCCCTGGGCGATGCGGAGAGGAACTATGAGATCCACGACAAGGAGCTTCTAGCCATCGTCCGAGCCTTGGACGAGTGGCGGCACTATCTCGAAGGAAGTCCGCACAAAATTGATATTGTGTCGGACCACCGAAACCTGCTCTTCTTCGCGGAAGCCCGAAACCTTACGAGACGCCAGGCCCGCTGGAGCTTGTTCCTTAGCCGTTTTGACTTTCTGATCCGTCACCGTCCCGGACGACTCGGTGGAAAGCCGGATGCTTTGTCCAGGCGCGAAGATCTTCGTCCTGACGGACCGGACAATACGAACAAGGTCCTTCTGGACACGAACCGCTTCTACATGTTGGCAATGCGACGAGGGATGGTCCGGGCAGAGGGGGATACGGAGTTGTTGCGGAGGATTCGGGAGTCCGAGAGGTTTGACGAGGAATTGGTCGAGGCGATTGAGAAGGTGAAGGAAGGGGCTCCGCGCGCGCTGGCGAACGATCTGGAGGAGTGGAACACGGAGGATGGGCTGCTGCTGTACCGGGGTAAGGTCTATGTGCCGAAGGACGAGGAGATCCGCCGCGATATCGTCAAATTACACCACGATTCACTTCCGGTCGGACATCCGGGTCGTTGGAAGACCTATGAGCTGGTGAGTTGGAACTACTGGTGGCCTGGTATGTCCACATTCGTCGAGCGGTACGTGTCGGGCTGTGACACTTGTATGCGGACGAAGAACATCCCGCAACGTCCGGTTGGTCCGCTTCAGCCCAACGAAGTACCGGACGGACCGTGCCAGGTCATTTCTTGCGACTTCATCACCCAGCTGCCACAGTCCGGTGAATACGACGCCATCTTCGTGGTTGTAGACCGACTCACCAAGCAGGCCCATTTCATACCGACAACCTCGGATATTGACTCCGCGCGGACGGCCGACTTGTTTGTGTCCGAAGTCTGGAAACACCATGGCACGCCGCGTAAAGTCATTTCGGACCGGGGTACACAGTTTGTGTCCCGGTTTATGAAGGCGGTACTCCATCGACTCGGGATCGAGGGCGCGACATCGACATCCTTCCACCCGCAAACGGACGGTCAGACCGAGCGGGTGAACCAGGAGTTGGAACAGTATCTCCGCGCGTTTACCGACGTCCGACAGGAAAATTGGTCGGAGTTGCTGCCCATGGCGGAGTTTGCGCACAACACGCGAGCGCACTCCGCTACCAAGGTGTCTCCCTTTGTGCTGCTGTATGGATACGACCCCGAGTTCACCATCGTACCGAGTGCCGGACTTTCGACGGTTCCAGCTGCGGACGACCGACTCGACCTGCTTCAGAAGGCTCAGGAGGACGCTCGCGCGGCTCTCGAAGTCGCCGCGGAGCGGATGAAGCGGTATTACGACCAGGGACATGCAGACACGCCGGACATCCGACCAGGAGACAAGGTATGGCTCGACGCACGGAATATCGCAATACCGGGCACGCGCAAGCTGAATCCGCGGAGACTCGGACCCTACACGGTTTTGCGGAAGATCGGACTCTTGAATTACGAGCTTCAGCTGCCTGCGACTATGCGGATTCACCCAGTGTTCCATGTGTCGCTTCTCACGAAGTATACACCGGACACTATTCCTGGTCGCGTCCAGACACCGCCAGAGCCCGTAAACGTCGACGGCGACATTGAATACGAAGTATCCGAAGTCCTTAACTCGCGCCAAAGCGGTCGAGGTCGGACTCTGCAGTATTTGGTTCGCTGGAAAGGCTATGGACCCGAGGAAGACCAATGGATCGATGCTGCGGACATGGAGCATGCCCCTGCCGTTATCCGAAAGTTCTATCGTCGGTACCCCGACGCCATTCGCTAACGAACGCGCGCGCTCTTTAGGAGCGCCCTTGGAGGGGGATAATGTCAGGAATCCGCCTCAGGTTATTTTATTTCTTTTATTTTTCCTTGATTTTCTTTTACGATCATACTCCGAGTCGGATCCCCGACATGTCCGGTCCGAAACCGGACTTTCTTTGACTCCGATTCTCTTCCTTTTTGCATAGATTACTTGCCTGTATGTTTGCAGGCCGCTAGGACAAGCGCCCTGCAAGCAATTCTCCTTTCTTTCTTTCTTCCGCTACTCCGACTCGAACCTCCGCTCTACCGATGCGGGACCCCGACTAGAGCGGGACCCCGAACTCCGACTTACGTCAGCGGTATAGGTCGGACCTAGTCGGATCAGGGTCCAGTGGCTTGGTACTGTATAGTTTTTACCTTTGTTCATCAAAACCGCGGATCCCCCTGCGAAGCACTCCACTTTTGGCCTCTTGTAAAGTGCTTCTCAGGTGATGTGTTTATCTTTAGCTCTGATGTGTAGAATAGCTTAATTGACTTGTAAAGTGCTTCTCAGAGTGAGAACCACCGCTCATAGCGTCCGATCGTCGTCCGTGTCCGATTCAGGGTCTCGAAAGCGAAGGAACCACTCTAGGTCGTAACACATACAGGCTTGAAGATTGCAGTCAAGCCGCATGCAGAGTTGCAACGGGGTCCCGAACCTTCCCAAAGCGTACTAGACTCAGGTACAAACACAGCCATGCATTCAGTTTCCCACAGCCACTCATCAAATTGTAGATCTTGCATACGACGATGTGATTACTTGCATAGCAGAAGTAGTTTAGATATAAAACAATCACAGTACTGTCTATTGTAATGTACTAATAAGATATAAAATAAATGATAATTAACCACAAGAAATAGAGACCAAAATGGCACATGTCTTTGTAAAACTTGTCAATGCCCGTTACCCGGTTTTTGGTAATCCTTCAAGTTGTCCGCTTGTCCCCTCAGGCTGTTCTCGGACACCAAGTCACACAGTATATTTGTCCTGATTTTAACTTAACAACACTTAATATAATACTTTCAACTAACTTAATACACCCAATATTGACTTAAGTAAATTGTATGAGAATATATTTACTAAAGAGTGACCCAGACCATAGTCTCGAGACATTTATTTGGTCTTCGATAGATCTGAGATATTATTGCGGCTCTTGCCCCCGGTCACTTACGAGACCGTAGGCGGCACTTTATACAATGACCGCCTACGCCTACTAGTACTGCATGCGGTCCTGTATAGAAAGTGCCGCCTACTGCATGCGGCAGCGGCGGCACTTGTAGGCGGCCTTTTCGTACAGCCGTTTGGGTACTTGACTCGAGCACTTGGTTGGAGAGCAAACATATACTGTTGAGAGACAATGTTTGCTTCCGCTCAAGGGAAGCTTGTCGGGAGTCAGGTTGCAAGATATTCCGGCCTGTGACAAGCAAACCGAAACGGACGCGGGATTCCTTGTATAAAAACCCATTTATCAATAAGATTTGAGCTAGTGATGACTTCTTACCTTATCGCAGTATAAAGATGGTCAGGTGAGACTGTTCTTGAGAAAGTATGCCTGTGGATGTCGATTTAGGGGTCTCCTAGACACGCACATCTGAAGGGAAGATGTTACGACCTGGGGGGAACCTGGGGGCCGGGGCGCGTTAGCGGCTTCCGGGGCAAGGCCTGGGAGAGCGCGCGGCAGCGGAGAAGGCGAAGGGGAACCGTTAAGGACGCTACAACGCCAACGGAGTCGCGCGGGGAGCGGGGCTGCGGGAGCGAGACGCAAAGGGGCTCAAGGCGAGGACGGGACGGAGTCAGAGTCGAGGCTGGGAAGGCAGAGTCGAGGCGCGGGGAGACAGAGTCGAGACGCGGGGAAATGCAACGCGGGATTCTGGCGGGAATCTGGATTCGTGCGGGAATCTGGATTTGCGCGGGAATCTGGATTTGCGCGGGAATCTGGATTTGCGCGGGAATCGTTCGGGGCTTTGGCGGGAATCGCAAAGCGGGATTCTGGCGGGAATCTCAGCGCGGGATTCTGGGCAGGACTCAGGGCGGGATTCGCAGAGCGGGATCCGGGACAAGACAGAGACAAGAGAGCCAGAGAGCAGGCGTGCTCAGGACGGGAGCCGAGAGCTCAGGATAACCGGGATCTCAAGGCAACACTTCTGTTATCAGGAGGAGGTTCCCTAAGGAAGCACTCGACAAGTCAGCATTGTAAAACTACACTAGAGACAAGACAGAAACACACCTAAGGAAGCACTCGACAAGAGGACAAAAGTGAGTGCTCCTTACGGTGGCGACAGGTATTTATCTACTGGGCAGAAGCTACAGGGAACGGGCATGCACAAACGCGCAACTAACTAGTTACACAATCTTGCGGGCGAAGGCCGCGCATACAGTGACGTGAATCCGGGATTCGGGATTCGGTGCGGGGAACATCTGGGCAAGATCTAAGGGAACGAGCGTGAAGCATGGTCAAGTGAACAAAGAGAACTAAAGGAATGTAATTGTGCGCGAGGTATCAAGCTGGCGCACAGGCAGCGGGGTAACGAGCGTGGGGGGCGGATGTAATGCATACATTGTCTCGGGATAAGTTGCAGGCAACTTCTGGCGTGGATCAGGGTCGCGGGAGATCGACAGGGACCAACTTCGAAGAAGCCGGTGCTTCGATGTCGTAACGAAGCCTAATCGCGAGGCGCGCGCGGGGCAGGGCGACTAAGGACGGGGTTCGAGTCCTTGCGGGCAATGAGATCAATCCCGCACTCGGGGTGGCGGGAACGAGGTCTGCGGACCGGGACAGGACGCTACTAGCGGGACTAGTTGGCTGGCACGTGCGTGGCCAGGCCAATCACCTGGGGCTATCTCAAGACGATGTTAGCATCGAGGAGCGGGGAAGCTAAGGGGTTTCCTGTGGACGGTGGGAAACCAGCGAGATTCGCGACTAGATCATGTTCCGGTTTCGACCGGGTTTCGAGTTCGGGTTTCGACTGGGAATCGAGTTCGGGTTTCGACCGGGAATCGTAGCTGGAATCTTTCGGGAATCAGAGCGGGGACTTAGCTGGGGTTGCGATGGGAATCGCGGCGGGATCAAAGGCGGGAATCCTGCGGGGGATTTGCGCAGGGATTCGAGGCGGGACGCGAGGTGGGAAACGAGCGGGATTTCGACTGGGATTGTGCGGGGGAAAGGAGCGGGATTCCAACCGGGAAGCGAGCGGGGTTTCTACCGGGAATGAGCGGGGGAGTCTGGCGAGACTCTAGTCGGGGAACGAGCGGGGGGAGTTTGGCGGGACTCCAACCGGGACGAGGAGACGAGTGGGGGGAGTCTTGACGGGACTCCAACCGTGAACAAGCATGGGTTGCGGGATTGTCAGAGGGGACGCTTGACAGCGTTCGCGGCGAGGCGGGATTCCTGGCGGGGCAGGCTGTGGACGAACAAGGGCAGGTCGAGAGGCACAGGATGTCGAAGGAGTTAGCTAGGGCACCGTGGCAGGACGAGCGCAGGACAGGGTTCGTGACCGGGCAGGATTGCGGGGTAGCAATCCTTGACCGCTGTCGTGTTGGCTTACTCAAGGCCAGACAGAGGTTGGCTTGGACGCAGTGGATCAATCTCCTAACTGCACTTCATGACTGTGGACGCGAGGCCGGGATCTGGTATCTGGGCATAGTCGAGAACCTACAAGGTCTGGGATAGCTATGGCTGTGGCTATGGCTGTGGCAGGCTATGGCTATGGCTGTGGCTATGGTGAGTGACTTCGGGACTATGGCGAGGTACGGGGTTCGCTGGGGCGGGGAACAGAGCATGACGGGAGCGGGGAGCAAGCGGGGGATCATCCTAGAGTCGGGGGAACGACAAGGCGGGCTAGGGATGGATCGAGACACGGGGACAAGGCGGGGGACTGACGAGGAGACGTGGGCGAGGACAAGCAGGGGCGAGGAGGTCGTGGCGGGGCGGAACTCTTAGCAGGAGAATGCATGGCGAAGCAGAGGCTCTTCCGGGATCAGAGAGCGGGGGGATCCTTTCGGGATCTAGCCAAGGTCGCGATTCGGGTTTCAGTATACCGGGTTCTGTTCGGGATTGCCTTAGACATGTTGGGGTCCTGGGGGATCCCAACAGAAGATATGTAGCACGTGAGAGTTCCTGCACCAAGTCTACGAGCATGTCGTGTTGAGAAACAGCCTTTCGACAAGTTACTGAGCGGTATAAACGAGTAGATCCAGGGAGGATATGAAGCTTTGCAGGAGGACAGAAGTTTGAGTGAGTACAGTACTGCTCGGAGAGCGATGTTTCAAGGGATACGGGCATTCCTACAAGAGTATCATTATATTTAGTTTACATAGCTGATGTTATCTGCAAGCGGACCTCTGAGTCTCCAATTAATGAGTATTAGATAGAGCTGCAAGCGTCAGAACTCCACCTGGCGACCGTGGTTCAGGTTGATGTCGCTGTCTCGCTCGTTTCTAGTTGAATTAAAGGACTCTGTCAGGAATCCGCCTCAGGTTATTTTATTTCTTTTATTTTTCCTTGATTTTCTTTTATGATCATACTCCGAGTCGGATCCCCGACATGTCTGGTCCGAAACCGGACTTTCTTTGACTCCGATTCTCTTCCTTTTTGCATAGATTACTTGCCTGTATGTTTGCAGGCCGCTAGGACAAGCGACCTGCAAGCAATTCTCTTTTCTTTCTTTCTTCCGCCACTCCGACTCGAACCTCCGCTCTACCGATGCGGGACCCCGACTAGAGCGGGACCCCGAACTCCAACTTACGTCAGCGGTATAGGTCGGACCTAGTTGGATCAGGGTCCAGTGGCTTGGTACTGTATAGTTTTTGCCTTTGTTCATCAAAACCGCGGATCCCCCTGCGAAGCACTCCACTTTTGGCCTCTTGTAAAGTGCTTCTCAGGTGATGTGTTTATCTTTAGCTCTGATGTGTAGAATAGCTTAATTGACTTGTAAAGTGCTTCTCAGAGTGAGAACCACCGCTCATAGCGTCCGATCGTCGTCTGTGTCCAATTCAGGGTCTTGAAAGTGAAGGAACCACTCTAGGTCATAACAGACTCGTGAGTTTGAACTTTCTAGCCGTATTCCAAATCTGCTATTGATGGATATGTGGTGGCACAATCAAGAAGAAAGTGGAAGGAGGTAAGTTTTAGGAGTCCGAGTCATCGACCTCATGGGCAAATAAGGTCAAATAAACATGTGAACTTTGAAGTCCGGTCTCGTCTGATGCGGGCAACTAGATTTTAACATACAGATTACCGTGCTAGCAGTCTCCTACCCAGACCCTCCCATGGTTCGGAAGAGGCCAAAGCCTCAGGGTCCAGGTAAAGTTGAGGGGGACCCTTTCCTCCCGTCAGGGAGGGTCTGACTTACAACATTTAGCCGAGGCCCCGAACATCGTCAGGGTCCATTGCCGACCACCACCTACTGTGGGAACGGCGGACTGCGGGAAGACTTGGGCACAGAGAACTTTGGTAGGTGATGCACATTTGAATTTACTTGTTCCACTCAGATATGTTATCTGGAATTCTATAACCTGTGTAGCTGATATGAACAAATTTGTGATGTCAATGAATAAATTTTTAAACCATGACATATGTACAAAAATAATGTTCCCACGAAAACAGTGAGCGGGAGGTAAACCCTGATGATGTTCGGGGCTGTCGGGATCCACCAGGACCCACACATGTCTAAGGCAATCTCAAACAGAACCCGGTATACTGAAACCCAAAATTGCGACCTTGGCTAGATCCTGAAAGGATCCCCCGCTCTCTGATCCCGGAAGAACCTCTGCCTCGCCATGCATTCTCCTGCTAAGAGTTCCGCCCCGCCACGACTTCCTCGCCCCTGCTTGTCCTCGCCCACGTCTCCTCGTCAGTCCCCCGCCTTGTCCCCGTGTCTCGATCCATCCCTAGCCCGCCTTGTCGTTCCCCCGACTCTAGGATGATCCCTGCTTGCTCCCCGCTCCCGTCATGCTCTGTTCCCCGCCCCAGCGAACCCCGTACCTCGCCATAGTCCCGAAGTCACTCACCATAGCCACAGCCATAGCCATACCCTGCCACAGCCATAGCCACAGCCATAGCTATCCCAGACCTTGTAGGTTCTCGACTATGCCTGGATACCAGATCCCGGCCTCGCGTCCACAGTCATGAAGTGCAGTTAGGAGATTGATCCACTGCGTCCAAGCCGACCTCTGTCTGGCCTTGAGTAAGCCAACACGACAGCGGTCAAGGATTGCTACCCCGCAATCCTGCCCGGTCACGAACCCTGTCCTGCGCTTGTCCTGCCACGGTGCCCTAGCTAACCCCTTCGACATCCTGTGCCTCTTGACCTGCCCTTGTTCGTCCACAGCCTGCTGTCGAGATCCTAGGCCCCTTTTCTCATTTCCCGCACTTTCCCGCCAAGGATCCCGACATGAGCAGACAATCCCGCGGGGAGAATCCCGCCATTGGATTCCCCGCGCGAAACCTCATTCCCGAATCACACGACCCCATGCTCACGTGACTTATCCCGCACCACCGTCCCGGCAACCATGCACGCATACACACACTCATTTACGACGACCCGCCACGGCACACGTACACTCACTTATCAACATACGCTCATTAATCCGCTAGTACCTCAAGGAGACGACCTGCAACAGTCTGGCATACCTAGTCTGGCTAGTCGCGGCCCCGGACCGGACGCTGACGTCCACGGACAGGCCGTAGCCATCTGGAGAGACGGGATGGACATGCCTAGCATTGCGGTCGTAGCATGTATCGTTTGTAGTAGATAGGTGCGCATTGCGCAAGGACACTTAGCGTAGATTAACTATACAGTCTTTACGAAGTAGATAAATAGCTGTAGGCATCGTAAGGAGCACCCCACTTTTGACCTCTTGTGGAGTGCTTCCTTAGGTGCGATCTCTCTCTTTTCTCCTGTATAGTTAGTTGCGCAATACTTACTTGTGGAGTGCTTCCTTAGGGATCCGCTTACTTGACGTTCAAAGCAGTGAAGAGTCCTAGCTGGCCTTGAGAATCCCGCGACGCGCCTGGATAGAATCCCGCGCGTTTCCCCGCCTGATTTCCCACGCTCGTTCCCAGTCGCGAATCCAGATTCCCGAACGCGGGTTCTTGTCGCGAATTCCAGTTTCCCGAAACTGATTCCCGCAACAATTCCCGACGGTCGTAACACCTGCCCCGCCAGGAATCCCGCCTCGCCGCGAACGCTGTCAAGCGTCCCCTCTGACAATCCCGCAACCCATGCTTGTTCACGGTTGGAGTCCCGTCAAGACTCCCCCCACTCGTCCCGGTTCAGTCCTGCCAGCTAAAATGAAGCTTCAAGTGTGAGCAATGCTCACTGGCTGTACTACAGAGTGATGTTCACTATATGAACAATTAGTCAAGTCAAATACGACATGGGTGTGCATCAGCAGTGAGTGAAAGTCAAAAGTGAGCTTGAAGCGGTGCTCACCTCTGAAGCTCACTTTGCCCCCTCCTATAGAGGGTAGTATACAGCTGTAGTTATACTATAATATAACAAATGTCTATTTAATAATTGAGCATACCCACCGCTTTTTTGAGCTAATTATAGTACTCAGGCACTGCTGATTGACAGTATGCTGTAATAATTTAGAATTTCATAATTTCCATCCATTTTGAGATATGAGGCACATCAGGGTTCAGGACCCTGAGGTCTGGCAGGTTCCAGGTCACTTGGTGCCTGCTGCCGCTTTAGGGGGTCGTGGGAATAAATTCAAATTAGCCTTTGCAGGCCCTACAGGCCTTTAAAAATAGCGCAAAAATAGCCAAAAAATCAGAAAAATATTCCTGGGCACTGCCGCTTTGCCCTAGCGTGGGAACTACGCTTTTATGGCGACCATATTAGGCTACCAGGGTGCTCTGGGCCTTCCTGGGCCCTTCCAAAAGCGGTAAAAATCATCATAAAATAGATAATTATATTCATTTGCCCCTGCATATATGCAGGCTTCCCCTGGGCCTACCAGCAGCAAATAAAATACACTAAAATCATAATATATTAGGAGAAGTCTATCTAAGATGAACTGGATGGCTATATATAGCAATACTAGCTGGGAACATGTATAGAATAGCATAATATATTCTATTTTTAATGCTAATCAAATGGGGCTCATTGCACCACATTAGGGTACCTCCAGAATGCAAATTTTGATGGAAATCCAATGGTGCATACTAGACAAGCTGAAACGGGCTTTCAAGGCGCCAAAATATGCATTTTACGTTTTGTTACAGATTATTCTTTTATTCAAATGTTATTTTTACTACAGCACTTATACTGCACGTAATGGCACGTATAGATAGCCGAAATGGTAGAGAATAACGAGGAGAACAATAATATGAGCTTAGAATAGATACACGGCGGCTATATATAGCTCTAACACACTAATTTGTTTCGGAGTGCATGCAATTATTGTTTCTCTCTCATATACATATACACACAGTATCTACGTGTTCTAATAGGTTTAAATAGCTCTCTATATATGCTTTTCATGCTGTACGAAGTTTCACGGCAATCGGAGCTCATTCTGAATTGATATAAGACATGCAAGTTTCGGAAAGAATGGTTAATTTTAATTTATTGGGAGAGTTATAGGTCAGGCACAGAGTGCCAAACATTCACTATAAGTATCCTAAACATAATCCAATTGCATGTTTGGGATGTCATTGGAATGGCGAAGTCATATCCAACATTGTAGAGTAATATGCTATGTGTGATATCAGAATATACATGTTATGTCAGAAACACATATAACTTACAGTTTCCACCTGCATCCCAAACATGCTACTGGATTATGTTTAGGATACCTATAGTGAATGTTTGGCACTCTGTGCCTGACCCATAACCCTCCCAATAAATTAAAATTAACCATTCTTCCCGAAACTTGCATGTCTTATATCAATTCAGAATGAGCTCCGATTGCCGTGAAACTTCGTACAGCATGAAAAGCATATATAGAGAGCTATTCAAACCTATTAGCACACGTAGATACTGTGTGTATATGTATATGAGAGAGAAACAATAATTGCATGCACTCCGAAACAAATTAGTGTGTTAGAGCTATATATAGCCGCCGTGTATCTATTCTAAGCTCATATTATTGTTCTCCTCGTTATTCTCTACCATTTCGGCTATCTATACGTGCCATTACGTGCAGTATAAGTGCTGTAGTAAAAATAACATTTGAATAAAAGAATAATCTGTAACAAAACGTAAAATGCATATTTTGGCGCCTTGAAAGCTCGTTTCAGCTTGTCTAGTATGCACCATTGGATTTCCATCAAAATTTGCATTCTGGAGGTACCCTAATGTGGTGCAATGAGCCCCATTTGATTAGCATTAAAAATAGAATATATTATGCTATTCTATACATGTTCCCAGCTAGTATTGCTATATATAGCCATCCAGTTCATCTTAGATAGACTTCTCCTAATATATTATGATTTTAGTGTATTTTATTTGCTGCTGGTAGGCCCAGGGGAAGCCTGCATATATGCAGGGGCAAATGAATATAATTATCTATTTTATGATGATTTTTACCGCTTTTGGAAGGGCCCAGGAAGGCCCAGAGCACCCTGGTAGCCTAATATGGTCGCATAAAAGCGTAGTTCCCACGCTAGGGCAAAGCGGCAGTGCCCAGGAATATTTTTCTGATTTTTTGGCTATTTTTGCGCTATTTTTAAAGGCCTGTAGGGCCTGCAAAGGCTAATTTGAATTTATTCCCACGACCCCCTAAAGCGGCAGCAGGCACCAAGTGACCTGGAACCTGCCAGACCTCAGGGTCCTGAACCCTGATGTGCCTCATATCTCAAAATGGATGGAAATTATGAAATTCTAAATTATTACAGCATACTGTCAATCAGCAGTGCCTGAGTACTATAATTAGCTCAAAAAAGCGGTGGGTATGCTCAATTATTAAATAGACATTTGTTATATTATAGTATAACTACAGCTGTATACTACCCTCTATAGGAGGGGGCAAAGTGAGCTTCAGAGGTGAGCACCGCTTCAAGCTCACTTTTGACTTTCACTCACTGCTGATGCACACCCATGTCGTATTTGACTTGACTAATTGTTCATATAGTGAGCTTCATTTCTGCTGGTAGCAGTTCCCGGTTGGAGTCCTGCCAAACTGCCCCCGCTCGTTTCCCGACTAGAGTCTCGCCAGACTCCCCCACTCATTCCCGGTAGAAACCCCGCTCGCTTCCCGGTTGGAATCCCGCTCCTTTCCCCCGCACGATCCCAGTCGAAACCCCGCTCGTTTTCCGCCTTGCGCCCCGTCTCGAATCCCTGCGCAAATCCCCCGCAGGATTCCCGCCTTTGATCCCGCCGCGATTCCCATCGCAACCCCAGCTAAGTCCCCGCTCTGATTCCCGAAAGATTCCCGCTACGATTCCCGGTCGAACCCTGTCTTGATTCCCGGTCGAAACCCGAACTCGATTCCCAGTCGAAACCCGAACCAGATTCCCTGCATGATCTAGTCGCGAATCTCGCTGGTTTCCCGCCGTCCACGGGAAACCCCTTAGCTTCCCCGCTCCTCGATGCTAACCTCGTCTTGAGATAGCCCCAGGTGATTGGCCTGGCCACGCACGTGCCAGCCAACTAGTCCCGCTAGTAGCGTCCTGCCCCGGCCCGCAGACCACATTCCCGCCACCCCGTGTGCAGGATTGATCTCATTGTCCGCAAGGACTCGAACCCCGTCCTTAGTCGCCCTGCCCCGCGCGCGCCTCGCGATTAGGCTTCGTTACGACATCGAAGCACCGGCTTCTTCGAAGTTGGTCCCTGTCGATCTCCCGCGACCCTGATCCACGCCAGAAGTTGCCTGCAACTTATCCCAAGACGATGTATGCATTACATCCGCCCCCCACGTTTGTTACCCCGCTGCCTGTGCGCCAGCTTGATACCTTGCGCACAATTACATTCCTTTAGTTCTCTTTGTTTCACTTGACCATGCTTCACGCTCGTTCCCTTAGATCTTGCCCAGATGTTCCCGCACTGAATCCCGAATCCCGGAGTCACGTCACTGTATGCGCGGCCTTCGCCCGCAAGATTGTGTAACTAGTTAGTTGCGCGTTTGTGCATGCCCGTTCCCTGTAGATTCTGCCCAGTAGATAAATACCTGTCGCCACCGTATGTTACGACCGTCGGGAATTGTAGCGGGAATCAGTTTTGGGAAACTGGAATTCGCGACTAGAACCCGCGTTCGGGAATCTGGATTCGCGACTGGGAACGAGCGTGGGAAATCAGGCGGGGGAACGCGCGGGATTCTATCCAGGCGCGTCGCGGGATTCTCAAGGCCAGCTAGGACTCTTCACTGCTTTGAACGTCAAGTAAGCGGATCCCTAAGGAAGCACTCCACAAGTAAGTATTGCGTAACTAACTACACAAGAGAAAAGAGAGAGATCGCACCTAAGGAAGCACTCCACAAGAGGTCAAAAGTGGGGTGCTCCTTACGATGCCTACAGCTATTTATCTACTTCGTAAAGACTGTATAGTTAATCTACGCTAAGTGTCCTTGCGCAATGCGCACCTATCTACTACAAACGATACATGCTACGACCGCAATGCTAGGCATGTCCATCCCGTCTCTCCAGATGGCTACGGCCTGTCCGTGGACGTCAGCGTCCGGTCCGGGGCCGCGACTAGCCAGACTAGGTATGCCAGACTGTTGCAGGTCGTCTCCTTGAGGTACTAGCGGATTAATGAGCGTATGTTGATAAGTGAATGTACGTGTGCCGTGGCGGGTCGTCGTAAATGAGTGTGTGTATGCGTGCATGGTTGCCGGGACGGTGGTGCGGGATAAGTCACGTGAGCATGGGATCGTGCGATTCGGGAATGAGGTTTCGCGCGGGGAATCCAATGGCGGGATTCTCCCCGCGGGATTGTCTGCTCATGTCGGGATCCTTGGCGGGAACGTGCGGGAAATGAGAAAAGGGGCCTGGGATCTCAACATTACCCCCCTCCAAAGGCGCAACTCCGGGGCGCTAAGCTTGAATCTTGCTCAGGTCACAGAGCTCGATAGCATTGACCTCTCGAGGGGCGTCCGGGTGTTTTCGATAGAAACTGCGAATTTTAGCCTTTGCATTACCCATATCCTTTGCGGGAATCCATGTATCTTCCGCGCTCGAATATCCCTTCCATCGTACCAAATATTCAAACCTCCGTCTAAACCGTCTAGCGTCCAGTACCTCTTCCACCTCGTATTCCAGATCTCCTTCTACTTCGACTGGGGGCGGCGGGGGTTGCGTTCGACCGGGAATACACCAGTACCAACTAATAATCTTATGGATATGCGATAATTATCGCAACCCGTTTCTAAAGTTATCGCGATAACTTCGGCAGGCCTTCGGCAGCTCGTTCTGCCTTTCAGCTCTGCCTGGGCCGCGCGTGCCGACGCAGCCTTGTCAGGGCTTTGCCCGGCAGCGCAGCAGAGCCCCGTACTCGTTTGAAATAAATATTATATTAATTTAAGAGTGCCTGGACTGTAGTCCAGGCCTGTCTACATTTCAAATAAATACTTTAAATACAAAAAAAATTTAGCAGCAGGGCGGCTCGCGTGGCAGCCTTGCGCGCACGGGGCGGGGAACAGCGCGCGGTTACCGCCACCCCAGCCCGTGCGTTGCGCGTCCGGGTCTGGCCAGCCCCCAGGAGAAGAGAACCAGACGCATACGAGCGTACCGCAGGTGAGGAGCAGCGCGGCGCGCGGGCCCTCGCTTCTCGCTCATGGACGCGCTGCCGCTGTCGGTCTCTGTGGGCGATCGGTTCGAAGTCGGCGACCTTTTTGTCCTTGGCAAATATGCTCAGCTCGATTTCGTTCGCGATGAGGTTGAGGAAGGTGGACTGCTTGCGAAGGAGGTGATTCGGGCTCGCCAGCCATGACAGTGTTCGGCACCGCCGGGGTATTCGTCGCTGTCGAGTGGGTGAGAGGTCGTGTGCAGCGGAAGCACACAAAGTGCGCGGAAGGAAGGCGAGGGCTGCTTGAGAACGGGAAAGGAAGTGAGAGCTCGCAAGCGTCTATCACGCGTGGCTCACAGGAATATCGCGCAACTGTAATGAAAAGCAAGCCACTATCAGTCAAATCTAATGAGCTACTAATCTTCGTAAGGACAAATTAAAGCCAAAAAAATGACGCACCGCCAGGGAATGTTACCGCCCGCACCGGCGTAGAGGCTCTGCATGAGGTTCGCGACACTCTCGAGCTCCTTCTGTTTCTCCTCGTACTCCTGATTCGGTGATTCCAGCGAGCCATCGAGCCATGAGATCGCCTCGTTCACGGAAGCCTAGCTTGAACTTGCCATCGGGCTCAAACTTGTCCTTGAGCTTCTCGTCGTCCAGAGAGATAAGGAGGTTGTAGGAGTAGGACTCGTCGTCCGAGGCCTAGAAAGCTGCGCTTGCGAGCATACAGCTCGCGCCCGAGAGGCGAGAGGCTGCGGAAGCAGAAGCAAGACGGCGTTTGCGCGAAGCAAACGCCTTCTTGCCCGTCGTCCATAGCTCAAAGAGCTTGAAGAAGAGAGAAGAAAGAGAAAGACGACGTTCGTGATGCGTGCGGATAGCGCGCCACGACCCTGAGAACCGCGTGAAATTACTATATATGGTATGTCTCACACTTTTTTTCTGCTTCAAACATATCAATAACATACGCTTTGAATTTAATGTAGACATATTGATCTCAGGCACAGTAGCTATTTAGATGTGTTATATGCTAATTTATGTACACAGAAAATACGGAGGCTACAGAATGTGCTACAAAGGGTACAATGTAAAATCTACAATAGAAATGCATGATTCATGCATATTTCCTACAATTCTTCGATTTCTCTTTTATCTTACGTTCCTCGGATAGCCTTAGAACTTTACATTATGGCTCAATGTATATTATTGAAGCTCTCGAAAAATTATGGGCCTTCATGTAGCTTTACAAAAGGCTAAACAAATGAAACAATCTCTAAAATTGGCCATTTTGAGCACTTTTGAGTCAAAATTCAACATTTGCAGCTAGTTTCACTATACTAATGATGATTTAAAAATATAGATATATTACATAGCAATAAAAGAGGCTCTAATGAAACAAGCTCAGGTGTTAGAATGGAAGTTATTAAGAAAACAGTTGTGAAGTAGACAAATCAGTCTGAGAGTGGAACACATTTGTACAACTTTCACTCAATGTGTTGCTTTCGAAGCAACACTTTTGAGTTCACCCACTTCCACTATATCTATCACCAAAATTCTTTTTTATACTTCTTTCGATTGCTTAGGACTGCTATTTGACAGAAAATGAAAGTCTCAGAGACACTCAAAAAAATACAAATGAATAAATACTGTTAGAACAGCACTTTTTAGCATTGTTATGCTACTTGCTCAACAACAAAGTACATGAATGCTATTAAAATAATTATGATAATTTACTATCAGACTACTTCTTTTGCGTAGCATATTGTGCCTGAAGCCCACTCAAACCATTGGTTTAATTTTGAGAGAACAGTGTGTCCGGCGATGCCTCGGGTAAATGCTCCGGGAATCGCCGGACTCACTTTCGAGGACACGGACGTGTCGAAGGACACCTTCGACATGCTCTGTAAATTTAAATCTCCACTTTTTGCGCGCGGTTTTTTTGGGATTCAAATGCATACATATTAGATATTGTATTTAAGTAGTAATATACATGATTCTAAATTAAAAAAAGCGAAAACAAACATACTAAATTTAGCCTTCACAAACCGTCGATCACGCAGATCGTGCGCGGTTGCGAAGGCGCATCCTCACTGCCGCAGTTCTATCATCGCATTACTGATCCATTTCTAGCCCTTTAAGCAGCTACCTGTTTGTCTCGGAGCCTGGAAGGTTCAATCGTTAAGCCAGGACGCATTTGGTAGAACGGATTTGTAGTCGACGTACCTACCTCTTTTCTACGCAGCCACAGCAGCGTTGATCGTCGAGTTCTTGCGCAGGGTTGTCCCAGTCTTGCGTTGTTCAAAAGGAATGGCCCTTCCCGCATATTTCGCCCCATTAGATTGGGCGTGCTGTTGCTGAAGAGCAGATGCCGAGGAGAAGCTGTGAGAATGTATGAGCTGTGGATAGAGATTAGGCCGTGGAGCACGCTGCTTGGATTCCAACCCGTTCAACTCTTGCTCGTGATCGCGATCATCCTGGTATGATTGTTGTCCAGATTAACAATGGCGATTGTCGCTATCGGCGCTGCGTTTGTTGCAGATGTCGTGTTTGCAGCAACAGCTGTTCTCGGATTTGGGAGAGCGGAGGAATGATTGGCATGGTCTGCGTCCTGTGGTATCGTCCAGATTCTTGCAATGAAGATGAGAGTGAAGGTTCGCGCCGCGCGCTTGCTTGCGCTGCACCTATAGATACACGGACAGTAAAGATTAGCTTTGAACGGCAAGAAGTGCAGGATTCGGAGAGACGCACCTGTCTCATTTACGGCCTTCTTACTCCTCTGCAGCCAACATACTTGCGTTGCGAACCCTCCGAAATAGTTTGGAGAAGAAGAAAAAAGAAGAATGAGAGTGGAAAAGAGGAGAAAAGGACGTAGTCGTCGTGAAAGTGGGAGAAAAGGACGGACAACGCGCGCGCACGACACCGTAAGCGCCGGCGCTTACTTTCGCGCAGTGTCGCAACATTAATTAAAAATCAGCTGCTGCGTCATAAATCAAATAAAAAAGATTAACCTATTGCAATAGCTTAAAGCTATTTTATATCAAATTACTAGGGGCTGGCCCCGGTAGCTAAATTATTGCGAAGCAAACGCACCTGTGATCAAAACCAGGCTGTATTACCGAATTCAGCCTGGTCCCTGACGCGGGATGCATGCCGTGAGGTGCCGTGAGGCGGCACCCCGGCATTAAGCTGCCGCACAGGCCAAAAATGCTATGGTCCCGTTATCGCGATAACTTTAGAAACGGGTTGCGGTAATTATCGCAGATCTATAAGATTATTAGTTGGTACGGCTCGGGAATATCGTCTTCGTGGTATGGCGAGAGCAGCGATAGTGAAATACGGGATGAATCTTCAGCAACGCGGGGAGTTCGAGTTCGTAGGTGAGGTCACTTAGCTTTGCCTTCACTTTATACGGCCCTAGTCGTTTCGGTAATAATTTGCGCGCTCCCGGTCGCCAAACGTTCGTCGCCTCGAGCCATACTTTATCCCCGACTGCGTACTGCGGGGCCTCGTTCCGGGCCTGATCGTAGTGCTGCTTCATGCGTTCTGCCGCAACCTCCAAAGCCGCTCTTGCCTCTTCCTGTGCCTGCTGAAGCTCCTGTAGTCGTGCGTCCGCGGCGGGGACCGTGGACAGGCCGTCGCTTGGGGCAATCGTGAATTCGGGATTGTAGCTGTAGACAAGCGCGAACGGGGATTGTCGTGTTGCCGCATGCGCTTTCGTGTTGTGCGCGAACTCTGCCATTGGGAGTAATCCGGCCCAGTTTTCTTGTCGTGTATCTATGAAAGCCCATAAATATTGTTCCAGCTCTTGGTTTACCCTTTCGGTTTGCCCATCCGTCTGCGGGTGATACGCAGTCGACGTGGTACCCTTGATACCGAGTCGGGAAAAGAGGGCTTTCATGAACTGCGCGACAAACTGTGGTCCTCGGTCGGATATGATCTGGCGGGGGGTTCCGTGCAGCTTCCAGACGTGTTGCAGGAAGAGTTCTGCAGTTTCTGGTGCATCGACGTCAGACGTAGTCGGGATAAAATGCGCTTGCTTGGTGAGACAGTCGACCACCACGAAAATTGCGTTGTAATCCTCAGAGCGGGGAAGCTGGGTGATGAAATTGCACGAAATCGCCTGCCAGGGGCCCTGCGGGATTTCGTTCGGTTGCAGGAGTCCTACCGGGCGTTGGGATCGGTTCTTCGTGCGTGCACAGGTGTCGCATCCCGAAACGTATCGTTCTACGAAGTTAGACATCCCGGGCCACCAGTAGTTGCGGCTTACCATCTCAAACGTTTTCCAACGTCCAGGATGTCCGGCGGGGAGACTGTCGTGGTAAGTCTTCACCACATCCCGGCGAATGGTCTCGTCTTTCGGGACGTAAACCTTACCCTGGTACAGGATGAGGCCTTCTTCGGTGCTCCAGTCCTCAAGTTCCTTGGTCAGGACTCGAGGCGCCTTGGACTTGACCAGCTCGATCGCGTCCACCAATTCGTCTTCATACTGGTCTGACTTACGAATGCGTTGTAGGAGGGCCTGATCCCCGTGTACTTGCGTCATTCCCCGACGAATTGCCTTTAGTCGAAACATTTCGGGGGTCAAGAGGGTCCGTCCCGTGTTGTCTTCGCCTTCTGGTTGAAGATCGATGCGTCGTGACATGGCGTCGGGTTTGCCCCCGAGTCGCCCTGGGCGATGGCGAATTGTAAAGTCGAAGCGGGTGAGGAACAGACTCCACCGGGCTTGGCGTCGCGTCAGCGTTCGGGATTCAGAGAAATATAACAGATTCTTGTGGTCAGACACGATATCGAGTTTATGACTTGCACCTTCGAGATAATGTCGCCACTCGTCAAGAGCTCTAATAATCGCAAGTAGCTCCTTGTCATAAATCTCGTAGTTGCGTTCCGCATCGTTGAGGGATTTCGAGAAAAAGGCGACCGGATGTATCAGCCCGTCGTCGCCTTCCTGGGACAAGACCGCGCCTGTCGCGAAATCAGAGGCGTCGCATTCCACGATGAATTGTTGCGACATGTCTGGCATCATCAGGACGGGGGCGGTCGTGAACATGCGCTTGAGATAGTTGAAATTGAACTGCTGGTTTTCTGTCCAGGCCCAGCGAATGTCCTTCTTCAGCAGCGTTGTGAGCGGTTTGACGATGTGTGAGAAATCCCGAATAAAGCGTCGATAGAAATTCGCGAACCCGAGGAAGGCTTGAATGTCTTTCACCTTTTTCGGGGTAGGCCAGTCGAGGACCGCCTGTACTTTGGCGGGATCCATCGCCACCTTTCCCTGCGAAATAATCATCCCGAGATACTCGACTGAAGTCTGTTTGAATTTGCACTTTTCGGGTTTGCAGAACAAGTCGTTTTCGCGTAGCCGCTTAAGGACTTCCTGTACGTGTTCATCGTGCTGTGATTCATCTTTGGAAAAGATTAGCAAGTCGTCAAGATAGATGATCACGTATACTCCAATGAGGTCCTTGAAGATATCGTTCATCATGTGCTGGAAGGTCGCCGGGGCATTCGTGAGCCCGAATGTCATCACCGTTGGTTCGAAATGTCCTGCCTGAGTCCGAAATGCGGCCTTCCACTCGTCGCCTTGCTTCAGTCGCACATTGTGGTAGCCCCATCGTAAATCCAGAGTCGTGAAAACCTTCGCCTTTTGCAGCGCGTCTACGAGTTCCATCGTGAGGGGAAGCGGGTATCGATTCTTGACCGTGATATCGTTCAGCCGTCGGTAATCGACTACCATGCGCAAGGTTCCGTCCTTTTTCTTGATAAAAAAGACGGGAGCCGCTGCAGGGGATTTCGAAGGTCGTATGTACCCTTTGCGCAGGTTTTCGTCAACGAATTCGCGAAGGGCGTTGTGTTCGGCCGGGGCCAACGGATAGATTTTGCTGTACGGGGGAACCTTCCCGGGTTCTAAATCTATGGCGTGATCATACGGCTTGCGCAGTGGAAGCCTTTCGGATTCAACTTTCGAGAAAACGTCGGCAAACTCACGAAATTCGGGGGGAACTAGTTCCTCGAAGGTTTTCTCGCCTTCCTTCACTGCTGACTTCTCAGCAATGGCCTGGGAGTGGGTGTACGAGGCGGCAATTTTGTACGCGAAATGGTCGTCCGTCGTGACGAAGTAGGATTCAGCGTTGTGGTACAGGTCCCAATATTTTTCTGAGTACCGAAATCCTGGTGGGACAGCTTCCCATTCGGCCTGGGTCCTGTTGGGCCCCCAGGGGGTCTCGACTTCTTCTGCTATGGTGAGGCGGGGAAGCGGGACCAGGCGTTGCTGGTTGTCACACTGAGGCGGGCAGCGGTTGAGATCGACCACATCGTTGGTCCAGTCAATGGTTGGGTTATGGTGCCGCAACCAGTCGATCCCCATGATAATATCGTTGTCGCCAATATCCGCGACGGCCATGGTCAACTGTTCTAAGTGTCCCTTCATCTTGACGTTGAGGACTACTTCCTTGGTGATGCGTCCAATCGCGTTCGGGGAATTGTCCGCGTTGCGCAAAAGTATCGGGATTACCAAGTCCCGGGTCTGGAGTCCGTGTCGCGAAACGTAGCGGGAATTTATGAAAGTTCCCGACGCACCGCTGTCTAACATTACTGTGGCTAAGGCATCCGTCTTTCCGTCGCTAACCTGTACCGGGAACTTCAAATGTCGTCGAAGACGACGGTCTATTGTAGAGATGGTTAAATACAAGGGACCATTATTAAGAGAGTTCTTCGGCCACAAGGGCGGTTGGGTCGTATAGGGCGCGACTGAGCAATACGACCCTACTGAAAATCCGCTGGGGGCGGGGCTTCGGGATTGTGAACGTTCTTGGCGGCGGGCGTCATGGCGGCGAATGCGTTCTGTAGCGAGCCGTACCAACTAATAATCTTATAGATCCGCGATAATTATCGCAACCCGTTTCTAAAGTTATCGCGGTAACGGGACCATAGCTTTTTTGGCCTGTGCGGCAGCTTAATGCCGGGGTGCCGCCTCACGGCACCTCACGGCATGCATCCCGCGTCAGGGACCAGGCTGAATTCGGTAATACAGCCTGGTTTTGATCCCTGGCGCATTTGCAACGCAATAATCTCGCTACCGGGGCCCAGCCCCTTGCAATTTGATATAAAATAGCTTCTATCTAGTACTATAGGTTAATCTTTTTTATTTGCAATATGATGTTGCCGTTAAATTACAATTAATGTTGCGACACTGCCAGTGCGCGAAAATAAGCGCCGGCGCTTACTAGTATGGTGGCGCGCGCGTGCGTCGTCCTTGTCCTTTTCTCCCAATTTCACGACGAGTACGTCGTTTTCTCCCTTTCTACTCTCATTATTCTTTATTCTTTTTCTTCAAATCCTTCCGGAGGTTTCGCAATGAAAGTATGGTGGCCGCGGAGGAGTAAGAAGGCCGTAAATGGGCCAGGTGCGTCACTCCGAATCCTGCACTTCTTGCCGTTCAATGCTAATCTTTCTTATAGGTGCAGCGCAAGCAAGCATGCGGCGCGAACCTTCACCCTCATCTTCATTACGAGGATGCTAACAACCGCCGGTCGCAGTCCATTCCCGTCGTTCCTCCGCTCTCCCAAACTCTGAGGACAACAACCGCAACAATTGCAGCGCCGTCAGCAAAAACCTGGTCAACAGTCGTACAGAGTCTCTATCACACATTATTGCAAGAGGTTTCTTCCCTTCCTTGTCCACCTCGACACAACCAACAACTATCTTGATGCTCCGCGGTCAGGATATCCAAACCTTATCAAGGCGGTTGTCGGGCAATCGCTAGCAATTGCAACACCAGCTACTGGCGGCTCTGTCACATTATTGCAAGAGATTTCTTCCCTTCCCTGGTCTGCCTTGACGCAACTAACACCTTGATGCGCGACATTCAGAGGATCCAAACCTTATTAATGCGTCTGTCAGGCGATTGCAAGTGATTGCAACACCAGCCACTGTGAGATACCAGCCACAGCAACCATGCTACGGCCACCTTTGTCCGCAGGCCCTTCAGATACACCTCTGCACCCCACCACCGGTCCCAGCGGCGAGAGACCCCAGAAGCGTGCTCTGTATGACCCGACGAACTTCTGCCTCGATGATTTTCAAGCTTGGTAGACGTCTGAGGACAACGCAAGCTTCACGCAAATGTTACATGACAAGAACGAGAGGTTAACCTGGTATGCTTGTTCTATTTCTCTTGTATCTAAATTATGTATATTATTACATTAATACAATACTTAATATATATACATCTGAAACACAGAGAAACTGTGAGCAAGGAGCGAATGATTTAATTTAAATATGTTGTCGAAGTTGTCCTTCGACACATTTGTCTCCTCAAAGTTGTGTCCGGCGATTCCCGGAGCATTCATCCGAGGCATCGCCGGACACACTTTTCACTCAAAATTAAAACAATCGTTTGAGTGTGTTTCAGGCACATTATGCTACGCAAAATAAATAGACTGATAGTAAATTATCGTATTTATTTTAATAGCATTCATGTACTTTGTTGTTGAACAAGTAGCATAACAATGCTAAAAACTGCTGTTCTAACAGTATTTATTCATTTGTATTTCTTTGAGTGTCTCTGAGACTTCTATTTTTTGTCAAATAGCAGTTCTATGCAATTGGAAGAGCTCTAAAAAAGAATCTTGTTGATAGGTACAGTGGAAGTAGTTGAACTCGAAAGTGGTGCTTCTAATCAATCACTTCGAGTGAAACTTGTACTGATATGCTCGACTCTCTGATGGTTTTGTTTACTTCACAACAATTCTCTTCATAACTTACAATCTAGCACCTATATTGCTTTACATAGTGCCTCTATTACTGCTATGTAGTATTACTGCATTTTTTGGTTGTCGTTAATATTGTGTAATCTGCTACAAATGTTGAGATTTGACCCAAAAGTGCTCAAAATGGCCACTTTTAAGCATTGTTTCATTTCTATAGCCATTTTTACAGCTCCTATAAAGCCCATAACTTTACGAGAGCTGTTATAGTTACCATAGAATGGAAAGATAAATTGTGAAAGAGATCCGAGGAACGTAAGGTATAAAAGAAATCAATGAATCTGAACAGATATGCATGAATCATGTATTTCTGCTATAGGTTTTAATGTGTACACTTCCCAGTACACCCTTTAGCCTCCATGCTTTTTGAGTACATTTATTAGAGCATAATTAAGCTAATACGGTACTGTGCCTGAGCTCATTCTATCTGCATTAAATTCAAAGAGTATGTTATTGATATGTTTGAAGCAAAAAAAAAGTGTGAGACATACCATATGTAGTAATTTCACGCGATTCTCAGGGTCGTGGCGCGCTATCTGCACGCATCACGAACGTCGTCTTTCACTCTTTCTTCACTCTTCTTCACGCCCTCAGAGCTATGGACGATGGGCAAGAAGGCGTTTGCTGCGCGCAAACGCCGTCTTGCTTCTGCTTCCGCAGCCTCTCGCCTTCGGGCGCGAGCTGTATGCTCGTAAGCGCGGCTTTCTAGGCCTCGGGCAACGAGTCCCACTCTTACAACCTCCTTAACTCTCTGAACGGCGAGAAGCTCAAGGACAAGCGCAAGCCCGAGAACAAGGCAAAGCTAGAGACTGCCATCAACGAGACGATCTCATGGCTCGACGCCTCGCAGGAAGCATAGAAGGAGGAGTACGAGGCGAAGAAGCAGAAGGAGTTAGACCACATCATGTAGAAGCTCTTATCCGGTGCGGGTGGTGCATTCCCTGGCGGTGCGTCATTCCGTTTAGTTTCAAGTCGTCTTTGCAATGGTGAGTAACACATCAGATTTGACTGACAGTGGCTTGTTTTTTAACCGCAGTTGCACCACACTCACTGAGCCGTGCGTGATAGACGCTTGCGAGCTCACACTCTCTTTCCCCTTTTCAAGAAACCTCCCCTATCCTCAAGCAAATCCTCCGCAAGCAGCCCACCTTCCTCAACCTCATCACTTCGAAACTGAGCTGAGCATCCTTGCCGAGGACGAGGAGGTCGGATGGGTAGAGGAACCCACCCGGAACTGTCTTGTGTGCCTGTGTGATCTGAGAGCGACCAAACGTCAACACCCTGAGTCTTTCTGAGAGCTTGGCACCGGTCGCCCGCAGAGATAGACAGCGGCAGCGCGTCTGGGAGCGAGAAGCGAGGGCCTGCCCGCCGCGCTTCTCCTCACCTGCATAGCGCTTGTATGCCTCTGCCTTTTTTTTACTCCGTGGGCCTGGCCAGTGGATGGTGCGCCCGACGCGCCATGCACCGGCTGCGCACCACCCCACCGGGGGTGGCGGGAATGGCGCGCTATTCCCCGCCGCGTGCGCGCGCGCGCGCAAGGCCCGCCACGCGCACCGCCTAGCGTGTGCTTTTTTGCATTTAAAGTATTTATTTGAAATGTTAGATAGGCCTGGACCGTAGTCCAGGCACTGTAAGTTAATATAATACTTATTTCAAATGAGTGCGGGCACTGCGGGGCCCTGCTGTGCTGCCGGGCGAAGCCCTGACAAGGCTGCGTCGGCACGCACGGCCCAGGTAGAGCTGAAAGGCAGAACAAGCTGCCGAAGGCCTGCCGAAGTTATCGCGATAACTTTAGAAACAGGTTGCGATAATTATCGCATATCCATAAGATTATTAGTTGGTACTGGTGCTGTAGCACGGACTGCTGCACATGTTACGTCTCAACTTACGGTCTCGTATAGTTGGGGAACGCAACATTAAGTTGCTCAGTGATAGCGGAGCTAGGGCTTGACACTAAGTGTTGTATGGACAAAGGCCTACGATGTAGAGTAGAGAGAAACAGATGTATAGCAGAAACTAGAGATGGGGGGTTTGACAAAGGAGATCGAACTTAGAGTTCGATCATGCTAAGTACAGGGGTTTATATACTGTAGCTGTGGAGCAAGGGTACATCGGAAGATGAGTAAGAAGAGAACAATAAGAAAGTAGATGATAGGCTACTAATAATAGTGTGAGAGCGGTGGGCAAAGGGTTAGGGCAAAGGGTACATGTGTAACATCGGGATTGGCTGAGGGTTGAGGGTTACATCGGAGGATGACTGAGCAGAACAAGAATAGAAACAAATAGGGCAAAGGGTTCGGAGTAATGGGGCCGCTGACATAGTAAGAAAACGTAACATTACCCCGTTCTTAAATTGAAACGTAGTGGAAATCAGTAAAGAAAAATGGCCGTTATAGGGACAAATTAAGTCCAATAGACAATAAGGAAAAACATGCCATATAAGCGAAGTTAACGCCAATAGGGTATCCGGGTTAGCAACAGGTACTTTAGTTGCTTGCAGGTGGGTTTCTCTTTGTTACGCGTTGTTGAGCAATTCGATTGGATGCGCATTCATCGTCATGACCATTGTGTTGTCCACATGAGGGGCACGTATACTTGGGGCAGCCAATGATGGTGTGTCCAGGTGCACGTATGTCACAGTATGAACATGTATAAAATTTGCAGGTGGACGCGGCCAGGTTGTAGTGGTGGTCGTCAGCAGAGTGTTGTGTGCATTCCTTGGGGTCCAAGGACATAGACGTAAAAGGATTATTGTCGACTTGCGGGCTGTATGTGGGTGAGGGTGGGGCTGTGTTGACACGATACTCTTGGTCTTCTTGTAACTGTATTGGCGATTGCAGACAAATGGGTTCGGACAGGCGATTGATGAGTTCTTTGCGTTCTGGGACTTGAGTGCCGACGGAGTGAAGGGGTGGGTGAGGTACTTGGTCAGCAAGGTCTTTAGTGAGGTCGATGATGTCGTCATCAGTGGTGAGGTCGATGACCAATGGGGCAAATAACTCTTGAGGCGCTGTTTCAAGGAGTTCCGTGAGGGCAAATCGTTGCATGTCTTGGAATGACTCTTGAGTCCGTCGCAGGAGATGGAGAGCTCCTTCGATAATGGCAATGGAGGGTTCAAGAATCTCTTGGTTTCGGGTAACAATGTCATAACATTGGGTCCAGTTGGCAAGAAGAGGAGTGTCATCATATGTTGATTGACTTAGGCGTTGGTGGAAGGTGCGAGTTGAGAATAATTCCAGGATCCGGCGAGATTGCAAGGGGTTGTGGGTATCGAGGCGTAAGGCTGGTGGTTGGAGAGATGATGTGTATGAACAAAATAAGGGGTTGTGACGAGATGGGTTGCGTTGGGAACGGGCGGGTGGCATGACTTAGAGGGAATGAGTTGGACAGTCGTAGTGACAACAACTGCAGGTGCAATAAGGGTCAGAGCGGCGAGGTTCAAAGTGGCTGAAGTGATGACGATGTCGGACAATGGGTCGAGTGATTGTGAGTGGGGGTTGAACACGAGCAGATTTGTTGAAATAGTCAATGAGTCGGTGGGCGTAATCAGGGTTGTTAAAGAAGGTGTGGATGAGAAATACCGAGATGGTTGGAATGTGAAGTCCGAGTCCGGTGGGGGGTTTGAAGTACTTGTACTCCCAGTCTGGGTCGTAGTGGTCTTTGGACCAAGCTCCGGAATATACAGGTCGGACAGCGTCCAGGTAATGGGGGCGAGTTGGAATCGAGGTAGTCGGTAATGCAACAGTATGGGGTTCAGGTGTGGGTGGCTGTTTGGAGGGCGTATTGTCGTTTATGATGTTAGATGAGTGGGGATATGAGAAGTGAGCGAGTTTTTTGGATGGGGGCATTCAAGTGAGATGATGGAGTTTTTTATAGGCTTTGAGGATGGTCTGTGCATTCCGAAGATGTGACTCGGGTTCCCATGAGTTTCCAGAAGTGGGGTAACCTTTCCATTTTATAAGATATTGTCGCCTGGTGCCATTCCCATGGTGGGCTCGGATGGCTTCTACTTCAAATTGTTCTTGTCCTTCGATTAGATCAGGTGGAGGGTTACTGTGGGGTGGTCCATATGCTTCCGTCTCAGTGTATCTCACGAGAAGCGCGGCGTGGAATACTGGGTGTATCTTCCATTTAGTCCGTGAGAGATCCAATTCATAGACGAGTGGAGATAAGACTTTCTTGATCTTGAAGGGACCATCGCGTTTTTCCTTGAATTTTTGCGATAGACCGGGAATTCGAAGGTTCTTTGAGTCTAGCCAAACTTTGTCTCCTTTGTTAAATGGTTTGAAGTTTCGGAAGGTGCGTTCTTTCATTACCATAGCAGCGACTGAATGAGCTGCTAAGGCTTCTGATCGATGTACTGTGAGGTTGGCAAGTCGTTGTGATACGGATGGGACATTTGATTTCGGATATTTCAGGGGTAGTGGAATGGGGTCGTATCCCATGAGAAGCGAGAAAGGGGTTCTCTTGGTGACAGCGTGGGCACGGTTGTTATGGGCGAATTCAATGTTGGGAATGTGTCTAGACCAGTTCTCAGGTTCCGCAGTACAATAGATCCGGAGGTATACTTCGATTTCTTGATTGGTCCGTTCGGCTTGTCCATCGGTTTGAGGGTGGTAAGCGGTGGACATAGATGACTTGATTCCTATGATCTTGCAGAGTTCTTGGAATGCTTTAGAAGCAAATTGGGGTCCTCTGTCGGATATAATGTGTATCGGAAGTCCAAATCGTCGATATACATTGTCGAAGTATAGTTGTGCCGTTTCGATTGCGTCTACTGTCTTTTCGCATGGAATGAGGACAATGGCCTTGGAGCAATCGTGATCAATGACTAATAGAAGTGTGTCATAGCCATGTGACATTGGTAAGTCGGTGATGAAGTCCATATTGACGTGGGAGAATGGAAACGAGTGTTTGTCGGCGGCAATAGGCATTAGTGGTGGAGCGGTTGGATGGTGATTGACTTTCATTTGTTGACATAGTGCGCATCCATGGACATAATCGGACACAAACTTCTGCATCCTGGGCCAGTAATACGTACTTCGGACCTGTTCCAGGGTGTTGAATATGCCAGGGTGCGCTCGAACTGGTATATCATGGTGAAGTCGGAGAATAGTGCGCTTTAATTCGAGGTTGTCCGGGATATAGATGCGATTTTTGAAGTAAAGGATGCCGTCATCATTGAAAAACCAATCTTTGAGGGCGGTTCGGGCAGGCGGTAGTTTCTTCTTTAGCTGGGCAATGGTGTTTGTGAGGAATTCATCTTTCTTCATTGATTCTTTGATGGATTTTGTGAGGCTATCTGTGTCTGGGAGGTCGTCATCGGATTTGTAGTCTTCTTCTTCTTCTTCGTCTTCAGAATTTTCTTGATCCTTCTGTTCCTGAAGAGTGGAAATGAATAGGTCCTTCGGAAGCATAATCGATGATTCGTTGAGATTCTCCCCCTGTTTAACATGGTCCGCCCGGCGGGATAGAAGATCAGATTGAATCATTTGTTTGCCGGGGACATGTGTGATATGAAGGTCGAATTGTGATAGCAACAGATGCCATCGTGCTTGACGGGGTGAGAGTCGTCGGGCCTCTCGCCAGTAGGTAAGGTTGCGATGATCACACCAAAGTGTAACAGGGTGAGGGGATCCAAGGAGATAGTGTTTCCAAGTGATGAGGGCACGGATAATTGCCAATAGTTCGCGATCGTAGATCTCGTAGTTCCGTTCAGCAGAGTTTAGTGATTGCGAAATATAACCGATTGGCTTGAGAACACCGTTGTCATCATGTTGACGAAGGACTGCTCCGGTTGCAACTTTGGAAGCATCAGTTTCAAGGAAGAAGGGATTGTGCGGGTTGGGCATGAGAAGTAACGGATGTTGAGTGAACGCGGCCTTGAGATCATCGAATGATTTTTGTTCTACTTCAGTCCATTTGAAAGGTTGATCTTTGCGTTTGAGGTTGTCCAAGGGTTTGGTGATTTCGGCGTAGTGTGGAATAAAACGGCGGTAGAAGTTGGTGAATCCAGTGAATGAACGGATATCTTTGACATTAGTCGGAGTGGGCCATTTAGTGATTCCTTCAATTTTTGTTGGGTCGGTTTGGATGTGATTAGGTGTAATAATGAGTCCAAGATAGGGTAGTTTCTGCGTATGAAAGAAGCATTTAGTGGGCTTGAAGTAGAGGTCGTTCTTTTCAAGGATAGTGAAGGCACGTCGTGCTCGAGAGATGAGTTCCGATAAGGTTGGGGCATGTATGAGAATGTCGTCCATGTAAACCAAGAGATGATTTAGAAGGATTTCTTCGCCAAGAATATCATTCATAAAGTGTTGAAAGGTGGCAGGTGAGTTGCATAGGCCGAAAAACATAACTGTTGGTTCGAAAAGTCCTCGTTGAGTGGTAAATGCGGCTTTCCATTGATCTCCATCCTTGATGCGAATGTTGTTGTATCCCCATCGGATGTCTAGGGCGATGAAGTAGTGAGATCCATGTAGCTTGTCTAATAGATCCTGGACAAGTGGTAATGGGTACGCATTCTTGATGGTTCCATTGTTGAGGTAACGGTAATCTTGAACGGGTCGTAAGGTACCGTCTTTCTTGTCAACGAAAAAGAGAGGGGATGCCATAGGTGACTTCGAAGGTCTGATATATCCATTCTTGAGGTTCTCATTGTTACGACCTGGGGGGAACCTGGGGGCCGGGGCGCGTTAGTGGCTTCCGGGGCAAGGCCTGGGAGAGCGCGCGGCAGCGGAGAAGGCGAAGGGGCACCGTTAAGGACGCTACAACGCCAACGGAGTCGCGCGGGAAGCGGGGCTACGAGGGCGAGACGCAAGGGGGCTGGAGGCGAGGACGGGGCAGAGTCAGAGTCGAGGCGCGGGGAAACAGAGTCAAGGCGGGGAATCGCAGAGCAGGATTCTGGCGGGAATCTGGATTCGTGCGGGAATCTGGATTTGCACGGGAATCTGGATTCGTGCGGGAATCTGGATTTGCGCGGGAATCTGGATTCGCGCGGGAATCTGGATTCGTGCGGGAATCACAAAGCGGGATTCTGGCGGGAATCTCAGAGCGGGATTCTGGGCAGGACTCAGGGCGGGATTCGCAGAGCGGGATCCGGGACAAGACAGAGACAAGAGAGCCAGAGAGCAGGCGTGCTCAGGACAGGAGCAGAGAGCTCAGGATAACCGGGATCTCAAGGCAACACTTCTGTTATCAGGAGGAGGTTCCCTAAGGAAGCACTCGACAAGTCAGCATTGTAAAACTACACTAGAGACAAGACAGAAACACACCTAAGGAAGCACTCGACAAGAGGACAAAAGTGAGTGCTCCTTACGGTGGTGACAGGTATTTATCTACTGGGCGGAATCTACAGGGAACGGGCATGCACAAACGTGCAACTAACTAGTTACACAATCTTGCGGGCGAAGGCCGCGCATACAGTGACGTGAATCCGGGATTCGGGATTCGGTGCGGGGAACATCTGGGCAAGATCTAAGGGAACGAGCGTGAGGCATGGTCAAGTGAAACAAAGAGAACTAAAAGAATGTAATTGTGCGCGAGGTATCAAGCTGGCGCACAGGCAGCGGGGTAACGAGCGTGGGGGGCGGATGTAATGCATACATTGTCTCGGGATAAGTTGCAGGCAACTTCTGGCGTGGATCAGGGTCGCGGGAGATCGTCAGGGACCAACTTCGAAGAAGCCGGTGCTTCGATGTCGTAACGAAGCCTAATCGCGAGGCGCGCGCGGGGCAGGGCGACTAAGGACGGGGTTTGAGTCCTTGCGGACAATGAGATCAATCCCGCACACGGGGTGGCGGGAATGTGGTCTACGGGCCGGGGCAGGACACTACTAACGAGACTAGTTGGCTGGCACGTGCGTGGCCAGGCCAATCACCTGGGGCTATCTCAAGACGAGGTTAGCATCGAGGAGCGGGGAAGCTAAGGGGTTTCCCGTGGACGGCGGGAAACCAGCGAGATTCGCGACTAGATCATGCAGGGAATCTGGTTCGGGTTTCGACCGGGTTTCGAGTTCGGGTTTCGACTGGGAATCGAGTTCGGGTTTCGACCGGGAATCGTAGCTGGAATCTTTCAGGAATCAGAGCGGGAACTTAGCTGGGGTTGCGATGGGAATCGCGGCGGGATCGAAGGCGGGAATCCTGCGGGGGATTTGCGCGGGGATTCGAGACAGGACGCGAGGCGGGAAACGAGCGGGATTTCGACTGGGATCGTGCGGGGCAAAGGAGCGGGATTCCAACCGGGACGAGGGGACGAGTGGGGGGAGTCTTGATGGGACTCCAACCGTGAACGAGCGTGGGTTGCGGGATTGTCAGAGAGGACGCTTGACCGCGTTCGCGGCGAGGCGGGATTCCTGGCGGGGCAGGCTGTGGACGAACAAGGGCAGGTCGAGAGGCACAGGATGTCGAAGGGGTTAGCTAGGGCACCGTGGCAGGACGAGCGCGGGGCAGGGTTCGTGACCGGGCAGGATTGCGGGATAGCAATCCTTGACCGCTGTCATGTTGGCTTACTCAAGGCCAGACAGAGGTCGGCTTGGACGCAGTGGATCAATCTCCTAACTGCACTTCATGACTGTGGACGCGAGGCCGGGATCTGGTATCCGGGCATAGTCGAGAACCTACAAGGTCTGGGATAGCTATGGCTATGGCTATGGCTGTGGCAGGCTATGGCTATGGCTGTGGCTATGGTGAGTGACTTTGGGACTATGGCGAGGTACGGGGTTCGCTGGGGCGGGGAACAGAGCATGACGGGAGCGGGGAGCAAGCGGGGGATCATCCTAGAGTCGGGGGAACGACGAGGCGGGCTAGGGATGGATCGAGACGCGGGGACGAGGCGGGGAACTGACGAGGAGACGTGGGTGAGGACAAGCAGGGGCGAGGAGGTCGTAGCGGGGCGGAACTCTTAGCAGGAGAATGCATGGCGAAGCAGAGGTTCTTCTGGGATCAGAGAGCGGGGGATTCTTTCGGGGATCTAGCCAAGGTCGCGATTCGGGTTTCAGTATACCGGGTTCTGTTCGGGATTGCCTTAGACATGTTGGGGTCCTGGGGGATCCCGACACTCATCGATGAAGGCATCGAGAGCAGCCTATTGCGGAAGTGAGAGTGGATAAGGAGAATGTCGTTTAGGAATAAAGTCGGGTTTGAGATCTATTGCATGGTCATATGGGCGACTTGGAGGAAAGCGATGTGCTTTTTCTTCGTCAAAAAGGGATAGGAATTGGTGGTATTGATGGGGTACCAAGGCAGTAAGTGGTTTAGCGGGTTGGAGTCCTTTTCGAGCTTGTTGCGCAAGTTGTGTTGAGATATTAACGCGATTGAGCTGTATTGATCCAGTTTCCCAGTCGATTTTGGGTTGGTATTTCTTGAACCATGGTAGTCCGAAAATGAAGTTCTCTTTTCCAAGGGTGGTAACATAGAATCGCATAGCATAGTGGGCATTTCCGAGTTTGACACGAAGGGGGGCATAAGATGTAATGTGTCCGGCATTGTTGAATGTTCCGTCAACATTGCGTGGTCGAAGTGATTGTCGTAATTTGATAGTTTTGATCTGGAGATTTTCTACAAGTGTTTTGTCAATGAATAGACCTTCTGCTCCAGTATCGAGTAAGGCAGTGGCTTTGTGGGTTTTCTGGTTATATAGGAACATGATTGGGATTCGTAAGGCGTGATTGTCGTTAATTGAATTGATGAGCAGCCTGATGTTCAACGAGAGAGAGGGCTGCGGGAGCTCTTCGTTGTTCAAAAATTTCCTTCTTCAACTCGATCGAAGACCTGGTTGACTGCGTCATCATCAAGGCCAATAAGGAGTTGTTGAATCTGTGCGGCACGATCTTCGGCTGAGAGTTCGCCTTGATTTTGGTCTTCGTTTTCAGGTTCCGAGTATTCATTTTGATCATCAGCTGAAGTCAATTGGCGCATATTTTTGGACCTTGGTGTTCGGGAGTTGGGCCATCGAGATTTTGAGGTACGCTTGGGATGAGGTTTGGGACACTTTGCAGTGCGATGTCCGGGTTGATGACAATTGAAGCAAAGGTTTTCCTTCATATGACGTTGGAATTCTTCAGTCGAAAGTCGTGATATAAAGAAGCTGTAGATGGCTAGGTCGACCAATTCTTCTATATCATCGTTGTCATTGGAAGGCAATGTTTCATTTGTATCATTTGCGTCGTTTGAGATGGCTCGAATCTGACGATTGTATTGTCGCATAGGTCGTCGTTTGAAGCGGTTCTCTCCGGAATAGGATTGGTGGGGTTGGGATTCCATTGAACGAGCTATCTTGTAATTGGTGTCCAGTCGAGTGGCAAGCGAAAACCAATCTTCCATGTTGGTCGGTTGTGGACTACATGCAAGTAGTTTCATTCAAAGATTGTCGTTGAGTCCCATCCAGAATGCATTGCGTTGGGAGAGGTATTCTGTGATACGAGCCTGCATGATGAGTGTTTTGAATTTGAGAATGTAGTCTTCAATAGATCCTCGCTGTTTGAGCTTGGCGAGTTCCATAGTAGCCTTGATTGTGAGTTCGGATGTGATGAAAGTGCGGTGGAATTCTGCAAGGAATTCTTCAAATGTGTCGGTTTCAAAACGTCCACTGGCCATATATTGCATTGCGAAGGTGTCAGGAATCCGCCTCAGGTTATTTTATTTCTTTTATTTTCTTTTATTTTTCTTTTACGATCACACTCCGAGTCGGATCCCCGACATGTCCGGTCCGAAACCGGACTTTCTTTGACTCCGATTCTCTTCCTTTTTGCATAGATTACTTGCCTGTATGTTTGCAGGCCACTAGGACAAGTGCCCTGCAAACAATTCTCCTTTCTTTCTTTCTTCCGCCACTCCGACTCGAACCTCCGCTCTACCGATGCGGGACCCCGACTAGAGCGGGACCCCGAACTCCGACTTACGTCAGCGGTATAGGTCGGACCTAGTCGGATCAGGGTCCAGTGGCTTGGTACTGTATAGTTTTTGCCTTTGTTCATCAAAACCGCGGATCCCCCTGCGAAGCACTCCACTTTTGGCCTCTTGTAAAGTGCTTCTCAGGTGATGTGTTTATCTTTAGCTCTGATGTGTAGAATAGCTTAATTGACTTGTAAAGTGCTTCTCAGAGTGAGAACCACCGCTCATAGCGTCCGATCGTCGTCCGTGTCCGATTCAGGGTCTCGAAAGCGAAGGAACCACTCTAGGTCGTAACATTAGGCCAAAAGTGTGTTCTTTCGAAGCCCTGCGATTGCACCGACCGATTTTTGATCCCTCTGAATGGGAAGATTCGGACAAGAAGACTCCGACGAAGATATGACCGACCCGATCAACCCCGCACAAGCAGCGCCCGCGCCAGGCGCTGCTCCGACTCCGACTCCGGACGCTGCTCCCGCCCAGACCGCACCACCGCCCCAGCAGGGCGGAGACCTCCCCCCACATGTCCTCCAGGCTATCAATGATGCCACCCGACCTCTCCAGTCACACCTGCAGGAGGTGACCGCCGAAAACCAGCGCCTCCACGACTTCATGAACCTGTTTGTCCGAAATGCGCAGGAAGGCGCGACCCGCACTCCCAAGGGTCCGAAGGTCGGTGCCCCGCCCGCGTTTTATGGGCGTACGCCGAAAGATAAGGAGGCGGAGAGTATCAGCTTCGAGGAGTGGTCGCAGAAGGTCCGACTTTATGTCCAGATGCGCCCCCAGGAGTTTGTAGGTGGTCCGACGATGGCCTGTTTATGGGCCGCTTCGCTACTCCGCGGGCCCGCTGAACAGTGGGCTCGTCCGCACACAACTGCCGCCCTCAAGGGCACCGAAGTCCCCGCTCTCATGACCGACTTGAACCTCTTCCTGGAGTCCCTCCAGTCCGCGTTCGGACGTCCGAACATCAAGCGCCACGCCGGACAGGAGCTTATGAAACTGCGCCAGGGCAAGGACACGGTGTCGGAGTATGCGGCGAAGTTTCGTGCGTTGATGGTAGAGGCGGAGGTGGACTGGGGGATGGAGGGGAAGATGCTGGTGTTCGAGACCGGACTCAGCAACCAGTTCCGCTATGATCTGGCGAGCAAGGAGATCCCGGAGACGAAGAGCTTCGACCATTGGGTCCGACTTCTTTGCGAATACGATGAGGACTTGCGTGCACGTCGGACTGGCTTCAAGCAGTACAACTGGAGTCCGAACTGGGGCTCCCGCTCGCAGACACACCACTCCGCTTCGCGCGGACCGACGCGGGACCCCGACGCGATGGACATTGATCGCTTGAGCACTGAGGAGATGATGCGCCGCGGACTTTGCTTCCAGTGCGGTGAGCATGGACATCTGGCTCGAGACTGCCCGCAGCGGAGCAAGAGATCCAATGTCCGATCGAAGGTGGCTTCACAGACCGCCGCCTCGTCGTCCACCGCTCCGCCCGCCGCCTCTGCGCCCACCGCCGCTTCCAAGACACCGACTGCGACCCTCGAGGAAGTCCGCGACGAGACTCCGACCGTGAACGCCGCTCGCACTCCGACCGTTGACGAGATCGCCAAAGCGGTCGCAGCTGCTCTCAAGAGTCAGGGTTTTTGAGTGGGTCTAGGCGCGCGGTCGTTCCGCCAAAGACCCCGAACCGATTTTCGCTGTTAGATGATGATGTGTCCGATCCCTCTGTGTACAATCGTACTTCGCTAATACACAAGAGTTTGCGTCGATTCATCCATGTCCCAGTGAGAATAAGTGACGGCCGAAAGATTTTGAGCATGAGAGCGCTGCTAGACTGTGGTGCATTTTCGGTGATCATCAACCAGAAGTTGGTGCGGAAGTTCGGACTACGTACTCGTCCTCTCGACCGACCAATCAAGGTGTACAACGCCGACGATTCGCTGAACCAGAGTGGTCCGATTACACACCAAGTCCGACTTACTCTGGAGATCGGTGGACACAAAGAAGAAGTCGATGCCACAGTGGCAAACATCGGAGACTATCCGTTGATCATTGGGATAGATTGGCTACACCACCATAACCCGGAGATTGATTGGAATGACGAGACCATCAGCTTTACGCGATGTCCGAACGAATGCCGCCCCGTCGAAGCGGCAAGAGTCGTAGAAGCCGGACAACCGCTACCCCGCGCCGTTTGCAAGTTGCGGGCCGCGCGGTGCAAGAACAGTCGACAGATGCGACCGCGACCGCAGCCCCATGCGAGAGTCTGCGTTGCGGAAGTCGGCGATGATTCAGATGAGTCGGACAGTGAGTCTGACGACCTTGCGAAGATTCCCCCCGGATTTCGGTACTCCGAAACGTACATGGACATCTACCATGATGCGGAGCAGTTCTATGTGGCGGACGATCCGGACTTTGTGCATAAAGTTGCGGCCTCGTATACCTGGTCGCAAGCGATTGCGGAGAAGTCGGCAGTGAAGGAGGGTGACAAGTCCTTCGAGGAGATGGTCCCCCCGCAGTACCGCGAGTTTGCGAAGGTGTTTTCGAAGTCAGAGGCCGAACGGTTGCCCGAGAGGAAGCCGTTTGACCATGCGATCGACCTGGAGCCCCGGAAAGACCCCTTCGTACAGCAAGATCTATCCTATGGCACCGGCGGAGCGGGCAGCCTTGAAGGAGTTCATTGAGGAGAACCTTCGAAAGGGTTACATCCGACCGTCGAAGTCCCCCGCCGCTGCTCCGGTCTTCTTCATCAAAAAGAAGGACGGATCGCTTCGGATGGTCGTCGACTACCGAAAACTCAATGAAATCACCGTCAAAAATCGGTACCCGCTTCCCCTGACCACCGAGCTCATCGATTCCTTGAAGAAGGCCCGCGTTTTCACGAAGCTTGACTTGCGGGCCGGATACAACAATATCCGCATCAAGGAAGGCGACAAGTGGAAGGCCGCTTTTCGGACTCAGGAGGGCCACTTCGAACCGACCGTTATGACTTTCGGACTTACGAACGCACCCGCTACGTTCCAGCGGATGATGAACGAGCTCTTCAAGGACATGCTGGATGTTATTGTCATTATCTACCTCGATGACATCTGCATTTTTTCGGAGAACAAGTCGGAGCACGAGGAACACGTTAAGGAGGTACTCCGACGTTTGGAGAAGTATGACCTGTTCTGTAAGCCCGAAAAGTGCGAGTTCCACAAGGACTCCATCGAGTACTTGGGTATGATCATTGGTTCGGGGATTATCTCGATGGATCCGAAGAAGGTCGAAGCGGTGGCCGACTGGCCGACTCCGGCAAAGGTGAAGGACATTCAGGCTTTCTTGGGGTTTGCAAACTTCTACCGATGTTTTATCAAGGACTTCTCGAAGCTGGCGGTTCCCATGACCGAATTGTTGCGGAAGGATGTCCAGTGGCGCTGGACCACCCGCCAGCAAGAGTCCTTCGATGCTCTGAAGAAGAAGTTTGCGGAGGCACCGGTCCTCGCGATGCCCGACCTCGAGAAACCCTTCATCCTCGAATGTGATGCTTCGGACTTCGCGACCGGAGCGGTACTTTCGCAGATCGGACCAGATGGTGACATTCACCCAGTGGCCTACTATTCGAAGTCCCTGGGCGATGCGGAGAGGAACTATGAGATCCATGACAAGGAGCTTCTAGCCATCGTCCGAGCCTTGGACGAGTGGCGGCACTATCTCGAAGGAAGTCCGCACAAAATTGATATTGTGTCGGACCACCGCAACCTGCTCTTCTTTGCGGAAGCCCGAAACCTAACGAGACGCCAGGCCCGCTGGAGCTTGTTCCTTAGCCGTTTTGACTTTCTGATCCGTCACCGTCCTGGACGACTCGGTGGAAAGCCGGATGCCTTGTCCAGGCGCGAAGATCTTCGTCCTGACGGACCGGACAATACGAACAAGGTCCTGCTGGACACGAACCGCTTCTACACGTTGGCAATGCGACGAGGGATGGTCCGGGCAGAGGGGGATACGGAGTTGTTGCGGAGGATTCGGGAGTCCGAGAGGTTTGACGAGGAATTGGTCGAGGCGATTGAGAAGGTGAAGGAAGGGGCTCCGCGCGCGCTGGCGAACGATCTGGAGGAGTGGAACACGGAGGATGGGCTGCTGCTGTACCGGGGTAAGGTCTATGTGCCGAAGGACGAGGAGATCCGCCGCGATATCGTCAAATTACACCACGATTCGCTTCCGGTCGGACATCCGGGTCGTTGGAAGACCTATGAGCTGGTGAGTTGGAACTACTGGTGGCCTGGTATGTCCACATTCGTCGAGCGGTACGTGTCGGGCTGTGACACTTGTATGCGGACGAAGAACATCCCGCAACGTCCGGTTGGTCCGCTTCAGCCCAACGAAGTACCGGACGGACCGTGCCAGGTCATTTCTTGCGACTTCATCACCCAGCTGCCACAGTCCGGTGAATACGACGCCATCTTCGTGGTTGTAGACCGACTCACCAAGCAGGCCCATTTCATACCGACAACCTCGGATATTGACTCCGCGCGGACGGCCGACTTGTTTGTGTCCGAAGTCTGGAAACACCATGGCACGCCGCGTAAAGTCATTTCGGACCGGGGTACACAGTTTGTGTCCCGGTTTATGAAGGCGGTACTCCATCGACTCGGGATCGAGGGCGCGACATCGACATCCTTCCACCCGCAAACGGACGGTCAGACCGAGCGGGTGAACCAGGAGTTGGAACAGTATCTCCGCGCGTTTACCGACGTCCGACAGGAAAATTGGTCGGAGTTGCTGCCCATGGCGGAGTTTGCGCACAACACGCGAGCGCACTCCGCTACCAAGGTGTCTCCCTTTGTGCTGCTGTATGGATACGACCCCGAGTTCACCATCGTACCGAGTGCCGGACTTTCGACGGTTCCAGCTGCGGACGACCGACTCGACCTGCTTCAGAAGGCTCAGGAAGACGCTCGCGCGGCTCTCGAAGTCGCAGCGGAGCGGATGAAGCGGTATTACGACCAGGGACATGCAGACACGCCGGACATCCGACCAGGAGACAAGGTATGGCTTGACGCACGGAATATCGCAATACCGGGCACGCGCAAGCTGAATCCGCGGAGACTCGGACCCTACACGGTTTTGCGGAAGATCGGACTCTTGAATTACGAGCTTCAGCTGCCTGCGACTATGCGGATTCACCCAGTGTTCCATGTGTCACTTCTCACGAAGTATACACCGGACACTATTCCTGGTCGCGTCCAGACACCGCCAGAGCCCGTAAACGTCGACGGCGACATCGAATACGAAGTATCCGAAGTCCTTAATTCGCGCCGAAGCGGTCGAGGTCGGACTCTGCAGTATTTGGTTCGCTGGAAAGGCTATGGACCCGAGGAAGACCAATGGATCGATGCCGCGGACATGGAGCACGCCCCCGCTGTTATCCGAAAGTTCTATCGTCGGTACCCCGACGCCATTCGCTAACAAACGCGCGCGCTCTTTAGGAGCGCCCTTGGAGGGGGATAATGTCAGGAATCCGCCTCAGGTTATTTTATTTCTTTTATTTTCTTTTATTTTTCTTTTACGATCACACTCCGAGTCGGATCCCCGACATGTCCGGTCCGAAACCGGACTTTCTTTGACTCCGATTCTCTTCCTTTTTGCATAGATTACTTGCCTGTATGTTTGCAGGCCGCTAGGACAAGTGCCCTGCAAACAATTCTCCTTTCTTTCTTTCTTCCGCCACTCCGACTCGAACCTCCGCTCTACCGATGCGGGACCCCGACTAGAGCGGGACCCCGAACTCCGACTTACGTCAGCGGTATAGGTCGGACCTAGTCGGATCAGGGTCCAGTGGCTTGGTACTGTATAGTTTTTGCCTTTGTTCATCAAAACCGCGGATCCCCCTGCGAAGCACTCCACTTTTGGCCTCTTGTAAAGTGCTTCTCAGGTGATGTGTTTATCTTTAGCTCTGATGTGTAGAATAGCTTAATTGACTTGTAAAGTGCTTCTCAGAGTGAGAACCACCGCTCATAGCGTCCGATCGTCGTCCGTGTCCGATTCAGGGTCTCGAAAGCGAAGGAACCACTCTAGGTCGTAACAGAAGGGTCGGGATCCGCGAAGACTGCAATGGGCAAGCACAAATTCGATGCATAGCTCATCTGTGTCATAGATGTGTCGGTTGGCTCGTAGATGGATTTGGACTTGGAGTAAAAAGCGATCAGCATCTTCTTGGGTTCCGTCGAAAGGTTGGATTTTAGCCATGGTTATGGGCCGATCGTGTGCGGGTCCATCTCCTTGATTGTTATTGTCTGCTGCTCCTCCACCTCCAGCTCCTCCGCCTCCTCCTCCTCCTCCTCCTTCATCGTCTCCTCCTCCTCCGTTGTTGTTTCCTCCGGGTGGTCCTTCTCCTCCTCCTCCTCCTTCATCTCCTGCGGGTGGTTCACCAAATCCCCATCCTCTCCATGCAGGATTTTGTCGGCCTCCTCTGCCTCCTCTACCTCCTCTGCCTCGACCTTGGAGATGTCTTAAGTGGAAAAAGGTACTGATACTTTCTTCTCCAAGTGGGGGTCGGAACATTGAGCGGGTATTTTCCATGACAGTTTGGGTAGCCATAGTACTAATAGATAGAGGTTTGATGTGAGGGCGGGTGTAAGAGAGATATGGTTTCGATGGGATAGGGGGAAGTGTGGGTGTTCGGCGTGAGGGTGTAGGAGTTTCTGGAGCAACGGAGCTGCCTGATTGAGAGGATCGTCTGAAGAGGTTTCGATCAAGAAGTCCGTGAGTGGGTGAGTTTGAACGAGACCGATGGTAGTCGCTGGGTTGAGGGTCGAAAGTGGAAGTTGGTTGGGGTTCTTGTGGTGGTTGTGGTAGCCGATCGGGATGTCGGCGATAATACTCTTCTTTAAGCTCTTTCCAGTTTGGAGTGTGACCTTCGTATATTTCTCGTAGTTCTGAACCAAGGGTATGAGCTACTACCCAGGAATCAGCAGTTGGGTTGTAGATCCAAGGGGTTTCGGTAGGTTCTCCGTTGGCGTCAGGAAGATGGAAGTATTGTGTTGCTTCGTTGAAGATAAGAGTGGTTGGGAACGGTGGTAGTGGGGGTTGGATGTGTTTGAACTCTCCTGCTAGACTTCGACGAGCAAGGTCTTCCCAGTTGGGGGTATGAGTGACGAAGAATTGTCAAGCTTCCTCAGCAGAGTTTGCTTCGATTGGGGTCCACCGTTGTAGTATTTGATTATATGACCACGATTGATAAGTTTTGTTACCGATCTTATAGTAAAAGAAATTCTTTTCGGTGTCAAAGAAGAGTAAATTGTGTGGTGGTGGAGCGTCTGGATACTGAGGAACAGTAGTCTGTGTAGGTATTGGTTCTTCCGTGGTTTTCGAAGTGGTTTCTTTGTTGGTTTTGCCTGTTGTAGAAGATGAGGCTGTGTTTCGAACCGTCTGTTTGCCTTTGTTCGCCGTGGTGATTAATCGGTTCCGGATTGATATCCGTAACTGTCTGAATCGTAGTTTGTAAGGGTGTAGTCCGTAACACTAGCAATGTGGGGTGAATCTTCCGGGGGGTCAATTGCTGGTGCAAGATAGTTGTGAACTACGTTTTGCGGAGTGGGTTGGTGGTGTTGGCAACTACACTGATAGATGTAGTGGTTGACGTCTTTGCTGATACTATTCCAACAGAAATGTCGGGTTACAAAGCGAACAGTTTCAGCTTCGGTGCGATGAAGTTGTTCTCCGTGATTGTCAAAATGGACGTAGTTTATGAAGAATCGGCGTAGGTGAGTTTCTCGAGGGATGAATAATCGAGTGTGGTTCCAGAGGAGTCCGTATTTGAAGATCCAAGGTTGGTGGTTGTTGCGTGAGTACTGCAGGTATCCAACTGTTTGGGTGTAATTGTAATACCGGTCGTTGAGTATAGTTCGGATTTGGTTTAGGATGTCGTCGAACTCTTCGGCAAAGGCGAGGAATCGGTTTTGGATGAGGTCTCTGGTTGAGTAGATGGGATCGTCAAGGGCTGGAAGTGATAGGGTGTCCGCCACGATTGTGGTAGTGTGTAGTGTATGCGTAGAAGTCGGCAATCGTCTCCACAGATATGGACTAGTCGGATTCGATCGGGAAGAAACTCTTCTAGATAGAAGAATGCGTTGGGGTTGGTGTGGTAGATGAAGAAGATAGAGTCAGGTTGGACGATTAGACTGGCAGTTTTTGTGATGGACCAAACTGTATCGTCACAGTACTTGGTGAAACTGTATGTGTCGAATTGATAACAGTGTTACGACCTGGGGGGAACCTGGGGGCCGTGGCGCGTTAGCGGCTTCCGGGGCAAGGCCTGGGAGGGCGCGCGGCAGCTGAGAAGGCGTAGGGAACCGTTAAGGACGCTACAACGCCAACGGAGTCGCGCGGGAAGCGGGGCTGCGGGGGCGAGACGCAAGGGGGCTCAAGGCGAGGACGGGACGGAGTCAGAGTCGAGGCTGGGAAGGCAGAGTCGAGGCGCGGGGAGACAGAGTCGAGACGCGGGGAAATGCCAAGCGGGATTCTGGCGGGAATCTGGATTCGCGCGGGAATCTGGATTCGTGCGGGAATCTGGATTCGTGCGGGGATCGCAGAGCGGGAATCGTTCGGGGCTTTGGCGGGAATCGCAGAGCGGGATTCTGGCGGGAATCTCAGAGCGGGATTCTGGGCAGGACTCAGAGCGGGATTTGCAGAGCGGGATCCGGGACAAGACAGAGACAAGAGAGCCAGAGAGCAGGCGTGCTCAGGACGGGAGCAGAGAGCTCAGGATAACCGGGATCTCAAGGCAACACTTCTGTATCAGGAGGAGGTTCCCTAAGGAAGCACTCGACAAGTCAGCATTGTAAAACTACACTAGAGACAAGACAGAAACACACCTAAGGAAGCACTCGACAAGAGGACAAAAGTGAGTGCTCCTTACGGTGGCGACAGGTATTTATCTACTGGGCAGAATCTACAGGGAACGGGCATGCACAAGCGCGCAACTAGCTAGTTACACAATCTTGCGGGCGAAGGCCGCGCATACAGTGACGTGAATCCGGGATTCGGGATTCGGTGCGGGAACATCTGGGCAAGATCTAAGGGAACGAGCGTGAAGCATGGTCAAGTGAAACAAAGAGAACTAAAGGAATGTAATTGTGCGCGAGGTATCAAGCTGGCGCACAGGCAGCGGGGTAACGAGCGTGGGGGGCGGATGTAATGCATACATCGTCTCGGGATAAGTTGCAGGCAACTTCTGGCGTGGATCAGGGTCGCGGGAGATCGACAGGGACCAACTTCGAAGAAGCCGGTGCTTCGATGTCGTAACGAAGCCTAATTGCGAGGCGCGCGCGGGGCAGGGCGACTAAGGACGAGGTTCGAGTCCTCGCGGACCATGAGATCAATCCCGCACACGGGGTGGCGGGAATCTGGTCTACGGGCCGGGACAGGACGCTACTAACGAGACTAGTTGGCTGGCACGTGCGTGGCCAGGCCAATCACCTGGGGCTATCTCAAGACGAGGTTAGCATCGAGGAGCGGGGAAGCTAAGGGGTTTCCCTTGGACGACGGGAAACTCGCGCGATTCGCGACGGGATCCTGCAGGGAATCTGGTTCGGGTTTCGACCGGGTTTCGAGTTCGGGTTTCGACTGGGAATCGAGTTCGGGTTTCGACCGGGTTTCGAGTTCGGGTTTCGACTGGGAATCGAGTTCGGGTTTCTACCGGGAATCGATACAGGGTTCGACCGGGAATCGTAGCGGGAATCTTTCGAGAATCAGGGCGGGAACTTAGCTGGGGTTGCGATGGGAGTCGCGGCGGGATAGAAGGCGGGAATCCTGCGGGGGATTTGCGCAGGGATTCGAGACGGGACGCGAGGCGGGAAACGAGCGGGTTTTCGACTGGGATCGTGCGGGGGAAAAGGAGCGGGATTCCAATCTGGACGAGTGGGGGAGTCTTGACGGGACTCCAACCGGGAACGAGCGTGGGTTGCGGGATTGTCAGAGAGGACGCTTGACAGCGTTCGTGGCGAGGCGGGATTCCTGGCGGGGCAGGCTGTGGACGAACAAAGGCAGGTCGAGAGGCACAGGATGTCGAAGGGGTTAGCTAGGGCACCGTGGCAGGACGAGCGCAGGGCAGGGTTCGTGACCGGGCAGGATTGCGGGACAGCAATCCTTGACCGCTGTCGTGTTGGCTTACTCAAGGCCAGACAGAGGTCGGCTTTGGACGCAGTGGATCAATCTCCTAACTGCACTTCATGACTGTGGACGCGAGGCCGGGATCGGGTATCCGGGCATAGTCGAGAACCTACGAGGTCTGGGATAGCTATGGCTATGGCTATGGCTGTGGCAGGCTATGGCTATGGCTGTGGCTATGGTGAGTGACTTCGGGACTATGGCGAGGTACGGGGTTCGCTGTAGCGGGGAACAGAGCATGACGGGAGCGGGGAGCGAGCGGGGGATCCTCCTAGAGTCGGGGGAACGACGAGGCGGGCTAGGGATGGATCGAGACACAGGGACGAGGCGGGGGACTGACGAGGAGACGTGGGCGCGGACAAGCAGGGGCGAGGAGGTCGTAGCGGGGCGGAACTCTTAGCAGGAGAATGCATGGCGAAGCAGAGGTTCTTCTGGGATCAGAGAGCGGGGGATCCTTTCGGGATCTAGCCCAGGTCGCGATTTCGGGTTTCAGTATACCGGGTTCTGTTCGGGATTGCCTTAGACATGTTGGGGTCCTGGGGGATCCCGACACTCATCGATGAAGGCATCGAGAGCAGCCTATTGCGGAAGTGAGAGTGGATAAGGAGAATGTCGTTTAGGAATAAAGTCGGGTTTGAGATCTATTGCATGGTCATATGGGCGACTTGGAGGAAAGCGATGTGCTTTTTCTTCGTCAAAAAGGGATAGGAATTGGTGGTATTGATGGGGTACCAAGGCAGTAAGTGGTTTAGCGGGTTGGAGTCCTTTTCGAGCTTGTTGCGCAAGTTGTGTTGAGATATTAACGCGATTGAGCTGTATTGATCCAGTTTCCCAGTCGATTTTGGGTTGGTATTTCTTGAACCATGGTAGTCCGAAAATGAAGTTCTCTTTTCCAAGGGTGGTAACATAGAATCGCATAGCATAGTGGGCATTTCCGAGTTTGACACGAAGGGGGGCATAAGATGTAATGTGTCCGGCATTGTTGAATGTTCTACGCCTGGCCTGGTCACGAGGCTATAATGGGAGGACATGCATGAATAAGTGAAGCTTGCCTTATTTAAGACTTCAGTCTCTCAGGACCTTTAAGTGACGCTTAAGTCACTTTCAGCAGAAAGTAGTTTTCCTGGTGTGGACCCTGAGGCTTCGGCCTCTTCCGAACCGTGGGAGGGTCTGGGTAGGACTCGGAGACTGCCGTGCTAGTACCGCGCAGTACCGCGCGGTACCGCGGGAATTACCATGCAGTTCCGTCAATTTTACCGCGCACTTCAGCGCCATTACCGTGCAGTGCCTTCCACATTACCGTACAGCTATCTTAGACTACTTTGTGGAAGTGAAGAATTAGATAGTGCAAACAAATGGTTTATAGCAAACAAAATATAATTGTGGTTATACTACTAATAGTAGTACATGACTCAAAATAGTGTTCCAATGTTTTAGACTTTTTTCTTGTTTTCTCCATAACGCAACAAATAGTTGGCGCGTACAGAAGTTAAGAATATGCATCGAAAGATCTTAATTAGTAGCTTCCGTTGATACAAGTTTCAAAATTTAAAGCAGAGAATTGACAGAGTTATTAATGTCCGAACGTGGAAACTAATTGGAAGTTCGAACACCAATAGCTCCGTGAATTCTCTGTTTTAAATAATGAAGTTCATATCGACGGAAGCTACTAATCAAGATCTTTTCATGCATATTCTTAGCTTCTGTACGCGCCAATTATTTGTTGAGTTATGGAGAAAACAAAACAAAAAAGACTAAAACTCCGGAACACTTTGAGTATTGTCCTATAATACAAGAGTTAATTAGAGACTGAATACAATGATATGGAGCTGCACATTTTCTACATATTCACAGGTATCACTCAGGCCATTACCGCCGACTTTACCGCGCTTTACCATCGATTTTAACGCGCACTTCCGCGCCATTACCGTTGATTTTACCATGCCTACCGTTGATTTTACCATGCCTACCGTTGATTTTACCATGACTTCCGCGCTATTTCACGAACTTTACCGCTCTTCCATTCAACTACCGCGGACATTTACCGCGCCTACCATACAGATTACCGCCCTTCTTGTTTCTAACTGTATGCCTCTTTGACATGTTTTATTCCAGTAAATTCGGAATAATACTGAAAAAAAAATATCTTGTATCATACACCCATGGAACCGTGTACGTATTTTTTTGTATTTTTAAAAGTTACAATAACCCGTAGAACCTTTCCGAAGATGAGAGGGAGACGTGGGAAAGTGGGAGGAACTGCGCGGAAGTACTCGCGGTAATGCTCACTATGGGCAGTAAATCGATCGATTTACCATTTACCGCGCGCGGAACCTGCATGTTAAAATCTGTAGGCCGGTCTGATGCTGCCGCCACTGGCATAAGACTTTTGCAGTGCTCAACTTGAAGCTGATGGATGGTTTACACTTGGTATGCACATCAGCGGTGAACGTACATATCTTGACTAATCTCATTAGTAATTGCCTGGTGCTTGACGGGATGACTTCAACATTCGTATCCTTCACTTTTGTGGTGCTTTCACTCCCACATCAACAGCATTATCGCTCATCAACGGTGCGGCACAAATATTTATTGAAGCGAAAAAGTCCAACGAAAGTGACATGTATAGAGCTCTCAAGATTATTAAGTCGCACAGACTCACAGTCCCCCTTCAGTATGGACCTAGTCCAGCGAGCAAATTGATATTGCGTCTCCTCCCACCCGAACCTCAACTCCTCCCACGTCGTATGCTCGCTCGCTGCCTTCGCAGTCATCTTTGCGCTCCTCAAACACGGTAACGTCACAAGCCTCGGGTTGCCATGCATCTGAGGAAGAGGCACCTGCCGCCAGATCCTCGGTTCCTTGCTCTCCCCCAGAAGAGCCTTCCCTGTATCCCGAATGCTGTTGCACGACCGTCGGGCCCAAGATGTCTTCAGAGGAATACTCACCACTGAAATGGCTGGAGACAAGATGAAGTCCCGGGCCAGGGGTTGCGGGTAAGAACGACATATACTGCATTTTGCCATCCTCCGTCTCATAGGAAATCTGAACTTCCTTCGGCATGCCCACCTGTACTCGTCTAAACGATAGCTGAAGAGCTCCTTCCGGAATTGAAGCCACTCCGATAGTAGGGCTTGAGGCTGGCGCGCCGGGGATGGCTGACGACTGTTCTGAATGACTCTCCTTGAATAGACGCTTCATGCACGTCCCGAGGTCCCAGTCCCAGTCCATACGTGAGCGAAGGTACTGTCCCCATTTGTGTCGCGAGCCACGGCGCAGCTGATAATGACCCCAGTTCCTCTCGTCATTTATCGCGCTCCATCTCAAGTCAAATGGATCGCACAACGGATCTCGTTCCAATCCAATTCTTCGAGCCTCCCTGAATTCTTCAGTTGTAAGATTCTCTGGTACTTGCACTCTTCGCGCCTTCTCTAGAGCTTTATTCCAAGCCTTCCACCACTCGTCACCAAAGTCATCGATCTCGTTCCAATAGGGATCCACATCTATCTTGGAATGTGAGGTTGGAATGCGAGTTTCCAATGAAATGCCGCAAACCTCTCTCTCAAGCTCGTTGAATGATCTAAGAAGTCGGTGCGCCCTGTGTTTCGATGCTTCAATCAATCTTTGAGCTATGAGACTATCGTCGGCGGACTGATGTCTCCTGGACAGGTTGTGAATCACAATACGGTTGTACCCCCTGAAACGGCATTCTGGTAGTAGCACACTGGTGGTGTCATCGTAACTACAGTATGCATACAGAGCAGTCAACATCACTGGAATTATAGAGAATCTATTACAAACACTTACAAATCAACAAGACCGCGAAATAACACATTGGCATTCAGCTTATCCACATCATATCTTTGACGATCGTAACAAGCTTCTATGCAACGACAAACGATAGCGTCAATCCACGAAGCTAGTGTTTGTAGAATCATATAGATTTGTCTGTTTGCAGGAATTTGTGCATAATCATTGGCGAATTCGTGGATTGACCGAAGAACAAAAATGACAGTGAAGTAGGCTGTTTCCAAGATGTGCAGATATGCATTGCCTTGTGCGTAGTAATCTATGCAGGTAGACATGGCTTCTGCACAAATAGCGCATGCTTCATATATTGTATCGTCAAGAGATTCAAGACCGAAGGATCTGGAGAGAAGATCAACCCCAGTTATTTCATGTCAAGTAATGATGATAAGCGTACCTATAAACCCCCAACACCCGTATGAGCCTTTGACGTAAAGTTAGAGCAGTCTCGGGTGAAGGCCAGTGATGATAGACTTCTTTGCCTAAAACTGGATCGAATTCCCATTGTCCGTCAGGCACTCTCAAGGCGACAAGAGTCTCCCTTGCAAGCTTTACCAAGAAAAGAAACCATTTCTTGTCTGGATGCGAGCGAGCAAGAGATTCCGCGATCGTTTCCAGATGGAATATAGGCTCGATGCGAGAAACGCTGACATAGATCTCACAACGGCGGTAACTCAGCGACACACGGACGAGTGCTGCCAAAGCCGATGCGGATCTGTCAATTGAAGTTGACCTAAACGGGATTAGTTTTGTTTTAAAGAGAAGCATGGGCTACACACTGTGTCTGATTCACAAGTCCCTTCATCCCAGCAGCAACCGTCGGTGCATTCTTCAAGTCCATGTCAAGAGTTGCAATAATGTCATTAAGTGTTGAATCATATTTGAAACCAGGAGAATAAAAAAACGTCCCATCAGCCTCGAGATACTGAGCGATGCGGGCGGGATGGAGGGACGCGATCGTAAATCGCATTGCCAGCCTCTCGATGCGCCTTCCCATTGGCTGGAAGATATACGTGTCGAGGAAGCGACCAGTTCCGGGCTGGTCGTCGACTGTCTCCATTGTCAAGATCGTGATCATCGAATTTCCGTCGTCGTCGTCGTTCCTCCCGCGCCCAGATTCAGCACATAAGTAGTCCAGGCCATCTTCTTTCTGCATTGACCCTCCCAGAATGACTCTGGAGAGGATGCTCTTGAGCTTAGGCATTGGTGTGAGCGCCGCAGGGATTGGGTAAACTAGAAGTGGGACATGAGATTCACGGACGCCATCATATATGGATCCATCAACACACAGAAGAAGGCTGATGGGTAGCCTTGTAATGAGATTGGGCTGTGTACTTGCCTCCTATCAAAGAGTGTTCTATATTTCAGCGTCATCAATCGGCGCCTCCAAACCGTCTAAACAAACCCAAAGTTCAGAAGCGCCCAATACTGTGGGTCCGAGTGATTTCGTTCGCCGATAATAGACCATTAATTCCATCCGCCGAGCGATCTGTGCACATGCTTGTCGCGTTCCACGAATTTGATAGGTCAAAAGCACACAAAGTACCGCAACTACTGGTATATTCTGCGAGATTGAAATAAAATGATATGTTGTCCACCAGAACATATTCCATTGGATGCGCTCTTGATCTCGAGTGAACGAGGCACGAAAGATTCAGAAATGAAGGTTTTCCATTGGAAGCGCTCGCGAGTGGAGTGGACATCGCACCTGAACTGGGTAAGTAAGACTGGCTCGCCGGGAGCGCATTGACTGGCCACACCGGTCTTGACAGCCGCGCTGGTATATTTTCGACAGACAAAGTTTGGGCTGGTTCTCGGAGAGCTTGTTCAGAGTCTCCGACGAGGGTACCGAACGCATTCGTCAAGACATTCAGCGAAGAACATATATAGTTGTGCCAGGCTTGCTTATCTTGATTCAGGAGTGTCAGGCCGAATGAGTAAGACCCTGCGGCAGGTCAACGAGCATGTCAAGTCAGAGTTTGCCGCTTCCTGAGTGGCAACAATGAGCACATCCAGAGGCTTGTCGTGGCTTTGCAGAGGCTTGAACTAGTACTCAAGAATAGGAGCGGGATGTTTGAAGGACACGAACGTTTGCTTGAACCCTAATTTATCAAACATCTGCCAGAGCCTAATCAGAGATTTATAGCTAGTACTATCTGAGTTCGCACCTATGCGTTCGCAATCAACGAATTATAGATATAAAACTGGGTTTTCCGGACCTGGCAAAGCACCGATGGTTGACGTCGTTGTCCAGCGAGCTTCAAAATCGCCAGTTGAGGTATTGGGCTCATACAGTCCTGGATAATTTGTCTTCTTCTACGTACAAGTCCATACCCCAGAGTTCAGAATGATGCGGCTGGTGGAAAGAGTGGGAAGAAAGAAGGAGAGAGCTCATCACCGCGAAGACAAACAAAGGTAAATACGCGCGCGAAAATTGAAGACCCAACTCATCCGCTGCTATAGGCTCAACAGTGCGGTACGAACATTCATAGATATCTAAGAAGCTGACAGTTGTAACATACAGAAAACATACAAGTTTATCAAACAACAAAGTCCTTTCAGTATGGACCTAGTCCAGCGAGCAGATTGATATCGCGTCTCCTTCTACCCGAACCTCATCGAATCCAACGTCGCCTCCTCGCTCCTTCCCTTCGCAATTCTCAATGGACTTCTCAAATAGAGCATCTCCACGTGCCTCGGGTTGCGATGCCTCCGAAGACGGGGAGCCGTCCTTCATATTCTCGCCTTCTTCCTTTTCCCCGGAAGAGCCTTTCCCATGCCTCGAGTCCGACTTCGGGTGGGATTCTTCTTCGGCGAAAGACCCAACATTAGCTGTCTCGGACCCAGGGCAACATCCTGGGTTGGGGAATGCGGGAACGAACGACATGTAGTGCGTTTCGCCACTTTCTGTCTCGTACGCGATTTGCACCTCCTTCGGCAATACCCCCTGTGCTTGCCCTGCCGATATCTTCCACGCCTCTCCTGGTGTTGCGCCCATGTCGATTGCTGGGGTTGCAGTCGGTGGAATCTGTGCAGCCGTAGATGGTCCTCCCCAAGTTCGCTCGACCTTGAATAGGTGTTTCATGCACGTCCCGAGGTCCCAGTCCCAGTCCATGTTCGAGCGAAAGTACTGTCCCATTTTATGTCGTGCGATCTTACGGAGGACATAATAACCCCAATGCCCTACAATGTCATATTCTGTTGGGCCTTCACGTCTGATTCTTCGAGCCTCTCTGAACTCTCTAGTTAGCTCATTGTCCGGTACCTGTGCTGTCCTCGCCTGTCTGAGTGTGTCCTTCCAGAAATCCCACCAACTCTCTCCATATTCGTAGAGGGAAAATGACAAGATATTGGCTCTGATTTTCAATTGCGAAAAGCCGTTGACAAGAGACGAGCATCCTTGAGCTTCTCTTTCAAGCTCGTTGAATGAAATGAATAGTCGCCGTGTCCTTCGTATAGACGTGTTAACGAGGCTATGGAGAACAGGATCGTCTTCAGCCCTGTCTGCTGTCGCTCGTTGCTTCCTAGGAAGCCAGGTCATGGCAAAAAGTGTTTTCTCTTTCATAAAGTACAATGATTCTGTTCCCATAAAGTTCAATGATTCTGGTAACAATGGACGTGCCCTGAGATGCGACGTCATCATCAGATCAAGTCTTCGTATTTCATGAATACATACGTACACAAGAACTAAACTGCGAAACATGATGCCTGCTTGAAGTGCAATGATGTTGAAATAATCCTTATTGCAGCAAGTAGCAGATATGCATTGAAAGACGATCATGTCAATCCAAGAAGCTAGTGTTTGCAAAACCATACTTTGCATCTTGTTCTGTGAAGCCGTCGAGTAGCCCGCCAGCGTGTTGATTGATCGAAGAATGAAAATGACAGTGAGATACACGGTTTCCAGAATATGCATATATGCATCACCCCGTGCTTGAGGATCTATGCACGTAGATACTGCAACTGCACAGATATCACACGCCTCTCCTAGCGCAGCGTCAAGAGCAGTAAATCCGGAAGATCTGGAGTGAATACAATTCATTGTTTAGTCGACTAGAGAAGAGAGGGAGGAACATACTTGTACATGTCTAATACTCGTCTTAGCTTCCGGCGTAAATCCGAAGCGTGTCGTAACAATGGCCTTATTTGCTCGGTCGCGCAATCATAGAATGGATCGAAGCCATATTCAACTAAATCGCCAGCAGGTCTGAAGGCTGTGAGAGTAGCCCGTGCAAGCTTTACTAGCAAAAGGAAGAACATCTTTTCTGGGTGCGAGCAAGCAAGGGACCCAGCGAGCGTCTCCAGGTGGAATATAGGCTCAATGCGAGAAACATTGTCATAAACCTCTCTACGGGCTACAGACAAGGAGACACGAATGAGTGCTGCCAGAGCTAATGCGGATCTGTTAATTGAATTTGACCTGAAATGAAGAGTGTATCTAATTCCTTCATGGAGAAGTCTGAAGTGCATACGTACTGTGTCTGCTTAACGAGTCCCTTCATCCCAGCAACGACCGTCGAGCCATTCCACTGTAAGAAACAGATATAATCGATGATGTCATCCAAGTTTCTCGATTCAGAGTATTGATCATAATCTGTCCAATCCGTCTCGATGTACTGTGCGATGCGGGCTGGATGGAGGGACGCAATAGTGAAGCGCATTGCCAGCCTCTCGATGCGCCTTCCCATTGGCTGGAAGATGTACGTGTCGAGGAGGCGACCAGTTCCGGGCAGGTCATTGGCCGTCGCGGTCGTCGAGAATGAAACGATGGAGCTGCAGTCGCCGTCATTAATATCGTTGTCGTTTCCAATGTACGCGTGGGAACCCGGCTCGAGAAGGAGGCGTCCAAATCCAAGACACAAGTAATGCATTTCATCCTCTTTCTCTCTCGACTCTCCCAGCACCAGCCTGGACAAAATCTTTTTCGGCTTGAGCTTTGGAATGGAGACGAGGGGCATGAGTAGCTGAGGTACTATAGGGGAGAGGGGCAAAATTGTCAACAACGCCAGGGATCATTTTATACTACGAAAACAAGGACTGAGCGCCAATATCATTCATGATTCAGGCGATCGTCTACCCTAAATTGTATACGATGTTCGGTTCGTTACACAGCATAAGCCACTACCTTGGTAACACCCGGACAGCTGTCAAATACTCTACTGATTGCAGCTAGCAGTGAACCATTGAGTAAACCGCAAGACCATAGCTCGATATATCGACTGCACCGCTCTGCACCTCCCACGCTACGGTGACTTGCGGACGATTGTTTAGTTTCATTGAAATGCAGTGAACCTGTGATTAAATCTCATGAAAAACGAACGCACAGATATTCGAAAAGCAGTGTATCAATATTACCAGAACCTTGGAGCAATACTATTAGGCAAGTGAGGCTCAGAACTGGAGCCTGGCACCAGCGTCGGCTATGCGACCGCTCCCACTGATGGAGACGCGTTTAAACTCGAGCTCGACACATTCAACGCAGCTGCACTCGAGACTGTCTGCCAAGTTAACATAGCTGGCAAACTTGTCTACGCAGTCGTAAAGTCCCACCCGAGCTGCGTAAACCCTGCCTGAACGCCATGCGCGTTGAACACCGGTTGGTCCGAGACCTCAGAGATGTTTCCTGCGCGCCATCCAGGATGCTGTGCAGTACGGCGTGACGTACTCGCCTTCGAATATCTATGCATGCAGGATGTTAATGGGTGCGAAAAGGAGAAGGGTGAAAGGGAAGGACGCACATTGTCTCCCTCCTTCTGTAGCTGGATACTTCGCACCATAAGCGCAGTGCCATCGTGCAGTGTTTGAATTGTTGAGCCCCACATCGGCACAACGGACGCTGCGCTTCTCATGATGCAGCGGAAAACATTCATGCAAACTGTGAAACAAGAGGTTAAGGTAAGTTGGACGAGAATTGAAGGGGGATTCACTTTGCACGCTGTCCGTATCAGCCTTTAATAATAATGTCAGCAAAACTGAACAACCATGAGGCTGAAGAGAGACGACGGGAGGGTACTCACCGAATGCACCCAGAACTATACACATCCACACCGGTCCTTTGTATACCACGCAGGAGCCACGAACATCGCAAGTCGATTTCGCGCACACATCACCGCAAACTCGGCCGCATTGAGCGCGCTCTAATCGCTAGCGCACAGCACTTGAGTCTTGAGGTCGTCCTGCCCCTGAATAAGTTGCACTGTCGGCAGCTAGCTGATTCACGACTCCTTACCCTCTTGCATGTCATCCTCGTCCGCGACGAGTCGCACGAGCTCGGTCGTGACTTCCCTGCTGGCGAGAAGCGCTGTGAATGTGTTGGCCAGAGATCTGTAGGCGGGGCGGTTAACTGTGCTGCAGAAAGGTTAAGACATAGTTCGGGGTGAGGTGCTAAGTTGTGTACTCACGATCCACCCTCGCTCAAATGAGGTGAAACATGTGCGAGGTAGCGTAGAACCCTCACATCGATTCATTCCAGATCGCTAGACAACAAAGAGAGGAAGAACCAGGCAGACAATGGGAAATAGACTGGGTTGCAGAAGTTCGTGTTATAGCTCGTCGCTGTGCCAGCTCAAATACGCCGTGAGCCATTATGCGGTGATGCACCTCAGTCCTCAGATATCGATGCCAGGACGTTCAACATGTCAGGCTTCGACTCGGACATCTCGATGAGCTCACTAAGAGATATGAACCAGCTTGTTCGATCCTGAGGAGTTCCTTCAGATCGCAAGTAAAAAACAAAGCAATAAGAATGTCTCCGATAGATCAGAAAGTAAGTAGCATGGTGATGGAGTTGAAGTGAAAACGGACGACCGCGACGAACTCCAGGCGGTATGGCGGCAGAAAGTCACCTTGAATCACCTGACGCTGGGAATGCTTAGATTAGAGCGGGCTCGGAGGATCAGACAACCATTTTTCTTACTATGATCCTCAACAACCTGAATGCTCATTTACTTCATTTACATCTTCGCACCCACGACATTCAGTTCGTCAACCTTCAGCAAGCAATATGCGAGAAACGGTTGCCAGTGCATTAGGACGTCTCACAATTTCCCCAACTTGAATAACCGCGACTCCGAGTCCGGCTCCCGGCTTCAAGTTTATCTCAGGCTCAAGTTACCGCGGCGGGACTCAAGCTTCTTGCTCCGCAACTCTTTCTGTCCCTCCGCATTGATTTCTTCCTAAAAACCTGCTTAATACGGTATAGACGTCGAACGACTCGATAGGCAACACAAAATGTTGACTAATGTCGATGGGTATGGTAGTGACCGACAACGGGCGCGAAACTACCACAATGAGGGAGTCTGAAACCGCGACAACAACTCAGTTTGGCACCATCTCGAGTGCCAGTGGATGAGCCGTTCATAGTAACCTTGATTGCTCATCAAGTGGGGGCAGAGTGGATTACGGCAAGCTCTTAGTGAGCTGGAGTTTTGGCTGGTATGGTGAGCAACAGCGTTAATTCGTGACCGGAAATCTTGGGTTGAAGAGCCTGAAAGTGGAGAAGTGAAGGCATGGCGATGGCTAATCTGAGTTGACTGTGTTTCGACAGGTGACAACATTGTGTGCTAAAGTGAGTAAATCTACTATGTCTATCTTGCTCCCTCGGATACGACTTTGCTGAGATCAGAATCCAAACCAAGGACCACGGGCAACTCGGGCTGATGTTGGGCGTTTGTTGGGCTAGTTTCCCTTACCGAGGCCATAGCTACGGATAAACAGACCGAAATACTACACTCCACACAACACGTATCGATTACAATGGCGTGCAAGAGATATCGTAAACTGTCAAACGAATGCTGGTCTGCTTTCTTGCCAACAGACAGTATGTGCGCTCAAGGTGTACCCTTAACGTCGGCGTTCCTTAGCTCTTCCATGGCAGCGATGGTGCTGGCGCCGACGCCCTCATTAAGAGTAAGTTTCAATCACTACATACTGTCCGTAATGTGTTGACAGTATCTTGAATGCCAGATACTTGTAGGTGATGGAGCTGATAGCCGTACTAATTTGTTATCCTTGCTGAAGCTGTTGCTGGTGCCGTTGTAAGATTTGCAATGCATGGCCTTTCTTTTGCCGTCGACAGGTCCACCGTCAATTCGCATTTTCTGCCACATCGAAAGATTGTACTACTGGGTACAGTCGAAATTCTTGGAGCTGTTCGGCCGAACAATTTACTACACACATCCTCGTGAGAGTGACTTCTCCTTTAGAGGTATTGCTGTCACTTAATGCGATTGCGGTGGGAAGGACGGAAAGGTTAGCTCAGTAGCCCTATAGACCGCCCGAACGTCCCTGCGAGAGAGAACAAAGTGTATTGACAAGCAAATCTTAGAGGTTCAGAATTCTGTAGCAACACTCCGGGCGCAGTCGACAACATCCCACGACCTGGCCACCACCGAAGCCTCGCTCATCGAAGACCCACGTAGCCCAGCGCTCTGGAGGCTGAGCTCGAACCGACTCGGACAGAAAGACTTTAACAGCAACGATTAGTGGACTCTATGGAGAATGAAACTTCGACGTTATACGAGAACGCTTTTTGTCTCTGACGGATGCGCATTATCACACTGCACCCTAGTCTTCTTCCGTTGTTTGTGTTAGGTGTGTTACAACTCATATCAGGGATCGTTATAGTATGCAGGAACTTACGTGAAATCCTGGTGTCGTTTCGAAAGCCAAATAGAGCCAAACACGCTGAGCCAGAGTCACGGCGGTCGTCAAACCACCTAAGCATTTCCTGTAGTTCCCGTCTATACATCGAACATGAATTTCGTATTCGAATGTTTTACAAGATGATGCGATAACCAAGATAGGTGCGTAATATTCCCGCTACCCCTTGGGTAGCTGGGTATTCTTAGGGTATGCAACCGTGTCCAGCGCCCGCCAAAACTCATTTGGTCACGTTTTTCTGCCTTATTTGGGGGGTCCTTGGATATATATGGGCAGATTTCGATATATAAGTCTTTTTTGCTCACATGACAATGACAAAGATTATGTAAAGTACGCAAGATCAATTAGCCCTCGGGTCGGGTCTTGTGGAGCATGTCTCGGGTAACTCCGAGTGGTACTATATCAAGGCGAGGTTCGCTAACTGTCGATGTCTTACCTTTTCACCCCACCCTACAACCTTTAGCAAGAACAGCATGTCTCCGACCAGTGCACGATTCGTTGCAGGCGCTCGTCATGCATGGAACGCATCTAGTGAGTACAGTGCAAGCTTCATCTGACAAGATTCAACTAATGGTGCATGTAGGCCGTATGTTACCGTCGAGGCACGACGTGCGACTTGACGGGCCTTCTGGTGGTGCGTTATGTTTACTGACACTGCTCTGTTACTAAGACTGATTTTAAGACTGTAGGCTCAGTATCAATATCGGCCTTCAATAATATTGATGTGTCAGTCCCTTCCAGTGGGACTTCTTTGACGTTCCCTGCTTCGTTTTCAAATAGCAGCTCTCCTGCAGCTCTTGATGATGTCTGGGTTGAAGACTCTTTTGAAGAGTTGATGCCTGGACCGTCAGAGGTGCAGCCGCTGTATTCGAATAATGGAAATCACTGTGAAATTGAAAAAAGCATAAAACTTTTGATTGCCGATCCTGATTGTTCAATTTTTGATATGCCTATAATGCAACTGTTATCCGTATTGTCTTCGCATAGTATAAATACAACAGAGATAAGATCCACAGATCAAGCTATAGTACAAATATTGGACCACATCATGAACGGAAAGTGTTTTTTAAACAGCTGTAGAGGGGGTGCTTGTTTGACGGTTCGAAGAGGAATAAGAAATGGGAGGTCAATGGCTGTGCTTGCTGCTGAGACGGTGCTGATGGAAGTGGATGACGCTGCTCGTGTTCAAGCTGTATGTTTTGCTCTTGGCTATACGGAGAACGATTTGAGTTCAATGAACAGAATTGAGGGCATGAAAAGTTTGGTTGAAATGAGCCGTGACAATTTCTCCACATGCTTTAATGCTTCAGATATTCTGTGTAATTTGGATCAAATGAGCACCAGCGAGTTGAAGGTTCTGTGCCGTATTCATTCCATCGACGTAACAGACCTGAGCAACTTACGTGCCGCGCAATGGACTGACGTTGTAATGAGTAGGTTGGCAAGGCATTTTATCGCAGGTGAATGTGAGGTCGGAGTGCAAAACGTTAAGTCAGGAAAATTCCCGAAATGTAAGCAGAAATTGCAAGATAACACGTTCTTGACGGTCTTGCTACTGGAGTCTGTTCTCGGCAATCGCCTTAACAAAAGAAAAAAACCGTTGATAAAATTGTTAGCATCACTTGATGTTGAGTATGAAGCCACAGATACGGTTAATCAGTTAAAGAGTCGTCTGAAGAGGTACACAAAACGCTTACGTGTTTCAAAGGAACGTGAGGTCAGAACTGGAAGGGAGATGATGAGAAGGATAGCTGAACGGGAGCGAGTTCGCGAGACAGTGGACGAGCGTCTTGAAGAAATCCGAAACAACTGGCCGGCCGAAGTTAGCGAGCACATGAGGGAGTTCCTTCTGAACTATTTCCGCGGTGAGACATGCAGTAAAGCGCTTCAGACACGCATTTGCGCCGTTTGTTCGGAAAGCAGATTTGTGTCGGACTTCGCTCCTGATCCTATGCCAATCAGTGATCCAAATCTGAATCTCGAGTTGCTAAGAAGTCGTTATCCTTTAGGCGTGGAGGATCCCTTTGAGACACACGAGACATTGAGAGGAATTATGCTTGACCAAGCTGGATTCGTGCAATATGCAGAGCATGAAGATGCTTTATGGACTTGTCGGTTTTGTTATCGGACACTGACAAAGAAAGTTCTTCCTCGGTGCGCTCTAGCCAATCGAATGTTCCTCGGCGAGGTTCCTGATTGTCTGAAAGATTTGACCGTAGTCGAGGAAGCCATGATTGCACGGAGGAGAGCGAAATGTTGGATTATACACTTGAACGATGTCGGGGCAGGAGTTCATACATCTGATCGCGGTGCTTCGCATGGCGCTCGGCTTCCTACGACACAGAGAGGCATGAAAGGACATATTATCGTCTATCCATCCAATCCACAAAATATTGGCTCCGTGTTACCACCGTCTATGGAAGATACTGTGACGCCGATGTGTGTCGTATTCGTTGGGTCCACTAGACCGTCTCCGGAATGGTTGAGCACGAAAGCGAAACCGCTGATTATTCGACGAGAGAAAGTGAGAGCGGCACTGTTGTGGTTGAAGGAACACAACCCATTATACTCCGATGTGACTATAAACCATCAGGTATTAAACGAGCTTCCAGAGGAAAGTGTTGCACCTGTGCAGATAACGATGGAGACGCCGACGGAGTCGAGTGAAGCAGTTGGATCACGCCATGACAACGTGTCTGCGGAGGCTACGGATGAGAATGGGGCTGAGCCTGAGTCCACATTTGAGAAAGCGGTCGTGGCAGATGTCGATATGACAAATATTAAATCCGGGGAGATGTACCTTGCTGCTTTGCGACATCTGAACAAAGGAGGTAGCTATGTTCAGATACCACATGCACCGGATCCATGCAATGAGTATGAAGACTTTGACCTGTTCCCGTTGCTGTATCCTACTCTATTCCCTTACGGGTATGGGGGATTTGAACACCCGCAGCGGAAGCGGCATGTAGGGATGAAAGTGCATGCACAACATCTGTTTTCGCTAGCAGACAGACGATTCCAGGAGCATTATTCGTTTCTGTTCACGGTATTCAACATTCTGCAACGTAGGATAGTTAGTCAGAAGGCGAAACTAAAAGTTAGCAAGTCGTACTTCAATGAGTTTGCGGCACAGGTGCGGAGCATATCCGAGGAGGCGATCGCACGAGTTGCAGTCCGGTTTGCTAAAGGAGACTACACGTCGGCTTATGATGACGAAGAGAGGCTGGTTCTCCGGCTAATGAAAGAAGTGAATCTAGTGTCAGAACCAGTTCCAGGGAGTTCAGCTTCAAAGCTGGCGCTCAGAAATCAGATTAGGGGAATGATGACTGACCTTGGGCTACCCAGCTTCTATATCACAATCAACCCAGCCAATATTTACAATCCTCTAGTTCGATTCCTTGCCGGAGACGAGATTGATGTCGACAACATAGTGCGTGACAACAGGACAAATGCGTGGAACCAACAGATGTTGATTGCAAAGAACCCCTTTGTAGCTGGAAAGTTTTTCGACATATACATGCGTGCGTTTTTTAAGTGCCTCCTTGGGTTCGACCTGAAAACGAAGTCGTGTGCGAATGGGCTGTTTGGAATCACAAAAGGGTACTTTGGATGTGTTGAAGCGCAAGGTAGAGGATCGCTGCACTGTCATATGCTTGTCTGGCTTGAGGGAGCTCTGGATCCGCAAGAGATAAGAGACAGAATAGTAGAAGGCGGTGACCAAGCATTTGCTGAGCGCCTTTGCCACTTTATCGATGAGTCAATCAGCAACGGGTTGCCACCAGAACCAGCGAGTATCGGGGAGAATGAGTTGCACCCTTGCAGTGTGAGGGGTCCGATGTCTCCTGGAGAAGAAGGTAGTGCTGAGGAGCACGAAGCCTATAAGCAAGCTCGAGAGTCAGACATTTATAGGCTTGTGAAGAGCTGCCAAAGGCATACTCATACGCATTCCTGTTACAAGCATTGGAGAGGCGGTGATGAGAGAAAGCAATGTAGATTCAATCTTGACGAATTGCACCATGTTGAGAGGACGACGATTGATCCAATAACTGGTGAAGTGGAGTTTCGGATCCAGGACGGGATGGTAAACAATTTCTGTGTAACGATCTTGCGTGCTATACGAAGCAACATGGATATTAAGTTCATTGGCTCGGGAGCATCAGCAAAAGCCATACTTTACTATATCACAGACTACATCACGAAGACTCAATTGAAAGCACACGTTGCGTACCAGACTATGCAGGCGGCAGTCCAGAAACTGGAAAGACGCAATCAGTCAGACGATGATTTTACACTGAAAGCAAAGCGGATGCTCGTGAAGTGTGCGAACGCACTTATCTCGCAACAGGAATTGTCTGCGCCACAGGTGGTGTCGTATCTCATGGGTTATGGAGATCATTACACGAGTCACCGGTTCCGGAACTTGTTTTGGAAGCCATTGGAAAACCACGTTGCAAAGCAGGAAGGAACGCCCCCGCCTATCGCGGACGTTGACGAACGTGATGCTGAGGAAGTCTTTGATGAAAACGACGAATCCGAGAACCTTCTCATAGTCGAGCGCGACGTAGACGGTGCATTAAGCCAAAAGGGAAGCCAATTACTAGACTACACGTTACGTGGCGAACTGTTTGACGAAGTGTGCGTATATGACTTTGTAGCGCATGTAGACAAAGTGAAAATCCAGAAGAAGAAGAGGGAAAGGCGAGCGGAGGATGCTGAAGGTGGTACTGAGGACAACGAGGGCCAAGGTGAAGGCAAAGTGGAAGAGGAGGAGGAAGAGGAGGACGGCAGTCGGCCATTTGCAGCACATGTTGACAACCCTCGCTCGTTATTCAGTGCATCACACCCGGAGTATAAGACACATTTTCTTCGCAGACGGAAGGAAGTAAAGAGGTTGGTACCCGTGCCTGTAGGGCCCAGAATATACCGACGAGATGTTCCGGATATGCGCGAAGACTACTGTAGGCTGATGCTGATCCTCTTCAAGCCTTGGAGGGATGTTCACCAGTTAAAAGAGCAATTTCCAACCTGGGAGGCTGCGTTCCAGTCGTTCTGTGACCAAGCTGAGCCTCGTATGTTGAAGGTTATGGAAAATATGCAGAGACTGCACGAGTGTCGTGACAGTAGGGATGAGGATTATGCAAAGAGGCGGATTCGCAACCGTGGATCGAACTCCATAGCGGACGAATTCGTTGTATCAACAGCGCACGAAGGGCTGTCGTTAGATGATGTAGAAGATATGACCGCAGCACAAGAAGGCGCTCTCGAACAAGTTGAGAACGCGCAGAATTCTCGATCTAAGGCGGATGAACGAGAAGCTAGAGATGCGGCTGCAGCTGTAACTGCCGCACAAGAAGCGGGTTTATTTAAGGAGTCCACGGACGAGAGTCTCCGCGTATCTGTTGAAGAGCTACAACAGGAATTGCAGCGCATACGGCTTCTTCAGAATGCTGAGAGTACGTGGCGGAAGGATTACAAGAGGCATAACGATGAAGCCAAGAAGATTATGATGTCGGGCGGTTACGCGGAAGTGACGGAAGGCCCGCGCGCATCTGGAGTAACGGGAGACATAGAACTCGGACACCTCTACTCTGAGGCACAAGTTGATAGAAGACCGTTGAGTGACGTTGAAATGACTTTAGCCTCCCTCCCTGTCGCTAGTGGTTCAGTTGAAGGCAAGGAGCTTGTGGAAGCTATTTGCCAAGAGTACACTCTCAACGTCGAACAGGCAGGCGCGTTCCGTGAAATTGCGTATCATTCGCTTCTGCCGCGAAACGCGCAAGACGAACCGCTTCGCATGTACTTAGGAGGGCCCGGAGGCACGGGAAAGTCAAGGGTTCTCGATGCGCTTAAGTCACTTTTCGACAGGCGGAACGAAACACGTCGGCTACGAGTTGCATTGTATACGGGCGTGGCCGCATCGAATGTCGCGGGCGTCACTTTGCATGCAGCTTTGCAGCTATCGCAGATAAGATCGTCGAAACCTGGGAGTAATAAGGCAAAATCCGATCTGATAGACATGTGGAAAGGTGTCGATTATCTGTTCATTGATGAAGTGTCGATGGTGGGTGCAGAGCTACTGAACGACATCAGCCACAACCTCTCTGTAGCGAAAGAAACAAGTGAGGACTTCGGTGGGATAAGCGTTGTGTTTGCTGGAGACTTTTGTCAGCTGGCACCCGTTCAGGATACAGCGTTGTATGTGCCGAGTACGCGTACCGCCCATCTGGCATCAACTTCACAAACTGCGAGAGGACTGGCCAAGACAAACGGAAGGGGTTTGTGGTTGCAGTTGAAGAGCGCCTATCTATTGAAACAGCAAATGCGTCAGTCCGGCGAATCAAACACTGCGTTCCGAGACCTGCTTACAAGATTACGTTTGGGAAAGTGTTCGAAGGCTGACGTAGCCTTGCTAAGGTCGAGAGTGCTTGAGAACCTACCGATTGAGGAGAGAGCTTGTTTGGGTGAGAAGTGGGCCCACACCCCAATCATCACCGCTCACAATGCTACCAAAGACGCTTTGAACATGAGGGCGGTGCAGACGTTTGCGATGGACAGAGGCCTACCTGTTCAGTATTACCATGCTCGGGACATCTACATGGGAGAACCTGTGACTGGCCGTCTTCAGCAAACGTTACTAGATCTGCACTCCGGCAAAACGCAACAACTCGGTAGGCTACCGCTCGTGATAGGGATGCCTGTGGTTTTCACGCAAAACTACGATGTTGCAGGTGGGGTTGTAAACGGGGCGGAAGGAATCCTGAAAGCCGTGAGGTACGAAACCGACGATAACGGTTATCGCTACGCTACGTCGTGTGTTGTCAGTATGCCTCAGTGCAGCTCAAGTCCTTTGTCGTTTCTTGAGGATAAGGAGGTTGTCGCCCTCCAAGAGACGTCGTCCTGCAAGGTGAAAAACTTCCATTCGCATGCCGAGTTCAGGTTCACTCGGAAGCAACTGCCGATCATGCCTGCGTTTGCGTACACCGACTACAAGGCCCAGGGGAGAACGATGAGGAAAGTGATTGTCGATCTGCAGAGTTGTCGCAACCTGCAGTCAGTATATGTCATGCTGTCTTGTGCCACATCGCTCGATGGCCTTCTCATTCTCCGCGACTTTGACTCCAAGCAGGTATGCAACCCTCTAAATGGCGACCTCAGGTGCGAGCTCAAGCGCCTAGACGAGCTCGCACTGAGCATGCGTGCGGGCACACATGTTTCGTCTCCAACAGTCAATTCAACTTCCTCGTCAACGAACGCACTCCCATCCCCGTCGACGTCTTCTCCTTCAAGGGCTCGGAAACGGCGCAGGAGCGTGGGAGCCTCAGCCGGAGACAAGCCGCCTTCCACTCGCATCCACCGGGAAGTGCGTGGCACTTGAAAGCCGTGAGTCCATTATGTTCTTCATACAATACGTCGCGTATAGCTGACATTAGACATTCTACAATAGTATTGCTTCGTCAAGGGCCAGAGGATCCGCCCGTGCATGCGATTGTCAGTGCAGACGACAAATAGTATGTGATTTATATACATATACGATAACTTTACTCACCCTCTCCGACAGTGTACGGACGTCGGCTCGTTCTGTTCGCACGAGTGAGCTCACCTTGGATGACGAATGCGGTACAATAACATACCGGGAAGGCTGTGGAATGCCTATTGCCACAGTAGTCCTTGCTGTCTCTTCTTCAGCCGTCGGCCCTTCTTATTCGTCCGCGCTTCGAGCTTCGCTACGTAGCCTAGGAAGACCTCGAGCATTTTCGCATGCTCCCCGATTACCGCGCTGCCATCACTACTACGCTGTGATGACGACCACACGTCCTTCAGTAGACGCTTCACTCTGTCATGGTCACGTTGAAAGTTAGTTGTGCATTGCCATTGCTCGCCTTCTTTTTCTTCTGGAAGTTCTGGGTCCAATTCATCCATGTATTCCGAGATAATAAGTACTGCCGCTAGTTGTGGAAAGCTCGGGAATCTCCCTAACAATGTAAATCAGTCTTGAGCTTTCCATGTACAAACCTGCATACGTACAATGCAGAGGCAGATCCGGATAAGTCCTCCACGTCAAAGCGTGCGCATCCATCAGCTTGAATAGCACGATCGGGCATGTTGTATGCTCCGTATTTGTAACCATCCTTCCGGCGAACCGTTCCGTTATGAGACCGCGTAGCGTCGACTCATAGTTTGTGGACGTATAGAAATGGCCACCGACCGCTAAACAGTCGTTCAAAGACACAACAAAATGCGGTTGACCCGGCCTCATGTAGCTGTATATTACAAGCTTAGCGGCCGTGATGCATGCGACACAAGCTGTAAGAATACTCACAGACGGCTACCGGGCCTGAGATGTACGCACTGGAAAGTCATCTCTCTCACATTCCAGCCATTTTTGCCAGGAATGTTTTCCCAGTCACCCCCAGCTATAAACCAAAGCTTTTCTCCAATGAGACACTGCACATATGTAGCTAGTCCAGCAGCGTCGATGTGGCAGGTGGATGTAGCACTCTCTGATGCTAGAAGAGCCCAATAGCTAGGAAAAGCATCGGGCGGCGTGTCCCACGCAAACGAGTGATTTTCCCGCTTTGCAAACATCCGTCCGTCGTCAAGTTCTCTAGAATATGGGCAATGTTAAGTGGACGAATAGATTGAGAAATCGGTGAACTTACTTTGTGGGAAACGTAATCTGGTTAAAAATGGGAATGTCGAGGAAAAGGTTGACATGTTTCTCGCCGAGCCCTCTGATGAACTCAGCGATGGTAGATTGACACATGCGCTCGCTGACGCTGTGCTTAACCGGAATGGACTGGTCTAGCGCGAGGTCAGTGCTTATGCGTATAGAAAACGGAGCGCAACCTACCTTGGAATTCCCTCACATCCTCCACGTCAAGCAGGCTTTCGAGATCGGGACTGCTGAAATCTGTTATATCGTACATAGGAATTCCCGGGCCGTTGTGAACTACAATGCAGGACTGCGAGAAAAGCAATCGTTTTGTTTCTCGCGTGACTCTCTCCCAATCCTCGAACGTATACTCTTTCACGAATGCGCAAAAGTTGCTATCGTCCGGCGTCAGACATCTTTTTAGGACTTGATCCAGACCTTTCGTTTCCTCCTTCTGTGTGCAAGGCCATCAACTACGCCCTCTAAAATGGCAGGGTGAGCTCACCATTGACGACCACCTGTTAATCTCAAACGTTTTCTGTTCATACTGCTGAATTCGTTTGACGGAGGCCGACGGAATAGCGTTCGCCTCTGGCTTTGGTACAAAGACAGAAATTGACGTCTTCGTCGGCTCCAACTTCAAGATATGTCAGAAGCCTGCTGCGTTTAAAACGGCAGAGATCGTACCTGAGCAATATTGTTCTGAGGAAGCATCTGCTTGTACTTGCTGGGAACGTGCTCCTCGATTGGTTCCACGACTTCCGGTGCTGGAGGTGACTTGCGTTTTCTTTTCTTTCTTGCCGCTCCAGACTGTGCGCCCCTCTTCCGCTTCCGATTGCTCTCCTTGATCTGAATCACCGACGGATCGTCCTCATTCTCTGGTGCTGATGCTGAAAGTTCGTCTTCTTCTGCATGTGGACTCAATGTAGTCAGTTCGCTTTCGTCCGCGTCCTCGTCTCCTCCGTCTGGTCCAGGTTCAAAGGACTGCGGGCCAAAATCGACGGCCGTCGTAGCTTCAGAGCCATCGATCATACCTTTTGCAGACAAGACCTCTTCGTCAATAAGCTCCTTCAGCCAGCCTGCTGGGAACGACATCTGCATTCGGCCCCGTCCGGCGATATCCTTCAACTTCAAGGCCACCCTCATCGTTAACGGGTTTTCGCTTTGGACCTGTCTGAATGAGACCGACTGCAGGAGTGGTGTGTAAGCCGAGCAATAATCTTCCTCAATGAAAATTGTGTCCGCCCATATCGATACCAAGTCCTTCATCCCACTCTCGAATGCACTATGTCCTTCAACGGTCATCTTTACAATCAACTGCGCTAGCTCCGACTCTAGTTTGAACCTTTGACTGTCGTTGGATAATCGCGGAGCACGTAAGCACTTAATCACCGGCTTAGTTACGCATAACAGTTCAGAACTTTGTGTCTCGTACCTCAACACATTTGTACATACACACACGACTGTGACCACTCGAAATGTTTTCAGCCTTCAGAAGACAGATTGGAGAGATCGCCGATGCAAGGTAGAGCGGCCTTAACAGCTCAAAGTCTGTTTGTCTCAGTAGCTCTGCATTCTGGATTCCTGAAATGTTACTACTGTATGTTCAGTTGACATTCGAGGTGTCTGTGAAGCCGAACTTACACCAGACGCTCCGCTAACGAGCTCCCAGAATCCCGAGGCTGGAGGTGTGCTTAGCGAAGGTGTTCTGACTGTCATGAAAAGTCAGACGAACTTACGAGCGTGCATGCCAAGAGACCCAACGCCGCACAAACGAAGTGGTTCTCCACAAGCTTCAGTTTCGCTCGTGTGTTTGTCTCTCTCGCAGCTTTCATTAGCTCCCGTAAAGCTTCTGTCCTTCCCATACGGACCCGGTCCTCACTTTCGTGCAAGTCTTCGACATCCACATCATTCTGCTTCTCTTCGGCCTGCTTCCAACATCGAAGGAACTCCTGCAATGTACTCGGCCACTTGTTGAAGCTCTCCATGAAGGGAGAGATCGCGCCTTTCGATTTCCACAGGGGAAGGTGAGGGATTTGTGGGCATCGCCGGTCCGTCCCACCTTCAGCTTCTAATCGTTGAGGAAGAAGTACCAAGTCCATTGCCTTTAGAAGCAGTATTATCCTTGACCATGTGTAGCTAGGGCGAACCTCCGTTCTGTTCAGGAATGCTGCCGTGGCCAGTCGACGTTTCTCCTGGTTCGCAGTCGTTAAGCTTTCTCTAACTTCTTGCTCTGCATTTGCAGCCTCGGTTGCCAGCAATGACAGTAGTTCGGCCTCGCTCTGCGGTAAGGAATATACCGGTCTGTCCTTTAGCCGTTTCGCACCTTCCTGGAGTGCTAGGTCCCATGCCGGGACCCCCCATCCCGTGTGCCAGGCGCAACTTAACGCTAAAGGTGTGAATGCAATGACGGGATAATCGAGACACCCATGTTGTGCATCGCTGATGAGGTCGGGAAGGACGGGAGTCCAGTTCTCGGATTCGGCGTCGTGCATGATCGAGTGTAGAATGAAGCTCGATTCTTAGCGCTCGAAACACAACTAAGCGCGCCGACTCAAATCGCGCGCGAGATGTTTGATAACTAAGCAAGACTACTAGCGCCGAAAGTGCAGTTAAGCGCGCCGACTCAAATCGCGCGCGAGATGTTTGATAACTAAGCAGATGGCTGATGTAAGCCTTTCTCCTCTCACTTTCGTACGCGTCCTACTCACACTTTACCCCCTCCTCCTCCCACCACTCGCCTCTGCGCCTGCGACGGTATTTGGAATAGCAGCGTCGTCGAGCGGGGCTCTTGCAGCTCTAAAAACTAGGCTTTGAACCCGATGTTTGCTTGACGACGTCGACCGTTTGAGTTCGTCCCGGACACGCGGTTTTGTTCTTCCTCTTGCTTTCGTTTGGCACTTGTCGAGTCGCGTCCACTTTTCCTCACTACCCAAACGCAAGTCTTCATAAGAGAAAGTCGCTCTTGTTCTTCACACGCGTCTATTAATATCAAATGTCACAGGTATGTGGCTGATCTCCCTTTTCAATCCGGATGTGACCCACGTCCTCACAGCACGCAGAAGCTGTCCTCGTGTTCGACTTCTGTACGAAACGTGCCGTGGAAGAAGCGTGGAAGGAGTTCATCCGGTCCAGTTCACCGGATAGCTGGTCACACGTCCTCAATCCAAACTTAGAGCATGGGATTAAGGCACGTCTTCATCTTTCGACCCCCTATAACTCTTCTGACACCACCCACGCCTTGCCACACAGACTTCGGGCCCCGCTGTTCGAGCACCTCCCTCTCCTCCATGCAATTCTACGCAAAGCAGGTCAAACAAACGGCGCGCTCACAAGCGCAAAAGAGACGGCGACGGAGTGAAGGATGCTAAATGCATTCTGAGTGCTAACGTCGCTGCAAAACGAATGCGTATTACTCGCAAAGCCGCCAATTTACGTCTTTGTAAACCGATGTGGACCGCTCTGCCGCACTCGCTTGAGGAGAAAAAATCAATCGGAAGTACACCTATGTCACTAGAGCAGCTCCAGCTCGCATGTCCTGAATTCACCGTAGTACCCTGGAACGGACGGTACGTCCATTCACCCACTGTCACCATCATACTCACATTAATGTATGGTCTTTTCCAGAGATCCTATGAAGCTCGGCGATGCCGCTAGCCTCATCTTCGTCCATTTGGGTGGGAGGCCTTCTGACGAATCATTCGGCAAAGATATGAAGATCCTCGAGAAAGAGATGGACGCTGCACGTTTAAAATTTGGCTTAGCCGATACTGTAAAGTGCAGTCCGGTGCCTCTTCGCGGAGATCACACCTCTGGCACATACGGTTACACCTATCCCTCCGACAAGCTCGTCAGTGCCTCCTTATTTGAACGCCGATCTCACTCTTACGTTGACCATCAGCGCCCGACGCTACTGAAAAACGGTTCTGACAAGGGTCACTTGGCAGCACTGGCACTCGCGTCCTCGAAGGCGGCTAATCGCGTGAAAGGCATCCAGGCTTGTACGTTTCTTTCCTATCTGACTTTCGTCCGCTCATTCCGTTTCAAAGCAATGATGAAGGCTGCTGCGCCTCGGATGTACGACCTCTACTGCGAAACAGACCGGTTCGTACGTGAGAATGCGGTTGGCTTGGAGCAGGAGCTTCACGCCGCAATTCCTTCTCTGGACCCGCCAGGAACCTATCCGTTCGCGTCCGTTACCTATAACTTCGGCTCCCAAACCGTCTGTAGGCGACACCGTGATTGCAAAAACTTCGCTCCTGGTTGGTGCGCAGTTACCTCGATTGGAAACTACAACCCTCGACTCGGCGGACACCTCGTATTCTGGGAACTCGGGCTCATCATCGAATTCCCTCCGGGCTCGACGATCCTTTTTCCGTCCGCCCTTATCACCCACTTCAACACCACAATCGCTCCGTCGGAGACACGGAAATCAATAGTTCGCTATTCTGCAGGAGGCATCTTCTTATGGGCTGAGGCTTGTCGCACAGGAAAGACCATCTTTCGTGATCACCTTAAACTATACATGACACTCGACGAACTCGACGAGCAGTGCATACTCTTCCAGTCCTAGCTCGTATAATCTACGACTTCACTTCACCCCAATATTTTTTAATACATTCGCCCTATAACGGACACACCAGTAATTTATTACACTCAATACAATGCTTTCTACGCAAACGGCTCGTCGCATTCTACCCAATGTTCAGTCCTGCATCACCATGGCTTCGTCGATCACAGCCCTCTCCTTGCCCTTGCCCTTGCTCTTCGATGGCTTCGTCTTCTTTGTCGTCTCGGCAGGTGGAACGGCCTCCTCTCCTCCAGCGACATCCTTCTCTTCCTCAATCATGGCAGAGGGCGAGGGCGCCCAGTCAATAACGGGAGTCTCGTCTACGGTCGAAAACGGACGCTTCTTAGCCGGAGAGAGCTCAAGAGGCGGAGAGCTTGACCTGGCCCTCTTCCCGACCGCTACGGTGTCGGGGACGACGACGTTGGTAACAGGCTCATGCAGGGCTTGCATCTGCTCGACCACCAATGTGTACGTGCGCGAGCGCTTCGTAGACCTGCTCGTGTCGCCGTCCGTCTTCTCCGCAGAGAAGTTCCATCTATAGGAGGAAAATAGCATTAAGTGCCTGTCGTTCAAATTCGTACATCACACTCACAAGTGGAGGCACACGTCGACTTGTACCCAGACGCCCGGGGCAAATACAGCTTCAAAGTCAGCTGGATGAACGCGTTCTCCGTTGCAGTCGAAGAAGTCCATATCCCTTCGAATGTTGAACTCCGATTTATTCACCAGCTTCGTAAACATACCGTCCGGGTCCGGCCAGCTCTCGAGTGTTTCGGCTGTGGCATGCGATCGGTTAGTCGCACTGCTTATTGTCTATCGAAAGAAAGTAAAACTCACGTCCATCTGCCTGTGCGCCTTCTCCATCTCCGTCTTCATCTACACTAATTTTCAGCAAGACGTTCAGACGATGTGGTTGAGAGCAAACTCACCAAATAACGGTTCCTCCGATGGTCCATCGCGTCCGATCCTCTTCCACAACGGCGGTGAACTCACCGTGATCTCGGCCATGTTTCCAGGGACGCGCTTGACGAGGGCTTTCACCTCGACGGCGCCTGGCTTGTCTATGTGAACAGCAATTAGTCTCGCTGTCATTCTCGTAGGCATATGCTTACCTCCCGCCTTCGGATACGTGGGGTCACGCTCGCGCTCGAGCTGGAGTGCATTCAAGTGCATCGCCTGCTTCCGCAGAAGCTTGCGCACCGGAATTCGAAGTTCGAGTTCACCGGGGAAACGAAGGGTGAACTTGCCCTTGATCTTGGCGATACGCGCGGAGGTGACCTATGCAGTGCATCAGTCAGACGTAAGATGGAGGAGAAAATGTTCAACTCACAGCCGACCTTGGGGCTCCTTGCAAGTCCCCATAAGAACCGACAAGGGAAGGTCCAAGCTCTGCGATAAGACGGAAAACTTTGGGCTTTGACGAACCAACCTTCTCAGCCCATCCACCGTGTGGCTGCGGCTTGCCGTCGAAGCCCGGGATGCGCACAAATGGGAAGCGCTTGACATCGAGGTCACGAAGAAGAGAGTCAGGGTCACTCTCGAGTTGGCGAATGCGGGCTTCGACGAGCGTCTTCAGCTGCGCAACAGATGTAGTGTCAGACATAACAGGTACGTTAATGATGATCGGTTGTATCTTGACTTCAACTTCTCACCCGTTTCCTTTAAATAGACTTTACGCTGCCATTCCATATGAACTCTTGTAACTACCTCATTCGGGTATACATTCCATATGCGTCTCAACAACAACTGGTTTCTATTGGTGGACGCATCGTGGCCAAACGCCTATTCTGCGCATCTACCTTTTACGCGTTCGCCGAGCACCGCCCGTCGGTGATAACAGTGCTATCGGTCCGCTTATCTTAATTACTTCGGCTCCCGTATTGAAGGCTAGAAACTCCCGGATTTCACTCACCGCCTCTCGTCCCGTGAAGGACGCTCTCCCGACTTCCAGAATATACCCTAATCTTCATGCGAATTCCACGAGTTTCTCCCTTCCACACCGGAGAATTCAGGCATCCGTCTCTCATGGACACTCTCCCAACTTCCAGAACATACGCCAACCATCATGTCCCCTTCCTCTCCGAAGAATTCATAATTCTTGCGCCACCGTAAACGATCCCTTACGGTCTCAAGATATCTGTGCACCAGCACTGCTTTGAATGGGCTTGGCAGCTGCCACGAGTTTCCCCTCGTCATTCTGTGCCGAATATTCAGATCTGCTTGTTTACCAATCAACTTTGGTTGCGCCGCCGTAAACCATCCCTTATGGTCCTAAGAATAGATCACGATAACTGTGCACCAGCACTGCTTTCAATATGCCTGGCAGCTGCCACGACTTTCCTTCGTCGTTCTGTGCCAAATATTCAGATCCTCTTGTTTACCAAACAACTTTGCTCTTGCTGCCCATCGCGCACCAACTTCGAGTTGTTTGAATTCAGGTTCTGTTTGTGCTCCATCGCTGCATCTCAGAGCAACCACTACCCTCTACATCAAGATTCGTACCTCACATGCCGAAGACATCTACCTCATTCGGGTATGCATTTCATATGCGTCTCAACAACAATTGGTTTCTATTGGTGGACGCGCCGCGGCTACATCCTCAGACACGCCTATTCTGCGCATCTTCCTTTTACGCGTTCGCCGAGCACCGGCCGTTCAGTGATAACAGGGCTCTCGGTCTGCTTATCTTAATTACTTCGGCTCCCGTATCAAAGGCTTTAACCTTTCCTGTCTGAAGTTGTCGATGACGCGAGTGCCGACTTTCATAATAGCAAGTCCGAGCAGCCCCCTGATTCCACTCACCGGCTCTCGTCCCGTCAAGGTCACTCTCCCGACTTCCAGAACATACGCTAACCATCACGTCCCCTTCCACACCGACGATTTCATAATTCTTGCGCCATCGTTAACAATCCCTTACGGTCCTAAGAATGGATCCTGATACCTGTGCACCAGCACTGCTTTGAATGGGCTTGGCAGCTGCCACGCTTTTGCTTCGTCATTCTGTGCCAAATATTCTGATCCGCTTGTTTACCAAACAACTTACGCCGCTTCGTAGCTCTTGCTGCCCATCAAAGAAGATGGCGTGGTGAAGTGCGGCTGCGTATCCTGTTGCAAACAAAGCTTAGACAAACCGTTTTCAGATCCATTTGTTTGCAAGCCATCCGCAACCGGCCTTATTTGCGCAACAACTTTGAGTTGTTTGTATTCAGGTTCTGTTTGTGCTCCATCGCTGCATCTTGGAACATCCACCACCCTCTATATCAAGATTCGTACCTCACATGCCGAACACATATCTGCGCAGAAAACATGTGGTGTAGGGTCTTCATTCTTGGACGTCTTCCATAATGAAGTACAAATCTTGATACTTGCGCTCAAATCTTTTCTCCTGCAAGCCGTCTATTGTTCTCAACGCCCTCTGCATCCAGATTCGCAGCTCGCATCCCCTGCCCAGAGAACATGAGGTGTAGGGTCTGCAATCTTGACGTCTTCTACATTGAAGTACAAACCTTGATAGTCGTTCACACAACCGATTTTCCACAAGCCAAGCAGAAACGTCTATTGTTTTCTACAACGACATTCCTACCTGACACCTCAGACATATCTGCCCGAAGAACATGTGGTATAGGGTCTTCATTCTCAACGTCTTCCACATTGAAGTCCAGAAGGGAAGAAGCTCATTATTCTTCAACCTCGTGCAGTTATTGGTTGAGAGAAAAATCATCCCGACGTCCCCCATTGATTCTCTTATCGTCCAACTATCAGGCTCGGCCAATTCTAAGTCTGCTTTCGAGCGCAAGTTTCTCCAAGTCCCACCCACTGCTTCCAACCCCCCACCTCTCTCTTCATATGGCATGAATTTCTATTTAAGCGACCAGCGTCGCAGAGCAAAGAGGTGCATAACTAGACAACCATGGCCTCCTCTCGTTTCATCGACTCTCGCCTTGATCTGCACGAAGATGCTTACGGACTCGTTCTTGACTACTGCAACCTCGTCGACATCATTCAGCTGCAAAAGGCGTACCCTGGTCATGACGCATTCCACATCTCCCACGTCTTGCGTCGAATTTCTCACTTTACCAAAGACGCCGGAGACCCGGAAGTCATTCGTGATCTGATGAGGGCAACCAATTCCGTTTTTTCCGGGTCCTTGTTCCCTGCTGTGATGGATCCCGAATTGGCCCGGTTCGTCCGCGATCTTGACCTCTATGTGCCTTACGGCTTTGTGCAAACCTGGGTGAGGTTGTTTCGCACGAACGGCTTCGAAATCATCATACCGGCTCCCGTCGATGGCGAGCAGCCCGAACGTACGTACACCAACGGCATTGCCTCCGTCACCAGGCTCATGAAGGGCAACGTGTTCATTGACATCGTCGAGTCTGAGACTTCGAGCGCTCTCACCGTTATCTTGAACCACCATTCGACTCCGGTAACCCGTCCCTCCCCCCCTCCTTTCGACCCTAACTGACGTTGAAATCTTACAGGTCATGGGCTGGATTGCAGCTGATCTCGTGTACTGTGCATACCCTCTCTTCATGTGCATGAAGGAGGGCAGGTTCGGAATGCTGAACTCCCGTGCGGATCGTAATAGCGAGCAAACGAAGAGAGCGATTGCCAAGTACGAGGAACGGGGCTTCGAACTCACGTCGACTTCCATTCAGTGGCTCCCCCACTACTGTGGCGACAGTGCTTACTGTCCCCATACCATGCGCAACGTCATGGACGGCGACGGTTTCGTGTACCCGTTGGTGCTAAACATGGATGCGGACGATATCGCCCGCGCACTTTGCCCGTACGTCCCGCTCTCCCTGTTCGCCGTTCAGGTACTAAACTCTGTTCAGATTGGGCCAAACTGTATCCTGGCGGCTCGGTGGACCCCCTTGCCGCGAATCCGGTCTCAGCATGTCTTCATTTGTCGACCTCGCCTGATGGCCCTTGATCCCTGAGATTCTGTAGATCTACATTCTTATATATCCTACTTTAGACTATATGCCTGTCCCTTGTAATGATAGAATTATGCATATCTTATCGCCTTTCTTCCATGCCGGCCGCCCTCTCATGAATAACGCCGGCTCAACAAAGGATCCCCATCCGTGTCAGCGCCAGCGTACTTAAGCGGGGCCCCTTTGCGCCTGCAACATCGCTATCCTAGCAAACGCCCCCACTTCCCTCTCTTTGACACTTATCCTCCCATCTTCGCCTTCCCTCGACTATGTCTACCTTCCCTAGGGATTTCTCTCCCGAGGACGTTCTTGCCAACCCTGACTACTACCGCAAGCCTGTCAACCTCCTCGTCCAGGACGCGCACGGTGATGCTGATCAGCTGGCGCGCATCCAGAACTTCATGCAAAAGCGCATTCGTTTCATGCAGTCCTGCTTCGTGGACAAAACCGACGTCCCCATTCTCGACTGCTATCTCAACATCTCACAGAGCGCCATTACGGGTATCACTGCGCAGAAACTGATGTTCCCTGAGACGTCCTTCAGCGAGACAGGCGAGGACACATCTTTATCTGATAGACACTCGACGAGGGACGCACTCGCCGGCATCGACCGCTCCACTGACTTAGCTTCTGCGCAGAGCTTCAAATCTCCCTTTGAGTCTCTTGCCATCGCCGTCGCCCTCGGCTGGGGTGAGGAGCTTAAGAACCTCTTTCGTTCGAATGGCTACGAGCCCCTCAACCTTTCACCAAGCCTATGCGAGACCTACCTCCCCGATGGCAACCTCTTCCATCTCCCATGGCGCAGCATCAAGATGCTCTTCAACAGAGCGCGCAGAACCTACGTCTACATCCTCGAGTCCCCCAAGTCCGCCGCGTGCTTTCCCCTCCTTGCTTCCGACTGCACGGTAGACATGTGCTGGCTCAATAGCCTGTACATGTATATCGCATACCCGCTCTATTCCTCCGCTAAGAAGGCTCTTGCTAAGTCCTCCATCAAAGCACTCCAGCTCGTCGACCACTTGCGCAACTACGATGTCGCCTTCTCCACGAGTGAGTGGAACCCTGGCGAACCTCACGAATGCCTGCAATTCAGCCACTGCCCCCATCGCCTGCGAAATGTTACGGACGGCATTGGCTTTTATTTCTCCTTCCGAAGTGTACCGTTTGCGTCTGACATCTACGCTGACCTTTCGAGGTATGGAAACCTAAAGCTTACCGCATGTAACCTTCTAACATGTTTTCTGTCTCAGCAACTCCACTGCAATCACCTTCTGGCGATTCAGTGGAAAGATCTGCACCCGCTCCAACAACGCAATCATGCTTCCTCCTGTCCACAAAATCTGCCACGACGCTGGACGGCACTTTGAGATCGACGTCGACTCCGATATGGAAGTCGAGTTCGACGAGGACGAGGAAGTCGAGTTAGACGCGGTCGAGGGTGCATTAGAAGCCAACATCACGGCCGAGGAATTCTATGGTCCTGGTACGGTGGTAACCGTACCGGACACAGCTGCCAACGTTGCGTTAAACTGAGTCAGGGTTTGCATTTCCCTCTCCATATAAAGAGCTACCTGTTCGTTCCCCATATGCGATACACAGTGTTTCCTTTGACCTTAGATTCCTGACAGACATTTGTCCCCCTGCTTTTGAATTCGTATGAGCCCTCTATATGTTTGTTTTTTCCGATTTCCATTACTAGCTTGATACGGTTCGAACTCTTGTACAGTAAACTACCTCCGCGTTGTAGCACACTACTTCGTTCGCAGTAATAGAGATTTCTAACTTTAAATTACCGCCTGTGTGCTTCAATTTCGTCTACGGACTCGCCCGGATCGTCCACCCATCTCCTTAATGGAAATTAGACTTTTACAAGCACGTGAGCTGAGTACCGAAGCCAGGCACATCTTCGGCTGCGCTCTAAATAGTAGACCGCTTTACCAAACAAGTGCCTTACGCTTCACCACGCCAGAGCAAGTGACGCTGCGCGTTCGTCCTTCCAGTAATAATACTAGACTTGCCTCACTAAAGAGCACCGACTTGTCGACTACCAAACTGTCTTCGCTCTAATTTAGAGAAACTGAGGTTTTCGTATCCTTGTTGTTGCTATTATTCTTATCATTTATTACCACTATCTTGTATTTTATTATTTGTTTTCATTATTATTTCCATTTTACACCCTCCCACCTATTTATTTTTAAGGACCCTTTCATTACAGAGTCATGGCTACGCACCGCCGGATCACCTTCTATCCTTCTGCTGTGCGCACAGCCCCTCATCCAAAGACACCTTTTGGGCCCCAGCAATGTGTGCGTAGCCACCTTCCAAGTCCGTTATAATCACGCATAAAAAAAAACCCGCGCAGCACAAACGAGCCCCCCCCCCCCTTCGTCCTCCAAGCACACCCATGCCAATGCCCGCCCACGCCCTTGTCTCCCGTATGGAGTTCACCCTCTGCGCGCTCGTCTTCCTCGCGTCCCTTGCTTTGGGGCTAGCGCAGGTGTACCAGAGCGGTGTCGGTATCTACACTGTCTTCGTCCTCATCTTCGTTTCTGCCAAGGTACGGTTTTCCCTGTCCGACGCCGTTTTTTTAGTCTGACGTCTCTTCATTTCATCAGAAGGTACTCAAATTACGCACCAGGGCTTCGCACTTAAGGACAAAAGCCAACACCCTCCAACGCCGAGTCTACGAAGAAGAACTACAGCATGAGACCCTCTCCGAGCCTCTTAATGGCATAATGAGGTTTGCCCCTTAACGTTCTAAACCCCCCCCCCTAAACTATATACAGCACGATCATACGGATACAAACGGCATCGGAAGGCGTCTTATCCACGCCCTTCTACATCGTCATTATCGTTTACCCTCTTCTGGACATCAAAATTGATAGATTTGAGAAAGAAATGAAATCCTCAACTGCTTCTTTCAATGTATGTTCCTTCTTTAACAGTTTTCAAGGTTTCTGACGTTCTCATAGGACGTTGTAAGCAAACGTGCTCGGTCGGATGTCCGTGAGATTAAAAAAACGGTATCGGACATTCGCACTGAGATTCTGGAGCTAAAGATGCACGCAAAACGTATGCAGGATGTATTTGAGGCCCAGAATGTATGTATAGAGTCCGCACTTCGTGAGCTGCGCTCTTTGCTTCAATAGTCCAAAAGCAACATCTTTTCCAACCTCTCCGTTCAATACAACTTTCATAACATCGTCTTCTGTATCATTCTGGCTTCTTTGCATGTATATTATACCCACACAATACAATAGAACCTCGTGTATTAGTTTCGACCTTTTTTTATACCGCATATACAGCCTTTGAGACCCTTTACATCAAGCCACCCGTCCTATACCCTCCTTATAATCACACTTCTATCAGCCTCATTCCTACACACATGACTCCTTCAAGCCAAAAAAAGCACGAATGTGCTCCTATCGGCCGTCTGTGCCTGTGTACAACCGCCGTGCTTGTACACTTCGCAGCGCTCATGAAGTCCATTTTCAAACGTTCGGACAAACATGGCATCAAATACCGTGTCTAGCCGCCCGTCAACATTTGGCTTAGCGTACTCGCAACAATACATATATGTACATACAACCTGTCTATTCTTGTATATATTCCCACACTGATCTTCTCTAAAATCTTATTTTATCACCGCAACCCCATAACCTTAATCGGTGCTTCCCGGTGCCACAAGGCTCTGAACTATCGCTCACGCTTGATGGACCCGATTATCCTTCTCTCTTCCTTTCTCCACCTTCTGCTGCCACTCTTTCACAGCCTTGCTATTAGAATTCAGCCATATTTGGAGCAAGATCAGATCCTCGGTCAATAGCAAGGAGCAAACTCTGGTATACAGCCGCTCAGGCTCCTAATCAGCGCCGCTTCTATCGAAGACTGTCCGTGGTAAACCGGGCACTATACAAGCACGATGCATTCAATGAAGGACCTTCCGACGATTAACGAGCGTCCGAAACGTTACTGCCAAGTCTCCGCTTTCTCAGCACGTCGATGCCGGTCGCAGTGAAGGTCCGAGCACCCATGAGAGAATCTGGAATACGAGGAGGGTGAGACGTAGTCGAGCTGAAACATGCCGTGCTCCAGGAACAGCGTGAGGATGGGTTTCTAGGTGTGGCATGGATACTGGTACGCGTGATTCCCAAACTTCTGTATGATCCGCTAACATTTCTCTTCCTCCTTCCTCACATCTCACAGACAAATGTCGACGGATCGAGGCTTGTCAATACCCTCTTCAACATGACCCTCATCTGTGAAGGAAGCTCTGACTCAATTGCGCTACCGTAGGCATCTGACAATTTACCCTCTTGAAGGTGGTACGGATGGTCAGTCCGTGCATCTGTGCACTGGATCATGCCAATTATCGGTGCAGGCATCTTCAGCTTCTCGATGATGGGCGCATTCCTTCCGATCACTCTCTATCTCGTCGACTCATTCCGATATGCGGCCTCAGCCATTGCTGCTGCCACTGTCCTTCGTTCTGTCTTTGGTTTCGCCTTCCCCCTGTTCGGTGAACAGATGTTCGACGCCCTGCATAAGGGCCCGGGCTATTCGTTGCTCGCTGGGATAGCTATCATCACTGGGATTCCATTCCCCATCGCGATTTACTTTTACGGAGAAAAGATTCGTCTGCGCAGTAACCTAAACAGATGAGATACGCTGGTTATATTACAGAAGACAGTGTAGTGGGAGTTATTGAAATAATTTTAATTTATTGACTTCATAACATTCTTCGTTCAAATCCTGCTTTTGAATAGACTCATAGTTCCCCGTGCTGTAACATATTTTACAATGCGCCAAACTCACTTAAGCGCGCCGTCTCAAGTCGCGCGCGAGATGTTTGATAACTAAGCAAGATTAGCGCCGTATTTAAGCGCTTACTCTCTTTCATGTCTCTTCCTTTATTTATCCGTTGGTTACCCTTTCTTACCTTAGCCCCATCCTGGGTAGCGGGCTCTGCTGTGAGGAACTCACAGCCACTAACTGCTTGTTCCCGCTACCCCTTGGGTAGCTGGGTATTCTTAGGGTATGCAACTGTCCGCCGCGCCTGCCAAAAGTCAAAAGGTCACGTGAAATTGCCTTATAAGTTAAACCTGCCTGTTAAAGAAGGCGTTCTATTCGAAAGTTCTGATGTATTTGATTACTAATAATGACGCAATCTGAGACATCGCGCTTTGTCCGTCAACGCCGTCGTCTCCACCGCTGTCCTTGTCTTTCTTGTGATTATGTCGGACTCACATATTGACACTCCTAATGGCAAATAGACACTCCTAATGGTGACACGTCCTCGTGAGTTTTATACTGATTTCTCTTTCATCTATTCTACACGTCCCTATCATTGCTAATATTTTGTGTTTTTGTCAATCTTCTACGACTTGACCTGCCAGGATCTGCCGCCCACCTTTGAAGACTTGCACTCCGCTTTCTTTGCTCTCCTCCTTCAGCTCATACTCAATGTCTTCCAAGACCGTTCAGTGTGGCTCGCAGCCAGTGTCTATCTCAAGAACACGATAAAACGGCGATGGGAGGATGAGGACTTGCCTTTCAAGTTGGCGGATGCAGAGAAGACGCAGCTGAAGGGTCAGCTGGTCCCTGCAATGATCGCGCTTTCGAGTCCAGCGGACAAGACATTACGAGCGCAGGTTGCGGAGGCCGTGTCCATTGTCGCAAGGTACGATTTCCCTGAGCAGTGGCCAGATCTCATCGATCAGCTCGTCTTTTCACTCTCGCCTGACGCTGCAAATTATCCAACAAACGTCTCTGTTTTTGAAGCTGCCCACTCGATCTTCGCGTTTTGGCGTTCTGAAATATGCTCGGACTCGCTCTACACGACAATCAACTTCATTTTGAGCCGCTTCTCGGGCACCTCCTCCAAATCTTCAAACACACCGCCAGCAATCTTCTGAATGGGTCGGGAACTGAAGCGATGGCGCAGGCTGAGGTTATGCTTCTGTCAATCTTCTACAACATGACGTGCCAGGATCTGCCTCCCGCCTTTGAAGACTTGCGCAGGGAGTGCTCGCCAAGTTCCTTGCTTGGGACCTCGAGAACATGCGCGGTGATCCCAACGATTTGACTCTTTCCTCACCCAAATCAAAACGTCGATCTTTGAGCTCGCCAAGCTTTATACGCATTGATACCCGGAGGCCCGCAATCGTCGGGCAGGACGGCAATGGGGGTGTGGTCGTACTTGTGCGCCGGACTGGGTTGGGTATGTCTGGGTGAGCGAGGGCGCGGACAGAAATTGGACCTGTGGCTGCTCATGCGGGTAGGGCAGTACAGGCGCCGAGAACCTTGTTGGCCCGCTACTGCGACTACTTGAATATACCTCCCAATTTCGAGGCCATCTGCGGTGATGTGATTAGGCTTGCCTGTGTCCAGTGCACTGGTGACAGTTGTGGCACTGTTTTGGTTGCTGGGGGCAACATCTACTTTGCATGCCACCTTCTCGGGCAGTTGAAGTCCCTGAAGGATTCAAATGTACAGATAATAATAGTCTTCTGTATCTAAAAACGATTTTTTCTTTCTTTCCGTAACACTTCATACCCATCTCTGGGTAGCGGGCTCTGCTGTGAGGAACTCACAGCCTCTAACTGCTTGTTCCCGCTACCCCTTGGGTAGCTGGGTATTCTTAGGGTATGCAACCGTGTCCAGCGCCCGCCAAAAGTCAAATGGTCACGTTTTTCTGCCTTATTTGGGGGGTCCTTGGATATATATGGGCAGATTTCGATATATAAGTCTTTTTTGCTCACATGACAATGACAAAGATACGTAACTTATGTAAAGTGCTGTCTCGGGTGTTCCCGAGACTGCGCAGCTTCAGTCCTCGCCGTCGTCGCCAACGAGTAATGTGTGTCCTCTTTCTTCTTTTTCTTTTCTTTCTCGAAGTCGGACTCACATATTGGCAACCCTGCTGTCGACGCGCCGCCCTTGAACAGAACGGCAAGCGGTTCGACATCATCTCCGACAATTGTGCAAACATTTGCACCCAAACGACGAGTTCAGCGGCGGTGACCTTGACTATGGAGGATGTGATTGGCCTTGGGCAACAGGATTGTAGATACTCGCAGTGAATGGCATGTAAGTGAAATATGGTTACCTTTTCTCAACGAATGAAGACTCTCAGCCTTCATTAGACATTCACAAATGACGAAGGAGATGTTCCGTCGCGTGTCGGTGCTGCAATAGACCCTCTCTTCGATGGAATTGCACAACTCAACACTGCCATCAGCTTCCGCGATGGTGGGTTGGGCTTTGCCCACAAGCTACAGGATGCCGTTTCTCGCGGACAAGCCGCGTCGCGCTCAGAGCGAAACTTAACGCAGGCCTTCCGTGATATCTTGAGCTGGTGTGATCAGTTCTCGCTCCCGAAGACGACCAGCGACAATGCCAAAAAGCTGTACAAGCGTTCGGACGAAGAAAAGCCACGGAGGGAGAAGGACCTTGACGCAGTCATCACGGTATGCATCTTCATTGCGTGTCGTCAGGTGCTTGTCTCTCGGACGTTCCACGAGATCTCCAACCTGACCCACGTCTCAAAGAAGACACTCAGGGAGTGCTACAAGGCACTCATGTGTCCTTTTGACCCAGTACGGAAGCGTATGATAAAAATCTCAGCTGCCCACCCGTCGCTAGCCACAGGCGCCGAAGACCCGTTGGTCCGCTACTGCAACCACTTCCGTCCACCTCCCAATCTCCGTGCCATCTGTGGTGATGTGAACATTGGTGATGGTTGTAGCTCCGCCGTCTACTTTTCATGCCGCCTTCTCGAGCAACTGAAGTCCGCAAAGGAGATCAGTCAAGTGGTGGGTGTCAGCGAGAGTACCATCAAGTTGATGCATCAGATATATTTTGGCTACAAGGAGAGGTATGTAAAGTATTCTGAGAGCAAGAGGTTGTCGCAGACTACAGAACAAACTTAATGATAGTAACTTTAGACTTCTGTATGTTTCTGAAATATAGATGTTTTTTCTTTCTTTCTTTTTCCTTCCGTAACACTCACTTCCTACCAATCTCTGGGTAGCGGGCTCTGCTGTGAGTTAACTCACAGCCACTAACTGCTTGTTCCCGCGACCCCTTGGGTCGCTGGGTATTCTTAGGGTATGCAACCGTACGGATTCTCTGCCAAAAGTCAAAAGGTCACGTGAAATTGCCTTATATGTTAAACCTGCCTAATAAAGAAGGCGTTCTATTCGAAAGTTCTGATGGATTTGATTACTAATAATGACGCAATCTGAGACATCGCGCTTTGTCCGTCAATGCCGTCCTCGCCACCGCTGTCCTTGTCTTTCTTGTGCTTATGTCGGACTCACATATTGACACTCCTAATGGCGACGCGTCCTCGTGAGTTTTATACTGATTTCTCTTTCAACTATTCTACATGTCCCTAACATTGCTAACATTTTGTGTTTTTGTCAATCTTCTACGACTTGACCTGCCAGGATCTGCCCCCTACCTATGAAGACCCGCACTCCGCTTTCTTTGCTCTCCTCCTTCAGCTCACACTCATTGCCTCCCAAGACTGTTCGGTGCGGCTCGCAGCCAGTGTCTATCTCAAGAACACGATCAAACGGCGATGGGAGGATGAGGACTTGCCTTTGGCGGACGCAGAGAAGACGCAGCTGAAGGGTGAGCTGGTCCCCGCAATGATCGCGCTTTCGAGTCCAGCGGACAAGACATTACGAGCGCAGGTTGTGGAGGCCGTGTCCATTCTCGTCAAGAACAATTTCCTCGAGCAGTGGCCTGATCTCATCGTCAGCTCGTCTCTTCACTCTTGCCCGACGCTGCAAATTATCCAACAAATGTCTCTGTTTTCAAAACTGCCCACTCAATCTTCGCGCCTTGGCGTTCTGAAATACGCTCAGACTCGCTCTACACGACGATCAACTTCATTTTGAGCCGCTTCTCGGGCACCTTCCTCCAAATCTTCAAGCGCACCGCCAGCAATCTTCTGAATGGGTCGGGAACTGAAGTGATGGCGCAGGCTGAGGTTGTGCTTCTGTCAATCTTCTACGACATGACGTGCCAGGATCTGCCTCCCACCTTTGAAGACTCGCACTCCGCTTTCTTTGGCGCTGAGCAGGGAGTGCTCGCCAAGTTCCCTGCTTGGGACCTCGAGAACATGTGCGGTGATCCCGACGATTCGACTCCCTTTTTCCCTACCCAAATTAAAACTTCGATCTTCGAGCTCGCCGAGCTCTATATGCATCGATACCTGGAGGTCCTCTCATCTTCGAATACTGTGCCGGCATTTGTCACAGTGCTGTGGGGGGCTTCTCGGTGGAGGCCAGAGATCTGGAATTGCATATGACGGACTGGTCAGTCAGGGACTACAACGGTCATCCTATCAGGAAACTACAAGGCGACGTTTGCGGAAAGGGAGACGATTAGTGATCAAAGGCGTAGTTGTCCCCAATGTCACATTACGAGGTGCGCAAGCTTCTTCTTTAATCGCGCTCATCTTTTTACTGATATTACCTTAACCTGCAGAACACGTAGTGGAACAATTTGAGGACGATCCTCTGGAGTATGTCCCAGTCGACCTTTCTTTCGTGGTGTCCTCTTGGTCCATTGGCGGGTTGACTACGGAGGGAACCACGTGGCGACAAGCTGCGGCCAATGTTCTCCCTGTACTCGTTGCCTCAGGTTTCGAGGCTGAGACAACCGAAGAACGGACTGGAGGAGCACAACAGGAAGAAGGGCGACAAGGAGAGTTGGAAGAGGAAGGATGAGAGTGTATACCTGCTCACGGCGGTGGCAACTGTTGGCACAACAGCTCAGGTGAGTGATGCAAATCGTTTAGGAGGAACCGTGAACAATTTTGTGGATCTATAGCTAAGTGTTACAAGCACGAATGCTCTCGTGGACGTCATGCAGTTCTTCTCGCAACATGTGTACGAGGACCTACAAGCCGATGAGAACTCCGTGCATCCAATTCTCCAGGTTGATGTGATTTGCTTTTTGTACCCCTTCCGAAATCAGGTGTGTAATTATAACATAATAGAATTTTGTATGTACGGATGTAAAGAAGAAAAAATGTTTTTTCTCTCTAACAATAACCTCACACCCATCCACGGGTAGCGGGCTCTGCTGTGAGGAACTCGCAGCCACTAACTGCTTGTTCCCGCTACCCCTTGGGTAGCTGGGTATTCTTAGGGTATGCAACTGTCTGTTTTTACCGCCAAAACTCAAAAGGTCACGTGAAATTCCCGCGACCTAGGGGTCGCTAGGGTACCTTAGGAAAACGCAACTGTGTCGATTCTCCGCCAAAACTTAAAAGGTCATGTGACTGGCACTTTCGGTACCGAAACTGCCTTTCAAAGCAAGTTGTTCTCACTCATTCAAGTTTTTGCCTGTTCATGCGCACCGAGCGCAAGCCTTCGACGATCCTCCCTTCGCAGGTCAACGGCGCGTTGCCCTCCAGTTCCTATGTGATGAGCAGTAGCTGCCCCAGTGTCTCCGTGTCTACACCCTGCGGCGGTGCAAAGCCGGCTTTGTCTGTGAGGACATCCAACACTGGCGACGAGCGGACACCAAGCGCAACTGTATCAGGTGCAGTGAGCATTGTAGCTGCCGGAAACACGGGGCGAACTACTCAAGCACAGCTGGTCCTGTTGCATGTCCAAGGTCGAATCGTGGCCCGGGCTTTGAGTGGGCACACCGCGTCCTCCCTGGCCGTATTGCAGGTTGCTTAACTGGAAGTCGGCGCAAGGAACGAAGGCGGGTCATTGGCGGCGGGACTGGGAATGATGGTGTCTTTGCGAATGTCACTGCGAAACTGGGCCTCTCCAAGGCCATAGTGGAAGGTGAGCCTAATTTACTACATCAACAGATTGCTTCTTTACTTTGTAGTCTAACGGGTCTGTTTCAGCTACTTTTGCATCCCATATTCAATAGAAGACAGTGTCAATGTTATACTGGAGGAGACAGAGAAGGATGCACCACCATTGTACGCTGCCGATCAGGCGGATGTTGTCCCGCCGGACTGGGAGACAACAGACTGGGAGACAACAGCCCATGCGCCTTCGTCCTTATCGCCGGGAATGATGCTTCAAGGCGAGCGCCTGATTGATGGTCTCGCAACGGGCACGCTCTTCTCATTTGCTTGGAACATGTTCGTTTCTACTTCATTCCAATTTGTGGGCTTTCTCCTTACTTACCTCCTGCATACCACACATGCGGCGAAGCTTGATGCTTGTGCTGGTCTTGGCCTGCCGCTGCTGCAATATGGGTTTGCGTTGAGGACAGGCAAGGATGACGAAGGCATAGGCACGAATGGTGAAGAGAGCATGTGCCGGGCGGCTGGGGAAATCCTGAAGACACTGTACCTCCACCGACGCTGAGGTTTGATACAGCTGCGGCTACTGAAAGTTGGGCAGCTACTCACAATGGCACTGTTCCTGTGGCAGATGCCTCTGCGGCAGCAAGAGTATGGTGTATAATACTTCTGTACTGTATGTGTGCTTAAAAATATAATTTTTTTCCCTCTCACTCTTGCTCTAACCGCATTCCCGGGTAGCGGGCTTTGCTGTGAGTTAGCTCACAGCCTTTAACTGCTTGTTGCTTTATTTGGGGGGTCCTTGGATATATCTGGGCAGTTTTCGATATATAAGTCTTTTTTGCTCACATGACAATGACAAAGATATGCAGGTTATGTAAAGTAATGTCTCGGGTGTTTCCGAGACACCGCAGCAGTCATCGCCGTCGTCGCCAACGCTGGCCTAATCTCTTTCTTGGCTTTCTTGTATGTCGGACTCACATATTAACACTCCTAATGGCGACGCATCCTTGTGAGTTTCTTTTTGATTCCTCTTTCACCTATCCTACATGTTCATGACATTGCTAATATTTGTGTTTTTGTCAATCTTCTACGACTTGACCTGCCAGGATCTGCCGCCCACCTTTGAAGACTTGCACTCCGCTTTCTTTGCTCTCCTCCTTCAGCTCATACTCAATGTCTCCCAAGACCGTTCGGTGTGGCTCGTAGCCAGTGCTATCTCAAGAACACGATCAAACGGTGATGAGAGGATGAGGCCTCGCCTTTGGCGGACGCAGAGAAGACGCAGCTGAAGGGTCAGCTGTGATCGCGCTTTCGAGTCCAGCGGACAAGACATTACAAGCGCAGGTTGCGGAGGCCGTGTCCATTCTTGTCAAGTACAGTCTCCTCGAGCAGTGGCCAGATCTCATCATCAGCTCGTCTCTTCACTCTCGCCCGAAGCTGCAAATTATCCAACAATTTTTCGTCTCTGTTCTCGAAACTGCCGCTCGATCTTCGCGCCTTGGCGTTCTGAAATACGCTCGGACTTGCTTTACTCAATGAACAACTTCGCCGCTTCTCGAGCACCTTCCTCCAGATCTTCGCCAATCTTCTGAATGGATTGGGAACTGAAGCGATGCGCAGGCTCAGGTCATGCTTCTGTCATTCTTCTACAACTTGATGTGCCAGGATCTGCCTCCCACCTTTGAAGACTCGCACTCCGCTTTCTTTGGCGCTGAGCAGGGAGTGTTCACCAAGTTCCTTGCTTGGGACCTCGAGATCATGCGCGGTGATCCCAACGATTTGACTCCCTCTTTCCTCACCCAAATCAAAACGTCGATCTTCGAGCTTGCCAAGCTTTATACGCATTGATACCCGGAGGCCCGCAGTCGTTGGGCAGGACGGCAATGGGGGTGATGTCGTACTTGTGCGCCGGACTGGGTTGGGTATGTCTGGGTGAGCAAGGGCGCGGACAGGAAGTGGACCTGTGGCTGCTCAGGCGGGTAATCCACTACGAGGCCATCTGCGGTGATGTGATCAGGCTTGCCCCGTGACCAGTGCACTGGTGGACACTGCTTTGGTTGCTGGGGATGACATCTACTTTGCATGCCACCTTCTTGGGCAGTCGAAGTCCGCAATGGATTCAAATGTACAGATAGTAAAGTAATAGTCTTTTGTATCTAAAAATGATTTCTTCTTTCTCTAAGTAACACTTCATACCAATCTCCGGGTAGCGGGCTCTGCTGTGAGGAACTCGCAGCCACTAACTGCTTGTTCCCGCTACCCTTAAGGTAGCAGGGTATCCTATGGCGTATGCAACTGTCCACTTTCTCTGCCAAAACTTTAAATGTCATGTGACTTTTACTTTCGGTACCGAAGTTACCTTTAAAAGCAGGTTCTTCTCACGTATTTCTTGACCCTCGTTATACCATGCCACACTCCTTACCTGGAGAAGGATGACTCTACGGACACGGAAGAGAAAGTCAAGGACGTTCCCTCACTCACGACAGCGGCAGCGATGATCATGATTTCCCTCCGCTTCGCGCTTCGATAGTCTTGCTTAGTACCTCAGACACGAAGCACGCTTGAGCGGCGCCTAATGGGCTGTAAACAGGCCGACGCCGACAACACATTCTTTCTTTCAGCAAGTAAGATTAATGGTGGTACAACTTGCATTCACCAGTCTCGAGACGCAGATATTTGTCGGGTACACTGTGCCACCTGGAGAGCCGGAATTCTCCTACAGCGCACCTGGCTACGACGTAACCGAAGATGAATTCCAGAAAAAAAGGATAGTAAGTACTTTTGCGAAAAACGACGCAATTGGAGATCTCTATTCGTCCATCGAGAAGTCGTCCGAAGGACAACCCCATATGTCAGTGATATCACCAGCTACCATGCGCTAGTACTTGCCATTGCTTGGGATGCTAGCCACCGGGTAACCTGACATGGTGTGTGCTACCGTTTCTCCTGTTTCTCTTTGCTCACTTCGCATCACTCCCAAGGAACTTTGCAACGATAAACTCATCAGCCATTTACAGCTCTCCAACCACTCCAGCTCCGCTTAAAACTTCGCCCATCGCGTTCTAGTCATTCAGGCTCTCTGCTTCGTCACTATTTGCACCATTTGACTCGAGTGGTGATTGCACGACACCACCTTCCATTCGATCTTTGAACGCGGAGAGGGAGACGATCAATGTTTTGCGACCAATGTTTTGATCAAAGGCGTAGTTGTCCCCAATGTCACATTACAAGGTGTGCAAACCTTTTCTTTCATCACGCCCATCTTTAGTGAAACTGTCTCGACCCGCAGAGCCCGAAGTGGAGCAATTCGAGGACGATCCTCTGGAGTATGTCCGAGTCGACCTTACTTTCGCGGCCTCCTCTTTGTCCATCGGCGGACTGACTGCGGAGAGCACCACGCGGCGTCAAGCCGCAGCCGATGTCCTCCGTGCGCTCGTTGCCTCAGGTTTCGAGGCTGTGGCGTCCGAAGTCGTCTTGACTTTGATTGACAACGGAATGGAGGAGTACAACAGGAAGAAGGGAGATGAAGAGATCTGGAAGAGGAAGGATGAAAGTGTGTATCTGCTCATGGCGGTGGCAACGGTTGGTGCAACCGCTCAGGTGAGTGAAGCAGTTCATTCAGAAGGAATGGTGAATAACATTGGCGATCAATAGCAAGGTGTCACAAGCATGAATGCTCTTGTGGATGTCATACAGTTCTTCTCAGCACTTATACGAGGACCTACAGGCCGATGAAAACTCCGTGCATCCAATTTTCCAGGTTGATGCGATTTGCTTTATGTACTTCCGAAATCAGGTGCGTGACTATCTTTCAATCACACAAGACGAGCGCTAATCAACTATGCAGCTCACAAAGGAGCAGCTCCTTTCTGTCCTCCCTCTTCTCGTTCGTCATCTGCGCTCAACGAACTGTGTCTGCTATCAAGCGCGGCTCATCTTTCCTGTGCGTAACGCGATTGCTTGAGGCGAATATCCTCTGACGATTTCAGCAGCTTCAACCAGGAAGACATTCGAGAGCTTGCACCTGAGATCATTAACACATTACTCGCAAAGATTGAGGTGGGTGGACGCTGGAAAAAATTGCAGAAAACAACCATCTAATGAAATGTAAGCTCACAATTATCCCGAGAATAGATTCTCCTTAATCGTATCTGTGCCACTCCTAGGTGTCATGCGTGTTATTCTAACTGCGAGGTCGGCGATAGCCTCAGAACATGAACGACTGTTACACCGTCTCGTCGCTATCCTTGCTGCGATCTACAAGAACCCAAACAATCCAAACTTCAATCAATATATCTTCGAGAGTATCTCTGCTTTAATAAGGTGAGGAATCTTCAAATCGAAAAATACAACATGTCCTGATCATTGACTTATACAGGGTTTACGGTTTAATCATCGCGTCAAACACTGGCAACATTCAAACAGGCTCTGTTTGACCCATCTACAATCATTCTACAGCAGGACATCGATCGTGAGAAGCCTCCCTTTCAGGAACTCACAGCAACTGACCCATCATCTATGCAGAATTCATTCCTTACATCTTCCAGATCCTTGCAGATGCTCGAGGTCCACGATGGTGATGTTCCTCATGATTGCTACACCATCCTCCTGCTGTTTTCCGGCTCGCACGTGTCTATAGGCTGGCAGGTGACGAGATGAAGGCTGCACAGATGTTGGCCATTGCGTGCGACATGTTGTTCAAGAGCCTGAGCAAGATTTAGCACCTGTTAGCCCCGGACAAGGATACAGCGGGGAAGGTGGGTGGGGATGAGATGGACGAAGGGTGATGACACTTGTCGAGCGCTGCGGCGAGAATCTGTTGCAAAATTCGTGGTAATGGTGTGACTAATTTGCTGTACATGGACAAGCATCACCCCTCTACTTCACTTTTCAGCATTGTTGTGCACCCTATAGCTCTACTTGATAATTTACATGTTGTATGTATCGCTATCATCAGGTCATGGTGTGAAGGGAAGGAGGACCTGCATGGTAAACGGAAAGGCAGGAGAAGAGCACCGGAGTGGTCAGTGATAGGACCGTGATGCCAGTGGTGGCGCAACAGGCCCATTACTGCATTTTCTGCCAATCTGGTGCACCTCGGACAAGTGTGTAATGGCCCACTTCTTCACTCCAGCAAATGCATACTACCAATGGTCAACTGAGTCACCCCTCCCACCTTTGCCTGCAGTCACTCCATTGACAAGGCGCAACTAGATAACAGTTCCTTTGCACCCTTCCCTGGGTAGCGGGCTCTGCTGTGAGGAACTCACAGCCACTAACTGCTTGTAAATGATACGGTGATATGCACTGCTCCTCCGATGCTACCAGCTTAGGTCCGAGTCACGCATGGTCAGAGTTGAGCAACTCGGGCTATAGCCCTCCGAATTCGGTGCAAATCCACTTCACGATAGATAGATCATATCAAATTTCAAATTCTCTTCCTTGATAGAAAGTCCAAGGACAAACCTCGTATATACCGATTGACGCCAAACAATGCGGTACTAGGGCTCCTCACCCGACCCGTATTTTACGGTTTACGGTACGGTTACGGCCCGTACCGTCACCGTACCGTAACAACTTTTGAAGACCCAAATTACGGCCGTATTTATACGGCCCGTAACCGTACTGAGATCTGCAATTACGGGCCGTATACGGTTACGGTACGGGTTTGAATGTGCTTGACTAGCGCTCGTAGCGCACTTAAGCGCGCCGACTCAAATCGCGCGCGAGATGTGTGATAACTAAGCTTTTCTCACACACTGGCAAACCCCAAGTCACATTGCCATGTCCGTCGACACCCTCCGTATCCCCTTTGTAGGTGTTGGAAAGTGGAGGAGGGCAAGGTGGTTGGGCAGGGCACTTCTGTGCTTACGGATTAGGCTTTGAACCCGATGTCTGCTTGACCATTGACCGTTTGAGTTCATCCTGGACACGCGGTCATGCCTTTCTTTACAATCCTCACGTTACTTTGGGAGATCTTCCTCTTTTCTTCAAGTCCAAACCAGTAAGTCTCCTAAAATTGTCTTCATTGCATTCGAGGCCAATCTAATGCATTCTTTCTTACAGATAATTATGTTTAACTGACACTTTTTCTTATTAGATCAGGACTCGGAGTCTCGAGCAGACTCGCAATCCGTGTCGCCGAGGCTTATCGCATCGACAACGCCAGCGGTCATGCAACCGGACGCTTCCTCATACTCTCTTGATCTACTTGCAGACTATGCGCAGACTCTCGACTCCCTCCCTCTGGACCTCTCCCACATCTTTGCCGACCTCCGCGAGCTCGACTCCGTGCTCACGTCGACCGTTGCCTCTCTAACCTCGAAAATCTGCAAACTGATTGAGCTCATCGAGACCCGCTCAGCTTCGATCGAGGAGAGACCGTGGCTGCTTGGAGAGATTGCGGATGAGCGCAGAAGGTGCGCCCAGGAGCGGAGGACAAGATACGTATCGCGACGACGGCTGCAGACGAGCTTCGCGCGCAATCATAATACCTCAACGACCTCGTCATCGCCCTTCCCGAATTCCAGTCCCATCTGCTCGTCAAAAAGACAGTGTACCCACATGTAAGCACGAAGGTGTACTTGATGCCGACGAGCTATGACACAGGGCGAAAGCGGCGTGCACAGTACAACAGCGCCAGCGCCAGTGGATGGCTCCGCGTGTCCGATGGAATCCTTGCAGGAGGAAGATTTAGACTATGCTAGAGGAAAATCTTCGAGAAAGGAGAAAATGGGTGACGGCGGTCAACAGCGACGACGGGGTGGCTGTCGTCCAAAGAAGTACGTTCGCTGATTCAAAATAATTTTCCACATCAACTCACAATCTCTGCAACTGACCAGATACCATCACCGTCCGACTTTCTGCGCTCTATGCAGTCTCCTATGCCCGGTGCGAGTCAGGCCAGCGCGGTTGGCGTGCAAATCAACGCGGCAACGGTGTTTGCAGACGAGTGACGGCGGTCAACAGCGACCACGAGGCATCCCTCGTCCTCCAGCCGCGTGACCGATGATCGCCTCCTCGCCAACTGCGTGCTTGTCTGCCAGGCGTGGTGGGCTCCCGCGCAGAGGCTGCTTTTCCGTCACGTCTCTCTACACTCAGAGACTAGCTGCGCACGATACCCGTATACCGTAATTGCCGTATACGGCCCGTATACGGCACGTACCGTAACCGTAACTGATTTTTGGGAGGAAAATTACGGGCCGTATCTATACGGGCCGTAACCGTAACGAGGGTGCAAATTACGGCCGTACCCGTATACGGTACGGTTGAGGAGCCCTATGCGGTACACAAATTCGTCTTCTGAATTGCCAGCGAGGGGATTCTCGATTGATCCATTCAGGTACCCAGTCAGTCTCAAATGCTCATCTTGAAGAGGTGCGTCTCTCATGTTTCCTGAAGTAAAGTGATGAATGGGTTGACTCATCCTCCAACGGTTTTCGAATATTCACTAAACCTGCATTCTTCGTAGCTCCTCCGTTCACATGAGTGACTCTCTCCTCTAGTAGACTCGAAAGCAGTCGTTATGATTTGTATGCGATGATACCGAACAATTTGGAATCATACGTTTGCGTCCGTATCATTGACGAAATGTGAGTCCAGTCTTTCTAGAAATCCGGCGGGTATGCATCAGATTTATAGAGCCTCCGCTATCCTCGGATCGCAGTCGTGGTTCCAGGAGAACTTTCGACCACGTTCACTGCGTTTAGTCCCACTTATGGGGTGCTCTGAGCTCTGGGTAGTTCCCATTTGGATACCTCCTTCAACATCGCGAACGGGAAGAATCCGTAAAGCTGGAGCTGCTCAGCAGCTCCGATTGGCGGATATGACAACATTTATCTCCTCAGATTTCTTCCAATTATTCGTCCTGTTCACTATCGATGGGGAACTAATCCTCATTGTCCAACACAAACGAAGCTATTCCTCGAGATGCTAACCGACCTCAGTTGTTTTGCTATAAGATGTAGAGGCTTGTCTTTGACGAAAGGCTTATCAGAGACCCGTGCCCGTGCAACGTCTTCTCTGACTGATATCACCTATGATGTCTGACTTACTGTCTCTCGTATCGCTCGACATTCTCCTAGGTCTCTGCGGTGCCGTTCTCATCTTTCAGTATGCAAGGACTAAGAAGCGGAAGCCTCCTCCTCCGGGACCCAAGCCGCTGCCATTGATCGGCAATCTGTTTGACATGCCTACTGCAGATACGGAATTGGGAGACCACTGGTCTAAACATAAGACGTTGTATGGTGCGTGTATATTCAATCTCCAGGCGAAGATGGCAGTTGACAATGATTTCCAGGTCCCATCAGCTCTGTCAGCGCACTAGGAACAACGCTAATCATAATTAACGACTGCGAAATCGCCTTCGAGCTCTTGGATAGGCGCTCGTTTAACTATTCCAATCGGCCATCGCTTCCATTCACACAAGAATTGTAAGCATTTTGCCCATATTAAATCAAATGCGAAATCAACTTAGAACATTTTCGTTAGGTGCGGGCTTGGTCGTACAACTACCTTGTCCTTTTACGGTGATACTCACAGGTTGCATCGGAAGTGGATGCATAATTTCATGGGCTCGCGCTCCGGGATGCAGCATATTGAGAATATTCAAGAGATAGAGACACATCGGCTTCTTTATCGCATCTTGGAAAAACCCGATAAGTTCTTGGATTACTTGCGCGCGTTTGTCTCGTTCTTTCCCTGAAACCTCGTGCTTTCTTACTTATATATATACCCTTGACAGTGTTCCTGGCGCTGTTATGCTGAAGATATCGTATGACTATGACATCACTTCGGACGGCCCTGATGATCTTGTTGAGCTCGCTGATATAGTTGTCAAGACCATATTCTCCGAATCTAGTCAAGCAGGTCGCTGGCTCGTAGATATAATCCCTGCTTGTACGTCACTCCCTTTATTATGCTCATCCCGAGTCGCATCAGTGACACTAGTCTTACAGTGCAGTACCTTCCTGAATGGGTTCCCGGGGCAGGGTTTCAGAAGAAGGCCCGAGTATGGAAAACCTATGTGAATGACTTCTATGAAAAAGGGTTCAAGTTTGTAAAGCACCAAATAGTAAGAATCATCCATAGAAGTGGAAAAATGCAGACTAACCGATCTCTATGCGTTCCTAGGCGATGGGAAACGCTGGCCCTTCGTTCGTCTACAATATCTTAGAGAATGATGAGAATACGGACAAGGAAAACCGCGACTCGCTAAAATATGCCGCAGCGACGTTCTACGGGGCGGGCTCAGATACGGTACGACAATTACGCGTATTATTTGATTTTTTCAACTGAACAACTGGCTTTCAGTCCGTTAGCACCTTGGGGACATTCTTCCTGGCCATGATGCTCTATCCAGCTGTGCTTAAACGTGCTCAAGAGGAGCTGAAACGCGTCGTTGGTGATGATCGACTCCCAGCCTTCGCCGACCGTCCCAACCTCCCCTACATCAATGCAATCGTAAAAGAGACGCTTAGATGGGAGACCGTCGTACCAACAGGTTCTCCCCCCAAAACTGCCTCCATCGATCAGTACTGACTTGTATTCGTCCGCAGCTGTGCCTCATGTTACTGAGGAAGAGGACGAGTACATGGGATACTGCATCCCGAAGGGGTCGATTATCGTCCCAAATGTCTGGTAAATTCATCTCTGTTCGTTTTTGCTCATATCCACGCCTATGACACCTTTTCACGTTACGACAGGCAAATGCATCACGATGCCGATAAGTATAAGGATCCATTTACATTCAAGCCTGAACGCTTCCTTGGAGAGGATGGGAGCCCCGTTGCAATGGACCCCCATCAGACAGCGTTTGGCTTCGGACGCAGGTGATGCTCGAGCTCTTCTCGCCCGAAAAAGAAATGAAAGCTAACAATATGATTCGTAGGATATGTCCTGGCAAGGATGTCGCCGACAACATGCTGTTCATTACCATCGCTATGTCGGCCGCCGTGTTCAACATTTCGAAGATGAAGGATGAGTTCGGTAAGGAAGTTGAACCCGTCCGCGACTACACAGTTGGTATTATCCGGTAAGTGGACGATTCCTTTCAAGCACCTGGTGCTTTTTGGCCTGATCTGAGTTAAAAATAACAGACACCCGAATCCATTTGAATGCTCTATTACGCCTCGTTCTCAGAAGGCAATCGCTTTGATACAGTCAGTCCTGGACGAGCATCCCTTCCCAAAGGGCGATGTTGATATACTGAAGACGCTGTGATGTTGTACATTTGAGGATCTCGGAAGTTAGCAGGATTTGAATAATTCATGGAGGCTCTTGGGTCTTTCTATGGATTCACTTATAAACTGTATGATTCTAACAAATTACACCCAGTGGATTCGTCTTACATAACACAACATACTCCCAAGTCATTGAGCTCTGTATTAATACACTACTTTGACAATGTACAATTTACATCACCAGCTTCAAGTTGAGCCATTGTGCCACCATGCCTCTTACATATTAGTAGTGCGGCATCGGACGGTTTTGGTCTCTCGATGTCTTCGGTGGACACAATTCCCGAAGGACGTATATGCTCTTAGCTTTGATGTCTCCCTTTTTCTGTGGACTTACTCCAAAGTCGTAAGAGTTCCAGGTCTTGTAGCGGAAGAATCAACACACTTGTGCAAAAAGTATGAGCACAAATTAAGGTACTATGTGCGAAAGGACAAAGAAAATACACCATGGGCGCACTTGGCGAAATTCAGGGCCCTTATCTCCAGCTATTTTATCGCAGATGGAGTTGCCATTACATGTACTAAGCGGCTAACGAGTGAAGAGGGTGATCTCTCCGACAAGGATGTGGAAGAAAATATCGACTCGGAAAAAAGTAACAGATACGTGTTTGTTCTTGTTTGTACGTAGTACTACTACTAGTAGTTGTAGTAATGGCGTCCGAGTCACTGCATCCTCAGCGGTGCCCTTCAACTTCAACTTGAAGATGTCGCTGCTGCCGCGACTGCGTGTAGATCTCAATGGACCCTCAAGCTGTGTCCATTCCGACAACCACCCTAGTACTGGCTCTTCCGGCTGATTATCTGCTCCTACGGAGTACGAAACCCACCAACAAAACTCCGAATCTTCGCACAGGCTCACAGTCACTAGGCAAACCGTCCTCTTCCACCATAAAACAGTTATAATCCGTCAGTACCAATAGCAGATGCCACTACTAGTAGAGCCTAGCTATTCTCCGGAATAAACATGATCATTTAGTGTCATCTGTAAGTATTTCCGCTCGATTGCCCGTGTTTTGTTACCTGGCTCTGAACGCATCGATCTAAGCTTTACAAAAGAATATCTACTTACCGTTGGGTCTCAGGATTTGTTCGACGAGGTGCTGTGCCTACTATACATCCAGTCCAACTCTGGACGCTTTATGGCTCCGACTATATGGTCCGTTTCCCATACATATCCATCTGCAGCACTGAAACTGAAGTCTGCACAGTTTTTGCGTACACTCCCGTGCAGCCTGAGTATACTGTGCGCTAAGGGCGGACCACCCCCGAGGTACGCTGTTGATCCAAGAATTAAGCTTAAGGTGAGTGGGATTTCGCGACGAATGTATGTCGTAGTTTCTCACAGTGATGGAAAGGAAGAGATACGTTGCTGGTCATCTTTACATTACTTCATTGAAGGTGCCTTAGTTTTGTTTGATAGCATGCACACCAACTCACCTTTTCCTTAAGACTTCGGTCCTACACTGTGTTTATGGGCTCCTTGATGTTATTGCGGAGATCTGCATGGTCGCCGGTAAACTTACAGATACAAGACAGCATCGGGAGATGTGTTCTCTTCTTGGAACTTTTGCATATCTGCACGCTTTCTACAGACGTTCGGTGTATGTGCATTCATGTGCATCATTGGTCTAGCACCTGTATCCGGTCAACTTCAGGTGTCGGAGATCACCGGACCAACATTTGACAGCATGATCTCCATCAAATCTACGTATCTCTTGACTGTTTTTGCATCCTGAACTGTGTTGTCAACGAAATTCGCGAGCTTTGGCCTGGTAGCCTTGGACATTCCAAGATGGACATAGGCTGTGAGATGAAGTCTCCAGTACACTCTCCGTGATTATTATTGACTTCTTGAAGTTTCATGCTGATGGGTAGGCTTCAAAGTGTTGTACCGGTCGTCAATATACAAGTCAATCAACGCACCCAATGTCGCTGATATTCGGTCCTCCCCTTTTCCGAACGATCAAACCGCCCCACTTTGCTAATTACTCGCCGTCAGCTCATCATGGAGCAACCGGTCAGATCTCTATCTAGCGTGATCAGGACGATGACGAGGAGCCGAGAGAAAAACCGAAGCCACCTATACAACGAGTTGGGCGACCAACAGTAGCTCAGATACTGCCTCAGGCAAAATCGGAGGATGAAGACGTCGATGCGAACTCCATCTCGTCCTCCTCAACCAACGCTACAGCTGATGACCTCCCGGGCACTGGCCGATGTATCGATAACCGCTCGACCCTCCCTGCGAGAGAGAGCAAAGCGTATTGGCAAGCAGATCCTAGAGGTTCAGAGTTCTGTAGCAACGCTGCCGGCGACAATATCCCACGACCTGGCCACCACCGAAGCCTCGCTCATCGAAGACCTACATAGCCCAACGTTCTGGGGGCTGGGCTCGAACCGCCTCGGACAGAAAGACTTCGGTGTGGTTGTCGCTTTGGTTTAGTGAGTGTGGCTTTAACCATGATGTGGTCGAGCGAGCCACATAGTCCACAAGTACGATCTTTGTATGTGGTCAGTACAGTCATTATAAAATCCGGCCCGGGATGCTTCTCGAGCACTTTCGCCCTCCAACGTCTTGTACTGCTGCGCAGTTAAGCAAAACTTTCCGACTCCTCGTTCATAGTTTTTTCCGACTTCTATTACTTTTCAACACCTCGGTCCTTCCTTTATTATTTGTCACGATGTGCAAGATATTTAATTCTCTTCCTATCCCCGACCTCCCCCAAGACCCACTTTACTCAGAGAGCTCCTTTTTACAAGAGAAGGGGGGCTTTGATGACGTTCAGCTCGTAAGCAACTGTATTTAATTCGAGTAATCTTTGGCTTCTAATATGAATGAAACAGGAAAATGTGACTGTGGGCGAACTAGAAACTCTTCTGGAGAGAGTCCACACGCAGTGTCTGCTCGACTTGGATGCAGCTGTGATCACATATGACACTACCTGTATTTATCCGGAAGGCTTGAAAGAGCTACCGAAGCATATACCTCTCCGTGGTCTTCAACACGAAAACAAACCCGGTCGCTATATCCCGGGTGTACCATTCCAGACGGTGTCTCCTTATGCTATTACGCCTAGGTCCACGCCTAACCCCACACTCGACACACCTGATACTCAACACGCCAGACACCCGACCTTGTCCTCAGGAGAATCGGCTACCTCTCTTGGAGCACACAAGGCTAAACCGAAGAAGAAACTAGCTTCGACGCGCAAAGTCGCCAGTGTCTCGCGACCTCGAAAGACTTCGAGCTTGAAAGAGAAGTCAAAGCCGAGGCGTCCGCCAGTGCCCTCTCCGAGGTGTAAGCTTAGTAAAGTAATGTTCAAGGCTGATACGAAGAATTCTATCAAGCCTCGCCCAATGGAGCCAGTGCACTTTTTTCCGCGGAAGGCACAGCCCTCGAAGAAGGCCCAGCATGAGGACGTCGAGATGGAGGGGGACGAGGAGTATGTTCCACCCCCGAAGGCATCGTCCCGCAAGACTGGGTGCCCCACCAAGGCCGTTACTTTCAATGAGAAAGTACAGACATTGATTCCGGAAACCCTTGAGGCTCTGACAGAGAGTGGAGATAACAAAAGTGCAGTGGAATCCGGTGAGATTTGCCATGATGTCTCCGACATCGCGCCCTGGGGCCAGCCGAGGACCGATAACGACCGTATTATCGAGAAGATATTGGCGATCGCTAAGAAGAACTGGCACTTGATCAAAAGGCAAGATGGCAGAGTCAGGGAAAATCAGAAGGTAAAATATTTCTTTCATCGCACTACCGTTCGGTCTAACTGAGTCGAGCACATCACAGAATCCGACTCAAAACTATATATGTATAATCACCTATTTTTATATACCTTGGTTACTTGAGCTCTACAATAGCAGATAATGTTCTGTTAGTCTATGTTAAATTCTTGTAGGCAGCCCGTGGGCCAATGGTAGTAAATCTGCATATGACAAACTTTTGATAATTGGAACTGAGTTACACAATTAGATGGCAGGAATTTGACAATATCTAATCTTTTTCACAGTGAATATGCAGAGATTTCCGAAGTTCCACAATTAGTGATAGAGTTTGCATTAATACTGTAATGATTTGATAGGAGCTTTAGCTATATTATAAACTTGGCATAATACATTAGAAAAAGATTGTAAAGATTCATAATGTCTATGGACATTGTAATGTTACGGTAATTAATGGTAATGATGACACCGGTGCTGGTGTTGTAGTGGCCGGAAAAAGGACTTGTGCAAAATCAAAAAAGCAAGTTACTTACATAATCATGACTCCATTTAGAAGTTGACCTCATTGCTTTTCTTCACTCCTTTGCACCTAACCCTCCCTCCTGCTAGATTGGATGTCATGCTATTGCTTCGCATCTTGATCTTAGTCGAACACCGACCTTGCGACTGCCTACGCGGCGCTCTCTCGTCGACTGGGCCTTGAGATTACCGTGCGTCCTCCAACTTATCTCGAGTCACTCAAAACAGACTGATTTTGTTCTCCATTTCCACTAGTCCGACAAGTTCACAGCGCTCACCACTGTGGCAGAAGTCATAGTCGAGCCCATCTGGGCATCTTTACTCGCCAAGAGGGCAAGAACGTGAAGGACCTGCTCTCAAACATGGGTGACAGAGCACCCGTCAGTAGTGCACCTGCTGCGGGCGCTGCACGTAGTGGCGCACCTGCTGCGGAGGCACCCAAGGAGGAAGAGAAGAAGTAGAAGTCTGACGACGACATGGTGCGTTATCGAGACACCTAAGTACGTTGTTTGTTACATATCAGCTTGTTTTCAGTTGCTAATACACGTTCACGCAGGATTATGATTGGACACGGCAAGTATACCATGCAGCGTAACAAGTGGTCCCTCTCAAGCTGTTCACTTTTGCGAAGCTGTGGCTCATGTTGCGAACTTCGAGGTCCGCCGACTTGATGTACCCGCAGCGCGCACATTGCTCGGTGCTTCAGGGGGCATGTGTCCTAAGGAAAAGCTCTTCAAAGGCTATATCCAACTTGAGCTCGACGTAACTATATTTGCTCTTATTATTTGCATGGTTTACTGACATTCTCTATCAGCTCCGAGAATTCGATTGCGTGCGAACACTCTACGAAAAGTACATCGAATACAATCCAACGAACTCCTCGGCCTGGATCCAATTCGGCAGCGCTCGCAAACTATTCACGAGCGCGAGCCATATTCGAACTCGGCACATCGCAGCGGCTGCTGTCTTACCCTGAAAAACTCTGGAAGGCGTACATTGACTTCGAATTTGAGCAGGGCGAGCGACAGCGTACAAGGGATCTGTACGAGCGCCTTGTGCGCTTGAGTGGCCACGTCAAGGTCTGGTGCGCGTACGCAGAATTTGAAGCGAGCCCGATTCCTGACAATCAGGCGTCGAGGGAAGACGAGGACGAGGAAGAGGAGAAGATGGTGGAGGGCGATTTGAACCTGGCTCGCCAGGTGTTCGAAGGATCTGAAGAACAGAGGCCTTAAAGAAGAGGTAAGTGCCAGCTTATTTGACGTTCTTGAAGGTAGCTGATTTGTGTGCAGCGCGTTGTTATGCTGGAGGCATGGAGAGACTTTGAGCAGAAGAACGGAACACCTGTGGATGTCTCGAAGGTTCAGGCAATGATGCCCATTGTCAGTCGCAAGCGAAGGACGGTCGACAAAGCGGGTGACATGACGGGTGACATGATTGAATAGTGTATGTTCTAGGCGACGAACACGGCGACGGGCGCGGTGAGCACGCTACAAATCGGCAGCACGGCGGTGAGCGATGCGCCGAAGACGCTGAGTGTCAGCGACGGGTGGGTGAATACGGTTGATACGACGCCGGGCGTGACGGAGGTGGCGGGTGCACGTATGCGGACCCATGGAATAGTGTGGGTGTGACGATGCAAGCTTTCTTTGTCCATCTGACCACGTAGCATGTGGTTCTATATGTATTTAGCTTCGAGTGCCAATGATATATTTTCTAAGCCTTTTAAACTATTATTGTGTGCATGCATTACATCGTAAACTAAGAGAATGGCTAAAGGCCCTTGTACTGGATTATAGTACATAGAAGGTTTGTAATTACGCATAATCAAAGCAAATATCAAAATGCTTCACAGTTCCGGAGGGGACTGTAATGAGTTGTAAGGACGAATAATATCATAATGCTCCGTAATGTCTATAAATATTCATAATGAGATGTGAGACCACAATGCCTTTTTAAGTACTAGTAAAGCTTAATTCACACAAAGATGTTGCGGCCAATTGGACGATTATTGCAAACCCGGTCGTCAACCGATAATTCACGGTATGATATATGCCTCATTTTCATTAGTTATTTGAGATTTACATTAATTAGGCCACATGGTGGCCGAGAATAGCCTAGGGATAATATGTGGTCGGATTCTGTGATGCAGGTGAATTTGACTGGCAAGGTGCCTTGCGTGATTCCGGGCTGTCTGCATAAGTCGTTGAACAACCCGTGCATGAGAAAGCATTTGTGCGCTCACTTTCCGAACACCGCGTTCTGTCCGGTCTGTCTTCATGCCTTTTCTCGCGAATGCTCTTTCGCGAGACATGCGTCAGGACCATGCAGGGCGAGGCTTGTAGAAGAGTTCTCGCTTGATGGACCGGGATCTGCGAACAATCATCGATGGTTCAATCTATATTTCCTAGGGCTTAGGGATGACGTTGAAATGCCAGACCAGGCTTTCAATCTCCTCGCTGGACGATTCAAGCACGAACCTTTATACGTATAATACACCTGTAAGGCCGCGGCCCTACGTTATGCGCCCTCTTCTCTGGTGATATTGTAATGCATTCCAATGTAATCGTTCTCAAAAATAAAAATGTGTATCGTCGATCAAATAACGTACCCAAGAATCTTTCGACCAAGCGTGTGTTGAATCTAGCTTTGTTCAAGTCAATGAGAGCAAATGTTATAAAAAAGAGGGCCAAGGTGAACGGTTCGGTCGTGAGCTGGAATTACGTCATTGAGAGTTACCTTGGTCCAATGCACTTTACCTTCTGCCCATCACCACGCTTATCCTCCCCATGCCCAACAACGCTGGTAGTTTTATTTCCTGAAGAGCATCGACGATGAGCTCGAATTTAATTTCTAACCTGCAATACGAGAGCCTTCTTTCTCGAAAAATTTCTTTGCATACCACCACAAGACGACTCTCGCCCTTTCGGCCTTCGCGCTCTCTGCCTTCATCCTCTATCCGTGGGCGAACCAGAACTACCATGAATACATTTCTCTTGGCCCAGGAGGAATGCCGCATAAGCTGTTAGGATGGGGTATGGCGACGGCGATTAAACCAGTTGAGGGCGAAATGAGATGTACGATGAGGATCCAGACAAGTCAAGCTGGTTGAGTGGAGGCGACGGTGAAACAGAAGTGCCAAAGAGGAAGGGCTCGAGACCGAAGACGGGCTGGCATTGCATACCACACAGGCAGATAGACCAGATTCCATCGGATGATGTCAAAGAAGTGAGCATTAGAATAAGCGGGACACATTGGCGAGTGCTTATTCTTTCAAACTCTTAGCTTCTAATACACGAGTTTCGATCGATCGCTGAGGCTAACACAACTATGGTCGAAGTCAAGACGTCTCTTTTTAAGAAAATTGGAGATTCTCTATCCATACATTCCACGATTCCGTCCCCACTCCCCGTAGCTCAATCTGCCCTTCGCGAAATTGCGCATGTTCACACCATGAAGGACTCGTCTACGCATGTTGTGTTATCACCGCAAGATTGCAAACAGGTGAGTGGCTGCTATATGCACTCGTTTAACGCACAAATATACATACTGACATCTTTTCAACATCATAGTCATCGAACAAGGATGGGGAGAGCGACACCCGATTAGCAGACCGCAGAGGACTCGGACGTACGTATCCATGGTTTGATCATGCGGGCGGCTATCAAGTACATGACCGGACGCGAAGATGTGCATTAGTAGCGGTGATAGGAAGTTGTTTTTGGGCTGTTGACAATGAAAACTTCTCAGGTGTGTATCGGAATCAAAACAACTCTACAGTTTGATTAGTATCGTCCCAGATAGTCTCAAAATCATACACTCTATCCATGCGGTAAACAAAGTAAACGAAGAATGACGGTGAGCTACGTGGCTCGTGTTCATTACTTTGTACCTGCGACGCCTGGACGCGGTGTTAATTGATGTGTTTGGAATTCCTTTTGCCGGGTAACAGTAAACCAGAAAATTGTAGGTCCGCGCGTTCTGAGTTCATGAATTCATATGCTCAAATGCAACCCAGTTCCCAGTCACCAGTCAGTAACAACGGACATGCGCGTTTCAATGTCTCGGAATTGATCTGTACGTGGCGGCATCTTGATTCATCCCCAATTTATCTCTCACACGAGAAAGCAGCTCTATTGCCCCGCGCTCACTGATACTCAAGGACCGTGCATTCCAGCAGTCGCCCGGCTGCCAACGCTATGTATATCCAGTTCATCAAAGCTTACTGCACCGCCTTCAGGTTCTAAACTTTACGAGGTGAGAGTCCTGTCAAACCTCGATCCTGGTCCGCTGCTCGACCGAATAACCATATTGCCTCCATCTGGTTCCACAAACATCTTTCACACAGGCCTATATTTACTGGGAGCAATGACCCCCCATCTATCATATGAAGCAAGACACTCCAACGCCTCTGGATAACTCGCTCATAAAGGACGTCATACATGTATATACTCTTGGCGCTCATCATGTGCTGGTCAGGAGGCTTGGCATGCCACCCCGAGTCTGTTCTCCTTGGCGGCGCGTCTTCTACTTGTCTCCGAGGTCCGGTCAAGGTATCCATAAGTTTGTGCACGCATAATCCTGCAGGCCTCGGTTCTGCTGTATCATAATTGGTTTCACTGCCTATCGGTTGGAAGCAAAGCATCATGCATACTCTCCGAGTCCATCTGCCGATCTTGGTCTCTTGATGAAAATCCTGCTATCTGCGGTGGGTGCGAGAAGTTCCGGATATTGGCGTCTGTTGCCTCATCGTCTGATTTTTTTTCTTTATGTAGCATTTGTGTTCCTGGTACGATTTCTTACGATGTGAATCGATTAGATGAGATGTTTAGATGTGCTACCCTCCGGCGGATAGTCATAGTCGAGTGAAAGGGCCTACTCGGAAGACGGATCAAAGTTGGTAAATCCCGGCGGCGCCATGCCACAGGTTCCGAAGTACTTAGACGCTCGTAAAGATCGACGCTTCTTGCGAACCCACTTCGAACCGACAAAGATTATAACAGACTAGAACTGCGAGTGTCTATGATCCTGACCTGAGTGCAATTATCTCTTGCTGTCGTATATCTGCCAAGATGCTGATAAGTAAACGCTGATACATATTCGTATGTCAATTTTTCTCTTATAAGAAATACATGTATGCCAGTGGGTATGAACTTCCTATAGCTAACACATTCCCTTTAAAGATAGCATTCGTTACAAGAACTGAGACCAACGCCGCGGCTTTGATAGGGACGCTGCGACTTTGACTCCTGGCCTCCTCTATAACGGATCTAGTTACAACTACATCAGACTATGAACTCACTGATGCAGCTGCTTAACGGGTAAACTTCACTGTCTTGCGACCCTCCCCTACAATGCTCTGACGAGTCAACGCATCTCAAACGTAGCGGAACGTCTCATTTTCACACCGCTGGCACGCTATTTTGTAACTCACATCGCGATTGCAATGCTGCGTAGGCAATTACTAACCTCCGGCACTAAATCCCGCCCTATTTCATGTACTTCGCATGGGAAGCGAAGTGAAAATGCGTGAAGCAATGCTCCTGCCGAGCCTCTTCACTGTCTAAGAGGCATTGTTTCTGTGATTTGTTCTGTCGTGGCTCCCCTATACAATTCAGGGGTGGTTTGCGAGATGTTTATATCTGCATTTCAATGTAACCAAAGAAGGTGGTGTTATTTCTGATCCTGTGACGTATCAGACTACTAATGACCTAGAGTGTGGTTTTGCCGACCTCTAGAACGCTTGTAACCTCGTCATCGAACCTTACTGATGCGACGGATTCTTCAGCGGCTTGGTGCTTCAGGGGCCATTTCCTTAATCTCGATGTCGAAAATCTCGCACATTCGTTAGGGAAGCGCATTGCAGGCACGTCAGTCGCTTTTGCTCTCTCCATTTCCTGGTAGAAGGAATGGCATGCTGTTCCCTCGTGTTGTTAGGATTTCAAAACCCCTGCCTTGCGATATACTCTCTTTGGGAGACTCATTCGTGTCTCTATCCGGACACTAGTAATGGCAGATCATCTACTAATGATGCACCTTTTCTCTTCAGAATCATCACAAGGTTTCTCGTGTTCTACATCGACGTGCGCAATACTCAACTGCATTTCTAATCTAGTGTCCAGTCTTCCGAGTTGGAAGGTCAATCAAGCTTTCGGGCGCCTCTTCCGAACCTTTCAAAGCCCTGAGATGAAAGGATGGCACGAGGCGATGTAGCGTGCCCCACTGCCAGTGGCATGTCAGGGACATGAAATAAAAGTCTAGCTTGCCGATCTTTGCATTTTAACTTTCCGATCTCGGCATTCCTCGTGGCACTCGCGTGTATCGACTAGGATGAGCCTTCCATGCTGTGGGGTACAATTACAGCGGGTGAGTTGTTCGGACTGTGGGGGGAAACTTGTCAGTATTGTTGTTTAAAGAGTCTCCTCTGGTATGTATTCTCCTGCCAATATGTCAGGCCCATATACATAAGCAGTGTACCGGCAGTAGCACGTAAATAAAATTGGGATGAACAAAAGGAAGTCGGGGCAGCTAGTATATATGACAAGCACACAGTTGCTCTTCAAGTCGGACAAAATTGGAGGACGCCCTAGATGATCCAGATAAGAAGCGGCCAAATACTCTCGGGCGAGTCTCCGAGTCTCCGCTTCGCTATTTACGGTTTTCTACCGTATACCATCTTTATTATAGTATTTGACGGGACAAATGAAATTCACGACACAACGGAAAGCAGGCCTCCCTACTCGAATCTACGCCAAGCCTGAAGCCTTGTTGGTGTTATGCAGCTACAACACTGGTACTCAAACTGATATGTGGCGTTTATAGTGTATCTGAGTTAACATATCTCATAATATTGGGCTTCAGAATGGCGGCGATCTTGTACTTGTATGCGGCGTTTCTTGTACGCATAGAGTACCTTGAAGAATGTATCCATGAGCGTGCCGAAGACACTCAGGCTTGGTTTTGTCAGCGAGAGCTATTTGTGATCCGTCCCCCCTTATAACGATAATTAGAGATCGGTAGCTAATTCTACACTTCGTCGTAAACTAAGCAAGTACGTACACAACTTAGTTGAAATCCCTTGCTGCGGATGGTCGCGTGAGGATGGGCCGTTCTCACTTACTACACATAGTATGTGCCCCAAAAAACCTCAGAGTCACAGCATTCGGCTCGCCCGCACCACGGACACCAACTCTGTGTCAAGCACACTGCATGCGGGTCCTGTAGTCCTTGTGCTATTTCCAGAGTCAGAGTGAATGCTGGAGAATATCTAATTTAATGACTATTTCTCAAGGGAACGAGGCGGTGTTTACCCTGCGAGTATAGTCTTGGAAGCCACCATGACCCACCTTCTGCTTCAAGAGAAGAGCATTAGATAGAGGCAAAAGTATCGCAAGAAAAAGGTCCTACCTTATCGGATAACATATGAAGTGCGTAATTCTGATTGGTTTTATTTGGATAACAAAGGGCCTTCATTGCACCGCACCGGACTTTGAACGAAGAAACAAGCGAGCCCTCTGCAAAATTGTGAGAAGCGCAGCAAGTTGCAATAATCATGCACACTTATCGACGCAGTCAAGGGCCACCTATCGATTAGAATAAGCGTTGGAAGGTACCATAGAAGACAGTCACTGCTTTCGTACCTTATTAGGTTTTGTAGATCTTTCAACTTTTACTTGAGACAGAGAGCACTCCTTTACTACACGTTCGCTTGACCTACATATCTAACGCGTGTCCGAACTCTAGATTCATGAGATCACATCACATGAAGTGCTTTTCCGTACGATTGTGTATATGTGGCGGAGGGCCCTTTTACATACTAACCTGTGTTACTTCTTGAGTGGCCTATTCGAATAAGATATCCATGACCGCTTGTCCTGAGATCTAAGTTGGTTGAGATATTAGAGTAAGTGGCAAAGTAAGTGGCAAAACAAGACTGAACTAGCCGGAGGCTTCCTTGAATTCCAGAATGTGTCTCTAACAGTAACCACACGCGGTAGCGGGCCATAGTTTACTGCGGATTTTGCACAGCCTTCGCTCACAAACTGACCACTGGACTGTGCATTAGACCATTGAAGGGACTCGAGTTCGCTGGCCCACAACATCGAGAATGACTGCCATAATTTATAGATCAGGACCGTGACAGACATTCTACCATTAGCAAGTTGAAGTTGGTGGCTGAGTGAGGTTTATAGAAGATCTGTCGCTGATTGTAGTAGCTGAGCAAGCCTGAGCAAGCTTTAAATGACTTATGGGTTGAGTGTCTGGCAAGCCTCCTCGGAGTCAACTTTTGAACTGCGTCCGAGTCCCGGCGCACACTGGCAAGTGACCGTCACAACTTAAACTAAGAGACGTGACATTGAGAATATCAGCTTCGACTTGGCGGTGCTCACAGTGTTCGGGGTCTTACGTACTATTACATTTATGACTTTATTGGGGTTTTGCAGTATGGCTGTGCTGTGTTCAACGTCCCTCTCTTCTTCTCTGCTGCTCTGGCCTCCCCCATCAACCGTAGCTATCGGAATCAACAAGAGCAGGCGCAAACGCGATGCCTGCAATAGAAAGTACGAAAGACAAGTTTCAAGAGTAGCTGTGTCCTTATTCCCCTGCATCTATTCCCCTGCATCATCGGCCTTTCCTTCATAGACCATGGCGCTAACACTATATCTTCATGCAGGCAATGAGGCAGACCCGTTCAACAGTCAAACAGCAGTGAGTCACGAATCTGCCACTCGCACGAGCGCCGATTTAAGAGGGTACGAGACCGACCGCACTCAAGGCGAGAACACCGAGCGAATTAAACTGGGACTTTGGAAACGTGTAAAGACGAGTATGTCAAATCATACCACGCCAAGTAAACCTGTAGGAGAAGCACCTGGATTCGTGCAAGGTCTAAAGGCAATCTTTTTTGCCTCCTGTGAGTCGCCTTTGCCATTAAGCAGAACTTCAGTCTAATGGCGAAATGCCACTGCAGGGCTTAATGTTCTCCTCGTTTGTATACCGGTTTCTGTGAGACAAAGGCATCCTCGGATGGAACTAAACCTAACGAGAGTCTTGCTTCGTAGTGGGCTTTGAATTTTGCAATGAAAGACAACCATGTTTTAGTCTTTGTCTGTGAGTCCTGTCTCATTGAAGGATGATGCAATAGGTGGATACTGACAATCTAATCTAGTCTCGTTTCTCGCAATCATCCCGCTAGCGAAGGTGCTTACCTTTCAATGCATATCATTGGAAGCTCACAACATTGACGAATCGACGGGATGAATAGCTTCTTGCAGTGGCAACAGACGAGCTGTCTATGCGAGTTGGGCAAACACTAGCTGGATTACTGAATGCAACTCTTGTGAGCCGACTTCTGATTTGAGCGAAGCTGCTGATTTTAATTCTATTGCATAGGGGAATGCGTGAGTGCTCTGCCTCATGATCCAAAGCGAACAAGTCCCGAATTCGGGCGTTGCTAATTCTTGCCTTCTCCGCCTTTGTGCCACTTGTTGCCAACGTCACAAATTTCAATAGTGTCGAACTAATCGTTGCCGTAAGTTCGTCCTATCTCCCCGCAACGTTCGACTCTTGTTGCAACTTTTTCAACTCTTGCGAATGTGCTCGCTGATCGTGTCTCTTACAATCATAGATCATAGCCATCTTCAAATGCGAATTACAAGTTGTTCAGTCGTCGTGTACGTACAGGCTTACTTTCATTTCTGAGGGGTTGGCCATGTGGAGACCAGTTGCATTGCCTTACCTATCTCAATGCCCTTCCATTCAACGTGAATTTATGCACAAGCGCTGACTGAACCTTAAACTTGTTTTAATAGTAATCGGCTCTATCTTAAGCAATCTACGTGAGTGTTCTGCGTTTGTACATCTCTGATTATCACAATCTAACTGCCATCATGATATTATTGGTCCCCTGATCCTTGGGCGCCCCTTTCTTCTTCCGTTCCTATCGATGTTTTGCTGTGTGTGCACGATGCGATGCCATAAAGTTCTGGTCTTGGGAATGTGCTTCTTCGTCGGCGGAACTAAATTTTCCGAGCAGGGCTTCGGCGCTAGTGAGTATCTCTTCTATATACTTTAGCCTCGCACTCGCCTGGGCCGTGCGCACTGCCTTCGAAGTCGCGTGTGGCAAGCGCCTGTTTTTATATTGGAATGGGCGCTAAGAGAGATTTTCCATCAACTTAAACGCTCATGCCCGGCGTCTAAATAATAGGTGCCTCGCAAATCAACAGCTCTCTCTTGACTATAAGCGTAATCGCCGTCCTTATGCCTGGCAAGTCTCTAGTTTTAATGTTTGGAGTTACTGGCCTCATCTATTGCATTCCCTTCACAGCGGCGTTTCATTTATCTGTGCAGCCCGATGCAACAGATCCGTCAGTGGACCCTTTGACAAACGGTGCCGAAGGATCTGATATCAAGAAACTTAGTCATGGTGTTGCGATCATTCTTCTCTTTAGTACGTCTTTCTGTGTTCCGGCCATTATCTGACTAGTCTACTGACCAATGTGTGATTGACACATCCGCTTGTGCTATGCAGTTTACGCTGGCTACCTTGTCTTCCAGTTGTGGTCTCATGCAAATTTGTACGAGGACAAGCATAAGGACAACTTTGTGTCGACAAGATATGATAACTCTGAACTCGGACCCAAAGCCAAATTCAAGAAACTAAGCTCGAAGATGCATCTCCGTCATCGCGAGAAGGGGCCGGAGGGAAGTGAACAGAACGGTTCTGCAAATGGGCAACTTGAGAGGGGTGAAATCGAAGAAGAGGAAGAGGAGGAAGAGGAGAAGCCATCCATGAGTGTGTACATGTGCATAGGTTTGCTCATCGTCGTCACAGTTGTGAGTGCATGGATGATTTACTTGACCATTGTCACAAACTGACTGTGGTATACATTCCAGGTCGTTGCGGTAACTGCGGAATTTCTAGTAGATAGCATCAACGGGGTCACCGAAAGTGGCGCCATAAGTAAGGAATGGGTTGGGCTCATCTTACTTCCCATTGTTGGAAATGCTGCCGAGCATGTCACTGCGGTCACCGTTGCGTACAAAGATAAACTCACGCTAAGTATCGGTGTAGCCGTTGGCTCCAGTATCGTGAGTCAAATTAGACGTGCGGAGAATATCTTTTATATTCACTTCTCAAAATTTATAGCAAATCGCTCTCTTCGTTATACCGTGAGCTCTATACCTTTACAATGCTCTTTGAAACTCTCTTCTAAATGTTTTGCAGACTAATGACAATTATCGCATGGATTGCTGGCAAACCTTTGCTGTTACTCTTCGATCCCTTTGAGTCGGTTGTACGTGCAAACTACACAGAATCCTGACCATACATCTCACCAACGCATTTGTAGACATTATTCCTCACAGTATTGGCCGTGAACTATGTCGTGGCAGATGGAAAGGTACGAACCAGCTTTGTAATCAGCACTTCTTTTACTGATAATATTCCTGTCGGTATAGTCGAATTGGCTAGAAGGTTTGATCCTGATGTCCGTCTATGTGATAATCGCAGTTTCGTTTTGGTTTTATCCGGGAAGGTAGGCCTCCCCCTCTGTATACATGCCTCTTAGTCGTTGCTGATTGTTTTGTCTGCAGTGATATCGCTAATGTTCTCGCGCAATGCACATAACTTCCGAATTATCATTACGACATGGGGCTGGTCAGGGAAAGTGGCAAATTCCCTTTGTTACCCTCTTCCATTATACCCAAATTTCCATCCTTTTATATCACGCACGGCCTATCCATCGCATCAAATAGCAAACATGTGAAATTTGTACCCGCCCCGTTGTTCTGCCTTGCCATTCCAGCTACCCCCCATTGACTCTTGTGCGTTCATTCTGACAGTCAGAGCCACTCGATTAAACTTTCATTTAACGTCTATCGTGTTCTTTTGTATCTATATATTATTACCTCGTCTTTCTATGTCGATTGCGCTCCAGACCGCAACAAAGTTACGATTCTTCACTTTTACCGCAACACTTTATAATCGATCACCCATATCTTTTTATTATCCATATCACGCTATACCTGTTCATTCGTTACCAGGCTTTCAGATGCCTCATCGGCCTTTATCTGATAGATGCGCAAATGAAATTCACTTTAGCATGTATGGTAGCTCGTAATGATTTGGCTAATAAACGATTTGGATATGCTCAGAAGATAAATATGACATGTTCTTAGTACAAAGGAATAAGGATGTTGAGCTATGCAAGATCTCGGTTTTGTATCTACAACTTCGCTTTGGCAGGTCCGGTGGGGTTAACCAGCGTCGCACCAGCTGCAGCGAGGACGGTCGCATTCCGTTCTTTCACCTTTGTAGCTGTGAATTCGTGATGTTAGCTACCTGGCAAAGTCCAAAGAAAGGTCAAACCATAACATACTAAAGAGAACCTTGTCACCCTCCTTCCACATCTCCGTGATGAGGGTCTCGCCTGGGTATACAACACCCGCAAAGCTGTGTTATATCGGTCGTGATCAGAAGACGATCAGAGATTAAACTTTAAGTAAAAGAACACCTACCGAACTTTAATGTCCTTGAACTCTCCGAAGGTCTTTAGGATGTGCTTCCCAGAGATACCGAAAGAGCACAGGCCTGTCGGAGATAGGGCGTTCATATCGTGAATGATCGAGAAATGCATAGCATCGGACTTACCATGAAGGATAGGTTTGTCGAAGCCACCAACTGCTGCGAACTCAGGAAGGATCTATAACGGGCATCAGCACAGGTCTTTGGAAGAGCGCAGGATAGCATTAGACGTACGTGTAAGGGGTTCAAGTCACCGCTCAGTCTAGGAATACAGAGTACTCAGCATTGACGCAAGCATGCGATGCGATGAAATCCATACCTGTACAGAGCAGCCTGAGTTGGCAAAGTCTTCTCCTCCACGACTGCATCTGGCTGGCGTTTAGGTGGCGTGTTCGCCGCGGTGGCAGGTCCGCGGTCTAGCAGTACGTCAGCATAACGTCCACGTCGCAATCGGAACTATTAGCTCACCTGAGCCCTTCTTCTTTCCGCCGATTCCCCCACTTCCGCGAATAAACACGGTGGACTGGTTTTCAAATATGACTTTGCCTGTAGCCTTGTCTACGGTCTCAACTACGGACGTGACAGCCGCAGCCTTGCCCTTGTCAAGGACCTCGAGCAGTCTGACAGTATGATGTCAGAGAAGAATTAAAGCGCAGGCTAAGAAAAATTGGCTCACCGAGCCTGGTTAACCAGAACACCACTTGTGGGAATAGGTCCTTTGATTGAAAGGTACTGTTCACCGTGCAGAAGCTTCGCCTGATGAATTTGATCATCAACAATCAGTCAGTACTATTTTCGAAGATATCTCGGATATCTCTCACTGCAACTGTGATCGAAAGCAGTGATGGAATCAGTAACAAGCACTTACCGGATTGAAGTTAGGGAGCCAGTCCAGCGGGATGCCCGAGCTAGACGCGAATTGAGGAATGACGCCGAACGTGGGGAGTGCGGAGAAGTTGTCGTGGCCCTCGTACGTCCATTGCAGCTCTTTCTCAGTCGCGCCAATACCGAGGTTGTAGAGGATGACATCCCGTTCCTCGTATGCAAATTCTTCAGGCTCAGGAACATCCTTCTTCGCGGACGCGACGAGGTCTGAATCCTCTGGGTCAGCATAAGGACTCGCGTTAGCATCATCTCCCTCGTTCGCGAAGTTTTCGATAATCTGAGATCGATAAAGAAAGATTAGCTCTCTGAAGATTATTCCATCACGATGGCCCTCACTTGCTCAATGGCTTCCTGAGTGGTCGTGGGATAAGTCGCGCGCCCATCATCTGAGGCATCAAGGACAATTCAACATGTTTGCTATCTTCCATAAAAGGTACGAATGGCACTTACCGAACCCGGTGATAACATCCCATTTTGAAAGAATCGCCTCTGGAGTGAGAGGCTTGTTGACTGGGAAGCCGTGTCCACCCGAGCGCTGCCAACGCGTCTGTGCGGCCCAACCACCGGACACCTCGAAGAGAGAGCCCGTAGTCTCCTCGTTGGCTGAAAACGAGACATGAGTGTAAATATCAGATTCATTTCTGATGATGAAGTATAAGAGGCACTCGCCTTCACTTGATAAAAAGCCGACAACAGGAGCGACGAAGTCGGGCTATACGTGTGATACAATTCAGTTTCACCTTTCGATTTTCCCACTTGTATGAAATACCTTGAATGCATCAACCATCTCCTGGGGCCTGTACATGAGCACATACGATATTGTATCAGCTCACGTACTTCACACCTCAAAAAATTTATTGCTTACCAAATAGTGCTAGTCATCGCTGTACCCGCCATAGGCGCAAGACAGTTGGCGAGGATGTTGTATTTCCGGCCTTCCAATGCGACTGTGCGAGTGAGACCTAGGATACCCGCTTTTGCGGTGGAGTACTGAACAGAGAAGCGGTGAGCTTCGTCACCGGTATCTTGAGCTCTGATGAAGACTTACGTTGGCCTGGCCGAAGTTTCCGTCTGAGTAAATAGAAGAATCATTGGCAATGAAATCCGAAACAAAGTATTAAGTGACGCACAGATGCCCACTTGCGAGCAAGTGGTAACGATACGACCATAGCGCTGCTTCTGGAACAAAGGCCAGACGGCCTTCACACACTTGTATGTGCCACTTAAAACAACACATGAGCCTTATTCGTAAATTAGCGCCGAAAATAAAAATCTCGTACCGAAGGTGAACAGCAATGACGGCGTCCCATTCTTGTTCGGTCATCGCGGTGAAGGACTTGTCACGGAGGATGCCCGCATTGGCAACAAGGACATGAACAGTGCCGAATGCGTCCAATGCTGCCTTAACGATGGAATCGCCATCCTCTGCTGAGCATATAGCTACCGTTGCCTTTCCGCCAGCTATTACATTGACAATCAGTTCTGGAAAGCGGCCCGATATCTGAGCTGCATACCTTTGCGAATCTCATCGGCAACTGCTCCAGCAGCCTTTTCACTGACATCGTTTACAACGACGTTCGCACCGAGCTTCGCGTACATGTGCGCATACGCACGTCCGAGACCAGCTCCCGCTCCGGTGATGATCACGGTCTTCCCGTCAAACCGGACTTCCGGGCTGCTCTGCGGGTTCGGTGACGTCATCTTCTTCGCGACTTCAAGGTTTCCCTGTCGGTTTATTCAAGTCAGAAACGCGAAGATATTTGAGAACCATAGAGCTTACGAGGGAATCAATATCTTCCATGCTTTTCGGGTGGGTTGCATCAGTGAAATCGGTAATCTCCTCCCAGCGCTGCTTGACTGCTGAAGGAGTAAAGGATTCATCTGTGCGGAAGATGGCTCCCTTGCTACGCTCCCAGCGGATCTCGGCGATAAATCCTGCACCGACTTCGAAGACCTTACCCGACGCGTCGGGGGCGTCCGGGTGGACAAGCGTCGCAACGAATGGAGCAACAAACTCAGGCTAAGACACAATTTAGACGGATTACCAGCCTACAGATCATGATCACTGACCTTCAATCCGGCAAGCATATCCGGAGGCATAATCGTCTCGGTCATGGCGGACGCGGCCATAGGTGCAATTGCGGACGCCTTGATGTTATATTTCGCGCCTTCTCGCGCAAGCGTCTTTGAGAACGCAATCAGGCCCATCTTGGCCGCGCTGTAGTTCACCTGACCAACATTTCCTGCGTATTTGGAGTCAGCCACACAGAATTGAACGTAAAACTAAACGCGTACCGTAGAGACCCGCTGCACTCGCGGTGTTCACAATTCGTCCAAACTTTTGCTTGCGGAAATGTGGCCAAGCAGCCTTCGTGCATGAGAAAGCACCCTTGAGATGGACGAGTTGCACAAGGTCCCATTCCTGGTCCGTCATGTTCTTGACACTCTTGTCGCTGAAATGCAAAGCACCGTTAAAAGCGACACTAAGCAGGAGATTCCACAGACATACCGTAATATACCGGCATTGTTGATGAGGATAGTGATGCCCCCGAATGCGTCGAGAGCAGTCTGGATGACAGCGGCGCCGTCCGCCACTGAGGAGGAGTTGACAACAGCCTTGCCCCCAGCTAGTCGGATCTACGGTCAGAGCAAGCACAGACCCACTTGCAAAATAGGTTCGCGCACCTTTCGTGATCTCGTCTACAACCTTCTGCGCTGCCTCCTTGCTGACATCGTTGACGACAACATTCGCACCCCGGGATGCGAAGAGTAAAGAATATCTACACGAATGTTTCAATTCAGTATCTTGTGTAGACCGCAACCGTACAACTCACGCTTTCCCGAGGCCACCGCCAGCGCCGGTGATGACCACGGTGTGTCCTTTGAATGATAGCTCGGCCATTATCTAGAGGTTCGAGTCGTCGAGCTCGTCGCGTTCGAGGTCAAGGACAAGAAGAGGTGGGTGGAAGGTAGAAGTTGAGTGCTCGACTTTCATATGCGTCTCTGGGGTGAGTATGGGGACGCGCCCTATTTCACGTGAAATCAACTTCAAGTTGTCAGGGTCCTCCTGCGGGCTAATGATTTCACCAGCTTTTCCTGCAGGCTCGCGCTTTTCAGCCGCACACTTGAAAGAGTGACGATCGGATACAGATCCTTGAGTCTGTGATTTGTCTGATCCACTTTGTCCTTAGTCACTCTAAAGCAAGATCGTGTGTACTCAGATTCTATTGTGTGGTATATCATTGGCTTTATAATATTGTCCAAATATAATCCTATGTTTCCATGTAAATAATAATCAGAAAAAGATTAGCTACAAGGCCCAAGCTCTAACCAAGGAAAGCTCGGGATTATGGATTATAAGAGCTTTTGTACAGTAGTGAACGAGGCGAGGGCGAATGAAATGAATGATGACGAGAGTCGCGCTATTGCTCTTGGTCCTCCCCGTCCCCAGCTTCTTCTGCCGGCGGCTCTTCTTCGTATTCATATTCATCTTCGGATGCAGTGGCTTCTTGATACTGTATAGAGGAGAGAACGTCAGTGAAGCAGAATGGGTCATCCTGAATGTGCGAACCTGTTGATACTCAGCACTAAGACAGATGAAAGGAGAGTCAGTAAGACGTTATGCATATGGTCATGAATGCTACGCACATCAAATCTTGCATATTGCTCTCCGCCTCTGTGAACTCCATCTCATCCATACCCTCACCCGTATACCAATGTAAGAAGGCACCGCGCTTGAACATCTGGTGGAATTGCGAATGCGTTCGCTTGAAGACCTCTTGTATTGCAGTCGAGTTTGATAGGCAGGTCGCAGACTTCTGTTGCCCCACAGGCGGCACGGAACAAAGGGCAACGGAGATGTTGTCTGGTATCCATCTAACCATGTATCGCAATTAGTGGATGAACCACAACCAGCAGGAAACGAGGCTTACTCCACGAAAAGACTGGAGTTCTTTGATTGGATCTGGCCAACAGCGAACTGATAAAGAGAGGTTAGCGAAGTTCAATCTTCATATAAAACACTTCATTTACTTCAGCCTAGTCAATAAGTTAGTATAATGTAATATTAGTGACTGTAATACTAGCTTAGCATACCTCACGCGAATGCACATCGCCACGGAAGATGGTTCCAGCAGTTAGGTATCGACTTCATGGCAACAAGTATGAGTTACACAAGAAGAAATACAAAGAATGAAATAGACCAGCTCACCCATGAGCGGGATCGCAGGCGACCAATAAACTCTTACGGTCAAAGAGGCTGCAGATGAAACAGATTGATCAGTCTGGGATTGCTACAACTTGAAATCCAAACCACTCACGCAGCAGTCAGCTCTGGAACATTGAAAGCTTGATATCTCTTGTTTTTCGGATCGTAGAATGGTGCATAGCTCGGCATCAAGAAATGAAGCTAAAAAAACCCAACGTCAATAATCGTCGGGGAAGCAGGATGCTATGAACAGACGTACTCGGGGGAAGGGAATGAGGTTCAGACTGAGCTTCCTCAGGTCACTAAACACCAGATCGACGACAGTCAAAATAAGCTGAAGCCGAAGGGATGAAGCATATTACCCGTTGAGCTGACCGGGGAAGCGAAGACTCGTACTAACACCGCACATCACTTGCGCGACAAGCTACATAATTCAGAATCAAAATCAAAACCAGCATGTTAGACTAGGTTGACGAGCCACTCAACTGCGTTCAAATCGGCAAAACTCGGAGCTTTGTTGTGCAGCGTCTCGACATTGATGTTATACCTAGAGGCCAATTCTTAGACTATGAGCAAGAATGAGCAGAGACAGCTACTTACAGAGCCTCGTTATCAATGCAAATGGACATATCGCTGTTATCGATCAGTTGGTTGGTGGCCAAGACAGCGTTGTACGGCTCAACAACTGTTTCCGACACCTAGCGATATGAAAGGAGTCAGGGTGGCTTTTCTCAGACTCGAGTTGTAAAAGCATACTTTCGGCGATGGTAAGATCGAGAAAGTTGCCATCATACGATCTGGGTATTCCTGAACGCAAAGTCACAAAGGTAAGCTCTCATTGCGTCCTGATAAATTACTATGCACATAGCGATACTGACCTCCCGGACCTTCGATAAAAGTAGCGTTCCAAGGCCAGATCCCGTACCTCCACCGATTGAATGAATCAATTGGAATCCTTGAAGGGCTTCGCAACCTTCAGTTTGCTTCCTTATTTCGTCCTAAGGTAGCATATCATGACATTAGAACACGATGTTGCGAAAATTGTGGAACACGTACAAGGACACTGTCGACTAGTTCAGCTCCTTCTGTGTAATCTACGTAATAGCTGTCAATAAGACGGCGCGAGTTTTGGTCGATACAGCTTGGCACTCACATCCTTTCGCCCAATTATTTCCTGCTCCTCCCTCGCCCGTTACGAAGGTTGAGGGTCGGAATAGCCCACCCAATTCACCACTCATCAGCTGTAGGATTAAGCAAAATCAGCGATAATCAAACTAGTGAAGATGCATACGTACATGATTGCACACGCCTGCCTCCAAATCCACCTGCACGCTTCGTGGCACGTATTTAGAATGACCACCATTCTCTACGTCCGTGAAGTATACATTCAACTGTTCAATGCGTTATTACAGTTAAGATATCAGAGAGACACAGTGGAATCGCACGCGTTCGAGTTGTTGAGGGTTGTTCCCTTCGTAGATCTGTTTTGTCGCGCGACGCGATTAGTTTTCCGACGCGTCGCAAATATGGGAATCACCCACTCCAGACTTGCTCAAGCCATGCTCTGCTAGAAGCATCTTCCAGAACGCCTCTCCTACTTGGTTTCCGGCCTACAGCACGCCTGTCAATGTCTGCGCGACACCTCTCATTTCGTTCTACTCACTTGACCGGTCTATTTAGGGGCATTAATTAGGAAGACAACTTTGCAGTGAGCTGGAAGGCAACATACCTGGATATTCACGATTTCGCGAACCATCTTGCGTTGGTGAAAGAACAAAAACACGAAAACGAACGACGGTGAGACTGTGGTAGTCTAAGGAAAACCAGTATTTGAACGTTTGGACGCAGGGTTACCCTTACTCCGACTCCGGAAGCGAGACACGAGTGTAACTAGTATGTCATTTTCTCACGATTACTGAACTATATAAATACCGTTATTGGTCGATTCATCATCATTTTCATATACTTCGACTCAGACAGAACATGTCAATACTAGCATAATGAAAACCGCTATATGGCTGCTTTCCCGAGGAGACATACAACTTTACACTAAAACAAAGATTGAACTTGACCATCAATAGGTGGGAAATAAGGGTTATAGGTGTCCACTGTACTAGCCCGGGTCGCGATTCTCCCCACAACGTTACCACGGAAGATGTTCATTGGTGAGGAAAGGGTGAGGGGAGATATGTCGTCGTCGCGGGCCATCGCGTCCATTGTGTCCTTGGGGAGTTGGGCTGGCCTGATCAGCGGAGCCGACGGGCAAGTCATAGGCTGTTGACTCGGCGCCGGAGGAGTCACGCGGATGCTGGTATCCAAAGCAGTCCCGGAAGTTGAAGGCAGACCATCAGGATGCTCCGAGGGGGGTTGTGATGTCTGCGAACCCTCACGGGACACTTCCAGGATGTCGGAAAGATTGCGCTCGAGCTGTGGTGGAGGTGTGCCGTATCCGGACTCGTGAGTAGACGGTAGCCTCAGAGAAGACGGTGGGCCCGTGCGTTTGAGCATCCGTGAACTGGAGGTGTATGAACCCTTTGCTAGCTGCATGATCATCACGGAGACTGAGCGCATAAGGCCTTTACCACTTTTTGATTTCCGATCGCCAGTGACGGCTTCTTTCGCTTGCTGAGTACTGTCGACGGTGCTGACGGTGATATCAGGAGCCTGGCCTTTCATAATCGGTGCCGAAGAGTCGGCGCACAGTTTAGTGCTGGTCCTGCCAGGAGATTCAGGCGGTGTGTCATTCTCCGTCACATTGCCAGAGGAGACCTCGTCGTCAGGTTTATCGAACAAAGAAGGACACGGGGAAACGTCAGACTGAGTGCTGATGCTGGAGGTCCTTGACAAGTTGCCAGAGTCTTGTGCAGCTGGAAGAGCGTTGACCGACGGCACAGTGAGCTTGGTCTGATCAGCAGAAGTGGTCGGAGTGCTAGCGTTAGAGCTCATGATGACTGCGATGGAAGATATTGATGGAAAAGAAGAAGCGAAGATGAGATACTGAGACGAGTACGAGGCCTGCTTGTAATCGACTAGATGGGAGAGATGGATGAGAGAGGTGAGGGACAGAGGTGAGGGACTCATGTCTCCAGCCTGACCTTTTATGCAAAAACCAAGGACTTTGCTATCTGAGACATTCGCATCTAGCCACTGGTCAGTGTCATGATAATTTCAGTCCAAACTCGACTGACGCAAGCTGCAGATCATCTTCAGCGAATAGAATGCTAGTTCTTAGCACGAGTCAGCCAGAGAACAGATTCAGGTGGAGCATTTCACTTGTCAGCCGCGACTCGAATGCATCCTGGCGCAGATTGCTGGCTAGCAGTCGGGCATTTCGGCGAGTACGCAGACATAGGCCAATTCGAAGTGAGGGAAGTTCGCCACCGAGATGGTGGACCATAGTGAGGTTGACGATGGCTTGGACGATAGCCACCCAGTCAGCCTCACGACAAACGAGGCATTGGCACTTCTACGGGCATGATCGATTTGCACCCACAATTCTGCGCTGACGGATTGAAAAAGATGATAGTATTGAGAACAGTGATGTGCGGCTCTTGCTCATTAAGTATACAATGGGTCATTCCGTTTTCTCTTAGCCAATCGCAAGAAAGTTTCATCCGTCATCTCGACATCGTCTCTGAGCCCGAGGAAATACAAGTTGAACCATTGGTATAACTTCCGCTTTCCGCGCCCACGCAACATAAACCTCTCCTCCAAAATGCGCTTGCACGACCCACTTCCCTGTCTGTCGGCATGGCGAGGGAGGGAGCTTCCGCGTGTCAGAGTGCGAAGACAGACGGGGCAGAACGTAGAGGGTGGGAAATGAGTGCTCAGGTGCTTTCCAAGTACCGCATTGTTTGAGGACTTGTGTGCGCATCCTAGGACCAGACATGGTACTTTACCAATGGGCTTGATCCTCTGCAGAAGGGTTACAATCTGAAGCCAGAATATTATGGTAATGGGACGACTTACCTCATCGCGGTTCCTGCTCTTCGTGTCCTGGATCGCGATCTCACGCCAATGCTTTATAGCTATCGCCCGAATGTTCTCAATTACGATATGGTCTTCGGTCCTTGGTTTTCCCCATGGTTTAATATCGGAAACATCATGATAGAGCGAGCGAGGTATACGTTTGTCCGTCTCATGCTGGTCGTCATTGCTGCCTTCTAGTTCTTCCCCTCCACTCTCGTTCCCGTCAGTTCCATCATATTCAACTTCCGATTCTTCTTCCTCATCCGAGCTGCGAATTATGTTAATAGGATCAAAAACAGGGACCGTCTCATCGCCGTTGTCACTTTCTAGTTCGTCCTCTTCACTTTCGTTCCCGTCGGTTTCATCATCTTCAACCTCCGATTCCCCCTCGTCATTCCAGCTGTAAATAGGTCGTCTAAAACCAGCAACATCATTATCAAAAGCGGCATCCCTTACGGAAAACATTTACAGCATATAGCTCATATTAGACCGACTTGCGTTTGGCGCATCCTTCTGGTTGCTCTTGTAGACAGTCCTGCTCATTGGAGAAAAGAAATTGGGAGATCCCATAATCGAACGAGGTGGACGCGACTTCGTCGCAAGAGCTTTCGCCTTGTTCGCCTTGGACTTCGGAGACTTCATGAGAGCCTTCTGGATTCGTTTTGTCTTCACTTTCATATTCCGCCGTTTTCGAGCCAAGATGATGTCGAGGATAGTGCGCCTTGGGTATAGGGAGTTCTGTGGCCTGCGGAAAGCAGCTGGGTTTTTTCTTTTATGGCTTTCAGGAGCACCGATGGAATGTGAGCCACTGAGATGCGTCACTTTGCCTTGAAGATGCAGAGAGGAAGGCTCGGCATTCGGTGGTTGTGGTGGTCGTGCCTTTGGCTTCCAGTCGGCGCCACCGAATACCGGAGGACCTATAGGTGCATAAAGAGTCTCTACGTAGTGAGGAGTAGGCAAAACATCAGAAGGCGAGACAGTCTGGAAGGGAACGCCGACGACTGGATATCCAGGCTCGTTCCTGTAGTCGAAAATCTTGACAGGCATACGCGCAGCAAGTACGTTAAAAACGTCAGGCTGACAAGTAACCATATCCATGCAGTCTTGGTATATCTTTGCGTCGCGCGCAGCCCAGTGGTCCGCACGTTTGGCCAGAATGTTTTTAAGATCATCACTGTGCTCCTCCTGTACGTTTGCCATAAGTCATCGGTGAATGCGGCGATGCGCTAAGATATGCGTACCCAGTATTGATCCGAGATAACCTCGATCAAAGTATCATTTTCCAACGTTACACCGTCTGCAATACTTTGAGGGCGATGCTTAGTCAAATCACAGGTCCAAGTCATCGTCGACATAAAGGAGAAGCAAGATTATCCTTGGAAGTAAAGGGATTTTAAGACGAGCGAGAGTAGCTGAAGTCCGCGCTCAGCTATTTAGCAGCTAAAAGCATTCGAACTTTTATACAGAGTGGGACGTTAACGCTTTAGCCAGCCTAGTCGCGTACACACATCGCGGCCACTGACCATGGGCCAAACCGAACCTCGGTGGTTTGAGTGGCCATTTCATGGAACGAGCACTGGTAGCAACGGCACCCAAGAGTTAGTCGCAAGCCAAAGCACGGGACAAATGTCCGAAGTTCTCAGTCCAAACTCATGTAGAGTAACTCGACAAATAGCCAAGATGGTGCTGGAAGTTTTGCCATCAACGAGCGATAATGCAAACGTGATTGGGATGTCACTCCTGCGAAGCCGAAGAAGAAAAGCTGAAGAGCAAGGTCTGAAACACCGAGTGCCTGGACTTCTAGCGGTGATAGAGCCACTGCTATACCCGCGTGGCGGTGCATTCAATAATTGTCCGCCCACGCGACCGCCAGTGATCAATCTTTCAGCTGTTTGACTACCTTCGTCCGTTCTTTGACCATCGAATACTTCCTGAGAGCTGCGGGCCAGTCAGGATCGGCGGAAGATTCTTCAAACTGGTCCCATCGAAGGCATTGATCAATGATTTCATTTGATTTCTTGCAAGGAGTCTACCCCGCGACCATACACGACGTACAGCGAGTATATTAATATAGGCTTTCAAGCAATGTCGCAATATTTCACCAAGTCGAATATGGCAGGAATTTACCGCTGTAAATTTGCAGTGTTAGTATTCCTGAGGGAAAGCAGTTCCTGAGTGTGAAATGTCGACTCACTCGAAGGTTAACACGACACGGTCTCCCTTGGGGTCAGGCTTTTTGTCAACATGGATCTTGCAGTCAATCATAGACATGATTCCATCTCCGAACTAGTGTCCCCCCGAAAAGCTCAGCGTGTCAACAAGAAAAACGTCGTCACACACAAACCTTCTCATGAATGATAGACTAGGAGATGGTAGGCAGCAAGTTAATATCCTGCATATGGCATCAAGGAAGCACTTACCTTGATGGGATAACCGTAGACTAATACACCCTTGTTTGTGCAATGACGAAATCAATATATGAATAACTTTGCATGAGCTGCAAGGATGTACCTCGTATAACCGATAAATAACTGGATCGGTAGGCGGTGTGGTGCCTAGTCCTCTATTAGGCCACCAATGCGCTCCCAATCCGTCGTGTAGATAGGACGCCGGAACTTCAAGTACATTAGCCAAAGCGTCAATCTCCTCACCACTCAACTTGGCCTTATTGATGTGTTCCCATGATCGTGAGATTGAAAAACAGAGACCAGATATCAGACATTGTGGCAGGCCATGGCAATGGGTAGAGGAAACGCACCTGGCCAAAGAATGCAGCCGCCACCCAGACCTCATCCTTTCCAATCGCCTTCGCTATCTGTTCGTAGGTTAAGCCTGTCGACGGAGAGGTTCAGAGTTTGTTTCCGAAGAAGAAGATATATAAAGTCACCCTTCCGAGCCTTCGCTTCCATAAGACTAGTATAGACCGGAGGAAGATCGGCGAAAGGCGAGTTGCCATTGGCAGGGATTTGCTGTTATGTATAGTAACGTTGTCAATAATGTGCTCACGATTGCAGAGCCTAAGACTTACAGCGGACTGCGACATGGTGGCTGGATTATGCACTGATGAAGTCGAGAGAGAGAGAAGGGAAGAAACGAAATCGAGTGGGAGTCGACGAGCACGGCTCTCATGGGCTTAAATGGCCATGCGCTGCATCGTCACATGTCTCCAAAGACTGATAACATAAGCTGGCGGCAGTTACTCAAAGCTTGAGGCTGAACTCGAAGGCGATCGTTGTAGAACAATACTTCTCATCGTTGCACGGTCGGACTATGGTGAAAGCTGAGGTTGTCACGACAGGACAAAGAAGCGTTAATCATAATAAACCTCCATGACTTATACAATACGCTTCTTAAACTCACAAAAGCAGATTTATTGTGTGCTACGTCCATCCGACGAAGAAACATCGTTAAGATCCTCAGGAAGTCCGTTCATTCTCTACTCCGTCAACCGCCTGTCGTTCTAACTCTTGCGGGCTCTTCCAGACCTCCTTCGTAGCGTGCATTAACTCGTATAGTTGTCCAATCTGCTCGCTTGACATCTTCGCAATTGTTAGATTAGACATAACCTGAACGTCATTAATAAATTTCACCTTCTCGAATACAGTTGGATCCAACTTTTTCCCCTTCCACTGTGCGGCGGATTCCCTATCTCTCGGAATGGCGTCGAGGTACATCTTCCATTGTGATAAAAACCCAATGATATGAACCGGATTAGAGACGTCCTTATGCCGACGAAATTCTGTAGAAGAGAAAAGCTTGAGCGTTGCGCTAACGCGTCTTCTTTGAGCAAACCAAACTCACCAGCTTTTACATAGTCATCACCCAGAGACCGCATCTCAAGCGGCAACCTACGATGCGCACGCAATATGCCTCGGTATAACCTATGATTTCCCTAAGTCATAATCTCTGATGACAGAAGTAACATGCGCACGGTATAGGAGGTAGTAGTGTTGCACCAGCTTCACGGAGTTTCAACGGTCTTGAAGTAACAGACTTCGCAAGTTGAGTATACGAAGGTCGCATTGGTGATGAGTTACACTGCTTATACCGCTGAGTTAGTCGTCGTGACTGAGACCCCTTCGACGCTGCAAAGGCGCAAGGTTGAATACGTCGATTGGAAAGAGAGAAAAAGGAGGAGAGGAAAAGTGTTAGTGGACTCGGAAGCAGGAGAGGATGAAACCGCGCATGAAAACGCCCGGATATTAGTAAGCATTTCACCACAAGTTCAAGTTCGAGTTGCTCAGGCTTGCTGCTTTTTCAAGACGCTCGATTAGATGTGTAAATCAATAGTATTCAAAGGAGTGACTAATTATCTAAGATAATAAAGAAGAAATTGACAAAGGAGTGAAGTGTGCATTTGCGAATAGATAGACGAAAGGCGAAGAAGATGGATTGCCACAAGCGTTCCTTGCGCATACTCCCTATTGCGCATTCTTCTTGCGATCCCTGCGAACCGGAGAGCCGGTGGAGGAGCTGCTCGTAGACGAGCTGGATGATTGCGAGGAATCAGTGAGTCGGCGACTGGGCCCGGAATAGGTCGGTGAGAGGTAGTCGTCGTCATACACACGGCGTCTGCGAGTAGGAGTACGAAAGCTTTCGGCCAGGAACTGGGTCGTACAAGGATGTGCGGAAGGCGGGGTCACCATAATTTCAATACCCGCAATGACCTTGCTCCTCGAGCCACCGGAGACAGGTGTACGAGGAGTCTTCTTCGGCGCCGGAGAAGACCATTCAGGATCCTCGTCCTCTCTATCGCTTCGCCCAGACGGTTTCTGCTCCTTCGAAGTGAGCGAGGAAAGCGTATCCCGTTTGCTGTTGAACGAGGCCATTCTTCTGAGCCTAGGGAGGAAGGAAGGCCTCTGAGGAGTCTCCGGTTGTTTATCGACTGCATTTTTCGGGTCGATGCCGAAGTTCGCGGAAGGAAAGGCCACTTGACCTCGTGAGAGCTCCGCATGAGCGACGCTGTTGTACAGCATGTCGTAGCTAGACACTGGCACTGGGATACCTGTAGCAAGGCCGGGATTACTGCCAAGTGCGTAGAAAGGTCTATTTTGAACATCATCAGCGAGCTCGTTGTGGTACACCTTGGCCTGAATTTGGTTATCATGTTCGAAGAGAAGGCTTGGACGATTGGTTCTTCTCTCCGATGCAAGACTCTCGGCCCAGTCCCGGTCCCCTGTTGTGGGAAAACGGACAGGGTAGTTATGAGCAGAATGACCATGGTAGGTTTCAAAACCCTTATCACACTGCATGATTAAGAAGTAGCAAGATACTCAGAAAAATGTAAAACGTACATCAGCAGCAAAACCGTTCTCCTCCTCGTGGTTTCCGTAGTAAGACATTTTCGAAGGTAGAAAGGAAAACAGAAAGCAAGTGAGAAAGTATTAGATATCACAAGGGATATTATAGCCTTTGGTCCGATCAACAGACGTTTGAAAAAAAGAAGAGGAGATGGAGATGGGTTGGCACTTCTGAGAAGATCCCTTGTATATATATGTATTGCCTTGTGGTTGAGAACCACAGAAGCAACCTTTTGTGTGACCACATATTGGACCACACTAAACCACGACTATTGTTTTGAAATTACCGAGCACTCAGGAATGTTCGGTCAGTAGTCGATGGTCGCGAGTAAAGTTGCTATATGCATGCTTTCATCAATCCGGGATGGAGAAAATGGCCACACAGAATCCTCACGGATGTGATAATAATGCGCCTGTTCAGCCATCCCTTCAGTTTAAACATTCTCGATGGGGATAGTAGATTTGAAGGTCGCAATATTTGTCGCGACAGACGTCGAGAGCCCGCCTCTGCCGGTCTCCGGCGCAGGCATGTAGATCAATAACGGTGAAGCAGGCGGTACGCAAGACTCATTGGCGCCAAGAAAATTACACGTGGATCCATCATTAGCAACATTTGTCGTCTCTGTTGGCCGAGAGAATGGTTCGATAGGGGTAGTGGTAGCCTCCGGTATGCACTGCGCGAAGTATTGATTGAGCTTTTGGCAAACATATCCAGAGACGCAGGATGTTGATCCGTTCCAGTTATACCCTCCACCTAAGAGTGACGCTAAGTCTAGGCAGAGTTGAAGAATAGAATTGGACTCACACTGATCAAATCCATGCTGCTTAGCTCCAGCTCCAAATATGAAGACGATAGGGCCAAGAGCCAGATAAAGCCTCATCTCCGCCTTGTTGTCCTTGTAGATGGCGGGTTGGTGAGGTTAGAGGTACAAAAGGGCAGAATGAGCTGATGCAGTCGTTGGATGAGAGCTCGGGGTAGGGGACGATGCACGCAGTATAGTTTTTGCCGTCCTTGCTGGCAAATCAATACAGTTCAGCAAAAGAGGTCGGACCAAACACAGTTGGACCACGACTCACAGAGCAACAGCACCTGGATGCTCCTGAATATGCGCTCACGTTTTAATTCTTCTGCGACCGAGCTTTATCCGCTACTAGAAGCGTCGCTGTCTCGATTTGCGATCATCACCGAGCTATGGTGACGTAGCATCTGTAGTAAATCTGCACGATTCAGGTTTTACTGACAAAAGTAAGCATAGTTGATATATAGTCTGCATACGTCTCTTACATTTTGCAGTATGGTGAGTCTCCAGTCGAAAAGTCTGTAAACGACGCCCTTATCGTCAGCCAGTCGCGAGGAAGAACTGTATGTTCGTGCCGAGCTTCCACGGATCAAACCTAGTAGCCTCAATTTCGAGCAAGATTTGCGAACGATGGTCATCCTTGACGTCTAGCATTTGAAGATGCAGGAATTATGCGTAAATTTCCCAGACAGGAGCAGGTTGAGGGAATAGATTATTGTCAAACCAAGATCGACGATGATCCTTCGAGTTTCGGCAAATTCCGGAGTAAGTTTATCCGTCGACTCAGAACACTCAGACTCCAACAGAGTGCACTTGTCTTAATATTTCTTTCCTAACCAAGCTCTTATGATCGAAGATAGTACCAGACAGTTTGGCTCTAAGTTTCATACTATATAGATTGAGAGCAATAGCCGGTATGCCAATCCCAACCTCAGGCTGCCATATTCCCCTGTCGGATAATCCAACACCGAATAGTTTGGTTGAAATGGAGTATTTTAAAATCCGGAGATGATTGAATTGTATGCTGGTTTCTTCTGGAAGTTCTGTTGATGGAAGATTATGAATATATCTCCCCGAAGACGACTAACGCATTAGTACTTACGGAGTCCCAAGGGCAAGCATCACCCTGGCCGCTAAAGGTCGAAGGAACCCAGGAGTACTACAAGAAAAACTCACATCAGCTGCTGTGTGATCGCATCACGAGTTTGCAGCATACCTTATCAGTGAAGTCCCAGACGGTGACGCCTACGCATCCGGAGACAGACTTGCAAGCCGCAATGACGTTCTTGTAGTCAGTCGCCTGCTGGTTGAGCAAGGCCTGGGTGGACGGGAGGGTCATACGGATATCGAGCTCGGTGATGGCGACCTCGACTCCGATGGCGGTGAACTGGCTCATAACCGTGGCGAGCGAAGTCGAGACCTCGCCAACGATGAAGTGGCACTGGAAGCCAACGCCGTCGATGGGCACGCCCGCGGCCTTGAGGGACTTGACGAGGTTCAGAAGGGCAGTTGCCTTCGCGCCGGTGGACTCGATGTTGTAGTCGTTGATGTAGAGCTTGGCGCTGGGGTCAGCGGTGCGTGCTGAGTTCAGAGCGATCGTGACGAAGCTCTGGCCAAGAGTATTGTAGAAGACGTCGCTGCGCCATGTGCCGTCATCATTGCTGTTGTTACGCCGTCAGTGGGGAGTTCAAACCTCACTCGGGATAAACACTTACAATGCTTCGTTGATAACGTCCCATGAGTCTACCATGCACGATTAGTTACTTTACTTTCAGTGTCAATAAACCGCTTACAGCTGAAAGACAGAAGTAAGACATACTGATTTGCTATGCCAGAACAAAAAGCTACTTACATTTCTCCTTTGTAGTGACCTACCAGGGTCGAGCAATGAGTCTGGATGACGGAGGTCAATGCCGAGGAGTTGAAGTTGCTGCTTGTGACCCAGCTAGGCAGCTGGTTGTACCAAACGCAGTTGTGACCTGCGTTTTTATGTGCGCTCAGCTACGCAGCCATGTTAATGCGAAATTGAAACTCTTACCGCGCATGATTTGGCCATTCTTCTTCGCCATGCTGACAACTTGGTCACCATTAGTGAAGGTAAACGTTCCACGAGATGGCTCGGTCGCATCCTATCGAAGAAACACGAATCGCATCCTTCAGCTTGCGATGTCTCCCGATATGAAGCAAAGAAGAAGCGCTCACCCATTTCATACTGTTCAGGGGAGTCAACTGGCCAAAATCGCCCGTGTTGCTTAGTATGGAAACATAGGTCGTGTCCGTGAATTCGTTGGTGTCGGTAGCCGTACCAAAGTACTTCTTGCCAGCGGCCACTGCAGCGCTGTTCAGGCCAGAGCCAGAAGGGGTGTTGGTTGGAGTACTGCCAACACTTGAAGTCGACGTCGTCTTCGGCGGCGTCGAACTTGAGGAACTGGGAGCACTCGCGCCCTACCCAGAAAACAAACCACGGGATTAGAATCAGTCAGAAAAAGAGAATATATAGCGCCCACCGGAAGGCACTGAGAGTAGTACGAGTTACTGTAAACACAGGTAGAACCAGCCACGCAGGTAGTCGGTCCAGTCCAACCAATACCGCCGCCTGAGGAAATATGGGAGCATCAGATATACTGCGCTTATCCTGGATTAGAGATCGGTGAACGTACATTGTCCGTAGAGTTGGGATTGCGCCGCCACAAGCGGGACAAGAGCCAACACAGAGCAAAATGAAGTCGAGAAACGCTTCATTGTGAGGCCTTTACCAGCGAAGTACAGAATCCGTAATTGCCTAGCGTTTGCGATTGGTAAAGAAAATGCAACATACGTTCGAATTTTATAGTCTTTGCGGAGATATATCGACTAAACGGAGAACGTTGCACCCTTCCACATGATGCATGATTGAATGTCTGCAGTTCAGAAGAATACAGGAAGCAATTCAAGTCTGACCGTCGGCGTCTGCCTCTCCAGCGGATCTGATGAGCTTGAATGTCACGATGGATGCATAGACATATTTATAGACCAGGTTTGACCAAGGTACGCAGCACCTGGGCGTCGGGGTCGATTCACAGTTGTGTGGGCAGGAGCTGACCAGGACATAGTACAGAATATGGTCATCGGGGGTGGGGGGGGGGGGTCGGTTTCTGTCTCGGGTCTTTTGCAGTGAAGCCTGGAACACGTGCGGAGCATTTTGCAAAAGGATAGCACATTCGACCAAGTCAGCCCACGCGTAGAGGCGGGACGACAGTTGCACAAAGGCTTCGCGCCCAACAATGTCTGAGCACGAAGACGTTCCCCGTACAGAATATGTGGCTGAAGCTCGGCGAAGAGTAGTCAATTCAAATAGGATAAAGGTCGGGATCGTCATCGTCAGTCGCCAAGAAAACCGGTGGGTAATGCGTACAGGTGGTGAAGGAAGCTTAAAGGCTGACGAGCTGGCAGGGCCATCTCCAGACGTGATGATCGCCACGCTAGTTTTTGTTGTAAAAATAATCTGCCGTTGTCATGATTAATACCTGGGGTAAATCCTTGAGGCTTTATTCCGGTGTCGGCCTTAGTTGCAAAGACGTGACGCATCGCCGGTTGCAGAGTCCTCTAAGTACTAAATGGAATAAAGAAAGGGGGACTGGATCCTTAGCGTTGGTGTATTGACAGGTCCGTATGTACTTCCCGTAGATGAATCGATATCGAGTTATACAGATGAAGGAGACGCGGAGATCTGATACGATCATCAGTACCACAAGCAACTGAGAACTGAGGTTATTAGCATGGATATGGGTTTGATTCCACTAAAAAGTTTCACCTAGGAGCTGTCAATTAAAGTAGAAGCTTCTTGACAAGCTCAATGGTAGACACAGGCAAGGCTGAATGGCACGCTGGTCCTGACCTGTGGTCGTCGAGCGGTTGACAGTGGTGGTGGAAGGAAGTATGTAGAAAAGTTACATAAAGTCCAAGAAATTCAATTTTCCCAGTGCTTATGAACTTCAAGGTGAAGTGGATTGAACGATGTGCCATTACTTTCACCAACATTTTACTCGACATGAACCACATCCTAGCTCTCTCGAAACTCCCTATGGAAGTTAACCCGAATCCCAACCGTGCCGACACCCAATGACCGCTACCTCGCCGACTTCGCGTCGCCTGCCTCCAAGCCCTTCGCCCACGCAAGACAGAACCCGGCCGCGAACTCAGTGATGCCACACTCGACCGTTGCCATCCTGATCAGTTCCCCCACCACTCCTTCGCACGCACAGTTGTCGTATTCACAATTCTCTTCGAGCTCGACATCTCGCTCTACGACCGCGGTGTACCTGGGCAATAGACGCTACCCAGTAATTGCGCTCTCTGAAGTTGGAACGGGATCCGGCGCCTGCGCTACTCAACTATTTTCTGTATCGATGTGGCTCGTCTTTGTAATCGCTTTCTATTTCGACACTGGCATGCACGACGGCCGGCGGGCCAACTTCAATACACTCAGGTTGGCACACCTGCGATCTAGACTCGTAAACCAGTCGTTAGTGTTGTGATATAGTTACTACAACATTAACACTAACGGCTGGCTTGCGAGCCTAGTACCTGCGATCGCTTACGGGAATTTCCGCTATCGCCATCTTTCGCTATCAAACAGCCCCCAACAGGCGTCGAACACGGTTGCTACTCTGCGCGTAACAATCAACGGTGTGAAGGAACTGGAGAAACTGGCAGCGGTCACGGTTCAGTATTGGGATGAAGGAGAGAAGCACCAATGTTACCACTGGCATGTCTGAGGATCACATGTGCTATAGCCTATGACAGGAGCATCTGGGAGCACAAGGCGGCGTTCTCGTGCAATGGTCGTGAGTGGATCTGGTTACTCTCATGTTGTTGATGATCCTTTACTCATTGTCTTGCAGCGTGGCGATCCTCTCCTTGTCTCTACATAGACGCTCACCACATCGAACATTCATATATAGATCCCCTGATGCCCGGACGAGGCCTCGTCGAATCGTCTCTCCATCCCCAGCACTCTGCAAGGACAGCAGCTGGTCCCAACTACCAATATGGCCGAACCACTGTTCATCATCACGACGATCACGAGTGTCATACTTGCTCTCGTAGATACGCTCGGAATTGTGAGCGCAATTATTTCTTTGCTGATATCAGAAATGACAGTACGTTCACCCTGACATCCAGAACTCCGATAACAAAAAAGATATCTTGAAGTTGCTGTCCGAGTTGCAGAAGAACACCAACGTCCTTTCACGAGTACACAAAGGATATGTTGATGATCGCAAAGAGCTGGACAGACCGGTTCATGAACTGATCGGGTACGTCTCAGTTGGTAAGCATCCAACGTCTTACTTCTGATAGGCAAAGCTATTCAGAAAAATCAATGAAAAACATACCGAATGCAAGGGTCTCCTTCCGGAACCAGGTGGTCGACGTTTCAGACGCGTGTATACACGGTGCAAGAACCTTTTGAATGCAAGGTCGATTGATAAGAAGATCACGAAGCTACGGGAAGGAGTGCGAGATGCTGGAATACATTTAATGTGCGCAAAGAGTTCGCTATACAACCATTTAAGGATCTGAATCACTGCTTCAAATGTTGATGGTGGACTTGCAGATCAATGCGACTCAGCTCCAAGGTGGCATCAAGATGCAAGTAGAGGCCGCGGAGCGTGATCCAGGAGAAGCGAGGAAGATATTTGGCATTGACCAGATGGCAATTGAGGAAAGAAAGGTTGAACTTCGCAAAGCTACACTAGTATGTTTCACCGAGGTTCTCTGTGAAGCAGAATTCATCATCATCATACAGGACCTCACAGTTACTAAGAGAGGCAAGACAACATTGGTATAGTTTCCTTGTGCTATTCAAAACTATTAAAGCTCATTATTCATTAGGACCTCAGCATTGCTACGAAAAGCGACAAACTCTTCCTCATCAACTTCAAAATTCGTACGCTTGATACGGCACTGGCCACGAACGCTCTTACGGTGAGGAACGCCTCGAATGAAGAGCGCATACAGGATTATCAACTTACGCCTGCCGATCCATTCTACGCTGTCCACAACGACGCATCTGGCTTGTGGCGACGACCGGATGCGTTGGTAGAAACCGTTGCCTTGCTTGACGAGCTGCAGAATCCCGAAACCATCGCAGACACTCCTGCATTCGGGCTGTTCATTAGAGCTGATAGACTATCGTGGTCTTTGCGCTCGCTTGGTCTACTCAAAGAAGCGCTGCAGCTCTGCACGATCGTGCACGAAGCTATTCGAAGTCTTTCAGAGAGTAACCAAGAGTACTTCCGAGTTTACCTCGCTCAGTCTCTATTATCTTTATCGCTTTGTCGTCGTGAAACAGGCCGTCTGGAGTGATGCCTCGTCTCGCTTCCCACGTCACTGAGGCAAAGACTTAGGTTGTTCAGAGACATTGCAAGACCATCATTGAACGCTTCAGGGTTGGAGGATATGAGCATTGAGCACTCAAAATATCTTCTTAGATTCCTGGCTTGCAACCAGTGCGTTGTCTCTCTTTCCTGCGTTACCAAGAGCCGGGATAGAAAGTCAAGAGACCTCGCGAATTCCAAGCGGAAAGCCACCGTGTCTATTTCGGCCAGTTCTCTATAAATATTTACTGCTCCTTTGCTATCAGCAATTGCGTCGTTGTGATCCGGGAAGCGGAGAAGATAAACCAAGTGCTCGCATCCTCCAATCCGGAAGTGTTCAATCCAGTCTTTGTGATCTCTCTAAACAATCTATCCCTTTTTCTGAGCGACACAGGAAAGCGAGTAGGGTTGCAAAAGTTCCGTTTGGTTCGGTTCAGGGCACTTTTTACCCGAACCGCAAACCGAACGGTTTGGGAATGTTGGCCCTCGCCTCGAACCGCAAACTGAACCGCGAGCTCGGTTCAGTTCGGTTCAAAAGGCGGTTCGAACGAGTTCAAATCTGGTTCAGAAGTTATCAGTGTGGTGAATCTGCCTGAATGGTATCACTCACATTTAACTTGATGAATGCATGCTGTGTTGCGCAGCGCCACCATGCTGATCTTGTTGCGCTCACGCCGTCTGTTGTTGACAATCTAGAATAAGAAAAAAAGCGCTTCCACCTTCCACGAAGGATGCCGTAGTGAATAATTGGGCTGGCAGTTGTCCTTGCTCTAGAGCATATACTTCTGCGGACAGCAACAGCCCACAACCGTGGAAGGCACGGCTAACGTGTGCCAACCACAGTCTCAAAAGTATACTGGCCCCGGGCAAATGCATCATGCAACAATGTACTCACCTGTTTGCCTTCTCCTTCAAAGCACGGATCAGCATGATGCATGAGCGGGCGCAACCGCTTTTCGGGTGGCATGCTGTTGGCCTCGACCGACACAAGCAATTGGCAGCAGGGCTGGCCTTACCCGGTGTCTTGTGTCTAGGAACTTTTGCGTAATCCATTGTTTTGAGCTTGAGGCACACAGCCTAGAAGATTAATATCCATGTTCTCCAGCGCAAGCTTGCGTATGAGCGCGAGTGATGTATGATGGGAGATCCGGTAGCGCAGACACAATAATGGGCTCCTCTGCCGCATGAGCAATAATTCGGGTGGCACGAATAAGGCCTCGTCCGATGCAAGGATGATAGAATATGGCAGCAGATTATGAGTGGGCGCAACCGCTGAACTTGCACGGTCTTTGAATGTCCTCTCGCTCTGTCGAAAAGCCACGGGGAAGAGCGCAGAAGCGTTGACTTCGGTCAGCGATGCAGTGGCGATGAGTCGCGAACTCGTCAAAACCATCCCAGGAGGCTTTAAACAAGATCTTGCGGAATCTCGGCAGACGTTGTCGACCTGCCTCAAAGAATCTGGACAGATACAAGACGCGCTTCTAGCTACCAGCAAAGAGTCGGTGGAGATCTTCAGGCGTCTTTACTTTGAATACCCAATGGTTTTCCGTCCGCTTCTCACAGATTCATTGGACGTTCTGCGAGACTGTCTTCAAGTAATGGGGTGGACGGAGGAAGCGGCTAGCGCAGGGGAAGAGGCTCATTAGCTCTGTACTGATTTTAATTACTCCTCTAATAAAGTATACGTGCATACCTATCTTGATTGCTACACACCATGTTGCAATATCTGGCTAAGATTTATTATGTGTTTTATTCTCGATGCAATTGCCAAGTCATATCGAAGGTCACTATACTGTAGCATGATTTCCCACGTTTTGCCTCTTTTTCACGTGCTTTCCCTCCGTGCCAGTGTCTCGGTCGACTGCCCGGTGTTGACTCTCGACTGCAAACTTCTCTGCATCTTTCGAACTAACCACCATGTCTTCTATCAGCAAGAAACTTACAACACAGCGCATCGACGACTTAGTTCTGGGAGCATTCTCGCTTGCACCGACGTCTGAAACATTGGACCATGCCATAAGATACCTGAGTACTTGGAGTGGAAGCGAGTATGTCGAGCATGCCTTGAAGGGTTTCCTCGATTCTGAAGCATAATTTGTATCTCAATAGCAAACTACTCATGGTGAGTTTGATGCATAGCTCCTGTCTGAAAATGGCTTGGATCTCATGGTTATCCTGCAGGTCATCCAATATGCACTCAAAATCATCATCCCGTTCCTGGGATTCCGTGCAAGGTTGCAGCATAAGTATGGCAAGCGGACGGATGCTAGTAGTGCAACAGCCGCAGCATTCGGCAAGATTTATGATCTTATAGGGGATTCGCGGATGCTATGGAGGTTCTGGGGTATGTGCTGTACTCATTCACTTTTCGTCGCCTTCAATAAGTTGGTTTAGGTCTCCTTCCAATCTACCAGTGGCTTACATCTCTGGAGCGCATGCACCCCCCAACTCGCAAGCTGCTCACTATCGAGCGCCTTCAAGGCTGGTCAATGATCGCCTACTACCCACTCGAGCACCTCTATTACCTCCGGGCACACGCCATCCTCCCCGCCGCACTCGCTTTGCCGCTCGTCAAGAAATCCATCTCTTTGAATACCGGAAAGATTAGTCTTTGGTCTACGCGGTTCTGGGCTGCGTACGTGCTCTTGCAGTTCGCTCACCTGCGCGAGGATCACCAGCTGCTCAAATCGCGTGAGCGTGCTCTTAACAAGGTCAAGGGCAAGGGTAAGGCATCCGATGAGGCAGCCGAGAAGGCTGACCTTACACGCCGATGGGATGCTCTCATCAATGAGCTTGTTGTCAACCTCGGATACCTCCCACTCACTCTCCACTGGTGCGTACTAAATCCATCTCTTGTGTTTCCTCCGTCAAGGCTGTGTTCACGTTTGCTTCTGAGTCCTCGTTCTTACTTTCCCCTTTGCTATCACACTTCTATTCTTTCTTAGTCACCCGCAGCAGTTAGCCTTCTCTTCTCTCACTTCACCTGTTGAGGTTTGCTGCATATTTTTAAATGTGCCTAAGAAGTCATTACTGAGTTTCCAAGCCCAATGGAACCTTCGGCTCTCCGTTGTTCAGTCCTCAGTCCCAGACTAACCTCTTCTCGATCGGCTCACGGCCATATACCCACTCAACAACCGGATATTTTGATTCTGAGCACACGGCCCGCTTTAACTCTAGAACTATTTCCTCAACTAGTACGCAGCATGAGATTCAATCTCCGAACCATTTACGAGGCTGTGCATCAAAGTTTTCTTCTGCAATTCGTACACTATCTTTCGGAAACTCCACGGCATTAAATGCTGAAGGTTCTAGAGGACTTGCCGAGCGAAATTTGTTCACCTCTTACAGATATCATCACACACCCCATCTTTTTGCGGAGCTCCAGTAGCGTTCGCCCTTCGTGCGCTTGCGCAGCATTTCTATTTATCATTCAACTTTGCTTCCGTTTGTGATGTTCCCTTTCTTTATATGCTATTTCTTTTGTTACAGTTTCACGTCACCTTCTATAAGGTCCAGTTCCTTGTTTATTACGTTTGCCTTTGACTTAAAATATGCGAAACCCTTCAAAGTCACCAGACTGACACATTGTGATGTCTGCTCTTACACAGGTCTCTCGAAAAAGGCTTATTTAGTAATGAGGTACGTCGTTGTGTCCTTCATTCTTGTGATTAAACTCCGTTTCCCTCGGCGTTCTTAGACGCCATTGTTTGCCCTGTGAACCTCGAAGGTTAAGGAACGGCGACAGCTCTTCATTGCTCTGTGTCATTTCTTCATACTGGATCCGCTGGATCCGCGACCGTAGGTTCGGACAGCGGATTTATTGCTATTGGCAGGTCATATAAGCTTCGCCCATCGCCACTCATCGGGAAGAGTTTCCTAGCTTCCTATTTCCCTTCACGTCCTCGAGGACTCATGTGAAAGGACCTTCACTCACTGCTTCGCTCTTCTTTGATAGATTTGGGTCGGGATATTCGGTTTGATCGCAGGCATTGCATCGTTCCGAAGTGGATGGCAGGCAACAGCCTTGCCTCCTTCATCCTCTCCATCGGCCCCTACTTCCGAGGCAAAGGTGCCTGATGAGGACTTTGGGACGATGCTTCCACCCGTGAAGAGCGAGGCTGCGCATGAGAAGGCGATCGAGGAAGAGAAGACGACTTTCCCTGAGGACGAGAGGACGGCGTCTCTCATCTCCGCCTGAGTCCGCCCACCTTCTTTTTCTCGAATTGAAGGTCGGTCCGGTCCTTAACGAACTTATTTCTTACGTTCTGATCTTCGTTTCTGCAATCAGAATAATATGATTTTTTAACCCAAGGCGAATCTTGATTGATTGCAGACAACGACCAAAAAAAGCGGTACACAGTCGTGCCACCCTTCATCCTAATTTCATAACAAATATGTAGTAACTTCACATATAAATTTATTTCCCTGCTGCATGACCTTTCAGTGTTTAAGAACAAGTTGAGAGGCTGGAAAGGTTTTTGACTTGACTTGTTCTCTTACTCCGCAATGTTTTGCTTACGCGATATTTAGAGTTAAGCATTAACCTCGGCTGACCGTGCGTCATCAGATCAGATCGGTGAGCACCGGTTCAAACTTCAACTCCGAGTCCCTGAGAATCGAGCGCTTTGCTCACCGTTATGAGTCCTGGTGCAGCCTGAGGTCCAGTCATTTCCCTACTAGTGCTCAACTAATAATTTTTCATATGGGCTCAGAACTTTATAAATCCTGTGTTTTATATAGGAAATGGATCGTGAGGTGTAATCACCAAGCGTTAGGAGGTGACCATTCATGTACTGGTCTACGACAGTCCAGAGTGCTACAAGCGGCATGGGAAGAGGACACAGTCCTCGTATCCATCGCTATGCATGTAAACGTGGGGAATATCAGATTCTACTTTCTTGAAGTCCGGATCCCTATAGCCAGTTTGCGCATGCATGTACCGATCAAAAGATATCACGGCAGTTGGAAGGTGCTACTTGTAACCGATCCGGAGCCTCCGGATATCTATCCTAGCGAGCAGTAGTTCATCAGATTGCTTTTGTGTGTATATGTATTTACATGCAGAGCGGACTGCTGCCGAGTAACCTAGGCGTCAAGATCGAAGTCGATATGGTCAAGAGCAGCGGCTGCTTTTGTTTAAGCCTGAGAGCGAGAGCAACCGATATACAGCAATTCCTCTTGCCTATGCATTACAATTGAGACCTAACTTTTCTAAACACCATTATGCCGGCGCACTAGGGTATTTGAAGCGCGTAGCTCTAAGATAACTTGAAGCGTGCGGCTAAGCTGTGTGTAAGAAGTAGACGACCTTTCATATGTGATGCTGCGAGTACTTGTTGCAAATTTGAGTGTGATTCTGTTACCCGAAGGGCTTCAACAACTGAAGTGGTCAGCAGTTTTGCAATCGTAGTCAAGTATGATTGTTTGTTTAACGAAAGAGCACTCAAGCTCCTGTGAGCCGAGTATAGGACAAGATTGGTGGTGAATCAGTCAGCTGTTCATCAAAAAGGATGTGATCTCGACTAAACGTGTTCTATTTGCAAGTTCCGGGAAGTAACTGCATGTATGAGTGCATTTGGTGTTCACAGCCTCTCTTAAATTAGCGTCAGAATACCCAAGCTATACTAGAGATAAAGATCTCGGAGAGAATTATCCGGGAATTAACCTCTGCGAACGAGGTGTATGTGTGTTGAGGCGTACATTTAAGTATCCGAATAGGAATCACGAGAGTTGCGTTGGTTTTCAGTGAATCCAATAGGCAAATCAGCTTCGAAAGCCAGGCTACTTGTACCATACGTAGCATTATGAGGCCCGCGCATCATTGCACATGTGGAGCAGGAAGGCGTGTAGTCTATCGGACTCAGACTAGGTCAGTCTACTGCACACGCTTCAACTGTTCTGCAGAGATTGGAACCGTGTTCCTGAAGTCAGAGGGAAGATGGAGGGAAGATTGACGCTCACATCTTAAAGGAACATTTGCTTCAGGACCCCCTCGTGTTGAAGTTGATTGGCGCTGCTGCACACGTTTATGACATTAGACCTACCTAGGTACTGAGGAGATTTTGTACGTGAGGATTTTCAGGAAGTACACGCAGTACTTCATCCGTAGCAGAGTCTGCGGGGTATCATACAGATGGCAGCTTAAATCAAGTAGTTAAGTATAACGATAACGTGAAAGGCAACACTTAGAGGTTAGAAAAACTGACCAGATTGCCTGTGGTGTACTTCCTCCGCATTTCGTTTTGTGGAAACGGAGATGGTTGAATTGTGAAATTTTCACAAAGCCTGCCGGATTTTACTGTCTCGCCCTGCCAAGGCAGAGCAAAGACATCTCAATGACGATCAATATGAATAAAGACCTTTTTCCAGACTATCGGTTTTGGAAATTGCCGAATTTTCAGCTCTTATACGCCGTTTCAATAGATGATGATGTACTTGTACGAATAAAACTTGAACAAGCGCTGAAACTGACTCCGTTGTTTAAGGGCGACGAGAGAAAGCGGTCGCAGGACCAACTTGTGGTGAACGTCTTCCAGCGCCTATTTCAAACCCGCCTTCCATTACTTTCCTTCAACTTTTGATGAAGAGCAAAATTGTATCTGCCATTTCAAGGTTTGGAAGAGATGACGGTGCGGAAAGGGCCTGTTTAGCTAGGAACAACATCCTTTTTTCGCCTCTAGTAAATACGCACAAGCCTATCTGGAGGTTTTAAATGGGCGCTTACCGTTGATATGCCCGATAGATATCTAATTTAGTGTGTCAGTGACCTCTGATTCTTGCTCACAGGCCCGCCCAGCGCTCAGCCACTGGCAAATCTGAAAATGATAGCAGAGGCGCTTATCAGGAAGGGTCAACTAGAACTTGAGTTATGTACATCCTTCATGGGTCACGAATAAGCGCCGGACCAGGAGCAGCGCTAAAGCGCAAAGACGATGTGAAAGCTCACAATTTCGCATTGTTCGATTTCCGTCCCATATCCTTGCTCATCCCCGTCAGAATAGTAGGCGTCAAAGGACGTTGTTCTCGTAACTGTTAAAAAGTGCGTACAGTATATACATATACCTTGAAAAAAGGCGACTTGATGTGTGCATCCTGTTGACGAGCTAAACTTCGTTGTCATGCGTCGCTTGCTTGATTCATTAAAGGCAGAGATAAGAATATTCTAGACTGAGTCTTAGGCAGGTCCCGCTGTAGGCTCGTGTGATGAGGCCGAACGTATCATGCTGGTTCTGCTGGTTCAAGAAAGACAATCCCACTTCGATCAAACTTTATCGCACAGGCTTACGTAAAACACATAACTCCGCTTGAACGATTAAAATACACCGAGTCTCTGGCATGCCTCTAACAAGAACTCGAAAGAGCAGTGATAGTAGCGATAGAGCCGCATGATGCTAAGGATAGCTGCTCACAGCCTCGCCTCAAGCAGGGACATGAATTTCTGCTGGTGGATAACATATATGCGCGGATGGGGTGGCTTTCCTTCCGACTCGCCATCTCTTCCCCCCGGACAGAATTAGAGTCCACTCCAACAATATATGTCGTGAGTGGTGCAAAATACCATAGGTGAGAGTTTGGGTCATTACTATGAGCAGCGCCTCAACTTCCAAGACATCATTGATCGCGTTATCAACGGTAGTCTTGCGCGTACTGCATCCACATGTCAGCAGCCGTAAGGAAAGCGAAGATAATCACTCTAAGATTATGATGGAGCACTTTAGCAGCACTGGCAGGGGACACGCTTAGAGGGGCTTCGACGGTGGAGACTATTCTGCTTTCTCATTACAGAGAGGCTGTCCTCGAACAAATGGAACTTCTTTGAGGATCGGTAGAAGCCGCGCAAGTGTATTACAATCAAACTCACTATTAAAGAATTAGGTACCTCAGGAGTACCAGAAACAGGGTCATTATTTAAGACAGAAGACACATGAGAAGCTACTGCACGTATCTTCAGCATATCTTACAATCACCAGGTAAATGCCATGCATAAACCTTATAAACACAATTACTACAAATAATATAGAAATATAAAGCTATCGTGGAGATCGCAAAAAAGTGAGTGAGTTATGAAACAGGACGTCCTATACTCGTTCTAAATGAATCAAAATCCCATATGTCAGTTGAGAATTGCTATGCATACTGTAGATGTACTATTATGTGCTGCGCGGGACATCAATAGTACTGGATTGAGTCCAGAATCAAATGCCCATCATGATGGGTCTCGAAGTACGCACTGGTAGCAGTCTCAGCCTTCCTTGCCCGGTAACTAATGCCAGTTGCGGTTTTGACGGATTTTCAGTAAACCAACTGATGTACATACATGTAAAAGTGCCAGGCAAAGATATATATTGTCCTTGCAACAGTAGTTCCTATGGGTTGCTTCCAAGTGCGAGCGCCGAGACCTACACGGAAATAAGGATGTAAAAGTCCCGGAATCAGAGAAGCTCAGTCGCTTTCTTGCGCACTGCCAATCCCAGTCAGACCATTGAGTGAATTGACGAAGAGCGCAGTTCTCGTGAAAGGCTGTGATATATGCATCCTTGCGTACTGTATATGCGATGTAAGGCCTCGGGCTTGGACACGATGTCTTTCGCAAATCAGATGAAGCTGATATGCTGCGCTGCTTTAGTCGAGTTACTTGGTGACATTGCCAAGTCGCTGTATACGTCTGAGTGATGAGCTCCAAAGTGGCATCCTAGGATATTGGCGGTGAACTTTGCAGCAAAGGATCTGTATGAAATCAGTGATGTATCAATTTCTGACAGACTTGTTAGAACATACGGTTGAAGTATGTATGATATGACTGAGAATCCGCGATCGGACAACCGCTTTTCCCAAGGACCGCAGTAAGTATTGTCAGCACCGTATCAATGTCACATGACATACATGTACATCGAATACTTTTATCTTTCTAGCCTGCCATCGACGCCCATTCACGCTCACAGCAACGTGTAGCAGCTAGAGCTCATTGGCGAAGGGACAGAGAATTATCTAAGGGAAGGAACAATAGTCACGGTGCCAATGATGATTGATCTGATCGACGAAGTGACTTTTATAAAGCGTCCCTGAAAACCAAGGATCCCTTCCTTCAAGTTGCCAGAGGACAAAGTGCTCGATCAATGGCGATGGCCGATATGAGTGCCTGATAGTTTAAAGAACGCGGTAAGGAAATGCCCGAACTACACATGTATCGATCAATACCAAGTCCCGGTCCGAGCATCCAAGCTGTACATACATTCCTTTCACATCACTTTTCTCCGAGTGTGACGGAGTGAAGTAGAACTTGATGGCCCGGTGGCTCTGTCCTTGGGCGCTCAAGATGGCTATCAATCTTTCATTTTTTTGTTGTTCTTCCGAGAGAATGCGTCTATGAGGATCCTGGTAGAGCAAGAATGTCGCAATAGTGGTCTGGGTCTGGGGACGGAAGTCCGACGGCAGGAGAGAGAGGAGTGCCACGGTAATACTTTGTGGGGATCCGGCTTGATCGTCTTGTGGAAGAAAATGCTGTATGCTGCCAGTGATCCTGCATACTAGTAGTTCATTTGAGCGCCTTCAGAAAAGGTTTATCAGTGACTAAAATACATGTTCACGTTCGGGGCTGAGTAGAGATCGCCGCGGCGAAAGATGTTGGGTAGCTTATAAATGTTATAGTATCAAATTCTGAAAGGGCACGTACCTCAGCAGATGCATACACAAGGACATAGCCGATATCGATTTTGTTGAATGCTGCGCTTTAAGCTTCCTAGGATGACGATCTTGAAGCTTAAGAATTGTCAGTGATTGAAAATCTATATTCACGTCTTGGGCAGTTCAAAATCGTAAAAGTTGTGGGGAAAGCCTATAAAGTTTATGCATGTTGACAATTCTGTGAAAGGGTACGTACCCAAGCAAGAAGCATATACAAGGACATAGCCGATATCAAATTTATTGAATGCTGCACTTCAAGCTTCCTGGGACGATCATCGGATTCCGATGTACATCGCCAGAGTGTACTAGTATCTCCTCCAATCACCTGTACCCTTGTGTCTTGAGTAGAGGGTGCAAGTGAAGAGTATTCCATAATAGGTTAAAGGAAGGTGGTAGAGAAGGACAGTAGTAACTACCCAACACTGAGACAGTTGATTGTCATGCACAGCATACAGACCCGGCGGGCACACGTTCGCTGATTGAGTTCCCTATGGCTGTGCACCGCACTGCTAATACAGTACTTCTGTCGAGGGAAGATTAGCGTCACCTTCAGTAAAAGGTTTGAAGTTGGGGATGAAGCTCTCGCGTCGCTTCCTTTTGCACAGGTTGTAACTTAAAAAATGACTGGAAGTAGTAATATGTCTGCCGAGAATGAACCTGGACAGCATTTGCTCACTGATTATACGGCATTCGACCTGATATGGATACAATAGGCAGATTTTGACTGAATGGTAGTAGAAGTAAGACGCACTTTCTGTGGGCAACCTGTTGACGAGTCGGGAGTCAGGATAGCCTGACTCGGAGTAGGTTATCATGACGTCACGCGTCGAAACACGTGTTTGGCGATCGATTTGATTCATAAGTTCACCCACTGCTTCGACACGCACATTCGAGCATTGTTCGTTAGAAGAGGTGTGCTCTGTGAGCTGGCATTGATGAGACCAGTCGGTTCGATCAGATGGTTCTTACTTCGCTTCGCCTTCGAGGACGACGAAGATGCGACGCGAATGTGTTTCGCAAATAGTTCCGTGGCGGGGTTTGGTGTCATGCTTCATGACTGAATGGGACCCTCGGCTTCTTGCATACGCATACCCTTCGTCACGGCAGCCTGAGCAGTGGATGTGGTACGAATCCCGTGGAACGCCTTTGTTAACCAAGACCTGTGCAGAGAACCCGGTGATCGTGAGGGAGAGGAGTCAGGTTTGGGCTGGACTGTAAATAGGAGCTCAAGAGCTCCATTGACCCCACAATGAGCTGGTGTGCATTTATGTACTACGATGGAGGTATTCCTATTGCCTTATAGTTAGCCAAGAACAGAAGATGGTGGACTGTATCCGCTATGCTGTGACTGACTGGGAATTGTACTTTGCACAAATGACTGTACCATATGAACTTGAAATTGATTAGAGTGAGTTCTGAGTCGATGTTCCTTTTTATTCGAACCCCGGGAGTGACTCATAGCATAATGAAAGCGTCTATCACTCTGCAGAAATGCGGTGTCCCCTGGCTTGTCCTGGGGACATGCTGATCATAATTCCGTGGGAACTGCTACTTGGTCCGAGGTTTCTCCGCACCAGTCGCTGGACCCTGGTCGCTGAGACCCTGGACCCTGGTCGCTGAGACCCTGGACCCTGGTCGCTGGTCGCTCAGTCGCTGGTCGCCGGTCGCTCACTCGCTGGTCGCCGGTCGCTCAGACGCTGGTCGCCGGTCGCTCAGACGCTGGTCCCCGGTCGCTCAGACGCTGGTCCCCGGTCGCTCAGACGCTGGTCCCCTGTCGCTCAGACGCTCGTCCCCGGTCGCTCAGACGCTCGTCCCCGGTCGCTCAGACGCTAGTCCCGGGTCCCTAAGACGCTGGTCGCTGGTCGCTGAGACGCTGGTCGCTGGACGCTGAGACGCTGGTCGCTTGTCGCTCAGACGCTCGTCCCGGATCGCACAGACGCTCGTCCCGGAACACTCAGTCGCCGGTCCCTGGTCGCTCAGACGCTAGACCCGGGACGCTCAGTCGCTGGTCGCTAAGTCCATAAGTCCTTAAGTAGACATGTCCGGTCCCTTTGTACTATGTATTTCTTGTGTTTTTCCCTTTTCATTCATAACAGTGTACATAAAAGCAGCGCCTTTCTACTATCCATATTCGGACTTACTACCCTTATATTCACATCAATAGACATAAGCGAAAAACTGCGCAAAACCTGCTATCCCCTATTAGCCAAGTGCTGTACATCACTTTCCTCGCGTCCTCATTGGCTTCTACACAGCTGGCTGTGCCGCAACGCATGCCGAAGTCTTGCCGTTGCCGCGAATTGCGAACGTCGCACAGCAAATGACGTACGTTGCACACTCATTGGCTGCTGCGTCGTCTCTCTTTCAGTGACTCATGCCGGTTTCTGCCGGTGACATCAACGATTTCCCACGCTCGTTCCTGCCAGCTTTGATGACGACGTCGTCTATCTGCGATCTCCTTCTCATTTAGCAGAGTCCATATCCTGCGTATTCTGCGCCGTTTGTCATTCCTAGATACGTAGTATTCGATGTGACGCTTGTGCGTTCCTGTACACGTGTAATAGACGTTTAGACTGTCTCATGCGGTGGATCGACAACGATATCTATTTGATTTTACACTTTGTCAATTTCTGTTTGCGTCCATCTACCTAATCGTTCCTTCGCTTTTTCGCTGGCGGCCGTGATCGCTCTACTCCGACAGACTTGTCGCTCGTGCCTTTCTTTTAACTGTAGTAACATGGACGATCTCTGTGAACGCTAAGTTCTGCAACGCGTGCATTGTCACCAGATCAATAGCTCAATATGCACCAGCACAATAAAATTTCTCATTAAGTTCGAATTGCAGAAAACAGTAAGCGTAGAAGCCTCTTGCTTCTGTAATATTAGGAGCGCAGCCATCTATCTGAATTCGTGCATGCTGTACGGTGCGCACGGGACTCTAAAAGGCTGCATTGCTCTTCGACCGAGTCTTCTTCCATCTTGTCTCTCTCTCTCTCTCTCTCTCTCTCTCTCTCTCTCTTCCTCTCTCTCTTTCTCTCTCTACTCTTGCTCTCGCATCTTCGCTTTCGCCCTCGACATGGACAACGGCGTCGTCGTCCCTCCCGCTCGCCGGCATCGTCTGCGCGACGACGTGCTGGAGCTGCTGAAGCTCATCGTGCGCCTCGCGCTCGCCGTCGCTCCGACAGAGATCGGGCGTCTCGTGAAGTCTGGGGTTGACTACGTGTGGAAGAGGGCGACAGTGAGTGTTCTGCACCGCAGAGAGGGCTGTCTTACTGATCGGTCTATGCACATTAGAAAGGCAGAGAGTTGCGCGACAAGGTGGCTCGCTTGCGCATCCAGGCCCAGACGCTGCTAACGCGGGTCGAGGGCGTGCAAGTCCATCCCGCCCGAGCGCAGCAGTGGGCGCTTCTCGCCGGCGACGTTAAGACCTTCCTCGCTGAATATGAGGAATATGTATCCTGGGGTGGGTGGACGTGCTTCTTGCGCAAGAACATCCTGAAGCACGCCCAGGACGTCGCGGTGGATGAGCTCGGGAGCCTCGAGCGTAGGGAGCTCGTACGTGTTCGCGAAACGATCTCGCGTTTGCGTCCTCGACTGTGTCAGGAATCGCCACGGATTTACTTATTGTTTTCTTTTATTTTCCGTTTACTTATGATTTACTGATGTTTTTATTTACTTTCGATTCCTGACATCGTACGAGACACTCGTACGGTCTCGTACGGTCAGCGGTACGCGCTTGGTACGAAGCCCGTACGGCGCGTACACCTTTGCATCTGTCTGCACACGGGATTATTGTTTCTTTTCATTCTATTCACTAACGGACACTTTTTGGTGCGCTTGGGTTCAAACCCGGCGCGCCAGCGATGCTTATTCATCTTTCTATTTGTATTTCAAATTCGGATCGGACCACGGGTCCGTACGGACGGTGGCTTGGAGGAACTGTATAGTTCCTCCTGCGCTTGCCAAAAGCGCCCGTCCGCCTGAGAAGCACTCCACTTTTGGCCTCTTGTCAAGTGCTTCCCAGGTGACGTTATATTTGTGCTTCTGATGTGTAGAATAGCTTAATTGACTTGTCAAGTGCTTCCCAGAGTGTGGAACCGCTTTGCATAGCCGCTGATCGTCCGATTTACGTTGTCCGAGGTCCTGAGAACGCATAGAACCACTCTGTGTCGTAACATTAGGCCAAAAGTCTTTTTTCTCACTACCTCGCGCGAAAAAACTCGTACCGTTCGAACCATTCTGCCGACGCTCGCTTCGCTCGAACGCCCGTACGATGCAGAACGCTACACCGCCTGTTCCTGCGCCCGGAGGCCCTCCTGGAGCGCCCCCCGTCGCACCCGTGCAGGCACCCGTACCCCCACAACCCCCAACTATGGATGAGGCGACTCAGGCTATGCTGAACCAGTATATGGCCCCCTGGAGGGAGCAGATCGATCAGTTGCTTCAGCAGAATGCATACTTGAAGGGAGCGCTCGAAACGCGCGTCGCCGAACCGCGCGGTACGAAGGGTCCGAAGATTCCACCCCCAGGCTTGTTTTACGGCCCCAAGGGCGATGCCGCGGACAAGGACAAGCTTTCGTACGAAGCTTGGTCCGGTCAGGTACGGAACTACATCTCTATGCGCCCGCACGAGTTCCCGGACGAGCGTACGAAGTGCCAGTTCGCTGCGACTTACCTTCGAGGCCCTGCAGACGAGTGGGTGCGTCCCTACATGGACTCGATCCACAAGGGCGAGCCGGTCGCCATTTTCGACAAGTTGGACACTTTCTTGGAGTCTCTGGCTGCTGGATATGGTGAAGCTGATGCTGTTGCTGCTGCTGAGAACGAAATTATGGCTCTCAGGCAGACTGGAACCGTGGCTGAGTATGCTGCTCGCTACAGGGCTCTCAAGGTCAAGACCAAGTGGGTTGCTGACGATAAACCATGGATTGCTTGGTTCCGGTACGGACTTTCGAACCGTTTTCGTACGGACCTGACGCTCAAGAAGATGCCTGAGGACTTTGATGGGTATGTGAAGGCCTGCTGTGTCTACGATGATGAGCTGCGAGCCATCCGTGCCACAACTCGTACCAACCCCATCCCTCAGCGCACTGGAACTGCTTTCCAGACGCGTCAGACGTCGAACTCGAACCAGCCTCGTACCGGCTCGAGCCACCGTGACCCGAACGCGATGGAGGTGGACCAGATCAGTAGGGAAGAGGCGCTGCGCAAGGGGTTATGCTTCCACTGTGGCGAGAAAGGTCATATGTCCGCCAAGTGCCCCAAGCGCCACGCGTCTAATACCTCGAGCCGTACGAACGTCAGTACGGCCTCGACACCCCAGGTACCGGCCCCAGCTCCCACTGCTTCGATCTCTGACGTCTCGGACGAGACCCCCCTCGTACCGAGCGGTACGACCGAACGCCCAATCTCTGTTTCTGATGCTGCCAAAGTCCTTATGGCGCACCTCTCGAAGGAATCGGATTTCAACTAGGGTCTCAGCGCATCGTCGCGCCGCTCGAGACCCATAACCGATTCTCTTGTTTAGAAAATGATGTCCCAGTCCCTTCTATGTCTACTAGTATACAGTCCATAGACAAGAAGTTGCGCCGGTTCATTCGTTTTCCTGTGAGAGTCAGCGATGGCAGAAAGATTTTAAGGATGAGAGCCTTCTTAGACAGTGGGGCCTCATCGATATTTATTAACCGTACGGTTGTCGAACGGTTCGGGCTCCGTACGAGACCCTTGGTCCCTCGTACGCGGTTGTACAATGCCGACAACTCTTTGAACAATGTGGGCTGGCTCACAGATGAAGTGCCGATTAGTTTAACGGTCGGATCGCACACTGAGAACGTGACTGCAGTGGTGGCGGACATTGGGGACTATCCCCTGATTATTGGGGTCGACTGGCTGCGACTCCACAACCCAGAGATCGATTGGGCGAACGACCAGATGACCTTTACGCGCTGTGCGAAGGCCTGTCAGCCTCGTACGGACCGTACGGAGTTTCAGATGGAAGGTCCCCCGGAGTCAGACGCAGTGCGCACGGCTCGTACGGAGACCTCGAACCGCGCACGCCGCGCGAAGCCTCGGCCACCTCCTCGAACTCGAGTGACGGTAGCTGAGCTCGAGGACGAACCGTACGACTCGGGTGGTACGGACGAACCGGTCAGCGAACGAGACAAAGTTCCGCCAGGCTTCCGGTATTCTGAGAAGTATTGGGATGTTTATCACGATTCTGAGGAATTCTTTGTCACGGATGACCCGGATTTCGCACAGCGGATCGCCGCTTCGTACACCTGGTCTCAGGCAATTGCTGAGAAGACTGCAGTGAAGGAAGGCGAGAAGTCGTTCGAAGAACTCGTACCGCCGCAGTACCGCGATTTTGCCAAAGTCTTCTCGAAGGACCGGGCAGAACGCCTCCCCACCCGTAAACCGTACGACCATGCGATCGACCTCGTACCGGGTGCGGTACCTTCTTACAGTAAGATCTACCCCATGGCGCCGAACGAGCGTACGGCGCTGAAGGAATTCATCGAGGAGAACTTGAGGAAGGGGTACATTCGACCCTCCAAGTCTCCGGCTGCGGCTCCGGTCTTCTTTATCAAGAAGAAGGACGGTTCGCTGCGCATGGTGGTAGATTATCGCAAGCTCAATGCGATGACTGTGAAGAACAGGTACCCACTGCCTCTCACCACTGAGCTAGTCGATGCCTTGAAGAAAGCGAAGGTGTTTACGACCTTAGACCTTCGATCCGGGTACCACAACGTACGGATGAAGGAAGGAGACGAGTGGAAAGCGGCCTTTCGTACGCAGGAAGGCCACTTCGAACCGACGGTGATGACCTTCGGACTCACCAATGCTCCGGCGACGTTCCAGCACATGATGAACGACATCTTCAAAGATCTGAATGGGGTGATTGTGATCATCTATCTTGACGATTTGCTGATTTTCTCTGAGAATGAGGAAGATCATGTCGAGCACGTTCGTACCGTACTCGAACGGCTCGAGAAGCACGACCTGTTTGTCAAGCCAGAGAAGTGTAAGTTCCACCAGTCTTCTGTGGAATACCTAGGCATGGTTATCGGAGCCGGTACGGTTTCGATGGACCCGGCCAAGGTCAGTGCGGTTCTGGAGTGGCCTACACCTGCAAAGGTCAAGGATATTCAAGCCTTCCTCGGCTTTGCGAACTTCTATCGCCGGTTTATCGAGGATTACTCCCGGATCGTACGGCCTATGACCGAACTGCTTCGAAAGGACATCCGGTTCGAGTGGGGTACGAGACAACAAGCCTCGTTCGACGAGTTGAAGCGTCGATTCACTCAAGCACCGGTACTGGCCATGCCTGACCTCGAGAAACCATTTATTCTTGAGTGTGACGCTTCTGACTTTGCGACAGGTGCAGTACTGTCGCAGGTCGGTACGGACGGTACGATTCATCCGGTGGCTTTCTACTCGAAATCGCTAAATGATGCGGAGCGAAACTATGAGATCTATGATAAGGAGCTACTGGCTATCGTACGGTCGCTCGACGAGTGGAGACATTATCTCGAAGGGTCTCCACACAAAATCGACGTTGTCTCGGACCACAAGAACCTGCTCTACTTCTCTGAAGCTCGCAATCTCACTCGCAGACAAGCTCGCTGGAGTATTTTTCTCAGTCGGTTCGACTTCACGATCCGACATCGCCCTGGCCGGCTTGGGGGCAAGCCAGACGCGATGTCACGTCGTACCGACCTCGAACCAAATGGTCCGGACAACACGAACCGGACTCTGTTGGACAGAGACTTGTTTCGCCTGCACGCGATGCGTCGAGGCATGGTACGGCTCGAGGGGGACACGGCGTTGTTGCGAAGGATCCGGAGTTCGAAGAGTTGGGATGAGGAATTGGTAGAGGCGATCGAGGCACTGAAGGGGAAGGCCCCTGTGTCCTTGAAGAAGGAGTTGGAGGACTGGAACACGGAGGATGGACTGCTGCTGTACCGAGGGAAGGTCTACGTACCGAAGGACGAGGAAATTCGGCGAGATATTGTGAAATTACATCATGATTCTCTGCCGGTGGGACACCCCGGACGGTGGAAGACGTACGAGCTGGTGAGTCGCAACTATTGGTGGCCAGGGATGTCTTCTTTTGTCGAGCGGTACGTGTCCGGGTGCGATACCTGTATGCGCACCAAGAATATTCCCCAGCGACCGGTCGGACCGCTCGAACCGAACGAGGTACCGTCCGGGCCATGGCAGACAATCTCCTGCGACTTTATCACGCAGCTGCCGCCGTCTGATGGGTTTGATGCGATCTTTGTGGTGGTAGACCGGCTCACCAAGCAGGCGCACTTCGTACCAACGACGTCCGACGTCGACTCGACTCGTACGGCCGAACTGTTCGTGTCCGAGGTTTGGAAACACCATGGTACGCCTCGAAAAATCATCTCGGACCGAGGGCCCCAGTTCGTATCACGCTTCATGAAGGAGTTCTTCAAGCGACTTGGTATTAAAGGTGCTACTTCGACTTCTTTCCACCCTCAGACTGATGGTCAGACCGAACGAGTAAATCAGGAGCTCGAACAGTATCTTCGAGCCTTCACAGATGTTCGGCAGGAGAACTGGGCTCGGCTGCTGCCTATGGCCGAGTTTGCGCACAACACTCGTGCGCATTCAGCCACTCGGACCTCGCCGTTCGCGCTGTTTACGGGTACGAGCCCGGGTTTGCCATCGTACCGAGTACGGGTCTTTCGACCGTACCAGCAGCTGATGACCGTCTAGACATGCTGAAGAAGGCTCAGGACGATGCCCAGGCCGCGTTGGAAGTTGCTGCGGATCGTATGAAGCGCTACTACGACCAGCACCGTACGGACGTACCGGACATCGAACCAGGTGATCGTGTCTGGCTCGAGGCTCGCAATATAGCCTTGCCAGGTGCCAGGAAGCTCAATCATCGTCGACTCGGTCCGTACGAGGTCGTACAAAAGCTAAGTCCGCTAAACTATGAGCTGAAACTTCCAGCTTCGATGAAGGTGCACCCAGTCTTCCATGTCTCGCTCCTGACCAAGTACCAGTCGGACACGATCCCCGGACGCGTACAGAACCCTCCCGAGCCCGTACCAATCAATGGGGACATTGAGTACGAAGTTCAGGAGATACTGAACTCGCGTCGTACGGGCCGTACGCAGAAACTTCAGTATTTGGTTCGATGGAAGGGTTACCAGTCGGACGAAGATACCTGGCTCGACGCGGCTAATATGGAACATGCACAAGCTCGAATTCGTGCTTTCCATCGCAAATACCCATTGGCGGTACGGTGACCGTACGGATCGGTACGAACACGCACGCTGTTTAGCAGCGTCCTTGGAGGGGGGTAATGTCAGGAATCGCCACGGATTTACTTATTGTTTTCTTTTATTTTCCGTTTACTTATGATTTACTGATGTTTTTATTTACTTTCGATTCCTGACATCGTACGAGACACTCGTACGGTCTCGTACGGTCAGCGGTACGCGCTTGGTACGAAGCCCGTACGGCGCGTACACCTTTGCATCTGTCTGCACACGGGATTATTGTTTCTTTTCATTCTATTCACTAACGGACACTTTTTGGTGCGCTTGGGTTCAAACCCGGCGCGCCAGCGATGCTTATTCATCTTTCTATTTGTATTTCAAATTCGGATCGGACCACGGGTCCGTACGGACGGTGGCTTGGAGGAACTGTATAGTTCCTCCTGCGCTTGCCAAAAGCGCCCGTCCGCCTGAGAAGCACTCCACTTTTGGCCTCTTGTCAAGTGCTTCCCAGGTGACGTTATATTTGTGCTTCTGATGTGTAGAATAGCTTAATTGACTTGTCAAGTGCTTCCCAGAGTGTGGAACCGCTTTGCATAGCCGCTGATCGTCCGATTTACGTTGTCCGAGGTCCTGAGAACGCATAGAACCACTCTGTGTCGTAACAGACTGAGTTCTTCCTTGTTCCCTTTTCCATAGGCTGAACTCGCGTACGTGCGCGACGCGCGCGACGAACAGTCCGCCGCCGAGCAGCGCGCACACCACGCAAGTATGGTCGCGTGGACGGACAGTCACGACGCCAAGCTGGAAGCCATCATGGCTCACCTGGCTCGACAGTCGAGCTCGGCGCCGCGCGGTGAAATGGAGGTCGTCCCCGCGTAAGTAATGTCTCCTCTTCGATCTACCCCATCTTGCCTTCCCAGCTTGCACAAAGCACACATTCCTCGCCACTCCTTCGCACTCGCAGTCGTCGTATGTCCCAACCCGCTTTGTTTTTTGTGTTACACGATCATTTTGCTTTCGCGCTCTGTCTTCCATTACCGATGTTACCTCGCTGTTATTGTCATACCATTGCTGTCTGTGCTATCACTTGTTTTTTTTTTTCCTTCCTGCTTTCTTGTCACGCAAATGAAGTTATACCCTTGTCTTCTTACTTCATATATTATATTAGTCTACGAAACCTGTACACGCAATCAAAAGTATATAGATCTGTATCTATCAAGCCGTCAATGTATATTAGTGTTTCCTCGTACATAACGCTACTCGCATAAATGCATCACTTCTCTTGCGAATCCCGATAAGTTACCTTCTTGCACGCACATGGTGAGCATGCTTATCGGAGAGTCGCTCGGTATAAGGACACTATTTCAGTGCCGTACTCACTGCTGTGTGCACAGGTCGAACTACCTTCAAACACGAAGTTCCGTAGCTGTTATTCGTACGCGTAGTCGCCGCTCGCAATTACAGACAACGTCTTATACTTTACGGAGTAAAACGAGTCTAATATCCTCACTGTGATGGAGGGCCGAGTGCAAGCGCTCTTATCCTCGTTATCGATCCCTTCCCAAACAGTAATGCCTCCCTCTTCTTGTCTGACTTGCACAACTTGCAATAGATACCTGATCGACTACCCTGCTCGCCTTTGCACGAATGCGAAGGATAAATGACGGCGCCCTTCAACTCACCACCGAGAACAACTGCGCAGTCGTCACGCAAATTCGGAAGGCAAGGTTCGAGGCTAGCAAGCGGTACGAACTCTTCCCTTAGACTGGAGCCTTCCTTCGTCCTATACGCAAGCCTTATGCGTCCGCAATTGGCGTCCACCTCTGTCCTGGTAGTCGTCCATGCGACCTTTCCGTCCACATTGCGAGGCTCCATGCACGCCGCCTTGAAACGCAAGACGACATGGAAGTCCCTCATCAACGACAGGGTATCCAAGCCCATTAAAAAAGATGTCAACTCAGTTTCACTTCCGACATTCACTTCTTCTGTTCCCTTTCTCGTATGTTCTTCGCTTATCCGCTGAACGACGCGTGTTTGTCTCTCACTCGGGTCTTTCAGACGCTTGTCATCTATGTAACATTCCTTGAAACGCTGCATGATCGACTTCAGCCTTCCCGGCCAAGTTCCATCCAGTCGCCTGAACGTGGTCCTGATCGCACAAATCAAGTAAAGTGTAAGATTTACGTTCCGCGTCAAATACCTACTGACTCACATGGAAATGACGAGATTCGGAGGGACACTGATCACTGATGTACTATGTTGCACCCTGAGCAAGGCGTCGCCCTTGCCATTGCTCCCAATGAAATGACCAAAGGTCTTGTACAGACTGTGCGAAACGAAGACGACGTGGTTGTCCGTTGACAAATCATCCATGTACGAAACACCTTCGGTATTCTTCCACTCTCTCCTCGCTTGTGCAACAAACAGTCGAAATCTTTTTCTCACATCTTCGATGTTGGGCACTGCCACGCGATCCAGCCTCAACCAGTCCTCGCTAACATAAAGCATCAGTGCGCGAAACTCTTGTGAACTGGATCACGATGCACTTACGTCGACACCAAGTCACTCGCTCTAAATTCTCCGTAGTCATCTCCAACGACTTCGACGAAGAATATCCGCTCGTTAACATCGACACCTCTGATACGCCCAAAGCGATTTCGAACAATAATGAAGACTATTTTGTGCATCAGCCGGTGACGATTTCGACCAAGTTCAACATGCAGCGCGGAAGGCATTGACTGCAAGGGTATACGCCCTTGAATTCTCGGCATCGTCTCAACGAACGCCTTGCGTACACACCACTTCGTCAAATCGTCAGCGAAGCTTCTACCGTAAAGGAGGTAGAGCATAACAAACCTGTTTCATGCGCTCCGCGCTAAAGATCGTTACGAATGGCCCATCCGAATCGACCACGACACCTTCCACGCCCTTACAGATTCCTAGACGCACAACCACGTTACAGCCAACATCCAGTATGCGCTCGACCTCGTCCAAAGTAAACTCGGAGACGCTAAGTATCCAGTCATCGAAGCACTCTTCTTCGACGATCACGTCGGCAATACTGTCTGTCCTGCTCCGTACACGCCCTTTGTAATCGATATCATCTCCAAACCTTACGAATACCTCATCCCCGGCATTCAGGAACGCACGATTTGTTTCCACTCGAGTCACCACACCTGCTAGCGTGAATAGTTCAACCTCCTCTGCCGTGGGTTGATAATGTACGACGTAGTGCCGTGCCATTACCCTGAAGAACTCCAATCCGCTTTTAAACAAAATCCGACCGTCCTGCGTCCAAAACGTGTCACGGATCGGTCCTTCACGAAGTTCGACCTCCTGTCCAGAACTAGTTAAAGGTAAATTCTGGAAGTCGAATAGAGCGCGTTCAGGTCTTTCTAACAGCATGGCTTCCTCCTCATCCTCCAAACTCTCCTTCCAGTAGCGGGGAACCACTTGCAGATCGACAATGTCTGATTCCTTGTCCGAATCGTATACGCGCCCGATATCACCTTTCAGCACGCCGCGCACAATCTTCACCCAGGAACCCTGTACGAATTCTTGCTTTAATTGTCCGCGACCCTCAATGAAAAGTTCGACGTCCTCCGATTCATTCACAGAGAGTCGGTACAATCGCCTATGCACGTACGCTGTCTTCACCGGCGATACTCGCACTCGCAGGGTTTCTAAAGCCTCACTTCCCTCTGGGGCAGAAACATAGACTCTCCCTTTCAATCCCGGGAGGTAATACGCCTGCATACTCCCCGGCAAAAGGTCATTCATACGCGCCGCTGTGTCCATCTCCTCGCCGACCTTACAGTACGTATTCAATAAGCATTAGCCCTCGACATGAAAATGAGTGCCACATACTCGTACAGGGACCAACCAGTACTCATTCACTCGCAAGTCACGCTTGGCCTTCGACGTCTTCAGCGACGCCTCCCCGGCCTTATAACGGTTCGCAAGATCTTCCGCCTCCTGTAAACCCCAATCGTCTTCCTTACCTTTAGGAAGCATACTGGCAAAATTCGAAGGTCGAACGTCGTCATCCGCCTCATCCTCGACGAGGAATACTGCACAGCGACTATTAGCGTCAGGCAAGATTCATAGGTGATGACTAACCTTCCCCATCGGAGCTCCACTCATCAACGTCGTCGTCCTCGCTGTCTACCTGTGCTTCAATATCGATGAACCGTCTCAATTCCTCGCTGGCAGTCACTTTTCTGCGTTTCTTGCTATCCGTCATGTTCCACAGGACACACCGGGCACACTGTATACGCTATGGTATACCAACACATAACCAGCCCCAACATCACGTGACCATGGCAAGTACCGAGAACTACGGCATCTACCGATATGCGTCATAATTTCGGAAAAGCGGGGGCTTGCTATGCCGGAGATAAGCGCCACGAAGTCAAGAATTCTTAGGAGAGGCATATAAAATGCGAACGCAAATACTGCTCAGACATATCTCCCAAGCTCAGACCGAACCACTGCCTTACGCTGAAAGATGTCCGAATCTCTCGTGTTTCATGTGCGTTTTTTTTTCCTACATCGCATACCTTGGCTAAACAACAGTCTCAGTGCCACACGACGCCTCTGCGCTTCCAGACAAATATGTTAACCTCCCCCGTACGTTGATCGGTCCTCTTGCCCCTTCGGCTGCTCATCACACTCTTTCCCTTACACCAGGGCACCGCTGTCACGCTCGAAGCCGGACAGGCATCGGTTGACTTTTACATCCTGTACGAGGGAGCATTTTTTCAAGTCCGCCTCGCGCGTTGCCAGCAACTCCCCGAGCCCTCCACACCGGCTGTCAACAACCCCAGCGTCGGCAATGCAACTGCAATGGGTCAGCGCAATCACCAACAACAGTACCAGCAGCAGCACACCGTTCCCTATACGAACACGAACAACCCCCACAACCCTGCGCCATACGCTCAGCAGCCAGTTACACCACCTTCCCAGTACTCGAGCCAACAATTATTCAGTCAGCACGCGCACAACATCAACAATGCGAGCAACTTCAACCTCGGGGACCGATTCTGAATCTGGACACGAGGCTCTGCGCGACGCCACCGCTCGTTCTTAGTTCCCACAATAGACACGCGAATTCCTTTCTTCCTGTAACTGTATCTCGATGAGACTTGTCCTTTTACGATTATTCCAAGTCCTGCAATCAATGTCCCAAGATAATAACAACAAGTAAGTCATCAGAACTAAATTGCAAGGAGAAAGCATTACCCATCCTCTCTCACCCGTTGACCTTGTGGTTCGGCACGACCAAAATTCAACTGGTTCCCGATATGAAGTCAACCCTGGCGCATCAACCCCTGGACCTATGCAGATTGAACGTCGATTAATATGAACTATCCAGATTTGAGCCCTGCCGCACGCAACGGAAACCACCGCCATATTTGCAAACACTTGCATTTCCTGTGTCCACGACACCGACGGCATTCCTTACTCAACCCGTTCCCGACCGCTGGTTCACGCCCATCATTCACATGTCCGTATAACATTTCAAATGGCAAATCGGACAAATCCTAATCCGCATGGCAGACACACTGGTTGAGTGACCCAGTCATTCAGATGAAGATGTCCCTCTACGGCACAACGGCTCGAACTGTCAGGAATCCGCCTCAGGTTATTTTATTTCTTTTATTTTTCCTTTATTTTCTTTTACGATCATACTCCGAGTCGGATCCCCGACATGTCCGGTCCGAAACCGGACTTTCTTTGACTCCGATTCTCTTCCTTTTTGCGTAGATTACTTGCCTGTATGTTTGCAGGCCGCTAGGACAAGCGCCCTGCAAGCAATTCTCTTTTCTTTCTTTCTTCCGCCACTCCGACTCGAACCTCCGCTCTACCGATGCGGGACCCCGACTAGACCGGGACCCCGAACTCCGACTTACGTCAGCGGTATAGGTCGGACCTAGTCGGATCAGGGTCCAGTGGCTTGGTACTGTATAGTTTTTACCTTTGTTCATCAAAACCGCGGATCCCCCTGCGAAGCACTCCACTTTTGGCCTCTTGTAAAGTGCTTCTCAGGTGATGTGTTTATCTTTAGCTCTGATGTGTAGAATAGCTTAATTGACTTGTAAAGTGCTTCTCAGAGTGAGAACCACCGCTCATTGCGTCCGATCGTCGTCCGTGTCCGATTCAGGGTCTCGAAAGCGAAGGAACCACTCTAGGTCGTAACATTAGGCCAAAAGTTTGTTCTTTCGACGCCCTGCGATTGCACCGACCGATTTTTGATCCCTCTGAATGGGAAGATTCGGACAAGAAGACTCCGACGAAGATATGACCGACCCGATCAACCCCGCGCAAGCAGCGCCCGCGCCAGGCGTTGCTCCGACTCCGACTCCGGGTGCTGCTCCCGCCCAGACCCGCACCACCGCCCCAGCAGGGCGGAGACCTCCCCCCAGACGTCCTCCAGGCTATCAATGATGCCACCCGACCTCTCCAGTCACACCTGCAGGAGGTGACCGCCGAAAACCAGCGCCTCCACGACTTCATGAACCTGTTTGTCCGAAATGCGCAGGAAGGCGCGACCCGCACTCCCAAGGGTCCGAAGGTCGGTGCCCCGCCCGCGTTCTATGGGCGTACTCCGAAAGATAAGGAGACGGAGAGTATCAGCTTTGAGGAGTGGTCGCAGAAGGTCCGACTTTATGTCCGGATGCGCCCCCAGGAGTTTGTAGGCAGTCCAACGATGGCCTGTTTATGGGCTGCTTCGCTACTCCGCGGGCCCGCTGAACAATGGGCTCGTCCGCACACAACCGCCGCCCTCGAGGGCACCGAAGTCCCCGCTCTCATGACCGATTTGGAACTCTTCCTGGCGTCCCTCCAGTCCGCGTTCGGACGTCCGAACATCAAGCGCCACGCCGGACAGGAGCTTATGAAACTGCGCCAGGGCAAGGACACGGTGTCGGAGTATGCGGCGAAGTTTCGTGCGTTGCTGGTGGAGTCGGAGGTGGACTGGGGGATGGAAGGGAAGATGTTGGTGTTCGAGACCGGACTCAGCAGTCAGTTCCGCTACGATCTGGCGAGCAAGGAGATCCGGGAGACCAAGAGCTTCGACCAGTGGGTCCGACTGCTTTGCGAATACGATGAGGACTTGCGTGCGCGTCGGACTGGCTTCAAGCAGAACAACTGGAGTCCGAACTGGGGCTCCCGCTCGCAGACACACCACTCCGCTTCGCGCGGACCGACTCGGGACCCCGACGCGATGGACATCGATCGCTTGAGCACTGAAGAGATGATGCGCCGCGGACTTTGCTTCCAGTGCGGTGAGCATGGACATCTGGCTCGAGACTGTCCGCAGCGGAGCAAGAGATCAAATGTCCGATCGAAGGTGGCTTCACAGACCGCCGCCTCGTCGTCCACCGCTCCGCCCGCCGCCTCTGCGCCCGCCGCCGCTTCCAAGACACCGACTGCGACCCTCGAGGAAGTCCGCGACGAGACTCCGACCGTGAACGCCGCTCGCACTCCGACTGTTGACGAGATCGCCAAAGCGGTCGCTGCTGCTCTCAAGAGTCAGGGTTTTTGAGTGGGTCTAGGCGCGCGGTCGTTCCGCCAAAGACCCCGAACCGATTTTCGCTGTTAGATGATGATGTGTCCGATCCCTCTGTGTACAATCGTACTTCGCTAATACACAAGAGTTTGCGTCGATTCATCCATGTCCCAGTGAGAATAAGTGACGGCCGAAAGATTTTGAGCATGAGAGCGCTGCTAGACTGCGGTGCATTTTCGGTGATTATCAACCAGAAGTTGGTGCGGAAGTTCGGACTACGTACTCGTCCTCTCGACCGGCCAATCAAGGTGTACAACGCCGACGATTCGCTGAACCAGAGTGGTCCGATTACAGACCAAGTCCGACTTACTCTGGAGATCGGTGGACACAAAGAAGAAGTCGATGCCACAGTGGCAAACATCGGAGACTATCCGTTGATCATTGGGATAGATTGGCTACACCACCATAACCCGGAGATTGATTGGAACGACGAGACCATCAGCTTTACGCGATGTCCGAACGAATGCCGCCCTGTCGAAGCGGCAAGAGTCGTAGAAGCCGGACAACCGCTACCCCGCGCCGTTCGCAAGTTGCGGACCGCGCGGTGCAAGAACAGTCGACAGATGCGACCGCGACCGCAGCCCCATGCGAGAGTCTGCGTCGCGGAAGTCGGTGATGATTCAGATGAGTCGGACAGTGAGTCTGACGACCTTGCGAAGATTCCCCCCGGATTTCGGTACTCCGAAAAGTACATGGACATCTACCATGACGCGGAGCAGTTCTATGTGGCGGACGATCCGGACTTTGTGCATAAAGTTGCAGCCTCGTATACCTGGTCGCAGGCGATTGCGGAGAAGTCGGCAGTGAAGGAGGGCGACAAGTCCTTCGAGGAGATGGTCCCCCCGCAGTACCGCGAGTTTGCAAAGGTGTTTTCTAAGTCAGAGGCCGAACGGTTGCCCGAAAGGAAGCCGTTTGACCATGCGATCGACCTGGAGCCCGGATCGACCCCTTCGTACAGCAAGATCTATCCGATGGCACCGGCGGAACGTGCAGCCTTGAAGGAGTTCATTGAGGAGAACCTCCGTAAGGGCTACATCCGTCCGTCGAAGTCCCCCGCCGCTGCTCCGGTCTTCTTCATCAAAAAGAAGGATGGATCGCTTCGGATGGTTGTCGACTACCGAAAACTCAACGAGATCACCGTCAAAAATCGGTACCCGCTTCCCCTGACCACAGAACTCATCGATTCCTTGAAGAAGGCCCGCATGTTCACCAAGCTCGACTTGCGGGCCGGATACAACAATATCCGCATCAAGGAAGGCGACGAGTGGAAGGCCGCTTTTCGGACTCAGGAAGGACACTTTGAACCGACCGTTATGACTTTCGGACTTACGAACGCACCCGCTACGTTTCAGCGGATGATGAACGAGCTCTTCAAGGACATGCTGGATGTTATTGTCATTATCTACCTCGATGACATCTGCATATTTTCGGAGAACGAGTCGGAGCATGAGGAACACGTTAAGGAGGTACTCCGACGTTTGGAAAAGTATGACCTGTTCTGTAAGCCCGAAAAGTGCGAGTTCCACAAGGACTCCATCGAGTACTTGGGTATGATCATTGGCTCTGGGATTATCTCGATGGATCCGAAGAAGGTCGAAGCGGTGGCCGACTGGCCGACTCCGGCGAAGGTGAAGGACATTCAGGCTTTCTTGGGGTTCGCAAACTTCTACCGACGTTTTATCAAGGACTTCTCGAAGCTGGCGGTTCCCATGACCGAATTGTTGCGGAAGGATGTCCAGTGGCGCTGGACTACCCGCCAGCAAGAGTCCTTCGATGGTCTGAAGAAGAAGTTTGCTGAGGCACCGGTCCTTGCGATGCCCGACCTTGAGAAACCCTTCATCCTCGAATGCGATGCTTCGGACTTCGCGACCGGAGCGGTACTTTCGCAGATCGGACCAGACGGTGACATTCACCCAGTGGCCTACTATTCGAAGTCCCTGGGCGATGCGGAGAGGAACTATGAGATCCACGACAAGGAGCTTCTAGCCATTGTCCGAGCCTTGGACGAGTGGCGGCACTATCTCGAAGGAAGTCCGCACAAAATTGATATTGTGTCGGACCACCGCAACCTGCTCTTCTTTGCGGAAGCCCGAAACCTTACGAGACGCCAGGCCCGCTGGAGCTTGTTCCTTAGCCGTTTTGACTTTCTGATCCGTCACCGCCCCGGCCGACTTGGCGGAAAGCCGGATGCCTTGTCCAGGCGCGAAGATCTTCGTCCTGACGGACCGGACAATACGAACAAGGTCCTGCTGGACACGAACCGCTTCTATACGTTGGCGATGCGACGAGGGATGGTCCGGGCAGAGGGGGATACGGAGTTGTTGCGAAGGATTCGGGAGTCCGAGAGGTTTGATGAGGAATTGGTCGAGGCGATTGAGAAGGTGAAGGAAGGGGCTCCGCGCGCGCTGGCGAACGATTTGGAGGAGTGGAACACGGAGGATGGGCTGCTGCTGTACCGGGGTAAGGTCTATGTGCCGAAGGACGAGGAGATCCGCCGCGATATCGTCAAGTTACACCACGATTCGCTTCCGGTCGGACATCCGGGTCGTTGGAAGACCTACGAGCTGGTGAGTCGGAACTACTGGTGGCCTGGGATGTCTACCTTTGTGGAGCGGTACGTGTCGGGCTGTGACACTTGTATGCGGACGAAGAACATCCCGCAACGTCCGGTGGGTCCGCTTCAGCCCAACGAAGTACCAGACGGACCGTGGCAGGTCATTTCATGCGACTTCATCACACAGCTGCCGCAGTCTGGCGAATACGACGCCATCTTTGTGGTTGTAGACCGACTCACCAAGCAGGCACACTTCATACCGACGACCTCAGACATTGACTCCGCGCGGACGGCCGACTTGTTTGTGTCCGAAGTCTGGAAACACCATGGCACGCCGCGCAAAGTCATTTCGGACCGGGGTACACAGTTCGTGTCCCGGTTTATGAAGGCGGTACTCCACCGACTCGGTATTGAGGGCGCAACGTCGACATCCTTCCACCCGCAAACGGACGGTCAGACCGAGCGGGTGAACCAGGAGTTGGAACAGTATCTCCGCGCGTTCACTGACGTCCGACAGGAAAATTGGTCGGAGTTACTGCCCATGGCGGAGTTTGCGCACAACACGCGAGCGCACTCCGCTACCAAGGTGTCTCCCTTTGCACTGCTGTATGGATACGACCCCGAGTTCACTATTGTACCGAGTGCCGGACTTTCGACGGTTCCAGCTGCGGACGACCGACTCGACCTGCTTCAGAAGGCTCAGGAGGACGCTCGCGCGGCCCTCAAAGTCGCAGCGGAGCGGATGAAGCGGTACTACGACCAGGGACATGCAGACACGCCGGACATCCGACCAGGAGACAAGGTATGGCTCGACGCACGGAATATCGCAATACCGGGCACGCGCAAGCTGAATCCGCGGAGACTCGGACCCTACACGGTTTTGCGGAAGATCGGACTCTTGAATTACGAGCTTCAGCTGCCCCCGACTATGCGGATTCACCCAGTGTTCCATGTGTCGCTTCTCACGAAGTATACACCGGACACTATTCCTGGTCGCGTCCAGACACCGCCAGAGCCCGTAAACGTTTGACGGCGACGTCGAATACGAAGTATCCGAAGTCCTTAATTCGCGCCGAAGCGGTCGAGGTCGGACTCTGCAGTATTTGGTTCGCTGGAAAGGCTATGGACCCGAGGAAGACCAATGGATCGATGCCGCGGACATGGAGCATGCCCCCGCCGTTATCCGAAAGTTCTATCGTCGGTACCCCGACGCCATTCGCTAACGAACGCGCGCGCTCTTTAGGAGCGCCCTTGGAGGGGGATAATGTCAGGAATCCGCCTCAGGTTATTTTATTTCTTTTATTTTTCCTTTATTTTCTTTTACGATCATACTCCGAGTCGGATCCCCGACATGTCCGGTCCGAAACCGGACTTTCTTTGACTCCGATTCTCTTCCTTTTTGCGTAGATTACTTGCCTGTATGTTTGCAGGCCGCTAGGACAAGCGCCCTGCAAGCAATTCTCTTTTCTTTCTTTCTTCCGCCACTCCGACTCGAACCTCCGCTCTACCGATGCGGGACCCCGACTAGACCGGGACCCCGAATCCGACTTACGTCAGCGGTATAGGTCGGACCTAGTCGGATCAGGGTCCAGTGGCTTGGTACTGTATAGTTTTTACCTTTGTTCATCAAAACCGCGGATCCCCCTGCGAAGCACTCCACTTTTGGCCTCTTGTAAAGTGCTTCTCAGGTGATGTGTTTATCTTTAGCTCTGATGTGTAGAATAGCTTAATTGACTTGTAAAGTGCTTCTCAGAGTGAGAACCACCGCTCATTGCGTCCGATCGTCGTCCGTGTCCGATTCAGGGTCTCGAAAGCGAAGGAACCACTCTAGGTCGTAACACGAACCTCCAACACGAGAGACCAAACCAATGGAAAGTTTAAGAAAAAAGTAGAACTCATTCCGTCCTGTCATGACCAACAAAACTCAATATACCACACCGCAAAACTTTTTCGCGCAAGGTCGACGCGCATCTACAGCCATCATCTTGTCCAGCTCCCCGGACACATTTCATCGGCATCTTCACCAACGACTCGTATCAATATCTGCACTGACGCCGCGACCGCTCACTTGAGATGAAAATTAACGTCATCATAGACAATTGAGTCTCAGTCCCTTCCCTTCCGAGGACAAAGCGATATAGAACGCACTTGAAAGCTTTCCTATTACGCGTGTGCTGATCTGCCACGCTCTGTCCCATCACACTAACGCATTAGAGGTGACAAGAGTCAGATCGGGGGTGCTACACAGGCACAAGTGAAGAGCTTCGTACGGCTGTTCAAGATCTCGTACTGTCCATGGGATCTCAACAGCACATTCTCAGTCTCACCACCACAAAAGACTCGATCTCGTACAGATCTTCTGCTCTCCTAACCGCCAAGACGAGTATCTCTCCAATAAATATAGACAGACGTATCTGCCTGCTGCATTCTGGTTCCAAACACTTATCACACACGCCCTCCAGCGTGTACTGCTCTCCCCTGTACGTGCACATCCTTGCCCTTCTTTGAGACGATGGCAGGCGTCCATATTCTCAATGTACGTACCTTCATGTCCTGAGGTATACAAATGCTGATCTGGAGAAAAGATTTCTGTCGAATCAGCAACCAACCCAAGGCAGAGAGTGATCATCACCGTACGTTCCTTAACACTCCTTCGCTTCACCGACTAACACATTCCAAGGTTGAGAACCATCTTCACCGACAAGATGAAAGATGCCTTGCGCTCTTTGAATTCCAAGGCCGAACGTATCAGCTTACATCCGAACCTTCTCCACCAGACGACGAGGAATACGAATCGGACGATGACGAACCCCCGCCTCTAGAACCCATCGCGGAGGCCAGACAAACCCCTTCCCTCGCATCCCAGCCTCTCCAGAATCCTCCTCCCTATACACTTCAGACGACCACCGAGTATGCTCATCAGGGCAGGACATTGCTACCCCAGCTGCTCAGGATCACCGACCCTACAGACCAGGACACGGGATTCAACGTCGCGAGACCATACATCGACATGCTGCCCGGCCCAGGCGCACGAAACGTCCTCAACCTTACGGCTTCTTCCACTCCGAACACTTTCACTTGGAACGACGCGACTGGCCGACCCCGTCTCCTTGTCGAGTGTCAAGGCCGTGGACTCGCCATCATTCGTTGCGCAAACCTGGTAAGTCTCCAGTATGCCCAGATACTCGACGACCACTCACCCTCTTTGTGTAGGATGACCACATTCACATCCCTTGCAATACGCGCTTCGTTATGCCGGCATGAGCTGTAAGCCTCGTTCAGGTTACCGTACGTGCTCTGTGTGACCTTAAAGGAGAACGTAGCACTCCTTTGTCTACTGCCCCAAGAATTCCATTGCCATCTGTACAAGACGGTCCATGACTATCGCAGACCGTCCCACCTTTCCCTTCCTGCCAGTCCATCATAAATTCCATCTCCACTTCATCCTTTCTCTCCTAAATGGACCCGTTTCTCCTGACTTGCACCCTTTCCTCCTTATCACACATGTCTAAAAAAAATAGATCGATTTGACGCCTCTCGTTGTCTCTGTACTGAAAAAAATATTTCGCCTTCTTTGATTTTTAATCCAACTCTCCTGAACAAGTCTGTAACCTCGCAGCCTTTGAAGCCCTCCCTCCTTCCAAGTGTGTACAGGAAGAGACAGTATCTGGGTTGTTTCCCCCCTTGTCCTATGGCTCTAATGGCGTGGGAAGAGAACTGTTCCCACCCCATTCGTGCCACACTTCTTCTTCCTCACTGACTCTCGGATACTTTTCCGCCTTGGTGACCTACCACCACCAGTGAAATGGTACATGTGTGATTACATTTTCTTCTTCTGCGACTTTGAATTTCGTCGTTATCCCATGTAAAAAATCTTTTAATATAGCAAACTAGAGAAAGACCGCGTACAATTAAGAAGAGAGTCACAAAATTCCTTCCACATGTCTTTCAGCCCTGGCCTCCTCACCTTCCCAGCGGCTTTTTGTCACCCTGTCCAACTCTTCAAGCCGTCGATCCTCTCTTCTAAGCATCTCATTCGGATGCTGTGTGAACAAGACGTCCTCGAAATCACCAATGAGACGAATGTTATTCGTACCAGCGCTTCGTGACAGAGCAACATACACATTGAAAGCTGTAAGGGGGAAGCTAGGAGGCTTCCGGATATCGATAAGCACGTTCGGGATCGTCTGGCCCTGCGCACGGTAATCTGTGAATGCATACGCCGCAGTGAGAGGAAATTGCAGTCGTTTCACAGTGATTGCACGCCGACGCGTCGCAGAGACGATACTGAAAGTTTTCTCCATAGGCACGACAGGAATCACTCCTGTTGGAAACCCAGGTAAGGCAATCGCCCTCGTCCTATCCAGTTTAACTAAAACGTATGCAGGCAACCGCTTTAGTTTCACTATTCCCCGACCGCGTCTCTCCACATCCTCTTCGCTCCGCAGTACGATATCATGCACGACACCCCGAGCGCCGTTCGTTATGTCCGCATTCGTACTCACGTTGAACGTCACCATACACTTCATTCCAATGGCAAGTTCCAGAACATCCTGCGTTGATTTTCCTTCCTTCTTCTTACGCACCGCAAGTCTCTCTTGCTTGTCAAGGCGACGATGTTGAAAACGGTCTTGAGCTCGACATACGTACAACGTCGCTCCCGTTCGCGCGCAGTGCGCCCTGAGCGCCTGAGCGTTCCAAGGCCTACGTACCGCATGCCTCGGTGTAATGAGAACGGCCGACCTCCATGGCTCGCTTGCGAAATCGGTTACCGGACATTCAGGCTTTGAGATGATCAGTGACCTCAACAACCTGAGATGTCCCGCGTTGCAGTTGCCATGTCGGGCATGCTGAAGGAGGTCCTGCCAACGTGGATCTGTCACACGGACCTGCTTCCTCAGCTTCACCACCGTCTGGAACTGCTCATAAAGACGTCTTCCATCCACGCACCGCTCATCTCGCTCCCTTCCTTCGAAGTCTGCGAACAAAGCAACGGAAACGCCTGCTCCAACGGGCGGAAACTGATGAAAGTCACCGAACAGGATGACATTCATTCCCCCGAAGGCACGGCCACTGTGGTTTTCGACCTGACCAGCCCTCGCTCGCGTTATTATAGCGTCCATCTCCGCCAACATGGGTGAAGGCACCATCGATATCTCGTCAATAATCAAGAATTTTGCCCCGCCAATTGTCCGCGAAAGTCTCGCGATCGTTTCCGGCGACTGATCCTGCGCGCGTTTGCTTCTCGGCAGGGATGTCAAGGTGTGCAGGGTCTGCCCTTCGATCAGCGAAGCCGCCACGCCAGTATATGCCGCTTTCCTGAGCCAGTGCTTCACGTTCAAACTCTCGAACAGTGCCGTAATAGTCTGTATGACTTTTGACTTGCCGACTCCGCCCTCACCGCTGACAATCATGAGCAACGGTTCGGGATCTGTTCCCCTCAAGCACCGATGCACTTGGGCATGTACTATGTCGTACGCTCTTCGTTGCTCCTCGAACAAATCCGAAGGGTCCACGGAAGACATGACGTCTTCCGAAACCTCTTCCCCCCCTGCTCCCAGGTAGTTTACCGAACCCAGGGCCTCCGCAACGAGATGCTGAACGTGCTCAATAGCGCCTTCGTCCATGGAGTTCACACCAAAGCCGCTTTCACCCTCACTCCCCGCTGTCGTCTCGTTCAGACGTGTCTGCCATTCAAGCACATTTCGGTAGTCATCGCCGCTGCCGACTCTCGCTTCCACTGTGCTCATCGTCTCACAATTGTCATCTTGGAAAACACCTGCGAGGTTCCCGGCGCGAATGGCAGTGATACCGTGCACAAACTCTGCATTGTTCTCCTCCCACCCTCTCACAATTTCGTCCTCGGCGTCGCTGTCGAAGTCACCGCTACTCAAACCAGGAGCGTCCACGTCCTCCACTTCTGATTCATCGTCCGCTCCTCCGTGGGCCTCGGCTCCATCCCATCTCTGTGCTTCCCGCTCCCTCGTAGCCGCATCACTAGTTTGATAATAGTACTCTATGTTCTGAATTATATCCAGAACCCGTTTGTCAGCGTTAGAAGTGAACAATTGAAATGTCTCTTTCCAAGTCGCAAACTCCGCTTTAAGCTCGTTAGGGTTTCTCCATGGCTTCAGGAGCATGAGCATTGACGCGCAGTACAGGGCATCGTCTTCGCACCTGGGTAAGAAATGCTTTCCTTGAATAGTAGGCAGAGTGTTGTGACCAACAGTACGAAGACGCCGGCACATTTTCTCGTATTTGGGGTGGCCTTCTAAGTACCGGAAGGCATCATTTGGCGGCCTACCACGACCACGCGCAGTACCTGACGACTGTCGCGCAGGTCTGCGATTTGCTGCGGCCTCGTATGAGTCGAGCAAATAATCAAGTACACAAAAGTCCTCCATCTCCCGTGGGCGTAGTGCGTAGTCCTCGACCTGCCCAGAGGCATAAAACCCGCCTTCGGCTGCTGCTGACAATGTCACAACCTCCTACACGTAAGTCAGATCACTGCATTGCACGCTACGGTACATGTACACTCACACTATCATCTTCTTCAGCCTGTCGGAGCACCAGGTCTGACTCCCGTGTTCGTTCTGCCGACGCGTTGCTCCTTAGCTCGGGACAGGCGCGTTTCAGCGCAGAAACGAAGGACGACCAGAAGATCGGTGTGTAGTTGTGACTGCGAAAAGAATCACCCCAGCCCATCAAGTAGCTTATGACCTGCGGACCACTCAACTCCTGTTCCCTGTTAAGAGTCGTGAGGCACCGTGACAGTAGTAGACGATGATTAGTTCTCGCATCTACAGCCTCCTGGGCTTGTTGCTCATGATACGCAAACGCGCGGGCCAGTAACGCGGACCGATTGTGGGTTTTCTCCTGCCTCTTCGTCGTATACTTGCTCATATACCAAGTAGCCGCCCTCGATTCCCGACCGCTCATAGTGAGCTTCATGTCGTTATTACACCTGAACGACACAGTAACAGCCGGATTCCAACTGTTCATGTACTCGAACGCTCGTTTACTACCCCAGTTCCCCTTCTCGTCGATCCAATCCTCGTCCGATAAACGAAAGGGGGCGCGACGTTTGCACACGAGCTTGCCGTTCTTGTTAAACCTTAGGCATGTCGTCCTCTTGCACGTGTGCACTTGTAGAGACCTAACCACAGCTTTCTCCAACGTGTTTCGCTGTACCTCAAAGTCTACGCCGTCAGGATCTGGTGGACGACAAAAACCGACTCCCCGTTGCCTCGGAGTTGCATCCACCTCCTCCTTCGAGCCCAGGCCATCGATATGCGCTCGGATGTTCAACCTAATGAATGCCTTCACTTTTTCCCGAAACGCCTCGTCCTTCAACAGCTGATCCATCTCCTCTGCAGTCGGCGCGTCCTTCAGCCACACAATCATGTGCAAGTGTAGCGTTCCACGTCCCTGCGCCTCTACAACTCCGAAGTAGGCTTCCACGAATCCTAGTACACCCATCGAATTCGTCGTCGCAAACTCGGTCCTCTTTACACCCCATAAGTGCTCCAACAAGACGGTACTCAAGTACTTGAACGCGAGAGCAGCCGCGAAAGGATCTAGGGCGACATTGCGAGCCCTCGCTCGCTCATCTGGACCTAGTGTGTGCTGGAAATTATCCATATCCACGGCCTCTCCGGCAAAGACTTGAACAACCGGTTCATCCAAGTCCGTTTGATTCACAGTCACAAAGAGAGCAGAAGGGCCTTTCATCATTGTCGTTCCCCACATACAAGGCGCGTAGCTGGCTCTTTTGGCATCCGAACCGGTCACCTTCGCACTCGCAGAATATAGATTCTTCTTCAGAATCGCGACTCTGTTGTCGCTTATTGGGATTTTCCGACGTTCCTCATCCTCTGCACGCTGCAAATCGTGTAAAGTCAAGGTCCGAAGTAGACGCGAGTGCCTATCGAAGTCTTTCCTCTTCATCTGCACCCGCGCTGTTCTCATCACTTCACGCCTCTGCTGGATGCCGAATGCGACAAAATAGAACGAGTGGTGCGTCCGAAACCTCTTATCACAATATTCCAAACACCAGCGAACGTGGTCCAGGAAATGAACTTCTTCGTCCCTCGACTGTTCAATACCCCCTATCCCATACGGAAACAATGTCGGGAAACAGGCTGCTAGCGGATTCCGACCATCTCCATTCACTGGCGATCCGTCGAGTGTCTGACCAAATGTCGAAAGAGCTCTCCACCCGTGCCGAACGGCGTACCCACCCTCCCGACCTTCGCCGGCATTTGCTAGAGCCCACATCATCAACTCCGAGGAGCTCAACGTGCTCATATCTGTGTCGTGGACGCCTAAGTGTTGCAATGCGACCACGTCAGGCTCCCGATCTCCACAAAAAAGCGTAAGTCTATGTCTCTGCATTCGAACACCACACTTACCTCGAGTATGGGCCTCTTCACTTCCCTCTACCTCAGACTCCGCTTCCATGCCATAGTCCACTTGCGCTCCGAACTCGTTCTCTCCGTCCTCCACAGCATCCGGCACATATCCCGCCCGTTCCTCGTCCACTACATCGCCATTCCTCTCGTGCAAAACAGTACTCAAGATCTCTAGCGGAACTCCGTCCTCAGGTAAAGCTCGCAAATTGACATCTGCGATGTCCATGTTCAAATACATGGGATTATGATCCTTCAGCCATTGCAAGGCTGCGTGCACGCGAACGCGACGCACACGAAATGTAGACTTCAGCCAGCGTTTAGGCAGTCTCCCAACGCCAACGAACGTTACCGCTATCACCGATGATAGAATACTCAGTGGCCGTGGTAGTAGCTGACCTTCCACCATTTGAACGACCTGCTCATTGTTCAAAGGAAACGTCGTCACATTACCAGCAAGTCCACTTTGCAACAAGTCTGGGTCCCCTACGTGCCCATTACGAGGGAAAAGCTTAAAGACGTAGCATCGAGCGAACTGCAGAGCAATCAGCATTTGCTCCGGCACAGTCAGGCCCTGGAGCTCCTCGGGGACGTCCCCAAGCCACATATTATTTGCCAGAGACAATCGAGGACGCTTTCCAGCGCGCAAAAATCCCTCGCAGTCCCCACAGAGGCTTCCCAATGCACCGCCCGCGCTACTCCTGACGTAGCGCAACTCCAGAAGCATACCGTCAAACAGACGGTGGGACCTATGGGCTTCCCCGGGAACTAATCGCTCCCTTGACGGCAACTCCGATAGCAAGACGTCCCTGCACTCGGACGCGAACCTTTCCCGCGCGCAGACGACGCACACAACTCGCGACACCTGCGCATTTGCGGTCGCCGTCCTTACTGCCCGTATGCAAGCCCGCCACTGGTCATCAGAGGGCAGCTGCAAGTATCGTGCCGGATCCCTATCATATTCCCGGTGACGCTCAACGTGTGCGTTCACAGATCCACGCGCTCGCGTACTCCTTCGCCTCGTCCGTGTACGCTTCTCTGTTGCAAGGCGAGTGAGAAGCGCCCTCGCGGCGTCATCCATCACTGCGATCTCCGCCTCCAATTCACGTCTACGACGTTGAGCGGCCATGGAGAACGTGCCCGGCGCGAAAGCGTCGATGACCTCCTTTGCCGTCAGATTCGACCACCTCGACATCGCTTTCAGCGCGAGCAAAAATCGTATGAAGCGCAAAACGTCGAATCCACTTAGCACAATGTACGTACTCTGTCTTCCTCCTTCATTCGCCTCCTTACCTCGCTAACATATTTGCCTCTTCCGAAGCCATCTCTGAGACCTCTGTCCCACACATCTTCCAGATCGCCATCCGCATCGCAAACTATCGGTAACCTGTTCCAATCTGACCCAAATTTGGACGCCAAACCTACCACAAGTCTGGGTAAATTTCTTTACGATCGAATTGTCCACGAAATACCCACGGCCATCGGTGACTTTCAAATCCTCCATGACAAGCGTGCCTTACCCATTTCTAATTTGTAATTCCCTATCCTTCGAATTGCAAAACAGTCAATTTTCCGGCCTCCCTGAAGACCTATGTAGATTCTAAGATCTACACAGTAACAGTCAATTTTCCGACCTCCCTGAAGACCTATGTAGATTCTAAGATCTACACAGAAACAATTTTCGCCCAGATCTCGTACACGCGCCGCTACCGCCCACAGATCCCTAGCACACACTCATCCCCTCTTGTACCCAGATCTACTCCCTTACACTTCCCGAAGTCCAAACGCCCGGTTCTCGCTCTCGTCATCATCTTTGCGGTGTACTGAGTCCTCAGGACGGCCAACCTCAGATGCTCACGTTCGTCTCGAAAACGACAAGTGCAAATGCCCGCATCCGCCTCGCGCACTCGTTTTTCTCTTAAAAGGCGACCACCTTCTTCTCCAAAACGCAGAGTTCCATTCCCTCCCTACTACCTACACTTCCATCTGACGACTCATCTGACGACTCATCTGACAACAATCTCACCATGTCCTTCTACGAGGATTTTGACCCTGACATGCTTTCTCAGGTCCTCGACGACACTCGCAACGACCCTGACTATCTTGGCAATCCGAACTTCTCCACTGAGGCTCACAGCGCTATCTACCAGTCCGGACCCCGGATCACTTTTGTTCGCACCACCGCCACCGGTGACGAAGCGCATGATCCTTTGGCAGCTGTCGCCATAGTCAAAGTGCAAGACCACAACGCCTGGTACCACCCTGAAGGCACTTGGGGAAGGCCCGGTATGGCTCAGTCGTTCAAAGTCGACGTCGTCAAGTCCCAGATCCGTATGCTCATCGGCCCCGCCGAAGCCAGTGATGGGCCTGCCTTCGAGATCTTGATCGCTGGCAAGGACAACGACCACCTGCTTGCGAACGTCAAGAAGCTTCAGGAACGCGCCTTCGAGGTCTTCAAGAATTCCATGAAGAAAGCGGAGATGCGCTTGCCCTTCAGCAAAGTCGGCGACTACCTCGTAGTGTCTCACAAGATATTTGCGGTATGTAACGTTACTCTTAATGATCATCGCCCCTCCTTACAAATAATGGCAGGAACGCGTCCCAAGCGACGATCAAGAGACCTCAGACGAGACCGACAGCGATTCGGACTCGGAATCCGCCAAACAGTCCACTTCCTTCGCGGTCTCGTTTTCCAAGTCCAAAGAAGGTGCGAGTCCATTTCACGTCCAAAAACTGATACTTACACTTTCATTCAATAGATAAGAAGAACAAGCGCAAGTCTACGGACGAATTCTCCTTCGACGGCTACCCCGCCTGCAAGGCCTGGAAGAACGAAGCCCGTCCATTCAAGCAGACACACAAGATCACGTGTTTGCCAGCCTGCGACGAGACGGGCACGCCCGTCAAGCCATCTGACTACAGGCAAATTTTGCCGGGCGCAATCGTCAAGATTTCTCTCATATTCAACGCGTATGCGATAGGCACACGCGTCTTCGCTCTTACAGCCGAAATACAAGCCCTCCAAGTCCTCCATCGCGGACACCCCCGCGTCAAGTCGGATCACAAACGCAAGTTCCAGGACCTCGTGACCGAGATGAAGGCGGCGAAGAAGACAAAGGTCTAAGTTACCCGACCCCTATTCACATGCAATCCCTTTCCTTCTCTCTTTTCCTGCGAAATCTCTTACGAACGTGAAAAAAAACTTTAAAGCACTTGTTAAACGTAAAAAAAAGACTTGACTGCCACGGACTTTACCTTCAACTTTCTCTATTCCTATACGCTACGTTTAAAAAACATATAAACATATCTAACAGTACTTTTGCCTCTATTGTATATTACTCCTGCTGTATAGCAAATGAAATCTACGTATGTCCCCAACAAATGCCTGATATTGCACTGGGAAAAAAAAATTTGACAAACAACATTGGGATTCGAACGCGTCCTTCCCTCGCATTAAAAATGAGCTAAAAATAGTGCACCTTTGAGATGTGCCGTTCCATCATTATACCTGGAGTTATATACAGTACTTACACATATGTCGAGTACGCTATTACCAAACATATTGTCACATGTCAATAAATTTTCCCACCCAAGTCGCGCCTTCGTCCTCGCAAACCCTAGCCCACACTCGCCCTCGGCCACGTCCACGCACGTGCCCCAACAGAACTCGAGTCCAAATCACAAGGGTCCCAAGTAAAGCCAGGGAGCTTGCCACCACGGTGGCCCATATTGCAATTGAGGAGTAAAAGTCAAAAATCCTAGACAGCGGCGGGTGTCTTTCGCCGATCGAGGGCGTAGAATCCCGCGCAATCGACTCGCCTGGATTACTGTAGACAGCAGTTATTGAGACTGCGCAGCACCGGGATGATACTGCAGCAGCAGCCTTAAGTCGGGATCCGGGGCTATGAGTAAATTTGATGATGCTGAGCATCCGTATGTCGTGCGGCGGTGTAGAGGAGGGTTTGCAGTCAATGCACCTGTGGAATTGCCTTCTGAGACAAACTAGCACATAGGAGTCTAGGGATTTTCATTGCATTTTGTGCACAGGCTCGAGGCAGTGGCAAGAAGACTTTAAGCTTCTTCGGCGAATTGCATTCGTACAAGCCGCCTTCGTGTTCGCCGAATCCGACGGTCTTTACAGGCGAGCGGCGGCCCCGGTACTTATTGTATAGGCATAATGCTGCTAAACTGGGTGTTTAGACGTTTTAATGTTTACCGGAGTCGGGTAGCAAGGGGCGGGGTAAACACGTACATGATGGTGGTCGGTAAACCGTCCGCATAATAATTGTAGTAAGTGTATCTACGGACTCCGCAGTCTCCTGTGGCCTTCAATCCCTGCCCACTCGGCGAGACTGAGCGCACCACTGACCCCCTGGGCTAGGTCTCGGAATTGGCAGCTGTTGTACGTTGACAGAGAGCTCGACATTGCCTTGGCCAGTCCCCGACTCCCCGAGCGGTAGGCTGTGCGGTTCCGCATCAAGTCGGGGCCCGAGACATATAGCACCACCCACTGACTGCGTGGCGGCCAAGCCAGGCTGAGCGTGTATCGGTGAGACGGGTGGGACGGCGAGACCGCAGGGCGAATGAGACGCGCACGAGCAAGGTTTGTGAAATTGTGGCGGCCGGGTTCGGATGTTATATTCTCTTTCTTGTGTTGTTCTTCTTGGTTGTTTTTATTGTATTGTTTTCTCGCCATGATAGATGCTATCTTGCGCTTAGCAGCTTGACGACCCGCAATAATAATAAAAGAGATCTTGGAGGGTGAATGGAGGCCGCTGACCAAATTAAGTGTTTAAAAATTTGCTTGGGTCCTAATATAGTCCGGCTTTCCGCTACCGGTGTCTAACAAATTGTTGCATCGTCCCCTTTTCCCATTTATCTATGTCCGGCTTGTGCACGCTTGGCCCTTGGGGTTGGAGCACGCGATTCCGCTGCATATCTAATTTCTGAGTAAAAGTGGGCCCATAAGGTGCGTCTGGGGCACAAGGTCGTGGGGGTTGAGATGTAAAGCCAGGCATCCTGCGCATGGCCTTGCAGACGTGCGTAACGTTGTGTGGCGAGTCGTTGTGTACTCATTTATGCTGGATGGTGGCTCGCTTCCTCAGATTATAAGTCGGCTACCTTTAACAAGCCTGTGACTATATGTATTACTATCTGCAGCAATACAACTTCTATATACAGATAGACCACGTCACATCCCGAAATAGAAAGTGCATAGCCCCCAAATAGAGCGCTTGGCGGTGCCTCATGGCATGACCAGTTTGAGAGAGGCTGTTCTGCTCGTCAAGTTGGTTCGTTCTTCTTATACCCTGCAGACGTGGGCGTTCACCATCTCCTCCCCCTACGGACGCAGAACGTCGTCCTCGCACTTTCCTCCCTTCCACCGCGTGTTTTGTACTTGTTGTTCGGCCAGCTCAACGGACACGCGTAAGACATCTGGTGGAAGGCTTGCTCAACATCCTCAGGCTCTCTCAGTCGCCACTCTCACTGTTGGCCGCCATTCCTAGGACGCCAGACATCTTCTCTCTCACAGTTAGCGCTCCTTTCATCGAGAACGCGTAAAGAGGTTCTGTTCTGTCTCGGTTAAGGTGGTGATATTGTTACATCCATCTGGCCCTGTGATTCATACAGAAATCGAACTTGGTCCTATAGTTGGCACTTCCAAGCATTTTTGTTCGCAAACAGAACCACCATACAGGAGGCGCCGTGAGGTCAAACCTTCAACTATAGTTCATTAATTTTATACATTCGTGAGTAGTCCCACCATCTTCTCCCCGCCCTCAAGGTGTCACACAGCTAACCCCTCCTCATATCTCGCCTTCGTTCATTTCGACGGATAGAAATATGTCGACAAACAACAACGACGCCTCGAGTCAGAGTCAGCCACCGGCACCGCCCTCCGCCACCCCAATGTCAGCCGGTGCAATCCCAACCATCGATGTTCAAGGCGCCGATGACGAAAGCTATGATGATGAGCTGCGACCGAATAGCCCGCCCAGTTTCAGTGTGCATGTGGAGGATGAAAGCTCGCACACGCCGGGCGTAAGCATTAGAAGAGGGGACGGCTTTGTCTCCGGTGGGGATGTGCATGTCGATGAATATACATCGCCTGAGGGCAGTTCGAGTCCATCAAGACCCAGCCCGCTCAATACTCTCAGAGCACCGAATTCGCTTGATGTCCCATCATCTACTGGGCGGCGCTCTCGCTCCCCTTCCCCATCATCTGGGCAAGACGACTCTGATATCTCCATCCCGCCCTCGCCGACCCTCTCAAACAGGTCGAGCGTGAACAATTTTCAAACTTCTATGGCACTGCGCGAAAACAACCCAGACGCGAACTCAGGCATAGGTTCTCTCTCTCTGCTTGACCAGAACAACCTGTCCCCGCTGCATGCGCACTTTGCGACTGGCACAGGCGCGGAGCGCGGCCACATGCGGAAGCTCAGCGCGGCGACGTTCGCCTCCACAGACGGGGAAGCGACCGTCGCAGGGGATCACGACCCTTCGCTCGGTTCGCCGACTTCCGCCACCTCTTTCAAAGACTCAAACCTCTTAGGGGCAGACCTCAACAACCACGGGTACGATTTCAATCCTAACCGCTCGCGCAGTCCCAGTGACGCACCTTCAAGGCGCACTAGCATCACGATCGCGGCGCCCCCCTCGCCACGGCAGGGCTCGAGCTCGTTCAACTCCCCCGACTCACCTACGGCGCTGAAGAAGGGCACGTTGTCTGTCCCGGCGAATTCTATGACGGACACGTCGACTCTGCGGTCAAGAACTGCAGGCGGGGATGGCCAGGAGAAAGGGGAGAAGACGGCCGGAGAGGGAGATGAAAACCCTGCTGGCAGTCGCGTGGCTCTGGACCCAAGTGCAGATCCTGCGGCCTCGGACCCGCGTCCGTTCGCGAAACAATACGGTCCCTATGCGCTCGCGAGCCTCGTCGACCCGAAGAACCTCGATGCCCTCCGCGAAATGGGCGGCGTCGACGGTCTTCTGCGCGGGCTGGGCTCGAACAGACGCACGGGGCTGAACATCGTTGCTGAGAGTCACCACATGGAGAAGGAGAGCCATCCTGGTAGGAAAGGCGGTGGCGGGGACGTCGAGAAGGGCGCGGGTGACGGGGCCGGTCAGCGGCACGAGCGGAATCCGGGCGACCTTGAAGCCGGGACCGAGCTGGATGAGAAAGTCAACGAGGATGTGTTCGCTGCGACGGCTGCGGACCGACAGCGCGTGTACGGACACAACATCCTCCCCATCCGCCAGAGCAAGAGTCTCCTGCTCCTCATGTGGCTTGCGCTCAAGGACAAAGTCTTGGTGAGTTCTGCTTTTCTTCCTCTCGTTATTCTTGGGGATTTCCTGTCGGTTCGTTGTGATCCGCCTGCATTGATATGTGCATATGGGGCGCTATTGTCCGCCCTTTTCGGACCTCTCGCCGCCGACCTATGCTAGGTAGTAGCCTGACAAGGCTTCGTTCCTTTTTTTTTTGTCGTGGTAAGTATGAGGATCGAAAAGGGCGGGGCTATGCTCGGTGGGAAAAACGGGAATTGCTGGCTTTGGCCATGCACCGCCTTGGGCGTCTAGGACTTGGTCATTTCGATATCACAGTGGGGAAGAAGGGCATTCGGACGTGCCTTATGGATATGGAACTTCCTCCCTATCGCCTGCTCGGCTACCTCACATTCTCCGGACGCTCGTCTCGTATACATCCGTATATCTCCTGTCTGCCCTTCTAATCCCCTGAGAGGCGTGTCCGCCCTCGTGTCCATGCTGTCACATTGTCCCCTACGTCCCGTCCATCATTGTTCTACCAATAGATCCATCTACCGATTTTGGGCATGAATACTGATTCTCTTATGACCCCTTTTTGCTGGTATAGGTGTTGTTGACGATTGCGGCTGTCGTGTCTCTGGCACTTGGGCTGTTCCAGGATTTTGGCACGAAGCGCCCGACGTTCTCGTGCGGCAATGGACAGACGTGCACACAAGCTCCCGTGGATTGGGTGGAAGGTCAGTTCCGCTTTCTGTCCAAAACACTAGTTTTGCAATCAATTTTTTTTTGGAAATCATATCTCTGACGTTCGGTATTGTTATTTCTTGGTTTTGACAGGCGTGGCGATTATGGTGGCGGTCATCATTGTGGTTGTCGTCGGCTCCATGAACGACTGGCAGAAGGAACGGCAGTTCAAGAAACTGAATGAAAAGAAAGAGGACCGGACTGTCAAGGTTATCCGCTCTGGTGCTGAGAAAGTTGTCAATATCAAAGTCAGTTTCAACTGTTTTTTTCTTGCATTCCCGTATTCCCGTGATTTGATCTCACATTATTACTACGAATTTTTTAGGACGTCGTTGTCGGTGACATAGCGCTTCTGGAGCCGGGTGAGGTCGTGCCGTGCGATGGGGTGTTCCTGACCGGACATAATGTGAAATGTGACGAGTCCGGGATCACGGGTGAGAGCGATGCGATCAAGAAGATGAGCTACGAGGAGTGCATCCGCGGAGAGGAGAACGGGAACCTGCCCGGCCATACCGACTGCTTCATCATCTCTGGCAGCAAGGTCCTCGAAGGTGTTGGAAGCTATGTCGTCATCGCTGTTGGTACGAAATCCTTTAATGGAAGGATCATGATGGGTACGTGATCTATGGTATATTTCTGTGAGATTTATGGTATCTGAAGCTGATGATCGCGTGGCAGCTCTTCGGACTGAGAACGATAACACCCCTCTGCAGATCAAGTTGAACAACCTTGCCGAGCTCATTGCGAAGCTTGGAAGTTTGGCCGGCTTGTTGCTTTTCGTGGCGCTGCTTATCCGCTTTTTCGTCCAACTTGGGACTGGAAACCCGGTGCGCAGTGCAAACGAGAAAGGACTCGCGTTTGTGCAGATTCTGATTATCGCGGTCACCCTTATTGTTGTTGCTGTCCCTGAAGGTGCGTTTTCTGTACTCTGACCTTACCTTGATATTTTTTAAATCTGAATTGAATTTCTTTTTTGGGTGGTGAATGTAGGTTTACCGCTTGCGGTTACTTTGGCGCTTGCTTTTGCGACGAAGCGGATGACGAAGGAAAATCTCCTTGTTCGTGTTCTGGGCTCTTGTGAGACGATGGCAAACGCGTCGGTCATCTGCACCGATAAGACCGGCACTCTCACCCAGAATTCCATGACTGTTGTAGCGGGCTCTGTCGGCATCAATGCGAAGTTCGTGCAACGCCTCGAGGATAATCAGGAGCGGACGAACGCGGGTGAACAGGTTGGCGTCAAAGAGGACGGCGAGCCTGCGACGCGGAAGCACCCGGAGGATTTCTCGATTGATCAAAGCAAGTTGAACAGTATCCTGAGCCCGGCACTGCGCAAGCTGTTCAACGAGGCGATCGCGGTGAACTCGACGGCGTTTGAGGACGAGAACGCGGAGACGGGGAAGATTGAGTTCGTGGGCAACAAGACGGAGACGGCGCTGCTGAAGTTCGCGAAGGAGCTGGGATGGGAGGATTATCATAAGACAAGGGACGCGGCGGAGGTTGTGCAGATGATCCCGTTTTCGTCTGAGCGCAAGGCTATGGGTGTCGTCGTCAAATTGGGCGAGGGCCGGTGGAGGCTGTACATCAAGGGCGCGAGTGAGATCTTGACGAAGTTGTGCGCCCGGCATGTTGTTGTCTCTCGGCCTGATGAAGAGGTGAAGGGCAGTGAGGATGATGCGGTTGAGACGAAGGAGATCGACGCGCTTTCGAAAGATAACATCTCGCGCACGATTATCTTCTATGCGAACCAGACGCTCCGCACTATCGCCCTCTGCTATAGGGACTTCGACTCGTGGCCTCCTTCCTCGACAGAGAACAGCGAAGAGGATGATGTAAGACAGTCAATCAACACCTCGCTAGTCTGGTTTCTAATCTCGTTTCTGACTTAGGTGCCCTATGACGAGCTTGCGCGTGACCTAACGCTGATTGGAATCACTGGTATTGAAGACCCCCTCCGCGAAGGTGTGCGTGAAGCTGTGGCGAGCTGTCTCAAGGCTGGAGTGACTGTCAAGATGTGCACGGGTGACAATGTCCTCACGGCGCGTTCTATTGCGCTTCAGTGTGGTATCTTCACGCCGGGCGGTATTATCATGGAGGGACCCGTCTTCCGTCAGCTCGAGGACCGCGATATGAATGAGGTGGTTCCACGCTTACAGGTTCTGGCCCGCTCCTCGCCGGAGGACAAGCGGCTACTAGTCGAGAAGCTCAAGGATCTTGGGGAGATTGTGGGTGTGACAGGCGACGGCACGAACGATGGACCGGCTTTGAAGACGGCGCACGTCGGATTCTCGATGGGCATTGCGGGAACGGAGGTGGCGAAGGAGGCGTCGGACATCATCCTGATGGACGACAACTTCTCGTCGATCGTGAAGGCGATCATGTGGGGCCGGTGCGTGAACGACGCGGTGCGCAAGTTCTTGCAGTTCCAGATCTCGGTCAATATCACGGCGGTGATCATCACGTTCGTCACGGCCGTCGCTTCGGCGGAGGAGGAGTCGGCGCTGTCGGCGGTGCAGCTGCTCTGGATCAACATCATCATGGACACGTTTGCGGCTCTGGCGCTGGCGACGGACATTGCGACGCCGTCGTTGCTGGACCGGAAGCCGGACAGGAAGACGGCGCCGCTGTTCAATGTGGATATGTACAAACAGATCTTCGGACAGGCGATATACCAAACGATCGTTATTCTCGTCTTCCATTTCGCGGGCAACAAGATTTTCAACTACCATTCCGTCCCGGGCAACGAATCGGTACAGATCAACAACACGAACAAGATTAATACCCTCGTCTTTAATGCCTTCGTGTTCATGCAAATTTTCAACTCGTTCAATGCCCGCCGGATCGACAATAAACTCAATATATTTGAGGGCATCTTAAACAATTATTACTTTATGGTAATCACTCTAATAGGTATGTGGTCCTGGCGCATCTCGTATTCTTTCCAGTACTCACTTTTCGGTTAGAAATCGGTGCACAGGTACTGATTGTGTTCGTGGGCGGAAATGCATTTCAAGTAACCAAAATCAATGGTCGTGACTGGGGAATCTCGCTAGCGCTCGGTTTCATGTCTATTCCTATTGGTTTCTTCCTGCGCCTCATCCCCAACCCGCCCGTCGCGCGTCTGCTCAAGGCACTACGCATAATGAAGGACCAGCCTGTGCTGCCCATGGACCGGCCAGACGCTGAAGAATGGAATCCAGCCATCAGCCAGATCAGGGACAACTTGAACACGTTTGCTAATGTCCGTGGGGGCCGAATGCGTGCGTCTTCGTTCGTTGGTAAGAGCAGGTCGGCTCGGTTAGAGGAGGCAGGTGTGAAATTGTGAGTTGTTGCTTAATACCATTTTCTGGTTCAGTCTGATTAACAACGTAACCTTTTTTTTTTCAAAGCCCGAGTATCATGACTATGGTGCCGACTATTGTTGCAAGCTCTATTGGTGCTGGATGGGCTCCTCAACACCAACATGGTTCATTGTCTGACCCAGCGTCCACGGACCCCTCTCGCTCCTCTGCCGCCCTTTGGGAAGGCAAACTGCAGCTCCATCCTGGTACGCCAAAGGACGATATTGCGTTCAAAAAGTGGGGTGCGGCTGCCGCTCTGTCGACGGATGGCACTAAGTAGAGACACGTTCTGCTGCTTTTCCGCCCGTGGTTGTACATATACAATTATATTTTTTTGCATTCCATTATACCTTACAACCACCGTGGGCCATCTTGGCTATCAGCTGCCTTTGATCGCTGGCCTTGCCAAGAAATACATAGGGTTGGCCGAGGCGGGGGAGGCGTACTCCCGGTGGAGGTGATTCACACCACGTTTATTACCATTTGATCTGCCACTGGGTTGGTGCTATGTTTTTGTGGGGGGAGTGCGATGGCGGAATGAAATATTATCTATGTTTCTCACTTTTTCTCACTCTCCCTTCTCCCTCCTTTTCGTTCAGACTCCTCTCTTTGCATTCATATCGTAGACTTCTTTTCGCTTTCAAGCTCTGCTATGCTTCGTCTCTGCTTTTTCTCTCTTACGCGCATCCATGTATTATAACGCACGTACTCATGATTTTATTATGACGCTCTTAATGTTTAGCTTTCACATGAAAATACGCATTGCCCTTCAAGTTTTATGGTAGCCTATTTTGTGCTCCGAAGAAAGCCTCTACGACAAGGAAAGCATTTGTGCTGTCTTCTTTCCCTTACTCCCACTGGGAGTAAAGGGCACTGTATCCCCTAAATTGCCGTGGGATACCTGCATATTTGCACCTCCCCTAAACTGCCGGCACGGGATACCTGTTCATTTTCACCACATTTTCATTATCGGGTTTGCTTTCCAATATAACCCAAGCAATTCTCTCTACACTTTGTTTCTGTTATTTACTGACATCCTTTATGAGATGGACTATTAAAGTGGAGAGCCAAATGCAGGGAATGAGGGAGTAAGGGATCTGCCGGCGAAGCTCGGCCTGTTATCTAGTCTCTTGTTGGCGAGCACCGTATATCACCTTCGGTGCTCTGTTCATCTTGATTTGCAGTTACTTAGACCGCAACTGCTAGTGATGGGGGGGAATCTAGACTGTTGATTAATACCGGGTCCTTTTCATCTTTGCCAGGTCCTTACTATGGTAGTCAAGCATAGTAGTACTGTCACAAGCCGGCTTAGCCATACTAGCGCACTGTTTTTTCCCGTTCATGATTCATGTGATGGTCATGTTGCGGAGAATGCATTTATTTCACTGCTTAATCTGGATATCCTTGAGCTTTTCCTGGACATGAAGCCGTTCTATAGGAGACAGGGGACTTCATAGTTTGTACAGGGTTTGCTCCTTGCAACAGAAAGCTTCTATCTACTGTTCATTTGAATGCCTCCGAGTCGTTACCAGTGGCCAATGACGTCATTTTCTAAATCTGGGTAGTAGATGGTAAATTTACTACTAGTAGTAAATTTGGTTGATAGGAAATATAGTTGCCATTATTATATCATCAACTTGAAGTTATACTCGGCCGTGACAGCCGGTGAGCCCCGGCGACTCAGAACAAGCTTTCCATCGAGCAATTCGTCAAAGTGCTGAAGAAGTCCCCATGGGCGCAGACCTCCCCGCGACGAAGCTGCAGTCCGCAGACGACCTTTGCTCCATGATGCGCGGGCCTGTTGACAGCTCAGGATCATGTCAGACTAGGAAAGCAGCGGAATATTAACCTCTTTGTACACATTGCCCTGGGAAGACGACTCTGACAGAGCGCATCCTTTTCTACACCGGACGTATTCGAGAGATTCATGAGGTCTGTTTACGAATCTAATATGCACTTTGTAACTTATGCTATTGTTATGTAGGTCAGAGGTAAAGATGCTGTCGGGCGAAAATGGACCAATATGGAGCTTGAACGCGAGGGACAACATTGTACATACCGCAGGTGCATATCAGTCAATTCCGAGAAGATTTCTGTAATAAATGGTTTATATCCTAGGTCTCGCCGATTTTACTGTCGAGGTGGAACGCGCTCTTTGGGGTTTGGATGGTGCTATCTTGCTCCTGTGTGCAGTTGCTGGAGCCCAGGTACGTGATTCTCTTCGTTCTCCGGTAAGACGACTGAACTGTGGTACAGAGTCATACAACCACGGTCGATAAGCAAATGCGTCGGTATATCGTTCCTCGGATACCTTCCGTGAACAAGATGGACAGGTAAGCATATTGAAGCTTACGTTCCTGCAAACTCATAATTGCATTCTTTGACCCGGCGCAAATCCTTGGCCGGTGTGTTATATACCAAATCCGTACGAAACTCCGCACTCCCGCTGCTGCAGTCCAACTTTCCATTGGCGCCGAGGACGCATTCTGTGGCTCGTGCCCTTAACCGATTCCAGCGCGAAGACCCGACATTCAAGGTCCACATCGATGCTGAGAGCAAGGAGGTCAGTTCAAGCGTCCCTCTGAATCTTCCTTTGCCGTTGCTGATAGAGAAACTTACACTATCACCTTTGGTACGGGAGAGCTACATCTCGAAGTGTACGTCGAACGTAGTCCACTGTACATCTGGCAAGCGGCAATCCGTGTGCGCGGACTATTCGAGTTCGCGATGGGTTTGTGCGACTGGCTTGCGCCGTACCACGACCAAGCGTGTCTGCCACTGCCGGTAACTGTAGCTACCGCGTCGCGTTGCTAAGATGAGTGTTGCAGCGCGTGTTGCTGAAGAAGTAGAAGGCACCAATGTGGGCTATGAGGCTGGATATTCGATTTTGAGGATCTTGCAAGTGACAAGACCGTGGTTAAATACATGAACGGACTGTGTACTTCTTTGTGAGTCCTTGACGGATCCGGATCCGGATCTCGCGAGTTTCTCGGCCATAATTATTGACGGAGCTCATGAACAAACATTCAGTACGGACATCCTGTTTGCTTCAATCAAAGCATTTCATTCGTGGCGGGGACAAGCTGGCTCTCACAGCGCTATATAATTAATCCTGGTGTTGTAAAGCAGTAGTAGTAGATGAAACAAGCAGCAATTACTACCAAAAATGTCAAAATTCCTGTCTTTGGTTCAAACAAAGCCCATGGGGTTCCTGTCCCTAAACCTCCTGTCGCCGGAAATTCTAGAATGTCAATGGGGAGTGTGGGGAGATCAAAGTCTAAGGGAGGATGCGGAGTCCCAGAGAGATGCCCACTGTACACGAGCACCTCGTACTCATCCGATACGTGTTGTTCCCAACCGCGCACGACTTCCGCTGGGAAATTCAATGTGGATTAGTGGTTTTCTCCCAGGAATGTAATTAGACTACAACTTACCGAGAGATCCCTCCGACACTTTGCCAGGGACGGTCAGACGATATTCATCTATGAAAATAGGTGCTCGTGCAATATAGAACGTGCTGAGGTCATAACCGTCATTAACAATTTTGAATCCAGCCCTGATCGGCCAATCCAATATCATTGTTTCACATTATTAATGAAAATTCTGACTACCTACTGGACCGGTTCGAAGCCAGTTGCAAAAATGTTGAGTGGGTTGAAAGGACCGGATTGCTTGATCCATTTAAAGTGGCTTTCATCGCCTGTCGCAACTTGATATTCCTTGAACTAGACAAGAAGAACTAGTCACTTCCGCATTGCAGAAGTTCACTGTGGAAACTTACTTCAGTCTCTTTACCATTTGGACCTGCAAGCATACGATCGACCCTCGGTGCACCGGGTTTACCGAGATCTATGTATTTTCCCGGATCTGATAGAAAGTATGGATAAATGGGCTGATTGAAGAGATACGCAAGAGAGTTACATACAAACATTGCCATGGTCTTTGGCACGGGCGATGAACATAGGAACACCGTATTCGTCCCCGCCTGCAAGTTTGTTTTCAATCTGAGGGTCACCTTTCCGCGTGCTGACCTAGGGAAACATCGTTCTATAGAATAGTACGCCCCGATTCGGTCAATAAATGGACGACAACACACCCATTTGATATACTCGGCCATCTTGTGGGGCAAAGTTTGGCTGAGAGTCACTACTGGTTCAAGTTGTAAAGACGGAAGAACAATAGATACCCCTTTTATACGCCCAGATGGAGGTCCTTTGCTTGCGACTATGGCTCACACGCGTTGGAAGCATTGGATAGTTTTAACTCCATTTCGATGCTATGATTGACTTGATTCGGAAGCTCGACTTGGATCGGCTTGTTCAATGCAAATCAGGGAGGAGGATCAAGGCAAGGTTACCTGAGAAAGACTTAAATAAGTAGCTGCGTGACCGTACTACTAGTAGTAACAACTCGATTTGAACGTCACGCGTCAAGTCGCGTCGCGCCGCGCGTTCTTCATCATCGCCCACGACTCGGACGAACGACCGACTTCAAGCCTCAAGATAGTGACGACACAACAAAGACCTCAAGATTATTGCAACCCACCCACTCTTATCTATTCTGGCTTTTGTTAAAGATCTCAAATGGCCTTCCCGTGTCAGCCCCATCCGACAGACGCCCGTCGTCTAGTGGCTGTTCTGAAGACTTCAAGCTGGTCGTTGTTTCTGCAGCCATTCCAGACTCGTTCGTGCGCTCCCGCACGTTGCCGTCTGTTGTTGACAATTGAGAAGGAAAGGCCTTCTCCAGTGGAAAATAAAGCTGACAGTTCTTTGTGGGAGCAGCTGTCCTAGAGCGACTGTATATACTAATAGGGTTGAAGAAATCTGGATGTCTGCGTATAGTCTGTAACTTGTCTTTCTTCCCTGTGAGTTGTTGCATCTGAGCTTTACACTCCCTCCCAGACTATTAATTTCATTGATAGGGACTTTCTACCGCCAGTATGCTTCTGAATCATTCATTTGGGTGCTTGTCATACCATCTTGATATAGATCTGTTGTTTGGTCACGGTACCTAAAGGCCAGACAAATGCCGTTCGTAAACGTTACTAGGCCATGTCCTTGACTGATCGTAATCGATCGCGATGCATCAAAGATATGTGAGTCTCCTTTATCCGAAGTCGACTTCGTTGATTGTATCTGTATCACTGAACCTCACAGCTTGATATAGTGGTGATATGTGGATTAAGAAGCCTGTGCTCCGCCTTAATCAGTGCTTCGAGATGCCTCCCTCCTCGGAAAGAATGTCCACAGTCCCTTCAAGTTCGTCGAATATCCTATCGAACCTAAAGCTTAGTGCTTCCCCCTTCGGAAGCTACTCATAATAGATCACAATGTGATTCAGTCTCTTGAAGTTAGTACACCTGCTTTGTTATTGCACTTGTTCGTGTCCTGACTGATGCGTATCATCTAGGACGCAGTAATTTTGGTGCATTGCTTTTCTTGGATCACCGTTGCCGACCAGTTCCAAGTATACCTATCGGGTGCAGCATACACATCTGACAATCAAGATGGAATCACGCGCACAGTAAATGCTGATTTTGCGCGCTTGCAGAGCTCGGCTATCATGCGGATCTCTTACTTGATGAGTGTTCATTGTGCAAGTCCCTCAGGCTAACCCTTCTGATTGATCGCGAGGACACTAACTATATAATTTGTTTGCATATCTTGTGGCTTTTGGTATCAGGCTTTGGGGGATAGTAAAACAATCCGGACTATTAGCGAGCATATTTGCGTAGTCTGGACTCTGCACCGCTCCCCATCTATCCCGCTCACCGCTCCCTTGACTGCGCGGCCCGTTTTCATGTTGGAACATCCCTGCGTGTTAGGAGACTAAGCCTTGATCTTGGACCCTTGCTTCAAACTTCACTGCCTTACAATCTCAGGGTGCGGATGCTTCTTACCCGCATCGGACTTTTGGAATTTGTTCCCGGGGTCGGTCAGCTATATATGACCTACTGCGCAGTTAGCCATGAATGATACTGAGCAACCCTACCCCCAATCGTGCTTTTCAGGGGAAATGAAACTACCCAGACCTCAGATTAGCCATGCGGAATAGTTAGACTGCGATCTCACGAGCTCACCCTTTTGTTGGGGCTCACTGCAGGGCGAGTCTTGCTGTCTTATCTGATTCAAGTAGTCTGGCGGTAGCTGCGAATCTCAACGTGCTGCGGGAGCATAGCCCGAACCACCTTTCTTCTGGGCAAATGGCTCTCAACCGCCACTCAGCAGCAACGATACAGAAAGATAAGAACGTGTCGGACGTGTGGTCCCAAACAGGCTCAGAGCTGTCTTCAGTATGTTCAGTGGTCAATTGAACTCTAACCTACGATTTACTAGGACAGAGTAAGCAAAACCCTCAAACATACTATCAGTGCGTATAGTAATGTGTCGGCACAGATCTTTAAGTTGCGGCGCTTTCTTTATCAAACTCTGTCATGGGTCCTAAAGCTCACATGTCCTCACTACCCTAAACTCTCATTCCTTGCCTTTATGCTACACGGGGATCTCGTCTTTGGCACCATTAATAAATATACAATGTCCACTACCAGTTTAGTGGGTTCACTGCATACCGGTGGAGGTTTCTCTGTGTAAACTGTTTGGTATATAGCGTACTCGAGTTGTAGCAAACTGTATTGTTAGGTTTGATAGGAGGTTTTTTGCTGAACACACCAACTCCGATGGGGAATGGAGATCGGGACAGCCTCCCTGAAAGCAGAAGCTTCAAAGCCTTCCGTGAAGATGCCGCTGCTCTCTTCAGCTCCTGATAGAAGACACTATTCGATATCAGCATCCGTAATTTGCCCTTCTCATGCTGGAACTTGAACGGAACACCGTACAGCCACTCTTGTGTTAATTTTTTCGAGCAAGTGTAACTGGAGAGTGTGCTCCTATACCAATATTAGTTAACTCGTAGTGTTCGAACAGAAGACATCTTGTGACAAGTGTATATCACATATTGACGCAAAGCACGGTTCTATCAGCATTTTTCTTCCTTTTTGATGTCAATATCGGGTTTTGTGTAGTGATGAAAAGGCTGCAATTGTCGGCCCTCGCTAACCATTTCGTCAAAAAAGTATATTCAGACCCTGCCACTTTGATGTACTGTATAAGGAACTATAACTTCCCCGTAACTGCATAATAGTAGCTTACTGTAAAGCCAGATACCCATCTTCAAACTAATGATTATATTTCGTGTATATCCTGGTACGCGTTCCTGGCCTTGCTCACACTGCAACACTCAAGTGATGAGGCAAACTTGAAACTAGATGCCAACGTAATGGATATACTTGAATCATATTTATGTACAACGTGCAGTGTTTGTCGACATCTGTTCATAGCGTTTAGCCACACGACGACCCAACATGAAACTTTTTCCATGACTTACAATATTTTTGACGAAGGAGAAAAAAGGAATTTGAAGGTTTATTCCACTAATCCGAGTCTCTGACGCCATTAGACGTCTTCCATCGTCACGGTATCATCTTGACTATTACAGCTTTGACCTCGCCAAACTAGCGGAGTTTGCCACAGGGCCCTCCTGAGGGCACTGTCCCAGGTAATGGAGGGCCGCAGCTTTGACTTCTGCGGCCCATTCGCGAACTAGATCGTCGGAGTAGGCGTTCGAGTCCCAGTACAGGAAGAAGCATAGTCGTTGTTTGCTGGTTGACGCGCCAAGGTACAGCTCGGTAGGCCGGCACCGGAGGTAAGTGATCACGTCTATGACCTCCAACGTCGTCTGAAGGTTCTGCGTATCGAAGTCAGCTACAGCAACACAAACTTTGCATGAGGGACTCATCATACCTCGCCGGACTTGTCCTTTAGTACTGGGTACGAATAGGGCATCAACGGGTCTCTCTGCGATATTGTTATTAGAAACTGTGCGAGAGAACTGCAAAAAGGATGCGCTCACATTCCCCAGACTAGCGCCACCGTTTGAGAAGACAAAAGGTACGTCGCCGGCAACGTTTGTTCCATTCGTGCCGATTGACGTAACAGAATTGTCCTTCTGAGCAGCCCTCCATTTCACTCCGAAATTGCGCGACCGCACAAGTCTTCCGGGATTCTTACATGCATTGATATCGACGAAGAGAGGGTGCTTCAAAAGTGTGGCTGCTTGCTGACGAACCATTCGACTACGGAAAAGGAAGCGCTCTCTTGAAAGAAGCGATTCATAGGGAGGGTAGTTGCCGCGCCAACTGTCCAGGGGTAACGAGCTTCGAGGTAAGGACGGGAGGGTGAAGTCATAGAAGTTGATTGCAAGGACAACCTCGCTGGCACCGCCTTTGTTCTTGTACCAGTCTTCATCCAAGTACGGCCGGAAGTTCAGAGGACCAGAGAAGTGCATTGGTTGTTGAAGTCTAAAGGTCCATTCCGAATCGCCGATTTCGCCCTTCTGAAACCGTAAGCGATGCAGAACTCGAGAATGTGCGATCTGGGAGAGCACAGGAAATGCGTTTCCGAAAGTGATACCAAGTTTCCGACATGTAGCCAGTATTCCCAAGGATGTTGACTCTGGAAGTTCTATGCGGTCCGTACGGGAGACTGCAAGGAGGCTTGACCCAGTGCTCGAGGCCTTTCGGGGAAGCGTGTGGCCGCCCTGGAGATATTCATATATTCAGTTTTCGGTTGTTTCTGAGTCTGTCAAGAAAACGCACCTGCAGTTTGGCATTGCGTATATTGTAAATAACGCGACCGATGGCTTGACGCCATCTCCTCCGAGGCGCACTCATAGACGCGGACGGATACAGATTTTCCAAGGCGGGTACCACCTGCAGGCGCTCCCATAGAGCAGGGACTGGATCGACCGAGGGTAAAGAAAGTTCTTGACATAGATGGCGCATCAGTGTCGCTCCCGCCATCCCATCCGTAATGACATGCGCGACAACGAGTAGGAGGTGAAACTGACGAGGGGCATCCTTCCGGCGTATGACCCATAGCTCTGCGATTTTATCGTTGGTCAACGTAGTTGGTCCATTCATCAGGTGCTCGACGACCGCCTGCACTTCATCCGATGACCCCGCTGATTCGAAACGCAGCTCTCCGTGTCGTGCAGACTGTAGGTTCTCTTCCCGAACTATGAAGTCGACGCCTACCTCATCGGGGTGCTCGTCAAGCTGCGCTCCGATGAGGGGAAAGGTTTGCTTCAAGCGAGCCCAAGCTCTTTCGACCGCCTTTTCTGACAACGTTTCTTCGCTCCCGGCTGTCACCTCCACATGGATGTCCTGTATCGTTGTTGCGGTCCCGTTGAAGACATGGTCCCAGTAGAATGCAAGCTCTGTAAGACCCAAAGGTCTCCTGTAGGCATTCTGAGCAATACCTGTCGGGTCAACGAGCTGTACCCATGGTGAGCTTGGCTTCATCACGGTGGTGGTCCAATTCGATGGGTATCCTCTGAAACCATTTGTTCTTCGTTGGTGACTGAGTCATTGAGACGGATAATCTAATGCCGTATGGTTTCTCTTGCGCAATCGAACATTCAATGGAGGTAGGAGGTCGGCCGTTCCAGGTCCGAGCAAAAATTGTCCACTGGCATGCCGCATCATGCCAAGCGGTGGCAAGTTCAGCTGAGTCACCGCGTCACAAACGAAAAAAACTTCGAATAACTCCAATTAATTTGTGAGAAAACAGAAAACATCATGGACCATAGATGCCAGTATTTACAAGTATAAGACATGTGTTGCTATTAAGAAAACGATTGCATCAAAAATAATCATTAACCGGTAATCAAATCAGAGTGCTCTCCCCTTTCCCTTATCTATCCGGGGTCGAGGATTGTCATCCGTTATCGAGTCGTCGATGGCTGTGTCTCCAGGGTCAGGCACTGACGGCGGCGACGGATTTGTGGTGAAGAATATCGTCCGACTTTCTCTCGATCTTCCGCTCGGCGATGCCGTTCTCCTTGGTGTATACGAGCTCTCGACTTTCAAGGCGGTAGCGGGGACTGGTAGTGTTGTGAGGGACGTCGTTTGCTCCATTTGCCGTTTGGGAAGTTCAGGTTGCGTCTTCAACTCCTTCGAGCGCTTCGAAGAGGTGGTAGACGACGAGTACGTTGAAGGGCTGGGATTTGTGGTGAAGAACGTTCGCAATGACCGGGCTCGGCTCATACGAGGCTTGGGTTGTGCGATAGCTGCATCATGCATTGCTCGGGCCTTCCCCTTCGCCACCGCCTTCCTAGCCTTCATCCACCTTTCCGTCGGGATAGAAGAAGTTGTAGACTCCGCGATTCGGGTCTGAGGACAAGGAAGGTATGCGCCCGGCGGAGGAGCTGTTGCAGACCGGACGATGCCGCCACCGCTTGACCCATTAGAAGGATTTAGCGAAGGGTTCGTGACGAAAAAGCTACCTCCTTGGGGACACGAAGCATGCTTCGGATTGGAGGAAGCCGCCTTCTCATCGCCGAGTGGCGGGGGTGGTCCCTGGTGATGATTCTGGCGGCGATGATCGGCGGAATGTGGGAGTTCATTGTATTCAGAGGAGGAACGAGAGGAGGGCCACACAGAAGGAGGGGCGACGAAACGGGGTAATCGACGTGAATGCATGCGTTGTAGAAAGTTTCTGCTTGTTGGTTGCGATCGTGGGCCGGGTTTGGGTTTCTCGATAACCAAAGGATCGGCCATAAGTGCTCTTTTCCGAGCAAGGCTTCGTCGATGTAGATAAAAAGAAAGCAGGACAATAACAGCCAACCCAAAAAGCGTCCCTATCACGGCTCCAACTACCTTCCCAGTATTACTCATATGATGACTCACAGCTGCCAACGAAGTTGTCGCTGGTGCGTTTCGGTCTGTGACAGTCGGCGCAGGCAATTGAGAGGCCACCGACAGCGAATTCGATGCTGACAGAGGTGTAAACCTGGAGATTGTCAGACACATCGCTGTAGTGTAGAAGGCGGCAACTCCTACTTTATTTCAACCAGATTCCAGCTCCCCTTGTCACTTTGGTCCAGTTTAACCATGATCGTATGAAGATCCGCTCCATTAAATTCTTCGTTGAAGAAAACAAACAGCCCATCTTGGTCAGACTCTTTGTTCATGGTATCAATGTTCATTTCATTGTCACGGGTGTCAACAGTTATGTCCATCTTCTTGGCAGTAAAGTCGCTCAAGTTCGCGAGCAAAGAGATGGATGTACCTATGACACAACTTTAGTTATCATTACGAGGAAATTCGTTGTTCGTTTACCTTGAAACTGAAAATGTAAACTGGCATTGTGGTGGTTGGTAGAAACCACTGGCAGTTGCGAATTGGCAGAATCCACATTCCATCTGCGACTCGGGTCATCGAAAGATGGCTGATAAATGATAAACGATGTATCTGTGGCGTTTATCGTGTGCTCAGTCTGCGTGTCTTGACTTGTAGTCGTTCGCACTAATAGCGCAATAAATAAGTATAAGATAAGCGAGAATCGAGAAGGTGTCGCCAGGTCGGCGAATGTCGAAAGCATCCAGTGCGGAGGTCACGGTAATAATCAATATGAGAAAGAGAGGTCGCCTTTAGTTTCGGTCTGTTCATAGACGTTGCGTGAATGGATGCATACGCCGATGCCTCCGATGTAGGGCGCTGTAGGTGGACAACGTAGATTTGGCAACTGCGAAAGCTAAAAGGCGTCGCATCAGACTGGTCGCAAGGCGTTATATAGGCAGGCCCTGCCCATCAATGGGATGATGGTGGGGAACGCGCGAAGAAAAAATGAACCTGTCCGTTCCCAAATGGGAGTTTACCGTCGTGAGCGGATCTATCACATCGGCTAAAATTCGTGCACAGCTTGTCGCCTTTTGAAGAAATGACATCAATTGCGAGAATACAAATCGCATGTAGCCGGTAGTGACCCTTTCCGAGCCTCTCGAACTTATTTAGCTCGGTAGATTCGAGTTGTCGCCGGGACTCGGTTGTCGTCAATTCGACGATGCGAGCACTGTGTGGCTTCGCCGCTCATGATGATCATGATGATTAGTATGCACAACGAAGAATATTTTTGTTGAGTTGTATACGATTCAGGTTGCACAGTGTTACCGTGCAACAAGAACTGCCAGTGTGCGATCGACGTCACGCGAGTTTTTTCGATGCGCCTGATCAAGTTCAACCCCAGATAGGGTGGGATCGCCTCCAAAAATAAGCGAAGTGTTCTATGCCATATCGTGAATGCAGAGTCCAATCTTTTCCATCTTGAATGACGCATTCGATGGACCTTGATATGATAGTTGATCAGACCAGGTTCAATCTTAGCACAGGTCATCGGTCGTTCGAGAGCTCCTCCATCTTTCGCTCCTTTAATTTCAGGTCCAATTTTAGCGCGAGGGACGGCTGGAAATCAGTTCAGTATTTTGATATTCTATGACATATTTATATGATATCCTACCTGACGAAGGGGATCAGAATTCCGACATCCTGATTTTTTCCCGACCACGTCTCCGCTGTGGCTACAAAACCATGATGATCAGGATCACAAGCGCGCAGAGAAGCTCTGTGCGCTTCTTTGAGTTCCACCAGCTGCGTAGAACGCATGATAATCAGCATGTACGGTCACAGGCCCCACTACTGTGTGATATCGTGGAAGATCGAAGACGCTCGGTACTTACTTTATGTCCGAGGAACACTAGCCTTAGAAATAGCCTGATTAAATGCACGCATTCCAGTATCGACCAGCCGGTCCTCCCGATAATTTGAATGATGAATATCAGGCTTCTTATGAAGCGACCATAGGATTTCCAAACATGAAACCATGATTGTAAGCACGTTGTAGACCTTCGTTTCACGTATTACCGCGAAGCGTTTGCCGCTGTAGCATCTTTTGAACAGTGTAACAGTTTTGCATTACAAGAGCGAGGCAAGAGCATTTCAATCTTCTGAAGAACCCAGGCCTTAATGGACGAAATGAAATACGCGAGGCATCCGATCGGAAAGGATAGGGTTAGTGTTTAGAGGCGGACGTCGCAGGACGCTGCAAGATAAGAGATTCGGCCAGTCCAAATCTACTTGGAGAATATGGCGATAGCGTCGACTAGAACGCAACTTCTCTTCGAGGAGATGGCTAGAGGTTCTACCATCAGTTGATCCTGATATTAGTGGATCTCCCGGTGCTGAACCGGACACCAAGTTCCAGCTTGAAGAGGGTCATTGATTGAGGCATAGTGCATCCCTAATCAGAGAGACAAAGAGAGATCACTAATGACAAGATGTCGATTTCCCCTTTTCGAGTGAACTTGACCAAAATGAGGTCAGCCATGCAAATGAGCTCCGTTTCAATGAATTTGCACAGTATTTGCGAGGTCGGACGTACGGCTACGGCTGCTCTGGTAATTGCGATGACGTCGTGAAGGCGAGCGATGAACCATGACAGCGCTTCCGACCAGCTAACCGGGTAGATGGGCATTCACTCTCGAAGACTGAGAGGTTGTGGGTGCTGTGAGGAAGACGATCAGCGTGGGGGTTGCCATCATGTACCAGGGGAGCCGAAAGCAAGACAGTATCGCAACTGAAATCGCAGCAAAATGATAAACCGCTAAGGATAATATGGCTAGCAATCGTGGGATGATGCGATTGTCCGTCAACCGGGCTGAGTCCTGATGCCAGATGGGACACTGAAAGGACAGGTGGCATCTGGTTGTTTGCCTAAGCTGATGTTTTCCTCGTATTCCTGTTAACCCCTTTCATTAAGTATGAATATCTCGAAGGGGGGGCGGTGGTGTCCGTATTGAAAGCCGACGGAGAATATTGTTGCTATTTCTTTGATGGCTTGGATTAACGACTGGCTTGTACTAGTCGACTTGGCTTATAGATAATATGCCGCCACTCGAAAACAGATGGAGCACATAAGGACTGCTGACGCTTCGTGATATCACGCTCAAGCGCAGAATGGATCAAATCATGTTCTATAAGAGATACCGGGAATGATCGGGCGATCGTTGACCAATTAGAATGCTGATAGCTGGGGTCCAGAGTATATCTTGCACACGGCACATATCAGCCAGGTTTGGGAGTGTTAAGCACTAAGATTATGCTCACTACGAAAAGTACCAGCACGAAAGTACTTTTATTCACATCTTTCATAGACAATTACTACTAATTGACAGATATTAAGAAGTAACTTGTAAATCTGAAAGAGCACTCGCCTTCAATCATGAGTACCACATTTGTTATATCTCATCCATGAAGCTTAGCTCCCGGATGCCCATATGACCGATCAAAATCTGAATCGGAGCTCTCTTGTTGCTCTTGCACACCCGTGGTATTGTAGGACAGTCTCCTTGATGGATTTACCGCCAAAAGGGAGGCTTAAATGAGGTAAGTCAGCAGGCCATTAGGCTAAAGCGACACTCACTCATTGCCTGCGAGACACTCTCCTACCCAACTTAGCTCGCCCATCTCTTAGAAAATGCTTAATCAGATGCCAGAGTTTTCCTGGGCACCCTGTAGCTGTAACGAAATGGGAAAGGTTGAAGGGTAGGTCGAAGTAGGTCACAGGATCCATGTTTCTTCTTCATCGCCAACCACGCCGCACGCGTCTTGACACGTGACACCGGTGTAACATACGCGTGCTCTTCATCGCCAGCTCATCATAGCTTTCTATACCATGAAAGGTCAACGGCAACTGAGGGGGACCAGGAGAAATAGGCGCACTCGTAAACATCACGAAGAGAGATGATGAATCTCATCATTTCATGAGTTTGATATGGCTTGACTAGGAACAGCCGAGTGTCACGGTCCGGAAAAGCACGCGAAAGGCAGAGGTCAGAGTCGTCGAGCAAAGACAGTTCTCCTCTATAAATTTGTAGATTTTGTTACAATTTTTGTGCACTGGTGAAGGTTAGAAAGTATGAAGGTACAAAAGCAGCGCCGGCGCCAAGTCTTTATTACCCTGAGCCTGTTCCCACGCTGATGCTGTGTTGAACTGCCACTATTATTGCTCATCACTACCGGCGACCGCCAATCTATCGTTACAGTATTGACCCCCACCTCATCCCAGAGCCTCTGTGCTGCCCATCATAATCGACCCAACGCAGGCGTTTGTCGGGATATACCCAAAAGTTGTCAAGAAGAGTCAAGAAGGAGTTCAGAAATGTCGAGCGGATACGGTCCTGGCGGCCGCAACACGGAGAGAGGAGGAGGCGCAGTAAGCACAGCACCATTTGATGCAGGCTATGATGGGCATTTGGCCACAGGACCTCAATATCAGAACTACCCGCCCCCTCACAATGCGGCAAACCCATCATACATGTCTTTCAACTCAACCACCACGAAGAACGAAGCGGACGTGTCCGTTCGGTATATCTCGCGCACACCCTCACCCACTCCGTCGGAGGATGCAGCCTTGAACCGCAAAGGCATCATTGACTGGAAGGCCGTTACTCACTGGAGGTATTGGATACGGCGAGAGTGGATATGTGCGTATTTGCTCACAATTCTGTGTTACTTTGCAGAGCTAACAAGTATTACATCTATAGGGTACTATGTCATACTTGCCATAATACTCGTCATTGTCATCCTCATCACTGTATATGATAAACAAATTGTACATGCACTACAGCCAACTGCAGAGAAGATTAGAGAGTACGTGTTTATGCCCCGTTTCCTTGTTTCCTTGAATCGCATAGCCATTCTCAGTTCTCCGGATTCCCGGGCATTACGAGGCTTCGTGAGAGTGTTCTACCTCTGACGTTTTTCTCAAACCTGGTGGCCATGACCTTATATTCTACGTCGCTCAATTATAGGACAATGATACTGACTTTCCTTTGTTCCAAGTTTACCAGCTGGCTGGGTTATTCCCATCGCGCTGTTCTTCATCATCTCGTTCCCTCCGGTAAGTGTTTCATCGCCATGTTAACTGCAGTAGCGCACATGTCCTCATCTTCTTAACAGTTATTTGGACACGAAATCCTCGCTATTCTTGTTGGTGTTGTGTGGGGGCTATGGATTGGTTTTGCTATCACCGCAGCCGGAACTTTTCTAGGAGAAGTCGGCAATTTCTAGTGCGTATTCCCGCTTCAAAGTACTTCGAAAGCTCGTTGACATAGTCTCCATCCTATCAGCGCCTTCAAATACTGCTGCAGAGCTCGGGGGGAAAAGCTTGAGAAGTCAAAAATTCAATACGCCTGTCTGGCTAGGATAGTTCGAGAAGGTGGATTCAAGATTGCGCTCGTTGCACGGTATAGCGCTATTCCCGGACACTGTAAACTTATATCCTCTCAGTGAACTCGTGGATTGCGCTGATACCTGTTTCGTTTACCAACAGTTACCACAGCGGTTTTCTCGACATGTGGCATGAAGCTTTGGGTTTTTGCTGTCGCTGCGTTCTTATCCTTACCAAAGCAGTTCATCACCGTCTATATTGGTGTTATTCTAGAACAGAATGGCGAAGGTCAGTAAATCATGTTTACTCACTATCCTCGTCAACTGAATCATCGAGTAGGCACGGAGTCAACAAAAAACAAGATTATTTCCGATGCGGTTCTGGGTGTGACTATTCTGGTAACGGGCCTTGCCATGTGGTACTTGTACAACAAGATGGATAAAGTCAAGCACGAAGTGATTTATGAAAGGCGGAAAGCTCGGTATGTCAAGTTGTGTTCACCATTTGACAATCTATCTCATTACCTGGAATCTGAAGGCAAGAAAAACTTGAGCGTGCAGGGTATCCTTATGCTAATGGACGCGCGGCGGATTCGAGCACGTTTAACCCTCGTGAATCTGAATCTGAATTGCCCCTCAACCCAGGTGAGACCTCCAATTTTCAGCAGTGGGACCCAAGGGGTGCAGCAATCGGCTACGCGGGAGACCCAAGACTACACGCTCCAACACCTCAACGTCCCGCGTCCGCGACGAATGTCAGCAGAATACCTACGTATCGCACAGAAGGCGGAGGTGGATACAACACGGCCGGGGACCGTTATGATAGCAGCAGTGATCCTGGACAAAGCCTGCCTCCACCTGAGCCGCGTGCGATGATGCAGCACAGGCAGGAGAGCGTCGACTCGGTAGGATGGGACACGTCGAACCAGGGCATGGGTGCGGATGCGTACAGACTTCCGACGATCCAACCGCATACTCCGATGTCGGGTGGATTCATGAACTCGAACTCGAACACGGCTGCGAAGGTCAATGTGACTGGGCCCGTTACGACGAGTAGTCCGATGCAAACCCCGCGCGCTTATGAGTATCAACCCCCATCTGGTCCACCACCTCAACAGCTACATCCTCCTGTCGTAGACCCTTTTTCTAGTGCGGAAAATCTTGCTCCGGGCTACAATGGATTGTCAAGCCCGAGTACGTCGAGCCGCCTTGGGCCTGAATTCACACGAACCCCACCACCTCTCCAGCCGCCTCCTCCTCGACAACAGGTCCAGCCTGTGCATGTGGCTTCAGTACCTTCATCCCCATACAGCTCGACTCCCCATTCACCAGTCCAATACGCAATCGCATACCAGCCACCTTCGGATCCTCCCTCGGGTGCGGCGCCACCCATGTTACCCTCGCCACAATTCTCATCGGGGCCATACGCTACCTCCGGTGCCCTTACAAGCCCGCACAATCCATACGCGGGATCACCGGCACCAGCGCACACACAGGTGGCAAGTGACGCAAGCGCTTACTATACGGCACCGCATTCACGCGTTGGCACCGAAGACGAACTGCTGCCTTCCTCTGGTCATCCCCGAACCTTCTCGCCACCGCCCCCCAGCTACCATACAATGCAGTAAGTTGACAGACGGCTCGGCGGGCAAATTACTTGGACTCTTTTCATTGGTTTATATTTTTGGAGGCAGCCCTCGTCAGAACCGAAGGTCTAACGTCGTCGGCTGCGAGGGCTGGACGTTCTGAACTAATTATGCATCCGCTCCTTCATTATTCTTCCCCTATATCTGCGTTGTATCCCATGTGTATTATTTCTCACACGCGGACTCTTCGTAGACCGACTTGCACAAAATATACTAATACCCACACATTATTTTTACTCTTCTCTCTGACTTGAAGCGCAACCGTGCAAAACCTTCAGAGTGACTGGGCAACTCTTCCGCCCGCCTTCTTACCACCTTCTTAAGATTCAATCTCATTCGTAGCTTAACGCAAGAGACTACGCTATTTTTGACGCAGCGTCAGTTCACATGGTATGGATTTTCCGTGCAAATTGTCCGTTCCGTCACTAAAGGCTATTTCTCCGCATTTCAGTGATCACGAGTTGTAAGATCTGCTCGATAATGCCTTCGTCAGTTGAAATTCTGTGACAAACCCTGTTTCTTCCGGTACTCCGAGGAATATGATCAACTGTCTGCTAGATCGAATATCCAGTCCGACCTATGACCGGACTTCATCCATCGCTGTCTAGCTGTCTTCACTTGACCTCTTAGAAGGTACTGAACACGCATTCTACGGCGAACCGAGCTTGAACTATTATGCACGAGCTCTCGGATCCAGAGCAAGAACGAGGACTTGTAAGTATTTAAGCCCGTCGGCGATGCAATGTGAATGAGCTTCCAGGCATCTCAGGTCCTAGTCGCAAATGATGAAGCGCGCTGTCCTCGTAGCTGCGGTCGCAGCTATTCCGTACGTTTCGGCTCAAGCGGCAATCTATGCACAGTGTGGAGTAAGCCAGCTCTACGAACTGAATGTGCTTGAACTAATACCTTATTGATATCTCTTTCGTTAGGGCATAGGTTGGACTGGTGCGACTACTTGCGTCTCGGGTACCGTCTGCACTGAGTTGAACGACTACTACTCCCGTGAGTGTGATCATGACTTGCTTCGATTTTGATCATACCTACAAAACTCTACTAGAATGCCTTCCGGGGGCTGCAAGCTCTTCCTCGTCTACGGTCACGACGAAAAGCACAACATCAACCACTGCTACGCACACCTCTACCACTGCTTCCTCTGCTCCTACAGTCACGGGCTTTGTTACGACGTCGGGTCAGAAGTTCATGCTTAATGGCGCAGAATACATTGTTGCAGGAACCAATGGTTATTGGCTTGCTCAACAATCCGATGCGGATATCGACACTGCTTTTTCCGATATCGCCAAGGCTGGTTTAACGACCGTTCGTACTTGGTGAGTTCGCCTTGCTTTGAAGTGACACTATAGAAGCTGATTCTGCCTCGAAGGGGCTTCAACGATGTTACCACCCCTCAGGAATACGGTGCTTACTACCAACTCTGGCAGAATGGCGTGGCCACATTTAATACCGGCAGCTTCGGAATCTCTCGCTTTGACTCCGTCGTCAGTACGGCGAAGAAGTATGGCATTCGTCTTGTTGTCGCACTTACGAACAACTGGTCCGACTACGGAGGCATGGACGTCTACGTCTCTCAGCTGAACCCGGGCGGCACCCATGACACTTTCTACACTAACGCGAAAATTATCTCCGCGTATGAGAACTACATTAGCAACTTCGTTGGGCGTTATAAGACTGAGCCGACTATCATGGCTTGGGAGCTCGCAAATGAACCTCGCTGCTCAGGCTCCACTGGTTCTGCCTCCTCAGCATGTGACACGACCGGGTCGACCATTGCAGCATGGGCGAAGACAATTAGCGCGTACATCAAGTCAATTGATCCGAACCACCTGGTCGCAATTGGTGACGAAGGCTGGTTCCAGGAGGCCAATCCGCCTACTTATCCTTACGCTCCGGGCGTCGGGGTCAACTTCGTGACTAACCTTCAGATCAGCACCCTCGATTTTGGTACCTTCCATTCGTACCCTGAGGTCAGTACTATTTGCCTCCGGATCTCTTACCGTTCTGACTTAAATTTCTATCTCAGAGCTGGGGCCAGACTGCGAATGAATCCGCATGGGGTCTCCAGTGGATTGCTGATCATGCCACTGCGCAGAAAAACGCTAATAAGCCCGTTATTCTTGGCAAGTGCGCTTCCATCGCTTCAATAACAATAGCTAACTTTCGGAACCCTTTAGAGGAATTCGGTGTGACCACTAACCAGGCAACTATCTACACCGGATGGTACAACGAGATCCTTTCGTCGGGCCTTACCGGGAATCTCATCTGGCAGGCAGGATCCCAGCTCTCCACAGGACCCTCTCCGAATGATGGCTTCGCAGTTTATCCTACTGGCACTGTATATCCGATTATGGAGTCCGCCGCGGCCGCTCTAAAGGCTCGTGGATAGAGGGTGCAAGGGAAGATCTCAAACATGGGGCTTTTATTTAAGAAGGCCTTTGTATATTCATATCAAAAAGGACAACTGAATGAATGTTTAGTACACTAAAAGAGAAGATTCGGAGCGAGGTAACCGAAGGCACTGTTTGTTTGCTATCCATATCGTTTATATCTCGCTTATCACCATTCAATTACCATGAGAGCACCGCTGTTCTGCTGTGAGCTTCCAAGCATACACGGTTCGCCTGACAGGTTCGCGTAGAGTCGCCCGTGTTACCAGGCAGCGCAGGATGTATTTCTCTGCCTGCTTTTCGTTCGGCTTCCAGGTGCTCTTCGCAGTACCCTATACAATGTCGGCATCAGTCAAAGAGCTCAACAAGACACCTAAAACCATAGATGCGCACGTAAAACTTGGTTTTGATAGTAGAGAACTCCGTTCTCAACGTTGGGGTGTACTTTACGGATAAGAATTAGCGTCGAGAACAAACCAGTCGCTAACGTTCACTCACAAATTCCGGTTTCGTATATCCCCGCATTCAGGTTCCTCTGGGTTTTCTCGCAGAGCTCATAGTCTTCCATTTGAACTTTTGTGAAGAACTGTTGAAGTGACAATTAAAGTCTGCCTTCTACGTCATTCTGGAAGACACCGAATGTCATACCGATGCAAGAACTTCCAACTCTTCTCTCGGTATCCCTTTGCGCCCGAAGTACTGTGGTAAATTTCAGGAAGGAGCCATGGATCATGTCGATCCCACATACCTGATATTCCATTCTTGTCTTGCGAATAGTCAAGTCAGTCCAGATTATTTGGTCCACTCAGCCCTCGTGACATACCTGAGTGGCGTTTAATGGTACGGTCCTCATTATGTACCATAGCTCGGGCGTGACGGTCATACCGTTTCTATACACAAACAATCAGTATGTATCCTGGGCGACGTCTCCTTTACTCACGTAGGGAAAACGAAAGTGAAGCCCTGCATATCGTCTGGTTTGTCTCTCTTAGGCGCACTGTGTCGACTTGAGTTTTTCAAAGGTTCCACGCGATAGTTCTTCAAATCAAGGGACTACAAAACGTTAATCAGCAGGGATCTGAGTTCGAGAACTCTCGGGAAGTACCTTTGCGAATCCCGGGTGAGCTATGCTGAGGGACAAAGGCGATCAATACCGGCGAAGCTTCTGCTACTGACAGAAGCCTAACCTGCAATGGTAGCATTCTTGATAGCCATCCATCATAGTCTTCCAATTGAAGTTACCGACGATCACCCGCGTGAAAAAAGGTCTGCACGGTCAATCAGAAATTGGATTAGAGTTCTGTAGCCGGCAATTCAACGCACTCATAGACAGTAAAGTCATGCCCAACCCATTCTCCGGTTAGATGCCCAAAGTGCTCGTCAAAGGAAACCGGAGATGGGGATGAGTCAAAGTTGATGAATATCATGCCTTGGGATGTAACATGCGTGTGTATTTTTATCAAGCCCTGTTCGGCGACAATAAGACATCCATGAGCCATGTGTATCATTGCAGCGTTAGGCAATAGTCTCTTACGTTAACGGATTTATCAAACCCGACCACTTCGTCATACTGAAGAAGTTATAGCCGTCAGAATACACAGATGATAGATCTTAGAATTCATGTACCTTCGGTGCCTTAACAAGCTCTCCCTTACAGTTGTAACTCCACCCATGATACTACAGATTGCTGAGACACGCGACCCAGGAGCAGAGAGAGTTGACCGTACCTTGCAGCCTAATATTAGAGTCGAACCACTAGGTTTGCTCACGACGGGATAAGCTCGGTGCCTGCAAACGTTATGGAAGGCCTGGTAATGATCGTCCTTGTCTCTGATAGAGTTGTATATGCATAAAATTTCAATACCTCATACAGTGTACAAGACTAACCGGATAATGAAGAAGTCATATATATAGTTTCCTACAACGCAAAAGGTTCAGTAGTTTTTCGAACTACAAAGATGCACCGAACTATACTAACCGCTAATATAATCCCCGGGTTTCTCAAAATGTGACGTATGGGACGTGAAGAGCCAGACCTTTGTCATATTGATTATGCATGGAGTCACATCTATACGAGATCACTAACCTTTGAGAATATCGCTCTCTTCTCTAAGTCCAAAATCGCTTCATCTCTCATCCATCGCGCGGGAAGTGTCCGAAGTGGCTCGCAGGGAGATGCCTTTTTAAGCCCGTCCATAGAAGCAGGGGGGTCGCTAATAGAGTTCGAAGGATACACAGAGTCAACAGCTATGGGCGCCATGATGCGCAGTTAAGTGTGAGGGAAATCACACTTTCCTGCAGTCTTCACCCAGCAATTTAAGTAGTTTGCAAAAGGAAGCGTTGGCTGACCCTGTGCTAAGCAGTAGGCAGGTTCAGGTAAAACTTCTTTCTGACCAATTGACCCCAAATTTTTGCCGCTGTGCAGAAACCAGCTGCCTCAAATGAGGTCTATACAGACGTATCCTATCACCGTCCTCGAGGTGTATAACCTTATGCCACCGTAATGCTCGACAACCATAGCTCGGCGAAGTAGGTATCAATCTGGTCAATTATATCCCGGTTGCAGGAAATGTTCTTCGTAGTTTAATGGAGGCAAGGGCGATGGCTACTTCCATCATGACCAGCCCGAAAGATTGAAAGGGGAGCCGAACAAGGTGCGAGGGAAGAGAAATACGGGACTCAAGATACATAGATGTGAAAGCCGAGGAGTCGCATCGGTTAACTGAGGTGTGGAGTTATCGAATAGATATTTCGTTTGTGCCCTTCTGACGCCGAATAATACGAGAACGGCCTTTGAATCCCGAAAGTAAGGAAGATTGTTAGTAGATAGAGTTATAAGAAATCATCCACCGTTCTCCCGTGGCTAATTTGTTACATCAGTGGATCGACAAAGATAAGAAGTAGGAACTCACAACGCTTCTGAATTTCATGAGGCAGAGAAGTTTCAAAACACGTTGAGCCCAATGTGACGTAGCAATCGATGCCCACACATGGCCATTGCTCACACTTTGGCTGTTACAAAGGTTCAATAGAAGCAATTGACGTTTGTATGGGTTGAATTTTCTTCCGCAGATTGAGAGCTTGCAGTGACAGACGAAGTGGTCTCATCTCAAGAGTGACTGTGAGGGAGGATCGATTTTTTATAGTTAATTTAAAGTTGAAGTCCCAAACTTGGACTATAATTCCCACGATTCGAAAGTCCACACTGGGTGACAGCCTCACATACTAAAAGCACCTGCCATGACTATTGCAAGCTCCAGCGTAGTACCGACGTTTGCAGGATCTGGACCTTTTTACTGGCAATGCTTTCTTCTAATTCACATCAGTGCACCTATCTTTAATGTCTATCACGAGTTCACAAGTAACTTGCATTACCATGCGAACATTGACTTTACAGTCTTCATGTTGCGAATTATCTCCGCCGTTAATGCAGCTCGACAGACTTATTTCGATTGCAGATGACCAATTATGTGAAGAGCCTTCATGATAACTATACTTTGCACTCATCGGACCGTATTTCTCAGTCATTCGCTCCGTGGATCAGAGTTGTGCACATATCCAGAGATACGCAGAAGAGGTTTGGCTCGTTACTGAAGGAAATTTCTTCCGATGAAGCCGAGCGCTGTCTTAAAATGTTCCACTGATCTGTGAGCCATCTGTATATCTCTGATATCACGCTGGGGAGTGCTCAAGTCATTTTTGCTTCCAATGCAGTCAGACTTCCGAGTCAGGGAGATGTACACTTGTTGTCGGCTAATAAGGCCCGCAACTAAATGGACTCTCAATGCGTATCACACAGTGTCTTCTGCTTTACTTGATGAAGCAACGTTTGAATCCATTCGGGGTCACACACACGCCGATTTACGCGTTTGATTCTTTCCTTCACATTGTATGTTGTCAGAAACTTTCTATTGACATTGCTCCGGCCGTCATGCAGGACATCTTTAAATGCGGTTAAGACCGGCTCAATCCTTTGTGAACCACTCCACTAGTCCTGAAGGATGGGATCCATCGAAAACTTGACTAGCTCTGCTCCTCAGGCAATGCATGGCTCACAAAGCTCGGAGAGCGGGGAAGCATCGATCACCAGAACGCTTCACGCGAGCTGGATGAGAGATGAGAATATATTCGAGCTGGAGAAAAGGGCTATCTTCTCCGATGTACGTCTCGGATGGGGACTCGCCATGTATGAAGGAACTGACTATTCTGTAGATTTGGTTACTTGTTTCCCATACTTCACGTTTCTCAAAGCCTGGAGATTATATCAGCGGTGAGTGTGGATTATAAGTTGATATTTCCAAGCTGACTATGTATCTCAAAGGTAACTGTGTCTTTGATTACTTCATTATATTGTGAGTGCTTCCTAGAGAAACAAGTTAACAACCCCGAAGGACCTCACACCGACCGCTCAGAGATCGGGACAACAGCTACCAGGCGTTTCATAATGTTTGTCGCCACAGAGCATTTCCTGTCGTCACGAAATACCTGGGGTCATCGCTTATTCTTGGATGCAAAGTAGGCCAGGTTACCGCAGAGACACATTTACTCGATCTTAAATTTCTATAGTATCATGGCTGGAGCTACAGCGCGAAAGGCAAATTAATCAAAGCGCCGAAGGTAGGAGTCTTTCTGATATACTGATAAGATTTCTCACAGCGGTATGAACAATGTTAGTTCGATGAGGTTCCAGGCTTCAATAAGTCAGAGAACGTGAGAAGGTCACACTTGATTTATCTACACCGATGCTAATTTTCATATTAGGGCCTCTTCCCAATTCATACGCATGTAACCTCGCAAGGCTTTATCTTCATTAATTTCGACGCTTCACAACGTCCAAGCCCGTTCGATGCGCAATTCGGGCATCTGGAACGGGAATGGAATACTCTTATTGCAAACGATTTTGAGTAGGTTTCCTTTGCTGTCGTCGACCTCGATCGCATAAGGTGACCCCCATAACACAACAGATACGCGTACAGTTGGCAAGCGAAGGGTGCCTTTAATTGGAAGACACTTATGGATGGATATCAAGAGTGTTACCATTGCAAGTGAGAAGATGCTCCGCTTCTCATGTGCTCCTCTAATCCGCATTCTGTTTAGAATTGCTCATCCAGGGTTTTCTCAAGTGTGTACACTTGTTTTAATATTTCGTTACCCCGGCATTTAAGGGTTGTCATTGCACAGACCCTGGACTTGGAGAAGTATCGTGTTACTCCACTCAACAATGCCGCGCGCCACGAAGTCCCCAATTTAACCGATACGGCCGAAGAGAAGGAAACGGCGAGTGACATTTCCTAATGATCGAATTGTTCATGTTCATAGGCATCACTCTTCCAGAGCTTCACATTCGTTTTCCCTTCGTAGGTGAACGATCATCTTAATCAATCACGTTGTGCTGAACGTTGCGGCTTAAGCACCGGGGTAACAATCACGGATAAAATGTGGTACACAATGAGGGCAGTCCCTATCAGCGCAACTGAGGTAAGCATGCCCCTGTTGACATCCAGCACTGCGTCGCTAAATTAGACCCCGTAGACACGAATGGAATACGACGTAGGCGACTTCCCTATGAGTATCGAAACTATAATTGATAGCGGTATTCGTGTCCAGGTTTATCGCCGAAAAAGTTTCCCGGAAGAAGAATTCTGCGATTTCATGAAGGTAGGCCAACCGTGCTTAATATGGGCCGCGTGCCTCATCTACGTCATCAGTTCTATGAGCAGGTCGAGCAGGAAGACTTCGATCTATGTGTATCTACTCAGAAAGGCCTGAATGCCGGTATTTACTCGTCCGGAGTTTGTGCGTTAATTTCTTTCTCAGTGCAACGGATAATATTTTTTGAACATCTCAGCAGTACACCCTCGCCGAGAAAATGGGGTGATATTCTATCACCAGCGAGTCAAAGGTGAAAACTTGTTTCATTGTATCTGAGACAAGCAACTTACCCATTTACCCATCTCTAACAGAGTTGTGCCAGGCCCACTTAAAGCTTGAGAAAGACGTTGGCCGCGAGATTTATCCAGCTCGTCCCAGATCACAGGAAAGAGAGACATCAGGAACATGTTCGGCTATCAACATTTGCTCAGGAAGCCAGAACGGAAATCCCTCACTGAGCTGGTAAAAAAATTTAGTTCCAGAAGTCATACTATCTATAGCGTACAGATGTCAGTGTAAAACATAAGATAAATGGTAAATGTATAACTATGCTCATTGTCAGAATTAAGGGAAAAGAGGTCGTTCAGATTCATCACCACAGATCATGCATGTCTTCTCTGAGAATGATCCACCTATATCATAGATGACGAAGGCGCTCAAGAAGAGTACACATCTGGTTTACATCCGGTCTCGCACGCGGCATCGCATCCCAGCATTGATCCATCATCTCCCACAATTCAGTGGTCTTGGCGATGCCGACGAGGCACTGTGAACCTCTCGATGGCTTTACTCCGTTCATGATGTCAATAATTACAACTTGGTCGCTTCGCCTATGCGGATAGGGGAACTTTCCTGTCAATACCTGGAGGATAATGAACAAAAGATTGCCGCACTCAGTTAGGTACCTCTGGCAATGAAAAAAGGAACGGACCTCTAAACAAATGGAGGAGAAGGCATAAACGTCGGTTGCAGTTGTAATCGGAGCACGCCTCATTTCATCCTCGAGTTGTGCTAAGATCAACTCTGGGGCCATCCAGCGCGTCGAGCCAGCGAAAAATGACGTCGGAAGTTCAGATACGTCAGAAACCTCTTCCTTGACTTTGGCAAGACCAAAATCTGTTATTACTGCTCGGCCCAAGTCGTCGATAAGAACGTTGCTCTATTCATAGTATTCAAGCGGAGGTCTGGAGATAAGTTCAATGCACATACCCCTTTAAGGTCTCCGTGGATGACGGCTGGTCGGCAGCTATGCAGATATGCAACGCCAGATGCTATTTCATAAAGCTAAGCGAGAAGATGAGCCGCAGACAATAATAGTTGATCTGTGAGTGTGAGGAATGCGATGCAAAGTGTAGAACGTAACCGACACAAGAACGCTACTGACAAGTTGCAGGCGATTTGCCTCAGGGTTTGTCTCCCGCAGATACTTCACGATAGTTCCATTTTCGCACCAAGACGATACCATAGCTATGGTATTCGGAAGCTGCACAATGCCGTGCAGTCTGGCCACATTCGGGTGCTCAAGACGATGCCACGCCTTCACCTCCTTCATCAACCGCTGGGGTTGTGATGTTAGCATGGCCGTGGAGAGCGGACTAGATGTCTGCACATACGCGTAACAAACGCTCTTGCACATATCCGACTAGATTAGCTCTCAAGGATTTCAGTGCGACCTTCAAATGATATTAGCAAGCGTTGAAGAGTGACAAAATAACGACTGACTAAAGTCTGCTTCCCTCTCTCTTGCCTGTCTACCCAAACCCCCTTCCATACATCAGCGAATGTACCGAAGGATATTGCACACTCTCCGATAGTGGTCACATCGTCGGTCAGATCAATTACTTCAATAGATGCTTTCGCTAAGAGTGTATAAGTCACACTTTCTTCGATGCAGATACGAAGAAGATTGCTGTATTCAAGTATCTCTGCGCTCCACCGACGATCATTGTAGTACTTGAGGGTCCTTGCCATAGAACGCGCGGAAACGAAAATGACGTAACATGGACAAGTTCGCAGGAGTATCGCGTTACGCTGGTAGACGTCGACAGCCGACTCGACATCGTAGTCGAGAGGAGTACATACTCTCTCCGTGCGACGTAGATATTCAGGCTCGCGTTGGCATTTACTGGGTGTTGAAAGTGGTGCGTCGATGAGAAGGTATATAGTGAAGCGAGGCGAAAGAGGAAAGAAATAGTGAAAGGATTCAGGTTTTTCCCTAAGGCTTTCGCGTAAGTTATCGTCCAATAGCTAGACAACGGAGAACTAGCTCACATATGCCCCGCTCCACATTCCTCTACAAACCCGAAGCAAGAAGCACTGAGGATGTACTCATCCGGCTCTGAGGCTACCCCGATACAGATCTCCGCATTCTGGATATTATTGTACCGACGGTGGATGCATTCGCAAATGAAGTCATAACTGTCGCATCGGTCAGATGACAAGCCAGTGAAAAAACAGGTAAAACTTTGCAAGATCATGACCCAGTCTGATAAGGGTTCAACCCTATCTTCACTAAGACGCAAGGGGTAGTGCTTCGGAGATAGGGATGAACCAAGTTTCCGGAGGAAGAGGCTACCTCCGTTCGCAAGTTTGAGTAGCTTGCCATACTTGTAGCTGTTGCGAAACCGGAGAAAGATAAGGTACTTCTGCAGCGAACGCAGAGAGTGCGGTGCGAGGGATAGCTTTGGTTTGTCGATACGGTTCGGCATTGGCTTCTCGCAACCAACTCCGAAAAATTGAGAGGTGCGAGGTTTCGCATCGGCTTGTTGCAAAAGCGACCGAGCAGCAGTCTCCGCGTCTTTCTCCAACGTATAGAAAGCCGAGAGCGCCGTCTCCCATACCGGATGCTTCTCGAGCCCCGCGGCACATTGCTTCATTTGATCGAAGACGCCGCGTTGAAATGGATGCTTCGTGAGGCCCTTCGAATGTTCATTGTTGTATGTGTCATAAACGTGCAAGCCCACTGGCGGAGGAATTTGCGATGTCAAGAAAGCGCTCATATCCGCGGGACTTCCGGGAATACAAATGGCATCAAGACATTGACGTCGAACAATGATCAATCAAACGTACCAGGACTCTAGCCAAAAGTTCCAAATGAACTCCGGCATGTAGAAGTTTTCGTCAACATCGAACGGGGTGCCTTTCAAAACCATTGCGAGATCTCAGCGGAAAGCGCGATAGTTCTACCGCCCTTCTAGCCTTGCACGCCAAGGTTTCACAAAAGGTCCGCTGCCGCGATAGTATACAAGGATAAGAGTGGACTTCTGCAGCATGGGGATATGACGCCTAGGCGGCTGAGCCTCTCCAGGCTCGGACACGTAATGCGAACGCATGTGCAAAGACCCGCCCCCTCTCCTCTTTATAGAGATTTTCACTTCACCGCTTCCCGTTCGTTCATTGCGTTCCTGATAACCGAGCGCCTCTGCGCTATGCAGCTGACGCTGACGTAGGCTACAGGGCAGTGCAGATGCTCCACGATCAAGGCGGTTAACCGTTCGTTCCTGGCATAGAAGACAGGAAGGTTGTCACGAGGGCATAACATCCTCTGCTCTACCGGCACGAAGAAGACATATCCCTGCGAATACAAGGTCAGAACGCAGTTTCCGAGGAGCGTATATCAGATATCACCTAAGGGGACACAATGTTTCCCACACGTTATGGATCTCGCAATATTATGCGGACGCGTACGATCACAATTTCGTTTTCTTCACCATGAAGGATAATGATTCAGATGGAGCTGCGTTCATACCATATATCTGGGCTGCAGTAAAAGATCTTGTCTCGCTGATAAGCAAGGTCGTCGGGCAAGAAGTGCCTGTCGGGATTCCTTCTTTGCGATATCACGAACTCCCACAAGACACACTGGCAAAGGTTCCGTGCCATCTGATACGCCCTTCAGTATCTTCATTGAAGGCGAATACGCGTGACAATGCAACACGGGCGGCACCTCCCCCAGGCAGCCGGGCCTTTGCTTCCCCGGGTCACAGCAGTCTATCCAAGTGGGGCGATGAACCTTGATTGCTATAGCGTATGAGCAGTTTATCGATCCGAATTTGTATAAAGCTGAGATTTAGCTACGACACGAGGGTGTTGAGACTCCTATCTCATGGCATCGACATGCACGACCTTCAGGTGTTTGCGATAGAGTTGAAGTCGTTCTATTACAGCTGCTAATGTAGGTAAATCAGACGTTGAGCCGAGATATGCATATCATTGGCGCTTGGTAGACGTACTGAGATAATTTGAGTGATCTTAGCTTTTCATACGATATTCGAAGATGAATGCCATGATCGAGAAAGGAGAATCCAACGACTCAGAGTCTCAGACAGAGGAAAAGGTTAAATTACATAATAAACAATCAAAAGTGTGGGAACTCGTACTTAATCCCCTGGCTTGCCCTGGGCCTTGCTGATCATAATTCCGTGGGAACTGCTACTTCGTCCGAGGTTCCCCCGCACCTGTCCCGGAGTCCCTGAGTCCATAAGACCACTTACTGGCTACATTAGTCCATGTACTTGCTACACTAGTCCGGGTACTGGCTACATTAGTCCATGTACTTGCTACACTAGTCCATGTACTTGCTACACTAGTCCGAGTACTGGCTACATTAGTCCTCGTAGTGGCTACACTAGTCCAGGTACTGGCTACATAAGTCCACTTACTGGCTACATCAAGGAAAATATTTTCTGCTTATAGTAACTGACGCGTCCTGACGCTTCCTGATTTAGCTGGTATGTTGCTATGCCTCTTCCTCCTCACCATCGTTGCTGACCTACCGCACTCTCTACACTCCTTTTGACACCCGCCAATGCCATTCCTTACAGCTCTGATCTGGTACAGTGAAATCTGACCGTCATTCAGATTGCGCCGGACCCGACACAGTACCAATCCCCACGCAAGCACAATACCTACACACAGTCACATTGCGGGCGCTGCCATTCTACGCTGTGCTGCTCAACAAGCTCGCTAATGCAGACCCAAGAAACAATGATTTCTTCCAGACAATGTTCGAAAACGATTGGCGCAAGGCGCAACTGCGCTTTGGTGGCGATGTCCGTGACTTGGCAAACAAACGCGATAACCTTGGTCACATTGGACGCACTGGCAGAATGGACCACCGGCCAGTGTTGTAAGCACACAGGACTCTGTGAGGGCTCACAGCTCACATTTGTGAGGGCTCACGGTGAGGGCTCACGATGAGCTGTGAGCCCTCACAGTAGACCCTGTGTGCTAAGGGTCCATCAAGGGTCCTACGTGGGAAACCATAAGCTATGATGTTGCTACTGTCATGTTATCTTCATTACCTTACATAGCGACCAGCGGCGAAACCACCATGTCCACTCAAGAGGATTTGGTGGCAGAACACAACATATCACAAAAATCACTCGAATCTTCAAGCTCGTTTACCATAGAAGGAGCTCAAGCGCTGCTCGGCAGCAATGAGGACCTTGAAATGACGGAATGGATTGCGGCAATCAGGAAGTTCAACAGGGACGTGGCAAAAATAACCCAGAAAAACGTAAAAGTCCTTGATGCGATGTACGAGCGTCTGCTCGCCAAGGCAACGGCCACGCCTCTGCTAACTCGCATGGCCGAGCGCCTCGATAAGATTGAAGAGAAGCTCGGAGCCCCACCGGAGGTAACGAAACTCACCTACGCGTCAGTGGCAGCCAGTGCGCCTATTGAGGCCCCGCCAAAGCGGACCCGAACAGACGAAGTGACGATCAAGATCGTCAGGAACACGGATGCCGAACAGAAGGTGTTAGGTACAGGCGAGGACTTGAAGGACTGGGTAGAGGATGCTATGAAGAGCAGTGGGGTGGAGGGTCTCAGCAAAGTTGAAGTGGCAGGGGTGAAGCCACACCGGAGTGGCACAAAACTTACGGTGCGCTTTAAATGTCCTCAAGACGCTCATGAAGTGGTTCGGAGCGCGGCGCAGTGCTCAGCAGCGTTGGGCGCTGGGGCGAAAGTTAGCGTTCGCGCACTATGGGGTCGTCATCCAAGATGTACCCTTATTCTACGACCCATTGAAGGACACCTACCGTCGAGACCTGCACGCACAAAACCCTGCGTTGATACCGACACCGGACACTATCGTGGATGCTCGATGGCTGGTCCCGAAGGCCCGACTCCCACATGGACGCAAAACCGGCAGCTGGGTAGTCTTCCTCGACAACCAACAGGCCGCTGACAACATGATTGACCAGGGTGTTCGCGTCCAGGCATTGCTTCTCAATGCACGCCGGTACTTCTCGGGTCCACGACAGTGTCGACGGTGCCAAAAATGGGGGCATTTGAGCTACAGCTGCAAGGCCCGCGAGCAGACATGCTCTCATTGCGGCGGGGGCCATGAAGGATCCGACTGTCCACACCCCGAGAAGAAGCAGTGCGCCAACTGCGAAGGCAATCACGACTCCTACGATTCACGATGCTCAACTAGATATACGGAGTGTTACGACCGTCGGGAATTGTAGCGGGAAACAGTTTCGGGAAACTGGAATTCGCGACAAGAACCCGCGTTCGGGAATCTGGATTCGCGACTGGGAACGAGCGTGGGAATTCAGGCGGGAAACGCGCGGGATTCTATCCAGGCGCGTCGCGGGATTCTCAAGGCCAGCTAGGACTCTTCACTGCTTTGAACGTCAAGTAAGCGGATCCCTAAGGAAGCACTCCACAAGTAAGTATTGCGCAACTAACTACACAGGAGAAAAGAGAGAGATCGCACCTAAGGAAGCACTCCACAAGAGGTCAAAAGTGGGGTGCTCCTTACGATGCCTACAGCTATTTATCTACTTCGTAAAGACTGTATAGTTAATCTACGCTAAGTGTCCTTGCGCAATGCGCACCTATCTACTACAAACGATACATGCTACGACCGCGCTGCTAGGCATGTCTATCCCGTCTCTCCAGATGGCTACGGCCTGTCCGTGGACGTCAGCGTCCGGTCCGGGGCCGCGACTAGCCAGACTAGGTATGCCAGACTGTTGCAGGTCGTCACCTTGAGGTACTAACGGATTAATGAGCGTATGTTGATAAGTGAATGTACGTGTGCCGTGGCGGGTCGTCGTAAATGAATGTGTGTATGCGTGCATGGTGGTCGGGACGGTGGTGCGGGATAGGTCACGTGAGCGGGGGATCTTGCGGGGGATCGTGCGAGTCGGGAAAGGGGTTTCGCGCGGGGAATCCAATGGCGGGATTCTCCCCGCGGGATTGTCTGCTCATGTCGGGATCCTTGGCGGGAAAGTGCGGGAAATGAGAAAAGGAGCCCGGGATCTCGACATTACCCCCCTCCAAAGGCGCAACTCCGGGGCGCCAAGCTTGAATCTTGCTCAGGTCACAGAGCTCGATAGCGTTGACTTCTCGAGGGGCGTCCGGGTGTTTTCGATAGAAACTGCGAATTTTAGCCTTTGCATTACCCATATCCTTTGCGGGAATCCATGTATCTTCCGCGCTCGAATATCCCTTCCATCGTACCAAATATTCAAACCTCCGTCTAAACCGTCTAGCGTCCAGTACCTCTTCCACCTCGTATTCCAGATCTCCTTCTACTTCGACTGGGGGCGGCGGGGGTTGCGTTCGACCGGGAATGTCGTCTTCGTGGTATGGCGAGAGCAGCGATACGTGAAATACGGGATGAATCTTCAGCGACGCGGGGAGTTCGAGTTCGTAGGTGAGGTCACTTAGCTTTGCCTTCACTTTATACGGCCCTAGTCGTTTCGGTAATAATTTGCGCGCTCCCGGTCGCCGAACGTTCGTCGCCTCGAGCCATACTTTATCCCCGACTGCGTACTGCGGGGCCTCGTTCCTGGCCTGATCGTAGTGCTGCTTCATGCGCTCTGCCGCAACCTCCAAAGCCGCTCTTGCCTCTTCCTGTGCCTGCTGAAGCTCCTGTAGTCGTGCGTCCGCGGCGGGGACCGTGGACAGGCCGTCGCTCGGGGCAATCGTGAATTCGGGATTGTAGCCGTAGACGAGCGCGAACGGGGATTGTCGTGTTGCCGCGTGCGCTTTCGTGTTGTGCGCGAACTCTGCCATCGGGAGTAATCCGGCCCAGTTTTCTTGTCGTGTATCTATGAAAGCCCGTAAATATTGTTCCAGCTCTTGGTTTACCCTTTCGGTTTGCCCATCCGTCTGCGGGTGATACGCAGTCGACGTGGTACCCTTGATACCGAGTCGGGAAAAAAGGGCTTTCATGAACTGCGCGACAAACTGTGGTCCGCGGTCGGATATGATCTGGCGGGGGGTTCCGTGCAGCTTCCAGACGTGTTGCAGGAAGAGTTCCGCAGTTTCCGGTGCATCGACATCAGACGTGGTCGGGATAAAATGCGCTTGCTTGGTGAGACGGTCGACCACCACGAAAATTGCGTCGTAATCCTCAGATCGGGGGAGCTGGGTGATGAAATCGCACGAAATCGCCTGCCAGGGGCCCTGCGGGATTTCGTTCGGTTGCAGGAGTCCTACCGGGCGTTGGGATCGGTTCTTCGTGCGTGCACAGGTATCGCATCCCGAAACGTATCGTTCTACGAAGTTAGACATCCCGGGCCACCAGTAGTTGCGGCTTACCATCTCAAACGTCTTCCAACGTCCAGGATGTCCGGCGGGGAGACTGTCGTGGTAAGTCTTCACCACATCCCGGCGAACGGTCTCGTCTTTCGGGACGTAAACCTTACCCTGGTACAGGATGAGGCCTTCCTCGGTGCTCCAGTCCTCAAGTTCCTTGGTCAGGACTCGAGGCGCCTTGGACTTGACCAGCTCGATCGCGTCCACCAGTTCGTCTTCATATTGATCTGACTTACGAATGCGTCGTAGGAGGGCCTGATCCCCGTGTACCTGCGTCATTCCCCGACGAATTGCCTTTAGTCGAAACATTTCGGGGGTCAAGAGGGTCCGTCCCGTGTTGTCTTCGCCTTCGGGTTGAAGATCGACGCGTCGTGACATGGCGTCGGGTTTGCCCCCGAGTCGCCCTGGGCGATGGCGAATCGTAAAATCGAAGCGGGTGAGGAACAGACTCCACCGGGCTTGGCGTCGCGTCAGCGTTCGGGATTCAGAGAAATATAGCAGATTCTTGTGGTCAGACACGATATCGAGTTTATGACTCGCACCTTCGAGATAATGTCGCCACTCGTCAAGAGCTCGAATAATCGCGAGTAGCTCCTTGTCATAAATCTCGTAGTTGCGTTCCGCATCGTTGAGGGATTTCGAGAAAAAGGCGACCGGATGTATCAGCCCGTCGTCGCCTTCCTGGGACAGGACCGCGCCGGTCGCGAAATCAGAGGCGTCGCATTCCACGATGAATTGTCGCGACATGTCTGGCATCATCAGGACGGGGGCGGTCGTGAACATGCGCTTGAGATAGTCGAAGGCGAACTGCTGGTTTTCTGTCCAGGCCCAGCGAACGTCCTTCTTCAGCAGTGTCGTGAGCGGTTTGACGATGTGCGAGAAATCCCGAATGAAGCGTCGATAGAAATTCGCGAACCCGAGGAAGGCTTGAATGTCTTTCACCTTTTTCGGGGTAGGCCAGTCGAGGACCGCCTGTACCTTGGCGGGATCCATCGCCACTTTTCCCTGCGAAATAATCATCCCGAGATACTCGACGGAAGTCTGTTTGAATTTGCACTTTTCGGGTTTACAGAACAAGTCGTTTTCGCGCAGCCGCTTAAGGACTTCCCGTACGTGTTCCTCGTGCTGCGATTCATCTTCGGAAAAGATTAGCAAGTCGTCAAGATAGATGATCACGTATACTCCAATGAGATCTTTGAAGATATCGTTCATCATATGCTGGAAGGTCGCCGGGGCATTCGTGAGCCCGAATGTCATCACCGTTGGTTCGAAATGTCCTGCCTGAGTCCGAAATGCGGCCTTCCACTCGTCGCCTTGCTTCAGTCGCACGTTGTGGTAGCCCCATCGCAAATCTAACGTCGTGAAAACCTTCGCCTTTTGCAGTGCGTCTACGAGTTCCATCGTGAGGGGAAGCGGGTATCGATTCTTGACCGTGATATCGTTCAGTCGTCGGTAATCGACTACCATGCGCAAGGTTCCGTCCTTTTTCTTGATAAAGAAGACGGGAGCCGCTGCAGGGGATTTCGAAGGTCGTATGTACCCTTTGCGCAGGTTTTCGTCAACGAATTCGCGAAGGGCGTCGCGTTCGGCCGGGGCCAACGGATAATTTTGCTGTACGGGGGAACCTTCCCGGGTTCTAAATCTATGGCGTGATCATACGGCTTGCGTAGTGGAAGCCTTTCGGATTCAACTTTCGAGAAAACGTCGGCAAACTCACGAAATTCGGGGGGAACTAGTTCCTCGAAGGTTTTCTCGCCTTCCTTCACTGCTGACTTTTCAGCGATGGCCTGGGAGTGGGTGTACGAGGCGGCAATTTTGTACGCGAAGTGGTCGTCCGTCGTGACGAAGTAGGATTCAGCGTCGTGGTACTGGTCCCAATATTTTTCTGAGTACCGAAATCCTGGTGGGGACAGCTTCCCATTCGGCCTGGGTCCTGTCGGGCCCCCAGGGGGTCTCGACTTCTTCTGCTATGGCGAGGCGGGGAAGCGGGACCAGGCGTTGCTGGTTGTCACACTGAGGTGGGCAGCGGTTGAGATCGACCACATCGTTGGTCCAGTCAATGGTTGGGTTATGGTGCCGCAACCAGTCGATCCCCATGATAATATCGTCGTCGCCAATATCCGCGACGGCCATGGTCAACTGTTCTAAGTGTCCCTTCATCTCGACGTTGAGGACTACTTCCTTGGTGATGCGTCCAATCGCGTTCGGGGAATTGTCCGCGTTGCGCAAAAGTATCGGGATTACCAATTCCCGAGTCTGGAGTCCGTGTCGCGAAACGTAGCGGGAATTTATGAAAGTTCCCGACGCACCGCTGTCTAACATTACTGTGGCTAAGGCATCCGTTTTTCCGTCGCTAACCTGTACCGGGAACTTCAAATGTCGTCGAAGACGACGGTCTATTGTAGAGATGGTTAAATACAAGGGACCATTATTAAGAGAGTTCTTCGGCCACAAGGGCGGTTGGGTCGTATAGGGCGCGACTGAGCAATACGACCCTACTGAAAATCCGCTGGGGGCGGGGCTTCGGGATTGTGAACGTTCTTGGCGGCGGGCGTCATGGCGGCGAATGCGTTCTGTAGCACGGACTGCTGCACATTCTGGACGTACTGTTCCGCCATACGTTTGAGCGTTTCTTCGAACGACTGGAGCGCGGGGGGCGAGGGGCTCGACGGGGACGTGGATTTCGTAGCCTTTAGGTTTCGGGTTGGCGGTCGCGTTGGGCAATCGCTCACTAAATGGTCTTTCTCTCCGCAGTAGTAGCATAGTCCCTTACTCCTGCGCTCCCGGCGCACCCTGTCAATCTCCATTGCGTTGGGATCCTTCGTCGAGCTTGCGCCCGCAGTCGGGATCGTACGCGGAGCTGAACTAGTGGTGCCGGGATTGCTTCGGGGCGTAGCCGCTGGCTTTGATACTGGTCCATAGGCGTGTGCGAGCCTTAGCTTCTCGTCCGTCTCGGAAACCCAGTTGACGTAGGCATCGAATTTCATATCCTTCGCCTCTGTGCTGGCGATGTGCTGGCGAACCTGGTCTTTGAGTCCCTTCCGGAACATGTCGAGGTAGATGACATCCGTCGTTGCGTCCTTGGGCCACCCGGTGAGGGCTTGGAGGGCACGGAATTGCGACGCAAACTCGGCGACCGTTCCTGTCTGGCGTAGGCGCATCAGCTTGTCGGCTGCGGCTTTGTCTGCATCGATTTCCCCGTAAGAGGCGCGAAGGGCGGCGAACAGGGCCTCCAGGCTGGCGGCTTCTGGCGGTGTCGGGATGTCCTGGAGTCGATCTAGAATGGGTCGTGCCCAGTCTTGCGCCGGCCCCCGCAGTAGCATCAGAGCAAATGCAACCTTGCGGGTTTCGTCTAGTCCCGGATGTTGTCCGAACAGGTAGAGCTTAATCTGGTGAATCCAGTTCTCCAGCTTGGCTCGTTCGCCTTCGAAGGTGTCGGGAAGCTTCATCTTGAGCCCTGCTCCACCCCCAGACGGGGAGGCGGGCTGGCTCGCGATTTGGGCTTCTAACGCCTGGTTGGCGTGCTTGAGCTGGGCGACTGTGTTCTGGACCTGATTGTGTTCGTTGACTAGCTTGGAGTAGCGTTTTTCGAGGGTGTCGAGGCGATCAAGGATGGGCTGGAGTTTGTCTTCCTCCATCGAGGAGCTAGGGGACGGGAAAGCGAAGGTGTCTGCGAGTCCTCCCCATTCTTGGTGGGACGACATCGCGGGTCGGCGGTACGGGTGCGGGGGTAGAAGTAAAGAGCGTGAGGGTGTCGAGTCCGAGCGGCGGTGAGCCAGGACTTTTGACCTAATGTTACGACCGTCGGGAATTGTAGCGGGAAACAGTTTCGGGAAACTGGAATTCGCGACAAGAACCCGCGTTCGGGAATCTGGATTCGCGACTGGGAACGAGCGTGGGAATTCAGGCGGGAAACGCGCGGGATTCTATCCAGGCGCGTCGCGGGATTCTCAAGGCCAGCTAGGACTCTTCACTGCTTTGAACGTCAAGTAAGCGGATCCCTAAGGAAGCACTCCACAAGTAAGTATTGCGCAACTAACTACACAGGAGAAAAGAGAGAGATCGCACCTAAGGAAGCACTCCACAAGAGGTCAAAAGTGGGGTGCTCCTTACGATGCCTACAAGCTATTTATCTACTTCGTAAAGACTGTATAGTTAATCTACGCTAAGTGTCCTTGCGCAATGCGCACCTATCTACTACAAACGATACATGCTACGACCGCGCTGCTAGGCATGTCTATCCCGTCTCTCCAGATGGCTACGGCCTGTCCGTGGACGTCAGCGTCCGGTCCGGGGCCGCGACTAGCCAGACTAGGTATGCCAGACTGTTGCAGGTCGTCACCTTGAGGTACTAACGGATTAATGAGCGTATGTTGATAAGTGAATGTACGTGTGCCGTGGCGGGTCGTCGTAAATGAATGTGTGTATGCGTGCATGGTGGTCGGGACGGTGGTGCGGGATAGGTCACGTGAGCGGGGGATCTTGCGGGGGATCGTGCGAGTCGGGAAAGGGGTTTCGCGCGGGGAATCCAATGGCGGGATTCTCCCCGCGGGATTGTCTGCTCATGTCGGGATCCTTGGCGGGAAAGTGCGGGAAATGAGAAAAGGAGCCCGGGATCTCGACACGGAGACCCTACGGTTGCAGAGTGCCCAGGCTGGGATGAGCTGGTATTTCTCAGGTGCAGACTTTGGCTTCCAACCCTTTACTTCCCCCTCTTCCTTTGAATGAATTGCTCCAACCCATCCCACCACGGTCTTCGAATTCGATCTCTTAACTGCAATCGCCGCTACGAGGTCTTAGTCTCGCTTTTAAACAACTCCGACCCTAACTTATTTGATATCCTATGCATTCAAGAACCCCCTCCCACTTTTGCACGTTTCCCTTCGCTCTGCCCTCATAATTGGGACAGGATAGTGCCTCTACCTTCCCCGGGTGGAGACGTTATAAAATGTTTCATTTATGTGAGCAAGCGAATCCCTTCCTGCTCTTATTCACCCATCTCCCTTTCCCATTCCAATATCTCAGCCATCCGCATTCTTATTCATAACTTATCCATCTCTCTATTTAACGTTTACAACCCCCCGGAAACTACTCAAACCATTGAGGCACTGTCAGTGCACCTGCAACGACAACTGGACGCGGAGGAGATAATTATGCTTGTAGGCGACTTTAACAAACACGACCCACTATGGGCGGGACCGCTGCACCCAGCGCGATCTGCTCGGAGTACCGCCGACCCACTCCTCGACATCATCCTGAGACATGGGTTGGAACTCTGCCTTGAGCCGGGAACCCCCACGTTTTTGTCTCCGGTACACAAGACTTGGTCGACACTCGACCTCCTCTTGGTATCCGGAGAGACCCTCCTGCCCCTCCTTAACTATTGCAGGACGTTCGAAGGCGACGCCTCAGACCATCTGGGTCTCGAGGCGGAGTTCAGCATCCGCCCAGACCATTGGACCCCACCGGCGAAACCAAGGTATCGAGAGGTTGACTGGGTGGAGTTCGCAAAGCGGGTTTCCAGACACTTCGAGGTGCACCCCCTCCCTCAATCCATGGACTCCCCGGCCTCTCTGGACTCACTGGTCGAAGAGCTCGAGGCTGGTATCTCCAATATTTTGACGGCCTTAGCCCCGGTATCCAAACCCTCGCAGTATCGCAACCGATGGTGGACGGCACAGCTCACGTGCCTTCGTCAAGCATACCGACGGGCTCAACGCAAGATCAACAAGTCTGACCCATCGCATGCGTCATGGAAAGCAATGCGAGCCGCGAAGAATGTGTACATAGCCGAGATCACTCGTCAAAAACGGACGCATTGGAGACAGTTCCTAGATCAGCTAACTCAAGCACAACTATGGACAGCCGCCCGGTACACGGACGATGCCCCCAAGACTACAACTCGGGTTCCAGCACTTCAGAGCCCTGAGGGATTGGTGTCTGACACAAGCGGGAAGAGCACAATCCTCTTCAACACGTTCTTTCCTGCAGAGATAGCGTCGTACCAACCGCCGGAGCAGCCAGAGGCCCCGGAACGAATCATTCGCTTCAAACCATTCACTCAGGCGGACATCGATAGAGCCATCACTCGACTTGCCCCATTCAAAGCCCCTGGGCCCTCCGGTATCCCGAATATGGCTATTAAAGCCGCCCGCGCATCCCTGGGGCCCGTTCTCTTGCGCATTCTGGACGCGTCCCTCGCCTTGGGACATTTTCCAAAACGGTGGCGGACATACAACACTGTTACCCTCCGTAAACCGGGGAAGAGCGATTACACAAAACCCAAAGCTTACAGACCAGTAGCCTTGGAAGACACGCTTGGGAAGGTACTCGAATCAGTAATAGCAGCACGAGTCGCGGCCCTCTCGGAGGAATATGGGCTTCTCCCCACAAACCAATTTGGCGGACGGCCAGGTCGAACCACCACCGATGCCATTCTGTTTCTTACCCAAAAAATTAAGGACGCCTGGCGCACGGGTAGGATAGCAAGCGTCCTGTTTATGGACATCTCTCAAGCTTTCCCAACGGTAACACACCAGTCGCTAATCTCCAAACTCACTGCCAGTGGAATCCCGCAGGTCCTAGTCCGATGGATTCAGAGCTTCCTAATGGAACGCACCACCACTCTCTCCTTTGATGACTACACCTCGCCACCACAACCGGTCACCCTTGGCATCCCTCAGGGCTCTCCCTTGTCACCGATTCTGTACCTACTTTTCAACGCGGACCTCCTCCAACTTCCTGCCGAGAGACTGGACCCCTCCTCTGGCTTCATAGACGACACCGCAAAAGTAGTGGCCTCCGACACCGTAAACGATAATATTTGCAAACTCACCACCTTCCTTCAGGCAGCTGACACATGGAGTATTAACAACGGAGCCCGGTTCGACTACGACAAGTTCCAGCTTGTTCATTTTTGGGGTCGGAAGACTCGCCCTGAAGGAGTAGATCTGACACTTAAATTTCGAACGCATACAATCATACCTTCTCGGTCGGCGAAGTACCTGGGCGTCCTCCTCGACGATAAGCTTTCATTTAACTATCACGCTGAGCAAGCCCTGGCGCGGGGGACCCGGACACTGGGAGCCTTGAGTAGACTGAAGATTCCGCATGGCTTCATGCGCCAATTGGTGCAGGCTATGGTCTTTCCGAGGGTAGAATATGCTCTCCTGGCCTGGTACGAGCCCATCCAGGCACGCCCAAACCGACGCGTTGGAAGCATAGGACTTACCCGTACTCTCGCCAAACTGCAACGACGAGCCGCCAAGTTAATAACGGGGGCCCTCAGTACCACCGCCACTGACATGGCCGACTACCACGCCCACTTCCTCCCGACCTATCTGCGACTGGAACTTGCTACGTTCAAGGCCGCAGTGCGTCTGTGCACGCTCCCCCACACCCACCCGCTCTACACTATAGTTCAACGATGCCGCAAGGGGACCCGACGACACCAATCCGCCATCCACAAGATTATGGCCGCCTTCCCCGAGCTCCAGGGACCGGTGGAAACAATTGGGCCAATCACCAGCCAAGACCTTGCCATCACGCACCTGACAGTCCACAAAGCGAAGTCCCGGGAGGCTGCCAAGGAAGCAGCTGAAGCAGCCGTTCAAGGCGGCTCCCTATGCATCTTTAGCGATGGTTCGGGATTCAAAGGAGGGATCGGGGCAGCAGCAATTGCGATGGGCGGACACCCTCGAGTCCCTTATGACGACTACATACAGGGCAAGGCAACCGGAGCAGGGATGACCAGAACAAAGTCGGACGGTATTTCGTCAATTTCTTTTCCTTCTTTTCCTTCTTCTCTCTCGCAGTCTACATGTACTTCTAATTGCAGCCTTAGTCCTCTTTATTCTCAGTTTACCTCTCTTTCCTCTCTTCCTTCACTCTCACTTTCGCATACGCAAGGAGTCTCGACCCGATCAACCCAGAGGCCAAGCTTCTCCCCGGACGTGCGCCGACTCTACTTAGGGACCACCCAGGAACACACAGTATTTGAAGCCGAGGTATGCGGAGCCCTTCTTGGCCTCGATTTGATCAGGGCTACACCCCGAGCCACCAAGGCCACCCTGTTCATTGACTGCCAGCCCGCCATCACCGCTATCCGAACACCCAAAGCCCAATCTGGCCAGTACCTTCTGGACGCCTTCCGGAAGGAATTCCATCGCCTCCAGAAGCAGCGCCAAACCCTCCAGGTGGAGATACATTGGGTACCAGGACACGAAGACATTGAGGCCAACGAGTGGGTGGATACCGAGGCAAAGACCGCTGCCCTGGGCCCCGAGGCTAATATGCCGGGGCGACTCCGGTTCCTCACTCGCCCTCTCCCTCCCAGTGCCGCTGCCCTCATTGCTTCTCGCACAACCCGCGCGACTAAACAATGGAAAGCTATATGGGCCAAGTCAAAAAGCGCGAAGAAGCTCCGCCCCGTGGACCCCAATCCACCCGTACGGGGCGTACGGACAATCTACAAGGACCGGAACCGCAGCGAGTGCGCAGCCCTGACCCAGCTGCGTACTGGCCATGCCCCCCTCAATGCACACCTCCATCGCATTGGGCGCGCAGACTCTCCGCTCTGTGCTAGGTGCGGCGTTCTGGAAACCCCGGCACACTACCTCATCGTGTGCCGAAGATTTGTCGAGCAGAGGCGTGATCTCCGGAATGCCCTACGGAATCGCCCGCTCACTCTTCGCACTCTCTTGGGACCAAAAGCACGCCTGGGACCGGTACTTAGCTTCATCAAGAACTCGCACCGCTTCCCCATACTGTTCCCGAAGGACGAGCCTGCACTGATGGATGCCAAACCAATGGAATCGGACCGCTGACTCTGAGCTTTCTTTATTCCTCGCTTTCCTTTTCTCTCTTTATTTATTCTCTTTATACCTCACTCAGGATGGTACCGACATGCGGACCTCCTCTCATTGCACGCACGCTCAACATATTCCACCTTTTTCAATGTAGCGATTACCACCACTGTACCTATATGCGCGCCCTCCCTCTTTTCTCTTGCAGCGACTTCCTTTCGCAAAACTCCATACCCTCATCACTCATACCAAATTAGACCATACCTTTAACTATTTGTTCCTTTAGATTCTCTTTACCTTTCACATTCAAAAGTGTAGCCGCAGACTTTAGCATGGTAGATTACTCTCTGTATTTTAAGTGCGCCATAGGCCCTAAAAGGGCCTGCAGTCACTATAATGGAATAAACAAACAAACAAACAAACAAACCTTACATAGCGTACATAAAGCATCTTTCTGTAATCGTGAGAAATTTCATCCTGAAAGCGTCTGCCTACCACTTTGGTCTAGCGAGACGTGAGGGCTCACAAAATTGTGAGGGCTCACTGTGAGCCCTCACGTGTATTGTGAGCCCTCATGTGAGCCCTCACGTGTGCTAACAACACTGCCACCGGCACAGCCGCGCGCTCATTCGCTGCAAGCGTCAATAAGAACAACTTCTTCATTACCGGCAAAGTCTCCGGTGGCAACACATTTGGACCTTCGTATCTTGGTCGTGGTCGTACACCGACGATGTCGCCGCCCCCTGATCTGGCTGCCATTAAAGACATGGCATCGGACAATAATCAATACTTCCACCACTCGAAGGGCATCACGGTCTCGATGGCATTGCCTTCCACTAATTAACATGTCGTTCTCTCACGAGCTCCCTTGGTATGGACGGTAACTTACAGGTCGCTGCCAGTGATGATGTTGGCGTGAACTTTGTCGACGCATGGAATGAAATGTTCGTGGCAAACAATTTTATCAATGCTCAGTTGGGCAAGACAGACCCGCATCATATGTTCGGCACGAGTAACTTCAATGTCTACTACCGCTGGCAGAGCTTGGTAAACGGTCCCAAATTCAGTGTACTTGCAACGTTCGTTACAAGCTTGGTCATGCCTGGTGTTTCCCTTCTATACTACGGCAAGGAACAGAGATAACGGTGCTAGCAATTATCTATTTGGGTCAGTACCTTTTTCACATTTCATTTCATATCGCTGAAGACCTGAACGCTGATCTTGGAACAGTCGTCAAGCTATGCCCGTCAACCCCGCATGGCAGCGTCATGGATGCTATAAGCTCGGCTCAGATCAATATTCCAATATGCCGTTGCAGAAGGCTCTTACAGGCTGCTACTATGATTCGAAATCGCTTGATCACTTTGACCCAATGTCAGAGGTGCAGCGTATGTACACGCAGTTCAACTACCTCCGCAGTGTCTATGCTGCCCTCCAGGATGGATTTGACCTTGTGCAGCGCGGAGATGGGACACATTTCAAACAGCTACTTGGTTCAAATCAGACGGAAATCGAACTGGGCTTATGGGCTGCCTCGCGTGCGGGGAGCTGAGCGGGACGGTCGTGAAGAATCTGTTTGCGCCGTTTGTTACGTACACTTTGCAAGACTCGCTGTCATCATTCTTCAACAACAGCAACACGCCGTTCCAGGGACGCTTGAATAGTATCACGATGGATCTGTATAGCTTCAAGCTGCTTGTGCCTGAGGCGGAGCGGTTCACGGTCCCTCCGCAGTTGACGAGGTTCAGGCCAGGTCACGATGCTCAAATACAGACGGAGTCGGGCGATGCGAATGCAACGACGGTCGATATCAGCTTGGAATCTAATTTCCCGATAAACTGTGCCCAGGTGACGGCGAGCATCTCGTTCATCGTCCCAAGCTCGGGCAAGGGTGGAGGCCCCTCGATCACCGCAGTGAACTGCGGAGTGGTTGCAAACACCGATTCCGCAACGATTTCGGGTGCTGGGACGGGCTCGTGAACGCGGAACACGACGCTGACGGGCGTGTCAGACGATATTATCGACATCACTTCGAATAACCCGCCTTCGCAGGACGGCACCTCGTCAACGAACGCACGCGACCATCTCCTCTTGCGCAAGGACTCCGCCCGCAATCCCATGGTCTTCCCCTCCGCGGACTACGACAACAATGTGTTCGGGTTTGACTTGGGCTCTGGGAAGTACACGTTCACGCACCAGGCGCTGATATGTTCAGGTACTCATGGAATTACGGACAGAACTTGATGACGTGGGCTGCGTATGAGATGTGACGAGCATAGATAAGAGCTTGTCTGATAATGATGAAATTTGGTGGACAGGCGAGCAAATTATTGTGCAATGTAAGCGCTTTTATTCCTATATGTGCTGTATACATACTTACTGATTCAGTTTGCGTTAGACTGGTCTGGTACTGCTGCTTCAGCCTATACTGTTGTGCATGCGAACAGGAATTATGCTCAACAGCGCCGTGTCCCTCACTTCCTTGCCTGTGGTCCGTTCAGTATGGGGGGTTTCAACAGAGGAGTGGACTTCCAGATGGACAATACTGCAGATGGACACTGGGAGCTCAAGATCATGCCGTCATTGATTTGTACGGTCGTTTTGCTACAGAGAAGCTTGCTCGTCTCATGGAGATGTATCGGGACCGAGTGTACTCGAAGCCGGAGTAAACTGCTCTGCCTCCGTACTTGTTCAGTGGTGCCGACTTCGCTTTGATCCCTTCGCGTGATGAGCCGTTCGGTTTAGTCACTGTCAAGTTCGGTCGCAAAGGTGCCTTTGGTGTTTGTGCTCGTCTTGGTGGTCTCGGTCTCATGCCTGGATGGGTAAGTTCATATTCTCTGTCTCGACTCTCTAATCTGCTATCTGACTTTGGTTACATTGGTTCCCTGTCAAATCAAGTTCATCAGCACACATGTTGTCCCAGCTTACGATGACAATTCAAATGGTGCTTAAGTCTACAGAAGACGAGGGTGCTATCTTGCATGCTCGATTGGCTGTCCAGCGTTTCCCGGTTGTTAAACGGCGTCAGCGAGGATCCTGAACATCGTGAAGAACCGACGCAGCTCAACTGGGACACACAATGATGGACAGTTCTGATGTTTTATCTTTTCTTTTTGTGCTTTTTGTGTGCTAGTAAAATTGTAGTTTAAGCCTTTCGTACATCTCGAAAGTTGTGGTTTTGTATCCTGTAATCATTATCTATTTCTATGGTTGTCTTTATTACTAATGTTTTTGCACTGGACCATGTCTTCTCGGTGAATTAATACACTTTCTAGGATGCTTACTTCTAGGATGCCTCTAACTGTTTGCCGGTAGGATCTCCCCAAGACTGCTACCACAAAGGCCAATGGTGTTTGAACAAATACAGTTATTATATACATATGCGATACAATTCATCTGCTACTATGTTTAATGGGAGGAATATAGCGGCGCTGGGAGTTCCAATACCATTCGCGCACGTCCAGATACCACGCCGGAATCTGTCACACGCTCATATACTTCAAGTTCCCACGCTCAAGTCCATACATGTCCTTGTCCAAGCTCACACATCAGTCCCAAGGAACACTGGTTGCTAGAACTAGCCCAGACTTGCCCTTGTCCACGTCCGCGCACAAGTCCCAAGGAACACAAGCTCAAAGCACAAGGGTCCCAAAGGAAAGCCAGGGAGCTTGCCACTACGGTGGCCCATATTGCAATTGATAAAAGCTATGCATTTTCTTTCATGGTCAGTGTCGTGTAGTTATCGTCTGAACGTTACCTGCTTCACAATCTAGGATACGTCAAGCAATCGAATAACACACGTAGTATCTATTTTACAAGCAAGGAAAAGCTGAAGTACACTGTAGGTCATATCACATGGCTGTATGCATTGGCAGATAACTTAGCCATATATATCATAGGCACAAACTCTCTTCAAGTTCGAGCTATGCGCCTCAAAGTGTACAACATGGCCCCAGGAAGACGTTGGTCGAATAAATAAGGGAGCAACAAAGCAAGGGGAGTTACCAGGATAAGGAAAGAGTTCATTCATCATTCAAGAATCAAGTCGAGTAAAAAGTCAAGAGGAAGTGGGCCGTGAGATATCGCGTTGATCGTGGACTCGGGAGACGTAGAGACATTGCTTGTTGCTGGAACGAAAGACCACGAGCACGGGTAGCCGCAATCCAGCTACAGAAATCCTGGTGATCGTAACCGAGTAAGCATTGGGCATAAGGGTCAAATGCTCAGAACCGGGTCGAGAATGAATATGGAGCCGCAACCGACTGGCGTGGTCCACTGCAATTAACGCATGATGAAGGTTCGAACATCAGTATCTTCATCTCATCTGCATGAATCATTCTGATTATACGCACACTTCAATTCCACTATCAGAAGGAGCAGCCTTTTGCGTCGGTGATTCCTTCATTTGCCATGAACCGCTGTTACGCTCTGCCCAGCGCCTTGCACGCGACGCCTCTGACTTGCGACGCATACGCAAACGGAGGAACCAGAGGGTTGCCTAGGAGATAAGTTAAGTCAGTCATCAGATTTATGTCAGGGTGGAGGAGATAAAGAGCGTAAAGTATAAATAGCGATAGCATGTATATTTATCGATCAAAGAAAAAATTCGGAGTTGTTTCGAAGCACGATAATTGCCTGGAGCCTCTTTTCGATCTGGTATAATATGCTTTCCAAGCGTATGTAGGAACACTCACAATTGCAAGCAGGACAAATCCAACAAGGGAACCGATAATTGCGGGCATAATGACCTTGATCGCACGGTTGTGTGAACTCGAGCTTGACACGCTCTCAGCTGTGGCACTCGCGCTCGGAGTCTGATCTGCCGTGGGCTCGAAGTCCGGAGCCGTCACCGAACTGATGGGCGGCAAGTGTTGAGCGGTCAGATGGATTGACACTGGCATGGAAACAAGAATTTCGAGGGAAACAAGACGTACTATGGCACACTTGCGGTCCCACCACCGATCGGATATACCTCCCAGCATTCTGCACCGCTGACGGAGGCAGATTTCGGGCTGAGGCGGAGTTTGTCAGTTATCTAGGCTTGCGCGGATATCGGACAAGGCTAATGAAACGTACTCGACAACAATAGACGCAGGTTGGCCGGCGATAGTCGTCTCCCTCCAGCACTGGAGCGTCATAGTCGGCGAAGCTGGCGAGCTCGTCGTCTGCGTCCTGTATGCGCCACCGTCAATCATGGTACCAAGATCAGTATCCCGCCCTCCAGCTTCTTCAAATCGAAAGGCACGTACGACTCCGGTGCAGTTGTGAGTGTTATCTCCGCCAGCGAGGTCGACGTCTGGGCAAGCGCGCCAGTGAACACACCAAACGCTAACACCGCCCACGCCGACATCGCATACAGAGTCTTGCCACTCGTTGTAGCCGCAACCATGATGACTGTTGGTGGTGGTGGGTGTCGCTGGGAGGAGGATGCGGGGTGCGTCGCCTAGAGGGTAGGGGTCGTTATGGCTATATATGCGATGAGGGCCCGGGCTTGATGGCGGCATGCTAATATATGCATGACGTTCCTGGCTCTATCAGACCAATCTACACCGTGCTAAAATTAGACATACTATCTTAAGACATTCAAGATCCTCCAATGTTCCATCACTAACTTCATGTATTTATTCACGAAGATTGCTCTGAAGAGCATTATATCCTTTTGTGCAGGATTAGATGACGTGTGTCTCAAACTTTGAACTCGAAAGTTGTGTTCGCATCATACATATTACACAGGCAAATAGCCTAATATGCTTCCGCTTGACCCACATAAACTACACACCACCTATAGTACAAACCATTTAGTGGACTTGGAGGATGTGCTCATGAGTAATTTTGGAGTCAGATCCTACATTTGGGTACTAGGAGAGTTAGGACACTTGGGTCCATGGTGGTAAGGTGGGTTATGACCCTAACGCAATCGAAGCAATAGCCACTGTCGATGAAGGCTTCCGCAGAAAACGTTCTCTCCATTTGTTTTATAATCCAGACATGAGGTAAAATTCAATATGCTTACATAGTTCGATTGAGAGAAACAAAATAGCGACAACGAATTCCATCACCTACAACACTATGCTCTCATATATATTCATCCAGCTTCGAATCTGGGATGTTTAGAGTGTCTTGGTTTCCTTAAGCTTCTGCTGGAGCTTGGTCTATTTTAGAGTTGGAAAAATCAGTATCAGAGACGCGGTACACGAGAGGTAAACGAAGGGGGGAAGAAACACTGACGTTAACCGCATCCATATAGTCGTTTGTCACGACCCAGTGCTCGCGCTTCATATCCTTGCCGTGGATCGCCAACGCCAAGTCCTTCGTCATGATACCGTCCTTATCAATCACCTCCACACACGCCTCCTCAAGGGCGGTGCAGAACTTGGCTAACGGCTCATTCTTATCCAGCTTCGCGCGGTGCGCAAGGCCACGGGTCCACGCAAAGATCGAGGCGACGGGGTTCGTGCTCGTCTCTTTCCCCTTTTGATATTCGCGGTAATGCCGGGTGACGGTGCCGTGCGCGGCTTCGGCCTCGATGGTCTCGCCGTCGGGAGTAACGAGCTCGGAGGTCATCATTCCAAGGGAGCCGAAGCCCTGTGCGAGGATGTCGGATTGGACGTCGCCATCGTAGTTCTTGCATGCCCAAACGAATCCACCGGAGGATTTGATGGTTTGTGCGACCATGTCATCAATAAGTCGGTGCTCATAGTAGATTGAGGCTTCGTCGAAGAGAGTCTTGTATTGACTGAGCAAAGCATGTCGAATTAGTACAAGTATGGACGAGGAAAGATGAAGTAGCGTACTGGTCGTAAATTTCTTGGAAGATATCCTTAAATCGACCATCATACTTCTTCATGATCGTGTTTTTAGTTGAGAGGAACTAATGGATGTATGAAGAAATCAATGGAAGTTTCTGCGTCCTCTAGGCTCAACTCACCAACGGCATCTTCTTCTGTAAAGCCATCTTGAACGACGAATGTGCAAAGCCCGTGATCGACTACAAAAATCTTTAAGTCAGCTCTTGCCTCAAGACAGTCGGACGGGCAACGTACCTCGTCAGTGTTGTACATGCTCATCGCCACGCCCTTGCCCTTGAAGTCATACACATCCAACACAGTCTTCTCTCCCGTCGGTGGTGTGAATACAAGCTGTAGTTTACCCGGACCGGGCGCAATGAAGTCCGTGCTGCGGTACTGGTCGCCAAAGGCATGGCGTCCGATGACGATCGGCTTCGTCCAGCCTGGTACGGGCTTCGGGATGCGCTTGAGGATGATTGGCTCGCGGAAAACGGTGCCTCCGAGGATGTTACGTATCTAAGAGAAATAACGTAGGTCTGTTATACACCCTTTCAGAGACAGACCTTGGTTTGCTCACAGTACCGTTAGGAGACTTCCACATTTGCTTAAGCTTGAACTCTGTACAGAGAGGAAAAGATCATACTTTATGCCTTCTTGCTCCAATGAAAGAAAGTAGCTGCACTCACCCTCTACACGGGCCTCGTCCGGGGTAATTGTCGCGCATTTTATGCCAACGTTGTATTTCTTGATCGCTTCGGCCGAGTCAATCGTTACTTGGTCGTTGGTCTATCACATACAGCAATCAACAGCTCGTTCTAAGTAGTAGGTATTTGGTTATACGAACAGCATCGCGGTGCTCAATACCGAGGTCGTAGTATTTGATGTCAAGTTGGAGGTAAGGCAGGATCAACTGCGCATTGCGATACCAGCATCAGCGTTTTCTCTCGCGTAGCTCACAATTGTTAAAGAGACTCACCTCCTCCCGGATCTTCTTCCAGATGATCCTCGTCATCTCATCACCGTCCAGTTCAACAACCGGATTCTTCACAACAATCTTTCCGCCAGCTGTCACCATTCGAGTCAAATACATCAGCTTCGTTAGCCTTCCTTCCGCCCCACCCAAAGCGATGGGTTAAGAGACATACCTGTAGACATTAGTCGTACGAATGGCACGCTGATACGTTGTCGATGGGTTAGGAATGCGCTGGTGGCACTCTTCCCCGCCGCCGTGCGGCTACATAGCTGGATGCGAGAAAGCATCATGGTTCCAGTCCGGGCTCTGGCGCTGTTCGGACCTCTATCCCACTTAAGCTCCTAGTGCTTTGCTCAGCCAGGAGCGTAACCTCGAACTGTCAGTACGAGGACGTATGGGAAGAAAGTAGAGGAAGAAAGCGACAGCAGCGTTGGCACCCCGCGTCGTCGACGTCGGCAGTGTGCTATAATAGAGCTGGACGCACGGGACTCATCAACTTGAATTATATTGGCTGCTTCGGAATCTCGGATATAGCCACGCCCGAACCGCGTATGCTTCCTTTCCCTCCTACCAGTTCGTTCGTTACTTATCTCAGTTTGTTAAAGCACTAGTCATCTCCTCGCATACCATACGTATATTCTCATGAGCGCAACATAGCTCAAGAGATTATAATGAAAGGTTGAGCGACTTTTCGTAAAGTTTAGTATCGACAGTTTTCGGGTAAAACAATTTTCCTTTACTATTACACGTATGAGTGAAGCAAAGATGCTCGGAAGGGAAACACTGGAAATAATGATGAAGCGGCAATACGGTATACATAACTCATGGCATTGCAACAGCGACTATTTACTGAAGCTTGTTTGAATTCTTAGGAATTCTAGTTCTTGTGGAATACTCCAATTATGTATCCAATATTTTCTGAAAAGAAGTCGGCTGTATCTATCTACGAAACTCCATGAACTACATGATGTCACCTACTCCTTTCTCGAGCACCAGGCCTTACAACTCCACTGGAAAGTTCAAGAGCTTTGATTTCTACATGATGATAGGGCTTCAGCCTTTCTTGGATGGAAATCTAGTTTATCGATTGCTTTCGTAAAATAGATACTGTACTTCGAATGAAACCGGAAGAGCGCGTTCGAATTGTTGCTATGAAGTATGTGGAGGCCATTTCACGAGACGAGAGTATGGACTGACCTAACTTCAAGCATAACCCATCAGACCGAATTAATTCCATCTTCCTCATAAATCTCCAAAGAGTCTCAACAACTATCACATGTATCGTCCACAGATTGGCTGACAGCTCAGCACTAAGAAATGCTTGATGTGCGCAATCACAGTGACGCTGACGTGAACAACGATCTCGTTGAAGATTGGTGTCAGCACCTCCGACGGATGTACTCTGTCGTAATGTTAGATTTATGAGACGATCACTGAGAAATATATTCTGGTGCTCCGCGTTCAGGTCACTCAGCAAAAGGATCTAATCTTTCAAATGTCAATACCACAGAAGCGTAGTTTCCCTGTTACCCAGTTGCAAGAACAACGACATCTGCCGGAAGCATTACACGTTGAATTCGATGCTATCCTCCCTAGATTTCTTAAGCTTACTATCATCCTTGATGTTTTCCTCTCAATATAAATTATAAGAGACCCCCGGATCTCTTGACGAAGACACTATTGGAACCGGAATCACCCTTATTATAATTTGTTTTGAACCCTTCAAGTTTCACCACTAGACCGTCTAGAAGATCCCTGAAGTGAAATTGGACTCTCATTATCAGTACAAATAATGGACTTCAAACTCACTCATCCAATCCGCGATACTATTTTCAAGCGCTAGTACCTCAAGCTAGTTCACATGCGCCAATGATGTGTCGTAGACAGCATCGGACATAGAAGTTCTACCGGTTCGGTAGAACGAGTGTGATTGCAAATGCCTCGTTTCCTCAAGATTGAAGACCTGCCGGGTTTAGCTCTGGGATATTTCCTTTGCTTATCGACACCTTCGAACGGAACGCCAATGACACAAACGCGAATGTGGATTGACTGGAGGCATAATTGGAGAAGATCGGTGAATCTGAGAACAGGAAGCAAATGCATGAAGATGACTGGCAGGCAGGCCTGGATTGGTAATGGCATCGCGACTGAGTCTGAGTCAAGCATTACAGTGGGCCATTCCGGGCCCAACATTTGCTGCCATGGGCGGTGGTCACTGGTCAGGCCGGTTTAGAGATCGCTGCTAGGTCGAAGTAGCTAGGCGTGCGAGCATCCTAAACGGAATGGAGAAATGCATTCTGATCTAATGAGTGCGCAAAACTCCCATGGAACATGGTATACCCTCAGATTGCATCGTCCAGGAACAATAGATGAGAGTAGGAACTTGAACGTCAGTTACTAAAAGGATGACAGTCGGCGAGAAAAGAGAAGAAGTAAAGAGAGGCTGGAGCTCGGGACACTCCGGCAAGAAATTCCGAGCCTGTCGTCATCAGCTCGCAACAAAATCAGCCAATCAATAAGCAGCGATCCTCGGCCGGATGACGCCATTCGCAGAACGACCGTGCCGCCTTACTTCATTTGGCTTCTCGGCACGTCGGCAGTGTCTTTCACGTAACGGCTTCTTCTTTTCTTTCTTTTTCTCGACTGTCATCCTTTTTGCAAAGAAGAAATAAGGCAGCGCGTTTCCACAAACCAGTTGGATTTCTCCCTCTTGCGGATACTAGTTCAAAACGACGATTTCCTATGCCCTGGTGACTTGTGAGATTGGACCTCATACCCTGGTGACTTGTGAGATTGGGCCTCATTTCGGTCCCTTGCCCGATACCACTTTCCAGTTGCTCTTTCGTCCACGTACTTATTTATGCGATCAGGATGAGCTCCTTAGGGTGTATAATAGAAAATGCAGAACATATGCATTATAACCCACGGCCGAGCGTTGGTGCGCCATATAGCGTCGGGACTCTATAGTCCACGAAGGCGTTCTGTTGTCGAGGAATTAATCAGAATCGCCCTCCTCCGATGAGTTTCCAGGAACCCCAGAGTTTCTTGTCTTCATCAACACTATTATGGGCTCTTCAAGTACTAATGAGGCATAACTAAATTTGAAAGTGTGCGTTAGTATGTTCGGGCAATTGCAAACTTCTATCAAGAAATTCTGAAAAAAAAACTAGCTAATCTTTACCTCTCAATTGAATAGAAAGCTCGACTGCGAATCATGTATCTTCGGGCCAATCGAGAAGATAACTACCTTGCCTGCCTATCGTACGCACACCATTAGAAATCTGGCCAACGTTTGCGATATTGACATGATATAAAGTACCACTGAAAAGCCATGTTTCGACCTGAGCATTTGTAGCTTTACAAATTCTCTCTTGTCGAAGTTCCTGTCCTGACTCTCATTGATCTCCAGAGTAACACGATGTCCAACAGCCAGAAGCCACTTGTGCTGGTAAGAGAACCCGTAATTATCTGTCGGATAGCTGATGAACTTCTTCTCCCCTATACGCAGATTACGGGAGCCACCGGTTTCATAGGTTCGCACGTACTTCATCAGGTGCAGGAAGCTGGATATCCTGTCCGAGCGTCAGTATTTCTTTCCGATGTCTGCTACTGAGAACGGTCTTTATCTGACCCGAGTACTTCAGTACTGCACGCCCCGCCAAGACAGATGCCCTCAAAGAATATTTTAAGGGCACCGTCGAAGTTACTCCCGTCGCCGATCTCGCCACTGGAGATTACACTGAGGCTCTTAAAGGTTCGTGCCCGAAACTCACTGCAGACATGTTCTTGGCTAATCCTGAATAGGTGTCGGGGCGATCATCCATGTGGCATCGCCACTGCCTGGAGCAGAGGAACCAGCGAAGATGATTAAGGTTAGTCAACTACCAGTTTCCCTTCGCAGCCCCGCAAACTTATACGCACTATGGCATACCAGAGCGCTGTAGAAGGCACGATGAACATCCTCGGTCAAGCTGCGGCAGCAGGTATAAAGCGAATTGTCATCACCAGCAGCGTGGGTTCAATGTTCGAAAACGAGAGTGAAACGTTTCATAGAGAAGTTGTGGTGACTGAGAAAGACTGGAATGCCGTCACGGTAGAAGATGCATTAGCGGGGAAGTATGATCCGTTCTGGGTATACTGCACTGCGAAGACAGCAGCAGACCGAGCCGTACGGAAATTCGAGAGCGAGCACCCAGAGATAGATATCACCACACGTGAGTAGCTATTAACGTAGATTATGAATTCGCATACTGATTCCTTCGTAGTTCATCCACCTTACGTCTATGGTCCACTGGTACCTGGCGTGAAGGTGGCGAAAGCGGAAAAAGATGCATTCTCTACCTTCTCTTACTTCTGGAAGGAAGTCATGCCCGAAGGAGGCTCAGCCGTCACCATAGACCGTGTTCCGCAGGTGGTTGCCGCGATAAACGTCGACGTCCGCGACATAGCCCGCGCACATGTACTGGCGCTCACAGCACCATTGGCTTCCGAAGTCGGGCCCAAGCGTTTGATTGTCGCAGGCCCGAGCATGCCTTGGATAGACATAGTAGCCCATTTGCGTAAGACAATGCCAGAGATTAAAAACCGACTGCCGACGATTGTAGAGGGGGCAGTGGAAAGGGAGCGACTGAAGGTCATGACTTTTGACGTTACGAGAACTGCAGAGGTGCTCGGTCTTAAAGAGTATATTGACTGGAGGAAAACAGCGGAGGACACGGTGAAGTGCATCTTGGAGGTCGAGAGAAGCTGGAACTCCGGCAGCCGTTTAGTTGCCTGATCTTGATTTAATGTCTGTATAGTACTGTATGTACTGTATATCCGTTGCTATTTTGCTAGCATGAAGGAACTCCCCTTTTTTTCACCCTAGACTTATCTCCTGTATGATTTGTGGAGTGATGATTATGCCCTCTTCTTGCGGTGTACATGAACTGACCAGGTCTATGTAAGAAATAAAGTTAATGTATGTTATTCCGTCCTTGGCTTGTCCAATAGACTTGTAAAAAGGATCTGTGCTCACCAACTTGGGACTTTGAATGTTGGTCCGAATTTTTCATTCCCTCTGAAGTCAGGATGAGCTCCTGATACTTATTTTCGGGTATCTTTCGCACATCCGCTGTGAGCGCAGGGACGAACGTCACGAAATGAGTTTCGCCGGTCTCGCCGGTATACGCAACCCGTATCTTGTTGAGTGATGGCCCCGTCATCGTCCCAAGTGTCAGCTCCATTGTTCCGTGCACTTCGTCTACGATGGCTAACGGAAGATTGTACGACGTGCGTCGCCCATTCCTTGGCATTACCGTAGGCGACTTGGCATTAGAATCAAAGAGTCGATTCATAGCCTGCCCAAGGTCCCAATCCCAATCCAAGTTCGAGCGGAAATACTCTCCCCATCCATGCCGCGAGAAACACATTTCTTTATACCATTTCCATTCTCGTAGGCCATCCCGCAAATCGTAGCTTCTAGCCCAAGCAAAGTCTCCTGTTAAGTCATTACACTGTATTTGGGCCTTCCGTGCTTGGTTCAATGTGAATCGAAATCTCCCGTCTGTCCATCGAGCGGCATCGTCGACAACCTTTGCCCTTGAAGAGGAGCATCTAATCCTCGCCGCGCTGTCTCGAACCTCCCTTTCAAGCTCGTCAAACGAGCCTAGAAGTCTTCTGGACCTTAGTGTGGACGCGTCAATGAGAATTTGGACTACATCCGGATTCTTATTTCGAGTAACTTCATGTCTTATACGTCGTGGGAGTGCGTTACAGTACACCACTGAAGTTTCCAATGCTTCGCAGCTTGACCTGGGTAGCGATGAGCCGGACGACTCCAATCTAATACACCAATAGCGGAGGTAATATGAACGGTCGTCAGGTTTGAGATTGAACGCAAAACAGAGGCGAACACGCACGCAAAGACTAGACCTCGCAGTGCTGATGCAACCTCCAGCAGTTGCAAGTCAGACGCTCTTATCCAACTAAGACACAGGAGGCATCTACACAAAGTAGCATCAAGCCAATGTAATAAAGTTGTTAGGTGTATGCGGTGTGGGTTGCGTGATGAGAATCTGGAGTCATGTGCGAGGTCGAAGATGGATCGAATGATAAGAACGGCGGCGAAATACATCGTCTCCACGATATACATATTTGCTTCACCCTGGGTGTCTTCCGCTACATAAGATGCAGCCTGAGCATAGATAGAGCAGATGTGACCCAGAAGATCGAGGGAATCATGGTCGACAGCCCTAGAAAAGGTGTAAGTCTCAAATACAATAAGCCTGCAGAACAAACCTGTATGATTTGACCGATTTTAGCAGACTTTGTCTCAAGCTTTGGGCGGTTTCAAGAGACGGTGTGCTCTGAACTGAGGCCATAACATTAACTCGCGCAAGTTTTGCTATTGCAAGAAAGCATTTCTTTTCCGGGTGAGAGAAGTCCGGCGATTTCGCGAGTGATTCAAGGTGGAATATAGAGTCAGTTTGGGAAACGGCACAGTAGAAAGATCTGAGCCAAAAATCCGCAGACACACGAATGAGCGCCGTCAGAGCTGCTGTGGATCGATGGACGGAGTTTGAACTAGAAGAGGTTCATTCTTATCTTTTGACAGTAAGAGAAGATCACACTCACCGTGTCTGCTTGACAAGACTTTTCAGTCCAGCGATACATATCGAACCATTCTGGAATCTAGAAATCTGCGCTAAGACGTCGCTTATAGGCATGTTTCTCAAGCAAGCGTCGACATTTTGAAATCTGACTCGATGTAACGCGAGATATGGGCTGGAGAGAGGGTGGATATTGTGACTCTCATTGCAAGCCTTTCGATCTTCTTCCCCATGGGCTGAAAGAAGTATTTGTCAAGTAGTCGGCCAGTCCCAGGTAGATTGTCGGCGGTAGCAGTTGTCGAGAAAGAGCTGATAGAGCTCGCATCGTCATCGTTGTTATTTGCCCGTGCATATGAGGGTGTGGCCAAGTACGGATAGTTTTCAAACGTGGCGTGTGAGTAAGGGCCGACAAGGTTTCCCTCATGCTGTCTTGTCCTTTTCTTGAAAGCTCTAGATAAAGCTCTGCTCACCACTGACATGTCGAGTAGAAGCTGAAGCTGAAGCCACTGCTTGTGGGGAGAGATGGTGCGAGCAGTGATCTTGAGTGCGGTCTCGAATCATTAACTCACTTTATTGTTGAAAACGAGGGTCTGTATTGTTCATGATAGCCAAAGATGGTTGCTACAAGCTCCGCACTGCAGCGAGGAGATTACTAAAGTTGCGATTACAGCGGCCTCGTGACATATAGTACTCGTAGCGGTGGTACGCCGCGACGGCGGAGCTGGCATTGACAGGTCACCAGGTAGTATCTTTTCGAAACCTATACCCGGGCCATGCAATGCCAGTGATGTAGATCTGCCTTTGTGAATCAGATGAATACAATCCAAGGGTCTAGATTCGCTGCAGTTGTAGCGAATCAAGTGCATTTCGTCCCAATGCTGGGATTAAGTGTTCGGACAGAGAACATAGTGGAGGGAGTAGGTAGCCGCGTGCAGTTGAGTCGGACTTCTCAAATGACGTGTTTGTCTTTATTTGGCTTAGTAGGCTTCAAGTTTCACTACTAGTATACTGTAGTACGATCACCAGATCAACCACCACAAAGCTTGTACATAGAAAGTTTTTTCTATTCACCACATAAGGTTGGTATACCACATAAGGTCGGTTTATGCTCCGTGTACCAATGGACTTCTCATGGCGCTTTTTTGAACTTAAGCTTGAAAGTGGCCCTTTCTTTCTTTTCAGGTTTCCACCTCTTTGTTCCACATGATCAATCCGACTGCCAGTGTCCTTCTGGCTTTCTCTTCACAGCTCACAGTTCGAATGTGATTAAATTTAGTGAAACTTGCGTAGTGGGGTAAGTTCGGTGGGTCACAATCTTCGAAGCGTTGCATTAGTCTCCGGGAACCAATCAACTTGAAAGTGACGATAGTATGAAGCCATGTTTGTTCTATTTGGTAATGTGTTCTGCTTTTCAAAGAACACCTCCAAAGGTAAGCTTCCTTGTTAACGATAGGAAGTGAGCTACCTGATGCTTTGTCAGGTTGAAACTAAATGGAACCTCAACATATCCTCCGCCAACCTTTCTTAACTCGCAAGTTTGCCTACAAACGTACAAATTTGTATAGCGACCTAATCACTTCCGCACTCATACATGAGCTCTTACTTCGTCTTCAAACCAGCTGCGTACCGTTCCCCATGTACACCAACCTCGAGAGCTTTGATTTCTTAGAAATTCCAATTCGTCAGCGTCCTTTGCGGACTAGAACGTAAGAGTATGTGTAGAACACTCACGTAGCGCCAAATGCTTTGAGTGGAATCGGCAAAGCGGCAGGTTCCCTTTCAATTGTCACCCACAAATTTCAGAATCTTGTAACTTCAGGATGTAGCAGGGCGACTTACCCATCATAAAGTACAGTCCAGGAACTCCGCTATAGCGCCAGACTGAGTTGATTTCACTTTCCTCGTTCAATCCCCACAGTGGTTCAATGGATTCCGCGATCGCATCTCCTGCAAGCTCACGTATAGTTTGAAGTGTATCGCCATATCTAATCAGAAGGATATATCGTCAGGTTTAGAAAGAGGAGAAATCGAAAAATACGCTTACCCAGTTGCAAACACTACAACATCGGCAGGAAGTATGCTTCCATCCTCGAACTCAATTCCATGTTCCTCGAACTGCTTTATGTTGCTATCGCTCTTGATCTTGATCTTTCCGTCAATAATGAGTTGGCTAGCTCCGTTATCTTATTAAGGTAAAGCGTGAGTGAGAGTTCAAAAACGTCAGAACCATCGTTTACCAAAATAGAAACCTCCGCCCTTCTTGATGAAAAGCATAACAAATCCTGAATCATCTTCCCCTAGGTTCGTTTTAAACCCTCGAGCTTCCAGGCCTTCCAGAAGATCTCTAACGGAAATTTAATCGTCACTCACAGTTGCATCTTAGTAAATTTAGGATGGAACCCACTTATCTAAATCCGCTATTTTCTTAGTAAGGCGTTGGTGCATCAGCTTGACTAACGGGTAAGGATATGATGCGCTGATTCTATCCGAAACATCTGCTGGAGGGGTGTCCTCCCAGTACGCAGCTGATGAGATATAAAACCTTCAACTTAACTGACCCAGGCATCGCAGACGTACTTACATTTATAATGGCTTAGCATACCACGTTTTATTGACATCACGTACGTTGAGCTTCTCTGAACCATTGTGATGTCTGATTGTCTTACATTAGTGATAAAAGTACTCCATATCAATGAAGTCACAGACCTGCTCCAATCTTGGCGTAATCCTGTGCTATATCATGCCCTGCAAAGCCGATGAGAAGAGCACACAAAAACACGAGTAGCCCTTCTTCTCACCAGAAGTGCAGGTACCAATGACAACAATGTTCTTCCCTACATTGTCTTTGGCCCTTTTATACTGAGAGGAATGTAAGGTCTTTCCTTTGAAAATACTCTAATGACCAGCGATCAATAGTCAATAATCATCATCTCCATCTCTCAAACAAATATTACGCACCATTCCAGGTATCACAGGTATTTTGGGAGCGCCACCGTAGAGTCCATGCGCAAATACGACATGCCTAGGTCTTAGAACCCTCTTTTGACCGGATTTGTTAACATGAACGGTCCAAGGACCTTGTCCGGGCTCAGACGCTTGCTCGAGCTTGTACACTGTCGTACCGGTCCAGACGTTCAAGTCTAGTATACTGGCATATGATTCCAGCCAATCTGCAAACTATCGAGAGTTTCAGTTTACGTCACGAAGCGCTCAAGATATCCTACACTGCTGACACTAACCTTGGCAGCGGGTGTCCAGAGCGGCCAGGTAGATGGAAATCTACCAGATGAAATTATTTTGTATTCCAGAAGCAAGGAGCAACTAACAAACGTACGGGACATAAGGCAAGTGAAGACAGTCTACGATGCAGTGTACGTTAATGTGGGCAGGAAAAGTTTGAAGCGATATCAGAGAACCTCACAATTTGGATTGTGTAAACATAGTGCATCGTAGCGATTCCGCCATGTGTCTCCAATTCTCGAATGGCGTTCTACGACCAGCGTTGGTACGTCCAGATACTTTAATCTAGCGGCGATCTCTAACCCGGCCTGGCCACCTCCAATAACGACTACGGCTGGCTCCGAATGGATAAAATTGGATTCTCGGTAACGTCTTTCCTGCCATTCATCGCCGTGAACTTGATCCATATCCCTCAACTCGCCAATCTTTTCCGGATATCCCTTGAGTCCTTCCAAATTCGTGTAAACGACGTGAGCTTTCCATTCGCCGGAGCTTGTCGGCACCAAACGAAAGACTCCAGTTCCTAGTCCAACAGGTGTTTCAAAGGAGAATACGCCCTGAATCCAAGCAAGGTCGGGATAGGGAGTTAAAAGCTCCACTTGATTCATGTCTAACGATAAATTTGAGATGACACCAATGCCTTCAAGGGGCGGTTTGAGAATATCCACGAGAAATCTGGAGATTCGGTCCGACCCATTGAAAGTTCGAAACTCCCATGTGAGCGCGAGCATGTCCCGCCAAAATGCATCGCCCAGGAGTAAGGACAGGATAGTAGGAACGTCTCCTGCTTCTAGCCCCAGGGAAAACTGGGCGAACCAACTAGTGGCAACCAATTTAGCATCCAAACTATCTGGGACAGTAGCATTAAGCTTCTGCAGCGTGGGAAGGGCCAGATTATACTGTCCTTCCCTCTCTGTTTCTCCTGGGTATTGCATGTTATCTATCGGAGTGAGACATCTTAGAATTGATGGTGATGAAGCAAAGCGCTTACCAGACGAGTGATAAGATGATCAGCTTCCAGTTCTATCGATTACGCCGAGCCCATTTATACTCATTGACACATCTGCTGCATCCGAGTCGATCACCTCATACTTTGCGATAATGGTCAATAGTGTCGGGTGGCCTCGGCATTACTGCCATTTATAGAAAGGAAAATCTTCGGAAGTCTCCGGAACGGTTGTGCGACGTTGTCCTTGTTTTCACAACATAATAACAAGACTGTAACGATGGAGGAAAACGAGATTTCGAATTTGCAGAGAAAACTGTCATAGTGACAGACAGAGATGGCTCTCATACGTAACTTCAAGAAGAACATCAGATAGATTGTAAAATAGCTTAGAACGGGCACTGTCAAGTGCCCACAATGCCAGAGTCATCCACCCAATTCCTCGGTAGCGTCGGAACCATACCGAATAACGCGAAGGTATACCAAAAAGTTGCAGAGTTTGTGTGGCATAAGACAAGTTATGAAGTTGATTATAAATGAGAAGGTGGAGGAAAAGGCGACGGAGTTGCGAAAGCTTGGGCGATGTGAAGTAATCACAGAAAAGCACGCACATTTGCGACACAAAACACGTATGTCATTGCCAAACATTCCACCCCCGCACACTTAGCTCCTAGACACCTCTTCCCTTGGTTTCACATCCGAGGCCACCGCAAATTCGATATGCCATAACCTATGAAGCATGGACGATTGCCTCAACGCACAGGAAAGTTTGGTCGTATCGATCAGCGTCCAGTCCTTGATCATCACGGAAGAGGTCGATGGCCAAGAGGAATCGCTTTTTTGGATAGACGAAATAGAGCTATAAAAGCATAACTTTGAAGATAGGAAGTGTGTCAGATGAGGCGTTAAAACAGAGAAACAGTCAAATTAGAAAGAAATGATAATTCGATATGCCTCCATGGACAAGAGAAGATTGAAGTAATCACAATAGCCCCCACGAGTAGTATATAGATACCTTACATCGATAGAAGTTCAGAGTAATGCGACATGGTCAATAAAATGTAGTAAATTGAGGGCTTACGTTTGGGATCGAGGTCCCAGTCGTCCTCGCTGCGTCGAGTCATTCGCCACACCGTAAACCTCTGACATCCTATGGTTACCAGTATCGTACATACAACAACGGCCCCATCTGGATGCGAATTCGGGTACTAGACGGAGGCGTCTAGATTTATGACAATGCTTCAAAACCCCCACTCATCGAAAGATAGTTTGTGAATTCGCCAGAAGCAGACCGGAATGGAGGAGCACCAGGGAACTGGCCAAGTGAGCGAACTTGCGTTATCTATCATCTGAGCGCGTCTCCCAACTTGAAAACCTGAAAGCAAGACAGTAGAGGAGGGAGGGCCACGAGCCCACGACTGCGATGGCGAGATTGGCAATTGATTATGAACTTTCACACGGTTTCAAATCGATGTCTGAGGACGACGAATGCACCCTTTCTAAATTCCTGCAATGATATCCATCCAAGCCAGTAAGCTCTTGGTCACCCCGGACAATAGAATCTGCGGTACAGTCACGGGAAATATAAGAGGCTGTCTGAAATCAAGACAGAGGCTGTGAAGTATTGTCACTTCTTCAAAGGTTTGTCTTTCTTTCAGATAATTCTTACGTTTCTGGACGGTGATTGGCTGAGGAAGGCTGTCTCAAGCGTTCTGTCCCAATGCTTGACAACCTTTAAAAGAAGGTACAACGCTTTTAGACTATGTCACACTTTGAGACAGCCTCCGATGTTTGTTGTGAGTGACTTTGAAAAAGTTGAACTTCTATATCTGCCCTAAAATGAGCCCGCTTAACCCGTTATTTCTAGAATAACAAGTTATCCTAAAGACAATCAAGCAGTTCAAATTGGGAGCTTCCTAGAGCTTCTCGTATTTGTAAATCCCTTTCAAATTGGCGATACTTCGGTGGCTTGTGAAGTTGAGTCTCTTGCGGTTGCTTGTACCTCCTTCACTGACCATACAGCTTCTTTCATGCCAGTAACGGGACGTCATGAACCTACTGAGCGACCTTCTTCATCATCACCAATCACTAAACATGAGCACCATGAACTGGTAAACAACTTGAAGTGGGAACGGGAGGAAGCTTACCATTTGACCTCAACGGTACTATTACGCCACACCCCTCGCACAAGTGGGCGGTCTAACGTGTTCAGTGCTATGCAGTATGATATAGGCCAATTTCACACCCGTACGCGTCCTAAGTACTGTACTGGTCAGGAAGCCCATTGGGAAAGACTCTGGGGCCTCTATATTTCAACTGATTGGTTTTTGCGTATATACTCATGGGCAAACGCGCGGATCAGATAAATTTAAGAAGTGCCAATTGTGCCGAGACTCGGATCATGATTACAGCGTGGGTTGCAATCGGCATTGTCTTAAGCCGGACATTATCGCAACATTGTTAGTGTCATCATATAATCTCCTCTTGGATTAAATTTTTCATTCCAGCTGCCAAACAAATCTTTCCTCGCCCTATATAGCTAATTTTGTGTAGCCGGCTGAGTAGACTACTACCGAAATGCAGGCTATAAGACTCCACCATGGTTTGTCTACTTTCCACCCTCTTCGACTTGACGTCTCTGACTGATCCCTCTTGGTACCATGCATATTAGGAGCGAGAAGCCTATTATTCTGGTAAGTAGGACCGTAGCGTAGAGTCTGTTATCTAGCTGATTGGATTCTTCACTTCTGATGCGCAGATTACGGGGGCCACAGGTTTCATAGGTTCCCATGTCTTACATCAGTTGCTGGAGGCGGGGTATCCTGTCCGAGCGTCAGTGCTTTTACTCTTTGCTAGCTGCAAACTAAACACCAACACTAACTATTCTGCGTATTTCAGAACTGCACGTCCCACCAAAGTAGACGATCTCAAAGTGTTGTTCAAAGGTCGTGTCGATGTAGTTCCCCTCGCCGATCTCGTGACTGGAGACTACACTGAGGCTCTAAAAGGTATGCATACTGAGTTTGTTGCAAGTAGATGTTTTGTTGATCCCGCATAGGCATAGGCGCGATCATCCATGTGGCGTCTCCGCTGCCGGGAACGGAGGATCCTGCTAGCATGATCAGAGTAAGTTGGCTACCGGAAATGTTGGGTCTCTTAGCTCATGTGCACTGTTGCATGTCAGAGCGCTGTAGAAGGCACGATGAACATCCTTCGTCAAGCCGCGGCAGCAGGTATAAAGCGAATCGTCATCACCAGTAGCGTGGCTTCAATGCACGACACTGTCGTTAGCGAGCCGTTTTATAGAGATGTCGTGGTGACTGAACGAGACTGGAATCCGGCCACAGTGGAGGAAGGGTCTTTGGAGAAATACGACCCATTCTGGATTTATTACGTCGCGAAGACATCCGCAGACAGAGCTGTACGAAAGTTCGAGAGCGAGCACCCGGAGATAGACATCACCACAAGTGAGCTACAAAGTATTAGATCGTGTGATCGCAAACTAATGTCCCCTTATAGTTCATCCACCCTTCGTCTATGGCCCGATGGTACCTGATACAAAGGTTCCAAAGGACTACAAAAAATCAGTCTCTTCGTTTAACCTCTTTTGGAATGATGTTTTGCCTGAAGAGGGCTCATCCGTCACAATCGACCGCGTACCGCAGCCGGCTGCCGCAATAACTGTCGATGTCCGCGACGTAGCCCGCGCGCATATACTTGCGCTCACAGCGCCACTGGCTTCAGAAATCGGACCCAAGCGCTTGATCGTCGCAGGCCCGAGCATGACTTGGATAGACTCAGTGGCTCATTTGCGTAAAGTGATGCCGGAACTTCATCACCGATTGCCGAAGATTGCGGATGGTGCTGCGGAAAGGGACCCGCTACCGGTCATGAGTTTTGACGTTTCGAGAACTGAGGAGGTACTTGGTTTAGGAGAGTACATTGATTGGAGGAAGACGGCGGAAGATACGGCGAAGTGCATCTTGGAGATTGAAAGAAGTTGGGAGGCAGCCTCTTAGTCGACGGGTTTAAATTGATGTTTGCATGATACGTATGCCGCGAGAATGGAGTCTCAGTTATTTTCGATGAGGAATCTGTATAATAAAATACAAATTGGGAAATGGTCTTATTGATTATGTTGTTGTGTTCTTTTCTGTTTAATTCTTCTCCGAATACCCGATGATGTGTTGAAAAATCTGGTAACAATATGATATAAAGGGACTTGTAGAACCATACAAATAGCAGTAGAAGCTCAATACACATATCTACATCAAGGTAATATACCGTCCATAGACCTCGAACCGTGCCATCACCCACAGTGCCCTTGCCAATTAACAAACGTCCTCGAGTTCTTCGGCGCGTGTGCGAACGATCCTAAAGAAAGGAGTAAAGAGATATCTGCTCGGCTTCCATCAATGTCTTGCTTAAGTGCTTATTCGCTGGCCCGGATATCTGGCAAGATATTTCGTTCGTGTCCGTCAAAAGCATACTCTCAGAACAGGAGAAGGAATCTTGCCCAAGCTCCTCATCGGTGGAGGCTTCGGAAACCCTTGGAACTCCTCCCTCATCACTAGACGTGTCTACAACAAGTCTGTTGGTGGATGTTTTGTCGGGCGTATGCAGTGTAACTTCTTCAGTTCGTTTCGCGAAATCGCCAGGAAAAGCGACATGCTTGACCGAAGGAGCAGCAACGAACGTCTGGAATTTTGTCTCACCTGTCTCGTTCGTATATTTGATCCTCACTTCCTTTGGCAAGCATCTTTGAGATGGTCCTGTCGATATGTTCCATGTTTCCACAGATGAGAGATCCAATTGAGGAGCTGAATGGGGCGTATATAAGCTTTGAGCCGGGCGGAAAGGTGACGAATGCGTCTGCTTCCTGGATGGCTTGAATATACGCTTTATAGCGAATGTGACCTCTGAATCCCACTCCAGATTCGAGCAAAAATACGGGGCCCAGTTATGCCGTGCGTGACATGCTCTCTTATACTCGTACCACTTCCCCAAACCTTCTTTCCCTTCAGAACGAGATGAAGCACGAGCCTCTATGAACTCTTCCGTCAACTCGTTCTTTTCGACGTTGACCTTACGAGCTCGATAAAGCGTAAGCAACAGCTTCTTCGACCATTCATCGTCGAGGTTGTTCGCTCCGGTGTCAAGGGTGAGGATATTGGAAGTCGACGCGCTATCTCGAATCTCTCTTTCGAGCTCGTTAGATGAATGCAGGAGTCTTCCGAATGTTCGCATCGAAGTCTCGACGAGATTCTCTATGATTGGTGGATTCTCATTGTAATCGACGATACTCCTTATTCGCCTTGGAAGAGTATCCCGCGCCATGATTTCACACCGCTTAATTCCAGAGCACGATCTCTCGAGGAATATGCGTGCCTTTTCCGCTCTGTTGTTCGTTTGTAAGTCATTAGTTAGATTCATTGACATGCCCAAATTTATGAGTACGCACGCAAGTACGAGGCCTCGAAATGCCGATGCAGCCCTCATCACTTCCACATCGAACATGCGCAGCTCCGATAGAAACAAGAGACATCTGCACGATGTAGTATCGAGCCAGTGGATCATTGTCGAAATGGTCGCAATGATTTGGGGTCTGGGTGCAATACCCGGGCATGTAATAAGGTTGAGGGTGGATCGAAGGATGAAGGTGGTGGAAAGTTGAGCTGTTTTGACGATATGCAGAAATGTATACCCCCGCCTTCCCTTATGAACACAAGATGCAGCTTTCGCAAGAAGCAAGCAAGCTTCGCCGAGGACGGCGAGAGGATCAATGGAAAATCTGAGCATAAAGACACTTTAAACTTAGTCAGCCAAGAGATATGAGGTTGCGCACTGGTGTGGTCCAAGCAGGCGAATGAGATTCTGCCGCAAATTCCATGCAAGTTCGATGGTCGGCTCAGAGAGTTTTACTACTTCATTCTTCGTCTTTGCCAGGCTTGCTAAGAAGAGAAGCCACTTCTTTTCTAGGTGCGCGTCGTCAAGCGATATAGCGAGCGATTCCAGTTGGAATATGGGTTCGACAGACGAAACGGCGATATAGAAAGGTGTAAGGTCATAGTCTGCAGACACACGAATCAGCGCCGTCAGAGCTGCTGCGGCTTTGTGGATATTTTTTGACCTGAAGACGTTGTGATGAGTATATTTCTACATTAGTGGAATACCACTTACTGTGCATGCTTCACAAGACTCTTTAGTCCAGCAACTGCTTCAGAACCTTTCTGACGTTTGTAAATGCCGGAAACGACATCACCCAATGGCCTATCCGTCCACGTCCAGCCACGTTGCTGCCTAAACTCTTTTTCAATGTAATGTGATATGAGCGCTGGTGAGAGGTTTGAAATCTTGATTTTCATTGCAAATCGTTCGAGCACCCTTCCTACTGGTTGGTAGAAGAAGCTATTGATGCATCGGCCAGGGCCTGGGAGGTCATCAGCTGTAGCGTTGGTTGAGAACGACGAAATGGAGTTCGCATCCTCGTCTTCATCCTCCGATTGTGCTTGAGACAGTGTCTGAGCCACGTAGTATGGGTGGTCGCCAAACTCGTTGTATAATTGGCTTAGGTCTTTCTCGTGGCTCCTCGTCATCTTCTTGATTACCCTAGACAGAGATCTGACCGGTTGTCCCATGATGAGCTTACGGCGAGCAGCGAAGTGAAGCAGTCTGATCGTTCGGAAAAGGGGAGGACCAGCTGTCAGCGACATTGCGTGCGTTGATTGACTTAGATATGGACAACACTTTCAACCCTACCCATAAGCATGAAACTTCAATAAATCAATAATAATCACGGAGAGTGTACTGTAGATCTCATCTTACAGCATATGTCCATTTCGAAATGTCCGAGGCTTCCGGGTCCCCCTTAACTTCGATGACAGGATGCCCAGACAGTCAAGAGATACGTAGACTTGATTGAGGTGCTGTCCAAGGATGGTCCAAAGATATCTTGACATCTGAAACTAACTAGATGTAGGCGCTGGACCAATGATGCACATGGAGACACATACACCGATTGTTTATAGAAAGCGTGCAGATATGCAGAAGTTCCAAGAAGAGAACACATCCCCCGGTACCGTCTTGCATCTCTGAGTTTACCCGCGACCTTGCAGATCGCCGCAATAGCATCAAGGCATCCATATAAACATTTTAGTACCGATAGTTTCCAGGAAAAGGTGTGTGTGTGTGTGTGTGTGTGCATGCCATCGAAGAAAGCCAGAGCACCTTCGATGAAGTAATGTGTAGATGAACAACATCGTATCTCTTCCTTTCCATCACTAGAAACTGTGACATAGATTCGTCGCGAAGTCCCACTCTCTTCAAGCTTAATTCTTGGATCATCAGCGTAATTCGGTGATGATCCGGGGTGGGGGGTCTGCTCTTGGCGCATCGCATGCTGCACGCAAGTGTACGCAAAAATTGTGCAGATTTCAGTCTCAGTGCGGCAGATGGATATCGAATACGAACCTTATAGTCGGAACCATAGAGCGGCCAGGATTTATCCGGATGTATAGTAGGTACCGTATCTCTTGGAACAAGGCTTGAGGTGCGACCGTAAGTAGATCTTCTTTAGTAAAGCTTAGATTGATGCATTCGGGGCCAACAAACAAATATACGGGTATACGGGGAATTGCGTGGTAATACTTGCAGGAGACACTTGATGCCATTGAATGTCTCGGAAATTAACTAGGGTTTACTAGCAGTGTCATCTAGGATCGGAACTGACGGTTTATATTTGCTTTATGGTGAAGAGAACAGCTTGTCCAGTCACGACTGCCAGTGTGAGCCTGCGCGAAATTCGGAGTATCGTTGGTGGCCTTCGTACTTCAAAAGAATAAATATCCAGCCGAGATGGATTATCTGAATAGACACAGCTTGGAGGACCATTGAGAGCTAACCACAGTCGCGACAGCAAAGAGCGACATAACTTGAAGTTGAAGTTGAAGGCAAAGGCGTGTTTGTTTTTGTTTGTACTTAAGGGCGTCCGAATACCTCCCGAAAGCCGACGTTCCCACGGTAGGTGGTGCTCGGCGCCGGACCCTGACGATGGTCGGGCCTCGGCTAAAATGTTATAAGCCAGACCCTCCCTACGGGAGGAAATGGGTCCCCCTCAACTTTACCTGGACCCTGAGGCCTCGGCCTCTTCCGAACCGTGGGAGGGTTTGGGTAGGAGACTGGTCAAGGTAATGCACTGTCCGTAGACCGTGCCATCAACACACAATGCTCTTAACAATCATCCGCGACTCGGAGGCCTTCGGCGCGTGTGCGAACGATCCTAAAGAAAGGAGTAAAAAGATCTCTAGCCAGTTTACATCGATGGTTTGCTCAAGTGTCTATTAGCAGGCCCGGGCACCTGGCAAAAGACTTCGTTTGTGTCCATCAGTTGAACATTTGAGCCACCCTCCCAGACGGCTGTATTCCAAAGGGCACTCACGTCTTGTTGGCATCACATTCACGGGGCGGCTTAAGGTGTACTTTTGCCTGCGGTCTTCCAATGCCATGGTTAAAGAGAATGATGCCATCAAGACTGTTATTGAGCAGCTGGAGATCTACTTCAAATTCTGGACAAATTTTAGAGCCGATACATAGTCAACGGCGGTGAAAGGAAGGGCTCTGGGAAGTACGTCGTTTCGGTGACCTTCCGATGGACAGTTCCACGGAACCGGACGGTGTCTTGCGTACTATGTCAGTTTTCCGTCCCCTGTCGCACTGAGCACGAGCTTAAATCCACTCGGTGAATTATGTTAGAATCGTACAGCTTATAAGTGAATTCATAGAAGGACCCAAGAGTCTCCATGGATCATCCAAATCCTGATAATGTCCGAGATCCTCAAACATATAATATCACAGCCTCTTCAGTATATCGCCATCACCCTTCGGGAAGGGATGTTCGTCCAAGACTGACTGTATCAATGCGATTGCCTTCTGAGAACGAGGAGTAATCGAGCATTCGAACGGTTTCGGGTGTCTATTAATTTGCAGTTAGTTCAGGCTAAAAGGCACCATGCGCATGAAAACAATTGACCGCTTACCGGAGGAGACCGACCGTATACTCGTGGACCGGTTCAATGTCCTTACCGAACTCATCCTTCTTCTTCGAAATGTTGAATACAGCGACCGTCATAGCGATGGTAATGAACAGCATGTTGTCGGCGACGTCCTTTCCTGGACATATCCTATGTATCATCTTAGCATTCATTTTTCCTTTCGGGCTAGAACAACTCGAGCATCACCTGCGGCCGAAGCCAAACGCCGTTAAGCGGGGATCCATTTCAATAGGGTTCCCATTCTCTCCAAGGAAGCGTTCAGGCTTAAATGTGAGCGGATCCTTATAATTATTGGCGTCGTGATTTATGTGCCTGTCGTGAAGTGAAAAGATGTAAGAGGTGTGGATAATAACGAGAACGAGTAGGAATTAAACTACCAGACATTTGGGACGATAATTGACCCCTTCGGGATGCGGTAGCCCATATATTCGTCTTCTGCCTCAGCAATATGAGGCACAGCTGCGGGCGAATACAAGTCAGTACTGAATAATAAAGGCAATTTTTTGGAGCAGAACCTGTCGGTAAGACGCCCTCCCATCTCAGCGTCTCTTTTACAATCGCATTGATGTAGGGCAGGTTGGCACGGTCAGCAAAGCCTGGAAGTCTATCATCCCCAACGACGCGTTTCAACTCCTCTTGAGCACGTGTAAGCACAGTTGGATAGAGCATCATGGCCAAGAAGAAGGACCCCATGGAACTAACGGACTGAAAGCCAGTTGTTAAGTTGGAAGAAAACGACACGCGTGATTGTCGTACCGTATCTGCCCCTGCCCCGTAGAACGTCGCTGCGGCATACTTCAATGTGTCTCGGTTTTCCTTGTCCTCGTCCACATCATCCTCTAAGATGTTGTAGACGAATGAAGGGCCAGCGTTTCCTGTCGCCTAAGATCGTACAGAGCTTTGATTAGTCTGCATTTGCCAACTTCTATGATCGACTCTTACTATTTGGTGCTTTACAAACTTGAATCCCGTTTCATAAAAGTCATTTGCAACGGTTTTCCAAACTCGGGCCGTCTTCTTGAAACCCGCTCCGGGAAACCATTCAGGAACGTATTTCACTGTAAGACTAGTGTCACTGATGCAACTCGGGGGTGAACGTAGTAAAGGGAGCGACATACAAGCAGGGATTATGTCTACGAGCCAGCGACCTGCTTGACTAGCTTCGGAGAAGATGGTCTTGACAAGCATATCAGCGAGCTCAACAAGATGATCAGGGCCGTCCGAAGCGATATCATAGTCATAGGCTATCTTCAGCATAACAGCGCTAGGGACACTGTAAAGGGTGGATATAAGTAAAAAAGCAAGAAGATATAGAAAAAAAACGAGACAAACGCGCGCAAGTAATCCAAGAACTTATCAGGCTTTTCCAAAATGCGATAAAGAAATCGATGAGTCTCGATCTCTTGTATATCTTCAATGTACGCCATTCCAGAGCGCGACCCCATGAAACTATGCATCCACTTCCGATGCAACCTGAGAGTATCACCGTAGAAGGTCAAGGTAGTTGTAAGACCGAGGCCACACCTAACGAAAATAAATCAGTCATTTTGGCGTATGATCTAGTATGAACGAGTTGCTCACAACTCTTGTGCGAATGGAAGCGTGGGCCGATTGGAGTAATTAGAGGAGCGCTTATCCAAGAGCTCGAAAGCGATTTCGTAGTCGTTAACTATGATTAGCGTTGTTCCTAGTGCACTAACAGAGCTAATGGGACCTGGAAGTCATTGGCAACGTCTATAATATTCTAAAGATAGACTATACTCGCACCATATAATGCCTTATGTTTCGACCAATGGTCCCCTAAGTCCGTATCCGCAGTAGGCATGTCAAACATATTACCGATCAATGGCAGCGGCTTGGGTCCCGGAGGAAGAGGTTTTTGCGTCTTAGTCCGCGCATACCGAAGAACGAGAACGGCACCGCAGAGACCTAGAAGGATGTCGAGCGATGCGTAAGATAGCAAGGCAGACATCACGGGGAATATCAGTCACAGAAGAAATCACTTAGGGAAAGGGGGGGGGGTTCTGATCCGTACTTCATGAAATATAAGTCTCTACATCTTATAGCAGCACGACTGAGGTTGGTTAGCATCTCGAGGCACTAGTGGCATCTATATTGAGCAATGTGGACAAGGCCTCCATCGATAGTGAATATGAGTCATGACGATGAATTGGAAGAAATTTGAGGAGCTAGCAATTATCATCATATCAGCCAATCGTAGATACTTGGGCTTCAATTTCGCATCATTGAACTCCTCGTTCGCATCATTAAAGGAGGTATCCGAACGGTGTACGCTAAGGGCTCCGAGTACGCCCAAAGGCCGGTTCAAACGTAATCGACAATTCTCTAGAACGATGACCATAGTCTGAAGAATAGCGGCCGGGAGGTTCTATCAATCTGATGAGCACCCGAATTTGTAAAACGACTTAACTCGAGACCATTCGTCAATATTATGTATGTAAACGTATAATTCCGAAGTTTTCGAGTCTACTGGGCTGGAATGATTCATGTGGACGGAGGGGGTATGAAGAAAGCAGGTTTAGTGGATAATCGAAAATCGGTGGAGGATGAAAAAACCCATCCATCAATTAACTTCAGCAAACACAAGGGCGCACCTCTTCCAGACCAGCATTTGAGACTGACTGGGTCACTGAATGGACTAATCAGGGCCCTCGCTGGCACTTACTATGCTTATCTGAGTTCGAATTAGTAAATCATAGTCTTCTACTCGAGGCCTCTTATGATAGATGAGAATACGAATTTCAGATTTGATGAATGGACGGGCACTAGTACGGATCGTGTAAAAGATGTATCACGAGTCTGGCTAAGCGTGTTTGGCTCAGGTCCAGTTTGGTTTTCAGACTCCAGAGTGCTCCGACTGTCCGAGATCTCGCGATGCCCCTATTTGAGATAATTAGCGTTCCTTGACCCATTGCAATATGGGCCACCGTGGTGGCAAGCTCCCTGGCTTTACTTGGGACCCTTGTGATCTGGACTTGTGTTCTGTTGGGGCATGTGCGTAGACGTGGCCGAGGGCAAGTGTGGGCTAGGGTTTGCAAGGACGAAGGGGTGTCTTGGTTGGGACATGTGAATGAAATTTATTGATAGTGTTGAACCCACCAACAGAGGTGGGTATTTCTGTCATACAATGTATTCAATTTCTGTACTTAGCAGAAGAGACAGAGAAAAATTCTTGATATTGAACGGTCTTGTAGGTGACCAGGAATTGGTCCAATACTTAACACAGCAGCAAAGATTTTGTTACAACAGATAGAGTATATATTCTAATTCTAATAGGTCGAAGCCGTGATAACCAGCCACTCTTCATGCATATGGTAGGTCACAAAACTCCTTGACTATCAAACATCACCCAGCTGCACATTAGAATGAGACAAGTCCGGTTATATGACAGAAGAAAAGATGGATTGACTCAGAGCAAGACTCAATTTAGGCTGCTTTCCAGAGCTAGAGCTATCCCAAGGTCCCTAGGTGAGAGGGAAAGGACTACAGAAGTAAAGCGAGTAAAGTATCCTACAGAGCTAGGCAAGAGTGGCAAAGAACAGAATGTCCAGGAGTGGTGGTCGTCATTGCAGTCTTCAGTGGAATTGTTATGTGGAAAGCTGAAATTGCAAGCTCGAGAACATGTGTGCTTCCTGGGCAACCTTGACACCGACGAGACTGAGCCTGGCCTGGGCGCAGTCTGTCAAGTCAAACCTTGCAGCATTAAATCTGGCCTAGATCTGCCGCTGATGAGGAAATGCCTGGCCTAGGCAATCCCCCCAGCAGGACTGTGCACGGTGCTGCTGTTGACAAGGTACCACAGGGAGTGGCTGAGAGGGTCGATTGACTACTCAAGACTCATGGGACCTCAGGACAGGGTGGCTCTACTCTTGATGACTTCTTCGGTACTTTGCTTTCTTGGCTGCTGAGAACTGCTGGAATGGGTCCCTTTCGATCACTGTTACGAGAAATCAGGATGTATACGTTAAACAATAGAAAGGTGGACATACAATCTTGAATAGGGGCAGCAAGTAGCAAATGTCGTGCATCACGGGACTTGACACGACGCTCGCTAGTATCCTTGTGACTGACAAGCAAGGGTGTGTTTGGCGCTAGCCCGACAGGTCATATGTATCGTAGGTCGCTGACAGGCGAATGTCAGTAAGCCGAGGAAACTGTCGAGGCGAAAGCGGTTGATCAACGAGGTCGCTCAGTGGACGCAAACTCGGGTGCTTCAGTAACTGCACCAGAATGGTTGTTGAAGACTGGATGGCAAACTTACCAGACTGAGGGTGAGAAAGGTAGCAAGCAAATAAGAGTGTAAATGCTCACATTCTCAGAAGTGGTTTGCTACTTAAGAGATTGGACTCAAGATTGGACCCAGGAAAATGGGTGGCAACTTCCTACACTGAAATTGAGGGTGAGAATGGCATTCAAGAACAGATGGAAGAAGAATATGCTTACGTTTTCGGAAGGGGACCTGCCGTCCAAACTAATGGACCCAAGGCGTACATCCTAACTCTGAAGTTCAGTGAACGATCGAGCGTCGAAGAAAAGGTACCTACGATGTAATGAAAAAGCCTCTGCTATACTGGCAATGTCAAGTAGACGATGCCAACTCTAATTACCCTGTAAGTGAGCGTCCTCAACAATCGTTTCGGAGGATATGCTGGCGCGGCGGATGCAAAGGCGTAGATCGATGATGGTCAGATCGATGGAGGGTTGTCCGGGGTGCATCGGAAGCAACACCCTGTGCGCAGAATCGTCGAAGGAGGCGAATCAGTCGACGAGTAGCACAAGAACTAGGCGGACGTTTTGGGATTGGGGTGCTTGAATAGCGAATACTGGGCTGGTCCGGCCACTGATCGGGTGGCACGGGCGGCGAAAACAGGCTGTCGAGGAACAGGGGTACTTTCTATTGAGGTTCAAAGGTCGAATGAAAGGTAGTGTCGAGCACACCACTCGAGTCAAATGATGCAGATAGTGACGAAGCAGAGAGCCTGAATGGCATGGCTGGAACACGATGGGCGAAGTATAGGCGGAGTTGGAGTGGTTGGAGAGCTGTAAATGGCTGATGAGTTTGTCGTTGCAAAGTTCCTTGGGAGTGATGCGACGTGAGCAAAGAGAAAGGGGAGAATAGGTAGCACACACCATGTCAGGTTACCCGGACGCTAACATCCCAAGCAATGGCAAGTACTAGCACTTGGCTCGGTAGCTGATAATATCAATGACATATGGGGTTGTCCTTCGGATGACTTCTCATTGGACGAATAAAGATCTCGAATGGCGTCGGTTTCCGCAAAGATACTTACTATCCCGTTGGTCTGGGATCCATCTTGGGTTGGGTCGTAGTCAGGTGGGCTGTAGGAGAACTCCGGCTCTCCAGTTGACATAGCGCACCCGCAGCGTCCGTCAACTGTATTGTGCATCAGGAAGTTCACTCCTCTGTTGAAACCCCACGTATTGAGCGGACCATGGGCGAGGATGTGAGGGACACGGCGCTGGTGAGCAAAATTCCTGTCCGCATGCACAATAGTATAGGCTGATGCAGCAGACCAGTCGCTCGTCACACCCTCATATGCAGCCCATGTCGTCCGGTTCTGTCCGTACTTCCACGAGTACCTGAACATATCCGCGCCCAGCGCCTGGTGTATGAACGCGTATTTCCCAGAGCCCAAGTCGAACGCGAACGCATCGTTGTCATAGTCCACGGAGGGGAAGACCATGGGATTGCGGGCGGAGCCCTTGTGCACAAGGAGATGGTCGCGTGCGTTCGTTGAGGAAGTACTGTCCGTCATGCCCGTCAGTGTCGCATTCCACACCCGCGAGCTAGTCCCAGCGCCCGAAATCGTCGCAGGATCGGGGTTTGCAACCGCTCCGCAGTTCATGGTGGTGATCGAGGGGCTTCCACCTTTGCCCGAGCTTGAGACGTTGAACGAGATGCTCGCCGTCACCTGGACACAGTTCATCGGGATGTTGAATTCCAAGCTGATATCGACCGTTGTTGCGTTCGCATCGCCCAACTCCGGCTGTATACGAGCATCGTGGCCTGGCCTGAACTTCATCAACTGCGGAGGGACACTCCGCCTCAGGCACAAGCAGCTTGAAGCTAAACGGATCCATCGTGATACTATTCAAGCGTCCCTGGAACGGCGCGTTGCCGTTGTTGAAGAACGATGACAGCGAGTCTCGCAAAGTGTATGTGTCAAACGGCGCAAACAGAGAAACAAGACGAAAAAGCAGCCTCTGTGCTGGAGCCGAGGCAGACATTGATGAACGAAGTACATAGGCGGAAGTTGGAGTGATTGGAGAGCTGTGAATAGCTGATGAAAAGTAATTTAATGAGACGTGAGTTACCCGGAATTTCTGGGACTTACATACTTATTCTAGTGACTACTTGGACTTGTTTCCTAGGGACCTTTGGACTTAGCGACTAGCGACCAGCGTCTGTGGGACTTAGCGACTAGCGTCTGTGGATTAGCGACCAGCGTCAGCGACCCGGGACCAGCGTCTGAGCGACCCGGGACCAGCGTCTGAGCGACCCGGGACCAGTGTCTGAGCGACCCGGGACCAGCCTCTGAGCGACCCGGGACCAGCGTCTGAGCGACCCGGGACCAGCGTCTGAGCGACCCGGGACCAGCGTCTGAGCGACCAGCGACCAGGGTACAGCGACTCAGCGACCAGGGTCCAGCGACTTAGCGACCAGGGTCCAGCGACTTAGCGACCAGGGTCCAGCGACTGGTGCGGAGAAACCTCGGACCAAGTAGCAGTTCCCACGGAATTATGATCAGCATGTCCCCAGGACAAGCCAGGGGATTTCCAATTCTTATTTGTACACGCACGAAATGTGTGGCAAGATTATTCTTCGAAAGACTAGAATTCTGTATTTTTCGCGGGAGCATTACCCCTTAAAGTCGTCCTCCGCAAGACCGCACATGTTCCTCCCTCAACAACGATGCTCCTTCGCGGACTTGCACTCCAGTAAAGGGAGAAATGATATCCTCGATTACCGGGCAATCCTTGAACGCAACACTGTATACCGCCCGTCACGGTTGTATACGCAATCCGCGCCTCTTCCGGCAGGCACTTAGTGGTCAACGGAACGACTTATCATGTTTTCCTTACGAGATAACCAACGGAGGAGCAGAGCGATGTACTACTCCGCGATGCTATAGATGGTAATCTTCCATGTTTTGAGTATTCCGTACGCTCGCCCCAGGTGACGTTAAAATCCCGCTCTGGGTTCGAACAGAAATAGTGGTCTGGTGCATGTCAGAAGACGCGATGACTTTCCTATGAACCAGTCGTACTCGCAAGCCTCCGTACGGTGACTATTCTTCATCAGTCCATCCTTCGTCATAGATTTCAGGAAGAGTTGGAATGTTGATGAGTTCAGTGTGCTGTCCCGAGCCTCTCATTTAAGCTCGACCTATGTGCTCAGAGCCCTGCGTGATCTTCGCATGGATGGGCTGATGACACCTTCAAATGCTCATCATCGTTGACCAGTGTGAGTCTTATCCTCCTTGATAATGCGACCGTTGGGATAGATGAGACTCTGGGAGAAACCACGCGCCTATTCTGTTTATCAAATAAATGCAGCACATTTCAGGTTTACATACATGTACAGAACCAAATCTGGATACTCACGGCTGAAGAGGAATAGACCTCAATTCGTAAAGTGGACATAACAGCCCATGGCCCATAGTCAATTTCTGGAGCGCATGAAACATTCCCCACAGATTTGTGAAAGTTTGCGTCAAGCCATATACATTGTCACTTCAAAAGTCCCATGAGCTATATACTGAAGCTCCAGAATCGCTAGGTAGTAGATCGTAGACGTAAAGCAGAAGGGTGAGATCCTCGCGCAACTTGAAGTTGAGTGCCCGTGAATTTGTTCGGCTTGAGCCGACAAGACGGCTGTCACTGATTCTTGTCATCCAATCTCGCTTTCTCTGACTACCTCTTAGAGATTTCCGGGCAATATATGAGTTGCGAAGTGTAAGCAAGAACTTGAAAAGAAAAAAAGCAATCAAGTTCAAGTTGAAGGCTAAAGCCAAACAAAGCCAAACACCTTCGAAGTTGCCGCCGGGCCACCGTCGGCTCCGAGTCACCACTGGCACTGCACTGCTCCTTCAATGGATTGCCAAAACTTCTGCCTGTTCGACATTTTCGCAATGTCGAATTTTACTTTTCAGCATAGGCATGTCTCTTGCCAACATATCTTATCAATTTAAGCTAGCTTCTGGATGCAATACTCCCAAGGACCTCGACCCGTGTGTCCTGGACTCCTGTTATTCACCCAGTAACCCACCCGAGATGACGAGGTTCAAGTGGGAACTAGTATGAGATCTTGAGACAGAAAAAATGAGCTATTAATGCTCAGCTTGACATGGCTCTGATCTTGAAGGTGAGTTCTCATGTATACCTTCAACTTCGACACTATAGTCTTTCCTCAGACATTCAAGTACCCCAGCCCACGATGCCGTACATACGATGCATCAATTCGTATCTATTTCAGGCCTTGAGACAAGCATCTCCGAGTCATGCAGAACATCGGATGTAGCTGGTGTCCGCGTGCGAACATTCCAGCGCTTCCAGTCCGGTACAAAGCACTGGCGATTCTTCCCTGCTACGGTACCACTTTGATCCTAGGAGAGACGTAACCTTCGTGCGATATTGCTGCTGGCGGGAACATGAATGTATGTCGCACTATGACGATTACTTCATGGTAGTGACCGACAAAACGTGGGAGTGCGTTGCAACTATACATCTATCTAACGGTGGATGATATCTTGCACTGGGAACTAAGTTCCGGTATTTTTCTCTTGCTGCCTCTCTGGGACAATGAACGCTAACTTCAGGCTCAGGATCACCTTTACTCAGCTTGATGAGCAGTGCCAAATTGCGATATGTACTAGTAGCACACGTTTTCCTTAAGTTGAAGTTCGCGGCACCTCGAAGTTTCCGTTCGGCAGATATTTGCTTTGAGTTCTTTCAATCACTACAGCCTTATTGGTAACGTCGCCGAGGCTCGTTGCTACCCACAGCATCACATCCTGGTGACAACTGAGTGTCTGTGCTGTTCTTATAAGTGAAAGTTCGCGCTCGCAAGCCGCAGGCTTAAGTTCCGCTTTCGGACACATGGGCGTCTCCTCAACACCTGGAAGTCATTATGTTTAGGCGCCTTACTGTGTTGTCTTCCCCTGAGGGGTGCGGGAAGCCTTTTATCGAAGACCGGTGCCATGTTAACACCTGAGAAGCTTGAAGTTCAAAGGCCCTAAAACCGTAGTCCGAACGATTGGTGAGCGTGCTCTTTTTTCAGTTACACTTGTGAATCTGCGTACATTGGCTGATCGTCTTCATGCGAGGTGCCGCAACTTGAAGTCTGAAAACACGCTCTCGTAAACCGCAGATCATCTTCGAAACTCGAACAAAACACTCAGACCCACGACGACAATAAATTCGGGTCTGGAATCGTGTACTCAAAGCTTTATTGTACGTGGTTCCGTATCTTCATTTGACAGGCCAGCGCTTAGAGTTGACTTTAGCCCTCACAATCACCCTCGATTGTCGCTGAGCGCGGCGATTTTTGCAACCGATGCATTCTATGTAGCTGACGGAACCTCGCTCAATTACATTCCTGCACTAACCCTGGCTTCAATCTTCGCACAGATGTTGGACTGTCATGGAAGGCATGTTGTATCTACCCGAGCGCTGGGCTAACTGCCGATACACAGCCTAATCGTGTCTTCCTTCAAGTTGGGGCCTCAATGCACAGGCGTGGCAGTCACACATTTCCTTTTCATCATCCTAGCTAGCGCGCTTACTATTTTGATGATATAAGAGGTGCATAACCTAAGGAAACCCTCCGTAGAAACGGCTTTCCATCTCTACTCTCCGTTTAACAACACTCGGTTTATCATGCGGCTTAACTTGCTTCTACGTGCTGCCATTCTGACTGTTGTTTCGAGCAAGCTAGTGGCTGCTACTGATTGGCCGTCTCCTTGCATCGATGGCACCTGTTCCTTTGAAATACCAGCAAGCCAAAATTCGATGGCTGGGCTGTTAGAGATCGTGAGTCGTCATCATCGACACGCAAGCTCCAAATATTTTCTCCTCCTGACTAATTCACTTCTATCAGATTGGCCATCCACACTCGGTATCCGACATATCAGAGGCCGCTGGTTGGATTGTACTCGATTGCGATCCAGATGCCTCGGTTCAGGATGTCCGGATCGTTTGCGCAAATGGTGATAACGAATGTGACCATCTGTTCCAAGGAGGTCCAGAGGATACTCTTGTCCGTCTCCCCAAGAACGTAAGCCCTCTGAGGGTAGTATCTTTTTATGATCTGCACAACTACTGATCGCATTATTTATCAGTGTGGAAAAGCTCCGTTTGCCAGAGTAGCCAAGTGCGAGATATCGGACGATCACCACATTCCGGCTCATGTTAAATCTAGGGTGACTAGGCGAAGTGGTATCCAACCTCAGGTACATGTCATGTCTCTAGATACCGACTTCGACAAAGTAGACACTTCGCGGTGAGTGACTTCACTCTTCATCATGCATTCGCTAGACCTTCGGTGTAGGACAGGACCCATCAAGTTTGTTTTCACTGGCTCATCTGATCCAGCTTCTTTGCCCTCCCTTTTATTCAGCCGTACTGCAAACGAAAAGCGGATGCTTGGGTTTCATGACTCGGCTATCCGTTGTGAGTATGAAGCTACTTTTGCTCTTGCGAGTCCTCTGACGTCGTATCTTGCAGCGTATAGGGAGTTCTATCCGAGGCAATCTTCGTCCCTTACGGCAAACGCAACAGCCACGGTCACAGTCAACTCTACGTTTAATGTCTTCAACCATTCTATCCCTTGTAGCGATGGAAATGATGAGATCAATGTCGATGTGCTAGCTAGCGCGGACGCATCTATATCTCTCGCTTTTGCGTTGGTTGGTACAGTGACACCCGCAGCCATTACTGGTGGCGCCTTCTTCACTAGTAAATCTCTCATTCTTCATTTTTCTTATATGTATGTTCTTATTCGAAAATGTAGACATGACCGCAGACATCGGTGGTACCATCACCTTATCAACTAACGTGGTCGTAAGCTAATCTCACGTTGACATTTAACGTACTATCCGTACATTGTTGACGACGCCTTTCTCAATAGGGAGAATTTGACACCGGTCGTATTGCCTTAGTGCAAATTCCCATACCCGATCTTGCCATTGGTGTTCCAGAGTAAGTCTTGTCTCCCTGTCTGACTCTTCGGTCCCTCCTTAGTTTCCACCTCTATTATAGACTCTTCTCCGTCGGCGCTTCCTTGAACGTCTTCGCTGAGGCGCAAGCTGACTTTGATATCGATACCTCGCTTGGACTCGGCTTCGCATATCACGTTGGAGACCTGCAACTGATCTTCCCACCCGAGGTTGGTAGCAATTCGAGTGCTACGATCACACCAGGGGACGGTGGTGAGTTATAGCTCTCGCTTCTGCGTTGTGTTATATATGTTGACATCATGACCCCAGACCTGCAACTTTCAGTGAGCCCTGGAGTTGCTTCGAATGCAAAGGCCACTGTGCACCTCATTCCTTCGGTGTGACCTTTCACTTCCTAGACTACTTTAGCGATACTCATCAATGCTACATACATAGCTCAACCTTGGTCTGACTACTGTCGCACAGAGCCAAGTCTCGGCTAGCATATTCCTTGACCTTGATACTTCAGCGACGTTGAATCTGACTCTAGAAGCCGGTTCCACGACTGATGTAGCAAGTGGCGGCACAGATGCTTCTGTCGTTGGATGTGTTGAGCTGGATGGAGGGCTTTCAATAAACGCTGGGGCAGAAGGTACCTTTTTCACTTTATTCAACGATTCGACACAGGTCCCTGTCGCTTCGACAGACCTGCAGTTATTCCAGGTAGGGGCAATAGCCACTGAGCATATCGAAATATTTCACTGACATCCATGACTTCAGAAATGCTTTACAAAAACATCTGCCGGGGGACCATCGGATTCAGGATCAGGTTCCGGGTCGGGATCTGGATCCGGGTCTGGGTCTGGGTCGGGTTCGGGGTCAGGGGGATCCTCTTCGTCTTCAGCAACAAAGCTACGCTTTGCTTCCCCTTTCACTCTAATCGTTCATGCTCTTGCTGTGCTCTTCATTAGCATGATGATATCCGGAGTTGGGGCCGTTCCGTCGACTTCCCTGGTCCAACGCTTCGAATTAGAAAAGGCTTCAAACTCTACATCTAACGCTACATTCGCATGTCCTGGCTCCAGTATCAAACCAGTCTCACCTTTGGTAAATCAAAAACTGAATCACACCGAGTAAGTCACTTCGGTTTCAAATCTCGCAGTTTTTCACATACTGAGCCGTCTTCAATATGTAGCTATAAGCATAAGTGAGACAACTGTCAGATAGTCTGGACGGTTTCCATTTACAGAGGTCTCCCCATTTCAATCGATTGATTTTGATGTTTGCAGCTATTTCTCTGCATTTCACTTCGTAATACTATAATGTCTGAATATTCTGCATATATTTCGGTCCTGAAGACACAGAGCGAGTATAAAACTTTGAATACATGTGTTGGTAGTCTCATATCATTGGAGTTTTAACTGCCATCTCGGTCGTCCTTCGTCACTAGATACGCCTCCATATCACTCTTGTCGGGAGAGTAAAGTGACGCCTAACCGGCATTCGGCCGAGCCGATCGCGAAGTCGTTACTGCATTTATTGCCCTCCCTCTTCATCCCTCATGAGCTCAGCATCAACCCTCACTGGTCTTCCCCGCTCGAATGTTCCTCGTTATATGTACGAGACGTCACGTCATCTCGGACCGGTACAGCACGAGTATACCCATGCTTTGAAAGGTCACTGTCTCGATCTTCCGACGTAGTTTCTCCGAGTGGAATTCCTGGAGCGCCTAGAGAAGCGCTATGCTCAACATGCTGACATGCCATGAATGTCCTATACCCAGTCTCTCCCGTCTTGGATACATACGCGATCCGTACTTCATTCGGCAGGGTCCCTTCAGCTACTCCGCCCAATATGTTCCACACTTCCGTAGAAGAAACGTCCAGTTCTAACGCAGAGATACGTGCAGATGAACTTCGCAAGGGCGAAGAATATGCCACGTGTGTCAACTGCTCCGGAAGCTGGAACATGCGCACCATAGAATGGGTGACGTCCGAATCCCAATCCAGACTTGAGCAGAAATACACACCCCATGCATGTCGCAAGCGGCAGTTTTTCTTGTAGAACCTCCATCTCTTCATATCGTCTTTCCCCCCATCATCCACCAGAGTTCGAGCGCACCTGAACTCTTCTGTCACATTGATCTCAGGAACTCGGGCCTTTTGGGCTAGTTCGATTGTATACCGCAGTTCGTCTTCAGTCCATCTGCAGTTTTCGACTTCCGATTGAAATGTCAAATTCTTAAATGCCGATGAATTGAGTCCAGCTTCTCTTTCAAGCTCGTCGAAGGAGTTCAAAAGTCTTCTTGACCTTCGTGTGGATGCATCGACGAGACTTTGAACTTTAATCGGATTCTCACAATTAGAGACGGTGTGTCTTACCCGCCTTGGCAGCCTGTTCTGGACAATTAATGAAGAGCTCTTGATCCTGAGATATGATCTTGGGAAAAACGGGTGTACTCTGTCATATTAAAGCATGCAGATATGCATCAAGCATCCGATCAGGTATGGGTGCAGAGACATTATTGAATACGCACGCAAGTATTAAGCCCCGTAAAAGGGACCCAGCCTCTGGCATTCCTATTTCAGGTGTACAGTAGAACGTACAGATGCATCTGTCCATATTTGTGTCAAGCCAGAAGACCAGCGCCGTCAGGACTTTGTTGGCTGTTGTCAAAGTCACAGAATCTAGACAAACGGGCAGATCGGAGATGGTTCGTATAATAAGAATGGTGGCAAAGTACAGCGTTTCTGCAATATTCTCGTGTGTTTGAAATCCGTATAGATAGGAGACAGCCTCTGCGATAATAGAACATGCTTCGCCTATAACTGCAACACGATCTCCCAAAACTCTAAAAACACGACGGTGTTACGTTTTTGACATCGCATGTAAATCGAAGGTCGTACCTGTATGATTTTAAAAGACTTTTAAGCCTTTGTCTTAAGCATCGTGCGAGGTCCACGGATGGATTAAAATCTGATATGGCGACTAAATTTGCTTTTGCAAGCTTCGATAACAAGAGAATGTATTTTTTGTCCGGATGCGTCTGTGGAAGGGATATAGCGAGTGATTCCGCGTGCAATATAGGCTCAGCACTGGATATGGACAGGTAAAGGGAGGTAAGGTGATAGGGCCGAGACACCCGAAGGAGTGCAATGAGAGCCGACGCGGTTCGGTAGATTGATTGAGACCTGAAGCAAGGTCGATTTACTTATTGTGATTATGGGAACGGCACTTACTGTGTTTGCTTCACAAGACTTTTCAGACCAGCAACACATGTTGGACCAGTCCTTGCAATAACTTCATGTGGGTTCAGTTGCGAGCGTACAAACAGCGGGCCATAATCATGATAAAGAAGTTGGGCCTCGATGTAGCGAGAGATCTGAGTTGGATGAAGGCTGGAAATAGAGATCCTCATTGCAAATCTCTCGATCCACTTCCCAACCGGCTGGTAGAAAAACGTATCGACCGAACGTCCTGCGCCAGGTATGTTGTCTGTTGTTGCGGTAGTGGAAAAAGTCAATATAGACCTTGCATCGTCCGCGTCTTCTCCGTTATCTACATGAGGATACCAGCCTGGTACGCGGGTGCGGTGACGATAGGCATTGTAGTCGTCGCACATAAAGAGTTCCTCATCATGCCCCATCTCTCTTTTGAACAGATTAGAGAAGGACTTCATCCTCTTTGGTAGTACGGGCTAGTACAGTTGGTGATCGGAGCACAATGGATTACCTGTAGCAAGTGATATATACATTCATAAATTCAATCTTTATGTGGACGAACCTAAATCCAAGGACGTCGAGGCGCTAGCTTTAACGAGTCTGCCACCATGGCGAGCGACGTTGTAAAATGTTAAAGATGTTCGACTGACCTGCCAGGATTACCGTTGTTTGTCTTTGTTTATCCTCAAGATTGCTCACACTACCTCTCGAAGACTCGAACGCTCGAACATCTCTATTACCCGGCGGTTTACAGGAGAGATTTTGCTCAAAAACAACTTTCATGCCCCGTTGTAGCTTGACGGTACGTACATACGGTTATTTATTTGAGATTACATAGAATACCTAATAATTTCTCCAGAGAAGACAACTTCCTTCAGCAAAGGGCGCAAAACAAAGTCCCTTGCATGTACAATATCTATACGTACAAAGGGTCATGCTTGAATCGTCCAGCGAGGAGATGGAAAGCCTGGTCTGGCATTTCAACGTCATCTCTAAGCCCTAGGAAATACAAATTGAACCATCGATGGTTGTTCGCAGATCCCGGTCCATCCAGCGCGAATTCTTCTACGAGCCTCGCCCTGCATGGTCCAGACGCATGTCTCGCGAAAGAGCATTCGCGAGAAAATGCACGAAGACAGACCGGGCAGAACGCGGAGTTCGGAAAGTGGGCGCACAGATGCTTTCTCATGCACGCGTTGTTCAACGACCTATGTTGACAGCCGGGAATTACGCAAGGCACCTTGCCAGTCAAATTCACCTGTCCGACTTAGTTAGGCCGAGGATGGCAGTACAACAAAAGACATTACATACCTTCTGTTTTGCCCTGGTTTTGCCATCCTGTCGTTTGATCAAGTACCAGTTCTTCTTAGCGATGGCCAGTATCTTCTCGATGATACGGTCATTGTCGGACTTCGGCTTGCCCCAGGGCGCGATATCGGAGACATCATGGGAGATCTCACCAGGTCCAACTGCAACACCATTTTCTACATCCTCCGTCGAAGCTGCGGCGGAGGTTTCCAGAATCATTGTCTGCACCTTCTTTGTCGAGGTGACAATCCTAGTGTGACAACCGTTCTTGCGGGGCGATGCCTTCGGAGTTGGGACATACTCCTCGTCCTCGTCCTCCATCTCGACGTCTTCATGCTGGGCCTTCTTCGAGGACTGTGCATTTAGCAGAGACGAGTACGCTGGATCCATTGGGCGAGGTTTGATAGAATTCTTCGTATCAGCCTTGAACATCACTTTGCTAAGCTTAGACCTCGGAGAGGGCACTGGCGGACGCTTCGGCTTTGACTTATCTTTCAAGCTCGAAGTCTTGCGCGGACGCGAGACACTGGTCACCTTGCGCGTCGAAGCTAGTTTCTTCTTCGGTTCAGCCTTGCGTGCTCCAAGAGAGGTAGCCAGTTCTCCTGAGGACGACGACGGATGTTGAGTATTAGGTGTGTCGGGTGTGGGGGTAGATGTGGCCCTTAGCATAATAACATGAGGAGACACCGTCTGTAACGGCACGTCCGGGACATAGAGACCGGGTTCGTTTTCGTGATGAAGACCACGGAGTGGTACAAGTTTCGGTAGCTCTTTCAAGCCTTCTGGATGAATACAGGTAGTGCAGTATGTGATCATAGCTGCATCTAGGTCGAGCAGACACTGCGTATGGACTCTCTCCAGGAGAGAGTCTAGTTCGCCCACAGTCACTGTTTCCTGTTTCATTCATATTAGAAGCTAAAGATCACTCGAAACAAATACAGTTGCTTACGAGCTGAAGGTCATTAAAGTCCCCCTTCTCTTGGACAAGGGAGCTCTCTAAATAGAGTGGGTCGATTTGGGATAGATTAGGGACAGAAAGAGAATCATATGTCTTGGACATCGTAACAATTAATGAAGGAAGGATCGAGATATTGAAAAGCGATAGAAGTCGGAAAGAACTGAGAACAAGGAAAGTTTTGCTTAACTGCACAGCAGTACAAGACGTTGGTGGGCAAAATTGCACGAGAAGCATCCTGGAACGGGCTTTTTATGATGACTGTACTGACCACATACATAGATTGTACTTGTGGACTATGTGGCTCGCTCAACCACATCATGGTTAAAGCCGCACTTATTTAACCAAAGCGACAACCACACCGGAATCATGCCATTGTCTATACGAAACCAGATTCGATTCTGCAGTTTAGATCTAAGGGAAGGTGGTGGTTAACGTACGAAAAAGACAAAGGAGATGAATGTGGTAACGCACTGCAGGTATCAAAATAAATTTGTTAAACCCCAAAAGGCGAGTGAGAATCAAAGCTCTAGTAGCGAATACTACATATTCAATGCTGACGATCCTTGATATGAATGCAAGTTGTAACACATCTAACATAAACAACGGAAGAAGACTAGGGTGCAGTGTCATGATGCGCATCCGTCAGACTCGGAGACGAAAAACGTTCTTCGTATATCGTCAGAGTTTCATTCTCCATAGAGTCCACTAATCGTTGCAGTTGAATTCTTTCTGTCCGAGGCGGTTCGAGCTCAGCCTCCAGAACGCTGGGCTACGTAGGTCTTCGATGAGCGAGGCTTCGGTGGTGACTAGTGCTATGTCGTGGGTTGTTGTCGACTGCGCCCGGAGTGTTGCTACAGAACTCTGAACCTCTAAGATCTGCTTGTCAATACGCTTTGTTCTCTCTTGCAGGGACGATTGGGCGGTCTGAGCTGGCCTTTCCGTCCTTCCCACCGCAATCAAATTGAATGACCGCATTACTTCTAGAGAAGTCACTCACGGGGATGTTTTGTGCTTTGAGTAATCGTGTCTAGTGTCCCTCGTAGTTCTGCACAGCAAATTGTTGGACCAAACAGCTCCAAGAACTTCGACTGTCCCCATAGTACAGTTGTTCGATGTGGCAGAAAACGTCAATTGACGGTGGATCTGTCGACGACAAAAGATAAAGCCAAGCATTGTGATCTTACAACGGTACCAGCAACAGCTGCAGCAAGGATATCAAGGTAGTACAGCTATCAGCTCCGTCTACTACCAGTATCTGACATTCAAGATACTGTCAATACATTACGGATAGTATGTAGTGCATGAAACTTACTAGGGCGTCGGCGGCAGTACCATCCATCCGAGTCTTTGATTCGGCCAGGTGAAACGCGACGAATGAAGGTCGTTCGTTGCCAAGGAAGAGCTAAGGAACGCCGACGTTGAGGGCAAACCTTGAGCGCACATACTGTCTGTTGGCAAGAAAGCAGGCCAGCATTCGTTTGACAATTTATGATATCTCTTGCACGCCGTTGTAATCGATACGTGCTGTATGGAGCGCAGCTTTGCGGTCTGTCTATTCGTAGCTATGGCCTCGGTAAGGGCAACGCACATAGGTTTGCGTTGTATAGGCCCAACATCAGCCCGAGTTGCCCGTGGTCCTTGGTTTAGATTCTGATCTCAGCAAAGTCGTATCTGAGATAAACATAGTGAATTTACTCACTTTAGCACACAATGTTGTCACCTGTCGAAACACAGTCAACTCAGATTATCCATCGCCATGCCTTCACTTCTCCACTTCAGGCTCTTCAACCCAAGATTCCCGGTCACGAATTGACGCTCTTGCATACCGCACCAGCCAAAAGTCCAGCCACTAGGAGCTTGCCGTATTCCACTCTGCCGCAATCAAGGTTACTATGAACGGCTCATCCACTGGCACTCGAGATGGAGACAAACTGAGTTGTTGTCGCGATTTCAGACGACATTGTGATAGTTTTGCGCTCGTTGTCGGTCACTACTATACCCATTGATATTAGCCAACATTTTGTGTTGCCTATCGAGTCGTTCAACGTCTATACCGTATTAAGCAGGTTTTTAGGAAGAAATCAACGCGGAGGGACAGAGAGAGCTCGTTCCGGGGCAAGGAGTTTGAGTCTCGGTAACTTGAGATAACGCCGGGAGTCGCGGTTATTCAAGCTGCCAGTGGGGAAATGGTGAGAGTCAGGTGATTCAAGTTTCTGCCCTGGAGTTTGTCCTCCGTTTTCATTACACTTCAATTCCATCACCATGCTGCTTTCTGATCTATCGGGAGACATACTTATTCATCTGTTCTGTATTTGCGATCTGAAGGATCTCCTCAGGATCGAACAGGTTGGTTAACCTCTATCATTGAGATCATCGAGATGTCGAAATCTGACTTCCATGTAGACATGCCGCAGGTTTCGAGATCTTGCATCGACCAAGCAGATATGGCTGATCTACCTTCGCCGACTTGACCAAGCTCATGCGCCCAACTTACCTTACCACGTCGATGTCTATAGCCTCGATAACGATGAGCTTCGAACAATGGTCATCAGGGCTGTTCAAGCACATGATAATTGGCGAAACGGAACTTTCGGACAAAGTGCGCAAAACCGAGATATATACATCGAGCCACCTGCCGCTGAGATGTTACTACTGCAAAGAAGAGAAGCCTATATCGCTGGATCTCGCCCCTTCTACTCCTTAAGTGCCCCCCTAATTACATTATTTCCCGGAGGAGATTGTCTTTTAGTCCAGTGGTCCCATGGCTTCGTTCAGCTTGTTGATATTGAAGCGCAACAGGCCATCTGGACGTATCCAAACCTTCCGTCGGCCCAGACAAATTTGAGACTCTGGTCACACAACCGTTTGTGCTATGATGTTGCCTTCCAAGGTGATGGCTACGCGAACATTGCTGTATCTTACTGGATGGTAAACGATGGGTACTTAGGTCCAAAGGAATTGTGAGTTTGCAATAACGCTAAAAATATCATTCTTACGCACCGTCCCAAGAATAATTGAGGTGTTTCGCTTCAACTTGAAGAATCAAGAAGTAAACAAGCTGTATTCAAGAACCGAAAGGACTTATTATCCGGAGAGCCTATCTATAACGATAGAAGGAGATCTGTTATCACTTCATGGTAACAAAGGCAAATATTATTTCGAGGATTCCCCACTACTCGTCATCATCGACTTCGTGAGAGATCAAGTAGTGTTCGCCAAGATACCTGTTGAGATAGACGACATGATATCCCCTGTGAGTAAATAATTAATACATTTCTTGCCTTGCCACCTAATCTCTCGTGATTCAAGAGTAGTCAAAGGATAAAGATCGTTCAGGGACATCTTTTCCTCTTATGTTTAGGCCTTTACAACACTATAAATCCGGGCGTGGGAGCGATACTGAAAGTCTTAGACATTCGCCATCTTCTTACTGTTGTGAGAACGGGTCCACGGATATCTCCTACAGCATCGGCAACAATTAATGTTGAAGAACGAGAGCTCACCGATTTATACTTTGAGTTGCCGAATGGATTCAAAAAAGGCATAATCGAAGAGGTTGCACTTCCTTCCCTGTGCTCTTTCCATTGGAAGGAGGAGCGGGAGAGGTATGACCAGCTCACCGTGGAAATCCCTGCTACGGAGCAGCAATCCGCGTGCCATGGGTACTTCGTCAACCGCTATACTTTTATACCTCGGAAATCATATAATGAACCACCAATGCTAAATCTCATTTCGAGCACCAAAGTCTTTCCCAAAGTCTTTCCTTCTCCTTCCCCTTCCTACTGGCTTAGGTCGGCACCGTTCTTTCCAAACTCTTTATCAGGGCGCTCTATTATCCTTTACTCGGCGTGTGAGAATAGCACCCTGAGGGACCTGGTAGAAGGACCCAGAGAACTTGTTCTTACGACGATGATAGATGAAAGTAGCACAGATGCCGATTACTCACAGGGTCAACCATCGTTGTCGTTCCGAGTTGCACGGTCACCGAAGTGGCTGCCTGAAACTTGGAGGTACAAAATTGACTACCTGAGCGGTGCAGTTATCTATACTTCTGAGGATAAGCGAGGAATCAAAATTGCTTATCCTGCGTAATCTTGGTCTGTCCGACAAATCTTGAACGTCCTTACCACTATCCTCACTGACTTCGAAACGCACTACCGTACTAACAGTTAAATATTATATATATTCATTGGATTCGTGAGTGCGCTGGTCACAATTCAAGGAGTGCCCGATGTGTGGGCGGAATGGTAAATTCAGACGATTTGAATGTATCACAATAATGTCTTCCAGAAATACACCTCAAATCCATCTGAAGATTCTCGTTTGTATGATTTCTCTAGCGCTGATTATCGCTTGTTAAAATTTTCTTGTAAGTACCAAAGCTTATACGCTCAAGACTTATTTGCATTAAGATAGACTCTCGAACAGACAATCTACAAGATCGTTGTAGAAAAGGCGGGGAGGCTCGGTATCGGGATCTGCAATATATCGCACCGTGCTGTCGTAGCGTCAACGCAAACAACGGTAGTGCACCTTATTCTGTTCGTATGATTTACAGAAAACGGCTGGGGAGTGGTCAAACTTGCTCGCGGCCTATGGAGCTTGTTCCCGATCACACTTTCGGTGTACACATGTACAGTATGTGCGTGCTAATCGGTAAGCAGGTGTATGTCGTCTTCGTCGAATCGAAAATGAGAAGGAACTTGGCGCCTTCGTTACAGTCGCAGTCGTCCGGTTTGTCAAAGTCGCTCGGTCCGAACGTTTGAATGGAGTGTGGCATTCTGGTCCGGAGCTATATTTTCAAACTCAAATAGACGGTGAAGCAGATCGAATACGTACGAAATCTTGATAATGTTACAAAGCTCTATCGTACATAAATAAATGATTTACTCGACGACGTTTTAAAAGGTGTGGCGATACGGTTGGCTGGCATGCACCCACCGCGACACTACTTGTCACATTAGTTCAGTTTACTTTCGATGGCCTTAGCTCAGTATACTACAAGCTTTCCTCGGGCCCAGAATATCGAGCCTAGCGATTCATAAGCTGTTTGAGTGATTGTCTACCCAATAATCGTATCTTCCTCATCGTAGCTAGGTGGCTGGGTCGCTGAATCTGCTCCCTGCGTTTCGATATCCTGATGTGTTCTCCCCCCACTTATACGAAGCACCGCTCTCTTTAGATCTTTCACGTGATTGTTCAAATCCTCGAGTTTTTGTCTATTATCGTTGACGTCAGTTTTACCTTTTGAGGAGTTCTAATGTAGTCCTCCGAAGGAGACACTTACGATACAGCGTCAGTTGCTGGGCTCCTGGAGTAGCTTATCTTCGTTCTTCGATAGGGGATAAGGAACAATGATCTCTTGACTTCTGGCGTTCGCATAGAACCTTGAAGGAGGAGCCAGTGAATGGATGCGGTGGCTGCTTAAGCTCCTTGAAGTCCAAAATCGTCGATAGATGAACACGAGGAGCAAGAGACTAACGAAAAGACCAATCACAGTCCCTACTGTGACTTCCACAATAGTCATAGTTCTGTCTGATCGGGAGCTGAATCCGGTCGGATTTGGGATCTCTGTGATGGTCGATGTTGCGAATGTCGTAGTCAGCACCATGGAAGGCAGTAAGGAAGTCAGCGCCGTGGACGTAATTGCCGGAGTTGATGTGAACCTATACAGCACAGGAGGTCAGTAAAAGAGAATATGCATACATACTTTGATACTCACTCCACGACAACTAAGTTCCACGTCTGTGTCACGGTTGTGGGATCATGAGATCTCTGGAGCATGATACTATGAGGATCATCGGGGTTCGTGATGTTCGTTCTAAAAAACGTGAACAGCCCTTCCTCATTCATCGATTTATCCATATCATCGAACATAACTGCTGTATTAGTGTTATCCACGGTGACGCTCATATTGGCATTGAAGTTGCTCAAGTTCGCCAAACATGAGACAGAAGTAGAGCCTGTGAGCCAAATGAATTTCCTTCCCGTATGAAATCTTCATTTTAAAGTATAGGAGTAGATGGAACGCTACTCACCATGAAATCTGAAGGAAAGCCGAGGATCATGCCACATCGTAGATGCCTCCTGATCGGATTGTCCGAAAGGAGTCACCACCCACTCATTCAAATCGTCGACGAGCCCAGGGATATACTGAATGACTGTGAGATTGGTTGACTGCACTCTCGTGATGTTTATCGAGCTCCGCGCGCTGTGGAGGTGAAGTAAAATGTTCAACAAGACTGACAAAGAGGCACGCGAGCTCCTCGTCAATCGAATCCTGCGCATCATCCTACTCAATCCAATGACGAAAGAAAGCTGCTTCACAAGAGGGACAAAACGTGATGAGTGCACTAATCGATAGACTGTTAGAAAGTGCTTACTCCGTGGTCCTGCGCACCAGCAGCAACTTGATTTGTGAGTAGACACCTGTAAGTGATGTGTCGGTAACAGTGGATACAACCTCGAGTGCAGGTTATAGAGACTATCGCCTATCAGAAGTAGGAGTGCGCTAATCACAGGGAAAACGAGATGAAGAAGATCATGATATTTGGCTAGTTGTCACAGAATGCACAAACAAACATTACGTCGAGGAGCAAGGACCTTCATCTGTGACGATGCCGAGTATCAAGACCGGCGGAGTTTACAAAGTCCCATCTGATGGCAAAGGCCGTGTGCAAAAGTGCGTAAATCGTCAAAGCACAGATATCATCAAAAATATTTTCATAAGAATGAAAGTAGAGTAGCGGTTTTGCGCAGAGCAGTTGCCTTGTTGAGGAGCGTAAATAACTAAGTTCGTCAATCCGAACTTCCTATCGTCAGGCGAATGCTATATGAGGTTACCAATAGCGCAGCATCTAGAGTGTCGTTCTGGTTACAGATCTACCACATAGACGCCCAGAATCACCTGGCCAAGAACAAAGGTTTCACCATCGATTTCCGGTCGTAAGAACACAGCTGTTAGTTGTTGGCCCCAATAATTGAAGCATGCGAATGGGCAAGGTCCTTTTCACGTTCGTATCTACCGCAGTTCAGTCGACGGAACTATTCAGTGGGGATAAGAATGTTAGAGGAAAGAAACGTGCACTGCACCATACTCACGCAGCATTGTCGCCCAATGTCCATAGGCCCATACCTAAAAATTTCCGTACCCAACCCCCGGAACAGTAACGTGTACTGCTCAATTCTTGTCGAACCCATATATGTCGTTGTCGTATCTGGAAGAGGCGAAGACGACGGATTTCTGGCAGTAGATGGTCTTGTATGTTCATTAACACCGTAGTGTCTTACATGGCCGAGATGGTCAATATGACGTCAATGAAACTGTCTGAAACTCCTGTCAGTGTCGACATCCAAAATATTGAAGTCACGGTCATCGCAGAGTTGACGGGCGCGTCAGAGGGACATCAAACAATGTGATCCGTCACCTGGACCCAGGTTACTGGTGAGCTCCGAGTCGAAGTCGATCACCGTAGCATTTGCGTTGGCCGACGTCGCCGCGGGTTGTGAACAAAGGCATCGTAACGGTATCACCTCGATAAACTCATGCACCACTCACCGTATACTTAAGGAATGCACAGATTGGCGCTTTGCGCCACAAAAGCCCCATAGCTGAGTGTACTGGAAGTTGATAGACAAGTGTGTAACGATGAGCTCAGGGGGCGGGTGCTGTCCGAGCTTGCCAGCGAAGCTCGACTCATAGGGACGCTTCAGACTGTCATCGTCCCTTCTGCGCGCTAATGCTCGAGTTCCATGTTTTATCGCCCGCGTTCGTGCCAGAAGAACCGTATTTCGTGCTCTGGGCCAGAAGCCACCTGCTCCGCCGAACACGCTGGTCTAGCTCACTCGCATCGCGCCCAGTCCCTGATCCTAAGTGCCCATGATTACCCTTGAACACTGCACTAGCGAGAGGAAGATGTCACGCTCATCGCCGCCTGACGGTGATAGAGTAGATAGGAGAACGAGAGCTACTTGGGAGGAGCCCAACATGCCCTATCAAGGCAGTACTCGCCAAACTTCCGTTTTTGAGCCGCCCAGCGAGGACGCAGGACATGTGCTGAGCTTTCTGCGATATTCTAATACTTTCGGGTTTGAGGATTCAGGCCTTGAGCCAGAACTGGATATGCATATTCAGAAGTAGAGAAAGGTGGAATGGAACCAGATTGTGTTGCAGTCCGTTGGGGTCTGAACCGATGAGACGTGCCGAGGGAGCAAAGCGCAAAACCGACCCGACCCTTAGCAGATCGGATGGTAATAATCTTTGAACAAAGGGTTTCCGTCGCATCGATGCTGTAGTGAAGATAGGATCGACGGCAGACGGAGAGTGTAAGACCTCGTTCCTCACGTAGAGGGGGCAGGAAGGCCACAATCTTTGTAAAGCAAGCCGGAAAAAAGCTTTGCGCTAGAGCGGACGTCCATGCCCACCTAGTGCGCGATGAAAGAAAAGAACCAAAGGAATCCATGAGCGTCGGAATGTTAGGAAACCTATGAAGTCGAAAATAAGCTACGGAGCCAGTCAAGTAGATTGAGGACTCACCTGTTCCATCTGAGTTTTCGTACGCACCACAGGCATAGCTTTGAATGCCAGAATCGTTCGATACACTTGTTAAAGTACCCGAGGACTTTCGCATGGGTGATAGTGTTTAGTCCTTCCGAGGTCTTAGGCCCATAGCGCGTCAAGAGGAAAGGCTCTTCTGCCCGTGTGTCTCTGCGGCAAGTCGGAGCATCAAGAAAATTGAATTAAGTGAAGATTTAACTGAACAGATTCCTAACGAATGAAGATAAACGACAGATTAAGGCCGGAAGGTGTTGTGAAGAAAAGGAGCGAAACAAGAAAAGGTCTTGTAAGAGCGATGTTGGTAGATGCAGCGGATGCGTCGAACCCTAACGTAAGGTGTATTTGGCAACGAAGCAGCAATAGCCGGGACGCAAGACGAAGTTCCTCTTGGAGGAAAAAGTCACAAAAGCGAATCGTCAACCCGAGGACCACTGTCCGTCAGAGCAATCGAAACGGAAGTCAGAAGACCTCGACTACCGTTCGGCTGGCTAAACGAACGCACAGTCGTGGTGGAAGCTGTATCACCATCCGGGAGTTCGTGACGTTGCTCGCTGTTGTCCAATCCAATGAAAGCAGAAAACTCCTTGTCGTCACACCTGCGAGGATATTTCGAATAACTACGAAGGTGGCTATCCGCCGGTGCTTCATCATCCTTTTCCGCATCCTCACCCACGTCAAACCTGCTTCTATCGATATCAACATCACGCACTACCGACCGCCCGTTGCGCTTGCCCTGTGGTCCTCGCTTTTTGCCCTTGTCGCTACGCACCGCACGCTTTGATGTAGCCAGTCCGTCAAGGAGCCTAAGCTCCTCCTCGCTCACCGGAACCCAATGAATCTCACCGGACTTTAGCTTACAAGTAAGCGACTGAAGGCTTGATACTGAAAGACCGTCGATATTATTGTCAATAGGAATGTCGTGTGGCCAACCCTGCAGTTTGACACCGTATCCCTTGACGATCTTCGAGGTGTAGTTTACCCATTCCATTCTTGCATGTTTCACCCCAGTTGCTTGCCCTCAAGGAGTATGACTGAGATAGGATCACAGAAAAGGTAGAAATAAAGACTCACTAAGGCTGACTTTGAGGGACTCTCGAATTGTGGCCTTCAGCTCTAGCTTGCGCGATTTCCCGTTTGCATCCACCGACTTTATGCCAGTCGGCGTATAGCCCTCCATCCTCATGATGAACTCCTGGGGTGTCAACTTAGAAATGTCCTGCGAGAAGCCGTCGAAGATGTTATCGGCGAAATAGCAGGAAGTGTTCAGGTGCATTGCGTCCAAGGGCACGGTGACAAGTAGTGAAGGCGTGCTGCAGCGTAGTCCCGTGTCTAAAGGCTTGTTGAGACCAGCGTAAATCATTTGTGAGAAAGAGAGGATTTGTAGCTAAACTCACATCACTCTGAACCTGCCGCGCCTCCTCATTACGCATCTTGGGTTCCGAACGTACCACTGCCCTCGCCTTCGTGCGCGTGTCTTCAAATTCGGACAGAGTTTTGGAGCGCTCTTCTGCAGGTAGGTCCTTCCATTCCTGATACGTCTGCTTCGCAATTTTGCGAATCTCTGCGGCCGACTTTTTCTGGCCTTTTGGAAGAGCTGTAAAACAATGCATTAGTATTTTTTGATATGTCAGAGGGGGGGGGGGGGGGGGGGAGGTAAGATACGCACGGTCATTGATGCGCCTGGCCGTGGCATTCAAGTGTACGTTCCATGTGTTCAAGACGCGGTCTTTGTTGTGCTGAATCTTGCAAGGTTTGAGAAACTTGCGAACCTTGTCGGGATGGACGTCATGTTTCCTGGCCAGTTCATGTATGGCATCCGACTGGCGTACTAGCTCGGCATTCACGTCAGACGTGAAAGCAATCTTACGTTCTGCGCCTTTTGAAGCTGTAACCCGAACCCGGCGTTCTTCCACTGCCAGTGACTTTCTAGACTCCTTGTACCTTCTAACCATCGCATACAAGGGTGATATACTGCCTGCACGACGAGCACGACGGATACGAAAGACTACCATTTCCAGGCGTGCGCTCAGAGGTGACAAGAGATAGAAAGTGGGGAAACGATTACGAGGCTTTTCGCAGAATACTTGAGCACAAATTTTCCGCCCTCAACGTGATCATGTTCGGGTAGTGAAAACTGTGGGTAAACTGTAGCCTTCTCAGCTTCAAGTTGACTGAGTCTCAAGCAAATGGACAACTTGAACAAAATAACATGTCAACATTATATAACGACAACGCAAAATTAAGAGGAGATTTACGGGATAGTGGTTTTCAGAGGCACCGACCCCTTCCTTCACGAATCAGACGACCTCGAGCCGAACCTGCGTCCGAGCAGCTCCAAAGCAGAACTCTCGGTGGAGGATTCCTTGGTTAATTTCAAGCACGACTGTAGTAGCCGATCCTAGCACAAAGTGCCGGTGCAACTTCGAGTTGAACGAAAAGAGTTGTCCACTTCAGGCACATAAAAAGTCATTTCCAATGACAATAACCTTGCGTATCATTTTGAGGATGTCAACTGCAAGTCCTGAAGGTAAAGATTGACCTGCCCGCCTCATCGTAAATCGCTACAACTGTTGGCTACTTGTGCCGACGTGTGGCCGGTCCCAATTTGTGGCTGCGTGTTACAGTATTACGGCTATGAGATCTGGAGACAAGCCATTTCAGAAAATCGAAAAACACAGAGCCTTTATAGCAAGGTAAGTAAACGGAAGATCGAATGATGATGACCGCAACCGTTCGTTGAGCGCCGGCGTCGAACGACGGACACGTTGTTTGTCTTTATTTGTCTACTACAAGTGCTACAGTATAAAGCCAACTTTTTCTTGTTCATGATTATATGTTCAACAAACAACATAGTATTTCCATTCATAACACCGACATCATGCCCACCTTTTTTGCTGCCTGTAACTGCTTGTTACGACAAAAATACAACGCCTTCTGGCTACCGCCCTTGTACCTACCCTCAACCGGCAGTCTCTGCACAGCCTCCAAATGCGTGCTTTCGATAGAGAAACCAGGCTAGTATAAGAAAGCGTTGAAGTCATCGTTGAGTCTCAGCTCCATCATACCCTTACCGCCAACCGTGGTCATGATCTTCAGCCTCCATGCCAAAATTCAAGAGCATCTTATCCAGAGTGATTATGGGAGAAGCGAGGCAGAAAGAAGATAGCCTGGACTTCTTGTGCGCTGGTTTTGAGCGTCACGCCTCAGAGCTGCCCTCTCCGGCGTACCTTGGGAATGCGAGTGACTGCCACGGAGAAGACGACAATTGTTCCACTACTTCTATCTCAACCACCGCAACGGCTGATAACCTGCCAGGGCCTGGTCGAATGATCGACACGTACATCTATCAGCCAATGGGAAGGCGGATAGAGAGACTAGCAATGCGTTTCACGATTGCGTCCCTCCATCCTGCCTACATTGCCCAGTATATCGAGGCTGACGATACGAATTTCTCTTCTAGTTTCCAGAACCACTTTACGCTTAATGACGCCGTTGCGGCTGTTTGTCGAGGTAAAAATGGATCTACAGTCGTTGCCGGGATGAAGGGTCTTGTGAAGCAGACACAGTACGTACCTTTTGCTTCTTCGTCGTCGAAGAAAGGAAATTAATCCATTTCAGGTCCAACTCAATCTACAGAACTGCATCAGCTCTAGCAGCACTCATTCGTGTATCCTTGACGGTGCAGCGTAAGGAGATTTATGCCATCGTTGCTTGCATCGAGCCTATATTCCATCTGGAAACGCTTGCCGGATCACATGCTTACTCAGATCCAGAGAAGAAATCGTTTCTTTTGTTGGCAAGACTGGCAAGGGAAACTCTTGTCGCCGTAAAAAGACCTTCGTTAGAGGAAGCCCTCGATTCGGTCTCAGGGAAAGAAGTGTTGCAACTATGGCCGTCGCCAGAAACTGCTCTACTCGTACGACAAAGACTTAAAAAGACATTGCTGGTTTACAGGTGTGCCCTTCATTCTCTTTTAGTCTATGGTAAACCGGACTGATCTCAAGTCCAGATCCTCCGATCTTGATTCCCTTGAGGACTCGATAGGCGAAGCATGTGCCATTTGTGCAGAAGCCGTTTCTACGTGCATAGATAGCTACGCTCGAGGCGACGCATATATGCACATTTTGGAAACCGTCTATTTCACTGTCATTTTCCTCCTTCGGGCGATCAACAAGCTGGCCAATTATGCGAAAGTCACATCAAATAGACATGTTTATATGGTCGCACTAACACTCGCTTCTTGGAATGACGCTATCGTCTCCCGTTGTCTATATGCCGTTGAAACTCGTCGTCTGGGATTTGACATGAACAAACTAAAGGCCAAGATGGCATTTCGAAGTTTGGCACTTGTGTACGTGTCAGTGGCATTTTCTCTGTTATTCCAGCGTTGCTAATTGCTCCTACTTCTACAGGTGCGGTGACACCACATGTGGGCTGCTGCCGCAATCACTATGCCTACTTGAACAAAAGGAATTCTTGCCGACAGAGGGTTTGCCGAGACGGTATCGGTTTGCGATAGCATGGAACAACGAAAATATTGTAGCTCAAGATCTGATTGAATCAGAATGCCGAAGGACTCGGCGTCTTCTGAGATCGTTCGACGAGCTTGAAAGAGAAGTTTGGGGTTGCACATTGCAAACCAGCATCTCTGTCTTACCAATGCAGATTAATGCGGATGAAAACTGGAGCTCTCTCGACGATTTCGGAGATGAATGGTGGGATCACTGGGAGAGCACACTCGGACGAGCGCGGAGAGTGCAAGTTCCGGTGAACTGTCGGACGGAAGAATTCAGAGTGGCTCGAAGACTGGGTTTGGAATTGGATCCGGAGGATGGGGAAGAATGGCAATATGGGTTGCTTGACAGACACTGGGTCTATTATGAGCTCCGTCGCCGCTTGCGACACAAATGGGGACAGTACCTCCGCTCAAACATGGACTGGGACTGGGACCTCGGGGCGTGCAGATCGGTTGTTTAAGGAGCGTCCTGCAGAACAGTCGGAGGCCGTTTATGGTGTATCTACCTCAAGTCCAGCCGTCGGCATGGCTGCAAGTCCGGACGAAACGCTTAAGATATCGATATGAGCATAGAAGGGCATGTTACATGAAGTCCAGGTGTCCTACAAGACGGAGGTTGGCAACAAACGCAGTATGTACATATTGTCCGTACCCGCGCATCCTAGCCCAGGACATCATCTCGTCATAGCCAGGTCGAAACTTTCCTGCAGGCACGCATATCACAAGCCACCCGAGCTCAGCAGAAACTGTAGCCCATAGTGTTGTTACACACGAGTTTGTCTTTCTAGTACGCTAGTCAAGTCGAAGATATGGAGAAAGCATTTTGCAGTGGTTCTTGATTAACAATTTAATATTGCCTTATGTTGATGAAAAAGAAGCGAGTCTTAACTTAAACACGTCTTAACTTAAACTCGTTAACCCTCCTCTCACTACCTTCAAAGATTAGTCTATCACACATGATCCTTCCAATCATCTCTACAAACAAGCCATTGACTTCAAAACATATATATCGTGTTCATCCATATCTCCATTTCTGCCCACTCCTATTCAAGCTCTGCTTCCGAATCGGTTTCCTCCGAGTTGGTTTCATGCTCTGCTTCCGAGTCGGTATCACTAGCATATTGTGGATGGGGATAGTCCGTGATCCTTAAGACAAATGTCAGATAATCTCTTCTATATGGTTGACAGGACGGTAGTTACTGATACCACCTCAGCCTAGACACTCCGAGGGTCGGCCAGAATTCAGCTGCATAAGAATATTCAGGGCTACTGGTTCGTACATACTATATATACATATATGTATTAGTTATGACTCACCCAGGTTCCGTACCTGTTTAAACTTTTCCTCCTTCAGGCACTCATCCACCAACCTCTTGAGCTCAGCCCATTGCTCAGATTCAAAGTTGTCCGTGAGCTTGGCTCGCAAAGCTTCTATACTAGGGTCTACCTGTCCAGTTGTGACAAGACCATAGACGCATTTTGCGACTAAGCGAACAAAGGCGATGTAGTCCTCTGGCGTCGCAGGATGCCTCAAGTACTTGAGTTCGTCCTTCTCGAGTTCCTTCAGTACGTCGTTGTCGAGAATCTCGTGTTCGTCAGTAGAGAGGTATTCTTCTGTCAGAACATATAAGTGCTTGCTAATGGTCTCGGGCTTTTCGTGAAAGTATATGACGCCTTCCATGACTTCGGGTTCGAGATGTTTGAGACTGTTTTAGATGGATGTAGGTCACGGTAGACTCTATCCTTTATCCTCTTATATATCGCGCGCCGAGCCTGAGGTTGTACTTACTAATTATAGTATTGTATTGAACTAGGGCTGACTCGGAGTTCAAATTCAAGAACTTGGAGCTAATCTTGTCATCTTGAATACTCTATGGTATCTACAGAATGTTTGATTCAATTATGACATGCGACAAGAGCTACTGGCATCGGAACATTAAGAGTGTAATGAAAAAGAACGACACCGATGACATATCACTAGTAACGTATTAGCATACATGATTTAGCTACTACCTTAAGCGCGAACGCAAAGTAGCAAACTGGATTGAACAAAAGCACTTCAGTATGTCAATAGGGCCTGAATCAACTTTCCGCATGTATATATTAATTGGCGTATCAGATCACTGGATTGGGAGATTTACTTCCGCTCTTAAGACGTCAATGAAGACCTATGGCTGACCCAGTCCGCGGAGTCCCGCATGCTAGCTATAGACAGCCTTTCACGGTATCACGGAGAGAAACGAATGCTTGATAGAAAGGAATGGAATGAGAACAAAATGGAATAGATTTCAACGGAGCTGGCAAACTTGGCTGTCGCTGCGCTCATACTCCGAGTCATCGGTGTTCTCGTTCATTAAGAATGGACCGGCGCTGTCGGGGTCCCCGGCTCCAACTCGGACTCCGAGTCGCTTGGCACTCGGTTTAAACACTGGCTGGCATGCAGTGGTCATGACGTCATAAATAAAACACTTATTCATTCCAAAACTGGGAATTCGAAAGGATAAACTGAGAACAACATCCAGGATCAATAGCAATGCAAGAGATGCAGGGGAAAAGAGATACGTACGCAGATCGAGAAAGACGGAATATAGAATGAAGCAAGATCAGATTGAAACATGGCCAGTGTGCTTACTAGTACTACATGCTGCCAGCATAAACAGTATACTCCTTTAGCACTCCCGCCCGCAGGAGCAATCATCCGATGTCCGACGGCAAGGTTTACTAGCTGGAACTTATGCCAGGGAGAGAGACTTCATTAGAACCGAGGTGGATTTGACAGAAAATCGTTTACTGTGATCGGCGTAATGAAGGCCTCACTGACAAACAGGTCAAGGGATTTGGATGGTGTCTGAGTTCACTAGCATTGCTTCACGGATCCTGAGAAGTGAAGGTTATTGCCAGTTTTTGGACTCTAGCGTAGCTGATGGATGCTCGCCAACTTGGAAGGACTCGTGCGTACGGACTCAGCGGGGGGCAGTCACCACCGTGACTACTACTAGTAGTACCGTGACGCGTGTTACACTCACTGCCAGGGCATCAACTTGAACTTGAACAAGCAGTTAGGGCTGTGAGCTAACTCACAGCAAAGCCCGCTACCCGGGATTGCGGTTAGAGCAAGAGAGAGGAAGAAAAAATTATATTTTTAAGCACACATACAGCACAGAAGTAATATACACCATACTCTTCTGCCGCAGAAGCATCCGCTACAGGAACAGTCCCATTGTGAGTAGCTGCCCAACTTTCAGCAGCTGCAGCTGTATCAAACGTCAGTGTCGGTGGAGGTACAGTGTCTTCAGGATTTCCCCAGCCGCCCCACATGCTCTCTTCACCATTTGCGCCTATGCCTTCGTTATCCTTGCCCGTCCTCAACGCAAACCCATACTATTGCAGCCAGGCCAAGACCAGCACAAGCATCGAGCTTCGCCGCATGTGTGGTATGCAGGAGGTAAGTAAGGAGAAAGCCCACAAATTGGAAGGATAGAAACGAGCATGATCCAAGCAAATGAGAAGAGCGTGCCCGTTGTGAGACTATCAATCGGGCGCTTGCCTTGAAGCATCATTCCCGGCGATAAGGACGACTCGGAAGTCGCATGGGCTGCCGTCTCCCAGTCTGTCGTCTCCTGTCCGGCGGGACAACATCCGCCTGAGCGGCGGCGTGCAATGGTGATGCATCCTTCTCTGTCTCCTCCAGTATAACATAGACATCGTCTTCTATTGAATATGGGATGCAAAGTAGCTGAAACAGAACCGTTAGACTACAAAGTAAAGAAGCAATCTGTTAATGCAGCAAATTAAGCTCACCTTCCACTATGGCCTCGGAGAGGCTCAGTTTTTCAGGGACATTCGCAAGGACACCATCATTCCCAGTCCCGCCGCCGACGTTGCGCCTTCGTTCCTCGCGCCAACTTCCAATTAAGCGACCTGCAATACGGCCAGGGAGGACGCGGCGTGCCCACTCAAAGCCCGGGCCACGTACCCATGTGCCACAATTTGAGCGGACATGCAGCAGGGCTAGCTGTGCTTGAGTAGTTCGCCCCGTGCCAGTGTTTCCGGCAGCTACAATGCTCACTGCACCTGACACATTTGCGCTTGGTGTCCGCTCATCGCCAGTGTTGGATGTCCTCACAGACAAAGCCGGCTTGCACCGCCACATGGTATAGACACGGAGACACTGGGGCAGCTATTGCTCATCACATAGGAACTGGAGGGCAGCGCGCTGTTGACCTGCGAAGGGTGGATTGTCAACGACTTACTACTACGCTGGATGCAAAAACGCGTGAGAATAACTTGCTTTGAAAGGTAGTCTCGGTACCGAAAGTGCAGGTCACGAGACCAGATGAGTTTTGGCAGAGAATCCGGACAGTTGCGTTTTCCTAAGGTACCCAAGCGAACCCTACGGGGTCGCGGGAACAAGCAGTTAGGGCTGTGAGCCAACTCACAGCAAAGCCCGCTACCCGGGAATGCGGTTAGAGCAAGAGAGAGGAAGAAAAAACAAGCAGTTAAAGGCTGTGAGCTAACTCACAGCAAAGCCCGCGACCCGGGAATGGGTATAGAAGAGAAAAAACATTTATTGTTAAGAAAACATATAGTACAGAAGTATTGTACACCATACTCTTGCTGCTGCAGAAGCATCTGCCACAGGAACAGTCCCATTGTGAGAAGCTGCCCAACTTTCAGCAGCCGCAGCTGTATCAAACATCAGTGTCGGTGAAGGTACAGTGTCCTCAGGATTTCCCCAGCCGCCCCACATGCTTTCTTCACCATTTGTGCCCATGCCTTCGTCATCCTTGCCCATCCTCAATGCAAACCCGTATTGAACCAGCGGCAAGCCAAGACCACCACGAGCACCGAGCTTCGCCGCATGAGTGATATTCAGGAGGTAAGGAGAAAGCCCACAAATTGGAAGGAAATAGAAACGAGCATGTTCCAAGCAAATGAGAAGAGTGTGCCCGTTGCGAGACCATCGAGAGCTCGCCTGGAAGCATCATACCCGGAGATAAGGACTGAGGTGCATGGACTGATGTCTCCGAGTACGGCGGGACAGCATCCACCTGAGTAGCGGCGTACTATGGTGGTGCATCCTTCTGTGTTCCCTCCGGTACAACACGGACACCATGGAAAGCAAAAGTAACCGAAACAGTCCCATTAGAATACACAGTAAAGAAGCAATATGTTAATGCAGTGAAATAGGCGCACCTTCCACTAGCAACATTTGCAAAGACACCATCATTCCCAGTCCCGCCGCCGACAACCCGCCTTCGTTCCTTGTGCCGACTTCCAGTTAAGCAACCTGTGATTCAGCCAGGGAGGATGCGGCGTGCACACTCAAAGCCCGGGCCACGTACCCATGTGCCACGATTCGACCTTGGACATGCAACAGGACCAGCTGTGCTTGAGTAGTTCGCCCCGTGTTTCCGGCAGCTACAATGCTCACTGCATCTGATACAGTTGCGCTTGGTGTCCGCTCGTTGCCCGTGTTGATGTCCTCTCCGCTTGTCGCCAGTGTTGGATGTCCCGCTTGGTGTCCGCTCGTCGCCAGTGTTGGATGCCCTCACAGACAAAGTCGGCTTTGCACCGCCGCAGGGTGTAGACACGGAGACACTGGGGCTGTTGTTGCTGACTCGGATGGCGGGCGGTGGAGTCAAAAACGCGTGGAAACAACATGCTATGAAAGGTAGCTATCACATGACTGTATCTCCTTCCACAAAGGGTTAATTACCCATAAAGGCAATTCACGTGATCGGATCAGTTTTCGCAGAGAATCGACACAGTTGCGTTTTTCTAAGGTACCCAAGCGAACCCTACGGTTCGCGGGAATTATATTTTTAAGCACACATACAGTACAGAAGTAATATACACCATACTCTTCTGCCGCAGAAGCATCTGCTAGAGGAACAGTCCCGTTGTGAGTAGCTGCCCAACTTTCAGCAGCTGCAGCTGTATCAAACGTCAGTGTCGGTGGAGGTACAGTGTCTTCAGTATTTCCCCAGCCGCCCAACATGCTCTCTTCACCATTTGTGCCTATGCCTTCGTCATCCTTGCTCGTCCTTAACGCAAACCCGTATTGAACCAGTGTCAAGCCAAGACCAGCCCAAGCATGGAGCTTCGTCGCATGTGTAGTATGCAGGAGGTAAGTAAGCAGAAAGCTCGGAAACAGAAATAAGCATGTTCCAAGCAAACAATAAGAGCATGCCCGTTGCGAGACCATCAATCGCGAGCTCGCCTGACCCGGAGATAAGGACGAAGGCGCATGGACTGACGTCTCCGAGTACGGCGGGACAGCATCCGCCTGAGCAGCGGCGTACAATGGTGGTGCATCCTTCTGTGTCTCCTCCGGTACAACACAGACACCGTCTTCTATTGAGTATGGAAAGCAAAAGTAGCTGAAACAGTCCCGTTAGAATACAAAGTAAAGAAGCAAAATGTTAATGCAGTAAAATAGGCGCACCTTCCACTATGGGCCGGAGGAGGCTTGGTTTCGCACTGACATTCGCAAAGACACCATCCTTGCCAGTCCCGCCGCCGACGACGCGCCTTCGTTCCTCGCGACGACTTCCAATTAGGCGATCTACAATACAGCCAGGGAGGACGTGGTGTACCCACTTGAAGCCCCGAGAGTGCCAATATGTAAGTCCGACTTCGAGGAAAGAAAAGAAAGAGAAGAAAGAGAACGCACGTTAAGCGTTGGCGACGATGGCGAGGAGGTTCACCAGGTTGCGGCGCAATGTCTTAGATCACGTCATTATTTGTAATCAAGTACATCAGAATCTTCGAATCGAATGTCATCCTTAATAGGCAGGAATTCCCTTTACAGGCAATTTCACGTGACCATTTGACTTTTGGCGGGCGCTGGACACGGTTGCATACCCTAAGAATACCCAGCTACCCAAGGGGTAGCGGGAATTTCACGCATCGACTGTTCCACTGGCAGTCTCCACCCAGACCCTCGGAGCAAACCGCAAAGTGGTAACTTGTAAGCTTGTGCTCTGCTTATTTCTGATGTGCACTTGTCCGAGTTGGTTCATTGATCTAGGCTGTCCAACTGCATTCTGATTTATTGCACGGTAAAATTTGTCCATTCTTCATCGTTACATGTCCAATAAATTCTAGCTTAAGCCGAAACGTGCCGGGTATAGATTGGATGCATACATTCTTATGATGCAGAAGACAAGAGTAAAAGCCACAGACATGGTTGTCCCTGTCAGCCACATATACTGGCATACGCATATATAAGTGCAACTGCAGTTGCAGAGTCTCCCCAAGCACTCCATCTGCTTATTTCTAATCTCAAGAATCAAAGGAAGTCATCGAGGAAAGTGAGTGGGTATTTACCTTGTATGTCTGTAATAGTCACTAATTCAGCCTCCTTGCGTATTCAATCATATATCAGTGGACCCTGCCTGGCAGAAAGAATACAAGGGAAACGCTGCAGAATTGTTCACCGAAAGAGTCGTAGAAGCTAACAAAGGATGTCACAAGAGAGGCAAATTGAATGGACACAAGAAACTTTTCCCGAACTTTATCCCCCTGTTGCAAAGTACGGGCATGGGGAAGTCAAGGCTTGTGGACGAAGTTGGGAAAAAGATATTCACATTGTCCCTCTGTCTCAAGAATGATGGTGATAACAGTCAGTCGGACTCAGTCCACCCTCACCTGAAAATCGGCCTGGCCTTTCTAACTAACATTTTTATATATGCAGACTACCCTAAGCCCGATTCAAGTGCACGGGATGCTCTCAAAAGAATTGTAGAGTCGGCTTCCGGATCTACGGATGGTTTTTCTTCCAACGGGAATTTTTTTCTTTTCTTCACGGGTATACTACAGGCCGCATGTGAGAGAATAAAGAAAGATGACATCCACAAAACAGTACAAGGATTCAATCCCAATAACCCTCAGGGAAGATACGAGCTCCTAGCCCAGACATGGAGGGTTAAAGTCATGAATGATGAGAAACAACGAAACTCATTTTTTAAGGATGCCCTCAATCGAATGAGCCTGGAGGTACGTTCTTGAAAGTCTTAGCATCTCATCTCTCAATTGACTTCTACTATCTAGGGGGACAAAGCTCCATCTACATTGCTCATCAATGCTTCAAAGCGTTTGAAGAAAATTGTTACAGAGATTACCGGCCGAAAGCTACCACCGATCTTGTTGGCCCTTGATGAAGTTGGAACTCTCATTGATGATTCTCGAGCAGTTAAAGAGGAGAAAGATGCTCCTTACGTCTTCGGGCAAGGCTACACGTGCATGCTGATGTCCCTTAGATGTGACTATTTGAATGGCATAGTCGTTACTTCCCTTTCATCATACGCATACATAAGCAGCATCGCACCCTCAGCCATCTCCATGCAGAATACGCTTGAGAAGTTACGAATGAAAATGTCCGCGACTGCGCTAGACATGCTTCCGCCATTTATAGAGCTGCCATTCGATCTTTTCGAACCCTCGGTCGAGAGCAATCAAATTGCTTTGGAAGATACGTGCAAATTATTCTTCATATCACAATATGGGCGAGCAATGTAAGCATGGAATTTCAGTGAAATTCTATGGAGCTTATTCAAGTTTATCTTAAAGGTTCAAACTGGCACTTGACCATATTAAACAACATGGCGGCAAAGAAGATGATATACTTCTAATTGCTAAACGCAAGCTCTTGAATATTACAGAAGAATCTCCGATTCCTCTTGACATCTTCAGTAACGATAGCTGGCTGATAGCTCTTCTGAACATTCGGATCCAACTGTCATCTACGGCATGCAGGGAACTCCCCCTTTCTGAAGAAGAAAAGCAAATTGCATCTCACCTTCGAACTGTATTCTGCATTCCCAATCATCGAGAATACATATACTCTGGCCACCCTTCCGAACCCCTGGTTGCGGAAGCAGCCGCGCAGTTAATTAGGATTCCAGAGAACATCCGGGACGTTCTGCAAGGTCTCGCCCACATATTGAAGGCATACACGGAAGGAGAAAAGGGTAGTCGAGGAGAGCTGTTCTCGCGTCTCCTACTCACGGCTGCCCATGACAGGGCAGCACTCGAGCAGTGGAAGGCAAATACTGATACGCCATTGCAGTTCACAAGGCCTATAAAAGTTATTGACTTTCTCAAGGCTTTGATTTCAGAGGAATACCATACGGCTGTACTGGAATGTCTCCCTGAAATACACCAAGCTCAGGACATACTTCTCAAAGACGCATTCAAGAATGCCTACATCTCTTTTACGCACTTCATAAAGGCGGAAGATAACAGTGTCACCAATACATCCATTGCTTGGCAGGCGTTAGTTCGGTCAGTTGCCATCCAGTGCTGTAAAACTCAAGAGAACATAGACATCGTGATTCCCATCGTGTTCTCATCCGAAGGTCCTGATAAGGCTATGCTCGAGGAGAATAACGTCTCTGCGATCCTAATACAAGTGAAGAACAGGAAAACTCCGGAAATGGTGAATGTGTCTGCTGATAAGATACACTTCTTTGCAACCAACACCAGCAGTGCGGTAGCCACAGGAACCGAAGATTTACGCCCGTTTATAGCTATTGTCATGGAGCTTGGAGAAGCTACTGGCCATGATCCCAAGCCAGGTCGTAAGTCACGCAATAAATCAAAGCCGGCTAAGGTGAATTATGTGAAGGTATCGGGGAGGGAAAGTGGAATAAACACCAGAGGCCAAAACGAGATTCATCCAAAGTATAATATCGAGATCCACGGGATATTTGGTGTATACAAAGACATCGCTAATGGCGCGGAGAAGATGGCGGGAAAGGTATTGGAGTTAAGTGACGCCGAATCAGAGTATCCGTTCAATGATGAAGAGTTGTATGTGGAGAATATTATCAGTCAGAGACAAGGGGTTGGGAAAGGCAAACCTCTCATTGGAAATAAACAGTGATTTGTACAATAATGTGATTATGATGATAACAGTTTAGACAAATATCAACTAGAATAACGGGTCATTCCTGGTACAGAGTGCTTGCATCTACAACTCCCATCACACGTTTACTCGATCAATTTTGTTCAGCTGAGTGGTATGCATCCATAGTATTATGCATAATGTAAGGTGGGCTGTAGGGAATTAAGAGTGCAACCCGAAGCAAACCGAAGAGTGTAAATGGCTCGGAACATCCTGAGTGCTTCAAGGTTTTTAGTTTCTTTTGTACATGTATAAAAATGATGTCGTGCTCGGCGACTCCTGAATCGGAGACCCGGAATTTTAAGTTCAAACTCCGCGCGTTTTTATTTACTCTTATGTAGACGACTCTTTCAAACTTTCACTTCTTTCTTTCCCACTAAGAGCTACCTACTCGCAGCATTCGGCAAATGAGCTTGGAGGCCAGGGAAGGCAATTTTTCCGGGAGCTATATGAGTTCTATACTGTCACTGAGAAATCTTGAGACTCATGGGATAGCGACATCAACTTGAGCTGCGATCGCTCGGTCATGGTGCTTTGCTGATCTCCAACCACTTACGAACTCATAAATCGACATCCACCAGCGCAGCGTCGTGAAAACAGCCTATCTTGTCCAATTATCGGCCTCCCTGAGAAAGGTGCAAATTCAACATTCACCCAAAGCTTGCTGACATATGGTTTCCCGTGTCCTCTTCGGTCTCCTTTCACTTACCCGGAATATCTGGCAACCTGACTTCCGATAACTTTCTTTAAACCGGGGCAAGCTTTGTCTCTGGAAGCTATTAGTACGCGCACTATTTAGCCAACAACTCGAGGAGACAAATTGCCAAACAACGAAGAAGCAGAGAATTCCGTGCATCTCGCCTGCCTGCCATGGTATCACGTACGTCCTTCCCGGACTACACATTGTAATGCAATCTTGTCGTCCATCCGACTCTCTCACGCAAAGAGTGTTACTGCACGGGCTGGCAACAGATGTACAGTAGGAATCATCGACTCGCCCGCGATGGGTGTGGTACGCTAATGACTTCCCGCCTAGCCAGAAGGATACCTCCCGTTTGCGTCGACGTCGATACCGGGAATGCCCCACTAGGATAGCGGTGAGTCCTTCTATTGTGATTTGGGCTTTGATACCTCGCACCTGCGGATGCGTATGAAATGAAGAACGTTGGTGCACAACCTGATGGATAAGCAGCCTTGCATCCGTCTGTTATTTTGCGTGCTTTCTCACAAAAGGCGAAGTATATATTTACTAATGATATAATGAAGTAACTCTCAGTCTGACCAACTCCGGACGTCAAAGTGCAGTCGGATTCAATATTTAGATTCTTATGCTCTGGTCTTAGCTAAATTCAGAGGCACCGAATGATTGTATCAACATCGACGCAGGTACGTAGCCATTGCGTGACGTTGTCTGTAAATTTACTGAAACCTATTAGTAGCATTCATTTCTCTGTTGATGGGTTCACATCCGAGTCGGTGACTTTCCCCTTCTTATCACTGATCCCTGCGGTGTTCACTCTCTTCAGCCTTCATGCCTAGTCTCGAGAGTATTCTATCGAGAGTGATTCGGCGGGAATCAGGACAGAAAGAAGATGGCCTGGACTATTTATGCGCTGGATTTCGACGCTACATGATAGAGTCACATTCACTCGCGCACCTAGGGAGGGACGACAACGACGACAGCAGCTCCATTACCTCATTTTCGACCACCGCAACGGCTGATAGCTTACCAGGGACTTGGCCGAACGATCGATCCCTACATTTAGTGGGGAGGCTCATCGAGAGATTATCAATGCGGGGCTCGATCACATCCCTCGATCCCGCACGCATCGCGCAATACATGGACATGGATCATACTTCCTATCCCCGCATTTCCAGGTCTGGTTTGCATTGAATGTTTCCATTGTCAAATTTTGTAACAACAATCAAAATGGATCGATGGTTGTTTCCAGAATGAAGGGACTGGTGAAGCCAATCTCGTCTCCGATGTTATGAGCTCTTGTACATGGACACTCTTCCCAGGAGGCATCAAGAGGCAGAGGTGTTTGCTGACGATGGTCTCATAGCCCAAGGACTGATCGAAGGATCAAAACACAGGACTCGACGACTTTTAAGATCATTCAACGAGCTTGAGAGAGAGGTTTTCGGAATTCTGTTGGGAACCAACATCCCGACCTCGCCATACAAGGTAGATGCGGATCCCCATTGGATATATATCGGTGCTTTCGGAGATAAGTGGTGGGAGTCTTGGAAGAAGGCTCTTGAGCAGGCGCGAAGAGTGCAAGTACCAGATAATTTTGTGACTGAAGAATTTAGGGAGGCTCGAAGAATTGGACTAGAACCGGATCCGTTACGCAATCCTCATGACGCGAGATGGGAAGGGATAGACGACGCGAGGAACTGGGGTCATCATCAGCTCCGTCGCGGCTCGCGATATAAATGAGGCCAGTACCTTCGCTCGAACATGGACTGGGACTGGGATGTCGGGACGTGCATGAAACGTTTATTCAAGGTCGAGCACACTCGGGGAGGACCCTCCCTAGCTGCACAGATTATACCGACTGGAAGCCCAGCAATCGACATGGGCGATTCAGCAGGAGAGACGTGGAAGATATCGGCACATGGTGTCTTACCGAAAGAGGTGCAAATCGCGTACGAGGCAGAAGGTGGTGAAACGCAGTACATGTCGTTCTTGCCCGTTCTCCCTAGCCCAGGATGTTGGTCCAGCTCCGTGATAGCCAATGCTAGGACTTTCGCCGAAGATGAAGTACACCCAAAGTCGAACTCGAGACACGGGAAAGGCTCTCCTTGTCTGCGGATGCATCGCAGCCCGAGGAATGTGGAAAATCTCCGGTCGACAGATCTATGGATGACTGCGAAGGGAAGGAGCGAGCATACGATGTTGGATTCGATGAGGTGAGGGAGGGAGGAGATGCGATATCAATTTGTTCCCTGGACTAGGTCCGTACTGAAGAAATTTACGGTTCTATGATATTGTGACTGTGAGCTGTCTGCATGCCAGTGTGTTACGTCTGTCACCTTTCAAATCTATAAAAGCTGGTGCCGCACCGTTAGTGCGAGAATGATGTTGATATAGAGTGAAAGTGCTACGAAAGGGAAAGCAGAGGGCAAATGCCAAAGTCAGCCCAGCAAGCACGAATGAGAGATATTAGAACCCTTGATTTTCATATATTCATACCAAGTCTTCATTCATCCGCCAAGTTGAGCACTTCGAAAGTCTTATGGCAGGTTAAAAGGCAACAGCGCCGGATGACTCGGAGTCGGGTCCCTGTCAGTGAGCCAGATTTCGCGCGCTTATTTACCCTTGTTTGCCTAGGACTCGGATGTCAATGGACACCCTTTCCTTCTTTCTTCCCAATCCAGTGCCTCCAAATCACCTCCGTCCGCCTCATTCTGGGATATGGGCTTGTACGCCATAGAAGACAAACTAAGGAGGAGATGAATGAGCTGAATGCTTCATGTAGAATTCTTGAAGCTTGCTGGGCAGCACCGTCAACTTGAACCGTGACTTACTTTGCCGACTTCGGACTACTAACTAACTAGGGCAGCGTCGAGTCCTTCGATAATTATAGGCTTCCAAAGCTCTCACCCCCTCCTCATTAATCCTTGAACACGTTAATGACCGGTCCGTACAGCTTCAGGCGCATGTTATCCAGGACCATTCACCCGGGAACACTCCTCTTGGAATGCATGGCAGTCGACAACCTGTTGCAAAGGGACCTATTGCCACGGTGGTTCGTGGCCCCTTGAACTCATCTGTTTTGTTGCCTGAAAGCTCTTTATCGGAAGGCCACATATCTGTGCACAGTACATGATATTTCAGTCGGATGAAAAATAATGGGCGTTTACCGGAGAAAGAAATACGGCCCATTCAGCTCTGCCAGTGGGGCTATGCTGATGTAAGACTCGGAGGTGCCGAATGATGGTGATACAGCACGGAATCCTCTTGCAGACAAAGTACACGCCTCGTCCTAAAGCGTTATCCAGAAACTCATTGGTGCCCCCTTGGAGTTGGGCGTTAATCTCTATCTTCATCCTCTGGCAGTGCATTGACACGAGTAAAGCTGGCTCACGCTATATAGCGATGAAGAACGAAACAACCTATGCAGCACAGCCGATCGTGGCCACTGTACATGTGCCAGAAGCATCCTAGCATGATCCTTTTTGTCGGACATACAACCATGACATACGCGCCCAATCAGCCTTTTCCCGTATCATGATGTTGATGGGGTTGCGTATGATGGTGATATAAAATAGACTTGAAGGTGTCGCCGTGCCCCATGAGTCCTTATTTCCAAGTACCCCGACTACCACCATTCCCTTGATTCCATGCCGAAGTTCAAGCTGAAGAATATTGTATCCAGAGTAGTTCTTGGTGAGTCGTGGCGAGACAGAGAGAGCCCGGACTACTTATGTGCTGGATTTGGGTACAACATCTTGGATTCACATTCACACGAGTACTTTGGGAGCGGTTTGGAGGACGACGTAAACACGATCAATTCATTCTCAACAACTGCAACAGCCGATAACCTCCCTGGGGCGGGTCGAGCTATCGACACATACATCTACCAACCAGTGGGGAGGCGAATAGAGAGACTGGCAAAGCGCTTCACGACCCTGTCATCGCAGAATCGTACAGGTAGTGAGGACATAAGTGATGTCGCAATATACTCTACAAGTACGACAGCATATTCCTCCAACAGCGACGACAGTGCCAACTCCGTCAACTCGTTCTCCACAACAGCAACAGCCAATAACCTTCCAGGGGCCGGTCGAGCGGTCGACACATACATATTCCAGCCAATGGGAAGACGGATCGAGAGACTGGCAATGCGGTACACGATTGCGTCCCTCCATCCCGCTCGCATCGCGCAGTATATGGGGACGGATTCAACTTTTGACATCCACTACTATAGTCACTGGTCTTTGAATGTCGTGATTGCAAACCTTTGTACATCGAGACCAAATGGATCGACGATTGTTGCTGGAATGAAGGGACTAATGAAGCAAACACAGTGCGTACCTCCGGCATCTCCGAGGAAAGAATCACGCTAACCCATAGTTTCTAGGTCTAGTTCGATTTACAAATCCGCAGCAGCTCTGGCAGCAATCATTCGCGTGTCCTTGTTTGTTTACCGTAAGGAAATCTACGTCAACATGTCTCACATTGAGTCTATATTTCACTTGGAGACGCTCGCTGCATCGCGCGATTGCTCGGATCCGGAGAAGAAATATTTTCTTTTGCTGGTTAGGCTTGCAAGGGAAACTGTTGTCGCCGTAAGGGAACCTTCACTTCAAACATCCCTCGATCTAGTCCTAGGGAAACACGTCTTGGTGTTATGGCCCACACCGAAAACAGCGCGACTCTTACGTCAAAGACTCATACGAGCATTGGAGGAATACAGGTGTGCTCTTCTTTTTTTATCAATCCGTGGCACACGGAATCAATGTGCTCTCCAGATCTTCCAAATTTGAATCCCTCGAGGATACAATAGGTGAAGCATGTTCTGTCTGTGCTGAAGCCATATCGAAGTGCATACATGACTCTGCGCGAGGAGACGCATACTTGCACATTTTGGAAACCGTTTATCTTGCTGTTGTTTTCGTCCTACGATCGATCCACGAGCTGGCCGATCGCGCGAGGACTACGGCAAACAGAAATATCTATATGGTCGTGCAAACAATTGCTTCTTGGATTGACGCAATCGTGTATCGTTGCCTGCATGGAAGTCGTATCTTCTGTGAAAGATTTGATATAAATAAAATGGAGGCTAGGATGGCATTTGTCAGCTTGGGACTTTTGTACGTGTCAGTGCCAGATTATCTGTCGTTCAATTAATGTTTAATTTACCTGAAAGTATAGATTCAGCGACAACGAATGGGTGTTACTGCCCCAATCGTTCCTATCTAGTACTCAGAGAATCGAAATCACGAGCGTATTTGTTAGGAGGTATCGTGACGCAGCAAGACGGTACAATGCTAATTCCATAGTTCAAGGAATGATTAATTCAGCACAGCAGAGAACTCAGCGACTTCTAAGATCATTCAACGAGCTTGAAAGAGAGGTTCGAGGACGCCCATCGCAGGAAAGTATCTCTACCTTGCAATTCAAGGTAGATACGGATCCTTTTTGGGATACCCTCGACGATTTTGGTGACGAATGGTGGGATTGTTGGGATAGCAGACTAAGAGGGGCCCGAAGAGTGCAAGTTCCGGAGAATGACTTGACGGAAGAATTTCGAGAGGCTCGAGGAATGATGTTGGATTTGCCTCTCGATGCAGACGACGATTGGTGGGATGAAAAGAAAAACTGGGCGCATTATCAGCTCCGATGTGGCTCGCGGCATAAATGGGGTCAATACCTCCGTTCGAACATGGACTGGGACTGGGACCTCGGAGGATGCTTGGATCGTCTTTTCCGGCTCGAGAAGCAGATTCAAGTTCCGAACGAGCAGACTGTACCGGCATCAAGTCCTGCAATTGACGTGTCTGAAGGATCAGGCGGGACATTGAAGATATAGATGGGGGAGGCGCAAGGGAGCGTACCGACAGAAGTGCAGCTTGCGTACAGAGCGACGATTGGCAAGACGCAGTACTTCATATTTATTCCACCATGCCCTAGTCCAGGGCATTTTTCCGCGCCCAAGCCCCCATGTATCTCCGGGCCTTCCGACAATAATATCTTGGGCTCTACGGACGTTCAGCTGTCCTTGGGAAACATACCAGGAACGCAAGAGACTGGTGCTTCTTCCTCGGATGTGTCACATCTCAAGGCATCTGCAGAATGAGGAGCCTCGGCATGGCTACGAAGGGAAGGTTGTTAGATTTAATGAGGTTTGGGTAGAAGGAGACGCTATATCAATTTTCTCACTGGACTAGATCCATACTGAAGGAAGTTCGTTGTACGCGCTTGAATGCATATTATTGTTTGAACTTCTCATGGTTCGAGGCTTTCAGCTTCTTCCGAACCTGTATAAAATGTGACAAAGATCAGTCTAACACATGAGTATGATTCTCTAAGTCTCTACAAACAAACCATCGATTTCAAACACAAATCGTGTCTTCCCATACTCTCATTTCTACCCCCTTTATTATTTCCGAGTGTTGCTTCGTATATTACAATCAGACCAGTGGATTCCAATTAGATTAATGTTGCAATACATTCCATCAAAGTATCCGAAATCACTATGAGCAGTAGCGAAAGGGTAAACAGTGATATTATTAAATTCAACTTGAAAAGCAATTGAGTTTAGTTTTAAGTATAAGGTACCGTGGATAGTCTCCAATTACAAATATCGCTTTCAATCATTAAAATCGGACCCAGCTAGTCCCACTGGCACAGTGACAACGTTGCCAGAGCCAGAGCCAGAGCCAGAGGGTGGATGATCCCGAATCTCAGGTTCCCACGTCTATTTGTCCTTGATTGCTGTTGCTTTGGCATTGAGGCCGCGCAGCTCCCTCCGATGACGGAGCACCATTGTCTATCACATCTTGGCCTCATCCTTAACCTGAGCTAGCGCTGTCTCTAATCTGCCTCAATATTTCAATACCGGTGGATATCTGTTGTCGAAGCGCTGGTAACAGAACACTTTGATCATGTCGCCGTGAAGAAACATTCCAATGACATTCCGGTCAATCCGACAACCATTCAATGAGCGTAGGTGCTCTCTTTACCTACCTGTCGGACTTTGCTTTTTTACAACAATGCCACCCAGCCATCGACCTTACTACAGGCTTCGAGAACACAGGATTCAACGTTTCACGATCATCTCTACTTGGTGCAAGTGGTAGTACATATCAGATCGACCGCGCCTAAATTCTTTCTTTGGCATTATCTCACGAGGCTTCTGCTCGCTTTTCCAGTTATGAATCATCGCCTGCAAAGATCAACTTGATCCATTTTCATGAACAGTTTAGTCACGAATGCCAGAGCATGATTTGCATCGCATTCGACTGTCAACGGATCTGACGCGACTTGTTTTGGTGATGGCCACCGATACAGCAGTAGTGAGAAGCGCAGAACTACTGCTTGAATGTTGTCGATATATTAATGAGCTGTGGATCATCCGAGTTTCTGGTACTACACAGTTCCGCCAACTCGTGTCCGGGGGTTACTAAGGCAATGGGCTGGTGGTCTCTTATGCGGTGTATTAAAGCGAGTAAAACGAGTAGTATTACAGCATATTATATATAAATTAGAAGACGAACTTCCGTTCTTACTTGTATCAACAACACGGGCGTTCCGCAACACATAGCGCCATCAGTGGGCGTTCCGAGTAGCCAGTTTTTTTTGCCCCATATAATAAGCCCTGGTGTCGACGATTTCTTTTCCATCCCACGCCCCAGCTATCCATACTACTCCCTTTCCTCCATGCCAAAGTTCAAGCTGAAAAAGATTTTGTCCAGACTGGTGCTGGAAAAGTCGAGAAAGGAAGAGGATGGGATTGACTACTTGTGTCTTGGATTTGAGCGGAACGACGACGACAATGCCGACGATGGCAGCTCCATTGTCTCATACTCGACGACCGCGACCGCCAATGTCCTGCCAGGGACTGGTCGCTTCATTGACACGTACATCTTCCAACCAATGGGAAGGCGCATCGAGAGGCTGGCAATGCGCTTCACGATCGCGTCCCTCCATCCCGCCCGCATCGCGCAGTATATCGAGGCGGATGATACAAACTAGTTCCTCGGCTTCTTCGTTCGGTCGACATTGAATGACGCCATTGCGAATCTCTGATGCTATCGGAATGGATCGACGATCCTTGCCGGGATGAAGGGACTCGTGAAGCAGTCACAGTGAGTACCATGATCACTTCTCTGTGGAAGAAAGGAGTAAACTAATGCCGTTTAGGTCAACTTCAATCGACAGATCCGCATCGGCTTTGGCAGCACTCGTCCGTGTGTCGCTGACTTACCGCCGTAATGAAATATATGTCAACGTTTCTCCCATCGAGCCTATATTCCACCTGGAAACGCTCGCCGCATCTCTTGCTTGCTCGCATCCAGACAAGACGTGGTTTCTTTTTCTGGTGAAGCTTGCAAGGCAGACTCTTGTCGCCGTAAGATCACCTTGCCTGGAGCTGACATTCGATCATGTTTTACGGAAAGAAGCCTACCAGCTATGGCCTTCACCCGAAACTGTTCTACATGTAACTTTACGTCAAAGAATCATACGGATATTGAGGGTTTATAGGTGCGCATATAATCATCTTTTCAATAAAAGATGAATCGGGGCGATCTTCTCTGCAGATCTTCCGGCCTAGATTCTCTTGAGGATACGTTAGGTGAAGCATGCGCTATCTGTGCAGAAGCTATATGTACCAGCATAGATTCTTTTGCACGAGGCGACGCATATATGCACATTTTAGAAACTGTCTACTTCACTGTCATTTTCGTCCTTCGGTCAATCCACGAGTTGGCCGAATATGCTAAAAATACAGCAAACAGACAAATCTATATGGTTCTACGAACACTAGCTACATGGATTGACGCAGTCGTGTCTCGTTGCCTAAGTGCTTCTGACGTTAGTCAGAGATACGATATAGAGAAACTGAAGGCCAACATATTATTTCGCAGTCTTGTTGATGATGTGTACGTGCCAGTTATTATTTCTCTATTACTTCAGTGATGTAAATTACTTCCGTGATATAGGGACAGCGACACCACATGCGTGTTGCTACCACAATCCCGTCGCCAACAATATGACCTTTTGGACATGGACACTCTTCCCAGGAGGCAACAAGAGGCAGACGTGCTTGGCTACGATAGTCCCATAACCCAAGGACTGATTGAAAGATCAAAGCACAGAACTCGCGACGACTTTTAAGATCATTCAACGAGCTTGAGAGAAAGGTTTTCGGAATTTTCTTGGAACCCAACATCCCGACTTCGCATTCCAAGATAGATGCGGATCCCCATTGGTTACTTATCACCGATTTCGGAGATGAGTGGTGGGAGTCTTGGAAGAAAGCTCTTGAGCACGCGCAAAGAGTGCAAGTCCCAGAGAACCGTATGACTGAAGAATTTAGGGAGGCTCGAAGAATTGGACTGGAACGGTATCAATTACGCAATTCACATGACGCGAGATGGGAAGGGATAAATGACGCGAGGAACTGGGGTCATTATCAGGTCCGTCGCGGCTCGCGGCATAGATGGGGCCAGTACCTTCGCTCGAACATGGACTGGGACTGGGATGTCGGGACGTGCATGAATCGCCTATTCAAGCTCGAGCAGATACGGGAAGGACAATCCCTAGCTGCACATATTCCACAGACCGCAAGCCCAGCAATCGACATGGGCGATTCAGCGGGAGAGACGTGGAAGATATCGGCACAGGGTGTCTTACCGAAAGAAGTGCAAATCGCGTACGAGACAGAGGGAGGTGAAACACAGTACATGTCGTTCGTTCCCGCACTCCCTAGTCCAGGATGTCGGTCCAGCTCCGTGACAGCTAGTGCTAGGACTTTCGCCGAAGAAGAATTGCACCCGAAGCCGGATTCCAGACACGGGGAAGGAGAGCAAGAAGGCGAGAATTTGAGGGACGGCTCCCTGTCTTTGGATGCATCGCAACCCGAGGAATGTAGAAAATATTTGGTCGAGAAATCCATTGAGAACAGCGAAGGGAATGAGCAAGCATACGATGTTGGATTCGAAGAGGTTCAAGTGGGAGGAGACGCGATATCAATTTGCTCACTGGACTAGGCTCGGGGTGAAGGAACGTTGTGGATATTAATAATCTACTGGGTTCTCTGTATGTCATGTCTATCAGCTTCTTTCATATATATCATATATAAAAGTTCGTGCTGCACCGTCGATGTGTTGATATGAAGCGAAACGCGAAGGAGATGAAAGTCTAAGTCAGCTTGTCGGGAACAAGGAATGACAGACTCGGATATCAGTCATGATACGGACACCGTTTATGTGCATACCAAGTTTTCATCCAACCACCAAGATGAGCACTTCGGAAGTCTTGTACCACGTTGAAAGGCAGCAGCGGATGAGTCGGGTCTTCAAATTTCGCGCGCTTATTTACCCGTGTTTGCCTCCGAGGTTGATGGACTTCATAATCTTTTACTTTCCTTCCTTCTTCCCATTTCTGCCACCAACTCACCTCCGTCCGCAACACTCTGCGATATGGGTTAGGAGACCGGAGAAGACAAGTTGACCGGGAGCTGTATGAGTCCGATACATCAACTGACGATTTTGAAGCTCGCTGGACTCTGGACAGCGGCGTCAACCTTGACTCCGAGTCACCTCGGTGCTTTGCTTTGATCAGAAAATCGGCATCTCTGCCTACAATTCCTTTCTTGCAATTACGGTGCGATTGCAGATGATGTTACATTGATGAACTCTGACAGAAGATTGTGCAGATAGTATTGGAGAAGCATTCCCGGTCCGCGTCGTTTTGTACTGTACCTGTTCAAGCCTTTTCTCCTCCTGAAGAGCGAGGCCACATCCCTGGACGCTCTCCCGACAATATCGCTCAGATTCATGCTGTAAGGCCGTTCTCACATCAAAGGGCTCTACTCGACATGCTCGTTGACTTTGACACGAGCTTGTTATCTCATCAGACACGGTTGTCTGAACTGACATCCACAAGCGCAGCTTGACAAGGGCAATTCCTACTTCTCAATCGTCGACCTCGCTGAGGATGATGCGAAGGCTACATTAACACAAAGCTTACTGGTGAATGAATCCTCGAGGTTTCCCGCATTCCTTTCGGTCTCCTTGTCACAGGTCTTGCCTTCAGCCAGCTCAAGCTATGTCTTCCGAGGCGACAAAATACTCATCGGCCAAATACTCGGCTAGAAGTCATTGAACGACGGAGAACTCAACTATCCCCTCTAGTTCGTCACCCTAACTACGACATCCCTGTCCTTGGTCTACACTTCGCAAATTGATCCAACTATCCAATTGACTCAGTACTGATGGATTGTGGTTCAACGTACACTAGCAACGACTGTTACGCCCTCAAGAACGATGTGACACGTCGGTACACTTCCCGCGAGACAGTTTCAATGGATAGGCTGTTCTCCGCTCTACGTTGGGCGACGGCGAGTCCTTCAATGCTTATCGGGATATCCAACACATAAATCATACGGCTGGTCCACACTCAGCAGTTCAGTGCGATGTCCCTTTCACTCGCAAGCGCATCCGGAGCAGCACGTCTTGGTGAATGTCAAATTATCCTTGCCTCGTTCACTCAAGCTTGAGAATGATCCCAATGGAAAATGTTCTGGTGGACGAAGTCTCACTGTTTTTGTGGTGATCGATACCGCGGAGCCTTGCGTACTTTTGATCGTTCAGCTTGGTACCCGGAACAACAATAATGCACAGAAAACTCGGATGGAACTAATGGTTAATTTCTGGTGATTGAAATCACGGTCCGCGTTCGGACTCACGGAGTTGGGCGCTTTTGACTTTGGATACTATGTTTAGCCTGGGCCAGAGGCGCTGAATGATGGTGCTGCAACCCAGAACACTCTTTTGGTAATAGGCAAGTACACAGCTCATCCTATTGCATTGCCTTTCATATATCTTAGGTTATCCTGTGCATCATTACGAGTGGGGTTGCAGTGCTCTTTATAGCGATAAAACATCAGATGAACTTTGTGACACAGCCTATCTATTCCGGTAGGCACACCGGCTTCCTGACGTGCTCATCAGCTCTCTTCCTCGTGTTGATGGATTCATACTTATATAAACCTCATGTGCCATTCCCGATCACTTCCGTAGCAGTGCTCATACTCTTCAGCCTCCATGCCCAAGTTCAAGCTCAGAAAAATCCTTTCCAGAGTGATCCTGGGAGAATCGACACAGAAAGAGGATGGTATGGATTACTTATGCGTTGGTTTCGAGCGCTACCTCTTGGAGCCACGTTCTCACGCGAACATTCGGGAGGAAGACGACGACGGAAACTCGATGATCTCAATATCGACAATGGAGACAGTGGATGACCAGCCAGGAACGGGTCGCTCGATCGACACGTACATCTTCCAGCCAATGGGAAGGCGCATCGAGAGGCTGGCAATGCGCTTCACGATCGCATCCCTTCATCCCGCCCGCATCGCGCAATATATCGAGGCGAATGATACATTCTATCTCCTCTACTTCTCCGATCATTCGACATTAAATCGCACCATCGCGCTCCTTTGTCAATGGAGGAATGGATCGACGGTTGTTGCTGGGATGAAGGGACTCGTAAAGCAGACACAGTGAGTACTTTCACTTCTCCGCGGAAGAAGGAGCTGACTAATCCCTTGTAGGTCGACTTCAATCTACAGATCCGCATCGGCTTTGGCAGCACTCGTCCGTGTGTCGCTGGCTTACCTCTGTAATGAGATCTATGTCAACGTTTCTCCCATCGAGCCTATATTCCACCTGGAAACGCTCGCCGCATCTCTTGCTTGCTCGCATCCAGACAAGAAGTGGTATCTTTTCTTGGTGAAGCTTGCAAGGGAGACTCTTGTCGCCGTAAGAATACCTTCCTCGGAGCTAACATTCGATCATGTTTTAAGGAAAGAAGTCGATCAGTTATGGCCTTCACCCGAGACTGCTCTAAATCTACGTCAAAGACTCATACGGGTATTGAAGGCTTATAGGTGCGCATATAATCATCTTTTCAATATGTGATAAATCGGGGCGATCTTCTCTGCAGATCTTCCGGCCTTGATTCTCTTGAGGAAACAGTAGGTGAAGCATGCGCTATTTGTGCAAGAGCCATATCTACCAGCATACATTACCGCGCACGAGGCGATGCATATATGCACATTTTAGAAACTGTCTACTTCACTGTCATTTTCGTCCTTCATTCAATCCACGAGTTGGCCGAATATGCGATAAATACAGCAAACAGACAAATCTATATGGTTCTACAAACACTAGCTACATGGATTGACCCAGTCGTGTTTCGTTGCCTATATGCTTCTAGCGTTCGTCGGAGATACGATATAGAGAGACTGAAGGCCAACATATTATTTCGCAGTCTTGTTGATATGTACGTGCCAGTTATTATTTCTCTATTACTTCAGTGATGTAAATTACTTCCGTGATATAGGGACAGCGACACCACATGCGTGTTGCTACCACAATCCCGTCTCGAACAAGATGACCTCTTGTTCATGGACACTCTTCCCAGGAGGCATCGAGAGGCAGCAAAGTCCGCCGACGATATTCCCATAGCCCAAGGACTGATTGAAGGATCAAAACACAGGACTCGACGACTTTTAAGATCATTCAACGAGCTTGAGAGAGAGATTTTCGGAATTCCGTTGGAAACCAACATCCCGATCTTGCAGCCCGAGATAGATGCGGATCCCCAATGGGTTTCTATTGACGATTTCGGAGATGAGTGGTGGGAGTCTTGGAGGAAAGCTCTTGAGAAGGCGCGAAGAGTGCAAGTCCCAGAGAATTTTGAGATCGAAGAATTCAAGGAGGCACGAAGAATCGGACTGGGGTGGGATGTGGCACACGACAGGAGGAGCTGGGGTTATTATCACCTCCATCGCGGCTCGCGGCATAAATGGGGCCAGTACCTTCGCTCGAACATGGACTGGGACTGGGATCTCGGAACGTGTATGAACCGGCTATTCAAGGTCCAGAAGCAAAATCGAGTAGGGCCACCCAGGGCCGCGAAGAGCTCTCCATCGTCAAGCCCCGACGCAGTACCCGGATGGACCTGGGAGATAATGCCTGGAGAACTGCAGGGAAACTTTCCGAAGGATGTGCGGATCACGTACAAGACGGAGACTGGCGAAACGCAGTGCATGACGTTCACTCCTGCATTTCCTGTCCCAGATCATCACCTCACTCCTGAGATCACTAGGGCCGGGACGTCCGCTGAACATATCTTGGACTCAACGGTCATGCAGCAGGATTCGGAATTTTGGAGAGGGTCTTCCGGTGGAGAGCAAGGGAACGAGGATCTGGAGGAAGGCGCAGCTTCATCGGATGCATCGCAGCCCGACGCATGTGAAGATACCCCGGCCGAGGCGTTCAATGGTGATTGCAAAGGGAAGGAGCGAGCATACGACGTTGGATTCGATGAGGCTCGGGTAGGGGAAGGCACAATATCTATTTGCTCGCTGGACTAGGTCTCTACTGGAGGGACTCTGTGGTTTAATAATTTTGCGAGGCTCTCCACATGCCACGTCTGTCAGCTTTTTTTACATCTAAGTATAATAATTCGTGCCGCACCGTTGATGAACGATAATGATGTTGTCGTATTAGTGAAAGTGCTGCGAATGTGGAAGGAAGGGAGTGTCAAAAAGATTTAAAAAGTCAGCGGCGGAATCTGCGAGTCTCGTCTTGCCATTTCGCGCGCTTATTTACCCTTGTTTTCCTAGTACTACGAGATTGATTTTTATTTTCCTTTTTGTTCTCGTTCTCAATTCTGCCAACAAATCGCCTCCGTCAACAATACTCTGCAAATTGGCTTAGAGACCAGAGAAGACTAACCAACCAGGAACTGTATGGGTTCGATACTTCAACTGGTGCTCGCTGGACACCGACTACGGTACCCTTCCGGTAAGCGTACAGCCATTCCACACGCGTCCATCAGCTCTCGTTGAAAGATCGAAAGTGAATCTCATGTGCACCTTTTATCCCTGACTCCAACCGTGTCCATTGTCCACATCATTCATGCCAAAGTTCAAGCCTAAAACCATTTTAATCAGAGTGTTGAGTGGAAAGACGAGGCAGATTGGAGACGCTAGGGAATACTGCTCACCTGCAGGTATCGAATGTTACCGGGATGACGATGACGGAAGCTCGATGATCTCGATCTCAACAATGGAAACAGTAGACGATCAGCCGGGTACTGGTCGCTCCATCGACACGTATATATACCAGCCAGCGGGAAGGTGGATCCTGGCAATGCGATTCACGATCGCGTCCCTCCATCCCGTCCGCATTGCACAGTATATTGAAGCGGATTATACGAATTTTGCTCCCTATTTCTTTGATAAATGGCCTTCAAGCTCGAATGAGGTTGTTGCAGCTCTTTGTGTATCACATCGGAACGCGACGGTTGTTGCTGGATTGAAGGGGCTTGTAAAGCAGACGCAGTATGTACCCCTACTTCTCCGTGGAAGAAAGAAATAAAACAATATATTTTAGGTCGTCATCAATCAGCATATCCATATCGGCTCTCGCAGCACTCATTCGTGTGTCCTTGACTTTAGACCGCAGAGAGCTTTATGTCAGCGTTTCTCGCACCGAGCCCATCTTCCACCTGGAAACGCTCGCCCGACCTCTTTCTTGCTCGGACCCAGAAAAGAAGTGGCTTCTACTGTTGGTTAGGCTTGCAAGGGAAACGGTTACCGCCGTAAGAGAGCCTTCGCTTCAGGTGCTCTTCGATCCAGTCTTAGGGGAAAATGCCCGGCAATTATGTCCTTCGCCCAAAACTGTGCTACTCTTACGTCAACGACTCATACGGGCATTGACGGTATACAGGTGCGCCCTTGACTCTTTCTAAACCCATAACAAACCGGAGTGACCTCCACTCAAGATCCTCCGGCCTTGATTCCCTTGAGGATACGCTACACGAAGCATGTGCTATCTGCGCAGACGCTGTATCTACATGCATAGATCGCCACTCTCGAGGCGACGCATATACACACATTTTGGATACTGTCTATTTCGCCGTCATTTTCGTCCTTCAATCGATCCACGACTTGACCAATTACGCGAAAGCTGTAGAAAGCAGACACGTATACTTCGTCCTACGAACACTAGCCTCTTGGATTGACGCAATCGTGTTTCGTTGTCTATATGCTCTTGACATTTGCCGTCACAAATTCGATCTGAATAAGCTGAAGGCCAAGATGGCGTTTATGAGTTTGGTTCATGTGTACCTGTCAGTGATAAACTCTCTGTAAATTCAGTGATGCTAACTACTCCCGCAACTACAGCTTTGCCAACACCACATGTGTGTCACTGCCGCAATCATCACGCTTACTTGGTCAGATGGTACTCTTGGATGAGAACGTATTCCCTAGATGCAACAAAACAGGACGGCGATAATCCCATATTTTTAAGGACTGCTTGAATCAGCAGTACAAAGGACTCGGCGCCTCTTTAGATCATTCGATGAGCTTGATAGAGAGGTTTGGGGAAGCGCATCGCACCCAAGCATCTCTACCTCGCAATCCAAGACAGATGCGGACCCTTGCTGGTATAGCCTTCATAGCTTTGGAGCGTTATGGTGGAATCATTGGAAGAGCACACTCGGGAGAGCGTGCAGCGTACAAGTCCCAGACAACGATACAACCGAAGAGTTCAGGGAAGCTCGAAGACATGGATTGGGACGTGATCCATCGCACGAGCCAGGGGACCGGCGACAACGCAAAGTTGTTGACGATGATAAGAACTGGGGTTATTATCAGCTCCGTCGCGCTTCGCGACATAGATGGGGACAGTATCTCTGCTCGAATATGGACTGGGAATGGGACTTGGGAGCATGCATGGAACGTTTATTTACGGCTGAGAAGCAGATCCGAGAAGGACCATCCACAGCGGGGCGTCGTACGTCAGCTTCAAGCATTGAAATTGACATGGGTGTGGTTCCAGGAGAGTCTTGGAGTCTCATGGCGGAAGAAGCGCATGGTATCCTACCTAAGGAAGTGAAAATCAGCTACAGGACGAAGGATGGCAGAACGCAGTACATGTCGTTCGTTCCCGCATCTTCTAACCCAAGCCCGCATCACCCCGTCTTTGGCACCTCTTGTTCAGGGTCTTCCGCCGGAGAGCAAGAGATCGAGAGTCTGCATACTAGCTCCTCTTACTCGGATGCATCACATTCCAATACATATGAAGGTACTCCAGGTGAGGCAATCAACGACGATCGCGAAGGAAAGGATTAATTTACTCGCTGGACTAGATCTATACTGAAAGAGCAGGTTTGCGCTTGGCGGCAACTGGCGCGGGTTCAAGTCCATCGGAAGTACTATTCCGTCTTCAGACACCTCCAGTGCCACTTTCCAGTCGTCCAGATGCTGAAACAATGATAGATGTGTTTGTGCATTATTTCAACACAAATTTTATCTTTTCAATTTGCGAGCAAAGTAGAAATGCTACCCACGAATGTGGACGAATGTATGGTAGTTATGCTATAAACTCTGGTACAAAATTAGAGTGTTTCCAGATTTCCCTTAGGCCAAGGTATGTACTGAAACATCATTGATTTCCCTTCTCCCCGACGGTGAATGAGATAGTAGCAGTTGTTGCATACGGAGGTGAGCCGAACTTCACGTAGGTCAGGACAAATATTACCAGATACCACCGGACCCATGCGTCTCGCGAGCTCTCCTAGCTCGGACCTATCTTCTACTCCCGTCAACATGTTAAGATTTCCGAGCTGTGGTGCAAGAAGTAGTATCTCTCGAAGGTCCCCAGGATCAAATGCATCGATGTTGATTTTCAATTCGGTCAGGCCGGGTCTTGATCTTGCCAAAAATCCGACGATCCAACTCCAGTCTTGACAATATATCGGAATATCCTTCCAAGCCTTTCCGTGGAACGCCAGTTCTAACCCTTCGAGGGCAGGCGCCGTGATGCAGTTCAAGAAGTTCCGGGTCGCAGGAACGCTGCCACCAAGAGTCAAGTATCGGAGATTCAGCATTACTTCAGGCTGGAAGTGATGTCCGAGTTTGACGTGGAAGCGCGGGGACAGAGTGAAGCTCACAAGCCAAAGGTGCGAGAAAGCTCTGTGCACTAATGAGATTAATGGCTCGTGATCGAATGGGCCAAAGGAATCCATAGGGTACGCCGCATCACCCAAGGTAAAATAGAGATATCGAAGTGTCGATGGCTTCTGCAATCCTACCTCAGGTCCACTTTCTCGCGACGAAGTATCTGCATACGGACGTTGCATACCAACTGAAAGGTGTAAATTCCTGGCATGCAGAACATCAAGTTGATCTAGCATGTTCGGATCAAGTGCGAGAACGTGTCGCCCGTCGACAAGTCGGGGGAGACACAAGTAGTGTGCTCTCCATTCCCTGAGCATCTCGTCCGTGTCCTCGAGATGCCTGTTCCGATCCCCTATAACCAGCAACCCGCCTGCTTTCAATCCCCTGCGCTTCAAAATCTCGTCCAGGTATTCGTGGCGTGGTGCAAAACTGGCCTTGATCTCTAGTCGAATGAGAATCATCCATAGTTTAGGTGTGGATGTCGCTCCGTCCTTCCAGCGACGACTGACTTGTGAGATGTTGATCGGGGCTTGATCAACACGACCAAGGAGACGTCTATCCTCAGGAAGGCAATGCTCGAAGATTTCAGACAGGATCTCAAGCGGGAGAACTGTCGTCGGATCAACCTCCCGAGTCGCTGTTGAAGCAGTCGCCAGAGTTACAGAAACTGGTTGTTGATGTCGGGAAAAAGGAAGTTTGCGAGATGTTCGTAGTACAGAGGTCGGGAGGAGTCCGGAGGACCATGATGAAAAAGGACGACGCGACTCGACGCGTGCCAATGTGCTTCCACTGTCAGCACTTCCGAAGCTCTTCTGAGTCGGGTCGGAAATCCAAGCTCATATTAAAAAACGGGGGCGGCTCTGGCACCGTTGTCACTGTGCCAGCTGGGTCCGATTTGGATGATTGAAAACGAGATTATCCAAGGTTGGGTAATACTTAACTCAATTGCTTTTCAAGTCGAATCAATACTTCAGCATATCTCCGTTCACCCTTTCGCTGCTCATGAAGGTTTCGGATATTTTGCTGGAACATAGTGCAACATTGATTCAATTGGAAATCCACTGGTCTGAATGTCATATACGAGGCAACACGCCCTTATGTAAAGGGGTAGAAATGAGACTATGGAAGGACGTTATTTGTGTTTGAAATCAATGATTTGTTTGTAGACACTTAGAGAATCATAATCATGTTTTAGACTGATCTTTGTCACATTTTATACAGGTTTGAAAGAAGCCAAAAGCCTTGAGCCATGAGCAGTTCAAAGAGTATTATACATTCAAGCGCGGTACCACGAACTTCCTTCAGTATGGATCTAGTCCAGCGAGCAAATTGGTATGGCTTCTCCTTCATCAAATCCAGCAACCTGCCCTTCATACTAGCCATCACGGGACTCATTAAATATAGCTGCAGATGCCTTAAGATGCAATGCATCCAAGGAAGAAGCACCAGTCTCTTGCGTTCCTAGGAATAGCTGCAAGTCTGTAGAGCCCAAGATATTATTGGCGGAAATCCCGGAGATACATGGGCGCTCGGACACGGAAAGATGCCCTGGACTAGGACAAGGTGGAATAAATGTGAAGTACTGCGTCTCTCCAGTCGTTGTTCTGTACGCAAGCTGTACTTCTTTCGGTACGCTCCCTTGCGCCTCACCCATCGATATCTTCAAGGTCCCGCCTGATCCTTCAGACACGTCAATTGCAGGACTTGATGCCGGTACAGTCCGCTCGTTCGGGACTTGTGACTGCTTCTCGAGCCGGAAAAGACGATCCAAGCATACTCCGAGGTCCCAGTCCCAGTCCATGTTTGAGCGGAGGTACTGTCCCCATTTGTGTCGCAAGCGGCGGCGGAGCTCATAATAGACCCAGTGTCTGTCAAGCAATTCATATCGCCACTCTTCCCCATCCTCCGGTTCCAATTCCAAACCCAGTCTTCGAGCCACTCTGAATTCTTCCGTCCGACAGTTCACCGGAACTTGCACTCTCCGCGCTCGTCCGAGTGTGCTCTCCCAGTGATCCCACCATTCATCTCCGAAATCGTCGAGAGAGCTCTAGTTTTCATCCGCATTAATCTGCAATGGTAAGACAGAGATGCTGGTTTGCAATGTGCAACCCCAAACTTCTCATTCAAGCTCGTCGAACGATCTCAGAAGACGCCGAGTCCTTCGGCATTCTGATTCAATCAGATCTTGAGCTACAATATTTTCGTTGTTCCATGCTATCGCAAACCGATACCGTCTCGGCAAACCCTCTGTCGGCAAGAATTCCTTTTGTTCAAGTAGGCATAGTGATTGCGGCAGCAGCCCACATGTGGTATCACAGCACCTGTAGAAGCAGGAGCAATTAGCAACGCTGGAATAACAGAGAAAATGCCACTGACACGTACACAAGTGCCAAACTTCGAAATGCCATCTTTGCCTTTAGTTTGTTCATGTCAAATCCCAGACGACGAGTTTCAACGGCATATAGACAACGGGAGACGATAGCGTCAATCCAAGAAGCGAGTGTTAGTGCGACCATATAAATATGTCTATTTGATGTGACTTTCGCATAATTGGCCAGCTTGTTGATCGCCCGAAGGAGGAAAATGACAGTGAAATAGACGGTTTCCAAAATGTGCATATATGCGTCGCCTCGAGCGTAGCTATCTATGCACGTAGAAACGGCTTCTGCACAAATGGCACATGCTTCGCCTATTGTATCATCACGGGAATCCTGACAGGAGAATCTGGATTCGAGGTCATTATGGTGTATCATATGCTAAAAGAGAATCAAGGGCGCACCTGTATACCGTCAATGTTTGTTTGAGTCTTTGTCGAAAGAGTAGGGCAGTTTCTGGTGAAGGCAATAGTTGACACACTTCTTTCCCTAAGACTGGATCGAGGGCTTCCTCTAACGAAGGTCTTTTTACGGCGACAAGAGTTTCCCTTGCCAGTCTTGCCAACAAAAGAAACGATTTCTTCTCCGGATCTGAGTAAGCATGCGATCCGGCAAGCGTTTCCAGATGGAATATAGGCTCGATGCAAGCAACGATGGCATAAATCTCTTTACGCTGCACCGTCAAGGACACACGAATGAGTGCTGCTAGAGCTGATGCGGTTCTGTAGATTGAGTTGGACCTGATATGGATTAATTTCCTTTCTTCTTCGACGAAGAAGCAAAAGTACGTACTGTGTCTGCTTCACAAGTCCCTTCATCCCGGCAACGACTGTAGATCCATTTCGACCCCGACAAACAGCCGCAACGGCGTCATTAAGTGTAAAGTGGTCTTGGAAACTAGAAGAGAAATTCGTATCGTCAGCCTCGATATACTGGGCAATGTGGGCAGGATGGAGGGACGCAATCGTGAAACGCATTGCTAGTCTCTCTATCCGCCTTCCCATTGGCTGATAGATGTACGTGTCGATCATTCGACCAGGCCCTGGCAGGTTATCAGCCGTTGCGATGGTTGAGATAGAAGTAGTGGAACAATTGTCGTCTTCTCCGTGGCAGTCACTCGCACTCCCAAGGTACGCCGGAGAGGGCGACTCTGAGGCGTGACGCTCAAAACCAGCGCACAAGAAGTCCAGGCTATCTTCTTTCTGCCTCGCTTCTCCCATAATCACTCTGGATAAGATGCTCTTGAATTTTGGCATGGAGGCTGAAGATCACGACCACGGTTGGCGGCAAGGGTAAGATGGAGCGTATGAGGCTCAACGATGACTTCAACCCTTTCTTATATTGGCCTGGTTTCTCTAGCGAAAGCACGCATTTGGAGGCTGTGCAGAGCCTGCCGGTCGAGGGTAGATACAAGGGCGGTAGCCAGAAGGCGTTGTATTTTTGTCGTAACAAGCAATTACAGGCAGTAAAAAGGTGGGCATGATGTCGGTGTTATGAATGGAAATGCTATGTTGTTTGTTGAGCATATAATCATGAACAAGAAAGAATAGGAGCAGACTATTAGGAGTCAACAGAAAAAGTCGGCTTTATACTGTAGCACTGTAGACAAATAAAGACAAACAACGTGTCCGTCGTTCGACGCCGGCGGTACGGTTGCGGTCATCATCATTCGATCTTCCGTTTACTTACCTTGCTATAAAGGCTCTGTGTTTTTCGATGTTCTGAAATGGCTCGTCTCCAGCTCTCGTAGCCGTAATACTGTAACACACAGCCACAAATTTGGGACCGGCCACACGTCGGCAGAAGTAGCCAACAGTTGTAGCGATTTACGATGAAGCGGGCAGGTCAATCTTCACCTTCAGGACTTGCAGTTGACATCCTGAAAATGATACGCAAGGTTATTGTCATTGGAAATAACTTTTTATGTGCCTGAAGTGGACACCTCTTTTCGTTCAACTCGAAGTTACACCGGCACTTTGTGCTAGGATCGGCTACAGTCGTGCTTGAGGTTGACTATGAAATCCTCCAACAAGTCATTTGCTAGATCTTCTCAGACGTTCTGGACTCGAGGATATCTGGTACGGGAAGGGAGGGATCAGTGTTTCTGAAATTTACTATCCGGTTATTCTCTTCTTTCTTGCCTTGTTGTCGACAATGTTGACGTGTCATCTTATTAAAGTCGTCCATTCGATCAGAACTCTGCCAGGCTAAGAAGATTGCAATCTGCCCATGATTCTTGCGACCCGGCGTTGAGCGCTGAGACTCCAGCACTAAATTCATATCTGGAACTCGTCATAATACCTACAGTGCTGTGCACCCACCGGAAGGGTACCGTAGTCGGTGTCCAGCGAGCATCAAGGTTGCCAGTTGAAGTATCGAACCCATACAGTTCCTGGCTGGTTAGTCTTCTGTGGTCTCTAAGCCATATTGCAGAGTGTTGTTGACGGAGGTGATTTGTTTGCAGAATTGAGAACAAAAAGGAAAATATAAAAATCAATGTACAGTATAGTTCATCGACCTCGTAGTAGGCAAATAAGGGTAAATAAGCGCGCGAAATGTCAAGACCCGACTTTTTAAATCTCTTTGACATTCCCTTCCATCCACTTTCGAAGCACTTTCACTAATACGACAACATCATTATCGCTCATCAACGGTGCGACACGAATCATTAATGATATGAAAGAAGCTGACAGACGTGGCATGTAGAGAGCCTCACAATATTATTAATCCGCAGAATCCCTCCAGTAGGGACCTAGTCCAGCGAGCAAATAGATATTGTGTCTTCCCCTACCCGGGCCTCATCGAATCCAAAGTCGTATGCTCGCTCCTTCCCTTTGCAATCACCATTGAACGCCTCGGCCGGGATATCTTCACATGCGTCGGGCTGTGATGCATCCGATGAAGCTACGCCTTCCTCCAGATCCTCGTTCCCTTGCTCTCCACCGGAAGACCCTCTCCAAAATTCCGAATCCTGCTGCATGACCGTTGAGTCCCAGATGTATTCAGCGGACGTCCCGGCCCTATTGATTTCGGGAGTGAGGTGACGAGCTGGGGCAGGAAATACAGGAGTGAACGTCATGCACTGCGTTTCGCCAGTCTCCGTCTTGTACGTGATCCGCACATCCTTTGGAAAGTTTCCCTGCAGTTCTCCAGGCGTTATCTCCCAGGTCCTTCCTGGTACCGCGTCGAGGCTTGACGATGGAGAGCTCTTCACGGACCTGGGTGGCCCTACTCGATTCTCCTTCTCGACCTTGAATAACCGGTTCATGCACGTTCCGAGATCCCATTCCCAGTCCATGTTCGAGCGAAGGTACTGGCCCCATCTATGTCGCGAGCTGCGACGGAGTTGATAATAGCCCCAGTTCCTCCTGTCGTATGTCACATCCCACCCCAGTCCGATTCTTCGTGCCTCCTTGAATTCTTCGGTCATAAGATTATCTGGTACTTGCACTCTTCGCGCCTTCTCAAGAGTTTTCTTCCAATGCACCCACCATTCGTTTGTGAAGCTTTGGAGAACGGCCCAGTGGGGGTCCGCATCTATCTTGGAATGCGAGGTTGGTGAGTTGTTTTCCAGTGAATTCTCGCAAACCTCTCTCTCAAGCTCGTTAAATGATCTTGAAAGTCGTCGAGTCCTGTTATTTGACGTGTCAATCAGTCCTTGGGCTATGGGTCGATCATCGGTGGACTCTTCTGCCTTCCAATGCCTCCTAGGAATAATTATAGGAAGCAATTGGTTTCGAATTGAGCGTATCTTGGAGGATTGTGGCAGCAATACACATGTGGTGCCGCACCACCTATACGCGCAGGTGTAATCAACATCGCTGGAATACTAATAAAGAGTTTATCGCTGACACGTACACATCAACCAGACTGCGAAATAACATCTGGACCTTCAGTTTATCTATATCAAATCTCCAACGTTCATCAAATGCATAAAGGCAACGAACTACGGTTGCGTCAATCCATGAAGCTAGTGTTCGTAGAACCATATAGATTTGTCTCTTTGCTGTAGTTTTCGCATAATCGGTTGTGACCTCGTGGATTGACCGAAGAATGAAAATAATAGTGAAATAGACAGTTTCCAAGATGTGCAAATATGCGTTGCCTCCTGCGTAGTAATGTATGCACGTAGATACAGATTCTGCACAAATAGCGCATGCTTCACCTATTGTATCCTCAAGAGAATCAAGGCCGAAGGATCTGGAGATGAGATCGCCCCGAATTATTTCCCAATGAAAAGAAAATTATATGCGCACCTATAAACTCTCAATACCCGTACAAGTCTTTGACGCAAATATAGAGCAGTCTTGGGTGAAGGCCGTATCTCATCGACTGTTATTCCTGAGACTGGATCGAAGAATGTCCGGCGCAAAGCACATCGTACGGCGATAACAGTCTCCCTCGCAAGCCTTGCCAACAACAGAAACCACTTCTTCTCTGGATGCGAGCACGAAAGAGATCCAGCGAGCGTTTCCAAGTGGAATATAGGTTCGATGTGAGAAACGTTGACATAGATCTCTCTACGGCTCTTTGTCAAGGACACACAAATGAGTGCGGCCAGAGCCGAAGCGGATTTGTCGATTGAACTCGACCTAGAATGGATTAGTTTACTCCTTTCTTCCACGGACAAGCTGGTACGCACTGCGTCTGCTTCACAAGTCCCTTCATCCCGGCAACCACCGTCGATCCATTCTGTCTTTCACGACAAAGTTCTGCAGTGGCGTCATTCAATGTATACAAGCGTTCGAAAAAGGGAACGAATGAAATGGAATCAGCCTCGATATACTGCGCGATGCGGGCAGGATGAAGGGACGCGATCGAGAATCGCATTGCCAGGCTCTCGATCTGTCTTCCGATTGGTTGGAAGATGTACGTATCGACCGTTCGGCCAGTGCCTGGCAGGTCATCAGCCGTTGCGGTTGTCGAAAAGGAGGTGATGGAGTTTCCGTCGTCGTTATCGTCGTCCCTCCCTGGGCGTGCGAGGGACGGCAAATCTATCTTGTAGCGCTCAAATCCGGCACATAAGTAGTCCAGGCCATCATCTTTCTGCCTTGACTCCCCCAGAATCACTCTGGATATGATACTTTTGAACTTAGGCATGGAGGCTGACGAGAATGAACACCGCAGGGATCAGGGATAAGAAGGAGCACATGAGGCTTCAACGCCGTCTTATATGAGCCCATCAGCAATTTAAAATAGGTTGATGGCTGTGCGCCTACCGGGACTTGAAAGGATAACGGGTGTCCACTGGCTTAATGCGCACGTGGGGCTGTGCTGCAAAGCTCACTGGCAAATGATACGTTGCTATAAAGCATGCACCGACTCTTCTCGCGTTGATGCACAGGAGAAACTAGTAGATATCAGCAAATTGACATACACCGCAACACAATAAGCTGTGTACTTGCCTTGACGAAGACACCGTGACAGCCAAGATGACAAGCACCCGATTCAATGAGTTCAAGTCTGGACTGCGATTGCATTTTGACGTCCAGAATTTGTGACAATTACTCCTATCGGACTGAGAGTTAACTACGCAGTGTATACATTTTATTAACTTCCGAAAGAACACGCGAAACAGCAGACGGATGAAAGGTAACACAAGCCATCGGAATTTCCGTGAGAATAAATCATTATCCATCAGGTTGTGCACCACAACGTATTCCACTAGTCGAGTCATCATAGTCTCCATCACAATTGAAGCACTCGCCGTAGATCTAGCGGTCCATATGACAAAACGTTTTCGATATCGACGCAAGCGGGGAGGTATCCTTTTGGTTGAGACTGGCTATCCGGGAGCACTCAGTTCTCGCAGGCAAGTCGATCGTTGCCAGTGTGCATCAAACGTCAGTCCGTGTCAGTGTCGCATGGACGTATGGGTTGCTTTACAAAGCAAGTCCGGGGAGGTCGTAAGTAACACCAAGTTAGGGGGATACAATGCATGACATTCACTTCTCCGTCATTTGGGGACTTGGTCGTTTACTTGGCTGAAGAACGCACGTAGATCGTCGGGAAACAGAGGTTGATCTGAAACCGTTTACGGAGTACATCCTCCCGACCTGTGCTGAAAGGACCAAAGGGACGCGGGAAACCTCGTATAAAAACCCATTTGTCGATAAGCTTTGGAATAGTGTTGCCGATTGTGTGGATCAAATAGCTAAACGTGGAGGACTTTGAGTCTAGCATTTGCAGCGCGTTCACATACCTTTGAGAGACAAAGTTTCTCTGGATTCAGGCCGGCAGATGATCCGGACAAGTGACAAGGAAGGAACATGGGAAACCTTGTGAAGCCATTCGGCAATCATGATAAACTTCAGGTAGAGTCGACCTCCGAGTCGTAGCATCATGAACGTAGCTCATAAGCGCGCAGAGGAGACTGTTCCTGACATTCCAGGCTTCATTATGACTTTTCAGGAATAAGTAGGACATGAGAGGCCCCGCGCATAGTCAAGGAGCATGTCAAGTCGAATTCCCCGCTTCGACGAATACATCCAGGGAGGCGGCGTTCCTTTGCAGAAGGAAAAAGGCTTGAACGAGCACAGATAGATCTTCCTCCGGCGACATGCCCATACTCCAGAGTGATACGGACGGAGGTGAGTTGGTCACTGTTGGTGGCAGAATTGGGAAGAAAGAAGGAAAGTATAAAAATTTATGGAGTCCATCGACCTCGTAGGCAAACAAGGGTAAACAGGCGCGCGAAATTTGAAGACCAGACCGTGTGGCTCCGGCCGCGCTGTAGCCGCCTACTAACCTGCCACAAGACTTCCGTAGAGCTCAAGTAGGCGGGAAGAATGAAATCGTGATATGCACAACAACGGGGACCGCATCCTGACGATCTTCCTTTATTTCTTGGTAGTCGCCGGGCTGACTTTGACATCCCTCTGTCTTCACTCTCGTAGCTCATTCACTCCATATCAACATCGTTGTCGCTCATCAACGGTGCGGCACAAATCTCTACTGATGTGAAAGAAGCTGGCAGCCGTGACATACTGAGAGTCCACAAGACTATCAAATTACAAATTTCCTCCAGTATGCACCTAGTCCAGCGAGCAAACTGATATCATGTCTTCTCCGTGCCCCAATTGGACCTCGTTAAATACATTATCCTTCCCTTCGAAGTCGTCGGTGGACACCTCGACCGGATGATCTTCACGTGCCCGATGTTGCAATGTATCTGAGGAAGGGACGCAGGTCTCCCGATCCTCACACCCTTGCTTCGCAACAGAAAACCCCGTCCTCCTCCCCGAATCCGGCTCTACAACCGCTGGGCCCAAGGTTTCTTCCGTCAATGACCTATCACCTGAGCATTGAGAGGAGGGATGAAGTCCTGGACCAGATTCCACGGGTACGAACGACATGTACTGCGTTTCGCCGGTCTCTGTCTTGTACGCAATCCGCACCTCCTTCGGCAAACTCTCCTGTGCCTCGAGCTTCCATGTATCTCCTTGCTTTACGTCCACGTCAATGACAGCGCAGGATTTTGGCGGGATCTGAACGGTTAGGCGTGGTCCGCCCGAAATCTGCTGCTCGGCGTTGAATAGTTGATTCAAGCACGTCCCGACATCCCAGTCCCAATCCATGTTTGAGCGAAGGTATTGACCCCATTTGTGTCGCGAACCGCGACGGAGCTGATAATGACTCCAGTTCCTCAAGTCGTTTACCATTTCCCATCTCGTGTCATGTGGAGCGCATGACAAATTCCGTTTCAGTTCAATTCTTCGTTCCATCCTGAATTCTTCAGTCATACGATTCTCCGGTACTTGCACTCTTCGCGCCCTATCGAGTGCTTTCCTCCAGTGCTCCCACCACTCATCTCCGAAATCATCGATAAGGATCCAACGGGGATCCGCATTTATCTTGGAACGAGAGATTGGGACATTAGATTCCAATGAAGCTCCGCAAGCCTCTCTCTCAAGCTCGTTAAATGATCTAAAAAGTCGTCGAGTCCTGTTTTCTGATTCTCCAATCAATCCTTGGGCTATGGGACTATCGTCGGCGAACTCTGCTGCCTCCCGATACCTCCTGGGAAGAATGTCCATGTCCAAGAGTTCGAATTTTGGGCATGACGATTGTGGTAGTATTACACATGTGGCGTCGCCGTACCTATACATGTGGAAGTAATCAACATCACTGGAATAATAGAGAATCTATCGCTGACACGTACACATGAACAAGACTGCGGAATAACATTTTGACTTTCAGTTTATCTATATCATATCTTCGATCGTCATATGAAGCATTTAGGCAACGGTATACGATTGCGTCGATCCACGAAGATAGCGTTCGTAATATCATATAGATTTGTTTGTTTGCTGTAGTTTTCGCATAACCAACTAACTCGTGGATTGACCGAAGAACGAAAATGACAGTGAAGTAGACGGTCTCTAAGATGTGCGTATATGCGTCGCCTCGTGCGAAGAGACCTATGCAGGTAGATATAGCTTCTGCACAGATAGCGCATGCTTCACCTACTGTATCCTCAAGAGAATCAAGGCCGCAGGATCTGGAGAGGAAATTGCACCGATTTATCACATTCAGAAAAGATGATTATATGCGCACCTATAAACCCTCAATGCCCGTACGAGTCTTTGACGTAAATTTAGAGCAGTCTTGGGTGACAGCCATATTCGCCAGACTTCTTTCCCTAGGGCTGGATCGAATTGCACATGATACGAAGGCTTTTTTGCGGCGACAAGAGTCTCCCTTGCGAGCTTTACCAAGAGAAGAAACCACTTCTTGTCTGGATGTGAGTAAGCAAGAGTTCCAGAGAGCGTTTCCAGGTGGAATATAGGCTCGATGCGAGATAGGTTTACATATATTTCGTTGCGCTGCTCTGTCAAGGACACACGAATGAGTGCTGCCAGTGCCGATGCGGATCTGTTGATTGAATTCGACCTAATATGTATTAGTTTGTTCCTTTCTTCCGCGGAGAAGTCTGAAGTCCGTACTGCGTTTGCTTGACAAGTCCCTTCATCCCGGCAAGAATCGTCGATCCATTCCGTCTGTATGGACAAAGATCCGCAGTGACGTCATTCTGTGACCACCGATCTGTGAAATAGGTTATATGGGATCTGTCATCCATTTCCATGTAATGGGCGATGCGGGCGGGATGGAGGGACGCGATCGTCAACCGCATTGCCAGTCTCTCGATGCGCCTTCCCATTGGCTGGAAGATGTACGTATCGACCGTTCGGCCAGTTCCTGGCAGGTTATCAGCCGTTGCGGTTGTCGAAAAGGAGGTGATGGAGCTGCTATCGCCATCGTCATCGTCGTCCCTCCCTGGGCGTGCGAGGGAATGCGACTCTGTCATGTACATGTAGCACTCAAGTCCAGTGCATAGGTAGTCCAGACCATCTTCTTTCTGCCCTGACTTCCCCAGAATCACTCTGAATATTATGCTCTTGAATTTAGGCATGGAGGTCGAGGAGAATGAATACTGCAGGGCAGGATAAGAAGGGGCACATGATGGTCACCGATGGCTTCAACGCCCTTTTGTTTGAACCCATCAACAGATAATAGAATGCTGATAGCTGTGCGCCTACCGAAAGGATACCAGGCTCCCGGTGCTTATAACCCACGTTGGGCTGTGCTGCAAAGTTCATCTAATATCTCATCGCTATAAAGCCATCCTACTCGAGTCGTGGTGCACAGGATAGAGAATGCGGGCATAGCCTTCTAGTAGATATCAGTAAATTGAAAGACAACGTCACGCAATGGGCTGTGTACTTGCCTCGCAATCAATCGGTACCTCTAAATTTAGCCAAGACCAGAAGCTCATGAATTCAAGTGTGTACTCCGGCCGCATTTCGACGTCCAGAATTCGTCCATTACTCCTGTCAGACTGAGAGTTACTTCATTTGCCTTCCGTAAAAAAGCACGCAAAATAACAGACATACAAGGCAGCACATGCCCAGATACCCTCGGAATGGCTGCCACCTCCGTTAAATAGATCATTATCCATCAGGTTGTGCACCAAAACGCACTCCATTTGATGCGCATTCGCGGGGGTGACGCATCAAAGTCCAGATCCCAATAGAAGGACTCACAGCTAACGTAGTGGGACATTCCCGGTCTCGGACAACGACGCAAACGGGAGATATCCGTATGGCAAGGCGGGAAAGCATTAACGTGTCACACCCATTTCGCGAACGAGTCAATGATACCTAATGAGCATCTACCGCCAGCCCATGTAAAACACTGTATCTGAGGGTGTCAGATGGAAGGCCAAGTCGCTTTACAAAGAGTAGACCGGGAAGGTCGTATGTGATACCAAGGCAGACGGACGAAATGCATAACATTCTCTATGTCAATTCAGTAGTCTGTGAGAGGTCGCACACCATGTCTACGGCTGGCATTCCAGAGATCTCATGAGTAATAAGGACCAGCAAATCCAGTGGGAGTCCTTGTGTGACGTTGCTTCGCGTGAATATACATAAAAACTTAACGAGAACAGAATAACTCGGAGATGTTTCAAGTGTTTCATTACTACTATTTGTTTAAACATTTGTCAGTGCCTCATCCGAATTTTATAGCTAATAGTATCTGCATTCGCACCTATGTGTTTGCAATCAACGAGTTACACACAGAAAAGTGGGTTTTCCGAGCCTAGCAAGGCACCGACGTGAGTCTCAATTGGCGTCGCTGTCCAGCGAGCTTCAAGACTGCCAGATGAGGTAGCGAGCTCATGCAGCTCTTGGCTGATTTGCTTCCAGTGTATAATAACTCCAGTATGATGCGGACGGAGGTGAGTTGGTGGCAGAATTGGGCAAAGTAAAAACCCAGTGAGTCCGTCGACCTCGTAGACAAACAAGGGTAAATAAGCGCGCGAAATTCCCGAACACCCCTAGGTGTAAGGGTTATAGCGGGCTAAATGTTACGCTCTTCAATAGTAAAAAGTTTGATCTCACGTGCCTGCCAGTGCTCTCAACCGCCGGCGTGCTGGTCTAGATCTTTTTCTTATTTTTTCCCACATTCCCGAACACCCTATAAGGTAGCGGGCATGCACGTGCTTCCAACTCAAAAACTACTTTTTGCTGAAATTTTCTTAAGTGTTACTTAAACGCCCTGTTAAGTAAATTCTTACTTATTCAGGCATGTCCTTCCATTAATCTTACTGAAATCAGTGCCGTTGACTTAAATCAGTGCTTCATTCAGTCTACTGCCAGTGTAGTCTCTTACTCTTTTTTTCTATTGTGTGATGCAAGCCCACTGCAGGTATAAATGTCCGAGTGCAAGCGTGCAAGCACGGGCGGACGCCCGGGCGAAGCGCGCTGAAGCCTCGGACATTTGTGCCATCTTTTCCTTCCTTCCTTTTCTAGTTTCGTTTTGTTTCATCATGCTTCAAGTTACCCTGAGATCCGTGTTACCCCGCATCGCGTTGCCCCTCCTCCGCCATCCGTTCTTGCACTCAAGCTCTTTGCGTTCTTGCTTGGAGACTTTCATACCATAAAACATCGCCTCATCATCTGCGGTTCCCTTGCGAAGGAACTCAATCAGCTGGAGTTCTTGGTTCAAGAGCCTGCCAGTGAGGTACACCTGACGTGAGCGTGCACTGGCAGGGAGGCCCAAGTGTATGTAACCGTGATGCGGACCTGGCTTTGGTTTCACTCGATTCTGTTACTCTGGATTGTCCGATTGTATTCTCGGCGACTGTTCACTTTGAAGGACATGAACCAATCTTTCTCGTCCTCAAACTGCCCTTCAACAGACTCGACTTCAGCTTCAAGATGGCTAGAAGACTTCAAACATCAAGCATCATCAATTGGTCTTGACATATTCTCATAGGACACGCAGCATCACGTCAATTCAAAATGAACAGCATGGAGGCGATGTTACCCAGCAACCAGGTAAGCTTACTTGTCATTGTGTACGCTTCTGCCACTCACACCGCGCACAAATCTATCAAGCTCTGTAGCTCATACATGCCTTAACCCTGATGCCTATCGACGATTATCTGTTTGCACTCGTTCTTAGTAACTTGGCCGATGTTCTATACTGTCCAGTGACTGCAAATGTGACACTCTCTGTTGATTCCTCGCTATTGCTTTACCTGAAGTCTCTGCCAATGAAGTATTTGTTCTTACTGAAGTTTTGTCGCCAACGTTCCTTGAAGAGGAGCCACTGAAACCAATTATCCAAACGCCTTGAACTAAACTATAGGCTCTGTAACCAATACCCCAGTCAACCCGAGTCATGATAACCATCTTGCCACTCTGACCAGATTTATGCCTGTGTCGGCCTGTGCTGAGAAAATAAAGTAATGCGTCAACCCTTGCAACATGCCTTTGCCTGAAGATGGAGATAGCAATTCGACACTTCTGTCAACTGGTTCAACACCCAGTATGCCTTTCTTAGGACCTTTATCTACCGAAGACGATGGAGTTGACCACTCTCTGTACCCGTTTGCTCTGTCCCTGACTCAGAACTCAAGAACACGGCCGTGGCAATACATCCTGCATTGTCGACTACCAATGAACAATGAGAACTTAGGACCACTGACTGTCGATGCAGTGACCATAAGTACTATAGCTGATCCTCTGTTGGAGAATGAAGAAGTGTATACACTGAGATGCTCAAATCTTGACACAGAAGCTACTATTGGCAAAGCTCATAAGCTGACAATAAGTACAGATATCTTGCTTACCACACTGCATTCAATGCATTCCCCATGATTTGCTCAGACATTTGTGGCGGGGACAAGCTGGCTCTGACAGCGCTATATAATGCATCAGAGCAGACAAATCTGCCACTGGCATAGTACTACTATTGGAGGAAAAATGGAGAGGCTTAGTAAATGAGAGTCGCTGCACTGCTTGGGTAAAAAATGTAGCTTGCAATTACTTAACGCCCAGAGGTGTTCGGGTATCGCCAGCAAAAAGCTGGCCCCTCTGGGCGTTATCTAAAGACCCGGGCGGCCGAGTGCTTCTCAACCTGCAGTGCCACAACACAACACTTATGCCACAGTGGACAAGATACAGCATATTCAGAAAAGGATGACAGTGCGCCATTGTTGAGCTTTTTTCCTACCCGACCCTGATTGCCTTATGAAGAAGCTCTGGGAAAGTTCTTTGATCTTATATGTTGTTGCTGAGGCTCTCACATTTATATTAATTAGTAAGCTATTGTATGGCATAGAGTTGAGTATCTAAGGTCAAGGCAGTAAAGTATTTAAATTTGTGGATGGACAAAGGTTTCCAGTCACAAACGACTTCATAGAAATAAGGGTCCGGCAAGGTATGTCTGAGCTTCTTCATAGTATGTAAGGCAATCAGGGTCGGGTAGAAAAAAGCTCAACAATGGCGCACTGTCATCCTTTTCTGAATATGCTGTAGCGAGCTTCTTTCATTTCTTGCGGCCCGACAGGCTGACTTTGACTTTCATGTCATGATCGCTCATTAACGGTGCGGCACCGATTTTTATAGATGTGAAAGAAGCCGACAGAAGCGATATACAGAGAGCACAAGATTATTAGACAACGGATTCCCTTCAGTATGGACTTAGTCCAGGGAGCAAACTGATATAGCATCTCCTCCCACCCGAACCTCATCGAATCCAACGTCGTATGCTCGCTCCTCCCGTTCGTAGTCACACTCAGATTTATCGACCAGAGATTCTCCACAAGCTTCTGGCCGCGAGGCATCCCGACCATCCTTCAGATTCTCTATCTCTTGATCTCCACCGGAAGAGCCTTCACCGCGCCTCGAACCCAGCTTCGGGTGCAACTCTTCTTTGGCGAAAGTCCTAGCATTAGCTGTCACGGAGCTGGACCTAGGGAGTGCGGGAACGAACGACATGTACTGAGTCTCGCCATTTTCTGTCTTGTACGCGATTTGCACCTCTTTCGGTAGGACACCCTGTGCCGATATCTTCCACGTCTCTCCTGCTGAATCGCTCATGTCGATTGCTGGGCTTGAAGTGGGTGGGATTTGTACAATTGGGGAGGGTACTTCCCGAGTCCGCTCGACCTTGAATAAACGTTTCATGCATGTCCCGACATCCCAGTCCCAGTCCATGTTCGAGCGGAGGTACTGGTCCCATTTATGTCGCGAGCCGCGACGGAGCTGATAACGACCCCAGTTCCTATCATCAAACCGCACTTCCCAGCTCGTGTCAAGTGGATCGCATAATGGATCCTGGTCCAATCCAATTCTTCGAGCCTCCCTGAATTCTTCAGTCTCAAAACTCTCTGGTACTTGCACTCTTCGCGCCTTCTCAAGCGCTTTCTTCCAGGACTCCCACCACTCATCTCCGAAATCGTCAATAGAAAGCCAATGGAGATCCGCATCTACCTCGTATGGCAAACTCGGGATGTTGGTTTCCAACGGAATTCCGAAAACCTCTCTCTCAAGCTCGTTGAATGATCTTAAAAATCGTCGAGTCCTGTGTTTTGATCCTTCAATCAATACTTGGGCTATGTGATCATAGACGACAAGTTTTGCTGCCACCTTCCAATGCCTCTTAGGAAGTACGCGTTCGTCGAAGTGAGAAATGTTGCGGACAAATCTAAGTGATTGCGGAAGTAACACGCATGTGGTGTCGCCGTCGCTATATACACGGAAGTTTTTAACATCACTGAAATAATATAGAAAGAATCACTGTCACGTACACATCAACGAGACTGCGAAATAACAACCCAGCCTTCAGTTTATCTATGTCATATATCTGATAATCAAGAGAAGCTTGTAGACAACGAAAGACGATTGCGTCAATCCAAGTAGCTAGTGTTCGTAGAACCATATAGGTTTGTCTATTTGCTGTAGTTTTCGCATAATCGGCCAACTCGTTGATTGACCGAAGAACGAAGATAATAGTGAAATAGATGGTTTCCAAGATGTGCATATATGCGTTGCCCCGTGCGTAGTAATCTATGCACGTAGATACAGATTCTGTACAGATCGCGCATGCTTCACCTATTGTACGCTCAAGAGAATCAAGGCCGGAAGATCTGCAGAGAAGATCGCCCCGATCCATATTTTATTGAAAAGTTGATTATATGCGCACCTATAAACGCTCAATGCTCGTATGAGTCTTTGACGTAGACTTAGAGCAGTTTCGGGTGAAGGCCATAGCTGCCAGACTTCTTTGCCTAAAACATGATCGAATGCTAGCTCCGGGGAAGGCTCTCTTACGGCGACAAGAGTCTCTCTTGCAAGCTTTACCAAGAAAAGATACAACTTCTTCTCTGGATGCGCGCACTCAAGAGATCTGGCAAGCGTTTCCAGGTGAAATATAGGCTCGATGCGAGAAACGTTGACGTAAATCTCTTTACGGCTGATGGACAGCGACACACGGACGAGTGCTGCCAAAGCCCATGCGGATCTGTTGATTGATGTGGACCTGACAGTATGGATCGCTTTATTTGTTCCCTCCTCGGAGAAGCGGAGGTACGTACTGTGTCTGCTTCACGAGTCCCTTCATCCCGGCAACAACCGTCGATCCATTCCATTTGTCACGACAAAGATTCGCAATGGCGTCGTTCAGCGTCCACAAATTGTTGAAATTGGGGAAGAAAAAGTTATGCTCCGTCTCGATATAGTGCGCGATGCGGGCAGGATGGAGGGACGAGATCGTGAAGCGCATTGCCAGCCTCTCGATCCGCCTTCCCATCGGCTGGAAGATGTACGTGTCGATCGAGCGACCCGTTCCCGGCTGGTCATCGACTGTTTCCATTGTCAGTATTATAGTCCTCAAAGGTCGGGTCGGGTCGGGTCAGAGCATCTTTTGCTTGACCCCCGACCCGGCCGGGTCAGCATTTTGAGGCAAGTGCCCGACCCTGACCCTGACCCTCTCTGACCCTCCGGGTCGGGTCATTGGGGGTCGGGTCAAGGTCAACCCGGGGTTGACCCCGGGTCGGCCCTATAAAATCTAGTAACTAAAAATATTATTATAGTAAGCTAATTATTAACTACTGTAACAGCCTTATATATGTATGTAACAATAATACTTCATTAGAGACAGTCCATGAAGAGATATAAGGCTCCGACCTTCACTTTCATTAATTTCTCACGGTGCTTAACAGTCTTTCATTACCTTTCCAAGGGTATATTGCCATTATAAGGTGATCTTAAGTAAACTAGGACAAATATAATTACTCAGGATAACTTAGCTGCCTTAACCTAAGTTACACTTAACGAAAATTTCACTATTAGCTACCAAAATGGGTAACGGTAAGGGTCGGGGGTCGGGTCGGGCCGACCCGGGTCACAGAGGGTCAGGTGTTTCTCTATATCATCTGACCCTCGACCCGGCCCCTCTTCGACCTTCTCTGACCCGGCCCTGTATTGACCCGACCCACCGGGCCGGGTCAAGGCCGACCCCGGGCCAATGAGGGTCGGCCCGACCCATTGAGGACTATAGTCAGTATTGAGATCATCGAGTGTCCGTCGTCGTCTTCCTCCCGAATGTGTGACTCCATGAGGTAGCGCTCGAAACCAATACATAAGTAATCCAATACATCCTCTTTCTGTTTCGACTTTCCCAGCACCAGTCTGGACAAAATCTTTTTCAGCTTGAACTTTGGCATGGAGGAAAGGGAGTATGGATAGCTGGGACGTGGGATGGAAAAGAAATCGTCGACACCAGGGTTTATTATATGGGGCGAAAAAAAATTGGCTGCTCGGAACGCTCACTGCCAGTGGTGCCAGTGGCGCTACTAGTACTAGTATGTGCTGCGGAGCGCCCGTGTTATTGCTACAAGTAAGAAAGGAAGTTCGTCTTCTAATAATTTATATACATACACGGGAAACACAAGAGGCTGTCTGAAATCAAGACAGGGGTCGTAAAGTATTGTCACTTCTTCAAAGGTCTGTCTTTCTTTCAGACAATTCTTACGTTTCTGGTCGGTGATTGGCTGAGGAAGGCTGTCTCAAGCGTTTTGTCTCAACAATTGACAGCCCTTGAAAGAAGGGACACCGCTTCATAGACCCTGTCACACTTTGAGACAGCCTCCGATGTTTGCTGTGATATAATATTCTGTAATACTACTCGTTTTACTCGCTTTAATACACCGCATAAGAGACCACCAGCCCATTAGTAACACCCAGACACGACTCGGAGCTGGCGGAGCTGTGTAGTACCAGAAACTGAGTTGAACCGCAGCTCAATAGTATGCTGACAATATTCAAACAGTAGTTCTGCTCTTCTCACTACTACTGTATCGGTGGCCATCATGGCAAGTGAAAAGTGACGTGAATAGCTTAAAAAAATCCGCTGCTAAATAGAGCGAAGGTACATCATGGTCAAAGATACACATTGAGCGCGCATATGGTGACAAACCAGTGATCGTTAGAAAGTCACTATATCTCCTGCAAGCGGCTGAAATCCACACGCCCGCGTAGAGCATAACCTATCGGCATATATCTTCATCACACGCACACTGTCGTTTGCGTTGTGCAGCCACAAAAAAAAAAAAAAGAAAACCCGGCATCAATCCGAGTCGCTTGCAATCCTTCCGATTCCTTCGTATAGAATCTGATTTCAATAAAGTTATATACGAAATAGAGATGGGGAGGTTGCTCACTTTGACAAGCAAACTCGGACTTGATCACCGGTCGAGATTTGATCGACCCACGGGCCACAACATGACTTCTCCCTTCCCATTCCCGCTCTTAAGCCAAGCTCTTCCAAATATCTCCGGTCGATCTGGCCCTGCACACGGCCAGGCTAGGCTACTTTCGATCTTTCTGTTGTAGCCAGTATTCCCGTTTGATCCCAGAGCCGATAGCTCACACTAAAACAGGACAATCCAGTCATTTATAAACTTGCCGAAATCTACCCTGCTCACCCTTCACTAACAGTCAAGGCATCCCCTCGAAAATACTCAATGGAGCCAGGTTGAGTCCTGGCCGGGTAGAGAGGCAAGTTCATGTCACTGTGGACAAAGTCTGGGTTAGATGCGCCATTTTGAAAAAGTAGAAAGCGATAAATGTCACACATCAGGGAAACTTCCTTTTGCTTACGGCGACTGACGCGTCCTGACGCGTCCTGATTTGGCTGGCACCTGTCTGAAGGGTCGCTACTTCGTCTGAAAATACACTGATTGCCTTATCTCACTGAAATAAGGAGTGTTTCAGGATGCAAGCCGTCTCTCAGTGCATCAGAATGCAAGTCAGGATTTCAGTGCTCAAGTGTAATACATCAGGGATTGCTTACGGCGGCTGGCGCGTCCTGAAGCTTCCTTAAATGGGTTGAAGCGTTGTCATGCCTGCCTGAAGTGTTGCCTGGCTGCCTGATGGCCTTAAAACGGCGTTTCAGGACAAAACCAGTGCGTAAGGAGGGAAGCTGTACATCAGGTGGCAAGTCAGACTCAAGTGAGATTTACTACTACTACCACTACTGTACTCAAGTGAACTTGGACCTCTGTTTTGAGATTTCAAGCTACCTTCATCTTCATGACATCTTGAAAGCGACAGCAAACACCATTGACAACCTCAGTCTACAATGATCATTCAACGAGAAGCAATTCAATAATAGATACAATCACGATGCTCCTGGCAACTTTTGAAGACAAGAGCATGCACTCAACAATTTACTCAACAAGATAACACCGTTAGCACTATTCAAACGGGCCTCAGCCTACTCAATATCGAGCATTGGGAAGTGATGGATTACTGTATCCGGTAAGGCCAAGGCATCTTGATTCAAGACGGAAGCAACAGCAAACGTGCTGTGCGCGTCGATTGCCGCATCTAATAGAGCAGATGCAAGTGAGAAGATGGTCAGCCTGAGTGACAACTTGAAAAGGATAACTTACAATGGACTTGAGCAGCCGACAGCTCAACTTCGGCCCAATTGCTCATCGTGACCAAGACATCTTTTTCGATGTTTGTCTGCAGGAGCCTGCCCGCCATCTCCTCCAGCTTTATAAACGGTTGCGGAAACTTGAACCAGAGACGGGGGTTCAGAAGCAGCTGGAGCCAAGTTGGCGTTCTTGGCCAGAAATCGGGGTAAACGAAGCGCGCCCAATCTGTCAAATCGACACAGGAGGATACGGGAATGTCAAATTTATTCCTGATGCGAGTCGCATCACCTGCCAATTAGTTCAGTTATGCCGCATAATGAGAGAAGAAATGGGATTGTCGTACCAGCGATTCCTGCTGACACTTTCCATACAGTTTCATCACCTAATAATTGTTCCAATCTTGGGGGAAGAGCATTAAGTAGATGAGTCCGGAGGAGGAACACATGTTGCTGAACCGCGAGTTGGATGAGGTCCACGCGTATAGCTCTGGTGAGTTACTCGCCCATTCAATGTCGAGGGCAACGAAGCGTCGTTCCGGGGCATCCGGCAAGGAAGCATAGATGACGTCTACGGCATTCTCCATCGTCGCGGTGGTCAGACATACTTCAGGAACAAGAGGTCCGAGTGTATAACTGCGAAGTTGAAGAAGAGGCGTTGGCGGAACCCCCAGGTAGTCGAGGAGATGTTGCATCTGTTTGTGAAGCTGGCAAAAAGTCAGTGCAGTGATTTTGAGAGGAAATAGAAAGTAAGCACGATTTTTTGCATCCTAGATATCCTCCTTTGTGTCCAAGGAAGTCTTCGCGCGATGCGTACTCGAAGCACAGCATGGTCAATCAATAGGAGCATGTGGAGCCCCAACAGAATGTGATAAAAGTTCATGGCGAAGGGTTGAATGGGTGGGTGGGTGGCGGGGAGGGGCGACACCCACTCCGAGTTCACATTTATACAAAGCTCTTGCACGCATTTTTCTGATGCCTTATTCTTCTGGAAAGAAGAGAGGAATCTATCAGTGCATTGTACTATGGCTCGGATAAACCTCAAGCTGAACTGACAGGAGATAAGAAGGATTTCTTCTAGATGACTCGATTATGAGGCTTCTTTTCATTTTATGCACAAACAAACAAGAAAGTGAGTCAGGTTAACTCCGAAGAAGTCGGGAAGACATAGCTCACTACACAAGAAGCTGTTTCATCAGCTCTAGAAGGCAAAGCCACGAGTAAGCCGTCATACAATCAGTCATCCCTGGATACAACTCGAAACCGGAACCATGCCAATGTGGGAAATGGGATCAATGCATCCCAATCCGCTATGGAAGAAGTAGTTTAAATGAAGGAGCGTTTCTTGACCTTAGAGCTGGGGGGATTGCGCTGTCGGCCGATAATCGACTTATTCTGCATATTGAAACCGAGCGATCTCCGTTTCGGCGGCAATGGTGGTGGCACAGAGGTGTTTGTCGTGGAATAGGACATGACTACTTGAACGATATCTAAGATGAAGTAATACTTTTTCCCGTTTGATGCATTCGCAATTTGCGTTGTGAGCTGCTTTGCCAACGTCAGGTAGACTGTTTGACGCACCTCTCATCAATGAGCTCGAGCTCAAGGTTGCGGTACTCGAGGCATCGGACGCAAATACCGACACCGGAATTTCCGAAATCGATCCAGAGGATGGGGTGTGGTGGGGAGGCTGATCCCATCGAGCTCGCCTTCGCGTTTGGTGATCTCGGGCTTCTTGACGTCCGCGTACAGGAAGAAGTCGCAGAAGAGCGCTTGAGCCTGCCTAGGGCTTGCGCTTTTGAACTCGATCCAAACATCCATACCACCGGGGTGCGAGAGCGCGGGGTCGAAACGCTCAAGATGGTTCGTTGCTGCGACGGGACGAGGAAGCGGCCAACAGCAGCGGCGACACCATCAAGTGCATTAAGAAGGCCAGAAAGAGAGAGCGTGTTCACGTCGGATAGAGTGTCATATTTCTTGCTTTTCTTCTTCTTGCCAATTTCTTCATTGTCGTCATCATCGTCATCTTATCCTTGTTGTCGGACAACAAAGAGCTCTTCTTCTTACCACCAGGAACACAGGTTGAGGACCCGTCGCGCGAAGTTGAGCGAGTGAATGCAGCGTCAAGGTCCTCGAGAAGGACAATTCACGGGGCAGGCACACGGCCCATAAGCGACGACAACGTCACATCGTTCATCCAAAAAGCGGAACGTGAGATGGCGAGAATGTCGAGCATGAGCGCGCCAGCAAGGGCATGGATCAACGATGATCTGCCCAAGCCAGGGACACGATAGAGGAAATTGTCGCGACGAGAGTGGTTACCACGGTCAGCGCACCACTGATTCAGAAAGAGAGGTTAAACTTTCAGTCGATGTGTGGCACTTTATGTACATACCTTCTCTGATTGCAAGAAGTCCCTTGTGTCGGCAAGGAGCATCTCTTAAATCCCCGCCATGAGCCATGGAATCAGCGAAATAGATATGAATTTGATGGTCGTCTGGTGAGGCAAACTGGAAGCCTTTGAGCTCCTCATCTCCGAATGACTTGTCTCTGAAAGAAGACTTGCCCGGCAAGATGGTGCGCGCTGTCGTCTCGAACTCGTAAGCGTGCTGGCATTCTAAGCGCTTCAACAACCATAGCATCAGCCAGTCATGTAGTTGTGTTCATCGGGTCATGAGCTATTGTTGCAATAGCGGATAACTACTAGGGCTACTTACCAGTCCCCACAACAATGAAAGTGTCTCCGGAAGTCTCTAGTTTCCAACCTGACCATGGCTGTCAGTGGTGGTAGCGGACGACGGAGGGCCTGTGATGCCAGTGTCAGACCCCACGTGGGAAGTCATCATGTCGATGCTGGGTACTACTAGTAGCAGGAGTGCGATGGCAATGGTGGTGGTGCTGTCTGGCGGTGTTCCAGAATTGCACCATCTTGCGTGCGCTGTAAACGGTGTGAGCTAGGATTCTGTATCAAATGGTATGTAAATAACGTGAAGTAAAAGGATTGAGAAGGAGAATAAACTCACCAGCCTTGAACTCCTGTGCCATGCTCGTGCAGACCTCTGTCTCCCATTCCGCCCAGATCTGTTACGACATAATTTAGTACAAAGTGCAGGAGAGCAGCGCATGGAAGATGTCGTATGTGAAGGAGACAGCGCCAAGGTTGAAGAAAATGACAAGCCTCAAGGTAGTGCAAGAGGATGAGATGAGAGAGTTTGTGCGCATGGTGGGGGAGTTGAGGAAGGGGCTCAGTCTGGGAAAAGGCGAGCGGCGATGTCCACGTCGGGCTCTTGCTGACTCGGAGTCGGGAAAACAATACTACCAAGTTGCGTGTCTGTCTTTGAATCAAGGTTGGTCGCAAAGCCCATTTGTTCCAGCTCCTCCGTCGTCTGCCAGAAGGCAATAGCATAAGTCAAGCCGTCCAGTTCCCCCTGACCTAGAACGTCCCGAGAATAACAACCGGTCATTCCATTAAAATTATTATACCTAATAGTTGTCGAGCAGAGCAGTTGTAGTAGTAGCCGGACCGACCTTCGCCCCTCAGGCTTAGTTTACTAGTACTAGTAGTTTCCGACTTCAAGCTGACCTCCGAATCGGAAGAACTTCCGAGTCAGAGCCTGAGACCGAGTCGTGGGACTTCAAGTTCAGCTCAAAAGTTCAAGTTGCCGAACAGTGACCCGTAACGATGTTCGGTCTTCAGGTTGGTAGACCCGGATTCGAGCCAGTCGTGAATTTATCGAGCAGTAATTAGAGCATCACTGGTGCCAGTGAGTCCAAGTCCGACTCGGAATAGTTAGTAAACAATTCATATCGTTTTTGATTTACATACAGTCATACAACAACTTGAATACCGATGCACAGAAAACACAAGTATAAGGTCGACGAACACAGAACAGGAGACAAACATACAAAGACACAACTTGAATACTAGTGGTATGCACTGGTATGAGGTAATACTACGAAAAGAAAACAGTTAGAAATAGTATAAGTACAAGCCTGAGTCCTCACTGGCAGGCTACTTCGTCTGACTCCGAGTCTGCGGTTTAAGTGAATTAAAAGGTTCCAATGCTGCTCGTTCCCGCTCAACCTTGTGGTGCTCCTCATTAAACCACGCTTTCCATGTTTTCGAGCCCTTGTTAGCCCTAGTTACCTTAATCTGTGGATGATATTCCGCAAGTTCCGACATCACTGCATCATCCTTTTGTGATTCGAATCCGAAATGAATATCACCGTAACCGGAGGTGCGCATCTCCGACAATTGTTGCCAAATAGGGACTCCGTAAGTGAACCCATCGTGTTGCCATTCCGTCGAAGTCGTAACAAAGATGATTGTACCAAGTGCGTTGGCATTCTGGTCGATGACCAAGCTTCCGGAATCACCTTGGTCTCCAAATATACGGCTACGACCACCGAAGTGCTTGCCGGGTGGAAATTGCAGGACCGCCTGCCAGCAACTCTCGACGCTCTTTACACCTTCTTTGATTCCACAGGCTTTGCGACGTTTGCCTTTACCGGAGAATGTGACATCAAATTCTAGTGTAAGATCGACCCAGTAGGAAGTGAGATTGTTATAAACGCCCACTGTGTGGCCAGTTGTCCAACCAAACTTATATACCCGTCTTGTTTCAAGCTTCGAGGATACGACCTTTGTGCCATCATTCGCTAGTGCTCTATGGAGCTGCTTATCTTTAATCGCTTGTTCGTCCGTTTCTTCTTGATAAAGACGGCTGTAGATGTCGCGCGGTTTCGTGAAATCTTTGATATGCACCAGACCATCATGTACTTGAGTGCCTTCCTTCCATCCCATGAACTCCAGAATGTCGTCGAAAGCAGCTGAACCACACATGCTCTTTGGTTCATACCTTCTCAAGTCTGCATAATTCCAAAATTGCCCCTTCCCATGCTGCTCGCAGAGAGTAGTCTTGTCAGATGGGGAACGGTCGTCACAAATCCTGATCAACGCCCAGTCCGATGCATAGGGGTGCTTGCTAGTCCTCGGCTTCTTCGCGTCATCTTTCTTATTAAACCGATTGAACCTTCCCGGAGAGAATTCGACATATCCAAACTGCTCCATACACTGGACATTCAATTCGCATCTCTTGACCTTGTTGAAGAAAGCTGTCGCGTCATCGCATTCCTTTTGGACTTCCTTCTTTACAACCTGATCTTTTATGATCTTCTTATCCACGAGAAGATCGAATTCTTTCCTCTGCTTTTCCAACTCGCGTTCCATCATTCGTAAGTGGTCAGCCAGCTTCTCAGGCGTGAACAGCGAAACATAGGCCGTATAATTCGAGTTCTCGTCATGTTTGTAGTCGATGTACTGAGAGGCTTCCGTGATTTTATAGTTCTTGCCATCGCCTTTCGATGTTTTGTTGCCCTTCTTGTTCCCTTTGACGCCCTTCTTGCCCTTCTTATTGCATTTCTTGCCTTTCTTCAAGCTGGCATCCTCCAAGTCGCTTTCAGAACCCTCAGGATGAAGATGGAACTGTAAATTAAATGGAATGGTGCCATGTCGACAACCGAGGGCATATAAGATGGGCTCCTCGTTTTGTATCTTAATCCCAAACAGTGACCCGGTTGAATAGCTGTCATACTGCGTTTTGCCCCTGGTCTCAGTGATGCCAAGGCATATCCCAACACATGTGGTGAAAGGCGCAGCAAGGCGCAGCAAGGCGCTGTAAGTACGTGTTGGCGGTATGGCGATCTTCATAGTTGCCCATTATACGTGGCTCTAGAACCATAGGGCTTGCTCGGATCAGGCGGGAGCGGCTGGCGGGAGTGGACGAGATATTTTTCGATCCTGTAGGCCAGCCTTGGCCTTGAACACCGTGAGCGGCGTCAGAGTCACTATGAGGGTCGTTGATGCTCTGACCGGGGGCAGACGGAGTGAAAGATGGTCTAGGGCGCTTTAGGTGGTGATTGCCATCGACAGCCTCAGGAACGTCATCGTCACCAGCCTGAGTACGGTTACGCTTCATATTAGCAGGGCCATCTGTGTTATCGCCGGAAGCCAGTTTGATATGTCGTTCCCTAATCTCAACCTCGACATCATAAATTGCGAGCTCCCATAGTATGTCCTTCACCCTCTCCGCAGCCCAGCATCCCACTTTAGGGTGGAGACTGGGCTCCGTATCAACTCCGATCATAACAACGACGGGCCACTCATTTTCAGCGAGCAACTCGTGTCTAATGCCCACACTGGCAGGGCGTTCGAGGCCAACGCGGTTAACCTCAAATAGGTTCGCCTTTCCGTGCCCCTCGAGATATAGTGCCTTGAATATCGGCAATATTTTTGGGAACAAGTCTGCATCCCAGAACTCAGTAATGCGGTGATCACCCACAACCCCTACGCATTTCCACATGTTAGTCCGTTCCCAGTCGCCGCCGGTGCGCCCGACCAGGCGAGGAGCCCCCTCCAGGCCATAGTAATATTCCTCCTGTTCTAAAGGCGAGATAGTTTCCCTTCGTGTGGCGCGATTTGGTGCCAGTGTACAGTGAGCCTGTACGACGGTAGGCGCCTGAGTTGGGGAAGTACTGCCAGGTCGGACAGTGTCAACTTCGCGAGTCGACATGCCAGTGTGAGTGTTTGTTGGCATCCGAGGGGTTCTATGAGGCACTATTGATCCGCTCATACTCTGATTCTCTGCCACGAGTAGAAGTAGTCAACAAAGCAGGACTACCGGCGAAGGAGAAAGTAGGACTCACCTGGCCATATGCCATCGATGACACCTTCTAGTCTCTGCCTTGCAGATCGAATACTATTTTCCTCGTTGGATGGGCGAAAGCCCGTGATCTGCCGAGACAATTCTATCAAATCAAAGCCTTCCCTTGGCGAAGCTGGATATCACCTCATTAATCATTGCTGCTGGTATAGGAGAACGTAGTAGAAAGCTGTAGGACTCACGCGGAATCGGATTTCTACGCGATGGCTTGGATGATGCCAGCATGATGCTGATTCAAGTTGAAGTCGTTGCTGTTGTGCTTTCGAGTTCAAGATGAATAGGTAGTACTATTGGGACGAAATGGGAAAGAATGCAGTGGGAAACTGAGTGCATCGTCTTCAACCAGTGGCACTCAGGCTGGCAGTGCCATGGCACCGGCAGTGCTTACTACTACTACTACTACTAGTAGTAGTAGTAGTAGTAGCAGTGTCGGACTTTTAATCTGAAGTTCAACTTGAAGTTGCAGGATCACTGGCATGATCCGAATCCAGTAGTCTGAGTACCCCATGCCCAAGTCTTATCATAGTACTACCACTGGCACTCAGGCTGGCAGTACTGCGACATCACGGTGTCGTGTCTAGTACTACTTACTCTACAACTTCTTCAAGTTTACGCTTCAACAGCTTGAAGCTCTTTCACCTCGAAGTCCCTGTCACCCAAAACCATTTATTAAGTCCCTCAGGTATTGGCGGGAGTCATCTTTCAGTCTCCTAGTTGAAGTCACCGCATTCAATACTCACTGACAGGCTACTACTACTAGTAGTACTATTACTATCAGTACTACTATTCGGTAGCCTGAGTGTTGCCTCGACTGCTACTAGTAGTACTCCGAGTCCGTGTTTCAGTCTTGCGATCGAACTTCTGCCCTGAGTGCCACCACTGGCAGTGACCGTGGCAACTACTACTATTCGGTTCGGACTTGGCAACTTGAAGCTGGAGTCTCCGTCACCTCTGAGTCTGGTAGTACTGCACTGGCATAATACCAGCTACTGGTCACTCCGAGTCAGACAGGCACCAGTTGAAGTTTGAAAGGACTCGGAAGGAATACAATCCCCCCCCCCCAAAGTTCAAGACTTGAACAAGATGAAGAATGCAGACCCAGACGGACCCGGCACCAATAGTAGGGCCCTTAACTCCGCGTCTCACTCGCGGTCACAACTCCGCCAAGTGACGCCGTTGGACGCCTACGTCGGACTCGGAGACACCTTTCGGCATGTGTCCTCCATGCCGCCACCGCCCGATACTACCAGTGGTGGAAATACGGGAAGAAGTGCCAGTGTACAACTTGAAAAAGGTCTTGCTTTTACGAAAGCGGTGATGGCCACTCAAACACCTCCAGAGAGTCGAACACCTACTCCGCTACATGCTCTGTCCAGTTCCCCGGGTCCAGTCCAGCGTCATGGCTCCGGAGCTTCGAATAGCTCAAGTCTCACTGGTAACTTAAAAAGGTCACATAGTGCAGGCAACGACCCGGGTCGTTATGGTAAACGGGCACGGTCTGAGAGTTATATAGGAGGTGCCCTGCCTGAAGGTTCGCCTGCGAGTCAGGCTCGGACAACGCGGGGTTTATCAAAGAGACATTCTCCGATCCCTAGTGATTGCGGGTCGCTCACTACGGCTATCAATAATGCCAAAGCTGGCATGTCCACTCTTGAGGAGTACGCGTCCAAGACTATTGAAAACACTCAACGTATTGACCTGGTTCACCCGACTGGAAGCACTGGCAGTCAAGGTACTGAGGCAACCTTCATCCCTGCCACTGGCAGTGAAGCACTTCATGTTAGCGCACAGCTGGTTGAACCTGGGAAACAATCTTTGGAAACGGACAAGGATGCGAATGTTCGGCTCAATGCTATGGAGAAGACGATTCAGCTGCTCCTAGAAGGGCAGGAGGCTGTTTTGAGTGCTGTAGCCCAATTAAGATCGTTGGTTACTCACCTAACTGATTGTGTATCCGGAGTAAGTGACAATGTCAATTTTCTAAAAAGAATGTCATCTGAAAACATACGCTTGTTAGAACCGAGCACCAGGCGATGCTGTCATAGCAAGGAAGGCTCTCGATGCTATGCTGTACTTCCTCTTTGAAGCCTCCGCAATCGTCCTTGATTTCAATGATGACGAAATACAAAAGTGTGCATTTCCTCTGCATCAAAGTCCCGCGGTCTCGGTCAGTTTCATCACTTCGATGTTGGACGGACTGGCCTCCTGGGAGTCATGAGAGACCATCTTCTCAGATACTATATGACATGCATAGATCAAGAAGATGGCAAGACCTATCATACATTAACGAATGATGCACCACATGCGCAGTATGTTAAAACGCTAGAACGCCCTCGCGAGTTCTACGTGGGCTTGGATAAGGAGTTCAATCAGACCGACTTCTCCACTATGGATCCCTCTCGTCTTTTCCATTTCTTCCTGCCATTATTCCAGATCCATCTCCGCGCACTCTGGGATATCATCGTTGATGTAGACACGTTGATCCAGAAACTGGATCATTTTACCTGCACCGTTGAAGAAGATAGGTCTGTAGTAATGGTTCCTGCTGTGTCTCGCCTTTATGAATACGGCGAAACGGATGGCAATAAGAAACTCCGAACACATGCGCGTGAGCTGTATCCCGATTTCTTTACGGCTCCAGGTCGCAATGACGATGGCGATGAACTTCCTAGTTTGGATACTGCAAGTCGGGAACTGGCGCTACGTTTTTGTACCAAGGTTGACGCCATGTTTCAGGACAATGTCTCAGTAGAGGCTATATACGATCACGACATGCGCGTACTTAAAGAGGCGAAGGGCCTTTCATCTCTTTCTTTATCACAGCTCGTTATAGGGGATCTGAAATCACTTCCAAACCGCATTGAGGCTTCCTTCAGGGCGTTGGAAACTCTTCACCTCCGCTTGATAAATGGGTTTAAAATCGTCAGGAGATGGTTGGAAATTGTCTCCAACACAAAGGTATTCAAACTCCTCATGGGCGTATCGGAAGCCCCTATCCGCAGCTTTCTCAACGAGATAATACACCAACGGGCAGAGTCAACTGACGCAATCCTCGATGCTTTTAACAATTTGCACAAACATACAAGCGACGCCAAAACTCGCGAATCTGCAAAGGATGCTGCACAGGCCATGACTACGTTGTTTCGCAACCTGGATTCACGCGGTGTACCCCCAATTCCTTCAAGTTCTATTGGTGCTAGTGCATGGAATGCGACAGCATCCAGCCTCGCGATTATCTAGAGGAGCTGATACAAAATACGGGCAAAAACGTGAAGGATTGTGAAAAGCTCTGGTATTATCATCGTATGCAGTGATGGGTTGGGCCACAGCGATCAGTAATTAATGTATGTGATGAAGTCTCTTCACTCTCTAATATGCGCTCACTGCAGTGCATTTAGCTCTTCTCTCCATCAAGCCGTTGCAGGGCAAAACAAGCAACCGTTCCCCGAAAGTTGTCTGGGAAATATTAAGAACTCCGAGGTGAAGCTATGACTTGAACTACCCATACAATCTCTGAGCTATGCCAGTGTCTTCTGTTTCTCCTTACATATGTCACTTCGTGAATTGTTGATAATAATTGTTACCTCGTACGATGAATACCATGATGTTATTGCCAGTGTAAACTGTACAACTTGAACTTGAAAGCAAGCCAAGAGTATGATGTCAACTTGAAGTTAATACAGCCTAAGAGTCGATGCCTTGATTACACTTGCATGGCATCATGATCATGATGCCACTACTAGCAGCAGTGGCTCAGGCTGGCACTGGGTCTGTTTCATTTACATCTCTTTCTTTAATTGCCATATCCTCACTTTCAAGTTGTAGGTTTCAATCTACTTTGTAGTATGTGCTACTAAATGAAGAGTTTATCTTTATCATTGCCAATGTCTGCTTTCGTACAATGTTTCGTGCATGTGCATGTCAGCAAATCGGTTAACATAGAATTTATCATAAAAATCCAGGGACTCCTCAGGTGTCAATGACTTCGGAGGACATTCATCACCCTTTGGAACCCCCAGGAGGTGGGCTAAACGGAGGATGTCCCCTACATCTATCACAGATAGCTTCGGAGCCTTGCAGTCGCGGTGATAGCGACATCTGCCATTCACTCCGGTAGTACAGCATCCGACACGGGCGGTAGAGCTCTCTAACTCAAACTCCGGTTCGACTATCCACATTCTTGTTTTGAGGTCGGGTGAATCTCCAACACACTTGAAAAATTGGACGAGAGCGCAGTTCTGATGCTCCCCTTTAGCGGTGAAGGAAAAAAGAAGCATAACACGGGCAACTCTCATTCCTGCAAACCCCTTTTTGCGAGTATTAACTCGAACAAGGACTGCGTCACGTCTTGCTTTTCCGCGCCAAGAGGGATTGGACCTGATCACCTCCCTCATTGCTTGTTCTATAGGGATCGATTTGCCATGGTAGGCAAAGAAAGCGGTGGCTGAATGGAAAATTGAAAAGTCATTGCTCATGTCCAATTCAACTGCTGGTTCGGCTCTGCCAGAGGAGCCCCTTAAGTTGGAGTTGTGCTTCTCGTACTTGTTGAATAAGTATTCTTTAATGAGCTGTCGGAGTTTTCGGAGCTCTGGATGGCCTTTTATCGCCACAAGAGCCGTGAGCTGCTTAGGGTACACCGTACTGGACTCTGCAAGGATGACAACAAAGAAGTCAGATGTGCAGCACCAAAAGCATGGGTTACTAAGTAATACTAACGTTGCTTCGAAGCCATTAACATCAAGCTCAAAGGGTCATTTTTGCCACCCAAGCACATCTGGCGTTCAGCATGTTGTATGTCTTGAACCGCAAAATGCTGTGGCCCATGCACTAAGCTCCCGGGATCTTCCAGGTCTGCAATTTCGTTGAGTTCATTCTTGCCCACAATGTCATCGAAGAAGTCCTCTGTATCATCGCTTGCCCTTGCCAATGGAGCACCATGATGTTGCACCTGTTCCCTCCAATTTGAGGTCCTCTCAGCTTCATCCTCCTCCGACTCTGACATATTCTTGCGCAGAACATCACGCAAAGCTCTCCACGAAGCCTCCGCCAACGAATCGTCCAGCATTCCACGCCTTTTGAAGTCTGCCCTGGCTGCAATGAGTTTACTTAGTCGTTCGTTTGCTGTGATCATCTGACCCAAAGGATCATTTCTGTTTGAGCGTCGCCATGTTTCCTTGACCGCGTAAATGTGTTTATTCTCTGTGATTGATGAGCACAGCCCGCTCGGTGCAGCAAAGAGAGGGATCATTGTAGGATAGTGGACCATGGCATGCTGTCGTGGCAGTGAGAAGTTATCCCGGATGCCCTTGGCTATGAATATTTGCCGAAATTGATGAAAGTGATCCAGAGAGGCTTTTATTTGATCAAGAGTTGAGGCTGTAATCGTGTACCGACGCACAAGGTAACAGAAGTCCAGAAATGCACTCAATGCGCGAATCATATCATCGTGCGCAATGCCCACGATAGCCGGAAGATACACCTAAGCAAATTGCATCAAATATCAGCAAACCACCGCCTCAAACAAGATAGAAAGGTCACATACTTTCATAAGTGCCTTAGAATCATTGCCTGTCCATTGCTTGAAGCCTCGGCCTTCGGGGAATCTACGAAGTCCAGGAAAGGGAGCAGCAACTCTTATTCTACGTGGAAGTTAGCAAAGGCATTTGCAATATATGTCTTGTGAGAGACGGTACCTTCTATCCACAACGTCCAGCTCCGTCGTGGTCAAGCTCTGGCAAATCCACTCAACAAGGTGATCCTTGAATACGCCTTTGATGATTTGGTGCAGTAGGTCTGGAGAAATGAGATCGCATATATCTGCACGCGGAAAATCATTGGTGAAGGGCTACGGAACATAGTTGCGGTAAGTGCATCTAATGGACAACTTGAAGTTGGAACACATACGACGATATCTTGGTGGAACCCATACTCCTTACGAATTGTGGCTCTACTTATGCTATTGTCATCCACCTGTTCTATCAATCGTTCGTGTAGCTCTTTTGTTCGAGGATTTGTAACAAATTCCGGATTATCTAGGTTCTTGTGAGGTGTTGTACATCTATATAGTAGCTGCATTAAGCCATTTTCTCGAACTCGAGTCGGATGTGATTTTTGGAAAGGACAATACTTACTTGCAGCACCATCCAGTGCATATTGCGCATAGACTCACCTGTTCCGGATAATCGGCTATATACGAGCCGAGTCCGAGAACCGACCTACGCAAGTGACCATCAGGGCACCGGAGCATGGTTTGTTCATTGTTTATAGACATTGCGGTCTTCAGTGGACTCAAGATTCTTGATATAGATGAATGAAAGATTTGATGTCTAAAGCGACGGAAGTCATCTGACTTTTCGTATTGCCGCTCAGCTGCAAACTTGAAGTGTCAGAACACAATCGAATAGGTCACTTCAAGTTTGTAACACACACTCTTTGGTATTGCTAGAAATGCTACGAGCTGGACTGTATTCAACTTTTGGGACCGCCGGGCCTTGTTAGATACATTTCCTATTGAGAGATATAACGGATAATATTCGTTGTTGCCAGTTCCAACGGAAACTGTTGTCTTGTCACTCCCTAAGATCACCGGAACAAACATGGACCCATGGACTGCTTTATCTTCGGCGTAGATTTTGTTCTAAGTCAAGGATAATCAGAACACTTCCTCGAACTTCGAATGCTGCATGATTTATGACTTACAGCCTGTTCCCAAGCAAAATTTCCGGACATGTAGTTTCTGAAGACTCGTTCTTTGTTGTCATCAGAATCCTCCTTCGGCTGATATTCACGAAACGGGACATAGTCGAATTCGCCTTCCAACGCCGGATTGTCCACCAAATTCCGGATCACTTCCAAAGGATCCCGATACCATACATCATATTCTTTCCTCTTCCATGACTCGGTATTGTCATTTGTCACCTTTTGGCCATTGTTGTCTGTGTAGAAGTTACTAAAGGATTTCCAAGACACATCACCGACTTTCGTAGCATCAATGATGTTATACATTTTTTGCGCATCTCCATCGAGTAGCGTACTAGTTGAACCCAGATCCAAGTCATCGTCAGGCTCTGTCGCATCCAATTCGGAACATCCGCAAGATTTTACATTCTCCGCCGCCTGAATCAGCTGATAAGCCTTCATGATTCCCAGAAGCTTTGTTATGTTCCCAGCAGACATTTGCTCTTCCCGATAGAGAAAATCTGCGAGCTCAAAATCTGCTCGGCACGAATAGGGAAACCAGTCATTTGACGCAGATTCGTTTCGCGGAGCGGGTGAGTCTTCATATTCCAAGAAGTTCCCTTCTGCATCGCATGGAGTGGCTGCACAATGTTTGGTGTCAAAATGCTACAGTAAACCGGGAACAATTGATTTGGCGCGCACCATTCAAGTATCTGTGATACACCTTCAAGTTATCCTCGCTCTCCTCATAATCTCCAATGTCGGAATCCAAGTCTTCAGAACGGCCACTGTCACTTCCGGTGACAGAATGGGACAGAGAATCAGGTCTGTCCAAATCTTGAAGCAGCTTGTCTCGGCCTATACTGAGCATCGAGATATCCTGTGTAAGCATGGAAATATCGTAATCGTAGGAGTCAGAGCCGCTCTCAAGATGACCCTCTGATGGAAGTTCGGACGACCTCAGGAGAGCTTCAAGTTGAGGACTTGGAGCTCGTATGGGTCGAATAGGTGACGATTCATATTCATGACCACAAGCAGAAGAACTTGCCAAGAATGACGTCGGATGAGCTGAATATTCATGTCTTGCTCTTCCAGATTGACTCTTGAACGTCCTACTACAGCCGGGCAAGGTGCATCGAATAGTTGGTGGAAAATGAAAGGGATCGTGCTTTTTTCCGTGTCGCTGGCATCAACTTGAATGTAACCTCAGTAGTAGTACACGTTGACAATTGGGACTCACAGCTGAGCCTCACTGGCACTGGCAGGCTGCTAGCACTGGCAGTGACTCGGACTCGGAGTGCCAGTGAACTTGAACCTGAGTTAAAATTAGTCATAGAGTAGTCACGGTAGTAGTGGGCGTAAATTTTCAACTTGTCTAAGATAGACGCCCCCGCCTCCCTGATCTTGAACTTGCACCTTCGACACATCTTATCATCATACAAGTCTCAAAACACTGCACAAAATGTCAACTCAAAGACAGACAAGAGCTAAGAACAGCGAAAAGCACCCCGGAGCAGTCGTTGGACAACTCAGAACAAGACGAACACAGGAGGAGATATTGCGGGAGAAGGAAGAAAAAAGAGAAAAGGAAAGTACGGCAGGCAGAGAGGCGGGATGAGGCATTGAAGGAGAAGGAAGAGAAGGAAAAGCAGAAGGAAGAGCGGGCAGCCTTCCGCAGAGCTGCGGCCCAGCAAGTCGCGGTTGCGAAAGAGAGGAAAAAACTCGCTGCGGAGCAAAAACGGGCAGCAAAAGAACAAGAGGCAGCTGACAAGGTTCGCAAGAAGGTGACTGCAGCAGAGAACCAAGAAGCAGCGATGCTAGAGACCGTAGAGCTTGAAAACAACTTGTCAAAGGCTCTTGAGACACGCACCCAGATGGGCTCAACAGTGCCCAAACTCACTGGCAAACGTGGACGTAGAAAGCCAAAAGGCGAAGCTAGCAGTAAGTCTTCAACTTTAGATCAGTGATGACACAGATCATTTGAACTGGCATAAACAGACTCGAAGAACGATGTTAAAGACGTATCGGGTTGTGAAGATGGACACAACGAAGACTTGGATATTCGTGAGTAACATTGCCTATACATTTTCAGATGATCTCAAAGCTTGGAGGTTGAACACTGTGACTCACCTTAATGCGAAGCAGCGAGTATGGATGAGCCAAACAGGGAGCCTGCAAAAAAGGCTAGGAAAGAAGATTCCAAAGGTGAACTTCCATTTCGCACACGTGTGCAGACCGCAAAGATGTCCAGGTCTGCCGCCACCGTGACTCCCAGCGACGCATTCTTTCACGCTCCTGCAGGACCGAACGAGAGTCTTTCTGGTGAAGAAACGGACATAATAGACTCGCCCGCTACGTCAAGGCGGAATGACAAGACAAAACGCCCTGTCAGGGCGCTTCGCAACACAGATGATTCCACTTTCATTGGTGAAGAGGGTGGAGGTCTTGAGGTGCCAGTGGCAGGGATAGACTCAGAAAGGATCAATTTGTGAGTTTGAGGTTTGAATCTTCAATCACTTAAGCCCATATTTTCAGAAAATTGCCTCTAATAGAGGGTGATTGAATCAAATGATGAAATCACTGATTCAATCAATTGATTGAATCATATATTAAGTTAGTTATAATTGTTACACAATAGAGCCATTGCCACGGGCATATCAAATTATATTATATTAAATGAAGCCATTTTCACACTCAGAAATACAATTACAGCAGATAAAATGAGTTGTTCCGCAGCTCCGTGCATGATTGAGGAGCTTCACATGCATTGAGCAAACAGGGTGTGACCATTCAAATGGGTCCTTTGCGCAGATGACGGTGCGGAAGTTCTTCATTTACACATGGTATGGCTCCTTTGTAGGGGGTGAGGAGATGGGAGGGTAGGGCGTCGAGTGTCTGTGATTTGATAAGGACACAAATTCGCGTAAGCTTATTGCGTCCAAGCTCAGAGAGCCTGCCAGTGCGCGTCGCGACGCGTCTCGCAGGCAGAAAGACGAAGACTCACCTTGTTCAGCAATTCCAGCTGGTCTAATGACCATTCCTATTCCATCTCGCAGCCCACAGCCTTGCACCCAAGTCGCGGAAGCACAGGTCAGCTGAGGTCTACAGGCATCAAGGAATGACTCACTTCTTCAGTAATGTCTGCTTCAACGATTTACCCTTCCCAGCCGATAGCCAGTCCCTTGTTGCAACAGCGGAGGGTGCTCCTTCGGACTTGCGACTCGACACACTCGGTGAACAGTTGCGCAACGACTCTGGACGGGGTGAGGCTGGTTCGTTGAGCAATGGGGATTGTGGAGGTGAAGGTATTCGGACAAGTTGTCTCAACAATGACTTCGGTATGTTCTTTTCACTCTCCCCCTGCAGAGACCCTGTGTACCACAAGACATGAGCAATGGGTCGCGTCAATATGAGGTGGACATTGCTCATTAGTAGATGGTCACCTTGATGGCAAACATGGATCACACTTAATTCTCCTCATCGGCTCAGGCGGCTCATGGAGCTCCCTTCTTCGAGGCGAGCACTAAGGTTGTCGAGTTGTTGTACATAACTTGCAAGAAGGGGAATGTCGAGCAGAGGCTACACCACGTGTATATGATGGGTGGATTCGGATGTAAAATCCAACAGCATAGCTACTGATACAGCCTGAACGTCCTTCTTCGTGATATGCAGGGGTTGAAGCTGTTGTCACCATAAGGCCGCAAAAGAAAAGCAGCAACTCACCTTCGCGGCATTCTGTTTCGCCCGTGAAAGAGAACGAGAGACAGGGAGATGAAGGTGGTGGCTCGAGTCGTTTGTCGCGTCGAGTCACTGTGACATTCGTGACATCCTCCGTGGCAGCCTGAGTGACGGTGACTGACGGTGCCACACGCGCCACACACAGTGCGGACGCGTTCAACACTCCAATCTACTTTCTTTGTTTCCTCTCATGCGGTCATTTCTCTGTGCTCAGAGACTGCCTGCAAGTCCTTTTTCCGCGCGGTCGACGGCAAGACTATAAGGACTGCGAGCACGACGAGGCCGTTGCGCGGCGAAGATCGAGGGAATCTCGTACTGCAGAGGTTGAATCGAACTGGTATGTCTTTTTTTTTCTTGCTTTCTCCCATCTCTTCTCCGCACTGATATCTACATCGACCCAGCTTGTCACCCTCAACATGCTGCTCGTCCAGCATCCGCAACACATACCGTCTTCCACACTCGTGATGCCGCCCCACAAGTAGTACGTGTCATCAGCCAACTTCCACCATCGCAACCCCTCCTCGCTCTTTCCAAGCTCATTGAGATTCACCCAAGTCCAAATCCATTGACGGCGAGGCATGCGACGCCCCGCCAGCGCAGGGCGAGACAACCGCACCCGCGGATCCCAGCAGCTGCTGCAATCGCCGGAGATTGGCAACGGCACGCGGGGAAGAGCCCAGCGAAAGACAAGGTGGAAAGGTAAAAGGTACGTGCAGCTACCAGTGTATCATTTGTGTGCATAAAGTCGGATGTTCATGTTTGTCCTTTTTTGCATGTTTTGCATAGAAACTCTTCAAAACTCCGTGTTTGACATGCGCGATGTACACGCCAGGCGTCCCCCTCTCCCATTTCATTAACCGAGCAGGCATCGCACGATGACGTACCCACGCCCAAACTCGCTCTTACTACACTCCCCAAGGTCAGCTCGCTTGCTGTGCTCGTAAGCTCGCCCCCGCCTTCCAGCAGGAACGAGACTCACGGTGCCCAGATCACACGCTCGGAACACGTCAAGTCGTACATTCACCGCGATGCCACGACTTGCGACGACACTGATTCTGATGTCGAGTAAATTACACAGTAAATCAATGTATTTTCTATATTCTACAATATACTGTATTAATGCCCTGTAGTAAAGAATTCTTGCTTGCCTGATTGAATAAATGATTGAATCAACTGAATGAATCTGTGATTCAATCACCTGATTCAATCACCCTCTATTAGAGGATATTTTCTGAAAATATGCCCTTGGGTGCCTGGAATCTTGCATTGCGTCTGAATCAGTATCTGGTACTGTCAAGTCGATGTAATGGTGAGTGAGAAGCTTGATTTAGACTCAATTATTAAACTCATACTAGTATGATCATCATCATCCCGACTACCTACTCAGGCTACTACTACCGTGACGCTCCCGGGCCGAGACCCAACTTCAAGTTGGAAATCCTTCACCTGCAACATTGACGCTCTTGTCTTTGCTACCACTATATTATGAGCCTTGCTGACGCAAAGCTGCACCAGACACACCGTCGAATTGCCAGATGATGAAAACTTAAGTCCCTGGGAGGATGAAGGAGAAACAATAACCCTTACAAGCTATCATGGTGTAAAAAATAGCACAATCAGCGTGCAACAGAAGGCACATCTTGTCGATTCGGAATCAAATGTTGTGAGTTGACGGAGCATTAGAATGGCAGATGCAGTCTGAATAACTTGTTTATAGGGCGGAAGCGATCCGAAGAGGCTAACAAGGCCGGCTCAAGCTTGTGTGAGTCCGACTGATTACTGTTCGATTCATGTCAGTTGCTCCATGACCGTTTGTTCATATTCCTTCGTTATTATTTATCTGCCAACTGCCGTCTCATGAACAGGATGGAGGTAGCAGCAACGTCAACTCGAAGAAAAGGAAGTTATTGCGTGACACTCTTTCCGGGTCGCAGGTTTCAACGGTAAGCGATGTCATATCATTCTACATTTTTTCAATCTACTGAGTAATCCCTTCCCGTACTCGAGGATAAGAATAACAAGATAAATCCAGGTGGACAGGTGAGTACCAGACAGTGATCTTCATGGTACATCCTTCCTTCATTGCTTACTGAATTGGTATTTTGATAGGATGCAAACAAGAGGACTGCTATTTCACAGCTTAGCGCACCGGTAAGTCTATCTTATCTCAACTTCTCTCGTTCCCCCCTTATTTATGGTTGTAAGGTGCAATCACTAGCCTTGGAACCCCGTGTACAGGTATGTGTGAGTGTCGATGCACTGTAGGCTCACTTCCGGTGCTCTCCTGTGGCAACTATTCGTTTCCTTCTTCACTTCAAGTTGAGCGCTAATGTGTGAATATAATAGGACATCACAGTCACAAAGAACGGAAAGAGGAAGTCGCCACCAGACACCGACTCTCAGGTTAATGTGGTAATTCTTCTACCTTCACGTGCAATGAATTCCTTCATTTTATGTTTACTTATTTTAAACCATCTCAATAGGCTAATAAGGCTGTCAAGATCAAGAAGTCATTGTTGACTGACATGGACACACAGGCCGGTGCCACAGTAAGCGTCAATTCTATGGTAACCGGCATTTTAAGTTCGTATCTGATCAGGCGGAAAGGACTTGAGTAAGAAGAGGAAACCCTCTGACATTCCTTATCGGCCTGAGGCCGATATGACAGTAAGTGCTTCTTTTCGAGCTGTTCACTTGCCACGGATAACAGCTTTCTGACGTGCTGCAGCCGGAGCTTGGATCCGCTACCTCTAATCGCAAGAGGCAGTCGCTGGTGGCTGATAATGAAGTAAGTGAGAGTCGATTGATACACTCTAAATGTAGACATTCACCTTTTTTTCTTACTAATAGTCTGGTGGTCGAAAGATGTCGTTAGCACCTCGAGCACCGTCCCTTGCAATGACAAGAGCATCCTGCACCCCCGGACCCGAAGTGTTAGTGACTGGGGCTTATCAAGGTCATCGCAAAGTCTCTCGGACTACTAGCTCAGTTTGTCGAATCAAATTCATTTCTATGACATATTTTGCTGATTTACTTATATGCAGACATCAGTGGGACTTGAGGACAAGGATCAAAATGAAGGAAGGGAAGGATCTCGCGTGCCAGGCAGGAAAAGGGCGACGAACCAGTGTCTCCCTCCCGGTACTCAGGCAGGATGGACTCATATTCTATTACCTTCACTATTTCGCGCAGTTGGAAAGTCCGTCACACCATGGCAAACTCCGGACAATAAGCTCATCAGCTCACTGTGGGGGAAAGTGTTTGATTCTGTGGAATTCAGTTACGAAACTCAGTTCGCCGATATCTGTTCTCTAGTTGAGTCAATCTAACTTATCTCCAAGTCACCTTTACCAAATTGAGATGCGATCCTTGTATTTCAGGTGGCCCAGAGATGCTCTGATAGCTGGCGCAAGAAACTTTTTGAGAAAGCTGAGCAATCAGTTGCAAGTTTTATCAGCGGCGAACAATCAAAATCAATGCGAAACGAAGCAATTGTGAAGACGTTGCAGTCGCTAGTTGACAAGAAGAAAGCCGAACCGTTTCTATGGGAAAGCTGGTATAGTATGGAGAGGGTAAGTAAAAGAGTATTTATTGTCGCATTTTGTGTCCATGCATTGACCCTAAATGTACAGAAGCAAGGACTGTTCTGCTCTGACCTTGTGGTCTCAGTGTTGTCCGTACACATTGTCTTGGCCATGGGTCGGCATAAAATACTGGACAGAAACACCATAGGAAAGCCTATCGGTGCCCTCGCCCTTGCGGCAACAGCGGTATCTACTTTTTTCAGCACTTATATTGTCCTTATTCGCTGATCTTCCCATGGATAGGTCAAGGTTGCCATTGATAAACAGGTGGCTCGGTTGCAAAATATCAAAGAAGAACTTGGCGGCGCTGAGTGGTATTTCACTAGCGCTCTGTGGCAACCTCATACGGACGACTATGTTAACTTGTTGTCAAATCCCTCTTTCTTCACTGAATCAAACTGGGAAAAGGTTCGATCCCGCCTCCTAGCTTACGATGCCAGTACAGATATCGATACGAGAAAGAACACCGAACTTGTTGGATCGGGTATCACTGGCAGGGACTTCTCCTTGTATTTTGACGTTATAGATGCAGATTCGACCTGCGAAAAAGCGTATGACGAAGACGCTGATAATTGGGAAGACGGAACCGACGGAACCGACGATAAGGGTGAAGAGCGTGAGGTGGCTGAGTATAGAGGCGAGGTGGAAGGTGATGCAGAGGACGAGCATGCTAATGCTGAGGGTGACGACAACCTGAGTGAGAGCGGGGACGAGGGAGTTGACAAGATTGAGTGCAAGGGCGATGATGACGGCGAGGGCGATGACGACGGCGAGGGCGATGACGACGGCGAGGGCGATGACGACGGCGAGGGCGAGGACGACGGCGAGGACGACGGCGAGGGCGAGGGCAAGGACAAGGACAAGGATTTAGGTGGAGATGGTGATCATGAGGAGGACGACGCTTCAAAATGGGATTCGGCTACGGACTGCGTAGACTTCTAAGGGCAAATCAATCACTAGTGAGCCTCTTCTTTTCGTTTCTGTCCGTGCGCTCAACATTATATTACCATCGACTCGCAGAGCAGTCTTCAATTCTGCATGTTCTTTGGCGTAGCGGTAGAAACAAAGGCACGGCAGCGAAATGTGGCCTGCCACTGCCCGTCACGGAAGAGGTTCAGGATAATGTCGTGGCGGATCCCATGATAGCGACTGCTATGCTTAGTCTTGCGTAAATGACTGATGTACTTGAACGCTGAGGCACTGATAGCTACATAATGTTGTCTTATATATTTCTGATGCAATGAAATACTTGGATCGTTCTTATGCACTTAGACTCTTGAGCACTGCAATTTGTCTTACAACACTTGTCTACTGCTGTAATTAAAGGATGATACACTGGAGCACTGGGATGCAGAATGCCTGAAACACTTAGAGCACTGATTCAGCCATCTTTCCTTATTTAAGCCAGCCCGCACTTATTTCAGCCAACTTGTCCTGAATAATGGGAGGACATGCATGAATAAGTAAAGCTTGCCTTATTTAAGACTTCAGTCTCTCAGGACGTTTAAGTAACACTTAAGTCACTTTCAGCAGAAAGTAGTTTCCCTGATGCATGTGAAGGCAAGAGCATGCGCATAAGCTGGTATTGAAAGCTGAGAGTTCACTGAGGAGAGTTCACTGAGGACGCACCTTCGGATACAGTACCTTCGTTCACATTACATTATAAGATTCATTCTGCCCACCCGGACTAACTACCCTGTCTCAGATCCAACATCAGATACGACTTAATCGTCACCAGCTTGAGTAGAGCGTTGATTCCAACTGGGGTTACTTGAAAGGCAACACGGTTCGCATGGCACCTCGATTCTGCACTAATTCATCATATCGAGGAAAGGACACGGGAACTGAAGGAGCACTGGAAGGTTTACGTGTTGGATTCGACGTTTCAGTGGATAATCTAGAGTTAGACGACATGAGGCTGAGACACGGTGAAAAGTTGCGTGAACTTGAATTGGTGAGAACAGGCCTGTGCTTGGCTTTGTTTGGCTTCGGATTTAAGTAAGGCTCTTCTTTTCAATTCTGAGTCCCTCCACCGCTAATCCGCAACTCATAGATGGGATCTACGTTATCAGTGGATTCAGCTTGGTTAATGAAGCAAACTGACACTGGCACATAAAATCCATGGTCACTATCCAAACAATAGTGGAATAAATTTAAATATTCGCATCGGGTCTCGCTACTCTCATAAAGATGTTTCCCAAACTATCGCCTTGGACAAGAATGCATTTCAGGCAAGAACTAATAGAGAATTGCTTTTTCGGTAGCATATACAGCCCTGCGACATGGTGCTTGATAATGGATGGAGTCTCCCTCCTTCCAACATCTGCGCGTCCGCCATGGTCTCCTCGTCATGTACTACTTAGTACTGCTGAATCTTCTTGAAAAGTTCCGGCCTGTAACTTCTAAGCCACGTATCCAGCTTCGTCATTATCCTCGATGACAAAGGCTTCTCTATAGTCTTCCAGTGACGCTTTTCCAGTCCCCTTCTCTCGAACACGTAGAGGAATGAAATCCTCGGCTGAGGGCTCAGCGAAGAACGTCTTGAACTTGGTTGTTCCTGTCTGTGTCGTATACGCAATCCGCACTTCCTTTGGCAGAGTTCTTGGGGTTGGCCCAGCTAATATCTTCCATGATTCTCCAGATGAGATGTCTACTTCCGGTGCGGGATTGGTTGGCAAAAACAGTCGAACGGCAGGAGACGACGTTGGCTTCAGCCAATTCGCAGGAAGCTTGAACATGTGCTTCATAGCATATATGACGTCCGGATCCCAGTCCATGGTCGAGCGGAAATAATGGCCCCATGCGTGACGTCGACGGCAGTGATACCTGTATGTCCTCCATCTCCACAAATCTTCTTTCCCTTCGTCGTAGAAATATGGATCGCGCACTGCCCTAAACTCATCCGTCAAATCGTTCTCTGGCACTTGCACACCCCGCGCTCGTTCGACTGTGTATCGCAATTTTTCGTTGTTCCATTCATCGTCTTCATCGTTGGCCTTCCACTGTGTTGACTCATACAACATCGACGTGCTGTCTCGAATCTCTCTTTCAAGTTCGCTGAATGAGTTCAGGAGCCTCTGAGTCCTTCGCGCCTGCGTCTCAACAATACTCTGGATGAGTCTCGGATCCTCGTTATGAAGACCCGTGAATCTTATCCGCCTCGGCAACACGTTCCAGGGAAGAAGTGGAGAACATAGGGCCTCGAAATAGGATCTCGGAAGAACCTCAGTTAATCTTTTTAGGGTGAATAATGCATTCATAGGTCAGTAATGCGAAATATAGGAATATGCACACAGGGCTACTCCAAGTCACTTACGAAAATATCAGGCCTCGCAATGCTGCCACAGTATACGGTAGTTCTGCATCAGGAGCGGATCGAAACATCCAGATACACCGGTATAAAAATAAATCAAGCCATTGTATAAGCGTCGTCATAACCATGTTGACTTGTGTCCGAGACATAAGACCCGGGGAGATGGCTAAATCAGAAATGGATCGAAAGATGAGAACTATAGTAAAGTAAATAATTTCCACGAGAGGCCCTCCCGCACGAGGATTCTGGTAAATATACGAAGCACCATGTGCAATAATATTGCATGATTCACCAATGACCGAGAGAGCATCTCTGGCACATCTAAGAGGGGGATGACTGTCACCTTCATCCACTGTACAGGAGTTGTGTTTCGTACCGATGTGATTGCAAAAGATCTAAGAGTCTTTGCCTTAATACTCGACTCGGAGAAATATCAACGGAGAAATCAGAACTTGATAGTGCGACAATGTTTGCCCTTGCAAGTCTTGCTAGAAAAAGAAAGAACCTCTTCTCTGGATGCGAGTCGTCCAAGCACTCAGCGAGTGCCTCCACATGAAAAATAGGCTCTACGCTGACAACAGCTAAGTAAAAAGGACTGAGGAAGAAGTCCGAAGATACTCGGATGAGGGCAACCAGAGCCGCTGCAGATCGGTGAATGGATGTAGACCTAATTCGAATGCTAATTAGATTTCACATACGCTTACAAGTCAGAGTGATACATACTGTGTCTGCTTCACAAGACTTTTCAGCCCGACAATATATGTCGATCCCCGTTGACAGGAAAGCGTGACAATGGCGTCGTTCAGAGGTTCTGGGAGGTGTACAAGAGGAAAATATCGAAAGCTACGGTCAGACTCGATGTAGCGCAAGATCTGCGCAGGATTGAGGGAAGAGATCGTAAACCGCATTGCGAGTCTCTCGATTGATCTCCCTACTGGCTGAAAGAAGTACTTGTCGACTAATCGACCAGTGCCTGGGTTATCGTCGGCTGTTGCATTTGTTGAGCAGGATAACGTGGAACTCGTGTCGCTCTCTGTGACGTCCCCCGAGTTAGTGCCTGTACGCGAATGTAGTGCTGGGAAGTAATGAAAGAAACCCCTGAAGCCACCATATAAGACAGCTGCATCATCCTCATTTCTTTTCGTCTTCTTCTTCAATGCGCTATAGAGTGCTTTGATCAGTTTCGACATACTGGACAAGGAGGACTGACGATGTTAAGGCTGAAAGAGGGAGGGTGGACGATTACGGAAGGACATAAGGTAGCGAATCGATGACCGAGCTATAAACGTCATGCAATCCTGTGAACCAACGACTCTCATTGATTGCTATATAACACCACGGTAGGCGGTGTTCACTGGTTTATCCACTACTGTGCTGAGTAAAACAGTTAAACATCTCAGTTCGCCCAGGCAATTCAACTGCGTTCAAACCCTCGTAGAATTAATTCTCTCGCCTTTATAGTAGAAAGACGAGCTTTGCGCCGCGATACCAGAATTCTGGACAGAAAGAAACGAGCAATAATAGTTTTCAAAGAAGCATTATCAAAAATAGGCATGGAGCAAGCAGTCTTCCCGATAACGGAGAATCATAGGCAGAGCGCTGCACATGTTCTATATGCAGAAAGGCGCCGATGGTACTGTGCACTCTCAGAAAGAATTCCCTCCTATTGAACCGAGAGACACATCTTATATAGCACGGCATTGCCGGAAGTCCGAAGAGCCATCCAAGCCTTCGAAATTGGCAGGGTTTGAAAAAATGATGATCGCCGTCTCCTTCGACCAACCGGAAGGAGCAGAAGTCCAATGGCCAGTGCCTAAGAGACGAAGAGCGAGATTTTGGGAACAGAGAGGAACAATATAGAGCATCTAAAAGTCCGTGAACAGGGCTGAAGCTTAACAAGGTTGAGCTCCATAGCATGAAGTATGAACTCACATTCGAGATCAACCTCACTACAGGCTCTAGAAGAGCCATGTCTTCTTATTACACCTCGCTCGGAGTCAAGCATCATCTCTTGTCATCCTATGGCCGACAACGACATCATTGTGATGCGCTAAGTTCACCAGTTCTAGCGCATGTCCGAGTCGAGAAAGGACCTCTTCTCCGCATCAGCAATCACACGAGTGAGATAGCTAGCATTAAAAGGAAGATTGCACACTGAGACCAGTTGCCAGTTGCCGAAATACTAGACCATCGAAGTCGAACAGCAACTCGAAGTGTGAGGTGATACTGGATGACTTCCCGTAAGGATTTAGGACGACATTTTCGTCCTAAAAGGATCGGAGCCAAGCTGTCGGTCTTGCCCGGGCGTCCTAAACTTCTAGGATCTGGCAGAGGGGGGAGGGGGGTCTGCCAGATGCTCCGTGTCTACATCAGGGAAACTTCCTTTTGCTTACGGCGACTGGCGCGTCCTGGCGCGCCCTGAAGCTTTCTTAAATGGGTCGAAGCGCTGCCACGCCTGCCTGAAGGGTTGTCTGGCTGCCTGATGGCCTTAAAACACGGCGTTTCAGGATAAAATCAGTGCAAAAGGAGGGGAATTGTACATCAGGCGGCAAGCCAGGATTAAGTGAGGTTTAAGCACCGGCATGCCAGTGGGCAGTTCAAGTGCAATGGTAAGTGCAACATAAGTGCATCAGTTTCGAAACGGAAGTTCTCCAAATTGGATGTCATCACTCAACTTTGATGCTGTGTATCATTGCACTTACCAACTTGAATACATATTATATCTGATAAACACATGCCAGCAATATGATATTTCTAATCTTTCATAGTAAAGTAAAATGTTTGTTCTGGTGGAAGCGAGAAAACAATTTGCACTTGAAGGAGCACCGCTACTACTACTACTAGAGTAGTACTAGCCTGAGTCATGCCTGTGTCGATTTAAGTTGTTGTGGAAATTTTGAAAAGTCAAGCCCTGAATCATAGAGAGAGACTGGAAGATGGTAGACTACTTGTAAGTGAATAAACAGTGCTGAGGCAGGAAGTTATACATACCCTAGCATTTTTTGAACGAACCTCACACCTCTCATAACAACCGACGCTGCCACTAGTAGCGTCAGAATTCTCCGAGTCTATCGTATACTGTAGGAAACAAAGGGTCAGCTTTCATTCTGTACTGAGATAGTAAACGGCTTGAATCACCTTTGTCAATCGCGTCCTCTTCGTCCAACTCGCGCCTTCCTCCGACTCGGACTCCGCAATTAGACATAAATGCTGCTATGAAGCGCAGGATAAAGGTTATAATGTTGAGTAGCATGACAGTTAATGATCGCGCGAGCATAGGATATTTAGCAAAGAGATATTTTGTCCTCCTTTTATAACTTGAAGCTGTTTGAACCATTCTTCTGGATTATTCGAAAGAGCGCTCACCGCCCACCGCCTGCGAGTCCGAGTCACACTGCGCAGCGCTCTGATTCTGATGGAAGAGAATAAATCCGCTTTAGTACGAAATCAAGTAAAGTTCATCTTGAAGTCGTCTTCTTGATTTCATTACTCTGAAGAAGCATTGGGAGACTTTGTTATATCTGATTTCCGAAGTTGATCCGGAAAAAAGAACTCACAAAATTTTAAGAGATCGAGTCACAGTCATCTTGAAGCTGTCTTCATTTCTCTGAAGAAGCATTGTGAAGACTTTGTGATATTTGATTTCCGAGGAGACGGAAAAAAGGAACTCACGAAATTTTAAGAGATCGAGTCACAGTCATTTTGAAGCTGTCTTCATTTCTCTGAAGAAACATTTAAAAACTTCGTGATACCTGATTTCCAAGGACTCGGAATCGGTAACGGAAAGAAGGAACTCACGAAATTTCAAGAGATCGAGACACATTCAAACTGTTTCAAGCCCACTCAGGCTAGCACTCCTCCTCGTCCACCACACTTTCTATCTTCGCCTCTTGGGTCCGAGTCTGCGGCTGTCCGCCTTAAAGCACGCCTTCTTTTGAGTGACCGGGGAACCGCGGAGGGGGGTGGTGCGACAACTTTCCAATCGCCTACTAAACACTGAGTCTTTCAATGTTCGAGCTCAGGTAATTTCGTTCCTCGTCTGGGCCTGTAATTCCGAGCGATAGCGAGGTTGTGTAGTTCGCCCACGTCGCCGTAGGTTTCTTGGGCTTCCTCGAGGAAAACGGTGGAGGAAGTACAAGTTCAACAATACAGCCTGAGGTGGGTGTAAAAAGCGGTGACTCAACTTGCCACTGGCAGTGAAGTGACACTGGCAGTCACAGGATACCTTCCTATGATTTTGGCTGTGCGCTCACTGGCACTGGCACCAAGGCTGCCACTGCCAGTGCAGTGGCAGCAGGCTGAGCTAAAATCTATGCTCTTGTTCACTTTTTCCTGCCTCATTTTCTCGATATTATCTCAAAAACTTATATGATATCCATACTTCTATCACTATGCAGTTCTTGAGACCTCAAATGTGATGGTAAAGTGCTTTAACACCCTTCTGTCCTTCAAGTTCATGAGGGGTAACGTGTGACAAATTAAGTAGTCACTGGCAGGCTGTAGCTTCAACAAGTTCGAAAACGAAGCTGCTCAGGCTGACGTTTGTCAGTGCCAGGACCAGCAGAGATGATGTCGCGTGCACTGAAATAGTATGTAGTACGAAGCCTATCATCATGATGGTACATATGAGTTGTGGTTCCTTGGATTGCATTCATATTTACTCACCTTTTCTATCCACTCTATTTCATGTTTCTCCGAGTCTTCAGGAGGTCCTTCAAGTTCTTTCTTCGCCGTTCCCCATCCTTCAAGTTGTACAGACCTCGTACATATCTATCCCTATTTCCTTTATGCCGTAAACCATCTTCATGCTGCCTCTTCGTGCATCGTCTACAATATATATATCTCACAGTATTTGCAGAAATGTATCTTATGATAAACCCACTACTATAGCAGTATTACTCGAACATGGTGGTAGTTCGGTACCGGAGCCTGAGGAGGGTCAGAGTCCACTGCCACTGGCAGTGGCAGCCTGAGCTTCAACTTGAACGATGGCAATGCATCATGATCCGACTTGGAGGCTGAGTCGTATGACTCCGCAACTTGAACTTTCCGTGTCCCCTTCAAGTTTAACTTCTAACGTTGTTACGCATACAATGATTCAAGACCATGATTATACAGCCTGAAGTTCAAGTGGCTTCATCTTGAAGTAATAAGCAATAATTCCCCATAAACTTCAAATCAGGGCCCATCCGCCGAGGGAAGACGATCCTCCAACTGTCCGAGTCCAAGTCGCGAATCATGTCACTAGAACAAGTACAAGTTCAAGTTATCACTGGCTACTAGCTAGCAGTATACTTCAAGTTCACGGATGGAAACCACACTTGCAATATCATTCCCATTTCCTCAAGTCATACATGTACTACCACATAAAGCGCACGCCAAAGGCCATCAAACACAGAGCAGGAAACAAACGTACGAATACGCAACACCATCGCATGAGAATAAGAAAAGAGCTCCACTAATTACTACTATAGGAGTTGAGAGGAGCATCGTTATACTTCATTGTCCGGAAGTGCATTCATGCCTAGCTTGAATTCACTTCCAGCTAGAGAAAAAGAGGTCCCAAGCTCTTCCACCGTTTGCCATAGAGCGACACCATAAGTATAACCGTCGAGTACACTCTGATTATCCCTATCCCTCGCTTCGATGAGTCCGCAAGCTAAAATGGTACCAACTGCACGTCTGTGCTGATCAATGATTATGGCACCCGAATCCCCCGGTTCTGCGAACATAGCATTGTTCCTATGCCCGATATTCCCTAAACCAACCGAACCCGGTGGGATCTGTAAAGCAATATGCGTAGTCTGCTCAACGTGCCCAGGGGAAACCTGCATAGATCTGAGAACGGCAGCAACGTTGTTGACCTCGCCTAACGTATGGCCAGTTTTCCAGCCCCATTTGTACACAGTTCGCTTAAACCCCACAGCGACGAGATTGTCGATGAAAGTCCATCCATAATCATAATCTGCGTCCAATTGGTGCTCCTGGACCCGGGGGAATATATTTTCTTCCGGAACATATCCCGCAATTCGGATTGGACTAAAGAAGTCCCTCCCTTTCCAGCCAAGCCTAGACAAGAGTGCTTCTCGTGGTACAGACTGAGCTGCCGACGATGGAGGAAGCCTATTAATGTCGATGACGTTATAGAAATTGTTCCAACTGAGACCTTCACCATCAGTAGAGGAAAATTCAAATTCGTTGGGGAGGCATTGGTCGTCCACCTCGATCAAGCACCAATCCGTAAGGTAGGGTCTCTTGGAGATAGTCAAGTTACCCATTCTTCGAGAGGGGCATTGGCCACTTTCCCAATACGATTATTAATCCACAAACATGGCGATGACGTCTTATCAAGCCAAGATTGCTCAATGAATCGACACTTGTTTACGATATCCGCGAAAGCTTGTTGTTCAGCAGACGGCGGAAGATCAGGTGCCAGTGACTGCCAGTGAGTAAACGCTGCCGCTTCTAACTCATCGTGAAGCGCGCCAATCATTGGCACATGGGCGGCTAGAGCCTCGCGAGAGAAGAGATAAATTGGGCAATTGTCGTTTGGGTCGCGCGGCTTATTTCTTGTATCTGCGTATGGATCGTAGTCTCCGAATTTCGAAGGAACGTTGCCATGGCGAGTACCGAGGATGAACACCTTGAACGTCGTGTTATCGAGCTTTTGTAGGATAAAGAGCGACCCCGTTGAGAAGCCACCCTCCAGATTGCCAAGGCAAGTTCCTGTGACCATGGAGAAAGACGGTGTCATACGACTGAGTGGCTTGTTGGCAGCTGCCACTGGCCTGCTTGGGGAATCCATCATGCGATCCCACAGGCGGAAATAATTATCGGCTCCCGCAGGTGCGGTGAACAGTTCCTCTGTTGGGTAGGCGTAGGGTTCTGCCCCGTGAGCGCTAGCGACAAGGGGCCTGGTGCTGTTACCGTCATTATGCTCAGTGACATCCCCCGCACCTCCATTGTTTGTCGGAGCAGTGCGACGATCGGAACGTCTGGGAAGGTTGGTGAGTTCCGGATGAAAACTGAAGCCAGTGTGAACGGGAGCGGTATTGCCAACGCCAGTCTCAGCATGACCGCTAGCCAGAGTATTTGAGTCGCCGGTGCCAGTGCGCACAACAGGTGGAACACTGACAGAAGCTTTGCCCTGGCCTGAGGCGCTAATGATTTTTCGCTCCCTGAGCTCGACCTCAACGTCGAAGATGCGCATTTCAAAGAGGAACTCTTTAACGCGTTCCGCGATGCGGCACGCATCTTCAGTGCGAAGTGACGGGTCGTTGACTCCGATCAAAACAAAAACAGGGCACACCCGACTATCTCCGTAGGCAACACGGTTGGCTTCCAGACTGTTCCACCGCAAATTCTCGGAATTGAGATACTTCATGATCTTCTTGAGCAGTTGCGGCCATACATTGGCAATCCGGTGATTTCCAACAATGCCCACATATTTACGTTCTTTGGTCGCCGTCCAATTGGGACCGGTTTGCCCGAGCAGGCGCGGTTTGCCAGGGAAGCCAAGGTAGTAACCTTTCTGCTCCTCTTCTGACACATGTGTTCGTCGTGGGAGATAAGCGTTAGGATTTTGCGCGAGAATCGTATTCACAACCGCTGAAGACAGGACGGACTTGGTTTGCTGTGACTTCAAGTCTGGTTGAAGGGATGCGAGAGGAATTGATAGTAGGAGGCTTCCCCCCTCCGAGTCTAAGGAACTCGTGACGGTGAATGACCCACGGGCAGGGCCACCGGCAATGATAAATCGTTCCCCCGAACCTTGTCCTTCACAGGTTCGTCATCAGTAATCGCAGTTTCTGGGGCCTGTGAAACTGGTAACGGGTTAAGTACCAATCAGTTTCGCCAGTGTCAGTGAAGGGAAGGAAGGACTCACTTTCAGTCGGCATTGATGAAGAATGTCCTCCTGCAGCTTCTTCAACGTTAACCCCTAGGGCCTGCAAAACTAGAGATGGGTGATGCAGTAATCAGTATTGCCAGTGTCAGTGAAGGAAGGCATAGGACGCACATTGCGCACTGAAAGGTGGCGTTGTATCTCCCAGTACATCTTTGTCTTGTACTATTGGGGTAGTCAGCAATCAGTATTGCCTGTGACAGAGATGGAGAACGCAGAACTCACATCCGCGTCGGTCATTGTTTGCTCTATTGCCATAGTATTGACGTGGCAAGCCCGGAGAACGTAAGGCAAGTGCCATAGTAGAGATAATGTGTGTGGAAGGTAGAGGGTAGATGATCTTGGCAGTGGTCAAAAGAGATAGAGGGCACGGGGCTGTCTCTTCAAGTTATAAGTACCCTCAGGCTTCTCCAGTTTCCATCATTCACACGCCACTGGCACTGGCACTGGCCCGAGTCACTCAGGCTGCACTGCCTGAGGTTGAAGTCGTATCTGCCAGTGATCTCCGAGGAGACGGAAAGCACGGTGTCCGTAATGGGCTGGCCTGACCTGACCTGAAGTCAAGGCTAATTTTGGTTCTAGCCTCATGAGCACTGCCAGTGGCAGCCTGAGGTTAGTACTAGCGTTTTTTTATGTCCTTTCCGCAGAGAGCGCCGGTTTGCGTAGTATCGCATAGTATCGCAATCTTCAGCTGGTTACGAGACTATTTTGGTTCGATCCCGACCTGCCAGTGACCCGGTCGGAGATCTGCCTAAGATACCTGACTTCAGCCTTGACCCACTCTGACCCATAGGTCAAGGTCAACATAGGTCGGGTTACAGGTCGACCTGGGCCGACTCTGTTCTGACCAAAAACCCTAAGTCTGACAGCTCGCCGAAAAGGTCCTTGCTCCAGAGTGAATTGGGCTACCAAGGGGGTGACACCACTGAGGAAGGCGCAGCCTCTGACGAGGAGGGCCTCCGCTGCACGTTACACAGATTTTTCATAGCGGGCGCGACCTCTTTTCCGGTGGCACGGCATTGGCTTCGCAATAATTCGGGTAACATTCTTGTCCGACGCAAGCAAGCAATTGGCAGCAGGAAATCTCAAGTAGCAGCGGATTATAAGCGGGCGCAACCACTTTAAGTTCGAAGATGATTCAAGAAGTTAAGACTCGGAGACGCGACACCGTGCCAGTGACTTCAAGTTCAAGAAGTTGAAGTTGAAGTTGCACTCAGGCTGGCACTGCCAGCCTGCCAGTGAGTGCCAGTGGCGGCGGCGGCGGGCCGCCGGCCGGGGTGCTGGCACTGCAACTTGAATGCCGCCAGCCTGAGTGCATACTAGTAGTAGCAGTAGCAAGCCCTTGACCTACGGGTCAGGTCAGCGGTCGACTGGGTCAATGTGCGTCTGACCTCAGGTTGACTGTTTGAGGATAATAATCGAGTCACATTCAATCTCTTTCAAGCTACTGGCAATGCATCCGAGTCGTATGACTCCGCAACTTGAACTTTCCGTGTCCCCTTCAAGTTTAACTTCCAACGTTGTTACGCATACAATGATTCAAGACCATGATTATACAGCCTGAAGTTCAAGTGGCTTCATCTTGAAGTAATAAGCAATAATTCCCCATAAACTTCAAATCAGGGCCCATCCGCCGAGGGAAGACGATCCTCCAACTGTCCGAGTCCAAGTCGCGAATCATGTCACTAGAACAAGTACAAGTTCAAGTTATCACTGGCTACTAGCTAGCAGTATACTTCAAGTTCACGGATGGAAACCACACTTGCAATATCATTCCCATTTCCTCAAGTCATACATGTACTACCACATAAAGCGCACGCCAAAGGCCATCAAACACAGAGCAGGAAACAAACGTACGAATACGCAACACCATCGCATGAGAATAAGAAAAGAGCTCCACTAATTACTACTATAGGAGTTGAGAGGAGCATCGTTATACTTCATTGTCCGGAAGTGCATTCATGCCTAGCTTGAATTCACTTCCAGCTAGAGAAAAAGAGGTCCCAAGCTCTTCCACCGTTTGCCATAGAGCGACACCATAAGTATAACCGTCGAGTACACTCTGATTATCCCTATCCCTCGCTTCGATGAGTCCGCAAGCTAAAATGGTACCAACTGCACGTCTGTGCTGATCAATGATTATGGCACCCGAATCCCCCGGTTCTGCGAACATAGCATTGTTCCTATGCCCGATATTCCCTAAACCAACCGAACCCGGTGGGATCTGTAAAGCAATATGCGTAGTCTGCTCAACGTGCCCAGGGGAAACCTGCATAGATCTGAGAACGGCAGCAACGTTGTTGACCTCGCCTAACGTATGGCCAGTTTTCCAGCCCCATTTGTACACAGTTCGCTTAAACCCCACAGCGACGAGATTGTCGATGAAAGTCCATCCATAATCATAATCTGCGTCCAATTGGTGCTCCTGGACCCGGGGGAATATATTTTCTTCCGGAACATATCCCGCAATTCGGATTGGACTAAAGAAGTCCCTCCCTTTCCAGCCAAGCCTAGACAAGAGTGCTTCTCGTGGTACAGACTGAGCTGCCGACGATGGAGGAAGCCTATTAATGTCGATGACGTTATAGAAATTGTTCCAACTGAGACCTTCACCATCAGTAGAGGAAAATTCAAATTCGTTGGGGAGGCATTGGTCGTCCACCTCGATCAAGCACCAATCCGTAAGGTAGGGTGTCTTGGAGATAGTCAAGTTACCCATTCTTCGAGGGGGAGCATTGGCCACTTTCCCAATACGATTATTAATCCACAAACATGGCGATGACGTCTTATCAAGCCAAGATTGCTCAATGAATTGACACTTGTTTACGATATCCGCGAAAGCTTGTTGTTCAGCAGACGGCGGAAGATCAGGTGCCAGTGGCTGAGTAAACGCTGCCGCTTCTAACTCATCGTGAAGCGCGCCAATCATTGGCACATGGGCGGCTAGAGCCTCGCGAGAGAAGAGATAAATTGGGCAATTGTCGTTTGGGTCGCGCGGCTTATTTCTTGTATCTGCGTATGGATCGTAGTCTCCGAATTTCGAAGGAACGTTGCCATGGCGAGTACCGAGGATGAACACCTTGAACGTCGTGTTATCGAGCTTTTGTAGGATAAAGAGCGACCCCGTTGAGAAGCCACCCTCCAGATTGCCAAGGCAAGTTCCTGTGACCATGGAGAAAGACGGTGTCATACGACTGAGTGGCTTGTTGGCAGCTGCCACTGGCCTGCTTGGGGAATCCATCATGCGATCCCACAGGCGGAAATAATTATCGGCTCCCGCAGGTGCGGTGAACAGTTCCTCTGTTGGGTAGGCGTAGGGTTCTGCCCCGTGAGCGCTAGCGACAAGGGGCCTGGTGCTGTTACCGTCATTATGCTCAGTGACATCCCCCGCACCTCCATTGTTCGTCGGAGCAGTGCGACGATCGGAACGTCTGGGAAGGTTGGTGAGTTCCGGATGAAAACTGAAGCCAGTGTGAACGGGAGCGGTATTGCCAACGCCAGTCTCAGCATGACCGCTAGCCAGAGTATTTGAGTCGCCGGTGCCAGTGCGCACAACAGGTGGAACACTGACAGAAGCTTTGCCCTGGCCTGAGGCGCTAATGATTTTTCGCTCCCTGAGCTCGACCTCAACGTCGAAGATGCGCATTTCAAAGAGGAACTCTTTAACGCGTTCCGCGATGCGGCACGCATCTTCAGTGCGAAGTGACGGGTCGTTGACTCCGATCAAAACAAAAACAGGGCACACCCGACTATCTCCGTAGGCAACACGGTTGGCTTCCAGACTGTTCCACCGCAAATTCTCGGAATTGAGATACTTCATGATCTTCTTGAGCAGTTGCGGCCATACATTGGCAATCCGGTGATTTCCAACAATGCCCACATATTTACGTTCTTTGGTCGCCGTCCAATTGGGACCGGTTTGCCCGAGCAGGCGCGGTTTGCCAGGGAAGCCAAGGTAGTAACCTTTCTGCTCCTCTTCTGACACATGTGTTCGTCGTGGGAGATAAGCGTTAGGATTTTGCGCGAGAATCGTATTCACAACCGCTGAAGACAGGACGGACTTGGTTTGCTGTGACTTCAAGTCTGGTTGAAGGGATGCGAGAGGAATTGATAGTAGGAGGCTTCCCCCCTCCGAGTCTAAGGAACTCGTGACGGTGAATGACCCACGGGCAGGGCCACCGGCAATGATAAATCGTTCCCCCGAACCTTGTCCTTGCACAGGTTCGTCATCAGTAATCGCAGTTTCTGGGGCCTGTGAAACTGGTAACGGGTTAAGTACCAATCAGTTTCGCCAGTGTCAGTGAAGGGAAGGAAGGACTCACTTTCAGTCGGCATTGATGAAGAATGTCCTCCTGCAGCTTCTTCAACGTTAACCCCTAGGGCCTGCAAAACTAGAGATGGGTGATGCAGTAATCAGTATTGCCAGTGTCAGTGAAGGAAGGCATAGGACGCACATTGCGCACTGAAAGGTGGCGTTGTAACTCCCAGTACATCTTCGTCTTGTACTATTGGGGTAGTCAGCAATCAGTATTGCCTGTGACAGAGATGGAGAACGCAGAACTCACATCCGCGTCGGTCATTGTTTGCTCTACTAGTAGTATTCCTTGGATGTGGCCCTGGCAAGCCTGGAGGTTGGGGGGCGGTGGATGTCATAGTGGTAGTACTGGTAGTAGTTGCTGGTTACTAGTAAGTAGTAGAAGTGAAAACAAGAGACTACTACTAAATAAATAGTAGTACTAGTAGTACGTCACTGCCAGCAGAGCCTGAGGGTTCAAGTTCCGAGGCCAGTGAGTGCCAGTCTTTTATACAACTTCAACTCATCATTCACACGCCGGTGCGGCGCCACCGTGACTCCGAGTCCGACTCCGAGTCGGACAGGCTCGGAGTCACTGCCAGTGCCAGTGGTGCCACCGTGACTGCCAGTGGCACTGGCACTCAGGTGGCACCATGCACTCACTGGCACCTGAGGCTGAGGCTGCCACTGAAGGAGCCTTAACCTGAGGTGGCTGAGAAGTAACTTGAATTCAAATTCAATGATAATGTGGAGTACAAATCATGAGGCTACTACTACTACTAGTAACTTCAACTTGAAGTTGAAGCAAACTTTGAACGCAACACGCCATTCAAGAAAATGACAAACATCATACTAGTAGTAGTTGACCAGGAAGATAAAGATCAAGCAGCTCGTTGCATCCAAACCCTTCAAGTTGTCCTGTCACGGTACTCGTACACGGATACCTCCAAATCCGCCATTGCCAGTGGCTTCACTGTGTGATCGTCTGAGTTGACACATCTGTGAGCTGCTGCACGCCTGCGCCTAAAATCCGAAGTACCAAAGAATCAATGGGTAGTTCATCCTCAGCCTGCGAGTTGGCGCCTAGTAAGATGGACCGCAACTTCTGGCCCCAAAAACGCCCACTGATATGCGACTCATTGAAATTCCGGCCGTAAGGCTTGTTTTGATCCGCTATCTCGCATAATGTGAGCAGTCGGGTTTTTACAGGTTCGGGGAAAACATCCTTTTGCACTTTCAAAATGTCCTCAGCATTCTCAACAAATGTGCGAAGGCCAGCGGGGTCACTGATTTCAGAGCGGTCATGGGCAACCTTGTTTAAAAACATTCGGAATCGTGTGTCGTTGAAAATGTCAGGGACGAGTTTGTCTACCAAGATAATTCTCATCGCAGTGTCGAGGGTTAAAGCCTTCTCCCTATGCTCATTACGTCGATTCAATAGCCGCCGTAGTCTCAAATCATCGGGAGACACGCTCGTGTCTTCACGGGCTTTGGGGATGGGTTCGTTCGTCTGACCCGCTTTCAGGTCGGCGGATGCCATTGGCACGGTGGCCTCCATTTTCAGGCATAAACGGTCGAAGTATTCTTGCATCTCCTTCAACGCGACATTGACCTGCGGCACTTCGAGAGTCCCGCCTACAGCCACGCACGGTATATCCTCCGGGCCCACGTACTCTTGCCCGTCCAGCTCAGCCATCCTGGCAAAGTGGTCCTCGAAGTGGAACTTTACCATCAAGCCTTTGAACCGATGTTCATACATTTGGTCGTCAAAGAGATAGCCGGTAAAATCCTTATCCAGTATTACTTTCGCGTTTGTGTTCCAGGCCGCGTCGGCATCCAGCAAATCAATAGTCTGAGGATCCATCGGGTTCCTTTCCAGCTGGCTTAGCCGGCGATCGAGGAGGAAGAATAGTCTTCGGTGAAATTCGAAGACTATAAAAAATCGGACCAGGAAAAATTTGAACTGGTCGACGATTGATGCGTTAAGTGGTGGCTGCCAGGAGTATGGCGTCGCCGTCTTTTCCTTCGATGCATCCTCCGACACATCCACAGCCTCGAACTCATCCTTTCCATTTCCCTTTCCCTTTCCTTTCCCTTTCCCTCCTTCCCTTTCCCTTTCCCTTTCCCTTTCCTCCTTCCTTTCCCTTTCCCTTTTCCCTTTCCCTTTCCCTTTCCCTTTCCCTTTCCCTTTCCCTTTCCCTTTCCCTTCCTTTCCCTTTCCCTTTCCCTTTCCCTTTCCCTTTCCCTTTCCCTTTCCCTTTCCTTTCCCTTTCCCTTTCCCTTTCCCTTTCCCTTTCCCTTTCCCTTTCCCTTTCCCTTTCCCTTTCCCTTTCCCTTTCCCTTTCCCTTTCCCTTTCCCTTTCCCTTTCCCTTTCCCTTTCCCTTTCCCTTTCCCTTTCCCTTTCCCTTTCCCTTTCCCTTTCCCTTTCCCTTTCCCTTTCCCTTTCCCTTTCCCTTTCCCTTTCCTTTCCCTTTCCCTTTCCCTTTCCCTTTCCCTTTCCCTTCCCCTTTCCTTCATCATTTCCCTTCGCATACGCCTCTGTCAGCTCTAACTCTGCCAAGGACTTGGTGATGTCGACAATCAGGTCGTCGAATAGATGCCTTGGAATGATAGCAATGTCATTAGACAGGATTGTCGCTGGGCCCTGAGCTATGCCACTCATGCCGACTTCGCCTGTACGTCGTCCTTCCTTTAGCTTCTTGCCCGGCCCAGGTGATAGGGTCGCGAACTTCATGTAGAGTTGTTCAACCTTGTTCAAAAAATTTCGAATCATAAAACCACTTTCGCCAGTAACGTCATAAGGGATGACCTGTTTTGGAGAGAAGAATCCTTTCTCTAATGGGAACGCAATTATGAAGCTTTTCATGACGACTACCCTATTGTCCTCGCAGAGGGTGCGTATTTTACTGCTGGCTTTGGCGGCTTCGTTCTGGGTGAGATCCTGTGAGCTTCATTTGTTTTACGATAGCAGCTCAAAATTGGCTTACCCCTTTGGCGGCTGCCGCACTAATCTGTAAGTCGTGTACTGTGTATACAAGACCCTTCACTGTCTCCTGCAAACACTTGTAAGTCCCAGCCATCTCCTCGAGTGTCACTTTGTCCGCCTTCGAGTCCAATTCCTCAGTCACATCAACGAATGCGTCGTCAATAGCCCGTATATGTCCTACAATCCGCTGTTCCTTTTCTAGTGACTGCTTTCGATAATTTTCCAGGTTAGTGAGCCTGCGCGAAGTCACGGCGAAGAGACTCTCCTGAGCTGAAGCTCTCGCGATTAGGGTGTAATCTTGAGCGAGCTGTTTCTTTAGAGCTTCAATAGCGTCCTCATGCTTTTTCAATTGCTCCTCATGTATATCCTTCTCCTTGTGAAGCTGGAGTGAGTCAGTCGCCCGGCTGAAGTTGGCTTCTGAGAGGTTTGATTCGACATTTGAGATAAGTTTTTTGGTTTTCATCAACTCATTCTGCAAAAGCTTTAATTGCTCCTGATCACTGTCCCGCTTATTTATCAGGAGTTCCCTATGCCTCCGTTCGAAATCTTCCTTTTCATCTCGAAGCCTTCTTTCTTTCTCCTCAGTGTCGATCCGAAGTTGCTCTAGCTCTTTCATAGAGGCTAAGGCCTTCATGATATCGTCGTAGGGGGAACGGCCGATGTGTTTGTGGATGTTGCTGCCACTGTCAGATGATCAGAATCGGATGCGTACTCAGGCTGGCGCCGTAACTCACGACTCGGATACGTCAGCTTCATGTTCCGACACCTTCAAGTTCAAGTTTCCGGCCTCACTGGCATGTAATTCCGTGACTTCGCCACTTGATGCGTGCATTCCAAATTCAAGAATGGTCAGACTCGGACGCGCACTCAGGCTGATACCGTTACTCACGACTCGGATTCGGCGTCAGCTTCCAGCACTGGCACCTTACTGGTACTAGCCTCACAGTCACTAGCAGCCTGAGCGGTATGTGATTCCAAGACTTCGCCACTGCCAGTGGGCCAAATTTAAGAGTCAGAATCAGGCGCATAGTAATCAGGCTGAGACCGTCACTCACGGTTTGTCCGGAAGTCCGTTTGCGATTATTACAGCTGCGCGTGCTGCTAGGTCTGTCTTTTTTGTTCCGGGTTTCTCCACCCATGCTTGCAAGATGAATTTTATACGGTCAAGGACGTTTGCCAAGTAAATATCCTCCTTCGCAACGGGGTGTGAACCCAATCCTATACTAGCCGCTGTTTTTAGTAAAGGAATGGAAATTAGTAGTGAATATTTCAGACAACTGTCAGTATACCATGACGATATACGGACCATTAACAATATGGTGAGCCCTACTATCAGCGTTTCCTGTGCCGGACATAAATACGTTGAAAGTATCTGATGCCATGTTCAAGTTGATGTTTTTTCTGCTATGTATTGATAAAAGTTGCGGCGGGCTGGGGCACAGAGACAGCCAGCGCAGTTTAGTTCAAGTTTCAGGTTCAATTTGACTCTGGATGGGTATTGGGTTACTGCTAAAGCCTAGTCCGGACGCTCACTACTAGTAGTAGCAGGCTGAAGTTCAAGGACTCGGAGTTGCCACTGGCACTGGTGACTGCGAGTCGGAGTCACCGTGACGCACGCGGCGGTGACGAGTCAGCGGTTCAAGTTCAACTTGAATCTGGCTGCCAGTGGCAGCTACCTACTACTACTACTACTATACTACTACTAGTAGTAGTACTACTAGTACTAGTAGTGCACGGCGCCGGTGACTCAGCACGACTTTGAAGTTCAAGTTGCCAGCACTGGCAACGGCCCGTTTCGAACTCCGGACAGGAAGTCCCCTGTCACTGCCAGTGCCCTGCCAGTGAGTGCCAGTGAGTGACAATCTCCGAGTCTACCACTGTTAGTAATACTACTAGTAGTAGTATTAGTAGTATTAGAGCTCTAGTTGTAGTACTAAAATACATACATGTGCGGAACATCCGATTCGGCTCTGAACAAGTTCCGGCCACTGGCACTGGCAGACGATCTTCAAGGCCTGGCTGAGCTTCAGTTGAGGAGGGCCGGTGACAAGCACAATGATATGGGCTTCGTAAGTAGTTGCGACAGATGGGGCAGAATCCGGGTTCTTGAGAGCTGAACCGACATCCAGAAGTAGAGGGGATTCAAGGCCTGACACACCTGAGTTCGGATAGCAAGAGAGCGCCGGAAGGGCCTACTACTACTACTACTATATAGTACTACTACTACTAGTAGTACTAGGCCAACACCGGCAGCCTCACTCACTGGGCTGGCAGGCTGACCTGATCCCGGGCCGGGTCCTGCCAGTGGCAGTGGCAGTGGCACAAACTTGAACGTGGCTCAAATTGTCCCGATATAACTGAAGGACCAAGTCGCCAGAGGCCTTTATCGAGGGTCCCACAAATCGGCAGTCTGCTGAGTTTCCGCTGAGTGAGAGTTCACTAAAGTTAGTACTAGTAAGTTAGTAACTACCGCCTGTCATCATTCACTCACACCAATGTGACTGGCACTGGTACTCACTGGCAGGCTCAGCCTGAGGATGATGACCGATGATGCCCCTATACTAGATCCACGCCATTCACACGGCGCTTAAACTTGAACCATCCTTCGTCAACAAGCCTTGCTTTTCTTTCAATTACTACTCTCCGCCGCTGGTAGTGGCACGCCATTACTGGTATTTCTTACCATTGAGGCTCGAAGTTAGGTTACTGTCAAACTCCCAGCATGTCAAGTTCCGAACGCGGGGACGAAACTTCAGGCTCTCGCTCGGATACAGATGACGAGTCAGTCTCTAGCCCGGATACAGATGATGAGCAGAGCGTTTCAGAATTCACCATACCTGGTACTCGCGACAGTAGTAGCTCAAAGCGCTCGATTGTCGATGGGTCCGACTCCGAGTCTGGCACCGACTGGGAACAGGATGCATTTCTCGAACTTATCGATTTCGGTAGGGATCATATTGCTTACTTACTACGCAGCTTGGCTTATCTTTGGTGAATTGACAGAGGACTTACCCCGAGGCTTTCAGTCAAAACTATTTATCGATAGCACCGTGGTCCAATCAATCGTCAAAAGTTTGTCGTCCAAGATAAAGCGTGCAGACCGCGTCGGATTCTCGTCGGAGGACTTTCAGGAAACGCTTCACCTGGCTGAGCGCCTAGGGATGTGCTTTGATTCAGCAAATATGAGGATCCTTAAGAGGGATAGGGAGATTCAAGCTCTGCGGAGAAAGATGGAGAGGGCGATAGATCAGCTTGAGTCCAATACATTTCAGTACACGGACATGCTCTTCAAACTCACTGAAGAGCTAGCGATCTTCAAGCATCACATGGTAAGCCCAGGCTGCATCTTGGACTTGAAATAAACTCTGACTTAATCATTTCTAACTTCTCGTCCTATTCTTCTCGGTGATATACAGTCTGAGCCGCTTCATCTGCTTATCAACAAACGTGTGGATGAATTCAGACTTGCTGTCGCCACAGCCTTCATATCTGTTCTTCCCGGCGCATTTCCGTCAAGAAAACTCTCCAATATTTTTACTGGGGGCGTCATCTGGGACTACTTTTTGACTTGCTTAGTAACCCATTATCATTCACACCATACGATCCTGCGCTGGCAAATTCGACTTGAGGATAGTAAGGAGCTCGGCAATCGTTGGATACAGACGAAATCTGTCTTCTCTGCGATAAGGATTGACATCAAAGACACAGAGCTCGGGAGAAATATTCGTCATGAACTCGCTACTCAATTGAAGCACTTTACGACAGTCATGGCTATGAATCTCGAAAGATCTGAACGCAAACCCCGAAATCCCAGGCTTGCGCTTAAGTTCTTCCTGCCCCTTCTTATTTGGTCCTATAACGAATGCAAGGATTGGGTAGCCGCCTTAGACGAATGCAGTTCGGGACAACAGTCAGAGTCGACCAACATTCGACTCTCGGAAACAGAAGTCAATTGTTCTGCCACTCAGACGAAGGCTGTCTTTCAAGCCGGAACAGCACGTGATGCACGGCGTCAATGGAAACGTGAACTTGAACGTGCCGGTGGAGAGGGTGCTCTGTCCGACATTCAACAACTCATTCAGAAGTCAATGGATATTCTTGGCGCCGACTCGGCTGACGGCGTAGCATCCTCGTTGAAGATAAATCGACAACTCCTGCGCAAATATGGAGACCGTTCGGCCATCCTGAGCAGGTTCAATTGGATCAGGAAATGCTTAATTATCCTCTCTGACGACTTGCTCTTGGATATGCTCCTCAAAAATGATGGTGCAATGCGTCGGTTTACGATGAAGATGGATGCCTCTCAAATAGGGATTATCGAAGCGAGTCAGGGCATTGGACGATTTGACAATGCCGATTACAAAGATACAGACGAGGAAAATCTGGACAGGTCCACCCACTTGTTCCTCAAGGATATCGAGCACATGGAGCATCTTGAAGCCCTTGTTCCGACAGAAGAGAATATTGACTCTCTCGTCTTGAAAACAGTCAACGATCTACTTCATGAGTATGGTCCATTCTATTTAACGGATTATGGAATCCTATTTGCTCTTCTCGACAAATTGGACCCTATCCCACACCAGTACTGATATAAGTACGGCAGTGTACTAGCTGACGGTTACAAATCGATCCATTGGTCACCGGCACACCATTTTGGCTGAGGCCCAAGGACAAGTTTTTTTTCGTTCATGGACAAATATTATGTTTAAGGATTTGTACTCTTACTATTTAATGGTTTACTCTATGGTGATCCACTTACTCTTCTCTCTTCAGACTCTACTCTTTACAAGTCAGCTCTGTACTATAAGTACTAGTATTCAAGTTAGAAACCACTACCGCCAATAAATCTTCTTGAATATGACAAAATAATATTTAATAATATTCATATACTTATCTTTATGACAGGTGCTCAACATGAACTTGAAGTCGTAGTACTACAGTACTACTACTCAGCCTAGTAGTGGTACATTTTGAAGTTTAAAGTACTCATATTCAAGTTTTTTTTTTGATATTTCATACTATGCAAGTCGGGAACTGCAGTGATACACCACTATCAGCCTGAGGCTACTCAATCATCCTCCATCATATCTACGCTTTCCTCTGAAGCGCTTCATGTGTACTAGTATACAGTATTACTACTATGCTAATCGTACTATTTGTAACTTCAAGTTCAAAACATAGCTAACTTGGAGAGGAAAGCATGCCTCTTTCCGGATGCCAATGGGGAACTTCTGGCCTGAGGTAGGTCACTGGCATGATCCGACTCGGCGAGTCAGTTCGAGCTTGAGTCCGCTGATGGCAATGTGAGCTTCTCGAGAGTTTGTTTTTTACTAGGTCATAACTAGTACTGTCATTTTATTATATCTCAACACTGAATTTGTCGTACTGTTTCAAGTTGTAACTTCGAGCCAACGTACTAGTAGCTACCAGTGAGTGGAAACTTGAAGCATGCCTCAGGCTCTTTCCGGATTCAAGTTGAGAACTTCCGGCCTGAGGTAGTACTACTACTAGTACTAGTACTAGTAGTAGGTCCGAGTCATTGGTTCGAGTCAAATGCCAGTGTTCAACTTGAAAGCACTCAGGCTTTCAAGTTGGATTGGTGTTATGTAAAAAAATTTGTACCAATAGTACTGTACTAGTACTAGTACTACTACTAGTAGTACTACTACTACTGTACTACTCGACGCCGGCGGCCGCCCGGGGAATGATTTCCGACCATCGCACTGACTGCAATATTTGGCTACCATCATCTACAACACTGAAGAAGGTCTGTTTTCATATCATTTTCTTTCAGTACCGTAGTATCCTCAATTCATAAGTTTCAATATACTCCGTATGTGCTGAATGAAAAGTTTATGTTTATCACTGTCTATTTTCGTACAAAGATTCGTGCATGTGCATGTCAGCAAATCGGTTAACATAGAATCTATCATAAAAGTCCAGGGACTTCTCAGGTGTCAATGACTTCGGCGGACATTCATCACCCTTTGGAACCCCAAGGAGGTGAGCCAAACGAAAGATGTCCCCTATACCTATCACCAATAGCTTCGGAGCCTTGCAGTCACGGTGATAGTGACGTCTGCCACTGGCATTCACACCAGAACAGCATTCAACACAGGCGGTAGAGGTCTCTAACTCATATTCCGGCTCGACAATCCACATACTTGTTTTTGGGTCAGGCGAGTCTCCAACACGCTTGAACAATTGGACGAGAGCGCAGTCCTGATGCTCCCCTTTAGCGGTGAAGGAAAAAAGAAGCATAACCCGGGCAACTCTCATTCCTGAAAACCCCTTTTTGCGGGGGCTAACTCGAACAAGGACTGCGTCATGTCTTGCTTTTCCGCGCCAAGAGGGATTGGACCTGATCACCTCCCTCATTGCTTGTTCTATTGGGATCGATTCACCACGGTAGGCAAAGAAAGCGGTGGCTGAATGGAAAATTGAGAAGTCATTGTTCATGTCCAATTCAGCTGTTGGTTCGGCTCTGCCAGAGGAGCCCCTTAAGTTGGAATTGCGCTTCTCGTACTTGTTGAATAAGTATTCTTTAATGAGCTGTCGGAGCTGTCGAAGCTCTGGATGGCCTTTTATCGCCGCAAGCGCGTTGAGCTGTTTCGGGTACACCTTACTGGACTCTGCAAGTATAACAACAGAGAAGTCAGATGTGCAGCACCAAAAGCACGGGTTACTAAGTAATACTAACGTTGTTTCGAAGCCATTAACATCAAGCTCAAAGGGTCATTTCTGCCGCCCAAGCGAAGCTGGCATTCTACGCTATGAACCGCACCACACTGGGGCTCATCCACTGAACTTCCGGAATCCTCCAGGTCAGCAATTTCGATTTGCTCTTGGTTGCCCACAATGTCATCGAAGAAGTCCTCTGTATCATCGGCTGCCCCTGTTGTTTGTACGCCATGATGTTGCATCTGCTCCCTCTGGGTTGGGGCCTTCTCGGCGTCATCCGTCTTTGACTCTGACATATTTTTCCGCAAAACGTCTCGCAAGGCATTCCACATAGCCTCAGCCAGCGTATCGTCCAGCAGTCCACGCCTTTTGAAGTCTGCCCTCGACGCAATAAGTTTGCTGAGTCGTTGGTTTGCTGTGATCATCTGTCCCAAAGGATCATTTCTGTTCGAGCGCCGCCATGTCTCCTTGACCGCGTGAATGTGTTTATTCTCTGTGATCGATGAGCACAGCCCGCTTGGGCAGCGAAGAGAGGGATCATTGTAGGATAGTGAATCATGGCATGCTGTCGTGGAAGTGAGAAGTTATCCCGGATGCCCTTAGCTATGAATATTTTGCAATATTGATGATAGTGATCCAGAGAGGCTTTAATCTGATCAAGAGTTGAGGCTGTAATCGTGTACCGACGCACAAGGTAACAGAAGTCCAGAAATGCACTCAATGCGTGAACTATATCATCATGTACAATGCCCACAATAGCCGGAAGATACACCTAAGCGGATTGCATCAGATATCAGCAAACCACTGCCTCAAACAAGATCATGATGAAAGTACCACATACTTTCATAAGTGCCTTTGAATCATTACCTGTCCATTGCTTGAAGCCTCGACCTTCAGGAAATCTGCGAAGACCAGGAAAAGGAGCAGCAACTCTGATTCTACGTGAAAGTTAGCAATGGTATTCACATTAAACGACTTGTAAGGTAATAGTGCCTTTTATCCACAATATCCAGCTCTGTCGTGGTCATGCACTGGCAAATCCACTCAACAAGATGGTCCTTGAACACGCCTTTGATGATTTGGTGCAGCAGGTCCGGAGATATGAGATCGCATATATCTGCGCGCGGAAAGTCATTGGTGAAAGGCTACAGAACAACATACAAGTTGCAGAATACGCATCCAGTGAAGAAGTTGAAGTACGTACCACAATATCCTGGTGGAACCCGTACTCTTTCCGGATTGTTGCTCTATTAATGTTGTTGCCATCTACTTGATCTATCAATTGTTCGTGCAGCTCTTTTGTTCGAGGATTTGAAACAAATTCCAAATTATCTAGGTCCTTGTGAGGTGCTGTGCATCTATGCCGCCACAGTAAGTCATTGCCTCAGACTCGGATATGATTTTGGGAAAGGACGGTACTTACTTGCAGCACCATCCAGTGCATATTGCGCATAGACTCACCTGTTCCGGATAATCGGCTATATACGAGCCGAGTCCGAGAACCGACCTACGCAAGTGACCATCAGGACACCGGAGAATGGTTAACTCAGTGTTTATGGACATGGCGGTCTTCAGTGAACTCAAGATTTTTGATATAGACGAATGAAAAATTTGATGTCGAAAGCGGCGGAATTCATCTGACTTTTCGTATTGCCGCTCAGCTGCAAAATGTGTCAGAGCTAATCAAATATTACGGTATGATACACACTCTTTGGTATTGCTAGAAATGCTACAAGCTGGACTGTATTCAATTTCTGTGACCGCCGGGCCTTGTTAGATACATTCCCAATGGAGAGATACAACGGATAGTATTCGTTATTTCCAGTTCCGACAGAGACTGTTGTCTTATCGCTCCCTAAGATCACCGGAACAAACATAGATCCATGGACTGCTTTATCTTCGGCGTAGATCTTGTTCTAGGTCAAGGATAATCAGCATGTTTCCTGCGAGTTTATGATTCATGACCTACAGCCTGTTCCCAAGCAAAATTTCCGGACATGTAATTTCTGAATACTCGTTCTTTGTCATCAGAGTCCTCCTTCGGCTGATACTCGCGAAACGGGACATAGTCGAATTCGCCTTCCAACGCCGGATTGTCCACCAAATTCCGGATCACTTCCAGAGGATCCCGATACCATACATCATATTCTTTCCTCTTCCATGACTCGGTGTTCTCGTTTGTCGCCTTTTGGCCATTGTCGTCCGTGTAGAAGTTACTAAAGGACTTCCAAGACACATCACCGACTTCCGTAGCGTCAATGACGGTGTACAAATTTTGTGCGTCTCCATCAAGTAGCGAACTAGTTATACCTAGATCCGAGTCATTGTCAGGCTCTGTCGTATCCAATTCGGAACATCCGCCAGATTTTACATTCTCCGCCACCTGAATCAGCTGATAAGCCTTCATGATTCCGAGAATTTTTGTTATGTTCCCAGCAGACATTTGCTCTTCCCGATACAGAAAATCTGCGAGCTCGAAATCTGCTCTGCACGAATAGGGAAACCAGACATTAGACACAGGTTCGTTTCGCGGAACGGGTGGTTCTTCATTTTCTAAGGAAATTCCTGCCGCATCGCATGGCGTGGCTGCACGGTGTCAGGTGTCAGAGTACTGCAGTAAACCGGGGACAATAAACATGACACGCACCATTCAAGTATCTGTGATACACCTTCAAGTTATCCTCGCTCTCCTTATAATCTCCAATGTCGGAGTCCAAATCTTCAGAGGATGCGCTACGGCCATCACTTCCGGTGACAGAATGATGGGACAGAGAATCAGCTCCGTCTAAATCTTGAAGCAAGCTCGTCTCGGCCTATGCTAAGCATCGAGATATCCTGCGTAAGTATAGAGATGTCGTAATCGTAACTTGAAGAGCCGCAGCCCATTTTATCTTCAAGTTGACCCTCGACCCGGAGTTCGGGGGAGTTCGAGATACTTTTAGGTTCTGGAACTTGTGCGGGTCGAATGGGTGATGAATCATAACCATAAGCAGCAGGTCCTGATGCAAATGATGATGGATGAGCTGAGTATTCATGTCTTGTTCTTGCGGATTGATTCTTAAACCTTCTGTCGCAGTCGGAGAAGGTACATCGAATGGATGGGGGGAAGAAATCAGTAAAATGAACGGGTTTGGGCTTTCGCCGTGTTACCGGCATCGACTTGGATGCAACCTATAGTAGTACCTATTAGCAACTTGAAGTCGACTTTTGACTTACTTCGACTTTTGACTTACTAAGTTAGAACATGAATCCCCAGCCTCAGGCTGAAGCTGTCAACTTGAACTTGAAGTAGCACTGGCAGCGAATCGAGTTCGCCAAGGTGGACTCGCGTAGTAGGAGCTAGTAGTAGTCTACCTGGCAGATTTGCTAGTAGTACGGTAGAAGGCTGCGGCTGAGTGCCTTGACTCACTGACTGCCAGTTCCAGTGTCAGGCTTGCCGTCTCGGTCGCCGGAATCCGAGTCGGAGTGCAACTTCAAGTTGAAGCCTGCCAGTGCCAGTCTGAGTGAGCCTGAGTGCCAGTGCCAGCGCCAGTGCCAGGTACCGCCGTGACTCAGGCTCGCTCACTGGCACTCCGAGTCACTGTCAGCCTGAGTGCCAGTGGCAGGCTGGCAGTGGGCGTAAATTTTCCTTGAATAGGCGCCCTCATCTTCAACTTGAACTTTAACTTGCACCTTTGACTCTGAGTCGACTCACCATCGATATTCATAGCACCTGCCGTGTGCCCCTATTACTACTGCACAGGAATGTTAACTCAAAGACAGACGCGGGCTAAGAATAGCGATCAGCATCCGGGAGCGGTAGTCAATAAGCTGCGAACACGTCGAACGAAAGAGGAGATATTGAGGGAGAAGGAAGGGAAGGAGAGAAGGAGAGAAGAACAGGCATCAAAGCGTGATGAGGCATTGAGGGAGAAGGAGGAGAAGGAAAAACAGAAGGAAGAACGGGCAGCTCTGCGCGAAGCTGCGGCACAGCAAGCCGCGTATGCGAGAGAGAAGAGAAAACTCATCGCGGAACAGAAACGGGCAGCGAAAGAACAAGAGGCATCTGAGAAGGTACGCAAGAAAAGAACTGCAGCAGAGCAACAGGAAACAGCCATACTGGAGACGATGGAGCTTGAGAACAATTTGTCAAAGGCTCTTGACATTCGCACCCATATGGGCTCAACTGCACCTAAGCTGGCTGGCACTGGCAAACGAGGGCGAAACAAGTCGAAAGGCGTCCCTGAAACTAGTGAGTCCTTATCTTCAAGTCAGTGACAGTCGAGTTATGAGATATGGGCATAACAGGTTCAACGAACGATGAAAAAGACAGCTCTTGTGCAGCTGAAGACGGCGAACATTTAAAGATTCGTAAGTTGTTTGCCTTTATGACTTTAGACTCCAAGGGTGACCACTTTAACTCACATTATGATGCAGCTAACTCCGATGCGCCCAACAGAGCGCGCGCAAAGAAAGTTAGGAAAAAGGATACCAGAGGTGCACTTCCTTTCCGTACTCGCGTGCAGGGTGCAAAGGGTTCAAATAGTGCCATAAGTGGCACCGGATATCATAGTACGCTTGCAGGACAAAACAGCAGTCTTTCTGGTGAGGATACAGACATGATAGAGTCGCCCAATACGTCGAAGCAGAACGATAGGACAAAGCGACCTGTTAGGGCACTTCGCAACACAGATGGATCCACATTCTTCGGCGGAGAGGGCAGAAACCCTGAGGTCGCAGGGACAGAGGAGATCGACTTGTGAGTTTTAAGTCGTACTACTACTCAACCGTTGGCATCATAGTACGAAAGATCAATTTCAAACAAATTCAAGTTGATAGTAAGTGTGAAGCTTGATTTAGACTCAGCTACTTGAAGCTTATCCGACATCGTACTACAGATTAGTATTACTACTACTAACTTGAGCCTGAGTGCGCCTGGCGACACCGTGCCAGTGACCGGCTTGACCGGCGCGCGGCGGTGCCACACTCAGGTTGGCACTTAACTGTGACCCCGAGATGCCACCCGGGTTGGCAAGTTGCAGCTTCTTCACTTATAATGCTCACATTCTTATCTTTATTACAAGTTGTGAGCCTGGCTGACACAAGGAAAAACTAGGCTCCCCGTCTCGGCGCAAGACGATGCAAACTTTAGTCCTTGGGAGGATGAAGGAGTGACAGTAACCCTCACGAGTTTCCAAGGTGTAAAGAATAGCTCAGCTAGCGAACGACAGACGGCACATCTCGTTGACTCCGACACTGATATTGTGAGTTGGATGGAGCATTAATTAGACTGGCAGAGGAAATCTTAATATTTTGATTGTGCGTTTAATTAGGACGTGAGTAGACTGACAATACCGACCCAAGCCAATGTAAGTGCCGCTTATACTTCAAAGAAATCGTTTGATTCACAATAACTATACGTCGGTGGAGTCTCATGCACAACGATGGCTATCTAACATCATTTCTGTATCGTAACAGGATGGAGCTAGCAGCAAATTGAAGAAAAGGAAGCTATCCCGCGACACTCTCTCCGAGTTGCAGGCTCATATAACACTGGTAAGCGGCTTCATAATCTCCTGTTTCGTTCAAGCTACTTATTTTTCTTTCTTTATGCACTGGAGAAGAAGAATATCAAGGGACAATCGGGCATTCAGGTGAGTTCTACACAACAAAGCATGGACTTGGTGCCATACTTTGTTGTGGCCTCCGGCGTCGAATATACTTCCTTCATTACTTACCAAATTGTACTCTGAATAGGGCGCGAGCATGACGAACATCGTCAACTCCCAACTCGATGTATTGGTAAGTTTATTCTGCTTTTAATCCTCACCCGTATACTCATCTATTTTCCCGTCAGGACGGTATTTCTGTTGAGGGTCATAGGGGGCAGTCTCCAGCGTCGCATCTACAGATACAGGTATGTGTAGGCATCGACACTCATTAGGATTACTTTTGGTGCCCCTTTCTTTGGCAAGTATCTGGATGTCCACTAAACCTTGTTTATGTGTAGGACAGCATGATTGTGAATAATAAGAAGAGGAAGTCGCCGCCTGACTCAAACTCACATATCGATGTGGTAATTCGTACTCTTCCACCCAATTTCAAAAGCACTTCCTTACTATCTAAAACAGGCTAGCATGAACGTGTATATGAAGAAGCCTCCATCCCAGGCTGCCTCAACAGTTAGTGTCAATCACATCTAATTTCCATTTCATATTGTTTTCTGATCAAGCGACAAGGACTTAAATACTGCTAAGGAGAGTGAACCGCAAGACAGTCATTCTCAGGCTGATATACTGGTATTTAATTCTCTTCGAGCTTCCCTTGGTAAGAACTCCTCTAATTGCTACAGATGAAATCTACTACCTCTGTTCGCAATCTGAAGAGGTCACTGGCGGTTCATGCACATCATATTGCAAGTGTGAGCTAATTGCTGCAATTGATTCGGTACTTATTCTCGGTTCTTCTGACAGGCAAGTGGTCGTGAGGCGTCGCCAACACCACAAGCACAATCACCTGCGATGACGACAGTATCCTTCAGTCCCAAACCCGAAGTGCTCGCAACCAAGGCTCATCTTGGTCATCGCAAAGTCTCTCGGACTACTAGCTCTGTGCGTTGATCCATTCATGTTTGTGACATGCATCCACTAACTTGCTTACAGCAGACATCTGTAGGACTTGAGGATAAGGATAGAAATAGTAAAGGAAGGGAGGGATCCCGCGCTCTCGGCAAAAAAAGGGCAACGAATCAGTGTCTTCCTCCCGGAACTCAGGCTGGCTGGACTCATATTCTTCTGCCTTCGCTGTATCGCGCAGTCGGAAAGTCCACAACTCCATGGCAAAACCCAGACAATAAGTCCATCGGAACACTGTGGGGGAAAGTATTTGATTCTGTCGAACTTAGTTACGACACACAATTGGCCGACATCTGTTCTTTAGTTGAGTCATCCCTATTTGTCTTACATCGGCCATACTGAATCAGGTATGATCTATTCTGTAGGCAGCCCAGAGATGCTCTGATAGTTGGCGGAAGAAATTGTTTGAGAAAGCCGAGCAGTCAATTTCGAGTTTCGTCGGCAACGAGCGTTCTAAGTCAGTGGAGACCGAAGAAATTGTGAAGATGTTGCAGACGATGGTCGACAAGAAGAAAGCTGAACCATTCCTCTGGGAACGCTGGCATAGTATGGAAAGGGTGTGTGAGATTTCACTCAATGTCACCCTTCGAGTCCGTGCATTGACTATGAATGTACACAGAAGCAAGGATTGTTCTGCTCTGACCTCGTAGTCTCAGTGTTGTCCGTGCACATTGTCTTGGCCCTGGGTCGGCATAAAGTATTGGACAAGAACACAATAGGAAAGCCTATAGGTGCCCTCGCCCTTGCGGCAACAGCGGTATCTATCTACTTCAGTACTTGCAGTGGCTTTATTCACTGAATCTCTCATGGACAGGTCAAAGTTGCAATCGATAAGCAGGTAGCCCGGTTGCAAAATATCAAAGAAGAGCTTGGTGGTGCTGAGTGGTACTTCACTAGTGCTCTGTGGCAGCCTCATACGGACGACTATGTCAACTTATTGTCAAATTCCTCGTTTTTCACTGAATCAAACTGGGAGAAGGTTCGGTCCCGCATAGAAGCTTACAACTCCGTTGAAGATGTCAATGCGGGAAGGAACGCCGAACTTGTTGGATCGGGTGTCACTGGCAGGGATTTCTCCCTATATATCGACGTTGGAGACGCGGATGCGAGCGGCGAGTATACACATGGTGAGGGCGCTAATAGAAGTGGTAAGTGCAAGGAGAGAAACGAAGACAAGGATAATGACGGCGAAGAAGTTGAGGATTTCAAGGAGAGGGAGGACGACATGGAGGACGAGGGTGTGTCTGGCGAGGGAGACGAGGACAAGGATCAGGATGAGGACAATGACGATGAAGAGGACAAGGATCAGGATCGGGATAAGAACAAGGATGTGGACGAGGTTCTTAGCGTGGGTGATGGATTCAGTGGAGGCTCTGAGGGCGAGGCGAATGACGCAGACAGAAAGGGCGGGGAAGGCGAAGGCGATCGCGAGGAGACGAGGGTTCATTATGGGATTCGGCTACGGACGGCGCAGACTTTTAAGAGCAGGTCGATCACTGGTGAGCTTTGGCTTTAACCATCCCGCCACTGTATTCAAACACTTACTATCATCAACTTGCAGTGGCCTTCGTTCTCTGAGTATGCCAAGGAACAGGCAGAAGTGGCGAAATACGATCTGGATCAGGATGCCGTGGTGTAGTTACTGAGGGACACTGAGGCACTGATTTCTACTTATCTGTCTTAAATTACTTGTGGAATGAACCAATACTGGAACCTCTTAGTACGCACTTACACGCTTGGGTACTGCAAACCTACAGACGAAAAAGTCTACTTATATGATTAAATGCTGAATTACTTATGGAATGAACTACTTGAACGTCTTACACACTTTTACTCTTGAGCACTGCAATTAAACTGCCAGAATAAATTCTTCTGATATGCTTGAATGCTGGAGACTGAGGCACTGAGAGCACTGATTTCAGTTGACGGCACTGAATTCAGTAAGCCCCTTCCTGAATAATGAAACCACATGCCTGAAATCAGTAAATCAGTAGAATTTTACTTCCCAGGGCTTCAGAGGACTTAAGGCCGGTTAAGTAGCCGTAAGCAAAAAAGAAGATTCCCTGATGTAGGACAGTCGTCCTAAACACCTGCCCTGACCCTCGCTTACCATATCAGGTAAGATAACATATATACACCCTGATACCTTACCCTTAAAGGTAAGTAATACCACGGGAATCGGCCGGCAGAACTTTGTAGAATTTCTGCTCAAGGCTCTCGGACGAGGTGGCTTACGGTTTAGAAAACCCTGCTTACTGCTCTTTGCATAACTATGCGGAATTGCAAAAATTTTGCGAGGCCCCATGTAACACTGATGTGACACTGGTACTCAGGCTACGTCATGTACCCTGGGCCATACACCTGGGTTAGTGGTAGTAAAAACCAAAGTAGAGTAAATCATGTAAGCCCAATAATTTGAAGAAAAGAGGAAAATATCAGTTTGTCGTCTATCCAACTCTCTTCAAATCTTAATATTGTGTCTTTGCAATGTCAGACACAGGAAGCACTCATTCCGAAGTTGACACAACAAAGGAACTCACTGTTGGCTTCCTTCTCACGATCACATCAAAGGTCACAGTTGCAGCATCTCACGCCGGCACTAACAACAGCACCCGTGGCCGTGCTTCCATGAAGACCAACAAAGAAACAAAATCAAAAGAAGGGCCTTTTACTTTTGCAGCATCATTGGATAGCTATCTAAGCTTCCTTCGTCTGTGTCTCTCCATACACAAGCAAGATGACAAGTTCAAGGTGCCTTCCGAGCAGCAAGCATTCAAGTTTAGGTACTATTTTACACCAGGCCGCCCGTTCGTCAATTTTCTATACTTTGATTTCATTACTATGATTAAACCTTATATCCGATCCTAATTATAGAAAAGCAAGTGCTCTTGACATTGAAGGACTTGAAGATTATGTTGGAATGGTGAAGGCTCTGGTAGTTGCAGGACCAACAAAGGTTGCGGTCCTTATTGATCTGCTTGAAGTGGAGAAGTCTCATGCTAAGGTGAGTTACTATCCTCAGCTCAGGCTCTTCCGAGACATTTATTGATGAATGGATGAATTGCATCAGAGGACAGCTGTTCCGGGACATGGCCTGCATTCTGAGGAAGAAGATACTGCTGTGGTGTGTCCGGGTCATAACTTTTGTCACTTCAAGTCTGTTGATCTAATTGTATTGTTAGATCGAGACAGAGCTCACTCATCAGATGGCACGGATACGAAAACTACTGGAAAGCAAATATGGAAATGCAAATGACCAAACACTTACATATACATTCTCTGACGGATTCAAGATGCGCCTGACCCCGGTAATGATGATGGAATGGTGTCGGAATATTGTAAGAGCAATCGTTCATCTTTGTATTGCAATGCTGAATATGTGGAATAGTATGATGCAATTGCGACAGTCAATGAGCCTCCAAATACAGAAGCATTTGATCCTTTACGGCGAAGAGCAGTACTTAGTACCACGGTCACCCGACAAAGTGCACCACCAACTCCAGTGTCTTCTTCAACATCTGATCTGTCACACCTCAACGGAATTCTCTCCGCGGTCGAACGGCTTGTTTCTGGAGCTCCGAGTGGCACAGAACAGCCACGGACTCCATACACTCCTCATCGCGGGTCACGTCGATTCACAAACTTGGTTACAACACCATCACATCGTGCAACAACCACTCTAGCCACTGGTTCCATCCTCGAGCCACTTGTGTATGAGACATCAGATATTGCTCTATTTCTTCACTTTGCTCAAAAAAGGCTTGGGGTTAAAAATGCACTCGACTACGAAGCTGTTCTTCAAGAAGCAGCCTTTGGCCCAGATATATTGTCAAAGGTTCCTGCACTGCAGTTGACAGAACTTGGCATCAAATCCGGTGATGCAGTCCGACTTCGGGAAAATGCTGAGGCTTGGTGGAATGGGGAGGCACGCAAGTCTCGCAAGCGTGCAATGCAGGATGAAGATGAGCACGAGCCTAGTAGTGAGCGGCCACAGAAGCAAGCTCGAGTCTATTACAAGACTACTTACACACTCGGAGGAGGGAAAAGATGGGAGGGTGGGCCGTTGCGCGAAAGACGGCCAGAAACTATTGTTGATTCAGACATTGAGTCAGTCGAGTACTTCAATGAAGTAACTCTCAAATTTTGCCCCATCCCAAGTGGTTTTGTAGCTCCAAATGAGATGGAGTTCTATGAGGACGACGACACACAAGCTGCAAATTAGCACTTACAGTAAGTAGTCTATGTAACTGTTTCCTCATAATCTAATGGTGAATGAAGGCTGGCAACATCCTCCGCCTGTCTTCCTGAAAGCATGCCTGGTGCAACTTGAATCGGGGTAGGTGAGAGCAAAGAGATCTCTGTTCAAAGGCTCGCCTCAATTCTGCTGCCGTGTACTCCGAGTACCCCGTGACCCATGGACGGAGGCGTCGAAGGGCATACCTCTGCTGTTGTATATCCTGTTGGTGGGACGCAGGAGTGTTGCAAGCAGTGCTACTTGGAGCTATCTCTGCAGTGTCATTTGTTGTCGCAATGGATGGGATGGCCCGGGATGGCTCATGGGTCCCTAGGTATGATTTGTCTTCGCTCTTGCTGCCCGCAGGCTCTGACTCCGGGAATCATTCTGATTCAGTATAGCGTTCTGACTCTGTAGATTCTCTTGCAGAAGGAAGTCGACTATAATCATAGCTTGTGGTGTAACTTTGGCTATTCAGGCAAGTCCAATCACTCGATTCAACAACTTCTCAGACTCATTTCCACTATCTCGGAACATGTCTTCCTAGATGATTGATCCTCTGTTTCCTCTGGCTCGTTTTCTTCATCCAAACTTTCACTCCGAATCGTGCCAGTCCAGCTACGTGCACTACCAGAGACTTTTCGTGTACTGGAGTGCTTGCGAAGGCCTTTCCGTGGTGTACGGCGCCTAACTTCACTCCGACGAGATAGTCCTGGTGTCGATGTGCGCGGACTCAGTTGTGTGATGCGCCAATCCAGTGTAGCTTGAGTAGGACTGTGTTGGAGACATTGTCCTTGTTCTTGTCGTCCGTGGAGGCGATATAACACTTGAGCTTGCTGCTGATCAGGTTGGCGTAGTAGGGGAAAGCAAGTCAGCTGGTGACGTGGCAGATCCGGAGTGCGAGTCGCCCAAACTTGAAAGCAATGCAGAATCGGGCGGCCAGGTTTACAAAGACTAAGCGTAAGTTGAGAGGCAACAATCTCTGTACCTTCGGAGTACACTGGGCTGCGCAAAGGTGATTCCCTTGTGTTGGCGGTTGTTGGCGGTTGTAACAGACGTTGCTGTTCGGAAGCTACTACTTGTGATAGCACTCGATCTATGAACTCTGACCATGTATATACTACTACATGTAACCAGACGCAGTGAAATAACCCTTTGCCATTGCAGGTGTGATGCCATGGCAGGCTCGGTCCATTATCGATAAGGTCCTATCATGTCGGTTACGTCGGAAATGAAATTTCATATGCGAGAAAGCAAACTCTATAGGATTGTAGTCGGGTGAGTATGGTGGAAGGAATATGAGTTTGCAAACTATGACAATGGCAATTTCAGCATATGTATAGTTAGAAAACATATTACAAACTTACGAGCTTCCTCTTCAACAAGCTGCCGTATCTCTTCTGCATGGTGAATGTTGCAATTATCAAGTACAAGCACACTCCGAGGTCCCGGATAGGGGTTAGTGAGTGGTATCTATGGCTCGCAATTAGCATACTAGTAGTAACAAGGCATAAGGGAAAAGAAGATAACATACCACCATGTCTTGCAGAAATTTGAGAAATATTGCTGATGTGACTGAGCCTTCTATGATATCATGTGCGATAATGCCATCAAGCGATAGCACAGGAAGAATTGAGTAGCGTCTGCCACGAACAAAGTAATTGTGTGCAACACACCGTACTCCACATCTTGACCACCCATACCTTTGAGATGATGTTCTCTCGTCCTTTGCTGACTCGTCTGTAAACATTAGCATCTCTGGATTTGGGGCAATGGTCAAGATGTTGTTCATGTATATTGCGCGACGCGTGCTGTCTCTTTCAATAGCCCGTGGACTTGTCTTCTTGTGACTGAAGTCCAGTCTTCGAAGTGTTCTCCAAAGAGTTGAGATATCCGGTTTGATGCCATATGCTGCCTTCAATTTGTCTTGAATCTCATCAAGGTAGATGTCCTTGTCTTGATCCAGAGTGTTCCGAATGAAATCAATATGCACTGAAGAGAGCATGCGAGGGCGACATGCATTATGGTGGGTTACAGCAGGGTCAACAGTTGAGTGGTGCTTGTGATAGATTTGAAGTACTCTGTATACAGTAGTCTTCCGAATGCCGAGTATTTTACATATCTCTTTGACATCAAAGCATAGCTCATACCTGAGCACAGGTATACGCTCTTTGAGATCAGCGGAGAGTGTACGGGAAGGCATAGAATTATCACGACAATAATTGTGGTGGTGTAATGTCACACTGGTGTTGAACTCACGCTGCCACCAGTGACACACTGGCGTTACAATCTAACGTCACATAACTTGAATGACATCACAATATTTATGCTGCATCATGCCGACTCAGAGAGTGGCACCGGCATGATCTGTCCCTGTCACATCAGTGTTACATGGGACTTTGCATTTTTTTTGCGATTCCGCATAGTTATGGCAAGATAGGATTTCAGCACCTCAATGTACCTATCTGACCCGCGTTTTATCATAATCTGACACATCGACTTATATAAATCCAACCCCTTATAATACATAAATCTGACAATTATAACGGCTATTGCCAACATTTTAAAAGTAATATCGGACAACTTGCGAAATAATATCTGACAATTTGAGAATCAATATCTGACAATTTGAGTTATCTAAATCCAACCCCGGCATTTACAAGAATCCAACCCTCCAATGTATACATTTCTGACCCTTAATAGTATCCAATTCCAACCCTTCAAAGTATCTAAATTCAACCTCTCAAAGTATGCAAATTCGACCTCTCAAAAGTATGTAAATACAACCCCTGGAGTATTGATTTCTGACCCCTCATAGCACCATTATCTGACCACCGTAAAGTATATGTATGTGACCCTCGTGAGAATCTATTTTTGACCCCTCGGTGTATCCAAATCCAACCCTCCGTATACCCGAACCTCAGACCTCACTCACGACAGCAGCAGCGATGATCACGATTTCCCTCCGCTCGTTTCCAAAGATGTTCACACTTCGATATCGGAAAGTCTTGCTTATCTCAAACACGGTGTGCGCTTGAGCAGCGCCAACTGGGATGCCGACGCCAACAACTTTCGTTCAGCAAGCAAGGTCGATGAGGTATACCTCGCATACATCATTCTCGAGATGCAGATAGTTGTCGGGTGCGCTATGTCAACTGGAGAACCGGAGCTCTCCTACAGCCCACCTGACTGCGACCCAACCGGAGATTAATCCCAGACCGACGGGATTATAAGTATCTTTGCGGAAACCGACGCCATTGGAGATCTTTATTCGTCCGATGAGAAGCCATTGAAAGGACAACCCCATATGTCAGTGATATTACCAGCTACCAAGTCAAGTGCTAGTACTTGCCATGGCTTGGGATGCCAGTGATCGGGTAACCTGACATGGTATGTGCTATTCTTTTCTCTTGTTTCTCTTTGCTCACGTCTTATTACTTCCAAGGAACTTCGCAACGACAAATTCATCAGCCATTTACAGCTCTCCAACCACTCCAACTCCGCTTATACTTCGCCCATCGCGTTCCAGCCATTCAGGCTCTCTGCTTCGTCACTATCTGTACCATTTGACTCGAGTGGTGTCTGCTCGACACTACCTTCCATTCGACCTTTGAACCTCAATAGAAAGTACTCTTGTTCTCGCTGTCCGTGCCACCCGATCAGTGGAAAGACTAGCCCAGTTCTCGATACTCAAGCACTCCAACCCCCAAAACGTCCGCTTTGTTCTTGTGCTACTCTTCGACTGATTCGCCTCCTTCGACTGATTCGCCTCCTTCGACTGATTCGCCTCCTTCGACGCTCCTGCGCGAACTGCTTGTTGGATTTGAAAGTTCAACCCCAATAAGGCCTGGTAGCTCAGTGGTTAGAGCGCCATCCCGGAGAGTGGAGGTCGAGGGTTCAAGTCCCCCCCAAGTCATATTTTAACAAGTGCCGTTGTTTTCCCGTCACGAAGGACTGTGACGTCACAAGTGCAGTGACACCTCACGTGCGAAGGACTGACGTGTTGGTGGGGCCATTTGGGTTTTAATAGGTTATGAGCCTTGTTAGTTGCTTAGTGCGCATGTGACATTGGGGTTTCCTTTCAGGGGGACTGTTGGATTTGAAAGTTCAACCCCAATAAGGCCTGGTAGCTCAGTGGTTAGAGCGCCATCCCGGAGAGTGGAGGTCGAGGGTTCAAGTCCCCCCCAAGTCATATTTTAACAAGTGCCGTTGTTTTCCCGTCACGAAGGACTGTGACGTCACAAGTGCAGTGACACCTCACGTGCGAAGGACTGACGTGTTGGTGGGGCCATTTGGGTTTTAATACTGCTTAGGGTGCTGCTTCCGATGCACCCCGGACGACCGTCCATCGATTTGTCACTCATCGATCTACGCCTTTGCCTCCGCCGAGCCAGCATATCCTCCGTCACGATTCTTGAGGGGGCTGAATTGCGGGGCAATTAAGTTGTCAGCTCCACATTGCCAGTATAGCAGAGGCTTTTTCTTCAATCGTAAGCAGGTCTTTTCTTTAACCCTCAATCGCATGCTGAACCGTAGAGTTAGTGTACGCCTCGCGTCCATTAGCTTGGACGGCAGTTCCCCTTCCGAAACCGTGAGTTTATTCTTCTTCTGGTCTTGAATACCATTCTCACCCTCAGACGCAGTGTAGGAAGTTGCCACCCAGATATCCACCATCCTGGGTCCAATCTGTTAAGTGGCAGACCACCTCTGAAAACGTGAGCGTTTACAATCTTATCTGCTTGCTATCTTTCTCACCCTCAGTCTATGTAGGAAGTTTGCCATATAGTTTTCGACAACCATCCTGGTGCAGTTACCGACGCACCCAAGTTTGCGTCCATTGAGCAACCTCGTTAATCATACGCCTGCTGCTTCATCCACGACAGTTCCTCGGCTTTCTGACATTCGCCTGTCAGTGACGTACAATACATGCGATCTGTCGGGCCAGTGCCAAGCACCCCCTTGTTTGCCAGTTTCCTTCCACAAGGATCCTGGCGAGCGTTGTGTCAAGTCCCGTGTTGCACGACATTTGCCTACTTGCTGCTCCTATTTGAGATCGTACGTGCACCTTTCTCTTGTCTCACATCGACATCCTAACTTCTTGTAACAGTGATCAAAAGCGATCAGCAGCCACATATCCCAAGAAAGCAAAGCATTAAAGAAGTCATCAAGAGTAGAGCCAACCCGTCCTGAGGTCTCAAGAGTCTCAAGTCTAGCAACGGAATCTAAGCGGCGACCAGTCAATCGACCCACTCATCAGCTGCAGATCTAGGCCAGATCTAATGCTGCAAGGTTTCACTAGACAGACTGCACCTAGGCCAGGCTCAGTCTCGTCGGTGTCAAGGTTGCCCACTACGCGCATACGTTCTCGCGCTCACGATTCCAGCTCTCCGCGCAAAGACTCCTCCCAAGACTGCAATGACGACCACCGCTCCTGGACATTCTGCTCTTGCCACTCTTGCCTCGCTCTGTAGGACTGTGACCTACCATACACACGAAGAGTGGCTGGTTATCACTGCTTCGACCTATTAGAATATATACTCTATTTGTTGTTACAAAATCTTCGCTGCTGCGCTTAGCATTGGACCGCGCCTGCCACTCGGAATTCCTGGTGGCCTACGAGACTATTCAATATCAAGAAATTTTCTCTGTCTCTTCTGCTAAGTAAAGGAATCAAATACATTGTATGACAGTACTACCCACCTCTGTAGTGGGAATAGCGTTGAAATTAATGCATGTTTGTGTTGGGGGCCATTAGCTCTGACGGCGCTATACTACAAAGCTTTACACGATGACGTGAGAAAGATGTTGGAATTGAGTTCTTTTTGGGCTGGATTTACATACTGAAGTATGTCCAAATTAGATTTTAAAAAGGGTCGGAAATACATATTAAAGAGGGTCAAATTTACATTCTAGATGGGTTGCATTTGAATACTACAGAAGGTCAGATATGGATATTACAGATGGGTTGGATATATATACTTTATGGGCGGATAGGTTGGAAATTACTTCTAATAAGGGTTGGAATTGTGTTATTTGAGGGGTCAGATAATGATAAACCTGCGGTGTTGGAAATACATTCTTTACAGGGGTTGGATTTAGATACTTAATTCTGTCAGAATTAGATACTCCAATTGTTGGATATTGATACTCCGATTGTCAGATATTTTATCTAACGGAGGTTGGATTTTACTTCTTATATGGGTCAGTTATACATTTCAAGTGTCCAGGTGTCAGATAATGGGTGTCAGATGTCAGATAGGTACATTGAGGTGCTGAAATCCTATTTTGGATAGTTATGCAAACAGCAGTAAATGCTTGCCCGAGCGGGGTCTTAGGGGTTTAGGACGACCCTGGTTGTCCTAAATCCTTACGGGAAGTCATCCAATACTGTCATCTTACGACGATTATTCCAACACAGCTACGTTCGTTTGTGATGCTCTTTCTTGTCGATATCTATCCGGAGAAGATTACAGACACGATGTTTCCTTGAATCAGCGATATCTACTGAGTGTTTGGTTTGAACTTCGAAGTGGGAGAACAGCTTGAGGTATGGATGCTCAGGCGCTTTTGCGGATGATGAGTCTTGGCTTCGAAGGTGAGTACTTAGCTTCGCATTGCGCTACTGTACATGACTTCGATATTAACTTTTTGTAGATTGAGGTGCACAAGAACATTTTTCGCCTCAAAACACGCTAATCATTCCAGCCGTCACCTTCATTGTCCAATAGACCTTCTTTCTCAGCCTCTGGAATTTTGACTCCTGAAATGTCTGTTTTCATCCGTCTGCTGGCTGCTATTCCCCAAGGATGTGCATATTCGTCCTTGATTATGGACTTCGTCTTCATCACAGGCTTAATATCGTGCGTGGCACCGTTGTCGACTTTCACTTTCGAAACCGTGGACGCACAAGAAGTTTTTACACGTATGAATTACGGTCTTGTCTGGACTTCCACAAACCTCATCAAAACCTGCTGCTAGTGTTGATGCTTCCATCTGAGCTACACATGGTACCCCAGGCCGGATGGGCCTGGCTGGATAACTTAGATGGGAAAGGCGAAGACAAGTCTGGTGAGTCTTCACGCTCTTTTAACATTCTCATTTCCAATCTCTTTCCTTCATTATCTCGAAACTCCGACATTGCATCTACCCTTGCTTTCACGGAACTCAAGTTCCACCAGCATCCGGTTCACAGTGAACACGTCGCTCAATTGACTGACATTCCCGAGTATCACTTGAGCGAATGCCTAATACAAGCTGTGGTATTGCCTCAGTTGATATCGAGCTGGAATCCCCATTTGTGAGAAATAGGCTTCAGGCGCTCTACCCGCCTTTTCGCTCTTCCGCACGAAACCCGCGAGCAGACGCATATCTTGATTGTTATCAGGTTGATCATCACTGTGTTTGCGCATTATGAAGGGGGGCTGTGGTTATTGGTTGCATCACTCCAGTGCTGTGCAGTTTTGAATAGACTCGACCCAGCCGCTACAATAAACGAACAACTCTATAGCGACTGGTTCACGAGTCTGAGTTTTAAATGCAATTCAGTGATATCAATCCTGTCGAACAAACTCTATAACACAGCTAATCGCATTGCACAGTTATCTGCGGGAATACGTGCAATTCCGTCCGAATCTTGGACGTGATCGATAAGTGATACTTGTATACAAGATCAATCTCATAGTGCGTAGATACTATGCGGTGACGCGATGGCTGTCGCTCTGGTATCTTCCACGTTGTAGGCAATTTTTTCTTTGTAGCGGATTTACCAGCACACTGGCACTGTCACGGTCGAACGCGCATCGCGGCCGCACCCTGCACAGACTTGAAACTAGTGTGCCTTGGCTATCAAGCCTCCTGCAATGTCATAGTGGTCCTCGTCATGCGCTACGACCGCGCCGGGATCCGTATTTTCAATTGTCGCACGAATACCTGATCAGCTTCTAGGATTATGATGATCTAAGGATTTAGTTACCATCCTTTACATATCATCAAAGTTATTGACAGAAACGAGTTAACAGTGTTCCTACGCCTGAAGATTCATATTGCGATTCATTCAGATCCAGCAAACCAATCGATAGCTGGGCGGTATTAGTACATAGTAGGTGAGATATACATTGTAAATTCCGCCTTCACTGACGTCAAATATTGTTTCCGTTCATGAGCTATAATCCGGAAGTCGCTCCTCCGCGTGCTGTTGCAGGTACTCATTATACAATAACGCGACACGTGAACGATACCTCTGCACGAAGCCTGCATGGCCCCTTTATTTCTTTCGATGTGTCAAATCTCTCCCTTTCTCTCATTGGCTGAACTCCTATGACATGCACGAGGCTGTATCGTTCCTGGTGCTCTCCAAGTTAGTGCCTTGGTAATGATGGAAGATAACTGCGGGCTCCTTCAGCCACGCAACATACTCGATGCGTGAACCAAAGGGCAGATTTGCTCAGCCTATTTTACCAATCTATTAGGCAGCCTAGGCTAGAGCACAATACTAGCCTTGACCGCATGTATCTTTGGATTATCGTCAGTCTCAATTTCAGCACCTCGTTTTACTACAAATGGATGGCTTTCCATTGCCATGGATAAGAGAGTCTCAGAACCCCCTCTCCAGCGAATTCTCGTTGTGTTACGTCGAGGACCCTATGGCTTTTTTTCAGTCTCTCAGCTATCTTCATCTTCTTGTATCCTTGGGCGGTGTCGTTCTCGTGTATGAGTATGTTCGGACTAAGATGCGGAAGCTTCCTTCTCCTCCTGGACCTAGGCCGCTGCCATTGATTGGTAACCTGCTGGACTTGCCTGCAACGGACGTGCCTGTAGCGGAGCATTGGGCGATGCATAAAGCGTTGTACGGTACGAATGGCCCCACTATCATATTGATATACGAGATGAATACGAATGGCAGGTCCCATCAGCTCTGTCAGAGCGCTCGGTACAACGCTGGTCATTATCAACGATATTGATGTTGCGTTTGAGCTCTTGGAGAAGCGCTCGGCTAAATATTCGGGTCGCCCATCTCTTCCATTCGCTAATGATCTGTAAGTAGCTCACTTACTTTTATCGTCCGGAGGAACTCTTAGCATTTTTGTTTTAATAGAGTTGGGCTAGGCGTAGTCACTGCACTGCTCCCTTACGGTGACACTCTAAGGCTACATCGCAAGTTGATGCAAAGCTTCGTGGGTTCACGCTCTGCTATGAAACGTGTCGAGTATGTACAAGAGGTCGAGGCCCGTCGACTTTTGTATCGAGTACTGGAAACTCCTCAAGATCTCAGGGCTCACTTGCGCTAGTCCGTCGCCTTCAGATCTCTTCATACCCATTGGCTCACGGTCTCTCTGTAGTTTTCCTGGCACTGTTTTTCTCAAATTGCTTTTCGGCTACAATGTCGACCCAGAGGGTCCGGATCATCTGGTTACTCTCGCCGATGATGCCAACCGTATCTTCTCCGAAGCTGGACAACCAGGTCGATGGCTCATAGATATCATCCCTGCTCGTACGACAATCTTTCACCGCGTTCATTCGGTAGCACAGCGTTAATACATTGCTCTACAGTAAAATACGTACCCGAATGGCTGCCCGGAGCAGGTTTCAAGAAGTTGGCACAACAGTGGAATTGCAAACTAAATGAATTCTTTGACAAGCCCCTCGAGTTCGTCAAGCACCAAGTGGTAGGTTCGAATGAGGAATATGACAGTCGCAAATTTTACCAAGCTTGTGCACACAATTAGGCGACGGGGAAAGCCGCTCCTTCCTTCATTAAGGACAATCTAGAGGAAGGCATCGATATTAGGGACGGCGAGAACATCCTGAAGTATGTTTCAACAACGCTCTACGCTGGAGGGTCAGACACGGTATGTCGATCACTGTGAGCGACCATCTACGTCGATATAACTTATATTTGTCAGACAGTCAGTGCCATGTCAACTTTCTTCTTGGCCATGGTACTTTATCCGGCCGCGTTTAAACGCGCTCAAGAGGAAGTGGATCGCGTAGTTGGCGACGATCGCCTTCCCAGCTTTTCCGACCGTGATAAGATGCCCTATATCGACGCTCTTGTTAAAGAGACGTTCCGATGGGAGGTTGTTGCTCCGATAGGTCCTCTTCTCAACCTTACGCTTCCCCGTGCTATCCGGTACTGACTGTGCCTGCCTGCAGCTATACCTCATACCGCGACAGAGGACGACACCTACATGGGCCATCACATCCCAAAGGGTGCGATTGTTATACCGAATATCTGGTAATCATCCTCTTCCCTTTTTTCTCACCCTTCCGTCTCATTTTCTGCTACTTTTGAAAGGCAAATGGTCCATGATCCCAAAGTCTACCACGAGCCATTCACATTTAAACCCGAACGTTTTCTCGCAGAGGATGGGAAGCCTGTTGAGCGGGATCCCCTTTCGCTAGTTTTCGGATTCGGTCGTAGGTAAACTTATGATCATGATCTCCAACCTTTGAAGTGAGAAGGAAAGGTTTACTGACGTGGTGAACTTTGCTAGAAAATGTCCAGGCAGGGAGGTTGCCGAGAAAACGCTCTTCATCACTATCGCCTTGTCAACCGCTGTGTTCAACATCTCGAAACCGAAGGATGAGTATGGCAAGGAAATCGAGCCGGTTCATGACTACACGCTTGGCCTGAACCGGTGAGTAGTCGTTTCTACCTGAAAAATGTGACTGTCGTAATCTAATCATCCGAGATAGTCATCCGAAACCGTTCAATTGCTCTATTACACCTCGTTCCGAGAAAGCAGTTGGGCTCATCCGGACGGTTCTAGAGGAGCATCCCTTTCTTAAGGGCGATAGCGAGATATTGACTGAGTTGTGAAACGAGATTCACCAGTGTTGTAATAATTGTATGGTCTTAAATAGCTGTACAGATGATGTAAAATTGAATGGGATTATTGTCTGTTTATCACGTATGCTCGTTTCATGTGAGAATATCATGAATGAAGATGAAGGCTGGTAGTAAAATCCCACAAAATTTCAATGGCTATTCCGCTCGACTTGAAACGTCTCCGAGTCATCATTGCTCCTCCGTCGATTGCTGCACCGATTCGAGGACCACAACAAGTTCCGAGTCACACGTCATATAGTATCTGTTGAATCGGCTAATAGTATTGGGATCGCTTCATCATCCTACCGCAGCGTAATCCAGCGATGATTATGATTTTGCTGATTGTCACCAAACACTATTATGACTTCGCCTTCGACAGGTCGTCCGTAACATGGTTGCGACTCATAATAGGGATTGCAGGATATCACCATCTCCCTTTTCAAGAGGATGTTCATCTAGAATCGAGCGGATGAGGTTTGCAGCTTTTTGAGAGCGAGGTGTGACCGAACACAAGAAAGGCAAAGGATGACTAGATTTGAATAAACTCGTTCAGTACAGTTACCACTATCATGAAATGCCGCAACTTAAAGAAATCACATACCCAATGAGACCAGATACATACTCGTGCAGAGGTTCTATGTCTGCGCCGGAAGCATCCCTCAATTTGGCAATGTTGAATACGGCGACCGACATGGCGATTGCGACGTACAAGCCGTTATCAGCAAGTTCTTTTCCGGGACAGATCCTTTATGCACGATAGACTGGTATTGAGCAAGACATTCTTTCTCTGGATTAAACGTATACAAATACTTACCTACGTCCAAAGCCGAAGGCTATAGTTCTGGGGTCAGGCTCAATGGGTCTCCCATTCTCCCCCAGAAATCGTTCAGGCTTGAACATTTCCGGATCATGGTAGATTTCTGGGTCGTGGGTCATCTGCCTAGACAATCATGGCAATACAGATTTGACTTGAATAATATTGATCGATAATTGTTGAAGAAATTGAACGCATACCAAATATTCGCGATGATTAAAGTACCTTTCGGGATGTAGTAGCCCTCATATGTATCTTCCTCCATTACCTTATGTGGTATATCTATAAAACGTTCAATATCCATGGCAAACAGATCTAAGAAGCAGCTTACTGAGAGGTAATACATTTTCCCATCTAAGTGTTTCCTGTACAAGCGCTTCGATGTACGGCAGGTTCTTGCGATCCGAGAACGATGGAAGGCGATCCACCCCGATAACGCGATCCACTTCCTCCTGAGCACGCTTCAACACATTCGGATAAAGCGTCATTGCTAAATAGAATGTTTGAATTGCAGAAACAGTCTGCCATGATACTTAATTATGCGACAAGATCTAGGAGTCCTCGACGTACGGTATCTGCCCCTCCCGCGTACATTGAGGCTGCCACAGACTTCACGACGCGTTCTCTCTCGGCATCGAATATCCCCTTCTCAACGCAATCTTGAATGAAAGACCTTGAAGCATTCCCCGTTGCCTAGAGATCTCAATAGCGTTAGAATCCATCGTAGGTTGTCCAACTGTTAAGCTCTACCATCTGATGTTTGACGAAAGTATAAGGCCTGTCGCTAAACGAAGCAACAGTCTTTGCCCATTCGCGACCTTTTCTTTTAAAGTCCATTCCTGGCAGCCACTCAGGTAAATATCTCACTAAAAGCATGCGGAGTGAGCATAGAGCCAGGAAATTGGTAGAGAAATCATTTTTGTGTTGAACTTGAAGGAGAGAGGGACGCACAAAATGGTAGGATATCGACTGTCCATTTTCCGAACACGCAAGTTTTGGAAGCGATATCCGACAAAACTTCATCAGCAAGCATTACTAGAGGGTCAGAGCCTCCAGGCTCCGTCGTATAATCGTATGCTATCTTCAATATCAAAGTGCCTGGTAAACTTTGGGGAAGCGAAGTAAGTAAACGTCAGTAAAGTTCCATTGAGATAAAGGAAAGAAGCCCTTACGCTCTAATATGTTCTAAGAGTTTATTTGGGTCATTGAGTACACGCAGTAGAAACCGGCGAGTCTCTATCTCCTCCAATGGCTCGAATTTCGTCATGGCTGACCGTGTTCCGATGTAATTATGAAAGAGTTTGCGATGTAGTTTGAGCTCGTCATCATAGAACTTCAATGTTGTGACCCAACGATCAAAGCCAATCCTGATTTACTTAAGGTCGTTTGCCGATAACGGACGAGTCTAAGGACGTACATTTGCCCACCGAATGGAAACAAGGGGCGATCAGAGTATCTTGCAGACCTCTTATCCAATAGATCGAAAGCGATTTTCCTGTCGTTGACGATGAAGAATGTAGTGCCAAATGCCTTGATTGAACTGATAGGACCTGAGACCGCGAATCAAGAATTAGTGGTGAAAAGACTTTGTAACCGAAGATTACCGTATGTTTCCTTGTGTTTCGCCCAATGTAGCCACTCTGGGCCCTCGTTGGGGAAATCGAGTAGATTTCCAAGGAGTGGAAGTGGCCTTGGTCCAGGAGGGAGAGGAAGAGAAGAGGAGCGTCGGTTCACGGAGATGATTTGGACGAGAAGATAGATGGCAACCGCGATGAGCACAACATGAAGAGAGCGAAGAGTCAGGAAGACATCAGCGAGCTCCGAAGCCCCCATTTCCGAAACTTCAGGTCGAGGAAACTGCTCGCGAGCAATTGAGGCTTATATTCTTGTACTCGAGTCTGGTGCCAATGAGTTCGGTGAGGGGCTCACAAGCCCGGTCCCTTACTAGTATCGTGAGTTCCCCGTCATAATCCTCCTCATAATTCTGTATTGCTTGCGAAATGAAGCTGTCACAGAGAAGGACCAGAAGTCAGACTGCCACAATGACGCAGCACGCAAGCACCAGCCAGTGGGAGAATCGGAGACTGTTCCAAGTGCAGGTATTGGCCCATCGCGGATAACAAGGGACTGAAATTCTCGAAGGGGGAGCCATCATTCACGGCGATTGAGGATTCCGCCCTGTTCCTTGGGAAATGAATGCATCAATCAAGCGGCATTGAATGCAGTACGCGATAGAAGCACATCAAAGGCTCATTTCCCTGATATACGGTACTTTCATTGGCATGTATTAAATGAGTCATACAGGTCTTTCTGGATGGGAATTCTTCAGTGATGGCCGAGGCATAAGCCGATAAAGAAGGAGATCACAGTGACTATCTGATAGTACATACATGTATGTCTCATTGATTTAGCTTTGTGTGCATTCTAGTTTTTCGACAATTTTTGAGGAGGTCTGAGGAAGTGGTGGAAGTACATGTAACTGGCAGCGGTGAGGCCCGGCCCCGGGGGACCTTGGGCACTGCCAGCAAAACCAAATAAAGCCTAACAATCTCACCGCCGGATTGGCGCCTGCCATGCTTCTCGTTGAACGTTCAACTTCACCCACTTCACCTATGGTACGCGCTGAGCAGCCCACTTTCCATTGAAGCCGGAGCTGATGTCGTCGGATGTGAGATATTGAACAGAGCAGCTAGAAGTCTAAGTGCTGGAGCACTGTTGCGGATGATGAGTTCGGGTTCCGAAGGTGTGTTTTCTGACTTCCATTTCGATCCTGAATTATAAAACATATGTCCTTCGGCTTACTCAAAAGTTGAAATGAGATGTACATGGACTATGAACAAAATTTCTCGCCTTCTCTATTCAAAATGAACATATATATCTGTTTCTGGCGACTTCAATTTGTGCAAGAGAATGCAGCTCGCCCGTTCGCTGACTTCTGCTACCTTCATAGGATCAACCAGCAATTCGATATGTGGTCGTTAATATCCTCTTCACCTCGGTTACAACTTGCTCGAGGACTCGTCGTCAATCATAGCTTCCGAAGCCATGAGCGCCCAAGAATATTATAACGACTTTCCTCCCGCAACTTCACCATAGTTCAATTGTTCTCCTCTGCATTTGGACATGGTGATAACTCGGGGGAGGAAGTTTTTGTGGGTTCAGAAGCTGCTGAGAGAGGACAAGTCTGTCAGTGGTGAGTGTCTGTATTCTTTCCGCTGTCCGTGCACTCCCTTTCAGTTCTTTTTCCTTCATTTGTCCTTTTGCCAGGCAAACCATTCCATCATGTCTTTGATAATGAACATAATGCTGCGTTGGTCCGACCTGTCCGAGTTCATGTCCATTACGAGTTGCGGTCTTCTGTACGTGGTGATATCGAGCTAGAATCAGACAAGATCCCGGAACTTCGAGTGAGATCAAAGTTTCTCTTTTCATGACGCAAGGCATTCTTCCTCGTCCTTTCCTTGTATGTTGTCACAAACGTCGGATTCTATTTTCCTTCAATCTTCTGCGGGGACTGGCTCTGGCATGAAAGACCCTTGGACTGATGTTAAACTATTACAGTTCAAGTTATTCGCAATCTTTTTCGTGCATTAGGAAGGAAGCGGCTTATGCATTGCCTCATAAAACTGCTGTGCAGCTGAAAGTACTCGTTAGTGATATGAGAGCTGTGCAGCAAACTCTATAACACAGCCAATTATACCATGGGCGTCCACTCCGTTCGTGATGAAGCTTGTGCCCTGAAGTGTGTACTCGAGACACATCATTTGAAAGACGCAGTGTGTAGACCATATCCCCTTAGCCCTCCCTCTCCGTTATGCAAAAGCCACCCAAGGCAAAGCGAGGAAAGGATGATGCCTTGCTCTCTCAAGACGGATTTGATGACTAAGGAAGCTACCTCCCAGCGTCGAACGCGTCAAACACATGTGCATGCGGCAACGAGGAGGATGACATGAGCTCCATCTCGTCCTTCTCTACAACCGCAGCAGCAGTCAACATCCCCGGTGCAGGACGGACGGTTGGCATGCTCTTTTACCAGCCAGCCGGAAGATGGATCGTGAGGCTCGCAATGCGGCTCACGATCTGGTCCGTCAATCCCGATCAAATGTCGCGCTACATCGCTCGAGGCAAAGGCTGTCTTCTATTATTCCTGGGACGCTAAGAACCTACCTTTTGCATGATGTAATAAAGAGTATACGTGGAAGACCGAATGGATCGACTTTCATTGCTGGGCTGAAAACTCTAGTAAAGCAGACACAGTGAGCGTCGTTCCTTCAAGCATTAGAAGCCGTAGTTACTTAAAAAACATCTGAAGATAACAATTCATCCCCCGATCTGCAGCGGCTCTCACTGCCCCCATTCGCTTGTCACCAAATCACGATTTCGCCGACTTTTACTTCTCCATATTCAGTGTTGACCTTATCTTCAGCGTGGAAACACTCGCTCAATCACTCGACGACTTATGCAGGAAAGAAGTACTTTATTTTCCTAGCGAATCTTGGGAGAGCGAACATTGTTACCCTATCGCCATGTTCTCAATCATCAGTCGACCTCGCTCAAAGTTTAAGTCAAAGATTTGTAATTCTTCTAGAGTCTTACCGGTACAGTCCTTTTCTTTACAGATCGACAGGTTGTAAATTCATTCGCTTTCTTAGATCAGCCAGAGATTTTCTCTGGGTAATAAGTGAAGCGTGCTCGGTTGTTGCACAGCCTGAGTGTACATCGTATCAAGGCGAAGCCCTTACTATGGGTCATATCTTGAAAACACTTTATTTTGCTACCATCATCATCCTTCAATCCATCTTCGATTTGGTTGTTTGCCCAAGGCCAGAGTCTCGGTCACAAATCCGCGCGTCAGCCTTGAAGACTGCAATGTACTGGCTGGATCAAACTTTGTACAGATATTATCAACCATGTCTTTAACGTCTCAGATATACTGCAGAACTGCTGGATGGCTATTGCACTTTACGAGATCCAGCTCTTGCGTGCGTATTCTTCTGTTCTGCTGATTCCATATTTTAGTCTGATGCCCCCGGGCCGCTTGTGGTCACACTGTTGTTGTTAACAGGTCAGGCGCGTCAATTCCGTCAGCGAGATACGGAGCCAAGAACTTACCAGTGATTTACTGGGATGTGATACCTAGGCGGATAAGACATACTGTCTTACAGAGGATCATCAGCGGGCCCCTGCAAAGGACTCAAAAGTTTCTGAACTCTTTTGATGAGCTTGAACGAGAAGTCCGAGGCGGTAATTCGGGATCCAACAACTCCGAGTCACCATATCGATCGGAAGAGGGTGATTGCGAATGGACGGAAGAAACAATGCAGTACACATTCGAGAATGCGAGGAAGGCCGAGATCCAGAAAACGAGTTGACGAAAGATTTTATAGAGGCTCGCAATATGGAGAATTATTTCTGTTGAAGTTGGCTTGAAAGAAATCGCCGCAAACGACACACATGGGGCTGATATTTGCGCTCGAACCCAGACTGGGACTCAGACGTTACATATTGCATGAAACGCATGTTCAAGCTCCCTGACTCGTGGGTGCAAGCAACATTCTCCTCTGCTATGCAAAACGTTTTAGTTCCCGATGCGACTTCGGAAGTGGTCCTCCAGTCACCAGTGAAGCATGGGAGATGTCAACAGTTGTTCCTCGAGATAAACTTCCGAAGGAATTCCGAATTCCCTACAAGACCGAGACCAGGGAGATAAAGTACAGGACGTTCTACGCTACTGCATCCGTCAATTAGTTTGGTCTTCCTCACGCTGATTTTTTCTAGTTTTGGGGGGGGGGGGGGGGGGGGGGAACACGATGGCAAAGACATACAGGAAGAACGCGGCGCAGTTTCCGATATTTATTGGAGCTCAAGTATGAACTGAACTTACGATCTGCCAGTGCGTGTTTCACGATGGATTTGTCGGATTCTTCGTCTCGCTCCCTTTCTCTATTATAGCGACTGTCCCCGATGTTCTACGCGGGCTACTACCCCTTGCCCTGGCTGACTCGTCAATCGTACTAATTAGAGCTCTGCCAGGTTGCTAATATACTTGAAGCCCACAGAAAATCGCCTGAACTTTCAACAGGCTACACATAAAACGGACGAACGCAACACTTTACGGAAATTCTCACATTGCCGAGATCTCGCAGGATGGTCATCACTGCTTACCTGTATCTATTATTCTCACGATCAACAACCTCTCTCCTCTTCCATCTTCGACAGTTGTAAACCCTCTTTCGGAATTTCGGAATGACGCCCCTTCACCGTTCTCGCAGCTCTTAGCAATCCATCAATGTATTCATTGATAAGATGATAAATCACAACTGGCAGCAATACTTCAAATGCACCTCAGCAACCTCAGCCCGTGACGTTGCCCAGCCGGCATAAAATCCAGCTTTCCAATTCCGAGACAGGCGATCATCTCTATAAAAGTCGGTGTCTATAAAAGTCGGTGTTGGCTGCAGGCTCATCTTCATTTTACATCACTCTACTATATCCCTTGCAACATCTACGCAAAACATGGCTCAACAGAAAGCTTTGTTCCTTACTGGCATCAATTGCGACTTTGTCCTTCGGGAGAGGGGCGTTCCCAAGCCCGGTTCGGAGCAACTTCTTGTGAAAATCGAGTCTGCTGCATTGAATCCGCTTGATTGGAAAATCCGTAGTTTCGGAATGTACGTCAAAGACTTTCCTGCTCTCCTTGGTCTCGAAGGTGCTGGGACTGTCGAAGAAGTCGGGACAAGCGTGTCTGGCTTCGTAAAGGGTGATAGAATGTAAGCATTTCGGTATGACCTATATTTCCGGCTACGAACTGTTATATCTCTTTTCAAGATATTGGCAAGGCAATTATACTCACGACGAGGGCACCTTCCAACAATACGCTTTAGTACCTGCCGAAATCGCTGGAAAGGTCTGAGTCCCATACTTCTCGCGAATCTATACCATTTTGACTTATCGGACTTCTTTCTAGATCCCTTCCAAAATTACTACTGATGAAGCAGCGTCTGTTGCAATCGGCACAGGGACCGCGATAGTTGGCTTATACGGCATTCGTGTCAACCAAGGCAGCGGAGCAAAGCAATTGATTGCTCCCTGGGACCAGGGGGGTGCCAATTTGTACAAGGGAAAGCCTATCCTTGTTCTCGGAGGTTCTTCTTCTGTCGGGCAATACAGTCAGTCACATTTAGCGATGTGCAGCTCTCGAGTCTGACATTGTGCATCTACAGCGATTCAATTTGCGAAGCTCTCAGGCTTCTCGCCCATCATAGTCACAGCGTCGTTGTCTAACTCAGACCTTGTCAAGTCGCTCGGAGCTACGCACGTCATAGACCGTAGTGCCGATGTTGCCGCCGAGGTTAAGAAGATCACAAGCTCGCCTATCGACTTTGTCTTCGATGCAATTTCTGTGGGAGGGACGCAAGAGCTAGGCTGGGAAATCCTCGCGCCTGGGGGAACGCTTGCCGTGACTCTTCCTCCTACGGTCGACAAGAAAAAGTACGGCGATAAGCATACAGTGCACATCATCTCGGTAGTCAAATTGCATAAGAATCTCGCTGAGGCGTACTCGAAGAGCTTGCCGAAGCTGCTCGAGGAAGGTGTGCTGAAAGTACGTATCGGGCTTACTATACATGTTCTCGACCATTAACCACTGAATTTTGTATAGCCAAACCGTGTTGAAGTCCTCCAGGGTGGGCTTTCAGGCGTTGAAGCCGGATTAAAACGTCTGCAGGAGAACAAAGTCAGTGGCCACAAGCTAATTGTTCACCCATTTGAAACTCCTTAAGTGTATGGTTGTCTGGTATGTAGATGCGCAATACGCGATATAAATTTATAAAAAAAGCATGGACATATGCAATATCGAATGGCATGTCGCACATTCAATTTCTTTCTGGTAGTTCATATTCTCTGAATCTCCCAAGCTACTACCGTGACTGGTGGGTGACAAAGGACGTCTCCTCAAGTGAAACACGGAGAATAACTCGATGCTGTTCAGGAGAGCTTGCCAGAGGAGTGCGAGTCCCATACAAAGTGACCCAACAGGTAGAGACTTTGAACGTAAGGTAGTATGTAGTACCGAGGTAAGTCATTTAAGGCACTTAATGCGAGTGACTGCATTAAGTCAATTTCTTTTTAACTTCTTTCAGGGATTAATCACCGTGACGTAGTAACTTGAAGAAAAGTGTTCCAGCCGCCGGAGACACAGCCTGAGCCTGAAAGCGAGGTCCAAGTCCGGACTCCGGACTCAGGCTCGGGACAACCGTGGGAACTTAACTTAATTGTCAAGCTCAAAATTGCAACTTCCGCATCAGCAAACTCGGTAAAGTTCGCTTACTGTAAAACGTTCAGGAGAAAGAAGCTTTATGTGTGCGCCAAAGTTCGAAGGCTTCTACAAAATTGGTCGCACGATGATGACGACTGTTTAGTCTATATCGTTCAATACCTATTAGCCGCTTCAACGCTAACTTCATTGAATTATAGAGAAGCTCTAAAGTACTAGCCGATGCAAAGAAGATTCAAAATGCCGTTTCTCTGCGTTTCCTGTCCGCCGTTTCGCATTGCTCGCATAGCGCGATTGTATACGACGGCTGGTTACGATCAGTAGATCTTCCCCCTATACTATATAAGGTAGTAAGTATTTACTCCTGGCATCTGACTTCGAGCCTTACTTGTATTCATTCCATGCCAATTCAGAAGTATTCAATACAAGGATAAACTCCGTCAATTGGAGAGGAAATAAATTGGCAGGAGTCATGTCGACCCTATTATGCGACCTTGCATATGAATTAGATACACATCAATCACATTTTCCAATTTCTGGCAAAAGCCGTATCATTCCGGGGAAATGGAGTGCTTTTTTCTCTTTTTTCTTATTGGAAGCTTTTTGTTACCTCCCCTTCAAACTCTACCCTGTCGCTTCTCGTTTTCCCCTCGCTACTTGCATATACCGACTGTCGGGAGACATAAGTACCTCCCGAATCCCAGCAAGTGCCTCCTCCCTGTGCTCTGCCTGCCTCCCGCGCGTCGCATTCGCTTTCGACCAAGGTACCCCTCAGGCGACGTGTAAACAAATAACGCACCCAACTTGCTATCCTCTCCCTACACACAAGTCGCCGGATCTCAGCACCAGTCATCAGATATCATGTCGTCAGCATCTGGATTACCCCCTCTGGACAACACGGTGAGTCTCCATGTCAGCATCTTTATTCCCAGCAGCGAATAACGAATGGCCCTGTTTTAGATGGGAGCACTGTACTTGGGTGTAGTGTGAGTAGCTTGTCCTCTATGCAGAAAATCTATGCGCTAAGAAACACTCTTTATAGTCTGGCTATGGCGTAAGTCCGTCTTAATTTCGTCCAGTACACTCCGGCTTAATGAAATCAGTCTGTGGGGGGCAGGAACGGTTCAGATGTACTATTACTTCAACGTACGCCCTACTAGTAGCTCAGATATCGTTACAAACTAACTACAATCTATTAATAGATGTATCCGGATGATGACTGGCGTTTGAAGCTACTCGTCGTAATTGTATGGTGTCTGGACACACTACACCAAGGATTCATTACCCATTCATGCTACATTTATCTGATCACATTCTATGCGCAACCTGCGGAGTTGGGCGTTCTCGTCCTAAGCTTAATCGTGCGTATCGTTGATTTTTGTTCAGCGAGGTGGTTAACAACTCGAGTTCTACTTCAGTGGATGACACTCGTTAGCGGCATCATCTGCTTCCTCGTCCAATGCTTCCTCGTTCTTCGTGTATGGAAACGTAAGTCCACCTCGTCCCGGCTCTGTTCTCTATTCCCAGGTCTGGGCTTGAATAACATTTTGTCTGGTTTGGAATATTCACTTCGCTGACATCTCCGGTTTTTTTTTCCCTTGCCAATTATTGTACATCCGAACAGTGAGCCAGAAGAACATCCCCATACTGATCATTCTTGTGCTCCTTGTCATTGGCGAGTTCTTATCAGTCTTAAGTAAGTTTATTCGTTGTATTTTAGGCCAATTCTTGATCAACTAATTTCCTTTTATTCCTCAACCAGTTTACGTTGGAAAAGCGTAAGTGCCAAGACTAATATGTTTACGACTTTCTATGGAGTGACTACTAACCTCTTCCTTTCCTTTGCCACTTCTTAATGATTCTAGCATCCACTTCAAGACGTTCGTTGATATTTCTACGATTGTGAACGAGTCTCGGTCAATCAACATACTGGGTGTCGCATCCGACGTAGGCATCGCAGCGACACTTATATTCCTCCTTCAGCGTTCGCGCACAGGCTTCCGTCGTTCCGAGACTATCATCAACCGCCTCATCCTCTTCACCATTAACACTGGCTTGTTGACAAGTATGGCTGCAGCTATGTCGCTGATTTCGGTACGTACCTTCTCCACGGAGCACCTAATATGTGTTGAGTCATTGATGTATGCTGCCTTCGTATGACAGATTTCGGTTTGGCCAAATACGTTCATCTACATCACATTCTTCATGTGCACTAGCAAGCGTACGTTACCGTTCTTTAAGACCTGCTAGAACTGGTGACTTATATTTATCCAGTGTATTCGAACTCGCTCTTCGCAACGCTAAACGCTCGTAAGAGCGTCGTCGGTGGCTTGCCTGATAATTCTGAAAACAATCAGCACTCGGGATCAGTGTCGCTGAACCGTATACGTCCGCGAGCAACGGAGTTTCCATCGCAGACTCCGACGACTGGGGTGCGTCTCATCACTTTCACTTCATCGTACCATCACTTACAAGTTCAATACGCGTACTAGTCATTCAACGAGCGTGTGCTACAGATCAAGGTTAACACGGAAACCACAAAATTTAGTGACGTCAAGGTGAGTGGACTCAATCTGAAGAACGCGTATGAAGCGGAAATCCTGACGTCGATTCGCAATTACACAGTATCCATCCCAGAACAAATCTCGGCAACCCTCTGACAGTGACACGGACGTGGCGGCGTACCCTTACGACCAGAAGGGTGCAAACTTCATGGAGGCTTAGAATCCCGTCCTTCCTGCCTCATTCGGTCCGTTGCATCGGCCCCTCGGAGGCCTGAGCTTGACTGCGTTTTTAAAAAATCGTCACCCTGTCTGGCACATCTATTGTAAATATACATATTTCGTCGTTAGCGGTTCTAGAACGCGGAAACTAGGCCAAAGAGCGAAATGGAATCTTCTCATCGCTCGTTGCTACACATCCCCAACTTCCATTCTTGAGCAAACACACTGCTATCGATTCGCTTTAGATGCAGCTCGTTTGCGTTACTTATCCTTCAGGTCAGATTAAATAGATCAAAGCTCTACGCATTCTACTCTATTCGCATTTGTACCTATTGTCATCTTTGTAGCACTACGGTACATTCTACGGTACCCTCTCCTACATTTTAAATGCAAGCTACGTCGATTTAGCGCCCCTTTTTTTTCAAGACAGCGGAAGGCATTATAATCGGATTAAAAAAATTTAAGAAGTTCCATGTGGTCAATCAAGATTTCCCGACTCGTGGCGTAAGCTGCCATATTGTGCGACGAATATCATATGGGCTGCACTTCAGCCAATTCAAAATGTTGATATAGAGCTAGACGCTGCAGGGGGAAAAGTATTAACAATAGGTATTGATAACGAAGGAGGGGACTATGTCACAGACAACAACTCGACTCGAACCTATTCCACTTACGTTTTCCATTGCGACAAACGGTTACTGGGTTGCGGATTTAGTAAACTGAACTAGTCACCATATTCTTTCTACTTCCATGAGAGCGGAGCAGGTTTTTTACTTATGTACGTATCGGCTCATGCACGACAAAGTATCATTGTGTATGAGAAAGGCTCCGGAAGCGTGGGCACAAGAAGTAGATTGGCAACAACGCATCAGAAAAGATTTATGGAGAAACGACTGCACCCTGATGCATGTAATCAGAAAAGCGAACAAGTTCCGAAACAAAAGCATGTTCATGATCCCAACTCGCGAGTAGTAGTATGAGAAACTGAAACTTCGAATCGAAAAAGGAGTCTAAGTCTTCAAAGGAGTCCTTTTTTTAAATGGAAGAAGATACAATGGCAACAGGCCTCGAAATCTAAAGCCCGAGGTTGAGATAGCGATAGCGAAGTTCAAGTTGAACGCAGCGGTAGTACCGTGAGCGGGCCGAGACTGCCACTGGCAGTGCCGCTGTGGGCTTCTTGTTTATCTATATTTGGTCGAAACTTAAAGTTCAGATATGCGGTGATGCTCGGTGGCACATGTCTTTTACCGCGTAGTACTAGTCGATACCAATTGCTTGAAGATCAGAATGAGCTACTTATCACTGAGTATTATAAGTAAGGACATCGTATTATCTATGTTTCACCGCCACTCCCTTTCTTTATCTATCATAATTTCTCGGTCTAGAATCTCATCAGATTTCTCCCTGTTGTGTATCGGTATCGATGCTATTAAACGGATACTGAAAAAGACTAATGAATTCTGTGTTAAATGCGTCCGATATGATAGAATTCTGAACCGTGACCACCCGATACATGCGCTAGCGTGCGAATACTATACATAGGTATACATATCCATATTCTGATACTAACTATACGAGCTTCGGTCTGGATAAAAGTCTGGTCGGGATCAAGTGTACACGCATTTTCAACTCAGCTCCATGATAATCGTTTAAATTGCAATTTTCTCCGTCTCACGTAGTTATGACTTTAACGCTTTCGTAGCCAATCCGACCCGTAGAAGGGTTTGGGTAGGAGCCTGACATCTCTTCTTTGTGACCCTCTTGTGCTTCAGTCTTCTCAGTATCCTTGAAGCATCATCTCCTTTAGACACCTCTTTTTTGTATCGATAATGCCTTGGGTCTCGATAACAGATTGAATTATTTGACTTTGCTACTCCGATCTCCAGAACATCAGAAAGGCAACATGCGTGAAGAACATCATCTCCTATATATACCATACACAAATCTTATAACTCCATTACTCAATTGTACGCAGTACACCACGGCATACAGGTGGCAGGAGTGTGTAGCTACGGGAATACTCTGTGTCTACTTCTGAGTTCGTCCCATTCCAATTAGTCGCTCGCGTAAGGTGGAAGATTTATGTACCCCAAGATACATATGTACATGCCCTAGAGTTCTGCAAGGTATGTCGATATCATTCCAATCCGAAAGCATATGCTTCTAACCTAAGACCGACAGTATTTGATGCACCGCGCGTTTTTGTCAAATCCGAGGCACAACTTGAAGGCGGACTTACGGCGACGTCGGAGATGGATTACGATTCGGTTAGCGGTAAAGTGCAGCGCACGTTTTGGTCTGGGACTATACGGCGACCATAGCACAGATCAGAGATAGTTCATGGGTTAGGGATGAGATCAGGCTATACTCGTTTGACATGGAGCCTGGTCGCACCTCCCATGCGTCTCGTGCGTTTCTGAGGGCGCGATGAACCAGAATAAATGTGACTTCCGATCTAAGAGCAGAAAAGATGTACATATACATTATGAAGAGAGCGTAGAGTCTAGGGTTAGAAGTTGTGCAAGTAAAGGGAGCGAAGCTGGATTGCATCGAAATAGAGGGATTTGTTTTCGATTCCCATTTACAACTTAACGTGAGTGAGTGCTTCCGCATCGTTCACTCCCGCTGGGACCTCGTCTTGAACGGATAGGATCAGTTGAGTTGCACGTTCCGACCTTGGCGTCAAAGAACAAGGGAACTCCTTCGGATGGCTGAAGTAAAACAATTAAGCTCGGCGTGCAGTGCGTTTATGAAATTCGACTTACGAGATAACACCGGACGTGTACTCAGGGACTGCTTCAAGGACATTCCCATTGCTATCCTTCGCCTTGCTGATGTTAAATACGGAGAGGATCATGGCGATAGAAATGAAAATAGAACTATCCGCGAGCTCTTTTCCAGGGCAAATGCGTCGACCAAATCCGAAGGCTATGTTGTGGGGATCCTGCTCGGGTTTGTCGCCCAAGAAGCGTTCTGGCCTGAACTCAGACGGGTTTTTGAAGGCATTTGGATCGTGTGTAAACCACCTTCATGTTATGTATAGGTCAGCTCTGCACTGCGAGGGGGAAAAAAGGTTATCCGTACCATATGTTTGGCAATACAATGGATCCCTTTGGTATGAAGTACCCGTTGAATGTGCTGTCCTCCGAGGCAGTGTGTGGGACACCTACCACGAGGATAGTCAGTAAAGAGATCAAGTTTGGCTACAGAAGTATGTCATGCTTACCAAGAGGCGTAACAGGATTCCAGCGTAATGTCTCCTTCACAAGTGCATCGATGTATGGCAGATGCGCACGGTCCCCGAAGCTCGGCAGGCGATCACCAATAACGCGGTCCAGTTCTGCTTGTGCGGTCTTCTGAACGTCCGGGAACAGTGTCATCGCGAGGAAGAAGGTGTATAGCGCGGATACAGTCTGACAGAGCATGTAAGCAAAACCAAAAGGAAGCGCATGATCTATCGTCTACCTACCGTATCTGCGCCGCCACCATAAATCGCAAATGCAGCCCATTTAACTAAAGCCTCGTCTTCTTCGCTCTTTACACCATCTTCGAGGAATCCGGAGGTGAATGACGGGAAGTAAGATCCAGCAGCCTACAGGGAGAAAGAAGTTAAGTCCATGTCCAGACGAGAGATTTGATGGTTTACATACCATTTGTTGCTTCACGAATGCATGTGGCAGGTCCACGATCTTGTGCAGGTCACCCTTCCATTTCGCAGCGATGCGCTTGAAGCCGGTCCCGGGCATCCAGTCGGGCAAATTCTTCACTGAAAAGAGTAACGTCATCATTGATCTGCTGTACGAACTTTAGAAGAAGTAACTTACGGAATGGCATGAGGTCAACGATCCAAGCTCCTGCTTGCACACCGAGTGAGAATTCCGTCATAACTTCGTCGGCAAGCGCAACCAAAGGGTCGTCGCCACGCTTATCAGTCGTATAACCGTGCGACATCTTCAATATGAGCGAACCCGCCATCCTAGGAACGGTGACTCAGTGTCAAATCACCGGCATCCCTTATGATAATATAGAATGAAAAAATGCGATGAATGCTCACCCACGGATGTGATCTTGAATTTTGTCCGGATTTTCTAGAAGGTGTAAGAGGAACTGACGGGTTTCTATCTCTTCAACAGGATAGTGTTTGATCATCGCCGTGCTATTTCCCATGAACCTATGAAGGAAGCGACGAAGAGACTTGAGTCGCTCTCCATATCGAGATATAACTAACGTTACATCCCAACCACACCTACGGGGTGTAGCAGCGAATTAATAGCGGGTTTAGAAAGGAGGGGGTGAAGGTAAGCAGATTAAAATATGAAAATCCACAGTTATACTTACATGCCTCCGATAAACGGAAAGATGGGGCGATCCGAGAAGATAGATGACTTCTTGTCAAGCAAATCAATAGTCATTTGCAGGTCATTCACGACTATAATGTTCTGGCCAAAGACAGTGACGGAGCTGATAGGACCTGGAGATTTGTTAGTTTGTGGTTCGACATAAGAAGCAGATATGAGGCGCACCATACAAGTCCTTGTGCTTCGCCCAGTGCAGCCATTCACTCTCTCCAGCAGGCGGAAGATCCGGCAGGTTCCCGATGATTGGCTTCCGTTTAGGCCCAGGAGGAAGGGGCGGGTGGTTTTTCTTTGTGAGAAGTGAGCTGAGCAGATACACGCTCAGAGAACCGAGGGCAACATCGAGGGCAAGATATCCTGAAAGCATAGTTACAGCAGGAAGCAGCAGGGCGGAGTAACTGCGACCTTTCAGTGAGGTCCAGCGGAGGTGCGAGGGAGAATAAATACCACTTGGTGTTTCGCGCCAGCATTCGGGCGGATAACTTGCTCAGACGTTACCGTCCATTATATGTATGTATTAGATCGCTTGGAGCCAAGCTCTCGGGATTTTCTGGTCGTCCTAGTAGAATCACTAAAATCCCATCCTCCTTCCCAGGGTATCCCTGGCCCCTCACGCCACATGTAACTACTACTAAATTAGTGTATGGAACAAATAACCAAAAGCACTCATTTGAGCATCTATGATGAAGAATGCTCATCCAAATACAGCATTACAGTCTTTCACCGCTCCTCTGAACACCACCGTCCCCTTGTACATTCTACAATAACAATTTGTGGGCTCAACATTTTGCCTCCAAATTTCGTCAGTCTCTTGAACTATGCAATGTCCTCATGCTGTAAATTATCTGTATTTTTCTGCATTGAAGTTGTGGAGTTAAGAGCTTGAATGCACCGAAATTTACTGAAAGTTAGCACTTGTATATCTTTAGTCGATTTATTTTAATTTAATGGCGCACTCTTTTGGGATAATAATTGCATATTTGCATATTAGACCCTCTTCTGACCTCATCTTGCAAGGTTTCATGCTGTCAAGAAGCTAACAACTCCCCAGAAAAAATATGTGGTGTGTGCACTGTCCGATGGGAAGACGGCAGGTAACACCTGTGTCTTACATAACACAAATTTCCTCTGCCACCAGCGGTGTTCCTTTCCCTTTTTGGGCTGTGACAAGTGTTACAATATGCGTTCAAAGGAGCAGTATAGTGTCACAAATGCTTCGTTTTTGAATCTGCTTCATTTTAATTTAATGCTTTGATTTCAGCTCAGGATACTTTGACAGAACATGTATCTTACAACTAGCAATGGCACTGTCTATCTATTTTGGGCAAAAGTGATGATGAAGAATTAATAAAGCTTTTCTTCACATAGGTGTTCAGAGGAACGGTGAAAGACTGTAAAAGATCAGAAAGAAGAACTGAATTGCTACAACAACATGTTATCTAGTACCTTAAATATTATGTTCATTTATGGTAAGTAACTAGTATCTAATTTGAGATATGTAAATAGTAATGTTTTTAATATGTTTTCGATCAGTAGCGGCCTCATTCCGGTTTAGGACAGCGACGCGCAACCAGCGGGGCTTTCCGCGCGGTGAGCACAAACGCTCCGGTCTTGCTTACAAAGATTTTTTTGCCAGGCCCCGTAAGTTTATTTGGTTCATTGTAGTTTCAAAGTTTGGTTTATTTGTTCCATACACTAATTTAGTAGTTATATGTGGCGTAAGCCAGAGGACCCTGCGAAGGAGGATGCTAAAATCCAGTCTCCCCACGAAAGGCAAGGGTACATAACCGTGAGAAATGCTCGCTAGAACTTTGGAATTTCCGATCATGAAGACCGATACAGTAGATGTGTTGGCTGACAGATAGATAGATTCCTCCCTGAACACATGCTGCCCCTATTTTGCAGGGCATATTCAGGGAAGAGTTCTCGACAGAGGTCACCAAAATGGAGCGGATGGAAGAAAAGTAAAGCCATGCAAGGGTCGTTTGTAATTGAGACTACATCGCAGCTTCTAGGGAATGCGTATTATCCGGTGGGGGGCCCTCGGTTGCGGCGGGAGAGCTCGCGACAACCTGCTGAGGAAAGGAATGTTTAGTTGCATTTCTTTCAAACTTCGTAATTCATGATAATTTGCATGTGATTCGGAAGCATAATGATGAAACTTATGTCGTTCCATAGAACAAATCGGATGAAAGTCTTTGCAACCGCCTTGCTATGAGACTCGCTTGCCATGGTCCGTGATGTCGGTGGCTCGATGCGCGTTTCGGAGTTTTGCTTTAATCATACCATCATTATCCGATGAGCCGCGTAGAAAAACCAACATATTCTCCCAAACTCAAGGGAGTCGACTCGGAGGATGGCACCGATGCCAGTGGTCGATCTCGCTCCCTGTGAGGCGTAATTACGCTACCTTCATTGGCCATCCCTAGCTCAATCGTTCCTGATCTACAAGGAACAATTTGAAAGTGATTTGACTCCTTGCAATGAAGTACAAAATTTGCAAATTGAAGAGGAAAAGAAAAAGAGGGGAAAACGATTGTTAGATACTCACGGAGAGTCTAACTATACTAGTATGTAGTCCATCGGACTCGAGACCCAAGTTAGATTAGCCTGGAAACGCATTATCGGCCCGTGTGAATCATCTTCGTAGCATCATCAAAGGCAACAACAAACACTTACTGTAATCAAATGCTTCGAGTGACAAGGCATACAATTCTTATTTCTAGCAAGGTTTATTAGCATTCTGACCAACAAAAAAACTTTAAAAGCGTGTAAGGCGGCCTCGCATGACAACATAAACAGGACGTGTAATCGTCTTGCGGGAGAGAAAGCTCCAAGTACAGGTTCCTGAGAGGAAGTTAACTTAGCGTTAGGAACTCGTCTGTAGTGCTAGACTTACAGGTTTCTGACAGCGTGGCAGTTGCAGCGAAAATCAAGAGCAAATATGCCGCAGTCGTCGAATATTATGCCGCCTCGTTGACAGAGAGTTTCTGAACGACAACTTCATAAGCATCGGACTTCGTTCACTGAATGCGTTCGTAGCCGAGAGAAAAGTCGGATCCATCTGTCTGACGAGCTTTAGTCTTGATTGTATGTTAGTCGAGTCGATATCCGATATCTTCAATGCTTTCAAAAACCAGACATCAGTCCATGGGGGCTGAAAGTAAAGCTGTCACATTTGTGAAGTTTTAAGGAAGCGTATTCTGGGCTCGTTTGAACGCTTGAGCACAGGTAGGGAAGATGGTCTTGCGATAAAGTCTCACTCGCGCAACTAACTGTGTATAAGTATGCATGGAGGGCAAGTGACTCAAGTAGCCAGATCATGGATGGACAAACCAGGAATCGAGGGAATCTTCCCTGTCACAGGTTTGCCTAAGGCTCTGATGGGATATCGTTGCATTAGCATCTATACTCTGGAAATCATGAATAGGGGTTCAATGGAATGTTGAATGCTGAAATCCAACCACGGACTTGATGCGATGAAATGAAAGCAGATTCAGTATCTGTCAATTCAAGCTTAAACTAGTTTATATGCCAGTACTTACTATGTTGAAAGATCCGGAAGTACCCCGCTCACTTCAATCGACTCTGAAGCTCCGGGTTTAGCGACGATAAAACCCTTCAACCATCAGCCATTCGTGGTCTGTTAGGGAAGTCTCTCATTCGCAAACCATTGGCTAAATAACGTGCGATGCATCATTCATCTCTGCCGAGCAACTATCTGGACTAAACCATAGTTTTCTGCAGCATAGAAGAAGTGGTAGTCGTGTTTGACGAGGGTTGTGTTCAAGGGTAGAATTTGAATATTTGATGCCATAAAGGAAGGTTTCTGTTGAGCTGAAGTTGCTGTATGTTCCACTCGTGAAGGAGATAAGATACAAGAAGTACACCAGCTTGTCCTCTGACATTGTTTTCAAAATCCCATCAGAGGATAATAGAGAGAAGGAAGTTTGGCCGACCCGGACTCGAAGAGCGCGAAGGTTTGATAAGGGTGTTGTGTCATATTTACTGTACTGTAACATTTAGTATGTGTCATCATAATTTGTCACATCAGGGAATCTTCTTTTTTGCTTACGGCTACTTAACCGGCCTTAAGTCCTCTGAAGCCCTGGGAAGTAAAATTCTACTGATTTACTGATTTCAGGCATGTGGTTTCATTATTCAGGAAGGGGCTTACTGAATTCAGTGCCGTCAACTGAAATCAGTGCTCTCAGTGCCTCAGTCTCCAGCATTCAAGCATATCAGAAGAATTTATTCTGGCAGTTTAATTGCAGTGCTCAAGAGTAAAAGTGTGTAAGACGTTCAAGTAGTTCATTCCATAAGTAATTCAGCATTTAATCATATAAGTAGACTTTTTCGTCTGTAGGTTTGCAGTACCCAAGCGTGTAAGTGCGTACTAAGAGGTTCCAGTATTGGTTCATTCCACAAGTAATTTAAGACAGATAAGTAGAAATCAGTGCCTCAGTGTCCCTCAGTAACTACACCACGGCATCCTGATCCAGATCGTATTTCGCCACTTCTGCCTGTTCCTCGGCATACTCAGAGAACGAAGGCCACTGCAAGTTGATGATAGTAAGTGTTTGAATACAGTGGCGGGATGGTTAAAGCCAAAGCTCACCAGTGATCGACCTGCTCTTAAAAGTCTGCGCCGTCCGTAGCCGAATCCCATAATGAACCCTCGTCGTCCTCGCGATCGCCTTCGCCTTCCCCGCCCTTTCTGTCTGCGTCATTCGCCTCGCCCTCAGAGCCTCCACTGAATCCATCACCCACGCTAAGAACCTCGTCCGCATCCTTGTTCTTATCCCGATCCTGATCCTTGTCCTCTTCATCGTCATTGTCCTCATCCTGATCCTTGTCCTTGTCTCCCTCGCCAGACACACCCTCGTCCTCCATGTCGTCCTCCCTCTCCTCGAAATCCTCAACTTCTTCGCCGTCATTATCCTTGTCTTCGTTTCTCTCCTTGCACTTACCACTTCTATTAGCGCCCTCACCATGTGTATACTCGCCGCTCGCATCCGCGTCTCCAACGTCGATATATAGGGAGAAATCCCTGCCAGTGACACCCGATCCAACAAGTTCGGCGTTCCTTCCCGCATTGACATCTTCAACGGAGTTGTAAGCTTCTATGCGGGACCGAACCTTCTCCCAGTTTGATTCAGTGAAAAACGAGGAATTTGACAATAAGTTGACATAGTCGTCCGTATGAGGCTGCCACAGAGCACTAGTGAAGTACCACTCAGCACCACCAAGCTCTTCTTTGATATTTTGCAACCGGGCTACCTGCTTATCGATTGCAACTTTGACCTGTCCATGAGAGATTCAGTGAATAAAGCCACTGCAAGTACTGAAGTAGATAGATACCGCTGTTGCCGCAAGGGCGAGGGCACCTATAGGCTTTCCTATTGTGTTCTTGTCCAATACTTTATGCCGACCCAGGGCCAAGACAATGTGCACGGACAACACTGAGACTACGAGGTCAGAGCAGAACAATCCTTGCTTCTGTGTACATTCATAGTCAATGCACGGACTCGAAGGGTGACATTGAGTGAAATCTCACACACCCTTTCCATACTATGCCAGCGTTCCCAGAGGAATGGTTCAGCTTTCTTCTTGTCGACCATCGTCTGCAACATCTTCACAATTTCTTCGGTCTCCACTGACTTAGAACGCTCATTGCCGACGAAACTCGAAATTGACTGCTCGGCTTTCTCAAACAATTTCTTCCGCCAACTATCAGAGCATCTCTGGGCTGCCTACAGAATAGATCATACCTGATTCAGTATGGCCGATGTAAGACAAATAGGGATGACTCAACTAAAGAACAGATGTCGGCCAATTGTGTGTCGTAACTAAGTTCGACAGAATCAAATACTTTCCCCCACAGTGTTCCGATGGACTTATTGTCTGGGTTTTGCCATGGAGTTGTGGACTTTCCGACTGCGCGATACAGCGAAGGCAGAAGAATATGAGTCCAGCCAGCCTGAGTTCCGGGAGGAAGACACTGATTCGTTGCCCTTTTTTTGCCGAGAGCGCGGGATCCCTCCCTTCCTTTACTATTTCTATCCTTATCCTCAAGTCCTACAGATGTCTGCATGTAAGCAAGTTAGTGGATGCATGTCACAAACATGAATGGATCAACGCACAGAGCTAGTAGTCCGAGAGACTTTGCGATGACCAAGATGAGCCTTGGTTGCGAGCACTTCGGGTTTGGGACTGAAGGATACTGTCGTCATCGCAGGTGATTGTGCTTGTGGTGTTGGCGACGCCTCACGACCACTTGCCTGTCAGAAGAACCGAGAATAAGTACCGAATCAATTGCAGCAATTAGCTCACACTTGCAATATGATGTGCATGAACCGCCAGTGACCTCTTCAGATTGCGAACAGAGGTAGTAGATTTCATCTGTAGCAATTAGAGGAGTTCTTACCAAGGGAAGCTCGAAGAGAATTAAATACCAGTATATCAGCCTGAGAATGACTGTCTTGCGGTTCACTCTCCTTAGCAGTATTTAAGTCCTTGTCGCTTGATCAGAAAACAATATGAAATGGAAATTAGATGTGATTGACACTAACTGTTGAGGCAGCCTGGGATGGAGGCTTCTTCATATACACGTTCATGCTAGCCTGTTTTAGATAGTAAGGAAGTGCTTTTGAAATTGGGTGGAAGAGTACGAATTACCACATCGATATGTGAGTTTGAGTCAGGCGGCGACTTCCTCTTCTTATTATTCACAATCATGCTGTCCTACACATAAACAAGGTTTAGTGGACATCCAGATACTTGCCAAAGAAAGGGGCACCAAAAGTAATCCTAATGAGTGTCGATGCCTACACATACCTGTATCTGTAGATGCGACGCTGGAGACTGCCCCCTATGACCCTCAACAGAAATACCGTCCTGACGGGAAAATAGATGAGTATACGGGTGAGGATTAAAAGCAGAATAAACTTACCAATACATCGAGTTGGGAGTTGACGATGTTCGTCATGCTCGCGCCCTATTCAGAGTACAATTTGGTAAGTAATGAAGGAAGTATATTCGACGCCGGAGGCCACAACAAAGTATGGCACCAAGTCCATGCTTTGTTGTGTAGAACTCACCTGAATGCCCGATTGTCCCTTGATATTCTTCTTCTCCAGTGCATAAAGAAAGAAAAATAAGTAGCTTGAACGAAACAGGAGATTATGAAGCCGCTTACCAGTGTTATATGAGCCTGCAACTCGGAGAGAGTGTCGCGGGATAGCTTCCTTTTCTTCAATTTGCTGCTAGCTCCATCCTGTTACGATACAGAAATGATGTTAGATAGCCATCGTTGTGCATGAGACTCCACCGACGTATAGTTATTGTGAATCAAACGATTTCTTTGAAGTATAAGCGGCACTTACATTGGCTTGGGTCGGTATTGTCAGTCTACTCACGTCCTAATTAAACGCACAATCAAAATATTAAGATTTCCTCTGCCAGTCTAATTAATGCTCCATCCAACTCACAATATCAGTGTCGGAGTCAACGAGATGTGCCGTCTGTCGTTCGCTAGCTGAGCTATTCTTTACACCTTGGAAACTCGTGAGGGTTACTGTCACTCCTTCATCCTCCCAAGGACTAAAGTTCGCATCGTCTTGCGCCGAGACGGGGAGCCTAGTTTTTCCTTGTGTCAGCCAGGCTCACAACTTGTAATAAAGATAAGAATGTGAGCATTATAAGTGAAGAAGCTGCAACTTGCCAACCCGGGTGGCATCTCGGGGTCACAGTTAAGTGCCAACCTGAGTGTGGCACCGCCGCGCGCCGGTCAAGCCGGTCACTGGCACGGTGTCGCCAGGCGCACTCAGGCTCAAGTTAGTAGTAGTAATACTAATCTGTAGTACGATGTCGGATAAGCTTCAAGTAGCTGAGTCTAAATCAAGCTTCACACTTACTATCAACTTGAATTTGTTTGAAATTGATCTTTCGTACTATGATGCCAACGGTTGAGTAGTAGTACGACTTAAAACTCACAAGTCGATCTCCTCTGTCCCTGCGACCTCAGGGTTTCTGCCCTCTCCGCCGAAGAATGTGGATCCATCTGTGTTGCGAAGTGCCCTAACAGGTCGCTTTGTCCTATCGTTCTGCTTCGACGTATTGGGCGACTCTATCATGTCTGTATCCTCACCAGAAAGACTGCTGTTTTGTCCTGCAAGCGTACTATGATATCCGGTGCCACTTATGGCACTATTTGAACCCTTTGCACCCTGCACGCGAGTACGGAAAGGAAGTGCACCTCTGGTATCCTTTTTCCTAACTTTCTTTGCGCGCGCTCTGTTGGGCGCATCGGAGTTAGCTGCATCATAATGTGAGTTAAAGTGGTCACCCTTGGAGTCTAAAGTCATAAAGGCAAACAACTTACGAATCTTTAAATGTTCGCCGTCTTCAGCTGCACAAGAGCTGTCTTTTTCATCGTTCGTTGAACCTGTTATGCCCATATCTCATAACTCGACTGTCACTGACTTGAAGATAAGGACTCACTAGTTTCAGGGACGCCTTTCGACTTGTTTCGCCCTCGTTTGCCAGTGCCAGCCAGCTTAGGTGCAGTTGAGCCCATATGGGTGCGAATGTCAAGAGCCTTTGACAAATTGTTCTCAAGCTCCATCGTCTCCAGTATGGCTGTTTCCTGTTGCTCTGCTGCAGTTCTTTTCTTGCGTACCTTCTCAGATGCCTCTTGTTCTTTCGCTGCCCGTTTCTGTTCCGCGATGAGTTTTCTCTTCTCTCTCGCATACGCGGCTTGCTGTGCCGCAGCTTCGCGCAGAGCTGCCCGTTCTTCCTTCTGTTTTTTCCTTCTCCTCCTTCTCCCTCAATGCCTCATCACGCTTTGATGCCTGTTCTTCTCTCCTTCTCTCCTTCCCTTCCTTCTCCCTCAATATCTCCTCTTTCGTTCGACGTGTTCGCAGCTTATTGACTACCGCTCCCGGATGCTGATCGCTATTCTTAGCCCGCGTCTGTCTTTGAGTTAACATTCCTGTGCAGTAGTAATAGGGGCACACTGGCAGGTGCTATGAATATCGATGGTGAGTCGACTCAGAGTCAAAGGTGCAAGTTAAAGTTCAAGTTGAAGATGAGGGCGCCTATTCAAGGAAAATTTACGCCCACTGCCAGCCTGCCACTGGCACTCAGGCTGACAGTGACTCGGAGTGCCAGTGAGCGAGCCTGAGTCACGGCGGTACCTGGCACTGGCGCTGGCACTGGCACTCAGGCTCACTCAGACTGGCACTGGCAGGCTTCAACTTGAAGTTGCACTCCGACTCGGATTCCGGCGACCGAGACGGCAAGCCTGACACTGGAACTGGCAGTCAGTGAGTCAAGGCACTCAGCCGCAGCCTTCTACCGTACTACTAGCAAATCTGCCAGGTAGACTACTACTAGCTCCTACTACGCGAGTCCACCTTGGCGAACTCGATTCGCTGCCAGTGCTACTTCAAGTTCAAGTTGACAGCTTCAGCCTGAGGCTGGGGATTCATGTTCTAACTTAGTAAGTCAAAAGTCGAAGTAAGTCAAAAGTCGACTTCAAGTTGCTAATAGGTACTACTATAGGTTGCATCCAAGTCGATGCCGGTAACACGGCGAAAGCCCAAACCCGTTCATTTTACTGATTTCTTCCCCCCATCCATTCGATGTACCTTCTCCGACTGCGACAGAAGGTTTAAGAATCAATCCGCAAGAACAAGACATGAATACTCAGCTCATCCATCATCATTTGCATCAGGACCTGCTGCTTATGGTTATGATTCATCACCCATTCGACCCGCACAAGTTCCAGAACCTAAAAGTATCTCGAACTCCCCCGAACTCCGGGTCGAGGGTCAACTTGAAGATAAAATGGGCTGCGGCTCTTCAAGTTACGATTACGACATCTCTATACTTACGCAGGATATCTCGATGCTTAGCATAGGCCGAGACGAGCTGCTTCAAGATTTAGACGGAGCTGATTCTCTGTCCCATCATTCTGTCACCGGAAGTGATGGCCGTAGCGCATCCTCTGAAGATTTGGACTCCGACATTGGAGATTATAAGGAGAGCGAGGATAACTTGAAGGTGTATCACAGATACTTGAATGGTGCGTGTCATGTTTATTGTCCCCGGTTTACTGCAGTACTCTGACACCTGACACCGTGCAGCCACGCCATGCGATGCGGCAGGAATTTCCTTAGAAAATGAAGAACCACCCGTTCCGCGAAACGAACCTGTGTCTAATGTCTGGTTTCCCTATTCGTGCAGAGCAGATTTCGAGCTCGCAGATTTTCTGTATCGGGAAGAGCAAATGTCTGCTGGGAACATAACAAAAATTCTCGGAATCATGAAGGCTTATCAGCTGATTCAGGTGGCGGAGAATGTAAAATCTGGCGGATGTTCCGAATTGGATACGACAGAGCCTGACAATGACTCGGATCTAGGTATAACTAGTTCGCTACTTGATGGAGACGCACAAAATTTGTACACCGTCATTGACGCTACGGAAGTCGGTGATGTGTCTTGGAAGTCCTTTAGTAACTTCTACACGGACGACAATGGCCAAAAGGCGACAAACGAGAACACCGAGTCATGGAAGAGGAAAGAATATGATGTATGGTATCGGGATCCTCTGGAAGTGATCCGGAATTTGGTGGACAATCCGGCGTTGGAAGGCGAATTCGACTACGTCCCGTTTCGCGAGTATCAGCCGAAGGAGGACTCTGATGACAAAGAACGAGTATTCAGAAATTACATGTCCGGAAATTTTGCTTGGGAACAGGCTGTAGGTCATGAATCATAAACTCGCAGGAAACATGCTGATTATCCTTGACCTAGAACAAGATCTACGCCGAAGATAAAGCAGTCCATGGATCTATGTTTGTTCCGGTGATCTTAGGGAGCGATAAGACAACAGTCTCTGTCGGAACTGGAAATAACGAATACTATCCGTTGTATCTCTCCATCGCGGAATGTATCTAACAAGGCCCGGCGGTCACAGAAATTGAATACAGTCCAGCTTGTAGCATTTCTAGCAATACCAAAGAGTGTGTATCATACCGTAATATTTGATTAGCTCTGACACATTTTGCAGCTGAGCGGCAATACGAAAAGTCAGATGAATTCCGCCGCTTTCGACATCAAATTTTTCATTCGTCTATATCAAAAATCTTGAGTTCACTGAAGACCGCCATGTCCATAAACACTGAGTTAACCATTCTCCGGTGTCCTGATGGTCACTTGCGTAGGTCGGTTCTCGGACTCGGCTCGTATATAGCCGATTATCCGGAACAGGTGAGTCTATGCGCAATATGCACTGGATGGTGCTGCAAGTAAGTACCGTCCTTTCCCAAAATCATATCCGAGTCTGAGGCAATGACTTACTGTGGCGGCATAGATGCACAGCACCTCACAAGGACCTAGATAATTTGGAATTTGTTTCAAATCCTCGAACAAAAGAGCTGCACGAACAATTGATAGATCAAGTAGATGGCAACAACATTAATAGAGCAACAATCCGGAAAGAGTACGGGTTCCACCAGGATATTGTGGTACGTACTTCAACTTCTTCACTGGATGCGTATTCTGCAACTTGTATGTTGTTCTGTAGCCTTTCACCAATGACTTTCCGCGCGCAGATATATGCGATCTCATATCTCCGGACCTGCTGCACCAAATCATCAAAGGCGTGTTCAAGGACCATCTTGTTGAGTGGATTTGCCAGTGCATGACCACGACAGAGCTGGATATTGTGGATAAAAGGCACTATTACCTTACAAGTCGTTTAATGTGAATACCATTGCTAACTTTCACGTAGAATCAGAGTTGCTGCTCCTTTTCCTGGTCTTCGCAGATTTCCTGAAGGTCGAGGCTTCAAGCAATGGACAGGTAATGATTCAAAGGCGCTTATGAAAGTATGTGGTCTTTGCATCTCGCTCGAGGCGGTGGTTTGCTGATATCTGATGCAATCCACTTAGGTGTATCTTCCGGCTATTGTGGGCATTGTGCACGATGATATAATTCATGCATTGAGTGCATTTCTGGACTTCTGTTACCTTGTGCGTCGGTACACGATTACAGCCTCAAATCTTGATCAAATTAAAGCCTCTCTGGATCACTATCATCAATATCGGCAAATATTCATAGCAAAGGGCATCCGGGATAATTTTTCACTGCCACGACAACATGCCATGGTCCATTATCCAACAATGATCCCTCTCTTTGCTGCTCCTAGCGGATTGTGTTCGTCTATAACAGAAAATAAACACATTCACGCGGTCAAGGAGACATGGCGACGCTCGAACAGAAATGATCCTTTGGGACAGATGATCACAGCAAACCAACGACTCAGCAAACTTATTGCGTCGAGGGCAGACTTCAAAAGGCGTGGACTGCTGGACGATACGCTGGCTGAGGCTATGTGGAATGCCTTGCGAGACGTTTTGCGGAAAAATATGTCAGAGTCAAAGACAGATGACGCCGAGAAGGCCCCAACCCAGAGGGAGCAGATGCAACATCATGGCGTACAAACAACAGGGGCAGCCGATGATACAGAGGACTTCTTCGATGACATTGTGGGCAACCAAGAGCAAATCGAAATTGCTGACCTGGAGGATTCCGGAAGTTCAGTGGATGAGCCCCAGTGTGGTGCGGTTCATAGCGTAGAATGCCAGCTTCGCTTGGGCGGCAGAAATGACCCTTTGAGCTTGATGTTAATGGCTTCGAAACAACGTTAGTATTACTTAGTAACCCGTGCTTTTGGTGCTGCACATCTGACTTCTCTGTTGTTATACTTGCAGAGTCCAGTAAGGTGTACCCGAAACAGCTCAACGCGCCTTGCGGCGATAAAAGGCCATCCAGAGCTTCGACAGCTCCGACAGCTCATTAAAGAATACTTATTCAACAAGTACGAGAAGCGCAATTCCAACTTAAGGGGCTCCTCTGGCAGAGCCGAACCAACAGCTGAATTGGACATGAACAATGACTTCTCAATTTTCCATTCAGCCACCGCTTTCTTTGCCTACCGTGGCGAATCGATCCCAATAGAACAAGCAATGAGGGAGGTGATCAGGTCCAATCCCTCTTGGCGCGGAAAAGCAAGACATGACGCAGTCCTTGTTCGAGTTAGCCCCCGCAAAAAGGGGTTTTCAGGAATGAGAGTTGCCCGGGTTATGCTTCTTTTTTCCTTCACCGCTAAAGGGGAGCATCAGGACTGCGCTCTCGTCCAATTGTTCAAGCGTGTTGGAGACTCGCCTGACCCAAAAACAAGTATGTGGATTGTCGAGCCGGAATATGAGTTAGAGACCTCTACCGCCTGTGTTGAATGCTGTTCTGGTGTGAATGCCAGTGGCAGACGTCACTATCACCGTGACTGCAAGGCTCCGAAGCTATTGGTGATAGGTATAGGGGACATCTTTCGTTTGGCTCACCTCCTTGGGGTTCCAAAGGGTGATGAATGTCCGCCGAAGTCATTGACACCTGAGAAGTCCCTGGACTTTTATGATAGATTCTATGTTAACCGATTTGCTGACATGCACATGCACGAATCTTTGTACGAAAATAGACAGTGATAAACATAAACTTTTCATTCAGCACATACGGAGTATATTGAAACTTATGAATTGAGGATACTACGGTACTGAAAGAAAATGATGTGAAAACAGACCTTCTTCAGTGTTGTAGATGATGGTAGCCAAATATTGCAGTCAGTGCGATGGTCGGAAATCATTCCCCGGGCGGCCGCCGGCGTCGAGTAGTACAGTAGTAGTAGTACTAGTAGTACTAGTACTAGTACAGTACTATTGGTACAAATTTTTTTACATAACACCAATCCAACTTGAAAGCCTGAGTGCTTTCAAGTTGAACACTGGCATTTGACTCGAACCAATGACTCGGACCTACTACTACTAGTACTAGTAGTAGTACTACCTCAGGCCGGAAGTTCTCAACTTGAATCCGGAAAGAGCCTGAGGCATGCTTCAAGTTTCCACTCACTGGTAGCTACTAGTACGTTGGCTCGAAGTTACAACTTGAAACAGTACGACAAATTCAGTGTTGAGATATAATAAAATGACAGTACTAGTTATGACCTAGTAAAAAACAAACTCTCGAGAAGCTCACATTGCCATCAGCGGACTCAAGCTCGAACTGACTCGCCGAGTCGGATCATGCCAGTGACCTACCTCAGGCCAGAAGTTCCCCATTGGCATCCGGAAAGAGGCATGCTTTCCTCTCCAAGTTAGCTATGTTTTGAACTTGAAGTTACAAATAGTACGATTAGCATAGTAGTAATACTGTATACTACATAGTACACATGAAGCGCTTCAGAGGAAAGCGTAGATATGATGGAGGATGATTGAGTAGCCTCAGGCTGATAGTGGTGTATCACTGCAGTTCCCGACTTGCATAGTATGAAATATCAAAAAAAAAACTTGAATATGAGTACTTTAAACTTCAAAATGTACCACTACTAGGCTGAGTAGTAGTACTGTAGTACTACGACTTCAAGTTCATGTTGAGCACCTGTCATAAAGATAAGTATATGAATATTATTAAATATTATTTTGTCATATTCAAGAAGATTTATTGGCGGTAGTGGTTTCTAACTTGAATACTAGTACTTATAGTACAGAGCTGACTTGTAAAGAGTAGAGTCTGAAGAGAGAAGAGTAAGTGGATCACCTAGAGTAAACCATTAAATAGTAAGAGTACAAATCCTTAAACATAATATTTGTCCATGAACGAAAAAAAACTTGTCCTTGGGCCTCAGCCAAAATGGTGTGCCGGTGACCAATGGATCGATTTGTAACCGTCAGCTAGTACACTGCCGTACTTATATCAGTACTGGTGTGGGATAGGGTCCAATTTGTCGAGAAGAGCAAATAGGATTCCATAATCCGTTAAATAGAATGGACCATACTCATGAAGTAGATCGTTGACTGTTTTCAAGACGAGAGAGTCAATATTCTCTTCTGTCGGAACAAGGGCTTCAAGATGCTCCATGTGCTCGATATCCTTGAGGAACAAGTGGGTGGACCTGTCCAGATTTTCCTCGTCTGTATCTTTGTAATCGGCATTGTCAAATCGTCCAATGCCCTGACTCGCTTCGATAATCCCTATTTGAGAGGCATCCATCTTCATCGTAAACCGACGCATTGCACCATCATTTTTGAGGAGCATATCCAAGAGCAAGTCGTCAGAGAGGATAATTAAGCATTTCCTGATCCAATTGAACCTGCTCAGGATGGCCGAACGGTCTCCATATTTGCGCAGGAGTTGTCGATTTATCTTCAACGAGGATGCTACGCCGTCAGCCGAGTCGGCGCCAAGAATATCCATTGACTTCTGAATGAGTTGTTGAATGTCGGACAGAGCACCCTCTCCACCGGCACGTTCAAGTTCACGTTTCCATTGACGCCGTGCATCACGTGCTGTTCCGGCTTGAAAGACAGCCTTCGTCTGAGTGGCAGAACAATTGACTTCTGTTTCCGAGAGTCGAATGTTGGTCGACTCTGACTGTTGTCCCGAACTGCATTCGTCTAAGGCGGCTACCCAATCCTTGCATTCGTTATAGGACCAAATAAGAAGGGGCAGGAAGAACTTAAGCGCAAGCCTGGGATTTCGGGGTTTGCGTTCAGATCTTTCGAGATTCATAGCCATGACTGTCGTAAAGTGCTTCAATTGAGTAGCGAGTTCATGACGAATATTTCTCCCGAGCTCTGTGTCTTTGATGTCAATCCTTATCGCAGAGAAGACAGATTTCGTCTGTATCCAACGATTGCCGAGCTCCTTACTATCCTCAAGTCGAATTTGCCAGCGCAGGATCGTATGGTGTGAATGATAATGGGTTACTAAGCAAGTCAAAAAGTAGTCCCAGATGACGCCCCCAGTAAAAATATTGGAGAGTTTTCTTGACGGAAATGCGCCGGGAAGAACAGATATGAAGGCTGTGGCGACAGCAAGTCTGAATTCATCCACACGTTTGTTGATAAGCAGATGAAGCGGCTCAGACTGTATATCACCGAGAAGAATAGGACGAGAAGTTAGAAATGTTACGTTTTCTTACTATGTCAGCGGCCCCCATTACTCCGAACCCTTCGCCCTATTTGTTTCTATTCTTGTTCTGCTCAGTCATCCTCCGATGTAACCCTCAACCCTCAGCCAATCCCGATGTTACACATGTACCCTTTGCCCTAACCCTTTGCCCATCGCTCTCACACTATTATTAGTAGCCTATCGTCTACTCTCTTATTGTTCTCTTCTTACTCATCTTCCGATGTACCCTTGCTCCGCAGCTACAGTATATAAACCCCTGTACTTAGCATGATCGAACTCTAAGTTCGATCTCCTTTGTCAAACCCCCCGTCTCTAGTCTCTGCTATACATCTGTTTCTCTCTACTCTACATCGTAGGCCTTTGTCCATACAACACTTAGTGTCGAGCCCTAGCTCCGCTATCACTGAGCAACTTAACGTTGCGTTCCCCAACTATACGAGACCGTAAGTTGAGACGTAACAATTAGATCGAACTTATCTACTGTCGAAGACATCCGTCTTTACGACTAAGGTGTTGAGCCATAGCTCCACTTACTACTAACCAGTTGTAAACCCATCTAGTCCAGAAGAACATCCGCTCGAGGTAATCCCTTCAGTGTAGCAAGGTGCTCATCGATTGCAAGAGGGAGGCCAAGGAAAACTTCGAGAGTCGCGATCTGAAGATTAAGAAAACCGCTCCAGCTCATTGGTTGATTAACCCCCGGACAGTAGCGTTACAAAGGAACCAACTTCTGTCATACCAAACGGGACCGTAGCTGTGCACACAGGAAGAGGACTCAGTACCTGCAAAGAAGGCATAAAGCTGCTAGCCTAGTCTTTGGGACGCCTATTAGACAACGAGCATAACTCGCAGACGTGCCGCTTGGTAATAGCGAAGGGAGACCGATCCAGAAATCGAAGGGAGACCGATCCAGAAATCGAAGAACAGTTCATCTGTTAACATTGAACAAAGCATCACAAACACTGCCCCACCGTCGATCATCTCATAACATTATTGCTTGACGACCCTCAAGACTAAACAAAGGTCAAACAGAAAACCACTTCACTTTACGTCATAACATCTATCCATCACGGCACCCTCTATCCCACAAAACGCTTTGCTCCTTACCCACACCGACACCAACCAACTCGACAACGCAGGAAGACACATATACCAAGTCCAATACTCCGTAGCCAACTGTTATCAATTCGACACATACAGTTTCACCAAGTATTGTGACGATACAGTTTGGTCCATCACAAAAACTGCCAGTCTAATCGTCCAACCCGACTCTATCTTCTTCATCTACCACACCAACCCCAACGCATTCTTCTATCTAGAAGAGTTTCTCCCCGATCGAATCCGACTAGTCCATATCTGTGGAGACGATTGCCGACTTCTACGCATACACTACACACTACCACAATCGTGGCGGACACCCTATCACTTCCAGCCCTTGACGACCCCATCTACTCAACCAGAGACCTCATCCGAAACCGATTCCTCGCCTTTGCCGAAGAGTTCGACGACATCCTAAACCAAATCAGAACTATACTTGACGACCGGTATTACAATTACACCCAAACAGTTGGATACCTGCAGTACTCACGCGACAACCATCAACCTTGGATCTTCAAATACGGACTCCTCTGGAACCATACCCGATTATTCATCCCTCGAGAAACTCACCTACGCCGATTCTTTATAAACTACGTCCATTTTGACAACCACGGAGAACAACTTCATCGCACTGAAGCTGAAACTGTTCGCTTTGTAAACCGACACTTCTGTTGGAATAGTATCAGCGAAGACGTCAACCACTACATCTATCAGTGTAGTTGTCAACACCACCAACCCACTCCGCAAAACATAGTTCACAACTATCTTGCACCACCGATTGACCCCCCGGAAGATTCACCCCATATTGCTAGTGTTACGGACTACACCCTTACAAACTACGATTCAGACAGTTACGGATATCAATCCGGAACCGATTAATCACCACGGCGAACAAAGGCAAACAGACGGCTCGAAACACAGCCTCATCTACTACAACAGGCAAAACCAACAAAGAAACCACTTCGAAAACCACTGAAGAACCAATACCTACACAGACTACTGTTCCTCAGTATCCAGACGCTCCACCACCACACAATCGACTCTTCTTTGACACCGAAAAGAACTTCTTCTACTATAGGATTGGTAACAAAACCTATCGATCGTGGTCATACAATCAACTACTACAACGGTGGACCCCAATCGAAGCCAACTCTGCTGAAGAAGCTCGACAAAACTTCATCACTCATACCCCCAATTGGGAAGACCTTGCTCGTCGAAGTCTAGCAGGAGAGTTTAAACACATTCAACCCCCACTACCACCGTTCCCAACCACTCTTATCTTCAACGAAGAAACACAATACTTCCATCTTCCCGACGCCAACGGAGAACCTACCGAAACCCCTTGGATCTACAACCCAACTGCTGATTCTTGGGTAGTAGCTCATACACTCGGCCCAGAACTACGAGAAATATACGAAGGTCACACTCCAAATTGGAAAGAGCTTAGAGAAGAGTACTACCGCCGACACCCCGATCTACTACCACAACCACCACAAGAACCCCAACCAACTTCCACTTCCGACCCTCAACCCAGCAACTCCCATCGATCTCGTTCAAACTCGCCCACTCACGGATCTCTTGATCAAACCCTCTTCAGACGATCCTCCAGACGATCCTCTCAATCAGGAAGCTCCATTGCTCCAGAAACTCCTACTCCCTCACGTCAAGCATCCATACTTCCCCCTAACTCGTTCCTGCGCTCCCGCTCGCTCCCGTCCGTCATGGACAACTAGAAAGAAAGGCTTCCTCGAAGGATGCTGTAGTGAAAAATTGGGCTGGCAGGTTCTTGTGGGAGAAGCCGCCCAGGAGCTCGCTGAACAGGTCCTTGCTCTAGGGCGACTTGGGTTGCCGAGGGACCGACGAGTCAAGCCCGTCGTCCCCAAGGCACTGCCAACCACGGAAAGACCTCTATGAAGCCTTTGTGAATGCTGACAAAGGAGAGGGTGGGTGGGTTGCGAAATCTTCGCTGTCTTCTTCGTGCGTCGCCGCTGTCTTGAGGCTCGGAGTCGTCCTTGTTGTCGTGGTCGATGATGAAGAGACAAGAGTCACACGACGCGACTTGACGCGTGACGTACGCGTGCTCCCGCTTGTCACGAGTCGTGGTACTTCTTCGAAGTCCTTCCAACTCGTTCCTGCGCTCCCGCTCGCTCCCGTCCGTCATGGACAACTAGAAAGAAAGGCTTCCTCGAAGGATGCTGTAGTGAAAAATTGGGCTGGCAGGTTCTTGTGGGAGAAGCCGCCCAGGAGCTCGCTGAACAGGTCCTTGCTCTAGGGCGACTTGGGTTGCCGAGGGACCGACGAGTCAAGCCCACAACCGAAGGGAGGCGCAGCCTCTGACGAGGAGAAACCTCGGCAAACCCACAAGGAAGGCTAAGCCGACCAAGGTCTCCATAGATAGTGCCACCCATGTAAATATATATTAAAGTGCAATACTCACATTACTTCTGTTCCACCCGCAAATTTCGGCGACAAGCAATGCACTGCTATAGCAGGTGGCATCTGCTGCTTCTAGGGCGGCTAGCATCCGGTGGGCAGCCAGGCTGGGAGCATCCACTAATTAACAATTAAAGACGACCGCGGCCGACTGGGCTTTTTTATAGCAGGTAGCATCTGCTGCTTTTAAAGCGGGTAGCGTCCTCTGCTTTGAAGGCGGGTAGCGTCCGCTGGGCAGCCAGGCTGCATAGCGGGATCATCCACTATATAACAATGATTCGGGTGGCACGAATAAGGCCTCGTCCGAGCAAGCTTTGTTATAGCAGGTAGCGTCTGCTGCTTCGAAAGCAGGTAGCATCTGCAGCTTTTAAAGCGGGTAGCGTCCTCTGCTTTGAAGGCGGGTAGCGTCCGCTGGGCAGCCAGGCTGCATAGCGGGATCATCCACTATATAACAATGATTCGGGTGGCACGAATAAGGCCTCGTCCGAGCAAGCTTTGTTATAGCAGGTAGCGTCTGCTGCTTCGAAAGCAGGTAGCATCTGCAGCTTTGAAAGCAGGTAGCGTCTGCTGCTTTGAAAGCGGGTAGCGTCCGCTGGGCAGCCAGGCTGCATAGCGGGATCATCCACTATATAACAATGATTCGGGTGGCACGAATAAGGCCTTGTCCGAGCAAGCTTTGTTATAGCAGGTAGCGTCTGCTGCTTTAAAAGCAGGTAGCATCTGCAGCTTTGAAAGCAGGTAGCGTCTGCTGCTTTGAAAGCGGGTAGCGTCCGCAAGGCCTTGAGCAGTAAGTCGGGTGGCACGAATAAGGCCTCGTCTGACTGCTTTGTTGAAGCGGGTAGCGTCCGCTAGGTATTGAGGAAGTAAGTCGGGTGGCACAATTGCGAAATCTTCGCTGTCTTCTTCGTGCGTCGCCGCTGTCTTGAGGCTCGGAGTCGTCCTTGTTGTCGTGGTCGATGATGAAGAGACAAGAGTCACACGACGCGACTTGACGCGTGACGTACGCGTGCTCCCGCTTGTCACGAGTCGTGGTACTTCTTCGAAGTCCTTCCATCCCACCGAAACCATATCTCTCTTACACCCGCCCTCACATCGAACCTCTATCCATCAGTACTATGGCCACCCAAACTATCACGGAAACTACCCGCTCAATGTTCCGACCCCCACCTGGAGAAGAAAGTATCAGTACCTTTTTCCACTTAAGACATCTCCAAGGTCGAGGCAGAGGAGGCAGAGGAGGCAGAGGAGGCCGACAAAATCCTGCATGGAGAGGATGGGGATTTGGTGAACCACCCGCAGGAGATGAAGGAGGAGGAGGAGGAGAAGGACCCCCCGGAGGAGACCCAAACAACAACGGAGGAGGAGGAGACGATGGCGGAGGAGGAGGAGGAGGCGGAGGAGCTGGAGGTGGAGGAGCAGCAGACAATAACAATCAAGGAGATGGACCCGCACACGATCGGCCTATAACCATGGCCAAAATCCAACCTTTCGACGGAACCCAAGAAGATGCTGATCGCTTTTTACTCCAAGTCCAAATCCATCTACGAGCCAACCGACACATCTATGACACAGATGAGCTATGCATCGAATTTGTGCTTGCCCATTGCAGTCTTCGCAGATCCCGACCCTTTGCAATGCAATACATGGCCAGCGGACGTTTTGAAACCGACACATTTGAAGAATTCCTGGCGGAATTCCACCGCACTTTCATCACATCCGAACTCACAATCAAGGCTACCATGGAACTCGCCAAGCTCAAACAGCGAGGATCTATTGAAGACTACATTCTCAAATTCAAAACACTCATCATGCAGGCTCGTATCACAGAGTACCTTTCCCAACGCAATGCCTTCTGGATGGGACTCAATGACAACCTTCGAATGAAACTACTTGCATGTAGTCCACAGCCCACCAACATGGAAGATTGGTTTTCGCTTGCCACTCGACTGGACACCAATTACAAGATAGCTCGTTCAATGGAATCCCAACCCCATCAATCCTATTCCGGAGAGAACCGCTTCAAACGACGACCTATGCGACAATACATACAATCGTCAGATTCGAGCCATCTCAAACGACGCAAATGACACAAATGAAACATTGCCTTCCAATAACAATGATGATATAGAAGAATTGGTCGACCTAGCCATCTACAGCTTCTTTATATCACGACTTTCGACTGAAGAATTCCAACGTCATATGAAAGAAAACCTTTGCTTCAATTGTCATCAACCCGGACATCGCACCGCCAAGTGTCCCAAACCTCATCCCAAACGTACTTCAAAAACTCGATGGCCCAACTCACGAACACCAAGGTCCAAAAATATGCGCCAATTGACTTCAGCTGATGATCAAAACGAATACTCGGAACCCGAGAACGAAGACCAAGATCAAGGCGAACTCTCAGCCGAAGATCGTGCCGCACAGATTCAACAACTCCTTATTGGCCTTGATGATGACGCAGTCAACCAGGTCTTCGATCGAGTTGAAGAAGGAAATTTTTGAACAACGAAGAGCTTCCGCAGCCCTCTCTCTCGTTGAACATCAGGCTGCTCATCAATTCAATTAATGACAATCACGCCTTACGAATCCCAATCACATTCCTATATAACCAGAAAACCCACAAAGCCACTGCCTTACTCGACACCGGAGCAGAAGGTCTATTCATTGACAAAACACTTGTAGAAAATCTCCAGATCAAAACTATCAAATTACGACAATCACTTCGACCACGCAATGTTGACGGAACATTCAACAATGCCGGACACATCACATCTTATGCTCCCCTTCGTGTCAAACTCGGAAATGCCCACTATGCTATGCGATTCTATGTTACCACCCTTGGAAAAGAGAACTTCATTTTCGGACTCCCATGGTTCAAGAAATACCAACCCAAAATCGACTGGGAAACTGGATCAATACAGCTCAATCGCGTTAATATCTCAACACAACTTGCGCAACAAGCTCGAAAAGGACTCCAACCCGCTAAACCACTTACTGTCTTGGTACCCCATCAATACCACCAATTCCTATCCCTTTTTGACGAAGAAAAAGCACATCGCTTTCCTCCAAGTTCGCCCATATGACCATGCAATTGATCTCAAACCCGACTTCATTCCTAAACGACATTCACCTTATCCACTCTCACTTCCGCAACAAGCTGCTCTCGATGCCTTCATCGATGAGAACCTCAAGAATGGATATATCAGACCTTCGAAGTCACCTATGGCATCCCCTCTCTTCTTCGTTGACAAGAAAGACGGTACCTTACGACCTGTTCAAGATTACCGTTACCTCAACAATGGAACCATCAAGAATGCGTACCCATTACCACTTGTCCAGGATCTATTAGACAAGTTACATGGATCTCACTACTTCATCGCCCTAGATATCCGATGGGGATACAATAATATCCGCATCAAGGATGGAGATCAATGGAAAGCCGCATTTACCACTCAACGAGGACTTTTCGAACCAACAGTTATGTTTTTTGGCCTATGCAACTCACCTGCCACCTTTCAACACTTTATGAATGATATTCTTGGCGAAGAAATCCTTCTAAATCATCTCTTGGTTTACATGGACGACATCCTCATACATGCCCCAACCTTACCGGAACTCATTTCTCGAGCACGACGTGCCTTCACTATCCTTGAAAAGAACGACCTCTACTTCAAGCCCACCAAATGCTTCTTCCATACGCAGAAACTACCCTATCTTGGACTCATTATTACACCTAATCACATCCAAACCGACCCAACAAAAATCGAAGGAATCACTAAATGGCCAACTCCGACTACTGTCAAAGATATCCGTTCATTCACCGGATTCACCAACTTTTACCGCCGTTTTATTCCACACTACGCCGAAATCACCAAACCCTTGGACAACCTCAAACGCAAAGATCAACCTTTCAAATGGACTGAAGTAGAACAAAAATCATTCGATGATCTCAAGGCCGCGTTCACTCAACATCCGTTACTTCTTATGCCCAATCCGCACAATCCCTTCTTCCTCGAAACTGACGCTTCCAAAGTTGCAACCGGAGCAGTCCTTCGACAACATGATGACAACGGTGTTCTCAAGCCAATCGGTTACATTTCGCAATCACTAAACTCCGCTGAACGGAACTACGAGATCTACGATCGTGAACTATTAGCTATTATCCGTGCCCTCATCACTTGGAAACACTATCTCCTTGGATCCCCACACCCTGTTACACTTTGGTGTGATCATCGCAACCTTACCTACTGGCGAGAGGCCCGACGACTCTCACCCCGTCAAGCACGATGGCATCTGTTGCTATCACAATTCGACCTTCATATCACACATGTCCCCGGCAAACAAATGATTCAATCCGATCTTCTATCCCGCCGGGCGGACCATGTTAAACAGGGGGAGAATCTCAACGAATCATCGATTATGCTTCCGAAGGACCTATTCATTTCCACTCTTCAGGAACAGAAGGATCAAGAAAATTCTGAAGACGAAGAAGAAGAGGAAGATTACGAATCCGATGACGACCTCCCAGACACAGATAGCCTCACAAAATCCATCAAAGAATCGATGAAGAAAGATGAATTCCTCACCAACACCATTGCCCAGCTAAAGAAGAAACTACGACCTGCCCGAACTGCCCTCAAAGACTGGTTTTTCGATGAGGACGGTATCCTTTACTTCAAAAATCGCATCTATATCCCGGACAACCTTGAATTAAAGCGCACTATTCTCCGACTTCACCATGATATACCAGTTCGAGCACACCCTGGCATATTCAACACCCTGGAACAGGTCCGAAGGACGTATTACTGGCCTAGGATGCAGAAGTTTGTATCCGACTATGTCCATGGATGCGCACTATGTCAACAAATGAAGGTCAATCACCATCCGACCGCTCCACCACTAATGCCTATCGCCGCCGACAAACACTCGTTTCCATTCTCCCACGTCAATATGGACTTCATCACCGATTTACCAATGTCACATGGCTATGACACACTTCTATTAGTCATTGATCACGATTGCTCCAAAGCTATTGTCCTCATTCCATGCGAGAAGACAGTAGACGCAATTGAAACGGCACACAACTATACTTCGACAATGTATATCGACGATTTGGACTTCCGATACGCATTATATCCGACAGAGGACCCCAATTCGCTTCTAAAGCATTCCAAGAACTCTGCAAGATCATAGGAATCAAGTCGTCTATGTCCACCGCTTACCACCCTCAAACCGATGGACAAGCCGAACGGACCAATCAAGAGATCGAAGTATACCTCCGGATCTATTGTACTGCGGAACCTGAGAACTGGTCTAGACACATTCCCAACATTGAATTCGCCCATAACAACCGTGCCCACGCTGTCACCAAGAGAACCCCTTTCTCGCTTCTCATGGGATACGACCCCATTCCACTACCCCTGAAATATCCGAAGTCAAACGTGTTACGTTTTCTTACTATGTCAGCGGCCCCCATTACTCCGAACCCTTTGCCCTACTTGTTTCTATTCTTGTCTTGCTCAGTCATCCTCCGATGTAACCCTCAACCCTCAGCCAATCCCGACGTTACACATGTACCCTTTGCCCTAACCCTCTGCCCACTGCTCTCACACTATTATTAGTAGCCTATCGTCTACTTTCTTATTGTTCTCCTCTTACTCATCTTCCGATGTACCCTTGCTCCGCAGCTACAGTATATAAACCCCTGTACTTAGCATGATCGAACTCTAAGTTCGATCTCCTTTGTCAAACCCCCCGTCTCTAGTCTCTGCTATACATCTGTTTCTCTCTACTCTACATCGTAGGCCTTTGTCCATACAACACTTAGTGTCGAGCCCTAGCTCCGCTATCACTGAGCAACTTAACGTTGCGTTCCCCAACTATACGAGACCGTAAGTTGAGACGTAACAAAACGTCCCATCCGTATCACAACGACTTGCCAACCTCACAGTACATCGATCAGAAGCCTTAGCAGCTCATTCAGTCGCTGCTATGGTAATGAAAGAACGCACTTTTCGAAACTTCAAACCATTCAACAAAGGAGACAAAGTTTGGCTAGACTCAAAGAACCTTCGAATTCCCGGTTTATCGCAAAAGTTCAAGGAAAAACGTGATGGTCCCTTCAAGATCAAGAAAGTCTTATCTCCACTCGTCTATGAATTAGATCTCTCACGGACTAAATGGAAGATACACCCAGTATTCCACGCCGCGCTTCTCGTGAGATACACTGAGACGGAAGCATATGGACCACCCCACAGTAACCCTCCACCTGATCTAATCGAAGGACAAGAACAATTCGAAGTAGAAGCCATCCGAGCCCACCATGGGAATGGCACCAGGCGACAATATCTTATAAAATGGAAAGGTTACCCCACTTCTGGAAACTCATGGGAACCCGAGTCACATCTTCGGAACGCACAGACCATCCTCAAAGCCTATAAAAGACTCCATCATCTCACTTGAATGTCCCCATCCAAAAAACTCGTTCACTTCTCATATCCCCACTCATCTAACATCATAAACGACTATACGCTCTCCCCATCGAACAAACAGCCACCAACACCTGAACCCCATACTGTCGCATTACCGACTACCTCGATTCCAACTCGCCCCCATTACCTGGACGCTGTCCGACCTGTATACTCCGGAGCTTGGTCCAAAGACCACTACGACCCAGACTGGGAGTACAAGTACTTCAAACCCCCCACCGGACTTGGACTCCACATCCCAACAATCTCGGTATTTCTCATCCACACCTTCTTTAACAACCCTGATTACGCCCACCGACTCATTGACTATTTCAACAAATCTGCTCGTGTTCAACCCCCACTCACAATCACTCGACCCATTGTCCGACATCGTCATCACTTCAGCCACTTTGAACCTCGCCGCTCTGACCCCTATTGCACCTGCAGTTGTTGTCACTACGACTGTCCGACTCATTCCCTCTAAGTCATGCCACCTGCCCGTTCCCAACGCAACCCATCCCGTCACACCCCCTTATTTCGTTCATACACATCATCTCTCCAACCACCAGCCTTACGCCTCGACACCCACAACCCCTTGCAATCCCGCCAGATCCTTGAATTATTCTCAACTCGCACCTTCCACCAACGCCTAAGTCAATCAACGTATGATAACACTCCTCTTCTTGCCAACTGGACCCAATGTTATGATATTGTTACCCGAAACCAGGAGATTCTCGATCCTACCATTGCCATCATCGAAGGATCTCTCCATCTCTTGCGACGGGCTCAAGAGTCATTCCAAGACATGCGACGATTTGCCCTTACGGAACTCCTTGAAACAGCGCCTCAAGAGTTATTTGCCCCATTGGTCATTGACCTCACCACGGAGGACGACATCATCGACCTCACTAAAGACCTTGCTGACCAAGTACCTCGCCCACCCCTTCACTCCGTCGGCACTCAAGTCCCAGAACGCAAAGAACTCATCAATCGCCTGTCCGAACCCATTCGTCTACAATCGCCAATACAGTTACAAGAAGACCAAGAGTATCGTGTCAACACAGCCCCACCCTCACCCACATACAGCCCGAAAGTTGACAACAATCCTTTTACGTCTATGTCCTTGGACCCCAAGGAATGCACACAACACTCCGCTGTCGACCACCACTACAACCTGGCCGCGTCCACCTGCGAATTCTATACATGTTCATACTGCAACATACGTGCACCTGGACACACCATCATTGGATGCCCCAAGTATACATGCCCCTCATGTGGACAACACGATGGTCATGACGATGAATGCGCATCTAACCGAATTGCTCAACAACGCGTAACAAAGAGAAACCCACCTGCAAACAACTAAAGCACCTGTTGCTAACCTGGATACCCTATTGGCGTTAACTTCGCTTATATGGCATGTTTTTCCTTATTGTCTATTGGACTTAATTTGTCCCTATAACGGCCATTTTCTTTACTGATTTCCACTACGTTTCAATTTAAGAACGGGGTAATGTTACGTTTTCTTACTATGTCAGCGGCCCCCATTACTCCGAACCCTTCGCCCTATTTGTTTCTATTCTTGTTCTGCTCAGTCATCCTCCGATGTAACCCTCAACCCTCAGCCAATCCCGATGTTACACATGTACCCTTTGCCCTAACCCTTTGCCCATCGCTCTCACACTATTATTAGTAGCCTATCGTCTACTCTCTTATTGTTCTCTTCTTACTCATCTTCCGATGTACCCTTGCTCCGCAGCTACAGTATATAAACCCCTGTACTTAGCATGATCGAACTCTAAGTTCGATCTCCTTTGTCAAACCCCCCGTCTCTAGTCTCTGCTATACATCTGTTTCTCTCTACTCTACATCGTAGGCCTTTGTCCATACAACACTTAGTGTCGAGCCCTAGCTCCGCTATCACTGAGCAACTTAACGTTGCGTTCCCCAACTATACGAGACCGTAAGTTGAGACGTAACAAGAAATGATTAAGTCAGAGTTTATTTCAAGTCCAAGATGCAGCCTGGGCTTACCATGTGATGCTTGAAGATCGCTAGCTCTTCAGTGAGTTTGAAGAGCATGTCCGTGTACTGAAATGTATTGGACTCAAGCTGATCTATCGCCCTCTCCATCTTTCTCCGCAGAGCTTGAATCTCCCTATCCCTCTTAAGGATCCTCATATTTGCTGAATCAAAGCACATCCCTAGGCGCTCAGCCAGGTGAAGCGTTTCCTGAAAGTCCTCCGACGAGAATCCGACGCGGTCTGCACGCTTTATCTTGGACGACAAACTTTTGACGATTGATTGGACCACGGTGCTATCGATAAATAGTTTTGACTGAAAGCCTCGGGGTAAGTCCTCTGTCAATTCACCAAAGATAAGCCAAGCTGCGTAGTAAGTAAGCAATATGATCCCTACCGAAATCGATAAGTTCGAGAAATGCATCCTGTTCCCAGTCGGTGCCAGACTCGGAGTCGGACCCATCGACAATCGAGCGCTTTGAGCTACTACTGTCGCGAGTACCAGGTATGGTGAATTCTGAAACGCTCTGCTCATCATCTGTATCCGGGCTAGAGACTGACTCGTCATCTGTATCCGAGCGAGAGCCTGAAGTTTCGTCCCCGCGTTCGGAACTTGACATGCTGGGAGTTTGACAGTAACCTAACTTCGAGCCTCAATGGTAAGAAATACCAGTAATGGCGTGCCACTACCAGCGGCGGAGAGTAGTAATTGAAAGAAAAGCAAGGCTTGTTGACGAAGGATGGTTCAAGTTTAAGCGCCGTGTGAACGGCGTGGATCTATAGGGGCATCATCGGTCATCATCCTCAGGCTGAGCCTGCCAGTGAGTACCAGTGCCAGTCACATTGGTGTGAGTGAATGATGACAGGCGGTAGTTACTAACTTACTAGTACTAACTTTAGTGAACTCTCACTCAGCGGAAACTCAGCAGACTGCCGATTTGTGGGACCCTCGATAAAGGCCTCTGGCGACTTGGTCCTTCAGTTATATCGGGACAATTTGAGCCACGTTCAAGTTTGTGCCACTGCCACTGCCACTGGCAGGACCCGGCCCGGGATCAGGTCAGCCTGCCAGCCCAGTGAGTGAGGCTGCCGGTGTTGGCCTAGTACTACTAGTAGTAGTAGTACTATAGTAGTAGTAGTAGTAGTAGGCCCTTCCGGCGCTCTCTTGCTATCCGAACTCAGGTGTGTCAGGCCTTGAATCCCCTCTACTTCTGGATGTCGGTTCAGCTCTCAAGAACCCGGATTCTGCCCCATCTGTTGCAACTACTTACGAAGCCCATATCATTGTGCTTGTCACCGGCCCTCCTCAACTGAAGCTCAGCCAGGCCTTGAAGATCGTCTGCCAGTGCCAGTGGCCGGAACTTGTTCAGAGCCGAATCGGATGTTCCGCACATGTATGTATTTTAGTACTACAACTAGAGCTCTAATACTACTAATACTACTACTAGTAGTATTACTAACAGTGGTAGACTCGGAGATTGTCACTCACTGGCACTCACTGCCAGTGGCAGGCTGGCAGGCACTGGCAGTGACAGGGGACTTCCTGTCCGGAGTTCGAAACGGGCCGTTGCCAGCAGCAACTTGAACTTCAAAGTCGTGCTGAGTCACCGGCGCCGTGCACTACTAGTACTAGTAGTACTACTACTAGTAGTAGTATAGTAGTAGTAGTAGTAGCTGCCACTGGCAGCCAGATTCAAGTTGAACTTGAACCGCTGACTCGTCACCGCCGCGTGCGTCACGGTGACTCCGACTCGCAGTCACCAGTGCCAGTGGCAACTCCGAGTCCTTGAACTTCAGCCTGCTACTACTAGTAGTGAGCGTCCGGACTAGGCTTTAGCAGTAACCCAATACCCATCCAGAGTCAAATTGAACCTGAAACTTGAACTAAACTGCGCTGGCTGTCTCTGTGCCCCAGCCCGCCGCAACTTTTATCAATACATAGCAGAAAAAACATCAACTTGAACATGGCATCAGATACTTTCAACGTATTTATGTCCGGCACAGGAAACGCTGATAGTAGGGCTCACCATATTGTTAATGGTCCGTATATCGTCATGGTATACTGACAGTTGTCTGAAATATTCACTACTAATTTCCATTCCTTTACTAAAAACAGCGGCTAGTATAGGATTGGGTTCACACCCCGTTGCGAAGGAGGATATTTACTTGGCAAACGTCCTTGACCGTATAAAATTCATCTTGCAAGCATGGGTGGAGAAACCCGGAACAAAAAAGACAGACCTAGCAGCACGCGCAGCTGTAATAATCGCAAACGGACTTCCGGACAAACCGTGAGTGACGGTCTCAGCCTGATTACTATGCGCCTGATTCTGACTCTTAAATTTGGCCCACTGGCAGTGGCGAAGTCTTGGAATCACATACCGCTCAGGCTGCTAGTGACTGTGAGGCTAGTACCAGTAAGGTGCCAGTGCTGGAAGCTGACGCCGAATCCGAGTCGTGAGTAACGGTATCAGCCTGAGTGCGCGTCCGAGTCTGACCATTCTTGAATTTGGAATGCACGCATCAAGTGGCAAAGTCACGGAATTACATGCCAGTGAGGCCGGAAACTTGAACTTGAAGGTGTCGGAACATGAAGCTGACGTATCTGAGTCGTGAGTTACGGCGCCAGCCTGAGTACGCATCCGATTCTGATCATCTGACAGTGGCAGCAACATCCACAAACACATCGGCCGTTCCCCCTACGACGATATCATGAAGGCCTTAGCCTCTATGAAAGAGCTAGAGCAACTTCGGATCGACACTGAGGAGAAAGAAAGAAGGCTTCGAGATGAAAAGGAAGATTTCGAACGGAGGCATAGGGAACTCCTGATAAATAAGCGGGACAGTGATCAGGAGCAATTAAAGCTTTTGCAGAATGAGTTGATGAAAACCAAAAAACTTATTCTCAAATGTCGAATCAAACCTCTCAGAAGCCAACTTCAGCCGGGCGACTGACTCACTCCAGCTTCACAAGGAGAAGGATATACATGAGGAGCAATTGAAAAAGCATGAGGACGCTATTGAAGCTCTAAAGAAACAGCTCGCTCAAGATTACACCCTAATCGCGAGAGCTTCAGCTCAGGAGAGTCTCTTCGCCGTGACTTCGCGCAGGCTCACTAACCTGGAAAATTATCGAAAGCAGTCACTAGAAAAGGAACAGCGGATTGTAGGACATATACGGGCTATTGACGACGCATTCGTTGATGTGACTGAGGAATTGGACTCGAAGGCGGACAAAGTGACACTCGAGGAGATGGCTGGGACTTACAAGTGTTTGCAGGAGACAGTGAAGGGTCTTGTATACACAGTACACGACTTACAGATTAGTGCGGCAGCCGCCAAAGGGGTAAGCCAATTTTGAGCTGCTATCGTAAAACAAATGAAGCTCACAGGATCTCACCCAGAACGAAGCCGCCAAAGCCAGCAGTAAAATACGCACCCTCTGCGAGGACAATAGGGTAGTCGTCATGAAAAGCTTCATAATTGCGTTCCCATTAGAGAAAGGATTCTTCTCTCCAAAACAGGTCATCCCTTATGACGTTACTGGCGAAAGTGGTTTTATGATTCGAAATTTTTTGAACAAGGTTGAACAACTCTACATGAAGTTCGCGACCCTATCACCTGGGCCGGGCAAGAAGCTAAAGGAAGGACGACGTACAGGCGAAGTCGGCATGAGTGGCATAGCTCAGGGCCCAGCGACAATCCTGTCTAATGACATTGCTATCATTCCAAGGCATCTATTCGACGACCTGATTGTCGACATCACCAAGTCCTTGGCAGAGTTAGAGCTGACAGAGGCGTATGCGAAGGGAAAGGGAAAAAGGGAAAGGGAAAGGGAAAGGGAAAGGGAAAGGGAAAGGGAAAGGGAAAGGGAAAGGGAAAGGGAAAGGAAGGGAAAGGGAAAGGGAAAGGGAAAGGGAAAGGGAAAGGGAAAGGGAAAGGGAAAGGGAAAGGGAAAGGGAAAGGGAAAGGGAAAGGGAAAGGGAAAGGGAAAGGGAAAGGGAAAGGGAAGGAAAGGGAAAGGGAAATGGAAAGGATGAGTTCGAGGCTGTGGATGTGTCGGAGGATGCATCGAAGGAAAAGACGGCGACGCCATACTCCTGGCAGCCACCACTTAACGCATCAATCGTCGACCAGTTCAAATTTTTCCTGGTCCGATTTTTTATAGTCTTCGAATTTCACCAAAGACTATTCTTCCTCCTCGATCGCCGGCTAAGCCAGCTGGAAAGGAACCCGATGGATCCTCAGACTATTGATTTGCTGGATGCCGACGCGGCCTGGAACACAAACGCGAAAGTAATACTGGATAAGGATTTTACCGGCTATCTCTTTGACGACCAAATGTATGAACATCGGTTCAAAGGCTTGATGGTAAAGTTCCACTTCGAGGACCACTTTGCCAGGATGGCTGAGCTGGACGGGCAAGAGTACGTGGGCCCGGAGGATATACCGTGCGTGGCTGTAGGCGGGACTCTCGAAGTGCCGCAGGTCAATGTCGCGTTGAAGGAGATGCAAGAATACTTCGACCGTTTATGCCTGAAAATGGAGGCCACCGTGCCAATGGCATCCGCCGACCTGAAAGCGGGTCAGACGAACGAACCCATCCCCAAAGCCCGTGAAGACACGAGCGTGTCTCCCGATGATTTGAGACTACGGCGGCTATTGAATCGACGTAATGAGCATAGGGAGAAGGCTTTAACCCTCGACACTGCGATGAGAATTATCTTGGTAGACGAACTCGTCCCTGACATTTTCAACGACACACGATTCCGAATGTTTTTAAACAAGGTTGCCCATGACCGCTCTGAAATCAGTGACCCCGCTGGCCTTCGCACATTTGTTGAGAATGCTGAGGACATTTTGAAAGTGCAAAAGGATGTTTTCCCCGAACCTGTAAAAACCCGACTGCTCACATTATGCGAGATAGCGGATCAAAACAAGCCTTACGGCCGGAATTTCAATGAGTCGCATATCAGTGGGCGTTTTTGGGGCCAGAAGTTGCGGTCCATCTTACTAGGCGCCAACTCGCAGGCTGAGGATGAACTACCCATTGATTCTTTGGTACTTCGGATTTTAGGCGCAGGCGTGCAGCAGCTCACAGATGTGTCAACTCAGACGATCACACAGTGAAGCCACTGGCAATGGCGGATTTGGAGGTATCCGTGTACGAGTACCGTGACAGGACAACTTGAAGGGTTTGGATGCAACGAGCTGCTTGATCTTTATCTTCCTGGTCAACTACTACTAGTATGATGTTTGTCATTTTCTTGAATGGCGTGTTGCGTTCAAAGTTTGCTTCAACTTCAAGTTGAAGTTACTAGTAGTAGTAGTAGCCTCATGATTTGTACTCCACATTATCATTGAATTTGAATTCAAGTTACTTCTCAGCCACCTCAGGTTAAGGCTCCTTCAGTGGCAGCCTCAGCCTCAGGTGCCAGTGAGTGCATGGTGCCACCTGAGTGCCAGTGCCACTGGCAGTCACGGTGGCACCACTGGCACTGGCAGTGACTCCGAGCCTGTCCGACTCGGAGTCGGACTCGGAGTCACGGTGGCGCCGCACCGGCGTGTGAATGATGAGTTGAAGTTGTATAAAAGACTGGCACTCACTGGCCTCGGAACTTGAACCCTCAGGCTCTGCTGGCAGTGACGTACTACCAGTACTACTATTTATTTAGTAGTAGTCTCTTGTTTTCACTTCTACTACTTACTAGTAACCAGCAACTACTACCAGTACTACCACTATGACATCCACCGCCCCCCAACCTCCAGGCTTGCCAGGGCCACATCCAAGGAATACTACTAGTAGAGCAAACAATGACCGACGCGGATGTGAGTTCTGCGTTCTCCATCTCTGTCACAGGCAATACTGATTGCTGACTACCCCAATAGTACAAGACGAAGATGTACTGGGAGTTACAACGCCACCTTTCAGTGCGCAATGTGCGTCCTATGCCTTCCTTCACTGACACTGGCAATACTGATTACTGCATCACCCATCTCTAGTTTTGCAGGCCCTAGGGGTTAACGTTGAAGAAGCTGCAGGAGGACATTCTTCATCAATGCCGACTGAAAGTGAGTCCTTCCTTCCCTTCACTGACACTGGCGAAACTGATTGGTACTTAACCCGTTACCAGTTTCACAGGCCCCAGAAACTGCGATTACTGATGACGAACCTGTGCAAGGACAAGGTTCGGGGGAACGATTTATCATTGCCGGTGGCCCTGCCCGTGGGTCATTCACCGTCACGAGTTCCTTAGACTCGGAGGGGGGAAGCCTCCTACTATCAATTCCTCTCGCATCCCTTCAACCAGACTTGAAGTCACAGCAAACCAAGTCCGTCCTGTCTTCAGCGGTTGTGAATATGATTCTCGCGCAAAATCCTAACGCTTATCTCCCACGACGAACACATGTGTCAGAAGAGGAGCAGAAAGGTTACTACCTTGGCTTCCCTGGCAAACCGCGCCTGCTCGGGCGAACCGGTCCCAATTGGACGGCGACCAAAAAACGTAAATATGTGGGCATTGTTGGAAATCACCGGATTGCCAATGTATGGCCGCAACTGCTCAAGAAGATCATGAAGTATCTCGATTCCGAGAATTTGCGGTGGAACAGTCTGGAAGCCAACCGTGTTGCCTACGGAGATAGTCGGGTGTGCCCTGTTTTTGTTTTGATCGGAGTCAACGACCCGTCACTTCGCACTGAAGATGCGTGCCGCATCGCGGAACGCGTTAAAGAGTTCCTCTTTGAAATGCGCATCTTCGACGTTGAGGTCGAGCTCAGGGAGCGAAAAATCATTAGCGCCTCAGGCCAGGGCAAAGCTTCTGTCAGTGTTCCACCTGTTGTGCGCACTGGCACCGGCGACTCAAATACTCTGGCTAGCGGTCATGCTGAGACTGGCGTTGGCAATACCGCTCCCGTTCACACTGGCTTCAGTTTTCATCCGGAACTCACCAACCTTCCCAGACGTTCCGATCGTCGCACTGCTCCGACGAACAATGGAGGTGCGGGGGATGTCACTGAGCATAATGACGGTAACAGCACCAGGCCCCTTGTCGCTAGCGCTCACGGGGCAGAACCCTACGCCTACCCAACAGAGATACTGTTCACCGCACCTGCGGGAGCCGATAATTATTTCCGCCTGTGGGATCGCATGATGGATTTCCCAAGCAGGCCAGTGGCAGCTGCCAACAAGCCAATCAGTCGTATGACACCGTCTTTCTCCATGGTCACAGGAACTTGCCTTGGCAATCTGGAGGGTGGCTTCTCAACGGGGTCGCTCTTTATCCTACAAAAGCTCGATAACACGACGTTCAAGGTGTTCATCCTCGGTACTCGCCATGGCAACGTTCCTTCGAAATTCGGAGACTACGATCCATACGCAGATACAACAAATAAGCCGCGCGACCCAAACGACAATTGCCCAATTTATCTCTTCTCTCGCGAGGCTCTAGCCGCCCATGTGCCAATGATTGGCGCGCTTCACGATGAGTTAGAAGCGGCAGCGTTTACTCAGCCACTGGCACCTGATCTTCCGCCGTTGTTACGTCTCAACTTACGGTCTCGTATAGTTGGGGAACGCAACGTTAAGTTGCTCAGTGATAGCGGAGCTAGGGCTCGACACTAAGTGTTGTATGGACAAAGGCCTACGATGTAGAGTAGAGAGAAACAGATGTATAGCAGAGACTAGAGACGGGGGGTTTGACAAAGGAGATCGAACTTAGAGTTCGATCATGCTAAGTACAGGGGTTTATATACTGTAGCTGCGGAGCAAGGGTACATCGGAAGATGAGTAAGAGGAGAACAATAAGAAAGTAGACGATAGGCTACTAATAATAGTGTGAGAGCAGTGGGCAGAGGGTTAGGGCAAAGGGTACATGTGTAACGTCGGGATTGGCTGAGGGTTGAGGGTTACATCGGAGGATGACTGAGCAAGACAAGAATAGAAACAAGTAGGGCAAAGGGTTCGGAGTAATGGGGGCCGCTGACATAGTAAGAAAACGTAACATTACCCCGTTCTTAAATTGAAACGTAGTGGAAATCAGTAAAGAAAAATGGCCGTTATAGGGACAAATTAAGTCCAATAGACAATAAGGAAAAACATGCCATATAAGCGAAGTTAACGCCAATAGGGTATCCGGGTTAGCAACAGGTACTTTAGTTGCTTGCAGGTGGGTTTCTCTTCGTTACGCGTTGTTGAGCAATTCGATTGGATGCACATTCATCGTCATGACCATCGTGTTGTCCACATGAGGGGCACGTATACTTGGGGCAGCCAATGATGGTGTGTCCAGGTGCACGTATGTCGCAGTATGAACATGTATAAAATTCGCAGGTGGACGCGGCCAGGTTGTAGTGGTGGTCGTCAGCAGAGTGTTGTGTGCATTCCTTGGGGTCCAAGGACATAGACGTAAAAGGATTATTGTCGACTTGCGGGCTGTATGTGGGTGAGGGTGGGGCTGTGTTGACACGATACTCTTGGTCTTCTTGTAACTGTATTGGCGATTGTAGACGAATGGGTTCGGACAGGCGATTGATGAGTTCTTTGCGTTCTGGGACTTGAGTGCCGACGGAGTGAAGGGGTGGGTGAGGTACTTGGTCAGCAAGGTCTTTAGTGAGGTCAATGATGTCGTCATCAGTGGTGAGGTCGATGACCAATGGGGCAAATAACTCTTGAGGCGCTGTTTCAAGGAGTTCTGTGAGGGCAAATCGTCGCATGTCTTGGAATGACTCTTGAGTCCGTCGCAGGAGATGGAGAGCTCCTTCGATAATGGCAATGGAGGGTTCGAGAATCTCTTGGTTTCGGGTAACAATGTCATAACATTGGGTCCAGTTGGCAAGAAGAGGAGTGTCATCATATGTTGATTGACTTAGGCGTTGGTGGAAGGTGCGAGTTGAGAATAATTCCAGGATCCGGCGAGATTGCAAGGGGTTGTGGGTATCAAGGCGTAAGGCTGGTGGTTGGAGGGATGATGTGTATGAACGAAATAAGGGGTTGTGACGAGATGGGTTGCGTTGGGAACGGGCGGGTGGCATGACTTAGAGGGAATGAGTCGGACAGTCGTAGTGACAACAACTGCAGGTGCAATACGGGTCAGAGCGGCGAGGTTCAAAGTGGCTGAAGTGATGACGATGTCGGACAATGGGTCGAGTGATTGTGAGTGGGGGTTGAACACGAGCAGATTTGTTGAAATAGTCAATGAGTCGGTGGGCGTAATCAGGGTTGTTAAAGAAGGTGTGGATGAGAAATACCGAGATGGTTGGAATGTGAAGTCCGAGTCCGGTGGGGGGTTTGAAGTACTTGTACTCCCAGTCTGGGTCGTAGTGGTCTTTGGACCAAGCTCCGGAATATACAGGTCGGACAGCGTCCAGGTAATGGGGGCGAGTTGGAATCGAGGTAGTCGGTAATGCGACAGTATGGGGTTCAGGTGTGGGTGGCTGTTTGGAGGGCGTATCGTCGTTTATGATGTTAGATGAGTGGGGATATGAGAAGTGAACGAGTTTTTTGGATGGGGGCATTCAAGTGAGATGATGGAGTTTTTTATAGGCTTTGAGGATGGTCTGTGCGTTCCGAAGATGTGACTCGGGTTCCCATGAGTTTCCAGAAGTGGGGTAACCTTTCCATTTTATAAGATATTGTCGCCTGGTGCCATTCCCATGGTGGGCTCGGATGGCTTCTACTTCGAATTGTTCTTGTCCTTCGATTAGATCAGGTGGAGGGTTACTGTGGGGTGGTCCATATGCTTCCGTCTCAGTGTATCTCACGAGAAGCGCGGCATGGAATACTGGGTGTATCTTCCATTTAGTCCGTGACAGATCCAATTCATAGACGAGTGGAGATAAGACTTTCTTGATCTTGAAGGGACCATCGCGTTTTTCCTTGAATTTTTGCGATAGACCGGGAATTCGAAGGTTCTTTGAGTCTAGCCAAACTTTGTCTCCTTTGTTGAATGGTTTGAAGTTTCGGAAGGTGCGTTCTTTCATTACCATAGCAGCGACTGAATGAGCTGCTAAGGCTTCTGATCGATGTACTGTGAGGTTGGCAAGTCGTTGTGATACGGATGGGACATTTGATTTTGGATATTTCAGGGGTAGTGGAATGGGGTCGTATCCCATGAGAAGCGAGAAAGGGGTTCTCTTGGTGACAGTGTGGGCACGGTTGTTATGGGCGAATTCAATGTTGGGAATGTGTCTAGACCAATTCTCAGGTTCCGCAGTACAATAGATCCGGAGATATACTTCAATCTCTTGATTGGTCCGTTCGGCTTGTCCATCGGTTTGAGGGTGGTAAGCGGTGGACATAGATGACTTGATTCCTATGATCTTGCAGAGTTCTTGGAATGCTTTAGAAGCAAATTGGGGTCCTCTGTCGGATATAATGCGTATCGGAAGTCCAAATCGTCGATATACATTGTCGAAGTATAGTTGTGCCGTTTCGATTGCGTCTACTGTCTTTTCGCATGGAATGAGGACAATGGCCTTGGAGCAATCGTGATCAATGACTAATAGAAGTGTGTCATAGCCATGTGACATTGGTAAGTCGGTGATGAAGTCCATATTGACGTGGGAGAATGGAAACGAGTGTTTGTCGGCGGCGATAGGCATTAGTGGTGGAGCGGTTGGATGGTGATTGACTTTCATTTGTTGACATAGTGCGCATCCATGGACATAATCGGACACAAACTTCTGCATCCTGGGCCAGTAATACGTCCTTCGGACCTGTTCCAGGGTGTTGAATATGCCAGGGTGCGCTCGAACTGGTATATCATGGTGAAGTCGGAGAATAGTGCGCTTTAATTCGAGGTTGTCCGGGATATAGATGCGATTTTTGAAGTAAAGGATGCCGTCATCATCGAAAAACCAGTCTTTGAGGGCGGTTCGGGCAGGTGGTAGTTTCTTCTTTAGCTGGGCAATGGTGTTTGTGAGGAATTCATCTTTCTTCATCGATTCTTTGACGGATTTTGTGAGGCTATCTGTGTCTGGGAGGTCGTCATCGGATTCGTAGTCTTCTTCTTCTTCGTCTTCAGAATTTTCTTGATCCTTCTGTTCCTGAAGAGTGTCAATGAATAGGTCCTTCGGAAGCATAATCAATGATTCGTTGAGATTCTCCCCCTGTTTAACATGGTCCGCCCGGCGGGATAGAAGATCGGATTGAATCATTTGTTTGCCGGGGACATGTGTGATATGAAGGTCGAATTGTGATAGCAACAGATGCCATCGTGCTTGGCGGGGTGAGAGTCGGCGGGCCTCTCGCCAGTAGGTAAGGTTGCGATGATCACACCAAAGTGTAACAGGGTGTGGGGATCCAAGGAGATAGTGTTTCCAAGTGATGAGGGCACGGATAATTGCCAATAGTTCGCGATCATAGATCTCGTAGTTCCGTTCAGCAGAGTTTAGTGATTGCGAAATATAACCGATTGGCTTGAGAACACCGTTGTCATCATGTTGACGAAGGACTGCTCCGGTTGCAACTTTGGAAGCATCAGTTTCAAGGAAAAAGGGATTGTGCGGGTTGGGCATGAGAAGTAACGGATGTTGAGTGAACGCGGCCTTGAGATCATCGAATGATTTTTGTTCTACTTCAGTCCATTTGAAAGGTTGATCTTTGCGTTTGAGGTTGTCCAAGGGTTTGGTGATTTCGGCGTAGTGTGGAATAAAACGGCGGTAGAAGTTGGTGAATCCAGTGAATGAACGGATATCTTTGACATTAGTCGGAGTGGGCCATTTAGTGATTCCTTCGATTTTTGTTGGGTCGGTTTGGATGTGATTAGGTGTAATAATGAGTCCAAGATAGGGTAGTTTCTGCGTATGAAAGAAGCATTTGGTGGGCTTGAAGTAGAGGTCGTTCTTTTCAAGGATAGTGAAGGCACGTCGTGCTCGAGAGATGAGTTCCGGTAAGGTTGGGGCATGTATGAGGATGTCGTCCATGTAAACCAAGAGATGGTTTAGAAGGATTTCTTCGCCAAGAATATCATTCATAAAGTGTTGAAAGGTAGCAGGTGAGTTGCATAGGCCGAAAAACATAACTGTTGGTTCGAAAAGTCCTCGTTGAGTGGTAAATGCGGCTTTCCATTGATCTCCATCCTTGATGCGGATGTTGTTGTATCCCCATCGGATGTCTAGGGCGATGAAGTAGTGAGATCCATGTAACTTGTCTAATAGATCCTGGACAAGTGGTAATGGGTACGCATTCTTGATGGTTCCATTGTTGAGGTAACGGTAATCTTGAACGGGTTGTAAGGTACCGTCTTTCTTGTCAACGAAAAAGAGAGGGGATGCCATAGGTGACTTCGAAGTTCTGATATATCCATTCTTGAGGTTCTCATCGATGAAGGCATCGAGAGCAGCTTGTTGCGGAAGTGAGAGTGGATAAGGTGAATGTCGTTTAGGGATAAAGTCGGGTTTGAGATCAATTGCATGGTCATATGGGCGACTTGGAGGAAAGCGATGTGCTTTTTCTTCGTCAAAAAGGGATAGGAATTGGTGGTATTGATGGGGTACCAAGACAGTAAGTGGTTTAGCGGGTTGGAGTCCTTTTCGAGCTTGTTGCGCAAGTTGTGTTGAGATATTAACGCGATTGAGCTGTATTGATCCAGTTTCCCAGTCGATTTTGGGTTGGTATTTCTTGAACCATGGGAGTCCGAAAATGAAGTTCTCTTTTCCAAGGGTGGTAACATAGAATCGCATAGCATAGTGGGCATTTCCGAGTTTGACACGAAGGGGAGCATAAGATGTGATGTGTCCGGCATTGTTGAATGTTCCGTCAACATTGCGTGGTCGAAGTGATTGTCGTAATTTGATAGTTTTGATCTGGAGATTTTCTACAAGTGTTTTGTCAATGAATAGACCTTCTGCTCCGGTGTCGAGTAAGGCAGTGGCTTTGTGGGTTTTCTGGTTATATAGGAATGTGATTGGGATTCGTAAGGCGTGATTGTCATTAATTGAATTGATGAGCAGCCTGATGTTCAACGAGAGAGAGGGCTGCGGAAGCTCTTCGTTGTTCAAAAATTTCCTTCTTCAACTCGATCGAAGACCTGGTTGACTGCGTCATCATCAAGGCCAATAAGGAGTTGTTGAATCTGTGCGGCACGATCTTCGGCTGAGAGTTCGCCTTGATCTTGGTCTTCGTTCTCGGGTTCCGAGTATTCGTTTTGATCATCAGCTGAAGTCAATTGGCGCATATTTTTGGACCTTGGTGTTCGTGAGTTGGGCCATCGAGTTTTTGAAGTACGTTTGGGATGAGGTTTGGGACACTTGGCGGTGCGATGTCCGGGTTGATGACAATTGAAGCAAAGGTTTTCTTTCATATGACGTTGGAATTCTTCAGTCGAAAGTCGTGATATAAAGAAGCTGTAGATGGCTAGGTCGACCAATTCTTCTATATCATCATTGTTATTGGAAGGCAATGTTTCATTTGTGTCATTTGCGTCGTTTGAGATGGCTCGAATCTGACGATTGTATTGTCGCATAGGTCGTCGTTTGAAGCGGTTCTCTCCGGAATAGGATTGATGGGGTTGGGATTCCATTGAAGAGCTATCTTGTAATTGGTGTCCAGTCGAGTGGCAAGCGAAAACCAATCTTCCATGTTGGTGGGCTGTGGACTACATGCAAGTAGTTTCATTCGAAGGTTGTCATTGAGTCCCATCCAGAAGGCATTGCGTTGGGAAAGGTACTCTGTGATACGAGCCTGCATGATGAGTGTTTTGAATTTGAGAATGTAGTCTTCAATAGATCCTCGCTGTTTGAGCTTGGCGAGTTCCATGGTAGCCTTGATTGTGAGTTCGGATGTGATGAAAGTGCGGTGGAATTCCGCCAGGAATTCTTCAAATGTGTCGGTTTCAAAACGTCCGCTGGCCATGTATTGCATTGCAAAGGGTCGGGATCTGCGAAGACTGCAATGGGCAAGCACAAATTCGATGCATAGCTCATCTGTGTCATAGATGTGTCGGTTGGCTCGTAGATGGATTTGGACTTGGAGTAAAAAGCGATCAGCATCTTCTTGGGTTCCGTCGAAAGGTTGGATTTTGGCCATGGTTATAGGCCGATCGTGTGCGGGTCCATCTCCTTGATTGTTATTGTCTGCTGCTCCTCCACCTCCAGCTCCTCCGCCTCCTCCTCCTCCTCCTTCATCGTCTCCTCCTCCTCCTCCGTTGTTGTTTCCTCCGGGTGGTCCTTCTCCTCCTCCTCCTCCTTCATCTCCTGCGGGTGGTTCACCAAATCCCCATCCTCTCCATGCAGGATTTTGTCGGCCTCCTCTGCCTCCTCTACCTCCTCTGCCTCGACCTTGGAGATGTCTTAAGTGGAAAAAGGTACTGATACTTTCTTCTCCAAGTGGGGGTCGGAACATTGAGCGGGTATTTTCCGTGACAGTTTGGGTAGCCATAGTACTAATAGATAGAGGTTCGATGTGAGGGCGGGTGTAAGAGAGATATGGTTTCGGTGGGATAGGGGGAAGTATGGATGCTTGACGTGAGGGAGTAGGAGTTTCTGGAGCAATGGAGCTTCCTGATTGAGAGGATCGTCTGGAGGATCGTCTGAAGAGGGTTTGATCAAGAGATCCGTGAGTGGGCGAGTTTGAACGAGATCGATGGGAGTTGCTGGGTTGAGGGTCGGAAGTGGAAGTTGGTTGGGGTTCTTGTGGTGGTTGTGGTAGTAGATCGGGGTGTCGGCGGTAGTACTCTTCTCTAAGCTCTTTCCAATTTGGAGTGTGACCTTCGTATATTTCTCGTAGTTCTGGACCGAGTGTATGAGCTACTACCCAAGAATCAGCAGTTGGGTTGTAGATCCAAGGGGTTTCGGTAGGTTCTCCGTTTGCGTCGGGAAGATGGAAGTATTGTGTTTCTTCGTTGAAGATAAGAGTGGTTGGGAACGGTGGTAGTGGGGGTTGAATGTGTTTGAACTCTCCTGCTAGACTTCGATGAGCAAGGTCTTCCCAGTTGGGGGTATGAGTGATGAAGTTTTGTCGAGCTTCTTCAGCAGAGTTGGCTTCGATTGGGGTCCACCGTTGTAGTAGTTGATTGTATGACCACGATCAATAAGTTTTGTTACCAATCCTATAGTAGAAGAAGTTCTTTTCGGTGTCAAAGAAGAGTCGATTGTGTGGTGGTGGAGCGTCTGGATACTGAGGAACAGTAGTCTGTGTAGGTATGGGTTCTTCAGTGGTTTTCGAAGTGGTTTCTTTGTTGGTTTTGCCTGTTGTAGTAGATGAGGCTGTGTTTCGAGCCATCTGTTTGCCTTTGTTCGCCGTGGTGATTAATCGGTTCCGGATTGATATCCGTAACTGTCTGAATCGTAGTTTGTAAGGGTGTAGTCCGTAACACTAGCAATGTGGGGTGAATCTTCCGGGGGGTCAATCGGTGGTGCAAGATAGTTGTGAACTATGTTTTGCGGAGTGGGTTGGTGGTGTTGACAACTACACTGATAGATGTAGTGGTTGACGTCTTCACTGATACTATTCCAACAGAAGTGTCGGTTTACAAAGCGAACAGTTTCAGCTTCAGTGCGATGAAGTTGTTCTCCGTGGTTGTCAAAATGGACGTAGTTTATAAAGAATCGGCGTAGGTGAGTTTCTCGAGGGATGAATAATCGGGTATGGTTCCAGAGGAGTCCGTATTTGAAGATCCAAGGTTGGTGGTTGTTGCGTGAGTACTGCAGGTATCCAACTGTTTGGGTGTAATTGTAATACCGGTCGTCGAGTATAGTTCTGATTTGGTTTAGGATGTCGTCGAACTCTTCGGCAAAAGCGAGGAATCGGTTTCGGATGAGGTCTCTGGTTGAGTAGATGGGATCGTCAAGGGCTGGAAGTGATAGGGTGTCCGCCACGATTGTGGTAGTGTGTAGTGTATGCGTAGAAGTCGGCAATCGTCTCCACAGATATGGACTAGTCGGATTCGATCGGGGAGAAACTCTTCTAGATAGAAGAATGCGTTGGGGTTGGTGTGGTAGATGAAGAAGATAGAGTCGGGTTGGACGATTAGACTGGCAGTTTTTGTGATGGACCAAACTGTATCGTCACAATACTTGGTGAAACTGTATGTGTCGAATTGATAACAGTTGGCTACGGAGTATTGGACTTGGTATATGTGTCTTCCTGCGTTGTCGAGGTGGTTGGTGTCGGTGTGGGTAAGGAGCAAAGCGTTTTGTGGGATAGAGGGTGCCGTGATGGATAGATGTTATGACGTAAAGTGAAGTGGTTTTCTGTTTGACCTTTGTTTAGTCTTGAGGGTCGTCAAGCGATAACGTTATGAGATGATCGACGGTGGGGCAATGTTTGTGATGCTTTGTTCAATGTTAACAGATGAACTGTTCTTCGATTTCTGGATCGGTCTCCCTTCGATTTCTGGATCGGTCTCCCTTCGCTTTTACCAAGCGGCACGTCTGCGAGTTATGCTCGTTGTCCAATAGGCGTCCCAAAGACTAGGCTAGCAGCTTTATGCCTTCTTTGCAGGTACTGAGTCCTCTTCCTGTGTGCACAGCTACGGTCCCGTTTGGTATGACAGAAGTTGGTTCCTTCGTAACGCTACTGTCCGGGGTTTAATCAACCAATGAGCTGGAGCGGTTTTCTTAATCTTCGGATCGCGACTCTCGAAGTTTTCCTTGGCCTCCCTTGCAATCGATGAGCACCTTGCTACACTGAAGGGATTACCTCGAGCGGATGTTCTTCTGGACTAGATGGGTTTACAACTGGTTAGTAGTAAGTGGAGCTATGGCTCAACACCTTAGTCGTAAAGACGGATGTCTTCGACGGTAGAAAAGTTCGATCTAATTGTTACGTCTCAACTTACGGTCTCGTATAGTTGGGGAACGCAACGTTAAGTTGCTCAGTGATAGCGGAGCTAGGGCTCGACACTAAGTGTTGTATGGACAAAGGCCTACGATGTAGAGTAGAGAGAAACAGATGTATAGCAGAGACTAGAGACGGGGGGTTTGACAAAGGAGATCGAACTTAGAGTTCGATCATGCTAAGTACAGGGGTTTATATACTGTAGCTGCGGAGCAAGGGTACATCGGAAGATGAGTAAGAGGAGAACAATAAGAAAGTAGACGATAGGCTACTAATAATAGTGTGAGAGCAGTGGGCAGAGGGTTAGGGCAAAGGGTACATGTGTAACGTCGGGATTGGCTGAGGGTTGAGGGTTACATCGGAGGATGACTGAGCAAGACAAGAATAGAAACAAGTAGGGCAAAGGGTTCGGAGTAATGGGGGCCGCTGACATAGTAAGAAAACGTAACAGCCGTCTGCTGAACAACAAGCTTTCGCGGATATCGTAAACAAGTGTCAATTCATTGAGCAATCTTGGCTTGATAAGACGTCATCGCCACATTTGTGGATTAATAATCGTATTGGGAAAGTGGCCAATGCTCCCCCTCGAAGAATGGGTAACTTGACTATCTCCAAGACACCCTACCTTACGGATTGGTGCTTGATCGAGGTGGACGACCAATGCCTCCCCAACGAATTTGAATTTTCCTCTACTGATGGTGAAGGTCTCAGTTGGAACAATTTCTATAATGTCATCGACATTAATAGGCTTCCTCCATCGTCGGCAGCTCAGTCTGTACCACGAGAAGCACTCTTGTCTAGGCTTGGCTGGAAAGGGAGGGACTTCTTTAGTCCAATCCGAATTGCGGGATATGTTCCGGAAGAAAATATATTCCCCCGGGTCCAGGAGCACCAATTGGACGCAGATTATGATTATGGATGGACTTTCATCGACAATCTCGTCGCTGTGGGGTTTAAGCGAACTGTGTACAAATGGGGCTGGAAAACTGGCCATACGTTAGGCGAGGTCAACAACGTTGCTGCCGTTCTCAGATCTATGCAGGTTTCCCCTGGGCACGTTGAGCAGACTACGCATATTGCTTTACAGATCCCACCGGGTTCGGTTGGTTTAGGGAATATCGGGCATAGGAACAATGCTATGTTCGCAGAACCGGGGGATTCGGGTGCCATAATCATTGATCAGCACAGACGTGCAGTTGGTACCATTTTAGCTTGCGGACTCATCGAAGCGAGGGATAGGGATAATCAGAGTGTACTCGATGGTTATACTTATGGTGTCGCTCTATGGCAAACGGTGAAAGAGCTTGAGACCTCTTTTTCTCTAGCTGAAAGTGAATTCAAGCTAGGCATGAATGCACTTCCGGACAATGAAGTATAACGATGCTCCTCTCAACTCCTATAGTAGTAATTAGTGGAGCTCTTTTCTTATTCTCATGCGATGGTGTTGCGTATTCGTACGTTTGTTTCCTGCTCTGTGTTTGATGGCCTTTGGCGTGCGCTTTATGTGGTAGTACATGTATGACTTGAGGAAATGGGAATGATATTGCAAGTGTGGTTTCCATCCGTGAACTTGAAGTATACTGCTAGCTAGTAGCCAGTGATAACTTGAACTTGTACTTGTTCTAGTGACATGATTCGCGACTTGGACTCGGACAGTTGGAGGATCGTCTTCCCTCGGCGGATGGGCCCTGATTTGAAGTTTATGGGGAATTATTGCTTATTACTTCAAGATGAAGCCACTTGAACTTCAGGCTGTATAATCATGGTCTTGAATCATTGTATGCGTAACAACGTTGGAAGTTAAACTTGAAGGGGACACGGAAAGTTCAACTTGAAGTTGCGGAGTCATACGACTCGGATGCATTGCCAGTAGCTTGAAAGAGATTGAATGTGACTCGATTATTATCCTCAAACAGTCAACCTGAGGTCAGACGCACATTGACCCAGTCGACCGCTGACCTGACCCGTAGGTCAAGGGCTTGCTACTGCTACTACTAGTATGCACTCAGGCTGGCGGCATTCAAGTTGCAGTGCCAGCACCCCGGCCGGCGGCCCGCCGCCGCCGCCACTGGCACTCACTGGCAGGCTGGCAGTGCCAGCCTGAGTGACAACTTCAACTTCAACTTCTTGAACTTGAAGTCACTGGCACGGTGTCGCGTCTCCGAGTCTTAACTTCTTGAATCATCTTCGAACTTAAAGTGGTTGCGCCCGCTTATAATCCGCTGCTACTTGAGATTTCCTGCTGCCAATTGCTTGCTTGCGTCGGACAAGAATGTTACCCGAATTATTGCGAAGCCAATGCCGTGCCACCGGAAAAGAGGTCGCGCCCGCTATGAAAAATCTGTGTAACGTGCAGCGGAGGCCCTCCTCGTCAGAGGCTGCGCCTTCTTCCTCAGTGGTGTCACCCCCTTGGTAGCCCAATTCACTCTGGAGCAAGGACCTTTTCGGCGAGCTGTCAGACTTAGGGTTTTTGGTCAGAACAGAGTCGGCCCAGGTCGACCTGTAACCCGACCTATGTTGACCTTGACCTATGGGTCAGAGTGGGTCAAGGCTGAAGTCAGGTATCTTAGGCAGATCTCCGACCAGGTCACTGGCAGGTCGGGATCGAACCAAAATAGTCTCGTAACCAGCTGAAGATTGCGATACTATGCGATACTACGCAAACCGGCGCTCTCTGCGGAAAGGACATAAAAAAACGCTAGTACTAACCTCAGGCTGCCACTGGCAGTGCTCATGAGGCTAGAACCAAAATTAGCCTTGACTTCAGGTCAGGTCAGGCCAGCCCATTACGGACACCGTGCTTTCCGTCTCCTCGGAGATCACTGGCAGATACGACTTCAACCTCAGGCAGTGCAGCCTGAGTGACTCGGGCCAGTGCCAGTGCCAGTGGCGTGTGAATGATGGAAACTGGAGAAGCCTGAGGGTACTTATAACTTGAAGAGACAGCCCCGTGCCCTCTATCTCTTTTGACCACTGCCAAGATCATCTACCCTCTACCTTCCACACACATTATCTCTACTATGGCACTTGCCTTACGTTCTCCGGGCTTGCCACGTCAATACTATGGCAATAGAGCAAACAATGACCGACGCGGATGTGAGTTCTGCGTTCTCCATCTCTGTCACAGGCAATACTGATTGCTGACTACCCCAATAGTACAAGACGAAGATGTACTGGGAGATACAACGCCACCTTTCAGTGCGCAATGTGCGTCCTATGCCTTCCTTCACTGACACTGGCAATACTGATTACTGCATCACCCATCTCTAGTTTTGCAGGCCCTAGGGGTTAACGTTGAAGAAGCTGCAGGAGGACATTCTTCATCAATGCCGACTGAAAGTGAGTCCTTCCTTCCCTTCACTGACACTGGCGAAACTGATTGGTACTTAACCCGTTACCAGTTTCACAGGCCCCCAGAAACTGCGATTACTGATGACGAACCTGTGCAAGGACAAGGTTCGGGGGAACGATTTATCATTGCCAGTGGCCCTGCCCGTGGGTCATTCACCGTCACGAGTTCCTTAGACTCGGAGGGGGGAAGCCTCCTACTATCAATTCCTCTCGCATCCCTTCAACCAGACTTGAAGTCACAGCAAACCAAGTCCGTCCTGTCTTCAGCGGTTGTGAATATGATTCTCGCGCAAAATCCTAACGCTTATCTCCCACGACGAACACATGTGTCAGAAGAGGAGCAGAAAGGTTACTACCTTGGCTTCCCTGGCAAACCGCGCCTGCTCGGGCGAACCGGTCCCAATTGGACGGCGACCAAAAAACGTAAATATGTGGGCATTGTTGGAAATCACCGGATTGCCAATGTATGGCCGCAACTGCTCAAGAAGATCATGAAGTATCTCGATTCCGAGAATTTGCGGTGGAACAGTCTGGAAGCCAACCGTGTTGCCTACGGAGATAGTCGGGTGTGCCCTGTTTTTGTTTTGATCGGAGTCAACGACCCGTCACTTCGCACTGAAGATGCGTGCCGCATCGCGGAACGCGTTAAAGAGTTCCTCTTTGAAATGCGCATCTTCGACGTTGAGGTCGAGCTCAGGGAGCGAAAAATCATTAGCGCCTCAGGCCAGGGCAAAGCTTCTGTCAGTGTTCCACCTGTTGTGCGCACTGGCACCGGCGACTCAAATACTCTGGCTAGCGGTCATGCTGAGACTGGCGTTGGCAATACCGCTCCCGTTCACACTGGCTTCAGTTTTCATCCGGAACTCACCAACCTTCCCAGACGTTCCGATCGTCGCACTGCTCCGACGAACAATGGAGGTGCGGGGGATGTCACTGAGCATAATGACGGTAACAGCACCAGGCCCCTTGTCGCTAGCGCTCACGGGGCAGAACCCTACGCCTACCCAACAGAGATACTGTTCACCGCACCTGCGGGAGCCGATAATTATTTCCGCCTGTGGGATCGCATGATGGATTTCCCAAGCAGGCCAGTGGCAGCTGCCAACAAGCCAATCAGTCGTATGACACCGTCTTTCTCCATGGTCACAGGAACTTGCCTTGGCAATCTGGAGGGTGGCTTCTCAACGGGGTCGCTCTTTATCCTACAAAAGCTCGATAACACGACGTTCAAGGTGTTCATCCTCGGTACTCGCCATGGCAACGTTCCTTCGAAATTCGGAGACTACGATCCATACGCAGATACAACAATTAAGCCGCGCGACCCAAACGACAATTGCCCAATTTATCTCTTCTCTCGCGAGGCTCTAGCCGCCCATGTGCCAATGATTGGCGCGCTTCACGATGAGTTAGAAGCGGCAGCGTTTACTCACTGGCAGTCACTGGCACCTGATCTTCCGCCGTCTGCTGAACAACAAGCTTTCGCGGATATCGTAAACAAGTGTCAATTCATTGAGCAATCTTGGCTTGATAAGACGTCATCGCCACATTTGTGGATTAATAATCGTATTGGGAAAGTGGCCAATGCTCCCCCTCGAAGAATGGGTAACTTGACTATCTCCAAGACACCCTACCTTACGGATTGGTGCTTGATCGAGGTGGACGACCAATGCCTCCCCAACGAATTTGAATTTTCCTCTACTGATGGTGAAGGTCTCAGTTGGAACAATTTCTATAACGTCATCGACATTAATAGGCTTCCTCCATCGTCGGCAGCTCAGTCTGTACCACGAGAAGCACTCTTGTCTAGGCTTGGCTGGAAAGGGAGGGACTTCTTTAGTCCAATCCGAATTGCGGGATATGTTCCGGAAGAAAATATATTCCCCCGGGTCCAGGAGCACCAATTGGACGCAGATTATGATTATGGATGGACTTTCATCGACAATCTCGTCGCTGTGGGGTTTAAGCGAACTGTGTACAAATGGGGCTGGAAAACTGGCCATACGTTAGGCGAGGTCAACAATGTTGCTGCCGTTCTCAGATCTATGCAGGTTTCCCCTGGGCACGTTGAGCAGACTACGCATATTGCTTTACAGATCCCACCGGGTTCGGTTGGTTTAGGGAATATCGGGCATAGGAACAATGCTATGTTCGCAGAACCGGGGGATTCGGGTGCCATAATCATTGATCAGCACAGACGTGCAGTTGGTACCATTTCAGCTTGCGGACTCATCGAAGCGAGGGATAGGGATAATCAGAGTGTACTCGACGGTTATACTTATGGTGTCGCTCTATGGCAAACGGTGAAAGATCTTGAGACCTCTTTTTCTCTAGCTGAAAGTGAATTCAAGCTAGGCATGAATGCACTTCCGGACAATGAAGTATAACGATGCTCCTCTCAACTCCTATAGTAGTAATTAGTGGAGCTCTTTTCTTATTCTCATGCGATGGTGTTGCGTATTCGTACGTTTGTTTCCTGCTCTGTGTTTGATGGCCTTTGGCGTGCGCTTTATGTGGTAGTACATGTATGACTTGAGGAAATGGGAATGATATTGCAAGTGTGGTTTCCATCCGTGAACTTGAAGTATACTGCTAGCTAGTAGCCAGTGATAACTTGAACTTGTACTTGTTCTAGTGACATGATTCGCGACTTGGACTCGGACAGTTGGAGGATCGTCTTCCCTCGGCGGATGGGCCCTGATTTGAAGTTTATGGGGAATTATTGCTTATTACTTCAAGATGAAGCCACTTGAACTTCAGGCTGTATAATCATGGTCTTGAATCATTGTATGCGTAACAACGTTGGAAGTTAAACTTGAAGGGGACACGGAAAGTTCAAGTTGCGGAGTCATACGACTCAGCCTCCAAGTCGGATCATGATGCATTGCCATCGTTCAAGTTGAAGCTCAGGCTGCCACTGCCAGTGGCAGTGGACTCTGACCCTCCTCAGGCTCCGGTACCGAACTACCACCATGTTCGAGTAATACTGCTATAGTAGTGGGTTTATCATAAGATACATTTCTGCAAATACTGTGAGATATATATATTGTAGACGATGCACGAAGAGGCAGCATGAAGATGGTTTACGGCATAAAGGAAATAGGGATAGATATGTACGAGGTCTGTACAACTTGAAGGATGGGGAACGGCGAAGAAAGAACTTGAAGGACCTCCTGAAGACTCGGAGAAACATGAAATAGAGTGGATAGAAAAGGTGAGTAAATATGAATGCAATCCAAGGAACCACAACTCATATGTACCATCATGATGATAGGCTTCGTACTACATAAGTACTATTTCAGTGCACGCGACATCATCTCTGCTGGTCCTGGCACTGACAAACGTCAGCCTGAGCAGCTTCGTTTTCGAACTTGTTGAAGCTACAGCCTGCCAGTGACTACTTAATTTGTCACACGTTACCCCTCATGAAGGACAGAAGGGTGTTAAAGCACTTTACCATCACATTTGAGGTCTCAAGAACTGCATAGTGATAGAAGTATGGATATCATATAAGTTTTTGAGATAATATCGAGAAAATGAGGCAGGAAAAAGTGAACAAGAGCATAGATTTTAGCTCAGCCTGCTGCCACTGCACTGGCAGTGGCAGCCTTGGTGCCACTGGCAGTGCCAGTGAGCGCACAGCCAAAATCATAGGAAGGTATCCTGTGACTGCCAGTGTCACTTCAAGTTGAGTCACCGCTTTTTACACCCACCTCAGGCTGTATTGTTGAACTTGTACTTCCTCCACCGTTTTCCTCGAGGAAGCCCAAGAAACCTACGGCGACGTGGGCGAACTACACAACCTCGCTATCGCTCGGAATTACAGGCCCAGACGAGGAACGAAATTACCTGAGCTCGAACGTTGAAAGACTCAGTGTTTAGTAGGCGATTGGAAAGTTGTCGCACCACCCCCCTCCGCGGTTCCCCGGTCACTCAAAAGAAGGCGTGCTTTAAGGCGGACAGCCGCAGACTCGGACCCAAGAGGCGAAGATAGAAAGTGTGGTGGACGAGGAGGAGTGCTAGCCTGAGTGGGCTTGAAACAGTTTGAATGTGTCTCGATCTCTTGAAATTTCGTGAGTTCCTTCTTTCCGTTACCGATTCCGAGTCCTTGGAAATCAGGTATCACGAAGTTTTTAAATGTTTCTTCAGAGAAATGAAGACAGCTTCAAAATGACTGTGACTCGATCTCTTAAAATTTCGTGAGTTCCTTTTTTCCGTCTCCTCGGAAATCAAATATCACAAAGTCTTCACAATGCTTCTTCAGAGAAATGAAGACAGCTTCAAGATGACTGTGACTCGATCTCTTAAAATTTTGTGAGTTCTTTTTTCCGGATCAACTTCGGAAATCAGATATAACAAAGTCTCCCAATGCTTCTTCAGAGTAATGAAATCAAGAAGACGACTTCAAGATGAACTTTACTTGATTTCGTACTAAAGCGGATTTATTCTCTTCCATCAGAATCAGAGCGCTGCGCAGTGTGACTCGGACTCGCAGGCGGTGTGCGGTGAGCGCTCTTTCGAATAATCCAGAAGAATGGTTCAAACAGCTTCAAGTTATAAAAGGAGGACAAAATATCTCTTTGCTAAATATCCTATGCTCGCGCGATCATTAACTGTCATGCTACTCAACATTATAACCTTTATCCTGCGCTTCATAGCAGCATTTATGTCTAATTGCGGAGTCCGAGTCGGAGGAAGGCGCGAGTTGGACGAAGAGGACGCGATTGACAAAGGTGATTCAAGCCGTTTACTATCTCAGTACAGATTGAGAGCTGACCCTTTGTTTCCTACAGTATACGATAGACTCGGAGAATTCTGACGCTACTAGTGGCAGCGTCGGTTGTTATGAGAGGTGTGAGGTTCGTTCAAAAAATGCTAGGGTATGTATAACTTCCTGCCTCAGCACTGTTTATTCACTTACAAGTAGTCTACCATCTTCCAGTCTCTCTCTATGATTCAGGGCTTGACTTTTCAAAATTTCCACAACAACTTAAATCGACACAGGCATGACTCAGGCTAGTACTACTCTAGTACTAGTAGTAGTAGTAGCGGTGCTCCTTCAAGTGCAAATTGTTTTCTCGCTTCCACCAGAACAAACATTTTACTTTACTATGAAAGATTAGAAATATCATATTGCTGGCATGTGTTTATCAGATATAATATGTATTCAAGTTGGTAAGTGCAATGATACACAGCATCAAAGTTGAGTGATGACATCCAATTTGGAGAACTTCCGTTTCGAAACTGATGCACTTATGTTGCACTTACCATTGCACTTGAACTGCCCACTGGCATGCCGGTGCTTAAACCTCACTTAATCCTGGCTTGCCGCCTGATGTACAATTCCCCTCCTTTTGCACTGATTTTATCCTGAAACGCCGTGTTTTAAGGCCATCAGGCAGCCAGACAACCCTTCAGGCAGGCGTGGCAGCGCTTCGACCCATTTAAGAAAGCTTCAGGGCGCGCCAGGACGCGCCAGTCGCCGTAAGCAAAAGGAAGTTTCCCTGATGCATCTGATCATCGGTCATTTCGGCGAAGTTCAAGTTGTTCGGCCCGGGGTTGATCGTCTCTTTCCTATTTTCTACAAATTATCCACGACGTTGAAAAGAAGTTCTTCTTCTCTGCGACTTGATGCGGTATCCGTGTACCCTCGATGCCCTTTGGCTACGGTCTCCCAATTCTGTCAAGCTCGGAAATCGCAAAACATAACTAATAAACATAACTGATAAAACTGTGCTATACACAAAGCCATACTTTACACGAAGTGTGTATCTCATAAGTGATCGGCATGCATCAGATAAAAAATTCGGGTACGTCTCCAGCTCTACGAACTCGTCCGAACGTACTCGGCGCAATAAATGGTAAGCTTAACTCTGTTTTCAGACGCATCGGATACTAATATGACCTTCGATAAAATTTGAGCGAGCTGCAGTTCATGCTTGCATCAGCCCTTCAGAAAATGCGAAAATTTGGAAGTACAATAATGTGATGAGTTCTCCTTACTGAAGAAATTAACAAATGATCTCCCTCCTATTTACCCAACTTCGTAGGGCGTAGATCGTAGGCCCGGGCTCGGAGGCAACTCGAAGTCCGTATGCCAGAGATGCGGTGAGCATCCGCTCATGGCTAAATGTCACTTTGATTAGATGTATTTGTTGTCTTGACAGGAAACGAGCAACTTACGTTTCTCCTCGTCTTCGCCATCTCTGTCCGCTACCACCACATGCCTTCAGCCCTGCCAACAAAAAAACTTGCTCGGACGCTCACTTTTGAGTGACTTGCGTACTGCTTAGGTCTTTGCTCTGTTTCCCCCATTCCTTTAGAACCGCTTTCTTATCTTCATAGTCAAACATGGCCGAACCGTCTTCGAAACCTGGGCGGCAGACAAAGTTCCGTGCACCAGCGACTCTTCCTACTATTATCGAAACGCTTCATAACATCCGTGGTAGCGGTGGCTCGTTCGTGGACGAGAAGCTTGGACTTGGCGTCGATGAGGGGGCCGACATCAAGAGTTGTCTGTCTAGCCCTGTCATGCCACCGCCCACTTATCCCGGAAACAGGCGTTTCGAAGGCAAAGGCCAAGCTCCTCGCTACTCACAGATACACTATCAGATGCCTCCACACGAAGAACAGCCCACAAATCTACACCATCTGCCCTACTGCCACAGTCCGGGAAGATGCCCCCGTCCAAAGAAATCGCTCCACGAACGTATCACTGGATTCTTCCACCGCATTACGGAAGACCAAGAGTTGGCACTTTTTCCGCCTCAAAGGAGATCATCAGAGCATAAGGACACTGGGCTTCGTAACGATAAGAGGGGCCAGAGTAGTCGTCGAGGTGGTGGGCCAGCGTTCGGTTACGGCATACAGAACACACCCGCAGACGTTGCTGAGAATGTCATGTTCCTTCAAGCCATGCATATCAACGGCGACCAGGAAGTCGAACACGCACTTGCCGTAGATGCAGGCATTCAACTCTACCCTCAACCGCAGTCGCACACCTCGTTGGAAGTTCCGAACACCTTGAAGAACCACTTGAGTTATCGCTACCAAGGAAGTGACGAAGGAGAGAAATCTACCCAAGGGCAGAAAGGGGAAGAACGTCGAAGGAGTGTCCGTATTAGCCTGCAGATGCTATGGCGTAAGAAGCCGAAACGTCGGGTCGTTCACAATTGCGACAGTAAGCCGCTTCTTTAGCCGTTACATTTCGGAAGCTGTCTGACTGGAGCAATCCAAGCAATTCTCAATCAACAACTCTTCATTCTCATTCTCGCTAAGGCACTCCTCGTTTTTGGTTCGCCTTCCCATCGCATTGAATCGCAACTAGCGTCTGTCGCGGCTGTTTTTGAGCTGCCTGCCCAGTTCGCTCATATGCCTGGATGCGTGCAGGTTGCCTTCGGCTTGCCCGAACAGCACGCGAGCGAGGTTCTCCTCATCAAGGCCTTCGTGGGATTAGACCTTGGCCGTTTCCAAGAGACGCACGCTGTGTACCGCGCTGTGGTCCGCGACGAAATATCGGCAAGCGAGGGTCGGTCAAAGTTGCGGAAGATTCTCGACAGGGCGCCTCTGTACTCCATGAAGCTTCTGGCCGCTTTGACATTCTTCCAGGGCTCTTTGCTGTGTGTGGTCTCGTTCAAGGGCAGTTTGAATGACGCGTGGGTGTCCGGTATACTGAGTGTTTTTGTCTACGTTGCGCAGAAGAAAGCGGCGAAGAGCGAGCTTAGTGCTAGTGGAGCTGAGTGAATTACCTTTTGTCTCATAACAGGAAGCTGAAGCTAACGTTCCACTACCTCAGCATATTCATCTCAGCAACTGTCTCCTTGATTGCACGCGCACTAGCTCTGAAAGTCCCTGGTCGAATTTTCTGCTACCAGTCCATATCTTCGGCTTCCATAACCGGTCTTCTCCCAGGGACTGTCATGCGTACGTCCTCGGTCATTCCACCAGTCTATCAGCGCTGAACAAAATTTATTAGTCCAAGGTGTCCTCGATATCGCAAGCAAGAACATGTACCTGGGATCTTCGAAACTGATCGCTGGAATCATGACTTCGCTCTACCTTGGTTACGGTCTGACACTTGGCTCGGATGTCTGGCTTCACTTTGACAAAACAGGCCGTGATGTCCTTGCGTCCACCTCCGACAAGCTCGAAGCGTTCAACGGGACATTCTTCTCCACGAACGCATCTACACCCGGGTGGCTCAGTCCCTCAAACCTCACAGGTGTCTGGGAGTTCCAAGAGCTGTCATCCACCGCCGATAGTCTTGTCAACGGGTGCCATCGGGACCCAAATTGGCCTTGGACATTGCGAAAACTGTCGATCTGGACGCTGTTCCTCACCGCTCCGGTCCTTAGTCTGGTCTTCAGCATCAAACGTATGCAGCCGATCAAAAGCCGGGAAATGCCTGTGATGGTCTTGATCTCGTGCTGCTCATATGCAGTGACACAGTTGGCAAACCTCAAGATGGGTCTCGCTGGTTATCCGGACTACGCAGCGCTTCTTGGGAGCTTCGTCGTCAGCTTGCTGGGAAACTTGTACTCGCGACACTTCGGAGGGACAGCGTTTGCTGTCATGCTCACTGGTATCTGGCTGCTTATCCCGAACGGACTTGCGGACGCCGGTGGATTGTCTGGCTCGTATGCTGATCCAGATGAAGATGAATACACACGGTCCTTGGACCTTGCACGCAAAAGTTAGTCCTTCTGCTTTACTTTCTTGCACGGCGCGGATGAGAGCTTCGAATTGACCGAAGGATTACAGTGATAAGTGTGATGATAGGCGTTATGTCTGGTGTATACCTCAGTGCGCGCGTACTCTATACCTTTGGGAGGAAAAAGACTAGCGCTTTTGTCACATTTTAGTTCTGTTTCTTTCTGTAAAGCTATTCAAGACTGAAAGTTTCATTCATCGGTGTACACCGGGATTGAATTGACAAGAAAAACTCACAGGGAATGGCTTTCATCACTACTACCCTTCATCTAGATAGAAGTTGAGCTCCGCCAGCAGGTTTCCTTGGTCAATGTACGTGCTATGGATTTTGCTAAACAAGAATTCTAGGTTTGATTGGCTGGCTTTGTCATGAGTCATGACACTGACAGTGTACTACTAGTATTTGGCTTTATTTGTCTTCAACTTGTACTTCAAGTTGAAGAAGATCGGCATCAAATGCGTGGGTAAAACTATTCCTCCAGCAACCAAACGCACTGACAGTTCCGCAAGCGGCAACGGCCATTACTGCGATCCTGCCTCGTCTGTAGTACTTACATAGCACAACATTGTCTATGCTAAGGAAAATTCTGGTGCTCGCGACTGACTGGATCAGAATATCTAATGAACGTGTGTCCACCTGAATACACGATCTCCTTCAAAGATTCAATTGTTACGGCAACATTCTCCTGGGCGTGGAAAGCAGTGGCAGAAACTCATCCAAGTGGAGAACCTCTGGTACCGATAGATGAATATGATGTTTATTAACAGCTTTGCTTGCTATCGCTTTAAGTCCATTGGTACGTGTAATTATACTAACTAAAGACAAACTATACATTTCGTTTGACTACTTTCATCTGGCCGTTATTTTTGACTCTGCGCGGGCTCAATAAGTTGCTGAACTAGGGGACTTGGGAGGCCAGGTGACTCGTACTTATATCTTATTGGAACTATTGTTCCCTAATCATGCATGCCACTACAAGAAGTAGCTCCGTTGTCAGTCTTTCGGGACCCTTCTATCTGAACGTGAAGCTCTCTCGATGTCCTTCCTACAGTCCCTTGGTGCCTTCGAGATTCTCTTAAGCCTCTTCGGCGCGATTCTTGTTTATCGTATTGCGCAGACAAAGTTGCGGAAGTTGCCTCTTCCCCCTGGCCCCAAACCGCTGCCATTTCTCGGGAATTTGCGAGATATGCCAACTGGGCATATACATTTAGGAAAATATTGGGCAAAACACAAAGAGCTTTATGGTGCGAGCATCATCTTTACTTACGATCACATACAAGTTAACAATGATTTTCAGGTCCCATCAGCTCTGTCAGTGCTTTAGGAACGACCTTAATCATCGTTAACGACAGCGACATTGCATTCGAGCTCTTGGAGAAACGTTCGTCTAAGTATTCAAGTCGGCCGTCGATGACGTTCTGTGGTGATATGTATGCATTCATTTCCACTGTTATGGACAATGATTCAATGCTAATCGTCTTTTCGTAGGGTTGGATTTGGCCTGGGCACTACAATCTCCCCTTACGGTGATACTCTAAGACAACACCGCAAATGGATACAAAGCTTCATAGGATCCAGCTCCGCTATGGAGAGTATCGAGAACGTGCAAGAGATCGAGACTTGTCGGCTTTTATATCGACTGTTGGAAACCCCTGACAATCTCATGGACCACTTACATATGTCTGTTCCGTTCCGTCTCCTTTGCTTCTCACTTCATGGCTTGCTCATTTTATCCGTGAAAAAAGATTCTCAGGTGCTATCATTTTAAAGATAACATACGGATATACTATCGACCCAATAGGAACTGATCATCTGGTTGCTCTCGTTGACGAAGTTGACAGTATATTCTCTGAATCAGCGCAACCAGGTCGATGGCTTGTAGACACCATTCCTGCTTGTGAGTTGCTAATTACAGTACCTTCACACACAGACACCATCTAATGCCACTTCTGACAGTAAGATACATGCCGAGTTGGTTTCCCGGAGCCGGCTTCAAAAAGACGGCTCGAAAATGGAATAAGATTATACACGAATCTTACGACAAACCGTTCGAGTTCGTTAAGCAGCAAATGGTAGGTATTAACCCAAAGAGCATGCGGCCATTCTTACATGTTATATAGGCAAGCGGATATGCTCTACCTTCGTTCGTCGAGAACATTCTGCAAAAGGGTATTGCGGAAAACGAAGGAGACAGTCTGAAGTATGCTGCAGCAACGCTGTATGCTGCGGGAGCAGAAACAGTATGTCAAAAATTTACAGAGCATTTAGGATGCATACCTACTACAACTTGTCGTCCGGGTCCTTTTAGACGGCCATCGCCATGGCAACATTTTATTTGGCCATGACGCTTTATCCCGCTGTATTCAAACGCGCACAAGAGGAGATTGACCGCGTCATAGGCGACGACCGCCTCCCGAGCTTTACTGATCATGGGAGCTTGCCCTATATTTCCGCTGTTTTGAAAGAAGTCCTTCGGTGGGAAGTGATCCTTCCAGCAGGTATTATTTGTTACTATAGATTTGCATGCATAGAAGGTGATATATGTACTATATTCGGCCTACAGGCATTCCTCACGCCACGACGGAAGAGGATGATTATAATGGCTATCACATCCCTAAGGGAGCAGCTATTATTCCTAATGTCTGGTAAGCTCGCTAGTAGCCTTCGTGAGTCTGTCTTCTTACCCTTAATCCCTCCTACGCGATAGGCAAATGACTCACAACCCCGAAAAACATCGTGATCCTTCAACATTCAATCCCGAGCGTTTTCTTGGGGAGAATGGAAATCCTGTAGAACCAGACACCAGCTCACTTGCGTTTGGCTTCGGTCGCAGGTAGCTTTCTCCGAATTCAGTAGGCACATGGACTTACAGTACCATGATCTCGCTGACAGAATCTGCCCGGGCTTGGAAATCGCTCAGAAGTCGCTATTCTTGGCCATAGCAGCGTCGACCGCTGTGTTCAACATCTCGAAAGCTAAAGATGTGTCTGGGAAGGAAATCGAGCCACTCCATGAGTACCTACATGGTCTTATTAGGCAAGTCAACGTTGCGGTGATACTCCGTTGTCTCCGATCCTCTTGACTGATTGATCGTCAATGCAATAGCTTCCCGAAGCCGTTTCAATGCTCGATCACTCCTCGCTCTGAAAAGGCAGTTACTTTGATTCGGGCAGGCCTAGAGGAGCATCCGTTTGAGAAGGGTGATGGCAATAAAATAAAGGATTTGTGAAATATGGGTATGATATTCGTCGTGGACAAACTCCTTACCGGATACCTACTCTACTTCTTCACCCGGGCCAGACTATGCATTTTCCTTTGCCTTTCCAGAACAGAACAATGTCGGGAGTAAACGTGGAGAGAGGAATCTCGAGCTCTTAGTGACCTTGAATAAGGCTTGAATATCATATATGCATTATATCTAACAATTATCCTTCGACATGGCTATGCCACTGCTAAGGGGTCACTTACTATGCTGGCAGTATGTGGAATTTGTCACGGTTATGTATGTAAGGTTGTAACTAAGCACCAGCAGATACTCAGACATCAAATGATCCCGGCCAAAGTATATATAACTGACGATGAAAACGATAAAGCTTCAGCCTCGACTTTGGTATTGCATAGTTTTCCGCAAAGCACCCTCTTTTAAGGGTCTGAAAACGTTAACCTCAGGATCGCTTCTAACCAATCATGCCGGTTAGCCCGTTCATTGGAGGTCACCTATGTATCTTCCGAACTGTGCTGTAGGAGATAGTGAGCAGCCTTTACATAGTTGCGTGATCACAAGAGCGTGCTACTTGGAAGGTCGGCACCGGTGCAGTCGCACCACATGCTTGAACGCTCTCTGAATCAACTTGAATTATGAAGAGAATGAAAAGATGAGTATCAAAGCGCCTTCAATGTATCGCCATCGCCCTTCTCAAAGGGTTGTTCGTCCAGGACTGTCCGAATCAGAGTAGCGGTCTTATCAGAGCGAGGAGTGATCGAGCATTGAAACGACCTCGGTAGGCTATTGCGTTACCAATCCAATCAGCCAAGTAAATCAGTGACTTCGGATAGCATTGTATATATAAACACGATGTTGTCTCACCTGATAAGACCAGGCAGGTACTCGTGGATCGGCTCGATCTCCTTCCCAGACGCATCTTTAGCTTTTGTAATGTTGAAGACAGCGGTCGACATTGCAATGGCCAAGTATAGCGACTTCTGGGCGACCTCCATGCCTGGACATATTCTATCAACGTGTCAGTGAGCATATACATACATGTATTCAGTTTCACCGAAAGAGCTTGGGCGTTACCTGCGACCGAAGCCGAATACCAGCAAGCTGGGATCCAGCTCAACTGGGTTCCCATTCTCTCCGAGGAAACGTTCCGGATTGAAACTGAAAGGGTCTTCGTAGATATCGGGGTCGTGTGTTATCTGCCTATTTCGAAGGTAGGAAAGGATGGACGAAAATGTATTTTCAAGAATCAAAGAGCTTACCAGATATTAGGAATGACAATAGCTCCCTTTGGAATGCGATATCCATTGTAAACATCCTCTTCTGTTGTGGCGTGAGGGATAGCTGCAGGCGTAAGTTAGTTAATGTCCATCTATGTATGTGCATAAGATACCGAAGAATACCTAACGGAAGGACTACCTCCCATCGGAGCACCTCTTTGCAGATAGCAGTTATATATGGTAAGCTTCCGCAGTCCGCAAAGCTCGGGAGACGGTCATCGCCAATGATGCGGTCTATCTCCTCCTGTGCGCGTCTGAATACAGCAGGATACAACGTCATAGCGAGGTAGAAGGTTTCCATGATAGTGGCTGTCTGATGGATTTACATAAGTTATAGGGTCTAAAAAGTTGATATCAGAATGTAGCGTCATGTGTCCGACATACCGTCTCTGCCCCTGCACCATACATCGTTGTCGCAGCATGCTTCAAGATTTCTTCATCCTTATCCAAGATCCCCTTGTCTAGAAAGTGCTCGACAAACGAAGGCTGAGCGTATCCCCTCGCCTATGTAAGAAGTTACAATGTGGTCTCATACGACTTTTGCGATCCTACCATTTGGTACTTGACGAACTCGAACGGCTTGTTGTTAGATTCTTGAACTATTTTGATCCAATTTCGAGCCGTCTTCTTGAAGCCCGCCCCGGGAAACCATTCGGGCATGTACTTCACTGTCAAAAGTCGTATCAATGCGTGCATTGCGATCAAAATAATGTGGTGAAAGACTTACAAGCAGGGATAGTGTCTACCAGCCATCGGCCTGGTTGTAAAGAGACGGAGAAGATGTGGTTGACTTTATCGGCGAGAGCAACCAAATAATCGCGGTCTTTTGGATCGATATTATAGCCATATGTTATCTTCAAAATGATAGCACCAGCGAAGCTGCAAGGACAAAGGGGTGAACTAGAAGCACATGGAAACAGTGAGGGAATGAAACAGACGCGTGCAAGTGACCCTTGATATCAATGGGATTTTCCAGCAATCGAAGTACAAGTCGACGGGTTTCGACCTCTTGAACGTCCTCGATACGTTTCATAGCGGATTGCGATCCAAAGAAACTCTGGGACCATTTGCGATGCTGCCTTAGGATATCTCCGTAAGGAAGAATTGAAGTATCCACATTGAATCCGACCCTACAAAGATAAAAGCTACTCGAGACTGTTTCAAAGGGTGGTAAGGAGGAAAGAATTGCACACAATTCCCCGGCGAATGTCAGAAAGGGACGGCTCGAGTATTTGGAGGAGCGTTTTTCTAGAAGTTCAAACGCGATACTGCTATCGTTGATTACGATTATCGTTGTTCCAAGAGTTCTGACAGAGCTGATGGGTCCTGCATCTCCTAGTCAATATGTTGCCTAATCTGAAGCCGGAGCCACAAGTTCGCACCGTATAATGCTTTGTGGTTTGCCCAATGCTTCCCTTCAAGAACATTCCCAGTTGGCATGTCGAGCAAATTCCCGATAAGCGGCAGGGGTTTGGGGCCAGGAGGAAGAGGTAGCGTCAACTGCGCCATAGTTCGTGCATACCGATAAACGAGAATGACGCCGCAGAGACCTAGGAGAATGTCGAGAGCACCGAGGGACTGAAGAATAGACATTAAAAGAGCTTCACAGAATAACTTTCAGCAAGAGAGGGTTCTCTCGCAGCGAGGAAAAGGAGCCAGTGGCTTATAGTGGCCAGTTAGATCGAGGATACCATGAAACCCTAGTCAGCTGGTCCTGCAACCTATCTGCCCGCGCAGAATCGAAACCTAATCAATTGAAAAGAATCGAAGGAATAGGGAATGATCCGTCTTTGGTATAACATATGGACTTACAGCGATAGGAACCAGAGCCGGAAATAACCATTTTGCCCATCAATCGGTGTTAAAGCTTCTCCAATCAGCCCATTTTTGCCACTTCTTTCCACATCCGCGAGAGTGTTTGCTTCGTTAAGACCTGCAAGACCGCTGGTTAGGCATATGAAAGGACAGTCGATGACGAATAGGCTGCTCAAGTGATGGAAATACTGTAGTCTATATAGACCGACCAAGTTGCGACGCACTCAGGCTCCTCCTAAACAGAAATGCCGATAACACATTCCTCTTCGTCCTGCGCATGCAGTAAAGGTTAAGAAATGTCTTCCATCTTCGAGTCAGTCACGGATCGGAAGGTGCGTATGGAAGAGATGACGATGCGCGCCGTTGATGCAGAAGTTGTTGCGGAGTGCATAGTCTAGAATCTGGATGGCGCGGAGCTAATTGCACAAAAGACACACCTCCTGTGCCATATAAGTGTCCAATTCCATAAAGTTGTGGGTTTGAGTCAAGTTCAGAGAGAACCCGCAGAGACGTATGAAGTTGAAACAACCCTTGCCTCCGAGTCCGAAGTCGAAATTGTAAATGTTGGCGACAAGGCTAAAACTCTCTTGACGGCTGTAGTTTCTGCAGGAGAAAAACAAGCCCGCTACGTGTAGATGTTAAAAACTTCGCGCTCGAAAAAACCTGATTGGCAAAAATGTACTTCATATTTAAAACTGGACAACAAGAGGATTGAACTCTTGACCTCTCGCAAGCGATGAGTTAACATTCAATGCAAAGCGAGCGCTACTACCACTGAGCTAGATGCCCATGATAACTAAGATTGTAATAATAAAATAAGTACGGTTCAAGTTGTGAGTCAACGACTCGGACGGCGATCGGCATTCAAGTCGTTCGTGGGAATAAAACCCGAGGACAAGTTTCAAGCCACCTAGTATACCAGTGAGACCGGGAACCATCACTCACTCTGTTGCTTGAATTCTTTAGTGGCATGTTCATATGCAGTTCTTTTTCCAGCAAAACTCGCGTAGGAGAAATACACATGAGCGCCTTCAATAGCATGACATGCAAGGAGGTTCGTGTTGTTGCAGGCTAACTCGGTCGCTTTAACGCCGTCCCACAAGTTACGACGAGATTTCATCAAGCATTCCATCATCCACGCTAGCTTGAACGTGCGTTGGCTATACGAGTTGAATCCAAGCTGTGATGTGGGGCTTGGGGCCCCCAATGTGGGCTTCTATCTGATAAATCCATGGCGCAATATGGTTAAGCCATCGCGACAGGTTGTATTTATCAATCGAGTCCACGTATCGTGCCTATAGCACACTGTGGCCCCCTTTCATCTTACTGATGGCTCTCGCGGTACGAAGAAGGACGACTAAGCATAGAACGTCTTCTTGAAACGTCCTCTTATAGGCTGTAATCTAGCTTGTTCTATGGCTTCCTTTTCCCCACCCCCGCAATCCATTTCTACGGAGGAAGACATCAAAATGAGCGCTATTCAAGAGATCAGCGAGTCAAGGCTGTCTGACGACGAAGACGATGTCAATGGCGAATCTACCGACGACGACGACTCGCTAGTTGGGGCGCCCGTTGAGAAGGTACGATTCAGTACATTCGCTTCGAAACATAACTTCTTATGCGACAGTCCGGCTTCGCAGATTAATCCTCTAGGCCATCAAGTCACACTTCTGTCTTGTACAATGCTCAATCTAGGGCAAATGCTCGGCTCTGGAATCTTCTCTACACCTGGTGTCATCTTGAATTCCGTAGGCTCCATTGGATTGCTGCTATTATTCTGGGTTCTGGCACCAATCTTTGCATATGGTATGCCGGACGAAGCATTTGGGAATACTTGTTTATTCCCCTAACATTATGTTGTCACGCAGCTGGTCTTTCGATGACCAGCGAGCTAGCTAGCATGTTTCCGAACAGGTCTGGTGCCGAGGTTGTTTACTTGGAGCAAGCATACCCCCGGCCCAAATTCCTTGTTCCCATATCTTATGCTGTGACAACGGTGCTGCTTTCGTTCGTCGTGATAACCTTCATTAAAAACATAATTATTAATTCGACATCTAGGTTCAGCGCAACCAATTCGATCGTTTTCGCCCAATATTTCATGACAATATTCGATATCATCGTCACCGCACGCAAACAAACAGCTTTGGCGTTGGCTGTCGCGACGTTCGCAGTCGCAGGTAACTAAATACTGAGAATATTCATGTCGATGCTTTGTGACGAGCATGCTATTACAGTTGTGGCACTATCCACTAAATGGTCCCTGCGCGCCGTGAACGCCATAACCGCAATCAAAGTCTTTTCTCAAGTATTGTAACCCCCGTTTCACTTTTCGAGATCGCCAACCTCTTACGCTTAAGAGACAGTGTCGTCGCAGTAGGCCTCGCCGTCCTACTTGGGCTCACCGCATCTCCGAGCCCTTCGCAAACTTTGCTGACCCTTGGGCCGGAAGCACGTACAACGGAAACGCCCTCGCCACCGCGCTCGTCAAGACGCACTTCGCGTACGTCGGATGGCACAACGCATTCAACGTCCTCGCCGAGGTGCGCAGCCCCGACCCCGTCCGCACCGTCAAGCACGGCGGCACGATCGCCCTGGGACTCGTCACCGCGCTGTTCGTGTTGACGAACGTCGCGTATATTGCTGCGATCCCGAAGGCGGAGATGAGGGAAGCTAGACAGCTTGTCGGTGCGCTGTTCTTCCAGAAGGTGTTCGGAGCATCGTGGGCGGCGAAAATCCTGCCTGTGATGGTCGTGTTCAGCTGCCTGGGGAATATCGTGAGTAGTGTCGATATCGTTCATGTATTCTCACAGAAGTTGAGCGATTAATTCAGATTGTTGTTGTGAGTGACTTTCTAGCATCATCATTTTCTGCGACTCATCGCTGCGCAGACGGTTGGTCAAGCACGTGTCATCCGGGAGATCGCCCGTCAAGGCTTACTCCCCTGGCCCGAATTCTTCGCATCGACAAAGCCATTCGGAACCCCCTTAGGCCCTGTCGCGCTCAAGTACTCCTTAACCGTCCTCGTCCTCCTCGCCCTCCCAGCCAAAGACGCCTTCAATTTCCTCCTTGACCTAGCTTCATATCCGGGCTTGGTGAGCTCAATCAGCCATCCGCATCGAGCCTGTTCTGTGCTGACTTGGACTCGCATCTTAGTTGTTCGGTGTGGCCACAGCCATCGGAATCTGGCTCCTGCGCAGGAGGCGTACGGCGGCAGACTTGGCACCGACGCACTACAGGGCGTCTAATGCCGCTATCGTACTGAACCTGGGAAGCTGTGTCTTCCGCATCATCATGCCATGGATACCACCAAAGAGAGGACACGCAGACGTGTCCTTCTGGTATGCGACGTGCGTATTCTTGCTTCCATCTAATAATTTGACTAATTTACGAGATACGTTCTTCAACCTAACTAGCTACCTCGTCGTCGGCATCTCCATCTTGCTGGCTTGCGGGCTCTACTACTACGTTTGGATCGTGCTCATCCCCAAGTGGGGCGGATACGAGATTGTGGAGGAGATAGAGGAACTCGATGGAGGCGCCCGGTTGGCGAAGTTGGTGAAAAAGTATCATCATAAGCATCACATTCGCGAGCATACTCACTCTCCTCACCGCACGCCATCCAGTGCCGAGCACCAGCCCCTCCTACACAACTAGACTTACTATGCGAACCTGTATTTAATGTTCGCATAAGTATCAATGAAGTATGTAATATCACGCTCGGGCGGCGTCAGAAAATACAAATAAAAGATGCCTAAGAAATCAAGTGATTGTCGGAAGCATTCCCCATATGCGCCCATTTGTAGTATGAGAGCCGGTGTCGAATCAGATGTGGGGAATAACACTTGTATTGCGCGTGAAAGCAGATGTGCGGTTTGAGGTGAACCTTGCCGTCGCGGTGCTAAGTCCCGAACGCGCGCGCGTCAAGGACAAAATCACATGCCGAGACCACCCCAGTGATAACTACCCCTGCAGGTGCCACTCAAGTCCTACACCCGCCCATCCCCTCCCTCTCTCTTATACCACAACCATCTCCTCCGCATCTCTACTCACTGGAAGCCGAGTACTTGAAGGACAAATGGCATCGAAGGAACTCAAGACGTATACAAGGGAGGAAGTCGAGAAGGTGTGTAATCTATCCATGGTGGAACGTCGGGAGGAACTGACCGGAGCTGTTGTGCAGCACAACACCCCAGACGACTTGGTGAGCTCGACCGCCTTGCAATATGTGTGATTTGGAGTGCTGATTACCCCTTCCTCGACAGTGGGTTATCATCGACTCCAAGGTCTACAACCTCTCGCGCTTCAAGGACCTGCACCCGGGAGGTTCAACAGTGCTCTTAAGCGATGATATTCGTACGTCCTAACTTTATCATCTCAATGAAACTGACATTAAAGCATCTCCCCTCCAGCCGGTCAGGATGCCACCGAAGCATTCTACGGCCTGCACAGACATGAAGTCCTCACCAAACCCGCCTATCAGCGTCTTGTCATTGGCAAGATCGAGGGCGAGGAGCCTGTCATAAAGCTGAGCGAAGTGGGCGAAATTAGCAGGGTGCCGTACGCAGAGCCGACGTGGTTGAACGCAGGTTTCCACAGCCCGTACTACAAAGAGGTGCGCATTTCCTTGTGTTCCTATCTCAATAACGCTCATTGCGAGCAATGCAGTCACACCGCAAGCTCCAGAAAGCCATGCGTGAATTCACAGATGAGTACATCTACCCCGATGCTCAGGTACGTCCTGGTCTTCGGTGAGGTTGGAGAAACGATAGCTCACGATAATTTCGTAGGCTCGTGAAGCGGATGGCAAGCGCCCAAGTCAATCGGTTTTCGATAAGATGGCGTAAGTCTTCTATCTAAATTTATTGATGGTCGATCTATCTCACATACATTACTAATACCATAGAGAATTCGAAATCCACGCGATGCGCTTGGGACCCGGTAAGCACCTGAAAGGCAGGACGCTGATGGGCGGTATCGTCAAGCCCGAAGAGGTAAGCTGCGTCTTCTTTAATTGCATACATAAAGCTCATGTTGAACACATATTTAGTTTGACTACTTCCACGAGCTCGTCGTCACGCAAGAGATCGTGCGCTGCGGCGCGCGCGGGTACGGGGATGGTCTCCTGGGCGGAAAAGTCATTGGCCTCCCGCCCGTCCTGAACTTTGGTTCGCCCGAGCTCAAGGCAAAGGTCGTCCCCGAGGTCCTTGCGGCGAAGAAGTTCATCTGCTTGGCTGTCTCTGAGGCGCATGCGGGCTCGGATGTGTTCGGTCTGCATACGACTGCCACAAAGACGGAGGATGGCAAGTTCTGGATCGTGAATGGAAGCAAGAAGTGGATTACGAATGGTCATTTCGCGGATTAGTGAGTTGTTGTGGTCAAATCTCTGGGGGTTTCTCTCTGATTGACTGCTCGCTTGCTTCTTTTATGACCTAGCTTCACGACGGGCTGCAAGACTGAGGTATGTCACTTCTCCCTCTATGGTGCAAATATATGCTGATCCATTTCCATCAGAATGGCTTCACTGTGCTCCTCATCGAGCGAGGTCCAGGAGTTGAGACTAAGCCGATCAAGACCTCGTACTCCACCGCAGCTGGAACCGCATACATCACCTTCGAGAACGTCAAGGTACCGGTAGAGAACACGCTCGGTGAGGAAGGCGCGGGTATCTACGTGATGCTGAGCAACTTCAACCACGAGCGGTGGGTGATGTGCTGCGCGTCTGCACGTAGCCAGAGGAGCGTCGTGGAGGAGTGCTTGAAGTGCGTTGTCTTTCTCATTCACACATTCCCAAACTAATTGCGTTCACCAGGTGGGCTACCCAGCGCAAGGTGTTCGGCAAGCCACTGATCAGTCAGGCGGTGATCCGCGCGAAGCTGGCGGGGATGATCGCCCGCACGGAGTCGGTGCAGGCGTGGCTGGAGAACGTGACGTACCAGATGTGCAACATGCAATACAAAGAGCAGGCGCAGAAGCTCGCGGGCCAGATCGCGTTCTTGAAGATGTACAGCACGCGGAGCGCGCAGCAGACGGCGGAGGACGCGGTGCAGATCTTTGGCGGGCGCGGGGTCACGCAGAGCGGGATGGGCAAGTTCATCGAGCATGTGAGTTGGTTAAAACCGAAATCATTCGCTTTTTTTGAGGTCATGAGTTGTTGACTGATTGATCTGCTCGACAGTACTACCGCACTGTTACGTTTGATGCGCTACTCGGTGGTGCGGAGGACGTCCTCGCCGACCTTGGTGTCCGACAGGCGATGCGCGCAATGCCGAAGGACTCCCGGCTATAGACGTACCACATAACATTATCCATTGTCTCTGTAATGGCTCTTTCCCGCAAGAAGCTCACAATAAATTCGCATGCTCATGTAGACGGTAGTATACTATATTTATCGTACCTGTTTTTACATACCTTTTCTGATGTCCAATAATATCATACATATATCAATCTGTTTTACTTTTGGTGACGATTTGGAGTTGATTTATGGTGCCATTCACTTTAGATTTGAACCAGTGGTATAGAAGAATTGGTTGTCTCCTACTGTTCGGAAGAGGCCGAGGCCTCAGGGTCCAGGTAAAGGAAGCGTCCCGTAGCTGATGAATGGCGGAAAACTGATAGCAATAACTTCTACGAATAGGACAGCAAATAGCAATTCGAATTAATTAGCAGGAGAAACACTATCCGATCCGATGAATTTTTCGCCTATGAACCATGACCCTTCACCTCCATACACCACCAAATAGGCTGTGTCGTCGATATGTACACTTCATCACTGGAGATGTGGTTGGATGTCGAAACTAAGCCATCGAAAGAGGACTCTCTATCGTCTATATGACGACATTCAGACTCGCTTTTAGATTCATTTCGAGAACGAAGCATTAGATGGACGCACTCAGATCCCACTCGAGGCCTTTGGTCGTCAAGACGGTGCTTTGCACGCCGACGGGGAGGAGGCCACACGTTGGGCCCCAGGCCGCTTGGCTCAGGCGGATGCGGTGCTCGCCCGGGGAGAGGACCCACCCGAGCGAGTCGTCGGTGATGGCGAAGACGTGCGTGCGCGTGAGGCGCAGTTTGTGGAGGTAGGAGAGCGTGTGGATGGTCTGGTCGAGCCGGCCTGAGAGGCCGCCGAGGATGAGGATCGTGTACTACGGGTGATGAAGTTGAGAGTTGAGAGTGAGTCTTTGAGATCGGGAGGACTCACTTCGGGCAATGAGGGTGTGCGGTCCTCGAGCTCTCGGACGGCGGCGATGCATTTCATGAGGTCTGTTGCGTATTGGTCGGTGTCCTTGATCGTTGAGACGTCCTATCCATATACATAGTCAATATCATTCGTGCTGAGTCTCTTGATGTACAAGGCAGAAAAAGAGAGGCGCATGAACTTACGAGGTCTGAGTAGAATGCCTGGACATCCGGCCGGATGGAGTCGAGGTCGCCTTTGATGAGGTCTGGGACGAAGCTGTAGCGCAAACGGGTTGCCTTCGTTCAAAAAGCTGCGAACAATGATGGGGGGTGAAACGCACGCTCACTCATTCCGACCGCGTTCTCGTCCAATAGTTCTTGTGTTTCCCCCCGTTTCCTCATCTTCTTTGACGTTGCCAGCTGGAACTGGGTGCTCTAGCGCATCGTACAGCCGGTTCGCCCCACCATCTGCGCAGGCGCGCCAGGAGCAGGCGTCCCAGACACGCTGGAGGAGTGTCGAAGAGAAGGGCTGGTTGAGGATGATCAGAGCTCGTCTGTTGGGTACTTGGGAGCCATTGATGTCGTCTTTGATGTTGTGTTCGAGGAAAGAGACGTCCCAGTGTTTGACGTCGGAGGGTGTGTTGACCATGAGTGAGTGTATGCGACGGTAAAAGGTGAAGCTCGCCCTGCCCCGACAACTTGAACATGACGGAGGCGACTAGGGCGCCTGAGCGGCAAATTGCGTACAGTGGCATGCCAGTGATGACTTTTTTCCACCACACCACCATCACTGAAAAACCTTAGAGTCCTTGCTGGTTGCGACACCTGTGAGATCAACTCTTGTTGATCTGCGGAAGTACCCTACGACTCTCGACTGAATCTTCGGACGCTACAGTATCCTTGGTTAATGCGACTGCGCGCTGCGGACCTCTTCGAAGATCCTTGTTAGATTGTGTTGGAATTTCAGTGAAATGACTGCGCACTTTCAGTGTCTATCAACTATATCAATACCTGTATTGTGTCTTTGCCATTGGTGCTATCGAAAGGCATGTATCTTGACAGCACCCTGTCGACGTATAAAGGAATGTCTTTCAAGTTGTGGTGAACCGTCAAGCTCTATCGTTCGCCAATCCTCGAGCTAAACTCTGTTTCGGTTCAACAGGTTTAGGTAGACATCAGGATCTCAATTGACTAGATGCAATCATCTCTGGCGGAAACAGGACCTGGGGTAATGAACTCGAGCGCGGACACAGCATCTGTCGATTCATCCGATACTACATCCCCAGAGGATATTTCTTCTGACAGGCCGACTCTCATCCTGTCCAGAGGCGACTCCAGCAACGACACGTACGAGTGCGACGCCCTGGGCATCCACTACGAGCTCTCTACGCCCCAGTCTGCGTTTCGGCCTCAGCGGGTGAGCACCATATCTAGGTGGGACGCCAGTCTCAACAGGTGTGTGCCCGTGGCGGAATGGGAGCGCTACATGTTCAAGAAGGATATGATCAGGATGGAGGCGCTGGGTGCGAGGGAGTTCGTGCCCTTGAACGAGGTCTTTCCGCGTACGTGGGGCTTACCGTACGATGCGACATTGTGAGTGAACTCGACGTTCCTTGTCCTTTTGCTCGCGTATGCTAATACGAAGAGATGGGTAGCAATCGGTCATTTACTGCACCGAATGGGAAGCAGTATACGTGGAAGTCGCGACCTTTGTCGATGAAAGTAATATACTTTGCTGCACTGAATACCCGTCATCCCTGACTTCTTGCTCCCAGCTCTACAGTATAGAAGGCAACAATGAGACGCTTATAGCTGCCTACCACCGGGGTCGGTACGTTATCAACGCACGGAAGCCGTTTGTTGAGCTCTTCGATGGATACGAGGGCATTCTCGATCTCATCATTGGTATTCATTCTTCAATGTACTACATTCAACCTTCAAATTGAACTGAAGTCTATGTCCCTTTCAGTGACGTGTACCATCGCTGTTGCCAGACGGAAAGAAGGTGAAAGTGAGTCTAAGGCCTTGCTTTCTGTGGTGTATGTACGCTGAAACAACGAATAGCCAAATCCACTGGAAGAGGTTGGAAAAATATGACTAAAGTTGTGGGTGTCTGAGCAAATTTGTTATTTGCTTTCGCAAGTATGACAGTGCACATCTACAAGCTATACTTATCCATCGCGGCGCATACATCCATGATGCATGTAGTAGGGGCGTAGTCTAGTAGAGGATGGGCCAACTCACGTCAAGAACCGAATCTCCAACGTTACTAGCGACGAGATGTCAATTATTGTCGCATACTCCTCGAGCAAGTGTTAAAGGCGCTGTACTCGCTATGGTGAAGTGTCTCCAAGAACTGCTGCGGACTGCGTGTCTTCGGGATCATAGTGAGCCTGCCAGTGCACGTCCAGCACGACCCAGGTTGCATTGCATTGCAAACTCGGAACGTTATATCACGGTGCATCCGTAAAAATGTATGTCGACGCTCATTGTTTCATGCCGTCGGAGAGATGGTGCAACAAGTGTGTCCTCTTAGCCATTGCTGCGATCAAAAGCTATGTCTTGACTGACTTAACCGACCTGCTGCGAGAGGTTTTTTTACCACGATCATGATGATGGTGTTGAAACTTCTGGCACGGCTATCAACTTCTTTCCACCATCATCATTGAAAGCATACCGCCTACTATACGAGTATCTTTGGAGTCTGCAGAATGACAGGCATCGCAAGCTTGCTGCGGACTGCGGACCTACATACATGTGTCCATCCAGCAGATCTGTGTGCGCGCTGCGAGCATGTTCGCTTCACCAGGTGGATACTTCAATGGCTATGTGATCCCTTGGCTACGATGCGATCAAAACTTATGTATGTTCGACCAACTTGGACGATCACACAGCATGAACGCGATATATGAATGAGTCCACCGAGCTCTTCTGCTCATCTCCGCCCCCGAATTAGCAATCACCTACAGGCGTCCTCTTCTGCTAAGCTCTGCAATCCTTCACATCGGAACACGAACTCGAGGATATGGGCTCGAAAGTGGACATCACGAACTTGAAGTCGGACACATCGTCTTCCGACTACACCGATTCTCTTCCTTCGCTCTCCTCATCAAGCAAACCGACGCTCATTCTGTCCAAGGGCAGCTCCAGCAACGATAAATACGACTGCGATGCGCTGGGTATCCACTACGAACTGAGCACCCCCCAGTCCATGATTCGGTCCACTCGGCTCAGTACGATCACCAAGTGGGATGCGCGACTCAACAGGACGGTGCCGGTAGCGGAATGGGAGCGGTTTATGTTCAAGAAAGATAAAATCAAGATGGAAGCGTTAGGTGCGAATGACTTCGTGCTTGTGAATGATGTCTTTCCGCAGACGTGGGGAGTGGAAGGCTCTGCCACGTTGTGAGTCCACCTTTTCTCTCGCCCTTCTCGCGCTCATCTGGAGAAATGGTTATTAGCAATCGTACATTCCTGGCGCCGAACGGGAATAAGTACACGTGGCAGTCGCGAGTCCCTTCCATGAGGGTACGATGCGCTATAATGGATGTCTAAATATTACTAAACTTGTCATTCTCAGCTATACCGCGTCGAAGAGGGCAAGGAAGATGCACTTGTAGCTGCCTATCATCGTGGCCATCTCGTCATTAACGTTCGCAAGCCTTTCATCGAGCTCTTTGATGGATATGAGGAAATACTAGACTTGCTCGTTGGTACGCCGTTTTGTACCTAGCTATTTCTGATGCTGGACCGGACTGACTCCGGCGCTTGCATCCCTTATAGTAACAGGCACTATCGCCTTCTCGAAGCGAAAAGATGGCGAAGGTGAGTTCCGGATATTGTTGATTCTCTTAAGATGCATGTCAGCTAATGCGACGAGCAGTGCAATACACCTCTGGGGGTTCTTGAAGTAGGACCTTTCAGGTGTGTGACGATAACGCATTTATCTGTTTGTTTTCCTCGTCATTTGATTGAGCACCCAATAACTGCGTATACCGGTATGATCTATGGTGTACGTTTATGTACTGTGCGGGCTCAAACTAGTGGAGCCGTAAGAATAGGAATGATCTCTTCTTCACCGATCCATCAAGAAATAACTTTTACTCGTGAACTCACCGACTTTGTTCTCTATTCGCTTCGCATATCTATCTCTTGGCGACTGGAAAAGAATCTATTCCGGATTAGGCGGATTATACTCGTATGTAGCAGTTACTCGCTATATGCACCGTAAGTATGTCGCTTACCAAATTTGTAAGAAGGCATCAGACTGTTGGAGCATCTGGGACTCCTCCTGACCTCCGATGGCGTCGAAGGTACAATCAGCCACTTGTCACAGCATGTTCGTCGTCGTATAATAGAAACGCCCTTGATGATCTGTTATGGCATATCCCCACATCCTCTGGACATCCATTAAGTAGAACCTTAGACATCCAACGAGATCGACTATCGGACTTGGTACTGTGCGTCCTCTCTTCGGCCACGCTGGAATAGGAACCTTCTTCTTTACAACGAGAACTTAGAGGATATGAATTCGAAACCGGACACTGTGCCCTTTAACGCTGCTGATACATCGCTTCCCGATATGACCCCCTCCGACAGACCGACTCTCATCCTATCCAAAGGCGACTCTAGCAATGATAGTTTCAGCTGCGATGCCCTGGGCATCCACTATGAGCTTTCTACCCCACAGTCACAACTTCGCCCTCATCGGGTCAGCACTATCTCGAGATGGGACCCGAGTCTCAACAGGAACGTGACTGTGGCGGAATGGGAACGCTACGCGTTCAAGAAGGACGTGATCAAGACGGAAGCGCTTGGCGCGAGTGAGTTCGTCCCCGTGAATGATGTCTTACCGCAGACTTGGGGATTGGCGTACGACGAATCTTTGTGAGTGCACGCAATCTTCGTTACTGCTCCCCAGGGCCACCCCCCCTTGGAATTTATTAGAGTTTATCGACTAGCGACCGTTCATTCACCGCGCCGAATGGGAAGCGGTATACCTGGAAGTCACGACCTCTATTTATGAAGGTTAGCTAGCTTCTGTTTGTCAAGACCGAGGCTTCTAACCATTTTGTATTTTCAGCTTTTTCGTATAGACTCGAAAGGGAGCGAGGGAACGCTTGTAGCTGCTTACCACCGGGGCCGATATGTTATCAAGGCACGGAAGCCTTTCGTCGAGCTCTTTGATGGATATGAGGACATATTAGACACACTTATTGGTATGGATCTTGAGATGCCTGAGTTCACTTGATTGTGGACTGATTCTGATTTCTCTTGTCCTTTTGTAGTAACGTGCATCATTGCCGTGTCGAAGCGGAAAGATAGCGAAGGTGAGCCCATCACGAAAGTTGACTTTCACTGGCGGAGCATGGCGGGCTTTGTAATGTACCGTCATGATTGTGACGCCTTGTATAGCCTTACAGTCACCTTAGAATACAAAGCAATATTATGTATTTTCTCCATATGTTTGAAGTCTGATAGTCTTATTACAGTGACAGAGCCATATACTAAGTATATGGTATGCAACTGATGGTTCACTCAACATAATATATGTGAATTATACAGACAGCACAAGCTTGCTGACCTATGCTAAGTCACGGCAATATGACGTGACATGGCAGTGGCATGGCCATAGCATGACAATGTGATGTGACCGGGCTAAGCCATTTACTGCATAGCCTGGGCCACTTCACTGGCTGACAAAGAAGAGATCTTCTTAGATAATATCGGCACTGACAAACCGGCCGGATGACCTCGAGACAAAGTAAAAAATTTCATAAATTTCCATTTCACTACTGTACACTACACTACTTTGCTCTCAGAGGAGTCCACATAGGATTCTATCATACCAACTCAAAGAGAATTAGAGCCGACATTTAACAATATGCGCAAGGGCAAGCGAGGGGGCTTTTATTGTCCGGCAGTAGGATGTCCCAGACATTTTACCTCTCCCTCAGGCATGAAGAATCATGTGAGGACGTGTGCAGTATACGCCGAGGATCTAAAACGTTTGGCGGAGAGGAGGGAGCAGATAAAGAGACAGAAGATTGAAGCACCCGAACTGGAGCGGGATAGATTGCAGATGGAGGCAGCAGACGGTCGCGGGCTTGAACATACTGCCATGGACGAAAATACAGATGTGCGTATCTCACAAGATTTTAAGTTGCAGTTAGAATGAATTCAAATTAACATCTGTGTTCAGACCATTGGATTCGAATCAGACTTACCTGTAGATCAGCCTGAAGTTCTGACCGGTCGAGGACATCGGAAAAAAGCTCGAATGCCAGGACGCTATAAGGACTTTTGCCCATCTCAGGCTAAGCCACGAAGAAAGAGGAAGGCGCCTTCAAACGAGATGGAATTAGAGTCGGATAATGTACAGCCTTTAGAAAGCCAGGAGGACCCACCTTTGGATCCCGCAGAGCAACCCCCAGTTGTCGACGAGCCCATCGTTGCAGTAGCCCCATCTATCGGTGAACGTGTGGCCACAGCTTGGAGTACCATAAGGAATGTTTTTGGCTTGGCACGAGAATATCAAGCACAGCCAACGCGCGTCCCGACCTCGGATGTCTTCCCAGTTGCGCAGGAGGTACCTTCGATAATGGAGACAATTAGCCCATATCCAAACTTATCATCTTTTCGTTTCGCTCACATGTGGTCTTCCATCTCGCGATACTCGAAGTCCATCCAAGAACGGACGTTGGAACTGTTCCTTCGACCCGACTTCCTAAAGTCGGAATTTGATGGTGTGGACATGAAAAAATTAGAGGAGAAGGTGTTGGACGGTAGCGTACCTTGGGGGGATTCTAAGCAGGGATGGCGGAATGAAACTGTCACGATTAAGATCCCTCTAAGTGGAAAGAAAAACGTTGGACTTGGCGAAAAAGAGAAGACCGAAGGCGTACCGTTCAAAGTCGAAAAGTTTTGGCATCGACCAATCATCCCTGTGATCAAGTCAATTCTGACTTCCAATGAGGCCCTCGGTTTCCACTACAAGCCCTTCAAACAGACCTGGTGTCGTCCGGAGTTCCCAGAAACTCCAGTGCGCGTGTACGATGAATTATTCACTGGAGACGCATGGCTCAAGGAACATGAGAGCGTGAAACAGCTGGAACTTCCAGCAGACGAACCTGATATATATCCCCGCGCAATTGCAGGGATCATGCTATGGTCCGACGCGACACATGTTGCCGAGTTCGGGCAGCAGTCAGTCTGGCCAATTTATCTGGCCCTGGGCAACCAGTCGAAGTACGAAAGAGCGAGATCCGGTTCACATGCAATGCATCATATTGCATATTTACCATCAGTAAGTGTCTCGTCAATCGTAAGATAGAATTCTAACTCACATTCAGGGTAGATAAAAAAGAAGATTGAGGACTTCATCATGGCAACAACGGGTGCTAAGACAGTTTCTAGAGCCATTCTGACTCACTGTCGGCGCGAGCTATTCCATGCCTGTTGGATGCTCTTGCTGAGTGACCCTGAGTTCCTTAAGGCCTATACTCATGGTTTGGTCGTTACGTGCGCCGATGGCATCACTCGAAGGATTTTCCCTCGTATTCTCACATATTCAGCTGACTATCCAGAGAAGTAAGTGACCACCACTTTGAGCTCGACACAAGACTAACAATCCACTTACACTTTAGGGTGCTCATTGCAACAATTCGTGACTTGGGGACATATCCCTGCCCTCGTTGCACGATCGAGAAGAAACATATCCATTCCCTTGGAATGAAAAGGGACATGCGCAACGCGCGACGAAGGCTCGTCACGATAACGCGGACTATCGGCAGAAAATCAAGTTAGCACGAGATAAAATTTATAAGGATCATTTGGCCGTCACCAACGAGTATACTGAGGCGTACCTGGGTTCAGAGTCTTTAGTGCCAACTGAGGTATGATTTTAAATGACTACTCACAAGAATTGAGGCCTGATGTCGTCAATTAACATAGAACGCGTTCTCCAAATGTTTGTCGCCATATGGGTTTGACTTTTTTAGGATGTTGCGCGTAGACTTACTTCATGAAGTCGAACTGGGACTTTTTAAAATGGTATTCGCCCATCTTATTCGAATGCTTCAGAGCCTTGGGGACGATCGAATCAGAACGTTAAATAGACGGTAGGAAGAACAGCTCACTTATATTTTCCATTAGATTAAAATCCTACTCAATTTTAGATACGCTCGCGTCCCATCATTCGGAGCGTCCGACGCGGACATACGCAACTTTCCAGATAATGTCTCTGAAATGAAAAAGTTGGCTGCACGGGACTTCGAAGATCTCATACAGGTGAGTTTGCTACATTATTCTCCCGTATAAAAGAACTCCTGCTTACCTGAATTGGAGTGTGCAATACCATGTTTTGAAGGTCTCTTCCTGCCAGGAGACGATGAGAAGATCACAACTCTCCTCTATACGATGACAGCATGGCATGGCTTGGCAAAGCTCCGAATCCATTCAGAAATAACATTGGAACTATTGCAACGGGAGACAGTTAGATTAGGGGAAGAACTCAGAAGATTTCAGAAGGACATTTGTCCACATTACGAGACTTACGAGTCAGACCGCGAAGCCCAGGCCCGTGTTTGTGCTGCCACAGCTCGTGCCAACGCTCAAGGAAAATCTCAAGCAGAACCGGGCTCAGGGACAAAGAAACGGAAGGTCTTCAACCTCCACACTTCAAAAATCCATGCACTGGGCGACTACGTTGAGGAAATCAGGTTATATGGTACGACGGACGGTTACTCCACTCACCCCGTAAGTAACAGAAGTAAACGATAGCTTGGGTTTGCTGACGCTCTGTAGGGTGAGCACGAGCATAGAAGATCCAAGGCACGATACCGTTGCTCGAATAAAAGAAATGCGGAACCACAGATATTGCGGGCTCTCGCTCTCGAATACGAACTCAGATACCGGGCCCAGATACTCCGTATCTTGGGCGTAGACATACCTTTCGGAACAGGCAAATCACGCACATTTAACTCCTCGACTGACCGATTCTCTGCGAGCACCGATCTTCATATGCAGTACAATATTGCACTCAGCGAGCGCGACAAAGTTGATATTGCGACCTATATGCATTCCGGATTTCAGGATGATCCTGGCTTTGAGGTTCGAAATACAAGAAACTCACTCTCATTAACTTCCGTCTGATCAATTCCTTCAGGACTTCTATCCCCGCCTCAAAGACCATTGTCTTGCCCGCATCAAAAATATCGACACCTTGGGGGAAGACCTCGAATTCACAGAGGACGAACGCAACTCTCTGCATTTCTACAATGATTTACTATACGGCCATCCAAAAATTCAATTTAACTTCACCACTTACGATGTTCGACGAGAACGCAGTGTCGTCAATCCTGACACAGCCAAACGCTGCGTCATGCTGGCAAACGGGGAGGACGAAGGCGACGACATGCGCCATCCTTTTTGGTACGCTCGGGTGCTGGCTGTATTCCATGTGAAAGCTACGCACGAGCCATCAAAGACGAAAAATGAGCGTATCGACGTCCTGTTCGTGCGCTGGTTAGGTATCGATCCGGAATGGAATGGAGGAGACTCACATCGTCGATTAGATCGCGTAGGTTACGTGCCCTATGGCGACTCAGGTAGTCCTGCCTTCGGCTTCGTCGACCCAAATACTATCATACGGGCATGTCACCTAATCCCCGCCTTTCATTTGGGTCGTACGACGAGCCTTCTTCCACCTTCGCGGTTCAGAGACGAGGGGGGAGATTTTGTTAATTATTATATCAATCGGTGAGATATCACTGTGTCTCACCTTCTAAGTTTCTGAGACCAACTCAACCGCTATTTCCTTCAACAGTTTTGCTTCGCGCGATATCTTGATGCGTTATTTGGGATTCGGGATAGGGCACGTCGACCCAGCTGTGCGAGCCCAGCCAGAATTCAGTCCAGGCGAATTCGTTAGTGTTCTCAACGCTCTTGAAGATACTGGGCTTGACGATGAACCCGACGACACCACAAATATCGATGAAAACAAGGCACTTGAAACCGAGTCTGACGCGGGCGACAATTTTGATCCAGAGCCAGAGCCTGACTCAAACGATTCTGACGATGAGCCGGTCCCAGATTTCACTGTCGAGCCCAACGCTAGCTTATAATTAATGTCTCACTCTCACTCTCACTCTCTCTCTCTCTCTCTCTCTCTCTGCCATCCATCTGTACAACGTATCTTAACTCTACTAGCGAAGCATAATATTTATCTATAATTTATCTATATTTTTTGCTACACAACCAGGAGCGCCCTAGATGGGGGCTGATGGTGGAACGGAAGCAAAAAGGACTTCCATCTAAATGTGGATGTCGGGCTTAACACTCGTAAAGATCCCGTGTGACTCTCATACCTAACTTGAAACTCACAGCCACATCTGGTATGCAAATCACACGGGATCTTTACGAGTGATAAGCGCGACGCCCAAATTCAGATAGAAGTCCTTTTTGCTTCCGTTCTGCCATCAGCCCCCATCTAGGGCGCTCCTGGTTGTGTCGCAAAAAAAATCTGTAAATTATAGATAAAATTGTGCTTCGCATATTAGACTCAAAGTAAGATATTCTCTTCGTGGAGAATTTAAATAAAAAAAAAGAGAAAACGTCGTTCTAATAACATGTTGAACGACGATGAAAAAACAGGAAAAAAAAGGCTCGATAAATGATGATGTCCGAGTCGTCGAGTGCCTCGACAAGTGTCGGTTATCCCTCCAAGGCTGTCGCTGATGCACGCGTGCTCCAGTACCTGGATCTTGAGGCGGAAGCTGAGAGTGACGAGGATGAAGAGGATGTAGATCCAGAGGAACTCGGTATGTGCTTAAGGCCCGGGGCCCCCCTCCCCGATAACAGACGATTGTTAATTTCAAATTCAGAGCACTTCCTCGTTGACGATGAGGCTGACGACGACGTCCGGCCTTTGGACTTCACGAGGCTCTACAGCTCTGGGGATGCCGTAGCTCGCGAGACGGAGGAGCTGGAAGCCCTAGCTGCATTGGCCAGGTGGAAGGAAAGACGCGACACCGCCTTTGCAGACGCCATACTGCATGGGTCTGAAAATCTCCCGGGACTCGTCGAGCCTGTCGACAGGACGTACTGGATGGTGCACGTAAGGGTAAGTCTGTATTTCGTACATTGGTATTCGCGGGTTTACTAAGGAATCCAACCAGCGGACCTATGAGGAACATACGGCTAGGCAACTCGCCCCGACTCTCCCTACCGGGTTTCACGCATTCGCAGTGCGAGGGCTTTCAGGCCGTATCTACGTGTCTGTGCCGGCAGAGGTGCCCCACGCCGACCGCGTAATCAAGCGGTTTGGCGCTCCCATTTCGAAGGTGTACGTCCATAGGCGGGTCATCCCTTTGCTTGAGCAGGAGAGAAGGCTGGTAGATCTGCAGATGGGGCTTTTCGGGGACGCGTCGAGGACTTTTGCGGTCGGGTCTTGGGTGAGAATCACGAGCGGTCTGTACGCCGGTGATGTGGGGAAGGTGTATCACTCGACGTCAACCAGCGACGTGATACAAGTACTCGTCGCACCCAGAATTCCCCAGGACCCATCGGAGTATTACCGCCACTCTCGCAAAGGATATCCGATGAACCGTCCCGATCCCACTCTGTGCGTCCTCGACAACGTATCGGACGGCGACCTCGAGCAAGGTCCAGTGGCGCACTCGTTCAGAGTCGGTGATGAGGTGTACCTCATTAACGGCCTGCAACTTCTGACGGTGCAGGGCCTGCATTACGCGAGGCCCATGCAGAGACCGAGTGCAAGGGACGTGTGGTTGTTCACTGTGGCCGGCTGCGATACTGTGCTGGAGACGAACAGGAGTTTCTTAGGTTCCGGGGATTCGGTGGAGATTTTTCGAGGCGTGGCCAAGGACGTACTTGGGATCGTTCTTCGCGTAGACGGAGAGTCGGTGGAAGTAGATCATGCGGAGGACGTGACGACGTATGCAAATATGTCGGACGTCCGCCGCATCTTTTCACCGGGAGACTCCGTAGCCGTGAGGCTTGGTCCCCATGAGGGCAGCAGCGGGCTAGTGAGTGCGGTTCAGGACATGAGTCTCCATGGAGTTCAGTACACGGAGGTTACTGTCCTTCTCGGTAATGGATCCGACCAGGTAAGATATGCATGTCACTCTCATCTCATATATTAACGAATAACGTCAATTAACAACAGATAACGGTTCTCGACGCGGCGCTGGAGAACGTCAAGGAATCCCTTCAACTTCGAAGTGTGCCGACTGTGCGCACGATTTCACTCCACGCCACGCATGGCAATCCGCGGGCTAACCCTGCGCTATACCGGACGGTGTTCGTCATTCCCCTGCGGAGGATTGGTCGAATCCGTGGAACAAGGACCAACGGGACCATGACGACCTACTTGGTTGAGCATGGCGGGAAGCTGAACTCCGAGTGGATCGTGTTCAGTCCGTCGGACCTGGTTTTTACGTGAGTGTTCTGATTTTCAATGAATAAGAGTAGAAGATGCTCAACTTTATATAGCGACTCTTGGATTAAGGCAGACGGTGCTTCATTCGACGATGTCAATGAAGCAAAAAAAATTCTTGGTATATTCGAACAACGTGGATTCAATCCTATCTGGAAGTCGGTCAAAGAGGGTAAACTGTTACCTGGAGCAGTTATTCACAAGCCCCCATACATCGACACGCTCTCAACTACGTATCATGGGGTATACGTGTGTAAGCGAAAAAAATTTGGATTCCTTTTATGGTTCAAACGGCAAAGGCAAGGCACTCGTGACATGGGAGAGTGATCAGCAAGTCAACGTGTTCGATGCGTCCGACGTCATTTCCATGTAAGTTATCCTAACTCTTTGAACTTTGAGTTGACTTAACATGCTGCCTGCGTATAGGAAAACGAGTCGACGACTCAATGGTCAGCCTGCAGGGGACATGCGTGTCTTGCGGCGCAATTGCAGAGATTTGTTTGGGACGGACTTCAGATACCGTCTGACGCTGTCTGGCCCCAAACAGACCCTCAAGACCAAGAAGTCCTCCAAGCACACGGTCAACGAGGAGTTAGCTTCTGCTGCTCTCCGGCCTCCAATTGATCTCGAGAAAGGAGTGGCGCCGGATCACCCTTGTTATTTCTTGCTCCGAGACGACTATGTGGATGTCTTCGAGCGATACTACGTGACGTTGCGCTTCGTGCCTGGTTGTACGAGTCCCAAAAGCGTCGATGGCAAGACTGCCTGGACAACGCCTCCCGATTCACCGACGAAACGTCTGAACCGAGACGTGGCGCTCACGTTCAAGACACAAGACATGCGAACAAGGACAGAGTTCGTGCCCGTGTCAAGCCTTGAATTGTGCAGGCCGAAGGTTCAGAAAGGTGAAGTCGCGTTGGTGATAGATGGCCCAGACGCGGGGACTATCGTGTTCCCAACTCGCTACGATAAATCGGAAGGGCTTGGGAAGAAGGCGATGTACTGTAAGTTGAAGGCGAACGCGAAGAAGAAGGAGGAGGTCCTTTATCGTACGGACATTCTAACTCGTGTTACACGCAAAGCGGACGGACCACCTGCATCATAGAGTAATTTATTCTTATGTATTTTTGGATCAATATATACTGGCTACAATGTCAAAAGCCATTTTGTCTTCCTTCAGTCAGCGATGGCGAGAACTACTGTCTCAAGCCGTATTAAGATAAGATTCAAAACTAGCGCGATGACTGACGCGTAAAGGTCACGAGACAGTCAAACAAAGGTAAATCGTTGACATATATGGAAATGCCGTTGCTAATGCCTTAAATAGGTGAGGACCCTTGATAGAAGAAATTTTCATCAACTTCTTTCTTCCTCGACTAAGAAGCGTCCCCGCCTCTAACGTACAAGCGCACCGCCGATCATTCAATGAGGCAGATAGGTAACAGCAGCGCTCCCCCGCCCCCGACGCCTTCCCATTATGGGTCGAACGCATACAGAGCAGGCGGTCACACTCCGACGCCTCAGTGGATGCTCCCCGCCCCCGCCCCCACCCCCCGTAGCGGCTCTGCAGCCTCCGACGCTAGTTTCAATAAGCCAGCCTTCACAGCATCCGGGACAGGCGGCGGTCTTTTATAATGGCTCGGTTGGTTTGGTGAATGGCGGTCACATCGACCCTAACCTTCTCCCCCCACCATCAAACCAGCTCGCTGCGCAGCCTTCCCCGGATGTGTCGCATCCGCAAAAAAAGCGCAAAACGATTGTGGATGCGGTCTCCACCACAGAAGGGACAAGCACGAAGTGAGTAGTTGATCGCAAGCCATAACGTTCTTCACTGACTATTCCCAGAAAAAAAGAGAGTGCCCTTTACCATGCAGGACGTCAAGTCGGAAGATGGGAGGAAGGGATTGTGGATTTCCTCTCAATTATAACTACGGGCAGACTCGCAGCAGCAGAGATGGATGTACGCGACACCTCCGATGCGTAAGTTCCTTCCTAGCTTAATTAGATATACATTCATTCCATCTGCGCAGGGAGGATTTATTGGCGGGAAAATGGAACCGACTGGTTGCAAGACATCCCTGGATAGAGGCCGAGATTGACAAAGTTCGTGAAGTCACTGCGTCAAAAGACGTAAGTACTATAGTGTCACGAGGAGCTTCGTTATTAATTTTTGTGTTCTCAGCTCAATGGCGGGAGGGGACAAGCGCGGGCCGAGGACGCTAACCTCCTTAAGAATTTTATCGCGAACTTTTTTGAATTTGGTACACCGAAAATACCCGCCAAAAAAGACAGGGGAATCAATAATATCAAGTGCTTGTACCAACTTGCACCGATTGGGACTTTCGGGGGCGAAATGAGTGATGCTCAGTAAGTGTTTTAGTTTTTTTTGTACATACACATTACTAACTGCATGCAACAAGGGTACTCGCAGCCTTCAAGGCGAAGAAAAAGATACTGTTGCCTGGCGACCTCAGTCTCATGTTGTACAAAAATGAAGAATTTGACCCGCAAGACGAGTTCAAAGGGTTCCTTCAGGGTGAAATACCTATGAAAGTAAGTCTTAAAATGTATACAGTCATATCCATCTTACGAAAGGCTTCAGGTTGGTGTTACGATTTCCTACGGAAGATCAGTTGCGGAAGAGGACGAGCCTAACGACCCGGGCAATCGTCCTGCTCGTGGCATCGCCCATATCCACAAGCAGCGTGAAGTCACCCCGGAGTTCATCGCATATTGCTGTGTGCATGTATGTGAATCCACACTTTGAAACTGAATGCGCAGCTGAAAGTGTCTACAGGCCCATTATGCACTTTCTTCGTCGACGACGCTCACATTCGTTTCCAAGTCGAGTTCGTTCAGCTACACCGCATATTACAATGCAATACTGGAGCTTTTTTATATACAGACGGATGCCTGGAAAGAGGAGCTTCTGACCGAGTGGAACAAGTACGTCTTTTACTTCTGGGATCAGATTACATTACTGATTATGACTCTTAGACGTGTGTATGGGGAACAACTTGATGACTCCGGCTCTATTCTCACTAACGAGGAGATGTTTCCTCCGGATTGTCTGGCTTACAAGATGTACCAGCGAGCTCTGGCTCGACGCGAAAGCGAAGCGCAGGAATAATTTGCGGGGGCGCGCTCGACAAAACGACCAATAGTAAAATTTGTTGCTTACGTGTCAATAGAACCAAATACAGAATGATTTCTAATGTGCTATTTATGGTGTGATGACGGGCTTTTCCGAGCTGTCTATATTTGAGTTACCGCTATCGTATGATCTGGTCATATGCCTCGTTACCAAAATATGACGCTGCTATACCATCTGGCACTTTGATGCAATATGTACAGTATATTGTAATCCTACGCAATATAGCTCAAAATTCCCGCTACCCTTAAGGTAGCAGGGTATCCTATGGCGTATGCAACTGTCCACTTTCTCTGCCAAAACTTTAAATGTCATGTGACTTTTACTTTCGGTACCGAAAGTACCTTTAAAAGCAGGTTCTTCTCACGTATTTCTTGACCCTCGTTATTACTGACTCTATAGAGTCAGTTCTTACGGTTGGACTATGTACACTCATTTCATACCATGCCACACTCCTTACCTGGAGAAGGATGACTCTACGGACACGGAAGAGAAAGTCAAGGACGTTCCCTCACTCATGACAGCGGCAGCGATGATCATGATTTCCCTCCGCTTCGCGCTTCGATAGTCTTGCTTAGTACCTCAGACACGAAGCACGCTTGAGCGGCGCCTAATGGGCTGTAAACAGGCCGACGCCGACAACACATTCTTTCGTTCAGCAAGTAAGATTAATGGAGGTACACCGTGCATTCACCAGTCTCGAGACGCAGATATTTGTCGGGTACGCTGTGCCACCTGGAGAGCCGGAATTCTCCTACAGCGCACCTGGCTACGACGTAACCGAAGATGAATTCCAGAAAAAAAGGATAGTAAGTACTTTTGCGAAAAACGACGCAATTGGAGATCTCTATTCGTCCGTCGAGAAGTCGTCCGAAGGACAACCCCATATGTCAGTGATATCACCAGCTACCATGCGCTAGTACTTGCCATTGGTTGGGATGCTAGCGACCGGGTAACCTGACATTGTGTGTGCTACCGTTTCTCCTGTTTCTCTTTGCTCACTTCGCATTACTCCCAAGGAACTTCGCAACGATAAACTCATCAGCCATTTACAGCTCTCCAACCACTCCAGCTCCGCTTAAAACTTCGCCCATCGCGTTCTAGCCATTCAGGCTCTCTGCTTCGTCACTATTTGCACCATTTGACTCGAGTGGTGATTGCACGACACCACCTTCCATTCGATCTTTGAACGCGGAGAGGGAGACGATCAATGTTTTGCGATCAATGTTTTGATCAAAGGCGTAGTTGTCCCCAATGTGACATTACAAGGTGTGCAAACCTTTTCTTTCATCACGCCCATCTTTAGTGAAACTGTCTCGACCCGCAGAGCCCGAAGTGGAGCAATTCGAGGACGATCCTCTGGAGTATGTCCGAGTCGACCTTACTTTCGCGGCCTCCTCTTTGTCCATCGGCGGACTGACTGCGGAGAGCACCACGCGGCGTCAAGCCGCAGCCGATGTCCTCCGTGCGCTCGTTGCCTCAGGTTTCGAGGCTGAGGCGTCCGAAGTCGTCTTGAATTTGATCGACAACGGACTGGAGGAGTACAACAGGAAGAAGGGAGATGAAGAGATCTGGAAGAGGAAGGATGAAAGTGTGTATCTGCTCACGGCGGTGGCAACGGTTGGTGCAACCGCTCAGGTGAGTGAAGCAGTTCATTCAGAAGGAATGGTGAATAACATTGGCGATCAATAGCAAGGTGTCACAAGCATGAATGCTCTTGTGGATGACATCCAGTTCTTCTCAGCACTTATACGAGGACCTACAGGCCGATGAAAACTCCGTGCATCCAATTTTCCAGGTTGATGCGATTCGCTTTATGTACTTCCGAAATCAGGTGCGTGACTATCTTTCAATCACACAAGACGAGCGCTAATCAACTATGCAGCTCACAAAGGAGCAGCTCCTTTCCGTCCTCCCTCTTCTCGTTCGTCATCTGCGCTCAACGAACTGTGTCTGCTATACGTATGCAGCGACAACCATTGAGCAATATTGTTCATCAAGCGCGGCTCATCTTTCCTGTGCGTAACGCGATTGCTTGAGGCGAATATCCTCTGACGATTTCAGCAGCTTCAACCAGGAAGACATTCGAGAGCTTGCACCTGAGATCATTAACACATTACTCGCAAAGATTGAGGTGGGTGGACGCCGGAAAAAAATGCAGAAAACAACCATCTAATGAAATGTAAGCTCACAATTATCCCGAGAATAGATTCTCCTTAATCGTATCTGTGCCACTCCTAGGTGTCATGCGTGTTATTCTGACTGCGAGGTCGGCGATAGCCTCAGAACATGAACGACTGTTACACCGTCTCGTCGCTATCCTTGCTGCGATCTACAAGAACCCAAACAATCCAAACTTCGATCAATATATCTTCGAGAGTATCTCTGCTTTAATAAGGTGAGGAATCTTCAAATCGAAAAAGACAACATGTCCTGATCATTGACTTATACAGGGTTTACGGTTTAATCATCGCGTCAAACACTGGCAACATTCAAACAGGCTCTGTTTGACCCATCTACAATCATTCTACAGCAGGACATCGATCGTGAGAAGCCTCCCTTTCAGGAACTCACAGCAACTGACCCATCATCTATGCAGAATTCATTCCTTACATCTTCCAGATCCTCGCAGATGCTCGAGGTCCACGATGGCGATGTTCCTCATGATTGCTACTCCATCCTCCTGCTGTTTTCCGGCTCGCACGTGTCTATAGGCTGGCAGGTGACGAGATGAAGGCTGCACAGATGTTGGCCATTGCGTGCGACATGTTGTTCAAGAGCCTGAGCAAGATTTAGCACCTGTTAGCCCCGGACAAAGATACAGCGGGGAAGGTGGGTGGGGACGAGATGGACGAAGGGTGATGACACTTGTCGAGTGCTGCGGCGAGAATCTGTTGCAAAATTCGTGGTAATGGTGTGACTAATTTGATGTACATGGACAAGCATCACCCCTCTACTTCACTTTTCAGCATTGTTGTGCACCCTATAGCTCTACTTGATAATTTACATGTTGTATGTATCGCTATCATCAGGTCATGGTGTGAAGGGAAGGGAGGACCTGCATGGTAAATGGAAAGGCAGGAGAAGAGCACCGGAGTGGTCAGTGATAGGACCGTGATGCCAGTGGTGGCGCAACAGGCCCTTACTGCATTTTCTGCCAATCTGGTGCACCTCGGACGGGTGTGTAATGGCCCACTTCTTCACTCCAGAAAATGCATACTACCAATGGTCAACTGAGTCACCCCTCCCACCTTTGCCTGCAGTCACTCCATTGACAAGGCGCAACTAGATAACAGTTCCTTTGCACCCTTCCCTGGGTAGCGGGCTCTGCTGTGAGGAACTCACAGCCACTAACTGCTTGTCATCATATGACACTGTTCTACCATATGGCATTGTCATGTAAGCTCATGAAATATGTCGCCGTCGTACAATATGTGCGGACGGCACAATCTTGCCTCACGTTACCGTGTATTGCCATATGTTGAAACTCCGCCATATGGCGCGACCTTGCAATGATGCCGCCATATTTCAAGCGTGGGTAAACAGGGGACGCAGCATGTTAATCTGTCCCCCAGTATGGCAGGCCATTACATTCAATATAGGCTTTACAAGGCTACTACAATGCCACTGCAAGTAATATGCGACTTTCGTGATGCCTAAGCTCTGCTGTCTCAGTAATTATATTTGCTTACTTGACGGCGAGCAGCGATCCGGCTGCCAGTGCCGCGGCATGAGGTCGCTCCATATGCTGTACCGATAGTAGACTTGTGTTTCTGCAAGCATTACACGGAATTCTTCCATGAATACGATTACCGAATATAATGAACTTGTATTAACTATGATGTACTATAGTTTTTATCTGAGACATTTCCGACGAGTCACTGGCAGAGTCATGGTTGCAAGGAACAATTGTGAGTTGGAAAAGTACTCACGGTTCCGAGACAAGAAATAGGCTGAGTCAGCTGAGTCAGACATCGCTACCAGCGGTTCAAGACAACACTGACGCAGCACAGCCACTTTGTCTTCATTCATCTACCGACGTCCACCATCGTCGGTCTCTTCAACACCGTCTGCTGCTACTCAACATTCTACTCTCAACATCCACTCTACTTATCTCAATCATCCTTCATTCCGAAGCGCCAACTTCAGTCGAGCTTAACCCCATTGTTCGAGCGAAAGCATAATGGCGACCTCGACGGCTGCACGCGGTGTGTTGGGTAGCGCTCTCAAAGGGGCGGGTCTTCTGCCTGGCAAACCTGGCTCCAGCAGTGGTGATCAAGATGCACGCATGCGCGATCTCTCAACAAAGCCTGCTCGCAAGGGCTTACAGAAGGCTCAGAAGAAGTCGGGCCACAGACAACGCACAGTCGACATATACAAGTCATCGGGCGCTGCGGACATACAGCAGAAAATGGTAAATCGCACCTCCTTGTCTTGGGATGCTCACACTACCGCTACCGCATCACGGGGTGCTGTATTCTCTTTTCCTTTTCATCCGCTCTTAGTTAGAACACAACGCTTACGATGTATTTCCTTGATTGCTCTCTCGTGACTCCTTCCATCTGCTCACTCGGCTGATGCTTCGTCTGCTGCTGTTTGATTGTGTGCTGTGTCTTGGATGTTGATTGGTGATGCACTGTGCTATTGGACGTGGTTCATCGGATGGGACGAATTGTAGCTTGCGAATAGGATAGCGACAAATCTCTCGAATCCACTGGCCGTCCGTGGTGCGGCAATCAAGCCTGCCAACTTGCGGATGCGGAAAGCTGCTGCGAACGAGCCGCGAGTAAATCCGCTGGAAGTGTGGCGAGTGTTTGTACAGATGCGATACAACCCGGAGGCGAAGTTTCTTAATCTCGAAGTGAGTCGATATGGTTCCGTGCTTATTATGTTTTGACAACCTGTGTACAGCGTATGGCCGATGATGCAGTGCTCAAGAAGAACAATATCAACCCCCCAGGCGTCCCGGGCTCTTCACCTCGTGAGATGGCGGTGATATTCAAGTTGGCTTCTCAGCTTAAGCCACCGGTGCGTTTTCCACATATCCCAACTTTACCGCGAAGTTTAACTGTGTGTACAGGTTGAGACTATCTCACTCGCACATAACAACTTCACTTCTGGAATGATGCTCAACAGTTTATCCCACTACCTTCCGAAGCTGAGGAACTTGTCACTCCAGGGCAACGGCTTAAAGCAGTGGAGGGACTTGGATTTCCTTTCGGGACGGAAGCAAAAATTGCAGAATCTGCGGGAGCTCATCATGATTGATAACCCTTTGCGAGACTTTGAACTGAAGAACAATCGTGGGGATAATTACCAAAGGTTGGTTCAATTCTCCGAAACTCTCTCTGAACGCATTATTGATTATGTTGCAATAGTGAAATGACAAGAAGATTCCCTACCCTCGAAGTCCTTGATCAAGTTGCTATCACGAAGATCTCTTTCGACGTCCCTGTTGCCTCTTCATCAAGATCAGACCCCCATCTTCCTTCATCTACGTCTTTCCCATTACCTATGGGCCCTTCGTTCATCACCGGTGTCGATGGAAATATCATAAGCAACTTCCTCACTCGGTAAGAGGAGCCTTATTGTTTATTGACTTACGGATCTTGAGTAATTCCGTTTCAGCTTCTTCCCCCTCTTCGACTCTCAGCGCTCTGGTTTGGCAGATGTCTACGCGCCAAACGCAACCTTTTCTTATTCTGCTGTCACCTTAATTCCGCCACGCGCACGCCTTCAGGGCTTTCACACATCGAAAGAAATGCCAAATCAGCGTAAACTCGAGTGGCCTGGCTGGCTGAATAACGCCTCAGGAGGATCTCGCAATCTAAGTCGTATGGGCGGTGGTCTGGACCGAATGGTGAAGAGTTTACATTTTGGCCCGGAGGAGATTGTGCGGGCGATGGAGGAGTTGCCGCACACCGTGCATGATGTTGCGGGCGCCGCAGATAAGTTCTGTATTGACGCTTGGCCAGTCGGCGCCGGAGCACAGATGATGCTTTTCTTGGTCGTCCACGGGGAGTTTGCGGAAGGTACGTATTCATAATAATCAAAGAGAAGCGCAGTCTGATCGACCTTCTGTTAGTCCCGTCTGAAGGTGTTCGCTCATTCGACCGAACATTTATACTCGTACCGTCTACACCAGGCTCAAGGTAATCGACTTCATGTCTTCAGCTTCTGGACCATCGCGATACTCACTTTGTTCGTACCTCCAGGGCGGCACTTAACAAATGGGATGTCACGATCTTATCCGACCAACTCATGGTTCGCGCCTACTCAAGTCCCGAGGCATGGAAACCGGGTCCCATGAAAGTTCAAGGAGAAGGGAAGCAGGAGCAAGCAACACCGCCGCAACCTCAGCAACCTCAACTCCCACCAACACTTCTCTCTCCAGAAGTGCAAGGTCTTTTGAACGCGATTGTACGTCATTGTTACTCTTGCTCGGTCACTTGATTCTCTCCCGTTTGGCAATCTCGTCTTTCGGGCAATTTTGCTTTTTAATTATGATCCACGTGAAGGAACGATTACTGATTATTATTTTTTCACTCGTCTTTTTCCGCCCATTCTGTGATCCGACGCTGATTGCATTGCTATTCGCCTTCTTATGCAATCCGCTCTTTAACCTGCAAATCGCGGCCCTTCTGCGATCATGCGTCCTTGCCTACTCGACATCTTAATCGGATCCGCCTTTCTTTACGATGGGCTGACGATTGTTGTTTGGATCCGGTGCTCCTTCTCGATACAACATCTCGTCGGATCTCTTGTGCAAAATCCGTTCTCGCTTATCGATTGGCTTCGTTGCGACTGTGCCACGGATATCGTATAACCAGCCTGAACCCCAGCGTAGTCTCGTGATTGCGATCTGCCAGCGGACGGGCCTCAACGTGAAGTTTTCAGTAGATTGTCTTGAAGGCAACGGCTGGGATCTGGAAAAGGCTGTCGCGAACTTCGATGCAGTTAAGGTACGCTTTCTTTTGCTACTCTATCAATGCGTTCATTTCTTCCGCGGGCCCCTCGTTACTCTTTCCGCTCTTGGTAGCTGTAGTGACGGCTTTGCTACTCGTCAATGACGTCGTAGGCACACCAGCGGTGTCGAAGGCCCAAGCACATCTACTTTTATTGCTTCGGCGCATCGTGTTCCTGTAGTTTGACACGTTGAATCTACTCTTTCTACTCCTTACCTTCCGCAACTTGTTGCCATTCCCGTACATGATCCATTTACCCTTTTCCCCACACGTGCTCTCCTTGAAGGAAAACTTTTTGCTGATCACGCTTCTCTTGTTTACGTAATAGGCCACATTGGGCAGAGAGGCTTTTTTGTGATAATCAAATCAGCGCTCTCGACGGAAGAGCGATAATTACGACGACCCTCGATGCGGATTAATTTTGGACAGGCAACTAGTTTTCAAGATGACTCGATCATCTGAAGTGCCACCGTATTGCCCGAATGTACCGTGAAGATTTCACCACCACTGCGTTTGCTACACAACCTGCGAAGTCTTCCCGTGGATACCGCCATCGTTGTTAAGGACTAATGGATGTCCCTTTTTTCCTTTCTCTTCTATTTTACTCGAATTTATAACTTTCCTATCCGCTTTGCATATTTACTGGCATATCATATCACTCAACGAACTGAAAACAAAAGAACATTTATAACCACTGATCAAAGCTATTCATAAATTCTTTAAACGCTTTCTAAAGTATTATCATCCCCTCTTGGCTTCTTTAATTGTTCTTGGCGAAATGTACCGAATGTCGGGTTTTCATGCATGAATATAAATCAGTAATATTGGTTCCAGCGAACACGAGGTATAAGCTTGACAGGATTTTCCTGTCATAAATGTTTGTTGAAATGATCGGAGCCTCGAGGTGTCTTGATATTAGTTATAAGCAGTGGTAAGTACGTGTAATAGCACGGAGGACGTCCTTGCTGTCCACCTTCATAAGGATGGATGGACGGGTAGCCTCGGTCTAACGGATATCAGGCACCGAGCCGAGAGAGACAGCCAATTAATCTTCGGGGTCAATCTGTCTCCATTCTGCAGAGACACGCCCTTAAGTATTATTGATATATTCCGTCCCGACGATGTCGGCGTCGTGGGGCACGAGAAGAGGAAAATACGAGACTTCACATTCGAATTTCGATAGCATCCGTGCGCTACACTAACATACACCAGGCGTCGTTGAACAAAATTTGTCTGAATCTGGGCTCCTCGTATATCCTCGGAAAGTAGATTCTCGTATCGCAGTTAGATATATTTGTGCGAAAGGCCTGAGAGTTCTATACAAAAAAGCTTCAATTAAGAGCTTGTTACCAGCCGAATCTATTGAATGGGGCGTTTGATTCTGGCTTCGTCGCAGTCCCGGTGACAGAGTACTATGTGACGCAGCTTTATCGAAATCAAAGAGAATATACTGTGTGGTTTCTTGCGTTGGAGCAATTCAAGTGATTTTATTAGTCATTCTTGAGTTGGAATTCTGCGAATCGCGATGCTGATTAGCAGTGAGCACAGCTCCGACAACTCTAGTGCCACTGTCAAGTCGAGATATATGCATGGAAGCTCACAGCATCTTGACTGTCGGATCTGGCTCATATTTCATCATGAAGTACTACTAATAGTGATTATGGATATCCTCATGCGCAATGAGGCGCACGAAACGTGGTTCACGGAGGCTGTTTGAAGCGGAAGAAGACGGCGGAAATAAACAATAAATTTCTCTCTGACTTCAGAGTTTATAGCAATCAAGCTGGCTAGGGAAGACCTCTTAGAGTAGGTTAAAGGCCAGGCTCAAATAAGAGAGATCACAAGGGAAAGAAATAAAACGAGGAGGATGGAGAATGGAAGAGAAGGGCGTACTACATATGTACACCAAATTACCCTATCGGGCGGGCCGCAACTGTCACGAAAACAGACCTGCCAAATTATTCCCATTTTCGTCCTTAAACATAACCGTCATCTTCGGCTTACTATTTGTATGCATATCTTTCTTCTGAAGTTTTTGGTTTCCTGAAGCTCGGCCGGTGCTGGCATATATACAAGTATGTGCATATGTGTTGGCGGGAGCTCTGGAAGAGAATTAAATTGCGATTTTAATCCAGGGCTGCGGAAGGCCGTTTTGGCTGATCTATATTTCTGGTCGCCCTCGGTTATACAGTGTGCCTCGTGTCCAGAGCGTCTCTCAGGATTTCCCTCCAAGCATCCCTTCATGAACCGAAAGTCGGCGCTGCGAGTGCCGAAAGATCGTTCGAAAGAAGTCTTCGCCGATTGCCAATCTAAAGCCTATGCCGCAGCCTTGGCTGTGGAAAGCGGGAGAGCAAGTGGGGTGGATGCTCACGGTCAGGTCTGCGAAGGATCAGAGAAAAACGCATGGCTCGTGGCTGGACGTTTGTATTCGAAAGGGAGGACACGGTTATATTTCCTGAGAGCATTCGCGAAATACTCTAATTCAACACTACCGCTCCCGAGCCCCGCATCCTCTGGCAAGAAAAGCTGTCGAGTGCAGTGATCATCGTCCCCCTACTGGTCGACCTCTGGCGACGTGCTGCTCGACGTTCTCAGCTTGGCGGCTTCGCGAATATATCTACGCGTTCACCTACGGCCTGGCTCATCGCAAAGATCAGCAGAGACGAGTCCGGGAGGTGGAGCTACGGTCATCAGCGCGTCTTCTAGGATTTCTTCATAAAGACGCGATTGAACGGACGGAAGGACAACGGAGGCCGTTCTCACTGCCGTTCTGCTCTTTTTCGCCCACTCAAAGTACGAGCCGGAGCTAGAAGCTCTACCCCGCTTACTGCAGCAATCAGAAATACACGCGCGCATCAGTCTGTCACTGCGAAGGCGCGTGCCGGGTGTACAGGAAGTGGAGGAACATAAGAAGAGTGGGACTGATCAAGGACGAGAGGAAGGACGATCTGTGTTATAGCGGCGGACTGTGATCATCAAGCGCCGCCTGTAACGTACGCCCCCATTGAAAACAAAAGCAAGCGTTGTTTGCGCGTCCAAGAAATATTCGACGTCGGTTACGCGTAGGCACAAACATAACGCATACAATTGTATCGCCTAGCCGAGGGACTCGGACACAAAGTGAGAGAAAGCCGTTACAGTCTTTTCACCTTACTTACAGAGCGTACGCTTCACGTTTCTCTTGTTCGCCTCCGTATACGCCTCCCTCACCGTCGCACAGAACACGCACTGGTCGAGTACCGCCGACTTGAAGACGCGAGGCGCTAGCCCAAACACGTCCCTACATTTAGTACCGATCACTGGCAGCTCTTTTCCCCTCTAGCAGATCTGCAGTGCAGCTTGTGCTCTTCGTCTTTGCCGTCCGTGCTTTACATTCATTCGTCTCGCACGCGTTCCATCACTTTTTCTGCCATAGACTCCGATATACTTCACTCTCTTGATAGTAGCACGTCTGGCTTTTACGTCTTATACGACATATCAATTGTGGACACCAACTTTTTTACCCATTGAACCTCTTTCCTCTTTACTCGTTTGTCCCATCCCGCACGTTGCTCCTCTACTACGCCATTGTCCGGATCGGCCTTCGCCATTGTCTGGCCCATTCATATTACGAACGAAACAATGGAGGCAGCTGTGGACTCGGCTCAGTCCATCTTCTCGTACTCGCGGTCACGATCGAACTCGTGCGCTAGCCAGAGCTCAGCGCTTGAGCGGTCAGATTGGCATCAGCTTGAAGAAAAAAAATCGCCACTGGGACAAGTGTTTGACGCCCTTGAGAGTGGAGATGAGACTGTAGTGCGGCAACGCATCTCAAGTGGGGTGGACGTGAATGGAGAGGACGAGGAGGGACGGTCAGTCATAGCGTATTTGGTGCTAGGGGCAACGTCGTGCGTACCTCTGATCTGTTATCCATATCCTTGTGTTTGCTTAATACTTTTCGCCATTGCCTGTCCAGGTTCAAGGACACGGACCTCTCCAACGAAGACGTGTCTCGAGCGCTTTCTGCAAGCATGCACTTTCGGTTGCGAATTTTACGCTATCTCAGAACGCGGGGCAAGTTCTCGTTGTACACCCTAAATGCAGCGCTGGGTGCACTCGGCGGGCTGACCCCACTCGGCATGGCCGCGTATCTCGCGCGCTTGGATTTCGTGAAGGTGTTATACGAGGGTGGACTTGCAGGTGTCGGAGAGGGGGTTCCGGGAAGCGAGAAAGTCGACGGAGACAATGATGGAGCAGTCCTTGTGGATGGGTTAGACGTGCATCGGGCAACGCCTATCATGTGTATGTGCTTAGCAAAATTGTAATTGCTGAAAGTACTAACAAACGCATTTATGCAGACGCGGCACGCGATGGCCACCTCGACATTGTCCAATACCTCGTACGTGCTTGCCAGTCTTTCCCTGTGCTTCCATGTCCTGATCTTTATTATTCCCAATTATTTCCTCTGACACTGCATCTCAATATCCGTCGACCCCTATCAAACGATCGACGTGCGGATCGACACGTTGTCCACGATGATCGACGTCACGCACCTGTCCACGCACAAATAACATGTTTTCCTCATTGTCGACCTGATGATTCGCCAACGTCGATCATGTCTCATCAATGTGTGTTTCGCCTGTTGCTCACTGTGTCTGATCGCGTCCACAGCTGGACAACGGCGCCCGTGCAGATGCAGCGGATTACCACCACCGCTCGGTACTGTTCTATGCTTCGACTCACCCTGCTTGCCTTTGGGCGTGTGAGCGGTCCCTGAGATTAAAGAGGGCGCGGACTTTGCTGGTATGCCCCTCTTCACAACTTTTGCGTCTCGCATTCAATGGCGGCTGATCAAATATTTGAACAGTGTCCTCGAGCAAGACGGAGACTGAAGCTCAATCTTCCTCACGATATAAACGAGTATGCCTCACGCACCATAGTATACGAGGCACCACCGTTTGCTGCGGCTCCTGGTGACCTGGATGCGGACCATCCAGACGTGCAGGCGTCCCTCCGCCCGCTTGTGACCGCAATCCGAAGAGGAGACGTAGCTGCGGTCCACAATCTCTTATTCCCTGCCCCGCAATCACATCGGGACGCGCCTCCACCAGTGCCACCGAAAGACCGGCCGCTAGGGAGCAAGTATTCCTGCTCATCTCTCTCTAGTCAGTTTGCGTTGGGCGCGAACTTATCATCCGAGTCAGATGTTGTGCGCCCTCGGCCACGCTCTTCGTCTTTGCCCTTCGCTAGACACAGGTTACCCTCCTTGTCCACTTCTGCTTCGACTTCCGCCCTTCCCACTATCGCTCAAGAACCTCCCTCACCTCCTGCCCCCGCCACACTTGTGAACCTCAGAGATGCTTGTGGATGGGCACCTATACACTATGCACTCGCAGCGACGCGGCCGAGTGCGCGTGTGCTCGATGCGCTGTATCTTGCGGGTGCGGACCTGGCGCTATACACGGGAAATAATCAGGATTCGCCACTACACTGCCTTGCACGCGCTGACCCAACTGCCCCCTCTTACGCCTCGTCCTCAAGAAGTGAGCGCGAACGGCACGGTGGGTTCTCAGCTTTCCAGCTTTATGCGTTCATAACACACGCCGTGCGTGACTTGGGCGCTCCTTTGGATGCAAAAGATCTCGATGGAAATACTGCATTGCACATTGCTGCCGCCGAAGGACATAGTCTGGACGTCCTGATGGCGCTTTTGGACTGTGATACGGATGGCGAAGTGAGGAAGATGAAGAACGTCCAGGGCTTCACGGCGTTTGATCTTGCGAAGCCGGAATTTCGAATCGCTTTCGACTCCGAAGAAGCATTTATGCGTCCCGCGTCTGCCGCATCCGTGCGCACAGTCCGACCATCCGCTTCCTGCAGCTCCTTTGCATCTACGTCGTCCAACTCAACTCTATCATCTTCCTCTTCCTCATCGTCGATTGATATGGAGGAGATGGAGAATGTGGGGCAATTTCCTCCACGACGGACCGACGAAGAGGACGACCTGCGCGCTGAACTAACGTCGGTCGTTGAGGCGGAAAAGGTGGTGAACGAACTGAAGAACCTCGCTGGAAAGCTGGAGAAAGCTGAGAAAGAGTCCGACGAAAGGGAATTCGATTTGGAGAGTCGACCGCCAGTTCGAGGCAGCCGTGGATTAGGGGAAGCCGGCACTGAGGAAGGCGATGAACTGGACCTCGACGATCTGGAGATCCGTTTGCATGACACATGGAAAGGCGCATCAGACATACTCGAGCGATACAGGAAGCTCGTGGACCTTGCCATAGAAGATCTTGCGAAGGCCCGGGGTGTAAAATCTAAGCTGTTAGGACTGATCGAGCGGCTGGAGCGGCGCCTCCGAAAATCGAGCGGACAGCAGAGCGAAGTCGAAAGATGGGAGGTTGGGACGGACGTCCAAGAAGAGGATGACCTATTTGTTGATTGTGAAAACGCTAGAAGCTTGGGACGGGAGCTACGTGTTGTAACGCCCACACTCACTCACTCCGCTGGCTCGTCATCTGCAGGCTCATTTGCTTCCCTTGCATCGTTCACTCTTTCGGCATCGGACAGTTCGACGGGTATACGTGAGCTAGCAGAAGTCGCAATCGCCCACGATGACGACAGAGGAGAAATATTTGACTGGCTGGATCCCTTCCAAGACAATGCGGACCTTCTCCCTCCTTTCGACCTCGACAAGCGTCAGAGTACTCAGAAGCGCTCGCGAAGTGGTTCGGTCGTGTCAGCAATGTCCCCTTTCGACGGTGTCAGTACTACTCTTGCGCCATTGGAAGATAGTGTGGAGCTCATCTCCGTTCCGCCCATTGTGGCCCTCGAAGCCACGGCCCCGACCTCGCCGATTAACCTTTCATTCAACTCACCCACTCGTACGGACTCCGGGGCCTCATGGCTGGGACCGTATGTTCGGCAGACGAACTCGCTGACTTTCCAACAGCACCTTCAAAACTTGATGGAGATTGAGCGGACGCTGTTTGGCGATGAGGATGAGGAGCGGGAGGATGGACCGCAGTATCTTGATGGTAAAGTCGATTTCTATGGTTGTGACAGCATGGAGGAGAATATGGATTGGAGGGATTGCGTAGAACATCTCATTGAAGATGTGGGCGGTGATACCGAGACCATTGTTGAGGTTGAGGGTGCCTCGGACGACGTGTTACGGAGAAATGCGGTATATGTAGAAGAGGGGAACTTCCTTGACATGTTCGCTGGTGGCAATCGCGCACGAACACCTTCTCCGCCGAGGAGTGTGACGCCTGAAAGGCATCTATCTCCTTTGGATCTTCTGATTATCGCGAAACGTGAAGTCTCCCAGCTCGAAGAAACTATGTTGGAGGTGCGTTGTTCTTCCATGCTTATATTATATATACAATCATTCGCTGATATCGTGAATACAGTCTGAGAAGTGCATCGATCGGGCACAGCGATACCTTACGCAAGCGGAGCATCTGACCAGTAAAGTCTTCCAAGCCAAGGAGCACGCTCTGCAGGCCGCTCGCCTCTCACACGCTCTGCGAGAGTTATGTGGGGAAGAGGACCACCAAAAACTCCATCTTGATAGGAACTTCGAGTCCGTCTTTGATTTGGATATGGAGCGGTGCTCTACACCCGAACTCTGCAGCGCTACGCGAGCACCAGCATCATCACCGACCGCAGCGCGGAGCACTGCGGCTTTCGACCAATTCTTCGCCGTCTCTACCTCTCCGTCCCGAAATGCCTCAGCCTTTGCATCTGCGCAGATCTCCCGCCAGCCGTCGATGCAATCCCTCCTCGAGGTCCCTGCACCGCTCCCTCTCCAACTCACGCTATCCGCGTCGGCACCAGCGCCCATCTCGACAATCGCTCGTGCTGCGGAAGAGGACGACATGCGCCAACTTCGCCGGCTACTTCTGCGCAAGATCCCTGCACGCCTCGAGGGCGTGCTGGACTCCGTTGACAGAGCCGGGATGTGGGCCGGCGTATTGCAGTCCGTCATCTGCAAGCTTCAAGCGAGACATTAGCTTTTCGTCAGAACAATAAGAAAAAATCCCAAAATATGCATTGCATTTATAGATCTCATTTTGGCATCATCTACCTCATCCTCACTCTCATTCATTCTCATTTCATTCCTGCATCGCAAAAGTATCTTCGGGGCTCTATTTTGACTTTGATGAGGTGACATACTGACTTTCATTTTCCCTATTTTTCTTTTCTTTGCACACAATGGTCGCACAATGAACATATCAAAAAGGGCGCACTTGTAAAGTATGTTCTGTACCTGCTATCCCGCTCACTCATTCCATGTAGATAACTATCAAAAGACAAAAGTTGTAGAAAATGTAGATAGGAAATTTGCTATACGGTAGAACGCAAGTAGTGTAGAGTGTATAAATGTATCGTTATTGAATATAAAGATCAATTATCATTTCTTCTCATTGCTCTTTGTTTGCATCTTTGAATAACTGTCAAGACTTTCAAGTTCAGAGACTAAATCATATTGCCAACTTGAACCACATCTAATAACCAAATTCATGTTCGCTCTGAACCACCATAACTGCATTCGCCTTTATGGCTCCCTCTAGCAAGGCGAAGGCAGCTGGTGTATCTGCTAGCTCCTTTCTCGACCTTAAGGCCGAACTTGCGAAGCAGGAAACTGACCTCTCTAAGAAGAAAGTGGGAGGCTCTCAATCGTATGTGGCAGGTAATCGACAACGCCCGGACAAGGAAAGCTCTTCTCTCTACTTACACGATATTGATCAAACTAACATGCTATCTTTTTTATTACTTTAGAAACCTACAATATGGGCTCGTCCCAACAAAGGTGTACGCGAACGCAATCTGCGTGATATTGATGCGGAGGTGGCAAGCAAGCACACTGCTGAGTCTTTACGGGCCGCGTTGGAACGAAAGGCAAAGGTGTACGACAAATTGAAGAAGGGCAAATCGGGTGGTTTGACTGATGCACAGTACGATGCGTTACTTGTTGATGTGAGCGTTCTTCAATACTCTAGCTATGCAAGCGACTGATGGTTTGGGTCTGATATGTGCAGTTCGACACGAAGTCGGCGGATGATCATTACAGCAGCGACAGCGAGGATGTCGACGAGTCGCTCACAGTCCCGAAACCTGTAGAAGACGACGTACGTTGACAACCATGACTCATTGCTGCTTTTGGTGTTTATTTTACCCCAAGGATGACCCCATAATCGAATATGAAGATGAATTTGGGAGAGCTCGGACAGCCCGACGGAGTGAAGTTCCTAGGAATCTTATGCCTTCTACTGAAGCGGAAGAAATAATTGATGATGAGTACGTCCCCGCTGTTTTCACTGCATTTATATCTACCTATTTACGCTCACGTTTTCCAGCCCATATGTAGTCCGTAAGTTATCTACCCTATCGTCTATTACAGCAGTTCTTAACTCCAGGAACAGGTAACCCAGCAAACTTCTTCCCTGTTTTTGAGCCTTCTGCAGAACGCGTCGAGGCAATTCGTACTGCCGCATCGGAAGAATCCAACCCACTCGCCGCTCATTATGATGCAGCGCGCGAGAACCGTGCAAAAGGCGCGGCGTTCTATTCGTTCTCTAAGGATGAAGAAACGCGTGCAAGAGAGATGGAGGAACTGCGGAAAGCGAGAGAGGATACGGAGAAGACGAGAGCAGAAGTAGGCGCAGTGGATGTGAGACCGGGAGAGGTTGAGGGGATGGTTGACACGGAACAGGCTGGTGAAGGAGTTACTGAAGGGTCAGAAGGTTTGAAAGGGAAGGAGAAGGTGCTAGCTGCGAGAAGTCGAGCTATGGAAAAGAGGAAGAGAGAGTTAGAGGAGCGGAAGAAATTTATTGAAGCGAAGAGACGGAGAGTTCATAGCGGCGGAGGTGATGCTCAAGTCCCGAAGCCTAGCACCGTCGATCCGTTTGCTGCGTTGGAAAGCTCCTCGACGAGTGAGGCATCGACCAACACGAAGGGAAAGGGCAAACGAGGATGGGACCAGAAACTCACTGATACAACCGTGCTTGCTGCCGACGTCTTCTTGTCGCAACTGGAGAAAGACCTCACCAAAGGGCGATGATTGTACGTGAAATAATGGCCACTCCTTTCCTATGATATCCTCACATTTATGTATACAGTCGGATTCCAGCGCACTTCACCTATCATCCTCCAGACACGGGACATATTACAGCGACCTCCTCTCCTCCCCGCAGAATGAAATCATTTGGATCGACAATCATCTCCGCGTCTACACTCCATTGGCTTGTCTGCAACACATTCCGCAAGGCTGTGCCAGGATGCTGCGATATGAGAAGTTCGCCCAAGTCAGATAGGTTGATGCCTGAGTCGGGTATGCGGATTGTTTCAGATGATTTCCCCGTTGCAGTGCTTGCTGCAGCGAAGTAGAGAACGGTAACCTCGAGATGATGATGGACGGCCATTGCTGTTGCAATCGCAGATGGTTCGTTGACTGTAGACGCTAGATGCGACGAAATTATGGTCACCGAATGCTATGACCATGAATGTTGAGAGCAATAAACAATCTTAGTTCTGAGGTATATATAACACATTGAACAATGAAAGGTTACCTATGTGAAACTGCTACTTTTTCGTGATCTACAGACTTCAGGTCGGACTCTGGAGTGGGTGACTACGCGACCGCACAGTGAGAAGACTCAAGGTACGGATAAGGCTTTGACACGAATGCCAACGCGCGTCTGATGTCTGTTCATGCTGTACTACCACCACCACCTTTCAGCAGAATGCGAATTCTGTCCACGATTTCAGTTCTGCTTCTGATACGTACCGTGCGTTGACATACGTGGGGGGCTAAATGCACTTCACTATAAACCTTCAACCACGGAAATGCCGGGCAAGATTCAGCGACAATCACAATACACGAAAGCTTCCAAGAGCCAGATCTATTCCACTCTTGCCCAGCAAACTCTCTCGTGCTATTGAGGCTATTCAGTCTTTGCAACGCACTACTTTTATGCTGTCGTTTCCTCTTTAGCTGCTGCAATTGGCAACCCACGCGCTATCGCAATCAACTTACACTGCCTAAGCTTGGTCGAGACAGCTTTCCACTTTTCTTGCTGGATGGGAAGCCTTCAATACGATCAGAATAAGTACTTTGGAACGCTGACAGGATAACTGCGTTGCGACTGGATGAAGGCCGGAGATGGAACGGACGAGATCCGCCGCGTTGACACCTATGAGCTCAAATCTCGCACACCGGACCACATAATTTCAGGCAAACCCAAATCTCATGATGGAAGGATAGAGGAGGTATGTGCATTATGCATGATTCCTTCACATTTCTTATCTTTTCAAATACGATTCGCAAAGATGCCGATATAGGAGTTCCACCGCGCGTTTCCACAACGCACAGGAGAGAACCAACAACCATCATCTCCATCCATCGTATTCGCGACAATAATGTGCTTGGTACCTAAGTACAGTCCACTACTGCTTGGAGCTCGCAAGACGCTCTTTTCCCCGTCTCTATGTGAAAATCGGAACCGCAGTGCATCAGCGACAACAAAGATCAACACCAATCACTGACTGCAATTTCGCATTGTCGCGAAAATCGAGCCTTGTCATCCCGCCGTCGCAGAAGGAGCGAGAGAAACTATCAGAAACGATGAACATGTCGGCTTTATTGTACAAGAAGGTCGGGGGATCACGCGTCTGAAAGGAATATAGATGCATTCATCTCGATTGTTGCAGGCACTGGATACTTCACGAATGTGAAGATGCCATGAGATTGGGAAAGTTAGGCCTGCCTTCGACGACACTTGTGTGAATCAGATATTTGATCGTGTAGCAATTCGGTACGTCGAGATCATACTCTGTTGCCACAAAACTTGTTGATTGATCTTTGCCACAATTTGCTGCAATTGCTCCATCACGACTTGATCACATGCGTCTTCTTCAGAAGTACATTTTCAAGTTCTCAGCACAGGAAGCCCTCATAGTCATTAGAAGGAGAGGCATTTGTTGCTTACTTCAAATCGTTGGTCGACCGCGCCCGTCCTTAAGACATCTCAGGACTAAAAACGTCATGTATGCCGAAATCGTGGGTTCTCGTGTTCGAAGTCCATCAATGACAACGTTCTCAACAACCATCGTGATTGTTTGAGCATCAGTATGTCACTTCCAAACTACCCTTCTACCATGACTGTCACATTTACATCTTCATATGAAAACAGGGTGATCCTCTCGGAAGATAGATACTTTTTGCCTCTTATTCGTAAGGATTCTCTAGCCGGCCTTAACTGTGTCCACAGCTACTAGTGGTTACTCACGATAAACGCTTTTGCGAATGACTGTTCTCTTGAGCCCTCGGGGCTTCTTAAACGAGTCTTCAGTAGCTGTGCTTAGGGGCAATGACAGGGTTGAAGCATTCGATATTACTGCGTTGACGTACACTCCCCCTTTGCACTCATCTTCTTCAACCTGGTCCGTAGAACCATTTGGGAACTCTGACTCAGTGGTCTCTACGAAGGCTCCTTCCTCGACAACTAGTTTCAATGTCCAAGGTGAGTGAATTGCAAAAGGTTTTTCTTGCGTGAGCTAATGCATCATGGGCTTCTCACATAGGATTTCAATTGGTTTTACTTTTGGCCAGCCCAAGTAACTTCACCGCCGACATGCTCATTACAGTCGATTCCGGTCCAGCACAATTAATAAGCTGTGCTAGCATGGATAAGACAATCGACTCAGATGGGCTCTTCACGTTCTTTAGAGTGGAAACCACAGATACCCGATTTCAAAACACGACGCACAGTATTCTAATACAAGAAAACCCGCTAGACTCGGACGCGACGTGGAATCTAGTAGCTGTAGAGTAAGGAGAGTTACTTAGTTCGCCCTAAGCCATTTCTGACTGGTTCGTTTAGACTACATAATACCATTTACAAGTGCGAGTCCATCGAGAGCAACTTCCACTGCTCTATCCAGTATTGTAACAGCATCTAGTAGTACGGTGGAAGCCCGGGACATCCCAGCGTCTACTCAAACTGCATTATCCGCTCCTTTACATAAAAACGGCTTGATTAAGGTGACTGGCGCTATTGTGGGTGCTGCAGCCTGAGTTGGAATCCTTGTCCTATTATCAATCGCATTGGTCATTCGTCTCTTCTGCCGTCGAAGGCCTGCGAGAAAAACCCGCTTGAAATTTGACAGCGCTCGGATTGGCACTCTCACCCGAATAATGAGGAATGGGGCACACCTAATTATTGGGTTTTTCTCTCCCTCTCAACACAGTGCCCGTACTGGTCCGATTCTAGGATCGGTGCATCCGTTTTCATTCCCAGGTGGCGAAGAGACGGAAACTCACAATCGCAAGTTCAAGAGGAACTCTATGATGTAAGTCCCTTCTCTTGAAGCTGGCGACTAGACCGACTTGAATTGTATCCAAGACAGTCAGAACAGGCCAGTCGGTTATCAGCGCGAATCGCAATGAAGGAACGGTCACGAAGGATCGACCTTCGGATTCGAGAAGCTCAAGAATCTGTCGCGATCCTACGTTCACAATCATTATCATCTTCCGTTCTTCCAACGCGTGAAGGAGTCTCCGAGTCGAGCACATCCGTCGAGAACCTTTGTCCATTCGATACAGACAACGACATCATCGATGGTCTACGTATTCGCATTCATGCCCAAGAAGCGGAATAAGAAAGTCTACGTATGGAAAGAATGCGGATGCAACAGGTCATTGACACCATGGATAACGAAGCACTTCCCGAATATGAGGAAGAATGCGTGGCCCGGATTTTACAATAAGGTTTGAAGATTTCGAAGGGTCTGACAGTAATATGCTTGACAAACTTTAATGTTGTTGCCAGGAAAGGCACTCACCTCACATGCAAGGAGGTGGGCTGACGAATCGATATGTGTTAGAAAAAACTGAATCTTGATCATTCAAGTTCAGCGAGACAGGCTCAACGCGTACCGGTCTTTGATCCATCAATTTCCATGCGCAAGAGGCGGCAAGACTGGTCTGACGGAGATACTTTGCGAGTCGGCTAAGTAGCGTGCTCAAGCTTCACGCCTCAACTTGCCCTGGTGAACCGCGTTGCACTGTGCCGCTCTCTCGTTGCTGGCCAAGCCATCAATCATCGGCGACGACGCCATCAAGGCTTCAATATTCTCTGTTCGCCCCTATCCTATTTTATCATATAGAGTACGCGGCGTTTCCATATCCTCAAGCTTTTCTAGGTATTTTGTACGCGGTGAACGTCATCTATAACCTGGTCAAAATGACGATGCTGGGGACATCGAGATAGTCAGCTCCTTCCATACAGAAAAACTGCCAGTGGCACGTGTTCCCATGCATCCCCCTCGTCAACCGTTCACACATTGTACTATTGGCTATCAACCATTGACGTTTAACTACACAAGTTTTGGACATTGTGCCATATCAGCGAAGATACCACGATATCTGGATGGCTCCCTTAACCTTCTTGAAACCTTTCGCTGTCACCGCTCATGGTGGCTAATGCGGATTCTGGGTGCGGGTGTGATACAAGGTCTATTCAGCTCGTTCTACTACTTCTCTATTAGACATGTATCTGGGGTACCTCGATGCATCAGATGGGTATATTCGAGCTTGTTCGATCAAGTGATTAAGAAGTGATCTCTAGTTGTGTTCATCAGGTGCATCATCTCAGATACAGTATACATATCGCTATGGGCTCTGAATCTGATTATCGCTGTAAGGAATACAACAGCTAGACTAGTATGGAGCTCTGTCACCAGTGGGCTATCATCGGTGCTTGATGCTGTACAACTGTACAACTGGCTACATGCGGCACCCTTGGTTGCTTAAAACCCACACCCCCGTTCCTTACGGCGGATGGACCCCAATTCTCAGTGCAAGGATCTCTCTCTTCTACAAGTACAAGTCTTACACGTTGGCATCCCATTCTTCCCGCGCTTCTTCATAGTACAAACGGGTACACAGAGGCGCAGCGACCATGCCCTCCTTTCACCCCAGACTGTTCATTATATTTGGCACATACCTTCTCTTATCTACTCAGAGCTCCACGTGCCAACTTATTACGGTGGATGCTTCGAATACATCCGCTATAAGTTATGAACCCAAGCTTGGTTCATCGGTTTGGGATCTCCAAACCTTTGGAAAGACAGGGAAGATCATGTCGTCGATTACTAGTACGAATGCCAATGTGACTTTCAATTTTCCAGGTAAGTACACGTAGTGTCATTGGAGGCTCATGGGCGCCATATTGAAACTATTGCTTTAGGTACTTCTTTATCATTGCTCGCTGATCCAGATAATTTTACTGTGGGATTGATGTCCATAACAATCGACGCTCTTTCCTTCGCGTGGGATACGACGATTGAGTCGGAATCTATCAACGAAAATGGGCTATTCGCGTTCTTTGCTACGGACAGTCTAAGTAATTCGGTTGTACATTCAATCACTTTTGGAGCGCAAACATCTGGCATTTGGAATTTAGTGGCAATTCAGTAAGGCACCTTTGTACTGCCTCATTGTTCATGCTAATGAATTACAGGTTTCCTCCTAGACCATTGATAATGCCATCCCCAGCTCCGACACCGACATCAAGCTCTCCTACATCATTCTTAATGACATCCCTAGCTTCGACACTGGCATCAAGCTCTCCGCCATCCATGACTCCCAGTTCTCAGAAACGTAGTACTGTAAGCTTGACAAAAGTCATTGCAGGTACTGTGGTGCCAGTGATAAGCATTACTTTTCTGGTGGGCGTCTTCTTGTTTCAGCGCCGTCGGAATCGAAGAAATACAGTCAACGGACATCTTTCCGGAGGGACCGAGGCCACGAAGAGAATCTTACCTGTAACTTTTCATCCAGAACACATCATAGGCTCAGTCCAGCCTTTCCCCCTTCCGTCCATCGGAGAATCGGGACAGCTCATAGCCTCGTAGGTGTCTTTCTTTGTGTTATCCATAGAAAGCAAGTAACATGTGCAAAAAGTCAGGAAAAACGAGGCAAAAGTTCCTCTTCCTGTGCCGAAATGGAAGAGCAAACGAGGCAGATTGAACTGCAGATACAGGACGTTCAAGATTCAGTCGCAATCTTGCGTTTGCGATCATTATCACCTCCCGTTCTTCCAGTCACTGAAGTCCAAGAAAGGACCACGAGCGCCGCCATTGCAAGCAACCACTTGGGCTACATAGCTAACGACGATATCGTCGATGACCTTCACAATCGCATCGTCAGACAGGAGGCAATCTTAGAGAATTTGCGCCAGCGCCAGCGCCAGATTCTAGAAGCCATGGATAATGAAATACTTCCTGAATATGAGCATGTGAATGTGGAAGGAATGCTGTCAATGAGATCAGGGCTCAGCACATTATGATCTTTATGTTGGACCTACGCCGTAATTTGTATGAAACTCTTCTCTACTATCTTATTCTTAAACGTAATGGTAGCTCCACTCGATAAACTTCAATAAGTGACCTCTTCTTGCTGTCCATGCCATATGAGTGAGTAAGGAGATGCCTGATCGATGCCTTTGGGATAGCGTTGGCATCAGACAATAGCAATAACAACTGTCTCCTACGCTGGTCATCACATGCTGCATAATTTCCTCTCCTCGATTGATCTCAGGCACATGTGGAAAAGGTTTCTTCGCGGATACATTTTCACCGTCTCTTCACTTCGCTAACGCAGCGTGCGGAAGTTTCGCCACTCCAGTTCCGCCGCGAGAAGTGCTATCCTCGACCGACAATCCAGTCAAGAACGCATTGTACCTGATAGCTCCCGTTCGTTTTTGTATTGAACTCACACTCCTTTGGCAAGCTTTCCATGCTTTCCCCTGCCCCTGAAGAGACGTCCTTTGTCGCCCACCAGTTACGGTATTGGTACAAGCTTGGGAGGTTCAAAGAATAGAAATTATCAGAAAGGATTTGACTGAAAATATAATGCTGCTGATCTGCGACCACATCACGCGATAGTACACACGTCACCCATGCTCTTTTATACATTCATACAACATGTTATTCGTTTACATACCAAACAACCATACGCTTAAGGAGTTTCAAATGGGTGGACAATGAGCTTGTGCCCACTGACTTTGTTCTCCTTGAGACGCTTTAGGCCGGCTTCAACGGCTGATAGTCCACCCCTCAGGACTTCAACGCGGTTCGGCTATAAAAATCCAGTAAGCAGCGGAAGGGATCATGTTTTAGTAACCCTGAGACGTACTTTCAGCGCACCTTCCTCGAGCAGCTTCGGCAAGCTCTTCGAGTACGCTACCGAATTGATGTACACAGCATGCTTGTCGCTGTACTTTTCAATGTCGATAGTAGGCAAAAGAGTCACAGCAAGCGTTCCCCCCGGCGCGAGGATATCCCAACCTCGTTCTTGCGTCCCTCCCGCTGAGGTTGCATCGAAAACAAACTCGATAGGCGAGCTCGTAATCTTCTTGACCTCGGCGGCAACATCGGCGTGACTCCGGTCTATGACGTGCGTAGCCCCGAGCGACTTGACGAGGTCCGAGTTAGACAACGACACAGTGACTATGATAGGCGAGAAGCCTGAGAGATTCGCGAATTGTATCGCTGTGTATACATAACGTCAGACCTGTGAGCTGCAATCCGTTGGACGAGGAGTATTGACCGTATTGTCCGACAGACGAAGAGCCTCCGAGAACAAGGATAGGCTTTCCGTTGTATAAATTGGCTCCTCCCTTGTCCCAAGGGGCAATCAACTGCTTTGCTCCACTGCCTTGGTCAACACGATTACCGTACAAGCCAACTATCGCGGTCCCTGTCCCGATTGCAACAGACGCCGCTTCATCAGTAGTGATATTGGAAGGGATCTTAAAAGGTGTCCGATAAGTCGGCATGGTACAGAAACGCGAAAAGACATGTCGATCTTACCTTTCCAGCAACCTCGGCAGACACTAGAGTGTATTGTTGGAATACCCTCGTCGTGAGTATAAATAGCCTGCCAATAGCTTCGAAGGAATATATCAGTCTGTAGTCGGGAATGTATGTTAAATTGTGATGCTTACGCTCTATCACCCTTTTCGAGGCCAGACACGTTTGCCCCGACTTCTTCGACAGTCCCAGCACCGTCTATACCAAGGACAGCAGGGAAGTCTTTGACATACAGTCCGAAGCTACGAGCTTTCCAGTCGAGCGGGTTCAATGCAGCGGAATCGATCTTCACAAGAAGCTGCTCCTGACCGGGCTTGGGAATGCCTCTCTCCCGAAGAACAAAGTTGCCATTGATGCCAGTAAGGAACAAAGCTTTTTGTTGTTGAGCCATGGTTTGCGTAGATGTTACAAAGGATATGGTAGAGTGATGTCTTAAGGAAATGTGCCTGCAGCTAACACCGACTTTTATAAAGATCGCCTGTCTCCTTCTCGAAAAGCTGATTTTCATGCCGGCCGGGCAACGTCACGTAGGATGAGGTTGCTGAGGTGCAATTAATTAGTACTGCCAGCTGGATCTATCATCTTATCGATGATTCCATTGATTGATCGTCAACAGCAGAGAGAACGGTTGAGGGCGTCGTTGCGAAATTCCGAAACGGGGTATACAATTGTCGAAGATTTGAAAAGGAGAGGAGGTTGTGGATCGTGAGCATAAGTGATACAGCGTATTAGCGGGCAATGATGACCACCTTGTGAGATCTCGGCTATATCAAATGAAGGCTTGCGTTCGTTGATTCGTAGCCTGTCGAATGTTCAGGCGACTGTCTGTAGGCTTCAACCTAGCCTAGCAGAGCTCTGATTGGCACGAGAGACGAGTCAGCCTTGTCGCCCGCGAAGAAGATCGGGGACAGTCGTTATTATAGAAAAGGGAACAAGACGAAGAATCCGACAAATCCATTCTGAATCACGCAGACCGTGAATTCATTTCTAACTTGAGCCTCAATAAATATTGGAAACTGCGCCGCGTTCTTGCAGTATGTCGTGCAATTTTTCCCCAGCATCAGCGCGGGGAAGACCAAGCTAATCATCGGATACACCAGCGTAGAACGTCATGTACTTTATCGAGTCCCCGGTCTCGGTCCTGTATGGAATTCGGAACTCCTTCGGAAGTTTCTCTCGAGGAACAACTGTTGACATCTCCCATGCTTCACTGGAAGAAATGACCACTTCCAGAGCCATAGTTGGAGCCGATGACTTTTGCATAGCTAGAGAAAGTGTTGCTTGAGCCCACGAGTCAGGGAGCTTATACATGCGCTTCATGCAATATGTGACGCCTGGGTCCCAATCAATGTTCGAGCGGAAATACTGGCCCCATGCGTGTCGTTTGCGGCAGTTCTTTTTGTACCATTTCCAACCGTGGCTCCAATAGTACCCCATCCGCGAGCCCTTACAAATTCTTTCGTCAATTCGTTCTCTGGAACTCGAGCCTTCCTCGCTTGTTCGAATGAGTGCAGCATAGTTTCATCTGTACACTCGCAATCACCTACTTCCGATTGATATGATGAGTTGCTGAATCCCGAAAGACTGTCGCGAACGTCTCTTTCGATCTCATCAGAGGAGTTTTGGAGCCTCTTCGTCCTCCGCAAGGATTTGCCGATGAGATCTGGATCTGACTGGGGTTGTCACCGAGCAAGACTGTATGTCTTATCCACCTGCGTATCACAAAAAATAGTACAAGACAGCCTTGCCTCGATGTAGCAAGATATTTGATCGGGGTTGAGGGACGAGATCGCGAGCCGCATTGCAAGCCTCTCGATCCATCTTCCGACAGGCTGGTAGAAGAACATGTCAACCGTCCACCCTGCGCCGGGAATGTTGTCTGCTGTTATGGTTGTCGAAAAGGACGAGATTGAGCTCGAGTCATCCTCCTCCTCGTTGTAGGCAGGTGTGTTTAACGCTGGGAGGTAGATTTCGTAGTCTTCAAGTCCGTCGTGAGAGAGCAAAGATCTTTTTTTCGCTTTGCCTTGGGCGGACGGAATAGACCGTTGGGTGGCTTTCGCATAATGGAGAGGGAGGACTAGGGAGAAATGGTCCACACACACTGCGTCTTTTGAATCATTGCCTTGAGCACATACTTCAGAGCACATGCTTTATCAAGAAATGCCCATGATATGATTGGCTGTGTTATAGAGTTTCTTGCACAGCTCTCTCACAAGAGAGTACTTTCAACTGCACACCAGTTCTATGAGGCGATGCATCAGCCCTAATGCACAAGATTGTGAATAGCTATTATGGTCTGGAATCAGCGTACGGGACTTTCATGCCAATGCCAGTCGCGGAGGATTGAAGGGAAATAGAGTCCCACATTGAAGACAACGTAGAATTAAAGGTCAGGAAAGAGTGCCTGGCGTCACGAAGAGCGAGACTTTGATCTCGCTCGCATGCCCCCGATTCCAAGTCGATATAGCCACGTACAGAATAACACAGCTCGTGATGGGTATAGACCATCGTAGAAATATGTTCATTAACAACGAGAGGATAGAACGATTTGATGGGAAAATGACGAATGAGAAGAATGGAACTGAAAGGGAGAGCACTGACAGCGAAAATACTTCACGAGCACTCACCGGACTGCCCAGCACTTTGTGCACCCACAATACCTTCCCTATCCAGGGATAAAACAACATTATCCGTGTCTTCGTCGACCCTCGCGATACTTGTGAACGGAAATGTCCATGTTGAAGATTTTCAATGTCGTTTTTGACACGCTCGGAAAGGGTATAAGCACATTTCAAAGGTCTCGAGAAAGCGAATGGGTTTCACATGAGTCCGCTGAAGAATGGTTGTTGATGTAAGTGATTTCAACTTGTGACTGATTCAATTCAGAGGTGCAACTGCACACTGAACCTCTGGTTCTCAGGCTTTGCCAGTGGGCTCCCGTGTCTTGAACTGTCTTCGAAGTCGCGGAACTCTCCATTCAACTCTTTCCAATTCATCCACCTAAAGCCTTCAAGTTACTGCCATTTGTGTATATTAACTCGTCTTCTTATCCACAGCCTGGAGCGAAATCCCTTTATGTATTTTAAAACGAGGGACTAATTGGACGCGGATTCTGACGGAGGTAAGCTGAAGCAAGGGCGCCTGCTTGTCACACTGTACCTTCACCCGGGCAATATTTACTGTTCTAAGGAGCTCTAAGCGCAGAATTCAACTGGTAGTTGAAGTTTGCTGATCACTCTCCGGAGAGTGGAAACTCACGGACACCTAGGCTAGCGAGAAGCCACTGGCAAGTGTGTGGGACATACTATGTTTCGGGATTGGCGGGGTGCGTCTTGCCTCAGGCTCTAATATTCACTACACAGGAATTTAATCTATTAGGCAGGACTACGCTTATGGTCCGGGAGATACTGCGAAGGACTTGCTCCTTCGCGGTCTGCGACATCTCGATACGGCTTTCGAACATCGTCAACATTCATCTTACAATAATACCGTACGTCTTCTACTTATCTCAATCCTGCGGCTGGAGTTGAAACTATAGGAAATAGGTGTACGTGACCGCTGCTCACCTCCTTTGGGTCTATACAAATCGCACTTTCCGCGAATTCGCTCAAGAACGAATATCCAAGCCAATCAGTATGAACGCGACGACCATGTCGCCTACTGAAACAGAGCACTCTGGTCGGCATCCCTACTAAATGTAAGTGGCGATGCTATCGGCGGAAGGCGTATACAGTATACCATTTTGGCTGTCAGAAGAAACAGCACAATCCAGCAGCGGACTGGGAGGCACTACGATCTTGAACGTAGAGGACATGGTCTGCGTAATTGGTTGCTCGATGGCTGTTACAGATACTAAACAACTTTTTGACAGGCGAAATGGGATGGCGTCCAACTACATTAGGGAGTTGTCCCTTCCACGAATGAAACGATGATTCCCAAGTCGGGTCTGATGCAGTGACAACGTCTTCAGCGATCTGGCGTAGGTATGGAGACAAACACGAATCGATCTCTGGCTACGGTATGGGGCCTACGGGGCTGGGGCCGTCAGAGCTCTACGCGCTCACTAAGTACGCTCCTTTTTGTCATTACTGCTATTGAAGTAATTCACTCCTAACCCTACGATAGATCGCCTTTCACACCGGAGGGTTTCCCTGTGAGCCGAGCCAGCTTCTTTCCTCACGATGTTTTGGGAATCATCTCCCTGACAAATACGGACGAAGGTTCGATATTGAACATCGTTCCAGTCCGCCGAATAGCTAGTGACTACTTCGGACAGCCCATCGATGAATTGTACGCCACATTGCCTGAAGTGTTTGCGTCTGTAACCTTTCAATGCTGACTGTACTTCATGTCATCATACGTCACACAGCTGTCCTCGTATCGTCCGAAAGTTCGAACAACTAAAAACGAACAACTGCGTGGCTGGGGAGTGAACTCGCTAAGCGAGTACGCAGGCACATACACGATCCTAGGCTATGCCGACACAATACAGCGCTCTTTAGAAGACACCTTAACGAACGGTATCTGCGCCTCGGTCCTTCGCGACTTCGCGACTATCGACGACGCCACGGGCACAACCTAGGAACCGTGCCTCCTGGCACATTTGGCCTCGAGTCTTGTCTTCGGACCTCCGCGTGACGCCAAGCCGGAGACTGCACTCGGGGACCCGGACGAGGGAAGAGAAGTTCGTGGTCAATTCTGTGACGCTCTTCGTGGATGGCTATAGCAAGGACTAGACGCCGTGGGTGTACAACTCGGACGGCGCGTCCTTGCGAGCTGTGCGTGCAACGCCAGTAAGCGATGCTGAAAAATCTTGAAGGCGAGTGCTCGGGCTGGAAGTGTGTGGTGTAGCTAGTCGGCCGGAAGATTATGGGATGCATGCGAGATATCATTTTGATTCTGGTCAATCGTTAGACGAAGGTTGGTTGATTCGCTTTGAGAAAGTGGAAGCATGATTGAAGTTATCACAACTCAAAGCCATACTCCAGGCTCGGAGTCCAGGGGAGTAAGTAAGGGAACATACATACACTGGATCTAAGGCTTGAGCCTTGGCCCTCAGCTACTATGTAGTAGTGGAGTTGACCGTGCGAAAACTGTCCACCGTCATCCTTGAACGCGGGTTGCACTTTCCTTTTCCCCTCCACAACTACCAAGCAAGCTGTACAAACCGATGGTCTATCCGGCACTAGGAACTCAATGCCACGCAACTACCTAGATCAAGAAGATAGCGGAAGCACAAAGTTGCATTATCAAATTCCGGAGCCTTGATCGAGGTGAGGACAAATTGGATGCAATATCATAGCGAAGTTACCAAAGACTACACTTCGAGTATACCATTCTGTACCTGACTAACAAAAATCTTTATTGTGCTGCGTGTACAATACAAATTCTTAGCAATGGCGGTATCGCGTCAGGTTATGCGCGCGATTGTTTACTTTCTGAAGCTGTGACTGACCGCCAGTACAGATAAGGCTTTCTTTCAAGTGAAAGAAAGGTCTTTTCAGTTGAAAGACTTGAGGGTGTCCTACTCTGCAAATGTTTGTTGACGGGGCAACAGTAAGTCGGCACTTCTTGGCGCCCTCATCGGTTCACCTACATCGATATCGGACGGAGACGAGCTCGACTGGAAACTCGATCTTGGATCAATTACATATTCTACTGTATGGGTTGAAATCAAATGTAAGTGAGGTTAGGGACGAAGGTCATCATATGGCGGCGAATATCATTCAAAAGCGGTCAGTGTCCATGGATTGATTATATTCTATATTTCTCATTTTCACGCATTCATTTCAATTCTAGATTACCTGAAAGACTCAAGTCTCCTTAGCTTGCTTTACCTCGGTTTACTTGCTTCTATCATGTATCCCGGCGCGAATTCAGGAGTGCTGCCATTGGAGTTCGGTGCGCAATCTCTTCACATATTGCTTTGGTTCAAGCCAGTGACCTTCTGTATCTGCGCTCAACGTGGTGTAGGCTCTTTCTGAGTATAAGGCAAACATCTTCAGCTGGAAAAGAACAACACTCACGGATACTCACAACCCCACAATTTACTGCTTGGTGAAAGCGAGAATCGTTGATGAGTATCTCCAAGAAGTATATGTGACAGCAAACAGCTCACCCACGTTCCGAGTCTCAGGCGTCGTGCCTACTAGCTGACGGACTATCTGGTCCCTAATTGAGATATTCCTGCTTCTACTTATTACATTCTCAAGGTGCATTTGGAATGCACTGGCTCATTCATCGACTACGACGCTCCCTGTTCTCAGGTGACTTTATGGAATTGTCTGAGCTACAGGCTCTCATTAGCTGCATTAGTGCTCCGTTCGATACCTGTCTTATCCAGCCAATCGACAACGGAGCAGGTTTCGAGTCCGTATTCTGGGCTTGTGTATAAGTGCCATTAAGACGATTTACTACATGGCAGACTTGGGGTCCACTGCTCTCGCCCTGCCGCTCTTTCGCGATGTCTTCCCTTGACTTACAGTCCCTCATCCCGACCACCTTCGCGCTTGGAGTATGCGGTGTCGCCATTACATCTTACTGGATCTCGAATAGATTACGACAGAAACAACCGTCTCTTCCTCCTGGGCCGAAGTCTCTACCGATTGTGGGCAACATATTTGATGTTCCAAAGGACGGGGAGCATCAGGCCAGATTTTGGGCAAAGCATAAGGCTGTTTACGGTATGTCTACTGAACCTGTATGAACCGTAAATTGACAGTTCACTAGGTCCTATAAGTTCTGTAATCGTAATGGGCCAGGCTATAATCATTGTAAACGACTACAATATTGCACTCGACCTGCTCGACAAGCGTTCTGCTGTCTACTCAGATCGTCCTGTCCTTCCATTTGCAGGCGAAATGTAAGATTTTCGACACCGACCTCTGATGGTGGCTCCCGAATCTAACGCACAACATATGCTAGGGTCGGTCTGGGCGTCGTCACGCCGCTGTCAAGATATAGCGAAACATTTAAGATACATCGGAAGTGTTTGCACAGCTATGTTGGCACTCGAGCGTCGGTAGCACAGCACGAGAACGTTGAAGTCATTGAGGCGCGCCGCTTTCTGTTGCGTGTTCTTGAAGATCCTGAGAACTTGCTGGAGCACATTCGTACGTGAGTGATCTTCGCCCGCACGTCACTGTTCTTTGGTTCCTGTCTGACAAACCTTGAAGACTTCCTGGATCTATCATTTTAAGGCTATCGCATGGATACTCAATCAATCTCCAGGGTCACGATTCTCTGGTCAAGCTCGCCGACCAAGTTATTGGTCATATTTTCTCCGAATCCGTCCAAGCGGGTAGATGGTTGGTAGATACCCTTCCCATTCGTGCGTATTGACTTTGTGTATACAATCTGGGTCGTATTATTAATGTACGTTCTGGCTTAGTTAAATACGTACCTTCCTGGATGCCTGGGGCAGAATTCAAGAGAAAGGCACGTGTCTGGTATAAGGATGTTCAAGACTTCTATGAAAAGCCGCATGCTTTTGTTAAGCATCAGTTGGTGAGCTTTTCTAACGGCCTTTCGGAAGTTGCATTGTTCTCATTTTGTAACTTTGACGCAGGCGTGCGGGAAAGCAGTGCCCTCTTTTACTTCAAAACTATTGGAGGAAGGCATCGCTGAAGATTACGGCGAAGACACGATAAAGCATATCACTTCGTCGCTTTACGGTGGAGGTGCTGATACGGTATGTTACGCCCTATTTCAAAATCCATTCTAGTTTCTTATTTGCTATCTCATTTGGTACGTACGTGTCAGACTACCATCACAATAACGACCTTCTATCTGGCCATGACACTCTATCCAGAGGTGTACAAACGGCTGCAAGAGGAAGTTGATCGTGTTGTTGGACATGGGCGCCTTCCGTCGTACTCTGATCGGCCAAACCTACCCTATGTTAATGCTGTGTTAAAGGAGACTCTTCGCTGGGAAACCGTCCTTCCGACAAGTTTGTCTACCCTTTTCTCTGCCATCAGATTCTGACTCACATTCCTTGGATATGGTGCTTCGCAGACGTACCTCATGTCACGACCGAGGACGATGTGTATATGGGCTACCATATACCTAAAGGAGCTCTCGTAGTGTCCAACCTCTGGTACGTGCGGTCTGTCTCGTTTACTGTGCTAAAGCCAACGAACATTTAATTGTCGGTAGGCAAATGTCCCATGACCCTGAAAACTACCATGACCCTTTCACCTTCAAGCCAGAGCGATTCTTGGAAGAGAACGGACGTAAGCCAGAGCTAGACCCTCGTACGATTGCCTTCGGGTTTGGGCGCAGGTACGAGTAATTTGACACTACTTCGAAGGTTACTCATTGACTTTTCCACCTGCCGCCGCGGTGCATAGGATTTGCCCAGGAAAGGAGCTCGCTGAGAGTACCATGTTTATTGCAATAGCGATGTCCGCCGCTGCCTTCGACATCTCGAAAGCGAAAGATGCGTCTGGACGGGATATTGAGCCTGTCCATTACTTTGCTCCAGGCACATTAAGGTAAGATATCTTTCATATTCCCAGGGAGATGAGAAAGCTAATGGATACTGCTTTGAACACCCTCAAGTCATCCGGAACCGTTTAAGTGCTCTGTGAAGCCCCGGAACGATCATGTCGCTGCTTTGATTAGGCTGGTCGAGGAAGATCACCCTTATGAGCATGGTGACTCCGATATTCTTAGTAATCTTTGAGTAATACGGAGCATCGCCTCAGAGGATACAAATTCCCTTTCCCGTATCGCGCTCCCTTCTTGCTTATAATCGATGGGACTCCGCCACGACCAGGTAGATGCAGATGTGCCGTAGAGCCTCATATGTACTCTACTTGGGATCTTTCACTTTATATGTATAAAATGGTTTTATCATTTATAACTTGGCAAAGCTTTTCCGCCCGGCGCCTTCTGGCACAGCCTTCTGCTCCTCGCATAAGAGTTGTGGACTTGTTCCAAACTCTATAGCGTGGATGCGATCATCTGACCAGTCAAAAGGCTTTTCTTTGGAGATACTGTATTGCGATGGGCATAGCGGAAAGAAATAGTCTAGACTCTAAGCTCTATCCAAGACAAAAAATTGATTTATCCCGCTCCTGTATAATACAAAGGCCCTCCGAGGGTACTGACTCTATCTTACTGATTGCACAACATGAAATTGTAATTATACAAGACCAGGCCAAGGAAGAGAGGAAATAAGATGTCATTAAATTAGCTTCTACTGTCTTCAAGTTCCGTACAAAGTAGATACTGTACGAAATCAATTGTTATTAGGTAGGCATGATACTACTAGGCTACTGCAGACGAAGCCCTACGGACAGCGTTGGTCCTCGACTGCAGCACGCTTCGCCCGTGCTTGCGCGCCTGTGCTCGGACAACGGTGCTTACAGTGGGCTAAAATGTTCCACAATAAAGAACACACACACCTGTTCCCCATTTGCTTTCCAGTGTCCAAAATACACGACAACTTTCATGATAGCGAGCGCGACCGATTTTCGGGGGCCACGAATAAGGCCTCGTTTAAAGCAGGGCCAAATAGCAGAAGCAATGGTGTTATTGCAGCAAGTTATGAGTGGGCGCAACCACTTAATGATGTCTTGTGCAAGTTTTGTTGCGTCGACACTGAGGCAGCTCCGACCAGAGCTTCTACATGTATGATAACGGTGCTAGCAATTATCTCTTTTGGACAGTACCTTATTCACATTTCATTTCATATCTGTCAGGACCTGAGCGCTGATCTTCAAGTTGGAACAGTCGTCAAGCTATGCCCGCCATCATGATGGAAGCTCCGAGTCCGATCGTCGTCGGCATTTACCGACTCGGAGCCGGACTAAAAAGCTTATCCTCAGATAAGTATTTGTTCTTTGCTCTGAGTCTCAACAAACCCTACCGGTCATAATCATTAGTATCTCTTGGGAACTTCAACCTGAACTTGGACTTCAGGAAGGGCTTTGTATTGAAATTTCAATGGCGCAATCTGGTGGCAAGAAACTGGACCCGATACTTTCTCACAGCCAATCGAGTCTTCGAGAAATGTCTTCTTGTGCACGATCCCGTTCTTTCTCCCATCACGACGACGACGACAATCTCTATAGCACGAGCAATATTGAACGAAACAGAACAAACCGATGGCACCAGCATTTGATCCAGCAAAGGATCTGCCGGACCTGACGGGGAAGGTTGTGATTGTCACTGGTTCGACGTACGTAACTTCAAGTTGTTCGCTGCTTTTCAAGTTGCCAGTGACGCCCTATATTGACCGGACTTCCTTCGTTCACATCGTATGCAGATCCGGGATCGGCCTTGCCACAGCAGCGGTCCTGCTTCGAAAAGGCGCAAAAGTCTACTTCGCTGCGCGAAACGAAGAGAAGGCGAAGGCGTGCATCAAGCGCGTTGAGGAGGAGGGGTTGGGCCCGGGAAATGGGCAGGCGGTTTTCCTTCAGCTTGACCTGGCAGACCCGAGAGGAGCGAAGAAGGCTGCAGAGGAGTTCAAAGCCAAAGAAGAGCGTCTAGATATTCTGAGTACGTGTTGAGGTTCATATGAAGCTGCGACAATAGTCTCATTCTTCGCGTCCTATTCAAAGTCAACAATGCGGCAATGTGAGCACCGTCCGTAACGAGATATAAATCAGCTAATTCAAGTTGCTCGCGACTAGGTTACTCGAAGAGTTCAAGCTTGGCTTCGAGGGTATTCAAGAAATAATGGTGACGAAGTCAGTCTTCCAGTTCATCCGAAGAGTCTTCAATCACTTATCACTTATCACGTTCATTCAGCTATTTCTCTCCATTCGTTTTCACGGAAGCCCTTCTTCCTTTACTGAAGAAGACGGAGTCTGAACTCAAATCGGACGTTCGGATTGTCAATGTAAGGCCAGTGGGCTACCCTGACCTCGCGAGCATCACTGATACGCGCCACTGATATGTAGGTGTCCTCAGAGTCGATTCAACATGTACCAGAGGGCCTACATTTCAAGACGAAAGAAGACTTCAATGTAGAGTTCAAGGGCAAGATCTTTGCCTCTTTCAAACGATACGGTTCGTACCACAAATTTATTTCTGATATCGCATCGGTGTGTTGTGGTCAGTTTAATCTTATCGGACTCTACCATCAGGCGTCTCAAAGCTCTTGGATCTTCTCTGGTCCAGAGAGCTGCAGCGCAGGCTGGAGGCGGAAGGGTCAAACATCATCGTAACCGCCGTCCACCCGGGTGCTATTTTAACCGGTAAGCCGACTATCTTGTTCATCATCCCATAACAAACCTCCCGTGTAACGTATTTGCATTTTGAACAGAAAACACTATCGTCCAAGCCAAGAAGTTCCCTTGGCCACTCTCCTCAGCCTTCATTTTTCTTGCGGGGCTCTTTATGAAACCCCCGCTGTACGGTGCTGCGACGCTCGTGATTGCAGCGGCAGGTGCTCAGGTGCGTGCGGAGGCGGAGAAATACAAGGGTGCATATCTGTTGCCTGTTGCTAAGATCGGGCCGTCGACGAAGGCCGGCGATGACAAGGAGCTTGCAAAGGAGCTCTGGGAGACGACGGTAACGTTCTTGAAGGAATGGGACTTACTGTGAGGTAGCGGAGTGAAGTGGACGTAGGGCTTTCTGTGTTTTCGTTTCCATACTTGAGGAAGTTTGTTTACACATTGACTGCTTTTTCTAATTCTCTGATGTAACGGTTGTTTCGATTTCGCTTATCGCCATCTAGGATCGAGGCAAGGCAACAATTAATTATAATGTGCGACGAGCCGACGATGTTCGCTAGCTTATCCACTATAATCCCGCAGTGTTTGAATGGTTCCTCTATTCAGTATCTACATCGCATGTATGATACGATCCTACTACTTCGTTCGGAATCCAGCTCTATACGCTACTTGAACTTGTCAACTTGAAGCTTGGGCGGTTCACGACTCAACCACAAGTCTTGTACACCTTTGAAAGATTAGCCTTCACGAGCAACAGTGTTATCTTGCGTCCGGGTCGGCACACGCAGGTGTACCATCTTGATCTGACACTTGAGTGTGTCGCCTCGACGGTGACAATCGGACGTGAAGCCTGGAGCTTGACCATGTCACACCTCTGTACAGATGCACTACTGCTGCGAAGTATGGTGAAGTATCAATGTTTGTATGTATGCAACCCATGTACAAGTTCTTGCAGCTTTCCGGGAGTCGCATTACGGTTTCTCTGTGCATTACTCGGAGCAATTTATTATAAGAGAGCGAGATCCATACCCACTTGAGCCCAGAGGACAAGAAAGCAGTAGTGTGTCGGACCTTGACAGATTAAGGGTACGTTTGAAAGTATTGCATAAAACTCCTATATACATGTACAACAATAGCTGAGTTCGCAATTGTTCTCCAGTATAATCACATTAGCGTTCAATTCAGAAAGGCTAAGCTCATAAGACATTGTCCTGAAGTCACAGAGAAGAAGAAATGAATGATCGGATTGGGCATATCAGACACGCAAATACTAATTATGGCGAGGTGGAACAGCACCCAGCGCTCGCACTTGCGATCGGATGTAAAATGTTATATCATTTCCGAAATCCTGTGATACTGGTATCGGAAGACCAACAGTGTCCATTCAGGATCGACTGTTTTCCGCATTGAATCACATAAGCAACAAGCATTGCTTAATGCATTACTTGAACTCTCGTCAGTCAGCGCCTCGAGTGCGAGCTTCGATGACTTCTATGCAATTCGGAAGCCTGAGCGCCGCCGCGCTAGTTGTTCACGGCAACTTGAATATCAACGTCAGCCAAGAGCGACAAAACCCACACCCTCTCCGAAGATTCTTCAGTCCGCTTGGCCTTCCTTAGCTACGTCGGTGTTCTTCGCTCGGTAGGTTGATGGTGTCAAATTCGTTGAACGATGAGGAACATGTGTCCATGGGGAATGGCATGGAAGTTGAACGTGAGATCCTGTGTGGGCCATTGCTGAGGTGGGTCAAGTCCATGCACGTGCCGCTTAGTTCACTGAATTAGACGCGCCTCGCGTCCCCAACGCCCCACGCAGATACACCTACATTGACCACACAGCGTCTATTTGGCACGGTTCTATCCTTGTCTACACCTCCGGACGAGTACCACCCAAACTGTCCATAGCACCTGCCGTCGACAACTCTCCCAATGCTGAGTTCCTCGATGAGGAAACAGAAGGAACTTTCTGGAGGTTCAGCGTCGCAGTACCGCTAGTCGACCAGGACCAGAAAGTCGAATACGACATCGTGACGGCTGGTGGCGAGCGGCCAGACGTGTTGGAGACGGCATTTTGGGTCCCAGCGAAGGAGGAGAGCATGCGGCTGTTATTCCATTCATGCAACGGGTTCTCCTTGGCTGTGAAGGAAGGTGTAGGTCCGGTACTATGGAAGGAAGTGCGTCGGAGTGAGTGGTCTGCAAAACTGACCCTTCGTATACTTACGGGTTTCACTTACTAGTCCATGAGCGGTACCCTCTGCATGTCATGATCGGGGGTGGTGATCAAGTACGCACAGCACTCTTAAATAGAGAGACATGCCGACTGACCGTGACATATCATGTCAGGTATATTCGGATGGTGTACGAGCTCAAGGCGGACCGTTACAGGATTGGGCAACAGAACTTTCTCCGCGTAAACGAACACACACGCCTTTAACGAAAAAGCTGAAGAGCGATCTGGATGAATGGTGAGAAGCTTTCTTGAAGTAGCCCCAACCGTGGGCTTACCTTCGTATCACGATTTTAATGAAGGTACCGGAAAAACTATTGCGCTTGGTTTGGAAAAGAGCCCTTCAAGACTGCGGCGGCGACGATACCTTGTGCGCATGTTAACCATACGGCAAAAAAGTTCTATCTGACACGCAAGCGCAGCCATAAACATTCACGATGACCACGATATTATCGTATGTGACTAACCATCATCAGAATTTCAGTATCAGATATACAATAGAATCTTTAGGATGGGTATGGATCATACCTGGACCGATTCATGCGGACACCGATCTTCCTCGGTATAGGAGAAGTAGCTTGGAAGTACTACATGCTCTTCCAACATCACACTCCTCCGGATGGGGAGGTACGAGAAGACCCGTCATGGGTGCTCGGCCGACAGATTGGGCCATACCTCCGACATCCAAGCCGCTCGATCTGCACAACGTTTGGAAAGCGCATCGTGTTCTACGGGTTGGACTGCCGAACAGACCGAATGATCGATCGTGTTTGCTACGAGTCAACGTATGATGCCATGTTCGAGCGGTTAGAGAACGAGGTCGTACAAGGTAGGACGAAACATTTGATCTTACTACTGGGCGTGCCCATCGCGTATCCGAGGTATGAAGAGTTCTTGTCGATGCGAATATTGCTAGTTCACAGTCTCCATCTAGACTCGTTTGGCTTGAGACATTCTTGTCAAAGCATGTTTCACCTCTGAAATTTCTGAACAAAATGTTCGGAATCGCTGGAGGGTTCTTCAACAAATTCGACGGTTCGGCCGAGCTCCTCGATGATCTTAACGACCATTGTAGGTGTTTTGAATCGTATTTACTATTCCATTGTGTTCTCAGAAAGACTTTGCTTGTTTAGGGTGTGCTGGTACTCACAAGAGTGAGCGCAATATCCTTGTAGAACGACTTCTAGAATTTGCGAAGCGAAAACAAGTTCGGATAACGATTTTGAGTGGAGATGTGCACCTTGCTTGCGTTGGACGCTTCTTTTCAAAAGCATCGATGGATATTCCGCAGGTTCGTCTCCAAGATATCCTAGATAGCGACAGTGAGTGATCTGAGCTTCTAAAATAGAACAAGGATCCGCGATATATGGTCAACATCGTGTCCAGTGCAATCACGAATGCACCGCCACCGAAAGCAATCGCGAATATGCTCGATAGGCGAAACAAGCTGCATCACCTGAACGCGTACACAGATGAAAACCTGATGTCGATCTTTTACAAGAACCCGGACGGCAAAACGAACGCAGTGAATCGCACGACTTTGCCGTGCAGAAACTTCTGTATCATCACCGAGCACGCGGGTCTCTGGGCAAAGCAGGCTGTGGAGGAAGATGCGAAAGAGGAGATGCTATGTGCGCATGCTCAGAAAGGAGGGATCGACGATGTCTCGTCGAACACGCCTGAAAGCGGTACGACGCGACGGTACGCTTTGGACGTCAGCATACGCGCTGAGATCAATCCAAAGGATCCAGAAGGACGGACAATCGGATACGGCTTTTCCATTCCTTCTCTTGAACTGTGAACTATTTTTTCCGTTTCGGAATGAGTGAGGACACCTGGAAAGATATAAAGCAGGATTTAAGTGTTATTCAATTAATATTGAGACAATTTGGTTTTAGTAGGATATACGGACATTACATTAGCGATTGCAGCGGACTTCTTCCCATCGACGCCGTTTTAATTCCTCTTTCCAGTTTCCACCTGAAGTAAAGGTGGTAGGAGGTTCTACGGGGGCAATTCGCATTCCAAGTCCTGCCCTACCAGCGTTAGCCTGCACAGCCAGCGGCTCTATAAGAGCTGTTCTGGTTGAATCCGGAAGCGATATAGCGGTGTCAGAACCCAGGGCAGATCCTTGAGTCCAGCCTTGCTTCGAAAGCATACGATGACCAATGTTCGAGTTTGATATGGGCTCGGCCGAAGCAGTCCTGCTTGGTACTTGAGGAGTATTGACAAAAGTGGAATTTGGTGCAGAGGCAATCCTAGGTGATGTGTGACGGGACGAAGAGGCACTCGGTGATGATTGTATTGGAGGCGTCCCCAAAGAGTCGGGACGTGAATAAGGATGTAGTAGGCGACGCCTCGCGGAACGATCTATGTAGTTCGCCTTCTCATGTGCAGAATCAGAACTACTGCCCTCTGATGCATGGCGGGACAACAATGTACGCTTGAGAAGCGTGATAGCTTTTCTAGGGTCCACTGGTGCTTTGAATGCCACAGTGTCTGCGCTAGCAACATTTTTCTGCGGCGGTGCATTCGGTGTGGTGAACAAGGGTATATCACAGCCCACCTCTGAATAGCACTCTTCACAAGGAGTTCCACCTGAGTGAATATGAACGATAAGTTCAGTGCTGCCAATATAAATCTCGTCTAGATGGTGAAGATCCCGAGGAAGACTTGCATGTCGAGAAGGCGATAATCGGACGCCGTTCGATACGGACAACTTATTCGATGAACTTCCTTCCTTCTGTAACGTTTGCGCCACGAAAGTGCCGTGCTTCGACCCCATGTCAACTATTGCCCAAACATCCTTCTCGCGATCCCAATAAAAAGTCGCGTGCAGCTTCGACACTTCCATATCCTTAAGCCGAATACGGGGAATGGTCTTGGAAGTCGTCGCGTCGCGTCCGATTTGTACTTCGTCGTACGCGTCTAGCACGGCCACTCGTCTCTTTGTGGACAGAACAGAAGAACGTTTGACAACAAGTCTAAAACAAGACTTGGTTTTCTTCGAAGTTGCTTCTGCTTCATCATTGTCCGAAGCAACGTCAAGGTTTTCGCCCGGCCATTCGTATGAGGGATCATAGCCCCAGTTCTGGGATGCAATGTTGTCCTTCTCCATTGTTGTTTGAGCTTGGTATAATAGCGAAGTTGTAGCTCCTGATAGCCTAAGGCGTTGAATATGATGTTGCGGTAGCAGCCTGTCCAGCCATCTAGTTCGTCCGTATTCCTTCCAAGTTTCCTAAGACGCTTGCTTCCCAGATATTGTCCTTTGTGATAGATAATGAGATAGATAAGTGCGAATTAGAGAATTCCGGTGGACGGTGAACTTTCAAGTTGAAGATGGTTTGTCTAATTCGGATACGTATGCAAGGGGGATACTAGTAAGTATGTCTAAATTTAGCACTAGCTAATATTTTCCCGCGAACCCGGGCCCTGACTTCCACTGGCAGCTAGTTGTTCAGAAGTTGTTTTTGACCACAACCTTGAAATCCACATCCACTCGCAAATCTTTGCACCAACAGCGAAAGCACTGACCTGTCTTGAGAAATCCTGGATATCCTACTCTTACCATAAGGGACACGCCGCTCTTCGTGGAATTCAACTGCCTATGTTGCATCTGTTTCTGAAATCTCCGGAATATTTTGAAACTTAATTCATTGGACTAACAGTGGCCGATGATGGAGACTTTCAATGAGGTGTGTGCCTCTCTCATTCCTTAAAGCGTGGTATGGATCTTAAAATACTCTGTGGAAAGGAAGGGAATATCCGATGCACTATCGTCAAAAGAGTGGCTGGCTAAAGTCGACAACACGAAATCTGCGCCTTATTTACTCGTGGGTGACATTATTTAGCGTATTCCTTCCTATGAAGGTTCAACTTTACTTTCAGAAATTCTGTATCACCGAGGAATCAAAGGTGTGTATCTTGATAACGGATACAAAGACCGTGTGGTCCGAAGGTCAGTTTCATACAATATTTCTGTCATTTCTTCATATAGCTGATATCGGTTCGATTCCTGACGATACCCATCCTTGATTCGTGTGATAACGCACTAGTACTCACCATCAAGCAAGCGCTTCGAAGATGGCGGATCTGCAATCCGGACATCCTCCTCGCTGAAAGGAAAGAGCCGACCGGGGTTCTCAACCTTCTCTCTTTGGCCCACACGATTGGTTCCATCTCCGACGCGACATTCGAGCTCGTGGACTCCACTGAGGCTGTAAGGATTCTCTTCTTCTTCTTCTTGGTCTGAGTAATCGAAACTAATTGAATGTTGTGCGACATCTGACACTCACGCAACCCTCTGTGATTCTCTTTAGGACCTCGCTATTGAGTTCGAATTCGACGCTGGATTTAAATGGCGTTGGGACACCTACCTTATTGGACCGAAGACTTCAGCAGATGTGCTCTCGAAGCATTTGATCATACCTCTTATTTCGGTTGCTCATGTTTCGTTCTATTCGGCCGATCCCGTTAGCGAATTGGAGGAAGCAGAACTGGAGAAGGTGAGAAAATATCTTAACGTTCCATCGAGGAACCTAATCTGGTACCGTCACGCTATCCTCACGATTTGGCTCTCGGACATGATGCCAGACTGTGGACAAAATAGGACGCACGGCTCGAAGAAGTGTAGGCATTCATCTTAGGCAAACATTGGCGCGTCCTCGGATCGCCACGACAATCCAGCGTGTCTCATCTCTCTTTGCTTTTGCTCCCACACCAAGTGAGTGTGCTACATTATCGATTACAGAAGAACAAGAAGCTGAGCAAGGCCGCTATGTGCATTTCATTCTTTGCATCCGACATGTACAAGCGCCCATTAAGTCGGATGTTGATTCACCAGATTTAGAAGGACCTCTAGCCGCACTACGCGCAGAGCTGCAGTCTACCTCGACGTTGCAAAGATCCCCGCCAAACCCCGTGGTGGTTATTGAACCATCCGATATGAATGCCCTAATGCGGGAAGCGTCTCCCCAGACGCGATCTCCAGTCATCTTACAAGGATCGATACGAAACCAGGCGCTCACGCAGGAGAGCTCGGCAGGAATACTGCAAGGCCGTGTCGCGCCGACAGCTGACCAAGACGAGTCTGCCACAGAAAGTGACGACGATCCGGAACTCCTGCCTCCCCCCAAGCCTGCTGCACCCGGGTCTGCGATTCGGACAATTGCGTCGCAATCTCATTCGCCTTCTTCCCAGCGGACTGGCGCGTCCCAATCCAATGTACTAGTTGGTTCTCGCTCTGTGACTGCTCGCGCGGCTTCTGATTCAGAGTCCGATTCCCCACCGCCGACGAAAAAGGTGAAGGGAAAGAATGCGAAGGTTCTACAAACTTCAGACTCCGATTCGGATTCGGACACTCGGGGGAGCAAGAATCAGTCTCAGACTTCGAATTCACGAGCACCTGCTGGGAGGGGTGGTGGCACGAGTATAACGCGGAGTGTCAGACAACCAATTAAACGAGGAGCAAAACGATTTTGAGACCAGCCACACAACCCCAAACTTGTTCCTATGTAGGTATTATACGGACAAAATCTGCCTGTTAGTACTGCCCTTAACCCTCAAGGCAATTTGTAAGGTTAGAAAAGACTACGTTGGAGTTTCGGAGATGCAGTAGCTCAAAAGCTGTACTTGGCAGTCGACGATTGGCAATCAGGCACCCGCACATCTGACCAAATAGAGTTGCTTCGGCAGCATGAACTGCAGATCTGATTGTTCATTGTATTCGGATCCTGGGCGGCGCCTCCTGCCACTGTCCGATTCCGCTATCGATTCCGTCTGACAAGCCAGCGTCTTGCCTTGTAGTTTGCTTTCTTAGATATTATTGAAGTACATAATTGCATTGTACATGTTTTATCTCCATCGATAACGACTATGATACACAGAGCAATGTGGACCGCGAACTAACAGTGATGATACATTCAATGGTATTAGGCAGGCGATGGTCTGGCATTTGTGGGTAGCCGTCGACGCTACCGATGACGAGAAGTCCTTGCGTTCTCCATACACATGTCGCATTTGAACCAGAAGCTGTTCACAACTCTACGGTTGTCGGAGTGCACCTGTATAGCAATAAGCTCAATAAATTATCAAGCGTTGGAAGAATTAAGTACCGCAGGACAGAGACAATTTCTTGCTGTCTTGTGCTTGTGTTCAACACTCGTCTTACAATCCGGTGACAAACAATCGGACTGTTCACCAGAGTAATATCGTACAACGTAGTGCTTGACATGGAGGTTGATCAGCACGTCGATCGACGATGGAAATAAACCAGGTAACAGACCTGACATCCACGGTAGTAATCGCCAAAGCTGGAGTGCAAATCATTAGTCGATGATTCGTCATCCCCAGTTAATCAGGCGAGCTCGACAGCAAGTTACGCGCGGGGACAAACACATACCATTCGTAGTTGCACATGACGTCGACAGTTATTCACGGGGCCCAGAGCCAGCACTCGGTCTGAGTCAAATTAGGGTGCGGCGAGCCTGATAAGCGTTTGTTCACTGAGAGAAGTTGGAGTTGGAGAGGAGTAAGGACAGAAGTTATATTAGTCTCCCGCCGCTCTTTAATTCTTATTCAAGCTTCAGAACATGCGATGGGAAAAGATGGAACTGGTCCGTACTCGTCAAGTTTCGCAGCGAGCGTCATTTACTGTCCCCATGCACGATCACGGGACAAAGGTAACAATCGGCGAAGCTGTGCAGATTGCGGGTTTCTCCACAACCTGCGACCGAAAAGAACGCGCAATACGGAAATGTTGTCTCCAAAGTAAGGAAAGCTAGTGCAAATACAGACAGCACGGTAACAGCAAGGCCAGTGTAGTGAACTGAGTTATGAGAACCTTCCGGCGTCGAGTCAACGAAAATGAACCCTTTCGCTCCTTTTTGAGCAGTATTCGCCAGAAAAGGCAAGTATTCATTTAATTCAAGTTATGATTACCAATCGCCGCAAACTGAAGTTAATGAAATCATGTAACTGGCACTCCCGATTTCTACTTTTCCGAAGCTACACCTCCCATCATGAGACCTGATAGATCCTATCCAAATCCATGGTTGTCCTCTCCGACGTAGTACCGCATGGAAACTGCATCAGACAACATCATGTTCGAAATTACTTCTGGATAGATTACAATTCAATCTCCGCGACAATTGTATGAGCGGAGTTAATGTCCTAAGTAATTAATAGATTACACCTTCTTCGCATTGACAACCGGGTCAAGCTACAGGTACATTCAGCTTATAGGTCCGAGGTAAAGAAGAAGTCCTTCAGGGCCGAATCATCCGAGAACTTAGAGTGTGTTATTGCATATATGTACAATCTCCGGAGACTACTATCCATCTAATCAAGAATCGTTTGCACAGTACTTCCCGTTAACTGTAGTAGTGTAATGTATGAATTGCCAGCGCGTAGTGGACCACGGACCGATAAGAGCTTTCGTCTCGGAGCTAATGGTAGTAATCAGCTAACAAACCCCGAGACCTTAATCCAGTTCTTAAATTAAGCGACTAGTAATTGAGGCAGATCGTCTACACCTGTGCCATTCGGACTGCCAGTGTGCGGAGGGAAGTCCGAGAATCATTGATACTAAGTAAATAGGATCATATCCAAGATCAAATCACCTTGGGCTCAGATGCCAATGCTCTCCGCAATCCGATCAATATGTTATGTAACGTAGATACGCTTGTCGGAAAGACTGTGGTTTAGCAACATTTGGGTTACGACTGTCAGGCCACGAAGGCTATACAGAGAGCCACATCGGAACGTTATAATATTCAACCACCAGCGAATTCGCAGGTAGGCCGGTACAATAATTTGAGAATGACTGATATGAGGGAAATTAAGGACGCTTGATGGACTTGAGCCATGAGGAGATCGGTAAGTCTGACACACCGAGCGTGATTCATCTCGAACACATAGAAAGAACCTTCGGTAAAGCCGTCGACAGATGCAGATGTGCGCGAGGATAGCGGAGCAAGCGTAAGAGAGCACTGCCAACGTTTTGTGTAAGTCAAACAACCCTCGGTTGATTTATCGCTCTGATATCAATTGCAGTCACTAGCAAATGAAGGACATTTGTGATGAGGGCACAAAGCGCATATGCTCCTGGATGGTGGAACTCGAGCAGGCCGTGGACTGAAGAAGATATTAGATAATGTCATCGTTAGTACACTTCTTGCAGTACAGAAGTTCTGGAAATTATTCAAAGAACAGACTCCGTTATAATAAGAGTATCATTCTCTGCACAGGGAAAACATGTTGGGATATATGTATTACAGAACACCGCCAGCTATCAGCTTCAAAGCCTCAGAACTATATGGCGGGTACCGAACGCCGATGAACTGCTCGACCCTATCATAATATTAGAGGTTAGCCTGAATAAATGTTACACGAAGGGGAAGCAAGAGACCCGTCTTACTCTTTCGGAACGTCCACAGTGGCTCTTAAATGTGTGAGGTCGTTAAACCCGTGTTTTAACCCTTGTGCCCCGACTGATGTTGCCTTTAGTCAGAGAAGACAAGAGTATTAATGTGTAATGAATGCTCACAGCCTGATTCTCCTACGCCTCCGAAGGGAAGGTCTCAAAGTTGCGTATCGGTCAATTTGGGAGCACAACATATATAGTAAGCCAGATCTGCGTACCTGGAACTACATTAAGCGTGTCATTGAAGCTTAACCCTCCGCTGATTGTTTCCTCGATGACTTCGAAGGCGAGAAGTCAGCCAGGGATTTACGATAATTCAAAGGTGGGGACACTTACATTTCGTTTTCAAAGCCTCGTTTTCTGTGAAGACATAGAGCACGAGAGGATGATCACTGGTGCTCTGTTATTAGTGGTGTACAAATTATAGATGTTAAATCCTATTACCGAGAATTGATGAAGTCAATTGCTTCTTCAGCGGATGAAATAGACACAATGGGCAAGATCGGCCCAAAAATCTCTCTAATAAAAGACAATATGGGTTAAAAGAGGAATACTGAAGGGTTGCCGTAAGGACTCACTCGCTGAGGAGAGAATCTCCATCTTTCACGTCTGTAACGACTGTTGTCTCAAACTTAAGCGTTTTCTCATCCTTACCACCGCCAATGACTACCGTGCCCTTTGTGCTTGCAAGCAAGCTAGATAAACGGGAAAAGTGGGCTGGACTGACTATCCTAGTGTAATTCTCATCCGTAAGGGCTCCTGATGGATGGAATGATGCGATGTGCGATTTGAGTGCGGAAACAAGGGCGTCCTGCTTAGAAGGGTGGATGAGGACGTAGTCCGGAGAGATGCAGACTTGCCCGGCATTGGTATTCTTTCCAAAGAGAATCCGCTTCGCCGCAAGCTGAATGTCGTAGTCAGAGTCGATGTAGACGGGCGATTTTCCGCCGAGCTCGAGCGTGAGGGGCGTCAAGTGCTTTGCGGCTGCCGCTGCGACGATACGGGCGATGCGACCGTTGCCCGTATACGAAACTGCAAGAGTTTTACATTAATACCATATAGAGGATAGGTATTGAAGCCGAAAGTTAGACATACTATGTGCCCATTTCAGCTCGAGGAGCTTCGTTGTTTCCGGGACCGCACCATTAACAACTACATACGCCTCAGGATCCAGATATTTCGGAAAGATATCGGCAAGGAGCTGGGCGAGGTGTGGAGTGATCTCCGAAGGCTTGAATACGCCAGGATTTCCCGATGCGATTGCGGCAATAACGGACACAAAGCAGATAGAAAATGGGAAGTTCCAGGGTGTGATGACCAGAACGGGGCCCTTCGGTGTCTTGTGAAGCGTTGGATTGAGAGGCTTATAATTATCCGACACATCTTTAACAGGCTCGGGCTTCGTCCATTCTTCGAGTTTCTCGGCGGAGGCCTTTGCTTGAGCAACGACACCGGCGACTTCGAATCCGATGGCCTCAAAGCGCGACTTCCCGATATCTTTGAAGAGAGCATCGGCGATCGCGTCGACGTTTTCCTGGCATAACTTTACAACAGCGGACAGCTGCTGACGGCGGTATGAGAGTGGCCGACATTTGCCGGACTTGAAAGTCGCGTAAAGTTGTTCGTGGATCTAAATAAGTGGTTTGCAACTGTTAACGGTGGCCATACATAGAAGCGAGAGGGAGGAGTTCCGTACCTTTGAGATTTCATCGATTGGGGTATGCTTTAGACCAGACATGTCGGTGAAGTAGAAGAGATTTTGTGTGGAGTGCTAATGAAGTGTTCCAGTGCTGTCTTCTTATATCCGTTACATATATACCGTGCAGGGCAACGGTCCCCCGCGTTCGCAAATCTAAGATCGCACGGTATACAGCCTGAACTTGTGCTTCTCAATACAACTGGCCATAGACGCAAGCGTATATTTCTTCAGAGATCCGTTCCCAGCTGATCCGTCGAGGTAGTCACATTCGGGTGCCTGTCCACAACCGGTCAATGGTGAGAGCCTCAGTCATCTTGGCCAATGAAGTTGACTCGACGTCTGAATGTGGGACCGCGTGTCAGCCCCGGAAGCTGTACGAAGCATAAGATGAGCACTCCACGGATCTACTTTCCCCATCATAAACATGAGTGATAGGCAGTGGTATAGTTCAAGGCGGTCAGATCATGGAATACCAACATAAAAGTTTCAACGACTGGCAAGCGCAGCGCATAGTAGCCATGATCGTCATATGCGACTGCCAAGAACTTGGAAGAGGTGGCGCGGGACCGAAAGTGATTCAGTACCGGGATTGAGGTAATAGCATTTTCGTAAGACGTCGGCTGCTTACTGATCGAGAGTACAGCCTTGTGATAAACCCAGAGAATGTATCGGCAGGCTTCAGAACGGATAAAAAACAAAGGTATAGTTATGAAGACCGTCGTGTTGCATTCGTATCGGATCACGAGCTCGTCTGGGTTATCGCGACCCCTTATGGCACCATATTCAGGTCAATCACTGGCAAAAGCCCAAATCCGAAGCACTTCACTTCAGTTCGAGCCAGGAGTACAATTCTTTTACATCGGCCTTGGAGATGGAGATGACTCTTTAATGTGGCGAGCATTGAATTATATGCCACTTTTAGAGAGTCCTGCATAGTGAGCATGTGCACAGGTCAGATTTTTGAGATGAAAAGAGTTAGAAAAACACAACTCAACGACCAACATAAGATTAGTATTGAATAAGTAAACAGCGGCCTCGCGGCTATAGCGGCGTAGTCCTCATATCACATCATGTTATTCGACAGAAACATTCCCAAGGGAAAGAGATTCAATAGCCTCGTTTTGATCGCTGGTCCGGGATGGAAGGACTTCTTAACATATGTGTCGAGAATCGATACAAGGTGGAGTGTAGGTATATCGCGCTCATTTCTGTCGGAGCGTTCACTCGGCACAGACAACCATTGTACTCGTTCGGAGATGCGTGACACATTTGGCGATGAACTAGCGTAGTGGATGTGCCACATGAGTATATAAAAGGGAAGCGACCACTGGGGTAGGAGGAGTATAAGGAGTACATACAGTAGAAAGCAGGCTGATACTTCAGATAGAGCACAGTTTGGAATGCGGATTAAACGAAAGAGATTGACTGACGTTGCCTCATGCTAGTGAGCCTTGGATGAAGGATGATGGAACTTAGTACCTCCCGGAGTCCGTTCAACATGATCCCGAAAAGGCAATCTTTGATCCCAACCTCTCGTTGCACATGTAAGTACAGCACTTAGAAAAAAGCCGTTGTTGCCATCTGATTTCCAAGATTATACTACAAGTCTACACTTCTAAAGGTCATCACAGCTGACTGAATATTATCGAACACTTCAAAGATGGCACTGTTAGCTATTGCTGTGTCACGATACAATGTAACAAGCATATAGCAACCTATGCCTCCATCTCGTAGCCCATACATACGAGCTACTTGGGAGTCAATCTGATAGAGATAGTTCCAGATACACGACAACTTGTAGAGGCATTGGTATGGAGCAATTCAAATTATAGAGCCTTCAGCGTGTCACTATCACCTGCCTCGAAAGGATGCTCATCCTCGACAGATAGGATTAGTTGGGTAGCCTTATCGGAGCGAGGCACAACTGTGCATTTGAAAGGCTTTGCATGGCTGAGCAGGATTCTTATTAGCGTTCCAAGCACGTGTACTGGATATAAACACACCTTAAAGCCCCCAAAGTGTACTCATGTACCGGCTCAATCTCGCGACCCTTCTCATCTCTTGCTTTTCTGATATCGAAGACAGCCACGGAAGAGGCAATTGCAATGAACAGGCTACTGTCTGCAAGTTCTTTCCCTGGACAGATCCTGAACAGGTCGTTTATTTTAGCTTGGAGCAAGTATACAACTTGAAGCTTGAAATGGATTCTTACCTCCGCCCGAAACCAAAGACAAATGCGCGTGGGTCTTGCTCAACAGGCATACCGTTCTCGCCCATGAAGCGCTCAGGCTTGAAGGAAAAGGGGTCATGGTATTTCTCTGGATCATGCGCCATTTGCCTGGAGTGATGAAGGCGATTACAATTTTTTAAATTTCCGAAGAAGCGAGCTTAAGAGTTATTAATGTCATACCAGAGATTAGGCAGGATCACAGCACCCTTCGGGATTCGATACCCCATATATGTATCTTCCTCCGTTGTCAGATGAGGAGCTTTACTTTGATTAGCTAACGTGAATTGGGTCGTGATAAGTGAACAAACACACAGGTGGTCACAACTGTTTCCCATCTGAATGTTTCCTTCAAGACGGCCTCGACATACGGTAGATTCTTGCGATCCGAAAAGGTAGGCAAACGCTCGAAGCCGATAACACGGTCTACTTCTTCCTGTGCACGCTTCAGCACATTCGGGTTTTCCACCATTGCAAGATAGAATGTCGCCAGAGTCGCAAACGTCTATGCATTGCATGTTGAATATTATGATCAAAGGTATATAGCAGACACTTACTGTATCTGATCCTCCGGCAAAAAGGGATGCAGCAACGGATTTCACAATGGTCTCACCCACGTCTTCAGAAACTCCAGTGCTAATGCACTCCGAAGTAAAGGAGCTCGTGGCCTTTCCTATAGCCTGAAACCAAAAGCATGAATTGGAAGGATACATTAAGAATTCTCGCCAAAAATTGTACCATTTGATGCTGAACGAATGCATATGGTTTGTTGTAGAAAGTAGCTGTCTTCTTTGCCCATTCACGAGCCTTTCGCTTGAACTCCATGCCCGGAAGCCATTCGGGGAAATTCTTAACTGAGCTGTGCCTTAGAAACAGTTGCATCATTAGCACTCGTTGTGATGGACATACCAAAGGGCAGGAAGTCCACGATCCATTGTCCGTGCTGGAACGACTTTGAAAATATGTCTGCCGTAACCTCGAAAGCAAGAAGAACAAGGGGGTCATTTTCTTCTTGGCCTGTTGAATAACCATACGACAACTTCAAGATCAAAGCTCCCGGCAAGCTTCGGGAAGCAAAAGAGTGTGATTAAGAGTGACTTAGTATATAATGCAAGTCTTACTTACGCACGAATATGGTCTAAAATGTTATCCGGTCCATTGAGCACTTTGAGCAGAAAACGGCGAGTCTCTATTTCCTCCAGTTCTTCAAATCTCTCCATGGCGGCATGCGTGCCGATCAGGTTGTGTATAAGTTTGCGGTGAGTTTTAAGCTCATTGTCATAATGTTTGAACGATGTGAGCCAGCGATCGAATCCAACCCTATCAATATGCATAAGTATCTCTACGAAGGAAAGCTGGAAAAGACATTACATTTGCCCGCCAAACGGAGCTACGGGACGATCAGAACAGATAAGAGATTTCTTGTCTAAGAGCTCAAAGGCTGCTGTCTGGTCATTGACTATTATAAATGTTCTACCAAATGCACGGAGGGAACTGATAGGACCTGTAAAAGTTGTCATGAAAGGCCTATGTTATGACATGAATAAAAACACACCGAAAAGCGCCTTGTGTCGTCCAAGATGAGGACCCTCAGGCTCCGAAGATCCTCTTGGGAAATCCAGCATATTGCCTATTATTGGAAGCGGCCTTGGCCCTGGCGGGAGAGGGAGATCGTGGTTTCGAAGTCTTGCCGACAAAGTCTTTACGGCCACGCAAATAGTAGTACCAACAAGAAGAGCACCAAAGCCGTTCATTTCCTGAGAAGGAAAGGAGCGAAGATAATTTACAGCTGTGTCGAGTATCATGGTAACTTGAGCCAGCAGAACAATAGGTAGCCAATATCGCAAGAACACCTGGTGGGTTAAGTCAGGGGGATATCGACGGAGTCGAGCCTTTTATCTGTCTCTTCGACCTCAGCCTTTTAATTGTAGAATTTACCAATGGCAGACGCTGAGTCGGTCAGAACTTCTGTCTCCCTCACCGCCAGTACGCCTACACCCGCGAGCGCGAAGTGTAGAGCTAATAGTCGATGACTTACTTGCTCATCACTCGGGCCCCGAGCTCCGTCGTAATCTATTGCACCACCTTGCTCTGTGCGCCAAATCACCGCACAGGCTTCTGTTCAGAGATCATCACGATAGAGTTTCGTTGGTAAGGGCGTTTAAGTCTAAGCTCATTCATACTGAATGATGATGAACGATAATCTTCTGGTTTCGTTTAGGACTGTCGTAGCAAGGATACTCTTCCGGGCGGTTTGCGACGAAAATGAGCAAGGAAGTAAATCCATGTCTGCTTTGGAGGAAGCTTTAGATGCACTAAAGCATTGACTCGGAAGCAAAATTACTTACTGGAAGAAACACCGTGAGCCTGAGAAGTGACAACACAAGATCGCGCCCACAAATGCTTGGGGCATCAGCTTCGGCTCTTCACTCCCGGATCCAAGGCAGAGGTTACATTGGAGTCAAGGGGATACACAGTAACGGCACATGTGTCCTATGCAAAAATCATTAAAGCCCTGCAATAGGTGTGTTCATCTTTTCACTCCTTCCTCTAAACATGGATAGTGGGGCACGGAGATTGAGAGGCAGATATGAGGGTTTATAGCTAAACGGGAACCCAACGATCTTGTAGTACGCGCATGAGGACTCAGGCCCCGTGCTACTCACGCCGATACTCCCATTTGGACGCGGACGGTGCGGGGATGTGTTGAAGACGAATATACTATTGCCTGTGTTCGGTAGTCGTTCGGAACCCATGTCATTGTTCAACTTTTCTCTTCACTTTCCCCAGCTCAGCCTTCGTTTTACACATCCATTCTCTCAGGCTGCTGACGAAATTTAGTGTCAGAGTGATCAACGTCAGAATCGAGGAAGCCTGGGTCCCTTGTTAGATTCTGCCAGAACTCGGAAGTTTTTGTCTTACAGTCAGTTAGTGCTGTAGGCTTTCAAGTTCTTCTGTGCGAGTACAACGATATTATAGCTTGTGAGGCAGCCCGAATTAAAGTGCAGAAATCGTATCTGTTGAGAGGAATCAGCACGTTTGCTTTACCCGCATCATGTACCAATGACATACCTCAAATCAAGTCAGCCCCTTCCTTGAAACTTTGCGAATGAATAATAGCTTATCGTCGGGCCCATTCGCCGGTAACCGGGCTTGTAAAGAGTCAAGACGAGTAATGTTCATTGGGCACAACGTATATTCCTCCGAGTAGTCAAAAGATTTGACCTCGTGAAGAGAAGACAACTCGGGTAGTTCTTCAGCTACTAGGTGACGAACACATAAGATGATGATGAAGGAACGTGCAGGCCATCAGCCATGGACTATGATGACAGTTAGAATTATGCCTCAAACTCTGACCTCCTCCGATGGCTGCCAATCTTGTTTTTGGACACACATTGGTTCGAGTTGAATCCCCCGGCTCTTGAAACAGCCGTGGTCCAGTTCTACGTATGTTGCCCAACCATATTATCAAGTCGTCAAGTATTAAATTTCTGAGAAATGAAGGTAGTGCGTCAGTGAGTTAGTCCTTGAAGGGACAGAAACGAAACAGTCACTGCGGTATAGTTGAAGACTGAAGTTGAACGTTACTTACGTAAAAAATTTAAGCAGGATCTTCGAGTCCCGGCTCGCTCCTTTCCTCCACTCCGTCTTCAACCCGCACTGCACGTCACTTATTGGGCTGCTTCTCTGATGCACGATCCGTCTCATGACCGCTCGTTGAGAGTTACTTCCAAGAGCTCAGACCATGTCTGCAGTGCAGTCTCTTGACCCTCTCTATCTTCTCTTAGCTTTGTGCAGCGTTTGCTTTATTCATCGGTATGCATGGATGAAGGAGAAGAAGTTGCCTCTTCCTCCTGGGCCTAAGCCACTGCCGTTGATCGGAAACTTACTGGACATGCCGACTGGAAATATACCAGAGGGAAAACATTGGGCTAAACACAGAGCGTTATATGGTGCGCTCACTTCTAATCTCATACTCAAATCTAAATGCTAATATTATACAGGGCCTATCAGCTCTGTCAGAGCGCTTGGAACGACATTGATCATAATCAACGACAGTCATGTCGCGTTTGAGCTCTTGGATAAGCGTTCGGCAATATATTCGAATCGTCCATCATTTCCGTTCTCTGGAGAACTGTAAGTGATACTTACGTCTCTCTTCGTGTGTTCTGTAGCTGAGCTAAGTATAAATTACCTAGGGTTGGACTAAGCGCGATTACTACACTGACTCCTTACGGAGATACGCTCAGGCTACATCGTAGGTGGATGCAAAATTATATGGGGTCAAGCACCGCTATGAAACACATCAAGGATGTACAAGAACTGGAGGCTCGCCGTCTTTTACTTCGCATGATGGAAAGCCCTGATCAGTTTATGGACCACTTACGCACGTTAGTTCCGTACTCTTACTGTTTCTTCTTGTTTCCCGCTTACAAACTCTGTAGCTTTCCTGGCGCTATAATTCTGAAAATAGCCTTTGGTTATAATATCGAGCCGAAGGGCCATGATTATCTGGTCGACTTTGCCAATGAGGCTAATACTATATTTTCCGACTCTGGACAGCCAGGCCGATGGCTGGTAGACATTATACCTGCTTGTACGTCATTACACTGGAAAAATTTCATGCTTTTTCCAGTGTTAGCTTATCTGGCTAATTCTTATATCAACTTTCGTCAGTGAAATATCTGCCTGAGTGGCTCCCTGGAGCAGGCTTCAAGAGGACGGCTCGAAATTGGAGGAACACTCTTCAACAATTCTATGATAAGCCATTTGCATTTGTAAAGCACCAAATGGTATGATTTGCATTATGACACTTACAGGCTAGTGCAGCTAATATTGCGCGCTTATAACAGGCATCAGGAAAATCTTCTCTCTCCTTTGTTGAGTACATTCTAGAGAACGGCAACGTGAGTGAGACCGAAGAAGATAAATTGAAGTATGCCGCAGCAACGCTGTACGGGGCAGGGGCAGAAACAGTATGTCGAATACATCACAGTTCGGCACTATACTTATTAACTGCCGCTTGTAGACAATCATTGTTCTGGCAACCTTCCTCTTAGCCATGACACTGTATCCAGCTGTGTTCAAACGAGCTCAAGAGGAAATCGACCGCGTCATTGGCGACGACCGTCTCCCGAGTTTTACAGACCGCGACAAGTTACCTTATATCAACGCCATTGTGAAAGAGACGCTTCGATGGGAGAACGTCGCTCCGACAGGTTCTCTGAGTAATGTCAGTATATGTACGGAATGGTATTAATCCACCTGCAGGTATACCTCATGCTACATCGGAAGAGGACACGTACATGGGTTATCGCATCCCGAAGGGTGCGATCATTGTTCCAAATGTTTGGTATTAACCTCATCACTTCTGATATACTCAAAATCCGCTCACCCTCTTTATCGTCGCAGGCAAATGTCTCATGACCCCGAAACATATCACGACCCGTTCACTTTCAGACCCGAACGTTTCCTGGAAGAGGATGGTTCTCCTGTTGAGCTGGATCCCTTAACACTGGCGTTCGGATTCGGCCGCAGGTACGGCTTACGCTCCCCCACTGAGGAGGGCAAAAGGGAGGCTCACTGCGTAGCTCATTGTAGGATTTGCCCAGGTATGGTGCTCGCCGTGAACTCACTGTTCATTGCCATCGCAATGTCGATCGCTGTGTTTGATATCTCCAAAGCAAGGGATGAGACTGGTAAGGAGATTGATCCGGTCCATGAGTTTCAAGCCGGTTTAAATAGGCAAGTCACGATCTAGTATTCTGATTTTTCCCAGATCATTTCTCATCTGTGGCTCGAACCTATAGTCACCCAAAACCTTTCAAATGCTCTATTACGCCTCGTTTTGGAAAAGCAGTCGTATTGATTCAGTCAGTTTTAGAGGACCATCCCTTTCTCAAGGGCGATGGCGATTTAGTGAAGGGAATATAAATTCGAATGCTTTTCAATTGAATTGTAATGCATCGTCTATTCGGATACACTGCAACTTATCTGACGTATGGTAGTCTGCCTACATCAATCTCATCATATGTTTAAGCTAAAAGTTTCTTAACAACATTGCTATCATCTTCCTCTAATGAAGACTCGTCGATGATCGATCAAATTATTATGAACACCAATCGTAAATGCTGTGGTTTATAAGATTTCACAGAGGGCAAGACAGAGATAGCAGCCTTACTAGGATCTTAATAGAAAATAGTGAAGTTAATGATTATGTCTCAAGAGCTAACATAATGTATCAAAATAATCGTTGCATATTCAAGATGCATGTCACAATGAGAACGTGCATGTGAACATATTCGGTAGGATAGATACGAAATAAATACACGGGCATCACTTTGGTGAGGCCAAATGTCGAATTTGCCACACAAATCGCCAAGCGCCATTGCTCACCCAACATGAAGATACCAACTGATCATATAATCAAACGATATGCTGAATCTGTTGCAGCACAAGGCTCATGTCAGGTCTTTTCCCTGGTTCCGTATTCCAGCAATTATTGCAAATATCCCATACGCTTCTCAACCGCCTGTTCCAGCCATAGCTTTCAACTGGAAGTTCGGGAAGCTTTCCGCTAATGACAGCGAATATGACTTGCGCTTCGAACTTCAGAGTATGGTAAGGCACGTTTCGGCAAAGAAGCTCCTGTAGCGCACGAGATTCAGTTCTAAAAGTATCAAAGACATATTTGTATGTGAAGAAAAGAACGCACATAGATAGTCATTCCGAATGCCCATACATCGGATTGGGTTGTATGGACTGTGCCATCGTTTTCTTCAGTCTCATCAACGTCCTGGCCGGGCCCTTTAAATAACTCAATGGCCATCCAGCGTATAGATCCTTTAGTTGATGTCGTCGCGGTCTCCACTGTGGCTGTCGATTGCAGTAGATGAGATATGCCGAAATCCATGATCAAAGGCGTGTCCGTTTTCGACATCATGATGTTCGCCTACAAAAGTCGGCGTCAACCTTGATTATAACAGCTGAGACTAGACCATACACTCTTCATATCGCCATGCACTATGGACATGTCATGGAGATATGTGAGTCCAGACGCTATGCCCTCCACCTAGCACGATTGCCGTAAGTTAACTAATTAACTTTAGTAGCTCTTCGAGAAGCATATGATGGCGCACCAAAGGAACTATATCTGTGTCGGGCCGGCGCTTCACATATTCCAATACTGTCCCGTTATCCATCCATTCAGTTACGAGCGAAGGGTAAACCTCATATTCCATGATGAATCCTAGAAAGGGCAAGATATTTTTGTGATGGAGCCGAGCCCAGACCCTTATCTCTCTCGCTATTTTCTTTGAATAACGCAGTCAGTTCTCCTTCTGCTAATTCACATATGACGGCTCACCCTAGCAAGGCTAAGATCTTTTCGTAGATTAATCCGTAGACGCTTGATTGCAACGTCTATCTCTTCACCATCGACGTCTCGTTTCCAGCGTCCATCAAGCACATCAGAATAGCCGCCAACAGCTTTTATGCCCCTGATCTCAATGTTTTTGGATGTAAGGTTAAATCCTTCAAGCTGCGAGAGCAGCTTCTGCAGATGCTCCATTGGGCCTAAATTTATCATAAACATCAAGAAGCAACTTCCTGATGGGTTTGCTCACCTTTCTGTGCTCTGGCGTACCCGTGTGGATTAGTACCATCACTGGGTTTGAGTGTCTTGAACCATCTATGAATTTCAAGCATATTCGGTCTTTCTAATGGCTCCCATCGCCAGCACGCAAGTAGCAGGTCCCACAGTCGATCGTCGAGTCCCCTCATGACTACAATGTCCTCAGTTGGTCGCTCAGGCAGACGCTTCGCCACAAGGTATTCAATGACATTTGCTACGCGCCGACAACTCCTGAATGGCTTCTCGCCTGTCATGATCTCGAGACAGAGCATGCCGAAACTCCAAACGTCGGTCTGAAAAGAGATAGGCACATGACCACCATAATCATCAGGCTTTACAAGCTCTCGTGCTTGCCAACGTACAGGACTGTCGCCATACGCTGTTGGAGAGACACCAGAGTCCGCCTAAGGAATCGTATGTTCACATCAGTAGCACATTAAGTTAAAAGTGCGTTGATTTCGCACCTCTTGCGCGACTATTGACAGACCGAAATCAGACACACATGCATCCCCATTCGCATCGATTAAAATGTTTGCGGCACGTAAGTCACCGTGAACCACTCTGCGGAAGTGGAGATACTCCATCCCGGACGACACATCGCGCAGAATACGCAATCGATCAATCACTTCAGCCGTGGAGTTAATGTACTTCAGCGCATCGCTATTCTCCATCCAAATGCTGACGGAAAGGATCTGGTTGTCGAAATCGACAATTCCAAGGAAGCGAGATACGTGTGGGTGCTGTTGATCACGCCAGATCTCAACTTCCTTCATGAACCGCTGAAGGCAATCAGTAAACGAGTTGTTTAATGACTGAACCTTACTCACTCGTCTGGCTATCTCTGTATGATTCACTGCACGAGCAAATTTCAGCGCAACCTGAACAAACATGAGCCTTTTGAGTACATGGTCTGGAAGAGAATATCACCTTGATGTCCTTTAGCCACATTCCTATGCACCCTTTCAATACCCTTCTCGAGCAGCAAAATGTGGTTGATATCATACCTTCGTAAACGTCATTGTACCTCCCGTACGAAACTGGGTCTTCAGTCGTCTTCGTAACTTGACCAGTTACTGCATGATAGTTAGTGTCGCAGTACAGATACATTCTAATCACTTACAATCGGCCAGAGGTGGTAAGATTTGAGTTTCACGATAGATCTGCCTTAGTTGTCGTTCATATTTGCTCTGTTGCGCTTTACCCACTGAAGGGCGTCGGAGCTCCTTTCATTCAACTATAGTTAGCTATGTTTATACAGTAATGTGACTGGAGTACCGTTTGCATCTCCTGCATATTTGCTGAAAGGAGGTTGAAGTCGTTAATGTTGGATATGTCAAGTACGGTGTCAGATCTTATTGGCTGAGCGATGCTTGGGGCACGTCGTTCGACGGGAGCCTAAAGGACGTCAGAAAGAGACCGGTTTTGATATATAATCGCTGGCATACCTGAAGGTCTTTCAAACACGAATTCAATGACTCAAAAGCTTTTTCTATGCCCTTCTTCACCGACCTCCGACGAACCCAGCTTCTGAACCTGCCCATCTCCGACCATTTCCTCGTCTTTTTATAAATGCACTCGATGATTCTGTGCTGTGTTCAGTCGATCCATTGACTTAACGACACAAAATATTACTTACCTTGACACTGTGTCCTCTAGCTTTGCAAACTCTGCGTCATTCAACGAGTCGCGGTCGATTTTGTCGCGAAACGCAATCAGAAGGGCAGAGCACTGTTTCGACAGCTCCTTGCATCTCGTCTGCCATGGCATGAGCGCTAAGTGTTTCCAGAGCACTGGGCGGCATACGGACCTTGCAAACCTTCACATTTGGTGCGTACTCGTTGATTATTTGAAGTGCTACAGATTGCTCAGTTGTAGCATTCAAGTTGTTGGTGCCTGGTCAAAGACAAACCTAGTGCGACCGTCTGATCCAACCCCGGCAACGCAGCGATGTCATATAGAGACTGAGAAGGAAAGCTTGGACAGCTCATCTACACAGCCGTAGCTCATCGATGGTTGAGAAGAGTAATAAATAAAGGCCAATTAACACTGTCAGTACTAGTAGCGCCTCTCACGCATCTGTGCCTCAGTAACCTCGGCTGATAGAATTGATAGCAATGATCGTTGACCTCTGAAACAAGTAGATGGCGAACTCATCGTGGAAGTAGGTGAAGAGAGATGCCGTTCGTAGAAGCCGCTGTGCCATCGAGTATGTAAGCGCTGCGCTCGCAACTCGCATGTTGTCCTCTAACCACCACCATGCACGGTGACACTCAAAGTTCAGCTCTTTTGCACCATGTCTTATCCCAGACAAAGGCGAACCTCGAGTTTCTGGTTTCCCAGAACTACATCGCCAACGCTGATGCCTCTGGAATCATCTCAAAGCTGTCAGCGATAGACACGACTGCTAGCGCCAGCGATGTATTGTCTATCACAGACCGCACACGACAGCTTAACATGAATTCTAATAATGAACGTGACCGAGCAAGCTCTCCTCCAAGAGCTGTAATGCCAACAAAACGCCCTGTGCCGCCGCCTCTGGCGCCTCGTGTGCAGCAGGCGAAGGCGATATGGGACTACAATGTCGGCGGCTCGGTAAGCATATCCTTTCGCTTCTTTCATCCCATGAGTACTCAAACTACTCTTAAAAGGAACCAAACGATCTATCTTTCCATGCCGGCGACATAATAGATATCATATCCGAAACGAATGCCGACTGGTGGACTGGAAAGATCAACGGGCGGCAAGGTCTCTTCCCGTCGAACTACGTCGAGAAGCTTGCATCGCGTGCCCCTTCACCTATTAATTCCCGGCCTATACCTGTACCAGCGCCGCCTCAGCGTTCCGAACCTTCTTACTCTCGTGCACCTAGCTACTCGTCCCCGCCGCCGCCGTTCCCGAATCACAACGCATATAGCTCACCTCCGCCGCCGCAGCACTGGCAACCCCCTCATGGCCCTCCTCCACAGCCGTACGGCGGTTATCACCAGCCTCCTCCAATCATGAACGAGAAGCAACAGCAACAGGTCGTATACGCTCAACCACCGCCGCCCCAAGTGCAGATTCAGGCGCCTCCACCTCAGGAGCCGAAGAAGAGCAAGTTCGGAGGTCTCGGTAACACTGTAAGTACACCCACTCTATGTACTCAGTGACACCTATTGATTGATTGCTTTACGTCCAACAGCTTGCTACTTCAGCCGTTGGCGGTGTCGGGTTCGGAGCAGGTGCGCAGTTTGGAACGTTTACTAATGTACTCTGACTAACGACTGCTTCAGGTGCTGCGATTGGCGGCGGCATTATCGATGCTATTTTCTGAGGATCCACCTTTTTGCCTTTATGATGCACTGGACGGGATTCTCAGATCGGATATGATTTAGACTCAAGATATGGGGTTTTATCTGTAAGATATAATTTGAACCTTCAAGTGTATAGCAGACTCCATTCAGACTCATTGCAATGTTATCAGTCTCAATATTTTTTGATTAGACGCGAAGTCGTATATTGCTTTATCTCGTCATGTAATACAACATCACTAAACATATTAACAACGGAGAGACGGATTCAGTGAGTAAACTAAAACAAGGACCAAAAAATAAGTAACACAGGAGTTAGTTTAGCGAATCCCGGCGCTAACAAACGAATACCAGCAGACTTCTCCGGAGCTAATCCTGGAGGAATATCACTTTGTCCCGTCGGCGACGCTCCAGATGCAGGATTTGTCGAGATACCTGCTGGGCTACTAACGCCATTCCCATCGTCTGACCTGGGTCCGTCGTCGTCGTCCCCCGGCCCGTCATTGTTCCCGTCATCGAACCCATTTCCATCACCACCATTATCCCCATCCTCATCCCCATTTGACGGCGTATTGCCCGGCGAAGCGGTACTTGAAGGAGGTACACGTCCGCCCTGGGCATTGCCGATAGGTACTGCAGTCGGCTGGAGTGGGATCGTGCCCTGGACGGTTGTCGCCCCGCCACCGTCCGCAAGCGTGAGCACCTGCACGCAGTCGGCCTCATTCCCGCTTAGTTCGCACTCGACCCCGATGCCGATGACGTCGTCTTGGCCTTTCCCCGTGCGCACAGCAGCGATCTCGACGACTTGTGTGGCAGCTTGGACGAGCGTCACTGATATCGCGGCAGCAAAGTAAGTATCAGACGAATAACTCCTTGGGATTGACCCAGAAGCAGGGTTTTTCGGCTTACTGGTGAATGGAGCGACTATCCCATCGGTATTGAAAGTACCGGAGAGCACAAATGTGGTGCCATCTGCTCCGACGCCCACCTCTTCGCCCTGAAGATTGTCACCTTCAAAGCCCGGCACAAACACTACAGCAGAAGCCTGTGCCGACGTTCCTATCAGAAGAATAGTCACAGGTGAGATTGATGGAGCGGAAAAATAACGTAGCGAAATGGCACTCACGATGGATAAGAGACAATCCGAAGACTAGCAGAGTACTCGCAAGGTACAGCATAACGCACGATGCTCTGTAGAATAACAGGGTTCTTTGGAAGACTTAGAGGCGTGGGGCCTTACCGTTGTTCTGTATAAGCTATTGCCTTGCAAGCTACCCGCAAGCGACTTCTTAAGCGATCGAGAAGCCCAACGACATTGAGCGCGTTGTCAAGTGTGTTCCAGTATGTCCATACGTATGTCGCGCGCACCAGCAGTTGCAGAGGTGTCTTGGCGGGCGTGACTTACGTCCCGACGAGCTGCTGATGGTCAATCGTCAGCTACCTTCACATCGGAGGAATGCATAGCATGTCCAAAGAAATACAGACGTTGGAGCCAAGAGTCATTGCCCCAATCGTTCCGCCGCGATCAGGAAGCAAGCGCCGTTGTTACTTCTTGGGCGCATTTTGACTGGCGGAGACGTAATTAAAGCACATATAGCGTGGAGGAAACACAGCAAAGATAGCACAAGACATTCTGGGATACCGGCGGTAGGAGGATATGCCAAGACCAGATCATTTTGTTGAGCGTCGAATGATGAGATATCAGATTATGCTAACATTTTTTCGAGGTGGAAGAAGTTAAAATAGAACCGTGACAAAGATGTCTGACCCATTCGTGGCCAGCGAGAATATGATGGTGATGAACAAAATTTTGGCTGACGCTTTGAAAGATCTACAAGTCAAACTGAGCAACCGAGTACATATAGCAAAGTATTTATCATGATGCTGCGCCAGTTCGTAAAGTCCAATTTAGTACCACATACAGAAGACACTGGATAAAGCTCGAGACTTGCTGGGTGTCAACAGACCCGACCAGCATCGAAGGTGGCGGTAAAGGGTTTGCTTGGAGTAAAGGAAAGGCAAGAGCGCGGTTGCCAGAAGAAGAGCACGTTCAGGGCATTGGTAGACGGAAAACAGGCAAAAGTTCGTAAGGGAAACTAGATACAGGTGTACAGGAGAAACAAGACAGGAGCTATCATGGCCACACTCTGCACTAACGAGTGCCGACGAGCAACCGCAGAACTCTTCGTCGGCGCTGGAGGCACCTTAATCTGAGTCGTGGTTGCGATCACCGGAGCAGTCTGCGTCGACATGCCTGTCGCGGCAGGTCCGTGACCGCTTGTGCTGCTTGTTTCCCCCGATCCATTGCCAGAGCCGCTAGGGCCGGGCGCGCTTCCGGTCTGGGCGTCAATGATGGGCACTGCAGTAGGCTGAACCAGTATGCTGCCCTGCAAGGTCGTAGCCTTGTCGATGCCTGCGAACGTGAAGACCTGCACGCATTCCGCTTCCTTCCCCGGGCCACTGAGCTCACAATCGACCCCGATGCCCACGACGTCGTTCTGTCCTGACCCAGTACGGACGGCGGCTATTTCGACAACTTGCGAGGCCCCTTCAACAAGCGTCACTAATAAGAGGTGTTAGGAGATGGAAGTAGAAATGAGGAGGTATACGGATTTGAAAAGAAGGTTATAGCTCACTTGTGAATGGAGAGACGAAACTATCAGTGGTGAAAGAGCCAGAGAGCACGAACGTCGTTCCGTCTATACCGACACCCACTTCCGCCCCTTGGAGATCAACATCGCCGAAACTCGGTATAAAAAGTGAAGTGGTGCTTTGCGCTAAAGTCCCTATAGGAAAAGAATAGATTAGACTGGTGCATAAAATAGCGAAATGGGCCTCACTTTGTATCAGATCAAGAATAAGCAGAGCACTTGTTAAAAGTAGCATAATGCGTGGGTTTCAACTTATCGATGTAGAAAGGGAATGAGCAGCATTCAGTTGTTGTCTGTAGAGAAGTTGTTCCTCTGGACATTGCGAGGGGGCGGATTCTTAAGTTAAACGAAAAGCCTGGGCGCGTTGCTAAGTTACTCAAAAGCAGAGAACAGAACCTGCAGTCGTCGAAGTTTCTCTGTGAGCGCGTTTCCGAATCGATGCGATGCTGATGGCGAACATCGGTTACTTTCGCACCGGAGGCATGCATTGACAGGTCAGAGCATCAAGAGCGTCGTATCCACGGATCTTTGCCTTGCGCGCTCGTCCGTGCCCTGCACGCGAGATCGGTAAACATACACCTATGGGTACAAATCAACTGGCGGACATAAAGTCAAGAAGAACATATCTTGAAACAAGATTGTATTAAAAGGGTGTCGCTTCGAAGGGTCTGTGGGATGGTCGGATGGGAGAATTGGCCTAGACCGACGAGCGATGATTGCTTGATGTTGATGTCGAGCTATACATGTAGCAGTTTAGATGAGGCAGGAGAAAGGGTCCAGCATTTGTGTGAGCAAACATAGCTAGGATCAGCGCCGAAGGACTTGGATGTTCCCGGGGATTCGTGTGAATCAAGTGATTGCCAGTGTCCAGTGTTTCCAACACATGAATTCCAGAGATATCTTACACGGGATAGGATTGAAGACATGGGTAGAGTCCAACGGTGGTTACAGTAGGCCCTGTCAATGCCAAACGTACTTGGCGGTCATCAATCAAGCCCCGCCACAGCTGAACACGTTGAAGTTAAACTTGAGCTTACTACGTAACTTCAAGCGTTAGGGCAGGTAGGTACAACTTGGCTGCCTGAATCACTGGTCGGGAGCCTCTCTTTCCCTCATACAAACACTCAACTAGAAGGCCTTGAGATCACTGCTACTTGATCGCGAAAGCATCGGAGTGATAGAAAATGGATCTGGGTGGCGAATCATGTCCGAGTTTTTCGTCCGACAAACAGCCATCACGGAACTACTACATAGAACCTGCGAGCAGTCCACTCTCTGTTCCCTTTCAACTCGCATTCGACCGTAGATCCAAGGGTTTCTTCTAGGCCGTCATAGTCTTAAAAACTACGGTTAGGTCCATTCGGATGTCTTTCAGGATCAGTTCGACTTCAGGTGCAGGGTCTTCTGCTGACTTCAGTTCGCTCCCGAGTTCGCGGTTTGAGGAAAGGATGCCAGTGGAAGATCAAATGCGTTGAAGTGATAGATAGAAAAAAGTATGGTAAGTTCAAATTTACATTAATGGCGGAACACATTTGTTTCCCTAGCCTGGTCTGGCTACGTGACTATTGTTTCCCCAGGTGCACAAACCTCTCAGTTATCTTCAACCCTGAATCTCCGAAATTTGCAATCCGTCTGACTTACGTAGTAGCCAAATACGTACGCCCATCTGCCAGACCATACTTTCCCTTCCAAGTGGAATATAGTATGGTGTTAATCTGGAAGATAATGGTATATTTGATACGTGTATGCTCATAACCGACTAAAGTACGGAACCTTTGACTCAGGACTGTTGACTGTTTTCGCCGACAGCAACAAATTATTTGGAAAACAGCCTGGGGCAACCGGATCTTTGGACAAGACCCACGCACAGGCAATCTGCGCCATACTGTGTCCTTTCCTTTTCGCGATCTCCTCGACGCGCCGCACAACCTCCTTATTGCCTTCCGTCTTTTTTAATACTGCAAGTAAGCTTCATTCATTCCATCGGTCAATGCTGTATTTGCATAGCACTGTACAGACAGAGATGATACTTACGGATCGGTATCACCACGTTTTGTCTTTGTTTGCTCTTCAATCGGCCTGCAGAGGAAGCCACGGGCGAGAGGGGACCAGGGGACCAGGGGATGGAACCGACTCCGAAGTGCCAGAGTGTTTGCATCATCTCCCGCTCTTCCTCGCGATAGGCGAGAGAGTAACAATTCTGCATCGAGATGAACGGCGTTAGATTGTGTGTGTGATAGCATAATCTACCGGAATAGACAGCGTGAGTGCACGTCCTTTTGTTGCCTTCGAAGTTTCAGCTTACTCTGCATGACATGGAATTTGCATTTCATTATATTAGTCACCCTCTCTTACGACGCTTGGATGGGTATTCTTACATTGCCAGGCGTAACAAGAAGACATGCCGATGTAGCGTACATACCATGCCTTGACGATGTCGTGGAGTGCTTGCATCTGCAGCAGCGAATGCAGTCTGTATCGAGTTGCGCAGGGGAATGACCATGCGTACGGTCTCTTCTATAGGTGTATTTGAGTCAAATCGATGGCATTGCAAAACATCGATGTAATCAAGCTGCAAGCGGTCCAAACTGTGTTTCACTGCCTCGAAAATATGATAGGGATAATGAAGTGAGTCTGTTGTGTTCAATGCGGCATAACTACCCAGGCTCTGACCTTGCGACTAAGGCTAATTTGGTTTACATATCCATACTCTTCGTGATTGATGTTGAAGTAAAATTCGCGAGGAGTGCGGCCCACCACACAAAAGAGCTTGGTCAAGACAACGATCTCTTCGCGCGGGAAGTTGTACTTCTTGATCGCCTTTCCGAGGATGACCACTGAGAAACCATTAGATTACATGCCGGCTGTGTCGAACGTCTGGATACCGGCGTCGTAACTGGCAAATTAAGGATAATCAGTGGTAAGAAGTGGCTCGAATTGAAAAGGTGTAAGACCTACGCGACCTTGATATGCTTAATCCCCTCTTCTTCTCCGAGAAGCCAGGGCATCCACTCTGGCGATCCATACGACATGCACCCGAGGATGAACCTGGTAACTTTGAGACCGGATTTTCCAAGCCTTACTATGCGGTAGGGGATAACATGAGAAAGCAAGTGAATCTCAGTATAAACAACCATACGGCATGTCCGAGTCAGTCTTCTTTACACCGCTTCGGCCAAAGACACCGGGAACGGCTTGAGATGGCTTTAAGTCGGTGGTGGTCTGGCCGCGAGCCATTTTGGTCAGGATGTATACCGGTATGTTTCTCTACGAATTTAAAGCCGTAGATGGGGAGGTTTCTGATATATCCCCCCTACCATCTGCGAAATCACTTTTATAGATCATGGAGTGGCCCTTTTACGTCCAATGGATATATCGAACGTAGTATTAGCAAGCGCCTTTCAATTGGAAAATACGGCAAGCTCCTTCACTTACTAAGGGCCAGCTCGTAAAATCCTGAACTTGAACGCGGAGTGCTCGGGCTCTGGCATGTCTTTTGTTGAACGACCGTAAGGCTTAGCATACACTCAGGCTTCAAGCCAGATATACGTGGCCGAGCCTCGGAGCGTCCAAAATCCCCGACACGAAGCGTAGCTGAGGGAGGGATGTGTCGTCGTGAACTTTAATCGAAAAGTAAGCAAAATTTTCACCCTCCAGCCAATCGCAAGTTTCTCTTATCTCTCTCGTTCCTGCTTAAATGTGTTTTGTAATTTATCTCTGACCTATCGCAACCTTTCCTAGTTTATTCTCTGTGTAACTTGTATTATTTAGGTTATTGTGGTTTTCATTTTCTTATCGTTTCGTACCTTTTCCTTGCTTCTGTGGTTTACTATTGGTTTATATCTTATATCTTATGATTCTTCTTTCCCTCCTTGTCTCTTTCTGCTTTTCTGTTCCTTATCCTGGTGCGTTTTCACTTTTCTCTCTTGTTTGTGTCCTTGTACCTTACTTCCCCACTCCTCCATGCGCCTTTCATTAGGTGTCCTCCTATACTTATGCTTTTTTCTCTCCGTGTGCATATTGTAAATTCGTCCTTTGCCTACTCCGTCTTCAATTTGCCAGTCTTCTTAACGTTCGTGTCGGGGACCGCTGGCTCTGACGGCGCTAACTAATGTGAGCAGCGCGTTTTCTGTTGCCATACTCAAAGACTATTGTCACGGTAAGCATCGGGACACGAACTGAACATTGCTTGAAATGCAATGAGTACGGCTGGGAATTCGGCATCTAGGAATATGTATGTTACGTTCTAGTAAGAGCAAGAACCGGCGACATGTATGTGGCATCGTTCTTTCTATCAATGGTTGAGAAGACTTCTGCTTAAGCGCTCACTCTGCTCTATTATCTCAGTGCCAGCACGAGGCTAAATGATCTCCTCAATCATCTTTGCTAAGGCTCCTAACTTATTGGAAAGCAAAGCCTCGTGTACCTTGGAATTTATATCTCAATCGCCGTCTATTGACCTTCAGTTTTATGTAAGTTACTTGCTATGATAGATATTCTATGGATAAATACACCGTTCCACAGAAAAGCTTACGGCTACTTCTTGGCTTTCTTAGCCTGGTACGCGATGTCGACTTTGTCTTTCACGTAGTCCTTCGCGAGAATCGGCTTGTACTTGGCTGGCCGCTCGTCTGAGACACAAGTCGGGATTGGCTGGCGGCGCAACGTAAGTAGTCAGCGGGTCACACAAATTCTAAGATAGAAGCAGACTCAAACGCGACTAACCTCGAGCATGACTCCGTAGTCGACCCCAAAGAAGAGGGGCATGGAGTAGCGTTCCACACCGGTTCTATTGATTGCACGATGCTTTGTCGATCTAAACACATCATCTGGAATGGTACGGAGCGTCCGATGAAAACCTGCCCCCAGGATAGAAAAAAAAGAAAGGGCTCACTTGTCCACATCGCAAGCTCGTCTCCGAGACTACAGACCACACAAATTGTCAATAAGGGCACAGAAACAAAACAACCCAAGAACTTAGACCGGCGTACTTTATCACCAGCGTTCCAGGAATGGGAGGGGCTTTAATCCATTCGTTCTTTACGTTCAGTACCTCCAAGGCCGGGACGCCGGGTTGCTGCCACAGAATGGTGAAAGCCTAATTAAACAGCGTGAGCAACAGAAGCAGCCAAAGCCAACTAATCGACCGATCGCACCTCGAAACTACACATGAGCAAGAGTATCGTTAACAAATCGAGAACACTATTGATGATGCTAATTCCACTCACTCGGTATGAGCACCAATACCAATCACTCTGTCGTCATGGGGCCCTGTCTGAGGGGGGTAGTGTATCACCCGCATGGTGGCAGCCACTTCTTTTGACTGTGTAGTGGAGGAATTTCAGTAATGGGCATACAATATAAAGAAGAGCATCGAAGCCACCTTGTCCACAAAGAAATCTTCCCTAAGGTCAAGCGCTAAGGCAAACAAAGGAAGCAGCTTCTTCGCGAGGCCGACTGCATCATCGCTATACTCAAGAGTATTAGTAACGATCACCCTAGGAGAAAGACACATATGCTCATACTAGTATTTCGTAGTTTCCTCCTGAAATTCTGGAAGGTCCGCCGTGGGCCAAAGGTTTGGACTGGGTTCTTCAGTAAATCCCGTTCTTGTGTCGTTCTCCTCCGGACCAATATTGAACGCTTCGTGCAAGTCGCCTGTATTAGCCGGATCGGAATTCTGTGACATGAGGGCATTGTAGCCTATGAAAGTGGGGGATTGGTTCACGTCGTACTTCACATACCAAGGATCAGTATTTCCTCTCAAGCATAAGCATATGTTAGGATATACTGACCTTCATCTTCGTCTCAGTCGGCAGAGCGAAGAACTTCTTCCCCGCTCCGACAGCCATTTTGATATGTTCTTCCGGTATGCCATGGTTTTTCACTACATTTGTTATATGATTAGCGCCGGTCATATGCATCCTTGCGGCCAAGCAATACCATAGAAAAACCCAACATTGATACAAGCATCACGGACGACATTCGCAAGTTGTCGTCGAACCGATGGGTCCGGACTGTCGGCATCCTTCATGTCACTGAACGTACAACCATACGAGTCAGTGATCGCAATTACAGTTCGAAAAGAAGCTTCATTTCCTTACATGATCGGGATGTCCTTGAAGTCATAGTCAGCATTTCCGGCAGCCTGAAGCAACGTCTGCACAGTCATGGTGGTCGAAGGACACAGAGCAGAGCAGTCGTCAACGGTGGCAAGGGAGACTCCGCAAGATAAGTAGTTTCGGTGTGTCTGAGTTTCAAAGAGATAGTCATCATAGTACTTCCGCGACCGCATATCTAGAGGCACCGGCACATTATTTCTCGGTAAGATCGTATAACCTCCTTATCGGACATGCACTCGTTGTGGTGAGTAAGACTCGGGAAGGGAAGATAAGAGATAGTAGGCTTCTTCGGCTTTCAGAACTAGGTATTCCCACGTCTGTATAACTTCCATATCGGGCTTCATATCTGGTCAGACAACGCAGACACAGTATTTCCGGTGCCTGAATTCCTACTTTACTTGTCGTTCTACTTTATAGGCTGTTGCAGCCCGTCATAGACGTTCTGGAAAAATCCACGGAAGAAGATCGCATGCTTTGAAACTATATGTTCAAAACAAGTCGAAGCAATTTTTTTAATCTATTCTATGATAGATAATGACCTGAGAAAAAAGAGACTGGTACGAAGGGACGAGATAGAGAGTATCTCACATACAGCTTTGTCTGTTGTACTACCTGAAAATTGCAGGGATACTTATACACGGAACGACCTGTTTGATAATTCATGATCATTAAATAGAGCCTGTGATCTGATTTATCATAACTAATAAGATGAAATTACTCCCCTGATAGGGCTGCGTGTACTGTTCTTCAAGTTCGGCGCTGATACACGAGACTGTGCCAGTCTGCCAGTGAGTGAATGAAACTATCGTTGCGTAAGGCTGGGACAATGGCTTGAAGAACAATAATGAAGGCTGGAATAGATTGCAAGTTCAAAAACTCCAAGGAACGTTCTACTCAAACTTTGAATACGACATGGACTGCGTATACATCGTAAAGTGGTGAGAGAACGAAGACGTTGTAGACACGACCCATAAAGAAGGTCATGGGCTCGGAGAAGGTGAGCTCAGCCGGGCTTCCGCGCGGCATGCCTCAGTCAGCCCATGCAAAGAGGCATAAGAATAGGAGGGCAAACAAGAGAAATTTGTACTGTCGTAGATACGATAGTAGAAACCAAAGGTGAACATAACTGTAAGGGATCATTTAGATTAGATCGACGGATGTAGAAAGTGTTAAAAAGAGACTATGAAAACATATTGTTAGGAAAAAAGCGAGAAAATAAGCTTAATCCGGATCATAAATATTTGTCTAATCGTAGATCAAGGAAGGAGGGCTGGCCCTCTACTTCGTTCAGTTCAAATTGCACGTTATTGTCTTTGCAATATCTAATCGTATCGGTAAATGTCATCTCAAAACCATGCTCTGGCCCGACGTTGTTGTACGAGACTGATAAGTTTTGGACGAGTGGCGAAGCTTCTAACATTGCGATCGCGAAAGGATCCTGCGCCTCGGTAGGCACCATGCAGAAGTGGACGTGCAAAAAACGAGTAGAGGAAGGGAGGACGAAAGGAGGATGTGGTAAGCTCGAAAAGTAGGCTATGCACAGAACTAAGACCTTTAACGATGGGAACTGTTTCACCACGGAGGTGACATCATCTTCGGGCAGATACTCAGAGAGCATGAGTTTCGTGATGTAAGGTTTAACAGGTTCTACAAAAGGTTGATGTCCCTTCGTTCGTAAACCCGTTCCCGGGCCGATGCCAGGCGGAAACCTCATGTCGTAGAGGGACAACTCTAACACAGTTGGCGTGTGCTCCTGTAATGCGTTCGTCAACCGACTCAAAGGGCTTGTATCGTTTATACCAATCAGTGACAAAGCCTCCAGCTGCCCATTAGAACCCGACACATCTACGGATGTTATTGTGGAAGACTGCTGGTCAGTTTCCAGTTCCACTGTGTTTCTTTCGGTCCAATTTTGAAGGCTTAGGCTCTTCAGACACTGAAGGCGAGGGATCAATGCGCACAATTCCGGGAGGCTCGTAGCGGGCGGATCGTAAACTTGATGAAGCCAAATGTTCTCCAGGAAATTTAGATCGCCAAGTGCGGGCACGATGTCATTAGAAGTACCATTTACAGGCGATCTGGATGGTGAAGCCACACTAACCATCCGTGGCTGGAAGTCCTGAAGGTGCAGATTTACAACGTTTGGACATATTTTCAGTATTGTTTTTATGAGTTTCGGCGTGTCCCCGTAGTTAAAGCCCGGATGGCCTTCGGCGATGGCAAGAGGGAAGAGGTAGGATATGATGCTAAGATCGCGAACCCATGGACCCAATTGCGGGCTCTGAAGTAGTAGACCCAGATCCAATTGCCCTCTAAAGCAAATACGCCTTCGGAGAGAACGCTGCGCAGCTTCCGTCCATGACCGATGAACTAAACTCATATCCCGAAGTAGGTCGTCTGCTTCGCTAGCAGGGTCTCGGCTCAGAATTGTTCTATGGAATGGTAGTCTCTCGGTGTCAAGATGTTCTGCAACGAGATCGACGACAAGCAACGGAACACGGCCTCTGGAGTGTAGAACCGATTGGTCTCTCTCCGCTCCTCTGGCTCTAGTAGTTGCTAGTGATCGCCTTTGATCCGCAATGTGACCCAAAATATCCTGTGTCCGAGTCATCTTTAGACTATCAGAGTGGAACTCTGTGAGATGAAAGATAGTGAACAAATCATCAAAGAGCTCCATCGTCAGGTTGGCGTATTTAAGTATCACTGAGGCAAAGATAGCATCTGAGGGTGTAGGGAATGATATCGCTGAGTGAAAGTCCTTGATAGTAAGGGTACATCCATCGACATTTTTAAGAAACGACTCCATGGAAGCGTTATGATGGGGAATATATAAGAAAGGCTACTGTGATGAAAAGGAGCGATGTAGGGCAACCTGAGGGCAGGCTTTTCAAGTTGCTCACAGCTTGCCAGTGCACGTGACGGTCACGGTATCGATACTAGTTCTGATTGACTCGTGACTCGGAGGACCCTGGACGTCACTGGCACTGGCAACAGCGCTCAGTGCTCCGCAAGCCTTACTACATCCAAAAAATAGCATGGTCTGGTTACGAGCGTCGAGACTTACCAAGTTACATTGAGTCTAGATTTCTCGCCCAGGATCACCGTCATCACCACCGCTATGGTGCTGCTTTCTGGACTACCAGAAGATATTTTGATACAAATTCTCTCACTTGTCGAAGCTCAGGAAGTCCTCAAACTTGAACAGGTCGTTTTCATTCTTACTACATGAAGTTTTCTGACCTTCAATGCCACACAGACATGTCGTGCCCTTCGAGATCTCATACTATCTACTCAACAAGTCTGGCTGACCCAGCTTCGACGACTTGATCAAGCACATGCACCCAATTTACCCCTGCATGTCGATGCTCGTACGCTGAAGAGCGATGAACTTCGGTCGTTCGTAATCAAAGCTGTGCAGGGATTTGAGAATTGGCGAAACGGTACTTTCTGTGAAGATAAAATCGTACGAGTTGAGCTGAATGACCCGCCTACTATTCGTCCTTCAATGGAAAAGCCACGGATCTGCACCTATGAGGACTTCGACGGGCTCTCTTTACGCATGCTCTCTCCCATGATTAAGCTGGTCCCGGGAGGACGACATCTCTTTGTTTTGTGGACCAATGGCTTCCTTCAGATGGTTGATGTGAAGACACATAAGGCTATCTGGACATATCCTGACTTACAACTGATGCACGACGTGCTCATACCCGTTAAGGACTTCGATGTTGATTTTCAAAGGCACAACTCTGCCACTGTTGTCATCTCTCGCCTCAGCCTTCCAGATTTTCAAATGGTCTCAATGGTCATGTAAGAACTCCCCTTCCTTTTCTTCTGTAGCAGCTCACCCATCTTATGTATAACTTACAGGATAACGGAGGTATTCCATATCAATATACAGTCAGAGCCAGAGATATGCAGACTATACTCAAGAAAAATAGAAAATCTCACTCATGTGACCGAACTGAATGCTACTATACGAGGAGACTTTACAGCAATCTCATTATCTCACTTCGATGATATATCCTCCTTGCTTATAATCACTGACTTTGTGTCAGATCGAGCTGTCTTCGCGAGGGTACCTGCAGTGAGTTATTGCGAACCCTTACACAGACCTTCATATTCTAAACATGCCTTTAAGAAGAGCTACGAGATCCCTTTGCCTACGATTATTCTGGACCATCTCTTCTTCTCTTGCTCTACGTACGACGATCCAAAGGTGCCTTTATTGAGAGTCCTGGACATCCGGCACTTATTCAATACCCTACCAGAGGAACATAGATCATCGTCTGCGACTGCGAGAATTGACGTGGATGTGCTCGGATTTACAGACAACCATTTTGAGTTACCTCCTGGGTACGCGACCGAAGGGCGCATCGCACGTCCTTCGATCTGCTCGTTTCACTGGAAAAAAGAGCGAGAAAGGTTTTATCAGCTCACTATAGCGATTCATGCAGGAGTTCGGAATACTGCGCGCTGGGGGCCACACATCTTCCGCTATGCCTTCACACCACGTAAATCAGACACCGAAGCACCAGTTTTGCGCCTTCTATCATGCGCCAACGTTCCTTATCCCATCAACGAGCGGTATCTGTTTTATCGCAAGCAGATCACACTGTCTGGTCGCTTGTTGCTTCAGTCGAGACACCAGCTGGTCAGGCGACTGCAAATGTATGATCTCGTTCTAGCAACAATAGACGACGGCATTGTCGCCCAGCGTCAGCCGTTCGCGTCCGCGCCCCAGTGGCTATCCAGGAGTAGCACGTTCACATACGACCTAGATCACCAGAGCGGCGCAATCATTTGTACAAGCACAAAAGAGCGGTGGATCAAGATAGCCTATCCCGCATAATCTTGGTTCATGCGACAGATTTAAAACAAATTATAGTTTAGAGGGGGACATAGACTTACATTACTACATAGGTTTCAGACAGTATGGCTGTCTCGATGCTCTGCAACTCCAACGATCTGTATCTACACAAGTATCTGCCCAGTCATCATCCCCCATGGATGTTACTGTGTTGTTCCATTCGGTGCATTTCCACCCAAGTATTAACATGCGAAAAAAGCTTTGCATTTATGTTCGCATTTCCCATCTCACACATCTAAGAATCCGACATTTATAGGTCAAATTTTGGGGAGGTAAGCTTCAATTGAAGCCTCGGAGATGCATGTCCGACAAAATGCCGCTGATAAGTAAACCTTGTTCAGGTTCAGGGCAGGCGTCTCACCCTGAGGCTCCTGAGGGCCGGTCTACTTAAGCCTAGTAGTGGCAGCCGAACAAATTCCCGGGTTCAAGTTCAGGAAGACACCACGGACTTCGACTTTTATCTCGGGAGACTCAGTAATTACTGAATGCTCATAGTCTTCTTCTCAAACCATATTCATCTGAAATATAGGCTCTGAAAGACCCGCAATCTGTCAAAAATGTCTACCAGGAGGCAGATCTACGGCCCCCCCGCCGAGGCTCTCAATGCACTCACCGCAGCACAAGTCTCCTTCCTCCACTCTCTCCCAAAGGCCGAGTTGCACGCCCATCTCAACGGGTGCATACCCTTAACATGTCTGCAAGAACTTGCAGCAAAGTACGCCACTTCCGAGGCGAACCCGGCGGACTCTGTTGTGAGAGAGGGCGTCGCGAAGCTGCAGCAAGGCGTCCAACTCAAGGAGATCTACGACTTCTTCGGCCTCTTCACCGCAATCTATGCACTGACGGCCTCCCCGGAAAACCTCGCGTACGCAACGCGTGCGGTCCTCCAGGACTTTCTCGGAGTCAGCAAATACAACAATAACAACACTGGCAGTGGCAGGACCGGATTCGGGCCCGAGTCGAAAGAACAGCCCGAAACCTCGAAGGAAGCAGCGCAGGAGAGACAGTGCGCATATCTCGAGCTCCGGAGTACGCCAAAGAAGACAGCACACATGACGCGCCTGCAGTACGTCGAGACCGTCCTGGAAGAGGTCGAAAGGTATGCAGCAGACGAGGCCGCGCTCATCGTGTCTCTCGATCGCCGCATGTCCCCAGAGGAGGCCAACGAATGCGTGGACATCGCCATAGACCTGCGAAAAAGCGGGCGGCGCGTCGTCGGTGTCGATCTCTGCGGCGATCCCCTGGTATGTTGAGTCCATCTGTATCGTGCTCATCCGAAATCCAATGCCCTAAGCTAACCTCCAAACCCCTCTGCAGGCCGGTGATATGAACCTTTTCGAGTCCCACTTCCAGCGCGCCAAAGCCGCAGGGCTCGGGATCACACTCCACATCGCCGAAGTATAACAGCCTCCCTTCGTTCATCCTTCCGTCTCCCGGCTGATCTCCTCTCCGTGTCCGTGTCCGCTGCGTCTTGGTCTTGCTCATCCACCTTCGCTACCATGTCCTGTGCACACCTCAAGACAGACAGGAACACCCCCGAGGAGACGATGCGCTTGCTATCCCTCCGTCCCGACCGGCTCGGGCACGCCACGTTCCTCGACGCCGAGGCGAAGCAATTCGTGCGCGACCACAATATCGCTATCGAAATCTGTCTGACGTCGAACCTCCTGTGCGTGCATCCCTATCCCTATACCCGCCCTCGTCTCTATGCTCTTCCCCTCCCCCTACACCAGTCGTTGGTGTTATATCGTACCAACATTAACGACTGGTTTGCGAGTCTGCCCGACCCCCCCTCCACCCACCCCCAGAATTATATGTCTTTTACATGTTCCTCAATCTCCCTCTCTCCCTCGCGTTAATCTCTCACCACAGGTGCAAAACCGTCCGGGACCTCAAAGACCACCACATGCGGTACCACTACGCGCTCAACCACCCCATCGCCATCTGCGTAAGCTTAACTCTCTCTATCTCCTGCCTCTCTCCTCTCGCCTTTCACTTCACATTAAAACTATAGAAAAGGGCATCAACTCATATTCACCCTTCTTCTACATAAACAGACCGACGACACGCTGCCTTTCCGCACCTCCCTGCTCGGCGAGTACGCACTCCTCTTAGCACCCCCGCCCTTCGGCCTGGGCATGCGCGAAGACGAGGTCACGCTTGTCGCGGAGATGGGCATGAAGAGCAGGTTTACGCTGTTGTGAGGGAAGTTGACTCTTTGACTCAGGATTCAGGAGCTCATGAAGTCATACGGCCGGATGCTGTAAATGTTCAGGCCATTTGATGTTTCTGTTGTAGGCTTTTTATTACAATTCTCAGGAGTAAACATGCCGAACACTGAGGCTCGATATACGCAGCCCAGCATTTGTGATAGATGATTGCACAAGGAGGGTTTGCAATGATGAAATCGTGAAGGTTGTCAGGTCTCGATCTGGTTATGTACATTGACCTCAAACCCTCAAGGCGTTTGAATCATTAAGTTGATAAGTTGACGAATCCCTCAAGGGTGTGCTATAGTAACAACTTATCAAGTCTGAGTGTCATTATGCACGGTACTCCAGTGTATAGCGAACTATCGTAATCACTGTTGTCCACGGCAAGTACAATAAATTAAGAAGTAAGTGAACGCCATCAAAAATGAAGACTCTTGGGGCTAAGGAAGTTACATGGGATTAGCTACACAACAACTCTTCTGACATTCCACCCATTCGAGCCCCCATATATCTGCGAAGGTGGGAAAGGTCGGCTGCATGTGAGCAAAAGATAAAAACCGACGCGTCCCGGCCTCATGTCTGAGTCCTGTCGCCGAGTTGGCTGCGACCTTTCTGATTTTGATGCGGGCCCGCACAGCTTCCATCCTTTGTAGAAATAGCGCTGCAAGATTCCAGCATATATCGGAAAGCTCTGGGTGGTTCATGCAGTCGAGTATTTCGTCTCGTTTGATCAGGAAGAGCTCCTTCCTGTCGGCTGCCTCAGCCCAAGATCCCACCCTCCATCCTCTGAGGATATCATGTTTCTTCTTCCTTGCAGATTCCAAAGCATACGGACAAATCGCCTTCGTCCATCGATAACCAACGCCATGCCATACAGATGCATACAGAAGGGATTCCAGATCGTGGCACACGTGGTGTACATATGGAGAAAGTCTTATGTCGAGTGTCTCGATAGCCATGAAGGGCATAGTTCCAGATTGATGGTCATTGGCGTTATTATCCTCTTCGCCTGTGCTCACTGCTTTATATAGTGAAGTAGGCGCACTGGAATCTGCAGATACATCTGAGACCAGAGGAGGCTTCAGAATAGAAACAGGTATGTCTCCTTTGACAGATGCATAAACGCCTGAAGGCTCAGTTCCCTCGACAAAGGATAGATCGAATTCAATCAGTGCATAAACTCTCTTTTCCTCTTTCACGTAGTATGCTAAATTAGCAATGTTCATTCGATAAAGTAACACACCGTCTGCTGTGATAATAGTCAGTTCTTTCTGTTTTATGAGCAATAATATAACTCACAGGCAGTAAATCGGGATGCAACTTCGTGAAGTTCTTTATTCAGTTCAATGTAGTTGTATTGAGCCGTGGGTCGTGACATGTTCAGAAGCCTTTGCAATATTCTCGTAGGTGGGATGACCTCTGTCGGTGATAAATGACTTGTCGAAGACGACGCGGTCAAGTAACAAATGTCCGTAGGTGTATCTGTAAGAAAGGCTCTTGCGTCCGATAATTTATGATAACAGCTCTCACGACCTGCATCGTCCTCTTCCAGAAGCTGTTTGTGGATATTGTTGTTTAACTGTGCCTTTCCGAACAGCGCGCACGACATATGGTCCCATCGTAAGGATTTCTTCTGCGATACGGGCATCACAAGTGAGTTTTCGTTAAGTGTGCTTCTAGTAGATAACAGGTCCTTGCATTTATTTCCCATTTGTTGTTGATATGCGTCGGGAGTGGTGCCAGCTTCCAGGATATGTTTGAATATCAGGCGTATCCCGTCGGTCGAAGTCCGTGATCACCGAACTGCGTGATGATAGCGAAGGAGGAAATTTTCCAAGAGTAATTTGACACACTTGGAAGAACGACAATAGTCAGACGAAAGTCAGCGGGCGAAGGCAAAGTGCATGTCGCGAACTTGAATCTGTTTCATGGTGGTGAAAGAAAACTGGCAAACATGTCACGGTGTTACAGATCATGCGATTTGCACGTGCTGGCTTGTCACAGCCTGAGTAATACCGTGACAGCGACGCGTGCACTTGACAACTGACAACCATGCCCGAAACCACAGATATTTCTTCTCTTCTCTTCTACCTCCATCACTCAAGCTGTTTAGCCGCTATACCTCTTCAAAACCTGCTACCACTCTATATTGTAACGCACGACGATCATGGCCTTTTCAAACACAAATACGCTTGACGAGCCCGAAAGCATGCGTAACCTGGAATATACGGCAGACGTGAACTCTCCAATAGGCTATTGTTCTTCACTCATATCTACACACCGGGTCTTTGATAGCCGCAAACGCAGGTCACCGAATACCAGAGCCTCCAATGCAAATACACGTACGGTAGCACCACAGCGACTTTCGAAGGCCCCGATGGCAATGGTTCTGATGCGAAATTTCAATATGACGGAGGAGCTAACTCACAAAGAATTTCATGAAGTCGTACCTCAGCTTACTTCCTGTGCGTCTTATCATTGCTCGTTTAACAATTGACGTATGCGCTGACAATAAACCGGACAGCTACACATTCGCTCTACTCCGAAAGAAATCTCCTTCGTCGAGATATTAGCACTGCTGCCATGAAAGAAGGAAAGACGATTACTGCGCTGATTGATTTCGATCTTTCTACTATCCCGGATGTAACATCCAATGTGGATGGGACTGAACGACCAGGAACTTCTGGATCCGTCAACGAAACCTTTCAACCCGTTGCTATGTCAAATGTGCACACATCTCTGAATGAAAGTGTAAACGCGAGTGAACAGGACAAAAATGGCAAATGTCAAGAACAGTGTGGAACCGCACCCTTTATGGCCATTGAGGCTCTTGAGTTGTTCTTCTTTTCCAATGCTCACGAACTGTGTCATGATCTTGAGTCTCTTTTATATGTTTTAGTGTGGCATGGTATTGGTTATCGATGGAAAGAAGGGAGATATCCGAGGATTTGGAGCAACGACGAGTATAAAAACGTTGATCTTCTCAGAGCATGGAGAGTAGGATCTTGGACAGCTATTGCTGAGAAGAAGTTCTACTTCCTATCGGATGCGTCTCGCATACTCATCTATGTTAATCACGAAGAACTTCGTGACAAATGTTATATGCTCACAAAAGTGTACAATCAAAGGGCAGGAGCTATGCGAGGCATCAAAGCGGACATAAATATGGCCAAGAGATCGGGAAGGATGCCTCAGGACATGATCTTCGTTAACGAGCCTATTTTCTCTTACTTCACAGATATATGGGGCTTCAGAAAGGTAGAATGCCAGAAGAGTTGTTGTGTAGAATCAATATCTAGATTTTAGTACTTGCGATACATTGATGAATTACTTTTTTTGAATTACTATCGTGCGTCACGGTATCAGTAAGAAAGAGGAATCAGGTAAAGGTTGACCGACGCAGAGGCAACTATGCGTTTAGCTCCCTCCACAATGGATCATGTTACATCGGCAAAGGCAGCCGGATCGAAATCCATCAGTGCTAGTGTGCCTTCTTTAACGTACTAATCATATGCAATGCTAGCGATGGTACTCCGATGAAGGATCTCCTCTACAGAGAAGAGCGAATGGAATGATCATTGGGTGAGATGTCCGTCAGTCTCGGTTTTAAGAGCAATGATGAAACGCACAGGTAGTAAATTGAGGTATGCTTTGGTAAAACTCTTCGTTATTCAGCTCGTCCATGAAATTGTATCGAGCCGTGGGTCCTGACTCCCTCGAAAGTCGATGCAAGTCTCCCGCAGATTGGCCGGGTCCTCTGTCAGTGCTGTATGACTGGACGGAGATGACGCGCATGAGACACAAATATCCATAGTAATAGGTATATCTGCTTCAAAAGCTCTTGCGTGATCGCGGACTCAGCCACTTTTGTTTTGTAGTCCTCCGCTTTGTGAATAGCGATTTTACGGGCACGATTTTTTTCGGTCTCCATGTTGGAGACACTTATGGTGCCGTTCACTTAGAGACCACTACTTTTGTGCACCCCAAATAGAAAAATCAAAAAAATAGTTATTTAAAAATCCTTTATTGATTTGATTTGATTTATTCCATTATAGTGACTGCAGGCCCTTTAGGGCCTATGGCGCACTTAAATACATGTAATCTACCATTTATCTATGTGTGAGGCTGGAAGAGTGAAAATTAAAGGATTAAAGAATAAAGAAGCTCTGATAGGTATGATCCGGAAAGGGTATTTTGAGTGTGGGATTCTTGTGAGGCGAAGTGTCGCTGAGAGGAAGAGGGATGCGCATATAGCTACAGAGCGGGAGGGTGGTGGTACAAGTGTTGGCTTTTGGTGTTACAATTGCGCAGGAGAGAGGGGGGCCCGTCTTGAGGGTCCGCTCTAGAGAGAATAAATAGGAGAATAATTGAGAAGAAGCGGGGAATAAAGAAAGCCTAAATCAACCCAAGGTATCGTCTTCCACCTCAGTGGTCGGGAACAGGTGGGGGAATCGACCCGAGTCTTTGATGAAGCGTAGTATGGGTCCGACCCTTGCTCCCGGGCCCAGTGCAGAACGTAAAGTGAGGGGTTTGTTGCGGAGTGACGTTCGGAGTGCACGGCGTTGGCTAGCATATTTCCGGCAGTTGAAGAGGTAGTGAGAGGCCGTTTCGGCGACCTTGCAGTTGGAACAGAGCGGAGAGTCAGAGCAGCGGATGCGGAAGAGGTGAGCGTTCAGTGGTGCGTGCCCCGTGCGTAACTGTGTGAGGATGGCGCACTCGTTCCGGCTTCGGTCTTTGTAGATAGTGCGTACCGCCCGCGAGGGGGCACTCGAGTCGACGGCCCCGCAATTTCTTCGCGCTCTTGGACTTGGTCCACTCTTGTTTCCACTCGAGGGAGGCCTGATTTTTCCTAGCCGCTATGAGCGCGGCCGCGCTAGCTGGTAGGCTGTTGGCAAAATATCGGAGTCGGCCGGTTTGGTTGGCCCCGGTGTTCTGTGCTGCCATTTTGGCCTCCCCGTCGACCTGCTCATTGGCTTCCATGTCCTCGTGGCCTGGGACCCAGTGGATGGTAATGGCTAGAGTGGTTCGTTGCTGCTGAAGTCGCTGAAGTTCCGTCCAGAATATGGTGAGGAGATGTTGGCCCGGTTGTGCTCGGGGAGCCCGGATGGCGCTTATGGCGGCCTGGCAGTCGATGAATATCGATGCCCGGGTGGCACGGGGGGTGGCCCTGATGAGGTCGAGCCCGAGAATCGCACCACTCACTTCAGCTTCAAAGACCGTGTGTTCCCGAGCCGTCCCAAGGTGGAGGCGGCGCACGTCCGGGGACCAGATATGACCTGTGGGTGAAAGCGGCAGAGAAAGAGAAGAAGAGGAGGAAAGAGAAGAAGGAAAAGAGAGAGAAGAGACTTTGCTAGAGCTACAGTGAGAGTGAGCCTCGTTGAGAGAAGGAAAAGAAGAAGAAAAAGAAGAGAGAAATACGCCTTCCTGCGTCTGTGTCCCCGGTCTCCCGGTGACCCCGTCCTTGACCTCCATCCGCCTGTCCTTTGCCCCAGTTCCTGTGCCTAACTTCCCGACGTAGTCCTCGTACGAAGCCCTTGGTTTCCCCCCGAAGGCTATGGCTGCGGCCCCTACACCTCCCTTGTAACCCGACCCATCTGAGAAGATGCAGAGTGACCCTGCTGCGATTGCTGCTTCTGCTTCATCCTTGGCTGCCGCGCGGGATGTCGCTACACGGGTTGTTAGACCCGGGAACGCTGAATCCGTACCGAGTAGGGGCCTTATGGACTCTACAGACCCCCGTAGCTCCGGGAAGGCACTCATTAGCTTATGAAGGACAGAGCGGTGTCTCTTCACCGGTCGCCGGCATCGCTGCACCATGGCGTGTAGTGGGTGTTGTGGAGGTAGCGTGCACAGTCGCACTGCGGCCTTGAAAACACTGAGCTTGAGGCGAATGTGGGTGGGTAGAAGGTGCGCATGAAAGTCCGCCATGTCCGTGGCTGTGGTACTGAAGGCCCCGGTAATGAGTTTGGCGGCCCTCCTCTGCAATTTGGACATTGCCTTAGTGAGCCCTGCGTTCCCTGTCCGTCGTCCTGGGCCCTCCGAGAGGGGCTCGTACCACGTTACCAGGGCGTATTCAACCCGAGGGAGGACCATGGCCTGTATAAGTTGGCGCATATAGCCATGGGGTACCTTTAGCCTTCCCACCGCTCCCAGTGTCCGGGTGCCCCGAGCAAGGACCTGTTCAATGTGAAATTTGAAGGACAGCTTCTCATCCAGTATGACCCCCAGGTACCTTGCGTGCGCCGATGGTCGGATAACATGCGAGCGGAATTGAAGGTCGAGTGCTGCTGTTGTTGCTGTTGCTGGCTTGGCCTTGTGCCCCCAAAAGTGAATCAGCTGGAACTTCTGATAATCGTACCGAGATCCGTTCGTATCCCCCCAGCGGTCCGCGTCTTGGAGATACGCATTGAGTGTGAGCACATTGGTTGCGGCAGAGTTTGAGACAACTAGCTTGGCCGTATCATCAATGAAGCCCGAGGATGGGTCGGTGGGTTTTGCGGGGAGCTGCAAGAGGTCGGAATTAAAGAGGAGGTACAGTATGGGGGAGAGGGGTGAGCCTTGTGGGACGCCAATGGGGACTGGTTGAGGGGAGGAAGTGAAGTCGTCGAAGGACAGGGTGGTGGTGCGGTCGGAGAGGAAGCTTGTAATCCACGCTGTAAGGGGTGGTGGCACTCCCGCTCGTTTGAGTTTGGCTAATAGGGATGGGTGAGGCACGGTCGGGAAGGCTTGCGAAATATCCATGAGTAGGAGACTGGCCACCCTGCCCGTGCGCCATGCGTCTTTCACTTTCTGGGTGATGAATAGGATGGCGTCCGTGGTGGTGCGCCCCGGTCGGCCCCCGAACTGAGTGGCCGGCAGCATCTGGTGCGCCTCCGCAATGGCCGACAGCCGTGTCGCAATGACAGATTCGAGCACCTTACCCAAGGTGTCTTCCAACGCGACAGGTCGATATGCTTTGGGTACCGTGTAATCGCTTTTTCCCGGTTTGCGAAGGGTGACTGTGCTGTACGACTTCCATGGTGTCGGGAAGTGGCCTAATTCCAGGGATGCCCGCAATATGCTAAGCAAGGCCGGTCCTAGGAATGCCTGGGCTGACTTGATAGCAATATTGGGTATGCCCGATGGCCCTGGGGCCTTGAACGGGGCCAATCTCGATATGGCTTTATCGATGTCCCTCTGGTCAAAAGGGGCCAGGGGGATGGTCCGTTCAGGCTGGGCCAAAGGCGCTGGGGGTCGGTAGCTGTTGGGCAGGGAAGGGAAGAAGGTGTCGAAGAGAACGGCGCACTTTCCGTCTGTGCTGGAAACCATGCCATTGGGGCTGGTGAGGGCGGGGACGCGGGTTGACGCACTAGGGGTATCGTCAGTGTACCGCGCCGCCGTCCACAGTTGTTCTTGCGTCAGCTGTTCCATATATTGTTTCCAGTGTGCCCGTTTCTGCTTCGTGATAGCCCCAGTGTACTTGTTACGCGCCTCTTTCATTCTTCCCATGACGCATGCGATCTATCGGACTTGTTTATGCGTCGTTGAACCTTGCGGTACTCCTTGCGAAGGGCTGTAAGCTCGGCAGTCCACCAGCGGTTGCGATACTGGGATACTGTAGTGGTTGGGACTGCCGAGGCTAGGAGGTGTTGCAGCCCTTTCGTGAGGAGAGTCACATAGTTGTCCAGCGAGGCCGGGGAGGGTCCTATGGCCGGTAGTGGGTTCGCCTGAAAGTAGTTATTGACAGCTTTGGCGAACGCGGCCCAGTCTGCCTCCCGGAACCTCGGTTTCGGCTTTGCGTCTACCTGGTCAGGGTATATGCTGAACTCGGCTTCCAGCCCCATATGGTCTGATGCATCTCCTCCAAATGTATGACAGTACGACAATACGGGGAGGAGACTATCTTCAGAAACAAAGAGCAAGTCCAGTGTTGACCACGTCCGATGTGCTGGAGACAGGTACGTTGGGGTGCCGGGCTCTAGGCACAGCCCCAGTCCGTGTCTCAGGATGATGTCGATCAAGGTGTCTGCTGGGTCCCTCTTGGTACGATGGGGATGAAGGGGACCCGACCACAGGGGGTCGTGTTTATTGAAGTCCCCAACTAGCATGATCGCATCTGCTGCACTTGGGCCTGTCCTCGGGTCTTGAAGGTGTGTATGCAAGGCATCAATTGTTTGAGAAGAATTAGGGGGGTTGTATACATTAAATAGAGAAATAAAAAGATGAGAAATGCGAATGCGGAGTGCCGTGATATTGGAATGGGGAATTTGGATTTGTGTGAATGAGGAGGAGGGGATGCGTTTACTGATATAAATAAAACATTTTGGCGGAGTTTCGTCGTTAGAAGGGAAAGGTAAGAGTCTGTCCCACTGACGGGGCGAGAGAGAGGGGAATCGAGCAAAAGAGGGGGGGGGTTCTTGTATACATAGGATGTCGAGAGACTTGGGGTCAGAATTATTAAGGAGAGAAATCAATACTTCGTATCTACGGTGGCAGTTAAGGGAACGAATTCTAAAGCCGTGTTGGGATAATTGTTCAATATTCATGAAGAGGAAGAAAGAAAAGAGGAGAATTGGAAGTCAATACCCGCAAAGTACACACTTTCGCCCGCTTGAGCCTCCCTCGCTCGCAGGGACTCAGTGCGTCTCGTTGGGCACTGGGGGTAAAAGGACTCATGATTGCCATTGCAGTTAACACACCTCTTCGACTCCTTGGACTGGCAGGTCTGACCGTCGTGGGGTCCGCCGCAATGAGCGCATGTCTGCTCCTTAGCCGTGCAGCTGTAGCTGAGGTGGCCCCATCGCTGACATTTGCGGCACTGGCGGGGCCCCGTAAAGTACCTCCGGGCGGAGAGCAGGAGCGACTGGACTTTGACACTCTGGTCAATTAGGTTGTCCGCCGCTTGTTGGTTGTCGAGAATGACCACCCAACTGCCTGCGCGTCGCCCCAGAGGTAGCCTGTCCTTTGGCACCAGCCATCGGATGTCCACGATGGTCTCGGGGGAGGGTAGCAAGTGGGGGTTCTGCTCATGCAGTTCCCTTCGAGTATCCGCGCCCGTGGGGCGTAGTACAAAGGTACCCCTTGTATTACCACTCCAAAATGCGGGACACTCACCTTTGCACCTTCGCCCAAGGCCTTCGAGCACTTTGCGGCACTCCGGACGATTGCCTTCGCATCCTCTGGGGACTTCAAGCGAACCGTGACCTTCGTGCCACTCCGGTGTGGTTGTACCCCTTGGACTTCCAACTCCCTTAACCCATCCACCCCGCTGTCCTTCAACGCCTTCTCCACCCATCCCTTCACCTCCTCTCCTGACCCCTGCGTCCTCGTTTCTGCCACGGACTGGCGAGTAATCTTGATCGTCACCTCGTCGGCACGGGTGGGTCGTTTGGGCGCTCGAACTTCCGGTGTCGATCGCGCCACTGACGCATAGGTGGTCTTCTTCGCTTCCGGTGGTGCGCTGATCTTCTCGTCAAGCGCCTGGAGACGCTCGACTATGTCCGTGTACGAGTGGGTGGAGGCGAAGATCACCAATAGGCGATCAAGCATCCTGTCCAGGGCCGTTGCCTGTTTTGCTGTGACCTTGGTGCCTCGCGACCATTTCTTGATAGCCGATATTACTTCCGGTGCCTTAAGTGAGTTGTTCGCGTCCAGGAGTTCGTGTACTTCTTCGTGAGTAAGAGATATTGATGCTTCAAAGCTATTATTTGCGCTAATGCTTTGTGCCACCCTGTCTTCTTGACTGGACATGGTGGTTATCTCAAAAATCGTGGAAATGCTCCTTTTAGTGAAAGGAGCATTTCCACTAAATGATTTAATTTTTGGGGCAAAACTGGCGGAGATAAATTTTTGGAGTTCACCCAAATTGGCGGAGTCCTCAATATTTCCTTTTTATGGCATGTATTTGTCATACAGCTTCCGTTTCCGGGCATGCAAAGATAACTACTAACTTATTATTCCCTAATATATTCTATGTTAATCAACCTTATTATTGCAAATTTGAGCTTTTCCGGGCAAACGGAGTCCACACTAATATTTTCAAAGATTTTGCGAATTCTTTTCTCGAAATTTTTTACTGAGATCCAATTTGGCGGCTGCACAAAAGTAGTGGCCTGTAAGTGAACGGCACCATACTCCAAACGAACTTCTCAAATCGTATCGATAACGCCCTAAAGAACCGAGATTCCGATCAACATTCTGATGGGTATAGAGGTGTGAGTGGCGTGTTAGGCTCCCGACGGACGCATGCGACGTAATGGAGGAGATTTTCCAAAGAGTAAATTGACATCTAGAGGAACAAATGATTTTTAAGTGAAAGCAGTAGGACGAAGGCCCGCAAGTTGCATGTTGCACTTTGCTTCATGGTTGTGAATCAACATACGAACTCCGAGTCCTGTCACTATGCCACACAATGCCGACTATGTAATAGTAGGTACTAGTACTACATAGTACTGTAGTAAGCGAGCCACGGCCCCGGCCGAAGGTAAAATTAAGTTCAGTGTTATCCGATCACCGAACCGGTGAAGATCGCAACCAGTGGCTTGGCATGAATAGTTTGTAACACCCAACTTACTTGGATCCATTGTCAGCGCAGCTACATAGTGAGATTCTTCTTTCTTACTGACATGCACAATAGTGATTCAAAAAAGGAATGCATCAGAAGCTAATAAGGATGTATCGTAAGTACTAAAATCTAGATGTTGATTCTACACAACAACTCTTCTGGCATTCAACCCTTCTCAAGCCCCATATATCTGCAAAGTGAGGGAAAATAGGCTCGTTGACGAAAATGATGTCCTGGCACTTCTTTCCCGATACCTTGGCCATGTTTAACTCCGCTTTGATGCCTTTTAATGCTCCTGCCCTTCGGCAGTACACTCTTGTGAGCCTAAAACATTTGTCACGAAGTTCTTCGTGCTTAACATATTTGAGTATGCCCGACGCATCCAATAGGAAGTCAACCTTCTCCTTAACAACAACTGTCCAGGATCCTACTCTCCATGGTCTGAGAAGATCGATGAGTTTGTTTTTATCGACATCCCATACCATCGGAAGTTTCCCCTTTTTCCACCGATAACCGACGCCATGCCATACAGATGCGTAAAGGAGAGACTCCAATTCGTGGCGCAGATGGTGTACATACCCGGGAAGTTCTATGTCGAGACTCTCGATAGCCATGAAGGGTGTAGTGCCAGATCGTTCTTGACCTTTGCCATTGTTGCCGTTCCCAACTGCGATGGCTGCGGTAGGCAGGGGGGCAATTGCGCCGGGTGCATTGGGTACGTCTGAAACTATAGGTGTGTCCAGAATGGCAGCCGAAGAGGTAGTTTCGTTGACGGCTTCAGGAACAGCCGGACTGTTGGCCGAAGGTTGTGGTATAGCTCCACCCAGACGAGGTGTCTGTTCCGGAAAGGTGGCCAAATCGAAATCAATCAGCGTACCGATAATCTTTCCCTCCTTAATGTAAAATGCCATATTGGCGATGCTAATATCCCGATGAAGGAGACCCCTCTCGGAGTAGAGTGCATGAACATCTGTTGAGATAGTGGTCAGTTCATTGGTAATCTATATCAAGAGCAACGTCGGAACGTACAAGTGCCAAATTGAGGGATGACTTCATGGAACTCATCATCATTCAACTCCTCAATTGGTCTGTATTTCCGCATCAATAGCACACGTATTTCTCGCGTCTCTAGTTTATTCTTCGGGGGCGTATCGCAAGCACTCTTGAGGTTCTCTGAAGGAGACTTCTCTGCCATTATAGCTACTCCATAAATCTCAGGCGAATGTTCCGGGTCGACCTCTCGTGCTATTATTATCGCATGGTCTTCGCGCCTCCTACTCTTCGGATGGTATTGAACTTTCAAGACAAGATCGACTTGACATCCCTCCGGCCTCTTGACGTTGAAGACTGTCGTTGCTCGACCCATGAGACAGTACTCGGTGTGAATGCAATCTTCCAACTCAAGTTTCATGCCAGGATTTAACTTGAAATTATCGCCTCCGTCGATCGGGTCTAATTCAAAGTTGAGCGTTCTTGTCATCTCGTTTTCGCGATTGAAAGGGTTGCGATGGCCCATATCCTTGTTGAAACCGAGCTTGTCCAGGGGCTGGCTCAAGAATAAGCACAAGAAAACAGCAAACATGACAGGGTCTTTGACGATGTCGATGTCGTTCGAAATGACATAAGTGGAGCGCGAATAGTAAGTGAGCTGCATTTTCGTTTTCTTGACAATTGCACCGAATGCAAATGTACGATCTGAAAGAATGCTCAACATCTCTGTAGCGTAGTTTGCCAGTTGTACCTCTGTATCGTCTACAATTTCCGAACCAGGAGGTCTCTGGGCGGTAGGTAAGACGCGCTGAGACGCTTGGACCGTCGGATTTTCCCCGGCCTGTAGGCTGTCGTCGTTACATGGACTGCTCGTCGCCGGCGGGATCGCTGTTTCATCCTTAGGCTCGGTCGAGGGAGGACCCTGCGCTACCGGCACTGGGGGACCCATTGTGTCCGGTACGGTGGTTGATTGAGGAGATTTTTTTACGAGTCGCTGCGACCTTCGCAGGATAGGTAGATCTTCTGATGGAGCCGTAGGACTAGGCCGGGTCAACGTTTCTCTTGAAGACATGGATGGGCCTGCGCCAGACGCCCTCGCACCCGATGAAGTCTTTGTCCTAGCTCCGCGCCCCGAGGAAGTAACTGCGCCAGACGCCCTCGCGCCCGTTGAGGTCTTTGACCTGGTTCCGCGTCCGCGGGAAGTAACTGCGCTCGCACCCGTTGAGGTCTTAGTCCTGGTTCCGCGCCCCCGGGAAGTGACTGGTCCAGAAGCCCGTGCACCCGCTGAGGTCCTTGTTGCGGTTCCGGATGCTTCAGGTAATGGGTCAGCTCCGGATTCATGCGCTAGCGCCGAGGTTGTCGAGCCGCGCTTGCGGGATTCACGGTCTGAGGGGTCCTCTTCTCGAGGATGTTTTCGATTTGATTGTCCTTTCTTGAACTCCAGCACGCACAACATGTGATACCACCGTAAAGATTCCATGTCGATGCTTTCATCCCCATCCTTCTCTGGCACCAATGACACATCAGGTTTTCGTCTACCAAAACGGTCACCTTTCACGAATTCGTTGCCAGTGGAAGGAAGCACTTTGATTCGTTTTGTAGACCCTTTTTGATGTGCGTTCAGTACCATGTTTCCCATCTCCGCGAACGGCTTGTACATTTTAGCTTCCAGATTTTCGGCGTGCATCGCGAACTCGGTCGCTTTGGATTTATATTGCTTCAACTCGTGAACCGACTTTTCCCTCACGCTTTCCTTCAGAGTTTCCATATCCTTATCCGACAGTCCAAACGAGCATTTCAAGAACTCCTCAAAAGAGATGCCACTGAACCGGGATCGCTTTAACTCTTCCCGTAATGAAGGGTCAACGCTCTGATGCGTATATAGGTGCGAAGTGATGCGAGGTCTGGTAGGAGTGCTATTGATGTCCCCTACATCAATGACTTCAGAAGGACCCTCCATTTCGGTTTCTTTCACGATGCTTTGGAGTTCGAGCTCGTTGATCGTGTACCAGCTATGAATCGAACTCGTATGAGTGGAGGTCATGGTCGCTGAATTGAGCGCCATGAGCAATGAAAGAAGGTTTTTCTGATGTTAACTCGACTTGGAGGAGATCGCTGATTGAGAGATGGTTGGTGAGAAGACAAGATACGGAGGTTGTGGTTCATAGGCAAGGTAGAATCAGTCGCGCCTTTACTACATACTACGCGCGTGCCTTCAAGTTTCTCACGAGCCACACTGCCAGTGGCACGTCACGTGAAGCGTCGCGCATATACTTTCCTCACAAAACAAAACAAAGAATCTCTAGTAACTGAGTCTAACACATACACCGTGGCAGTAGCTAGGGAAATAAATATACATATTCTGCAAGACTTCCATACCTGGGGTATATTGGTACTTATCAGGCGCATTAAATTCAGCTTAGCTCGCCAAGCTACTCCCTGAATTGCTCTGGAGCACTACCTTCTGGGTGTCTTTGAAGGCACGAAGCCTGAGCGGATTCAAGGTGAAAAGCAAGGTTTCGTCTAATTTCGACGTGTTTATGTCGTGTTGAGCGCACGTGATATCTAGGTGACTAATCTGACCTAAACGCGAACTTTTTGGCTATTCCGCCCGTTCCGAAGTGTGTCAACTTCTCAAGCGACTTTTATCGTGAACCACCATCGTACAAGTCTTCAGACTACAAAACAGAGTCTACTCACTGCAATCATGGGTAAGATAATGAGTTATGTCTTTTCATATCACTGAAATCGATTGTTTCTGCAGCACCGAAGAAAAAGGGAGAAAAAATGTCGTTAAATGCTTTCCTGGAGGATAGTGGTAAGTCTGGAGAGTTGCCTTTGTAATATGTTACTGTGCTTATACGCTTTACGAACAGCTCTGGGGTCTTGGGCGGACGAGATGGACAATTTGCCCTCAGCGCGTATGTAGAATCCTATGATTTATGCTGTCTAGATGTAGGACTAATGCGCTGTTGCAGCGGCCCCAAGGCAGGACGATGGCATGGGAGACAGGGACTTTGGGAGGAGGGGCGGCGATTACCTTTCTTCACGTCGTATGTGCTTATCAACTTATGACGCTTTACTTTGACTCTTAAATCTTTGTTCGGTGTGCAGCTGATCGTGGTCCAGCGCCTCAGAGAGACGATGTGCCGCTCCCCACTCGCCCTCCATACACAGCATTCATTGGGAATCTTGCATTCGACTTGACCGAAGGTGAACTTGGTTCATTCTTCAGTCCACATGAGGTCCGTATGTCGTCTCAGGATGTTCGTGATGGGTCTTTAACTTTAAATTCTTTTTTGGTAGACGAAGAGTGTCAAAATCATCCGCGACCGAGAGGACAAACCCAAGGGTTTTGGATACGTCGAATTCTCTGATCTGGAAGGCCTTAAGGCTGCGCTTGATAAAAATGGAGCTGTATGTGTTTCTTAGGAGTTCCCCTATAACGAGCACAGCATCTGACGATATCGTGCCAGTCATTCTCAAATCGTCAAATTCGTGTGAATGTCGCTGAACCCCGTATGTGGCATCCCTTATCTGCATTCGACTACAATGACTGACATGTAGAATTAGAAAAGGATCGAGTAGGTGGATTTGGTGGAGGGGATGATGATAAATTTTCAGGTAACTGGCGTCGGGACGGACCTTTGCCTGATTTGCCAGGTCGTGGCGACAGAGATGGACCTGGACGTCGACGATATGAGGGTATTTCATCCGAATCTACTCCTCGCGAGTCTGCGTCCGACAATATCAGTGACTGGCGCTCGAACAGGCCTCCTCCGCGGTTCAACGCAGAGCCTGATGTTCCTCCCGCACGGAGGAAAGGTTCAGGTTTCTCCACTCCCAGCCACGAAGGCGAGCCAAGTCCTGCAGATGCGGAGGACAAGTGGACAATTGGAGCAAAGTTCAAGCCTTCGGGCCCAAGCCCGGAAAGCACTCCGGGAAGTCGCTTTGGCTCTGTACGGGGACGTGGAGATATGGGCCCGCCTTCATCTACTCCTGACGAAGGAGCTTGGAGGAGATCAAATAAGAGCAGCACATCCCGTGAGTCGAATGATCTCTGAGTTTACCTGTGCTGATGATGGACTTGCAAAGCAACCACTTCGGTCCCTTCCACACCTCAGATGGGACGTCGTAAACTTGAACTCCTCCCTCGTTCCTCCAACCCTTCCGCCCAGCCGACCCCTCTTTCTTCACCGAAGGCTGCTGCTCATCAACCGGCTGCAAAGCCCAACCCCTTCGGCGCTGCTAAGTGAGTTTTCTCCTGGTTAACTGCTTGTCGATTTGTATCTTAGACTTCGAAATGTAGGCCTGTAGATGTCACTGCCCGTGAAGCTGCGGTTCTCGAGAAGATCGAGAAGGAGCGTGAGGAAGTCAGCCAGCGCGTACAACATACGATGTCGCGCCATAGCTCCCGACAGGCGCGTTCCCGTGCTAACGGTGCGGGAGATGGTTCAGAGGCACCATCAGGATCAGCGGGATCACCGCCTCCAACGTCGCCAAGCTCTCCTCGGGTTCCCCCGGCGACGGTCAGGCCAGCATTCAGCTTTGCTGCTGCCGCAGCCAAGAAGGATGCAGCCAATGCATCTGCGGACTCGCCGGCTGAGAGCAACCCTGCATCGGGCGAGGACAAGCTCGTAGAGGAGACCACCGAAAAACTCGCTGAGGTCACCGTATAAATAAGTACGGTGATACAGACGGGAACCGCGTCCTAATCTGCCCATTTTAACCAAAGTTATGCTATCAGTGATCTATCTGCGAGATAGAGGAACCGCTTTCGACTTCTGTTACTTAACCGACGCATGTTTCAGGGCGTGCGTTTGGGATTGTAATAATCTTCGTCCTCTTGTGATTTGCTTCTTTCTACTTCGCTTGACCTTCTTGCTAATGTGTTTCCATTATATTATTTTTTGTGGAAAGCATCTGTTGTCTATTCTATCCCTCGCGCGTCTCTCTCCTTTCTGTTATACACCTTGCTTATTATGCTTTAGGGTGTCTTTCATTATCGGATAATCAGTCAGGCTTCAGTGTACAACTTAGCAAAGACTAAAAGTAAACAAAATGAATAGACAGAGCTTTCATTACCCTCGACCAGTCAATACACTGAAGACAAGTACTGTTCCAAAGAAAAGAAACACTTGAGTAGACAACGCGGTAGCAATTGCAAGTATAGTCATTGACCTTCCTTTCATCTCTCGATTTTGCATTGTTATTTATTTCAACCCATCTTCATTTTCAACTCTAGTCTAGAATAAAATCTTACAAGTCTATGTAGTCAACTTCTTTGCTTCTACTGCCAACATTTTAGCAGAGGTCTCCATTTTCTCTCTAGAACATGCTAAGAGAGGATCAGAAGATATCTTAGAGGCTGTGACTATTATCTAGAATTTATTTCAGTAAATCAAGACTCTTAAGAAGCCGACATCATTTCCTTCATATCACCATTAACTCCTGCTCCAATCATTCTGTATTTTGTTTGGAAGCTAGTTACACACTGTAGCAAAGATATAGTGAGCTAAGGGGGGTGAGCATGATATGCAGATAATAGGAAATATATGGTGTTAAAGGTCTGGTGGTGTTTAAGTTTGTGACGTTAATCATATCGGTCTCTTCCGTCTCTAGAAGCACGGATTTCAGGGTCCACATACTTCATACGTCCACGCCCTGTAAGATGAATAAATGATAAATTGAAGAAGGCAGAGAAAATGTTAATCCAATACAGACCTTTAAATCGAACTTGTCCGTCTTCAGGTGCATTGGACCGACGCTTAGCCTCATCCTCTTGATACCGCCGTTTCAGCTCCTCCAGATGGCGCCTCTTAGCCGCCTCGATGCGCTCTTTCTCCTCCCGCTCTAAGCGCGCGTCATATTCTTCCTCTGTCTCCTCCCGAGGAGCACCGTTCACAGCATCTTTCGGCTTGGAAGGCGACCGCGACTGCGACCGGTGCTTGAACTTCCGTGACTTCTTCTTGTCCTTATGCTTCCGGTGCTTGGAATGCTTCTTCTGCCGCTTGAGGTCCTCAGAATCGCTTTCGCGTAGCGACCGGCTTCGTGAACGAGAGGGAGATTCCGACGACGAATGACGATGCTTCTTCCATCGTTTACGACCTCTCCCTTCGTCTTCACTATTTTCGCTGGAGGCACTTTCGGCTGCAGTTGGCAGGTGTATCATCAGTCTGGTATTGGACGAAAATGAGAGAAGTGTAAGACATACGGGTAGCATCTCTTTTTGGTGGAGGTCTTCGTAGCTCAAGCTCGCCACAGTTTATGATTACAACCGGCACAGACGGCCGATCCTTCTCATCCGTCTTCACTTCGCCTATTTTCTGGACAACGTCATCGAATCCGCGGACAACACGCCCGAAGACGACGTGCTTCCCTTGCGTTAGTGAAAAGATAAAGCTAATTTAGCAGCTGTTGTTTCAAAGAGCTGGTCTAAAGGAGGGGACTGGCTCGCTTACCATTGAGATGGGGACAAGGCCTAAGAGTAATGAAGAATTGGGAATTGTTGGTGTTTGGGCCCTTATTCGCCATCACGAGAAGCCTACGAACATGAGCATTTTGCGCACAAAATAAGCCTAAAACAGACTAACCCTGCCTCATCTACCGGTCGTGATAGATCTTCATCAGCAAATGGAGCACCGTAGATCGATTCCCCGCCGGTTCCATTGCGTTTTGTGAAGTCTGGAAAGAAGGAGCATGTAATGATTTTGTTGCTACAGCAGCTAAAAAAGACGTACCTCCGCCTTGTATCATAAAATCACGTATCGACCGATGGATTATGCTATTCTTGTAGTACAGAGACTGCTGTGATAGCGGTGACACGCCCTTCTCGCCGGTACATAATGCCCTGAAGCTAGACATAGTTCAGGAATGCGAAGGACATGCGATAGCTCTAGAAGACGCACTTCTCTGCAGTCTTTGGCGCAGACACGTTGAAGAGCTCAAACACGACTCTGGAGATGGCCGGGAATGTTGAAGATATCAGAGCATAATGTGAAAGGAATACTCACCTGCCTAACGGTGCACCATCGATGGCAAAGTCTAGAAAGACACGGGGCGCAACCATTATGAACGTGGTCAAGGTACACCCTTGCCAAAGCTTAAGGCCATACACTGCAGCCTGAGCCTGCTGTTCCTGAATTGCGTGAGAACATTCAAGTTGGAGAGAAAATACGGCTTTCTTGCCGATTTCCTTGTCACATATAATTAAATTCTTTACTAACTCAATGGCTGGGAATGTATGAAAGCACCCGGTAGTCGTTGACGTCCACCCGAGCAGCGTCCGATTCGAAGATCACTTGCAGGACGGCTGCAGCTGTGCTAGCACTGGAATTCAAGTTTCTAACTGAGAGGGAGAAGTGGGAGGTTAAGAAAATTCGGGGCTTCGACGATCAATGTGCCGCTCCTTTATACACTCTGAGTTTGCGCCGAACAAACAAATGTTTTGGGCTTGTTGCCAGTGTTGCGATCTGGACGAGCTACGGGACGAGATCGGTGGACTGAGAACAAACTTGAATGCAAGTCACCTCAAGTCACCCATGCCTCAACGGCCAAGGAAAGTTTCCTGAAATGGATATTACTGATACAATGTGTTTTTCTTCATTCATAATATACTAAGGGCTGGACAATGCCTTCTACTAATCGTCAGTCGATGTAGACATTGATGCCTCACTAACTGCACAAATCCCGATTGAAGTGTTTGCCGGCATTGGCAACTTGTAGCTCGGCCTGTTCCAGTGAATATTAAGTATAAATGTCACACAACTTGAATGTCACGCGACGCATGGGCGAATTCCCAGAGTAGCTTGACAATCTCGCTTAGTCGAGATATTATTCTTGTGGAAGGTTCTTGCAAAAACCACTGATATACTCATATACCTTATTCTTATATCCTTGCCTTCAAGGCGTTGTTCATCCTCTCTGATTCCGAGCTGGCAGTCGGATTCGGCGTCAACAATTCGGATTGGGCCAACCGTAAGGGGCCTCTTCCCGCCTTTGGTGCGCGTCTCCCCTCCCATCCTGCTTGTCTTCATACACTCACCATCGTTTCCGTCTCGCCGCTCGTACTCCGTCTCGTGCACCCCAACTCCGCATGTAACACCCATGCGCGAATTCAATGCAGTCGTTCTTGGTGCAGGAGGTGTCGGCAAGTCCGCCTTAACTTGCCGCTTCGTCAAGGGAGTCTTCGTTGAGACGTATGATCCAACAATTGAAGGTGCTTAGCTTAGTTTTCGGGCCGCTGGGAACGTATGGCTCATTGCTTTCACGTCAGAGGAGTACAGTCGGGAGCTTGAGGTCGATGGGGAATTGACCAAGGTGCGTACTCTACGCGCTCCATGCACCGGGCGCTTAGCGCTCACTTGTCTTCCAGCTCGAAGTGCTGGACACTGCCGGTGCAGAACAGTTCACTGCCTTTAACGAGGTATACATCAAGGCATGTCGTCTGTCCAGTCTCATCCTTCCCCCCTATCTCACTCTTGTTCTATCAGTCGGGCATGGGCTTCATATTGGTCTTCAGGTTGGTCGCCGGAGGAATGATATTCTCAGACGTATGACGCGTCCTAATCTTGTATTCAGCCTAACACAGGAGGCGACGTTGCGTGAAGTGGATATCCTTAGACAGCAAATCTATAGGATTAAGGGCGGGAACACGGTAACTATATCTTCCGTTCCGTTCATCTGCTTCCACGCTGACACAAACAATTGCTGTGCCTACTATCACTTCCCCGACAATAGAAGGTCCCTATCGTTGTCGTTGGTACGAAACTCGATCTAATAGCAGAACGGGAGGTGCAGGAGTCGACGATCCAGACCCTCGCCGCACGCTGGGAACTTCCGTTCTACGAGACGTCCGCGAAGAAGGACCTTCACGTGAATGACGTTTTCGTCGACATCGTTCGGCAAATGCGCGAAAGATATCCGAAGGCGCCAAAGCGCAAAAAGCGGTCTGATAAATGCATTGTGATGTGAAATATCCCCAAGTCTCTTTCCTCAACTCGTGCGCACGGTATATAACAGCTATAACCTCATCTTACTCATACGACCCACTCCTTTCTTCAGTTTCCTCTTATCAGGACAATTTCTGTAGCCCGCATTCATTCTCTACCCCAGATCATTACTGTTTCTCGAAAACTTATCATCCTCATCCAGTGCTATCGGCTCGCTATCTTCCGCCTCTATTGTTTCTTCCCGATTCTCATATCCATCAAAATTTGACAGCATATTTAGACTACATTCATTCAATCATTTTTGGTACATCGCATACCCTTTGTATTTTGAGTAAATATCCGCATCGCACTTTATACTTTCTTTTCTGTCAACCATCATAGCCGGAAATAGGGACCTTGTCGACGGTTAGTTTCGAAATGAATTGACATTGCACAAAATCCAATTGGTTCTTAACAAACATAACGTAACCCGGTGGCGGATAGCTAATATAGGATATTCGGTGTTTTGTTATGTTTGGCAGACGACAGTTTCAGTAAGCGCGTCGGTCTTCTTCACTGCTTTTTTCATCTCTCTCCTTTCCCTCTCATCATCCCCCTCTCCGCGTCGTCTCTTATAGACATATAGATTTCTCCTCTTCGGCTCTATACATTTGTCTCTCCTTGAGCATAGATTTCGCCCTAGAATATACATTACAATGGTGCGGAGGACTATCGAAAATTAGTGGCATGTTACTAACGACGTCCGCAGGGTTACAATGATTCTTATGGCAGCGGCGGTGGTTACGGTGGCGGTGGATATGGCGGAGGTGGAGGCTACGGCGGGGGAGGATATGGCGGCGGGTACGACTCTCGCGATAAAATGGGCGCTCTTGGCGGAGGCTTGAAGACGATCGATTGGAATTCTACTCGTGTTGAAAAATTCGAGAAGAACTTTTATAATGAAGACCCTCGAGTTACTGCGCGCAGCGAACGTGAAATCGAGGACTTCCGCAACAAGCACGAGATAAGAGTTAGTGATGTTTTTTTAAGTTTGTTTGAAGTATTGCTCATCCCTTCTTCGACAAAAGATCACTGGTCGTAAGGTGCCACGCCCAATTACTTCCTTTGAGGAAGCAGGCTTTCCTCCCTATATTATGTCCTCCATTGTTGCCCAGGGCTTTCCCTCTCCTACACCTATCCAGTGCCAGTCCTGGCCAATGGCTTTGAGTGGCCGAGATGTTGTTGCTATTGCCCAGACTGGCAGCGGCAAGACCATATCATTTGCTTTACCCGCCATGTTGCACATAAACGCGTAAGCGCATTTAGCTGACTAATTGACAAGGTGTTGCTCAAGTTAAGATACTATTAGACAACCATTGCTTCAACCCGGAGATGGACCCATCGCTCTCGTGCTCGCCCCGACACGTGAACTCGCTGTTCAGATTCAACAAGAATGCACGAAGTTCGGTTCAAGCTCTCGCATCCGTAATACAGCTATCTACGGCGGTGCCCCAAAGGGTCCGCAGATTCGTGACTTGACACGTGGCGTGGAGATTGTTATCGCAACTCCTGGGCGTTTGATTGATATGCTGGAGACGCAAAAGACGAATTTACGCCGAGTGACCTACCTCGTTATGGACGAAGCTGATCGCATGTTGGACATGGGTTTTGAGCCTCAAATTCGCAAAATTGTGTCTCAGATTCGTCCTGACCGACAGACTTTGATGTTCAGCGCAACATGGCCCAAGGATGTGCAGAAGCTTGCTAATGTTTGTCGGATTCTTTTTTTTGTCTGGAAGTTATCTGAATCTGAACAATACTCTAGGATTTCCTTCATGACTTTATTCAAGTCAACATTGGCTCACTTGAGTTGACTGCGAACCACAACATCGAGCAAATTATCGAAGTTTGCACTGACTTCGAGAAGCGTGCCAAGCTTGCGAAGCACTTGGACCATATTAGTACTCAGAATGCTAAGGTCCTTATCTTTGTCGGCACGAAACGTGTGGCCGATGACATTACGAAATACTTACGGACGGATGGTTGGCCGGCTCTTGCAATTCATGGTGATAAAGAACAGTACGTCATTTATTTCTGATAGTTGCGCTGGCAGTTCTGAATCGCCACATTTCTATTCATCAAGGCGTGAACGTGACTGGGTTCTAGGAGAGTTTAAGTCTGGTCGCTCCCCTATTTTAATTGCTACCGACGTGGCATCGAGAGGTCTTGGTATGTTTTCTCTCATTTCATTTGTCTTTCCGTCAGCTCTGGAGTGGTTGCCGTCACCGTGGTCTGCTGTCAAAGGCGATCTAGCGATGTTTGTGCGGAATACTGCCGGCTTCGACGGATAACGTCTGGGGTGAGCGCAATGCTTCAACTCATTCCAGCGGTACTCCGTTGAGTTTTCTGGCCTTTCGGCTTTTCTCGGGGTACGTATTCGAGACAGGATCAAGACAGGCTTTGCATTTGTCCAGGCTACTGCGCATGCTAAAGGAGACGTCTGCCTCAAGCTATTTGTTATCCCTCTAACCTATTAGCAAAAGCTGTTCATTGGCTCATGATCCGGGGCCTTACTGAACAGCGCTAGTGTTTGCGGTTATGGACTCTTAACATCTAAAGCAGACTCTCTTGTTGCATGAAGTGCGTTGTGTCTGGCTCGGATAATGTATTTGCTTGTCGAAGTATCTTGGCTCGGACCACGGACTAGGCTTGACTCAACTGTTAGTTGTTAAGGTACGCACATGGACAAATGGACTTCATGTACTTTGTCGCAGTGTAGATGCCTTGGTTGAGCTAGTAGAAACCCTTGGGAATTCGCTTTACATTGGCATGTACAGATTGGCTTCTGTGTTTTCGTGCTTCGTGCACTATATGCAGCTGCTCCCTTGCTGTGGACTGACTCCCCAAGTCAATGTTCACTGCTGATTTTTCTACCTCTATGATTTTTTTTGACCACCTATGTGTTCCATCGTTCGTGTGGTACACATCGTGCGTATTCTTGCACGCAACAGATGTCAAGGATGTTGGCTATGTAATCGTAAGTATCTTGTTTTGTCCATTATCCTTGTTGTCGACTCTGATATACATCCTTTTATATCAGAATTATGATTTCCCTAATAACTGCGAAGATTACATCCATCGTATTGGGCGGACTGGGGTATGTTCCTTTTGCATCCCGATTAAGATATATTTGACTGACTTATCATGATTAGCGCGCGGGGATGAAAGGTGTCTCGTATACGTTCTTCACAACAGATAACGCCAAGGCAGCGCGCGAGCTTGTGGGCATCCTGCAGGAGGCGAAGGCGGTAGTCCCGCCGCAGCTTCTGGAGATGTCACACATTGGTGGTGGTGGAGGTCGTGGTGAGTGTTTCTTTCCTTTGCGTATAAATTCTTTCTTATATATATCTCTTGTACAGGTCGTTACGGAGGAGGAGGTCGCGGTCGGGGCGGAGGAGGAGGATGGTCGCGAGGCGGCGGAGGAGGGGGAGGACGTGATGGTGGATGGAGCTCCTCTCGTGGTGGAAATGATCGCTGGTAGACATGTTTCTGCGTTCATGCTAATTTCCCTGCACTGTTCCTTCCTCTCTCCTTCTCTTTGATCTTGACCTCTTTCTCCATACTGCATTGCCCTTCTTTCTTAGACTTTTCCCATTCTCGCTCCATGTGAGAGTAGTTGTGTTTGATTACTGCGATTACGATCTGCCAACCTGTTCACTTATTTGATCCAGTCTTATGTATGTCTAATAACGATGTCATGAAATGACCTTGCATACCTTCTGTTTTCCATCGCGAGGCGCGCTAGAAGGGCATACTTAAGTCCGTGTCCCTCCAGCTATGTGAAGATTCACTGGCAAACCTGTATTGGCGGTGAGATACAGTACACGGTAACGATGAATGCGCGAAATGTCATTGGTTTGCAGAGGAGCTGGAGATGAGAATAGAAAGGACGATTGTGGAATTTAGTGCATTTGTGTAGGCGATGGGTGTGCTGTACCTATCGCACGGTTCGGCACACGTCTTCTCACACCGAGCGATGGATTGGATGCTGTATTAGACTTAGTACATATGGATATTGATCTGCTTGAAATGTAATGATTGCGAGTTACTTACAAGTTCAGGATCTTGAGTTACGGTTCAAGTTCTGTTTGGCGGCCACAGTCCCTGTAGAGATGTAAGCGCTGCGAGGGACTGCGTCGCTTGTCGAATGTCTGATATGCGAGATGTGGAGAGCTTCACCTTCCTGTGAACTTGTGTGCATATGAGACTGTTTGTATGTTATGGAGGGGCATTCGACGAGTGTGGTGATGAGTGCTTTGCAGTGATGATTTGCACGATTTACTTCTACAAGGGCGGTGAACGGCCGCGGGGAATGATATTTGCACATAGATCTAGAGAAAAAATGGGAGTTTGGGGAGGATTGATGCGATTGATGCGTCTGGCAGGGTCGCGGTGTGAGGTCGACGGCGACACGGTGACAGGACAGGCCGCGCGCACTGCCCCTTGCCAGTGCACGCTTTTGTTACTCTCTTCTTCGACACACACACCCAATCGGCTTCCCATGGAATCCAAGCTGTGTGCGCAATGTTTTTATTTGATTCTAATTTGAAGACCAAATGCAATGCTCGGTTGTGAATACTCGTGCGCACGCCGCACGACCGCACGATTTGGAATATCGTCTCAAGGTCTCCTCTCCCGGGCGATCAAGGTGACATATGCGCATCAAAAGAGAAAAAAGGCGAGTGTTTTGAGTCTTGACGTGCGGTTACGTTTGGGTTCTGCGGTAGATTCATTGCATGATTGATCCTGAGTCCTAGGCGAATGGTATGTTTTGTATATAAGAGCACGGCTGTCGAAATCTGTCCTTGTCCCCGGACGATCGCACTTACCTCGCTTATTGTGGAGACAGCAAGTGCTGATAGAGTTTCTTCTTAGACTCGAGCTCGTCGTTACGCCGGAGAACAGTTGGTCATAGGACGACAATTGAAGGTTGGACACAGGGTAGTCAATTACACTCGCCCTGCCACGTACACGGCTCCCCACGCACGCGCCCCGGCCCAGCATCTCGCTATCTGAGAGCATTGGATTTACTGCCGGTCACTCGGAAGGAAACAGAGGCAGGAGTAAGGAAATTTGATATACAAAACAGAGGAAGGTGAGTGTGCATGTGCTAGATATAGCTACCGTTGTTGTTTGTGTCTAAAACTGAGGACACTCCGTCTCCCCACAGCTTTTCTCCCCCTTGCGATACTGTGTGCTTCACGACGGAGAGGCCAGAGCTTGACCTCGCCTCTTGTTTCTTGTTCTCGAGACGTATACATATCTGCCGAACCCTCTGGGAAGCGCACTAAGAGACACTATCCCCGCGCGCGAGCCCGACAGCGAGCAGAGCAACTGAAGGTACAGCTTCCCCCATGTCGAATAGACTCGGCTTTTCTCACTAATGTCCTCCCTGTTCGACTAGCATTTATCCGTCACTAGTCCGAGCCATTTGCTGCTCTACGTCTACGTGCCGAATCTTATCCCGGTTCGCATATTTGCTGCACGCCACGCCACGAAAGCAATCTTGAGCTGCACTCAAGTAACCCGGCTTTTCGGAATACCCGTTTGTTGAATCGATTGGGCACTGGACCACCGACGCTCGAGGGGTGTCCCCTATATTCCGGTCACGCCTGCCTTATATCATATAACGAAGACAATCCTCTCCAAGTCTTCTAATTCCAGTTGTCTTCGACTCGTCAACCGCTGAGCTTCGGTGGCCCAGGTGCGGGCGTTATCCAGTTTTGCAGCGGCTGACGGCTCGCCGAGAACTTCGCCTAGAGCAACGCTAACACCACCTACGCGCACGTCTATCCGCGCTGACCCCTGACCCCCGCTTCTCATAATAAGCCTTCCCGGACGACAAATAGAGTGTGTCGTCCATCGTCCTCCCACTCAATCGCCTCACTGGGAGCTAGAACAGCTGCTACACTGCACTGCACGAGCTCGCTGTGTGGTTAGACTTCGAACTAGAAAGTAGACTGGGTATATAGGGTGGCAAGGACAATTTCACGATGTTGGCGACACTGCTGTGCACCGCACCGCACCACCACTCGATACTGGACGACTCCCCCGTGCGCACGACGTTCTCGTCTTCGCCCGCCTCAGCCTCATCGACGTCGATAGACGACCGCCACGCCGACGCGTCCGTCTCCTCTCCCGGATCAGGCCCATCCACACTCCCGCCCTCCCCTGACGCCACCGCGACGACAGCTACAACTGTGTCAACACCGCAGACGAAAACAAAAGCAAAGAAGACGCCGATGCTCAGGAAACAGCGCCGGCAGTTCTCGCTCTCCCTTGGCGGTGGCACTTCTGACAATAGCAATGGCAATGGCAATGGCAATGCATCATGCCCCACGGGCCCCAGTCACGATGCCGAATCGAACGTGAACGCCAGCACGACGAGCTTCACCGTCTTCAGCCTAAAGAGCTCCTTCGCGTTCGCCGCGCTCCGGCGCTCGGGGTCCGTGTCCGTGTCCCCTGCGGGATCAGGATCAGTACCAGGGCGGAGTGGGCGTTGGGCACGCGCGCGTCTGCGGAACGCTTCTGCTTCCGCCTCTAGTGGTGAAAAATGCGTCGTCGTTACTGAGGTTTTCGAGGGTTCCGAAGCGTCGGAAGCGAAGTCGGAGGGGGCGAAAGCAGGACAAGGAAAGGCGAAAATATGCATCGGAGCGCCGAGTGGGTTTAGACACGAGTTTCATCTCGGAGCAAACGATGTGAGTGTCTTGTTTTTTTTTTCTTTCTTTTTTGTTTTTTTTCTTCGATTTGCTCTGTCCTTGTCCATTTCTTCTTCTTCTGTGACACACTCTGGGAGAACAACATATCAATTCTGTTCTTTGGTCTTTCGTTCGTCATCTCACTCTAATGACGGACAGAGGACTCGTAAATTGCACGCGCGGTTCGGGCGACCAAGATCGTTTCTGTCTCGCCCTTGCAGTTGCAGAGATCACTGATCAGCGTCGCGAACTCTTCATGTCTGCCCCTATCCTTCACGCGTCTTTTCTTTGTGCCATATGTCCAAGGAAAGTATACGCCTCTACTGGGGCCCTGCCCTGAGCGCCTCATGTCAAGGATTCTTCCAGCGCTACACTTTCTTCGTTCCTCCCCATCACTTATTTCATTTTGCATCGGTGTGGTGCATGATGTGAGATGCGTGGTGGGGTTTATTGCGGCGACCTTGACACAAGGGACTGATCGATACCATGTCCCTTTCCTGCGCTACCGATGTCATCTGGAGCGCAGGCTCATTCAAATCTACCATGCGCTCTATCTATTCATCTCTCATATTGAACTTATACTGACGACGTGGTTGTCTTCTGTCTATAGAGCCCAAACCCGAGTAAGGAGATGTGGGATGAGGCGCGGTGGCGACAGGTCATCGAGACACGCATGGATTCCATGGGAGTGCATGTGGGGTTGCATGAGAACGAAAACGAGGTATGTTGTATCCCTCGTATCTCTTTCCCTCCCCTCTCGTCCATATAGGAGGGTTGATACGTATTTGAATATTGGTTATTTCGAATTTTGCTGACTATGTTTTTTTTTTCATTTCTCGTTATTGAAAATTGTGGTTGGTCAACCAGTCGCCATTGACATTACATCCGGACTCGGATGACAAGAAGCAACGTTTGGTGAAGTCGTTGGACTTCTCAACGCTGGCAGCGGCGTCGGCATCACCATCATCATCGCCTCCTCCTCCGGGAATGTCGGCGGCGACAACACCGACACCGACACCGACGACAACGCCTGTCCGGCCTCCACGGAATCCAAAACGTGCAAGTGCAAACACGTTTACGGGGAGCGTGACACCCGAACAATTTGCGAGCTTGGGTGCAAAGCTGGCAGCGATGGAGGCAGGAATGGGAGTGGGGACACAGGTGCAAGGCGTGGAGGATGCGCTTGCGAAGCTGACGGGGACGCATGTGCGCTCGGTGTCGGCCCCTGGGATCCCGGAAGACGGGATACTCGGCGGATCGCCGAGCAAGAGCACAACGACGCCGAAGGCGCAGAAACGTGCGAGCTTGGTGAGGAGGAAGCCGGTGCCGCGGTTGGACCCGGAGGAAGAGCTTGCGTTGGGTACTTTGTCGTTGGTGGCGCCACCGCCGGTACCGCCACTCCCGAGCGCGTCTTCTGTTATGTCGTGTCTATCACCGATGCAACAACAGCAGCAGCACAAATCGAAGCATCAGAGGAAGAGCGTGTCGACATACTTGCTGATCCCGGACCTGCCTGCTTCGGAACCTGTGGGTATGGCGAGGAAGTCCCTGGAAGCTGAGGCCGAGCGGAAGAGTTCTGAGGTGAAGGAGAAGAAGACTACTTCGGGACGCTCGAGCTTGGAGTCCGTTCGTGACGCACAAGTACCAGAATCACGAACACTCCAAGCCATTGCTGGACCTCAAGAAACTCAGACTGGTTCGAAATCAAAGAAAGAATCGACATCGGTATCGCCTGCCGCGCAAGAGTCAAATGATACAGATGCATCGCCGCGTCCTTCGTTGTCATCGCTGTCCTCGTCGGCGTCCTCCTCTGGCGAGGAGTCGGCGGGGTCGGGTGAGACGGACGATACGGAGGAGAGCGAGGCATTCTCGACACCACCGATGACACCGACGGACGAGCGCACGTCGCGAGACATGAAAGTGATTTTTGAGGATCCGAAAGGCGCAGGTGACGTCGCGGTTGCGGTTGCGGTCGTGGAGCCGGAAAACCAGGCTGAAGGAGGTTTGACGATGAATGAGAAGGACGTCGTGGTTGCTCGCCGAACGCGCAGCGAAGATCCTTCTGGATGTGTGGCTTGAATGACCATGGAGGATTGAACCATGGCCACTCTGGATTTCATCTTTTGGTCCAAGCACGCTTCTAACTGTAGTACTCCCTTGGCGTTTTTTCCGTCCATCCATCATTTCAGCATCTCGACTTCACTTTGTCTCTCTCAGCATCAGTATAAGCACTCGCAATCACCACCCCCACGACTCAGCACCGCATGGTCATCAATCACTCATCTGGCATTGTCGAATTACATTCGACTGTAAAATACGCTGTTCGCATCTTGACGGTACATACAAACATCCCACTTCACGATGGCATACTCATGTGGGTGCGGATGGCCGCACACACATACGAACCTGATCACGATAAACGCACATACATATTATCACCCGCCTTTCACTTTAACGCTTATTTTGCATCGGCATTGTCATCGTCATGAACACGACCTCCTCACGTTCTTTATTCCAAGATTTCTCACTGGCATTCATCTCCTGTTCTCCCAAATGACCCTTGATTTCCTGTCTTTCTTGATCTTCCTTGAGATTGGGACATCACCAAGATTGCATCCCCTCACGAGCATATTGATATTGGCCGTTCTTCCTCTTCTTCCGCTCTGTTTTTCTCGATCTTCTCGTTTGTCTACGAGAGGATGCGATGAAGAGAAGATCGGCCGTGTATATATGTGTGTAACAGTATGTCTGCGCTCTTGTCACTTTATCCGTATCGTATTGTATAGCCCGGAGAATGACTCGACACTCGAACCTTCTCCATAGTAAATCATACCTCAAATAAACCTCCTTAAATGTTTCTTTTCTCTTCCTGTCGTTTTGTATGTGTAGTAGATAGACCTTGAACACAAATCCAATCATATGTAAAGCCTCTTACAAAAAATGATCGTCGCGTCCCAATTATGACCCAGTTTCTCGGAATCCATCGTGACTCAGACTTCTTAGCTCGACTCGCGTGTAACCACAATTCCCACTTTAACCTCCATGAGTCCTGACTCACCTGCTTTCTTAACATTGTTCAACTATTCTTCACTTATCAAAACAATCAGTCTGCATTGTTTCATAGCTTATACCTTATATCGCGCAGACCATGGACTCCGGCCGGAGGGATGAGCTTGATATTCAACATGTCCTGGAACTTGAAGATACAGCTGAGGCGTCTGTCAACCATTTGAAGGCTTGCTATCCCTCACACCCCTACACGCATCGGAGCGTTGACCTTCATCTCGGGTCTTACTTACGGCGTAATACTTACAGCGACATCCCTTTTCAAACGTTTCTGAGATGTTCGTTCGGCGTAACTGACTCTGACATGGATGATGCATTGAAGAATCGCGTACGGAATCTCGCCACTTACAAAACGGGAGGCTACAAAATCAAATCGGCTGACTTCCTGAAAGCCGCAGGAAGTCCGGAAGCTAAGTCGTACGGGCATCTCATGGAGATGGTATTGACGCGAAAATACGATCCTCTCGAGGAACTGACTGACGAACAGTTCCGTGAATTCGTGCATCAGTTTACTACACGTGCGTTGTGTCTTCACATTTTAAATCGAACTCCGATGGTCTGACGAGTATCCGAATAGATGTTCATGCCCTGTTCTCACATAAAGAGCACCTTCATCAAGATATTTTCATTGCTAATATGGCAAACCACATCAAGGACGGCAGAGTAATCGCAATGTTGCTTGAATTCGATCCGTCCAAGATCTCAAATCCATCCGGATTCGAATGTCCAGATGCTTTTGGTTCTGTCGATGAATCTTCTTCACCCGCTGCGATACCGAATACGCCTATGTTGTCGAATGCACCTAGTACTCCTACATCTCTATATGAAGATGAGAATGCAGGGGAACAAGGTAATAATAATCGTCATCGGTCTGGAAGTATACCCTTCATGGCCATCGAGACACTCGAAATGACACTTTCTCCGTATGAACACCACATGTGCCACGATCTGGAGTCCCTTCTCTATGCATCTGTGTGGCATGGACTTGGATATCGATGGAAGAGGGGGATTTGTCCGTACCTTTCGGAATCTGCAACGCGAAAGAAACATGATATCCTCAGAGAATGGAGAGTGGGATCTTGGAGTGAAGTAGCCGATAGAAAAGATGTCTTTCTGACGAAACCAGCCATGGTACTCGACCATGTGAAACATTTTGTGCTTAAACAAATATGCTGGAATCTTGCATTTCTATTCCGACGAAGGATGCGAGCCGTACGAGATAGGGCCTGGATTAGAAAACTTGCAGCCGAGTCAGCAGTACTCGGACAGCAGGGCGCGAAGCTTCGGGTTATGCCTGTTGTTCACGATTGGCAGGTGACCTTTCCTGCCTTCGCAGATGTATGGGGTTTCGACTTTTTCGCATGTCAGAAGAATTGTTGTGTAATTAAACATCATAACGTCCTTGATGCCAAGTGTCTTTGTCTATAAACTATCTACTACAATACATTCGCCGCGAGCAAGCACTGATTGTAGCTGCTGGTCAACTACATACATACAGTGCGGTACTTAGCAACTTAAAGGATCACTCAAGGGTATGCCATAGCGACTCGACCTTTCCGATGCTTTGAAGCGTCATTCCAATTACAACTAATTAGTAGTTGCTAAACCTATTCAGATCCGTTGTTATCCTGGAGACAGAGCGATTGCTTTTGTTACTGACAAACACGATAGTAACTTGATGCTACATAATCCCCTGGCTTGTCCTGGGGACATGCTGATCATAATTCCGTGGGAACTGCTACTTGGTCCGAGGTTTCTCCGCACCAGTCGCTGGTCCCTGGTCGCTAAGTCGCTGGTCCCTGGTCGCTGAGTCGCTGGACCCTGGTCGCTGGTCGCTCAGACGCTGGTCCCGGGTCCCTCAGACGCTGGTCGCTGGTCGCTCAGACGCTGGTCCCGGGTCGCTCAGACGCTAGACGCTGGACCCCGGTCGCTCAGACGCTATACGCTTGTCGCTAAGTCCATAAGTCGTAGTGAACCAGGAACACTTGTCCATAGAAAACAAGTCCAAGTAGTCATTAGAATAAGTCCCAAAAATGTGTTACATGTCCGAGTCCGGGTACTAAGTATCCTAACATACATTAAATGTACTTCTTGCAACAACTTAATCATTAGCTATTTACAGCTCTCCAATCACTTAAACACTTCAGGTGCCAGGTGCGTCACGGTGTTCGGCTCCAGCACAGAGGCCTGCTCAGGCTTTTCCGTTCCTTTTGCCTGCAACTACAGCGGGTTACCAAAAATGATCGTCACATGTCACACAATGTCACAAATCTTCGTACAGGCTTCACAGTAATATGTTAGTAGCTCATATTTTTGCATCATAATAAAGCATGTAATTTCACAATTGGATACATGAGATCATACAGTACATCATAGCATAGAAAGTATTGCATTAAAATCGAGTTGGTCCACCATGTGCTCCAATTACTGCATGCACTTGATCAGGCATGCTAAAGACACATCTGTTGATATCATCTGCTGAAATGCTATTCCAAGCCTCCTGACAAGCGATCTTCAGCTGAGATATGGAAGTAGGGGAGCGAGGCTGTGATCTGATGCGATATTTGAAGAGGCTCCATATGTTCTCCAGAGGACTGAGATCAGGAGAAGTGGGTGGATGTGGAAAGAGATGGATTTGGTTACGTTTAAACCAGTTTAGGGTTTTTTTCGCCACATGACATCGAGCATTGTCTTGCTGAAAGAACATAAAGCTTCTGCTGGTCCTTATCTTCTTGAAGAAATCAAGAACAGGTCCATCAAGCACTTGTTCAGTGTATCAGTCGGTCGTCATTCCTCCACCCTTTCCTCCAGGGAAATCGAGTAAAACTAGAGGACCTCGCTGGCTATCGGCAATGCAGGACCAAACCATGACCTTTATGGTTGATTGTCTGAATGTTGGTATAACACATTCATTGTCATACTTCTCGTCTTCTGATCGTGTCACATATACAGGGCCCTTGTTGTCACCAACATAGACATAGCATTCATCTGACCATATCACATGGCGCCAATGAAACTTTGTCCAATGCTTATACCGACGCGCCCAAGCGAGCCGCTGACGTTTATGAGCCCTGCTGATGTAGGGCTTTCGTTGTGCCCTCCTCCGGTGCAGTCCGAATGCTGCTAGTTCTCGACGAACAGTGCTTTCATGCACTTTTGGCTCCGTTAACTGGCCAAGTCTTGCAAGCGAGAGTTTTTGCTGTTTCTTGGCCTCAAACTTCAAGTGTCTGCGAGAGCGGTCACTGAGCTTCTTCTTTCGCCCACTTCAAGGCCGATTGTGAGTTGTGCCATTTTTTAGGTATCGTTGCCAGAGTGATTGACAAGTGGTTCTTTTGACACCAAAAAGTCGAGCCGCTTCGGAAATTTTTTTTCCAGCACAGATAGCACCAACAATCTGATTCTTTAATGGAGAGTCAAGTTCAGATCTTTGGGTCTTAAGACGAGCCATAGTGGGTGCAAGAGGTAGAGCGAAGAAGGACAGAAACACGAAGCAAAAGTCGTGTTCACCGCGAGTTTAGCGTGACATGTGACATGTGACGATCATTTTTGGTAACCCGCTGTACTTCGTCCATGTAGACGACCGCAAGATGAACGCGGCCGCGAGCTTGGTGGTGCCGTTACACTGGCACGCGTGCGCATCTCGACTGCAACCATCTTGATCAGATTCCCCACCACTCTTTCGCACGTGCAGACGTCAAATCTCCCAGTGGCAAGCTCTATGTACTACGAGCTCGACATCTCGCTATTTGGCTGTGCTGCCTGGGCAACAGACGGAGGGCGCCGTCGACGCAGCGCGCATGTGCAACACGGTCCCATCATTCGATGTCGGCACCTTGGCCGTATTACGCTCTGAACCGCGGATTCGTGCGTTGAAGCTCGCTAATTGGAACAACAACGAGCATATGACGATGCAATCGCTCGGGGAGAGGCTTCCATACACACCTGCAATCGCTTACGGGAATTCAAGGTCGAAATCTTTTTACCGTCACCTCTCGCTTTCAAACAGCTCTCGGCAGGTGTCGAGCACTTGGCCTTCTCAGTTGTCCGTGTTGCTTCTCTGCACAGAATGATTAGCAATGTGAGAAAACCGGAGAATCTGGCAGTGGTTACGGTTCAACTTTGGGATGAAGGCAAGGGGCATCCTTTGTTACCAAGTCTGAAGGTTGCTTGCGCCATGAGAGGTGTAGGAATGTACAGCATTTCCGTGCAATGGTCGTGAGTGGATCTACTTTCGCTCATGTTGTGGACAACCATTTGCTGATTGATTTGCAGCATGGCGCGGTCCTATCCCCGCCACCACATTTGCTCGCTTCAGAGAGCCTGCGAACTTGCGCACTATGTTTTACTTCGATGTCAACACGGTCTACTTCTGTAGAGCGCCCCGTCACAACCGCGCACAGCCCGATGGGGATGCAAACACGGATTGCGAGGCCGTGGTTGTCCCGTGGATACTCAACACGGCTTTGCCTTGCTGGATGACGCGGCCCAGACCATGCATAACTCCTCAGAAATACAGATGGTATGAGCGGATCAAACACGTCAAGCACTGGTGGCAGATCTCGAGGCCACGAAAGTTGTTCTCTCCATTGCTCAAAAAAGGTCGCGCTGCTCTCGGAAAGTAGTCAGGAGATGGACCATCAGCTCCAGACGGCTTGGGAGCACGACAAGCAGCTCACCGATGTGACGCGTCGCGCTCAAGGAAGAGGCAAAGGAGAACTCAGTCTCCGCATGGAAGGAGGTTAGAAGATTGTCACTGCGAATTGATTTATTGGAGAAGGAGAATAGGGTGGCAGAACAGTGTGCCAAGCGTAATCTGATGCTCTCGACATTGTACTCGACAGAGACAAAGCGGCTTCAGACAACATTGGAGGCGCACCAGTGCTCAGCGACAGCATCTATTCGACAACTGAAAGCACAGCTCGCGATTGTGACGAAGGGTACGAACAACTTGGACGCGGAGGGAAGGGTGCTGCGGGAGAAGCTCGATCTTCGGCTCGTCTCCCGCTACTCTCTCTTCCGCCCATCTCACTCATTTTTTTTACTATTTCTTTTCCCTTGCTTTAATCTATTTTCTCATTTCTTATTTCCTTCCCCCTCTTCTTGGCCTTCCCTATGGCTTTCCCCCATTTTATTTTTATTCTCTCAGTGTTAAGCCCCTATTCGTCTCGGATATCTATGTTTCACCTGCCACTTCACACTCCTTTCTTTCTCTCTTTCCTTTTCCGAGTTCGGTCGGTAGCAAACTGATAAAGAAGTGAAAGCACTGCAGAAGCAGAAATACTTATTGTGTCCAGAAGAACAAACAGGTACGTCTGCCTTTCGTCAAAGCCATACTCGCTATCGTCGACAGATTGCTCCTTGTCTAGCACGCCGGTTCGGAAGATGCTGTGTTTTGTCTGCGCCGCCTCCCACTGACACTTCTTATTCTCAAGCTCTTTGCGTTCTCGCTCGGAGACTTTCATACCACGAAATAGCGCCTCATCATCTGCAGTTTTTATGCGAAGAAGTTCGATCACCTGGAGCTCTTGGTTCAAGAGGTAGACCTGACGTGAGCGTGCACTGCCAGTGGCAGGGAGGCTCAAGTGTAATCTGCCTTTGGTTTCACTCGGTTCTCTTACTCTGGACTCTCGGATTGTATTCTCAACCGCGACTGTTCACTTTGAAGGAAAAGAAGTGATTATTCTCGTCCTCGGACTGCCCTTCAACAGACTCAACTTCAGCTTTAAGACGGCTAGAAGCCTACTTCAAATATTAAGCATCATCAATCGGACTTGACACATTCTCCAGGACACACAGCATCACGTCAATTCAAAATGAACGGCATGGAGGCGATGTTACCCAGTGACTACGTAAGCTTCCTTGTCATTGTGTACGCTTCTGCCACTCACACCGCGCACAAAGCTATCAAGCTCAGTGGCTCATACAAGCCTTAACCCTGATGCCTATCGACGACTATCTGTTTGCGCCCGTTCATAGTAACTTGGCTGACGTTCTATACTGCCCAGTGGCTGCGCATGCGACGCTCTCTGTCGATCCCTCTGCTATTGCTTTACCTGAAGTCTCTACCGATGAAGTGTTTGTTCTTACTGAAGCTTCATCGCCAACGTTCCTTGAAGAGGAGCCGCCGAAATCAACCGTCCGATATGTCTTGATCCAAACTGTACACTCTGTAACCGATACCCCAGTCAACCCGAATAACGTTAACCATCGTGCCTCTCTGACCAGATCTATGCCTGCGACTGCCTGTGCTGGAAAATAAAGTTCAGTGTCGACCCTTGCAACGTGCCTTTGGCTGAAGATGGAGATAGCGATTTGACACTTCTGTGAGATGTTTCAACTCCAAGTATGCCTATCGTACATAGGACCTTTATCTACCGAAGACGATGGAGTTGACCCGCTCTCGGTACCGGTTCGCTCTGTCCCTGAACTGAAGACGGCCGCGGCAATACAACCTGCATTGTCGCCTGCCAACAAAAACGTAGGACCTCTGACTGTCGATGCACAGTGAGCCTGAAGAAGTGGATGCGCTGAGATGCTCAAATCTTGATGCAGAAGCTGCTATTCAATGCATTCCCCATGATTTGCTCAGACATTCGTGGCGAGGACAAGCTGATGCCTGAATCAGTAAAATTTACTTAACAAGAATTTCAGTCACTCAGCTGCTTAAGTCACTTGCACCAGAAAGTGCCACTTAAATTCCCATGTCCAGGCCCAGACATGCCCTTCAAGTTGTCCCCACACACAAGTCTTGAATCAGATACAGTACTTTACAGATATGTCCAAGTTCGCTATTACGAAACATATTGTCACATATCAATAAATTTCATACACATGTCCCAGCCAAGACGCGCCTTCATCAAACCCTAGCCCACACTCGCCCTCGGCCATGTCTATGCACGTGCCCCAACAGAACACAAGTCCAAATCACAAGGGTCCCAAGTAAAGCCAGGGAGCTTGCCACCACGGTGGCCCATATTGCAATAGTAAATCACTGGCAAAAACTATCGATATTACATAGATAAGAATAGCTAAAATCTAGATATCGATTCTACACAACAGCTTTTCTGGCATTCTACCTTTCTGAAGCCCCATATATCTGCAAAGTGCGGGAAAACAGGCTCGTTGGCGAAGATGATGTCCTGACGCTTCCTTCCCGATCTCTTGGCCATGTTTATGTTCGCTTTGATGCCTTGCATGGCTACTGCCCTCCGATTGTACAATACTGTGAGCTCAAAACATTTGTCACGAAGTTCGTCGTGATTAACATAGTTGAGTATGCGCGACGCATCCAATAGGAAGTCAACCTTCTCCTCAACAACCACCTTCCATGATCCTACTCTCCATGCTCTGAGAAGATCAACGTTTTTATACTCGTCGTTGCTCCAAATCCTCCGATATTTCCCTGCTTTCCATCGATAGCCGATACCATGCCACACTAAAACATATAAAAGAGACTCAAGATCATGACACAGTTCGTGAGCACATGAAGAGAAGAACAACTCAAGAGCCTCGATGGCCATAAAGGGTGCGGTTCCACTTTGTTCTTCACATTTGCCATTGTTGCCCTGTTCACTCGCGTTCACACTTTTGTTCAGAGGTGTAGGTGCACTGCGTTCATCTGACACCATGTGCTGATCCAAAACAGCAACAGGTGAAAAGGATCCATAGAGAGATCTAGAAGTGCCTGAGCGTTGTTCAGCCCCGTCCGCATTGGACATCACAACCGGCACGGTAGTGAGATCGAAATCGATAAGTGCAGTACTTGTTCTTCCTTCCTTCGTGCCAGCGGTGCTCATGCCTCGATGAAGGAGATTTCTTTCGGAGTAGAGCGAATGAATTGCTGTTCAGATAATTGTGAGCGCATAGGCCAATTGTTAAAAGAGCAATGATAAGACGCACAGGCAGTAAGCTGAATTAGCACCTCGGTGAGGTTATACTTTCGCATCACTGGCAGAACCATTGCCTCTGACACCCTCGAAGATCGCTGTGGTGCTACCGTACGTGTATTTGCTGATCTGCGTTTGTGACTCTGAAAAACTACGTCATCCTCTTCCCGTAAGTTCCTGTGGGCATGGACAGAACTGCTCAAGCCTGGCCTCTTGAACTGCGGCACGCTTGACGTATGGTCCCGGCCCCATCGTAAGGATTTCAAGTTGATCTTGGTATCTCCGTTCTTTATCATAACATCCAGTTTTCCAGTGACATTTGCAAGCTCATCCGATTTTGAATTTTTGTCCTCCGCTTTGCGGGCTGTGATTTCCTGTATGCGCATCTTTCGTTTTTCGGTGTCCGAGTCAGTTATCCTTGACGAACATCCTAAGTACTGCTCGAGAGCTATGTCGCTAAATTGGTACTGGTGTAAGTCGCACCTGAGATGGAGATTAAAGATCCGATGCAAATATTGGAGTGAAGAGCGGTAAGCTATGACAAAGCCCACGTCCGTCGTATCTTCCAGGATACGCATGCTTTCGGACTCGTCAAACGTATTTGTATTTGAGGAGGCCATGATCGCCGTGTTGTAGGAACGATAGTAAGTTTTTTAGGAGTAGAGTGACTGCCTAGGAAGGCAACTTGAGGTGATGGAGGTAGAGGAGAAGAAAAGAAATATGCGTGGTTATGGGTATGGTTGTCAGTGGATAAGTGCGTCGCACTGCCTGTGTCACTGTGATGCTGTGACACACTATCACGTGCAATTCACATGGTATGTAACACTGCTAGTGTGACATGTTTGCTTCCGCGAGTGGTTGCTTTTCTTTCCCATGAATCAGTACGCGACTCGGACATCATGCACTTTGCCTTCGCTCGCTGACTTTCTTGAAAAACTTCCTCCATCGCTAACAATTCGCAGCTCGGTGATCACGGACTTCAAGCGACCGACCAGATACGCCTGATATTCAAACATATCCTAGAAGATATGGCTGGAACCACTCCAGACGCACATCAACAACAAATGGGAAATAAATGCAAGGACCCTCTATCTACTAGAAGGGCACGTATCGACTTGACTCTTGAAAACTCACGTTTGACGCCCGTATCACAGAAGAAATCCTTACATATGTCGTGCGCGCTTTTCGAAAAGACACAGTCAAGCAACGATGCCCAAAAGCAGCTTGAGGAGAATGCAAGCCGTGAAAGCCGTACTCATAAATTAGCGGGCACGAGGGCCTTCATCTCAGATACACCTACGGACTCATGTTACTCGGCCGCGTCGTCTTCATATACTCATTTATCGCCGACAGAGGCCATCCCACCTATGATATTATCGCAACGACCTTTGAACATGTCACGATTCACGGTCCGATATAATTTCATTGACCTGAATAAAGAACTTCACGAAGTCGCATCCCGATTTACTGCCTGTGCGTTACATTATTGCTCTTGAATTAAAAACTGACGAGCATCACGGCAGATGGGGAGTTCCTTCATCGAATGAGCATTGTTAATGTGGCATTCCACGTGAAAGAAAGGAGAGTTGATGCTCTGATTGAATTCGATCTATCCTTTTGCGAGGGAGCTGAGCGTTCAGGCTTTCTTACATCTGTTAAAGGAGAATTACCTGTTGCTAATCTGAAGTCGTCTACAGTCTCAGGTGTATCTGCATATTCCAGTGCACCTACTTCACTATATAAAGCAGCGAGCACAGGCGAAGAGGATAATAACGACATTTGCCATCGATCTGGAACTATGCCCTTTATGGCTATCGAGGCTCTTGACTTGAAACTTTCTCCATATATTCACGACATCTGCCATGATTTGGAGTCTATTTTCTACACCTCTGTATGGCATGGTGTTGGATATAGATCGACGGAATCTGCAAGGCAGAAGCATGATATTCTCAGAGGATGGAGAATGGGAACTTGGGAACAAGTAGTGATAAAGAAGAACAGCTTTTTACTCGACGCGAAAGACACACTTCGGCATGTCAAGCATTTATGGCTTAAACAAACATGCTGGAATCTCGCATTTCTGTTCCGACAAAGGATAGAAGCTGTACGAAATTGGGATTGGAACATGGAAGTTGCCGCCGAGTCAGCGGCTCAGGGGCAGCAGGGCGCGAAGCTTCGGGTTATGTCTGTTGTCCACAATCAGCCAATCTTTCCTACCTTTGCAGACATGTGGGGTTTCGAACGGGTGGCATGTCAGAAGAGTTGTTGTGTAATTAACACTCCTAAGCGTCCTTGATGCCAAGTGGCTTTGTCTGTAATATTACTCTTTGCTATAATACATGTACATTTGCCGCGGGCAAGCACTGATTGTAATTGTTCGCCAAACTACATACAGTGCGGTATTTACCAACTTAAAAGTATCACTAAAGGGTGTGCACAGCGACTTAACCTTTCGAATGCTTTGAGGCTGTATCATCATTCCAATTAAATCTAATAATTGCTAGACTCACAGTATTCAGATCCGCTTCTCGCCTGATGACTAAGGTGTGACATGGGTCTGACCCGACCCAACCCGTATCCGTCCACCGGGTTAGGAGAAAAAGTAGGGTGACCCGAACCCGACCCGGGTCTGGCTTCATGGGTGCGGGTCGGGTATGGGTGTGGGTCGGGCTAGTTACGGGTCCGACCCGGGTCATCAATAAAGCTTTGTTCCCACACAATACTTGCCCGATAAGGCAATTAATTTTTTGTTTTCTCATTTTACCATTATCCACTGCCCCTAATGTCATTTATCTCATGTCCAAAAACCGTAGCAAACTACAGTTGTGAGTGTTTTTTAATTAAGAAGAGGACTTGCTGAAGAATTACAGACAAAAATAGCATACTATGTAAGGTTTTACCTTGATATGGGTAACCCGGGTCTGACCCACTTTGGCAAACCCCTGACCCAGACCCGACCCGGGTTTGGTGCTGCAGGTGCACCCAGACCCAGAACACCCAGACCCGTGACAGACCTGCGGGTCGGATGCACGGGTAACCCGGGTTTACCTGTACCCATGTCACACCTTACTGATGACAGAGTGATTGCTTCTGTTACTGACATACACGATAGTAATTTGATGATGTATAGTAGATCATTGGCAAAAACTATGAATATTACATAGGTAGGAAGTGCTAAAATCTAGATATCGATTCTACACAACAGCTTTTCTGGCATTCTACCTTTCTGAAACCCCATATATCTGCAAAGTGAGGGAAAATAGGTTCATTAATGAAAATGATGTCCTGACGCTTCCTTCCCGATCTCTTGGCCATGTTTATGTCCGCTTTGATGCCTCGCATTGCTCCTGCCCTTTGATTGTACACTTTTGTGAGCATATAACATTTGTCACGAAGTTCATCGTGATTAACATAGTTGAGTATGCGCGACGCATCCGATAGGAAGGAAAACTTCTTCTCAACAACCACCTTCCATAATCCATGCTCTGAGAAGCTCAACGTTTTTATACTCGTCATTGCTCCAAATCCTCGGATATCTCCCTTCTTTCCATCGATAACCAATACTATGCCACACTAAAACATATAAAAGAGACTCAAGATCATGACACAGTTCGTGAGCATAGGAAGAGAAGAACAACTCAAGAGCCTCAATGGCCATAAAGGGAGCGGTTCCACTTTGTTCTTGACATTTGCCATTTTTGTCCTGTTCACTCGCGTCTACACTTTCATTCAGAGATGTATGCACATTTGACACAGCAACGGGTTGAAAGGTTTCGTTGACGGATCCAGAAGTTCCTAGTCGTTCAGTCCCATCCACGTTGGATGTTACATCCGGAATAGTAGAAAGATCGACATCAATCAGCGCAGCAATCATCTTTCCTTCTTTCATGATAGCAGTGCTAATATCTCGACGAAGGAGATTTCTTTCGGAGTAGAGCGAACGAATAGCTATTCGGATCATTGTCAGCGCATAGGCCAATTGTCAAAAGAGCAATGATAGGACTCACAAGAAGTAAGCTGAGGTAGGACTTCATGAGATTCTTTGTGAGTTAGCTCCTCCGTCATATTGAACTTTCGCATCAGATCCACTGCCATTGGGGCCTTCGAAATACGCTGTGGTGCTACCGTACGTGTATTTGCATTGGAGGCTCTGGTATTCGGTGACCTGCGTTTGCGGCTATCAAAGACCCAGTGTGTAGATATGAGTGAAGAACAATAGCCTATTGGAGAGTTCACGTCTGCCGTATCTTCCAGGTTACGCATGCTTTCGGGCTCGTCAAGCGTATTTGTGTTTGAAGAGGCCATGATCGTCGTGCGTTACAATATAGAGTGGTAGCAGGTTTTGAAGAGGTATAGCGGCTAAACAGCTTGAGTGATGGAGGTAGAAGAGAAGAGAAGAAATATGTGTGCCAGTGGTTTCGGGCATGGTTGTCAGTTGTCAAGTGCACGCGTCGCTGTCACACGCAGTATTACTGTGACAAACTAGCACGTGCAGATCACATGGTCTGTAACACTGCCAGTGTGACATACTTGCCAGTTCCGCGAGTGATTTTCTTTCACCACCGACAGGCCATGAATCAGATTCAAGTTCGGGACATGCACCTTGCCTTCCCCCGCTGACTTTCGTCTGACTATTTTCTTTCTTCCAATTGTGTCAAATAACTCTTGGAAAACTTCCTCCATCGCTAACATCACTCAGCTTGGTGATCACGGACTTCAAGCGACCAACCGGACTCGGATACGCCTGATATTCAAACATATCCTAGAAGAATGGCTGGAACCACTCCAGACGCACATCAACAACAAATGGGAAATAAATGCAAGGGCCCTCTATCTACTAGGAGCACACGTAACGACTTGGCTCTTGAAAGCTCATGTGTAACGCCCGTATCACAGAAGAAAACCTTACATATGTCGTGCGCGCTGTTCGAAAAGGCACAGTCGAGCAACGATGCCCAAAAGCAGTCTCTGAAAGAGGAGGATACAGATCGTGATGGCCATAATCATAGATCAACGGATGCAAGAGCCTTCATTACAGATGCACCTACGGACTCGTCGTCTTCGATTAGTCATTTATCACCGACAGAGGTCATCCCACATACGAGAATATTGCAACGACTTCTGAACATGTCACGACCCACGATCTACATTCAGCTGAATAAAGAGCTTCACGAAGTCGAATCCCGGTTTACTGCCTGTGCGTTACATTATTGCTCTTAAAACATAAACTGACGAGTAGCACAGCAGATGGGGAGCTCCTTCATCGAATTTGCATTGTTAATATGGCATATTACGTGAAAGGTGAAAGGAGAGTTGGTGCTCTGATTGAATTCGATTCATCCTATTTCGAGGGAGCTGATCGTTCACGCGTTTCTGCATCTGTTAAAGGAGACTTACCTGTTTCTACTCTGAAGCCCTCAGATGTATCTGATGAACCTAGTGCACCTACTTCACTATGTAAAGCAGCGAACACAAGCGAGGACAATAACGACAACTACCAGCGATCTGGAAATATGCCCTTTATGGCTATCGAGGCCCTCGACGTGAAACTTTCTCCATATATTCATGACCTCTGCCACGATCTGGAGTCTCTTTACTATGCGATTGTGTGGCATGGCGTTGGATATAAAATGTCGAAAGGAAATTATCCGTATGCTTCGGGGGCTGAAAAAAGCAAGAATGAGGATATACTCAGAGGTTGGAGAGTGGGAGCATGGAAGGTTGTAGTGATGGAGAAGAATACCTTTTTATTCGATGCGGAAGACATACTTCCGCACGTGAAGCACCCAGAGCTTTCGGAAATATGCTGGAATCTTGCAGCGCTGTTTGGACAAAGAATACAAGCAGTACGAAATCGTGCTTGGGCTCAAAAAAAATTGGCCAATGCAACACTCAGGCAGCAGGCCGTGAAGCGTCGGGCTATATCTCTTGTTTACGATCAACCGATCTTTCCCTTTTTCGCCGACCTGTGGGGTTTCAATGGGGTGACATGTCAGAATAGTTGTTGTGTAACTAACCCTCCTTAACGCCATATTTTTTTTGTCGGTAATAACGTAAATTGATCGCTGGTCTGTAAGTTAGTGTCGTTGATATTGACAAGCAGTGATTGAGAGATATACAGTAGTATTAGTTGCCCATGAACTACATAGTGCCACTCAGAAACCAAATAGATTTTCAGTCTCCTAGTACCCAATCCCTCGAACTTATTCGCTGTCCTGCTGCTAAAGATCTTAGATTGTTTATCAAGATCAATAGAGACCTCCGTGATCATCCAGGACTCGGGTGTGCTTCGGCAGCTATATCATTGGCTGAAAAAGGACACTGCCTCGACTCAGATCTGCACGGCCCGACCCTGCCCTGCCAGATATCTGGACGCGTAACCACAACTGCCATTCAACCACCATGAGCCCGGACTCACCTGCTTTCTCAGCATCGCTCAACTACTCTCCATCTATCAGAGAAATCAGTCTAAACTGTCTTAGATGACCTGTCTTCACAGCTTATAGCTTATATTGCACAGACCATGGACTCCGACCGGCGGGATGAGCGTGATATTCAACATGTCCTGGAAGATACAGCTGAAGCGTCTGCCAACTATCCCAAAGCTTGCTATTCCTCACAAATTTATACTCATCGGAGCGTTGATCGACATCTTGGGTCTGACTTGCGGCGGTACCGATACAGCGATATAACTTTGGAAAAGGCTTTGAGATGCTTGTTTGGCGTAAGTGACACCGACATGGATGCATTGAAGAATCGCGTAAAGGAACTCGCTGCTCACAAGACGGAGGACTACAAAATCTTCTCGTCCGAGCTCATAAATGCTGCTGGTAGTCCGGAAGTCAAGACGTACGGGGTGTTCGCGGACATGGGCAACATGGTATTGGACGCACATCAACAGCAATTTGGCAATCGCATCAACCTCCTGTATTCTATCTGCAATGGCCGTGACTGCTTGGCAATTCGAAAACTACTCGTAACGCTAGTTTCGCAGAAGGACAGAGATACCGAGATCGGCCTGAGAACGTTACGATGGGACCACATGCTATGTGTTGATCTGACGAGTATTTTATCAGATATTCGTGCATTGTTCTCCGAAAAAGAGCTTATCCATCATCGAGATATTAGTTTCACTAATGTGGCGTACCACATCAAGGACGGCAGGATGACTGCTACGTTGCTTTATTTCGATCTGTCCTCCTCTCTGGACGAGACATCAAATCTGGAGGGAGCCAAATGTCCAGGCGCGTCTGGATCTGTCGGACCTGTCCATGAATCTCCTTCATCAACTACCGTTCTGGATACACCTATGATCTCAGATGTACCCAATCAACCCGACGTGCCTGCCCCTCTACTTACTACAGACATTGCGGATGGAGAGAGTAACACTGACAAATGTCAAGAACGATCAGGCACTGCACCCTTCATGGCTATCGAGAGTCTCGACAACTCACTGTTTCCCGAATATGTACATGATTTGTCCCACGATTTGGAATCTCTCCTCTACGCATCTGTATGGCATGTTGTTGGCTATCGATGGAAGGAAGGGAAATGTCCGATGATTTGGGACGGGTATAAAAACGTGGATCTTCTCAGAGGATGGAGAGCAGGATCTTGGAAGGATGTTGTTAAGGAGGAGGTTGGCTTCCTAGGGAGTGCGGCGGACATATGCGATTATATTGATCACGAAGATCTAAGTCAAAAATGTTACAAGCTCACAACAGTTTTCAGTCAAAGGGTATTGGCTATTCGAAGACGCATGAACGACAGAAGAATGGATAGGCGAGCGCGGATGCGCAAGACAGAGGGATTGGGCAAGCGAGCGGGAGTGGAAACTTCTGTGAATATCGAGCCTATCTTCCCTCTCTTTGCAGATATATGGGGCTTCGAAAGGGTAGAATGTCAAAAGCATTGTTGTGTAAACCAGATTTCTAGTACTTCCAATTTATATATCTGTAATAGTTTCTGACGCAATACTTCGGATTCAAAATCGTTTATGTCAGTAACAAACATAAAACAATCGCTCTGTTGACAACGAATTAGTCTGGACTTCACTGGGTCAGTCACGAATTTATTGGATGGCCTTTAAATCTCAAACTACAATGTCGTTGAACATGATAAAGTGCGCTGCGAGTGCCACGGTGATCGACGTTCTTATTCAAGTTCCCACGCCGGCTGGCGCACGAAACTTCAAGTTTCGGCGCGTACTTCATAGCTTCAGAAGTTCAGATGGTGAACCGCTTGTAATACTTCACACAAAACACCTCCTCAAGACTAGCAGTCGCCTTTCTTCATTCTCATAAACTGCTAACAACTGACCTCGAATGGCTGACGCCCGTGCCCTGCTGCGCGCGAAACGCCAAGAAGCGAAAGTAACACACCCGTACGCCGCGTACTCAAGTACAGGACAGCTAAGATGCACGGTCTGCGGGACGCCCGTGAAGCAGGCGAGCATGTGGGAAGGGCACCTAGGGAGCAAATCGCATCGTGTCGCTGTTATGAAGATGCGGGAGCAGGAGGAGAAGGAGCGTCGGCGAGCTGAAGAGGCAACGGCTGCTACAACGAAGCGCAAGGCCGCCGAAGAGGACGATGGGGACACGGATGAGGACATGCATGTTGATGCAAAAAAGCGCAGACTTAGCGACGAGGAGAACGATGAACAACCTCTGGCAGTCAAGACTAAAGCGCAGGCTGCGAATGGCTTTCCGGCGGACTTCTTTTCTAATCCTTCGCAAGCTCCTGTACTATCTGGTGTTGATGAAGAAGAGGACGAAGCTGCGGACTCTATACAGGCGCAAGCTCCGGGTCCCGCGAAAGAGAAAACCCAAATTGATCTTGAATGGGAGCAATTCCAAGCAACGGTTCTCAAGAAAGCCGTGTCTGAGGAGCAAGCAGATGATGAACTGCAAGCCGCCTTTCAACGTGCGACAGTCATTGCCGAGCCTGAGCTCGTTCCAGAGGCTGGTGCAGGCTTTCCACCGTCTGTAGTCGACGGCGAAGGGGCTGCGGAGGTGGAACAGAAAGAAGAATCAGAAGAGGACAAACAGCGGCGAAAAGAGCAGGACGAGCGTGAGCTCATCATGGACCGGTTGATCGAGGAGGAACGAGCTCAGGAAGAGGCAGACGAGCGTGTCGGTCTTATGAAGGCGAAGGTGGAGGCACTTAAACGAATGCGTGAAGCAAAGAAGAAGGCGAAGGTGAAATCATAGAGACAATGTATTGATTGGGTCGTAACTTATTGCATCTACATGTTAAACTCGCATTATACTTGTACTATATCATGTCACATTGCTATCTCCAGCACCTCCCCACCCCAGCTCGGCGAGCCCTTTTGATGATATCCAGTGACTATTGAGGAGAATGTCACGCCAATTCCTGCTCTTTCTCTTCGCCCCGGAACCATTTCGTCCATTCCAAACCGTTCTTGTGCAGCATCATGAGGCCCATGACGACTGGAAGGTACCACAGGCTCGCATGGAAGACCTTGCGTGCCTGTTTCTCCCCGCCCTTCTTCCAGAACTCCCATGCATATTTCGTGCAGAGGACATTCGGTACCAAGCTCGTAAGTGCGAACCACCACGTTGTCAACCCCGAGAGAGGGACCAGGATGGAGCATATGGGTATGAGGAGAACAGCATGGCGGAGGGATACGAGCGCGTTTTTCCTAGGGTTCAGGACGGCGAGCATTTGGTATCCCGCCTGAGCATACGAAGCTCGGACGACGTGCGAGAGCCCCATGAAATGAGGAAATTGCCAGCTGAAGAGCAGGAGGAACAATGCTAAGGGGGCTAGAGGGCTCTCCACAGAGTCAACCGGGAGTAAGGTACTCGCACTGATGAAGCTGGGGAGGTAGAAATGAATCTGGGTGAAGGCTGAAGGGAGAATTTGCCCTCCACACGCAGCCCAGCCCATGAGCGGAGGGACAGCCCCTACGACCGCACCAACCCATGTATTCCAGACGCTTCGTCGCTTCAGGTACGTATATGGACCCGCATAAAGGATGATATTCCCCAGCCCGAGCAGCGCTGTCGTAGGGTTCACAGCAGACCACAAAAGCGCGGGCCCGGCCACACCTGTGACGAGAGCAAATCCTGTCGCATGGAGGGGGGAAATGGCATGGCGCACCAGCGGCCTATTTCGAGTGCGTGCCATCTGAGCGTCGTATGGGACTTCTTGTAGTTGGTTCAGTGTGTTCGCCGATGCAGAGCAAAATAATGTGCCCGCAGCGGTGGCGAGGAGGACCGGCACAGTCGTTGGTAGTGGGAAAACGGCGAAGGCAGACATGGCTGTCAACACGTTGAACATTGTCAACCGTGATTTGGAGAGCTGGGCATAGATACCGAGCAAACGAGGGAGCGTGAGCGAGGGTACAGGACGATATGGGACAACAGACAGAGGCGGGGGGTAGGAGTTGTGTAGTGCACCGACGATGCTGGTATGCTCTGGCTCAGCTGCGATAGCGTTAGAGAGGAGTTTTCTCCGCCCATTGCGCTGCCATTGTTCGTTTCTCCAGAAATATGAGGTGAACTTGGACGATTGGGAGTAATTCACTGGTGCTAATGCATGTGCGACTGCAGACTGGTTGCGAGTAAAGCGCCTGAGATTCACGCACAGCTCCTTCTGAAGGCCATTACGGATGAGCATGCTCATCTCAAGATATCTGAATGATAATTAGTACAAACGAAGACGATCGATGCATAACATTGTGCGCACCTTGACACCGTATGAACCTTCCAGGACCCACTCCGTCTTAATGAACCAGATGAATGACGAAGTCCGTGCTCAACAGCTAACCATCCTCTAGCCCTTGATCGTTTTTATGTACTGCAGAAAGCAAAGGTGGATTTGAATAAGTTTTGCAGCGAGAGCAAGTGTTATGCAGGTGCACGACGGCCAGTGGGACAGTGGTAGGCGTTGAGCAACCTGACCTAACTTAGCAATAACGGTTGAGAGCAAGTTTATCAATAACCTCAACCTCACGATTGGCATCCGTTCACTGGCTCAGAAGGTGCTCAAGTATGCGCAAATAATCATTATAGATTTCGTTCTCAAGGCCGAAATCAAATTCACATTCGAAGCGGCTCGTAGATTCGTAAGTCTGATGTTTTCAATATTGGCATCTATAAATTGCTATTCCAAAGTCAAACTTCACTACTAAGTAGAACGATCGGAAGCTGTCTGATTCTTATTTATTGTATTTATCTCCAGAACAGTGTGCTTGGCCCACACAACCTATGCACCTTCGGCAACAAGTGCCTCTACTTCTGGGCGAATGGAGGCAATGAGGTCTGAAGTACTCTTCGCGGGCCTCCAGCCGATAGAAAGCGATCTGTGGGCTACGCATCGTGCGTTGCAGCCAAAGAATGCGGACTTGAAAGGAAAGGGAAGGTCGGTTAGCTTTCCATTGACACTGGATATTAATTTATAGGACTTACCCCTTTAAAGTACTTGACAAGGTCTTCCTGAGTGAACGTCGTCGGCTCTGAACTCTTTCCCCTTCCAATAGCGACCAGGGCTTCTGCGATGGCCTTTGCGACATCATAGAGTTGGTGCTCGGCTGCTGCTCCGAAATAGTATCCTTCACGTCCGTGAGGCGTTCCCTCCGGGTCCGTGCGTATCTTATTGAAGAGCACGATATAAAGGTCTGCCACTGCAATTTGGGCGCGAAATATCAGTATAGTAAGCATATGCAGTTAAGACGGACGTGAACTCACCATCGTCGATATGTACATTAGGCCACTTGTTCTTCCCCAGGCCGATCATGCCGCCTTGCCCGCGACCAAGGCTGGCTCGAATGAACATCGGAATCTGGATAGAGTGCGAGTGCTGCAGTCCAGCCTCGGTGAACCCGTTCTTAGGAATTCCATAGATAGTCGAAGGACTGATGATATAGGTTCTAACATAACCTATCGACAACTTCAGCAAGCCATTTGTTCAATCCCGTGCGTCTTACTCATCTTACCTTCGGCATCAGCAGAGGCGACGGCGACTTCTACATCTCTGAAGGGCTGCGTGATAGCCAATGACTGGATGTCCTCGACGGATGCATCATTGTAGATCTTCTCACTGGCGAAGGCACCAGCCGCGTTGTCCCCAAGAACGCCTGTTCCGGACTGAATGGCATACCGTAAGTCACAACAGTCTTATTTCTTGAGAATGTAGTTAAACGGTTACGCACAGAATGAATGAAAGCGGGGACCCTCCCAGTTCTTCCCTTGAACTTCTTTAGCCCTGACAGGATGGCTTTCATGGCCGAAAGGTTACGGCAATCGGCCTGCATTCAACGCCGCTGTTCAGTAAAGAGGACCTAGAAAGGTCACTGGATCGGGACTTACGGTCGCAATAACATAATCGGCTTGCGCTGCCAATGCCTCCAATTTATCTTCCTCCTGGTAGCTACCAACAGTGGCATCGATCCCGAATTTCTCCTTGAAGAGCTTCGCCTTCTCGGCGTTGCGGACAAGGACCGTGAGCTTGAAATCGGCTGCGTCCTTGTGCTGAAGCAGACGCCAAAGCACAGAGCCTCCGATATATCCTACATCGAGGCGTATACGCGGAGTCAGCAGATGAACTAAATCTCTACCGGGCAAGTGAATATTGCGCACCAGTTGCTCCCGTCAGAAATATGGTTTGCTTCGCCATTTTTTGCTCGGTGCGTCGATTTTGATAGGTAGTACCTATATGCTTTGAGGTGATTTGTAGATGAAGATGAGAATGAAAGCTTCCCGTAGACTTTATGTGTTTATATACATTCCTGAATATATGCTGCAAGACTGACAGAGAGCTCATCTTCGCTCCAATATTCGAAGCTTAACAAGATTCATGGTAATCTGCTTCATAATTTTTCACAGGTCACCGTGCCTCCGAATTGTACGGGTACGCTGTAGATTACAAGATGACGTAGAACCACCGGACTTATTTTCAGCATAGCCTGCGCGAAACAACAAAATGGATGGACATACAGCCAATTTATTGGTCACAAATGCAAAAACCATTATATATAATCACGACAAGCACTCGTAAATTGATGGGAAGCGCACAAAACCACGGACACAGTGTGAGACACATTAGTGGATGTAGCCTACACACAACAAGTCTTCTGACATTGTGCAATCTGCATCTTCCATACTTTCGCAAAGTAAGGATAAACCGGTTTGTCGATATACTCCGAGTCGACCCACAGTGTACGGTGAATTTTCGAAAAGCAATCTGGAAAGTCTCTGAGCATCTCGAGCTGTCGCAACCCCGTCAATTTCTGGTTGAATATATAATATGAAAGGAATAAGCAAGCTCTACGAAGCCTTTCGTGCTTCATATGCTTAAGTATGGACATCGGATTCAGTAGGAAGGCGCCCTTCTTACTTACTACCTCGTCAAGAGAACCAAATCTCCACTCCTTGAGGATCTCGACTGGCCTATAATGGCCTTCTGAGGTCCACGGAATATCCCCCGCATTCCATCTATATCCCACACCATGCCATACAGACGCGTAGAGAATGGACTCTAGCTCATGGCAGAGATGGTGAACAAATGGTGAAAGACTCCAATCAAGAGCCTGGATACTCATGAAGGGCGTAGTCCCAGATCGGCGACATTCGCGACTGGCCTTGCTTAGTTCCGCACTATTATTATCCATAGGAAATTCCGGACCACCGATCGATGAGGCCAATCCATTGACAGATACAGGAGCCTCTGGACTGCTAACCGAATGTTGTGGAACAGCTTCGTCCGAATTATTCGTTTTGTCTGGAAAGGTAGCTAGATCAAAGTCAAGCAGCGTAGCAATTATCCTCCCGTCCTTCATGTTATACGCCATATTGGCGATGCTGATATCTCGATGAAGGAGCTCTCTTTCGGAGAAGAGTGCATGAACATCTGCTCAGATACTCGTTAGGCCATCGCATTGTTTGAAGTAATGATAGAACGCACAGGCAGCAAACTGAGGCACGATTTCGCAGAATTGCTCATCAGTCAGCTCCTCCACAGGATTGTATTTTCGCATTAGTATCACGCGTAATTCTCGCTCCTCTACTTCCACCACAGGAGTCGACCCGCACGCCACCTTAAAGTATTGTGACGAGTATTGTGACGGGGACTTCTCTGCCACGATGGCTACACCGTAGATCTCAGGCGAATGTTCCGGATCGACCTCTCGTGCTATTAGTATCGCATGGTCTTCGCGTCTTCTGGTCTTAGGATGCCATTGAAACTTAGCAACAAGGTCAACCTTGCAGTCCTGCGGCCTCATGACATCAAAGACTGCCGTCGCTCGACCAATCAGGCAGTGCTCAATGTGTTTACATTCTCCCAGCTCCAGTCTCATGCTGGGCTGCAAGACGTAGCTGTCACCTCCATTGACCGGCTCCATGTCAAAGCCGAGCTTTCTTGCGCGTTTGCACTTGGTATTGAAGGGGTTACATAGGTCCATGTCGTTGCTGAAACCGAGCTTGTCCAGTGGCTGCATCGCGAATAGGCACAAGAATACGGCGAATATGACATGGTCTTTGACGATGTCGATCTCGTCTGAGATAACATACAGGGAGCGTGAATAATATGCCAACCGCATTTTTGTATGCCTGACAAGTGCGCCGAATGTGAATGTACGACCTGAAAAATGGCTCATCACCTGTGTAATATGGCTTGCAAGAAGCATCTCTGCAAAAGGCAGTTCGATAGCTGGAGACTCTCCAGCCTGCCTACAGCCTTGATTCTGGGGCTGAGCTGAAAGAGAGGTCTGCGATACGGCTTCTGGCGAGTCCAATGGCAAATGGGACTGCAAACCCACTGCTGTTGGGGTAGCCTCACTAGACGGAGACAACTTGTCTGTGGAAGAGGTAGTCTTAAGAACATCTGCACCAGAATCCCTTGCGTCTGTTGAAGCGCGCTTGTGGTTCTTAAGATCTAAATCCCCTTCCTCCGCAGAGCTATCCGATGGTGCCTTTTCAAACTCCACCACGCATAGCATGTGGTCCCATCGTAAGGTTTTCAAGTCGATCTCAGTATCTCCGTCCTTCTGCGGGACTAGCGTTACGTGTGGTTTTCGAATAGCCAAGCGGTCTCGGCCATTACGATCAGAAGGCAGGACCTTGATGCAATTGCCAGATTGTCCTTCATGTGCGTTCAATACCATATTGCCCATGTCCGCGAACAGCCCGTACGTCTCAGCTTCCGGACTTCCTGCAACAATCAAGAACTCAGCTGCTTTGTTCTTGTAGGCCTCTGTCTCGTGAGCAGCGATATTCTGTACGCGATCCTTCAGTACCTCCATGTCGGTGTCAGTTACGCCAAACGAACATCTTAAGAATATCTCAAAAGATATGTCGCTGTAACGGTACCTCCGTAAGTCATATCCGAAGTGACGATCAACGCTCCGATGAGTATAGAGATGTGAGGAATAGCAATCTTTGGAGTGAGCATCAGTTTTATGTCCCAGCACTGGCATACGTTGAACATCGTGGTCGTCGAACGTGTTCGGATGGTCGGAGGCCATACTGAAGAGCGCGTTAGGGCCTATGAATATGAGCTTATTTTTGAGAGTGCGAAAGTTGAATGGTCTGGCAGAAGAGGAGTATTCAAGAGTGGTAGGCAGTGGTTGGAATGCAAGGTCACGTTTTTGGTGAAAAACCCGCGTTAACCGGCGCGATGGGCGCGTCGCGCTTGCCGTGTCACCTCAAGTCACGGCACGTGCTAATTGTCACGCTGGCAGAGATATTGTCAATGTCACCCTGCCAGTGAATGCCAACCTGATCCGCAACCATGACAGCGCAAAACGTCGAATATAACATTGACGCTCTTCCTCTGCAGGACTATCGTCGGTACGGTAGGCAGATGATAATTGACGGCTTAGGTTTACCTGGTAAGCTTCTTCTACTGCACTCTTCGTTGCAGCAATTTAACACAATGTCTCCCTGAAACAAGCGCAGTTAAAACTCCAGGCTGCATCGGTATTAGTGGTTGGAGCCGGAGGCCTTGGCTGCCCTGCACTTCAATATCTTTGCGCTGCGGGAGTAGGCAAGTTGTGTAGTCTGAAGACATACTCTTGAACTTTCGAATTTACGCATTTGATCTAGGACGCATTGGTATCGTTGACGCAGATACTGTCGAGATCTCTAATCTCCAACGACAAGTTTTACACTCCGAATCGACTTTAGGGCTGCCAAAAGTCGAATCCGCCGCTAGTTCTTTGAAGAAGTAGGCACATTTTCCTATCTGACCGTGACCCAAACACGCATATCTGGAAAGCTTTCTGTGAATCTGTAGGCTAAATAGCCGAGTGCAAATCAACACATACAATACTGCACTCGAACCATCAAACGCAGAAACCTTGCTAACCACCTATGACGTTGTCCTTGACTGCACGGACAACGCTCCTGCCCGGTATCTACTTTCCGACACTGCTGTCCGGCTTGGGAAACCGCTCGTCAGCGGCGCGGCGCAGAAGCTTGATGGGCAGCTATGTGTATACAATTTGCCGCTGACTGAGGAAGGATCGGACAGAGGCCCGTGCTATCGATGTCTTTTTCCGAAGCCGCCCGCGCCGGAGATGGCGGGAAGCTGTGAAGAGACTGGCATCCTAGGCGCAGTCACTGGGATAATTGGAACCATGCAGGCCGTCGAGGCGATCAAACTTATCTCTGGAATCCATGGTACGTATCACTTGTATTTATCGCGAGGGTTTAACGTCATCAGAACTAAAACTTGTTTTGCTCCTTAGATAGAAAGCCAACACTGCTCATCTACTCTGTTTTAGCCTACCCACCGTTTCGGAGTATCAAACTTCGAAGCCGCCGAAAGACGTGTCCAGCATGTGGAGATGAAGGAGAGAAGCTGGGTGCGATATCAGAGCTAGATTATGTTTCATTCTGCGGTGGCCCTAGACCAGACTGGGTCTCGAGAGGCTTAGAGGATAGAGATAGGCGGAAGCGAATGACAGCGAAGGTGAGACTCATACGTTTTCTCCGTTTCTACACTTTCTTGACAAACTGTTTACAATCGTTCGCTTGGGCAATATAAGGAGCTGAAGGAGCGAATAGACTCCAGTAATAATCCTGTCCGACTAATCGATGTTAGGAGCTCCGTCGAATTTGGCATATGCCATTTACCGAATTCAACAAGTGCGTGCTTGCGGGATATACTAAAAGATGAAATCTCATGCTTTTTACCCCTGTATTAGATGTCCCCTTGTCGGAAATTGTAGCAAATCCTGCATCACAATTACAGATTATGGAGGCTACGACGATCCTAATATGCCGATTAGGGAATGATTCACAGATTGCTGCAAGAGCCTTAAAATCTGCCTTAGACAATGGCGATGAAGGGTTGCGAAACAATGCGGAGGTGATGGATGTCATCGGTGGCCTAAGGAGCTGGAGTTTGGACGTCGACCCTCAATTTCCTACATACTAGTTTGATGTAGGATAAGGTAAAGTCGTTTGTCGCATAACTACAATTCACAACAGAAAGCTTAAGGGTAAATTCATGCAGATACTAAATGTACGATTCAATGAGCAGTTGAATTTTAGAAAGCAGTGCGAGAGCATTGAAATGGGGATCGAACATGCGAGGGCAAAACAATATGAAGGAAGCGAAGACAGATGCGTAATGAACGGACAGTTATGCTAAGCCGGAAGGTCTACAAGTAATTCCCCGTATTCGAGACCTGTACACCCAGTGACGGAAATACCTCGTTGAGTCATAAACAACAATGCAGCAGAGACGCTAATAGAACGTCTTAAGGGCGAACCAGGGTTTCCCTCCCGGACAGCTGCATCTTGTCTAGAAAGACTATCATGCTGGTTGGCGAATTTCCTGCGGAGCCTTGACCAAGAGCCAGTTCGTGGAAGTAGACCAGTTGAAGATGAAAACCTTATAGAATCTACCAGGTCCTTTTCACGAGGATGCCGCTTCTGGACCTTTCGTCTCTTTGAGGCTGGTTTTGGAATTGGAGACTCAGGAGCTTCGTGTTCAATTGCTACCGGACCCTCGACGTACAAAGATGCAAGATCATAAGCCGTAAAGGATTTGCATAAGGAGGATTTTGTGGTATCTTTCTTGCTACGAGGGCCATATGGGTAGGAGTGTTTCTTTAGCGAAGTACTTAACCATGTCAGGTTCCAAGTGATAGATTCGAGTACGGGCTGAGTGACGCCAAGTTCGTGGGCAGAGAAAGAGGCTGACAGTCGCGCTGATGACTTGTCGTATGGCGCTACTGCCAAATCATCGAATTCATCAAGCTCGCAGAGTCCTTCCGTGAAGGTGGCACAACTCGACAAGCCTTGTGAGCTAAAGCGCATGTCCAGGGACGAAGGGATCGGCTTGCGGCGGCGAGCTGATGGGCGTCTACGAGGAACCTCTCCTCCATAAGTTGCCACACGTCTTGTCGTCATTTTACGACTGAGCATTGCAGCACCGGAGCTCGCCTTTGGCAAAGCTACGCCAGAGACTTGGGATACGGAAGCCAGGGGCGGGCCTGAGGTAGTAGTAGTCTCCGTGGTCGAGTTGGAGCCCCGCATCGGCGGTTTCTCCATCAGGCCATGCAACCCCGCCTCAAGTTCTTCTTCCAGTTGGATGCGTTCGAACATCGCTCGGCCGCATTGATCAACGACGTATAGACTCTCAGAGCAGTTGAGGCGGTAGCTTCCAGTCGCGCATCCCTGTCGAGCGAGAGCAAGACGAGCCGCGCTCGTCGGGCCCTGGCTCGGCAGCTGCAGCGTGTAGTCTCCCATAGTGCCAAGTGCACCCCTCCATCGGCGGATTCTTCGCGGAAGCGAGGCAGGAGAGGCATCCGAGGGTAGTTCAGGGGCCTTGATGACTTGAATAGAAGGGATTTGAAGCAGAAAGCTCCCGCCGTACGCTGGACTTAGCAGCGAGGAGAAGATAGACGTTAAGGACAGTGAGGCTCGCATGTCGGTACCAATGGTGGTAGAAGAAGTGAATGGGCGATTGGCGTAGATGATAAGTTCCTTGAACTGAGATCTCAAGTGCTGGTGGCTGACAACTTGCATGGTATGGCAATTATTTGATTCCGTCATCCGTGTCAGCCACTGAATCGAGGTCGCTGGCATGCTATTCGTTATCTGACTTCAACGGCGTCTGTGCTGTAGCAAAGGAATACATCGCCGTTCATGCCTGCGAGAGTTTGACAGAGCTTTAGCTAAAAGTTGAAATGTGCGTAGATTATATTCTAACCCACCAACCCTCGTCTTCGCCGGCCTCAGTGCGAGTATGGGGTTGATATTTATCTTATCACGATCACTCTTGGCCAGCAACCGTAGTTATACTAGAATAGTGATTGTATTATAGATATTCAAGCTGGAGATTCAAGTATTCGTCAGTGTTTGTTTCACACAACAACTCTGTCGACATTCCACCCTATCGAATCCCAATATATCTGCGAAGAAAGGGTAAAGTGGTGGATTGTAATCAAGAAAAATAACCTCAAGCGCAGATGTTCTCGATGATAAGGCTCCTATTTCGCGGGCAAGCTGGCGATCACGAATAACCATCATCTTCCTAGCGAACAGAGTTGAGAGAAACCAGCATGTTTTTCTGGATTTCGAATGCGCAATATGCGAGAGTATAGACACCGGACTCACTAAGAAGACGGTCTTCTTATTTACTACATCTTCCCGAGACCAAACTCTCCACTCCTGGAGGACCTCGATTCGTCTATAATCCTCTATAGTCCACGGAATTATCCCCGCCTTCCATCTATATCCAACACCATGCCACACAAATGCGTAAAGAATGGATTCCAAGTCGTGCCAAAGGTTATGAACGTATGGGAAAAGATGAAAGTCAAGAGCTTCGATAGCCATGAAGGGCGGAGTTCCAGATCGGCGACGAATATTTTTGTAGCGCGGCTTGCCTACGTTTGCAGCTTTGTATAGAGATGTAGGTGCGCTGGGTGCATTTGATATCCTAGGTTTATTCAGAACAGCAGAGGGCGAAGGAGATCCAGTAACGGGTTCAGAAGCACCTGCATGTTCAGCTCCCTCCAGATTGGATATCATCTTGTCCGGAAAGGTAGCTAAATCGAAGTCAAGCAGTGTAGCAATTATCCTCTCGTCCTTCATGTGATACGCCATATTAGAAATGCTAATATCTCGATGAAGGAGCTCTTTTTTTGAGAACAATGAATGGATATCTAATACTCGTCAGACCATTAGATTAGGAGAGTAACGATAGAACGCACAGGCAGCAAACTGAGGCACGACTTCACAGAATTGCTCGTCAGTCAGCTCCTCAACAGGATTGTATTTTCGCATTAGAATTACGCGCAATTCTCGCTCCTCTACTTCCACCACAGGAGTCGACCCGCACGCGGCCATAAATTTCTGTGATGGTGAATTCTCCGCCACGATAGCTACACCGTAGATCTCAGGTGAATGTTCCGGATCAACCCCTCGTGCTATCAGTATCGCGTGGTCTTCGCGTCTTCTGGTCTTAGGATGCCATTGAAACTTCGCAGCAAGGTCAACCTTGCAATCCTTCGGCCGCTTGACATCAAAGACTGCCGTCGCTCGACCAATCAGACATTGTTCAATGTGGATGCATTCTCCCAACTCCAGTTTCATTCCAGGCGGCAAGACGTAGCTGTCACCTCCATTGACCGGATTGATTTCAAAGCCAAGATTTCTTGCGCGTTTGCTCTTGGTATTAAATGGGTCACAAAGGTCCATGTCCTTGCTGAAACCAAGTTTGTCTGGTGGCTGCATTGCGAATACGCACAAGAATACGGCGAACATCACCGGATCGTCGACAATGTCGATCTCGTTTGAGATAACATACAGGGAGCGTGAATAATAAGCCAGCCGCATTTTCGTTTGCCTGACAAGTGCGCCGAATGTGAATGTGCGACCAGAGAAATGGCTCATCATCTCTGTAATACTACTTGAGAGCTGCACCTCTGTATCGTCTACCGTGGCTCCGCTTTCACGATGTGACGCATCCTGAGGCACTCCGGTCATTGGAGACGCTTCAGCCTGTCTCCTGTCTTGATTTAGGGACTTGGCTGAAGTAGAGGCTTGCGGTACGGCTGCTGATGACTTCATTGGAGAAAGAGGCTGCGATACTGCTGCTGGGATAGACTCACTTGGCGGACATGGGCCTGTGGAAGATGTGGTCTTGAGAACATCTGCGTCACCCTTTTCCTCAGAGCTGACTGAAGGCGCCTTTCCAAACTCCAGCACGCATAACATGTGGTCCCATCGTAAGGTTTTCAAGTCGATCTCGGTATCTCCGTCCTTTTGTGGGACTAGCGTTACGTGTGGTTTTCGAATGGCCAAGCGGTCTCGGCCATTACAATGAGAAGGCAGAGCCTTGATGCGGTTGCTGGATTGTTGTTGATGTGCGTCCAATACCATATTGCCCATGCCCGCGAACAGCCTGTACGTCTTAGCTTCTAGACTTCCAGCGGTACTCACGAACGCGGCCGATTTGGTCTTGTAGTTCTCCGTTTTATGAGCAGCGATTTTCTGTACGCGATTCTTCAGTGAATCCATCTCGGTGTCAGTTATGCCAAACGAGCATCTCAAGAACATCTCGAAAGATATGTCGCTGTATCGGTAACGCCATAAGTCAGATCCAAAATGGTGATCAACACTCCTATGAGTATATAGGTGTGAGGAACGGTAATCTTTGGAGGGGGAGTTAGTCATGTCTGCTGTATTTTCCAGGATATCGATGAGTTCGGGCCCAATAAGTGCTGTATATGGGGAGGCCATGCCAGTCATCGCCGAACTGTGCGACGTAAGTAATAACAGCTAAGTTTTAATTACTGCAGTGACTGATCTGAAAGGTAGCTGTTGGTAAGAAGAGAAGAGCTTCCCATACGTGGTATCTCATGGGAGTCAGAAGTTGAAGTGTTCAAATTTTCAAATTTTATCTTCTGCGCGTCTGTCACGCAGCCTCAACTTGAAGTGGATGTGACAAGTGTGCACGTGAAGTGACAGTTTGTCACTTCAAGTTAGAGATAGTATGAACTTGAACTTGCCGTGAAACTGAAATAGATAGATAGCGTATTGGCGATCGTAGAGCCCACAAAACAAAGCAATCGTTGACCCATAGTGTAGTTCGTCTCTCACTGATACTGCCTACAACCGATTTGAGGTCTGGAACAAACATGTACATAGAAGGTTATCTCATAAAAACACTGCTAATATTACAACCGGGTATCTCATCGTAGCCTGCCTTCGTGAAGGGAAATAAGAAATGAAAAACCCAACAGGAGTACACCATCCTAATACATTCATTCGAATCATGGTAAGAAGGATGTATTCTCCAAATCACAGGAGAATCAACGACATCCATCGACCTCATTTCATTCACAAACCATACCAGCTACTCCTTCCTCCAGGGTTATGCAGGCTCGTCTGACCGATTTTCACCACGCCGGCCCCGAGCTCGTCACGATCGGGCGACGCCGAACGATCCGACGTGTAGCTCAAATCAACCGCGTCAACCAGAGGGCTGCGTGTCACAGACGTGGGTGTCGGAGGGGCCACGAGCGTGAGCGTGCCTGCACCGTTTACCCGAGGCGACGGTGAGGCCGAGCGAGGTAGGTGACTGTGACTCTGGTTGGCCGTGATCCCATACTTGAAACCCGATCCGGGCGGCGCAAGTACTGTGACGGACGCCGTGGACTGGTATGGTTGCTGCACGGGCAGGAACGCCTCCGCGTACCACTCATACCAGACTTTGTTCGCAGCCGTGAGCCGCCAAAGATGAACGCATAGTTCCGAGCCCGCCGGGAGATAGAGCGGTTCCTGATGATAGGGAGTAGTGAGCAATTTCGACAAACTCTTGTAAAATACCGCAGTAATCTTGCCAGATCGCAGTCGCAAGACACAATGGAAGAACGCTGACCTTGGTAGGAAAGAAGCATGGAAACCAACTCAGCATATCTTTTGATATCAAATGCATGCGATCCGGGTGGATACTCAACCCGATGTTTCCATACAACACAGCCTCAAAATAGCCAGCGAACCCATGCAAGATACCCGCATGCGGGATTGCGAACGTCAGTGACGCAGATCGGGTGTTATGGCTGTTCGTCAATGGCAGACCTTAAGCCGATGAATTTTTACGCAATATGTCAGCATATCACATATCTTAAATCGAGACTCCGTACCTCCAGAGTCGAGCAGCGCATCTCGTCGTGGGTGCACAAATTCCCAGCACTGCTGTATTCGACCTCCACAGCGGCCTCCATGCACCGGGTTCGGGTTATCACCACTGAGAAAGTTGATAGCTTGTAGCATGACTACGTATGGTGTCTCCAAGCCTTTCTCCCTGTCTTTCTCCTTCGCATCCTTACTCCCCCCTGCTTCATGATGAAGCTTGGCGGATTGTATGGGTGCAAGGAAGGCGGAATACGAGGATGGAATTGAGATACCATCATCTGTTGATAGAGCATGCATTGAGCTAGTGTTTTTTGTGCTTTTGGAGAATACAATCAACCTTTGAGGAACCGCATCGCCCCGTCCAAACATTCGGGGCTTAATTCATTATCGCCGAACGAGCCGAGCAGCTCACTAACAAGAACATCTGCCTTCTCGGGAACTGTCAGATGCCTCATGTCTCCGAAAAGTACTTCCACCTTCTCCTTCCACTCCTTTTGCTTCCGTTGCTGCAAACTAGTTCAGAACATAAGTCCAAACATCATGATAAAGATGTAAGAGGGGAAGCTTACGTGACATATGCATTGGGGTTCTTCTCAATTGCATATACAAATACATTCCGTGATGAACGTTCGATCGCTCGGAGAGACCGAGCAACTAGCGGTCCGCGGCCTGCTCCGGCTACAGTCAGAACTCTAAAGCATTTTTTGTCAATGACAATCAACACCAATCGAAAGCTTTACTCACATCCGTTCGTCTTTTGGTCGATCAGAGAGGGCAGCAAACACAGCCTAATGGAGTTGAGGTTAACTGCACGATACGGGACACGTGCGCTATTCGTACCTCTTCGTATCTTTGATACTTCACAGGATCACGCTCGAAGTTTTCATACACCATGCTCGCCAGGTGGTCTTGCAAAGGCTATTCCACTGTCAAATTAAAGCTTAGGATCGAAATTAACACCCACCTGTAAAGGCATTTGCAAGTAGTCTTGATATCCTTGTGCATAGTGTTCGAGCGTGTTAGGTTCTTTTGCCCGCTTCACGTGTGGTGAAGATTTCTCAAGATAACGAACGTAGTCTACGTATTTGTCTTCTGTTCCGCGAGGATGTACACGAGAAGCCGTTCCCGAGAGTATGACAGTTGGGTGGCTCTGCGACTTGGTATCAAACTACGTCAGATTTCTTCAGAAAGATAGAGATACTAACCCGCATCAAGTTTTGAAGGAAAACTTGAGTACCCTTCGGCAGCACCGGATATCCTTTCGCATTCGGGATGAAAGTAGATGCAGGTAGGAATACGTGTGACACGGGTTCGGCGTACCACCTAGATAGTATTTCTTGGGTAGATGGCAAAGGCAAAGACAAATCCAGAGCTAAATCCGATCAATATATTTCAGATTGATTGATGATGCAACGTACCGAGTGTTACACGAGCATTGTACCCACAGACCGCTCGAATTGTATCCCACATCTCCCAGGTACCACTCAGATCACTATTTGAATGCAACCGCGGTGCACCACTTCTCTTCCCACCTAAAAGAGGATTGCCGGAGATTTCAATAGAGGGACTCGATGGCACGGATCCGATACCAAGACCTGGATTTAATGTGCTATTTGAAGCTTCGGGACCTGGTATGATAGGTGAGGGGAAAGTGCTGGATGCAGAGGATTTTCGTGGAGGAGTAAGGACGGCCGGGTCGTATGGCGGCAAGCGCACCGCCAGTTGCATGAAATGCGAGGATTCAAGGAAGGATCGGAGGGCACGCGCATATGATGGTACATGGGCCCTTTCCATTGGTGGTGGAAGAATGACGGACGAAAGGCCGAGATACGATGCATATGCAAGCTCTTGTTTGAGAGCCTATTGATTCCTGAACATGAGGCTCCCGCAACAAAGTATACATAGAGACTTACTATTTCACAATCGTGTCGTACCCAGTCGTCTGGCGAATCGAGCTCAAGCCAAGGAGATACAACTCCTATTACGCCCTCCGCCTCGTCTGGTGCAACGCCGTTATGCCAACGAATCCCGAAAAGATAAGAAGAGCTTACCGAGGCCAACCATATTGCATTCCTCTCGAAGAAAGCTTGGACATGACCTCCATCGTTCAGCTCTCTCCTCTTTCTCCCTCTCCTCGTCCGTCATTGTCTTGTCATCATCACCACCTTCAGCATCCAGTCCGTCCAGGATATTTCCAACCTGCGAGACACACATCGACCTCCAACGTTCTCTCCATTTCTCGTTCGTGATTGGTATCGCGACGGTATCAAAGTGTGTGCGTACTTCTCCTTTCAACCTGCTGACGGAGCTTGAGATTACATCCAAGTCGCTCTGGGACGATTTGCCAATCTCTTCCAAAGTAATCAGGCGGGCAACAGGCGAGGTCAATGACCATGCATCGCTCATAGTTGAAGTCAAAGTAGCAATGCAGGAAATTTACCACAAAATTAAGAAGGGATCGATACAATCGCGATCCAGTGGGTCCTATATAGCGTATAAGGGACTTTCAAACAATTTTTAGACATTGTCAAACATTAAACGTACCTGTCAGAAATCGATCAGCATCTGACAGCGAAGATCCAAGTATCAGGTTTGATATCCAATTTGACGGATTAAGAAAGATCAGAAGAGCAGTCAAAGTGGAAATTTTCCAATGAAATGGACGTTCAGACAAGAGAAGATTTGTTATATTGCATTGACCAAAGCCAAAGTGCGTCAGAACATCATGAAAAGGTTTGAGTTCAAGTTGGGGTGCCAATGCTATAATTAGAGCTACAACTTGAAGAGAGGACAGTTACTGAATCAAACTCTCATTCTCCCCATCACACGCTGCCAGTGTATTCCTTCAAGTTGCACAATCAGCAAGCAAACAACGGTCTTCAAAATGCTCAACGGTACATCTTATATTTTGATATCTTAACATTGAGATAGATGAAATTTGTGGAAAAAATCATGCTTATGATGTTTAAGTTGGCAAGAACCAACCAATTCCTAGAGGCCTGAATGTGAGTACCTCCCACTCAGGTTGGCAAGCGAGACGCATTGATCTCACCTATTACTTCTTCAAGTTCGAACCTTTCAACTCCGTGGCGGCACTCATCAAAATGAAGGAACGATGATTGACACGGTCATTATGTCCAAAGCATCCAATGATCAGTGATGAATGACTGATGTCGGTGACTCGGTGTGAATCAGGAGATCAGCTGCATGATGCACGACTGAGAAAGCCATGAGCCAGGTACGCAAGGATCATACCATTATAGATTACTGAACGTCTAATTAACTCCAAAGGTACAGACGTTCTCAACAGCTTGATGCACACAGCCATGATCTGTTTCAGCTCGCATCTGTATGAGCTCAGAGGACAAAGCCGTTGAAAGAATGCTTGCATGTTTAGTACCCTAGAGTATGGGAAGCGGGACCGAGATAGCTATATATGAGAGTCTGCAGTAAGCCTTGTTTATCTCACATTAAATTTGCTATCATTTAACTGAATTTACTCCCACAGTAGTAGCTGAAGATTGGCCAAACGCGAAGAATTGGCAGTTATCTCGAACATCGGATTGAGACTTTCGAAAGGAATTAGGTGCTTCTCTTTCCTCCGCCAACCATCAATGCCTAACGAGAAGTCTTAGTCGCGCATCAAGGCTCAGAATTGGTACAGGGACGTTGAGAGAGAGAAACTTCAAAACCACCGTTTCGTTGGCTTGGTTACGAGCGGTCATTGCAGTTAGTTTATCTTTCAAGCACTCGTGAAAATCCTCCTATCTCTTGACCTTTGTGCTGGCCAGCGACAACCTCTTGATCAGGCCATCTCATGAAAGGAATTACTAATGACTTTCCATCGAATACGCTGGTTCCTGTTGCACTACAGAGGTCGCTCTTCACTTCGTGTCTTCAAGTATACTATTGTCGACCCGCCCACTAATCAGCGCACTAGGGGATACATTCACGCACCTAGCCTTGAGGACATCTCAGGAGAGCGAGTGTCCCCGCATTCTGAATTTACTGCGAGCAGTATCAGTGAGAAACTGTCAAATGATCGACCAGCAATTGCAAAGCCCTTCGTTTGTGATAAGGCCGGCTTCTGCGCTGCCTCTAGTTGCCAGATAAAATTTACAAACGAATGTATGTTCGAGATTGTGATATAACCGTTCAAGCTCTTCAGCGTAAGCACCCTTTCTAGTTTCCACATGAATCGGCACTGATACTGTATATCACCCATGAAAACAGGAAGGAATAAAGTCAGCATTATTCTGAAAAAATAATGTTGTTCTCATTATAGGCTGGTACTTCGTCTTTAGACATAGTGTATTTGTGTTGATTGTCTCATTTCTCATTCACGGAGGCTTTGATGTGTTTCCCAGTTATTGTATCAGCTATGCTCTTATAAAGATAAAGACAAGTTCTACAGTATGTGCTACGTAGTTGTTTCCATGTTTGTTTACATTCCGACAATGTGCGGAGCCGCACAACCGATCATGAATGTGCAATGATCATGTCAGCCGGAAACCGGTATAGAACACGTTTAACTTTAGAGATATGACAAAGTACTTTACAGTAATACAGCAAAAAGAAGACCTAGAACCTCCGGCTGAAGCGTTTTATTTCTACATCCAGTGGCACCTGTCACCATTCCGATGCGTTCTACAAGGAAATGGTATAATCTGCTTGCAACAAGTTCATCTTACTGCACAAACAAATTGTTAGAATAATTAAACTACCTTTATTGCTGCGTGCACCCTTGCTCGTTGTCCAGCAGGACAGCAGGCTGTTCTCACTCCACCATTCAATTATTTGAGGGTGCATGCAATGATGATGGTAACTTGTTACGCCGGACGCCGATCCACATCAAATTACCGGAAGGGGAATGACGACAACGTCCCAGCCACCAGAAATTCAGTCTCCGCTTGAAGCTCAGTATAGAAGGCGTTTCGACATATGAAAATACGACAAATATCGCTCCTTGCACTCCTACTCCCACCCCGTCTCCTTCGCAACCTCCTTTTCTTCTCTTTTCGAGCTTTATTTACCGTACGCTCTAATTCACCACTAGTCCGTCCACCGACGCCCAAAGCCACCCGACTTTTCATCAAGACAGTTGAATTTTCACCACACGACACTTTCAAAATGAAGGCCTTTGCTGCACTGTCGTTCTTTGTCACCCTTGCTGCTCAGGTTGCGGCGTTGACTGTTAACACTCCGTGAGTCTGCCGTTTTCTGCGTTGAAACTTTTACGGATGCTAATTGTGTGTGCTCAGCGCGAGTCTTGTCCAGTGCGGTACGTAGGCCAAGAAAATGTGACGCGTCTTGGCAATACTGACGACATTGATTTTCAAGAGCCGGCTCAGATCACCTGGACGAACGATGGCACTGCTCCGTACTTCTTGACTATCATTCCTGGTGTGTTCCATTCTACTTTGCTCATCGTCACCTGGGCTTACATTTTCTTCTCGGTTGTGTGGCGAATTAGGTGGTCAGGTTAGCGCGTCTCCGGTATGTGCCTCTCGGACTTTCAACATAATCCGACTCTAACATCTTGCTCGCTCTCAGCTCAAGGAGTTCCCTCAAACCAGTGACACTACTGTGACCTGGACTGTCGATATCGCGGCTGGTACCTCCGTGTAAGTGTCAAAATCAGCGACAGATCGATCGGTGTCTGACCGCGTCCTACTCCAACAGTACCATTGCCCTGAGAGACAGCACCGGTAACCAGGTCTTCACCCAGGCTGTCACGATCCAGAGCAGCTCGATCTCTTCGTAAGTTGTCAAAGTCGAATGCATTGGGTGAAGTAAAGATTTGATCCATCTCTCTCTATGCAGCTGTGTTAACACCTCCCTCGATGAGAATGGCACTGCGTCCGGTTCTGGCACGACTGCCGCGTCCGGATCGACAACGTGAGTTTATTTCCACATTGTTCAGCTTAACTCAAGCGCTAAACAATTTAGTGTTTCTTCGGGCGTGTCTACAACGGTGGCCTCGACAACCACCTCTGTCTCGTCCACTAGTGCGGCGGGAACCACCGTGACATCAGGAACCACCACCGCTGCATCAGGTACGACCACCAAGCCTGCGACTACCTCTACCGGCAGCGCTAGCAAGACTTCCACGTCCACCTCGCCGACGACCTCGTCCAACGCTGCTGTTCGCGGATCAGCCGTCAACTCATTTGGTGTTGCCGGCCTCCTTGGTCTCGTCGGTGCTGCTCTCCTCTAAGTAGGTAGGACGACTTCCGATTTCTTCGAATGCTTTTATGGACTGTACATACCACGCTCCTTGGCCCCGACGTTTACATACCTATGACTTCCCCTTAGTTGAAGTACACTCTACTTTGGACATTGTTTGCTCTAAATAGCCGCCTATCTCCCTTACCATCCCGATGTGTGTTTTTCCGAATGATTAATAGTACACTCGAGAATTTGTGAAGACGAAATGCTGATGCTCTGGATTGGGAGGCTTGACCCTGTAAGGAAAGTCACGTTCAAGTTACGCATCGAGATCTTTGAACTTGGAATTTGTTTCCGGCCTTACCATTGTGAGTGAGTTGGGCTTGCACGCCGCATCTCTTTGCCGCGTAAGTCTTTTCACTATCAGCTCTGACGTCGACCACGACGCTCTCATAATCATTGAGAGCAACGAGGACGCGTCACTTTTCATTTCGACGCGTCGTAACTAATAACACAGGCGAAGGTCGGGACACACGAGGTTTATTTTTGGCGTAGACGCTTTCTTGTTGACCCTTTGAATTGCATCCTGCCAGCCTGAGTGCGGAATTGGGCAACCGAGATACCGACTTTGGGAACGAGCGGACTGAGATGATGGCGGATGTTATCGTAGACACGATGCACAACCCGCTTGACGTTGTCACGGAGAAGGTGTACGAGGACGCTGATACGCAACAGACGGCGAAGGAGAACATGACTGAGAAGCCAGGCGCTACTACCGTTGAAGGTGCAGATGCGGAAAGCACGACGATGGGGAAAGAGCTTCAACCCGACGTTGCGGCGCTCGAGGAAGACGACGCGTCACCAGGCGTGCGTGTCGAGAGCGCGGAGCACGCGAAGGACGGTGTCGAGCACGATGCGGATGGTGCGCACGAGACCTCGAAAGGCCAACCCGACGCTGAGGCAGCAGAATCAGAAGAAGGTACTTCAAAGGAGAACATGCTCGATGCAGTAACTGAGAAGGTCGGCGTTCCTGCTCAAAGCACGGAGACAGAAGATACAGAGCGTTTCGACACGAAAGTGGATGGAGAAGCCAACGCATCGCCTGGCGTGCATGTCGAGGACACAGAGCACGCGAAGGACGATGTCGACCATGCTCAAGATAGTGACGAGAACTCGAAAGGACAATCCCCTGAGGTACCGGATCCAAAGGATTCTCTGCCAAAGGGAAACATGTTCGAGGCGTTAACTGGGAAGGGCGCTACAGCTGCAGGCACAGACCCAGAAGATACGCCGACTAAAGAGGAGCAACTTCTCGGTACGACGATGAATGGAAAAGACGATACAACACCGGAGACGCACGTCGAGGTTACAGAGCACACGAAGGACGTTATAGAGCTTGCTGAAGATGGTACTCTTCGTGAAGAACAGCAGGTCCAACAGGGACAAGATAAATCGGATCCGACAACGAAAGAACCTTCACTCGATGATAGCGATCCATACGGACTGGATACCAGCCCGGAAGGGGTTGAGGAAGGCGTTCCCATTGGTGAGGTGAGTATATCCTTACGTTCTACACTATCATCTTTCGTGCCGCTTGTGAAACTGTCACAAGCATGCGATTTTGATTAATATCACTCAGCTCTGAATTGACTTGACTTTCTTTCACAAATTTAATAGATGACAACCCGTGTCGAACAGCATCCTGTTGTGCTCGAGGACGTCAAGCCTATAAGTGATGTTGAGGATACGCAAGCACAAGCTCAGGGAGAAGATAGTCCTGCGGTTGAGCCTCTTGCTGTTGCTGCTGAACCATTGGAGCCCGTTAGCGATGCCAAGGTTGCTGAGGATACCCAGGTCCAAGCTAGCGAGGTATGTGGTCAATCTTGATGACCGAGTCTTAGGACAGAATGTTGATGAACTGTTTCTCGAACTCAACAGCATCTAGCTGATCATGCGACCATACAAGATGAGCCTCATGCAGACGCAACTGAGGAAGTGAAGCATCAGGATGAATCAGTTGAAGGCGAAGCAGTTGACGAGACACCTGTCTCCCTTGAGGATAAAACAGCGAAGGAAGAGCCCGTCGAGGCTGTCGAGGAAAAGGAAGAAGCAACAGGCGAGGCAGACGAGGTAAGTTACATCCTCTATTGGTTGTATTTCCATTCTTCTCACATCTCTGCCCATTTCTCCTCCTCTCTGTCTTGCGTTACGTAGATACCCTCGACAACGACTATTGTGGACGATCCTAAGGCCTCAGAGGAGGAGTCAGTTGTGCCGATAACTGAGCCAGAGTCTCAACCTCAGGTTGCTTTTGCCTCTGAGCTCGAGAAGACTGAACCTACAGAGCATGTGTTCGTCGAACCGATACCGGATGTCCACGAAGAGGAGGAAAAGCACGAGGCGGAGGCGGAGGGCGGCACCCATGTGGCACCGATAGCTGTTCCGGTCGATCATCAAGACGATCCAGAAGTCGAGGGTCCAAAGGACGCTGCTAAGGTGATCGGGAAGGAAGAGTCTGGCGAGCCTAAGCCCTCGGAGCCCTCAGACTCTACCGCTCAACATGGTATTGATGCTAGTGGATTCCTTGCGCCACCGACAGCGGCTGAGCCTCAGAGCGAGACGGTCGTAGAGACGGAAGAGACAGAAGAGAAGTCGGCCGACGCTGGCGAGCTTGGAGAAGCATCGATGGGAACGGAAGAAGCGCTTAATGACCATCCTCCAGAGGAGTTGACGACGACGGAGCCTGAGAAGGATGAGTCGGCGGAGGTGCAGAAGGATGACGGGCTCGACGATGTCCAAGAGGTCCCGCCGACCCACGCCCTTGCCTCTGAGGCTTCTGCTCCCGATCATGTCCAAGAGGTCGAGGAAGAGGCTCGTGACATCGATGAAGTCCTGGATGATCAGCCAGCGGATGCGGAGGTAAACACTGCGCCGAAGAGACCAGATGGTGGTGAAGAACTCGAAGAGAAGGACGAGCCCTCTCACGAGGAGCAAATCGGGGAGGGTGTCGAAACTCCTGGAAATGAGGACGCGCCGACTGAACAGGCTTCGGCTCCTTCTACGGAGAATGATGAGGTGCCGGAGGGCGCGTCAGATCACTCTCCAGTCGCCGACGACGTTCCAGTTATTCATCATCGCCAGGTGGATAGCACAGAGGACTTAGAAGTTTCGGCTGACGTGGTTGAGTCTAGCCCGAGCGCTGAGGAGACAAAGTCTTCCATCGACGTGGACGGAGCTGAACATGATGCGGACGCTGAGGCCGCGGAGGTGAAGGCTTTACCTAGCGCAACTGAACCCGAGCTACAGTCAGAAATTGATGAGACCGGGACAGCGAGTCATGTTACTGAAGATGATGCACCAGCGCCTCTGTCAGCTGAGACAGCCAAAGAGGAGGCAGCAGAACCTACGACTGTCGATACGCCGGTCGGGTCCTTCGACCAGACGGAGACGGAGACGCAAGAGGGAGATACGACAATCGCCAGCGAGAACCCTCCACCTCCTACTGAGGAGCCAAGGGAATCGTATGAAGCATACGTAGAACCGTCAACGCCAGCGCTTGTGCATGAGCCCGCAGCAAATGCGGAGAGGACTGCAGATGAAGTACCGTCAGTTCAGACGGATCACGAGGCTGCGGTAGATGCGACGGCCCAGGCGGATGCTGTAAGAGATTCCGCAACAGCAGATACAGTCACTGATGTTGAGGCGGAGCCTGAGAAATCTGAGGAGGCGATGGACGCTGCACCTGCGGAGTTGGACACTGTCGAGCCCGAAAAGAAGGAGGTTCACGCTGATGTACCTTCCGCAGCTGAGGACAAGATTGCGGAGCAGACAGGAGAGCTACACGCTGCGGAGGATGCTGTCACGACTAAGGAATCTGACATTTCAGAAGTTACGCAGCCAGAGACCGAGGAGTCACCTGCTGCGAGCGATGCTCCTACACACATTGAAGCAATTGCACCTCAGCCAGAAAAATCAGACGAAGACAGCGTCGAAGAACTTGCGGTACCAGTAGTTGCTGTAGCCAAGGGAGAGGAACCTAGCACTCCTTCGGTGCAGCTTGCGGATGCACCGACAGCGGGCGTTGTGCAAGCAGAGGATAGCGCAGCAGATCCAGAGATTGAGCCCTTAGCCGAGGAACACAAAGAGAAAGCTTTCGAGGCTGTTCCTGTTGACACAGTATGTCTTACTCTTTGTCTCCCCTTCTGAACAGGGTTAGCTAACTATGTTGCGAAAGAAGGACGAGCACGTCGCGCCTCCTGAGGTTGTAGTGGAATCACTTAACCAAGTATCTGAAGATGCAGAGGCGGAGGCGGAACCAATTGCGGTTCCTCCCGTTCACCCAGTGGAAGCTTCCTCAAAAGAGGTTAGTCTTTTTGGCGTTCTGCACTATGTCATTCAAGCTCTAATAATCGTCTAACTGGATTTTAGGTACAACATGTCGAGGCTGTTCATTCTGAAGCTCGAGAAGAGACGGAGTTAGAGAAGCCAGAGGCTTTTGACGAAGCAACTGGAGAGCTAACTCAGCCTTCGGAAGTCGCGCAAGAGACACTTGGTGAGGTTAATCAACATACAGAACCGGTGCCTGCGGAAGAAGAGCCTCAGTCTGAGATGAAGGGTCCAAACGACCCTGCGGCTGAGCTTACTGCATCCATTGAACCTCCTGCGCCAACAGAGTCAACAGAATCCGTAGATGTGCCGTCCCATTCAGAAGATGCTGCGGCGTTTGACGTGGCCGATGTCACGAACAATGAAGAAGTACCACCTCCCGCTGCGGAGATGCCTCCCGTACATGAAGCGGTCCCGGGTCCTAGCACCGCAGAAACTTTGCCAGATGAAGAAGGCCAGAAGAATAAGGAGTTTGGCTCGGCGTTAGAAGTAGATTCGACGACGATCTCTGAAGCTGTGCAGGATTCAAAGGACGAAGAAGCCACTGCTGCTGCTCCAGAGGTGACGTCACTGGACAATCCAGAGCCTTCAGATCTAGAGAAGGTCGATAATAATGCCGTTTTGTCTGCGAGTATCTCGGAATCTGCACATGCTGCGGGTGAAATTGTCGACCCCGAATCGACTTCGACATCAATTGAATCTGGCTCCACTGTGCAAGTCGAAAATAATACGGAGGTCCCTACAATTACCGCAAACAAAGAGTCCGTGACGGAGGTTGACTCACAAGAGGTTATCGAAGATGTACCCGCGTCTTTGGAGAATGAGAATGAGACGACCGCGCTGAGAGTCGAAGCAGAGCGATCTGACTCTGTCGATCTGGCTGAAGAGGCAGTACGCAGTGTTGACGCTGGCTCTAACAATGGCGCTGTGGAAGTAGAAGACGTTGAGACAGCTCCTCTGGAACCAAATTCAAGACTAGGGGAGCAAGAGATCACTGCCCCCTTGCAAGTGCAAGATGCTGAAGGTCAGGCTCCGGAGACTGTGAAGGAACTCGTTGAGGGGGAGAAAGACGTCGTTGCTCTCACGGCAGGGCAAGAAGAAGTTCAACCTCCTGAAGAGGAACACTATGTTGCTGAATTGCCTGCAGACAAAGACCTTGCCGTGCAGGAGTCTCTTGACGAAGCGCACAATGAGCTGCCTAAAGAAAGCGCACCTGAACCTGCAGGTGCGGGATCCACTGCTGTGGACGAGGCAACAGGCGCGGTGGGAGACGCTGTACAATCAACGACCGACCAAACTGGCCGCCTCATCGTGCCTGAGACTCTCGAACTCGTGTCGGGGGATAATGGCAAAGCTACTGAGGAAACTGCACATGCGGACGAAGAGCAGCCATCAACACCTGCCGCTCTAGAAGAGACAACCCCTCATGCTTCTCGCGAGGATCTATCTGCAGGAACCCACGAGCAATCTTCGGAGTTCGCAACGGAGGCTGGCATGTCTGAAGAGTCCGTTCCAGTTGTTACTATCGAGCTGCCGACTCCTTCGAACGAGAATTTCACATACGAAGACGAACTGAATTCATCAGATACTGAAGAATTGCCAGACGTTCTCGAGAAAGATATCCCGTCGGTGACTGCGGCTCCGGAATCCGCATATCAAGCAAGAAGTACACCGACAATCGTTATTCCCGAGGTTTCAAACAACGCTGAACGGACCGAAGGAGAGTCTACAAGCCCGAAAGAAAGCACTGCGCTCGGAAATGAAACTCCCACGGCCGTTCATGAAATCGATGAGGCCGTTACAACGCCTACCGAACCGGTACGTTCTCCCGCAATACAGCCGCTTTTTATTCTTGTGTTTCTCATGACATGTTTGGTTAGCTTGTCGAAGCCTCGCGTGTCAGTATGGCTGAACAAAGTGATGACGCGATCCGTATGCAGTCTATCGAAAATACGGCAGAACCAACGGACGTCACGGAGGCGAATGTGAGTCATTTCAGATTGTTTAAGTATTCCTATCTTTACGTCTTTATAGGTTCATGAAGCAGCAGCACTCGAGCACAGCGTTGAAGAAATTGCATCGCAATCTCATGTGGCATACCTCGACAAACATGAAGCTGAGCATGCGGAATCCATACTCGACAGCGCGCAAGAATACGAAGCTAGCGAGCCGTCTGTTACTATTGATGTGCAGGAAGCTACAACGGATGCTGCTTCAAGCGAAAGCCTCGAGGACAGCAAGACGGACGTTCCTCCTGGTAGCCCCAGAGCGCTCTCTGTTGATACAAGCGTTCAGGACTTGCCGGAAAGACCAAAATCTCCTTGGACGCCGTCGTACTCAGTGACTCAGCAAGGCCCTGGTATCATTACTCAACCCGCAGAGGATGACGTACTTCAGGATCGAGTCGAGATCGGCGAAATTGTTGGCTCCGAAACAGATCAAGAAAATGAGACGCAGATTGACGAGGGTGTTGCAGCTGAATCAAAGATCCCCGTTGCAGATTCCGTAGAGCTGCAGAAGAATGACATACGTACGAAGACTCCTGAAAACATCGAAAATAATTCTGAGGATGAGTCGGTTACTCCAAAGAAAGGCAAAGAGGGACAGGACAGCACAACGCCAACTAAATCGGTCGATATCGAGCGGCCGAAGTCGCCATATCCACCTTCTTATTCTGTGACCCAAATGGGTCAGAGACCAGGTGACACACATGAGCAGAGAGATCTCGTCAAATCCGAAAGTGAAGCTGCAATGTTTGCTCCTCTGGCAAGAAAACTGTCAGAGAAATTGTCTATCATTTCCCCAGCCCACTCAGCAGATGAAGAGGAAGGATCGATGGATGGCAGCTCATCAGAGGCCGCTAGTGACGTGCCAGAGGTTCCCATAAGCCCACGCTCTGACCTTGGCATTTTCACTCCAAGCTTCGACAGCCGCTCAGAAATTTCAGTCGCGAGCCACGAGCCGATAGCCCCCAGCTCCCCTAGGATTGACCCAGAAGAGCCGATATTCCCTGATTCCGCGACGCGCACACCTGTTGGAAAGGTCCCAGCCCACGTTGACGCGGCCGACTCTGCTTTGTCCACCGATGCGTCCGAATCAATTACTCCTTTACCTGCGCCCCTCGTTCCCTTACAGGGTGTGTATATATCATCGACAGAAGTCAAGGAGCCCGAAGTCTCTGCGGCGGAAGAACCCGGTAGCGATACCGTGCAGGTAACTGTGAGTCCTTCTGTACCTTTATTGACAGAATATTTACACTACGATTTCACCTTCCTTTCCTAAACAGGTCGAAACCGAAGACACAACAGACAACGATGACGCCGACCAATCAGTCATATCTGAATCTTTAAGCGGGCTCACTTCTGATTCCGATATAGAAGCCGTCTCCACTGATGGCCGTTTGACTACTATTCCGCCTTCCGAAGCACAAACAGAGGTCGATAGCGAAGTTGACTCCTCTGCATTCGATGGTGACATTGAATCTCACCATCCGGCATCTAGCATTGATTCAGTATGTCATTTTATCTGCACCCGATGTAATCGCTTATTCATTCCTTTCTAGATGGATTCAGACTCCTGGGCTCAAGACACCGATGTCGAACTTGCATCCCTATCAGACAATGACAGTGTCCATGCAGAACAAGGTCGCGCTTCGTCAGAAGCAGAACAATCTGAGCCCGAGATTATCCAGAACGTGGAGACTTCGCAATCTGGTTCGGAAATCTCTGAATCAGAAGCTCATGAATCCCCAGTCTTGGTTGCTACGCCTAAGACCGAGCCAGCTCCATCAGAAGCAGATAGTGAATTCGAGGCCATCAGCAATCCAGGTATCGCCTTGACGGTCAGGGAGTTATCGGATAGCATGTCAGAGTTGGATACGATCCGTGACGACAGCACATTCGCGGGTCCCATTGAGGACATGCCTGATATCCCCTCTTCCGTGTCACAGCTTGCAATTCCCGAATCGGATGAAGGGAGTGGTGCACCTACGCCGCGCCCGGAGTCTCCAGCTGCAGATTCGTCGCTCAGTTTGGATTATGCCGATAGCGAAGCAAACGCCTCATTTGACTTTGTATCAGTTGCGAAGAATACCGAAACCGAGCCCACAACTGCCAACGAGGAAGATGTTACGTTGATGATGCCGAAGATGTACCCGCAGAAAAGCTTGGACAGTGATACGGGTAGCATTGAACCCTTGGACGACGATACAGTCCGCCAACATCTTTCAGACGCTCCTCCTAGTCCTGCTGAGCCGGCTATAGTTGGTCAGTCTGTTGAGCCTGAGCCAGCTCTCCTTGTGAACAAGCAGTTACCCGAACTTCCAGTGTTCCCGACGATTGTGACTCCCAGTGAACCAAGCTCATCAGTCTCCCCTAAGTATGTTTCTCCCACATTGAAATCTGGACTATACTGACTATATCTTACAGAGCCTTCCCTGGCGGACTTGTCGCTCTAGACGAGGAGAGTTCTGTTAGTGACTTCATACCAGTGTCCCCGACACTGGGCGTACGCAGACGCTTGGAATCTACAGCCTCATCGCTGGTCTTCCCAGGTGCTTGGGTTGTCTCTCCTGTTCCTCCAGAACGTGCTTCCTTGGAAGTTGCCACTGGCGAGTTCAGTCGTCCGCCACCAGGTGAATTCAGCCGCAGTAACTCCGGCGCCTCTCCTGATTCTACGCCTCTCGTGACCCCCACCACGGAAGATGAAGAGAAGAGACGATGCATAATTATGTAAAGCTTTATGGCAAACTTCAATTTCCTCCCAACTGCTTCCCTTCCCCTGTTAATGAACTTCAATTTATGACTGTCACGTATTTTCCATGGCTTGATATTTGCATATACGACGTTTTACAACACTGCTTGGAATACCCTTCTTCCTTTCTTCCCCATCCATCTAATGTTCATACAATTCGAGCTCACGGAACAATCATCACCACTCTAATCCGCATTTCTGTAGCTTTTCTCTTCTCCGCATCCGATCATTATCTTCACGTTATTTTCTTTGGTTCTACATTTGATGTTCGTTATAATCGACATCACACTATCTCAAGTTTATACTTCTGGAATGTCAGACGTTTGTTCAGTTATTTGAACTTATTTCGGGTTGGACAGAATGATCGCGGAGTTTGAACCTGGAAGCATCCTATTTCGACATGTTGTTACACGTCGCTCTGCCTCAGACCTGCAGCACTCATGTCTACCATCCATCAACACTCGTAGATAACTCCTAAAATCCAGTCTCAACATCAAAGATGAAGAAACAGATGAAGAAACTTGCGGATAAGTGGTTAAGATTTTTACGATTTGTAGTTTCATTCAGGACATGCTGATTAACAATTTACTTCTTAGTGACCAGTTTCAACATCAACTATTGTAATCGCCAGAGAGATTCGTGGCCAAAGGTTAGGTGTTCTTTTAAACTCTCTCCTCCATCTTACTTTGTGAGAAAAACGACTGGGCTTGGTTTTCGAACATCTCTGGGTTTCGGTATGTTCTTAATTTACCCCATGGCTATGTAACCATCATTCAGCGACACGTCAAGTCATTCAAAAGAAACTGATGGCCCCTGTCATCTAGCCACCTAATAACTCTGACCATGATATACCAAAATTGTCTTAATGATAATTAGCGGTGCGATCTCAATTGCGCTGCGACTGACTCACAGTTCAATTGGTGGAACTGCATCGCTATAGAACACTCCTCCCGCCTTAAGTCTGAGCACGGCGCAATGATCGTCTCGGTTCCTCTGAACTGCATAGCAATACAAAAGAAGTGATCTTCACCTAGGACAAAAATGCTCTTCATGCGTCAGTTTTTTTGCATATCATTGATGGCGGAAGACGCTGTCGCACCTGCGTCAGCACTGCGACACCACTTCAAATATCGCGTTGAGTCTACCGACCTTGCGTAGAGCTCAATGTCGTCTCCCGCTGTTCCACCTTCAAGCGCGGCTCCCGTAGTCCTGCTCTTCGGCAACATCTCTGACACTACCGTGTGCAGCACTGAAACCATAACATGGACGTATGCGGGGAACTCGAGTAACTTTATCGCATTCTCGGTCAATAGCGACATTGCTCAGGCGACAAACTCATCTGCTCCTCAAGTCTCCGAGTTGTTGCAAGTTCTCAATGGCTCTGTGACTTCCCAGGGCATGCTCACCTGGCAAGTGAACGTGCCAATTGGTGCCTATATGCTCACCGCGAGCGTTTCGGCACAGGGAACACCGGGAGAGATATTTCCTTCTGCATCTTTCTTTGTTCGCGCGGGGAATGATAATTCATGCCTGCCACCTTTCAATATTTCCCCGCAACCTACGCTTTCCTCTTCTCTCAGCCAGGCACCAGCACTCTCAGAGACTCCTTCAGGACCACTGGCAACATCAACATACACTTCTAATGTTATGAGCTCCCCATCAAATATGAGTTTTGCGGAGAATAGCAGTTCCCAACTCACACGACCTCAATTCATAGCCGTCATAGCCAGCCCCTTGGCCTTTGTGGCCTTCCTTGCCTCTACTGTGCTTGCGGGCTTGTACCGCCGGAGACGCGGCAGGATCAATGGCGACGAGAGCTTCCTCGATTAATATGCCCGAAATCAATGTGGTGGGCACCCATCAGGCTCTGGTCATCTGTGGTCAACTCCATGACTTTGGAGGCAGTAGAGAGGGATCCTTACCTTACTTGCAACAACACGACCTGCTCGACACCGAGTTTTCGATTCCGCAGGGGTCACCTGCGCTAACGAAGGTTCAGGAGAGAGCTCTGCTTCCGACTCCTTCCTTCACACCGAAGCGGGCGATATTTCCCGTGTTGCTTCGCTGGGCAACATCATGACGACCCTTGGAAGTCCATTGCCGACTTCAAGCATAAACCGAGTATAAATACGGACGAATAATGACCACGGGACCACGACGTCGATCTTAACACGCGCCGGAATCTGAGATAAGATTTCTCGCACTACTGGGCCCGGGTCTCCGAGTTGGTATTCAATTTCAACTTCTTTGATGACTGGACATGGCGTACTGAAATAGCCCATGCCTCTTTTAGCAGATCTATGCGATCGATAAACATCTTTGCCCATTTGCCAATCCCGCCCCTATTAACTCCTTTGTTCTTCGGTGTCGGCGGGTATGTGGCTTTCCGATGCAGATGGGAGTCGGACAACTCAATGTTAGCTATCCTAGGCTCAAGGTTTTTCGTATTTTGCATCAACATGAGGCGTCTTCTTCATACTCTGTGTGAATGGCATGAGTCACTGAAGAGGTTTCCGAGGAACAAGGACAGGCAGGTACAACCTAGCCTTACAGGGCGTCATCGGCGTCTATTCCAGGTCAATCTCTACTCTCAGATCTTTGATCTCACGACGGGCGATATGGAAGGACACATTAAAGCGCATCTGGCTTTTGCAAAGACGAATGGTTCGACCTGTGGAAGAGAAATGTGGTGGCGTTCGGGCAATGCATGAAAACGTGTGTACCGGCGTCAAGCTTCTCTGACGGGGACATGCATGTTCGACGTAGAGCTACTATTCGCAATACCGTAAGATCGGTCTTTGCGTGGCCCTCATGCCTTCTGTAGGGTTGAACCATCATGCCCATCATGCTTTGCGGAAGAGAAGGACATGATGCTCAACGCTATTTCCACTCTTCCCAGCCTAGGTCTCCACTAGATGCTTCAATGCTTCAATGCTTCCTGTTCGTCGCATGGGCAATTTGGTAGATATTCTCATGCAAGCGACGGCTTTGAAGGTTTCCCGAACGGCTCTCCCTGCTCTTTGCACCTTAATCCTTCACCCAGCATCTGAATACGATGTTTCCCACTCAGGCTGCGCTGTGGAATCTAGGTTTGCTCAGCATATGGTGCGCTCCTGGTAAGTCATATCCGTACAATGGGTTTATGAACGGTTCTAGGTTTTAATACATCCTGAATCACAGGCGCCCTTGCAGCGACAGTATCCCTCTTTCCGGAGGGGCTCAGTCCTGGCAATAGTCTTAGGGGTGAAGTGGTCGGCACGGGTGGCGGCTTGACGACTTACGTCCTTAGTGGACTTACAGCTGGAATTCCGTTCACTGGTATGTCATATTTCATAGTCCTAAGGAACAATGAAAGTAATATCGAATGTCCGGGCGCTTCTAGTGACGGTTGCAGAGGATGCAAGTCGTGTCGCGGAAAACATTGCAATCCCATCTCTCTCCATCCTTGCTCATGTCGGATGCGTCGCTACCGGAGGTGGTAATGCTGTCTGTGAAAAAGTTGTCGGCATCGGCTCCGGACTGAGTGCAACACTCACGACCGTGGAGTCTTTCGCGCCTTTCCCGATCGCAGTAACCTCGGCCGCAGCGGCCACAACGACGACGACGCTCACAACCACAAGCTCACACATCTCGACGACGACGGCGTCCACGACCCGGCCAACATCGACAACCGTGTCTGCATCGGGTGCCTCGAGCACTTCCGTCTCCGTTTCCGCGTCTTCTACGGGTTCGACAACTGCCATATCTACGGTCACATCATCTGCAGTCCAATCTTTTACGCCCACGACGTCAATTAGCCTGGCCACTTCGACGAGTCCGGCGAGCACGGTGTCCACGGCGCCCGCAACTGCCTCCTCGTCGGCTGCAACTCCAATTGCCTTCGAAAATACGCTTCTGGCTCATGCCACTGCCGCTTTCTGGTCGCTCCTCACTATCTTCACTCTTTCCGCAATCTAATGTGACCGTTCCGTGGTGCAATTTCGGACTTATGGTGACATTGCACGGTGCAGATCTTCTCAAGACTCGGACCGACTTTCCTCGATGATTTCTGTTTCATGTTTAGCATGTCAAGTAAAGAAAAAAATTACTTCCTCCCGGTTGTTTTTTCATACACGACAATAAGGTCCAAACATTTAATTCCTCTTCCTCCCTATTTGTCAAAATTTTACTGTTACAAGTGCTCATGTTGTTATTAGTCATATTTTGCGTGTGTTTATGCAGCTGTGCTAGTTAGGCGAATTACTGTTCTGTCGATAGAGCCTTGAAGCTGTGCAGTGGTCTAGCCCACTCGTGTACACAGCGTGCCCAATGATACGCAATGATACGCGCATGCGGAATGTCGCGGAAAGCGATAAGCTATTTGTGCCCCAGCGTCCTCGAAACGCGGTTTGTGTTGAATCACGTATTCGCTCTATAATTGTGAACACGTACTATCTAAACATCATTACTAAGATATGGACATCAAAAGGGGTGGTCATGATCATCATGGGTATTGGGGATGGCATACGTGAGGTGGGTTAGACATAGGTCATAAGTGAAAGAAAGGGAAGGGAGGACTTGAAGGGGATGATACAGCAGACGGCCGGCGAATGTTGTATAGGTTATTGATTTAAAGATGGATGAGGACAGACAAAAAAGCGCCAAGAAAACCAAAAAAGCAAGAGGAAAGCGGGATACCACATAATTTCAATTGTTCCTGTCCGTGGGTCAAAAATATGGGACAGAAGAAAGAGATTGTAGGGAAAATGGAGTAAAGGAAGAAGACATAACGATACACAAGAGTGGAGGATGGAACGAGGACAGTAGAGTAGCGGAAAACAGGAAACAAATCACCGGCTGAATACAAGTTCATGTGAACCATCGGCCTTGCTCTCGACACCGAGGAGAAGAGTCCGTCCTTGCAAGAGATCGCACCTCAACACGCCCCTATCCCAGTCCTTAGTGACCATGCATCGCTTGTTGTAAGCGTCGGCTGCACGAGCTTGCAGTTTGCTGCCGTGGCCGATCGACTCCCACTCGCGACGCGTGACAGGGATGCGAAGAGCTGCATGTACGCACTCGAGCACGTCAAGGTTCGTAATCGCGTGCGACGGGTTTGTTGTCGACGTGACGATGACGGGCCAGATGAGGTCGCGGCACACGAGAGTCAGCTCGGTCACGCGAGGGAGCGTGGCGGGAAGATTAAGAGAATGTGCCGGGATGGGTTGGTGTGTCGAAGGGTGGAGGATGTTGAGATGGTTCGGCTTATGGATCACGTCATAGACCAGCGCGGGTTGGCCATGAGAAACAGCGATGGTGCGGTGGATCTTTGTGTTCTGAGCGAAGACGGTGGGCGCTGTTAAATAGAAAGGGCGGGTTATCAGTGTTGGATCAGTGAATAGACAAATAGTGTTGGCAAACGCACTTTCTGGGGCTGTCGATCTGGAGCGGAGCGGGGGACGCGACTCGGGGAATTGAACACGCGATGAGGAAGAGGGTGATGCTCGTGCTAGTTGGGCGATGTTGGCAGGAACCACGGATGGGAAGCCTAAAGTGGCAACAACCAACAGAAAGCACCGAGTGATGAGCATACAAGGCGTGTTTCGAAGCCAACGCAAATCCTCTTACCTGAACCATTTCTCCGGTGTCCATGATTTGCGTCCATAACAGGGTACGTTGGTGCGCCTGCTCCTGCGCTGAAGCTCGACGACCGTTTCCGGTGACCACGCTCGGAGGATGCTGGGGTACTTCCGCGACTGAACATAACGTTGGCTAAAGCTCGGAGGAGCGCGTCGGCGATGGCGAACACTTTGGATTGTTGGAGGAGACGTCTAAGGCAGGTACCTAGCAGGGTAGTTGCCTAGTGCGGTGAGGACTGAATGTTTTGCTAGGAGGAGCGACGGAGGATAGAAAGAGGGAGAGAGGGACAGGATGGGATGGAGATAGGAGGAAAGGGCCACGGAAGCAAAAGCCTGCTTTATATAAACTGAACAGGCCACAGGTATATGGACAAAGAGCACTGGCGTGGTGGCCCGGGCGGCGAACCGATCACTTCGGGGCGCAATCACACAGCCGTGAATAATCGAAATCAAAGGAGCCGACGTCCCTTGACGCTTCGAAACGGACGCGAGGCAAGTAGGGTTATTCGTGTGAGGATGCGCGGCACGAATGAGGGAAGCCCAAGTACGTTAAAATTTGCTCGTCTCCTGTTGCACTCTTACAAGAGCTGAATGAGTCGAGCCGGCGGCGAGCCCTGAATGGGATGGGCGACCAGAACGGCTGGGAAAGTGGTCGGGCCAGGAACGGCCTAAGGCCAGAAAGAACCTTGTTTCTTCCTTCCGTAAACTGAATGTGCACAGGGATGTGTATTGGGATGTGGTACAGCAGGGTACAGCCTCAAGGCAACACGTGTATTTGAGGCCGGCTGGCTCGTGTCTAGAAAATAGACCTCAGTCAATTCGCTATCGAGAAAGTACACGAGCAAGGATACGTACGCATTCGTAATCCTCATGTCCGTTCCGCAATATTTCACGAATTCGACCGATTTTTGGGCCCATAGGCCTTTTCACAACAGAACACTCAAGAGCAGAAGCGGCGCAACCCCCAAAAATCCGCGCCAACGCGCTCCGACGAACGACATAGGGCGGAGTGCAAGCGACACTGACTTTCGTCAAAATTGACGACACGGAGATAAGGAGCCCCGCTTGTTCTGGCCATCCGACCCTTGCACATCGAGTTCGACGCCTGCCTGGAATACAGAAGAAGCAATGCAGTGGGTTACACAGAATAAGGACGGCTGTAGCGTGCAGATTCCGATTCGCACTCATTTCGCGGCCCAAAGCGAAACATGGCGTCATCCCCAAGAAAGTCGTGATACCTTCTTAGTGCTAGCACCAACTGTAAGATTCTTCGTGCTGAAAGATCGGACGCCTGAGAAAGGAGGCCTGGCCCATTGTAATTTCCCTGGAAAGAACCCTCGGCTCAGCCTCTCGTGGCCTTCGCATACACAATGTATAGGCTTACCACATACCTTCTCCCGAGGTGGACCTCAGAGACCATTCATCGCTTTAGATCCATGTTCAACATAGCGTTGAGAACACAAACTTTGTGCTGGTCAACCGGAGCCAAAAACCAGTGCCCCACATTTCACAAGCGGGGAAGAGCATCGCGCAGAGAACGCGTCTCTGCTGGAGGCAATAGCAAACGCGGGCCGCGTCGGCGTGGACTCGTCTTGATCATCAAAGATTTCGGACAGCGATTGAAACCGATAAGATTACAAGTAAAGTTCGCCGTTGTCAGGAGCATACTACATCTGGACGGTAATTGTGCTGCGTGGGCCGCAGTAACCGCGGAGTTGATGAGATGTTGGCTGGGAATGTCTATAAGCATGAGTCTCCCTGCTGCCGCGCACGTTCGAGTAAGTCTGACTCGACGTGTATGCGCTGTGGCAATACCACGTCAAGTTGCATGATGGCCGTACTGACGGCGAGCTCGACGAAGCAGATTAATGAACCCGCGTTGAGCGTGAGTTTGCCCGAGGAACGACGATGCGGGAGGCCTTCGATTGCCGGGCATCCATGCTTATCGTGCCTTTCATTAGGGTGCTTGGGAATAAGATGAATCATCATATTGAGGTGTGTTGAAACCATCGCAGTCAACATGGACCGCAATTCTAGACAGCTCATGCGTCATAGACGATAAGAAAGGTCTGTGCCAGCGTGAATTACTACAGTTTAGGAGGGAAGGCGGCGCGGAATTCCGTCCCTGGTCAAAGCTCCTAGTGCCCTGCTCGTCGCTTGTCCAACTCGACATCCGAGATGCCCATTGGAGGTCTGATTGCAGGAGACCGCAGATATAGAACATTCGATGGGCTTGCAGGGCTCTGGAGAGTTCGCCCCAACATTGGCAAGAGTAATCCGGGAGTGGGTCGCGGCAAAGATACGATCTCGTCGATGCACCGCAGGAGGGTAGCATAGGTCCGAGGTAGATGAGCACTTCATGGATGTGGATCAGTCCGCTGAGCGTCCCTGCAGAAAAAGATGTTGCGAACCATGTTCTTTGCCGCCGATATCGCGATTCGAATTGATAGAGGCGCGTTTCCGACCAGTAACCGATTGCCTCGCTGCATGCAGTGTGGACTTGAGCGGCAGTTAGAAGCTCATTCCATCAAGAGATGCACATATGTTTGGTGCTTGGACAATTGCGAATGTCGATTCCACGAGCCGTCCGGAGTATTTGGGAAGAGACGATGGCTTGACGTGTACAAGTAAAGGTGAGCCATTGTCAGACTGAATGATATCCAGTTTTTCGCGGCGACGGTACGAGTTGCCTATCTTTCGCCTCAGCTTCTTTGCGATATGACCTTGAGAACGCGAGCGAAGTCGAAATACACGTTGTCGTCGTTCAAGATAGCGAGCGCGACGTTGGCCGTTGCCCTCAAGGCGCGGTTAGACGTAAACACTGCTCGACCGGCCCTAAGCAAGGGCGTGGGACTATAATGCCGTTTCCATGCACGCCCGGATACATGCTTTCCCGACGTCGTTGGCGGGTGATTACGGGCTTGCACTCTTCCTCAACATCAACGTCGTCGTCGTCGCTGTTCACGATGATGAGCACTCGCATCGTCGGTCTTAGTGCAGCACTCAGGCGCTCGGCTTTTCAGCCTGCATTTGGTGAGCTTATAGAACAAAAGAGACAAAAGAGCAGGAACTCATGTCGTTCGCGTGTGGCATGCCACAGGGCGCAACCAGGTCGTTCTTCGAAATGTCATGCCCAAGAGGTACGCTACCTTTAGCTTTCATTGGGTTTCAATTGTTCTGATATGCTTTCACTCGAATTAAGAGGCGTGCAGACCGAATCTTTGCGTCCTGAGCAGGCGGCCGACTTCTTGAATGCGCAACGCTTGAAGCGTCCTTCGAGCCCCCATTTTACCATCTATCAACCCCAACTCACATGGTTTGCATCCATTGCAAACCGTATCACTGGCGTTGGACTCACCGTCTGTGCGTTGAATCAGCTTCCTTTGTTGAACAAATTCTGACAATTATCCTGTGCATTTCTATGCCACTCTAATACCGCCTTGGTCGAACAGTGCTGTACGGATTCTCGATCTCATACGTTGCTGCGCCATTCCTTGGGGTGCCTTTCACAAGCGCAGACGTCGTACAGCTCGTTTCTGCGGCTCCTGAGAGCCTGAAAGTTGCCGGAAAGCTCATTCTCGCCGCTCCGTTCACGTTCCACTCTTTCAACGGCTTGCGGCATTTGGGTTGGGATACCGGGTTCTGTGAGTTCTCGACTCAAGTTAACATTTAATGTCGGATGCTCATTTTCACTTTAAGTCCTTTCATTGAAGGGATGCTACCGATCTGGGTACACTGTATTGGGAGCGACCGCTGTCTCTACCATTGCACTGCTCTTTGTCTGATAGAACTCAAAATAACAAGTATAAAGCAGGGCTGTTTTCAATAATATTATTTCAGATTCAGATTCTGCCGATAAGTGTCCGAGACTAAGGAGGGCTTTTAGCTGATTGCTATTTCGATGACTAGATTTGGTGTTCTAATCCCCACAAGCTCTTCTAGACGAACAGGCCTACCTCGCATCTTCGTTCTGCAGATCTGATTCTTGTACGGTTGAGATTGGCCTATGTCCTCCCCCCGCATGAACCTTGCGCCCCACAACCTCTTGCCCCCTTGTCTCCGCATCACATTGATCCTGGCTTTCTTGGAACCTCTGCTCCCGGTTGTTTGGATTCAGACGCAGTTTATAGGCCAACATGCGTCTTCGATGGAATATTCGCCTTGGATCGTGTTCTCTCCACTTCCTCGACGAAACGGCGGTGCTTGACCGCATAACTCATGTTCGCCGCTTACTCAATGCATCATCTACTTCATTACAGCGGGACACACGACCCTCCAGGCTGTTCTACTTCACTGCTTCCCGCGAATTTTGGTGTTGGGGCGCTCAAAGACATCAAATCGGGTTTCGGCGCCGCAAAAGGTCGATTTGAAAGTGCGAGGGCTCTGCCATTGAAACGTTGCTTCAATGCGAGGACTGTGCTTAGCTATGCATTATGGCTGTCGATACTTAAGCTACGGTCGTATCGGAGGGTCACAAGATAGGCTAGTCGCCGACATTAAACGTGAATGAAGGAGGGTACTTCACGTCAACTCTAGACTCAGCGACCTGTATCTTGGCTCTTCAGTGCGCGAAAGTCATCAGACACACGTTCATCGGACACTGGAGATGCCAAAGAGGACCTGCTAGAAACCCCCTGACATAAACCTCATGTCCGTTCTTTCCCATCCGCTAGGTACTGCAAGAAGCCTGAAAGCGCGTAGAGTCCGAAACCTTGTGTCTCATGGGCCATCACCTCTAGAGTCTTACGGTACTAGCACTCTTTGGTCGAGTTCGCCTTACTCAGGTCATAGGGGCTGCCCACGAGGACGTGCGAAAGAGTTGTTGACTTTTATAATTACCAGTGTCCCAATTCAAACTGTGGAAGTAATGCGCCCTCACAAACGCTTCTTTCCGGTAAGCCCCGGGTACTCACCTCTTGCGTCATAACCGTCCTCGGGTTGAGAACACAGTTGCATAGGCGCACACGAGGCTACTGTGGCTGATCTTCTGCCATTGATGGACTCCTCCATCATTCAACTCCCTTCCGTTCTTATTCCGCGCTTTCTAAGTCCTTGGGAACATAGGAGACAAGGGGAGCGGAACGCCGCTTCTTTTGGTGTTACTTGCGGTTTTGATGGGCTGACTCAAGTACTTTTTTCTCTTTGACTTCGACTCTCTCAACCCTCGGTTGTATTGAGTTGCGGTTCTTTTAGCTCCTTGTTGGGGTTCTCTTTTCTGCAACCCGGAACCGGAGAATGACTTCTCCTTGAAGAATTCGGGCAGGTGTGGTTTGACGTGCTCTTCTATTTGATTGGTCTGGTATGGTCTAGTGCATGATTCATGCCTGCGGATGTACGTGAATAATCTCTACCGCGAGATCCAATGAAGCTGATTGATTCACTTTTTGCCAGTTCTTCCAGTAACCTCCTATTCTTGTTTCCTCGCAATTCGAGCTTTTGTCGACTTGATGCGACATGCATCTGTAATATCTCCTCGTAGGTTGGCATAAAGGTACTCTTCTAACTACATGTTCTTCTTCTGATCGTGTGAATGGCACAATCAAAGAGCTGAGAGTTCTACGGAGACTGGATATTGTAGCGCTTGGTCTGGATGTTTGTCCAAGAGATTATTCCTTTGCTATATTCAATTCTAATATCAGATGCGAATAGAAGGAGCAGTTTTGCAAGATACGCGCTCGTCGGATTACGCATGTAAAGGTACCTCGCGGTCGTCAATTCGTAAGTGTGTCTCGTTTCCACTATTCACCTATTGAAGCACTGATACTGCCGCTCGTTTGTTAGTGGAACTCTATCTCAAGCGTGTTGATAGGGGTATGAGAAAGAGCCCTGGACGCATGGGCGAGACCGAACTGCACTACGCGAAGGTTTAACAATACTCGCATGAATGGCTCTTCTCGGTGATCGTCTTCATTGCCGAATGGTAGATCCCGACACACCTGACTTCTTTTCGCTCAGGGTGTTTCGTCTGCCCATTGAAGTTTTATGAGTTGCGGATGAGTTTTTCGCTCACTGAATGAATACGCTATGTACCTAAGCCCAGTTCTCACAGAGGACGGTTATGAGCGGCCCAGGTCGTTGGTGTCTTCCCATCAACGGTTATTGGTATGAACCACTTACCTTTCTGACCGTCGACCGAGTTCTGACCAACTTAGGAATGTTCATAATACACATTTTTCCAGTTCTCGGGATCGCCCTCGGCCTTCTCGTACACGTTTCTCCTTGCTCTAGACTATGTTTCAGCTGGGGGTCAGTTCCCCCGTAATCCTCATCGTTTCAACAGGAATTACCTGTTCCCGCTCTCAGGTTTCGTGTGCGTTGCGGCTGTTTGGCTGGATGATTCGAGTGGTATCTCCAGTCCGTTTTCGAAGCTACGACTCCTCACCCTTGAATCCTTGGCGTCATCGCGCTCCGTTATTCGCTCACTAGCACTGATACGGGATAGATAGGACACATGTTGGCGCAAGATCATCATACATTCAGTTCCTACAACATCACTCCCCACTTGCCGTGTGGGCGAAAGGTCCCCATTGCCTTTTAAACAAAAATATCGAATTCGCCTTCGTCATTATGGAGTTGTGCGAAAAGATCTTGGGGATCCAAGGTTCTTCGGCTCACGACTTGGAGAAAGTCATCGTCGGTAAGACGATTGCTTCCGTTATGAATGCATGGCCCAGACAATCGTTGACCCACAGACGATCATCGTGCAGGCATTACATGAGGCGAAATGAAATAGCCGAAACCTTCGGCACGCAGGGGGCCCGCCTTTCTCTTCACGGACACAAGGATCTCACTTGGCCCTGTAGATCGTTTCTAAACCTGACTTTGCTTCAGCCGGTCGGTCACCTGCCCTCGTCAGGCCCCACTCTCGTACTACGATACTCAGTCCCACCGCTAACTCCTGGCGCTCGTGCTGTGGTACGTAAGGTTTAGATAAGCGCGAGATCGCTCGGTCCTCGCCGGTTTCTACTCTAAACGACTTGATTCAGAAGCTATCTAACCGTTACTAGTTCACGTCTTTTATCTATGCAACGCATGTGTGAGTCGCCTACTTATACGGACTGCGGATATTCAAAGCTTTTAGGCACATCAGAAATAAGGAGGAATTCTACGGATTTTGTATGCTATATGGCACGTGTGCCGCATGTGGCCATCGGGTATGTTTCTAAACGTTCGATTTAAGAAAAACCCCTTCCATTGCAATGGAACCAAAAAAGAATGTCAGTGCGCAGACAAATCCCATCATAAAATAATGACTCACCTTTTACGATTAAAGTGCACCTATTACTCTTTCGCTCTACTTCCCGTCGTGAACGCACCAACAATTGGTCTGGACTCTCTTGATTTGTCCAATCTCCTCGGCTACTTCTGAGGTCTGTTCTGCGAGCCTCGGGCTACGTGTGCGCCACCCCGAAACGTTGCGCACTAGGTAGTATGTACCTCCGGACGACACAGCAGTTTCTCTCCGGCGGACTTAGGATAATTTCGTTGATTTCCACCCTAATTTCTCCACCGGTGCTTCAGAAGGCCGAGGGCGCACCCCTCAGGCTTCCCTTTTACACGTCCGAGAATGTCTCCGAAGGGTACGCTGCGCCTCGTCGTTACATTGGTTTGGCACGCTATTCCTGGATAGTGCGTGCTGACATTTCTTAGTAACTCCATAAATTGATGGTTCTGCGAGGCTTTCTGACGTACCTCGCCTCGTTTCCTGTGGTAAGGATGAAGTACGAAGAGTTCTGGAGAAACCTGAGCTGATATTTGTGCTTGCTGTTTCTTGGCTTGCTTTTTCTTGAGCCCGGATTTATGACCTGGACGAAAATTTGCCTGCATGTGTGTATATCAGTCCGCCATCCAAATGAAAGGTGGCGGATTCAACCATTGCGCTGGAGCAATAGGAAACTTGAATAAGGGTTTTAGCTCATGTTTTCCCTCTTTCTTTATGACATACATTGTGTAAGTGGTACACCTTTTGTTCTGATAATCGGATCAGATGTTATACTGTTATAATAAACATCTTTTGCCTATTGCAATCATTGTTTAGTACTTAGTACAACATGAGAAGAATTGGCCATGCATAACAAACCACATTAGCTATGCCTACCAGTGATAAAAGCTGAAAGGCAAATCGATAAGTCAAGGGAAGAGTATAAAGTAAACAAACTTCTACATCCTCAAAGGCGTTTTGAACTAATTTTAAAAGATCTAGGTATTATAAATAAGTACTAAAAATTCAACCCAAGTTGTACCGAATTGCCCACCGCGAGGGTCGAACTCGCAGCCTTCAGATTGACACATTAAGGAAACTTGGTAGAAGAACTTCACCTTGCAATTCCCTAAAAGTCTGACGCTCTATCCGATTGAGCTAGGCGGGCATATTAAGGTTTAGGCTAAGTTTGTACACATATTAAGCTTAGATGTTTGATGCTGAAAATGCTACGGCGGCAATTGACTCTTCGACCGTGACTCGGACTACAAAGTTACTGCGTTCAATGTGCACGGTGCACCCCGACTACATCCGAGTCCGGCGTCAATGTATTGGAATAAATCGACCACAAGTATTGCTGTCATACTTTCATGGACTGGGATATATTGTCGTAAGGACTCGAGTCGGATATTGGCGAATTCATTGTAGTGGACTACTAGAAGGCTAGGGGATTGCATCCGACAGTCTTCGCAGTACATCAACTTTCATTATTCTCAAGCTGTCGTGATAATTAATCTATAGTCTCCACTAGGGTGCGATTGGTCTCTCCTCGAGGGTGCTCAATGACGGCACTGTTTGTTCTCGAGATTCAAGATCATCATTCAATTAAGCATGAGATTTGCGCCAGCGCCAACTCATTTGGGACGACAAACACTCACGAGAAGTCGCTATGATCCTAGCAAGACATACTCCGAGTCGCGGAGCATATATAGGTGTACTGAGAGGCTTCTCCTAATCTCCGGTCAATTATCGTCTCCGCGGGGCGCATCTTGTAAGCTCTGGCATCAGTGCAAGGCCCGCATCGTTTTCCAACGAGACATTCGCCCTTTCTTTTACCTTTAAAGCATCTAATTAAGGCCTCCGATCAATGAAAAAGGGTGAGTTTCGTTGACTGCCAGAGAAAGTGCACCCAAAATTGACTTGGATCAAGCAATCCTAAAATAAATCAATATGCGGTGGCAATTACTATGATAGTTACACCTTGAGACTTACGAGACTGTGAGAGTATGAATAACGACAATCTCGGCTGTTTTGATCTTCTCTTTGAATTTAATGATACCCGAAGCTGTTACGATGAATATCACGCGACAAAGACTGGGACATAATGTAGAATTAAAGTACAAGATTGCGACGAAATTACATCGCTACAGAGTCTGCAACAAGGAGCGAGGTGTTACAAGAGAGTCGGTTGGTATACACTCCAAGAGGAAGTGTGTGCGAAGGACAGCGGGATGAATAGCTCCGTAGCTTGAGGAGCGGAGGTGGAGAGCGGGGGAAGGGGGGTGGTCGAAATAAAGACTAATGTTGAAAAGGTGAGTAAGCTTACAACGAAGACGAGAAATTCCGTAATGAGCAAGAAGAAAACGAAAAGAGTCCGCTTGAAAGAAGAGGCCATTGAAGATGTCGATTACCCCGAAATTTCTCTCGCTCAAGACTATGCGACCAATCGCAGCCTGAAGCGTCCCGCGCCTGTGACACAGCTTACAATGTGTTTCCTCGGCTGACTTGCGCGCCGGCGTTTCTGTCATCCGCCCACTGTTCGACCTGCTGCTGAACCACCACTTCGACACCGGGCACCTTCCGCTCAGACAGCTCCCAGTCTCCTTCATCAAAAGTCTCCGATTTTCCAGACATGTCGCTCGCAAACGTGTATTTCTGTGAGTTCGGGAAGGTAGGTAGATTGACACTCTGAGTTTGCGAGGTTCCCGCTGTCACCGACGTGCCGGCGAGTGTCCTGGATGCATTGGAGGCACCACCCATCCCTGTAGCGCGCGAATGCCGCCAGGAGATTTTCGAGACTGATGGCGCAGTGGATGGCAGCGAGTCGCGTGAGATCGCTTGTCCACGCGCCACGCGCCACATGATGAGCAAAGGCGATATCGCCTGCACTTGACCTAGCAGTGGCAGGATGAGGTTCTGCACATTGCTGTTGCGCGCGTACGTGACGATGAAGATGAGAGCCGTGACCGAGTAAAGCGCGGCGCTCTCGACGAGCATAGCTGCAATGCTGGTGTACGTCTTCGAGTGCGAAGCTGAGAGTACCGCCTTTGTACGCCGACGGATCGCGAATAGTCGAGCAACGATGAGAGATGTCACGAGAATGTTAAGGCCGGCCGAGATAGACCAGTACGGGATGCCAAAGTTGAGAGTCGTTTTTGTCCATAGGTTCGCAAACGGTTGAGTGAGCTGGAACAGCAGCAAAACACCCATGCCTGAATGTAGAATTCTAATGGTTAGCATACGACCGCGAAGGATTATCGCTAACATACTGAAAGACCCAAGAAGTAAAAGACAGGGAAGAATAGCCACGAAGTAGTTAAAGTTATAAATCAGCCAGAAGCGGTAGATCTAGTAGACTCGATCAGCGCGATTCTGATTAGCATTGATGATCGGCGTCACTTACCACCATTCCATCAGCGAACCACTGCAGAATGACGAGAGCCACAGTACCAAATATATTGACAAAGTCGCCATATTGTTCTGCTACAAATTCATTGGGCCCACCGGGGTAATTTCGCGCGTCAATGAACGTGAGTTGGTTGAACCTCGCCCCTCCGGCAAGGCCAAACGTCCCCAAGATGAAGTTCCAGGTTATGTAAAGAACTAGACCCCAGGATATCTTCGCTTTTCCGCCTGAGCCAACGCGGTGTGTTGGATGTTTTAAGAGGTGTTGCAGAACGATGAGGTATAACGTGAAGTGAACACCATACGCAACGCAGGAGAGCACGAGACCATTGAAATTCGAGCGCTCCTCCCAGAGGTCTGCACTGGACTCACCCGGCGGCGCCCAGGACGAAGGATCGTTCGCCGACATTCTGAGCTGGGAGGTGTCGCTGAGAGATCGAGCGTGTTGGTGAGATGGGGAGGGACTAATTCCCAGCAGTACAGCTTAAGAAGTCATCTCGAAGGTCTGAAGATACAAGCGCAAAGGAGGCCACGCACGGGGAAATCACTGCCAAAGACGCGAGCACATGGTATCCCGTATTTTCGTAGTAAGTGGTTGCTGTAATCCTTGAGAATGCCCTGAGTATTTTTAGGTGGATAACATGAATACAGCGTGTGATCCGTGTCCATGAATACCCTTTTGCATCTGATCCCGAGCTACGCTATTTCCCTTCATTAACACGCCCGAGGAGAACTGAAAAGGTATTGAGCCTAAAGGCTTTGTCGCAAAGGAGTGTTGGCTATTCTTCAGAAAGTAGCATTTTCCTAAAGCTTTCACTGAACCAAAATACTGCCAGCAATGATTCCTATGTGGCCAGCAGGGTACTTTCGATCGTCCTCAAGTTCTGATGGTGTTCTTGCCAAGAACATAATGTCAGATTGATCTCGAACTTTCACCTATCAGAACTTACTGTTTGCTTAATGATTGACCTTGATGGCGGAAGACGTGAGATTGGCTTCAAGTTACCCCGACAGTGTCCCGGGTCCCAGCGTGAGTAATTGTAGTAAGACAAGACGAACTGTTGTGCTCAACAACTGTGATGATGGCGCCGCTGTCGTTCTTCAACCACAATGTCGAAAACCACATTATCATTATCTTCACCAGCGAGTATCGACCTATGTCTTGCATGCTGTGGTTCGCTACCACCGACTGCAAGTGAACGCGAAGCCCTATTCATGACGGACTGTTGCAGAAGACCCATTTGCCAACAGTGCCTCGCATCGAATCCCAGGCTGTCACGGTTTGTCCCTTGCCTAGCCTGCCTTAGCGGCGTCCGAGCGGTAGCGCACAGTGCTTCTCAGCAGCGTGCGACGACAGCGACGCCGACTAGTCGCCCGACTGATCCGTCTTTTGGCTGGCAGAATCAGAGATCGTTGGCCAGTGAGAGAAATAGCCTCAACATAGATGGATCGCTGAGAGATGAAGACGTGTTTGTTCTCGGCGACGAAGACGAGGATGACAAGAGCGACGTTGACGTTGACGAAGAGCAGACGTTAGGTGTCAGAGATGGTGGTCGTGGTGATGGCAGAAGTCAAGACGCGCCGACGATACGCTCAAGCTCACCTCCACCTGCATACACGGAGTCTGATTCTCTACCTCAGGCATTGTCAGTGCCATCGGCGACCACACTACAATATTTGTCGACAGATGATGCGGAAAAGTCCTCGTCGAATTCTGGTAACGAGTCTAAGCCAGGCGCTACAGTACCCAACAAATACATTATTCAGAAGTCTGACACCCTTCTTGGTATCGCATTGAAGTATGGTATAGATGTGAGTCTTTCCGTTTAATCTTATACCCCTTGCTTCGGAGAGACCCTCTCGATACAAAGAAATTGAATGCTTATGCACATGTGTTTCTTACATTAGGGCCTAACACTTTGCAAATTAAACAATTTACCGCCGATTGCTCTCCGCACATCACCACAGCTCCTGCATACTCGCTCGTTCCTCGTACTCCCTCCGTCTGTCAAGGTACTAGCGAAAACTCCTGACTTGCAACAATCAGAAACTGACGGGGCTGAAGATCCAGAATGGGCACGCAAACGAGCACTCGAGCGCGCCGCGAAGCGGTTCCAGCTCGTGACGAAGGAGGAAGACTGGCGCATTGCAAACGCTTACGTCGCGATTGCCTCTTCGTCTTCTCCCGATCCGCAACCTGATAAGGAGCAGAGCGAGCTTGTGGCTGGAAGAGCTTCGAGTTCTTCGCTCACGAAGCGTATTGCGAACGATAGAAGGATGGGAGAGCCCGATCCCAATGGTGCATCTGCTTCGACGACCGCACGTGCGGTGGATGCGTACCTTGATGACGACGAGTGGGAAGCTGAGCAGCTTGCGGCGGGAAGACGGCCATCATCAGCATATCTTCTATCATCCACCTCTAGATTGCCTTCAAGCTCGAAATCTGGTCAACCCAGCACACGATTAGGAAGGTGGACTTGGGCAAGTAGACCGGTGGGATCTCACGAGAAACAGGCATAACGACGATGTACATCAAGTCACGCAAAGTCACTAACTTCATTTCTGCCATAATTACCCACTAGACGCCTTCGCATCTCACGGACTTTTGTATACAATACACATTGTATTCTGACTGAAATCTCCCTTTACGTATGTCATGGACCGCTTTCCCTGTATGTTCTTGTACCTTTATAATAACTTCTTGAAATTTGTACAGCACCCGATCCTGGCACTAATATCACATACACTCTCACATGGCCCCCGCGCATTTTTACAGTTCAGAATAGAACGCCTCTTCATTCTCAGACTTTAAATTTGCACTCGACGGCGATTTGGTGGGTAGATGCCGTTCAAGAATCACAGAGAAATATAATTATACTTTGATATCCAGGGCGAAGAAGATTGCTAGATGGTTGAGCTATTTTATTGCCCAGACTCATCCCAGATGCCCTTATCTACTTGGACATGGTGATATTATTTTCACCAGAGATGGGAGCATTCTCATAAAATCCCGTAGAGCTTTAGTATGATGAGGCACCAGACGGTTTTGATTGCGATTAACATTAGAACGCGGGTAGATCGATGCAATGTATATGTGTTTACAGGAATTCGTACGAGTGTGGAACCACGATGTACAGTATATGAAAGTGAGAATATTGCAAAAACATATGTAAAAGTACACTCCATGTAGAAGAAGACAAAATATGAATAGAAACATTATAGTGTAAAATTCTGAAATACAGGGAAACAATGACGTGCGAAAGGGTGGGGCGTGCTCGACTGCCATTCTATGATCTTAAGGACTTGAATGACATTCAGGACGTAAGATCATCGACAGGAGCTATTCTGGAAGTTACAACGGCATGTTGTATCCAGCACGTCTGGCAGCTTCAAGTGCAGCAGGTCCTTGGATGTGCCGAGGATCGAGCGGACCACCGTTGATTGCATCTTCAGGCTCAGGAATCTATAGGCGATCAGAGTGTCAGCAATCTGTTCAAGTTTACACATATATAACTTGAATGAACTTACGGGCAGGACTCGGAATGTGCTTCGGACGATCGATGGGAATGGGAGGAAGAATCCGAGGGTGTGGTGTATGAAGAATCCAAGGAAACACAATAGACGCGTGATGGTGAGGAATAGGTAAATGTAAGACTGCATAATTATGATGCAATTAGCTGAGGTCGTACACAAGAAGTTTTAAGACTTACGCCTAGATTTTCCTGGGGGCAGTACTTCGGAAAGAGGTCGAAAAGCAAGCGCCACTGTATTTCGGTAGTAATGATAAACACCATGTCGCCTTGTGAGTGGATTGACCAGGGGTAAGGGTTGGGTGCAGGGCCGAAGGAGTACTGTGATACGACAGCTTAAGATGAAATGGCCAAAACTGAAGGAGTGAGAGGACAGAGCTTACGGTCACTTTAGAAGACGTCTCGGAGAACCCAGTCACATTCTTCCTTGTGCAAACATGCTCTAGGACATCATGGACTGGTTTTTTCGTATACTATGGGATATAAATTCTCAAGAGTTAGCTTGTCTGTAGTTTGAGACGGGAGGATCTACCGCTTACCTCAGGAACGAATAGAGTTGGGACGCCTTGCAGATACTCCAGGAGTTCCCACCTCCTGATCTTTACCCTCTCGTAAGGGGCTCTACGAGACTTCTTGAAAGAGCTCCTAATCATGGATAATGTGCCGCTCATTGTTGAAGATGTCTTGGGAAGCTTGGGGTTAGGGCGGCTTCTGTTGGAGTTGGATGAGTTGAAGGATGCGACGATGACTCCTCACGTTTCCCCTCACGTCCTTTTATACACAATAAGCTCTGTCCCACAATAAGGTGCTTCAGCTCATGGGCTGTAGCTCAGACAAGAGCTAGCAGTGTGCCCGGCGATGTTACACAGCCCGCCATGAGGTTCTACCTAAGAGCGATGCTCGCCGAGGGGTCTCTTGGTCCACGAGAGGGCTAATGAGACCCAGCCAGGAGGCTCCACGGCCACATGTTATATGCACAGGCTGACGCGTTGCGGTGCGTATCAAAGTGAATAGGCCATAGATTGATGTCTGATGCGATATGGCTTCTGTTTGAGGAAGAAGCAAGCCGAATTAGAGGCCCCAAGAGGCGGCCGGGGCTTGCGTCGCCTCTTGGGTCGTGAAGTGGTCTCCTAGTCCGAGAGCAAAAAGGCCATTGCACAATTATAGTTTCCTTTTTTATGGAGACACGTTGCGAGGCTGTGAAAGAGCTCTTCATTCCCCAGATTTCGAGCAGATATCGAGGGCCATCGCCTAATTTCTGAAGCAATCAGGTGTGCTGTAGGCGGCATATGACTTGATATAGTGACAAGAGCCATCAGATGTCAAGTTTCCAAAGATATAAGTTTGTCCCTAAGCAGACACTATGGCACTTTCTCCGAGTCTGAGATAGAGTTACATAGCGAGATAAAAGTGTAGTTAGTAGTGAAGAAGTAACAATTGTTACCGTGACCGCCGCACTGGACAATTGTGTCGGAAAGTCCCGATTAAAATGCTGAATAATGCACAACTTGAATAAAGATCGACAGGGTCTGTTTTCGGTAATTGCCGATGAAGATAGCTTTATTGATTTATTTATTTATGAAGTATTCGAGGCCAGGAAATCATCATCATACGCTGAACGACAGAAAGTGGTATAGATGTAAAATATGTACACAGCTAGCGCAACCAAGCGTCCATCAGGAGGTATGTAAGATTGTCCGGGACAAAAGATAAAAAAAGGTTACATAAGTGCTATCAAACCATGTCGTGAGCTGCGGGATTCATCTTGCCAGCATCTGAGACACTGTCAACGTCACTATCGCTATCACTACTGCAAGGAACTTCTACAATAACGGATTTTTGCGATTTTTGCGAGTTATCCTGCTCCGAGTTGGGAGTGGCGGGCCTGCGTCTGATGCAGCACGAGAAAGCATATCGACAGGCTCGTACAATATGGTCGTACAGGCGCACTCGGACGCAGATGGCGATGATGAGCATCCCGAATGTTGTGACCATGACGATGGACGTGTATATGCCGTACCACCGAGTAAGAGCGAGAGCGCATAGAGTTGTAAGGACAGAGACAGCGGGGAGTTTTGTGAAGCATGCAAGGAAGAGGCGTCCACAAGGGATCTCGTCTATCCACTTCTAAAGACATAAGTGTTCTGAGATACTTCACTAAGGGAAGAATTAAGAAGCGAACTCACGTGCAGCGCTTCTCCGGACATTGCTTCCAAAGCGGTGTAGGTGATAAGGGTATATAGTAGGCAAGCCAGTGCCCACGAAATCAGTGGTTGGCTAACACCACTAGTTCCCATGAAGCTTTGGTACATAGTAAGCACAATCTAAGGCAGGGGTACTCGTCATCAACTTACAATAGTACTGCAAGCAACTAGATGCGTTAAAGATAATTAGACCCCGAGTTTCGGAAATGCCTAAGTGTTGCTCACCGTTTCGCTGTGAAATTTGACTTCACGGATTGTGCGTTTGAGGATTAAGTCGAAATCAATCGGATGTTCGGCTTTCATGAGTCGGGCGTGGGATGTCCACGAGAGGACCAGCATCTCGAGGGCCGAAGCGAGTGAATGGAGAAGAGCAGTGAAAGGCATAGCAGCAAAAGGTCAAAAGCAGATGAAGTGATGAAATAGGTCGGGAAGAAAGAAGGGAGATAGTGATAGACAAAGAGAGGACTGAAGAGAAGAAACTGAGAGAAAGAAGTTGTTGAGTTGAGGGAAATTCGAGCTCTGAGTACCCTGTATTTAAGCAATTTCGTTGAGCATCGAAGAGTCATTGTCTGTATGAACTCATGGTATCTCCGACGTCTTCTCCTACAGACAACCTAGGGATGCCAATTCCGAGGGTGAGATTATGGAAGTCGCATGTAGCAGAACGGATAATAGACAATGAAGTCCGTTAGAGGTTCTTTGACGTGGTACCACCAGTACAAAATCGGCGGCATCTGGAGTTAATGCATGGTGAGCAGTCTCGTTACTGAACTCGAAGAACCTTCTTTAGTCAGTGCCACCCCGAGATGCCCCGCAATGCTCAGTCTCGCGGCAACAGACGGCACATTGGGAAGACTTAGAGAGCGCACAGCCCGAGCTGAGCACCACTGAGCCCTACATAGAGGGCATTGAAGCATCTGATTGGTTGGGGGACTAAGTCATTCCATAAGGTCCTCGGTCCTGTGTGTAGTTGGAGTGTAGACTAGTATGTAGGACGGGCCAGTCTGCATATGAACGGCGGGTGTCGGCACACCAAATACAATCAGATGTCGGGCTGGCACAAGGCGATCAATCCAGTATCCCCTATCCGGATAATCGCAAAGCTTCGCGGGAAGGACAGAGAGCTCCACTGGAAAATGTTCACAGGCTCCGCCGACTAGGATTACCTTACGAAGGCCGGAACGGGTCATAGGTGGTAGAGCCGATCTGAGACATAGTCATGGAATGGCGCCGCCCTTCAGTTTATTATGAAATCAGAGTGACTCGGGAATCTCGGGGAAGGCAACGATCTTTGTGACATTCCCTGATCTTCTTAACAAGTTAGCCCCATAATTAATAAAAAGGAATATATAGTGAATCCACACAACAGAAAGCGTCAGATTACACGCGCCAAGGTCTGATCACATAGCTTCGTTTTCCAATTGGGGGACCGAGTCCATCTTCCATACTCGCAGAGCAAAAGCTGCCAAAGGATAACCGCTTAGTGATACAATGAGTACGTATACGTACAATACAGTATACAGGAGTTTGCTATTTCTTTTGTATTCGTACAATATTGTCCTTGATTCAGATACGAAAGCGAGTGCAGCGTTGATCAAGATTGTTTCACATATCTACAGAAGTTCGTCAGTGGCATGCCATGGAAGAACGAGAAGAACACAGACGTAGCATCGATTTGCTTGACCTGGGGTAATGCAAGCATGATCTTTCGGCGGTAAGCGGAGCCTTCATTTCGTTGCACTGGGTTTCCTTCCAGATAAACGGTCTCCAATGAAGGGAGATGCTTCAGCTGAGACTCAATGTCATCAAGAGTCTCAATTTTGTTCCCTGAGGCCTAAGGTGTTGGTTTCATTTAGTGCAGTTGGACGTCACATAACACCACGGTTGACACTTACCCAGACCTCTTCCAATTCGGTTAAGTGTGATATATTTTCAATTCTCTTGATGTAGTTATTTCCCACATCAAGCGTTCGTAGTTTTTTCTGATAAATAACTTGAAAGTCAGGTTCTTTCGACCACCAAATTTGACACGCTCATCTCACATTGTTCTCCAATCCTTCAACACGCTCCACACCATTATGGCTAATGTAGAACTCTTCGAGTAACTCCAGACCTTCTAAGCCTTCGATCTTCGTGATTCGATTTGATTGAATAGATAGAATCTTCAGCTTTCTAAGTGTCTCTAATCCCTAACAACGATCTGTTAGCTGAAGTGAAATGCATTAGGAGAATGACTGACTTGAAGTTTTGTGATCTTATTCTTCCCTAGCCACAGCTCCTCAAGGTTCACTAGCGCATCCAAGTTCTCTATTTTCTTCATAGAAGCGTGAGCGACTAGACGCTTAACGGAAACGAGTAAAATCTCACCCGTATCCTATTGCCACCAAGTTCAAGGCTGCGTAACGAGGAGCCAAGATTCTGCAGACCAGAAATCTTTGATATCCTGTTTTGTACAAAGTATACTGTCCGTAGTGACGTAAGGTGTTGAAGAGACTCTGGGACTGAGCGTAAAAGGTTGAAGGAGAAGTCCAAGGAGCTGCGACAGGGTGCATATGGAAATCAGCAAATAGAATTGAAAAGAATGATACTACTGACTTGAGATTAGTCAAATTATCCAGCGCTTCACCTGCATGTTTGATTTTATTGTCATACAGATCCAGATCCAGTAACCCGGGCAGTTTGTTGAAGATAGTAGGATCTAAATGTGATATCTGATTTTGACGCAGGCAGAGCTTCTTGAGATAGGGCCCGAATCGTGGTAAACGGAGGTTCTGTATGTTATTGAGACGCGAGTTGATGAGCTCAATTTCCTGTAGAGAAAGGAAAACATATCATCCGAATAGAAAGAATGACTTGGAGTCAGTACACTTCATTAATTGTAAAATCGTCGGTCGTCTACATACCTCTGTATCATCCGGGTAATCCTCAAGCAAATCAGCTTCATCCCCATCTTTCTCATCCTCCTCTTGCTCTGAGACTTCATCCGTATCATTTCCATTTGCTTCCGGTTCTACAACAACAGTGGCGCGCTTCTTCACAACACCGTTTACTCCCGCCGGAGTGCCATTTGCTTCCGTAGCTCCTGCCACTGACACCTGGGAGTCCACTGGCACTGGAAACTCCTGGTTATGATTAGCCTCGCCAGAGGACATGGTCACCGACTTTTTATACCGAGCACTTCAACTGTTTATGAAAGACGAGGCTTTGTCGCAGCAGTTGTTTGTTGAGTCAGACGACAGGAGAAGCAAGTGCCCGCAGTGCTAATTGCGTTGGTGAATATACAAACTAGGGTTCATTCAAGTTACCGTATTCATATTTATTAGGGTTGGTTTGACTAGGATTATATACAAAGTAAAGTCGGAGTTCTAACCTTTATTCCGGATCCGGCAACTGCCTACAGCACTTGCTCTTGCAATCGATGACTCTGATATCTTTTTACGTCTGCCACCAACCACCACTTTCCTTTCATCCACCACGTCCTTGACCAACTCGCAAAATCGCCGGGCACCTTTCAATCTTTTCTCGAACTTGGGGCCAACAAATGCGACCTGCTTTGCATTAGCTGCAGTCGAATTCATAGTGCACATCGCAAGCACTTCCTGACTTTCTTTTCCCCCCTTCACTCTGCAATCTGTTAATATGTTTGTTCTTTGAGTTTTTGCTCTTTGTGCTTGCCTTGACTGATGTTTGTTAGGTTTTTTGTGCTGGGGCGTCTGGGGTTTCGCCTTCTTTTGGCTGACGCTGACTCAAGTGCGTGCATATTTTCTCATTGTCCATTCCGTCAGTGAACTAATAATGTGCATCAGAATACCAATGGGCTCGCGCTGCACTTCTGCTGACAACGGGTGGCATCGCTGGCGCCGAAGCAATTCACTATACCCTCGTGTTTGCCGGCTTTTTGGCTCGAATTCTTATCCGGCTGGACCAGCTGGACCAGCTAGACCAGCCCCCCATTAATGACCCGGAGTTCGAACGTGAAAGGCAACGATTGATTGAAAGGCTCGAAGAATAGTCAAGAGTTGCTCGATGAACGTAGTCGAGTGCTGCATATTAGGTGAATTTGGAGACAGCTCACTACAAAGACAGAGATGTACACGCTCCGCAAAATACAATCATACATTAAAGCTACAAGTCCGGAAAGGAAAAGGCATGCATAATAAAAATATGAAAATAACAGCACAGATCAAGAAACGGATGGTGTTCATACATGAGGTGTTAAACGCCTCCGAGAGGGATAGACTATGATTGACGGTGAGCATGAAAGTCCCCTGGACGGAATGGGAATTACTCACTAGATTTAGATTGAGCTTGGTTTCAGACCTAATGCGCGAGCGCCAGCGCCAGCCGATCCTTCCCATCCCAGAAATCGCTCATTCGTGACCTTTCCAGGAGATCCGTACACGCCGTCGGCGTCGCTAGTCCACAGATGTCCGCCTTTCGTGCGGGCGCAGATGGAGATGAATAAAACACGCTTTAGCTTCCTATTAAGGAAAAACCAGTGCGAGCTCCAGAGCAGAGCACCGCGACTACGGTAGCGAACGCGCAGGCCTGAGTCTTCCTCCTCCGTGTCCGTCGATGACGTGCGACCTCGACCCGGTGCAATGATAGCAATATTTCTACGATTCTTCCGCATCTCATCTACGTCATAATCGTCAAAGGCAAATGTTTCTTCTTCGGATTCGGCCGACGAATCGTCTTCCCCCGTGGACCCGGTATCTTCCTCGAAATCAGAGTAGTCCGTCGCATAAGGGTCAGACGCAATGTCTGGCACATATGAGAAGACTTCGCAGTCGGAGAGGCCGATGATGTCGTCGAGGATGCGGTACAGCGTCGGGTGCGTACCTGTGATAATCGGCGGCGGTGCAAGCGGACTGATATAGGTCATAGGCGAGGAGGACGTTGGGACTGACGACGAATAAATGTCTGACAGCGTTGGCGGATAAGAGGAGTACGTGCGCGGTGCGCGCAAACCGGGTCTCTGAGGCGATACAAGTGTATTGCTGAGCGCGTTCAGGACGCTTGCTCCAGACTCTTCCTTGCAAAAGTGTGCAGGGCGCACGTCTGAGAACTCGTGATCTGGGAACGCGATGTTGAGAGTCGCGATGAGAAGGTAAAGTGTCTTGCGCGATGCATGCTTGTCCATGGGGCCAAACGGCGTTGTTTCAGCCTCTTTGTCTAGCTGTACGAACGACGGCGGGGGCGGAGAGTGTGCTTTATCTTCGCTGTACGCATGTTCAAGCGCCTTGAACAGCTTCTTGTCGCGCTTAATGTTCTTGCAACTGTACGCTTCGATACGGGTGTGCACCGAGCACTCGGGCCCCTCGTGGGTAAGAGCCTGTGAGAGGCGCGCGAGCTCGGGAAACTCAATGTACTTCATGGAGGCTGTCTTGACTGCACTCAAGAAAGTTGGAGTTCGTTGTCGCGGTTCACGACAACACTGACGACGTTGAGGGCAATGGGGTGGGGGACGGAGAGAACGGAGGCGATATGGCGAGCGAGCTGAATGGACGCCGTGCCTTCTTAGCGCGGTTGTTGGTGGCGTGGTTTGAGACACACACGCGCAAACATGACGTTCATTCCAGACATCCCGAAACGGCAGTCGACGGTGGCGCGGCAGACGCACGTTCCACACCCGCCCTTCACCTTCGCACTCTCTGTCATTGGCCTTAGCAATCTTGGGAATGGCGAACAAGGCCGAATCCCTGAGGCGGAGGTCCCCGAGCACCATCCTGAAACTCCCTCTTTTCTTGGAGTTTTGAGCGCGATATATATCTTTTGTTTTTCTCTTCCTTGCCAATTGGTAAAAGGCTGGCAAGTTCTGTTCAGTCGAGTATGGAGAGTCTCCGATTCCGAGTTGAACTCCGTAAGTAATTCTTTCGGTTCATCTATTCAATCGCCTCTCTAATGATTTTATTGCCTTTGTATAGTGCTATATATTGTTTAAAACACCAATCATGCTTATTCGATTAACTGCGTCCCTTCCGTTGATAAATTCTGTGGACTCAACTAAATGATGACTTGTGACATATGCGCGCCGTCAAATAGTTCGTGAAACGGTTTTGTCTTTGACGCATCCAGGATTTAAAGGCGCTTTTACGCGAGGCTTATGGTTGATGCCTTGCTTTTCATTCAAGTTAACTTCTGTGCTTCGAAAGCTTTGTCAGAGAAAGTCACCAATCTTTAAAGCTCTGCCAGGGATGATTGCATGTCGATTGGAAACTCGGCGCTGCGCCTTTTCTATTGTACTGCGTTTTGTGCCTTTGAAGCTTTCGCACTGAGCTAGCGTGGGCCCTCTTTCAGTTCATATCTATGCCGACCTCTATCGAAGACTCTAGAACTACTAAAGAAGATGCTGGATATACTCCGAGTCTTTGCTGTGACCACTCCCTGTACGACTGCTTGCCAGTTTACTGATTCACTCCTTCGAGTGAACGAAGCCTGCTTTACAGTCTTTCAGCGTCAACTTTTTCTTAGGTTATTGCGATGTCGTTTCGTCTATCAAAGCATAGGGTTATCTCGCAAGTTATAAACGGTGAGAGTCTGCCTTATCAATGTAGACTTATAAGGTTTCTGACAGGTCTAAACGTTCCCAGTAGGAAGGGCTCTAAGACAACAAATGACAAGAATGTCATATTCGAGCTCATGAGAGGCGCTTGTCTGTACATTCGAGTCCTCCGTCCTCGATATAGGTGAGATCGCTATCACCTTAGGATGATACCCATTTGCAAGCGGATCCAGAATCTCACTGTATCAAATTCCCTTACGGATGATGTACGGTGGGTCGAAACCCATCGACCGCGATTTCGACCGCTGTAGACCCCCCAATTCTTTCATGGGTCACTTGCGCAAGTCCGTCAAATATTCCTTAAGAAATCTTAATGTTTATCGGCCATGTACTCCCTCTGGAAAGGACCTCCTGACGCTGTACTCTTGAAGATGATCTTTGGCTATAACATCGACCCGGTGGGCACCCCATAAATTCACAACTGGTTCGAGTCTAACAATGTTCTTTGAGGACTCCATATTACATTACTTAGGATATTGGTGTGCTGTCGAACCGCACAGATAGGAAACAGGCTGGTTAAATTTCCGTTTGGCTGACAGGTATGGCTAGATTGTATTTTGTAATAGGGTCTTACTTATGTACTTCACCTCCTATTACATTTATGAGGTGTTAGTCCCGCAGTCGAATTTCTATATACATAAAGGTATTTCAATATTCCAACATGTTATTGCGCGTTATGCGCTATGAGTCCAATAGCAAGTAAGCACGTCCTCTGTATTGCCTTCAAGTTCCAGCTTGCATCAATTCACAGGGCAATCCTAGTTGCGACACTGTCTTCCAACTTAAATGGATGGTCGTCGGAAAGATATTTTTCAAGCAAATAAGCGGCCTTTCCACGGATCCGCGTGACAGAACAACTAATAATGTGTGCAATCAATATGCTGAAGGTGATACATGTAATTGCACTTTTGAAGTGCGAGGCGATTGACTTCAATCAAGATAACGTAATTTTCAACTTAAAGATTACATACTAACTACTATCCAAGTTTTAGTGGGCCGCCGGCAGTGCAGGCTTGTCTCCTACGCTCATATGGGCTTGCATCCGAATCTCCGAATATACACCCCGTACCAGCCGCTATAATATACTTATACTATATGATCATATCTAGTACGATACGAAAATTCTAGAAGATCGGTCATTTCACATTCGAGTGGTAGTGTCCCTAAACGCCTCTACGTCTGATGTTATTGCTGAGGTACATTGTAGGGTCACGCTGGCACTTTGTAGCATCTGCTGACAAGTGCCCTCACTCTTGGCGCCTTTGGTGAACTCAAGTCACATCTGACGATGTTGTTGTCCTCGTTCAAGTAGGCAGCATACACATATTTTTCCATTTGTGCGCGAACCCAACGGCGGGAGCCTGTCAACCACGAGGCTCATTGATCAGTATTTTTCCTGGATCGATTAGTTGACGGTGTAGCGTTCGGACAATCAACTACCCTTAAACCTTTCTGAAATCAAGTTATGGTGGCGCACAGAGTTGCACCCTCAAGGTATGGTGTCTTCATGGCGTTCCAGAAATCGGACATTCCACTGCGCTTGATTTTCTTAGGCTCAGCCGAGATTCATCTAAGGATCATTTGGCATCTAATAGCTGATGATTTCTGGCTCTCTTGTCACATTCGGTAAACTCAACGCTCGCTCATTCACGAAGGCAGGCAACACATATTCATTTCGGCCTGAACCCAATGACGGTAAAATTCCAACTTCAAACATGTGTTCATTAAGACTAGTGCGCGATTGGCTGATGGTTAACGAGGCAATCAACTCGCTATCAGGGCCATTCTACGAAATACTAGCACTAGGCCGCTCATGTAGTGTCTGGACGTCTCAATTTCAATTTCCAGTTTCATTATAAGACTGTTGTCGTCCGCTGATTATAGTCCCTGTTCTCCCCTTGAGCTACTCGTTGAGGCTTGTTGTGTTTCTCTACAGCCCTTCCTCGATGCCGATCCCTGATCTACAGTCTCTCAGCTCCCTCGAACTTCTTGCTGGCTTCTGCGGTGCCGTTCTCATTTATCATTATGGGCGGACTATGATGCAGAAGCTACCACTTCCTCCTGGACCCAGGCCGTTGCCGTTGATTGGTAATGTGCTTGATATGCCATCTGACGGTGTGGATCCGGAAAAATTCTGGGCGAAACACAAGGATTTGTACGGTACGAGTCTGTCCTAACTCCGTGTTGTTACACAGGTTTACTATGGATTACAGGCCCCATCAGCTCTGTCAGAGCTCTAGGAACAACAATGGTTATAATCAACGATATCGATACCGCGCTTGATCTCTTGGAGAAGCGCTCGTCCATATATTCGAGTCGTACATCGCTACCATTCGTGGGGGATATGTAAGCTTTTCACTTATCATAAATTCTCCTTAGCAATGGATTTGAAACGAGTTCTACAGGGTTGGACTTGGTGACATTATGACTTTGACACCGTACGGCGATACCTCAAGACAACATCGCAAGTGGATGCAGAGTTTCATGGGGTCACGCTCGGCAAGGCAAAACATAGAGCGTGTGCAGGAAGTCGAGGCTCGTCGGTTTCTTTATCGATTGCTGCAAAGCCCACAGTCTTTCTTGGATCACTTGCGCCTGTCCGTATTTATGCTTCAAATTTCTTCATGTTTACTGACATAGGTGCACCCTTTGTAGTTTTCCTGCCGCTGTACTTCTAAATATGGCATACGGTTATAATATCAACCCGGATGGCGCTGATTATTTGGTCGGTCTCGCTGATGAAGTCAACAGCATACTTTCCGAAGCTTCACAGCCAGGTCGATGGATCGTAGACTCCTTCCCTATTTGTGTGTCGTTTTTTTCATTCGATGACATAGCTCTAATGCAAATACTTCATAGTGAAATACGTGCCTGAGTGGCTGCCCGGAGCGGGCTTCAAGAAATTGGCACGAAAGTGGAAGGGCTCCGTAAATGAGCTTTATGACAAGCCGTTCGAATTCGTTATGCACCAAACGGTATGGGTTTGTACATGATGGCAAATAAGCGGTGATTATATGTGCGTCTAGGCGTCAGGGAATGCTATGCCTTCGTTCATCGGGGAGATCCTTGAACAGGGTATGTCGGACAAAGATAGAGACTCTCTGAAGTATGCTGCGGCAACGATGTACGCAGCAGGAGCAGATACGGTATGTGAAAAACGTATCATTCGTTGTAGGTTTCTGTCTGAACGCAATGGCTGCTTTATCAGACAGTCGCTGCCTTGGCAACTTTCCTCTTGATGATGACACTTCATCCGGGTGTGTTCAAACGTGCTCAAGAGGAGGTGGATCGTATCATTGGCGACAATTACCTCCCGAGCTTTTCCGACCGTGAAAAGCTGCCCTATATCAATGCACTTGTCAAAGAGGTTTTCCGATGGGAGACAACCGTCCCTTTAGGTCCTCTTTACGTCCTCAAGCTTGCCCATATTATGCGACCTTAATTATCCCCCCTACAGCCATACCACATACTACGACGGAGGAGGACACCTACATGGGCTATCACATCCCTAAGGGTGCAATAGTTATTCCTAATACCTGGTAATTAATGCCTCCGTTCCTTCTCATCTTACTCGTCTCATCTCTTGCTACTTTGTGAAGGCGAATGACACATGATTCACAGAACTACCACAAGCCGTTCGCATTTAAACCCGAGCGTTTCCTTGGAGAAAATGGAGCGCCTGTTGAGCGAGACCCTCTTTCGATAATGTTTGGATTTGGTCGCAGGTAAACTCAAGATATCCAACCAGGAAGTGAGAAGGAAAGGCTGAATGACTTGTGTGATAGAGTATGCCCTGGCAGAGAGGTTGCTGATAACGCTGTGTTCATCATCGTCGCTATGTGCGCTGCTGTGTTTAACATCTCGAAGATAAAGAATGAGTCTGGCCTGGACATTGATCCGGTCTGCGAGTACTCGTCTGGCATCATCCGGTGAGTTGTCGTTTCTACATATGTGACTTACTATAAGATTGTCATGGCCTAAATTATGAAAAACAGTCACCCGAAACCGTTCAATTGCTCTATCACACCTCGTTCCGAGAAGGCTGCTACGCTCATCCGAACGGTCGTAGAAGAGCATCCCTTCCCTAAGGGCGATGGCGAGATATTGAAGGCGCTTTGATGTGAGAGGTCTACATTGCAAGATGCTTGATTTTACACCCTTGTACATGTTTTAGCACAGGAAGTTGTTTCTATGCAGAGGACACTATGATTAATTAAACTTACACAAGTTAACTCTGCTTCAGCGGGCTGAAAGTCTGTTTCTTGCTCTGTAATCTCGCTCAAATACACAAGAGCCTCGATGTAAAGAAGGTTATGATGGCCTACTTCACAGCTGCAAGATGCCAGAGGGACATTTAGACACAGTACTGAGAATTAACTGGGAAAAAAATTATATTACAGCCGTTTGCATAATAGTACGGAAACGCAAAATTTTGCGCGCGGGCGGCAAGAGGACCATGCCGACAATTGCAGGTGCCGAGATACAGCGCTTGCCGGGTAGATCACATGTTGTTAGGTACACTATCTATAGTGGGAGTCATGTGGCATTACCTTTCAATTCCCGCGAACCGTAGGGTTCGCTTGGGTACCTTAGAAAAACGCAACTGTCCGGATTCTCTGCGAAAACTGATCCAGTCACGTGAAATTTCTTTTATGGGTAATTAACCCTTTCCGGCAGGAGATCCAGTCATGTGATGCACTACCTTTCACAGCAGGTTGTTTCCACGCGACTTTGACTCATCCGAGTCAACAACAGCAGCGTCTCCGTGTCTACACCCTCAGTGCAAAGCCGACTTTGTCTGTGAGGACATCCAACACTGGCAACGAGCGGACACCAAGCGCAAATGTGTCGGGTGCAGTGAGCATTGTAGCTGCCGGAAACACGGGGCAAACTACTCAAGCACAGCTGGTCCTGCTGCACGTCCAAGGTTGAATCATGGGTACGTGGCCCGGGCTTTGAGTGCGCACACCGCGTCCTCCCTGGCCGAATTGCAGATTGCTTAACTGGAAGTCGGTGCATGGAACGAATGCGGGTTGTTGGCGGCAAGACTGGGAATAATGGTGTCTTTGCAAATGTTGCTAGTGGAAGGTGCGCCTATTTTACTGCATTAACATGTTGCTTATTTACTGTGTATTCTAATGGGACTGTTTCGGCTACTTTTGCTTTCCATATTCAATAGAAGATGGTGTCCGTGCTGTACCGGAGGGGACACAGAAGGATGCACCACCATAGTACGCCGCTACTCAGGCGGATGCTGTCCCGCCGTATTTGGAGACGTCAGTCCATGCACCTCAGTCCTTATCTCCGGGTATGATGCTTCCAGGCGAACTCTCGATTGATGGTCTCACAACGGGCACACTCTTCTCATTTGCTTGGAACATGCTTGTTTCTATTTCCTTCCAATTTGTGGGCTTTCTCCTTACCTCCTGAATATCACACATGCGGCGAAGCTCGGTGCTCGTGCTGGTCTTGGCTTGTCGCTGGTTCAATACGGGTTTGCATTGAGGACAGGCAAGGATGACGAAGGCATGGTCACAAATGGTGAAGAGAGCATGTGGGGCGGCTGGGGAAATCCTGAGGACACTGTACCTTTACCGACACTGATGTTTGATACAGCTGCGGCTGCTGAAAGTTGGGCAGCTTCTCACAATGGGACTATTCCTGTGGCAGATGCTTCTGTGGCAGCAAGAGTATGGTGTACAATACTTCTGTACTATATGTGTTCTTAACAATAAATGTTTTTTCTCTTCTATGCCCATTCCCGGGTCGCGGGCTTTGCTGTGAGTTAGCAACTCTCAGCCTCTAACTGCTTGTACAATCAAGTGTGCGAAAACAGAGCTGGGTTCAAATTTGGCAAGTAGAGTGACATGCAGTAGCTTACAATAGTCAAGTCACACCATAACAATACCATTATTAGTACTATAGTTACGCGCGTCATCTAATACTGCCGTATCTCGGCACTTGCAATTGTCGGCATGGTCCTCTTGCCGCCCGCGCGCAAAATTTTGCGTTTCCGTACTATTATGCAAACGGCTGTAATAAGAACTCCAAAGGTCCCGAACCGATATACGCGACATCGCGATTGTGTAAAAGACAAAGATAGAACTTCAGTAAGATCTTTGCTACATAGCGGATAATTAGGTTTCAGATATAAGGTTATATACGATACATACAAATAAGCATCGGAGGGTGCTATGGAACTAGTAGGATACCAGCATAAAGCTATAGCTTCACAGCTCTAACGAAATCTTGACTCGTCAGACGCTCTTTAAAACTTCGGAATCGCCTGTCTTAAATGGGTGTTCTTCCTCAACTGATCTTATCAAAGCAATGGCGTGCTCAGAGCGGGGCCTCATGGAACACTTGAAAGGCTTCGGGTTACTGTTTATAAGTCAAGCACCCCCTATTAGCTTGCCAAATTTACCCGAAGAAACACGAAGAACTTGCCTGAGGAGGCCAGGGGTATATTCATGCACTGGTTCGATCTCCTGTCCCGACTCGTCTTTTGCCTTGGAGATATCGAACGAAGCGGCTGTCATTGCGATCGCAATGAACAACGTGCTTTCAGCGAGTTCCTTTCCTGGGCAAATTCTATTCATATCACATTGAATGTGCGTTTAATCAGTTATAATCTCCACGTACAAACTCTAGTTTTAGAAGTCTTACCTGCGTCCGAACCCGAAGGCAATGTCCCGAGCGTCCATTTCTGGTTTGCGTCCGTCGACCCCCAAGAATCGCTCAGGCTTGAAGTCGAATGGGTCATGAAAAACTTCAGGGTCATGCGCCATCTGCCTGAGACAGGTGTTAGTCGTTTTAAATCAAATGTGCATAGTTGATTGCACAACTAACCAGATTATGGGCATAACGAGTGCACCTTTAGGAATATGATAGCCCATGTACACATCCTCCTCGGTCGTGACGTGAGGAGCACCTAGGCAAGCAAAGATGGTGGGAAGCTCAGCCTCCATCTTTGCGGTTGGAAGAGACAAAAATTGAAGGTCAAGAGAAGCGCACCTGCGGGAAGGACATTCTCCCATCGTAGCGTCTCCTTGAGAACAGCACCGATATACGGTAAATTCTCCCGATCACTGAATGACGGAAGACGTTCGTGTCCAACAACACGGTCTATCTCTTCCTGCGCACGCTTAAACACGTCTGGATAGAGAGCCATGGCCAAAAAGAATGTCTTCAGAGCAATGACAGTCTGAAAGAGGCCCGAAAAGGGTACGGTGAGTAATTATTCAAGACGACAAGCGACTGGGTATATACCGTGTCCGCGCCTCCGCCGTAAAACGAGGCAGTGATATACTTGACTACGTCATCGCCGTATTGCTCGTCAATGCCTTCCTCCAAGAGCTTCGACGTAAGGGAGGGTACAGCTCTACCTGCTGCCTGTTTTCAACGAATAAGAACGTAACGAGCATTTTAGCTTGAAGGGCAAGCTCACAATTTCGTGCTTGACGAAAGCGTACGGCTTCCTATAAAATTCATGAGTGATTTTGTACCAGTTGCGCGCCTTTCTCTTGAAGCCCGCCCCAGGCATCCAGGCAGGAACGTGCTTCACTGCAAGCAGACCGACACATACATTAGATACACAAAAATATGAGATGGCGGAACAAACACTCACGGAAAGGCACTGTATCGACGAGCCATTTGCCTGCCTGAACTGCTTCGGAGAAAAGAGTACAGAGTACATAGTCTGCGATCTCGACAAGAGGGTCTTGGCCATCGTGATTGATTGAGTATCCGTGCGACATCTTTAAAATCACGGCTCCTGGGAGCCTTGTAAGGTCCCATAACATCAATAAAGCAAATCGTATTAGTGATAATGGACACTCACGAACGAATATGTTCTTGCAGATTCTCCGGATCGTTAAGAATACGAAGTAGGAAGCGTCGCGCCTCAACTTCTTCCAGGTTCTCATGCTGCGCCATAGATGCTCGTGTACCGACGAAGTTCTGGAAGCATTTTCGATGTAGCTTGAATGTTTCATCGTATCTCAGTAATGTCGTGACCACATCTAAACCGACCCTGTGATAAAGTGAGATTCGAGGCTCAGCTAAGCACCTGAAAAATTAGACCTTACATTTCTCCTGCAAACGTGAAGACAGGACGATCGGAGTAGATGGAAGAACGCTTATCGAGCAGCTCAACTGCAGTCTTATAATCATTAACAACGACGATTGTCTGTCCGAAGACAGAGACAGAGCTGATAGGGCCTAGCGTAGTGTTAGTTATGTATCTAAGTCGTCGAATGGAATGTGTCATACCGTAGAGAGCCTTGTGTTTTGCCCAGAACTGTCCTTCAACCTCCCCAGGCTTTGGCAAGTCTAGCAGATTGCCGATAACTGGCAGCGGCTTCGGACCAGGAGGCAACGAATGCTGCTTTCCCCGCAGTTTCTTCGAGAGCAGGTGCAGTGTAAGGATACCCCCACAGAGCCCTAGGGCGTATTCGGTTTTGCCGAGAGACTGCAAGTCGAGGAAAGACATCGTGATCGTACTCGAGCGGACGGACGAGGCTGGAGTTCAGACCAGGTGTCGACTTGATATCGGACAATCCGATTCATGACACTAGCGAACAATGGCTTTATAAATCTGAAGGCCTTGAGATAGGCGAAAGATATGTAAGAAGCGGAATCGGCACCTTTTGGGTGAACTTACAATGTATTGCAAATTGTGCTTGCGATCCATAGGTAAAGCCTTAACCATATTTCTATTCAAATACAGGTTTTCGAGGCGCCAAAGAGTCGGATCCGTGTGCTTCAAGTTGTGTGTTCTATCGGAATCTACATATACTATGAGTTCGCGAAATTTGAGAAAAGGCGCGGTTACTTTTTACTCTACATCTACTTTGGTTGTTGTTAGCTAGTGGATGACTTCCCGCAGGAATTTAGAACCGGTTTCTAAGTTCTAAACGGTCTGAGGTTCTAAAAAAAAGGTTTAGAAACAAGTTCCTAAACCGTAGCTCGGTTTAGGACGTATCATCCAAGCTCAAGACCTGCGCGACCTTTCCGTGAGACATGTACCCATAATAAGTAATAGTCACAATCGTACCATAATATAACAACCAAAAGAGGCAATAAAATCAAATTCAGGGTCTCATAAGCGAGGGTTAGAACACCTTTAGAACTTCGTGAGCTTTGAGACTCCATACCCCCTCGAGTCTCAAACCTCGAAATTTAGAACCTGCGGACATCAACCGAAAATTTGGCTCGGACCCTGACAGGGTCTTTTGGGACACATAGAGCCGTTCTAAACGGTTCTAAATTCCTGCGGGAAGTCATCCAGTATTGAAGACCTCGCAAAGGAATGTTCAAGGGAGGATCAGTCAGTCGGCTCCATCGAGTCCTCGTTTGAAGCACGGGTACCTCAACGAATTAAGCAAAAATATGCGGTTAGACCTGCTAAAGCAATACGCACTATAAAGTAGTCCAGATTGAGCCTGGAACCTCGTGTTTTCAGGTAACCCAGGCTAGTATATATATCTACCCTTTCGGTTCCACATTCGAGAAGGCTTTATTGGCTGAATATTGGCTGAATGAATGCAGATTGTGCTGAAACGTGGCTTTTGTTGCCCGGGCTGTTGGTAACGCGACTTGCCGCACTCGCGGTTGCGGTGTGATCATTGCAAGTCTTGCAATCGGTAACCTCGCAATTATTGACTGTACCTTGTTCCGAGTGTGCATACGAGCACCGGCATCAAGCATTCTTGAGATATCTCTTGCGCGATGAAAGTTAGATGAGCACAACACACGGATATTGGAGTTGAGGCCACTGAGCTGCAGGCTTCAGGGTGTATGTATATGCTTCAATGTGATGCCATCGAGCCATGTGGGGACAACTAAGCTGCACAATACGATGTCGCAGTTGACGTTTCCGACCTAACCAGCTATATAAAAGTTGGCGCACTAAATCAAATTGACTGTATTTGGGTTAGCGAGCATCAGAACCACGACTCCAGATATCCTAAGATCCTTCTATCAGAATCATGCGAGATCTACGATGTATCGAGGTCATAACTCCGCAAACCAAGATATCGTACAGAAAGCATGAGTGGTGACTGTAACCCTTGAGTCAGGGCGTCAAATGCCTTTCGCGGAAGACGACAGACCAGGCCGGGGCAAGTCCTTGAGTATTGGCGGGTGGCCGCCGCTGTTGATTCCGAGGGATTTCGATGGAAAAATACTTCCGCCGGCTTGTTGGATGTGGCGATAAGAGCAGATCTTACTCTTCTCCCGGAACATGTTTTTAGACGAGACAAATATGCAATTCAAGTTTTCCCGTGGTGACGCAAGTTAACAAGGAAAAATGACATTCGCCTAAGAAATTTCCAGCTTTTACACACTTACGGATGACAAACAAGCAAACCTTCCTCGTACAGCCCTGTAACAAAAAGTTTTCCGGTGCGGGTATCATGCAAGCCTGTGGTGCTTCCGGAGAATCGTGATCCGTCGCCCTGATAGAGAGTCGCAAGGCTATGCGTCTTCGACAGGCGAGCGCGCGAACCGGCGGGTAAGGGGGCCTTCAAATCAAATGCACTTGCGTCACCACTGCCAGTGGCAGCCGATCGCGGGCTGATCTCCGCGACCCAGCTCGGGGCGTGAACGCCGGTCTTGTTGGCAGCGACTTTGAGAAGCGCCGGATAGTATGTATGGCCTGCTGCGACTAAGCGACCGTCCTCGGTGTACGCGACGTTGTCGGGTGCGAATGGTGTTTGGACCGTATGCAGGAACTTGAGCGTCTCACGCGCGGTAACGTTGGCCGCTGGCGTGCGTTGGAAGAAATACACCTGCGCGAGCGAAGAGGACGCGACAGCAAGCGTCTGCCCATCTGGCGAGAGCGACACACCGTTTGGAAAGGGGACGCCGATGTAAGGGAAGGTATGACGAATAACGGCCGCACCAGGGACGGCCTCATTCAATATCGACATATGAGCAATTGTACCAAAAGGTAGCGCTAGGAGAGTCTCAACCAATGGCAATGTCTTTCCAAGGATGGAAGGCAGTCGTCGTGTCAGTAGATGGTCGTTCGTGACGAAGAACGATGAATTCGACGTCAGTGCGATTGAATTGGGTGCAACGAAGTACTTGGTGGAAAGGGTGCGCACATAGCGTGCGGACGTCGGTGCACTTTGACTGATAGTAAACTGCTCGATAGTCGTCTTGTAGCGTCCGTGGTTGACAACAAACATGTTCGACGGCTTCTCGGGCCCATCTTCTACTTTGGACGGCCACACCTCAACGCCGAGTGGATGGAAATCCTTTCCCTCTGGATACCCTTCAAAGTGAATTTGGCGCGGTTCCTTTACCCCCTTTGCATCGAATTCAACGAGCCAAAGGACACCTCGCGGGCTCGGATCGCGTAACGGGCCCATCACAGTGTTCCATGCTTTTCGATTGGGATCACAACTCACAATCACAAGGCGATTAACGATGGCGCCTGACGCATCCTCGACATCCCAAAAGGTCTCGTCTTCGCAGTACGCAAGTCTCTGTGCCCGTGAAGACTCGTGTTCGGGGGAGTGCACAACTTGACAATGCGTCGACGCGTCCGCCTGCGCGAAGTATTCTGTGGGTAGCGCAGCCGTAAGGAAGCAACTCGTGATGGCATGCCCGTTTCTCCAGGCAACAAAGCCCTTTTATAGTGGGTGGACGCAAGAATGAGACATATTTGAGTGGGAGAGAAGTTACAAGAGCATGTCACTGGAAATGCTCACAATCAAAACAGTCGGGATAATATATCGTTTCAAAACCATAGTTGACCTTTGTTGGGGGCCTTTCCTACAGCAGCCCGATCACGTATTAGATGTTGAACGTTGTCGTCTTTGACAGCAAGAGCCCAACTGAAGTCCCATCATTGAAGCCGGTGTGGACAGTCCCATCAATGCGAACCTTCGACGCGAACCTTCGGCGGCAGCGGGCATTGCCACTCAGGGCAGTGGTCGTGCGAAATATTTGCTTCATAATCTTTCTCTCAATTCTTCAAGTTAGAAAGGAAAGGAACAGTGGCAAAAGCAAGGGAAGAGGTTCCATTAAGGCTAGATAGTTTACATGCTACAATCTCTAGCCACTGATTGGTGAGTAAATACAGGTGATTCGAGAGCACAAGGAAAGCATAATAGCACAACAACAGGGGAATCCATCCGGGTCATCATGTTCGTAACAGTGTCATTCTCGCTACGAGATTAAAGTAAAGAGGTTTCGGCAAAGGAAGCGAGATGGTGAAGGAGAAAGTGAATAAAGAGAGACTGCATTCTATTCGTCGAGATTCGTAAGTATACCACGGGCCTGCGGGGATAGATTCTTCAAGAAACCGGCGTTTGCGCTACCAAGCGAAAGTAAGCTGGCATTGCGTGGGCTGCGGAAAACCAAACCTGTGAAAGAGAGAACGAGAGAGTAACCAATTAGACACGCTGGACTACGACGTAAAGCGGAGTGAACACCCACATTGTACAGGTAGAAACTTCTTTGGTCGGCCTTGACGGAGTCCAAAGTCACGAATCGCATCCCGACTACAAAGGCGAGCAGGTTGAAGGCCAGAGCACTCAAGGTGCTAAGGCCCCAAAGGGCACTGAGCACAACAGACCAGAGCATCAGGGCGAGCATGAGCGTTGGCCTCGCAACAGTCGGTGCTACGATGGGCAGCGTCTTCCGACCGACAAGGCGATCACCCTCGGTATCCTTGAAGTCCTGTGCCTGAATGGTCGACGCGATCATGCCTGCGCTAGCAAGCACGGACATAACACCGACATTATCGAGTGCGTGGCGATTGGCCCCTGTAAATCACGGTTAGCGCTTAGAGATACGATGACAGCACTCAGATTATCTCACCAGCAATAAGTAAGGCACCGACTTCGAAGCATCCGAGACCCATGGCGTTTAGTACGTTGCGGCCAAGCCAGTGGCCAGCAGCGAAGCCTGCCTCATCGTAAATCCAAGTGAGGAGACAAAGAGTCATGCTCGCGTAGACGACCTCGATACTGTAGCATGCAGACAAAAGCCAGCAGCAAGGAAGGAGAACCCATCGTAAAACGAGTGCATTCTGCAAGGTGATGCGTTTCGCGGGAAGAGGTCTGTCCCTCTTGTTGTATTCGTCCTCCTCTGGTTTTAACGTCTGGTTAGAGACACTGAACTCCAGAACATGGAACCAAAGCCAGAATATGACGTGGGGCAGACGAGCTAGCTCAGCGATCGGAGCACCCCCACAGGCCAAAATCGTCTGTAAATAGGGAGATTTTGGTTAAGTCCTATATTCAGTGTTAGAGAAGAGGACGACGTACGATGGGTATGACAGTTGTCTTGATATCCGACTTGGTGAACAAGAACAAGGTCCAGAGATGATAGAACAGTCGGGAGAATGGGTAGAACAGCGTGCTGAGCATCGTGAACGGAGCTTGACGAGGAGATGCACAGTGTCGAAAGCTCTAGGTGTGTTGTGACTCACGTCAGATGCTATGTCTCCGAGGCAGCGTTCTCTTCTATCCTGCTCCTTATATCCTTGGCTATACCGCGATACTCAGTCGTGCATGTGAGGCGAGTGAGTGGTTACCGGAAGACAGAAACCTGGGAACGCGTTTCAGGGGTAAACTCGTGTCACATTCGTACGAATTTTAGTAGGATGAACATGACACGAGGTGGTTCTATAGAAGGCGGAGAAAGAAGGAGGTAGAGACTGATCGCCAGATTTTCGAGACATACGAAATAGAATTGACGTCCGATCGGGTCAAGTTGCCTACGGTCCGGTTCACTTCATCGGCAAGGCGCAGAGCATCTTCGGCAATAAACTCTATGCGGAACGCCCGTTGGCAAGCTCTCGCGATCTTACGTACCTGATGCAAGAGATCTTTTTTTTTCAAGATATCCGGGAATTATCATTAACTCCATGTGCTTCAAAGAATCCGAGATGCTTCTCGCTCGAGGTCGACTCTGTGCTCGGGTATGTGTCAAGAAAATCGACTATATTGAAAATGCAGCAAATTACCAGATATCGCTCCGGTGGGTACCTGACAGTGCAAGCTAGACATTGAACGGGGGACGATGGTCAGCGCCGACCAGGCGACTCTTGCTGTCATCATATACAATCTAGCGCATACATAATTTACAGCACGAAGAGACAGATGTTCAGTAATTACGAAAATTATTCATAAAACAGAACTTACAGTCAACTTGCTCGGGTCCGTTCAGGTTCGGGAAGAGTTGGTACAGTAGACTATTTCATAATGCATGGTACCATAATGTATAATACCTCATAATGTATGAGAAAGGCTGGGAACCAACTCCGTCCCAGCCAAATTATACAAAAAATCTCCTTTTGTATAATGCATAGCCGAAATGGGCATTTATACACCAGACTCTTACCAAATATGGTAGGTGTGGCAAGCTTTTGCGATGCATAATGACCCCGAAGCACCCAATTCCAGCAAAATTAAGTTAACTTTGGCTATTTATGATGCACTTAATAAAAACTATACAATGTAAAGTCTAATCTGGCATTTTTGGGGCTTGCCATTATGTTTTGACGTTCCAACATATTTGCATCTAGAGCTTACTTCTGTTGTTGATAACTTCACTTAAGCCTGTAGATATCACAATAGGCGCATTTATATAGACTTATATATCATTTTATGCATCAAATGTGGGCAACAAGTTGTGTTGTATATAAAGTCCCACAGCTGTAGATCACATGCTGTATACCCTCTTGCATAATACCTCATAATGTATAAGGTGACCCGGGGACGGACATCATACATTATGAAATAATCTACTGTACCGTGGAGAACGAACTTGAAGTGCACGTTGTTCTGCCTACATCCGGAAATTGCCGAAACGTGGATTTTAGCTTTCCGAACTATCTAACCTAATGAACTTTCAATTTGCACTATTTTACTAGTAACGTATGACTTGTTGGAGAACGATGAGTCAAGATTCAGCCGAGCCATTCTAAGTTGTACATGATTTGCTTGAAGGAATAGAGTATGTGCATCATGGTCGTAGTGTTTGTTTTAGCCAACGAGGTATCAAGATAATATTGATACAGCACAATACTATCCTACATTGGGATATGAAAGCTGCGAGTGAATTTACCCACCTCAAGCAACGGGCCACTCAAGTCCGTACTGCCCGCTTCGCCGTCTTGCTCAATGCTCAACATGCGATCCCACAATTCAAATTACACGTGCCCGCCGTGAACGGCGTTACAGGAACTGTGTTTTTACGCGGTGGGACGACCCTCTGCCCGAATGGCGGGAAGGTCGACGCTGTCGGAGCTATCGGCTTCGTTCTTGGCGATACTACTTGCTATGTTCATGGAGATAGTAACTCTTCATTATTTTTGGTGCCTAACTTACATTGACTTTTATATCATGATGTACAACAACATAATATTTCCTTTGATGACACCATACCCCCTCTGGCCAACGGGCTTTGCTGCGGCCACAGCAGGCTGAACAGGATAATGGTAGTGATCGAAAGAGCACGCGTTAAAGTTGAGGGTCGGACTCAGACGCGGCTCGGTAGTTTACTGATCATGTGATTCAAGTTGGAGACATATTTCGGATTCAAGTTCCTGTTTCAGCAGAAAGCGACGGACGCTGGCCGTCGAAAGCGCATCCTGTTTGCGAACTCTCACCTGCCCGTCCGTACGACTCTGGAGACTGTGTAGATACTGAAGCCAGAAAATCCACAATAGATGATACAGGATGATACAAATCTTGTCTGCGAACTTTGGACAGAACACTCACACCCGGGCCCTTCCTCGCGTGATCTAACCTACCAGTGGATGGCACATTTTCCACTATGACGCCGACTTTTGCCATGATAATGTTCGACAGAAGCCTGGATGGCACAACATTTACGCCCATCGACGCTTTCGAGAGTTCCAGATGCTTCAACAGCCCGCCACCCCACGCACTTGACCTTGACTGGTAATCTGTCTTGCCTATCCAAGCATCTATCACATAAAGTATCTCTGCAAGTTTTCTGTCGATTTAGATCACCGCCTTTCGTCATACGGCGCACGCATCATTGTGGTCATTGAGCATCTCTGGAAGCAGAATAATCCACCCTTTACTCCAAATTTCGTCAGAGGCAGGCTAAGCGAAATGCTCCTTGTGCAATCCGACATAGGGGGCGAAAGGTATATAAAGACCAGCAGACTGCAATCCAATATTCCAACAAACGCCAAACCTAACCTCTTTTCAAACATCGCTCTTCATATTCGAAGTCTCGATCTCAGATTCTATCGTCGTTTAAATGGTCGAATACAAAGTACGTTCATTCCTTTGAGTATGTATATATATTGCCTAATTGAATGTGATTATACTCAGGTTGGTGACAAGGTCGAATATCGACCGGTGGGCGGTGCCAGCGACAATGTCTCGCACAGCACGGGCGAGATTATAAACATCGATAATAGCTCTGACGAGACTCGCTATGTTATCCGTAACGACAACACGGGCAAGGAGACGACTTACAAGGTTGGTCAATTTTATTCTCTTCATCTGTAGCAGGAAAGGTTCATACCAATTTCTGCAGGAGATGAACATTGTTGGGAAGGCCTGAATACTAGATCGCTTTTTCCTTGCGTCGCGTTTCCGTCTGCCCTCAATTTGTTTTGTTAGCACATGTGTATCTCTGGGTTTCGCGCGGAATAAACAGATTATACTCAGCCGTTAAATCGAACAACGTTCATGAATGAAACTTCATTCAGATCTGCGTCCAAAACTATTCCATTAACTTAATCGTCCCACAAAATATCCAATAATCCATTGGCATAAATTCTTAAGATATTCTATGACAAAGTTCAATAGTCAGTTATGTAGTTTACTTTGAGATCACATTCGCTCTTTGTTCTGATTTCCGACTTTTCGGTGCAGCACTGACTCCCACAGCCGTAGCTGCACCACCAGGAGTACTCGGCACATGCCATCCAAAACGTGCAAGGAGCGCACGTCCGAAGATCTCGCCAAACCCCAGCATCATACCGTTTACGAAGGGAAGGAACAGGTTGATTGCGAGAGAGGATGTCAGAGCAAGTAATCGCGAACGCGTCGATAGCCGAGAGTCGAAGATTGCAAGCGTCGCAGGCGGAGGAGCGGTGTGCCTTCCCTTTTCTCTGCTGCCGTGTGTGTTATCTTTTTCCGAATGTTCATGGTGATGGTGGTGGTGGGTGTGCGGGTGTGAGGGGGAAGTACTGTCGGATTGCGACTCAGGCTGGGAAGGGAATGAGATGGAAGGGAACGAAGATTCAAGAGATGGATGCGAGTCTATCTCTTCCCATCTTTGACTTTGAGATAAATGGGACTGATCAACTTGCGTTGAAGCCTTTACAATAAAAACTTCGTTAGTAAAATCAGTTGTAGAATAAGAGAAAGGAACATACCTCTGAAATTTCAGCGGCATGAGCCTCGGCCTTCGAACCTTCTGGCTCACCCGTAGTTAGATCCCTCGCATCAGCTGGGCTAGGTTCAGCAGGGTAAGATTTCACTTCTGGTATTTCCTCAGCACTGGTCGAAGCAACTGACGCTGCGGGTGGGGTGACCTCAATTATCTCGACTTCCTTCGGACCGCTGAGTAGTGGGTTCGGCGGCCCCTGAAGGTCACCAAGGTTCTCCCAGCTCTTGACTCCCCCTGAAGCTTCGAACCGTGCATTGCGCTCGTCGATTTCTGCACGGCGCACCGCAGATTCGGCCTTCCAGCTGCGGTCCATCTCGGCCAACTCTTCAGTCCATTTGGCGGTTTCCTCTGACGTGACAAGCGGCTGAGCGGGTTTTGACTGCTCCGAAGGCGCTACTTCTTCTGTGGCAGTCGAGGGTAGAGCTTCAGACGGTGGCTCGGATTCAGAGGCAGACGGAGTTAGAGAAATTGGAGTAAAGGATGTAGACAAAGCGGACTATAAGTATGATTAGCATTGTGTAATTTCGACATACTACCATAAGTTTACCTGAAGCAAGTCCTCATGACTTTCTGACTGCTGTTCTGCCATAATTAACCAGTTGGGTCACTTTGTCGACGCAACGTTGAAGGGAGGAGGGCAATGAATTACTTGCTATTAGCCACTGTGCACTAACCTTAAACCTCCATAAAAGGAGAATTGAGGTCCATCTCTGTTCGCTTCAATAGCACGCAGTTCTGTGCCAACTTTGCGGACAAATCGTGCTTTATATTTTCAGTTGTCCAAAGCTTTGTTTACTCTAAGTAATCGTAGAATACCGTCAGAAAGAGAGGGAGGAAGTTAGTCACTATTGTGGCCACGGTTGAGAGTCGACGCGACGCGTCGAGGACTCAGAGTGCACTGCGCGCTTTCTTTCAACCCGTTCTTACGCTCAACAGCGTAGGCTACAACATAACATTGCAAAGCTCACGTCTGGACAATGGCAACACCCCCAAGGCCATCATACTTTATTCCGCCAATTCCTAATCTACCTTCACCGTCCGGCTCTCGACCTCGTGGTTCAATCAGCTCGTCCTTCTCATTCGACCCTTCTCATCTAGTGCATTCATACCTTGACGCAAATGCTAGTCGCCGAGATTCAGCTGCACTCGATCCAAATCGCTCCATACTGACTGCCTCGCCTTTATTATCTTCTCCGAGACGGACACGAAAAGCCCGGCCCCCAGGACAAGCGGGCGAACATCCGTTGGCTCAGGATACCACGCAAGATGTCTTTCTTGATGATGACGAATATTATGGAGGAATGGTTGAGGATAGGTCTGACTGGAGTATGGTGGAGAGGATGAGGCTATGGAGACACGATGCTATCTGGCAGCATCTGTATGAAACAGCAGCTTTCTGGGGTGACAAGGTGCTTAGCTGGACGAGTGCGTATAGTTCCTTCCGATCAACCACTTGAGTACTAACACATGAAGGAAGATGACAGAAATGATGCTTTCTGGCTAGCCCAGATCTACTTCTTAATGCATCAGTATTCCCGTGCAGAACGTCTTCTAACCCGACCTTTTCCAAACACACCAACCGAAACCTCTCAGCAAGAAGCAAATGGACACAACTTCCCAGTGCCAACCAGCCTTCACGACGTCGACCCCAAAGGGAAAGGGAAGGATACCGGCGAACCTCCACGCCGGAAGTTCGCCCACCTTGACCTGGCTATACCTGGTATTGACATTGATCCGGGGAGACTCCCTATGGGACTCGGAGCAGAGGACCTCGCCGCTGAACAGAGCGACGGTGTCACGATGCTTGTCGACACCAGCGTGGCATGCCGCTACCTCGCTGCTCAGTGCCAGGTGCGCCAGGGCAAGTGGGCGGAGGCTGCTGAGATGCTGGGCGAGTCCAATCCATTCCGAGACACGGGCGGAAGTGGGCCAAGGATAGCTAATACTGACGGCGGCATCAAGATTGAGGCATCGATGTGCCATCTGCGAGGCATGCTCAAACTGAAGCTCAATAGGGGAGACTCTGCTAAAGAATGTTTTATGGAGGCTCTTGCCCTCGACGTCAAATGCTACGAAGCATTCAATCAACTAATAAGCGGCGAGATGATGACCTCTGACGAAGGTCTGACATCTCATAGACTGTTTTATCTCAGTGTAACTGAAAATATTCTCTGCGCATAGAATGGGAGTTTGTCCAGAGTCTTGCTTACAAGCAACAAACACCTCACGATGCCGAATTCATTCAGCTCATGTATACTTCGCGTTTGCGCAAATACAAACACACGCGAGAGCACGAACTAATTCGACGTAGACTAGTGGATGAATTTGGTCTCAAGGACAATGTGGACGTTCTCTTCAGTTTTGCTGATGCAGCATACGCACAATTTCGATGGGCAGATTGTTTTGTGATTACATCGCGGTACGCCCCCCATGATTTGAACATAATCGCAAAAGCCTAATCTACTCCCGTCCAGAATATTGGCGTTAGTGGATGTTCATGAACACACAATGCCCCTACATATTGCTTGCATGCATCATCTTCCACATCTGCATTCCAAGCTTTTCATTCTCGCGCATGAGATGGTCGAAAAGGAGCCCGAGGCTGCAATGAGCTGGTACGCTGTCGGCGTATGGTACCTCACATCAAAGAAGTGGGCAGAAGCACGAACGTACTTTAGGCACGTCTAACACAACCTATATCAAGTGTATGTCAAGTCTAATGACTGTGTCTGGATTCAGCAAAACATCCTTAATGGATCCTCGGTTTGCTCCTGCCTGGATTGCATTTGCTCATACATTCGCCTTCGAAGGCGAACATGATCACGCAGTGACAGCGTATTCAACATGTGCAAGGTTGTTTACAGGGCAAGCGCAATTCAAACATTAGCAATGAACGAATTGATTTAACCGCACTTGTAGTTCGCACCTTCCGCTGATGTTCGTAGGCATGGAGCAAATCATGCTCTCCAACCATGATCTCGCAGACGAGGCGCTCAATGCCGCGTTTACAATGTGTGACGGCGATCCACTGCTATATAATGAGCTGGGTGTCATGGCCTTTAACCGTGGCAAGTAAGCCACAATGTTCTACTTTCTGTGTTTTGGAGCATTGTCACTTAAAGCACGCACCACTGTAGGTATGATCAGGCCACGTCACTATTCACGCGAGCACTCGAGCTCGCGGAAATCTCCCAAAGCTCACAAGGTTCCTGGGCGACGACTTACGTGAACATGGGAAGTGCGCTCAGTAAGCTAGGGTCAGTCTGAGCAATTCTCCACCGTAAACAACATACAAACAAACTCCCCTGTATAGTCAGTTCGAAAAGGCTCAGGCGGCGTATAAGAGGGTTCTGGAAATAGACCCACGGCATGCATCCGCCTTAGCACTGCTGGGAAAAGTGCACTTCATGATGGGCGACATCGAGTCTGCAATCCTTAGATACCATGAGGTGATCATTAATCCCCGTCATCGTAGGCAAAGAAGTTCTCACATAATTCGTTTTTAGTCGCTGAGCGTTGATCCAATAAACGGACACGTTGTCGATCTGCTGAACCTCGCACTGGAGGCGAACACGACGAAACCCATGCCAGCGAACACGCCGTCGGTCTCGGACCCGCAGTTCTTGGCGGGTATGCAGCGCAGTCGCGAGTTGGTGAAAAAACTGGACTCCTTGAAAGGACCACAGTTACCACCATCAACCAGCATGAACTGGGTGCCCCCTCGGGCACCTCGTACTGCTGAAGAAATGAATCTAGGATAGCTAAGTGTTTGCTAATGTAGTCATGTACCCTAGGCTGTTGAAATTGTAGCATATTGCACATACATCTCTAGGCTCAGCATTTTTTACAACCTCGAGGCTGATCGCGGATCGTATACCAGAGCTAACATGAAGCATTTGAAAGTTCTAATAAAGCTAGCAGTTTGTGCGGCACTCGCCATCCTCGCATTGCCCCTTCGCAAAAGAGCCACGGAGTGACGCAGGAGCCTAACTGCCAAAGACCTCAGACTTCACAGCCCTCTCACCTGCCAGTGTACCTAATTCGATTCCTTTTACGGGCTAGTACCTCACCAATTAGGCGCCAAAGTCCGAGTCGCTTGGGCACGCTCGGCCGTCTCTTTTTTGTTGTTCTTTCTTTCTTTTTTCTCTTCTTCACTGCCAGTGAACTGGCTCTATCACTCACATTTCTCTCCAGTTCCAATACGAAGGCCTCGGATCATTCGATTGAGTATACCAATCTTAACTTGCATGCAGGAATATCACGTACGTATCTATATGATGTGGATTCCCAATACATTCATTATTATTCACCTACATATTATGCGATGACTATGGCCGCTCTGGTATCTTCCAAGTAAGACGTTACTTCCTCGCGGCGGATTTAGCAGAGCAAATACCTACGGGCATCGGCAGAGGGGGTTCTGAACACGTGTCGGGCGGTCATCAAACCTTATGCAATTTTTTGAACGGCAAGTCATGCGTTATGACCGACGAGACCTTTGTTCCGCAAATACCTGATCAGTCTCCTGACAATCTTATCCTTTATCAAAGTTGTTGACGGAAATGAATGAACAGCACTAGTCTATCACGGATTCCTGGGCCTGGCAATTGATTCACGGCTCTCAGAATTAGATCCAGCAAATCAATCGCCCGCCGGCCCTACTAGTAGGTAAGGTTTTCATTCAAAATTCCACGTTCACTTGGTCTTACGTCAAATTTTGTTTCCGTTCATGAGGAGTTATGTGCTATAATCCGGTAGTCGGTCCACCGCTGCTGTTCTACATATACAAATCCACTACACGTGAACGACATGTCTGTACGCCGCCTGTATAGTCCATTTATTTTCTTTGGTATCCAACCCTCTCTCTTTCTCTCCCAGGCTAAAGCTCCAAAGACACGCACGACCCTTTGCGCAGCGAGGTTGCATCTTTCCTCGTGCTCTTCAAGCTAGTGCCTTCGGTAAATGATGGAAAATACCGTGACTTCTGTCTCCTCGGCCTTGCGACACACGCGAAGCGTGATTCCAAGGGCGGATTTACTCACCCTGGCCCTGACCTCATGGCAATTTGGATCATCGTCGGCCTCAACTCATTTTCCCTACAAATCGAAAGGTTTCCGCTGCCAGTCTAGTAGGAGAATCTCAGAGCCCCCCTCCTCCAGCGAATTCTCGTTGCGCTACGCTGAACATCTATGGTTTTCTATCAGTCTCTCAGTTGTCTTTATCTTCTTGCAGCCTTCGGCGGTGTCGCTCTTGCGTATCAGTATGCTCGGACTAAGATGCGGAAGCTTCTTCCCCCTCCCCCTGGGCCAAGACCGCTGCCATTGATTGGTAACCTGCTGGACTTACCTGGACTGGACGTGCCTGCAGAAAAGCATTGGGCGAAGCATAAGGCGTTGTATGGTGCGAATGCCTCCATTATCACACTAGCATACGAGCTTAAACCGATCGACAGGTCCCATCAGCTCTGTCAGAGCTCTCGGTACAACGCTGGTCATTATCAACGATGTCGATGTTGCGTTTGAGCTCTTGGAGAAGCGCTCGGCTAAATATTCGGGTCGCCCGCCGCTTCCATTCGCTAACGATCTGTAAGTAACTTACTCGCTTCGTTCGCCCGGAGAAATGGTCTTAGCATTCATGAATTAATAGGGTTGGGCTAAATGTAGTCACTGCACTACTCCCTTACGGCGACTCTCTAAGACTACATCGCAAGTTGGGACAAAACTTCGTGGGTTCACGCTCTACTATGAAACGTGTAGAGGATGTACAAGAGGTCGAGGCCCGTCGATTTTTGTACCGAGTACTGAAAACCCCTCAAGATTTCAGGACTCACTTGCGCACGTCCGTCACATACCTTTCAGATCTCTTATGCCCATTGGCTCACGTTCTCTCTCTCTAGTGTTCCTGGCACTGTTCTTCTGAAATTACTTTTTGGCTATAATAGCGAGCCAGAGGGTCCGGACTATATGGTTTCTCTCGCTGATGATGCGAACCGTATTTTCTCCGAAGCCGGACAACCAGGTCGATGGCTCATAGACATCATCCCTGCTCGTACGACACTCTCTCACCGCGCTCATTCGGTGGCACAGCATTAACACATTGTTCTACAGTAAAATACGTACCTGAGTGGCTGCCCGGAGCAGGTTTCAAGAAGTTGGCACGACGGTGGAATGCCAGAATGAATGAATTTTACGACAAGCCCCTCGAATTCGTCAAGCACCAATTGGTAGGGTCGAGTGAGGCATATGATAGTAGCAGTTTTACTAAACTTGTGCACACAATCAGGCGTCAGGTAAAGCCGTTCCTTCCTTCGTTAAGGACGCTCTGGAGGAGGGCATCGATGTCAGAGAAGGCGAGAACCTCCTTAAGTATGTCTCAGCAACGCTTTACGCTGGAGGATCAGACACGGTATGTTGATCACTGTGAACGACCATCTACTTCGCTATAATTATGCTTGTCAGACAGTCAGTGCCATGACAACTTTCTTCTTGGCCATGGCGCTTTATCCGGCCGTGTTGAAACGTGCTCAGGAGGAGGTGGACCGCGTACTTGGCAACGATCGTCTCCCTGGCTTTTCTGACCGTGATAAGATGCCCTATATCAACGCTCTTGTTAAAGAGACGTTCCGATGGGAGGTCGTTGCTCCGATAGGTCCTCTTCTTAACTTCATGCTTCCCGTGCTATTCGGTACTGACTGCCTGCCGCAGCTATACCTCATATGACGACAGAGGACGACACCTACATGGGCTATCACATTCCAAAGGGTGCAATTATTGTACCGAATGTCTGGTAATCATCCTCTTCCCTTTCCTCTCACACGTCCATCTTATTTTCTCCTACTTTGTGAAAGGCAAATCTTCCATGACCCCAATGTCTATCACGAGCCATTCACATTTAAACCCGAACGTTTTCTCGCAGAGGATGGGAAGCCTGCTGAGCGGGATCCTCTTTCAATGGCTTTCGGATTCGGTCGCAGGTAAGCTCAAGGCCATGATATCCTACCTGTGAAGTGAGAGGGAGGTTTACTGATGTGGTGGATTATGGTAGACGCTGTCCAGGCAGGGACGTTGCCGAGAAAACGCTCTTCATTACTATCGTTTTGTCAACCGCTGTGTTCAACATTTCGAAGATGAAGGATGAATCTGGCAGGGAAATTGAGCCGGCCCATGAATACACTCTTGGCCTGAACCGGTGAGTGGTCGTTTCTACATCCGAGATATAACTGTCACAATCTAATCATGCAAAAATAGTCACCCGAAACCGTTCAATTGCTCGATTACACCTCGTTCCGAGAAAGCAGCTGGGCTCATCCGGACGGTTCTAGAGGAGCATCCCTTTCCCAAGGGCGATAGCGAGATATTGAAGGAGTTGTGAAACGGGATTCATCTACTGTTGTACTAATTGTATGGTAATACATCTCTGTGCAGAGGGTGTAATCTGCCAGTGTTTGGCTGGGATTGATGTCTGTTGTTTACGTAGGCTTGTTGTTCTACTAGTAGTTGTAAAATCCCATAAAAATCCTATGGCTAACCCGCTCGGCTCGGAACGCCAAAGAACCAGCTTTGCTCCGCCATGTCCGCTAAGCCAACTCGAGGACCACAGTAAGTTCACGTATGCATAAAGTTCCAGTATCTGTGTTGGATCGGCTTGCAATATTGTAAACCAATTTCATAAATTCCTACCACCGTAGTCGATATCGCTGATTGTTCCCAAATACCAGAACCAAATCACCTACAGAAGCTTCGTACACACTATCACTGCGGCCTATAGTAGCGACTGCAGGATATCGCCATCACCTTTTTCGGGAGGATGATCATCTAGGATGGAGCGGATGAGGGTTGCAGCCTTTTGAGATCGAGGTGTGACTGAACACAGGAAAGGTTTGGGATGACTAAAATTAGACAAAGTCGTTCAATACAGTATCCTGAAATACCGCAACTAAAGAAAGTACGCACCTGATGACACCAGGAACGTACTCGTGCAGCGGTTCGATGTTTGCGCCTGAGGCATCCTTCAATTTGGCAATGTTGAAAACGGCGACCGACATTGCGATTGCGATATACAGGTTGTTATCGGCGAGTTCTTTCCCCGGACATATCCTTGATGTGCATTATATAGATGTTAATGCAGGGAGTCCTCCCTCTGGATCAAGAGGATGCGATTACTCACCTGCGTCCGAAGCCGAAGGCTAGAGTCCTGGGATCGGGCTCAATAGGGCTCCCATTTTCTCCAAAAAACCGTTCAGGCTTGAAGGTGTCCGGATCATGGTAGGTTTCTGGGTCATGGGTCATTTGCCTGATGAATAATGCGAAAACGGATGAATTGCATGATGAACGATGAATGAAGTGAAAACATACCAGATATTTGCGAGGATTAAAGTACCTTTCGGAATGTAGTACCCCCCATACGTATCATCCTCCATCGCCCTATGGGGTATATCTAGAAGACGATTCAAAGGTCAAGACAAATGTGTAGCTCTGACAAATGACATACTGAGAGGTACCACATTTTCCCATCGAAGTGTTTCCTGCACAAGTGCTTCAATATACGGTAGGCTCTTGCGATCTGAGAACGATGGCAGTCGATCTGTCCCAACAACGCGATCAACCTCCTCTTGAGCGCGCTTTAGCACGTTTGGATAAAGCGTCATTGCTAGGTAAAATGTTTGAATCGCAGAAACAGTCTGGCGTAGTGATTCAAGTTAATGATTGGATGAAAAACAGGAGTCCTCGACGCACGGTATCTGCCCCTCCCCCGTAGATCGAGGCCGCCACAGACTTCACGACGTGTTCTCTCTCGGCATCGGATATTCCCTTCTCGACGCAATCTTGAATGAAGGACCCTGATGCCTTTCCAGTAGCCTAGTGCAATCATTAGTGTGAGTATTCTCAATAAGTTATCCAGGCCATCTGCTCGAATTGTACCATCTGATGCTGGACAAAAGTATAAGGCCTGTCGCTAAGCGAAGCGACAGTCTTCGCCCATTCGCGTCCTTTTCTCTTGAACTCCATCCCTGGCAACCACTCGGGCAGATTTCTCACTAGCGTGTCAGAGGACACAAAATTAATAAAGTGGGCTTTTCTATCGAACTTGACGGGGAGGAGGACGCACAAAACGGTACGACATCGACTGTCCAGTTTCCGAACACGCAAGTCTTGGAAAGGATATCCGACATGACTTCATCTGCAAGCCTCACCAGAGGGTCCGAACCGCTCGGGTCTGTCGTATAGTCATACGACATCTTCAGAATCAAAGTACCTGGTAAACTGTAGGGAAGCGAGATAGATAGTCGTCAGTGAAGTTTCATTGCGCATCTCTAAAGGAAAGAAACTCTTACGCTCTGATGTGTCCTATCAAACCGTTCGGATCATTAAGTACCCGCAACAGGAACCGGCGAGTCTCTATCTCCTCCAATTGCTCAAATTTCTTCATGGCCGATCGCGTACCAATGTAATTATGAAAGAGCTTGCGATGCAGCTTAAACTCATCGTCGTAAAACTTAAACGTCGTGAGCCAACGATCAAAGCCAACCCTAACACAGCTGAGGTCAATTGAAGATTTCGGGCGCGTGTAAGGACATACATTTCCCCGCCAAATGGAAAGGAAGGCCGATCAGAGTACCTTGCAGACCTCTTGTCTAACAAATCGAAAGCAATCTTCCTATCGTTTACAATGAAGAATGTGGTGCCAAACGCCTTGATTGAACTGATGGGGCCTGTATCAATCGTTGTTAATTGATGACAAGCCATTTGAACGGCAGCTGACCATATTTATCCTTGTGTTTTGCCCAATGTTGCCACTCTTGGCCCTCGCTAGGGAAGTCGAGTAGGTTACCAATAAATGGCAATGGCTTCGGGCCAGGAGGTAGAGGAAGAGAAGCGGAATGCTGCCGCTTCCCAGAGAAAACCTGGTTAACCAGATAGATTGTAGCCGCGAGAAAGACAACATCGAGAGTGCGAAAAGTCGAGAAGACATCAGTTAGCACTGAAGCCAACATTTTCGAGTCCGTAGGCCGCGTTAGTGTGAAGAAAGCACTCGCGGGTGGTGGCGACTTATATACGCTTGAAGACTTGCGAGCACATATGTACGGTGCCCATGTATTCAGGTGGGGGCTCACAACCTCGACCCTTATCGTGAGTTCTCCGTTGTATTGCGAGCGAGCGAATCGAAGCTGTGGAGGAGGAAGACTAGAACTTGTTTGACATTGACATGCAAGCACCTTCCTGTGAGATATTGGGAAACTGTTCCGAGTGCAATCTTGGCCTATCATGTACCACGTATCTTCCGTTCACGTTTTCATTGGAGACTGGAATTACTGACGGAAGAACCATAGTCCTCCGTGACATTTGAGGGAATAGAAGTACGCTCCTTTCCCTATTGCTTTACGTTCATTGACATGCATGGGATTATACCGGCGGCACGGGGCAAAGCAGAGGATAATTGGGAGCATCGAGGGGTAGTATGTATACCTGGCAGTGTGACCACAGCAACCGGTTAAAGATGTTCTTACTACTAACGGCGGATGAACATTGATCAATTTGTGGGTAAACCTATGTGAAGTGCATCCATTATCATTTGAACGACATGCAACAACGACACTCACTGTGTAAGTTTTAGTGATAACCTAATCATCGATGCAACCACTTTCCGTTGCAAATGCTTACAGTCCATATGCTAACACAAACGTCCGTGAAACTGCTCCTTATCTCTGCTTACTCACTAGACGTCGGGAGTCTAGGTCGCGCGCGCAAGTATAGTATCCGCCGCCGTAGATCTCACTGATTAGGAACACAAAGGTACCAGCGTACATCTCCAAGGCTGCCAGTGTTGTCCACGCCATCCGTGAACCTGATATTTGCACTTCGAGTGTCACGTATCAAGCTGAGTTCTATAATGTAGCGTATGAGGGTCTGCCGAAATTTTTGTAAAGTAGATATTTTTAAAAGCAGACTCGAACATGATGGTTGCCAGTGAGATAGAGGACTGGATGAAGAAGGGAAGTCGACAACTTGAACCCTACTAGTACCGTTTAAACTCCGATGGAGACTCCGGTACTTTTAATCGCTACCGAGTTGTTGCTTCAACTTATCCTATTGGCATAACAGTCCTGCATTATATTTACTCTCCTACTATGGTGCAGCCTTCTAATAGACTTCGCGCCCTGAAGCATCAATACTGAAACTTATGGCCTACCTGCGTAAAAAGTCTGTGGACCCTCGCTGAGCGTCTAGCAACAACTATCAGCAGATTCAGTACCATTCAACTCTAATTACAGTGACTACCACTGGCATTGGCCAAACCCGGCAGTCCTTGGCTAATATGCAGATTGCGGAATCGTACAACGCTCATCTTTCTATAGGTGGTCCGGTCGGTTTCAGCTTCAGTGACTATGAAATTTTTCACGCGTACCGCACGAGCGAAACACCACACACAAAGAATGTTGCTTGGCAAGTAAGAGCATCATCTCTTTCACCGACTCATTCTTGGCATCGGACTTCAAGAACCTCTAACCAAAATAATATCATCTTAATATAGCTTATGACCCCCGCAATCTCCGCGATTGCATCAAGTCGCAACAGAATACATATCCTATGCCACCCTAGCGGAATCTCATTCTCTACGGAACTCTAATGAGTGTAATTGGATATCGCACGTTACGGATGCAATACAGTAGTCCAATTCATTCTTGTGAAATGGAGACTGCATCCTGCGTTTGGATCTTACACCAATCCAATATTTCTGCAAGCCTACCCTACCTGCCGACGGCTGTACCATCTCTAGAATCGACTTTCAACAGCGGGTTCTGACGCCGTCACGGCGGACTCGAGTTAAGCTACTGCTATCTCCCGGATAATATGGGTGGTGCGACATCTCGAAGGCAAGAAGACTCAAATATCACTATTCTCTGTTGAGCAATGACTTACATACATACGAAGTTAGTCTGTAGAACGACCTCGAGGCAGAAACCTGACATAAGAAGTACATATGAACATAACACGGGCTTCCATTGGATGCTCTAGTCTCTTCGGTACATTCCAACCATAGTACTAACATGACATACAAACTACTCATCCATCACTTACAAACTCCGAGGAGCTTCTATAGTCGCAGGCAGTCCGCTTCAAGGTCTTTTCCCAGCGATCACTAGCCGCTTTCTGTGCGGGCGCTGAAGTACTCCTTATGATACCCCAACAGTGTTATAACGCCGACGCCCATATGAAGAATTGCCAAGAAAACGGCCAGGAATGGGGAGACCCGGTCAAATCTTTGATACTTCAATCTCCTACGGTCTCAGCGATGACGCCCGGACCAACTTACCATTTAGAATCGCCTTTTGCTCCTATCAGACTGCCCAATACCGCACCTCTGGGGACATTTTAAGCTGATCGAGCGGGTAGGCACTATACGATGGACCTGCATCAACATCACCTTCTCTATCATATTCAGGTAAGGAATTCAATGTGCCGAATGGTCTTCTCCCTTTCAAGGCCTGGGTTGCAGAGCCGAACCATGACGCGCACTCGGGTCATTCTCGGATATCCTTGACAATCGGCCGCTTGACATCTGTAGCGTCGTCCGTGCATGCCGAGCCTGCGTGTTGAAATCCAACGGCAGTATGTCAGGAAATACACACCATCTCCAAATATACTTGACGATACATATGGGCGTTGTTCCGGAGAGTTTGAATTTGATGCCGGTTGTGCGCCGCATGACTTGAATGGCATGCAGCAAAGGTGATCGGAGTTATGCGCAGTCTTTCAGTATTTCCCTTCATTTCTTCGAAGCATGATTTAGACCGTTATACTCAACAACAATCAAGGACTGCGCTTGGTTAGGCAGTCATAATAAAATAGGTTAAGAGGGAGAAAGAGCGGTAGGAAAGAAACAGAAGTTACGGCGCTGCTGGCATTCAAGTTTCAAGGCTTTGCGCCAACTGGCACGAATTTATTATTAGCAGACAATGCACACACCTTTGCTTCTTCATCTCTCGCCTCCTCCCGCCCCCTTCAAATCCATCCCTTTCTCCTCTCCTACCCTAACTAGAGCATCCTTTCCTGCAACGATCGCAAGACCTCGAATGAAATGGCCACGCCCGCACCTTCTCCCTCGTCGCCTACGATCGACATTCGGAACACCTTCGGTCTGTTTTTATAAGCCCACGCACGTCTGTGCCCGCTTCTCACTGTGATTTACATGTTTTGCCTTCGCGAACTTCGCAACTTCGACGCGATCGATCTTTATGACGGATTTGGCTCTCTGTGAATGATGGCGGCTGTGGGCAAACAGGATCGGCGTTCGTCGGCGCGATGATCATGATGATGTGCGTGTTGTCCCCACTTATGACTGCTGTTCGTTGCTTGCTATTCTGGAGTGGTGTGCTGAAGAAAGATGTGATGGTACAGTTTATATGGGATTACGTGTCTACAGGTGCGCGGGCCAGTTCAGGGCGACTAAGAAAGCAGACGCTCATGGATGTGTACTCTGGTACGGGATGACAGACATACATGTATTTTGTGCGCTATCCGAAGGATGGTTCATCAACAAAGCTACTGGTGCGCCTCCGTCATCCATGTCCTAACAATCTCCGAACTCATAAATTTGTCCAGGTGCTCGGAATATGGTGAACACCCTCCCTCGAATGTTGCGAAAAGTGGAGTGTACTGACAGTCTGGCTTGCGAAGGGTGATGGACACCATTCATGTCTCTCTTGGTGCGTTAAACAGTAATATTCTAGCTAGCAAACGATGCTCACATTTCAATCTAGTGACCCATTCCATGTACCACTACCTCATCATCAACTATGCGTCACCTGCAGCACTAGCCGACGGAATCTGGTCATTATACGTCAGTCAACTAAAGAGAGTCGTGAATATGTATAATAACTCAGGCGGTGCATTTGATCCGGGTAGCTCTCCGTTGGGATGAATGTCCTCATTGCTTTCATTGTGCAATGGTACGTTGTTCTCTGAGTTAAATAACTTCCGACTTCTGTTGTTAATAGAGTGCGGCTCTTTTTAGTTTCTTTACCGCAAAGCTTCATGGATGTATGTGAACATGCCTGTCAACTGTCTAGTTAGTTCTCTTTATTTAATCCGGAACTTGCTAGTGAGCAACAGGACCTGGTGGCTAACAGGGATAATAGTAAGGTTATTTATTCGTTTCCTGATAAAACAATAGCGTTAATGATGATCTGGAATACAGTCACTTGTCGTGCTCGCCCATCTAGCATTCGGAATGGAAACGATGATAGAGTTGTGAGTGTTATTTCCTTGCTTAGATACTTGCACTCGTTGTCGAGTCTTCTTACACTGTCTTTCCTGAATTCCAGGTTCGTCCGGAAACAACTAAGTCGTCTTCCAGAGATAACGGTGCGTCCCAAACTGACTGCCCTCCCCTCTCTTCCTCCTCCGTCCTATCTTGCTTCTCCGAGGCTCAAAAGATGGAGGGCGACATCCATATGGCGTTCTCTGCCCATCTTGGCTTTAGTGCCTATCTAGCGGAGCTCTTATGCGCCCTGACTCCCCTACTCGCCAATGACACCTGGATGCCATAGGTGATCCACCGGTTCCTGGCCTACCTGGCCATCATCAGTCCAAGTACTTCGGCTCGAGATCGGACTTATCGCCCATGACGTCCGAACAACTCTCTATTCTTATTTCAAGTCAGGCTGCAGCGTCGCTGACCCGGATTCCCTACTTGGTTACTATGTAGCTGGCTATCATACTGCTACGCATCTCACATTTTCCTGTCATTCTTTTTCCTTCGTTACTCAAGGTCTTGATGGCGCGGATGCTAATGCTACGACTTCCTTCAGCTCATCGCAGCGATGCCACTTGCGGTCACGGCGGTTCTCTCCGACATCCTCATCGCAGCGGCACTCTGCTACCTCCTTCACAACAAGCGTACCGGATTTCGATCGTGCGTCGTGCCCTTCGGTTTAAATGCATGAGTGCTTACTTCTGTGTAGAACCAACACGTTACTGAACTACCTCATCATCTACGCGATTAATCGATGTTTGGTTACTTCGTGCGTGACATTGTTTTTGAGTTGGTGCTGTTGCTGATTATTGAACTCACCACAAAGTGCCATGGCTATTGTCGAAGTCATCATGGTGGGTCTTCTGACATAAGTTATTTTATTCTGAGTACCAAATAACTTGTGTGCTATGATCTATCAGTTCGCTGTGATGCCAAAGTCATTCTGGTTCCTCGCGGTTGACTTCGTAAGTCTAACCTCACTACTATCGCATTTGCACTATTCTTACTAGACTTCCCATGTTCCTCTCTAGGTCATCGGCAAATGTTAGTCCTTCTCGGATTAACCCAAAGCATTACATTGACAGTCTACCTTACAGGCTACGCAAACTCACTCCTGGCAACACTCAACACACGGCGCGCGCTCCGGGGCAAAGGCACCGACACCGAGGACTACTCGCACGACTCGTCCGACGACATGGCGATCACGCATACGAGTCTCCAGATCGCCGGTGTCACGCCGTCGATGCTTTCCAGAAGTCGAGGCCATCGTACCCAAGTATGTTTAGTTTACTTGGTTTTAAAATTTTGGAGCGAGTTGTTGTTGATCTTGAGCACAAAGAATGAGCGTGTGTCGCTACCGTTTACTAGCACGACATCAAGGATGACGACCTCAGACGGAAAGTCAACAGGCTACTCTGAGACGAACGAGGAAACCGAACTAAAAGATCTGGTACGTGAAGTCTCTATGGTTTTAGCAGGCGCAAGAGCAAGAGCATTTTTAATTCATGTATTCCTGCAAATAGTCTTCTAAAAATACGCAAGCGCGAATGTCCATCATCTCAGCAGGGGAAGAAACACCCTCATTAACACACGATGAAGGGCTTCCAGAACCAAAAACCAGCCGGTTCCGAGCGCTATAGCCGCCTCTTGCTATGCATTACACCGTGTCTTTATTGTTGTGTATTCCTTATCTTGTATATCGCATCTGTGCTTTCTACTTTTTCATATTTCTCCACCATCTGCCATATGTTCATATCTCGCAACCCACTCTTGCTGTGCACTTCGCTTTTAATATTTCTTGGTGTTCATCATGCTTTCCTCAGCCTCACTGCTATGCCATTTCAGTGTAGTTCTCTAGATAGTTTATTTCCATGTTTTTTGTGCATGTATTACTGTTATACTTAAAACGCTGTATTAGACAGACTGTCACGAAACAACAGCGATGATGGTTTGTTAAAGAATATGGGTTAGAGAGACCGGATGCAGAGCGCACGATATGAACATGACAGCGAAAGCAAATGTCAACGAGGATAGTGATGAGATGAAGTGCAAAAGGAGGGAAAAGTTAGTATACACTACCGCTTTATCTCAACGATTATGTTTGTTGTCATAATAACGATATAGCAAAGAATCAAGAAGATACCCCACCTTTTGGGAAGGTGGAAGTTGTTGAGGGGAACGAAGAGCATGGTCACGACAAGGAGGAAGAGAAGGCCAATGGTGCTCACTAGGAGCGTTGTGGAGAATTGAAGGTGAAAGGGTTCCCCGCCTGCGGCATTGATAATATATGAACCGGAGATACCAACGCCGAGTAGAATATTGAGCATCGGCCCGCCGAAGCAGGCAGAGAAGCCCATCACGGGGGCGAACGCTGCGACTGCGAGGTTCGCGACGAAGTCCGCGAGCGAGTTGCCGACGGCGAAGATCGTGAGCCCGATGATGGCATCTGAGAGGCCGAAGATGTAGCCGAATGTCTGCAATACGAAGACAAAAAGGTCAGTTACTAGGTAGCACAGCGGCGTGACCAGACAGACAGACCTTGAGAACATTGACCACCTCGTCCGCGATGGCCATGATCCACACAACCGCGACGGCAAAGCCCATGAAGCACCGACCCATCTGCGCCATGCGATCGTTCCCGCGATCCGCAAAGACCAGGACAAGTGTCGCAGCCGCCAGACTCGCAACGCCCGTCGCACCCAGCAACCAAATTTCGTTCTTGTTATGCGCAAAGAGAACTGCGACGGAAAACAATGGTCCCAGAAGCAACTGACTTGCCATCAAGTACTTGTTGAAGTAGTGATCTTCCATGTCCTCGCGCTCGATCTCGGAGGCAACTGCTGCTGCGGTGAGATGTCGCTCAATGCCTTCTTCCTCAAAGTCAACTAAACGGCCTTCAAGGACACCATTGTGCCCATTCGCATAGCCATCGAGCTTTTCGTCCTCGTCCGATGGGGGTGACATGACGAACACAGGTAAAGTAACAGTCAACGCAAGTACGGCAGGCGTGGCAAGTATACTTGCAATCATGCCCATCCAGCTCTTCCTCCTAAAATCATGTAGCGTTGGGAAAAGTATGTGCAGCGTATGTCTAAACGCCTGCAAGACTTTCCGGCGTTTAGATATCCGAACCCTAGGCTGACTTGGGCTATCCGAACCACCATACACTGCACCGAAGTTTTCAACATCTATGGTAGACGTCTCCGATCGAGGTGACGCTGGAGTCGTCGAAATCAGAGGTATTTGTCCCGGGATTGATATTGTTGGACGAAGTCGACGGGCTTCATTTCTGGGTGAACTTGGCACTTCATTGTCTCCTTCTGGGGATGGACTACGCGCGGGAGACCTTGCAGAGCGTGGTACTCGATGCATGTGCAGACCCAGAGCAGCCTCCCAAGGATCCATCTCGCCACTTCTACTTCGATGGTCGTCCGATTCGTCGGTTCGAGTCGCCGAGTAACTAGAATGTCGGCGATTGAGTTGAGGGCTATGATAGTGGCCGCCAACGTAAGGCGATACGGGGCTCTCAAACGCAGTCAGTGTGGATGCTGCGGACTGTCGTTGCAGCGAGTGAACGACATCTCGGAATTCAAGAGCACCAACTAAGGAGAATGAGGGCATGTTGCCTATCTTTGGAGAGGGCGAGGGTGAGACTGAGCGGCTGGATCGACGTCCTTCAGGGGGAGGACTTGTGGTATGTAGATGGATAGGAGGAGCGAAACCATTAGGTACTGCAGGGCTCGATAGCGCACGCGTGCGCGGTGATGGACTGACGATGGGTGGTTCAAGGAGGGGTCGTGTTGGTGAAGCTATAAACACTAGTTTAAGCTCCACTTTTGCAAGCAAGGAAAGGAGACTTACGATCATCTCGATACGGCTCCGACCACGGTATCGCAATGTCAGGAATCTCCTCTTCCGCATATTCGTCCCGAACGGTTCGCTCCCTTGCTCTTTTCCTCTCCACTATCTTCTCCCACCATGTGCCTACCACCACCACCAAGACATAGATGGCATACAGCACAACTAGCATAGCAGCCTCCCACTTCCGGATTTCCTGGTCCCATAGGATAACGAGTAACATCCCTACTGCAATAGTGAAAAATCCAACGTCGCGAAGGAAAGAGTTCTTCGGGACATCAAATGGACGGACGATGCACATGCTGCCAACGACGACACTAACAATGAAACTTGCTGCGCCTAAGAGCTCACCAATCGCCAAACTACCCGCATTCGCGCGCATGGCTGAGAATGTGCTAAACACGTCCGGCGAGCCGTTGCCAAACGCAAGGAACGTCACACCCGCGACGTTTTCTTCCAGCCCAAGCATCTGCGACAGCGCGGCCAAGTTTGGGCAGAAGAAATCGGACGCGCTGATCCCGAGTGTGGAGAAGAGGAAGATGAGCCAGAAGATGAGTCCGGCGAAGATGAGTGGACGAGTTGAGGGTGAGCTGCAGAAATAATGGTTGAGATAGTCGATAGAAAGGAAGGTGTTTTCGGGGGGACATGATTGTTGCACATGTTGACACTGGTGTGTAGGAGGGACAGAAAGCGGAGCACACTGTAAATTATTGTTAGCTCCAGACGAATAATAAGAACAAGATGATATGCTTGAATTTCGCAAAGAGCTTAGTTCCATCAGAGAGAACTATCATGAAGAAACCCAAGCCCGTAGTGAATCAATATATTGAGTTCACTGAGCAGATAGCAACGTCAAGACAATATGCCAGTGACTCGTGTCCATCCTGTCTTGCCGAATGCACGGGTGTGATTCTACCCATCACCGCGAGGCAAATCCAGCAAACTTGGCATCGACAACTGCTCGACCTCCAGGGTCTGCAAAAGAACAGGAGTTCTATAGTCCCATTTATGGACCGACGGATGAATAACTTGGAGAATCCGATGACGAAGGACGTAAAGCAAAGAGAAGTACGGAGGCAAAAGTTAAACCTGAAGGATCGCCGGATGCTCGTTCGATCACCATGCATTTCTGGAGACACAATGTGCATTTTAGAGCCTTCCGTCCATTCAACAGACGTTAGTATGCCTGGCGACTCGGTCAAACAAGTAAGGGGTGCATTTGAGCAATGCAAGAACAGACCACCGACATCATCTTTCGGGAGTCATATGCAAGTGCAAGAATGCAGCTCGTGTCCTCAATAGTCTTGTGACTACTGCCATGTCGTCCAAAGAGATTGTAAGAATAATATAATAGGACATGTGGCACTGACCTCTTCGTTAAGAGCAGCTCCATTAGGAACGCCGAGCAAGGGCAAGACTCTCGGTTCAGAACGCTTCCCTAATCCCAATCCCTGCGTACCCCTCCTAGACATGCTCGACTCACCACCGTCATGCGCATACCGTGAATGCGACCAGGTGATTGCCTGCACGACTATGAACACCACCAGCGCAAGGCGTGCGCCGCTCGAGGAGGTACGGCCGGCCATGTGTTCCAGAAACAATGAATCGACTCTAAACTTGCTCGTCGCATTCAAAGCACAAGCATAGAACAATACCGAAAGTTAGTCTGAGCCTTCGACTTGCAATGAGCTTGGAGGTGTGAGTAGGTTTCGCTTGTGAGGGTATAAAGGACGATAGGCGGGATGGGTGGAAGACGTGCACTTCGTCATTTCGGAGCTTGTGGGATGCGGTTTGCTCGCGTGCCTTGAATTGCTTCAAGCTTCCGAACCTTCCCCATTCACCCGCATCAGTGCAAATTCTATTCAAAAGACCCGATAGATTTTGTGAGTGCAAATACGATATTTTATAGTAACTGTTCGTATTCAACTACTAAGTAGACTCGTAAACCAGTCGTTATTGTACAAGTTGATGTTACACTAACGACTGGCTTGCGAGTCTAACTACTAAGAGGGCGGGATAAGAAAACAGAAAACAATGATACAAAATGTCTGGCAACAGAATGACAAGAAAATCATTACACAAAAAACCTCTTAAAAGCCTAAAGCATGAAAACTGATATCAACAGTCCCGACAGCATTCCAAAGTGTAACTTTCTATTTGACTCTGCACCGGACTGCGTCGACGTTGTCGGATTCAGCGGAATTGTGCTGCCCGCACTCGAGGGTGCCCCAGTCCCGAACGCGGAAGTCTGTGTTGATAACAAGGGATTACTGCTGGTCAACGAGCTAACCACCGGTGGCAGCACGGACACTGAAGTACTGCTTGCTCCGGAGGACGGTGGCAGACTGGTGATGGTCGACTGTGACACACCCGACTGAGGAACCGCGCCTGATCCGACTGGCACTGCTGTAGGCTGGTTGGCACCGGAAATGGTCGTCGTCGTCGCTATGTCCCCAATGTGGATGATTTCCGTGCAAAACGCGCTGCCCGACCCGACCTCGCACTGGATCCCGATCTTGAGTGTGTCTGTGCCTGTGGGGACGTTCGCGGTCTCTGAGACGTGGAAGCCGTCTTCAACGAGTGTCACTGAAAGCGGCGAGCCCAGCAGTCAGAGAGAGAAAGACTCAGATGTTGTGGTGACGGAGGCTTACTCGTGATGTCGCTACCGAACTGTGTGCCCGTGAGGACATACGTTGTGCCGGCAGAGCCCGTGCCAACGATGCTACCTGCTAGCCCATCGTCTTCGAAGCCTATGGGATCGATTGACACGATGCTTTGTCCATTTCCCCCTGCCCCAAGCACAAAATCGATAAATCAAGGGCAAAATCCAACATTAATTCAAACTCACCCTGCGCGAGCAGCAGAGCCAAGCTAAGGTAAGCGAAGCTGTTTGACTTCATGCTAAAGTTGCAGATAATCAAGGGCTACTACACGGCTTCCTGTGGTCAACGAAAGCGAGGGTGCTCGGCGAGGTCTTCAGAGGAAAAGAGAGTGGGCACGACGTCTCCTGCCAACAGCCAGCAAGGTGCAACTTTATGTTCAAAGCGCGTGAGAGAGGCACTATTTCGTGACAGACGTGAGGAGCGCGCACAATGAGCGGGTTCAAGTTGCCTGGGCTTGCATAGATTTCAGGGAAATTATTGATGCCGATAACTTGAATAATAGAGTTTGCCGCCAGCATCAATTACTATGGGCGGCGAGGAACGGGAAATGATCGACGTAATGCTCCCGGTGCTGAGTAGTGACCAACAAACTTCTTTAGAGCGACACTGGCAGCCGTTACTAGCAAATGGAGACATATCCCCGACACGAAGCGTAGCTGAGGGAGGGATGTGTCGTCGTGAACTTTAATCCAGTTTTACAGAAAGTAAGCAATTTCTCACGCTCCAGCCAATCGCAAATTTTCTCTTATCTATTTCGTTCCTATCTTTAATTCATCTGTGTTTTATTACTACCTTTCCTAGTTTTTTCCCTGTGTAAACTGCTCTTCCCTGGTTATTGTGGGTTTTATCTCATTAATGCATCATTCCTTTCTCACAATTTTTACTCTTTTTACAGTTTATTATACTTCCCTTGTACTCCTATTTGTCTCCCACATTCGTGTCGGGGACCGCTGTCTCTGACGGCGCTATCTAATCAATAATATAGGAAGGCAGTGTCATAGGAGCCTGATATGTCAAGAGAGCCTATGTACATATATCTGAGGAACTTCTGTACCCGGCTTGGTCAACCGTCAGCTGAAAATGCATATGAAGTATTGTAGACTCGGCCGAGCATAACAAGACTCAATGCCATGTACTAATTAACAACGTCATATATTGAGGCAGAAGAGTCGAATCATCGCTGGCTTCGGGGACTTGCGACAGCCACCAGCATCTTTCTATCATACAGTTTCTATTTGTAACTTGTCGGCCGAACTTCAAAAGAATAAAGAAAAATTCTTGACCCCTACAATCACCTACTCGCAAGCAATCATAAATTTCCACCGTGGAAGGGAAGATTAAGCGGTAAATTCAAAGCTTTTCCAGGACCTCCGAGTCACCCTCGACGAACGGATATTCTTCAACGACGGATCTGACCAAGGCGATGGCTTGCTCGGAACGCGGCGTCACAGAACTCTTGAACGGACTCGGGTGGCTTTTGTAAAGGGTCGAAGCGAGTCATCAGCATCTCCTCCGATGTCGTAGAGTTATACAAGATGACATACCCTAGGAGACCGGGGCTAAACTCGGCAACCGGTTCGATGATCTGGCCAGACTCATCTTTCGCCTTAGTTATATTGAACACAGCGGCCGTCATCGAGATTGCGATGAACATTGTGCTCTCAGCAAGCTCCTTTCCGGGGCAAATCCTATCAGGACGCACGCGAATTAGTAAGCCATTGTCAGTCCGGACGGATTCTATAGTAAGCGAGAGGCTCTTACCGGCGCCCAAACCCGAAGACGAAGTTGCGCGAATCCAGCTCTGGCATACGCCCTTCCACTTCCAGGAATCGCTCCGGCTTGAAGGTAAACGGATCATTGTAGTTTTCAGGATCATGCGCCATTTGCCTAAGAGTAATCAAATCAATTGATATAGAATACGCAACACCAGATATATTGACATACCAGACGACGGGGACAATCATAGCCCCTTTGGGGATGAAGTAGCCTTTGTACACATCGTCCTCAGTCGTGACGTGCGGTATAACTAAAGTGCGAAGACTCAGCCGTCAGCAATTCTCGTACGTGGGTGTACACATTCTACACAGAGAATAGGACGGAGGAACGATACACTAAATGCGCACCTGAAGGAAGGATAGTTTGCCAGCGCAGAGTCTCCTTTATCACAGCACTGACATACGGTAAATGCGGTCTGTCAGCAAACGAGGGAAGGCGGTCATGTCCAACGACGTGATCTACCTCCTCCTGTAAGCGCTTATATACTTCAGGATAGAGGGTCATAGCCAAAAAGAAGATCTGCAAGGCGACGACGGACTAACAGGAGTGTCGTTTAGTCAGTAGAGTGTATCAAATCAGTTGACGGGATTACATACTGTGTCCGCGCCTGCACCGTACAGCGTAGATGCACAATACATCACAACATCTTCGCCAACTTGCTTGTCGGCTCCCTGTTCTAATAGCATCGACGCGAAAGAGGGCACTGCTTTCCCAGATGCCTGGGAAAGAGAAACTCTAAGGAAGGCAACGATTAAATTGGCGAGTGTGCAGAACTTACCATCTGATGCTTGACGAAACCAAACGGTTTCACGTAGTAATCATTTGTGCTCTTGGACCAATCGATTGCCAGTCTTTTAAATTCTGCGCCAGGCGTCCAGGCGGGTACATGTTTGACTAAAGCCAACCGCGTACATTAACAATGTCAGGCTATTGAGGGATTCTACACGGAAGATACGCACGAAAGCGGAGGTTATCCACGAGCCATTTGCCTGCCTGGATGGATTCGGAGATGACAGTGCCGAGAACATGCTCGGCGAGGTCAACGAGAGGGTCGTTGCCCTCGTGCTTAATTGAGTAGCCGTGGGACAACTTCAAGATTACGGCCCCCGGAAGACTAAACACAAAATGCCAAAATGTTAAATCAGGAATGGAGGATACGGAAGACGGTGACTCACGAACGAATGTGTTGCAAAAAGTTCTCTGGGTCGTTAAGGAGGCGGAGCATGAAGCGACGTGCCTCAAGCTCTTCCAGGCTTTCGTGCTGCCTCATAGCAGCGCGTGTGCCGATGTAGTTATTCATGTGCTTTCGGTGGAACTTCAGCGTTTCGTTGTATCTTAACATTGGCGTCTGCACATCCAGACCGATCCTGTTGTATGTTGAGTGGGACGCAAGGCAATGAGGTTGACATCAAACAATGTTAAAAGGACTTACATTTCACCCGCAAACGTAAGTACCGGACGGTCTGAGTAGATAGCGGAGCGCTTTTCGAGGAGGTCTACTGCGATCTTATAGTCGTTAATAACGATGATCGGCTGGCCTAGTACGGTCAAGGAACTGATTGGACCTATTAAATAATTAGCAAGAAACTGTATGTACATCATAGCGTGCACGATACCGTAGAGAGCCTTATGTTTGGACCAAAACTTAGCCTCGTGCTCGCCGTTCTTCGGTACGTCGAGTACATTACCAAGAAGTGGGAGCGGCCTTGGGCCAGGGGGAAGAGGAAGTTGTTTCGCACGTAGTTTCTTCGAGAGCAAGTGAAGGGTAAGGACAATACCACACAACCCTATGGTATAGTCTGTTGCATTGAGGGACGGCATGTTAATAAATGACATCGTGCTGAGGGCCAAGTGTAGTCAAGGAATAGCAGACTTTCTGCCCTTCAGCAGTTCCAACTCATAGGAGGCAACTTTATATCACATAGCACGAATAGGATGTCATTGGATCCTGACTTGATTGTACAAGGATGTATGTATCTGCAGGATCTTGCGACTCGACGCTAGTTCGATTTCGGTCACACAGAGCTCATAGCTCAGTGCGCGCAAGGAATATCGCACCTGAGACCTTAGAGTCAGAAATTTGTTTCATATACCGGAGCGATAATTGTAATTCCATGCGTGGAATCTGCAGAATGAGATAGATTTGTGATTCGGATATCAGATTTCTATAGGAAAACGAGGGATGATAAACACTAACATTCATACAGTATCACCATTTGTATTTCGGGATTCATTTACGATCCCCAAATCGTTCTGGGTGATCTGGGCCTCGTTGTAGGAGCAATCGCCAACTTATGGGACCGAATGCACAAAGAACCCAGAAACTGGAACTTAAAGTACTTAATTTCCGTTTCCTTCCTTCCCCAGCAATCAGATGGCGAGGACTTGAGGACTTGTGAGACTTTAGTCAGTTGGTCATTTTCGTCCATATCAATACTAGGTGGATCGCGTACCATATACTAACGGCCCACTGAAGAATAGTCGGATATGAAATAGATTGTACCCGAGAACAAAAGGTTCGGGTCCGAATCCTCTGCCATAATTTTAGCCAGCATTCTGAGATGATGATCTCTAGTATATGTACCTTTCCCTGAACGCCACACTTCACCTCTAACTTGAACCTCGCTCTTATGAACTGAGGTATACACGATAGTCTGGGCATTTCGTTCCATAGATAGAGAATGAGAAGGTCATTTATGTATGTAGTTCCAATAACTTGAACGCACATGTGTGCTATCGGTCCTTGAAGGAAAGCCAACCCCGTTATTGCTAGTTATGTACTATCAGATAGATATTTCCTAGAAGATATAATCTGAGATAGACTCTACATACCCGACAGTAGCACGTATGTATGTCGGAAGACCAGCTACGTTACTGGAGAGATACATCAAGTGTGTAGCCCATCACCGTGCCCGAACTTTAAGTTATTCGCATGATATTGGCTCGACTTGGGCACATCAATAGATCAGCACATGAGCATGTATTGAGTATTGTCACCGGTACGTGGTTGACTCCGAGTCCACTTGAAGCGGCACATAGAGTGGCATACTAGTCGTCTACCCAAATTCCCACGGTTTGGAAGAGGCCGACTCGGAGGCTCAGGGTCCTGACCTCACTGGCAGGCTATTGAATAGTATAGCTATAACGTTCGGCGTTTGGCACTGAAAATCATTCTTCAGACTTCCGAGCCTCTTCTGAGCCCGCCGGCAGGACCGTTGTTCTTTTCCGCCTTCTATATTTACCAAAACAACGTTAATTAAAATTATAGTATCTGCTACCTCCTCGAAAGTTAGGATGTGTTTGTTCTTCATGCTTTTGATTTTGCTGACTTCGTCTAGTTGATCGTACATCCCCGGGCCCACGTTCGATCAGTATCCTCAGATCAGTAAGCTTAATGTCTGGACAACATTGCCTGGCGCGGAAGTCGTGCCATAAGTTTACCCCCAATCACCTGAGGTTTATGCGATCTGGAATGTGTATCAACAAGCTTGAGAAACAGCTTTTCGAGGAACTGAGACTTCTGGGCCTTTGCAGAGACATTCTTGCAAAAGAGACGAACCGTTATCTCTTAGAACAAGGACTCCAAAAAGAATTTGTAGTCGACATTCTCGACCTAGTCTAACGATTTTTGGGATCTCTTCGTAAACTGCTTACGATGCAGAAGTTGAGGTATGATATTTTTTTGTGGTCTTACTGAATCTGAAATATCCCATTGCGCCTCAGCATTCTATCGGAACTTCTGGAATGAGGGACCTACACTTACTTGACTATTATTTAACTGCATGCCTGCTTATCGCATTCTGTGGTCGAGCACTATCGAGTCAAACATCACCTCTACGCGATGACTGCAGAAGACTATGTGTTTCAGAAGACGAAGGACGGCTCTTTCGTACGAAATCTGTTCTCTCTCGAAACAATGATGGCCATTACGTCGTGAGTACATGATCCAGACTGGAAGAAATTCAGACCTCGCCTTACCGCATCAAACAGAGAGGAAATGGACGGATCTATGCACCTCACTCTGAGTGCCTCAGTTTCGATGCCCAGAGGTACACCAAAGGATTGGATCGGCAAGAAGGCCAAAGAGGCTTGGATTGCGCTCCGATACCAGGTCCCGACGTTGGCCTGCAAATGTATTCGGCTCCCCGACGAGAAGGGCAGCTATGCTTTTAGCTATGATGTCCCTCGCTCAGCAGACGACCTGGAAGCCTGGATCGCGGAGACAGCATTCTTCAATGATGTCGCCGCACCTCTTGACCAGATCCACTACAACTTGAAGGACGGACAGTGGTTGGGACTTGTAGACAAGTACTGCGCGTCCCTCCACGTTTCTTTGCTCGAGAAAGAAGACGAATGGCACTTCAGGTGTGTTAACATGATCTTTGTCATCAGCAGCGTCTTACTATTTCTCTTTCTCCCAGCTTAACTACCATCCACGCCAATGGAGATGCTCGCACTCTTTTCAAGCTCCTGGAGCTTTTTCTGGACTATATTCGGGTCAGTTTGAAGACGGATGAAAATGCTACTCAAGACTTCGTCTGGGGAGACGAAGTGAATCGTCTCACTCCCCCAGGACCGTTCATTCCATCGATTGTGGAATCTGGTCATCCCCCGAGCATCGCCATGGATTCTGCCCCTCAATCAGCTGACGCTGCCGCACCTGCACCAGTACGTGTCTATTTCGAGTTTGTCGTTCATCAATTCAACTCATGCGGCCTGGTTCCAATTTTACGTAGGCGATCTGGACCTATCATATGCCCTCAACAGGAAAAGCGTGTGATATCTCGCGCATTGTCAAGTTCACGTCAGAAGTCTCTTCGAAGATCTACAAAGCGAGTAAAGCACACGGCCGTACGGTAACCCAGGTTCTCTCCGGACTCGTTCCGCTCGCATACGCGCAGGCTGCTATCCATACGTCTATCCAAGAGGGAGATGATCGTTTTACCGAAGTATTGTCGTCTTACGACAAGGCGGATTTTCACAACGTTGTGCTATTCCCTGTGGACCAAGTAAGCTTCGTCTCTTTACGATGCCTTTCTCTTGGTGTTGACTTGACATTGTCAGCGCCCTAATCTTCCGGGTGGATACGATTCTGTCACATCCGTTAATGGTGCCCCCCTTTTCGCAATCGATGGAGGGTCACTTCTGATTCCACTGGAAGGGGTCAAGAAGCTGCTTATCGTTGACAAAGAGAAGAAGCAGGTCGCTAAAGCAGATGCTACCGATGCGTTTTGGGATCTGTTGGTCCCGGGAGCTGCAGCTGCAATAGAGAAGCTCGATGTGAGTGAATTCGATGGAATATACAAATTTAATCTGAGTCATTCACGTCTCTTCTCTAGACAAAGCTAGAGAACTATCTACCACACTCGTTGGCGTACTATGGCTTCGTTGAAAGTGGCCTGTTTGTGCCGTCGGAGTTCTTCCATGGGCCTTACACGCTTGTGTCTTCTCTCGGCAACCTGGATCGCCTCAACATTCTGACCTCGTACCCTACACCGAGCTCCTCATCGGGAGGTGACCCCATAATTCTCAACGATGTCATGTTCGGGTTCCGCAACCGCGGGGCGGGTTTATCGTGCCATGCGTATCAGTTCAAGGGAGAACTATCTTGCGCTTTCGCGTCTGCGCTGGAACACACACCCGCTGAAATGTTTGACAAGACTTTGGAAGCTTTCAAGGACTGGGTCGAGGTGCTTTTCTAGTTTTCTTCTCTTCATGTTTCGGTCATTTCAATGAGCGGCTTTTCCTGGTTCCTTTCACGATACGTACAATGTTGCCTTTCTCCTTTTTATACATGTATGACTCAATCGAGACCCCGATGTACAACTTAAGAGCAGAATAGAATGACTGCGCAAGTGCCAGATGACCGGATTGTGTTTCAGTGAAGATCTTTGATTCCGGTAAAGGAAAAGAATTAGAGCTTCAACCGTCGCATCAGGTGTTTGTTCGTCCCTAACGAGATACCTTCTCGAATGCAAATATAGTAACAGCCATACCATCCGTTCGAGCAAGTGACTCAGATAGTAGTGGTTGTTAGTGCTTTTTACAATCATTCCCTAGTTAGCTGGCATACGATTGTGGTTGTTAGATGCTAGGAAGACAAATTGGTATATAACGCAAGAAGCATTGTCACCACACACAGCCCCGAAGTAGAAATCATAATTAAGAAACGAGCATCATGGCCAAGATCGGGAGGAGCATCGCCAGACCGGTAGTAGCAACACGAGAGGCACCGCTCGCGGAAGACGCAGTCGGGTTCAACGCAGATGGCGTAACGACTGTCGCAATTGACGAGGTTGAAGCACGGGTCGTGCTCAGGACGGGCGGGAGGACGGAGATAGACGTCTGGCTGACGACCGATGAAGTGGCGGTTCCAGAGACGAACGTGATCGAGGCGCTGGTCGGCAAAGAGCTGCCAGCGCTGGTGATGGGGCCTGTGCCTACTTGGATGGGCACAGGCACGAACTCGACGACACCCGACTCGACGATGGTCGTTGCGGACGCGGCATCGTTGATCTTCTCAGTACACACCGCATTGACACCGGCAATGCCGCACTGTACGTCGACGGTGAGCGATTCGAGCGCCGTCGCGATCACAGCGCCCTCTGAGACGTGTGTCGCGTCCTCCACAAGTGTCACTGGGGCATCGATAAGTATCATGATTGCCAAGTGTAAAAAAGCGCGACGCACTGGTATAAGGGATTCCGAACGTGCCAAACGTGCCAGAGAGCACAAATGTCGTTCCACCGGCTCCAGAACCTTTCACTTGACCTTGTAAACCATCATCCTGGAAACCGACAGGAAAGAGCGACGCCGTCGACACCTGGGCGATCACAGCTGCAAGATTTGCAAAACATGTCTTTGTTACTCAAACATTTCAACTTATTTATATCGAGAAGTACACACCTTTGAAGGACACAGCGAGCACGAGTACCGAGCTTAGCTTTGCGAACATCTTTGTACAATGTTGGGATCTGGGATTTTCGGATCCGGTGAACGTCGTGGTCAAAGGCGAAGCTGGTGGCGAAACGAAGAGCGTCCTCAACGCCCTCTAAAACGCGCACGAGGGTGCCAAGGGCAACAAATGACAGGCACGGGCCAGATTTTCTCTTTATCAATTGAAAGAATTCATTCCCGATTGGGCGGCCCGACGTTCTTCCGATTCCGAGCTCTTGTAATACAGCCAAAGAAATTTATCATTAGCTTTCACAAGCAGGAGCTACTCAACCATCTTTGATCTTCAACATGACATGTGTGTCAGTGAGCAGAAGAGAAATATGTTTTAATAACTCCATTTTTCATGCGAGGACTATACCGGTAAATGCCGAATCAATTGGACCTCCGAGATCAGCCCTGATTTTCCGATTCTTTTTACATACAGGTGGGTGTAAAAAGTGGTGGAACAGTCACATGTTACCTTCCTAATTTGGCTACACCCTAAGTTACAATCCATGCTCTTGTTTACATTTTTCTGCTGCATTTTCGCAAGTATTATTTCAGAATATTGTCAAATGTCTATAGATCTATCACTATGCAACTTTTGAGGCCCTGAAAGTAGTAAAGAAATGCTTTAAAGCCTTTTGTTTTCGCAGCAGGGGTAACGTGTGACAAAGTTAGTCAGCACGTGACTGTTCCACCACTTTTTACACCCACCTGTATAGTTGGTTGATCACCGTCTTCACAGCCCAGTATCATATCTTGCACGGTTTCCTTCAGGAAGGGCTGAAACAACTTTGATTATGCATGTCTATGACAATCAAACATAATCTCTCAGCAAACAATATTCGCGGCGAGTGGCTGTGCTGAATCTTGGCAGGAACAGCGTTGGTTGCTTGGACTCTTGTGTAAGGTCATAAACTTAACAACCAACCTGCTTTTCACGAACCTCCAAATCCGCAACCGTTCTTCCGCATAAACGATGGCTGAGCACAAGGCTGGTTTCGCGGATGCATTTCCTAGCGTCTTCGATGAATCTTTCCGACCTCCTATGCCACGTGCTGTGAGTCTTGCACCCTTGAAGAGCAAATCTAGAGACTGAGCGTCAAAGCTGTTTAGCTCAAGGAGCTAGCGATGATAAAGCTATCGGCTAGCATCCGTGCAAAGCCTGAGTGGTGGATCAAGTACAAGGATGCAGAGATTCGTGCAAGATGGAAGGCTGAAGCGCTTGAACAAAAATTCAGATGGATCGAGGCAGCGACGATGCTCGTCCCATACGAGGATCGCGAGCAGTATGCTGCTGAAAACCAAAGAGCGGTAGTTGATGTGACGCTTTCAGAGAAGCAGGTGGAATACGTATTGGACGAACTCGACGGGTATGCAAAATTGAGAAACAACGATAATGGTATTCAGGTGTGCTAACTAATTCTCGCTTCTCCGAGCCAGTGATGACTTACTTCATTGCGCGCTTTTGTAGGTGTCATGCTTTGATGGTGTCTGGCAGTCAGATGCCCTGATCGCTCCAGCTTTGCGCTCTTCTTTAATGGAACAAGTGGGCATTCTCGAAGACGTTCCAGAAGACAAGAAAGATTGGAAACTCTGGAAACCAGGTTCTTGACCTTGTACATCCATCCTTGTACCCTGTTGTCTACGGACGTACACTTGGCAGATACCCTGATCCAAAAGGAGTTATGGCACCTATTGTATCACCTTTTTCAGAAGAGAACCACACTTACGCTAATCAATACCGTTCTGAGAAATTCCAGTGGCTGCCAACTGATTTCCAGGTAGACGATAACGGATCTGTGAAGGCTCTCGGCTATATCAATAACTTACACCCGACATACGAAGGATTGTACAGATGCATAGAACACGTGATCAAGTGTTTCTTACCGCTATGGGAGCAAGTTCTGACGGATATGATGCATAATCTGCCGACGAGAATTCAAGGATCATATTTGCCGATAGAGGAGTCCGATCCAAGCTACCCCCGTGAAGAAGATGTCGATGAAGAAGAAGAGGCCTATTCGGACTGTATCGACGCCTATATGGAAAATGTGTGGCGTAATAACAAGATAGTAGGCCTTCCCGACGTCCCGGACGGCGGTTATCCCGGCGATCTAGAGAAACGAGATGTTGATATTTCTCTCCGCGGAAAGAAGTTGCAGATCATCGTGAAACTTGCCAACATTCATTTGGTATGCTCCTTCGTGCTCAGTGCGCACTAATCTCAGTTCGTGCTTCGGTTGAAAACATTTCCAGACACCAGATAAGCCTGAGTATAATGGTGGATCATGGCACATTGAAGGCATGGCCAACGAGCGCATCTGCGCGTCTGGTATCTACTACTATGACCAAGAGTGAGATAGAATCACGCACATTCTTCTGTGCCTTCTCATCAAGGGTATAGGAATATTACATCCAGCAAGCTTGCGTTTCGAATTGCCGTTGACGAGCCCGAGCCTGCGAAGGGCATGCAAGCGACGGAATACGATTATCACGCGCATGAAGTGACTTGGGGGATGGTGATGGACTACAATGAGTACGCGTTCCTCCAACTTTCCTAGTTGACTGCATAAATAATATCAAATGTTCTAGCTCTACAAAGTTGAACAATGTCGTCGGTGCTGTAGAGACAGGTGAAGGGCGGTGCATTGCTTTTCCGAACACATACCAGCACAGAGTATCGCCCTTCAAGCTCGTGGATCCATCAAAACCTGGTCATCGCAAGATCCTTGCTCTCTTTCTCGTCGACCCTTCAGTCCCTCCGATTCCTAGCACGACGCACGTCTCCCCCCAGCAGGCGACTTGGGCAACCCAAGCTCTCGAAACCACTGATCCGCGAGCGCCGGTTCGCCGACTCCCCGTGGAGATCATTAACATGCTTGAGAATGATTCCGTTCTCATGGGTGAGCGCGAGGCGAAAGCGTTGAGGCTTGAGCTTATGAAAGAGAGAACCGTTATAATGAAAAATCTGGATGATCCATTTGATGGTTTCTTGTTCTCGAGAATTTTCAACCTCTGCGAACATTAAATCCCGGAAGCTTCCACTTGGTTTTATGTCATGCGGGCTACGAGGGTGCTACTGTGGGAGATAAACAATTTATGATTCTGCTGTTAAGCATATACTAATGGTTTATTGTGCGACTCACAGAGTGGCAAAGTGGCTGGTTAGGTCTGACTGATGATGCTCTATTTGTGCGTATATGTCCAGTGTAGATTTCATTTTGTAACTTGGTCTTTCTTGCCTCGTCTTTCTTGCCTCCTATGTTCATGAGGTGCTAGTCCCGCAGTCGATTCTCTATGCCTGCTTCATGAGCGGCCTGAACTTTAATACATGCTTGGTGTCAGATACTGAGTACATGGATGATGAAGCAATAGATAGTTCCAAGTTTGCTTTTTCAGATCAACGGCCTGTTCATCAATCAGATTGTATACTGTAGAATAATGCGTCTTTACTACTTGACTCAATGTGAAAAACATTATCTGTAGCTTGTTCGAAATCCCGGTAGACGCCGAGTTGATCAAACTCCGAGATCCACAAATTCGAACCGTTCGTCTTTCTTTGCACTTCAACACCAATACCATGCTCTATTCTGTATATCTGTTACGCGAATCTTACAAGCAAATGTTTTGATAAAGTGAAAGGATAAAACTGTGTCCAGGTGAGCTTAAATTGATCTTCGACTCATCTGCCAGTGTCCTCAGGCTGTCAGTGGCCCTCGTACCAAGAACTACATGATAACCTGTTACTGCCCTTTCTCTGTCTATTAGGCCTTCACTCTAGTCCTGAAAACTAGACCAACTTCATGCAACTCACTTACCCCGAAATGAATACGAACCTGGTCAGCCTTGCTCTGTAATGCCAACAGGATCCTCGACAACTTGCGACAGAGTTGCAGAACACTTCCATGTCTTCGCCAAATACCACATAATTCCTTTCACCTGAAAATCTCACCTACTTATAAAGATGCTTGGCTGAAAAGGCCCTGCTATTTCAAGGTACAAACACAAAGTCTGACATTCCGGTGCACGTCCACTTCAACCCCTCTCTTCGTTTCAAAGTTCATAGCTGGGAAGTTAAACGAAAATTCCGACATGTAATTCACGTATCCTAAAGGATCATGGACGCCAATGCGACCGTTGCCCCGAGAGCGACAGCCCATATCTGAGCAACATTCCCGAGTAAACGAGGAGCAGCGACCGACGGTGTTGTAGACGTCGTGCTTGACGGTGCACTCTGCGATAGATTTGTAATCGTTATCTGCGGGGGCTGCGTGGACGTGGGGGTCGGAGGGCTGGTGGACGATGGAGGAAGCGACGTGATTGTGACTTTGCCCGTCACCACGGGCACGGGGATGAAGGAGACGGATCCGGTCTCGGTTATCTGAGTGGCTTGGGTTCCCTCACTCACGATCTCCGTGCACAATGCGGACCCGTTCTGGAGCCCACACTGCACATTCACAGACAGAGTCATGGTCTGCTCTTGGATCACGGCTATTTCAGAGACGTGCGCGTCGTCCTCGACGAGCGTCACTGCGGAACGGTAAGGCACATGAGGTTGGCGCTGTTTCTCTGCTCAGAGCGCGATAACTCACTAGTGAACAGTAGTGCTTCCGTTGTAATGCCAGCCTCCGTTACGATGTCAGTGCCTGATAGCACGTACGTCGTGCCATCCGTGCCGGTTCCACGCACTTCGCCTTCGAGCCCGAAGTCTTGGAAAGACGGTGGGAAGAGCGATGCCGTTGATGTCTGTGCCCTGGTGACAGCTGCAAAGAACCGCGGTCGTTGCCTGCTCGATGCAGAGAGAGAAAGAAGAGCATCCACTTACCTGCAATGCACGTCAGAATGTGCCATACAGACAACACTCGGGATGCCGACTTCACCATGTTCAACGTTATGGTGCTGATGGGTTGAGCTTGCTTGTTATAGTCAGTCAATTGATCTCCACGACTATGCGGCGCTTCCGGGATTGACTGTCGCCTGTAGTGGGAGGATAGGGAGGGAGAACAGTGGTGGGGAACAAGAAGGCCGGTCCCCCACCTATGTATATGTGCATTCTAGCCCGGGCGCTGTGCAGTCATAGCCTAGCGTTTGGGACGAGAAGCACGATAGATCAGCGCGGCCTCGCGGTGTAGCGTCCGCACGTATTAATAGGCACGGCCTGTGGGCGTTCCGGGTGATGCGGTGTTCAATCTGACGCCCTTCGGCAAGAATGAGCTCCATGCCTTACCTTTCAAAGATAGCTTGTGAGTGCATGGCAGATTCTGTCTTCATTTATAGGATGCCTTGCTCACAGCTACGGCACAGAATGTTAATCATCTGTAGATCTTCCTCGTTGCCTTGACCTGCACATGAGAGTAACTTGAAGTATGCATGTAGTCATATGGCACGCTTAAGTTGAAGAACAACGGAGCACTACTAAAAGGTATACCAAATCTTTTCGGATGTAAAATCCAGAATAATACATGGACAAATAGGGCGCTATTTGGTACAAGACGCCGAACCCCAAAGATAATCAGTACCCGGATGAAATAACAACATTAGCCCAAAACAGAGAGAAAAAAGTACTGCAGCTGACGAATTCAAGCATGCAGTCCTAAAACAATGCTGCCAGCATTGCCCCAACGCTAACGCATCCCACCAGAGCTTTCGCGATGGTGTGACTGGATACTGCACCGGAAGCTGATGTCGTAGCGCCGGGAGTGGAAGCGCTCTTCGAGCTGGAGCCAGTGGCGACAGCAACGACAACAGGGACAGGTCCGAGAGTCGCTGGGATCGTCTCGGTGTTATCTGACGAGAAGATAGTGCCTTGCGCGGCGTGCTCCGTGCAGACAGCCTCGCCGTTGACGATGCCGCATTCAGCGCCGATAGACATTGCGCCGTCTCCGATTCCGAGTCCGAGGCCGGAGGGTATGCCGGTGATAGCGACGTTGACCGCCTCTGAGACGTGCGTCGCGTCCTCGACAAGGGTCACTATTAAGAGATGAGCAAGCGGTCAGAGTTGAAGGATGTGATAAGAAACTCACTGGTGATAGGAAACGCGATAGTGGTTTCATCATCTGCTTTCACTGTGTAGTCTGCGGAGAGAACATAGGTCGTCCCGTCCGCACCTACACCTGCGACGCTGCCAGCAAGGTCGACAGAATCGAAGATGGCCTCGAAGAGAGACGCAGTAGTTGTGCTTTGTGCTCCAACTGCTATACAATGTCAAAAATAAGGTGAAGTTAGAACATCGAAATGCCTTATCCTTGATACTGTCGTACATACCTGCAACGGCAGCAAGCGCAGACACGACGGAAAGAGTCATTTTAGATTGAACCATAATGAAAGCGCGTTTTTCAACGAATTCCAAGAGGTGCTCAGCAAAGAGATGATGAGTGGTGGGCGGTAAAAGAGTGGCTTATAACGAGTGGCTTTCTGAGGATAGCTTGAAACTGGGGAGCTTGTGTACTAGGAGATGTGTAGAGAAGGTTAAAGAACGGGGGATTTCTGATTATCGATAATTTGAAGAGGCGGGGTAATACATATGTAACCACGGTCTCGTATCGCCGTCTTCATACCCAGATGCCAGACTTTCATTGGCTTCGGCAACCTAAATTTTGAAAAGCGGCGACAGCACGCATTTCGGCGAGGATTGCTCCTTTAAGCTTGCGATTTATTCATGTCGAAGAAAGAAAGATAGAAAAGATGAGAAGCTGGTCAACCTCAAGGCCGACAGAGACGTATTAATATTGAGACCTAGCCCAAGCAGTCTGGACGATACAACGATAACTGAGCTTGGACATGAAAAATGAACGACGAAGAGCAATGTATTACATTCTGCGTTCTTTGGTTCTTCGTTGAAGAATGTGAAGCGAAGAACGAACTGAAATACTTTTGTTAAGAAATTATTGTAAAGCTGTTAGGAGTTCCACACTCGGAAAAGGCCGAGGTCTCAGGGTCCTTGAGGCCTTTTCCTCCCGTGGACACGCTCTTGTCTTTCTCTTCAACTCTGAAATTCCATGCCAGCCTGTCTGTCTCCGGAGGACGTCGACCAACTCTCTCGTATGCCGACCTTGAAGTGGCAAAGCAAAGCCTGACATCTAGAGTATCCAAGCCTCTTTTGAACGTGATGCTCAGCGACAGCTTCAGCTATTCGAGCCCGTTTGAGGTCGAAAAGGCGCGCGAACGTTGCCCGGCGTGTGTCGGATTGCACAACCAGTATTTTTTGCAGTGAATTTGACATCAATGTTGATGACGTTTGAGAAATCCAGAATGCTAAGAGTGCATGGGTAGTAATGCATCTCCTGATCGGAAGGAAAGGACAAGGAGATGTTCTCGAGCAGTGGGTGCACGATTGTGTCCATTGCCGCCGGCGCATCTGTGCTCATAGTGTCCAGTCCACATCGCAGTGTCAGCGACTTCAGTCTGGCCCAATGTCGATATACAGCATCGTTGGCAGGAGATTAATCATCCAATGCGGAGAACAAGAAGATTGACATTCTTTCACCGCTCCTCTGTAATTCCAAATCTTGGTATTCTCGACTACCTAGCTGATGGCAACAAATCGGACTTCGGAGATAGAGAGGTGCGTACGCTGATGATGCCTCCTCGTCCTGTCGTCTCGCAAATTCCATAAGACGTTCATTTTCTATATTTCAATCCTTGAAAGAAGGTACGTCGGTGACACACGGAACTAATGACAAGTGAATATCCGGATCTCTAAGCCATCCCGAACAAGCCAGAAGTTAATGAATTGGATGAGTGCTCTTACCAGGACTCGCGCGACCGTGCCCCTCTGTTTCTTTGGGACGCTTGACGGAACGACAGGTCACTCATTGTGTAGCAATCCCAAGCTATTGCGCCCGACCGAGCATCGCATAACTATTCGATGATTACCATCGCAGCACGTAGAAGCGGTATTTGATTCCTATGCTGGAACTACTGAAATTCGACGCCACTCCGAAAAACTACATGTCTCTGACCCTTTGTCTTCGCCCAAACTTCTTGCTAGCTGTGGTGCCTCATTTCAATCGTCTCTCCGAAAAGCTAGCTCTCTAGACGAACATTACAGCTATCCATGCGGACTTAATGCATCTGCATGGGGCATAAAAGCAGACAGTATTTGGGCAGAACTCGATCAGCAAGACTATCACAGCCTCACTCAATTCCCCAATCAACTCTTCACGATGCGCTTCACCAACGTCTTCTCAGTCATTGCGGCCTACAGCCTCTTCGCCACTGTTAGCGCTGCTACGGTTCACGACGACCTATCAGGTGAGTTCAGCAATACCGCTGTTCATTCATGTCTAACACCTCGCATCGACTTTCCAGTCTCTATCTCCCGCCTTGAAGGCCTGAAGGCTGAGCTCGATGGATTAGTCCACGTCAGGGCCGTGAACGCGGAGCCCGCTACAGTCGTGTAGGTATCTACCACACTTCGCCGAGTGATTACTGATCGAGGGCAATAGCAACGATGTCACGACAATAGTCAACGACGGGGCGACATTGGGAAACCACATCGCGCAGCTCATCAAAGACCTGCAGTCAAACCCAGCTGCGGCTACTCAGCCCAACGCAGCACAAATACTGTGGGCCTTCTATCCTTAAGCCTCCAGAAGCTATTGACATCCTGACCGCCATATTCTCCAGGGTTGACGCTACGAAGGTCGCACAAGACATAACCGGACTTGTGAATGACATTGCCACGCTTGCTAAGGATGCGAAGTCTTAAAGGTTGCCAGCCTCCCTGAGCTAGCGGAGCGGTAAGTGTTCTCCGCAATGTCCTCAACCGATTTATTCCCCTCGCTGATAGAATTAAAGGTTGACGGGTGTGGTGTAGTGAACATTTTATATATAATGAACTTTTGTCTGTCGTGTAAGCAGCTGTAGATGGACATTGTGCTTCATTCCATTGTTCAGAGACTGTAATCAAACTAATGGTGACGAGCAAGACATCTCAGAAAGCAGCTGACCTGGTCACGAGGCTACTTTACTTTGTGACAGAGTTCGGATTCATTCCTACACATTCAAAATCTCAGGACCGGAACAAACATGAAGAGAGAATCACTCAAGACTGGCGACTCGTTCAAGGTTGATTGAGGTTTGAAGCAAAATGTATTCAAGCATCGCATAGAATAATACAAAACCTAGTAAGATCGAAGCAGACCACTCACAGTGCTGCATTGTTGACTTCTGACGCGTCATCAGCCTACATTACAGGCTTAAGTACGCACTTAGAATATCAAGGCGGTCCTCCTTCTTCAAGAACGCTTCAGCAGACTTCTTCGCTTCTCTCGGATCTGCAAGGTCCAGCTGAAGGAACGCAGCCTGGCCATTTCCCGGGCCCAAACCCTCCTCCTCCAGATGTTTCATGCATGCCTTCGCCTTCTCCTCGTTCCGTGCTGCAAAGTAGACCTTCGCGCCTTTTCGAAGCAGTACCGCTGCCGTGGCGAGACCAATTCCGGCCCTGAAAACAGGTAGAACGTTGAGGCCGGCTTCTAAGAACAAAGCTATGTACGCACGATGATCCAGTGACGATCACAACCTTCCCCGTCAAGTCCGGTAGATCCTTCGCCGGGTCGAAAACAGGCGCCATCTCGTTAGAAAGAGGGAGAAAGGCGAAGGGCGTGCAATCCAGAACACTGCTGTGCGTCAGCAATAAATACTATCATGATTATGAGGCTGATAAAGTTGGCTTTGGCCCCATTTCCGACTCGTCGGGAGTCCAGTTGGTAAGTAAGAACTTAAGAACTTGAACTTCCGGCCGGGCGAGTGACGCGTCTTCCTCTCTCTCTGGCTCCCGATCTCCCACGAGTCACGACAACAACTCTCACTTGTTCTGTAATCGTTTCTCATCCTTTGTCTTGAGCATCGTCTAAAAGTACGCATTGCCAGAGAGCAATTCGTTTCTGGGATGAAATCATTCGGAGTCTCGATTATTCGGTACTGCCTGCACAAGTCAGAGGCTGGGGGCGAACATGAAAAGTAACCCCGGGTCGGTGTTTATCGTATAGATCGCAAGAGAGACGTCGTACGAGCTCATGTCACAAAAGGTATAGGATACCGAATAAATATTTTAGCGGAACTACCGTGTTTCACCTGCCTCCTAGCCAAAGCTAACGGTGCGATATTCACAGGACTTTTCACTTTTGCTCAACGCCATCACTATTTTCGTCGACGGTACGAGGTTTATGTATCTATCAGCTCATCATTCAAACGGTGCTTGGACCAGGACTTCAAATTTTCCAGGTCACAAGAAGACCCCTGCCTCGTGCTGAAGATACGTTACACGAATAAACTCGGATCCACACATTTCCAAATCTCTGCGCAGACTTCCAAGAGACTCTCGCCTTGGAAGGACTTAGCCAAAGTCCCACGACTCACGGGGAAGACGCACGTGACAGCGAAGACAGGGTAGATGCGTGCCACGGACGTGGTGCTTGACCTATTCTCCATCTCACCTACACTCACATTGTCTCTCAGATTTGTCTCAAATTTCGGTGGTTTCTCTTCGTAGCCTCAGAGTGTTTCAATGGTCACTACCCGCCGTCGCCGTCGTGCTCCCGAGGTGGTGGAAGAGACACCTTCCGCGTCACCCAAGCCCAATGTCCGAAACATCGACATTGAGCCTGTGGGTTCAAGAAGGAGTGGCTCAGTGGCACACAACTCACAATCGTCGTCCTCAGAGCCCACCCCCCCTGGAACACCCCCCAGAACACCCCCTGGTAACCCTCCCGACATGCCTGCCACCGACCGCACCGTGCGCTCGCAAACAAACCCCTCAATGGTGAGCTTCGCCGGTCCTGGTCAACGCGGCGCCCAACTACTTGCTGCTGCCTCGGCCAAAGCGCGCAACGCTTACCTCAATTCCTTGGAGACTCTGAACGACAATTTCGCTGGGTATCTACGTAGTCAAGGAGTGACTCTTGAACGAGGTATGTCTTGCTTTTCCCCCCACCCTCCCGGTGCCACCCGCATCCGGTCCACATTCCCATACCTCTTTACGCATTCGCGTCACATATTTAATACGCATTCGCGTCCTCCCATTCCGCACGCATTCGCGTTTTCAATTTCTGTACGCATTCGCGTCCTACAGATCTACGCATTCGCGTTCTTCTACGCATTCGCGTTTTCCTACGCATTCGCGTTGACCTCATTCTCGTACGCATTCGCGTCTTTTATTCATTTGCGTCCATTACGCATTCCGGTCCTCTTCTTGAATTGCCCGTCGTGCATATACTCATAATCGTCTCCAGCATTCGACTGGTCTCCCCAGCCCTCTTCGCGCGCTTCGCGTTCGATCGCGTCGGCTCACACCAGACTGCCATCGCATGCCGCTAGTCGCCGGGCCACGAGCCCCCCCACTTCGCCTGCCCCCACTCGTTTCACATCACCCACTGTCTCCGCTCGCCGTTCCTCTCGCGCATCCTCGCCAGCTACGCCTTCGCGTCGCATGTTGGTCGATCCCCCGCGGGCGCAACCACCTCCCAGGCCCTTCATGGCGCCCTTAGTGGGCTTCAACCGTGCTCTGCCCGCGCCTCGAACGGCGTCTCCGCCTCCTACCGGTGACCAGAACTTCATTCTACCCACTGATGTTGATTCCGAAGGCAATCTATTACCTACGGTCACGTCCTTCCCGGCACACGCGCTCAAGATTATGCATGCGCGCTGGCGCCAGCATCTCCCTCTCGATTGCCTGACGCCTGACGCCATTCAGGCCTCGCAGCGTCGCCCTCAGGCAGATGTTGCCTTTGCGCGACCCAACGCCGACGGGACATTTGCGTTCGTGACCCGCGATCTTGACGACGAAGGGGAGGCTAACATGTCCGAGTCCGACATGCGTCAAGCGTACCCCAACTTATTGCGCTTGGTGCATTATCATTGCGCCCGCGAGAATCGCGATCGCATTGTCCGCGGTCTTCAGCGCCATTATGAGCATATGGCTAGTCAACCTGATTTCTTCAAGGATTTCAAGCTCTATCTCCGGTACGATATCGAGATTCGGAAGCTAGTTGCGTCCATGACCAACTACATCCCCAAGGAGATTGAAGTGCACATCTTCAAAGAGACGGAGAAACAGTACACTCGCGACCTTGCACGCAATGCCATCCCTTCTCCCCGCACCAAACGCTCCCATCGCGCACGTTCTCGCTCGGCTTCACCGCGCCGGAATGCCCGCGGCTCCAACTCTCGCTCGTCCTACTACAACGGGGCCTCATCGTCGCGCGCTCGCCCCTTTGAACCGCGCGCTCATTCCTTTCGCGCCAACAGTGCTTCCGCCTTCTGCATTGTCTGCGGTCAAACGGGTCACGCATCATCAGCGTGCACCACCACTAATGCCCCGTTCCTCGTCCTCGAGAAAGAGTCCAATCGTTGGCTGGCACCAGGCGGTGGCCAATTTTGCTATCGATGGAATAACAACAGCCTCGCATGCAAACAGTGCCACCGCGAGCACAGGTGCACTCTCTGCGGCGAGAGCGGACACAATGCAAGAGCGTGCTCGCGTGCCACTTCTTAAAGTGCGCAGCCCGCTCATCCACGCGCACTGGTTCGCTGCTCTCTCATCTGCTCATCTGCTCAATGACTTTCTCGATGTCCCGACTGGCATCCAGAACGGGTTTCACACTGGCGTCACTTCCACTTTACTGTGCACATTCATCCCTTCCAATCATCAATCTGCTCTCACACATCCTCAAGCAGTCTCGCAGCATATCGCAAAGGAACTAGAACTAGGTCGTTATTCCGGACCGTACTCATCACAGCAATTGTTTTCAAACATCGGACATTTTCGCACCGCGCCTTTGGGAGTCGTTCCCAAACCGAACAGTACTTCCTTTCGAATAATACAAGATCTTTCGTTTCCTCGCAATGACCCTAGCAATTTCTCTGTTAATTCTGAAATCAATTCTTCCGACTTTCCCTGCGAGTGGGGTACTTTCGCTCAGTGTTTCTTTCTTGTCGCCAAAGCTCCTCTAGGCACTCAAGTTGCAGTCTTTGATGTCGACTCCGCCTATCGGAACGTACCTATTGCGCCTGACGAGCAACCACACTTCTGCATCTCATGGGAAAATCAAATCTATGTAGATCATTGTGTCGCGTTCGGCTCTGCCTCGTCTGCTGGACTCTTCGGTCGCGTCGCAGACGCCTTTGTGGCTATCATCAAACATCGCGGTGCACAGCAGGTGTTGAAATGGGTTGACGACATAATATTCTTCCGCTATCCCTGCAATTCATCTGCGCCTTTCTCCTATTCTTATGATTCTAATTTAGTCTTCCGCACGGCTTCGTATCTGGGTCTCCCCTGGTCCCTGCCCAAGTTTAAAGACTTCGCTAATTCCTTCACATACTTGGGCTTCCTGTGGAATATATCCGTACGAACAGTACAGATCCCTCAAGCAAAAAAGTCGAAATTCAAAAACCGTTGTCAACCTTGGTCCTTTGGGCAAAAGCGCACGCTGCGCGACGGTCAGCAGCTCCTTGGTTCCCTCAATCACTGCTGTCTAGTTCTGCGTTCGTCTCGCACAAAGCTACACTCTCTGAGGTCCTTCGTCTGTCGATTTCCGCCCGGCGCGTCGCCGTTTCTCTCTCTGGCAGTATCAACATCATTAGCTGCTGATATTGACTGGTGGAAACATGCCTTCGATTCACCTTTTCTGGGTTCTACCATTGCCATCCCACCCGCTCCGCTTTCCCTTCCCATTTTTGTCGACGCCTCTACTTCCTGGGGCATCGGCATCCTCATCAACAACAAATGGGCTGCATGGAAACTTCTCCCGGGCGCGCTTCTCGATGGTCGTGGCATTGGCTGGGCCGAAATGGTGGCGGTTGAATTGGCTGTATCATTACTCTGCTCTGCTCATCCCAGAAATTCTCACTTTCTTATTCACTCTGACAATCAAGGTGTTATTGGGGCCATCTCCTCTTCATTTTCACGAGGAGCTTCGCAAAATTCTTCCCTATCACGCTTATCATCAGTCCTTTTAAACCATGATTCCTTTCTCACTACTAAGTACATTGCTACCGCTCTTAATCCCGCAGACCCTGTCTCACGCGGTTTTCTTCCTGCCGATGGTGATCGCCTGAAGACTGGCGTTGTACTCCCCCTCGAATTATTACCTTATTTGGATCGTGTTTAGTCAGAATTGTAGTTCAATTGCAATGTCAGCCACTATGTTTAACAAGTGAAACCGACTTCGCCTTCACCTTACTACTTCCTTCCCCACCATCACAATCATGTCACTCGAGGAAAGACTCACTAAGAATATGCTTGCCGTGCTTCACGAGCAGTTGAGACCCGGCAGGCGTGTCACTATCCAGACGCGCCCCTTCGTCCCTCCGGTTTTACCGCCCCCGCCAGTTCCGCTTCCTCTCGAAGGCGAATGGCCTGAATCCTTTCGCAAGTCGATCGACGCCGCTCTTGACCACGCTTGGTCTCCTGCCACGCTCAAGACATACAAAAGCTCCATCATCACCTTCATGAACTTTTGTCACAAACATCGCATACCGGACTCACAAATATTCCCGGCCTCGGACTATCTCCTCTGCGCTTTTCTGGCCAATCTCAGTCCTTCTCTGTCGAAACATACGGTCAAGAACTACTTATCTGGGTTGCGCGCTTGGCACGTACGCAACGGGTTTCCTTTCTCGCGCTCTGACCACTTGAACCTCTTGGCAAAGGCTAGTCGGCCGTTGCACACGCCTACACCACCGCGCTCGCCCGTCACTGTACAGATGCTTCAGTCTCTCGGCGACACCTTGAACCTCAATGACTCCTTCGATGCCTGTGTGTTTGCTTGCGCTTGCACTGCTTTCTGGGGTCTGGCGCGCTTGGGTGAGCTTCTTCCGACGGGTTACAATTTCGACCATGGTCAGCCCCCGTTCCCTCGAGTCTCCAGCATATCTCCTGGTCGCGTTGGGTCCCTCAAACTGCTCCTGCCGTGGACGAAAGTCAAGAAATGGGAGGGCGAAACTATCATATTGCCGGTGCAAAACGGCCGCGTCAATCCCGTTGCCGCCTTAAATAATCATCTCACCGTCAACATCCTATCGAAGGACGCGCTCATATTTTCCTATCAAGATGCCCACGGTTCAACACTCCTTCTCAAGAAACAGCTCATGGCTCGTTGCTGCGACGTCTGGCAGCAAGGTACAGTGCCATCTGCGTTGCCAACTGGCCACAGTTTCCGTATTGGCGGCACATCTCACCTGTTGCTCTGCGGAGTTCATCCCGACATCATCAAACAAACTGGTCGATGGTCATCTGACTCCTTCCTTCGTTACTGGCGTAACTTGGATACCGTCATTCCAAACCACACTACCAAGGTCGCACAGCAGCAAGCCCGTTTGGGTGAGCCCCGCGCTGGTCTCGGCTGTGGCCTGCTGCCGTCTGGGGTAGCCTCGACAGCCGGAGCATCGACTTCTGGCGCGCGGTCGAAGACCGCGCGGTAGGCCCCCACATTGGTCAAACAGAGTTTTGGGTTGCGCAGTGCCGCGCTAGTTATGTATTAGAACCATATAGTTATGGATAGTTACACTTATAAATACAGATTTCGACCCCAATTCGGTACGGGTCACGGAAGACAACAAAGAGTGAGTTGGAAGGACTTAGCCAAAGTCCCACGACTCACGGGGAAGACGCACGTGACAGCGAAGACAGGGTAGATGCGTGCCACGGACGTGGTGCTTGACCTATTCTCCATCTCACCTACACTCACATTGTCTCTCAGATTTGTCTCAAATTTCGGCCCACCCACCCTCGCCTGTTCTGACTACGATTCTCTTGCTGTCGGGGGTAGCCTCGACAGCCGGAGCATCGACTTCTGGCGCGCGGTGGAAGACCGCGCGGTAGGCCCCCACATTGGTCAAACAGAGTTTTGGGTTGCGCAGTGCCGCGCTAGTTATGTATTAGAACCATATAGTTATGGATAGTTACACTTATAAATACAGATTTCGACCCCAATTCGGTACGGGTCACGGAAGACAACAAAGAGTGAGTTATATTTCTGTTCCGCACAACTGTCAGTGGCTAATGTTTCACTAAACAATCTGGAGGCCCTGTGCGGACTTAAATGACGATCCGGTAACACTCACAAAGTATAAGAGCAGGCCAAATATCGGAGGGATTAAGCAGAGACATCACAGCCTGCAACAGCTCTCTACTCCACAGTACTCTACTTCGACACAATCTAAACATGTTCATCACCAAAGCTTTCTCCGTCATCTTGGTATACGCCCTCTTCGCTACAGCAAACGGTGCTGGCGTCCACGACGATCTCTCAGGTATGTATGCCGTTGATTAAACCAGCCCGCGAAGTCTCACCTGCAGCTGTCTCAGGCGCCCTAACTCGTCTTGAGGTTATCAAAGCTAATATAGCTAAAGCCGAGCATGCGAGGGATGTGACTACCCCCGCAGCGGTGTCTGATGCCGTCACGTATGCAGCATATCTGTTGAAATCAAATAAAACTTACCAACAAACACACTTTAATAGCTCCGATATTTCTAGTATTGTAGATCTTTCGACAGAACTGGCAAGCGCCATCGTCGCGCTCGTCACTGACTTGGGTCCGGATCCGCTAGATAAGCGCAGCACGGACAATATCAGGTTCGTCGATTCAAGCTCTTTCGATATCATGAACTAACCAGTATCTAGGTCTGACGCGCTCACACTTTCCTCTGACATCACGCAACTTATGAAGGACGTTGCGAAGCTTGCTGCCGACGCCGGCGTTCCCGACGATACTCCTGCTCCAAAGATCCCGGGCTTTCCTTTCTAGAGCATCGACTGCGGGACTGGCACCTCATTTACATAGGACGCAAGAAGGACCATATTTCAGTAGTTACCTACATGAATATATGATGATAGTATAATAAGCAGAGTAAAGACGACGAACATAAGAGGGGTCAGAAAATGATGAGAATATACCAAATGGGGCTGAGATGATAGATGAACGTTTGAATACATATTGAACGAACATCAAGAGGAGTAATTATAAGTGACGTTTCCCTCTTCCTTTCGCCACGTTTCTCGAGGTATCAGTCTCCAACTAATTTCTTGGAGGTCGTAAAGGCGTTTTGAGGAAAAAGGGACACTGAACCAGCAGTATTAATCCCACAATCTGTCGGCCTCATCGCCAAAGATACGCGCTTGATACGATCTTCAGTTGAGAATTCGTGTAAGACTATTAATTCATTTATCCTCCGTTTCGGTGATAGGTGAGCAGGAAGGGCTGACAACCGTGCCCAGCTCAGGGATGCTTGTGTCTCGTATGCGCAAAGGGTGTTGTTACATAGTTGTGGGTTGCTTTGCATTTCGACGAAGATGTATTCGAAGAATATCATAGACGGGACAGCACTGATCCAGCTGGACTGTAATGGGCTAGCCATGTCGTCAAGGAGGATGTTCGATTACTCGGCTAATGAGATATGTTTTTGTATTTTGTTGCCCAGTCATGTCGAGCTTCGTTTCGGGTATGTATTTTGAACCAAGGGCACCTGCAATAGAGTTATCGTCGAAGAGAAACAGACTGAGAAAAGAAGAATGGAGAGAAAAGATGTTGCCTAGAGTAGATAAATAGCACGCCGAGCGATGGCTTTGTTATTCTGAGCCTCCTCGAGCGAAACAAGGCCGTAGACGCTGGGCCAGGACTGTTCGCTTTGGAACGACTTCAAGTCAAGGGCCTCAGGTGATTGAGTGAGGTTCAGCGAACGAAGCGCAACCGTCCTGCTGTTCTGCGCTTCCTCGAGTGAAATGTAAGGGATGGCTTGAGAATAGTCATAGACCATGTATCCCATCTCGCGAGGAGGCCCAAGGTCAGCCCGAGACGAGCTCGAAGCGATGGCATGAGAGGGCTGGCAAGTCTTCATTCCAATGAGGGCGAAGAACTTGGCGAACGATGATGTTGTATTAGCGGCAGAGGACATAGTGTCAAGAAGCTTTGTTTGGATGCGTGGGGAAAGCAAGCTGGGTGTGTGTGTGGGAGCAGATAGAGATAGATCAGAGCCTTTGAGACAGATGTACACAGTTTTATGCATACTGAGAAGTGTCTCATTGGTAGCCAGACGTTCGTGTTTCAGCCAGATTTCGGATGAGGCCAAGCTTCGAGTCCAAAATCCATATACGCTTCTCCGACCGAGTTCTTTTCCTCTGAGGCTCTAATGCAGTATTATAGGATGTAGGCCCAAGGCGTCGGATAGCTGTGACCGAGAAGTACGCACGATAGGGATTTGGGATGGATTATAACTTGTTGGCTGCCCGAAGGCCGAGAGGCCGATATAGCAGCGATATATGTCCAACAAATGAATTTTTTAGTTCCATCTGTCATATTACTCCTGTATGGCGTATAGATAGCATACAGAGAATACGTGCGACGTGGGTTTGTAGAGGTGGAGGCGCGGATGTCTTGTGTCAGACTATTTCTTTGTTTTCTTGCTTTCGACGAACAAAACACGTGATCTCACTGAAGAACTTTTGAGACTTTTTCAACGCAGCCTGAGGCGCATTAGGACTTACCTCGAGGATCGTACTTCACTGCCGCTAGCTTTGGACCTGTTCTTAGGCGTTGGGTGGTGTAGAAAAATCCTGTTTGCGCTGTGGAAATAAGACGAACGACCATTGTTCTTTTCAACGTCGTGAAATAGAATTTAAGTTAGATTGCTTTATGCTGCAAGACAAGGACCTGCCGCCTTACCTGGCTTTGCTCTTTGCCGCCATCACTTTATAGCTTTTTAGTGTTTGAGCTACGTCTTTATGTCCAGTCCAGGTTCAGGATCTTTAAACAACTTGGAAAACAACCTTACAGCCGTTCTCGAAAACCTTGACCCCCCCTGCTTCAACGACGAAAAAAATTTGGGGGTTGCACGTGACACACGTGACTGTTCACACGGTAGTCAGGCAGACTCGGAGCGTGCCCCACTGCCCCACTGGCAGTAAAAGTCACCAAGTTGGGTGATCGCACCAGTGGTAACTTGAGCTTGAAGCATGCATGTATAGTCTTTTGTCTGTAGATATAATATATCTCATAAAAACAATTTTTCGCTCATTTATCTGATTTTTTAAATATATTTTGAATAATGGAGGGCACAGGTGGTTTGCCACCTTTGGCCAAAACATCTTGCTCCTCTGCCCGACCACCGTGCGAATGATCACGTGTATCACGTACACCCCCCAAAAAATTTTCGTTGTTGAAGCAGGGGGGGTCAAGGTTTTCGAGAACGGCTGTAAGCTTCAAGTTCAACTAGGGCTACCTGATTTTCCCACGAAACTTTAGTAGAACACAAAACGCTCTTTTACGATCACCGTGACGGCGGCGGCACTGGCTTGAACGCTACTGTCATCTATGTATATTGATGGGAACGGCACTATGCCCTTGTGATTTACTTTTATCTAGAAGTATCCGTCGCAATCGACTCCGAAACTCCAGACACTGTCATGGAAGCATACCGTGGGCGCAGTCGGCTCTGCCAGTGTAACCTTGCTACCAGTGCCGGGCCCGGGCGTACATCGATGATCGCTTAACGCATGTGTTCATACCCCACTCATATCAGAGATACAGGTGTTCCTCTTCATAATGCTCACGCTGGTATCACGTCCGTCTTTGGAACAACGTCTGACGCACAGATAATAACCTCTGCAGAAAGAAGATTGATATCCCTTCGGTTGCCCGGCGAGGTACATGATGACATGATTGGTTCGTCTATATTCCTGATCACTCACAGATTTGTATACTATCAGGAAGTTTACAATCTTCTCATGGCATGTGCCTGCGTGGGATTCGACCTCAGGTGTTTCAGTCTCTCCGGTCAGATCTGACGGGATGAACGAGGAAAGCGTCTTGCAGTAAACTTCCGCTCACCGATCCCGAAGGCCTGGCGACGTCACCACCCTTGTTCAACCGAGATTTATAAATTCTTGGAACGTCTACCATCGCCATCGCCTTCTCGTGGCCTCCTCTTTATCATAATTTCTCCATGTCTCCAATTCATTCTCTCGGTATCCTTGACATTATCCTGGGTTTCTCTGGAGTTTTTCTCATATGCAGGCTTGTATCAGCCAGGCTTAGGGGAGAACGGCTACCTCTTCCCCCTGGTCCCAAAAGGCTGCCACTCATTGGGAATCTTCTAGACTTGCCGAAGGGACTTGAAGGACCACATTGGGCAAAACATAAGGCATTATATGGTGAGTACTTTACTGCACTAGGGTGCTTACCTTTTAACTGTTTCTTTCCCAAAGGGCCGATTAGCTCTATTGAAGTCTTTGGCTCAGCTATGATCATTGTAAATGACAAGAACATTGCGATTGACTTGCTGGATAAGCGGTCTCAGATTTACTCAAGTCGTCCTGTCCTTACTTTCGGCGGAGAAATGTTAGTTCCTCAGCTTAGAACAGTATTTTGTTAGGTCACTAACGTGCGTTATCTTAGGGTGGGGCTCGATAAAGTGACGACATTCTTGTTGTATGGCGATACCTTCAAACAGCACCGCAAGTGGTTCCAGAGTTACATAGGGACCCGATCTGCGATTCAACGGTTTGAAGGACACGAAGAAACAGAGACGCGGCGCTTTCTTCTTCGGGTGCTCGACGACCCAGAGCATTTCATGGACCACTTACGGACGTAAGGCCCCGCAATTCCTATCAATGTGTTCAGGTTCCTTACATTTCCTGAGAAGACTTCCGGGTGCAATCATCCTGAGGATGTCTCATGGATATACTGTCAGTTATGAAGGAGCTGATCCATTCATTGAACTTGCCGATAATGCTGTCGGCACCATTTTCTCTGAGGCATGTCAACCTGGCACTTGGATTGTTGATGTTGCCCCCATACGTATGTATCTTCTTCGTCTTCCCCACAAAATCCTTATATAACGCATCCTTGTCCTATCAGTGAAATACATGCCGGAATGGATGCCCGGAGCCGGGTTCAAGAAGACTGCTCGAGTATGGGCGAAGACCATCACGGAATTTTACGACAAGCCGCATAAATTTGTCAAACACCAGATGGTAACGATTCTAAAGAAATGCTTTCTAAGATAGCCTCAATAATACCTCACAGGCTGCTGGAAAAGCTAAACCGTCATTCGTGTCCGAGATGCTCGAGAATAATGACTTCACCGAGCACCAGGAAGAAATATTAAAATATACCGCGTCTACGATATATGGTGGGGGAGCGGATACCGTAAGTCCATATTGCATCTGCAAAACACCAGAAATTTTGAAACTAACTTCACCAGACCGTCTCTTCTCTGGGAACATTTTATCTAGCGATGGCTTGTTATCCAGCTGTATTCAAACGAGCTCAAGAAGAGATCGATCGCGTGGTCGGGCCTGACCGTCTACCGTCTTTTAAAGACCGCGAGAATCTTCCTTACATCAACGCTCTCTGCAAGGAAATCTTTCGATGGGAGAACGTCGTTCCAGCGGGTGAGGTCTACATACTTACTTCTTGATATCTCCGAATAAACGTTCGTTCACAATAGGAGTGCCTCATGTCACGACCGACGAGGACAATTATAATGGATATCATATACCGAAAGGGGCTCTGGTATTTCCCATAATCTGGTGCGAAACTTTTGTCATAAGAATGGGCTAATCAGTCTCTGAAATTCTACGATCATGGCAGGCAAATGACACACGACCCTGATTATTATCCAGAACCATTCGTATTCAGACCTGAGCGCTACCTGGAGGAGAATGGACATGTGCCAGAACCGGACCCTCGGACAATAGCGTTTGGATTCGGTCGAAGGTGAGCTTCTCCGTGTATCACGTTGTTGAATAATAGGAGTGCTTATTAGCATCCCACTAGAATCTGTCCAGGGAAAGAGCTCGGAGAGAGCACTGTATTCATAACAGTGGTGATGACGGCGGCTGCATTCAACATCGCGAGGGCCAAGAATGCATATGGAGAAGAAATTGAACCGGTGAACGAATTCACCCCGGGTTTAATCAGGTGAGTCTATTGCTTTATGCGAAGCTGGCCAACCTGAAAAAACATTCTCTCCCTTAATCTAACTTCCTTCTCTTTTGATTAGCCATCCAAAACCTTTCAAATGTTCAATCACTCCTCGCTCGGAAAAGTCAGCTGCTTTGATCAGATCTATTCTGGACGATCACCCCCTTGAGAAGGGTGACGGCGACATCTTGAGGGCTTTGTAGCACTAGAATGTAAGGACCATCCGATGTGCTGCAAAATCTCTTATTTATTGCATTTGCATAGCCGAGTTTTATTTTCATGATCTACACAATTTATTCTCTGAGTACTCAATATTGTCGGCATCCATCTTGTATCCGCATTGTCCTGCTATTACGCCATCATATACGACCATGTACATTTCTCTTTCTACATACAGTATCCCAGATTGCAAATGTACATTCGTTCAAGCTGCACCCTTGCTTACTGACGTGCAAAAGGGACCCCGGGAATCTTTGGTGACGGTGCCGGCGAGCCTGAAGGAGCCTTCGAGTCTGCGGCGAGCTTGGCAATGTCACTAACGAGCGTCGTGATGTCCGACGAAATCTTGAGTGCGTCAGACCTATTTACAAGCCGGTTAGTTCAAGTTCTGAAAGGGGGAAAAGAGAGACGAACGTGATAGTGGCTGCGTCAGGCTGCGAAGCCGCCTGCGGGCTCGCCTTCAGATCAGCGATGAGCTTCGCGATGTCACTTCCCATGGTTGTCCCATCGGACGTTATCTTAAGAATGTCGGAGCTGCAGTGATGGAAAGGTTCCGTTGACGGTTCGTTAATTCATATCGAGAGACACAGCACGTACGCGATGGCAGCAGGCTCTGCTGCGGGAGCATTCACATTCCTGGCATGAACAGCTTTAGTGACCTCAGCGTGAGCGGCCTCAAGGCGAGCCAGGGCAACTGTGAGGTTGGATACAGGTGAGTTTTCATAAAGTCCAATACACCCGACACATCACACTGCACACCTGAGAGATTGTCATGGATTACAGCACCGTTGGCAGTAGCGAAGAGGGCGTACGCCGCAATGACAGAAATGGCGCTGGTGAAGTGCATATTGTGAATGAGGCTTGAGACAAGGAAAAGGTCTGTGAAGCTGAAAACTAATGAAGACTGCGATGTCCTTGCTTTCTTTCCCTCCAGCTTTCTCTCCGATTTTATACCTGAAGCATAGCATAGATCTAAGAGTAAAGTCCGCGCAGATGTTATATTTTTTCGGGACCATCGAGGATTCCATGCACGCTAGCTCAGCAAGTGGAGAACATCAAAGTTTCAGAGACGCCTGGAATTGAGTTAAAATCGTCTTTCGAAGTGCAAAGAAGATCAGGAAAATCTGATCCGCAAATCGGCTCGACGGAGCAATATAGTAGAGAGCAGGGAGGATACATCAGCGCTTTCGTGATTTCCGAATGAATCCTTGGATACCTCGATTAAGAACAAGTTTATCTTGCACAACACTGATTATCGCTGCACAGGCTGGATACTCGATGATTAGAGCTCATTTTGATGAAGAGGGATTATTTTGTACACACGGAAGGGTCTGTAGTGTATGCAGCATGAAGACTTTGCTGTATGGCGATAGTCAGACACTTGAAGGTACGAAGACTGAGATAGCGCGAAGGTATATTGACACTTAACTAGAGTACTCGTTCTAGGTCGGGCCTTAGACATCTCTCCTATTCTTTCTGTAGCCTGTAGCGTCGTTCGGTGGAGGTAATTCCAGTATACAGTCATCTTTCCAACACGGAACTCCTTGAAACAATAAATAAAGAAGGTACTACAGTAACGTGAAGTGACAAGCAGGCGCCCTTGCTTGTTCACCTCTCAATCTCCGAGTCCCATAACCCCTCGAGTTAAAGGACATAAATGTTTCCGTGCATGAGAGACTTTGCTCTAGCTCGGGGAAAAGAAGACGAGTTAATGTAAACACATATCGGCAACCTGAGAGCGTTCGGAGAATAAATGGGAAAGAGTTGAAAAGAGTTCCGCGAGGAAGAAGACCCACGGGCAAAGCCTGAGAATGTATAGCCACATATGGAAGCAATCCTAACCCTCGCTTGTAGAATATCATTTGCTACATGTACACCCTTATCATGACACCTTACCTTTAACAGTATCTTTTAGTACGGAATAATAACATTTATGTATAAATAATGTCATACATCTGCTTCAAGTAGGCCTACCTAGTACATATTTAGCAAACGACTCCTTTTGGTTCAACGGTTGAAGCAGCTTGGACTTTCAAAGTTACTGCTATCATCCTACACTCTGATAGGTCTTGAGTCTACCTAGATACTATGATATGATCTGGCACCTCTGAATGGTTGTAGGGCCTCCAAGACCTAAGGCACATCACGGGTGCTTAATCTCCAGTAATTCTCCATTTACCTCACATTTTCGAATTCGCAAAAAGTAACAGAGTCGACGACTACGCTATTTTGTCGCCTCATCGGTCCTTCTCTAGGCTCGCAAGCCAGCCGTTAGTGTAATGTTGTACTACATCACAACACTAACGACTGGTTTACGAGTCTAGTCCTTCTCCTTCAGGAGAAAGCTACTCGAAGCGCTCCGTGAGAGCACCCTTTCCGCCGGCCGCGGACACTGGCCGTCACATACCGATGCTTATAGGTCATTATTGCCTACCGTTACTCCAAAGTTCGAAGCGTAAGTCACTTTCAGGTTGATATGTATTGAGTCGATCCCGAGATTACGCAAACAATGATTGCACAAGATATGTGTGAAGTAGGCTTGATAATTAGACTTTCTGGGATGGTGCGGATGCAAGGGTTCCCCATTGGACTGAATCAATCATGAGAAGTTCTCTTCCGGTAACTTTTTCAAGCGAACTAAGCCTAAAACATCCTCAAGTACAATGCCATTACGATGGTTTCCCTCTTCGGTCTCTTCTGCCCTCCCAAAACTTCGTGTATTATGCATCTCATGGCAGTTCAGTGCACGCGCTTTGTATATACTACATGACTACTGGAAGAAACCAACGCTTACGAGAATCGGAGCTCCGATGGACTACAAATCGTGGCGTAGCTCGTTCACCGTCGGCACTTGCATCATACATATAATGGCGCATTCTCTTGGGCATATATATAACACACCCCCGCGAACTAAATCCTTCATCCTGCTACACTCAGCCATGATCTCCTCAAACCTGTTCAAGCCCTTGCCTGGTGTTGACATTCTCGACTTCGGGGCTATTTTTCTGACTGTCTATCTACTCTTCAGAATTGTTTCCGTGAGACAGCAGACGTCCAATCCTCGCGTCCCTCCTGGTCCTAATCCACTTCCATTTGTTGGTAATATATTCGACTTGCCCAAAGGCTTAGAGGGTCCACACTGGGCCAAACACAAGGCACTATATGGTACGTCTAATGATCTACATTTGATCCAATTTCCCTGTTCTGATCCTCTCTTCTCAAAGGCCCCATAAGCTCAATTAAAGCGTTTCGTAAAACATTTATCATCGTCAACGACAGAACAGTTGCCGTAGACCTTCTAGACAAGCGTTCTATGATTTACTCAGATCGTCCCTGGCTGCCATTTGGCGGACAAATGTAAGTATTTCAAACAGTGGTAGGTCAGGCTTGACTTTGTTAAATACAGGGTTGGCTTTGATCAGTGGCTTACAACGTTGAAGCCATACGACAACGAACTTAAACTACATCGCAAACATTTTCATAAATTCATTGGAACGCGATCAGCTTTGTCGAGGTTCGAGCGTCTAGAGGAAACAGAGACACGTCGTTTTCTTCTACAAGTACTCAATAACCCTACAAAATTCTTGGATTATATCCGAGCGTAAGTGATCTCATCGTCTAGACCTTCTGCAAGATGAATTTTGACGTTGTGGAACTCAACTCCCTAATCTTGAAGTCTACCAGGAACTTTGATACTGAAGATGTCTTACGGCTATACGACAGATCCGGAAGGTTCTGATCCTCTAGTTTCCCTTGCCGACGAAGTCATGGGAGACATATTTTCTAACGCTTGTGCATACGGAAATTGGACAGTGGACATTCTGCCTTTCGGTGAGTTAAAAGACCATTCTATATGGTCATCGTCATCATGACAACAGTCTCATCATATGATAGTACGATTTCTGCCGGACTGGTTACCAGGCATGAGCTTCAAAAGGAAGGGGCGCGAATGGGCGAAACTTGTGGCCTCATTCAATAATAGGCCTTACGCTTTTGTCCAACATCAGAAGGTAGGGTCTACGCTTAAGTTAGTATGAAAGACACTCATGCATGAGATTTTCAGGCGACTGGAAATGCTACGGATTCCTTCATCTCAGAGTCCCTCGAAAAGGAAACTTCCGGGGGTGGAGGAGAGCACATTCTGAAGTCTATAGCTGCCTCTTTATATGCTGGAGGGTCGGACACCGTACGTCAATACCCATAAATGCATTCGTGCACTAATTATCTGCAAAGACGGTCTCCGCTATATCAACGTTCTACTTGGCTATGGTGCTCCATCCAGATGCACTGAAGCGTGCTCAAGAGGAAATCGACCTCGTTGTCGGACCGGATCGCCTGCCATCCTTCTCCGATCGCAAGGATCTCCCATATATAGAAGCACTGGTACAAGAAACGCTTAGGTGGGAAAATGTAGGACCTGTCAGTGAGTCCCTTTATCGCGCTTTCCGCTTATATATTTCAACGACATACTGTACCATCTTCATCTAGATGTTCCGCACAAAGTGGCAGAGGATGATCTATACATGGGTTACACGATACCAAAGGGTTCAGTAATTGTAGCAAATATATGGTGACATCATAACTTAGTTTATTATCACCCCCAATGCTGAGATAACGCTAGGCAAATGACACATGATCCAGAAAACTACCACGATCCGGAGAAGTTCAAGCCAGAGAGGTTCCTGGGGGAGAATGGGAGAGCCGTTGAGTTGGACCCCCGAACGTTGGTTTTTGGGTTTGGACGCAGGTAAGTACTCGTTCAGATGAATAAAAGTCAATGCTCTCTGACCCGGTATCCAGGATCTGCCCGGGAAAAGAGCTCGCTGATAGTAGCCTTTTTATTGCAATCGCCATGTCGGTCGCTGTTTTCGACATCTGTAAGTTGAAAGACAAGTTCGGCAACGACGTGGAACCGCTCCACGAATATGTATCTGGACTCATAAGGTTCGCAGCAGACTTTATTTATGTCTTTTATTACCTGAGCTTTTGAGCTTACTATGATTACAGCCGCCCAAAACCTTTCGAATGTGTGGTGAAGCCCCGTTCCGAGAAAGCAATTGGTTTGATTCAATCAATCCTCGATGAATCCCCCCCTGCAAAGGGTGACGGTGATATTCTCAAAGGTCTACCACCTTAGTCAAGTGACTGATTCAGAAGAATCCGAGTGATAGAACGGGCTGGCCTCTAGGCTGCGAATTACTGCTTGATGATGTAGTGTCACGGTCTATTTTATGTGGACAAATCGAAATAAGTACTAGTATGTACATCATGATCATGATGTACAAATAACCCCAAATATCCAACTTGGACCTCTTAAGGCTCCCACGCTTAGGTTGTCGTCTTGTTCATTTGCTTGACCCACTGAGACAATTCTGCACCACCGCTGGAAAACCAACCCAAAGCTAGCGATTGAAAACTGTGACCTTCTCGACAAGTGAGCTCTCTACCTCATAAAGTTTCAACCATGAGAAGACAGTTCACATAATGCCAATGTTCTCTGGGTTGTATGTAAATCGCCTCAGTGGACGTCAACTTGTTGATCCATTGAGAGCATATGTCGCTATGACGTGTTGGCTTCGGCTTTTGTGCTACATACTTTGTGCCAACGCTGAACGTCGAAGAGTCTGAGGATCCCGAGGAAGGCGTGGCGAGTTTGGACTCAAAGCTCGGCCTCATCCGAAATCTGGCTGAAACACGAACGTCTGGCTGCCAATGAGACACTTCTCAGTATGCATAAAACTGTGTACATCTGTCCCAAATGCTCTGATCTATCTCTATCTGCTCCCACACACACACCCAGCTTGCTTTCCCCACGCATCCAAACAAAGCTTCTTGACACTATGTCCTCTGCCGCTAATACAACATCATCGTTCGCCCAGTTCTTCGCCCTCATTGGAATGAAGACTTGCCAGCCCTCCAACGCCATCGCTTCGAGCTCGTCTCGGGCTGACCTTGGGCCTCCTCGCGAGATGGGATACATGGTCTATGACTACTCTCAAGCCACCCCTTACATTTCACTCGAGGAAGCGCAGAACAGCAGGACGGTTGCGCTTCGTTCGCTGAACCTCACCCAATCACCTGAGGCCCTTGACTTGAAGTCGTTCCAAAGCGAACAGTCCTGGCCCAGCGTCTACGGCCTTGTTTCGCTCGAGGAGGCTCAGAATAACAAAGCCATCGCTCGGCGTGCTATTTATCTACTCTAGGCAACATCTTTTCTCACCATTCTTCTTTTCTCAGTCTGTTTCTCTTCGACGATAACTCTATTGCAGGTGCCCTTGGTTCAAAATACATACCCGAAACGAAGCTCGACATGACTGGGCAACAAAATAAAAATAAAAATCTCATTAGCCGAGTAATGGAACATCCTCCTTGACGACATGGCTAGCCCATTACAGTACGGCACTGCTGGCTCAGTGCTGTCCCGTCTATGATATTCTTCAACTCCATCCTCGTCGAAATGCAATACTAACCAACAACCATGTGACAACACCCTTTGCGCCTGCGAGGCTCACGCTTCCCTAAGCTAGGCACTGTTGTCCGCCCTTCCCGTTCACCAGCACCTGGGCGGAGGATAAAACGGAGAAAATCCAATTCAAATAGTTTTACAGGATTACTCAATTGAAAATCTCATCAAGCACGTATCTTGGGCTATGAGGCTGACAGATTGTACTGCTGGTTCAGTGTCCCTTTTCTCTCAAAACGCCTTTTCGGCCTCACAGAAATTACTTGGAGACCGATACCTCGGGAAACGAAGAGGAAAACGTCACCTATAATTACCCCTCTTGATGTTCAATATGTATCCAAACGAAAAGAAAGTATTTCTCAGTTTAATGTCTATTGTCCAGCGTTTATCTGTAATCCTATTTAATATATCATCATCACTTTCTGTCCCCTCTTATGTTCATCATCTTTACTCTGCTTATTATACTATCATCAAATATTCAGAGCAGGTAACTTTCTGTAACAAGGTCCTTCTTGCGTCCTATGTTCATGGGGTGCCATTCCCGCAGTTGATTCTCTAGAAAGGAAAGCCCGGGATCTTTGGAGCAGGAGTATCGTCGGGAACGCCGGCGTCGGCTGCAAGCTTCGCAATGTCGCTGATAATTAATTTCATTTCAGCGGAAAGAGTGAGCGCGTCAGACCTAGATACTGGTTAGTTCATGATATCGAAAGAGCTTGAATCGACGAACCTGATATTGTCCGTGCTGCGCTTATCTAGCGGATCCGGACCCAAGTCAGTGACGAGCGCAACGATGGCGCTTGCCAGTTCTGTCGAAAGATCTACAATACTAGAAATATCGGAGCTATGAAAGTGTGTTTGTTGGTAAGTTTTATTTGATTTCAACAGATATGCTGCATACGTGACGGCATCAGACATCGCTGCGGGGGTAGTCACATCCCTCGCATGCTCGGCTTTAGCTATATTAGCTTTGATAACCTCAAGACGAGCCAGAGCGCCTGAGACAACTACAGGTGAGACTTCGCGGGCTGGTTTAATCAACGGCATACATACCTGAGAGATCGTCGTGGACGCCAGCACCGTTTGCTGTAGCGAAGAGGGCGTATACCAAGATGACGGAGAAAGCTTTGGTGATGAACATGATGTTTAGATTGTGTCGAAGTAGAGTACTGTGGAGTAGAGAGCTGTTGCAGGCTGTGATGTCTCTGCTTAATCCCTCCGATATTTGGCCTGTGCTCTTATACTTTGTGAGTGTTACCGGATTGTCATTTAAGTCCGCACAGGGCCTCCAGATTGTTTAGTGAAACATTAGCCACTGACAGTTGTGCGGAACAGAAATATAAGGCGAGAGTCTCTTGGAAGTCTGCGCAGAGATTTGGAAATGTGTGGATCCGAGTTTATTCGCGTAACGTATCTTCAGCACGAGGCAGGGGTCTTCTTGGGGATATTTGAAGTCCTGGTCCAAGCACCATTTGAATGATAGGCTGATAGATACATAAACCTAGTATCGTCGATGAAAAACAGTGATGGCATTGAGCAAACGTGAATAGTCCTATGAATATCGCAACGTTAGCTTTGGCTAGGAGGCAGGTGAAACACGGTAGTTCCGCTAAAATATTTATTCGGTATTCTATACCTTTTGTGACATGAGCTCGTACGACGTCTCTCTTGCGATCTATACGATAAACACCGACTCGGGGTTATTTTTCATGTTCGCCCCCAGCCTCTGACTTGTGCAGGCAGTACCGATTAATTGAGACCCCGAATGATTTCATCCCAGAAGCGAATTGCTCACTGGCAATGCGTACTTTCAGACGATGCTCACGACAAAGAATGAGAAACGATCACAGAACAAGTGAGAGTTGTTGTCGTGACTCGTGGGAGATCGGGAGCCAGAGAGAGAGGAAGACGCGTCACTCGCTCGGCCGGAAGTTCAAGTTCTTACTTACCAACTGGACTCCCCGACGAGTCGGAAATGGGGCCAAAGCCAACTTTATCAGCCTCATAATCATGATAGTATTTATTGCTGACGCACAGCAGTGTTCTGGCTTACACGCCCTTCGCCTTTCTCCCTCTTTCTAACGAGATGGTGCCTGTTTTCGACCCGGCGAAGGATCTACCGGACTTGACGGGGAAGGTTGTGATCGTCACTGGATCGTCGTGCGTACATAGCTTTGTTCTTAGAAGCCGGCCTCAACGTTCTACCTGTTCTCAGGGCCGGAATTGGTCTCTCCACGGCAGCGGTACTGCTTCGAAAAGGCGCGAAGGTCTACTTTGCAGCACGGAACGAGGAGAAGGCGAAGGCATGCATGACACATCTAGAGGAGGAGGGTTTGGGCCCGGGAAATGGCCAGGCTGCGTTCCTTCAGCTGGACCTTGCAGATCCGAGAGAAGCGAAGAAGTCTGCTGAAGCGTTCTTGAAGAAGGAGGACCGCCTTGATATTCTAAGTGCGTACTTAAGCCTGTAATGTAGGCTGACAACTGATCATGACGCGTCAAAAGTCAACAATGCAGCACTGTGAGTGGACTGCTTCCGAGTCGCTTTCAAGCCCGTGAAACATTACTATTGTTCAGATTTCTCAAGGATTATGAGCTCGGCTTCGAGGGTATACAACCAGTCATGCTTACAAAGTAAGTAGTTTCTCGCCCTCCAAGTACAGTAAACGCTACTGACTTGTGACTCAGCTATTTCTCTCCCTTTGTGTTTACGGAAACGCTTCTTCCATTGATGAAGAGGACAGAAACTGAATTCAAGTCTGATGTGCGGATCGTCAACGTAAGCGCAAGCGGACACAGTACGTATATCCATCATATCTAACACGATCAAACGCACCAGGTGGGTTCGGGCGCAATGGGCCTCGCCACACAGGAGGTGCACTTCAAGACGAAAGAAGACTTCAATGTGGAGTACAACGGCCAGTTTTTTGCCGCCTTCAAAAGATACGGTATGAATATAGACCTCTTCAAAAGCTAGTGCTGTATACTCACCTCGTTTTGTCCTAAGGATTCTCGAAACTTGTGATCTTGCTCTGGTCCAGGGAGCTACAGCACACATTGGAAACAGACGGTTCGAATATCATCGTGAGCACCGTCCATCCCGGTGCTATTTACACTGGTAAGCCGACTATCGCCTTTACCATAAAACCTGACTTATATCCTGCACAGAGAATACAATCCCAGAATTCAGCAAACTTCCCTGGCCGTTGTCATCAATCGCCATTTTCCTCGCTCGGCTCTTCTTCAAAACAACAATATATGCCGCAGCATCGCTCACGATTGCGGCAGCGGGCGAACATATCCGAACCGATGCAGAGGAGTATAAAGGTGCGTACCTCGTACCTGTTGCGAAAATCGGAAAGACACCGAAGGCCGGTGATGACAAGGAGCTCGCGGAGGAGCTGAGGGATACGACATTGTCGTTGGTGGAGGGCTGGGGACTACTGTGAACTTGCCAGGCTTTGTGTCGATCTATATGCGATGCTTGAATACATTGTGCTTCAAACCCCAATCAATCTTGAACCAGTCGCTAGTCTTGCGTGAAACTCTCTTCATGCTTGTTCCGGTCCTGAAATTAATGTATAGGAAGGAATCCGAACTCCGTCACAAAGTAAAGTAGCCTCGCGACCAGGTCAGCTGCTTTCTGAGATGTCTTGCTCGTCACCATTAGTTTGATTACAGTCTCTGAACAATGGAATGAAGCACAATGTCCATCTACAGCTGCTTACACGACAGACAAAAGTTCATTATATATAAAATGTTCACCACACCACACCCGTCAACCTTTAATTCTATCAGCGAGGGGAATAAATCGGTTGAGGACATTGCGGAGAACACTTACCGCTCCGCTAGCTCAGGGAGGCTGGCAACCTTTAAGACTTCGCATCCTTAGCAAGCGTGGCAATGTCATTCACAAGTCCGGTGATGTCTTGTGCGACCTTCGTAGCGTCAACCCTGGAGAATTGGAGAATATGGCGGTCAGGATGTCAATTGCTTCTAAGGGCTTAAGGGTAGAAGGCCCACAGTATTTGGGCTGCGTTGGGCTGAGTAGCCGCAGCTGGGTTTGACTGCAGGTCTTTGATGAGCTGCGCGATATGGTTTCCCAATGTTGCCCCGTCGTTGACTATTGTCGTGACATCGTTGCTATTGCCCTCGATCAGTAATCACTCGGCGAAGTGTGGTAGATACCTACACGACTGTAGCGGGCTCCGCGTTCACGGCCCTGACGTGGACTAATCCATCGAGCTCAGCCTTCAGGCCTTCGAGGCGGGAGATAGAGACTGGAAAGTCGATGCGAGGTGTTAGACCTGGATGAACAGCGGCATTACCGAGCTCACCTGATAGGTCATCGTGAACTGTAGCAGCGCTAACAGTAGCGAAGAGGCTGTAGGCCGCAATGACTGAGAAGACGTTAGTGAAGCGCATCGTGAAGAGTTGATTGGGGAATTGAGTGAGGCTGCGATAGTCTTGCTGATCGAGTTCTGCCCAAATACTGTCTGCTTTTATACACAGGCCAGATACACCGAAGAAATAAGTCCGCATAGACTATAGCGACTTGGACTTCTGGAGAGCTATTCGGAGACACTGTTGAAATGAAGCACCACAGCTAACAAGAAGTCAGGGCAAGAACGAAGGATCAGAGGCATGTGGCTTTTGCAGCGGCGCCGAATCACAGTAGCTACATAGTATACTGTAGAGTCACCGCGATGCTGCGATGACAGTCATTAAAGAACTGTACAAAAGCTTTTCCGGACGTAATAGCTCGGTATTGCACGCATACGATGGGAAGCGACCTGTTGTTCCGTCAATCGACCTGAAGAAAAGTGTTACGAGGGGCACAGCCCGAAAGTCGCGGTAAGAGCACTCGACCAATTCCGCTGATTTGATTTTTGGGAAATAGCATCGAAACGCGTAATTCATCTGGCCTTTCGAAGGGTGGTGAACGTTATTTGATCCCTTGTTCTGTGTGTTAAAGGGCTACCCTCTTCGACGGATTGGAAAAAATGTATGTCTTTTGAAATTTCCGTCAGGCTACAGGACTGAGGCATTCGTCAATCGCCTCCTTATCTCCGAAGTCAGATTGCTGCCATCAGCACGTGGCCTTGAAGCCCATAGCCAGCCTACAGAAAATCATTCTGATGCTTGGTCCATATTTTCGTAATAAAGTGCCATAGAGACCAACTGGAAAAGCCGTCGGACAGTCTTCTCGACTCATGCTCACGTAGAGAGGAGTGCTAGTAAGTCAATTCCAGAATGTTTAATGACCGCAGTGCAGCGCCCCGTGTTCAGCGCGTTGACTTTCAATTGCAGTGCCCTCTGGAGGATCAACTGGGGAAAATGGGACCGTGATACGAAGGAGGTGGGGGGACAGTCGGTTCCGGATTTCTGAAACGGTTTGATGCAATGATTCGATTCGGCTAGATTCATTATCTTGCGGACAACAGTGTGCACAGCGCATACACAATCCCATGGATTTATTCTCGGACTCGAAAGCTGTGTCGACATTGTGATCCTCCTGTCAGTGAACTAACGTCATAATCAGTTAGGATGGGCATGGAGGATATGGTTTGTTGTACAGACCGAGATTATGCAGGGTAAGCGATTTTGATCCATCGCTCACCCGCACATGTGTAGATAATTGCTCCGCTCAGGTGATCCATCTTGCACTTGTGATAATGAGACAAAGACATCCCGCTGGGTACACTTCGAATCGATGATGATAGTTGACCCGGAGGACAATTGGCATCTGCGATGCTTTCATCTATGGTGTTCAGAACATGCCAATCTATCCTTGTATTTTCCGTGTTGTACGCTTTGTACAGCATGATAGAGCATCCCGATAATGAGCTTGAATTGACATGTGTTGAATATTGCTCGATGTAGGTGGGGTCAGGGGAGGACAATACTTTGGTGCTCGAAATGAGGCTCAGTGTTGGCGGTTCACTAGCTGATTTGCGAGGCGTGAAGGTATATCGATTGATGAAGTACCCATGGCAAGTGGATAACCGGCTCATAACAGGGATTTCGAAGGTGAGCTGATCGTACCTCTCTCGCTCTTCCTTCCAGTGGAAAGAGCATAGGGAAGGAAGTGAGGCCTCTCCGTCGGTTCTGAATCCATCCGGAATCTCAAAGCATATGTCCGTGAAATCGAGTTCGTCAACATTGATTAATACCGATGCTGTAAGAGATATCCGTCGACTCGTTTTTACTGCAGCAAGAAGATGTCGGATATCCAGAACTCTAAGTAACGGTGCTTTCGAATGGCTGGGTTGGGAGGCACATGAGAGGAAAAGATGGCCCCGAACGATCTTTATTCTTGGACCAGTCTAGAGGCACGGAAGTTCAGAAAGAAGAGCAAGAAATGCATCTGGTAGACACTCACAGGGAGTATTAGGTAGCGAATCATATCGGGTATATTGGCAAATACGGTTTGATCTTTCACAACGTCAATGATGACGAGTAGAGAGCACTCGTCGGGGGAAAACTCGGTTCCATTACAAAGAAGAGACACCAAATCACCTTCTATCGAAATAGATATACTGCGCGGATAACAAGCATTTTCTGCTCTTGAGTATAGTCTGCTTATTTCTTTATCCTTCAGTCTAATGCAGAACACCTCGATCATTCTGCGCAAACGCATAAGAAAGTCATCGTTAGTGTGGAGAACGAGTGGAAACTTACAACTCCTTCGAGCCTTCGAAACTATCTTCCGGGCCTGTATTGCGATAAGACAAGGCAACGTTGGCGCAACCGTCATTTTGAAAAGCAACATCATAGCACAAATGGTTGCGAGACCATAGTTCGGTCCGGGAAGACGGAACGTCAGGATACGTCCAAATGGCCTTTCGCGCCTCAATGTCAATAAGCTGAACAAAGCCATGGGACCATTGGACTAAGAGATATTGTCCTCCAGGAAATAACGTGATTTTGGGGGCACAGCCGTCGTTATCGATATACATATTCCATTCTGGTGGGTGCAAATCAGCGGCGGGTGGGTTGTTTAACGCGATATATATGTTCCGGTTTTGTGCATTTTTGCCGAAAGCACCGTTTCGCCAATTCTCATGCGCCTGGACAGCCCTGATGACCATAGTTCGAAGCTCGTCGGTTTTAAGGCTATGCACATCAACATGATAAGGTAAGTTGGGTGCACGTTTCTGGTCTAGTCGGCGAAGATGGGTCAGCCAGACTTGCTGGGTTGAAGCTAGTTCTTGGAGCCTGCGGCATGTCTACGTGAAGGTCAGCTTCGATATCTCGATTATCTCAAAGGTAAGTAGCAAGTTATCAACCTGTTCGATTCTGAGGAGATCCTTTAAATCAGAGAGACAGAATAAAGCAATTAGAATATCTGCCGGTAGATCAGAAAGCAGCATAACGGTGATGGCGAAGACGGTCACTGGCAAGCCTGAACCGTCGACCTGGCTTGGTGAAACAAATAGGAGGACGGTATATGTCAAAGTAGTTCGTGGAGGACCCCCGTCAGCTCCGGGAGAAAATCCTTCCGAGTCGGCAAAAGGGGATTTGTTAGGATAGAATTATCCAGATTAAGGTAAGATACGGCAAGTATTACCAAAATACTAGGTAACTTCTTTGCCCGACCCGACTCCACCCGAGGGGGTGCGCATCAGTAGGGACTTTGGGGGCCTTATTTAGGGCTGGCAGATTGCTTATCGGTAAACAACCGTTTCCAATGACTTGGTATGTTCCTTCTGCAAGCGATCTGAAGACAGCCGGATGAAGCGTAGACTCGAACCAGTCGTGAATTTATCGGGTGGTTGGTAGGGAGATAAATATAACGACTGGATTTACTCAATCAGGAAGTAGTACAGTAACCTGAGATCCATCCGTATTAGGAGGCATGTCCATATATAGAGGCATGTCCATGTGAGGAATAGACTCGGGATTCTCCCGAAGCCCGTGAGAGTAAACTAAATCGAGTGTAAAAGCCACAGCCGGTCATACATACAGTGGCGAAAGGCTAAAACCAGCCTCTCGGAAACCCCCTCAAAACTTTTCTTTCTACGGACACAAACCTTAACCAATAACCCTGAAACTGTGTAAATAGCTTCTAATGCAGTATATCTTCAATTCTTATAGATTAGTTTTGCACGAAAATGATTCCGAAAAAAATCCCATGTCTGAATTTGAAACATCTTGCTTATTTTTGGGGCTGCTGCTCTGTTATCTATTTCCCACGGGCTCGGAACATGCGGAATCAACGTCTTTTCGCAATCCGATGGGCCTCAAGCAAAAAAATTGACAGTACAAGTAATTTTAATCGGAATTTATCTTTTTCCGGTAACCCGGCAAAGGTCATTCAGCTGTTTAACCTTAATTAGTAGTTTTCCAGAAAGGCTCGGAAATCACTCCCGATTATATTTCCAGCCAATCCAAGGCCAATAAAGGCTGAAATCTCACAAAAAAAAATCATATCCTTCAAAAAAATTTGAAACATAGACCGGAAATTTTTTTATTGCATAAATGGACGTATCTTTCTTACTTTGATTACAAAAATTTCAGTATGGCGAGTTTTCACGCAAAATTCCGGCCTGCACCCAGAGGCGGGTTTTGGCCTTTCGCCACTGTAGGACCGTCGCGCGACGCGCATCTACGCGCCTCTTTTCCTACAACGTACCACAGCATCGTATTTATGTCGTAGTTAATTTATGCAGTATTCTACACCGCTGAAGAGCTCATTAGGGGGGTGTAATCAAAATATAACATTCACTCATTTAACTCCAGGTGAGCTTAATGCGAAACGAGTGTATCCGCAACTAAAAAAAGACGTTGCGCGACTCCGAACAGCTCGAGCGCATTGTCATAACTCGAGACACCTTCGAAAGCAAACGCGGCACCTTACAATGTGCTTGATATATCAGCCTCTCCGCACCCGAGCGTCGACACAGGCTTTGAACAAGTTCCAGAGCCTCCCATGTCCGCAAGTCCGGTTCAAAGAATGTGTCCGGGCTTCGGAAGCTGCCGGCAACTTAAGAAACCCGGCGAAAAACTGCCACCACTAAGCTTATTACTCAGGCACACTGTGACCCATAGGTCACAATAAGGTGACTGGCCTCCCTCTGATTGAGTACTACCAGTCGCTTCATTTATCCACCTCCCAACCTCAAAGATAAATTGCGACTGGCTACGAGTCTAGATGAAGCGTGGGGACCAGAAGGATGGTCATCAAATAGAGAGATGTCTGGTTTTGCAATGCAAGTAGACAGTAGATCTCGGTATATATCTTCTGACATACCATTTTTGCCCCTTCACCATTCAAGCCCGATGCACTTCATAACGATCTTCACAATGCTTTCTCGTTACAACCAAAGGTGGACGAACGACCTACATTTCTTGCGGTCTTTTGAGGGAGAACAACCACTGCGTTATCACTGAAAGAGGCATGGACCATGATAGAAGGTAAGTCCATGTATTCTAATTCCATCCACAGAGATCAAGAAGCAGTGTGAAAGTGTGATTAAAGTGAACAGCTCCGACTTCTGCAAGATTGTTTCCAGGGAGGAAGAAAGCTCTTGATGAATCTCAAAAGGTAGTTGGATTCTGAGTCGCTGATGGCACGAACTTCAACAACTTCAACAAATAGAAAACGATTGCCGTGCCCTTCGGCATTTTCCGGTCTGTAGTATTAAGGTTTCTCATATTGTTCTCCATCTATCACACATTTATAATTCGTCAATCTTTAACTCGTGCGTCCCTCGCTGAGGTACAACCATATTCTGTTGTGTTATATCACTAAAGAAAAAGTGCTAACCTAACTATTTCCCATTAAAATTCGTGTTTTTTTTTCCCTTTTACACCCATTTGCATAAAGGATGACAGTCCGTAAAAAAAAGAGAAGTTTCGCGAGTAAAGGAAAGCCGGAGTTCGGGACGTATCGGCGAGAAGTTCCGAGCCTGTTGTCATTGGCTTGAAAAGAAATCAGCCAATGACTCTGCAGCGATCTTCGGCCGGATGACGACGTTCGGGGACCGATCGTGCCGCTTTACTTTATTCGGACAACATTCGCAGACCGACTGGGCTGCCTTACTTTATTTGGCTTCCCGGCACTTCGGCATTGCTCTTCACGTAACGGCCTCTTCTTTCTCTTTTTTTGCCCGACTGTCATCCTTTATGAAAATGGGTGTAAACCTTATGGTGTTCGCGAAGGACGTTCTTGAACTGGATCCAATGTTGTATGTACTTACTTGGTCCAAGCTTTGATTACCTTTCTAAATATCGAAACGAGCCTTTATTGATGAAGGCTGGCTCATATCGTTTATATGTAGGTATGTAGCTATATATGTACATATGTTGTTCTTATGATTGTTGAATCTTTTATTGATGTAGCCGAGAGTACCAAACCTCTCAGTAGATATCAATCTCAGTGTCTTTCGTTTCTTGCCGACAGTAGATGGTGACCAACAGTGCCTTTCCATTAAAAGCTACTTATGGAGAAACAAGTGCCTCTTATACTAATCTATAAGAACAACAAGAGTCCTTGATCGGAATTCTAGTCCATCAATCACCCTCCAATCTGGTCTATCACACGAGCCTGAGAGTGAACAACTGGTATGTCGGTTTAATACATAGCGAGGAGCACGCACCATTTCGCCCCTAAGTACTGAGCATCGGTGGCAAGCTTTACGACTGGGCATCCTTTGCAAGCGTGGCAATGTCATTCACAAGGCCAGTGATGTCTTGGGCTACTTTCGTAGCGTCGACACTGCGGTTATGGATTCAATTGATGGATTATAGATCGCAGGGAGAATAAGCATACAGTATCTGAGCTGTGTTGGGCTGCAAAGCCGCTGCTGGGTCCGACTGCAGGTCTTTGATGAGCTGCGCGATGTCTTTTCCTAATGTCGTCCCGTCATTGACGATTGTTGTGACGTCGTTGCTATTGAATCCAGTCAGCAATCAACTGGGTGTGCATGATACTAAAATACCTACACAACAGTGGCAGGCTCGGCGTTCACGGCCCTGACGTGGACAGCTCCATCGAGCTCAGCCTTCAGACCTTCAAGGCGCGAGAGAGAGACTGTAAGCTCGGCAGTACGTCAGATGTGAGTACGAAAACAATATGCATTGCTAAGCTCGCCTGTAAGGTCATCGTGCACTGCAGCAGCGCTTGCAGTAGCGAAAAGGGTGTAGGCCATAATTACAGAGAAGACGTTGGTAGAGTGCATTGTGAAGAGTTGTTATTTGAGTTGAGTGTTGAACGGCTGTGAACGGCTTGAGGCTGCGATGTTGATGCTGAATTCTGCTGCACCTATCTCTGTTTTATACACAGGGAAGGTATACTGGAGAAGCATAAGTCCGCACAGACGGCTATGTTATTGTCCTAGAAAGTAGTTCAAAGGAGTTGTTTCAAAGGAGTTGTTGAAAATGAAGCACCGGCGCAACTAGTAGAAGTTGACAGATATGGAAAAATGGAAATACTTAATTTTCGAAGTGGCGCCAAATTTCAGCCGCAACTTGATAAGATGATAAAGTCCATCGTCCCCTTTAATATACAGTGACAAGTTTTGAGGAAGAAACCGGAGGCCGTTGAGCCCTATACATGATGATGGGACGGCAATGTAAGCAGTGGATCGGATGTCAGTATAGAGATAGAGGCCAGACAGATGATTTGAACTTGTTATTGGATCGATTCTTGACAATTAACCGACGCTCATACTTGCTTGTTTGCTTTTGTCATTTCATCCTGAGTGGGCTAAGTAATGGGGAACCTTCTCGTCTTATTTGAAAAGGACGTAGACGGGTGCTGAGAGCCTCTTAATCTCCGAGGATTGGCATGTTGCCCACTGGCAAGAGAACAGAGTATAGGATTATGAGCACGACTCAGATCAAGGGCTGGTGCGAAACCCAGCTTCCGATCGTGAAAAAACTGTATTTACAACTCGGAAGGAAGACAGAGACTGCGCATCCTCCGGTGTAGACGTTACAGCAGCGTGTATGGCAAGAAGTAGAAGAATGGGACGAGTTGGAAGCTCGTAGTTCGGAGATGAAAACAATTGAATTCCGTTCAAGTTGTACTCAGGCTGTAAATTCCCACGCTTCTAGCTCACTTAAAACTTGACTCGGAAGCAGGGCTCCCCGGCGATAAAGTAACCTATACAGTCTAGGACAAGATCATCAAGAACAATATGGCAATGACCAGCGGACCATTTCGTACGTCTCCCAACGCAATCCATAAGCTCCAAAATATTCTGCAAAGGATGGCAGAAAGCGACGGGAACGTACTAGTAGCCGAGGGGATCTGGCAAGAGGAGGATGTCGAGAGGTAATGTACATACATTTACTTTGATTTTTCATATATGACGGTCTAACTTCTTCTCTTTCTCTTTTCAAACAAGTGACCAAGTACTCTATCAGCTGTCCTCCGTTCGCGATAGAGATACTGCAATCCTCACGGGAAACTCGAGGCTGAAGCAGTTGAAGGAGCTTCAAGACACAATCAATTTTCTGAAGACCTCGCTAGAGAAGCGCATCTTCTACTTCTGTCAGCGCAAGCCCAATAGGAGTCTTATCGACCTCCCTGACGAACTTCTGGCTATCATCCTCGAAATGACCACGCCAACCTTGTCAGATCTGATGGGGCTGTCGCTGGTGTGCAGAAAACTCCGGCTCATATCTATATCGATGCATCTTATGAGCTGAGGAGATCGTGATACATCGATGCCTGAGGACGCCGTGGATCTAATTGTCAGTCGGAGCGGAACACGCGCACTTCATCTGAAAGTCGAATCTCCTTACGTACCGAATGATGCGCTATTCAGTTATTGCGACAGGTGGGAGGACATCGTGCTCTGTGGACTCTCAGCATCCGAGTTACAGCTTTTCCAGAGGCTCTCTCCGAGTGCTGATCTTACCTCCCTTCGCTTTCTACGCATATTGGGATCGTCCGGTTATTCACCTTATCTTTCTAAGTTCGACAACGACTGGCGACCCGCGAATCTAGAAAATCTGCATTGCTCTTTGAGTATACCCATGGGGCTAAACGCATCGACTCTGACCAACTGCTGCTTTGATTTCGATAGCTACATCAATATCATCAGCCTCGCGAATTTTCTATCTTTCGCCGCTTGCCTCACTCAGTTGAGCATCAATATTGGACAAGTAGAGTTAATCGATAGGGACGACGATGTTCGGATCGAGCTTCCATCACTACAAAACTTCCTGTTTCATTCCTATCGTGCGAGTGAAGATGCAGTATTGGCTATCCTACAGGCAACCTCGTTTCCCAATGTCACAATCCTCAGTTTCACTACCGCAGCTGGTGGCGTCGTTGATGCCTTTGAAATCAGGTCCTGCTGCAAGACTATACTCGAAGAAATAATGGGCAATCTGCAACACCTCGAGGGACTAAACCTCAAAGTCGATTGTGGTGAGCTTGATGACGAGGATGATGCCATTTCGTTCTGTCTGGACGAAGTCTTCGCAAACCTTCCAGATAGCATCAAGAGCCTTTCCTTCACGGCTTGCAATATGGGATTATGTCCCCCTTGCGACGCCCCCTTCGACACCCTCAAGAAGCTTCGATCAGTCAAATTTGAGGACTGTAATTGTTTAGACGACAACTTCTTCGAGAACATGGCCGACCGATTCAAGGAGGAAGAAATACTGTTAAATGTCTTGCAGATATGGGATTGCCAGGAGAAAAACGCTGATGAGTTGATAGATGCGGAGGCGGTGACGAAGTTGTTTAGAGATACCGGTGTGCTGCAGACGTAACCAAAGGCGAGGTTTACTCACTCTAAAGTAACACATCAGTATTGTGGGCATTGTGTGACTTCGTGCGTTCGAAGAACATGAGAGTTGCGACACTGAAGAAGTTGTCGAGGTATCTCATGTCTGGTTCTCGGCATTATCACATAAGAGAAAATACAGATGCCATGCCACTGTTCAAACTAAATTTTTCGTTTACATCTATCTAAGGATATGGACAGAGCAGTACAATGCGAAACGAATGTCATTAGGCTATGCCTTCGAGGATTTCTTTGCCTCATCCATTAGCGGAGTCTTTCCCCCCAGCGTCTCAGCCAGCGGCTTGATCGGCTCCCACCACGAATTCACGCCCCGTCGGTTCTTCATATCCGCATGTTGCACCATATCCTCCACAGGGGTAAGCAAGACCTTTGAGGACTGGATGGTGATCACCGCGGCAGACTCTCGCGGGGCTGCACGTTTGCGGTCGGGGTTTTGCCGGAGCACGTCGTGGTACCGCTCGAGGAAGCTCATACACTTGAGCGAGAGGCGGACGGCTCGCACTCGGTCCATGGGCGAGGGGATACCACCCTGTAGGGTATGACCGAGAGAGGCCATACGTGAGTCGAAGAGCTGTCCGCCTTCCTCTTGCAGCATCTTCTGAAGGAAATCTGTTGTGTAGACGCTTGAAGCCGCTTCGTTCCTACAAAGGGATAGATCTTTTCATTTCACATAAAAAATTAAGTAGAAACGATTGTACAAACCTCAAGATTAGCCTTCCTTCAGCCTTGCCCTTCTCATCTAAACCGTATCTTAGTTTTAAGAAGTCTACGTCCTTCTGTAGGTCACCCAGTGTCGTGCCGACTTCCGGTGTATAGACACTAACTGCCCCTACCTGTAGTAAAGATACATTTTCAATTCCAATGGGGAACATTCAGCAGAAGAACATACCGCTAGAGCACCCATAGTCGCAATGTAGCCGCACTTTCCGCCCTGCGTTTCGACCACGAACACGCGATTCCGACTCGCAGACGCGCTTTGCTTGATAGCATCACAAGCATCCACTAAAGCATTCAAACTCGTGTCACTGCCTAAGCTGAACTCTGTCAAAGGCACGTTATTTGATATCGTAGCCGGGAGGTGGACCATGGGGATTTGTAGCGCGGGATATAGGGAACGACTGCTCGCTAATATCTGTAGCGCCCGGAATGCTTCAAATCCACCGATGAGGAATAGCGCATCAAAACGATGATCCTGGAATCGTGCAGCAACAGAACCGAGATCAATGTCGGGTAGGGCACGATTCGTACCGAGCTCAGACCCGCCGCGCGTCATCCAATTGTCAACGCGCAACCAGGAAAGCTCATCGATGTTGTTGTCCAGCAGCCCGCGGAAGCCGTTGTGCACTGCGAGTGGCTTATGGCCACGACGAAGGCAATATCGTACGGCGGCGCGTGTTGCTGCATTCATACCCCCCGCGGGAGCACCCATGCTGTGAACTGATATCAAGACCAGTCATCGGATATAGGAGTGGGGCGTACTGAATAATTGCTATCCTCATTCTCTGGATCATAATTAGTATCAATCATCAAGTTATGGTTATATGGTACTGACTTTCTCCTTCGGTAGTTTCTTCGTGTGGTCCAAGGAAGAAACTGCCATGAAACCTTCTAAAGCTTCGCAGAATTCAGGATCTCGTAAAGACATGGCTTTCTCAAAGTTCTTCTCCGCAACCGCAGTCGAAACTGATCGTGTCTTTTTGATAAGAAAGAATGAGCTTAGTTGCAAGCTTGGCTAAAACGCTAGTGCAAGAACCTACCATAGCGACGGCCTCCATCAACGGAACCTTCGTGATCTTGTTTTCCGAGATACCGATCATGTAAGACGGTGTATCTGGTGTTGATTCAAGTAGAACATTGACTGCCTCGACGCCTTGTAAAGTCGGCTACACTTCTGTGAGTTTATTTATTAAGTATGTACAACTTATTGTGTGACATACCAGAATACGGTCAAATGCGCAAGGTTTACCACCACGTTGCGTATGGCCCAGACACGTCACTCGCGTATCAAGACCAAGGCGCTCTGTCAGAACATCCTTGACATATTCTGCCCGGATGGGGTTGAGGTTTGCATCGTGAGCTCCTTCGGCAACAATGACGATTGTCTTGCGTTTCCCGACTTCGCGGTGCTGGTCGCAGATTCAGTTATAATAATGCGAACTTTGTAACAATAGTATACCCTATGAATTTTCTCACACATCTCATCCTCCCAAGGATCAGCGATAGGAGGTCGCTCGGGAATGAAAATGAAATCTGCGCCAGACGCTACGCCAGCCATCAAAGCGAGCCAACCGCAGTGGCGTCCCATGACCTCCACAACGAAAGCTCGCGAATGGGAGAACGCGGTCGAGTTGATGTTATCAATGGCCTCACAGATACGATGGAGTGCGGTTGAGGCACCAATTGTGAGATCGGTCATACTCATGTCATTATCAATCGATCCAACGAGACCAACGATCTTGAGATGCGCATATTGCTTCGCCTGATCTTCTGTAATCTTTTGTGCGGCCAGTAATTCTTTGACAAGGTCAGGCCATTCAGAACGGAAGACGTCCGCACCCGTCAGCGAGCCGTCTCCGCCGCATATAGCCAACGCGTCGATGCCCTCGATGATTAGGTTATGGGCCGCATCGAGCCGCCCTTCGTGCGTACGGAATGCAGCTGAGCGGGCAGTGCCAATAAGGGTGCCGCCCTACAGTGGTGGTGTTTTATTTTAGTCATTGTTCCCCAAGGAGATGAAGAGATGTGGGTATGCGCACCTCAGCAAACCATCCGCGCACGTCGTCCCAGCCCACTCGAATAATGTAACGCCCTTTGAGGCTGCGTCCATGAGGATGATCGGTTGCATCACCCTCACCCTCCTTGAACAAATGCCCATCGCCAAAGCGGAGGTTGTTGACAAGTAGAGTGTCATCAAACTCTGCATCGTTCTCGTGCTTTTTGTGATGGCCATGCGAATCATGTCCGTCGAAGTTGACTTTGCGTTTCGGCGCGTCGATGTTACCTCGCACAAGACCTTCGTAGCCTTCGCGGACAACATATGTCTCGCAGCCCCTATGCTCTCAACCATCAGCATCAGGAGCAAATTGAGCGCGCGAAATACATACTTTATAATGCCATATTTGACAATGGCTCGGACAACAGCGTTCATCCCGGCGCTGTCGCCGCCCGAGGTCAACACCGCGATCTTTGGCTTCTTCGTCATCGTGGTCCTCGTTGTTGATCGTTAAGTCGTCGTTGATGTTGGTGCCAAAGAAGAGATGGGTATAAGGGAATGGCGATGAGCAGAAAAGGAGATAAAGCGTTTGGGGATAGCTCTCGGCCGCACTGGCACACATGCGTCGGAGATCGGATCGGGCTACTTACAAGCGCGACGCGTCGAGGGCACCGTGTTTACCGACGACGACCACAGCGCCAATACCGTCTTCAACAACGGACCTGACTACATCTCGCCCATGGTCCACCATCGTATTAATGAACGCGAAGCTAATCCTAATAAGCACGTTAACTTCATCACTGCACTACCCGCACCCGAGGTACCTTCGCCCTATGGAGAGGAGGATGCACGGCAACTTCTCCGAGCCTTAGCTGCTCAGGTGCGACCAATCATGAAAAGCCACGGGTTTGAGGTAAATAGTCTCGAGGAGGTGAGTGGGTATCGAATGGTGGATGGACAAGTAATCTGACTGTGTGTCAACGTTGAAGTATGAGTATAACCGTGTGTTCGCGGGAAGGAATTGGAACAACGGAGAAACAGTTGGTGCGAATACTACGCTGACCCTTTCTTTCACCGATACTGAAATTCATCAATAGAACTCGTTTTACGAAGAGCGGATGATATGTTTGTACCCATCCCATGGTTGCTGAGCACTCTTTGTCATGAGGTGAGCACACTCATATTTAATGTTTCACTTGCGACACTGACTGCAGTTAGCTTGCTCACATCAAAGTAAGGTACTGTACTAATGTATAATCTTGAACTTTGTTTGATCTCAAAGCTACATAGCACATGAATCATGGGCGAGAGTTTCAGAAGCTATGGACCCAATTGAGGATGGAAGTGAGAGCATTGCAATCGAGAGGATATTTCGGAGATGGATATTGGTCGAGCGGTACTCGTCTTAAGGACTCAACTCGCATGAGTGGCCAAGGAGTAGAAGACTTCGATTTACCCGAATATGTGGTAAGTCATGATGCCTTATTCCTGTTGGAGGACCTGGACTGACAATGTAATGTAATAGTGTGGAGGAGCACAAACTCGAGCTCGTCCTCAAGCCCTACGAAAACGTAGACGTATTCAACGTCGACGAGCGGGCGCTTCAAATCACACAGGTGCTCAGACAGAACGCCGACGAAAAGCAGGCGCTCGTGTCAGGTCGAAGTACGCTTTTGCGGGAGGGGGGAAGGCCTTGAACGAAGATATAAGTGACGAAGAAGCGAAGAAGAAAGGGACTGGATTTCGAAAGAAAGCGGGAAGGTAAGCCATGTCTCAGAATTGGTTTAAATGATTATAGACCTGGTGATATCAAGCAAAACTGCCCGAGAGGAGAGGGCACTTGCAGCTGAGAAACGTCTGAAAGCATTGGAAGGTAAGCCGGGCATTAGATCTTCCGTATCTCCTGACCTTACAATCATGCACTAGGAAACCCTGTCTCAACGAAGAAAGAGGAGGACGATAGTGTAACAGAAGATGATTCTGACTACGAGGAGAATCCCTGGATTTCGGCTGAGAATGACGAAGGTCGCAGGCAAGCGATGCGCGAGAGTATGCTAGAAACGGATGACGGAATGAATAGCGCAAAGCAGTTTATGAGGGAATTCTTAGCTAAGGAAAGTTCATCGTCAAAGTTGAGCGAGGATTCCAAGAAGCAGGCGCACATATCGGTTTTTGACGCGATTGAAATTTCCGATACTGAAGACGATTACCAGCCAGATGACTTGCCGTCAACTTCAAATCCTGTCGTTCCTTTCCCGATCACGAAATATTCGAGGGCCTCTGCCCCAACGACTCCCTCCATCGCTGGTCCCTCACAATCATCCACCAAAAATTCATCTACAAAACCATTAGGAATCGGACGATTGGTACAGGAAGAGATGCAAATTCGTAAGCGAGAGGCTTTGGGGATGGATAGAGGACGGAAACTTGGTTCAACAAATACGTTGAGTGCGAAAGCCACATCCATAGAAACTCAGAAGTCGAACATGGACATACCAAACAACCGGAAACCAGAAGAGTCAAAGTGGGCATGCCAAGTTTGTACACTGTAAGCTGGGTTTTGACGAGCTTGGACTTGGCTTTATAAACTTATATTTGTTTATGTGCCAGAGAAAACCTTTCGGGCCATCTTGCATGTTCTGCGTGTGGGACCCCACGAGGCGAATCATCCTGGTCTGGATAATGCGTTCGCTCTATTCCAATATGTATCTGTATTCTGCCACGGAACTACCACTGCTTACTTTTTATTTATGTGGGTCCTTGTATACATTTACTTACACAGAATTCACAATTCGAGTTTGATGAGCTCGGACTAGTTGCGCCGAGACCACCCCCGACAGATCCCGAGACTGCGGTTGCAATTCCTGCACTGGAGGTATTTAGCAGGAACTTCAAGAATTGATGGGCGCCTATCACGGTAAAAGTTTTGATAAAGTGTGGGCAAATTTCCTTTTTTTGCAGTGCCATCGTTGCGTTCTACGGTGACGAGGCTCCCCTTCCATCGTTGGCAGTGTCGAGTCTGCCAGCCCATCTCCTACTTGACCATTCTCAGCACCGCAAATGGGGCCTTTAATGAAAAAAACGCGCTATCCTGATCGGTTGTTCACTTTGGTTAATCCAGCTTACAGGTCTCTCGCGCGCGTATATTCCGGCGCAACCATCAAATGAAAGTAGTCTGGTGCAATCCGGAGTGAATGATACGCAACAGATGTCAATATTGTAATTGCAGTGGTTTCCGAAGTCGTCAGTTGCCGGAGTTTCTGCATATAGATTCCAGTCTTCTGATATGCAAGGATACGGGGGGGGGGGGGGGTCTTTTCCACAAGAGGTTTTATATGCACTGACAGGGACAGACAGTACAGGTGTCGATAAGGTGAGCCACACGCGCGCACATCAGTTCTCTGTGATGCTAAGAGCAATATCGTCCGTTTTTCACTCAGGGTGCTCTCGTCCACTTCTCGGAAGTTTTGAGTGTCACAAACACTACTAGTATGCTCATTCCCTCTCCCTGGTTTTCCTTGAATTTAACAAGTATTTAAATCTCAGCTTTAACGCCTTGGATTGCATTCATATCCTGTGATTCGAATGGAACCAGATTTTCGACTGACAAAGATATATTCACGATAGCAAAAGAAAGCGGTGCCGTCGCAGCGGTACGCTAACATTAGGAACATGATTGTCCGCTGCTTCTTTATGAATGAACTACAGATACTGTATTCGGAATGGTCAGAAGTTTGTGTCTTAAACACTGAATTTGCGGACCCGACGCACTTCGATCATATATTCGATGTTTTCACGCCATTGACACTTGCATCGTCCAGGTAAGCAGTGTTTGTCTACTACTAAGATGGAAGGAAGCATGTGTATTAACTCATGTGACCATATGTCTAAAGGACTGTTCAAAGTGTATTCACCAATGTGCCGAACATCTACGACGATTTCAATGCTACGTTGTTGAACATCACCGCAGGTACTATCGATGATATCATCAGCTCTGGATTAATATCATCTCAAACCTTCGTGTTCGCAATATTAAAAACGAATGAATCTGATACAAGCTCTGAAGGTGGTACGAATTTGGGAAATAGTACTTCAAATTCGAACACAGCAGACAAGAAGAACACAGATCTCTCCTTGTTCGTCTGAATTGTGAACTATTTCTTATACAATTCTCACATTCAAGTTATAGAAGGATTGTACTGTCTGTGTTAACTGGGTTTTCATACATTTTTTTCTAACTAGGTGACATGGGATTTTTCTTCAAAATTCAGATTTCGTCAAGGATCTGATATATATGGAACTTGTATATGGAACTTATTTGTTGTTAAGGACTCGCGGTTGATCCAATTATCTTGTTTAGAACTTCAGATGGTTTCTCTTTCTGGCATTCTGAACAAATTCTTTAGAAGTTACAACTTGGACTCACCGGGCCTCACCGGCTTTATACTAAGTCACCGTTACACGCCACGTCATTAGTGGTGGCGCGTATCACGTGGTCCACCACCATGTTCGGCCCACTTTGATCGCAGTCTTCCCACGATGTGTGGACAGGCCCGAAGACGGACAACGGCCGTCGACAACGTGCACTTCTACGTCCTCAACGTCCACTACCTCCTTGACGCTGCTCGCCGCGATACGTCTTCGCCTTTCAGAACCGCGTTCAGCAGCGTCGGCTTTGCTTATACTATCATGTCCCAATCATTTCTCTCTCCGAAGACGTCAACGCCGCGTCCGGCGCTGCCCTATACGCATGCGAACCCTTTCCTGACCATGGGCGGTGCGTTGTCCTTGTGGTTCCGCTTATTGAAGGGCAATCTACTTACACACGCATCTATCTTATACCGCATAGGTCAAACGGGGAAGACTCCGGCAGTAAAGTACCAGGTCATCACTCGAGAGGGGCAGGAAATCATCGTGAGTGATCCGCTGCTACCTCAAGTGGAATTGTCATACTGAACGGCATTTCCTGTGCAAAGGTCGGCAGAGTCAAGATTCAGACAGTATGTCCTCATATCGCGCTCATCTGACATTCATTATCCTCATGCTCCTATTCGACAGCCAAGTGGCCACGCTTTTGTCCTGCGGCGATTCGACACAGGTGCGATCAGCCTCACGACAATGTTCCGTGCCGCGTTCCCCACCGCACCCGAAGACTATGAGAAGGTCGAAGCTTCATGGGTTAAGGCGAATTATGACTCATACGGCGCCAATGGCACCGGACGTGATGCGGCGTCGAAACTGCGTCTCGCTGGCACTTGGATCCACCCAGACGTCGCACTCACCCTCGCGCCTCATTATTCGCTTGAGCACGTCATTGAGCCTCTTACTACCGTGCACCCAGACCCATCGCAGGAGTATCGTCGCTCGACAAAGCCGCAGTCCCCTCATGTGAATGCCAACACGAATCCGTCTCCCTCGAAGGCTGGTCCAAGAATCGAAGTGAATGCGCCTCCAGCTTCACCATCACCTGCGAGTGGCCCTGCAGCTAAGCGTAGGAAAGAATCATCACCAGTCGTAGCTGCTCCTATTCCTGCGGAATCTCTTCCTCCACCGCGCCGCAGTGGTAGAACCTCCATTAGTCCCGCACCGCAGGCTGCTCGACCACCACGAAGCAAGGGTACAAGAACGACGCGTGGTCAAGTCAAACCAGCGTCAGTCAATGGGCGTGTATCTACACGCCTTACACCAGCAGAATCGGATCATGCACCGCCTGCTGAGGACGCGGAGGGCGACGATATCGCAGAGGTACCCGGCCCTGATATGAGCCAAGATATTGCAGAGCAGAAAGAGATGATTGCGAAACTCAAGGCTGAGCGCGATGCTAAAGCAAGCTCAACGAAGCTTCCTCCTGCAGAACCAATTGTCAAGACTGAGTCACAAGCCTCGAAGCGGAGTCGTGAGGAGGAAGAGAAGCCATTGCAGTTTAACTTCAAAGAACCTGACGAGGAAAATGCTGTTGTCGCGCGACCCATTGCGTCGAATAGCCGTCTAAGTCTTGACTTGGAGCCACAGCAGAAATCTGCTGCTTGGGGCGCTCTTTGGTTTGCTGCTGGCCTAGCCGCTGCGTGAGTCACTTTTCTTGGCTTTATGATCTATTTCCGATCTGACGGATTATTTCTTAGGGCAACAATACCGAGTCTATTCATGTAATAACGAAGAAGAAAGATTTCTGCTTCTTTTCAACTTCATCTTCTGGTTACCTTCATTCCATGTCTTTGATCGACATCGACACCCCTCGCGATCCCGACGTTCCGTCTCACAAGGATATGAAGACGTCTGTTATCTTATTATGATATATACGTCTCGGCACTAGAATGAGTTGCCGACCCGAGATCGCCTCAACTACACCTACTATCGCGCTTTGCTCATCTCTGACGGAGATACCTACACTTGCTTTCTTTGTTTTCTCCTCTTTCCAATCCCTTCATCTCGTGTTTCCTCTACATTTGACATCTTTTATTTTATTGGCTGTCTCGAGTGTGTTTGATATAAAGATCTGTTTACGTCCACGCGCGTTTGTCTTTCATGCTCGCACTCTGCTTTGCACGGAAGACAGGACGTTTCTCTCCCCCGACTGTATCGATTTGATTTCTAATCTTAATTTCTGGAAGAACAAAGATGGGCTTAATGATGTACGTATAAGAAAGTAGGATGCACGAAGATTAACTCGAGATATGGGTGTGCAAATGCAAATAGCACTGGGTTGAACAGTTTTCCTAGATCTTTGCGCGTCTCACCGTAGCGCTGAATAACAATGAAAGCTGTCCTAGTCAGTGCAAGTGATAGCTGACGCTGAGTAGGATATCAGGCGTGCTGTTGAGTGACTCTGAATACACGTTTTATGCGCGTGTTGGTCGCCCTCATGAAACACGAAATGCGGAAAGGCTGGGTTGACCTTTGCACTGCCAGCACAAAACATTTCACCCTCTGCATTTCCGAGTCTCCCTGTTGTATTTTAGTTCTTCCAGAGGAAAGAAATTCATGAAGAGATTAAACGTCTGCGATCACTTCGGAGCACAGTTCATTTGGACAAAGCGCAGAGAGCAAATTTGGTTCCGTGCGCCGTCATCGGGTACCAATAGTGCGGGGAGCCGAGCTCGCCATCAGAATTTGACACTGCCTTTCGCTTTTCTCCTGCATCTTGCTCGTGTTCCTGACTTTCATCGCCTCTTACTCATATCCGCATGCATTCGTATATAAAAGATTGTCGGCGTAGGCCTTTTGAGATGGATGAGTACCACCGGATTTCGACTCACTGCAGTCTTCTGAGCTCGTCAAGCTGGAGCCGGGAACTTCGTTGTGACTCGGACTTGACCTCGCCACTGAATCAGCTCTAAGCGTAACTCAACCTCATTTGCAATCCATATGGCACCACAACTTTCTCCGACCTCGTCAGTCAAGCAGGCGAGGCGACAGCAGCCTTCTCCCGGGAGGAGGAAAGGCACACTGTCCGCCCCTCGTTCGCACCGCTGGTCCTCGTCGGGTCTCTCGAACCGTGCACGGGACGTATGTGACGAGCAGAAGCGCGTGCCAGTGAACAAGGCGCTCCTTATTGGCATCCAGTACGAGGAGAATGAGGACCACGGTAATCTTATGGCGGCACACGAGGACGTGGGGAAGGTAAAGAAGATGTTGATCGGTGAGTTCATCACGCGTCCGAGTACTGATCATAGTGTGTTGAGGTGGTTGATAGAGTTGTATAAATACGAGGAGAATAACATCACTGTCCTCTTGGATGACGCTGCCAGGGAACACCGTTGGCCGACATATGCCAATATAGTGGGTACAACATACCATTCTGACTTTATTTGTATACTGACTATTCCATGCTGCTAGTTGAAGGCCATTGAAGATCTTATAAGCGGTGTCCAGGAAGGCGATACACTGTACTTCCACTGTAAATATCTGGTACTTTCCTCCTTCCGGTACGGTTCTGACTCATTGGCGACAGACTCTGGGCACGGCGAGCAAGTCCCATGTAGGCCCGAGGATGTGTCCGAAGACGATGGTAAGGATGAAGCTATCGTCCCTTGTGACGCTACAGAAGAAGCAGACACTTGGATTTTGGATAACGTAGGTCTTCATCGCATATGTATTGTGATCTCCCCATAATAATCATCTATACGGATAGACCCTGAACGATAAACTGGTTAAGCAATTACCGGTCGGGGCCTACCTTTTTGTATGTGCTTTCTCGTGCAGAATATAGAATTCGAAGTTGATCGTATTTTAGGCGGTATTTGACATGTGCCATTCCGGCACTGCTCTCGGTTAGTCAGAATGATTTGCATGGCCTCTATAGTAGTGCTAACTATACATCTGTGGCAGATCTAAACAACTACGACTATCCTTGCAATTCTCTCCTCAAGAAGTGTACTCGTAAGGTGACTGCCGGTGTTCGGAAAATGTCGTCAGGTTCGTGATGATTCGAATATGATATGCAGCCATTGTTTCTGACTTTCAGTCGTTTAGTCTTCACACGAACGACCTATCGAACAGCCTCCGAAGCACAATGGTCGGCGCCAACGTCTAGAAAGCCGAGCTCTAAGAAATCGACAGAAAGATGTGTTGTGATCACGTCTGAGCGCCTTTCTTTGGCGAAGGTGAAGAGCCGCAAGTTGTCTGTCGACATTCAGGAAGCGAATCCAACATCCTTGCACGCAGCCGAGGATGTGTCTACACCCATTCGTCGGTGCACTCTCTCGCAGAGCGAGAAGGCATACGTGCTGCAGTATCAGGCAGATACGTCGACGGGCACAGATTACGCTCTCGCTGGTGCTGTTAGTATGTACGGTGGGAGGTCCATCGATGACCGTATGCATTCCAGCCACACTCTTATCCCACAACAACTTCCTGCTATTTTTGAGTCAACGACGGAGGTAGACTCTCATTCTGCTTTGCGCCATATGACCCATCCATCTTCCCCGCCGTTCGCGTCTGCATCTGTCAAGCGAACCCCTTCCCCCTTATCGTTCGTCTGGCTCCTGGCTCGTAAACTTGTCAGAAGAATTCGTAGACTGAAAAGGAACAGCAAGGGGGCAAAGAGAAAGGAGGCGAAAGGGGAATGGAATGTCTTCTCCGCGGAGGGGTTAACCAGGCGCAAAGAAACTATCCGCAAACCTTTGTCAAGAATCCCGACTGGTGCCGAAACTATCGCTGAGAAACAGGTCATCCCCACGACGGTCTTACAATCAGGAATCATGTTCGAGTCTCCACCTTGCTCGCCTTCTACACCTAGGGGTTTTGATTTTTTCCCTCGACGTGCTTCACGACTGTCGATTCCAGAATTGCAAACTGGACAGGTCGTGTCTATCGCGGCGGCCAATGATGCGCAGCTGGCGATGGAGTACATGGACAAAGAGAAAGGGATGAAATCTTTGACCGCTGTGAGCAGCAATATCCATCACACATTACTAATTGAATGACTGACGTAACATCCTTTCCTAGACTCTCGTTGAAATCCTATGTAAGCGCTCGAGCTGCAACTTGACTATAGTGAAGTGTGCTGACTGCTCCATTAGACACAAACCCGCATCCAACTATCGGAAATCTGATGAGTGACTTGAGGTAATGATATTCTCGCGGAGTGCTTCCTAGCTCAATTCTGATGGCAAATCTTGCAGTTCATGGCTCCAAAAGTCCTCAGAGGACATGCACAAGTATTTCGAGGATCGCAAGGCCCGGTATGATGCCAAGGCTAGGGATCCAAACCTTCTCAGACCACGGTCGCCTCGGAATACCCAGGAGAAAGAGTGGGTACGGCAAGAGGATGAGATGCAGGAGATGGTCCTGAGGACAAAACCTGTGCAACAGCCTGTGGTAAGTTCGATCAAGAACATCGCATTTCTGGCGCAGCTAAACATTTCACCTGGTACAGGTTGGAACGCAACTGAAGATTGTAAGTTTCTTCCAATCTACGTCTGGCTCACTCATCTTATGGATTTTTATGCAGAATATCGACAAGGAGAATATTCTCCCATTCTTACTCCCAAGCGCATGATCTGGCTCCATCATGCATGTTTCTTCCGTATAATATCACGTCAGGCTGTGCCACATTATCATAATTCGCTCACATCCTTGTACTACCCGTCATTTCAACCCTATCATTATTAATCTTCAACCAACACATCGTATCATCATATTATTTGTATTAAATGGAACTCTTTACTCTGGACGACTTGTATCCTGGCGATTGTAGACCTCACTTGACACCCCCTCTCACTTCAAGTTACCGCATTTGGGGTTGATATGTACACAAGGCACAAACAAGTACCCATTATCGCATTTGTGCTTTCTCGAATCTTTGCTCTTGTACTTTGTTTCAATGGCAATGCATAGCATGAGCTATTCAGATCCCGTACTAGCACCGCCATCTTCTACGTATGTTCAACAAAAGGAGCGATCATGCGCTACACCCGAGTACAACGCCCATCCTCTACCACTACCACCAACAATCCCGCCCAGCTTGAGCTCTCGAGCCCTACGCATATCGACTTCCTATTCAACCCAGTCCAGATAACAGACTCATAGCAATGGATATGCAAGCACCACCCTCCAGGTTAGCCGCGAAGAGAAGGGCCGGAATCCTTCAGGGAACGACGGTGGATGCAGGCGCCTGGTCGCCAATAACTGGGCGACTACTCGATACCACGGACCTTCTTCTCACCGAAGGGCCTACGCACGATGGTGGCAAGAAAGCGCTGCTTATTGGGTGCAAGTACAGTCACAACCCCAACTTCAGTGATCTGGAGCTACCGCACAGAGACATAGAAGGAGTGAAGAATATGCTTATCAGTGAGCGTTGACTCCTCGAACCTGCTCTCCATATTTCTAATTCGGATTTTTCTATCAGATACCTACCAGTTCGAGGAGGAGAATATTGCAGCTCTTCTAGATGACAGTGAAAGCGGACTGGGCCGTCCGACGAAAGATAATATTGTATGTATCCTTCCGACTGCGTGTCCAGAACGGCATCTCATCGTCACTGTTCATTTTACAGTTGAGCGCTATTGACAACTTCATGCGGAATGTCCGCGGAGGAGACACGCTTTACTTCCACTGTATGTTATCATAAGGTCTTGTGTCACAGAGAAATGATATAGTCCAATTAACGCCGTAAAGATTCGGGTCATGGTGAACAAGTGAAATGCAAACATGCCAACTCGACAGAGCTAGATGGGTTGGACGAAGGTATGTCGAGTCTATCACATTCACCATATTTACATCTGAGACGTCTATCACATTCAGCTATAGTCCCTTGCGACGCAAAGAAGACATCTAATCGCTGGATTCTGGATAATGTGTGTGTTGATGTTATGTATATAGAGTCGACAATGATTAATTACAAGATAGGAATTGAATGACATGATGGTGAAGAAACTTCCTGTCGGCGCGTATCTCTTTGTACGTAACGGTGGTACTCTCGTCGACATGGCTGATAGCATTACCTTGATCTGCTTAGGCATTTTTTGACATGTGTCATTCCGGGACTGCTCTCGGTAGGTCTTCATGTCAATACCTTGTTAAGCGGAATCCTTTAGTTTACTCACCACAATGGGAATAGATCTCAAACATTACTCATACTTCTGCAACCCTTGCATACGAAGATGCTCGCACCTTTTGGCATCCGGTCTAAGAGAAGTGCTCGGATGTAAGCAATCATATGTATGTTATAGGATCCAGGACAGCCTCTTATCATGTTGCATTAGTCCTCGGTTTGCCTCCTCGTAGGGCCTCAGATCCGCCGCGAGTTATTTCCAGCTCGAAAGAAATTGGGCGCAATGGTCGTTTGCTTGATAGGGGTTTCCTATTCACCTCCCGACGGACCTCAGATACATCGGTCAGAAGGAAAAGGCTCACGGTCGATTTGCGGTCGTCAGATCCATGGCAAGAACACGGGAAATTAGACCGCAAACTTACCTTGTCTAAGAGCGAGATGGAATACGCTACTGAATATAGACAGAATTCTCATAACGATACGCGGTCCCATCCTTTATCTGCATTAGGTACTGGTTCGCGTTTTGTCCGTTCTATGCCGTCCAGACTATTAGGTTGGAACTCGACAGGTAAGTGGTGGAAGAGGAGGCGAAACAAGCACGGACGAAACATGCCAGACCAGGAAGCAGAGCGGAGGACCGCACCTGTAGGTGTATGCAGGCCGATCATCTTTGACTCTCCACCCACTTCTCCGACTGGAGCAACCGGACAAGTTGTAAGCACCACCTACGTTCTCAGCTAATTAACATCCGAATAGGAATATGTTTCTTGCCCTTCTTGTTTAGGTCTCCATCGGGGCAGCAAATGACTCCCAGCTTGCCTTCGAAACAGTGTCGTCAGATGGAGGGATGAGTTTGACCACAGTAAGTGTTTTGCGTTCACTATGTCGGATAATTGTTTTCTGAACTGTTTTGTGTGAATCCAGCTTCTGGTTGCATTTTTATGTGAGTAGCTTCCTGTAGTTGTCCGACATATATTAACGATCAACAAGCTGAAAAGCCTCAACCAACACTAAATGAGCTGATGAAGGCACTGAAGTAAGTGGAGATGTCCTTTGATGAAGTAAACTTGGTTTAAAATGCCGCATTTTCCGTGTGTTTCCAGACAAGGGGCAGAAGGACCGGGTATAGCATTGTATGATGAGCAGGGCGAAGAAGAACCCCCGCCAGTGTCAAAGAGAAAGCGCTTGTGGGGCCGAGTGACGATGGTTCCTAGCTTGAAAGAGAAAGCACCTGCGGATGAGCCGATACCGTATCCAATACAGCATCCAATGGTAAGAGCCTGTAATTCTGACAAACCGCGGAGAGCCTTGACGCTGACTGAGATACATAGCTTGGAACCGAGCATAAAGTGGTAAGTGCCTGACGGAGTCATCAGTGGAGATCGCAGCTATCTATCTTTACCATCTAGGATATCAAGGAAGAGAGACTCTTCCCGCTCCTGTCTGTCGCGAGGCGCAGACCGCTTTGAAACACTACTCCTACTCCCCGCCCCTGCTTGTATCCTTCGCTTTTTTATGCATACCCTACATCCTTCTCGCTCCAATCGCCCGGGGCTTTCTGCTTTCCTTCAATGCGGAAATTCTGAGATGCTCGTAGCCAATTGGCGGCCTTATACCCGATCCATATTATCGCTTGTGCATTTGCTGTTCTATGAATTTCGCCATTATAGTTCTTAGAAGACTGATTCTCTCGTGCTGTAGACGAGTAAAGTGTAATGGTATGAACGAAGTACGAAATCGTTTTAAATTTCAGACTTTTGTTTTTACTTCCGATTGAATTTTACCACGGGCTTGAGCCTGAAGAAAGATCGGCATCGGCAGCACCCATCTCCACACACAGCCTCAAACTCGCATAGCATAATATCGATCTGCATGGTAGTCGGACATGTTCAGGGCTCGTACGAACGTCGATGCTCGCTCTTGGCATCTGACTCGACCAGTTCTGTTCACCACTACACTCATAGACCCCAGTGCGAAGCTGAGAAGAGTTGACTGAGCGGACCAACGATCGACATTCATGGCCCCACATGCGCCGAGCAGCTCAACTTTCGAAGGCAGGAGGCGTACGCCACGACCAGCCCCTACACGGAGGACAGGCATTTTGGCGACGGATGCGAGAAGCTGGTCTCCGTTGAGCTTTCCAACAAGGAGAACGCCCTCGAAATGTGGCGGATTGCAAGAAGTGACGCGCGCGCCGGTCAACAAGGCGTTGCTCATTGGCATCCAGTACGAAGCCAACAACGACTTTGAGAACCTGCTTCTGGCGCACAAGGATGCGGGGATGGTGAAGGATATGCTCATCAGTGAGTTCCAATTCTCAACGCCACTTTCGAAGTCAACTGTATTCAAACCTGAGCAACGTTGCAGACCTTTATCACTTCGAGTCGAAGAACATAGTCGTTTTGTCGGACGATAATGAGCCGGGTTCTGTCGCTCCAACTAAGGATACGATTGTAGGTCCTCTTGCATTCGCAAGTATACTTAACACTCATCGCTTTGAGTGAAGCTTCAGGAGATAAAATCCTTGATGCAGAACGTGCAGGCAGGCGACCAGCTGTATTTCCATTGTACGTATGCCCTTTCGGAGAGCATATTTTCGCAAATGACTTTCATCATAGATTCGGGCCACGGAGAGCAAGTGAAATGCGTAGTAAGTGATCCAACGGAAGACGATGGCATGGATGAATGTATGTATGTCCCGCATTTCGCTCTTCTGTGCAAGTTTACCCATCACTGCTTGTAGGCATCGTGCCTTGTGACGCAAAGTATAATGACTCTACCTCGTGGATAGTGGACAATGTGAGCTGCTTGACACTCCTATCAATACGAGAAATTGAGAGACCTGTTTCTTAGTTGTTAAACGATATGCTTGTGAAGACTTTGCCTGTTGGTGCATACCTCATGGTACGCGGTTCTTCCAATCTGTCTCTCAACTTTCTTTGAAACCACTGTCTTTAGGCTGTGTTTGACATGTGTCATTCTGGAACGGCTCTTGGTATGTACTGCAAGTGTTGTCTGCACTCAGTACATGTTGACTAAATGCACGCAGACTTGAAGAACTACTACTACGCACAGGAAGGGACTTTCATCAGGAGGTCCACTCGAAGGTTCACAAACTTTTCGAGACACTTTTCGAAAGGCACGTGTTGAGCTTTTCATCGATTGTTCGTTGTTAACTTGCCTCTATAGCTTTCTCTCGGCTGTCCTCACGATCATCCTCTTGCATACGACATTTGCAGACCTCAGACTCGCAGCAACGCGTTGAACCTCCCCGTAAGAACTCGACGGATAAGCTTGAGAAATGCCTGGTCATTACTTCAGAGCGCCTGTCAACATCGAAGGTGAAGAGTAGGAAATTGACTGTGTCCATTGACGCATCCCCATCTCCGAAAAGCACGCGCGAGCGTCTTCGCCAATACTCGATGTCAAAGAGCGAGAAGGTCTACAAACTTGAGCATCATCTCATGGACATCACCGGTGCAGGACCGAGTAAGCTAGCTATTTCGACGTCTGGCGCACCTTCGATAAGAGCACAAAGAGCTGCTGCTGTTGCGGAGCGTCGATTGTCAAAATCACACGTCGCGCAGGCTTATTCTGCATCAACTAAGCCTTTGGTTTTTGCTCAGCCCTTGAGACGTCCCTCGACATTTCCCCAGCCTCAAATGTCGGAGAATACAGTCGTCGATAAAGATTGTGGTCCCTTTGACTTTATACCGCGATTGTTTCGGTCTTTCACGGATGAGCATCATTGGCGAACGAGAGACAGGTTGAGAGTGAAGGTAGACAAGGAATGGAATGTGTTCTCTTTAGGGGGCCTGAAGAAGCGTAAACATGCTCAACGAGCCGTGCTCATCGAAACAAACCTCCCTCTCGGGACTGTTGTTATGGACGAGACGCGCACTCTGCGACCTGTTACATTATGCGAGAAAACCTCAGCAGATACGATACTTCCTCTGGGGTACATATTCGAATCCCCTCCTGGTTCCCCTGTTACCTCGGCCAAGTCTGGGAACGGAGCTGAAGAAGGCCAGGAAGTTGTTTTTTCCACCGGGCAAGTTGTAAGTCCTTGATCATTTTTTGTGGGAAGTTCCGCATAGATGCTTATGTACTATCTGCAGGTTTCCATCGGTGCTGCAACAGATGCACAAATGGCAATGGAATACGCTTGCAAGGATAAGGACAACAAATACAAATTGAAGTCTTTGACTGCGGTAGGTGTCTTCTTCTCGGAGGCGGGGGTTGACATCCACTGATAAACCGATTGGTGCAGACTCTTGTTGACATTCTTTGTATGTTCGAAGATGGGAATCTTCAAGACATTGCTAAAATGCATATGTAGATAAGGACCCTCATCCTACGCTTGCTAATTTGATGGTTCACTTAAGGTATGTTAGGCATCATGTCATTATTATTTGATCTGGACTTCAATTATTCCCTTCACTCCAGAGTATGGCTGAAAACATCTTCGGAAGAGATGCACAAACATTACGAACGCAGGCGAGATAATCCGCCTCCTTTTCCAAGTACGCCGGATGAACAGGCTATGTATATCTTCGAGAATGGCGTGCAAGCCATGGTGTTGGAAGAGAGACCTGTACAAGAGCCGGTGGTATGAGTGTTAAAATTCTCTTTGACGGAAATCAAACTCAACGTTCAATTTTACACAGCTCGGTTTACAGAATAGAACAGTGAGTCTGAGCTTTATATGTCATAAGACACGGCTCTCAACTATCTTGGCCTTCTCCGCAGGACATTATTGAAGCGGTCTTTCTTCCGTTCAGCCAGCGTCGTTCATGACAGTGGACCTTTCTCACCTCGTTCCACTATTTTGCATTACTGCATCTTATATTATTGTTCGTTATTCTATCCTTAGTGCTTTCCAAACCCTGCTTTGTATATTCTACAATCTTACCCAAACTCATTTGTTCCATCGCGCATCGTATTGTTTTCCGTCTTCATTGTTTACTTGCCACATCCTCATCAAATGCCTTATAGTTTAGCGATTGCATCAAGCTCTGCATACTCTAATCTATCATATCTATATTTCTTCTAGAATTGAAATTATTGCCTAGCTGTACATCGCCCGTTACGCCAATGTCAAATGATACCATTATGTACTGTCGCAAAGAACGAGAAGTAGAGTACATATACTCGTGGGAAACTGTTTTCGTTCGACAGAAACAATCAAGCTATAACATCCACTGTACTGTAATTCCGTCATTGCAGACCAAACAACACAAAGAAGAGCAGATTCGACTCGAGTGAAGCTACTCGACTTTCAGTCGGACTCTGGCAAACTTCAAGACAGTTCAATTCACCCAACGCTCTTTATCACTGGTGCCTTCGACGGTTTGGAATATCATGTCTATCACTAGATTCTCAAATCCTCATAGCATCACCATATCCATCCAATCCGTAACTCGTTCAGAGCTCTTTCGCGATGAGAACGATACAGCGTTATGGAGCTGCGCTGAAGGCTCTGACCATGCAGAAGAGCTCGCCTGGCTTAAAGAACATCTACAAGGTTCCTTGTCTTCCATCGAAAATAAACCGCAGAAATCAAAGCGTCACCCTGGGAGTAGTGTAGAACAAGGACCTGAAGAAACGACCATTGGTAAGTGTCTTTTTCTCTCATGTGACCTCCTTCTAAGACATGTTCACAATGTAGAGTTTCGTTTGGTGTCGTCGGCTCCTCCGCAACCAATCTCCCTCGAGCCAAAACCGCCGAAATCACTCAGGTAGCTTCGTAAATGATCGTTCGATGGAGGATGACTGAGTTTCGATTCAAGGGTTATTGAACGCGAGTACGAGGATAACGAGGCTATGGCTGTTCTCCGCCGCAGAAGAGCTGAGGAGGTTGCAGTGGACACTACATGGATACGGGCTCAATCTAAACTGACTTACCCGGTGTGTATATTTGCGTACTATAACCGAGTATAATACTGAGATACATAAAGTCTTGGCCAAGTGACGAAAAGAGGTTGCGACGCGTCAAAGCCCTCTCACATGTTCCAAGTGGTGCACATCTGCTGGTATTGGATCAGCACAAACCGAATTTCTTCACCGCGGTGGAGCAGGGCGCAATGGATGTCGATAAAAGGGAGATTTCTGCTTGTCCAACGATCAAGATTGACCCGAAGGGCGAAGATGCAAGGCCACAACGTCATAGACGATTGAGAGCGCCTCCCAAACGGAAGACATCCTTACGAACTCAAGGACGGAGATAATGCAACTTGCATTAGCTGACCATGATGAGAATTGGAAAAGATCATCAAGTGCTGCTCAATTTCAATTTTAGGTTGAACCCCCCCCCCCCCCCCCCCCCCCGCGAACCCCCGTACTTCTGCATCTCTGTGGTCCTCCGAGTCTCCCTCTGCGGCACAAGATGAAGATGAAGCCTCCTACAGCATCAGCCCCAATTACTTGCAAGTGTAATCAGGAGTCGCGAACGGAATTTGAAGGAACGGCCTCGAATGATGCGGCGGCGCCTAACATTCGTCAACTATGATGGACTAAACGAACAACCTCTCTCAGACTCGGACCCCCGGAAAGATTATATGTTCTTCTGATGTCCAATTAACCCTCCGAAGGGTTTTCGACATCGTGCAAAGCTTCAAAATTGTACGTGGTTCAAGGTACTTGCGATTTCGCTACAAGTGAATGAAAGCACTTCTCTGTCGCAATACTTCCACTACTTCCTAATCTACAATGGTCACTGTATGATGACGCAGTGAGATAATAAGTCGAATCAAATCGCTAACATGCGTTAAAAGTTAGTAATACTCATTTGTTTCTGCAATTCCTGCTATAAGATCGTTCCCAAACTAACTAAAATGTAGAAGACACATCCAGACCCATGTGCTTGCCCTATCAGACAGACAGCAACTGCATGATCTTTCCAATAGTTGAAGGTGGCGACATCGCTATATACGGAGATTGAGAGGCGCCCAGAGCCGTCTGCTTGCTACTTCCTCCTCGCATCATTTCAAACTTGATCGTGACCTAGGTCGCTTTTTCACGAACATTCAGGATCAATCTTGACTAAAGACATCCGAACTCGTAATTGCTAATGGCTCTCCGAGACTTCGAATTGGATATTGACTACTCCATGAGCTCCTCGATTGTCTCTCGCATCGATCTAATCGTTTTATACGTTGTAGATCTTCAGGCTGGCTTCACCGCCTGCTTTCTTTATGCTTATGACACTGCACCTGGGACCGTCCTTGCGCATCCGGACGATCTGCTGCCAAGACCGTTTTGAACACTACTTTGCACAGTTGAAATTTAATTTGTCGTCAGCGGTCAAAGTCTACAGGCTCTAAGACAGTCCGCCTGTAGAACTATTAGCGATCCAATACCGACAATGGCTTGCACGTTGGACACCTTAGGCAAGACCGTTGCTGTCTGTGCGGATATACGCTTCCAGGATATGCAGCAACAAGGTATAAAAGTCGAGCTGTTTTTACAAGATGACAGCAAGGACATCGCAGCCTCAGCAGTTCAGAGCCTCACAAGTCTCACCTCGACTACCAATACCTAACAATGCATTTCACCAACGCCTTCTCTCTCATTGCGGCATACGCACTCTTTGCCACTGCCAACGGCGCAACGGTCCACGATGACTTCACAGGTTAGTTTTCTGAGATCTGAGCAAGAGCTTACTCAAAAACTCACCTCGCTTAAACAGATGCTCTCACCCGTCTTCATGGTGCAGGTGTCGAGGTTCACGAAGCTTTGCATGTTAGGGATGTAAACTCTGTTGCTGCAGAGCCTACGGTGATCGCGTACGTATTGATACTTGATATTGCTTGAAAGTTTACCAAGCGTACTCCAAACAGAAACGATATCGCTACGATCATCCACGACGGTACCACTATCGGAAAGGACATTCACCAACTCATTACTGACCTGAAGTCCAACCCGAAGGCAAAGGCGCAGCCTGACGCTGCTAAGATCATGTACGCTTTTGATTGTTGGACTTCAAAAAGTCTAAATCTGACCTTCTGTAATATAGTGATGACGCGGCGAAGGTTGCACAGGACATCACGACCCTCGTAGACGACATATCCACTCTTGCCAAAGCGCTTACTGCAGGCGACAAGCCCGGAAGCCCGGCGCCCAAGCCGGCGCCCGGGCTCCCAAAGCTCCCCTTTGCTTAATTACCCTGATGCTTATTAGTAGGCAATACAACTGTATCTGGTTTCCGCACCCACCTTGGTCCCCGTCTATTGATTTCATAGTGCTTCACGGCAGAATGTAGATAGAATACGGATGTGCAGTATCTAAAGCCATCAGACAGTACTAATTGCAACCGTGACAGTCGGTTCCGATATCCTCGAACTCTACTATAATGATACGAAGACAGTGGTGGAGTAACATTTGGTGAGTACCATGGCAGGTTAATAGTGTTACTACATATTACTAGTACGGTGATTCGATCATGTTATGAAGCGGCGTGGGAATACCTTCAAGTGACTTCAAGTTGACAGACTCGGACTTGTGTTCTTTTAACTTACTATCGACGCCTTCTTCTCATCCTCATTCACACACGATTTGCAGTTCTAAGGCTTGCTAAATTACGCTTGACATATCGTCTATGTGGATAGTGTCTTTGTTCATCCGATGGGCGCTAAGGACTAATCTACGTTGCTTCTGACACTTTTCTGGTGCTAGCAAGGCTCAAGGTCATCGGCCGCGATTAATGCCTGTCTTTAGGCCAAAGCATTTGCAATTCAAGGAAACTATGCTCAAACGTCGAACTTGTCATTCCCTCGTACGGATGATCGTCGGACCGTGAATAATATAATAATGCTTGTACGGCTAACTGTGGGCACCGTATGTTCGTTTTACATATGTACCTTTTTCGTGATCCGTTGACATTGCCGTACACGCCAAAAAGCTTCCTCCTGTATTGACATCAATGGAAAAGTCTAATATTCAAGGCGATCTGGGAGTCTGACTATCTCCAGGCTTAGTTAATCTTCATACCACTTCAACGGTTTTGACTCTGACTGCATACCGTGTGTCTGCCGATACTCGTGCAATCGAAGAGTCAAGTACATGTATCCTGGAAGCAAGCTTGGTCCCATCGGAACTATTTCCTGCAGATTAAAGCTGCCTATGCGGAGTTAACTGATCAGTGCTTCAAAGTATAAAAGCTGCAAATATACAGCCAGAAAACGGCAGGGGCATCGCAGTCTTCACAGCTTCACTCAACTTCTTCAACCTACACAATGCAGTTCACGAACGCTTTCTCTGTCCTCGTAGCTTACGCGCTGCTCGCCGTTGCCAATGGCTCACCCATTCATGATGCTATTTCCGGTCAGTGAGCTTCGTAATCTATGCCTTGCCAAGAAATCTCACTCGTATCCAGACGCACTCGCTCGCCTCGAGGATGTCAACGCTCAGATCTCCGCCGCTGTTGTGGCAACTGCTGCTGTCGCGGCAACTGCTCAGGCTGCTGGGCCCCAGGCCACTGCCAGTGCTGCTGTGCTCGGAAGGGATGTGGCAGCGGAACCTGCAACTGTCGCGTATGTGCTTAATCCCTCCTGCCAGCTGAAGTTCATGGACTTAATCAAATTCTACAATAGGTCTGACGTCTTAAAGATCGTTTCCGACGGAACCACCATGGGAAGCGACATTGCCAAGCTCATTGCTGACCTAAAGTCGAATCCTCAGGCCGCGTCGCAGCCAGACGCAGCTACAGTCACGTACGTTGCAATCCGCTACCACAAGCTCGCATGAATGTTAGTTAGCTTATTGCGCCAATCTTCTTATCATCATAGCTCCGACGCTCTCAAGATCTCATCCGATGTGACCACGCTTGTTAGCGACATTGCGAAACTTGCAGCGGATTCAAAGGCTAAGTGAGTTTACCGAAGACTCGGAGCTCTCTCTGGTCAAGACACTTCTGTCACTCGCCGTCTTGATCTTTGTGTATGTAAATAATCTATCAACTGCATCTGATGATTTGCATGTAGTCCGAAATAGATGGTCCGTATCGGCACCTTATAAGTTTGTATAAACTAGAAATTGTCGCATATTGGCCGTCATGACCTTCAAGTTGAAAAAGTTCACTATGCATCGGGAGAAAGGGAAACGGATTATAGACTGCGTAATCGCATATAAGACCCCAAAATCGTCATAATCGTCATATACCGTTTATATTCCCAAGTAATTCACTATAAACCGCAGTCTACCTTATATGAGCTTACAATGCCAATAATATCTTTTGGACATTACAACCGATTACTGGCCTTGTAATCTTTGAAATGCAATATAATCTTCATAATAATTGTACCCCTTATCTTACATTATGAAGGCTTATGATTGATTGCAGACATTATCATCTCCGTATTTGCTTATAATTGCTACCAGACTTATGGTGCTTATATGTGATTGTGAGAGATTATAATGGATTATGAGGATTATATATACTAGAAGGTGATATAAAGCCTATGTAATTCTTACGGTCCCGGGCCTTCTCACTTTCACACAATATGATAGAATGAAAAGCATAGTATATTTATTCAGTACTAGCTACATACAATTGAAATGAAGTACTAAATATATATGACCTTGCACCTCTGCAAGGTACCCTGCATTGAGATGCGGTGGGCTGGGTTCCTGGCGCAGACGCCGCATGGCATGGCATGGCATGGCATGCCTCCGGGAAATGCTTGCGGAACCTTCGAGGGATGAACACGTTCTCGTACAGTGCGTTGGCTTCAATATCCTTGCGATCCCTCCCACGGAAGGGCAGCTAATAAAGACGGTGTTAGTGAAAGTGATGGGTTGGAACAGAGGAAACTCACCCTTCCAAAGACAAGCCCGTAGAAAATGACGCCAATGGAGAAACTGTCGGCCTTGTACGAGTAATGGTCGCCACAAAGCATCTCTGGCGCCATGTAGCCCGTCGTGCCACGTCCTGTGCCAATAGTCATCGTAAGTTAGTACCCCGACAATGCTTACCCCGTGTCCTTTGAAAACATGCGCGAGGCTGAGAGCCGACCTTGCTCATTCATGAATACGTTGTCGGGCTTGAGGTCGCGGTATACATGGCCTGATCGTGCAAGATGCCCACTGCATAGCACTGCAAAGACGATGAGCCACCAATCAAGGAAAGGGGGGAATGGAAGACATACTATTTGCGCCATGATGAACTGGATTTCATGCATGCGGAACAGCTTCTTCGCGTTGCTCATCGCTCCTCGCAAGGTACCGCCAGCGGCCAACACCTGGATGATGATGAAGTTGTGCGGGTCCATGAAGGATTCTATAAGAGGGGTAAAATATGGTGAGTTAAGCAAAGTCAGGTCAGAAAGGATCTTCTTCTCTGTAAACAATGTTTCGGTCGACACTCACGCGAAATCTGCTTGATCACGACCTTCTTGCCGCCATCTGTTGCTGACAATCTAGAAATGGCTTCCATGAAATAGCAAAAGTTATGCTCACCTTTCGGTTGGCATGAATAATGCCTTGTCCAACACAAGTCCTGGTTGACCTTGCAATAAGTCTTGAAGTTTTGTTGTGTCGACACTGCCTTGAAGCTCGAAGTCCTTCCGCTGGCAGACGCGGCTCACCCAGTGCCAGTGAGTGTGACGTACTACTAGTATATGAGGCTCCGAGCCCGCATATAGTCACATATGGGTGGCACACCAGCAAATCATCAGAAAAGACCACAAAGCATCATAAGAATATGAGAACATACCAATAAAAACAAGAACATAAGTATTGAAGGCCATCTTGTGGATGGATGGATGGAGAGAAAAATGGATGGAGGACGAGGAAGTGGAAGGAGAGAGAGAGTGGGGGACGGGACACGTTCCACCGACGCGTCACTGTAAGCCTGTGTCAGAATTTAAAACTCCGCGGCGTCACGCCACCCCCGGCGTACAGTTGCTAAGTCCGTATATCCTGCAATGGCACCGTCAACATCTACAATCATGAAATCAGCGTCCTCATTAAAACTTTCGAAGTCTCTGAAGTTGCTGTCCATTGTGTGCAATCTATCCCATCGCCGGCTCGGACGACTTCCAGCTACGGGTCTTTAATTACAACACCTACGCGAAAGCGACTGCATTCGAGGCCCATCCTTACTATAAGCGACGCCTTGTTGCTCATCCTACGCTAAATAATGTGTTGACGGGCTACGATGATATGACAATCAAAGCATGGGACTGGGATAAGCAGTGGAAGTGTATTCGGGTGTGTACCTCCACCACTTCAAAATTTGACAACGTCTAATTAGCTCTGAAGATATTTGAAGGACACACACACTACGTAAGAACCTAGTCTTCAAACGAGAGACGCCAATACTCTCGCCTCTTCTTGTCTTGACCGTACCGTTAAGATGTGGTTGCTGGTTCCTCAACGCCGGATCTCACCCTCCAGGCACACGAGAAGGGCGGCGTAAACTACGTTGACTTCTACCCCGGTGCAGACAAGCCGTACCTTGTCGCAAGCGGTGACGACACAACGATTAAAATCTGGGACTACCCAGCAAAAGTTGTGTACAGACGATGGAGGGACACACAAATAACGTCTCGATTTCCATCTTCCACCCCAGTCTCCCCTGGATAGTCAGCGGATCGGAGGATGGTACTGTAAAGATATGGAACTTGGGCACCTACCGCTTGGAGAATACCTTGAGCTACGCTCTTGAACGCGCATGGTGTATCGTCATTCGGCCGCAGGTAAACAAGATTGCCGTAGGGTATGACGAAGGTGTGGTCGTGGCGGCCTCGGCCTCATCGGCAGCATCTGAGCTTGAGTCTCTGGAATCGCTTGAATCGGCACCTCAACCAACCGTACCCATTGACTCTGCCTTCGCACCTGGCTTAACGACAGACCCTAGCGCCCCGCAAACGTCGTTCTCACCAGCACCGCCTGCTGCTGAGGATGCTATCGGCAATGATGGCGAACCCGTCAACGGCTTGGTCTTCGAGAGGCTTGAGGCTGCCCGGAAAATCCAGCGCGCATTCTTGCAAAGGTGATGAACCTACGCACGTCCCATCCATCCCCGAATGTGCGCGAATACAACATGGCCCTCGGCTTGCTTCTTTCATCTCGTGCTCCCGGACAACCGATTACCGTTATGCTGGAGACATACAATGAGATGCTCACTCGTCAGATTACGCCCAATGTTCGCACCTACAAGACGATGATTCTGGCACTGTGCGAGCGTGACAAGGAGGCTCAACGAGTCATCGGTCAGCTCGAATGGCGGCAAAGGCGGCGTGAATGCAATGCCAAGAGAGGCACGCTGGATTTCCCAGAAATAGAGCAGGTTCAATTGCTTCGTAAGGAAGATAACTTTGGCTCGGCATTATTGATATTCGAAACTGCCCAAAGCATCTATCGTGACGGCAAAAAGAGGAATTCACCGCTTGGAAAGGGAATCTATCATGTTCTCCTCCGTTCTTGAGCACTTCACGGTAATGTTGATGCTGCAGTTCGCATCTGGACCCATATCGAAGACATCCCCCATTTCCAACCCGATGCGATGTGCTACCTCCCACATGATGACCGGCGATATAGAATCAGCACAAGACGTGTTCACGAGTTCCGCTTGGCCTCGGCCGAAGGCCGCGTCTCTTGGGACGTTGCAGAAGGCGTCGAGGATATTTCGACGCATATTCTTAAGGACGACGTACGCCCTGGACTGGCGCGTTTAGCGCAAATGCTCGTGTGGATGAAGATGGTTGAACGAATTCCTGGCGAAACAGCCCGTGAAGGCTGTCTCGCTTCTCGAGGAAATGATGGGCACGAAAGCAAGCGTTCTGTTCGGCCTGGCTGATGTTCCCCCTCCCTGCAAAGCGGTCTATACTGCCTTCATAACCAGGTTTATATGGAACGATGACATTCACTTGGCCCTCTCGTGGTTCGATCGGATGCTCAAGCAGGACACAGTCGCCGCGCACGCTTTGGAACCTTCGCTGCGCACACCGCGCCCCAATCAAGCAGCCTGGAACACAATTCTCGAAGCACTGGCCAAGGAGAAGATGCTTCCCGAACTCAACCGTCTATACCGCACTCTGCCGATTGCGACTGTTTGCATATCAGCGACTACGACCGGATCGCCGTCTTCGAGCTCAATGTTGAGCATCTCCGCCGCCATCCTGATCTTCCTAAGGAGGAGTTCAACAAGACCGTGTCTTACCTCCTCGATCGGGTGCTCAATCTGGAATACCGCGCAGGTGCCATCCCGTATTCGCTCGGGCGCATCCACCACGATTCGTTCATCGCCTTCCTCGGCGTCTTGGCCCAGCGCGGTCGCTACGCCGACACCTTGCAGCTTCTCGAGAAGTTTTTCCAGTCAGGCGTGCAGTTCCTCGACGACGCGAGGGCGTCTGGCAAGCTCGATGCGCAGATGATCGTCAGCAGACTGCGAGGCCTACAGTCGGCTCTGCACAGCGCGATGGACAGAGTCCTCCTTATCAAGGACAAGGATGGGAATTACCGCACTCATGCGTTAGATTTCGTCACTCGCATCGGTTCAGTCATGACTGGATTGGATTTGCTTCCCGACATTCGCGCATGCGCGTCGATCTTGCAGGCTTACAGTGCAGCTTCGCCTCAGGAGAAGTCCGGTCTGTCCACGCAACTGTTACGACCTAGAGTGGTTCCTTCGCTTTCGAGACCCTGAATCGGACACAGACGACGATCGGACGCAATGAGCGGTGGTTCTCACTCTGAGAAGCACTTTACAAGTCAATTAAGCTATTCTACACATCAGAGCTAAAGATAAACACATCACCTGAGAAGCACTTTACAAGAGGCCAAAAGTGGAGTGCTTCGCAGGGGGATCCGCGGTTTTGATGAACAAAGGCAAAAACTATACAGTACCAAGCCACTGGACCCTGATCCGACTAGGTCCGACCTATACCGCTGACGTAAGTCGGAGTTCGGGGTCCCGCTCTAGTCGGGGTCCCGCATCGGTAGAGCGGAGGTTCGAGTCGGAGTGGCGGAAGAAAGAAAGAAAAGGGAATTGCTTGCAGGGCGCTTGTCCTAGCGGCCTGCAAACATACAGGCAAGTAATCTATGCAAAAAGGAAGAGAATCGGAGTCAAAGATAGTCCGGTTTCGGACCGGACATGTCGGGGATCCGACTCGGAGTGTGATCGTAAAAGAAAATAAAAGAAAATAAAAGAAATAAAATAACCTGAGGCGGATTCCTGACATTATCCCCCTCCAAGGGCGCTCCTAAAGAGCGCGCGCTTTCGTTAGCGAATGGCGTCGGGGTACCGACGATAGAACTTTCGGATAACGGCGGGGGCATGCTCCATGTTCGCGGCATCGATCCATTGGTCTTCCTCGGGTCCATAGCCTTTCCAGCGAACCAAATACTGCAGAGTCCGACCTCGACCGCTTCGGCGCGAATTAAGGACTTCGGATACTTCGTATTCGACGTCGCCGTCGACATTTACGGGCTCTGGCGGTGTCTGGACGCGACCAGGAATAGTGTCCGGTGTATACTTCGTGAGAAGCGACACATGGAACACTGGGTGAATCCGCATAGTCGCAGGCAGCTGAAGCTCGTAATTCAAGAGTCCGATCTTCCGCAAAACCGTGTAGGGTCCGAGTCTCCGCGGATTCAGCTTGCGCGTGCCCGGTATTGCGATATTCCGTGCGTCGAGCCATACCTTGTCTCCTGGTCGAATGTCCGGCGTGTCTGCATGTCCCTGGTCGTAATACCGCTTCATCCGCTCCGCTGCGACTTCGAGAGCCGCGCGAGCGTCCTCCTGAGCCTTCTGAAGCAGGTCGAGTCGGTCATCCGCTGCGGGTACCGTCGAAAGTCCGGCACTCGGTACGATGGTGAACTCGGGGTCGTATCCATACAACAGCGCGAAGGGAGACACCTTGGTAGCGGAGTGTGCTCGAGTGTTGTGCGCAAACTCCGCCATGGGCAGTAACTCCGACCAATTTTCCTGTCGGACGTCGGTGAACGCGCGGAGATATTGTTCCAACTCCTGGTTCACCCGCTCGGTCTGACCGTCCGTTTGCGGGTGGAAGGATGTCGATGTTGCGCCCTCGATCCCGAGTCGATGGAGTACCGCTTTCATAAACCGGGACACAAACTGTGTACCCCGGTCCGAAATGACTTTGCGCGGCGTGCCATGGTGTTTCCAAACTTCGGACACAAACAAGTCGGCCGTCCGCGCAGAGTCAATATCCGAGGTCGTCGGTATGAAATGGGCCTGCTTGGTGAGTCGGTCTACAACCACGAAGATCGCGTCGTATTCACCGGACTGTGGCAGCTGGGTGATGAAGTCGCAAGAAATGACCTGCCACGGTCCGTCTGGTACTTCGTTGGGCTGGAGCGGACCAACCGGACGTTGCGGGATGTTCTTCGTCCGTATACAAGTGTCACACCCCGACACGTACCGCTCGACGAATGTGGACATACCAGGCCACCAGTAATTCCGACTCACCAGCTCGTAGGTCTTCCAACGACCCGGATGTCCGACCGGAAGCGAATCGTGGTGTAACTTGACGATATCGCGGCGGATCTCCTCGTCCTTCGGCACATAGACCTTACCCCGGTACAGCAGCAGCCCATCCTCCGTGTTCCACTCCTCCAGATCGTTCGCCAGCGCGCGCGGAGCCCCTTCCTTCACCTTCTCAATCGCCTCGACCAATTCCTCGTCAAACCTCTCGGACTCCCGAATCCTCCGCAACAACTCCGTATCCCCCTCGGCCCGGACCATCCCTCGTCGCATCGCCAACGTGTAGAAGCGGTTCGTGTCCAGCAGGACCTTGTTCGTATTGTCCGGTCCGTCAGGGCGAAGATCTTCGCGCCTGGACAAAGCATCCGGCTTTCCACCGAGTCGTCCGGGACGGTGACGGATCAGAAAGTCAAAACGGCTAAGGAACAAGCTCCAGCGGGCCTGGCGTCTCGTAAGGTTTCGGGCTTCTGCGAAGAAGAGCAGGTTTCGGTGGTCCGACACAATGTCAATTTTGTGCGGACTTCCTTCGAGATAGTGCCGCCACTCGTCCAAGGCTCGGACGATGGCCAGAAGCTCCTTGTCGTGGATCTCATAGTTCCTCTCCGCATCGCCCAGGGACTTCGAATAGTAGGCCACTGGGTGAATGTCACCGTCTGGTCCGATCTGCGAAAGTACCGCTCCGGTCGCGAAGTCCGAAGCATCGCATTCAAGGATGAAGGGTTTCTCAAGGTCGGGCATCGCAAGGACCGGTGCCTCCGCAAACTTCTGCTTCAGACCATCGAAGGACTCTTGCTGGCGGGTAGTCCAGCGCCACTGGACATCCTTCCGCAACAATTCGGTCATGGGAACCGCCAGCTTCGAGAAGTCCTTGATAAAACGTCGGTAGAAGTTTGCGAACCCCAAGAAAGCCTGAATGTCCTTCACCTTCGCCGGAGTCGGCCAGTCGGCCACCGCTTCGACCTTCTTCGGATCCATCGAGATAATTCCAGAGCCAATGATCATGCCCAAGTACTCGATGGAGTCCTTGTGGAACTCGCACTTTTCGGGCTTACAGAACAGGTCATACTTTTCCAAACGTCGGAGTACCTCCTTAACGTGTTCCTCGTGCTCCGACTCGTTCTCCGAAAATATGCAGATGTCATCGAGGTAGATAATGACAATAACATCCAGCATGTCCTTGAAGAGCTCGTTCATCATCCGCTGAAACGTAGCAGGTGCGTTCGTAAGTCCGAAAGTCATAACGGTCGGTTCGAAGTGTCCTTCCTGAGTCCGAAAAGCGGCCTTCCACTCGTCGCCTTCCTTGATGCGGATATTGTTGTATCCGGCCCGCAAGTCGAGCTTCGTGAAAACGCGGGCCTTCTTCAAGGAGTCGATGAGTTCAGTGGTCAGGGGAAGCGGGTACCGATTTTTGACGGTGATCTCGTTGAGTTTTCGGTAGTCGACGACCATCCGAAGCGATCCGTCCTTCTTTTTGATGAAGAAGACCGGAGCAGCGGCGGGGGACTTCGACGGACGGATGTAGCCCTTGCGGAGGTTCTCCTCAATGAACTCCTTCAAGGCTGCACGTTCCGCCGGTGCCATAGGATAGATCTTGCTGTACGAAGGGGTCGATCCGGGCTCCAGGTCGATCGCATGGTCAAACGGCTTCCTCTCGGGCAACCGTTCGGCCTCTGACTTCGAAAACACCTTCGCAAACTCGCGGTACTGCGGGGGGACCATCTCCTCGAAGGACTTGTCGCCCTCCTTCACTGCCGACTTCTCCGCAATCGCCTGCGACCAGGTATACGAGGCCGCAACTTTATGCACAAAGTCCGGATCGTCCGCCACATAGAACTGCTCCGCGTCATGGTAGATGTCCATGTACTTTTCGGAGTACCGAAATCCGGGGGGAATCTTCGCAAGGTCGTCAGACTCACTGTCCGACTCGTCTGAATCATCACCGACTTCCGCAACGCAGACTCTCGCGTGGGGCTGCGGTCGTGGTCGCATCTGTCGACTATTCTTGCATCGCGCGGCCCGCAACTTGCGAACGGCGCGGGGTAGCGGTTGTCCGGCTTCTACGACTCTTGCCGCTTCGACAGGGCGGCATTCGTTCGGACATCGCGTAAAGCTGATGGTCTCGTCGTTCCAATCAATCTCCGGGTTATGGTGGTGTAGCCAATCTATCCCAATGATCAACGGATAGTCTCCGATGTTTGCCACTGTGGCATCGACTTCTTCTTTGTGTCCACCGATCTCCAGAGTAAGTCGGACTTGGTCTGTAATCGGACCACTCTGGTTTCAGCGAATCGTCGGCGTTGTACACCTTGATTGGTCGGTCGAGAGGACGAGTACGTAGTCCGAACTTCCGCACCAACTTCTGGTTGATAATCACCGAAAATGCACCGCAGTCTAGCAGCGCTCTCATGCTCAAAATCTTTCGGCCGTCACTTATTCTCACTGGGACATGGATGAATCGACGCAAACTCTTGTGTATTAGCGAAGTACGATTGTACACAGAGGGATCGGACACATCATCATCTAACAGCGAAAATCGGTTCGGGGTCTTTGGCGGAACGACCGCGCGCCTAGACCCACTCAAAAACCCTGACTCTTGAGAGCAGCAGCAACCGCTTTGGCGATCTCGTCAACGGTCGGAGTGCGAGCGGCATTCACGGTCGGAGTCTCGTCGCGGACTTCCTCGAGGGTCGCAGTCGGTGTCTTGGAAGCGGCGGCGGGCGCAGAGGCGGCGGGCGGAGCGGTGGACGACGAGGCGGCGGTCTGTGAAGCCACCTTCGATCGGACATTTGATCTCTTGCTCCGCTGCGGACAGTCTCGAGCCAGATGTCCATGCTCACCGCACTGGAAGCAAAGTCCGCGGCGCATCATCTCTTCAGTGCTCAAGCGATCGATGTCCATCGCGTCGGGGTCCCGAGTCGGTCCGCGCGAAGCGGAGTGGTGTGTCTGCGAGCGGGAGCCCCAGTTCGGACTCCAGTTGTTCTGCTTGAAGCCAGTCCGACGTGCACGCAAGTCCTCATCGTATTCGCAAAGCAGTCGGACCCACTGGTCGAAGCTCTTCGTCTCCCGGATCTCCTTGCTCGCCAGATCGTAGCGGAACTGGCTGCTGAGTCCGGTCTCGAACACCAGCATCTTCCCCTCCATCCCCCAGTCCACCTCCGACTCCACCAGCAATGCACGAAACTTCGCCGCATACTCCGACACTGTGTCCTTGCCCTGGCGCAGTTTCATAAGCTCCTGTCCGGCGTGGCGCTTGATGTTCGGACGTCCGAACGCGGACTGGAGGGACGCCAGGAAGAGTTCCAAGTCGGTCATGAGAGCGGGGACTTCGGTGCCCTCGAGGGCGGCGGTCGTGTGCGGACGAGCCCATTGTTCAGCGGGCCCGCGGAGTAGCGAAGCGGCCCATAGACAGGCCATCGTCGGACTGCCTACAAACTCCTGGGGGCGCATCCGGACATAAAGTCGGACCTTCTGCGACCACTCCTCAAAGCTGATACTCTCCGCCTCCTTATCTTTCGGCGTACGCCCATAGAAACGCGGGCGGGGCACCGACCTTCGGACCCTTGGGAGTGCGGGTCGCGCCTTCCTGCGCATTTCGGACAAACAGGTTCATGAAGTCGTGGAGGCGCTGGTTTTCGGCGGTCACCTCCTGCAGGTGTGACTGGAGAGGTCGGGTGGCATCATTGATAGCCTGGAGGACGTCTGGGGGGAGGTCTCCGCTCTGCTGGGGCGGCGGTGCGGCCTGTGGGGGAGCAGCACCCGGAGTCGGAGTCGGAGCAGCGCCTGGCGCGGGCGCTGCTTGCGCGGGGTTGATCGGGTCGGTCATATCTTCGTCGGAGTCTTCTTGTCCGAATCTTCCCATTCAGAGGGATCAAAAATCGGTCGGTGCAATCGCAGGGCGTCGAAAGAACAAACTTTTGGCCTAATGTTACGACCTAGAGTGGTTCCTTCGCTTTCGAGACCCTGAATCGGACACAGACGACGATCGGACGCAATGAGCGGTGGTTCTCACTCTGAGAAGCACTTTACAAGTCAATTAAGCTATTCTACACATCAGAGCTAAAGATAAACACATCACCTGAGAAGCACTTTACAAGAGGCCAAAAGTGGAGTGCTTCGCAGGGGGATCCGCGGTTTTGATGAACAAAGGCAAAAACTATACAGTACCAAGCCACTGGACCCTGATCCGACTAGGTCCGACCTATACCGCTGACGTAAGTCGGAGTTCGGGGTCCCGCTCTAGTCGGGGTCCCGCATCGGTAGAGCGGAGGTTCGAGTCGGAGTGGCGGAAGAAAGAAAGAAAAGGGAATTGCTTGCAGGGCGCTTGTCCTAGCGGCCTGCAAACATACAGGCAAGTAATCTATGCAAAAAGGAAGAGAATCGGAGTCAAAGATAGTCCGGTTTCGGACCGGACATGTCGGGGATCCGACTCGGAGTGTGATCGTAAAAGAAAATAAAAGAAAATAAAAGAAATAAAATAACCTGAGGCGGATTCCTGACAGCAACATTGGTCCATCTTATTCAATGTAGTGGCCGCATACGTCGGACTTCAGACCAGAGGTGATGTCGAAAGGATGAGGAACGATATAGCAAAGGATTTCAGCGTCAAAGATCTGACAGACTTCTTCACCGACGTTGGGAAAGCGGGTGTACAACCTCAGACACTGGGTGAAGACGTCTCTCGTAGAATTATCGCATCAGTGCTGCTGAAGTATGGAAAGAGCGGTGCGGGCGAGATTGTCGCAAAGGTTCGAAATGGAATGCCTTCCAACACAGCAATCAGTCCATTGCAGCTGAAATCTGAGGTGGAACTTGCCATGCCTGACGTGGCTGGCTGACTGATAGCTTCGGGCGCATGAACGACACGTAGAAGGTGAACAGGCTGTACCGGGACGGACAGCACGTGCTGAAGGCTCATGGATACGGGGAAGCTGAGCAACGCAAAGTATGATGGTTATACTTCGTTCCCGGTACGATTCCTTATTCTTCATGTGTACTGAGTATTTGCTCATACGGGCCTAGACAGCTGTTGACGGGCTACGGAGAACTCATGCTCGCTGAGAAGTATGGACTTGTGCCGAAAGAGTCTTTCGCAGAGCCCTATATTCTTTTGGCATTGATGGTCAGTTTTTGTTTGCTTGAGGCTTATCAGACCTTATGAACTTTATATACTCTGTATTTGAATGTAAGACATGTATCTAGCTTATGTCTCTCTTATAATAGGTCTATATACCTTTCAGAACATTATATGACATTTTAGCAACATTATATGATGGACATAAGCAAGATGCCATTCTTACAAGGGGACATAAGCATGATAGCAGGATTATAATCTCCGTGTAAGCCTTATGATGGATTATATTAAATGTATAAGCTTTATGACACAATTATAATCACGGGATAAGCCGGATGCCGTATTGTAATCTATAATAAGCATGACAGCTGTCTTATAATCTCCGTAATCTTCCGTAATCCTACATAATCTGTTTCCCTTTCTCCCGATGCATTAGGCATATGGTGTGTAAACCAGGCGCTTGTCATACATCTCCCTCTCAATCCCTCGATAGACTTGCGACTGCCTTGCGAGTCTAGTGAGTAAGGACACATAAATCAATTCCTCTCGGACCTGAGACTAAATCTACCAAACCTTCCTACATAGTGAGAAGGTTTGGTAGACTTGATTCACTACTACATGATTTTCCCACGGCTCGGAAAAGGCCGATGCTCAGCCTCCATTAGTTGTTGAATTTCCGCCGCCGGTCCCTGAGACCTAAAAAGAAAAGTGTGCCCAAAACAGTGGTTTTGACCTCCGGCACACTCATGCCGAGGTTTGAACTCCGGAGGAATGAAAACCACATTTGCACTTAAAATTTAACAGAATGTGCATTTTTGACATGGGGACACTGAAATTGATATTTTGAGAGGGAAACATAAGGTGACACTACTATTCTATGCAGCTTGTTAGAAAGTGGAGGGAAGGATGGTGGAGGGAGGATAGGAAGGGTGCTCTGTCACAGTCGATGGTGAGTGGTTTCATGCTGTGCACCGGAAAGTCCTTTACCGATGTGTTGGCACCCGACCCTAACTTACTTTCCTTTTTGGGCTCAGGGACCAGCGGCGGAAAGTCAACACCTGCGAAACGTGATCGCTATGTCGCAAAGAAATGACTCGCCGGAGTGTACTCACATCACTTTCCGACTCTGTTGACAAGCAGTTAGAGGCTGTAAGTAAACTCACAGCAGAGCCCGCGACCCGTGGATCAACATGAAGGAAGTGCTATCCTTTTTTACAAGCAGTTATCTCATAGGCTACCCGGAGATGGGTACAAAGTGTTATGGAAAGAAAGCAAAAATCATTTTTACATACAGAAGTCTATTAGTACTATCTATTCATTTGAATCCTTCTTGGACTTCAACTGCCCGAGAAGGTGGCATGTAAAGTAGATGTTGCCCCCCCAGCAACCAAAACAGTGCCACAATTGTCACCAGAGCACTGGTCACAGGCAAGCCTGATCACATCACCGCAGATGGCCTCGAGAATGGGAGGTAGATCCAAGTGATCGCAGCTAACAGGTACTTGATGCCTGTACTGCCGAGCAGCCCAAGGTCCACTATACCCAACCCACTCTGGCGTGCAGTACAGCTGTGCACCCATTGTCTTCCTGCCCAACGACTGAGCCCTCCCCGAGCATGGCTACTCGGGCCGCACCTATGACAACTATGAGGCATGTTGTAAGACAAGTCCAGCAGCAGTGGGAAGAGCATCCAACCCCGCGCCATCCAGAACAGCCATGCCGCGTGGGGTATGGCCGCAGGTCCGTTGTCGTCCGCCATGCCTGCTTATGCACTGCCGAGATCTTGTCCGACTCGGACGAGAGCGACGGTGTTGTGTCGCCACCTCTCGAGCTCAACGGTGCCGTGCCTGGCGTGTCAATGCCGCCCTATCCGTACGGCCCATTCACGATGTCAACCCAGGAGCAGTTCGAAAAGGCGCTCACCTTCCTCCCGCATGCGTCGTCCGCGCCGTCGAGTAGCTTGATGAGCAGTCACAGCAGCAGTAGTAGTAAGAAGTTGGATGAGGAACAGGCTTGCAATGCGACAGGTTGAGCAAACAGGCAAAACCGCGTGAGAATAACCTGCTATGAAAAGTAATTTCGGTACCGAAAGTGCACATCACATGACTTTTTAAGTTTTGGCGGAGAATCGACACAGTTGCGTTTTCCTAAGGTACCCTAGCGACCCCTAGGTCGCGGGAACAAGCAGTTAGTGGCTGCGAGTTCCTCACAGCAGAGCCCGCTACCCGTGGATGGGTGTGAGGTTATTGTTAGAGAACAAGCAGTTAGAGGCTGTGAGTTAACTCACAGCAAAGCCCGCTACCCGGGAATGCATTTTACAAGCGCTGGGCAAAGAAAAACATTATATTTTTATGCACATTCACCATTTGTGCCTATGCCTTCGTCATCCTTGCCTGTCCTCAATGCAAACCCATATCGCACCAGCGTCAAACCAAGACCAGCACGAGCACCAAGCATTGCCGCATGTGTAGTAACAGGAGGTAAGTAAGGGAAAGCCCACAAATTGGAAGGAAATAGAAACGAGCATGTTCCAAGCAAATGAGAAGTGCGTGTCCGTTGCGAGCGAGACCATCAATCGAGAGCTTGCCTGGAAGCATCATTCCCGGCGATAAGGACGAAGGCGCGTGGCCTGTTGTCTCCCACTGCGGCGGAACAGCATCCGCCTGAGCAGCGGTGTACAATGGTGGTGTATCCTTCTGTGTCTCCTCCGGCATAACATGGACACTGTCTTCTATTGAATATGGAATGCAAAGTAGCCAAAACAAATCTGTTAAACTGCAAAGTAAAGAAGCAATCTGTTAAGGCAGAAAAATAGGCGCACCTTCCACTATGGGCCTGGGGAGGCTTGGATTTGCAGTGACATTTGCAAAGACACCATCATTCCCAGTCCCACCCAGCTTCGTTCCGAGCACCAACTTCCAATTAAACGATCTGCAATACAACGCGGTGTGCCCACTCAAAGCCCGTGACAAGTACCCATGCGCTGCAATTCGACCTTGGACATGCAGCAAGACTAGTCGGGATCGACTGTGCTTGAGCAGTTCGTTTCCGGCAGCTACAATGCTCACTGCACCTCATACAGTCGCACTTGGTGTCCAGTGTTGGATGTCCTCGCAGACAAAGTTGTTTTGGCACTGCCGCGGGGTGTAGACACGGAGATGCTGGGGCTACTGGCGGTGGATCGTCATGGGGAGCGCCTTGCGCCCGACTCGCTTGCGGGCTATGCGCAACCCACCATTGCAGAAGCTGATGACTGTGTTGAGCTGCTATACACGTTATGCATTCAAGTTGGTGACAAAGGCGTAGCCAAGAATGCGTGGAAACAACCTTCTGTTTAAAGTAAATTATCACATGACTGGATCTCCTGCCTAAAAGGGTTAATTACCCATAAAGGCAATTCACGTGATTGGATCAGTTTTCGCAGAGAATCGACACAGTTGCGTTTTCCTAAGGTACCCAAGCGAACCCTACGGTTCGCGGGAATTTTATTTTTTTTCTTCTTTACATCCGTACATACAAAATTCTACTATGTTACAAGCAGACAAAATTCTATTATGTTATAATTACGCACCTGATTTCGGAAGGAGTACAAAAAGCGAATCACATCAACCTGGAGAATTGGATGCACGGAGTCTTCATCGGCCTGTAGGTCCTCATATACGTGCTGAGAGAAGAACTGGACGACATCCACAAGAACATTCGTGCCTGTGACACCTTGCTATTGATTGCCAATGTTATTCACAATTCCTTCTGAATGAACCGCTTCACTCACCTGAGCGGTTGCACCAACCGTTGCCACCGCCGTGAGCAGATACACACTTTCATCCTTCCTCTTCCAGATCTCTTCATCTCCCTTCTTCCTGTTGTATCCCTCCGTCTGTTACCGATCAACGTCAAGACGACTTCGGTCGTCTCAGCCTCGAAACCTGAGGCAACGAGCGCACGGAGGACATCGGCTGCGGCTTGACGCCGCGTGGTGCCCTCTGCAGTCAGTCCGCCGATGGACGAAGAGGAGGCTGCGAAAGTGAGGTCGACTCGGACGTACTCCAGAGGAACGTACTCCAGAGGATCGTCCTCAAATTGCTCCACTTTGTGCTCTGCAGGTCAAGACAGTTTCACTAAAGATGAGCACGATGAAAGAAGAAGTTTGTGCACCTCGTAATGTGACATTGGGAACAACTACGCCTTTGATCACTAATCGTCTCCCTTTCCGCAAACGTCACCTTGTAGTTTCCTGATTGGATGACCGTTGTAGTCCCTGACTGACCAGTCCGTCATATGCAATTCCAGATCTCTGGCCTCCACCGAGAAGCCCCCACAGCACTGTGACAAATGCCGGCACAGTATTCGAAGACGAGAGGACCTCCTGGTATGGATGCGTATAAAGCTCGGCAAGCTCAAAGATAGAAAGTGGAGTGCGAGTTGTCAAAGGTGGGCGGTAGATCCTGGCACGTCAAGTCGTAGAAAATTGACAGAAGCACGACCTGAGCCTGCGCCATCGCTGCAGTTCCCGATCCATTCAGAAGACTGGTGGCGGTGTGTTTGAATATTTGGAGGAAGGTGCCCGAGAAGCGGCGAAGTTGATCGTCGTGTAGAGCGAGTCCGAGCGTATTTCAGAACGCCAAGGCGCGAAGATTGAGTGGGCAGTTTCGAGAACGGAGACATTTGTTGGATAATTTGCAGCGTCGGGCGAGAGTGAAGAGACGAGCTGATCGATGAGATCTGGCCACTGCTCGGGGAATTCGTACTTTGCGACAATGGACACGGCCTCCGCAACCTGCGCTTATAATGTCTTGTCTGCTGAACTTGAAAGCGCGATCATTGCAGGGACCAGCTGACCCTTCAGCTGCGTCTTCCCTGCGTAGGCCAAAGGCGAGTCCTCATCCTCCCATCGCCGTTTGATCGTGTTCTTGAGATAGACACTGGCTACGAGCCGCACCGAACGGTCTTGGGAGACATTGAGTATGAGCTGAAGGAGGAGAGCAAAGAAAGCGGAGTGCAAGTCTTCAAAGGCGGGCGGCAGATCCTGGCAGGTCAAGTCGTAGAAGATTGACAAAAACACAAAACATTAGCAATGTCATGAACATGTAGGATAGGTGAAAGAGGAATCAATAAGAAACTCACAAGGACGCGTCGCCATTAGGAGTGTTAATACGTGAGTCCGACGTACAAGAAAGCCAAGAAAGAGATTAGGCCAGCGTTGGCGACGACGGCGAGGACTGCTGCGGTGTCTCGGAAACACCCGAGACATTACTTTACATAACCTGCACATCTTTGTCATTGTCATGTGAGCAAAAAAGACTTATATATCGAAATCTGCCCATATATATCCAAGGACCCCCCAAATAAAGCAGAAAAACGTGACCTTTTGACTTTTGGCGGTAAAAACAGACAGTTGCATACCCTAAGAATACCCAGCTACCCAAGGGGTAGCGGGAATCTTGTAGACCCTTTATATTCAATCCTGAACGCATTCCCTCGAGAAAATCACAAACGGCTTCGTATCTCAACTTCTCATCAACAATCGCCGTCGCTGATGTGGTGCCGTTAGTGGCCTTCCAGGGATGTAAATTGAGCAGGGGAGTGGGGCCGCTGTGCGAACACTGGCATCAGGTAGGCTCGCAAGCTAGCCGTTAGTGTAATGTTGTAGTAACGGCTGGTACGACTCAATCAGAAGTGGCCGAGTCACCACAATTTGACCGATTTGGAATTGAATATAAAGGGAAGGACCCTACTGTTTGACCGAAAGAGTGGGAGTGAGACAAAATGAGAGTAAAAGTCCCACGCGGTCTGCGCGCGCTCGTCTTTTCCTACTAATACAACGTACCACGACGTCGTATTTATGTCGTAGTTAATTTATGCAGAATTCTACACATTTGAAGCGTCCATTAGGGGAGCGTAATCAAAATTTTATTCTCTCACTTTACTTAAGGTGAGCTTAATGCGAAACGAGTGTATCCGCAACTAAAAAAGCGAAGCTTGCGCGACTTCGAACACTGGTAGCTCGAGCGCATTGTCACAATTCGAGACCCCTTCGAAAGCGAGTGCGACACCTTACTATGTGTATGCGCTCATATTAGATAGATAGATAGTAAATATATAGCACAAAATCTGCATGTATTCGCTATCTGATTTTAATACAAGTTGAATTTCAAGAAAAAGAAGGAGTGACCGGGACTCGGGAAGCAACTTGAACCTAAGGACCCTGTGAGAATTTGTCGCCACTAAGCTGAATAATCAGGTACACTGTGACCAATGGGTCACATTGAGGTTACTGGCCTCCTTCTGATTGAGTCATACCAGTCGTTACTATATCACAACACTAACGACTGGTTTACGAGTCTAGGCATCAGGCGAGTAATCTGTTTTTCGGTTTCCCTTCTATCACCATTCGCTTGACTGCTCTCTGTAATTATGGCTGTCGGTCTTCCAAACTCGTCTCATCAGCTCAGGCAAGGCAACTCTCGCTTCGATCAGCCCTTAAGGATCACTCGTCTGAGAGGACGCTAGAGATTTACTGGGGCGGTTAAAGCCACCGCAAAAAGAATCACACCTAGCATATCATATCATCAACTACCATCAGGGTCTTACTCGTGCGCCAGTGATACCCAGACCTGACTCCCGGTAGTTCTGTATGCGGTCTCGAACTAATGGAAGCACCTAGTAGGATTATTTTCTTCCTAATCATGAATTGGTGGCAATTCTGCGTACGACAGACAGTCGCAATGCAAGCATGGATTCCGCGAGAAGACACTTATAAAGGGCAGAGAGCTACCCATTCGTAGGTCCATTCTCTCCCATGCCCAGCGCTTGAATATTCATGCATGGCCTCGTACCCTAAACCTTCTGTCTCAATGTATAGGTTTCGGTGGAGATAAGCTAGAGAGGGTGGCGGGAGGATTGTTCGTCACCTACGTAGGACCCTAGCTTTAAAGGTTCGACTACGTTACAAAATCATGACGTTATAAAATCATGAGACAAAGCCATGATGGCTGACGGAAGATTTGGTGCTCGAAGATTACCTGATACGTCTTCAAGATGGCAACAAGGCCATGGTGCGGCATATCTGGTGATCAACCATTTCAAGGAGCGAGGAGAAGAACCTCGACGGAGCCTTTATATGGCGGGTATTCGTATCTCTTCTCTGTCAACTTGACCCACTGTCCATAACGATGGTCTTTGAATCGCTTGTTTGTGGTCTTACCTGCTTCAACAGACTTGATGTGGCTTGTGCTCTTGTTATCGCCTATCTATCATTTCGAGCGGTCTTCGGGAAAGGTGGACAGAGAAATCCACCACTTCCTCCAGGCCCGAAACCTTTTCCGTTGCTTGGGAATCTCTTCGACGTTCCTGAGGGCACTGAAGGTCCAAATTACACGAAGTACGCCGAAAAATATGGTGTGTGAGAAGACCCTAATTCTGAGAGATTGTTCAACTAACTATATTCTGCAGGTCCCATCTATTCATTCACAATATTAGGACAGACATTCATCGTGATCAACGACAAAAAAATTGCGTTCGATCTTCTGGAAAAACGGTCTTCGATTTATTCTTCCCGGCCGCCTTATACTTTTGGCGGTGAAATGTGAGTACTTTTTGTTTCATTTCAAGGGTTATCGTGATTCACAGATATCCATTAGGGTTGGATTCAATCGCTGGCTCATGGGTGTTATGCCATATGATGACACGTTCAGGATGCATCGAAAGCTGATGCGCAAGACGATAGGGTCCCGGTCAGCCCTATTGAAATGTGAGGGCGCGAAGGAGATCGAAGCCCGCCGGTTTCTTCTACGGATGCTCGAGACACCGGACAAGATGATGGATCATTTACGAACGTGAGCTACCCGTCATCGCTTAGCATATCTATCTATCTTAGCTTATCATATTTCACCTAAAGTCTTCAAGGTTCCATGCTACTGAAAATGACACATGGCTATACTGTTACGGTCGATCCCAAAGGAACAGATCCACTCATAGCTCTTGGTGACGAAGCTATGGGTGTCCCATTTCAAAAGGGATGTGCCTACGGAACCTGGGCTGTTGATTTATTCCCGCCCCGTACGTTGAGAAGCGACCTATGACAGTCCTGTCCTAATAATCTGGAATTAGTGAAACATCTTCCAGACTGGCTTCCCGGAATGGGGTTTAAAAGGCAAGCACGAAAATGGTCAAAGGCTGTCAATGCCGTCCGAGAGGTTCCATTTGCATTTGTTAAACACCAAATGGTGAGGACGTGTTCGCATTCGAGTTTGCTCACGATGGGTTAACTGTGTGCTTGTCTTCTAGGCAGCTGGAAAGGCCGTAAGCTCTTTCACATCCGATGCACTTGGGGTATGTGGCTCGGATGAAGCGAATCTGATTAAGAGTGTTGCGACAACTATGTATGCTGGAGGTTTAGATACTGTACGTTGCCGTCAAATACCTATCAATTATGAAGCTGTTGAGGCAATGTATTGATATCCTACAGACGATGGCTGGCTTGGGGACGGCCTTTCTGGCCATGACGCTCAACTCAGATGTCTTCATGCGGGCACGTGAAGAAATCGATCAAGTGGTGGGCATCGAACGGTTACCGGGCTACTCAGACCGTCCGAATTTGCCATATATCAACGCTCTAGTGAAAGAGACATTGAGGTGGGAGACCATTGTCGACGTCAGTGAGTGAAAGATGGCGCAGTCTTGAATTGGGAAATCTGATCCTCTAATAGATTTGCCGCACATGAGTACGGAGGAGAATGTTTACATGGGATATCGAATTCCAAAGGGTTCTCTTCTCCTTGCGAATATCTGGTAATGTCGAGCCATTGAGCCCGTACTAAGTTTTGTTCCCTCTGATCTAGTTGCGCTTGTAACTAGGCAAATGGCGCATGACTCGAACAATTACCACGACCCGTTTACCTTCAACCCCGGTAGGTTCTTAGAGGGATGCGATTATCCTATCGAGCAAGACCCGAAGGCACTGGTTTTCGGCTTCGGACGCCGGTGGGTGCGATCGATTAAGTAAAAGCTTTCGCCTGCATTTACCAGTATCCTTTAGAATCTGCCCCGGAAAGGAGTTTGCTGACAGTACCCTGTACATAGCGATTGCTATGACAGTGGCAACGTTCGACATCAGCAAGGCAAAGGATGCCCTTGGTAATGATATCGAACCACTTCGTGAGTATGTCACAGGCACAATTCGGTGCGTGCGCGGCGAATGTTGCAATCTCCGGGCGTTATGAACTAATGTATAATTGATTTTAGCTACCCGAAACCATTCAAGTGTTCCATACTACCTCGCTCTGAGAAGGCTGTCTCTCTTATTCGCTCTGTAATGGAGGAACCATTGAATAAAGGCGATGCGGACATCCTGAAAGACTTAGGACTTGACATGTAATACGCTTGTTATCAAGGTGTTGTTCGCTTCAAAGACAGTATCATGGTATGTTATTGTCTTTGAACCTCTTAATGCTGTAACTAACTCGATTATGTGCTATCTATCTCCTACATAGTATCATAATCCGCTATCTCTTTAAGGCGGTCTTATCTGTTGGTTTAGACAAATACTTCGGCCGGAGTTCGAGAGGTGCTGGAGATATACATAGGGAAAGGGATCTAATGCGAACCTTACCCGCTTGTACTACATCATAGAATCCCTGAGCAATAGGTCATTCAAACAACTCGAATTGTCCGAAACCGAGGATTACGATATATAGGATCCTGCTTATCCGCGAGCTTGCCAGGACAGGATACGAATTGCTCAAGTTGAACTAAACATTCAATTTCCCGCCAAGTGGCGTATCACCTCCGAGTCTCACGGGTGATTCCTGTTCGTCACACTGTTGATTGCGGTGGGGATGGTTATCTAATGATAAGCCGTGACGGGAAGCTTCACTCCCCTTGCAGTATGTATCCTCGAAGTTGATACACTCTTGGCAATCAAGAGCATCATTCGGATCGCACGATGGGCTCCAGGCAGCGCTCGTCACTTGTGTCTGAGGGGGGCTCTGGACTTCCATCTGACAGAGGTATAACATACCGTAGCCTCGTGACCAGGCTAGGCTACTTCTTCTATGACAAGCCGAGCTTGCGAGTTTTGAGCGAAGCGACCCATATAAGTAGCTTGGTCTAGTTGCGAGACTGGATATAACCTGCTCGCGTCAGTCTATAGAGAGGGCGGTCTGTATCTCGAGTGTACCTACTTCGTCTCTTGGATGTTCAAGATGATCTTAGAAGTGCTTCTCCGAGTCTGCGATAACAGGCTTGACGTTATCTGCTTACTGGTTGGCGTCTACCTCGTATATCGGTATTTCATTATCAAGGGCGGGCGAAAGAGTCTACCACATCCTCCGGGTCCAATGCCGCTTCCTGTGGTTGGAAATATCCTCGACATGCCAAAGAGTACTGAGGGTGCCCATTTTGCGAGTTATGGTGTACGATACGGTGCGTTTGAAAGGCCTGCATGCGACCGTCGCCTGACAATCCTCTTCTAGGACCTATCTGCTCACTAAGAGTATTTGGACAGACATTCATGTTGGTCAACGATAATAAGGTTGCAGTTGATCTCCTAGAAAAGCGATCTTCAATCTACTGTAGCCGACCTACCTTTACATTTGGCGGCGAAATGTATGTCACCTCTATGTTCCACGGCTTCGCACTACACTTTAGATAACGTTGTTCGTTGTTCGTTATCCGTTAGGGTTGGATTTGATCGCTGGAATATAGGCGTCATGCCATACGATCAAACCTTTAAGATGCACCGTAAACTCTTGCGCAAAACGATTGGGACCCCGACTTCTCTTCTAAAATCCGAGCATTTGAAAGAGCTTGAAACCCGCAGATTTCTACTACGGGTGCTCGAGAGACCGGACGAATTAATGGGACATCTGCAGGCGTGAGTGCTCCGTTCATCTGTGCCGAACATATGTGATAACGATCATGGTTACTCGTAGTCTTCCAGGCTCTATGATCTTAAGAATGTCACATGGGTATACGGTCAAATCCGAAGGAACAGATCCTCTCATTAGCCTGGCCGACGAAGCTATTGGGGTCGCTTTCTCAAAAGGATGTGCCTACGGGTCGTGGGCAGTTGATTTAATACCGCCCTGTGCGTGCACTTTGTGGAATGTTGACAAAGTTATTTTAACCCAGGACATTTAGTAAAACATCTACCGGATTGGCTCCCCGGAATGGGCTTCAAGAGGCAAGCTCGGATGTGGTCGAAGGCCGTGAAAGCGGTTGTCGAGGTGCCCTTCGAATTCGTTAAACATCAGATGGTAAGGCTACTTTGCGATTTGCTTGATTTTCACAAATGAAGCCCTTCGCTGTTCCTTAAGGCAGCAGGAAAGATGGAAAGCTCCTTTATGTCTGAGGCGCTTGAGCGACATGACGCGGAAGAGGTAAATGTGATGAAAGGTGTCGCGTCAACTATGTATGCCGGAGGATCAGACACTGTAGGCTGCTATTTACTAAACTTTGAAATTTCCGGCTGTAAGACCATTACTTTCATTTCACAGACGATGGCTGGATTAGGATCGGCGTTTCTCGCCCTCACTCTCTATCCCGAAGTCTTCAAGCGGGCTCAGGAAGAAATCGATAAGGTGGTAGGCACCGACCGCTTGCCCGCCCACGCCGACCGTCCAGATCTACCATATATCGATGCGTTGGTGAAAGAGACACTGAGGTGGGAGACCATTCTGGATATTAGTGAGTACATAAGGTAGTATTTCCGATGCAGAATCACTGACTCCTGAGAAGACATGCCTCATGCCAGTGTGGAGGATGACAATTACATGGGTTATCGCATTCCGAAGGGTGCATTAATTATTGCTAATCTCTGGTTATTATGAACGCCATGCTTTGAGGCTCATTCTATTTGCTGATTTGAAATCTGCACAGGCAAATGGCGCATGACCCGGATATTTATCATGAACCATTTCTTTTCAATCCTGAGAGGTTCTTGGGAGAAGGTCATCCCATTGAACAAGACCCGAGAACGATCGTATTCGGTTTCGGACGCCGGTGCGTATGATTTTCGTGGTATGAGCCCGTCTAACGCCTACTGGGACAGGATCTGCCCCGGAAAGGAGTTTGCAGACAGCACCCTCTTTATAACGATTGCTATGGCGGTCGCGGTGTTTAACATCAGCAAAGCGAAGGATGATCGTGGTACTGACATTGAGCCACGTCGTGAATATGTACCCGGAACTATTCGGTGCGTACCAATGTCTTTACTTTTGCTTGTCTTGCCGTCTGGTTTAAGTGGCTAAATCGAGTGTTTACTCACTTTCAGCCACCCGAAACCGTTCAAATGCTCTATACAACCTCGCTCTGAGAGGGCAGTCTCTCTCATTCGTTCTATTTCGGATGAATATCCGTTGCATGAAGACGATGCAGACATACTACAGGGCTTGAAACTTTTTGACAACATGTGAAAAACTATTAGCGAAATGGGACTGTTTGACTTTTGTTTCGACTTTTGTTTCTTCCTTTATAGAACTCGAAGAGACAGTCTACGGCGGAAAAGTCCGGGATGGTCTCTAGCGACTCCAGCCTGGCCCTTGCTTAGCTCACTCTTTGCCTCGCTATAGCTATATGGATCACCTTGTTATTTGTTTTTGAGATCTTGAGGCTTTTCACGGTCCGTAACCTTGATGGTCTCAGCCTCAGACCTGACATTCAGCGTGGTTTGCTCGCTTTGTCGTGAAATCAAGAATAAATTGAGATTTCAGTATAAGTCTGGCATCGTGTCCTCGCTCCTAGTTCGTCGGATTAGTCTCCGCGCTGTAGAACATTGAAACCAACCCCATATATCTCTGAAGGTAAGCACCATAAGAAGATCTCCGCATAAGACATTTATTCAAGTTGGAATGGGGATGTATTATACATACATATATGTTCTGTCAGTCAAAGTCTATTAAATTACATAGAATTGCAATCTCATTCATCTGCGACTGAGAATTGCCCTCCCTAAGTTCTTTCCAGTCTGAACATCCACAACCACCTCTCCTGCACTCTTAATGCCTCGCTTGATGTACTCCAGGTGTTTGATCTCTCCAGATACCACCTTCGGCGGTATCTCTTCGTAGAATGCCTTGCTGTACTTTGCGTCCAAGTCACCGACGAAAAAGCCTTGTAAAGTCAGAGACTTGAAGAGTATATGCGGGTAGTTCTATTTAACGAACTTGGTGTCAGTACGATGGCATACTAACTTAGTTAGAGAATTCGAAGGAGCCTTTACCTTCAGCGGCGCATGTCGTTGATTGTAGCCGGCAGTCAATCCGACAATCTGAAGAGCAACGTGTCGGTACTACGATCTTTAACGTGCTTGATTACTCACAAGATGACGAGCGGACGGAGCGGAAGCCTCGAGCGCGAGGTCAAGCGACTCGCCTGCGACATGATCCCAATAGCTACGTAGCCATTTAGAAACCGAATTAGAGGGAAGCCACGAGACGTAGATAAACGCTCACAGATGAACCGGCCCGTACTGAGCAAGGATCTCCTTGGTGCTGGTTGTCTTGTAGTTGAATGGGACGTCAGCACCACACTCTTTCATGTAATTAACTTTTTCTTCCGAGCCGGCGGAGGCGATAACTTTCAAGCCTTGCCCCTTGGCTAGTTGGACAACAAACCCAATGTACGATAGGCGAAGAAAACGATAATTAAGATAGATTACTCACGAACCGACGGGACCAGCTCCCGAGGTCACGAAAAGCGTATCACCCTATCGAAAAAGAAGTAAATGCAAGAAGAATATGCGACTCGGAGGATACATGCCTTCTTTGCGTAGTCTCTAACAAATTCCAAGTAGCCATAATATGCTGTTTTTCCTGAGGAGATATGTCTACATGTTGTGCTTTAGGATTTTCGATTGTTTCATTTACCTGGCCATCCCAGGATGCCGACATACGCCGACCAAGAGAAACTTCCAGCCGGCTTAGCAACCTTCTGATAGTTCGATGCATTGGGCAAGACCGCGTATTCAACAAAAGCTAGCAATAAGAGAAGAGTCAAGCTCCAACAATGCTGCTGTAGCCAGAGCACAAGTATGTCCTCTTACAAAATATTCCGCACAGGTGATCCCCAGTTGAAACAGAGGGATCGTCAGACTTGAGAACGACAGCTATACCAAAGTTGTCAATTCTAATGCGATTCATGAATTTGTTCAGAAAACGTGTAGTTAGCGGTCATTTTGGGATAAACAGAAGGACGTACGGCTCTCCGATGGTGAAGCCGGCTGAGATGCACGCACGTCAGCGCTACTGATTATTTACACTGAACTTGATGGATGACACAACGAGTTATATTCACTGTATCCGGGCTCGCGCATTCGCTGGCGGAGATACGGATCAATTGATAGGACCAGGACCTTAACAGCGATTCCACCATTCAACTGCACTGAATCGACGTCGAATGTCTGAGACCGGTCTACTTTGAAGGCCGACTCTGGATCCGGAAATCCTGTACAAGGCGTTTGCAACTTGGCATCATTAAGTGGTGGAATTGTTGATGGGCTCACCTTTCGGAACCTCGATGAACAAGACACGGGTATTCACCACAGATGCCATGCCAATCTTTTGTTGGCCCCTGGAATTGTCTTTTCTCTTGTAAAACCAAGGAGTGTTTGTCAGCTGTAGGCGATGACGCGAGCGAGCTTTAGTGTGTTTGACTAATAGTGCAGAAACAGATCGCTATGGGATGTTGTATAATAGGAGTCTTAGGGAGCCTAGACCTGCTATCAACGCCTGCGATGAGCATTGTCTGTGTCCTGAAGGCTTTAATATACAGGTCCAGTGTGTATGTTGTCGTTTATACGACTCGGATGGCGAAGCTTGACAACACACTCCATCGAAAGACACAACTGAGGCGAAGTAAGACCAGAGCCTAGGATTAGCTGCAGATATGCAAACTGACTTGAGCGTGTCAGTCAAGCATACTTCCTATAAATTATGTCGCTGGCACGATGGTCGACATTGGACAAGACTTTGCAACCGAAGTTAGTATCCGGAGCGAAAACGGTGGGCGGCGTGTGAACAACTTGAAATACGGCCGGCATCTTCGAGTTAAAGTTGCCACATTCAAGTTGGGAGGTCTTCAAGTTTTATCGACCTCCCAAGTACAAGCCGTGACGCTGGGAGCTTCGTAAGTTATTTATCCTCATCAAAGCTGAGACGCGCTTTCAGAGCTTAGGCGCATCACTCATAATTTGGATCGCACGAAGGACTCTACGACATGGGGTCTTTTTGGACTTATATCTGAAAGATATATAGTATTGCCTGCTCTCGTCAGCCTATAGGGAGGGCAAACTACCAGTTCTCGTGCGTACCAACTTCATCTTCTGCATATTCAATGTGATTCCAGAATTGCTAGAAAATGGTCTACTCCGAGTCATAGGCTTGACATTGTCTGTTTTCTGATTGGCGTCTGCCTCGCACATCGATGGTGCACGATACGTACGTTTTAAATACCTCCGTGGGTCCGTTTCCAGACTATCCTCTCCGGGATTTATCTGCTCACTAATCGTATTCGGACAGACATCCATATTGGCCAACGATGAAAAGGATGCAGTCGATCTTCTGGAAAAGCAATTTTCATAATTGCCTTATTCCCACCATGCAAAGTCCTTCGAAGTCCAAGCTTACTAGTACCAATTCTGGTGGGGCTATCTATGGCTGGTGAACTCTTATGCGGCGATTTGCAAGTATCTGCATTCAATTTACACATGAGATTCCACCACAAATGGTCGAGATTGTGTCATTTATATCAATGTTTTTACTTCCGGCTGTCTTTCCTCCGGCAGTACGGTTGCCCGATGCCAGTGCGCGTCAAGGTTGAAGACGGCTTCTTGTCCGTTCTGCTGTCCTCATTCATGATGGAGATATTAGCTACATCTCTGGAGGGCCGGCGCTCTCTTCTGGGACTTGATAGCTATCTTTTATCTGGACTGTGATTTGCCCTATAGGTCCCAACACGCTAGCGCAACAATTCATGGTCGCTATGAAGTGTTCTTGCGAACTACAAATACACTGGAAATTGTTGAGGTGATAAAGCCTTCGATCTGGCGGCTTTAACGTAACAATGATCTTATTCTGGGCGTTCCATTAGAATTCAGCGGTAGCATCTCATCCAAGTTGCCTGCGCTAAGGCACAATGGAAAGGTATTTGAAATTTCAGGCGTTTATGTACTTCCTTGGCGGATCCGTCCTCACTACTACTTATTACCTCGACAAGTATTAAAGCATGCATACGTTTGCACTCGGTCTTATCTCCATCTTCTCCTTCGACGCGACCAACAGCATCCAGAATGACTAGGTTCACTGAGCTCGTCTCAAAGGTTCTCATCTCCACAGATGGTACTGCGATCTACGCCGAGTGTGTCGGTAACCGTGCTAAACCGCATATCGTCTTTGTCCATGGCTTTACTCTATGTGGTTCTGTGTTTGACAAGATATTCTGCGATGCGACGTATCAAGAGAAGTACTTCTTAGTATGTCGACGTCGATGTCTGTGTGCGTATAAGCTAACATTTCTATGACTCAGGTTAGGTACGATATGCGAGGACATGGACGCAGTGGAAAACCCGACTCGATGGAAAACTATAGTCCTCAGCTTTATGCGAACGACTTCCTGGCCGTCTCTCGCGCCTTTGACCTCAAGAATCCCACATATGTCGGATGGTTAGTTCCTCGCTATCTACTCCAGTGCACTTTTCCCTGATCTTTTTTATAGGAGTTTAGGAGGTATACTACATGTGCACTTGGAGAATGATAGCCTGACTTATACTTACTATCTCAGGAACTCCTGCGGCAGACATAACCGCTTGTTTACCGGACCATAATCTCTCGGGTATCGTTTACATCGCGAGTTTCTTCAGCACGCATTACATTCCACTCTTCACGACACCCTTTGCGATGGAGCAGGTCTCTGTTCTAATCAATGGCGAATCCACACCAGAGGCCTTGAAAGCCGCCACTCAAGCCTTTTCCGACGGGGTATTGGATTGGGTGGCAGATTGTCATCCGTATTCGCCATCCGATGCTTATCTGCGACAGCTACGCCGGTGGAATGTTCAAAGCAGCTGGCTAGGCTACGGTGTAAGCCAGAGCACTACGCACCGCTACAATGTTGTCAAGCGCGAGCAAGACCCTGAGCCGCTGTTTGCGTTGGGAAGGGCTGGGTTCCCTGTTCTCATTGTCCACGGAACGCGGGATGCACTTGTTGTCCCAGACAAGCTAATTGACGAGGCAAAGAAGCATTTCACGAACCTTACAGTTGCTTTAGTCGAGGACGGCGGGAGCCATTCTCCATTTTTCGAGAACCCCAGCTTAGTGATGAAGCATATTGGATCGTTTGCAGAAGAAGTACAGACCAAGGTACGTTTATCGCCACGTATGAGATTCTCTTCTTCTTTTCTAACTGCTGTAAATTTCGTGATGTTCAGAATGTGTTTGATCAATCGCCTCGCCTTTGAGGCATCTGGATTGAGAGGAGCATCAAATGTACATCATGGCAGAGCCAGTCGTGATTGCATCGGGTGATTGGTAGTTAAATATTTCGTCTGATCAACTGCGTCCGGTCACGAACCGTGCTACTTTACATTGTTTACAATAAAAAGAAAAATACTCCGAAGTCATTTGTATTTACGCCGGCGGCTGCACTATGTAACGAGGGAACCTAAAGCACATCGTTGTACTTACGTAATGTCAGTAACCCGAGTTACGCAAATCTTCTCACTGGCAGGTGCCTTGGGATGCCTTCCCGTTTAGGACGGCGGAGGCTGTCCTAAATCTTTGAAACTCCGTCGGGTACAGGTTTAGGACAGCCATCCTAAACCGTAAGCAACATCTAAACTTCCTTTCCGGTTGCCACGGTGGTCTGCCGCGGCCGGATTATTTTCACAGACAAAACTACTTAAAATGGAAGCAGGCGTCGTCATATAATCTTCACTTCTACTAAATATGGTATGTGAGAACGCTACTGTAATGTTTAGATCTCAGAAATTTAGGACGACCGACGTCGACCGGAAAGTTGGCTCCATTCCCGGACAATATTCGGAAGAGGATTTTAGGACACCCAGGGTCGTCCTAAACCCCTAAGACCCCGCTCGGCAAGCATCTAGGGAGGGTTTTCTAAACCGTAAGCACAATCGCCCGAGAGCCATGACCAGAAATTCTGTGAAGTTCTGCCGGCCGATTCCCGCAGTACTGCTTACCTGAAAAGGTAAGGTATCACGAGAAACACAAGAGGCTGTCTGAAATCAAGACAGGGACTGTAAAGTGTTGTCACTTCTTCAAAAGTTTGTCTTTCTTTCAGACAATTCTTACGTTTCTGGGCGGTGATTGGCTGAGGAAGGCTGTCTCAAGCGTTCTGTCCCAATGCTTGACAGCCTTTGAAAGAAGGTACAACGCGGCTTTTGGACTCTGTCACACTTTGAGACAGCCTCCGATGTTTGTTGTGTATCAGGGTATATATATAATATCTTACCGGATATGGTATGCGAGGGTCAGGACAGGTGTTACGGACGACTGTCCATCTGGCAGACCCCCCCCCCCCCTCTGCCATACGGGAAGTCATCCACTATGACCGTCCTCGAAACCTGATTAAACTGCTGCTCACAGGACTGAAGGTCACGTAGCTATCTGTTTGATTGAGCTTCTTCCAAGGCATATCCCGGAGATGATTTGTATTGCTTGCTCCAGGCGGACCTGGACATTTTCGGAGCGGCGGTACTACGGGACAATACGTTGATGGATCGCACTACGCCAAATGCTCGACCTCTCCGTTCCCCAACCTTCGGAAGTTCTGTACTCCTTAATGTTGTAATCTTCATCACAACTATTCACGGGATTGAGCGACAATCTCTACATCGATACTCCTTTGGCATCCTACGTATCGCGTGGCTTCAAGGGAATGAAGTATCAATTATCCGATACCTTCGCTGTCGTTATAAATCTACCTTCGAGGCAAACCAAATTCATCCCGAGCCTCTGCTCGCGCAGGTGTTGACATACATAGGAGGTATTGCAGGCGAGTTGTGCGACATTGTGCTGTTTTAATGAAATTGATAAGACATCAAAAGGAGACCTGGCCTGTGGACACTAATCTCTACGAGTCTAGGTCACCGGTACATCCATGCGAGCAACGGATCCCTCAGGCTGAGGAAACCCTCGCATCTCTTTTGCTGTCCCCAATGCTATAAACGTCGCTGACGGACATGCGAGAATCGGCTTACCAACATGCTTTTTCAAGTATGGGACGTGCTCTTTCTAATATCTCTCGACAATTTGACTCAGAACATTCTAACGGAAGGATGTCCGATCCTGTGACTCTCAACACGCTACGCTGGCTTGCACTCGCTGATTGCAAGAGGTCATGATAAGAACTAGCGCGCTGTATACCTATGGCGTTATTGGCACATGCATCTCTGGCTTTCCGATCTATGGGCGTCCGCCGTGCTTTGCATACTAGACTGGCAGTCGAGGTACAAGGGCTAGTGCCTCGTGCTGCTCCTTAGCCCAGTGCATCCATTTCAGAGGTTATGATTATTCCTAACAAGGTCAAGTCTACTGTAGGCTTCTTCCCATAGTACTGTAATTTACTTTGAGGCAATGGGAAATCCAAAGGAGCCGCGCAATGTCTTTATACATGGCCTGATCATCAGTGGATCTGTCTTCGACAAGATATTCTATGATGCCAAGTACCAGCAAAGCTACACGATCGTGAGTCGGGTCCATCGTCTTCATTATCATTGAGCTGACATTTTCAGGTTCGGTACGACGCGAGGACACGGATGTAGTGGCAAATGTTGCTCCATGGATAGCAAAAGTTCCAAGCTCTATACAGATGACTTCCTGGAGGACATCGAAGCTTATGGACATCGAAAACCCACTTTTGTCAGGTGGCAAGGCGTCCGTAATCTGGCATACCCGATGACTAGAACTGGCCTCAATGTACATAGTGTATATACAGGATCCTCGGTGGTGAGTGCGGTGAGTGCTAATCTACTACATATATCACATCACATAGCAAGTCGCTGTGATGGCTTTACCTGAGGCCACCCGAACTAGTACCGAAAAAGACAGCTTGACCCAAACAGTGCATGTCAGGCTCAAACGGTGTTCAAGTTGGTCCTACTAAGCGGCTAACTGCGTTGCTCGCCCACGCTGATTTATCTACTGAGTGTCTTCTCTGGCTCTGACTCGGCAAACTGGATGTCGAATCAACGTGATACGACTAGATGACGGGCAGATCTTCGCTGGAAAATCCTTACTGCCACTTAATGTATAAGAAAGAGTGGGAGAAAGTAAAGGAAAACAAAAGAAGGAACGAAAGAAAAGAGAATTTGGCATAAGCAAAGGTGAGCGGAGCAATTTCGGTGAAACCGCCATTTTTCTCACGCAGACTCAAAGAGTGTCCTTTACTCTGGAGTTAGCATCTCAACCACAGCCTGGCTATACTGATGCATACCACCGACTTCACTCTCTAAGAGCTGCTCCGGCTTTAAACTCTCAGAAAATGCAGCAGGTGAGCGAACGGACCTTAGACGCTCGTGGAGTGGAGATGCAGGCCGCCTAGCTCAACGCTCTTATGACCGAACCATAAAGTAAATCTAATCATCGTGCCTTGAACTCTATGGCTTGCTCACTTGTATAAGTATGTACGGTATGTCCATCAGTCTGCCCCCGATGCTCCTGCCCGTGTTTCTGCAACAGTTAATATCGCATACCATGCCGGACTTCATAAGCCACCTATATAACGCTTCTGGTATCAATGTTGCGTCTGCTGTCTTGTGTACTTTTGTGGTCGCGCATCTAATTTTTCTGTGCTCTCGGCGGAACTCAGTTCCTCTTCCTCCTGGACCAACGGCTATGCCTCTGATCGGAAACCTCTTAGACATGCCGAATGGTCTCGAGGGACCACATTGGGCAAAGCACAAAAATCTTTACGGTGCGTCTGGTTCCTTTAGCTCTTCAGTCTTTTATCATCTCATAAACCCACCGTAGGTCCAATCAGCTCTGTTTCAACGTTCGGGACTACATTCATCATCATTAATAAATTGAAAATAGCTGTCGACCTTCTCGATAAGCGTTCCGCAATATACTCGAGTCGGCCCGTATTGACGTTTGGAGGGGAGCTGTGAGTTTCCTTTATGCTGCACTGAGTGTAACATAACTCATCTACGACTAGAGTCGGTTTCAACCGATGGCTGACGACATTCCTTCCGTACAATGAAACCTTCAAGCTACACAGACGACTAATGCATCGATATGTCGGAACACGTTCCGCAGTGGCCAAGTTTGAAGGTATCGAAGCAAGGGAGGCAATCAGGTTTGTGAGCGGGTTGATCAAGACACCGGAAAGACTGGTGCATCACATTCGCGTGCAAGTGAAGTTTAGCTTTGTGTTCGGCATTTTCCTCATCTGTCTATAGTTTACCTGGTGCTGTTATTCTGAGAATTTCTCATGGATACACAGTTGATTCCGATGCATCTGACCCATTCATAGAGCTGGCTGACGCTCTTGGCATTATATTCTCCGAGGCGTGTGTTCCTGGGAAATGGCTCGTGGACACTATGCCTTCACGTACGTTGACAATTTCTTTCCCGCATACCTCTGACTGTTTTCCTGAAATACATATGACGTAGTAAAGTCTCTGCCGGCATGGATCCCAGGCGCTGGGTTCCAAGCAACAGCTCAGAAGATGTCAAAGGTGATATACAACTTCTGTGACAAACCCTTCGAATTCGTAAAGCATCAAATGGTGAGTTCGCATCAGCAAGGACTACGGAAAGCGCAGGCCATAACATGTTTGCAACAGTCCAACGGCCGGGCCGCAGATTCTCTCGCGTCTGATCTTTTGGAAAACGGCTTATCCAGTGAAGTCGACGAAGATACAGTAAAGTTTGTTTCGTCGACTTTGTATGCAGCAGGAGCAGAAACCGTACGTCGTTTGCTATTTAACGCAATAAATATGCAAATCTTTACTCACCCATTTTAATCAGACTGTTTCTGCCGTAGAAACATTTCTCTTGGCCATGACTCTCTATCGTTCGGCATTCAAACGTGCTCGCGAGGAACTGGACCGCGTTGTGGGGACTGATCGTCTCCCAACGTTCACTGATCGACCTCAATTGCCTTTTATTAATGCTCTAATGAAGGAGATATTAAGGTGGCAAACTGTTGGACCCGTTGGTGAGTATTCTTTCGGCTAATACGATCCGACATTGCAATCTAACAAATGTGAATAGGCGTCCCACATTGTAGTTTGGAAGAAGATACCTACATGGGATACCGCATTCCTAAGGGCTCCGTCATACTCAGTAATATATGGTACCGCATTTCAACGTTCGGCGCTAAATGTTGCTCATTGGTTTTATAAGGCAAATGACACATGATCCAGAGGAGTATAAAGATCCTTTTGCCTTTAATCCGGGTCGCTTTTTGGGCGCGAACGGACAGTCCATAGAAAGAGATCCTTACTCAATGGTCTTCGGCTTTGGACGAAGGTGCGTCGCGAATTCTATCTAGTGCTATGATAGATATAATCAAATGCAGCACAACGCAGAATCTGCCCCGGGAAAGAAATCGCGGATAGCAGCCTGTTCATTGCAATCGCCATGGTTATTGCTGCACTCGACGTCGCAAAATCTCGAGATGAAGGAGGAAATGAAATTGAGCCGTTATGTGACTATACTCCGGGCATAGTGAGGTATGATTCTCAAACCTTTTTTTCTGCTTCGGCCTGAGTTAATTCGCGTTGCGCTTCAGTCACCCTAGACCTTTCACATGCTCTATTACTCCTCGCTCAGAGAAAGCGATATTCCTCGTCCAATCGGCGCTTGATGAAAACCCGGTAGAGAAGGGTGATGGGGAGGTCTTGAAGAGCCTATGAGTGGAAACTTCATTCGAACCAAACTAAGGTCTTGGTCCGTTTGGCGTACTCACATTGGGTATTATAATCTTTCGCGCAAAAGCCAAAAACTGTAAATTGGATAACTCATATCATTCTGATTTTAATAGCATAAAGATCAGCCCACCGCTCATCGCAGACGGTACAAGCATTTGAACAATTATACTATCTTCAATTTCTTTGAATAATACTTTGCGCATCGCCAATACATGACGGGTATGCTAATTACGGATCATTATCCGCACGCAATTCAGAACGGAAGCGCAGGACGCCCCTCCACATTTGCTCCTTTGCTTCCTCTTCTTCATCTGCTTCATCAGGAAGTTCCTTGCCCTTCTCAAACTTCCGCCTAGCCATGCGATTTCTTCTATGAGAATCATATCCAAGAGCAACAGGAAGCGGCTTCGTTGCACGATCGATAGAGTTGCGGACTGAGTTCTGCACGTCGATGAGGTGAACGATTTGCCTTTCGCCCGCAGATGTCGATATGAAGGAAGAGACAACCTTGAGCGTCTCTTTAGAATCGGTCTTGTCAAACTGATTGTTGTTCTTCGCTGTTGTAGTGTTCGACTCTTTTGCAGCAATTGCCTCTCCTTCCTCGCGTTTCCGGTCGAGATAGACAACAAAAGATTCAAACGCCTTCTTCAAATCAGAGTTCGCGGTCAGCTTTCCGTCCCTCTCAAGTTGCGCCAGCACATCCTTCAACACTTTGACCTGCGATGACAATTTGTCGATTGTCGTCAACGGCGCCTCAACCCTCCAGTTGTTGTACATATTCATAGCCCTCGTGCTCTCCAGTCCGTCGCCAATAGCATTGCGAGTTGCGCTCAGTAGCCATTGGATAGTAGCAGTTTCGATCGGCGTCTCTCCAACCGCGTTTTCCCAATAGAGACTGTCCGAACCGCCGTTCGCAATTATCAGTGAGACAATTTTGGCCCAGCCTTGGTGGACGGCAACATGCACCGGTAGTGATCCTTTCCTATCGCGGACGTACAAGACGTCCTTCACGGCGCTCAGTTTGGACTTGAAGAGCTTCTCTAAGACGACAAATCTGGATGATTTGACGGCAAGCATAAAAGGCTATAGGAATGAGTAGTAAGCATGCTTTTCTCGGCTAGAGAATGCGTTGCATACAGTATTGCCTTCCTCACGAGATTGCTGTTTGAGAAGACGCGAAGATGTCTCTTCAGAGAGTCTTCCAAGGAAATATTCCAACAGGACATCATCTCCCTTTTGGCAAACCATATGGTAGATATTGTACCTTTGAACGAATTAGAGGAATATAGATGGAAGAATCCGATGGTACATACCCACGCGCATCTGTGTCGTCAGCCGACACGCCACTGGAGAGGAGAAACTCGATGACATCAGATTTACAGCCAGCAAGTACTGCGAGCATGAGTGTGTTCCAGCGGACGAAACGCAAACTGAAGAAAGAAAATCAGTAGGGACAAAAAGCAAATGTTGGTAGACCTTACGATGAATGCAGGTATATCTTTGTCTGCAAGGGGAACTGGTAAAGAACATATTTTAGCATAGACAACGTAGAGCGACTTTCTTCAACTCTATTCTGCACGTCAGGTTGGGCCATCGTGATTGTAAAGTCATAGCTAGTTATCAAAACCGCTGTAAGAGCAGTCTCATTTCGGGAATTCGGAGTAATCCCGAGTAAGGTTGGCAACAGTTTGTCGAGGGAGCTCTTGCGCAACGCTATAGCATGCTCATCTGACGCGGTAGAAGCATAGTAGCGATACGCATCCAAAGGCTTGTATCCGCTTAAGTATTCGATTATTTTCTTCGATTTGCAGCGGATGGCAAGCCAAAGAAAGGGAATTTCCTCCTGCGCGTTATCAGCATTAGCATGGGCGTCGCCATGCATCGCCAGGTCCTTTCTCTTCTTCCCATGCACGGATAAACCAAGATAAGTCTTGCTTTGCTTGCGTACCGTTGTATCTGAAAGTTCTTCTTGCTCGTCTTTTTCCTCCTGTCTTATTTCGATCCCCAAGCCCGTGCGTCGAATATATTCGTCCAGAACCTCAGGAGAGTCACCCTGTAGAATGTCGTTGAAAACATTTTTGGGAGGAAGCTGGGGCTTTGGAAGAAGCTTCATCAGCTCGCAGATATTCACAAAGGCCTCAAGATCACCATCCCTCGCCGCCATACCGAGCACAGACACGTTTCGGAAAAGTTTTTTGCCATCCCTGCTTAGGTGACCACTGACGGAATAGTCCAGTAACATAGATGCTGGAACTGTGCTCTTGACTGCTGATGTTCGCGTTGAGAGGTCGGTGAAAGAGCCGATCTCTCTCACCTTTCTCTCTTCAGAAGCATAGGAGGCAAGCGACTCGACATCAGATTCGTCGTTGTCAGTGTCATCACCTGTGACACAAGTTAGATATAAAATTAGATATAAAATTAAGCTTGAAGTATGTATGTAACTTACCAAGGTCAATATCTCTAGTCGTGAATTTACTTTCTTCTGCCTGATCCTTAGGTGGAGTCCACTGAGCGATCGCGATTGCAATTATTAGGCGAGCGCTACCCCATTTTCGTGCTTGGATAGCGACCGAAAGTGGGGTGTAGATGCCATCATCGTTAACGGAAATCCCCCTTCGCATGCGTTGCGCCGTTGCAACAGCGATTTGGATGGGCGCCTTATCGAGTTTGGTGCCCTTCCGAGGAAGACAAAGCTCCTCGATCTTTTCATTATCCCCAGCCCAGCAAGCCTCGTAAAGAGCATCATACTGATCTAGCATGTGAGGGAGGACAGGCTCGGCCCTCCAGAAGCGTTCTTGGATAAGCTTGTATTGTATACGACTGGGTGCTATTATGATAATGATTCAAACACTGCAATGCAAGCGGGATCTATACATCTTGTGGTACTCACATTCGGTTTCATTGTCGACTTTCGACGTGGGTTTGGAGTTTGCTTTTTCCGCAGGATAGATTTCGCCGTACGTCTTCGCACCAGACTTCTCCAAGATGGCCTGCATCTCTTCGTAGTAGGCCAGATTGCGAGTAGCGGACATATCTGCATCGTTGGGTGTCTGTACCACATTAGCCCATTGCGTGCGCATCTGCGCTTTATAGACCCGAAGGAAGTCTGCGAACGACACTGGGATCTCTGGCACATCCTCGACCTCGGTCGGTTGTACAATGTGTTTCTGTTTCTTTGCAATCTCTTCCCTGTAGGACTGCGCTTGAGTTGCTACCCAGTCCAGGATACTCTTTCTGGAATTTTCGTTGTAACGACCATCTTGATGTGCGCGATTGATTGGGACAGACACCTGAGCATGCAGTTTCACCAAGAGCTCTAGGAAGTAAGTGCCGAAGTAAACCGCCGCTTCTGCTGGCACAACGGCATCCTTCAGGTAGTCCAGCTCATGGGGTGCCTTGTCATTGTTGCCGTAATATGCATACTCACTTAAAGGCCTGCGCGAATTAAATAAATAAGCTCCACATTTGTCACATCACAACAGAGTAAGGACGTACACCATATTCTTGGCTTTCTGCAGATCGTCAGCGGTAATCTGTACCTTCGCGCCGTATGCGATGAGTAAAACAGCTATGCCATAGTTGCCCTTCATGATAGCAGTGACCAGCGGATAAAAGAACTTATTTCCGCTGAAGGCAGGAACGTTGATCGCCGAGATCGCCTTCGGGTCTGCGTAAAGGATTTTTTCGACGATCAGTGATTTGCCGGAACAGACCAATGCGTGGAAGATCGAGAACAGCCGAGCATCCGCCTGAGCGGAAGTTGCACCTGCTCTCAGAAGCTGGTCGACGACCTCTAGGCTTTTCTCTTCGTCCTCGTTGAGAGCTGCGATAGTCAGCGGGTGGATAACTGGTGCTAAGGAGACATTTGACTTCGTGGCTAGCTTCGGATCGGCTCCTGCGTTGAGTAGAATCTGTACAGTGCGCTTTGAGCCTCCGAGGATCCCGTATGCAAGAGGGGTGAAGGCAAAGTCCCAGTCAGTAACATTGATGTCAAAGATGTCTGGCTCTTCTGCGTTGTCTTCGGGAATAGCAGCATTATCGTCCAGACCCTTTGCGGCTTCGGTTTCCTTCTTGTTTTCTGTGTCTTCATCACCAGAGGACCAATCGTCTTCGCTACTAACTCCTTGACTGTCATTTTCATCTGCCTTCTCATCATCTGTATCTTCCGCTTTCGCTGCCTCCGCCAGTTCCTCCTCTTTCTTCTTCTTCGCAGCGTTTTCAGAGCTCTTCTGAATCATCTTCTCTACGACGACCGACAAGCCCAAGTGTGCTGCGATGTGTAAAGCAGTCCTACCGTCTGCGACTCTCGCAGTCATGCGAACCCCCGCGTCGACGAGGTCGATACAAATGTCCGACGCTTTACACAAAACGGCCATGTGCAAAGCCGTACGTCCGACATGATCCCGACGGTTGATGTCTACTTGACCGGAGGCGATCGTTTGCTTCACAGCGTTGCGGTCCAGCGCTGCGATGGCGGAAAAGAACTTTTCTATAGGTCCAAGATACGCTTGCTCACTCCATTCTCCGACATCAATGGGGTTGAAGCTACCAGTCATGCTCTGACGTCCTGGATCTTCTTCCATGAAGCTGTACACAGTCCGAAAATGAGCACAATACGGTCATATGACCACAAAAAGATGTTACAACTAACGCGATGCGTCCTCGGACATAGATCTTGTCTTCCTCGTCCCGGAGTTCCTTCTCTTCCTTATTTCTAGGTTCAGGACAGTATTCACATATGTCTTCTATGCACTCTTTCATTGTCCCGAAGAATGCTGGGTGGCGATGGAGGCGTCTGCCCTTATTTTTCGGGTTGAACGATGCTAGGAGAACATAGCATTCAGCATAACTGTGCATTGGCTTGGGATTGAACGTACAATTAGTGCCCAAGTCTGTCTGATAAACGAGCTTTTCAATACGCTTTGCCGTCCAACCCGGTCCATACGGAATATGCAGAGACGCAAGATCATAGTCGTTGAACTCCAGACCACCGATCTCTTCTTCGTCCTTCAGATCATTCTTGTACTTCCTCTTGCGACGGTTCCGCGCTTGGTACACATTCGAGTTGTTCGCGCGACTTCGGATACTTCGGCGCAACTCCAGATAGGACTGACGCGCTTCAGGCTTGGCAAGTTTCTCCAGTACGAGGAGACGAGCGAGACCCGTGATACGGTTGATAGAACGTTCGAAAATCTTTGATAATGGGTATATCAATCACCTGACGCATGTTAGAAAGGGAAGAACATACCGTCGGATCGACATCCTCACGCCTGAGATTAGGAACGTAAATCTCGAAGCCTCGTGTTGCGTACTTGGAAAGACGAATCTCGTAAGACGGCGAACGGCGAGTAATATCAACCGTATTTGCCTGGCGCATCATGGCGACAATCAACCGTGGGTTGGCAAGGACACGAGAGCCATCATAAGCAACACAAGCAGAATCCACGTCAAAGCCCGCTAGGATCTCTGCAGGCGAGTGGTACAGACGGAGGACAATCTGGATGGAGCGATAGGGATATTGTGCTTCAAGATATGTTCAGAATTATCGATTTGAGCATGTTTGGCGTTGACGGTAACTTACAATGAATAGAAACAGCATGCTTTGTACGAACGCAGGTCACATCCCACGGAATTGAGTTACGAACAGCTTCATAGATTTGGTTGATCTTGACTTCAGCCTGAAATAAGTAGATTGATCATAGTTAATTGTAAGGACTCATGCATTCAGAGATGGCATACTTGTTCTGCATTCAACCCCCATATGAACAAGTCGACATCTGAAGTAGGATAAGCCTGTGAGTGGTAAAACTTGCGAATATCGCGCTTTGACTCCTTGTTCCTCTCGGATAGCGGTAGTAGGCACCCAAGAACTGAACCACCTCCAGCTACCACATTGTTCCAGTCAGTGAGTTGCGAAAGGGAGCCTTCAGTAAAAATAGACCAGTTCTTCTGGAACTCTTCGAGACTGTTGACCATGCATGGTTCGCCATCCTTGCGCCTCTTGACATTGTCTAGCGGAAATATATGCTTCGCTGAAAGATCAACTTCGTCCTTGACGACTCGAGCGCGAGTGGTGCGGATGTCCACGGGCGCATCAAACACACTGACAAGCCCAACATACGGGTCCGCAATACGGGTATGCTTGCGATCTTGAGCATAGATTCGGCGCAGCTCAGCTTCGTTCTCGACGGAGGGAGCTAAGACAGAGTCCAACGAAACGCCTGATGTCTTTGGAAGAGCAGTAACGCGTTCGATGAACGCTTTCGCATCAGGCGCAGAGTTGAGTTCCTTCGACATGGCCAAGTTATCGATGGAGACAACGATGAGAAAGCAAGGGCGACCATTTTATATACTTTAAACGCACTGTAGTCTTAGATCTAGATATGAGATGAGAGGTCCAGACAGAGCGGCAGCGACGGAGTAATGGCGCAGCTACCCGGAATGGCTTTACCCGACGCTGTCCAGTCGTTGCGGAAGGCTGTGCATATTTAATGACCATCAACGTGCCCGCTTTACGCCGTTCACCTCTTCACCACCACGAGTTCGCTATGAGTCGCGCTGCCTGAGTAACTCTGACTGCTCCTATGAACTTGCCGACTCGTGCCTAATACCAGTGGACACGATGTTCTCGTCACACCGGGCAGCCTACTCCGTAAACTATTCTTCCATGACCTGACTCAAATTGACTCGGGACAATAAGAAAAGGAGAAGCAGAGTCTTGCAGTCACATCAGCAGTAGAGATTGGATGGTGGAGGAGTCAAGTTTGATCTGGTGAGTTTGGGAACCAATTGTGTCACGACATGGTCAGTTTTGTGCCTCTGTTCTCCCCTTCAACCTTCCCCTGCTTGCACGACATTGTGATGAAACTTTTGTCCAACTGCTAAATGAAAGGCCAAGAGGTCCTGATGAGTTGACTCTACAACGGTATCTGAATGAGTGCTTCCTCATCGCATTAGTTTCCAGCTTTTCCTTCGAGGCTCTTCTGTTCATCATACTGACTAAATCCTTCGCATCGCAGGTGATGCACGAAGCTTGTGCCTGATGCTAAGAGCTCGAGCTAATTACGTCGACAAGTTTCTGCAAAGACGACTGTCATACTAATCACGGCTTGGCAAACTCCTGTCTTGTGTTCAGATCGTTGACTAGCGATAAGTACTACGCATTGATCGCATGCATTCGGGCACAAGACCGCGAGGTCACTTGTCTTCTTCACTCAGTTATGACATTCGGAGGAACGTCCCTTCACTGATGTATTAATACTCCCATAAATACCTTAGCCAATAAGATACCGCTGGTTGAAGAAAATAATAAAGGATATATGTAACATAGGGTAGGATTACTCTCTTTCCAAGAATCGTACTTTAGTGACGTCCTAGCAGTACAGTAATACAGTAAGCTTCAGAGTACAAGGAAGAGCATTCGTAGTAACTCACAATTTTTCTTTGACTACCAAGCTATCACAGACAGTGTCAGACACACTTCCCTTTCTCAGCAATATATATGCTAGTCACTCACAATAGGTTTCTGTATTGGTTCGCCATTCAAGACATGGTCTTGCATCTCATCCATGGCCTGTTCGTTTTTCAACTCAGTGGACGTTCTTGTTTTTCGCGGCTTGTTCCCTTCAACCTTCTGCTTTAGCTTGCGCTTCCTGAACCACCTGTGCATTTCCGTCGCTGACTCGTAAAACCAGACACTATATGGTGGTATCGTCAGTGTGGAACGTCCGCGAACACATCCGTACTGACCTGAGCTCCGTCATGAGTTCGCTGTATGTAGGATCATCATCTGTTTTGTCTACTCAATAATCAGTAAATCTTTCGCGTTCTAGAACAAGGGGACGAGAAATATACCCAGAATTGACACTAAGACCTGAGGAAAAATGTGTCATCTAACCCTTTACTTAGTTTACAAAGCAATAAGCACGCGTACCGAAGTCATTGAAGATCCCTGACTGTCTTCAAATGCACGCTGAGCGTCTGTTGATGCAGCGATGGAGATCTGTGCGCAAAGTCAGACCGAAAGACTTTGCAAAATGGCGAATAATGATCACCACTTGGCCCGTCGTGAAATCATCTGAGGGACATCCTAGCGCAGGCTCAAACTCAGGAGATTGGCAGCGTAAGCCAAACTCAAAGGCGGCCATCGCAACTGGCGAATCACAGACCGGAGATTCGATGCCAGCTCTGGACGGGATAGTGTCGGATCTTGCAAGCCTGGATTGCTGGCTTTGATCGAGCAGTGACGTTGTACTGGACCTCGACTCGGATTGAGCGCTCGACCCAGTTGGCTTTCGAAATTTGAGCACCGTTCTATCCACTTTGCCCGCATTATCAGTGCCATGGCGTGCCATAAGGATGCTTCCTTCGCGTGCCTTTCTTGTTCTCACTTTAGCTAAAAGTCGTCGAAGTAGGGCTGGGAAGGGGACTTTCAAAGGCATCGGGATACAGCACCCAGCTGTTGGGACGTAGTCGATGGCCAAAGATGATGCCTGCGGGCTGAGCGGCAAAGCCACTGTTTCCGGCACGGGAGACAGTAGAGGATGGTGGTTGGTTCTGAACCCGGCAGAGCCCTCTCCACTCGAAGATTTCCTTCGCGGAGTCCGCTTCCGCAGGTTTGACGTCGACCCTTCTCGTTCACTACATGAAGCAGAACCCGCACATGTAGACGCTGTCGTCTCAAACTCCACTCTAACTGTTCTTGTGCTCTCAGAGATGGAAAGCCTGCGGACCACCTCACCCTCCCTTGGTTCCGGTGGGCCCAAATCAACGTCAACATGTCGGGTACGGATTTTCTTCCGCGACACACGCTCGCAGACATAGAAAGAGCACTGCAGATCGCTGCTGGATGTAGAAGATCGACGAGGTGGATGGATGGATGGGCCTGGTTCTGCGTTTCCATCTGAAGCCTTCGGAGTTTGTAACCTGAACATCGCACCGCGACGGGCTAAATGATATTTCAGCTATAAGTATAAGAGAATCCCTTGATGAATATACGCCACCTTGAGCTCCATACCGTCGAGCATCAGGAGTCCATCTTCTAAAGGATCGCAAGAAGGGCTCATACCAGATATTGCAGCATTCATAGTGCCTAAGATCTGTATCGGTGTTAGGGCATATGCAATTGTGGTGTTTGCGCAGTAGGCTTACCAAGAGCGGTCCCAGCGTGGCACATGTCAAAAATAGCCTGAAGGAAATGATTAACATCGATGATCTTCGTCGTAGACCTCGGTACTTGCAAGTAACAACGCTCCAACTGGTAGCTTTTTCACAAGCATGTCGTTCAATGTCTAAAACTGCGGTAAGCTCCCATTGACGATATTTGATTCGAGACAGCAGGTTACATTGTCGATGATCCAAGTTTCAGGGTCACTGGTCGCATCAGAAGGGATGATCGCTGAGCCAAAAGTCAATATCTGCCACAGTCTAATAAGGGGTTAGTATTTGTTACCTTCATCCATGCCATCGTCCTCAGTAGGATCAGGAAATTCACATGGCACCTGGTCGCCATGCCCGGAGTCTGAGAAAAGAGTTAGTCAGATGCGTTCGAAAGCTGCACTATGGTGGCCTACAGTGAAAGACGAAGCGATCTTTGGATTGAGCGTCCTTCAGCAACCAGCCAAGTGCTTTCAGCTAAGGAGGCGACGTCAGGAAATTGCATCCTTAACTTGTGATGCAGCGCGTAGTGCAGAGAGACGCACTATGTTCGCTCGTGTCGGTTCTCGATGTGTACCATCATCCATCAGCAACAAGATATTCTCTTCCTTGAATCGGTACTTGCCTATAATCAATAGTCAGTATTAATCAATAGTCAGTATAAAGCTGCGGCGGAGGTGTAACAAAGCATCTCACCCATGAGCAAGTCCTTTACTTTCAATGCATCGCTATGCGGTAAGGTCAAAACCGGGAATTCCTTGCTCGCATGGTAGACGATACCGATGATGACCGCCCTGTCGACCGGCTCGCGCGTCTCAACACCATCGGTCATGACGTGAGGTAAGATGTTCCGAGGAAAGCGCGCAGGTCGCATTGATGAGGGTGTCGAGGGCATCTCTGTGCCCAACGACTGTAAGGTGAGGGTGAGGTGCTCTGGCGGGTGACGCTCCTTATACTTTGAGTCTAGTGCAACGAGCGAGGCGCCTCCACACAGGTCCAATTGCCCCTTGGTTCCAGCGGTTGTTGTTAGAGCGTCGGAAAATCATCCGGTGATGAGAGTGATCTATTGCCTGTGCCACAACTTGAAAGATCTAGTATAGTTCTATAGATGTTGATTGGACTCAACACAGCAACGGGCATCAAAACCTAGGAAACTCACGGCAATAGTACACCGCTATGTCCCTTGGACTCCTTCCCTCGCTCCACAGATGTAGTCGTTTATTCTGATTGTCTCAGATATTGTTTGGATGCTTGGTGTTCGTACTAACAGCTAGCATTTTACGCACCTGTTCTGGTGCTGGCAGTCTATCGACGGTAGTTGGAATGTAAGAAGCCATCAAGGAAGACGATGCGGTAGGAATAGAAAAACACGGCAGGGCCTCGTGTGGACCCAAAGTGATTTCCATGAATGGTAGTCACTCAATTATTACTTACACTCAATTCCAAGCACTCAGCACTAGCAAAGTTATGGCACTAATTACTGGTTTTTAGTGAGAGTCATAGTTTACATAGACAATGCAATGAGAAAAATAAAGAGCATGAGGTAAAAAGCAGAAAGATGATATTCATCTGTATAGAGTACTAAGTAAGTGCTGAGCATAATGTTGTCATAGAATGAAATCATGAAGAAAAAGAATGCATAAAATGTGAAAACAAACAACTACTACAACAGTTGTAAATGACAATGCCATTCTAAAGAACCTACAGCTTTGACTGGCAAGATGCCTTAGGCCTTGCCATGAATATCTGTGAGTTATAATCCTAATGTATATTTATATTTAAATAGTAATGGATAATCAAGTAGGTAAACTCACTGTTTGAGATAGTGTTCCAAGCTGCAATAAATTAGTTAATTGGTTCTATTTTTAGGCAACTTGAAGATCACAAGACTCACTACAGGTCGTTGAAATGGCCTGTCTTGCAGCACATGTTCTCTTGTCTCTTCTATGATCTTCTTCATCTTGTGAAACTCTGTCGTTTGTCTCTTTGGTGTGGAACTAGCATTACAATTAACCCGACCTGCATCCTCGTCTGCCTTCTGTTGCTCAAAGAACTTGTGCATCTCTTCGGAAGCCTGGTGCAGGTAACGGCTGCGCGGACAAGTTATTCCCCATACATGCAGTAAGTGTAGCAAAACAACAAACCTCAGCTCCGTCATTAACTCCTTGTAGGTTGGGTGAGGATTTTTCCCTTCGCAATCAGTTAATTCAGAGTACAGCTACGACATCTACCAACAACTTACTCAAAGTCTTGACAAGCACTTCTGTCACGGACATCCTGTATTCGTATGCGAGCTGATCATCATCAGCTGCACCAATGGAATACTACAAACCAATGTAAGTAAGAACCATTGCACATGGTGGAATTTGAAGTTACGCACAGCCAACGGAGTATCAGGGTCCTCCGGCACCAGATCGTTACGGGTAGAACTCGAGGGGCCAGGCGGATACGATATGCTTCCTATTGAGAGTTGATGCTCGGAAGTATCGGATGGCACACACTTTGCGAAACCTAACAATGGCTGACGAAGAGGGATGGGGGACAGGCATCGGGCAGGACTTCCGAGTGAGCTGAACGAATCACAGGAAGGAGATTGAACTCTGAAAGGAACATCCGAGAGCATGTTCAACCCGATGCAATCTTGCATATCGGAGGCACTTGGTACAGTGCTTGACAGGTTTTGAGGGTCAAGCGGTCTGGTACTTGCATTCGACACCTGAGATGCTTGACGAGCCTGCTTGGACTTGAAGTACCGCAAGAAGCTGGTGCCTCGATTCGCACCACTTTCCTCGAGGATATCTTCGTTCTCTTTATTGAGTACACCCGGAACACCGATGTCCGGGCGCCAGAAATGAGTCCAACGCAGATTAAGGTCAATGCAACAAGCCCGATGCTTTCCATGCGTACCCATCGTTTCGGACACAGAAGCTGCAGGGTTCAGTGATTGGTCATACAGCGTCAGCGAAGCTGTCGCTGGAGATTCAGGAACAGGCGACAACGGAGGAACGTGAAGCTGATCTACGCGCAAGCCAAAGGTTGAGCTCCCGCTATCCCGGTGTTTTGGTCCAGAGCTCGGACTTGATGTGTGCCGCATTGCGACCAACCCCATGTCCGAGGAAGCACTAATGCTTATGGGTCGTAATGTAGGTGGTCCGGGCTGGAATACCAGATTAAGAGACCGATCAACATTTGAGAGCGACATTCTCCGAGGCAATGGCATTCCATCAACGTTCCTATTCTCGCTTGGCGGAGGCGAGGACGAAGACAAGTCGACCGAATGCTTCTTAACAGTCTTTCCCGAGACGCGCTCATAACATACGATGGAGGTTCCGTCGTTACTTGATAGTTTCCGTTGTGTGTGAATGGATTCCGAGGCCGCGGATGAAGCTAGGACGGACACAGAATTTTGACGGGAGGTTGTCGGACTGAAAGCTATTCGATAAGGATGTGAAGACGATAAGAATACATTTGATACGGATGAAGTAAATGTGTAACGAACTTTTGCTGAATTTACGCAGATTGTTTGAGGTTCGGCGGAAAGTGTTGATTATGGGCGTATACCACTTGTCCTCGTGATAAGTAAGGTCTGCAGAAGTCAGTACGTTTATGTGCACCATCATAATCGTACTGCGACTCACCCAATGGAGTTCCAGCATGGCACATATCGAATACAGCCTACAAGTAGAAGGTGAGATGAACAGATTGTTGAAAACATCAGAAACTTATTAAAGGCGTACCACTAAGGAAGCTCCAATTGGGAGCCTCTTGACCAATATCTCGTTGAGTTGCTATAGTTATAGGAGTTCAACGTCGGTATATAGGTAAGTGGTTGATTGACACACATTGTCCCTAATCCAGGTTGTCTCGTCGTCCGTTGCGTCGAGTGGTACAATCACTGGATTCGACTTTAATAAGAACACTTGCTGTCAATCTAGAGGACTCACGTTCGTCTTTCCCATCAACTTCGGTTAAGTCATCTTCTGAACAAGGTGCTTGGAGCCCATGACCGGAGACTTCAAGAGGAGATGAAGAAATAAGCAACAATCCCAATGACCAATATGCTCTTACAATGAAAAAATAGCCTGTCCCCGGCCTGCACGTCTTGCATTAGATACGCCATTGCATCCAACTGTATGTGATATTTGATAAGAAAATGTATGTTCAGAGGTGATCCAGTTACTCACAATGTTAGCTTTCGTCGGAGGTGGACGATTCGGATTCCCGTCGTCCATCAGCACTTGTATCTTGTTCTCGTCATAGTGATACAACGCTGCAACAAAAGTAGTGGCAATTGACAATGATGTCCTTACGAGTGAAGAGTAGATACTCACAGATGAGCGCATCCTTCATGAGTGCAACATCGCTATGGGGCTGTGAGAGCGGATGATGGAAGATACTCTCGCTATATTGGATGCCAATGAGGAGCGCCCGATCGGTCGGTTCACTGTTAAGTGATGAGCTAGCGAACTTTGCTTTTGCTACCTGAGCGGATTGACTCGGAGGTTCGGAGGGTGCCATGCAATGATAGAGGCACCTTGTATGTTCGAGATACTATATATGTGGAGAGCAGAGGGGCTTTGTCTTCGAATGTTGATTTGAAGATGATTCTGCGTGAGGACAAAGCTCGTCAATGTTCACAATTCGAAAAGTGGTTGACTGATTGGACACCTCTCGGCGTATTCCCCTCCCCCACAGAAGGAAGGAGAATGGGCCGTCCATTTCTATCGCACGTCTTATATATGATGCAGTGAGGGATGGGAGGAAAGAGGCGATGCATAGGTCGCGGTTGTACCGGGCGAAACAACTTTATGTAATTATTCAAATTCAAGTTGTGGGTCTATGTGGGCGCTTATTTGTCTGCGACAATCCTCAGGTATATGTGCAGATCCAACTTATACTACGCACGCAGCCACCGATACGTATTATAAGACCAGTCATATACTTCGGTCATACTTAGTATACTAAGACCGACTTGAAAACCCAGCCTTCCTAGTTTTACCGCACTTCCGAGTCAATCCACTTCTAAAATTGATGTACATCATAATCCATCCACGATTCCACGTACAGCCCAAAGCCTACTTGAGATTGATCACATGAAGGATCCCATAGGGGTGTGGCTGTTCGATATTCGAGTCAGTATTGGGTTCGCGGCTGTAGAAGCTTGTGAAGCATTTGCCAAACTTGAAGGCGAAGAAGGGATAAATCGCTCTTATTACGTGTCTTGGTACTATTTTCGTCCTCCGAAACAGTGCACGGCGCTTGGGCTTGTACAGTCGTATACGAGTTTCAACCTGCATCGCAAGAGATTATGTGTCAATATGCGAGGCAGAGAGTTTGTTGGTGAATGACCCCACTTATCTAAGGATTACTATATTCCATGAGGCGTATACTACGTTTCCGAAGATTGTCCCTTGAGGTACTATGTTCCTTTGTGGTTTCGGACGTGCTCGGATCTTCCCAAGTACAGAAACAACGCACAGCGTTCGCACACCAATCCAGTACTGCTGATTCACAATTTGTTGCCTGAGATTGACCTGAGATGTCACTCGTTGAAGATGAGATACGACGAAAGGCACTACAGTGCGCTGGAGAGCCATTAGCAAGCCGAAGCTGGGTCCAGGAGTTGCCTCGTGCAGCACATGGCATCACATGAAGGTACACTATATGTGATTTCATTGACACGACACCCTAGCCACTAGACAAGGAACGGTAGGAACAGGACTTGAATACACCGCTTTCATTACAAAACAGCTCCTGCCATATTCCAGTAGCGAAGGCACAGTACTAGAGTTTCAATAAGATGTGAGGAACGCAGAATCAGGTATAGTCTCTCGAGGATTTAGCACGAGCTTCTGCAATGATCACATCACCTCCTTTGCAAGGCGGCGGACGTTCATCTTGTGGATAATGGCCGCGACAACTCGTCATCTGGCCCACGAGCAGCTGCAGTTCTGGAAGCGGTTCACAATGATCCGATGAAATAAAAAAGTTTTCTAGGCTAGTCAGCCTTCAAACCGCCTATAGCTCGTGGTAGATCAGAATAAGCAGACAGAAATCTAGCAGCCCCTTGAAATAGCATCATCTATCTTGCGTACATGACTCTGGGGAGCCATGATAGTTATCTTGTTCCTGGTATAGCCACAGAAGAAAAGGAAACCCGTGTCCAGAGAATGAGTCACAGCTGTATGACACAGCTTCGAAAACAGCGCCGGGAACAGACTCACAAGGAGGATAGTGGTATCCTCTATACTGAGACGCGTTTTTCGACCTAGCTAATCTCAAAAGGACTGACGTTTTGTTTTCTGAAAGGTTCTATATCAGCGCCTCCAAAGTGGAACCGGTGCAATAGCTGTGCTTGTGGAAGTGAACGCTGCAAAGCGGTGAGTCAATGGGATTCGGATCGCGAAATGGGTGGCGCTCGCACTGGCATGTCCTTGAGTTGAAGCGGCTTCAAAACCTGGGAGTTCAACACTGGGAGTTCAATACTGGGACCAACGCAAGCAAAATTCCTCCAACCAGTGGGAACCTAGGCGTCTTATAGATAAGAAGTATAAAGTAGTACACCATGTAAGCTGCCCTATAGTCGAACATTTACACGTTCGGGTGTGGGACGGGGAAAGTCGGGGTATCGTCATCTTTCTCGTTCTTGTGGGTATGTTCCGATTGGGCAGCGTGCTTTGCTGGATCGTGCTCGGGCATGGTGTGTTCTACATTCCCCTCAGCCCCAAGCGGGGTTTCGTCGTACAATTCCTTCGAGTACGCTGGTGGCTCGGATGAACTGTCTTCTGAGATGCTTGAACGGCCGATCGGTGAAGGAGAACCTTGGAAGTCGTGCTCATCCTTGCTTTCGTTTTTCTCAGTTTGAGACTCAGGCTTGCGCACAGAACGGTATCCGAAGCGTTTGGCGAAGGGGATGCTAGACATCAATTTAGAGCCTTTCATGGGCCTGGAATCCTCCGGCTCGACATAGTCATCGCCCCGGATTTCCCTAGGAAGTCTGTGAGTTGATTATTCCACACAAGTAGGTAGGATTCAGCAAACCTGAGAATCTGTTTAACTCGGTGCCTCCGATACAGCCAATATATAATCGAGACAATTGACAGGGCTCCTGCAATCGACAGGATCACAATCATCGCAATGATTCCTCCAGAAAGTCCATGCTTTGTAGCATCCATAAGAGGTACACTTGCACCAATCGTCGTATTAACGCAGAACAAAAAGGTTGTATTCAGCCCCGTCGGCAATGGGATATCTTGGTCAAGCGGCACAGGAGCACTGCTATTTGATGCAGGCATGTTGGAGGGCAGTGCAGCTGTGTTGTTATATCCATCCAAAGACAAGCTGAACGACGACGCCCGATAGTACTGGATTATCTGTTCCGGGAGCGGCCAAGTAGAGGGCGAGGGCGAGTAGGGTGAGATCGACGAAGAACTGTTAGCTACGGAGCAGTTGGCGATGAGCGCGTCTAGAACGGAGAAAACGGACGAGTTGTCTCCGAGGATGCGATAGGTGACGAAACTTGTGTTATAGGAGGGTTGAATGATTGCTACAGAGAGGTTCCCTCCAGGGCGATCTGTTGCGTTCAGATACTACGGACAATTAAGACAATTAGCAAGATCGCTAAGTTTGCGTTTGCCAAGTACGTACCTCTTGCCCGCCATAATAGTAATGGCGTGGCGGTGAAGGATAAAAGACATAAGGCAACGGTCTGGAGTCAACGTAGGTCCCATAGCCACCATACGGATAACCACTTCCAAAGCGTGACGTGCCATACACAGAGGTCTAAATCAACATCTATCTCATTCTGTCTGTAGAATACGATGATATTATCGGGCAACTCACCCTATCAGAACCTCCAGCCTCCCGGCCACTGAACGTTGTATCTGATCCCAACACGAAGCGAGAACCTCCACCGTCAGAGTACGGCGACGCAGTACCCTTTATGTTCCCTAAATTCGACATGCTGAAACTCTTTGCACCTGGGGAGTTCGTGAACGTGGAGGATGCACCATGTCGGACAGCTGGGCTATTGTTTCCGCCGCCCTTCGTCCCACTGCTGCTAGATGACCCAGAACCATGATGGCTGGATGACGAACCTCCGCTGGATGACGAGCCCCCACTGCTTGACGATCCTCCCCCACTGCTGCTGCCATGCGTTGATGAGCCACCGCCGTGGGTCGAGCTGCCGTGTCCTCCGCCGCCCTTCCTTCTGACTAGGCGAGATACCGAACGGACGAGTTGCCTTGCATAGGCTTTTGCGTTAAGCTCATCTTCTTCAGGCACAGCGCGATGAGCAGAGAACATCGCAGCGCAGTTCCGATAAGGCGATATCGTCGGAATCTCTGCACTTTATCAACCATCAGCGACATCACACTAGTTGATAACAACTTACAGTTAGGTCGTAGCCTTTCCACCTAGAGGACTAATCCCGCTCCTAGTTGAGGAAGTGCGGAGAAAAGGATGGGTGATGTTATTGCGATGCCTTATAACATACTGACTGTTGCTCACATGCTAGATTGGATAGCTACAGTCTTGGACCGTTACGTGACTCACCCCCACTCCTTGACTCACCCGGCTTGAAACACAACATGTAGCACATTTCAGCCAATTCCTGTAATGAAGAATCATACTTAGCTACTATATCTGCTGTCTGAGAAAGAATTAGAAAATAATATGAACATTTGATGAAGATATGACTAAAACAGTTTTGATAAATTGAGTAAATTCGTTGTTATTGAATGTTCTAAAGCCCTTGTTGGAGCTCTACAGACATATTTTGCTCTCAAACCCAGTTGTTTTTTGCTCTTAATACTAAGGTGTACTTAAGATATGCTTATATACTCAGAAGAAATGGTAGATAATGGTGTATTGGTTAGTGTGTTGCACTTTTTTTCGGACATATCCATTTGATGCAGGTGAGCATAACCCCTGCCTTATTTCAACATCTTCAGAACACAATTTCTTGAATTCAACTATCAGATTATATATTCAGCATAGTGAAGATACATGACAGTAGCTAACACATATTGTAATTTATAGTAGAAAGGCACAACGAGCTACCAAATTTTGCGTACTGTTTTAGAGGCAATCACGAGAGCATTAGGACTAACATCCACTCCACCCAAAAGTTGAGAACCTGCCAAGGACTCTGGAACCTGTTGCATGGGTGTCAAGCAATTTACAGGCCTTGGTTGTATGTTCAGGGCACTTGGTTGTTCAGCCACATTAGTGATCCTTGGCCCAAGGGTCACTCATCAACAACCGTGCGCCTCGATCTTCTAGAGGCCGCGTGATTGTTGCGCGCAATATACACAGACATAGAGGAAGGCTGAGCTCTGGATAAGGCTCAAACGGAAGACCGAGCATGACCTTTGTGACCATTCGTCCACGCCAGTGACTTTACTAGTAGACACGAAGGCGAATGAACAAGCAGCACGAAAATTGCATTCGATGACTTTGATATCGTTGCTATTTCGCAATGAACTGCATGTAAAACGGCCCGGTCACATTAAGCGCGTTCGCGATCTTCGCTGCTGCCTCTTCAATTCGGCGAACCGTCTCCAGATCAAGATCTTGGGGGGCAATATCAATGTAGCGTCACCGAGTGTACACCAGCATTCTCGACATGTTCCGAGATGTGATGCATGACGAGCTTGCTGTTCTTCGCAATAGCATCCATTTCATTTTCCTTGGCCTGCTCAATGTACTTTCTAATGACCTCGGGATAACCCCTCGATACAGCTGTTGCCTGCGTAAGGAAGTTTGAGAGATCACCCGCTGAGGGAACAACATTCATCTCTGCCCCTGAAAGGATGTATGAATGATGGCCGGACGAGGACGGGATATTGCACTTTCTCGCAGAACTCATGTGCTGCGTCAAAGCTTGTCAGCTCTTTCCAAAGATATTGGTCATCGCCAACATTATCAAAAAGACGAGAAAACTTGTATCTATTCTCCGCAGTGTCGATCATTTCTGGAGAGGTGCCGTAGATATGGACATTTTCATGATGCAGGGGTTAGGCGATGTTGTTGGGAGTCTGACCATCCATGGAAATGATAACACCACGAGACTGCTCAGCGTCATAAATATCGAGTATAGTCTCCCAACTGATTGTCTCGAAATAGAGGCGATCCGCCTTGTCATAATCGATACTAACTGTTTCCGGGTTGTAGTTCACCATGACAGTCTTCAGACCCTGATCTCGGAGTGTTCTGATGGCCCTCACGGCACACCAATCGAATTCAACAAATGAGCCGATGTGATATACACCCGAGCCGAGGACCATGATACCGTGATCTTCAAACGAAACGTCGTGTTCAACGGCATTATGTGTCGTATACAGATAATTGGTAAAGGCTGGGAATTCGGCAGCGACTGTGTCGATTTGCTTCACGAAAGGTGAAACACCAAATTCTTGTCTTAGACGTCGTACGGCCAATTCGGTAGACTTGAAGAAGCAGTTGGCCAGTTGACGATCAGAGAAACCCATCTGTCTCGCTTGCCTGAGGGTGTCACTCGTCAATGTCGCAACAGTGAAGTCCCTGGCAAATACTTAGTATGAGAGCACTATCAACGCGAAGAAAGCTCGGAGGGAAACTTACGAGAGGTACTGCTCCATTCTCCATATATGTTGCAGGCGCGTCAAAAACTACTTGTCGATGCTGGTCATCTGCCAGATCTTCTCTAACTGTAGCCACGGGAGAATGCGGTATGGCAAAAATGCGCTTGTCCGTGGGGTTGGCGAGTTCCTCGTCAATGTCCTCGACGATATCAGCCTTTAAGGATAGCGATCAGATCAGGGAAGAGCTAAGAAAGTCAAAAGCCAAACACTAACCTTGGAGAACCCGGGGAATTGATCGTCGATGGCCCTAATCGCATTCTGCACAGTCTCCTCGAACGTCCGTCCGATGGCCATAACTTCACCAACACTCTTCATGCTACTGCTCAGCAACTTGCTCACACGACTGAACTTCTTAAGATCCCAACGAGGAATTTTCACGACAACATAGTCCAGACTCGGCTCAAAGCACGCACTCGTCACTTTCGTGACCGTGTTCCTGATTTCATTCAAAGGAATGCCAAGTCCCAGCTTGGCTGCGATGAAAGCGAGTGGATAACCTGTCGCTTTCGATGCTAGAGCAGAAGACCGAGATAGACGCGCGTTCACCTTCGCGGACGAACTGTTCAGCGGACTCTGTTTGAACAATGCTTTAAGAAACTCACCTCGATAATAAAATATCCCTTCGAGTTCGGATTCAGCGCATACTGAATGTTACATTCGCCAACGACACCGAGGTGACGAATAACATTGGCAGCAGTCGTCCGGAGTATATTGTAATCCGCATCGGACAGGGTTTGCGAGGGAACCACAATGATAGAATCGCCTGTGTGAATGCCGAGAGGATCGAGGTTCTTTCGTCATTATGTCAATGAAATAAAACTTAGAATGGTAAGAAGGTTTCGTACCTCCATATAGCAAACAGTGAAACAGTTATTCCTGCAATCACGGACGCCCTCGTATTCAATTTCCTTCCAGCCTTCCATGCTCTTCTACCAGATCCTGCGGGCTAGTTGCGAATTCCCAAATAATGTTCGAAGCTGCGCCTCGTCCTGAGCGAAACCGGAGCCCAGTCCTCCCAGTGCATAAGCGGCACGAACGATAACAGGGAACCCAATGTCTTTCGCCGCGGTTATTGCCTCGTCAACCGTAGTCGCGGTCGCGCTCTGAGCGCAGTGCTCACCAATTTCAGCCATCGCGTCAGCAATCCATTGTCGGTCTTCTGTCAAAATATTCGTGTCGATCTTCGTCCCGAGCACCTGTACGCCCGGTCCCTCAAATTCATCCTTGAGCGCAATACCAACGTTCAAAGCGGTTTGGCCACCAAATGTAACGTAGATATCATCCGGCTTCTCATACCGTATGATCTTGCGTACGAACTCCGGCGTGGCAGGTAGGAAGGACACTTTATCGGCCAAGCCCTTCGAAGTAGCAATCGTAACAATGTTGGGGTTAATACCGTTCCTTCTTCCTTCAATGCTTCGATGGTTGCGATCCAGAGTAATCAAATTCACTGGCCTGACCGATTGATAAACCACCTGAGGCCAGAATGAGGACTGTACACAAGGTGTACACTTTTCGTTTCCCTCCTTCGTACCGCCAGGCATGCTGATCGGGACCAAAGTTACTGTGACCGCGTAGCCCACGACATTTTAAACAGAAACATCGAACAGGAACTCAGATCGCAAGGTCCTGGAGATGACTCCGGATGGAATTGTACGGAGAAGAATGGTTTGTCCTCGCAGTAGTTTCGTTCATTACTGACATCGTTCGCATTTCCGAAGAGCTCCTTCCAGCCCTTAGACAGCATCTGAGTGTCCACTTGGTAACTGTGGTCTTGGCTGGTGATGTAACAGCGGCTGCTCATCGCGTCTGCGCACGGGATATTGTGACCATGGAACTTCAAGTTCATCTTCGACGTTGTCGCTCCTGCAGATTCTAGATCCAGGACAGGGTCTGTGAGGGAGCTACAACAATTAAGTTGCTCATAGGGATGGAGTTGGCAGTTGGAGGGAGTGGTGCAAAGCTGGCGAAGTAGAAGCGAGGGCGTATTGTGAGTTTGTGACGCGCTTATTTTCAGGGCGATATTTTGCTGGGTCATTGCGTGTCTTGCCAATAATTTATCCTCCATAATTCTTCCTGCCTTCTCCATCTGCTTCGGTCTTCAATGCCTGGTCGTGCTAAGTCTATGACAAAAAAAGCTCAGATTGAGCGGGAAAAGAAAGAGAAATTGGCTGAAAAGGCTGTAGAAGCTTACCTCCAGGAGCTCCAGAAGCCCGAGAAAGAGCGGAAAGGTGCTCGCATTATCTGTCAAGAGGTCTCGGATGAGCATTATGGCCAAACACAGGAGGTCATAAGACTTGACCCTAGTACTCTCCTCCGGCATGCAAAGGGCAAGAGAACAATGGCAGAATTCAACAGGGCCAAATGTCATCTTAAGGCAGAGGAGGTCGAGAACATCATTGAGCTGGCATTGGAACTTGCAGACAGGAACATACCTATGACTCACGAGACACTGAAGGAGGCTGCAGAGCTTATTCTGCGAGCCAGAGATCCCGAGTTTAAAGGATTGGGAAAGAATTGGACAGACCGGTTTGTGGAAAAGCATTCAGACCAGATCAAGCCATTTTTCTCCTCCCCTCTCGAAGCTGCTCGCACTCGTGCCATAAATCCCAATGCCCATGCAGCCTGGTTCAGCCTCCTCGAGAATCTCTTCAAGAAATATGGTCATGGAAATGAGCCCGAATGCCTCTATGCCTTGGACGAGACGGGCTTCATGCCAGGAAGAGCATTGACGAAGAAGGTGATAGGAAGAGCTGGAAAGAAGATGCAGTGCCAAAAAGAGAGTGGAAACAGGGAGCTGATTACTGTTCTTCCCGCAATATGTGCTGATGGAACTGCTGTTCCACCACTTGTGATAAATGCGGGTCAAGCATTCAGAGTCTCATGGAAGCAAGACAACCCCTTAAAGGCTTCGTGAGTTCAAATCTTTATCACTATAATAAACCATTTTGCTTACTTGTTTCATGCATTATTAGTATAGGATACTCGCAGAAAGGCTACATTGATGGTGATTTGCTTGCAGAATGGATCAAACACTTCGATCAGTATACAAAGCGCAAAGCAGGACGACGACCACGATACATCTTTCTTGACAGTCACATGTCACGGCTGCACTTGCCATTCCTCCTCTACTGTCGCGAGAACAATATACATGTGCTTTCCTACCCATCTCATAGTACACACATCTACCAAGGACTCGATGTTGTTGTCTTCAGTGTATTAAAGCGATATTTTTCTGATGAGATGCTCCGATTCGAGGCCAGGACTGGAACAGCTGTCAACAAAACAAACTTTCTTGCCGTCTACACTCCGGCTCATGTTCAAGCCTTCACAAAGGAGAATATTCAAATGGCATTTGCAAAGACTGGCATTTACCCATACAATCCAGACATCATTGCACCTTCTGTAATGAAACCAAGCATTGAGACTTCAATAACGGGTCCTGGCTTAACTTTGGTGCCCCCTACTCCGGTTCGGACTATGGCCAAATTTATTACAGATGCTGCCGCATTACTGCCCAAGAACCACGTGAACATTCCAATCGATCCAGGACTTGTCATGCCACCTACTATGCCAGTGGACTCTTTACAGATCATTAATGAGCTTCGCTCATCCTCTGCAAGCATTCTAATAAACCAATCACCTATCAGATCAACCTATGCACTGCCAGTGCATGTTGCACCATTAAATGCTCCCTTCACTATCCCTCGAGAGATTCTATCAAAGGTCCCGGAGACTGAGCTTGAGCAAGAACTCCAGGACTGCTATTTTGAACTTGCTCGTCGAGAGGCAGTCCAGCATGGAACATTGGTCAGTGTGCAGTCATGCATGGTACTTCAAACCATCTACTGTGAGAGGCTTCGAAGCCAGCTGTTTACAAAAGAGAACAACTCAAAGCAGAAGAAAGGAAGTGGAAGACTTCTTGGGGATGGATTACCTCGATGTCTTACAGCTGATGATTTTTTTGCAAAGGTCTCGGACTTTGTTGAAAGGCAGGCTCAGGAGGAAATTGAGAAGACCAAGAGAAGAGAGGACCGGAGTCAGTTTAGTACTGTGCTTGCTGAGTGGAAGAGGCTTGAAGGTGAACGGAAGAGAAGAGAAGACTTGAAGACTAAGGAGTTTGCGGCAGCTATCAAACTGTGGAAAGCCGAAACAGCACTTGCACGGGCTGAAAAAAGGAAGTCACGGATGACTAGGCCAGTTCGAGGGCCTCGAGAGCGAGCTATACCAAAGCCAAAGAGGCCAAGCTCCTCTAGAGATGATTTAGAGGAGATTGACATCTTCATCGACGATAACAGTGGTGATAGTGACGCTGATGAATCCACCTCAGAGGCGTGAGAACTTACTGCCTCAAGGACTGGTGAATGCCGATTTTAACTCAAAAACACAAATAACATGTATCTTCATCATTTCTTGTTAGTTTCACTCATAAATTCATACAGTAGTCTATCAGCACTAGTTAATAATAATGATGCATTTTTTTTGGAAGAATTTGAGCCAAAACTGTTCAAAATCGAAGATTTAAATTGAGTGAGTCAAGGACCCGTCCAAGACTGTATGCGGAATGATTGACAGCCCATTCAATTCAGGGCCATTTGAATATTATACCCATGTCATATGTCAATTTCTTCGGAATAATCAGTCGTCCGACAAAAATCGGAACAATGTGGGAAGCATATGAAGCACACAGCGCTGTTTCTGCTTATCTTTGCAAGGATGGCGACATGGGTGTTGAATGCGACGTATAATCGCCAATCAACAAAAAGATCCTCAGGTACGCCCGCTGAGTTGAACAAACAAGATGAGGCGTGTGTAGGGTATACTGATTATATCCTTGGATCGAAAGCAATGAATACTAACTCGTACTAGTATTAGGATAAAGATAGGATGTGAAAGGGGGATGCAGGAATAGGTCAAATCTCTGTAAGACCTGTAGATATGTATGTCGCTCAACCAACCTCAGGTTCTCGCAACCGTTGAGCTGATAATTCATTTTGGGTGATCGGCACGACTAGAATGAGCGCTCTGAGCCTTCTTTCCTTAGACGCTCCGTATACGTCCGGCTGACGATGTTGACTGCATTAAGCTGCACAGTTAGTAATTTGCAGATTGTCGTAACGGTGATGAGCACGCACAAGCTTCCATGTACCGATCCATACATCTCGATAAACAAGTCTTCCATCGATTGAACAGTGTCAGACAACCATGCTCCTCACATGAAAAGGATACCTCGTACCTCTTCGGAACCGGACAACGAAGTCGAAGGCTTAGTGACGCATTTCAAGAAGCATTTCTCGTTGATTTTCTGACCATTTCGCAAAAACTGAATTAGCACGCACGCACTCGGATGGAGGTCAGGTGCGAGAGGCTAAGACAGACATTTATGAGTTCCTGGGCGTTCGAAAGAGCCAGTTCGTTGTGGATCTGCTCCATGACGGCTTTTTTCTTTGTTTGCATTTCTACGGAGCAGAAAATCGCATTAGCAACAGCTACTCGATACATGATAATACAAGAAGAGGCTCTTGGCTTGACATACCTTCTGAAGGATTGACACCTGATGGTACACTGGACGGCGCAGAGGGCGAGCTCGATGAGGAGCCGAAGCCTCCAAAAATGCCCGACATTATTTCAAGACCTGATAGCGATTGAGGATTCTTTCTTTCTTTCCGAGCCTCAGACAAGCTGCAAGTGACGGAAGAAGAGGATCGAAGGAGGAATGTGTTCAATAGTCGAATCGTCAAAACCGCCGTGCTGACGTAACAATACTAGTGTAGTTTTAGCCGCAGTAGTATGCGACCAGCAAACAGCTCTACTCTGGCGCAAGTTATACTTCAGTCATACAGCTTCCTACTCAGAGATTGTGTAGCCTTTGTTGAACCTCATGATATCACTGCAGCTCAATGGTCGGGCGCATGAACGACACTTCATGGCCTTGAAGATTGAAGACCCGTGCCACTTCAGGAGAACTTGCAATATTCGGTGAGGGTAAGTCTGGCAACCGCTCTGCCAGCCTACCCAGATGCGTTCAAGTTCAGTTCCATTGCTTGTCTCACCAGAAATCTTTGTGGAAACATGTGGGGTCCGCTTGGTTCGCCCACTGGATGGAAAACTCAGACTAGAGTGCATTGTGCATTTGTCGGAAACAGCTATTCCTTTCTGATTCATGCCCTACTTCCAGCGCTACGAAGACGAGACGGAATGGATTGCGAATCGCCTAACCTGAGCCGCCCAACTTCTAGACCGAATAGGATGAACATCACACGGACGATAGCACGTTATGTTATTCGGAACTTTGAATTGACCACTCATGCATCATCTCCCAAATTATTATAAGAAGCCAGCCATAAGCCCTTGTAGGATACTGTCTTTCTTGCAAGGGCATATACCATGTCTACCTTTCTGGTCCTCGCTCTAGTCGCCTGCGGCACTGCACTTGTTCTCTATCTTGTCTGGCCAAAGCCGCAAACACTCCCCCTCCCTCCCGGTCCCAAGGCTCTCCCTTTAATTGGCAATCTTCTTGACATGCCTTCGGGGAGTGTGCTTGAAGGAAAACATTGGGCAAAACACAGGTCACTGTATGGTGCGTATTTGCTCTAGTACAACAAATATCTACAGCATACGTATACGATTGACAATGATTTACAGGTCCCATAAGCTCTATTACATCCCTTGGGACAACGATAGTCGTAATAAACGATAGTAATGTCGCTTTTGAGCTTTTGGAAAGGCGCTCATCCAAATATTCGGATCGCCCGACGCTTACATTCGCAGGAGAAATGTAAGCAACTCATATCATCAGCTCATTCAGGCTTAATCTTGACCGAATGTGGGGGCACTAGGCTGACTATAACTTGCACGGACGTGACAGGGTTGGGCTTGGTGTAATCACAACACTCTCCCCATACGGCAACAGCCTGAGGCTGCATCGTAAATGGATGCAAAAATTTATGGGTACGCGTGCTGCTGTAAAACGCTTCGAGGATGTAGAGGAAGTTGAGGCACGCCGACTTCTGCTTCGGATAATGGACCGTCCGGATAAGTTCATGGATCACATACGCATGTTCGCCTCATTTCTCTATATCTCCTAGGTACCGCGATTTACTCTCCCATCTTCTTTCCAAGATTTCCAGGCTCCGTCATCTTGAAGATATGCTATGGCTATACCAGTCGACCAGACGGCATCGATTACCTCATCAACCTCATCGATGAAGTCGTCAAAACCATCTTCTCCGAGTCTGCAGAACCTGGTCGTTGGCTCGTAGATATAATTCCTACTAGTTCGTACACCATATTCTTATTCCTGCAACTGTGGCATTAACTTCGGGCAGTGAAATACATACCTGAATGGCTCCCGGGGGCGGGCTTTAAGAGGACAGCGCGGAAATGGAATAGGACCTTTCAAGAGGCTGTTAATAAACCATTTGACTTCGTCAAGCTTCAATTGGTAAGCTTGTATACCAAGGAAAATCTTGCCATCGGCATTGCTGAACTTGACTGTTTGAATGTCCAGGCTTCGGGCAGAGCTCTACCTTCCTTCGTCAGTGGCGTTCTCGAGAAGGGTTTCACGAACAAGGACGACGAAGAAGAATTAAGGTATGCCGCAGTGACACTTTATGGGGCAGGGGCGGATACGGTGTGATTTCTACTTCCCACTTCAGTAGATTAACATTTTAACATTATCTACAGACAGTGAGCTTTATGCAGACGTTTTGCCTGGCCATGATGCTCTATCCGGACGTGTACAAACGTGCACAGGAGGAGATTGACCGTGTTATAGGAAGCAATCGTCTCCCAGGGTTTAAAGACCGTGACAACCTGCCGTACATCGACGCGCTCGTTAAAGAGACGATTAGATGGGAGAACGTCCTTCCGACAGGTGATACCGATGTTTTCTAGAGGTCTATATTTCATTCATACATTTTTATTCGTAGCCGTTCCTCATGCCACGTTGGAGGACGATACCTACATGGGATACCATATACCTAAGGGAGCGATCGTCATCCCTAATGTTTGGTGAGATTTCTTTCTCCTCCTTACTTGTACCATCTTACCTTCTATGTTAACAGGCAGATGACTCATGATCCCGAGACGTATCGTGATCCCTTTGATTTCAAGCCCGAACGGTTCCTGGGAGAAAATGGGAACGTCGTTGAGCTTGACCCTCGTTTGCTTGCATTCGGTTTCGGCCGCAGGTGAAGCTGCATGGGCATTCAAATTTGCATAGTAAAACTCTGACACATATGTAGGATTTGTCCTGGTAAGGAGCTCGCCGAGAACACGATTTTCATCGCCATAGCTATGTTAGTTGCTGTGTTTGACATCAGCAAGGACAAGGATGAGTTGGGTCGGGAGATTGAACCAGTTAAGGAATATACCTCTGGCCTTGTAAGGTAATTCGCCAAGCTGATAACTTCAATCACTGTATGTTCATGCAATTACTAGCCATCCAAAACCGTTTAGTTGTTCATTTACTCCTCGTTCTGAGAAGTCGGAAGCTATGATCCGAACTGTTCTTGAAGAACATCCTTTTGAAAAGGGTGACGTCGATGTCTTGAAGAGGCTGTGATCGTAGCTACTCAGCATTGCTGCATAGCAGGAGTTAGAGCAAGAACCCTGTACGGCTATTATCATTCCGATTAAGTAGACACTTAGAGTATATAAAAACCTATACATTCACATGCAAGTGTTTGGAGAGCGAGTCGAGACAATCTACCAGTCAGTTCTATTCACCGCTTCTTTCCCTTAGCCGACTTCTTAACGTTACTATTTCGAGCTTGTGGTCGCCTGTCATCGTCCGATACTGGAACAGCGAGCGCATGTCCGCTTTCTTTAATATGAGCAAACAGCTTTGTGCGTGAGGTGAACGACTTCTTGCAGATGTTGCATGTCTCTTGAGTGGAAGGATTTTCGATGGCTTCCTCCTCTTTCGCTTTCTTCGCCGCCTCCCGTGCGCGGCGCTTGTCACGCTTAGAGAGCTCCGGCTTCGCGTTGTCGGGTGCTTTAGAGTCCACGTTGGCGTCAACGTTGCTGCCATCATCTGAGCCAACGGCATCGGAGACTAAAGATATATTCCCCGTAAGCCTGACCTCAGCTCTGGACGACCGAACTGGTGAGGTTTCTCTAGGTGTCGCTGTAGTACTCTTCCCTCCCTTTTTTCGACGTGATGTGGGTCTACGGAGTGCTTCATCTTCGGATAAGAGTTGCTCGTTGACTTGCGAAGAATGGGTCTGATTCGTCTCGGATTCCGGAGGAACTTCCTTAGCATCTTCAACTGCAGGGCTTGCTGGTGGTTCCAATTCTTCCCCAGCACTTGCAAATTCCTCTGCAACATCTGAATCGTCTTTGGCGTCCTCTCCCAGTCCAAGTTCTTCATTCTCCTTCAGCATCTCTCTCCGTAGCCTGTCCATTTCTTTCAAGTGCTTCTTACTCCGCTCATGACTCGCCCATGCTGCTTCAGAGCGGAACGTCTTTCGACACGCAACGCACTCAAACTCCTCCGCGCCTTCTGCTTCTGCCCACTCGTCGCCGGCGTCAATCTGGTTTTTGAGCGGATCTACTTGCTGCCAGGACTGTGGAACGAACGTCGGTGCTTCAACTCGGGAGGGTGTGGAGGTGCCACTTTTTGCATTTCTGTTTGGTGTAGATGTCCCAGCTGCTTTTGCCGCTGTCAATTCTGCCTGGTGGGCAAGATGCGACTTGTATCGGGGATCGCGTTTGCGGATGAAAGTGACAAGAGACTATCATATCATATTAGACCGCATTAGCTTCAAGAAAATCAATACCGTAGTGAAAGGAAAACACTGCGCACCCGAACAGTATCGTTGTATTCCTTCCGCGCATTATCCCTGGCTTTTTTGTTATCTTTCTCCATCAACCTTCGTATTTGTCGATCCGGAGCCTCATTCGTACTCCAAGCCTCTATCCATGAGAAGTCCTTCTCGGTTGCAAATGACAGCCAATAGTTGTAGAAGAATCGTGCTCCCTCCGCACTGTTTGGCTGCCCTTTGCCTGGCCCAGACCACGTCCAGGTAGCGAGCCCGAAGGAAGGATAGTCGGATACACTGTGGTTGGACCACTCGGCTTCTTCGAATGCGAGGCGCGCGAAGAGGTTGCGATACAGGGTGAAGAAGCCCTGCATTAGACAGTAAATTATACGGCGGTTTATGATGAGACAAGTGGTATAACGCACCGAGTCACCGTCATCGAACCCATTCCAATTCGACGCATCGAAAAACGGTGCAAGGTGGCGGACTGTAAGCCCTGGTCCTCTTGACCTCGCTGCCCTCGCTGATGCACCAGCTGTTCCTCGACGAATCTCATCGAAAACCGTCTCCGCGTCCGGTTCCGGAACCAAGGACGCTCGATGAGAGTCGTACCACGCCCTTTCCTATCACCCACCCAGTTGGATGTTCGAGATAACGTATAAGCCAATGCATGTTTACTCATAAGAGTGGAATCGAAGAGTTCATATACCTGTTCATCACTCAAGACCTACAGATCTAAGATCAATAAGCTGAATGTATGGTCAATTGAGATTATAGCGAATGGGCAGTACCTCGTAAGCCTGTTGTATAGCTGAAAACCGCTTCGTTGCCGCTTCAATATCATCATAGTTCTTATCTGGGTGGTGTTTAAGGGCAAGTTTTCTAAAAGACCTCTATCGAATGTTGACGGTTCCATCAGGTGCTGAGCGAATTAGATAGAGTAAGTATATGCACCTTGATCTCATCCTGTGTCGCATCTTCGCTGACTTCTAGCAGTGTATAGTAATCCTCCGGCCCTTCTTGTTGGTCTTGGCTATCCTGCGTCTCAGCACTCGTATGTCGCGATTCGTTTGCTCCCATAGTTGCAAGGCTATATCGTTGTTGGTGAACGGAGGCAAAAAAGTAGGTAACAGCAGCCTTCGAAGTGCGTGGCACGCGGCTGTTTCAATGACTCCGACTGTCAACATGAACGTGCCGGCCAAGCTAAAAATCATTGCACAGGCACTAAGCTAAGAACTCGACAGACAGGCACCATTTATTTTTATTTGGATATTCTCCGACAACTTCGACCCCAGGTTCACCGCCTCAAAGGTACACAATAAATTTACCGTGACCTCGAGGCAGCTCAAGTCGGGAGGCAAAAAGTTAATTACTCTGTTCTTGTAATTTACATTGGGACACGAATTGCTGAGCGGAAGAGAAGAAGTGAGTGATGCGGGTTTTGTATGAGCAACACATTGAACAAGACAGGTCCATTTTGGGCATTGGAAAGCAGTGCAGATGCCGATGAGGTTCAGTCAGTTTTCTGTCGCCTGCGAGAAGACAAGGCAGAAAGCAGTTGGTGAATTTCTCTGCGCTCTGCGAGGTAGCTATTCATGTATTGTGAGCAATGTCAACCTCATGCGAGTATCGAACATGCTTACCATACAGATACGATAACCAGTCCAGACATCGCACCGACTCCAACATGCAGTTGGCATGCTCTATCCCATATAACAGCCTTGCCGGCCCCCTTTATCCTCTCCGCGATACCCAATGCGGAAAAGCTTGCATGGGTCACAAGCGCAGCAGCGAGAAAAGCAGCAAGTGCGGACTTGGGAGGGAGGATCTCATCGGTCAATAGGAAGTTAGTTATCTTCCCTTGCGATTTACGTTGCACGTAAGAGCCAATGAAGACGACGCAGTAGATGATGCGGGCCGTGAGGTTGATGATGTTCGCGTAGATGACGGAAGTATCGCCCAGCCCGCCGACTTGGTAGAGGGCGATGGTGAGGAAGATGTAAGCTACGGACGCGCCGGCCATCCATCTTAAAGGGTGTATATAAGATTATGAATCGAAGCTGGGTTAAGTAATCTCCTCACTGTGATTGTCTGGTAAGGTCCTTCGGCGATGCAACACTTGAGACAAATGCCTCAAGAACACCATTGACTGCCAATACTGGAATATAATATATCCACGCCGACAATATGGCAGGTGCACTTGTGTTTAGATACCTGGAAGTATCGAGCTCAACAAGTTACTCGCGATAACCCACGGATCCCACTCACTCACTTCGGAGGTAGCATCACGGACAACACAATGTTCAGATACTTTGGGGCGAGAGTCAGCAAGATGAGACTGAAGTGGCTATAAATCAACAGCATCGAGTTCAATCTTGAAATTGCCGTCTGCACCGCGTCCGTAGACGGCTCCTTCTTGTCGGTGACTGAGAGAGCCTTTGAGAAGAACAATCTCGAGGTCTCCTCGATCGGTTGGAATATTATGCGTGCAATCAATGCACCTGAGAGCAGAGGATGAGAAAGCAACGCAGCAAAGCCACCGTGAGGCATACCGTAGTTGCTTGCCACAGCATAGCCGCCTTGGTCCTTCAAGGGGCTAATTCTAGAGATTACGAGCTATAGATACGGTTTAGAAATGAACTTCGACGCAATGAAATCGATTACCTTATCCCCCTCTGTCAGAACATGCTTAACGACGCTTTGGGCGGTCATAGCTAGTGACACGTCGAGGAGGCCCTTGTCAAAGTAATCCTGTGACAGAGAATTGGAGCTTCATCGCGTCAAGTCACATCTCCAACACAATGATCACTGTGGCAGACCTTTTAGACCGTGATTTCTCGGCTTTTGACTTTCGCAGCTTGTACGAAACCGATGAACCATACTCTGATAGATAAACCAGCAGCAGACAGATTGAGTATGCTAGTTGTCCGATACCAAATGCCAGTAGTGCCAAGTGCCCCTGGCCATTTTGTCCGGAGCCGTAGGAGTCGTAGACCAGGACTGCCACAGTCGCGACTGATTTGACAATGACCGCGCTTCCCTCTGCACGTATCCGGACAGCCGAGTTGAGGGTCTGCATGGACCTTGAATGTATCAGACAACGCAGGCATCAATCAAGCGATATGCGTACCGAATGTGCAAAGGTTCACTGAACAGCTCAAGGACAGCCGCAAGCGTGTAGAGCGCGACAGTCACACCAAAGCTCTGCTGCGCCTTCGTTGCAAGTGATGCGTAGTGCATGTACGCTGCACTTGTCAGAACAGAAACTAACAGGCCAAAGTAGAGTGGCAGCAGCGCGATGTTCGAGACCAACACAGATCGCGTATGTGCACCTCCTTTCGGGTCGACATCAGCACGAAGAAGCGCATTGCGGAAGCCCTCGCGACTGAGGAAGAGGATGGTGTTGAGGAGGAGCTCGAGCTGGATGGAGACGGTGCCATAGACAGCGGGAGTTGCGAGGCGCACGAGGGCTTGGTTGAGCACGAAGGTGACGAGGCGCGACAACAGCTGGAGGCCCATCAACGACGACGCCGACTTGACCGCAGCATCGTCGAGACTGCGCATATCTGCTGCGTGCATCTGCTTCTTCTTCGCATCATCTTTTGTTCTGCTGCTCATCACCGTTGACGACGAGGGGGACAGGTGGTGGGCGTTGTGTGGCAAAGACGCGCCTGAGGTAAATTTGGCTTGACGCGACGTGCTCAGCCTCTGACTTCCTCTTCCACGGTCGCCATGGTCAGTCTTTCGCCCACCGAACATCCAGCAATGATACTAATGAAAATCTGCAGACATCTCGTGTTGAAATACTCAACGAAGGCGGCTATCGTTCTGATGGTCGCAGACAGCACGAGCTGCGCGACATTTCTATTGATCTTTCTGTCCATGGCCAATCCGACGGTTCGGCGGTCTACACACAGGGCCTCACGCAGGTCCTCGTCACTGTCTTCGGGCCCAGGGAAGCAAAATCACGCTCACAGACACTGCACAACCGCGCAAACATCAATGTTGAGGTCAACATCGTGCCCTTCAGCACGGGTGAGCGCCGGAAGCGGGGTAGAAACGACAAGTACGTCTGTCCGCATTCGTAGCAAAAAAAAAACCCTTGACGACGGCGTAATTTACACAGGCGTATCTTGGAGTTTGCGGCTGCGATCAAGTCTACATTCGAGCCCGTCATCCAGACACATCTCTACCCGCGTTCCCAGATTGACATTTTCGTCCAAGTCCTGCAGCAGGACGGCGGCCTGCTCAGCGCATCCATCAACGCCACGACGCTCGCACTCATGACCGCCGGCATTGCGCTCTTTGATTTTGTCTGTGCTGTGTCGTCCGGCGTGCACTCGACGCAGCCACTGCTCGACGTGACTCTCCTTGAGGAAATGGACGTCCCGCACCTGACGGCTGCAGTCATGCCACGAACGGGCAAAGTGACGCTCGTGACGCTCGAAACACGCCTCCATGCCGACCGCTTCGAGGAGATCTTTCGTCTCGCATGCGAAGCGGGCAAGGTCGTGCACAAGGAAATGCGCCGCGCCGTAAAGTCGAGAACAAATGCCCTCATCCATGCCATGGGCGATGGGTCGGCTACCTCGGTCGGGGCCCAGCGAGATGCTGATGAGGATGATATGCGCATTGACTAGCAACACGACCTGCTTCGCCGATCATCGCACGCCTGTATGTCTATCACAGAGAACATCGCGCCGACCGCTGATTTACCCGCAAAGGTAGATTTGTCTTGATTGCTTCTTTAACGGTGATCTGTTTACGACCTTTGGGCAGACAGAGTCGAAGCGTTTTTGACAGAACTGATGAAAATCGCTCTGACTATAATAGTGGCCTTGCGATACGTCGGATTTGTCGCGGGCAAGGTTTGCGAGATTGATGACCTCCTTGTCCTTGACCTCTGTTTGTCAAGGCGGCCGCTGCCCGGGCATGCCACTGACAATCACTGAACATAGGACTCTTACCGCTTCAGCATCCGATCAGCGTTAGGCGAGAGCATTCTGCAATATTCTAATAACGTTTGTTCTAGCCGCTGGGAAATACATAAAAGTTCATTGAAGGTCTTCCATTCCTTGCTTCATCATCGTCTGCCTTGCACGAGGTATGGTTCGCTCTGTATGTCAGCAGCTTCAAGTGGAAGCGCGCTGTGATAAGATCTCAGCCTCCTGTTAGAGAAACAGCAGGGTCGGCTCCCTCGAAGATCTTCTTGAGCTCATGGCAAGGCGCTTCACGATCGGGGTATAGACGGAAGCGCACGTTTGGGTACCTACCGGATTCAGCCGAGCTGACGATCACTCTCTAAGCATTTTTTCCGAGCTACCTACGCTGTACAGACACCGGCCTGCGTGGCGAAACGTTACGTTAGGTGACGAGCACGACATCTATCTATCTATGCGGGGCTCGTGTGCACACACCGCAAAGTTTATACGCCCGCTTTTCCGGCTTCGTTACGAGAAGTGGATTTGAATGGGCATTCAACGGTCAAGTGCGCGAAATCACCGGGTTCAGCTGAGAAGGTCGGGCTTGGAGACCCAGGTACAATCAGAAAGCGCGTATCCATGGCCCGCGAGTGCGCTTCACTCTTTTTTCGCGAGCTTTTTGTGTGTTTTACTTACAGCATCCGACGAAACGAAATGTTATCAGCCTCTCACGTCCGAGTCGGTACACCTTCCGGGCTAGCCCATATCCAGCGAGCAAGCGTTAGACTTTCAGCCGTCGACCCCTGGCTGCAGTTGGCAATTTGGAGACCGTCGTGTCTCCAGCCTGTGCGCAGCATTCGTGCTATTCTTGACGATCATGTCTGCGAGCGCATCAAAGTGTCTCCATACCTCCTCTGCGAAAGCACATGCTCAAGCCCGCTCGTGTTTAAAATGACTTCTTCGCTTTTGATTGATTGCTTTCTACTCTGTTTACTTGTTGCAACATGACGTGGTATAAGGTTTGGGTATTCGTGTGGGTGGAGAAAGGAAAGGGGAGAGAAAGAAACGAAAACTGATGGCTACAAAGGGTGATGATTGAACGAGACAATGGTATCATGGTGGAGAGCAATAGATGCAATCAAAGGGAAACGGGCAGATTGGTCGGCCGATAGCAGGTGCTAGAGCGGACGATGTGTTCGAAGCACCGGGCGTTGGTGTGTTCCAGTGCGGTGGGATGCGCAGAAGATGATATCGTATAAGCAACATGAACGGGAGAACGAAAGCAGGGGGCAAGATAAATAAGAACGGGTATAATGGACACGACGAAAAGGGAAGATAATAATGAAAAACCGAACCAAATCATGTAATTGAACAAACCAAGCCAAGTACGTCACGCTCATTTGCGGGCGGTGAGAAACCCAGAGAAGAGAGGGAAAAAAAAACGAATGTAGATTACTGCCCGGGGTAGCGGAGCGAGTCGTCTTGGTTGTAATACGGCATGCCCGGGAGGCCCATGGACGTGCTTCCGGCGACGTTCACGCCATCAGTCGACGACGAACGCGCGCCGATGTCTGGCAACGTCGGCGCAGAGGATGTCCCGCTGCCAGACGTGCCCGGCGCGTACGGCGACGAGACCAGCGGCGGCGATGGTGTCACATATTGCTGCTGCTGCTGCTGCTGCATTGAGTGATAGGAGGGCGGCGTGCGGTCTGTTTGGAAATACGGGGGATTGGACGGGCCAGGCGGGAACGGCCGGTGCGATGCGCCATGGGAGATGGGCACACTGCTCGTCTCGGGCCCGGGCGAGTCGTGCATGGGCTGGTGCAGGTACGACGACGAGACGCCGCCTGGTGCATAGTCCGACAGCGACCGCTGGCCATACGAGAACGCGGAGAATGACTGCCTATCGAAGGACGTTGACGCATAGCTGGCTGAGTGCGGTGCATCCTGCCGGTCCATGCCCGTGTTCAGCGGCGGCATCGCGTAGGGCTCCTGCTTGAACGCAGGGGGCCCGGACGAGGAGCGCTTCCGGAAGTGGCTCAGGTACGCCGGTCGCTGCAGCGCCTGGCTGTATGCGTCTGGCTGGAGCGAGGCGAGCGGCGGCTGCGGGATCTGCAGCGTCGTGGGCGAGGTGTTGAGGTCGGTGTTGTATATGCTCGGGTTGAGGAGCGGGATGCTTGCCCGCGTGCGGTACTCGCGCAGGTCGTTGAGCACATGCGCGAGCTGCACGGCAGAGCCGATGAGGTCGTGGCGCAGGACGTGGGACGCCTGCGTGCCCTCCGTCCAGTCGGAGCACTTTTTCCACGTCTTCATCGCCGGCCCTGCGCCGTGGGCCGCGCCGACGCCCAGGGCGATGCCCGCCGACCGGGGGGAGACGATGTGCTCGAGGAAGAACTGCGGCGGCTGCGAGAGCATGAACGACGCGAGGCCCTCGCCCGGGCTCAGGCTGCGGAACTCGGTGTGGGTGATGATGTCGAAGGCGATCTCCATTTTGAATCCGTATCCGGCGGAATGGATGAACCACGTCAGGCAGCGTTTGGGCTCGCAAACGTATGCGACGAGGTCGTGTTTGCTCGTGGCGATTCGACGCCAGGTGCCTATCGACAGGTCGGTGCATGGGATGATAGAAACCGCTGCGAGAATATCAAATTGGCACTGGCTATCCATGCAGCGCATACAGAGAGCACTCACGTTGGTCCTCGTGGATGAGACTGTGCAGGTCTGCCTCGAATCCGGCGCTCAGCTGAGGGGGCGTGTCGGGAGGCGTGTCCGACCAATCCCCGTGGCGCGGCTTCTTGCCATCGAGCAGCTTCGCCTTCGCCCGCCTGGAATGAGAGAAATGAGTACGATAGCCATGACAACACGCGCTCTGCAACGGACCTGTTCTGGAACCAGATCTGTGTCTGGCGCTCCTGCATGCCCAGCAGCTCGGATATCTCTTTGCGGCGGGCGGCCGTCGGGCTTCTGTCCGCGACGAAGAAGCGCTCGAGGTGGGTGAGCTGCTCGGGCGTCACGCGCGAGCGCTTCCGCTTCTCGCGCGGCTCGCGGTCGCCCCCCTTGCCGGCCGCGTTCGACGCGGAGCGCGTGCGCTGGGGCCCGGACGCGGGCTCTTTCGTCGTCGACGCGCCGTCGGCCGTGAGCGGGGAGTCGGGGGCGCCCTCCGTGGACGCGGACAGCGGGACATTGTCGGCGGGAGTCCGCGGGGACATGGACGGGCTGGGGGACGAGGCCGAGGACTCCGCGACGATGGCGACGTCGTCCTCGTGTGCGGGCTCGAGCTTGCGCGCCGGGTTCGGGTCGATGCTCAGGGCGGGGACTCTGGCACGGGTGCGGAGACCGGAGATGCTGTCTATCTGGAGCAGCGGGTCCTTGGCTGTTTAAAAAATGGGATGAGAACGGCGCTCAATGCAGCTTATGATAATATTGAAGAAGAAACGGGGGAGCGGAGGGAGGATTCGGACAAACTAACACTCCATACTCAGGAAGTCCCAGGACGCAAAGGTAGGCGTTAGGAGAGTGGTCGCCAGATTGACAATACTTGTACGTGGAACGAAGCCCAATAAAAGGCGCGTCCACGCGGGTGATGCTTTTGAGAGAGAGAGCGTCTAGTGAGATGGAGGGGATATGCTGGTGGTGGATATAGCGCTACAATAGAAAGGCACACGGACCAGCCGGAGAGTGACGGTGGGTCAGAACGAGAGGGAGAAAGAGCGACAATAGCGTGTCAGCGTGCAGCGATTAGAAAAAAGAGAGTGGTGGTTAGAATGAGTGTAGACCGCGAAACGAATGACAGAGCCAGAAAGAAACGAATGTGAGTGCCGTACGGGAGACGGGGGAGATGGGGGGAAGAGAGAGAGAGAGAGCGGGTAGTCGAGATGGCGAAGAAATAGTGAGGGTCAGCGCGAGGGTTCGGGAGAGAACACACGTTTGGAACACACCGAAGAGGGCCCGATCAGACTGCACTTATCCCAGCAGTGGCAAGGAAACAGGTATCACCAAAACGGCTCGGAGCGGTTGGCTCGTTGCTCGTCCGTCGTTGGTGCGGTAGCGAGCGCAGCACTTCCAGTTCACAGTCCAGAGTCAACAGACGATCACACACGGTCCCAAGTTTTTCAGAGATATGCTGGCGTAGTCCGTCATAACCTCCTGCAAAAAGATAAGATCTCGCTAAATCGATTCATGGCCATGAGACCAGTGTCCACTCGCCCGGCAGCTTCTCATGGCCCCCCTTTTTTCGCCAGGCACGCAGCCCTCGACCTGCCTAGTCTAGAAGATCGCAAAGGAATGCACGCTTGACGACGTCAGCTCGACCCTCAGCGTCGCCCCGGCCAATGAGCTTGGCAGGCGCAGTGGCGGCAGTCGCTCTGGCGACCCCACCAGCCGGGAAACGCAAATCCTGAGTCTAATTCCTATGTGTTATTGCTCATTGACGGCGGGGGGCGTGCTGTGTCGGCCCAATATTGCGCGACATTGCAGCTTCATTGCACGCACGCGGGGGGGAAGGCAAACAAATATTGGCTGGGGAGGAGAAGGAGGTGTGGCCGGAATAGGCGTGATATCGGGTGCTTTAGTCTCAGCTTCGTCTCGAGGCACCGTCATCTCCGACTCGATGGCCCTGCATTCAAAAACATAGCACAGGCACAAAAACAAACAACCGTGACTGTCACGCTCTAAACTTCCTTATCTACCGACGCCGAGCTTCACCCAAACTCACCACAATTACATAATCAACTCACTCGGACCCGCGCAACAGCTCAAAAACACTTCTTTTCACTTGCCTGCCCACCCACAATTACACTGATACTTACGCAGCGACATAACAAACCTTCATACTATACGTGCAGAGAAAACGCAGAATCGATAGCGACAGAGATAGGGAAAGGGGAATAAAGAAAAATACACTTACATGCCCCCTCATGGAAAACGACAATCAGTAAGAATGCGCCTACCAAGCACGAGCGAGACATGATGTGTGCAGCCAACCGAGTACACCTGCCAGATTAGCCGTCAAATCGGGAGGCAGAGAAAGAAAGCATAAAAACAGTGCGACAAATGTCTTTTCGCCACCGGCATTTCAATACCGAGGCCGTTTGGAGTCCCGGTCGTCATACCCACCCCCCTCACGCTTGTAGCCGCCACCAGGCGGGCCGTACCCTCCTCCGCCTCCGCCCCCAATCCCGCCGCCAGGAGGCCCGCCCCCGAACCCACCTGGTGGCCCAGCCGGGCCGCCGTTTGCATTCCCGTTGAAACCATTCGTGTCGCCAGAAAAGCCTCCGCTTTGGAATCCGATTCCTCCCCCACGGCCGCTAGATCAAGGAAGAAACTCAGCCTCGGTCGCAATAAAAAAAAATGAAGCAGGTCAATGAGTGAAAATTCGGGCGCAAGGGTAGAAGGCTGATCAGAACGCAGGCGAGACCAGCGTCATCATCTAAGGTCCGTGGAGACTAACAACAGATACCACTGCGCAGGCTCACAGACCCGCTTTCTCCGCAGATCATGCGGACAGCAACGCCACATCGGAAAGGCGATTGGGCTTTCCGCGGTTGCTAATAATGCACGATTGGAGTCCACCGGACCCAACAGTGTGAACTTTCTTTGCACCAGTGATGTGAAATGCATTGCCCAGACGGGTCGCTTCTCGGGCCCGCGTCTGTCGATTGAAGAATGATCGCCAGGGAAATGAAGGCGGGAGATAGGAAGATAGAGAACAGAGCAAGACGTACCGGAATCCTCCACCTCCACCACCGAAGCCTCCAGGCGGTCCACCACCCCTGCTCCCGTAGCCATCGTCACGGGGACCGAAGCCTCCTCCACGGGGCGGACCTCCCCCTCCAAATCCGCCACCACGGAATCCGCCCCCGCCCCCGCCTCGTCCCCTACCGAACCCACCCCCGCCCCCGCCTCCGCCCCTATCGCTGAATCCTCCTCCTCCACGCCCCCCGCCGAATCTACCTCTGAACCCTCCCCCGTCGCCGCCTCGGAATCCACCGCCCCCTCCGCCCCTGAATCCTCCGCTGTCGCCCCCAAGTGGCCGTGGCGGCGGATCAGCTGGTTCTGGCTTGGGTCGCCCACCCAGCCCACCCCCGAGTCGTCGAGGTTTCCATCCGCGGACAGTCCGCCCGCGCTCAACGTCGACAAGGATACGCTTCCCAAGGATGTGCAGTCCATCGGCTTCTTTATAGGCAGCTATTTTTAAATTTCCAATGTGTTAATCGTTTTCCACCCTACCTTGACGAAGGTCTTATCATAAATGAATAGAAGGTTCACCTTTCATGTCTCGCTCACGCTCATATACGATGAAGGCATAGCCCCTGCTACGCCCTCGCTTATCTCGGACAATTCGTACCCGTTCGATGGAGCCAAAGCCTTCAAAGTCTCGCCGAAGATCAGCTTCGGTTGCATTTTTGTTCTGGTAGAGTCAGTTTTAATAAAGCCAAGTCCAAGGAAGGCCTGGACTTACAAGACGTGCGATAAATAATGTCTTGTATGGATCTCCTATTGCCTCAGGGTCATCGGCTGGTTTGTCTGCATAACAAAATTCTCAAGTGAGTACAGGTGCCTACGTGCTGATACCGTAACGTACAAGTTTCCTTTGCGGTTTTGAACTTGTCCTCCTTCGCTTTCCGTCGCTCTTCCCGCTTGATTTGTCGTCTCGTCTCTTCGGCATGCGTATAAACGGGCTCCTCTCCCTCTTCCATACCGTCCAACAGCGCCTGGTTTCCAGACTCGATCAGGCTCTGCGTCCCCTCCTCCTTGATTTGAGCCAGCAGCTGTGCGACGCCGCTGACATCTTTTTTGTGTATCCGGTCAGGGTCTCTGCCTACAGGCCGCACATAGGGCAGCGGCGGACGCGGTGCGAAGAGTTTGAGAAGATTAGGAGGGAGAAGGTGCGTTCCCGGCATGGCTGTTGATGTTGTTGAGGTGGATTACACGTTGCGCCTCATGCACAATAAAGACGTAAAGTAGGGATATATAGGTATGAAATGGCGAGGAGAGCTAGATGGAGATGTGGGTGGAAGGGTACCAGCGTTGGGAACGGCCTCCTCGTCGTCGAACACAAGAACTTGCACAGCGCGCCGAAGGGAAAACACGTTTCAAGCGGAGTTGATTTAACAGCCGAATGCGGTAATTCTCTCAATTCTTATGTTTTCTGACAAAACCTTTCGTACGTTGAACCACGAAAAGCACACAATGAGAAAGATCATGCAAAAGAAAATGAATATTATTGCGACTCTAATCACTTTGTTTGTACTTCAAGGAGGCACCATTCCTGTCTGCCACCTGCTTGCAGTGTTGGTCGAATGTGCTAACTTCAGCATCCACCACATCGACAAAGTATTTCCGGATCCAGCAGCAAAAGAGAGTCCATGGTGCGTGAAGGCGCTCTAGGGCTCAAGAGAAGCAGGGAAAGTACCGTTCTCCCTCTGCTCATCCCACTTCGTGATCTGTTACCCAACGTCAATATTTGTACCAGGATGATAGGAACCATGTAAACCAACCCATTCATCTACGGGAGTGTCATCATCAGCGTGCAGTACAGGACGTTCAGTGTGAAGAATACGTACTGGGACAGAGTGAGTTGTATGCCCGCTTGAATTGTTTGCAGGGAGCAAAGTCATCACCCTTGGCAGCAATGCATTTGAAGTAGTCGGTGTAGTTTTGGAAGCTAGATCGAATTTTTGGTCAGAGAGACAGACTACAGAGGCAGGGAGATAAAACGAGCCATACCAGTGTCTAGTCTGGTTGGTGTTGGGGAACCGGGCTGCAAAGGTGTGAAATCCGTAAGTCACACATGGATGTCAGGATGTAGCTCAGGAGGTTCTGACCGTCGAAACCAGCGGTTTGGAGCACGTATTTGCTGTGTGGGCAATATATTACTTTTCAATGCAAGTAGTAGATATTGGAAGACATACCTAGTGAGCTCGCCTTCAGACATGATTAGATGGTTGGTGAACGACAACGACGAGCAGTCAAGCAAAGTCAACGATTCCACCCGACACCGTTCCGAGTGTCACACCTGTTACTGTCACGCTAAGTTGTCCCAAGCAACTTCTTCGAACCGAACACATCACTTCTCCATCCCAATGTCTCTTGATGCTCTTAAGGCTGAAATCGCGGTCAAGCGCAAGGCCACTCCAGATGATTCTGCTAGGCCGTCAAAGTACATGCGAAGGGGAGAGCTAGAGAAACTCAAGGCCGAACAGGAGGCGAAGGAAAGAGAAGAGAAAGAGAAGGCGAGGCAGCAGAGGAAAGAACAGGAGGAGCGTGAAGCAGCAGAGACGAAAGCGAGAGAAAAGGTGAGCAGTTTATTATTCGTTCAGTCAAATGCGATTGTATTGAGGCGCCTATGGAGAACAGGCTGCTCGCTCCGTTTCCGCATCGCCCATGCCTGAAGCGTCCGGGTCCGGGAGAGATACTGCTTCACCCAAGCCAGAAGGCGGAGGTTTCAACATCTCTAACGACGAAGTCATTCGCCGCTTACGCTCCAAAGGCCAGCCTATACGACTCTTTGGAGAAACCGACCGTGAACGGCGCTTACGGCTCCGTGCTTTGGAACTGATCGAAGGCAGAGGACACGACAAGCTGGGCGGACAGAACGATTTCAAAAAGGCGCTGGAAGATGTGGAGACGAACGAACTCGAAGCGAAAGCGAAAGGTAGAGAGAAGAACGTGAAGAGCAAGGACGATGCGGACGCAAGTGGTACAACTCTACTAGACCTTGACCTAGTCAAGTCAAACCCGGACAAGTTGTACCCCATCATATATTATGCGCTGAAGAAGGTTCTGAAGGAATGGGGCGAATCTATGGACGAACGTCCCGATCATATAAAACGATCTACACAAGGAAAACTAGCTGCGGCAACGCAAGTCCAATCTGCACAGTACCTAAAACCCCTCTTCAAACAACTCAGAACAAGGGTGCGTTTTCTAGCATTATTCATGGCCGTCGGTCTAACATGTCTCGAGTTTAGAATCTTCCTCCCGATGTGCTCGCACGAATGGCGGAAATTGTGCATTACATGCAGAAACGCCAGTACCAGAGAGCTAATGACTCGTATCTTCGTCTTTCCATCGGAAATGCACCGTGGCCTATTGGTGTGACCATGGTTGGGTATGTTTTCCGCTTCTTATTGTACTCTCTGAGCCCTTCCTCATCACATTTTCTGTCCGCAGTATTCACGAACGTTCGGCCCGAGAGAAAATCTCCACAGATCAGGTGGCTCACGTACTCAACGATGAAGTCAGTCGAAAGTATATTCAAAGTCTTAAGAGGTATGTCTTCAGAATAATTCAGACCAATGACGTTTGATTCATGTTTCTTTAGGCTGCTTACCTTCTCTCAGATAAAATATCCACCAGATGATTTGACGCAACTTATGGGATAGCCAACATTATTGTGCTTTAATATGTGTAAATTAGTCTTATGAAATTGATTATCAGACCTCGATTGAGTAAGAGGATATGACGTTGATGAGTCCAAATGGTAAGAAATCAACTCGGCCAGCGCCCATCAAGCGTGGTTGCTCTTCCTTCGCCATCGACGTCCACACCCTTCAGGCGTCGTTCAGTGCAATGGCGCCGGCGTCCAGGACCTCACACAGACCATTGGTCATTAAAGCTGCCGTCGTCTCGCGCGTGCACACTTACCTGGCATACTCGGCTTTCTTCGTAGCTCTCTTTCTCGGCTGCCTATTTCATTACAAGAAGATTGTGAAGAACGGTGTAGCGGGCTATCCAGAAGAGTGGTTTCCCTCTGTATCTGCTACGTGAGTGACACAGCTGGTCGGGAGCAGGGCTCACTCAACGGGGATGCTGTTAGCATTGGGGATTGGTATCCGGAACGAAGTATCTTCCAAATTCTCATTGCGCTGAACTCTGGTGAGTCCTCTACATCAATCGGCCTTTTGATCAGGTTAAAATAATATCATAATAGGGCCTCGCTTTGCCCTTGTCTGTCTTCAATATTATCAACAATACTCAGCAGAATCATCTCTTCCCACTGTTGTATTCATTACCGGACTTGTACGAACTTTATCTTGTGGAGGCTGGGTCTTCATCACCTCCTCGGATGACCATGACGCGCACGACGTGCTCATGCTTACTTATATTGTATGCAATGTACCATGGATGATTGGTGGTATCTCCTGCACACCTTCTGTGCATGCCAAGTCATTGCGAAGAAGGTTCGTTCATCAACCTATAATCGAGCATCCATAACTGTTGAGCATGCAATTCCAGGAAACTACTTGCAGGCCTGTGAGTCCAGTCGTTCCTTTGTGACACCAGGACGTGCCGTGGTATTGAATGCGTGTACCGAAGCTTCTTCGGAGCTATCCCTCCAATGATATACTTTTTCATTCAACACAAAGTGTATGAAGTTCCCGGCGGTGTGTCATAAACTGTTGATGACACGTGCAGTTTGATTGAATGAACTACTAGCTTATACGCGATATGCATTCTTCGAGTGGGCTTTGATCTTCACCGATATCGGCTATGACGCAGTGTCAGAAATGGACTTTACTCATACGAATCTTCAGGTGAGCTTCTTTGACTCATCTCCTCATTTCAAGAAGTCACTAATGAACTCAGATAAAAATTGGATCCATTGAAGAGAGTGCGAAATCCATCCCGATGTATAGACAGAAATATTTTCGCGACGCATGACATTATTCTGACATAGTCTCTCGCGTTAGAAAAGAAAGCACATCACACTCTGCTGTCGAGTTAACTTGTTCAAAATCCATCATGTCAGAGAAAGCGCCAATTACGCAAGACAAGGCTCAGTCTTCAACCTCTCATCAAAACCTCACAGCAGCAAAGAAACTTCCGTATTATAAACAGCTGAACGCCATCTTCTCAGCTCACAGAGAGCTCGTCTCTTTCGTATCTGATGTCTATCTTTGTACGTACACTCTCTAATTTGTGTCTTCGCGTGAAGTTTAAATTTATATTTCAATCTTCTCAGCATACATCTTCTGGTCCGTTTTCACGTCCCTCATACCTACTCTGTTTTACTTCTCCGTATGGGAACTAGGAATTGCGGGTGCTGAATTGGCTTTACTGTCTATTCTATCACCCGGACTTCTTGGAATCACCTTGATCAAGGACTGGGCCTCGGCAAAGTCAGGACGTGTCACTCTCCATTTGTTGAGCATGCTCGGTCTTGTGTCCTACAAGCTACCAACGCCTTTTCAGCGCTTGATAGTTGTTACCATTGCAACATTCTTCCTATGCATAGGTACGGTTGTAGACTGGTCGGGCCTAAATGAGACATCTGTTGCATATCAAAGTATCCGTAAGCAGGGCTTTAAGTACGCTAGATGTGAAACATATTCTAACTGAATCCTCTAGTTGTGGGTCTTGGTCTAACATTGTCATCGATCTCCAAGCTGGCAAATCACTCAAATAACCCAGGTATTGATCTACTGGCTTATATATTGACTAATCTTACGCGAATTCGACAGTATGGCCAATGCTTGACGAAACAACCGGCGGATATAACAAGACAGGCGTTTTTCTTGCGTTACTCGCGGTATATGAATTTGCTACTCGTCGCCTATCTGTTGGGTCTCCTGCTGGCGGAGTGGGACGTGATCAAACAACAAAGGCCCCACCTACTGAGCCTATAGCGGATGACAGTGTCTCATTGTGGCTCCCTCGGTCAATGGCTCTGGGAAGTCTGCTTTTCAGTCTCCACCTATTTCTGACTGATGCAGGCACACTTATTGCGTGGACCTGGACGGGTTACCCTGTCACAGGACCGGTACCCCATCTACACGGAGCTTACACTATTCTGGCGCAAGCACTTGGCCTCCTCATTCCTTTCGTAATACCATCTGCCTCGGCTCTAATGACGAGTCCGCAGTGGTTTGCGTTTGGTGCTATGTCATTATATGTCCTTTATGCATACGACGATTGGACTGGCTATTTTGGTGGGCTTGGCGCCGCTGTCTTCCTGATGTCTATAGTTCCGCAGACACTGCAAGCTATCTCTGAAACAAGCCGTATTGGTCGCACCTACTTCGTTGCATTTTTCGTAACCGTGCTTCTATACCTGGCGAACGTGTGGACGGTTGCTTATGCATTCGTTCCTGGTGGAACCTATCTAAGAGAACGAACTGATCTGTGCGTTTCCTATTATTGTTGTCCGGATCTGAAAGACTCATTACTTGCATAGCGTCCTTCTTGTTCAGGTGATTTGTTTAGCGCCGGCATTCAGATGGCCAAGTTTATCAAAAAATAATAATCCCACAATTATTTCTGTGGCCCCAAGCGTTCTTTTGCGCACATTTGGTGCAATTGTTTACATGTTGGCGCTCACCGCTGCGATTTCTGTGTACCGCGCACCGCTGGACGCCCCTAGGCCATATAGACCCGGTCCCCGCATAATCAGAGCAGGCATTTGGACGGTGCACTTTGGGATGAACAATGAAGGAAGGGATAGTCAACGAGGCATGCGAGAATTGATAAGGTATCTGAATAAAAGAATCTCGCCCCATCTAACTCAATGTTGTGGCAGGGACTTGGAACTCGATATTGTAGGGTTACTTGAGACAGACCTGCATGTAAGTTATTTCTTATTTAACTTTATTCCTAGTGATCAAGAAATCCTCCAAGCGCCCTGCTTATGGTAACCGCGACCTGTGAGCGTCCTTCTTTCGAAAATTTGTGCGATGGAATGCTCATCGTCTGCTTCGCTAGTACTCGAGTGCTCGTTGAAGACGTCGGATACGTAGGTCTCTTTTATTACCAAACGAAACCAACTCATTGTTATACAGTTCGTCGATATCGGCCCCGGCCCAAACAAGCATACTTGGGGGGCAGTACTTCTTTCAAAGGTGAGACAATTTTTTTAATTAATCTATGCAGTAAGCTCAGTTACTGCAAGTTTCCAATTATCAATTCTACACACCACCTTCTTCCTTCGCCTGATGGCGAACTCGCGCCGGCAATCTCAGCCTATCTTGATGTGTGGGGGACTGAAGTCATGGTGGTAGTAGCACACAATGGACAAGGTGAGCAAAGTTCTATTCTCTGTCTGGTATTTCAGTGCTTACCGGTCATTCAGAGGAGACACCTTTGGACAGGGAACTTCAAGCAACTGAGCTAGCTAGGATCATGAATTCTACATATCCTGCTCCTGTTATCTTCCTTGGCTATGTTGTCACTAATCCCCATGCGTCGCGGCGTAAGTTCCTAGTCTTCATTTCTTCAGCCTAGGCTCATTTAGCATGCTCGCAGCCTCCCCATACCAAATAATGGTTCAGGACGGTCGTGTACATGACATAGATGCTCTTGACTTTGACCGATGGTACGTACAAGCTAGCCCATCAGTTTCATCGTTCATCTTAATTGCGAATTATTCTCTGGTTGTACAGGTGCGAGTATATTTTCTATCGCGGACTTTACCGAACATCGTATCTTCGCATGTCGAGAGGAAAAATTACAGATACAGAGTTGCAAGTTGGTCAATTTGTTGTCCCTCCATTCGGGCAAAGAGTGGCCGATGATTCAGAGGATGCCAGATATTTGCGCAAGCGGAAGGAGGAATTGCCTGACGAACATGTAAGTCTTGACCTACAGTCTTGCTACTCATCGAACTGAAGGAATAAACACATTGCAGTGGTTCCCTATGGAATATTATGGTGACGAGCACAAGGGTGGAAAGAATGGACATTATTATCATGTATTCAATACGCCTCTGTACTATGGTATTCCTGACGAAGGGAATTCGTAACTCCGATTGCAGATGTATAAATACTTGCTAATCACTACGCCTCACTTCCTTCTGATTCTTCCGTCCCCTCTTCCGTGTCATCACTATCATCGCTGACCTCCTGGGAGCTTCCCTGTCTTGTACCGACACCAGCAGGACTTTGACTGGGCACATGCGCATCAATGTCGCTCTCAGTATCATCGACATCGTCATCGCCATCATCATCGTTGCTGTTATCTTGATCATCACTATTTGCATCATCGTAAAATTTGTCCAGATCCATCCACGGGCCTTTACTAGCAAGAGTATGCTGTCCGCTGTAGGAGCCCATTGGAGATGATCCTCCTGTTGGCGTAAGGACAATAGGGGTTGCAGACTTCACAGCACCCAAGCCTCCTGCTATTGCTCTAATACCTGCTTGAGACGTCGCGGGTCCGGACGGATACTCATCCTCGGCATCTCGTAAAGAAGAATCTGTACCGTCCTCTGACCAATCCGGTAAGCGGCGGTTAGATTCCAGACCCATCGACTTTCCTGTAACAGTATCTAAAGATCCCAAAATTTCAGGAGCATCTGTATGAGGCGGACATGAGCACAACACGGTCAGAAAGATACTTGAGGGTACTAACCAGGACGCATCTCTTTGTCTTGCACTGTAAGCTTCCCCTCTAAAAAAACTACTCTGACTTGTTCCTTTCGGAGCACTACTCCCCCTTGGTCAGCAGTATCTCCATTATCATTTACTTCGCCATTCCCGTTCTGTGGATGCAAATTAGGTGTTACACCTATAAGTAGTGCACCAAGAAACCGTGCTCGGTCCCGAACGTCATAGCTATTATCATAACGCGCTAGCGAAAAGACATAGCGAGTCAGAAGCCCAATCACAACATTGTCTGAAGCCAGAACATGGATTTTAGCTGCTAGCGTGACGATCTGCATCTTCACTACTGGTTCCTGGTTTAAATCTTCAGTGTCATATTTCACGCAAGTTGTAGTCACTCACCTCAGCCGCAAACGTCTTTGCCACTCTTCGCAGAACGTCCGGAGCCCATGGTGCAACACCAGGGATACCACTTGCACTCTCCTCGGGTGATACAGACGCAAATTGCCCTACGAGCCACACAATACAAGCTCGAGCGGATGCATGCTTTATTTCATCTATTCGAGCTGCAAGATCTGCGATGATATGGCTGGGCGAATGTCCGGATGCAAAGCTGGACGAGCCTTGCGGTTGAAGATGCACTTGCACGAGTGCTTTGAGGACCAGTACGGAGGCGGCAATGGCATGTTCTACAAGGCATGGCTATCGATCAATTTAGCGACAATCTCGGTTACTACTCACGCGTACCTGACCCGTGCTTGATGAAGTCCATGAGAGCTGAGAGACATTGAGGGACTGAGTCTGGGATTGCTTTTGCAAGTTGTCCAATAGCGGCAATTGAGTCAGCTACCAAGCTTTCGTCAAGGTCATCAGCGTAGACCTAAAATAGAGAGTAGACAAGAAAATGAGCAATAGGTCTCTGAAGGTAGCGCAAGAAGAAAACAAACTATGAACTCTCGTAAAAGTGCCTGATAATTGTCCCGAGTCACTACTTTGAGCAAAATGCGAATTTTGTCTCGTTTCGTCGCAGGCAAATCAGACGACCTGACGAAAAATCGCGTGTAATGCGGAGCAAACAGCTCCTACAAATGGTCAGAGTACACTTTTGAGGAAGAAAGAGAGCGACTCACGGGTGACTGTCGAGTGATTACTACGATATAAGATAAAACTACACGTTCAATCTCTTTGGAGACGTGTAGAAGGCGAAGAAGTGGGTTGACAAACTTCTCTTGAACAGATTGGGGCCCCAGGTAGTAGAGTACACGTGTTACAGACATGACTACCTGAATAAGATCATGAGTATGTCTAGGCAATATTGTTTGAGTAAACGACCGTACTGCCGGATTGTTTGACATCAACAAGGGCTCCGCACTTGATAGAAGGAGCTGTAAATCTGGATCAACTTCTTCCACTCCATCCCCTGAGTCTGTGGGTCTTGATAGCATGCTACGCGCGTAGCGAGAGAGTATGTCTAGTAAGCTCACTTGGCCCCATGCATCCGCGTCGATGAGCATGCGGCAGAGCCGTCGATAATGTTTGTGCAGAAGATCAAGTCTCGTTGGACAGATTGCCTGGAAGGCGACAGCTACCGCACCCACGGATAGTGGTGAACGATCCTTCAATAATGTCTCGAGGATAGGAATGAGAGAAGGCAAATGGGATGAGTCCATGCTGAGGGAAGAAGTTCAGTCGACGCAAGGCAATGAATATGACGGTCAAAGACATACTTGAAACATTTTATTGACGCAAGCGCCGATGCCTTGCGAACATAAGGGCTTGGATCTCCCGCACACTTCTTGATAGCAAGGACGACGATATTGCCAATCATGGGTACATTTATCCCACTAAGGACCCTCAGTGCCATCGCACGGATGAGAGGGTTGGAATCCGTCAGGTCCTTCTGAAATGTATTGATGGAAAGAAGCGCAAGGTCTGGGTCGGATTCGGCGTAACGCAGGAGGAATATGTAGACCAGCTTGCGAATCTCGAGGTTCTGAGATGCAACATTCTTGACGACAAATGGAAAGAACTCAGAGACATTGCGTCCCTTCGAGATTAACTATGAAGGATGGACTAGTCAATACATATCACAGCAAAAGCTTCCTTTGCTCTACATACCGCTATCAAGGTCTTTAAAGCATCGAGCTTTTCTCTGTCACTGCTGGAATCAAGCTGCTTGCGAACATTGCGCACTTTCTCCTCCGGCACGTCGAAATACGATGACCCCTGGCTGCGGGTTATGGCTAGGTCACGGGTGTGTTCTGTGATGCTCTCCTGGATACGAGCACCTAGACGAGATGCATTCTCTGTGATAGCATTCAGATTGAGGTTGAGGCCCGCCATGGCGGCGACGGAGGACGTTGTTCCGTGTCATCTTGTCATACGCGTCCAAAATCGTGGAATGCCGCGTCACAACATTTATATGCATATATATGTTGTACACATTACTTTCATAATCTTTTTACGCTGTCTACAAAATACTCATAAAAGCTCAGCCCCAATGGCCTTGGAGAACGATGCTATGGCCCTCTTCACCTCGCCGCTCTCACCCATAATCGTAAGCTTCACCTCCGGCCCAGATGGATCATCGTCCTCGAAAGGAGTCAATTCAACTCGCCCGAACGCCCAATTGACGATGACTAGCTTGGGAGGAGTAACAAGACGTACGAAACCTTTGATTCGCCAGACACTCTCTTTTGACACCGCGTCAAGCGAATACCTCAAGAGGGCTTCAGTCAATTCGACTACGCTCGCCTCTGGCGTATCATGAACATGGGAAGCATGATCACAGTTCGAATGAGAGTGACTCGGAGTCGGTTTCGATATACCTCGCCAAAGGGTGACCGTCTGCACTTCGTCATTATGTGCGCCGTCGACTAGTAAGCTCTCCTGCTGAACAGAGAAAAGTTTCGAGTCGATGCTGAAGATGATATCGGGATCGACACCATTCTTTCCATTGGATTTAATCTTTGGTGTCAAATCGTTAAGTGTATGCAGATGGTCCAAGACCGTGTCTAGTTGCGACTCCGATACGTGTTCCGATTTGTTCTAAATGGCGAGTTAGAGTTTGGACGAAGACTAAGTGATGCACTGACGATGATGATAAGGTCTGTGTAGCTAGCTTGCATCTTCGCGGTGGGACTTGTATCCTCGTATCCAGTGAAGTTCTCAGCATCAACGACAGTAACGATGGCATCGAGCTTGAAAGCGCCATTTGTTTCGCGCTCAAGATCTCTGATTTGGAATGCGAGGGTGGCCGGAAAGGCGGATCCACTGGCAGACATGACCGCCACATCGCATCAGAAACGAAAAGGCCAGGGGAGATCTGGTGCAAGTGCCGCTCACGAAGACTCGATGAAGATACGATCAGGACTGTATCTGTCTGTAATTCGCTTTAAGAGATCAAATGCGGATATAGGTGTGAAGTCAATTACCTCTAATTTCAAGAAGGGCTGTTTTCATCTGCCCGACGAGAACACAGCACCTGGAAATCGGCCCTGAACAATGAGAGAAGGCGACATGGAGGAGCGAGTTGCGACTTGCATGCAGCCGTTTAGGATTTCGCTGACCCCGGCTAAGCTGGACTGTTTCGCAAGCTGGCTGTCGACTGGCAGCGGATCATATGTGTGTTGTTCTCAGCAGAGGAGGCAAGGTAGACACCTTCGACATCGCCAAACTCGTTCTTGAGCAGGCAGACCTTGTAATCTTTAGGTAACTTGGGCAGAAGAGACAGGATGAGAGTCGTTTTCCCAGCGCCTAGAAAGCCAGTGAAGACAGTTATTGGTATCATGCTTGCATCAGAGCACGACGACAAAATAAAATAAGTTGTAAGTCGAGCGCCACCGGGAACAAACAGGGGACAACAACAGCGAAGACGAGGGGACGGTTATCGCACCCGCACGCCCGCAATCGCCATCGTGCCCCCGCGTCCTCTTCCTTATCGTCGCCTCGCCGTCGCCGTCGACGAGCAGGGTGTTTGCCATGACACACATACTGCCCCCACACTCAGACGTGCCCGTCGGACAGCACTCTTCCATCTCGTCTGCCCTCGAAATGGAGCAGCAACAACAGCACCAGGCGTCGCCTGTGTCGCCGCACTCTGAGAATGTCCCGCAGCCGCCAACGGCGAGCAGTGTGAAGAAGCGGAAGAAGGCAGCAGAGGGCGAAGAGGCAGCGGCGATCAGCGAGCCGCGGCGACTGAGACGGTCGCACGAAGCCTGTGCTCGGTGCAGGAGCAAGAAAATCAAGGCAAGTCCCGTCGGTCAACACCGACTGTTATCGGCAAACTCCCTCGTCTAGACCTCGAGCTCACTGTTCTCCTCGTCGTGCACAGTGTGATTCAAAGCACCCACGATGCACCGCCTGCGCGACCGCCGGCGTCCAGTGCAACCAGGAAGACCGACACCGCAAGACACTCACCCCCCGTGGCCATGTCGAGAAGCTCGAGCGGCAGGTCCTCCAAGCTCAGGCTCTTCTGCGCAGACATTACCCCGGCTTCACTGTCGACGACCTCGACGCCATACTCGCCCGCGAGGGCATCGACATCGACCCTTCGCAGGACGAAATCGCAGAGACCTTTCAGTTTTCCACCTCCAGTGCCAACCCGCGCATCATGGGCAGGGGTGACCTCCCCCTCCCACCGAAAGGCTATCCATACCCCCCACCGCACATGATGCATCCAGGCTACCATCCAATGGGCGTCCCCCCGCCGGGCTACCCTCCCCCGCCACACGGCGGCCCCTATCCGCCCATGATGCCCCCTCCTGGCATATATGACCCGCGCATTCATCCCGCTTTCCAGCATCATATGCCGCCTCCTCCTCCTATGAGGTCGGATGCGGACATCAAGGGTCAAGACCCTCAGTCCAATGATATGTCGAATGCGCAGGTAAGTTTGTTATCAGACCAATCTTATAATAACGTGTTGAGTAACGAACTTCCTTTTCCAGGCATTAGCGAAGAACTTTGGTGTCTCCGCGCAGATTGTCAACGAGGCCAACATGAGTATTATGAGTGCGACGTCTGGCACTATCGAAACTGAGGACTTAGCCGTCGGCTCCGGCGGCCTCTCTTCAGGTCGTGACCGTGACCTGACGGAGACAGCTCCGCCTCGCGACACGACGAACTGGCTTTCTGTTAATATGCAACATATCAGTGCTGTTGGATACGGTCCTGGCACGCGCGTTCGTACCGTTACGTTGTGGCTTCCCAAGGATCGTAAAATGACGATGCGCATTGTTGATGTGTATTTCAAGCAACTGAACTACCATCGCCCTGTCCTCATCAAACGGGACTTCGAACATGTGCTTAACTTACTTTACGATGCCCAGCCTGTAACATATGACCCAGGCTTTGTGTGCAGCTTGTACCTGGTCTTAGCGTTGGGCACGATGAGTGACTTGAACAAAACTGCTGGTGGCCCGAAAGAGGATTTGAGTAGGAGTCCGATCGTGAAGAAGAAACCCCTTAATCCCAGTTGGCCTGAGCATGAAGAGCTATTCGAGCGGGCGCTTGCAGTCAAACCAGACCTTCGGGTAACTGTGTCCAGTCTACAGGCACTGATTCTTTTGCACTGGTATCTGTACTGCGAGGTGGGTATCTATTTATTACTTTCGTCACCAGATTCTCCTTCTAACTAACGGTTCGGTCGTCAGCGTCAGCAACGTTCGCTATGGCGCTTGGTTGGCAGTCTGGTTCGTGTTGCGATTGAACTAGGCTTGCATCACGATCCATTCCAGCAAGGTCAAACGTTTACTGAAGAGGAATGTCAACTGCGAATTCGCCTGTGGTCCATTGTTATGGTGCATGATCGGGGGACCTCCATCCTTCTTGGCCGTCCACTCGCTATTTACCCGTCGGACTCTAGCACACCACACCCTTCGCGTGGCAAGCTGGTTGACTTTTCTGAGCACTTCCTTCTGTCCGCTCCCGTTGCTGAAATACAGGCGGATATCGTCAATTCTCTCTATTCTCCCACACGGCATGGTCAGGAGACAATCATGCGCCATGCGACGCGAATCATCAAAAGCATGTTTGAATTCCGTAAGCAACTGCCTGAATCATATAAATACTACTTCGGTGGTACGGAGGGTTGGAACGTGGAAACGAAAAGGAAACTCGTCGAGGATATCACCGAAGACCAGGGCCTTACTCTACTTAAAATTGGGATCGCGCGTATCTTGCTCCTCCGGGCTCTCTTTAGTTCAAAAGAATTGCCTTACTCTCAGAGACGTCGTGCCCTGACGGATGGTGAGCAACACCTTTTGGTTCATTAATTAGTTTATTGAGAACAAACATCTTCCATTTACTAGCAATTGTGACTTCACATAATGTGATTGCGGTGCACTTTACGCTGATCAAATTCCCTGATATCGCCTTTTTTGTCTCTCCGATTCCTTTGCACATAGCAGCGATGGTGATTCTCTACGGACAAATGTCTCAATGTGATCGTCTTTCGAAAGACATCGCTATCGAGGACATATGGACAGCACTGGACATGCTCCCTCGTTTCCGTTGGCGATGGGAGCGGAAGGACATGAATGGCGGACATCCTCTAATCGAAAAGCTGGCAGAGAAGGTGCTCGAGATCAACTTGAGCGAAGTCAGGCGGAATGGCACGCCCATGTTGATCCCTGAGGATGACTGGGAGGCGAGTAGTCCGTCTGGCGTTGGCTCGCTCTCCCCGACAACTTCCAACCCTCAACACTCTCCCTCTCATACACACGCATTCCCAGGAAACTCTTACAGCTCATCAAATGCGAACAATGGGGGCGATGTAAACGGAAAATCTCTCGCTGAGGTCCCCGCAGGGTGGTTCTGGCCAATGGACCCCCAAAATCCTGTAGGACTGCCAATCGAACAGGTCCACATGTCTGGGCAACCGCAGTCTTCCTCCCAATACTACCAGCCTATTGGAACAATTGGTTGCCAGCCATCACAAGATTCTTACATGCTGGAAGAGAAAGACCCGACTTTGACGAAGGCTCATATGCAAACGTGGATGAACCAAGTGAGCTCAACCTAAACAGCTGCTGGGGTTGCATTGTTTTAAACAGTTTCTCGTATCGTGCAGATCGATTCTGATGCTTGGAGAAATATTGGACAACCTTCGCACCACGTATCTCAGAACGGTGGTCCGTCCCAGCGAGGATAAATTCCTGATGCCCATTCTTTTTTCTTGAACGATGTTTGGTGACCCACTTCACTATGTATATTTTTGCCCTTTGTAGCACCTGACCCTTTTATGCAAAATACAGGCGGGAAATGATGGCGTACGATTCTTATGTATTCTATTGCGGTACTTGAGTGTAAATGTTACCCTTTGAATCTATACTTATTCATGTCTTTGAAAGTGTGTTACGATACATGGTGGCATAAATGCATGCATAATGAAAACGGTATCTACAATGAACGTCCGTGCCTGATCGACGTGACTATTCCTGTTTGTATTCGCAATAGACTTCAACGCGTCGATCTCTCGCTTAAATTGCGCTGGCTCCGATCACTCAACCATTCTGAGATATTATCACCAAGAAGTAGTTTCTAGACAGAGTAAATACATACACGGTAGCATAAAAGAACACCAAGAAGCGTAAATACTACAAATAATGTACCCTTAGTATACAGACAGAAGTCCAATCGATACAGTATAACTTTAAGACGCCCGGACGACATGCTTCACTATGTTTCGGATTTACAAATCCATTGTAGACCTCAAAGGCGATGATTTGCCAGTAAATCTTGACCCAGAGGAATAAGGCATTTGTTGCACAGGCACAGACAAGAGACTGTTCTGTTCAGGTCCATCGTGTTGACGATTATAATGAAAACCTCCCATCCGAGATGACGAGGTTTCATAGGAGCCCCGTTCAACATTAGAAATTATACGCGCTGAAGATCCCACTAACTCCATGCTCCCCATGTATGGACTGTGCTGGTTGGTGCTTTGCATGAGAGTTTTCGTATCGCTGGGTGGGGTGGAAGAAAATACGTGCGGCCCATTTGTGACCCCGAACCTCAGATACCTTGAACCCATCGGAGTAAGCAGGGGATTCTGAACGACTATAGGGTCTAACGGACCCTTCGAGACTCCCATCTTGTCGCAAAGCAGAGTAATGTAGCAAACCTGATCCAGACAAATCAGAGAGATTAGATGGACTATCCCTTGATTGCCGGAGAGAGTCGTCAAAGTTCACTTGGTCAGGAGTAACCGGAGTAACAGAGCTCGGCTGCCCATCAGACATTGCCGTAAGTGAAGTCGATGAAGCATGTTTTGTTGCGTCTTTCTCTTTTTCCTTTCGTTTGCGCGTCGCGACGCCCTCTTTCTTTGCGCGATTTCGAGCGTACCGCAGTCCACAGCTGAGGATATAACGTCATTACTGTTACCGAAAATACAAGAAGAGGAAAGCTTACGCGTTGCATAGATCCTTCTTCCCACTTGGACCTTTCCGCCATTCAGGACTATGAGTCGCTCGGCAACTAACACACCGGGAAACGCCTACGGGAGGGTTTCCCGAGCTGCGACCACTACCACTATAGGTTTCCCTTGCTGTGCTAGAGTGCATGGTTTTGCTCTTATCTGTACCTGATGTACAAGTTGCGCTTCGGGCCAAATTTTCTCTGGGAGGCCGAGGCGCATTTCGAGGGGACGAAGGTGAAGGATGGGCTTCGTTTGCCACAATGTGTGGCGACCTCTCATGCACACCCGTCATAGGTACATCTGCGACTGATTGGTCCCGTTCGCGATCGCGAGACAAACAGAGATGGCTACTAGAGCCACGCTCCACCATTGCAAGAGCACCACATATGGATGAGTTGGGTGATGGTGTATGATCATGTAAACGCGTACGATTCCATTGTGAACGTTGATGGGAAGGAGACAAGTGAGACTGTGTTTGACCTTCCACCCACTGTTCGACATAAGAAGTCGACGATGTATGGTGCTCCAGCGATTCTTCCGCGTAAGGGAGGTTATACGGACCGCCATCCACAAAACAAGTATCACGAGAGACAGCAGATGATGGTAAGTAATCTACCACCATTTCTTCAGGCATACTGTTTTGATATAGCACTTCGTTGCTGAACGATTGTTGCTGTCTATGCACATAGTCAATCTTATGGCATGCAAAGATGATCGTACCTGCATTATATAAGGACATCAGTATAAATTATACGTACCCAACGAAGTCAGGTATACCATGAGGGACAAATATGCTTTCCACTTCTACGTCGCCCTCCTCCTCCGTCGCCACAGGCATCTTTTGGAAGCTCTTGTACCGGCGCGTACAACTCGTCTTCGCATCCCCACCACCTGCCCCACCTCCAGATGTTCCGATTTCAACATGCTGGGCCAGTCGTCCTAAATCGTACGCGTGGGGCACGGCGTCGTAGGACTGAATCGAAATATCTTCCGGGGGCCAAGAAAAAAGCAGAGTGCGATCCGTGTTGTTTCTGAGTATTTGTAAGACTCGTAAGGATGGGTCTGACTTGTGGCCTTCATGGTATCGCAACTGCGGAAGGATGCAGTCGCTCAAGCACCGATGCATCCATTGGGCCTGCTGTGCATACTGTTACACATTTTGTTGGAAAGTATTGGGTGTAACAAAGTATTTACCTGCTCATCAAACCCATAAGTTGAGCACCAGTTTGACCATCCGGTCTTCACAGATTCGTCATTATCCTCTGTCGGGGCGATGTCAACGACTGCATGAAGAAAGCACAGAACAACGCCTTCAGCAGCCCAATTGAGGACAATATCAATTGCCATATAATTGTAATCGATGGCAATGCGATCAGCAGGAAATGTCGGTGGATAAGGGGGAGCTTCTTCAGAGGTCGTGTAGCCGAGTAGACGCCGCACGCAGGATAGGCGACAGAACCGCACGCTTGAATTCACACATATCTCGACTTTAGTGAACTGTCTTCTGAGTAGCTAAAGGTTGGGGACATACCGGGTAACACTCCCATGTAGCGTACGCTCGTTAAGCACGCCTCCGAGGTCTTGCTTCGCAGAATTTCTCTCCTCGGGGTGGACGAACTCCAACAACGAAGTGTGCAATATGTCATTTGCCTGATCATGTAAATGATAGGCCAGAACAGGATCCAAGACGAGGAAACGAAGGTCAGAAGAGAGCAATGCCCAGTCTAAAAGTCTGTAAGTTAAAAGATGAATCGATGGACGCGTACATCTTACAACAACGGGTCTGTCCTACTTCTGGCAACACCCGCTCCGCCGCCGAGGTCTGATGAAAACTCGAGTGGCTGAAAGGCGAAGTGGATACAGGCGACTGCGAGGTATACGATCGAGGAGAGGGGGATGGATAGTAATGGCGGGTATGATGGTTATGATCTTGCTGGTGATACAGCGTAGGATGGAACTCTTGAGTGTGATGAGGTTCTGCGACGAAGTCCATTGCGTTGCGACTATATAAGCATTAGAACACGAAGTAAGATAAAGATGAAGAGGAGAGAAGGAGTTGAATACGCGGAAGGAAAAGGAGACGAAGTGGCCAAGCGCTTGGTTTGAGACTCGGATGAGTGTCGGATGTATCACTGTCCCTGCAGGTCAGCCGTCGGCAACTCATAAGACTCGATCACTCAGATTTCTAATCTTCCTCAGATCTCCCTACCTCTAATTTTTGCTCACTAAGTGACTCCTTGCAATTTGAAGTTGCATTTCTAAAACAGTTGGTAAACAAAAGTAACTGTAACACCCATTTTAGGCAATCCCCGACACGAAGCGTAGCTGAGGGATAGTCTCATAACCAGACCACAACTTTTGGGTTGCATGCCACTGGTGTGGGGGCTCAGCGTAGCAGTCTGGGATCTCTAGCCAAAATTTAAAGCCTTATCATATTGAGTTTGAAATTGATCCAAATGTAGTAGTGTTTTTGTAGGTACACTCAAGTAAGCAAGAGTTAAAAGTTCATCCTTCCTGACCTCTAACCACTACCTTTCTGATTTGGTCAAGCCATAGCTCCCATCAGTTAGGCATGTCTGACCAGCACACATCTAAGAAACCAAACATCCCTGCCAAACCAGTGCGGTCCTCGGTAGTGAATAGCATAAGCAGTACCCACAGGTATAGGTACCCGTGCCTGCGGGTACAACATTTTTTACCTCTGGATGACAACCTGTAGGTAATTACATAACAGGTACCTGTACCTAATAAGATAATCGCTCAGTTCGGGGGAAAAGAACTCTTATTAACTATTAACTGTACCTAATAAGATAATCGCTAATATACATGTTAGCTATCATACGAGTGAACAGAATAGTTAGTTGCTCACCTCAGTTCGGGGGAAAAGAACTGAGGGAGCAACGACCCGAGAAACAGAGAATAAAAGACCAGCGCGGATGCGCTGGGTTTGAAACTGAGTACAAAATACAAGTATCCTACTGGTCTACAGTGCGGAAGCGCGCACTGAGACCTAACACTACAATTCTACTGGATATATGCGCGGATGCGCGCGTGGCTTGTCCATGCCGCGCACGCAGCCGTGCTTACTAAGTGTGAGCTGATAAATGACATAAATTGAATATATCTAACACTCCCCCTCAGCGAGCACTGCGGGATCAATGTTAAAAATAAAAGAATAAAAGAAGGGGTGTTTTTGTAAAGTAGAATTTATGAAATTTTTATGATTTAAAGATTATATGAATGTTATGTAGAAGGGTTTTGTAATTAGATAGCGGAATAAGATAAAATGGAAAAGGGATAGAAGATATTTGAAAAGTTAAAACATACCAATGGCACGCATGCAATTGAAATGAGCATCGCGAGGCAATGGCTTCGTGAATATGTCTGCCGGGTTTTCGGCACCGGGAATATGCTGGAAACAAACCCGGCCCTTTTTGACTTCGTCTCAAACATGATGAACGGGGATGTCAATGTGTTTTGTGCGGTTATGCTGGACGGGGTTGAGGGACATGTTAATTGCGGCTTGATTGTCGGTGAAAATAGTTGAAACTTGGTCATGATGTGATCGATCAATCTCGGTGAAGAAGTTACGCATCCAAATAGCTTCGCGAGTTGCTTGCGAGGCAGATAAATACTCGGCCTCGGCGGTCGAAAGCGCAACTACAACTTGCCGCTTGACTTTCCAGTCAATAGCGCCGTTGGCAAGGGTAAAAACGTAACCAGAGACAGATCTTCGGTCGCCAGGATCTCTCCCCCAATCGGCGTCACAGTAGCCAGTTGGGGGTTCGAAGCATTTTGACCTCGAGTAATTGAGCCCAATATTTTGAGTAAACAAGAGGTAACGTATAACACGCTTGACGGCGAGACAGTGGACTTTTGACGGGGCGGCTAAATAACGAGCAAGGACTTGAGCAGCAAAAGCAATGTCGGGGCGCGCGGTGGTTGCCAACCACATTATTTCCCCTACGGCATTGCGATAAGGGAAATCGAAGTCTGAGATAGGTTCCGACTTAGCGCTCGCGAAAGTTTTCAACGCATCAATTGCCATGGGAGTTGACGCAGGATTCGCATCTTGAAGTCCGTAGCGTTCAGCCAATCGTTTAATTTTCCCTTCGACCGAGATAGTCACGTAGTCAGTAGTGACAGACAGCGTCCATCCTAGAAGTTTTGTCCTCTTCGTCAGGTCCTGGGATTTGTACTCGTAATGAGAAGCAAGGTCGTCTTTGAAACGCTGTTCTTCAGCTTGCGGAGCATTCGGCGCTGTCTTGTGCATGCTAACAATGTCGTCGACATGGGTCCCAGCTAGCGTTTCCCCTTGATAGTCTGAACGACGGAAAGCAGATGGCGCAGTAACGAGAGTGTTGAAACCGCACGAGGATAGAGTCCGTTGAAATTCTTCTTGCCAGGCACGCGCGCCCTGGCGTAGACCATAGAGCGCCTTCTTGAGCTTGCATACGGTACCGGGGGTCTGCGGGGAAAAACCTGTAGGATATTCGACATAGATTGGCAGATCCAGGTCGAGTCTGCTGTGAAGGTAAGCGGAGGAAATATCGTTGACCGCCAGACGGCCGTCTTCAGCAGCACTGAGAGCGCATATAATCCGAGCCACAGTATAATCACCAGAAGTGGCATGGATTTCACCAAACTCACTTTCTAGCTGAGAATCCCCTCGCGCCACCCAGCGCATCCTATATTCAAGAGGTCCGTCTGGCTTCTCCTTGATATTGAAGACCCACATGCCTTGGATAACGTGAGTATCGATCGGTCGGGGAACCTCATCCCAAACGTCATGCTGGTAGAGCTTCCCTAGCTCATACGCAGCCGCTTCCATCCATTCCGCACATTGTGGTGATTGACGGGCTTCACCAAAGTGTCTAGGCAGAGGTATGCCAGCAATGACCCGGGGTGAGTTCGCAGCGTTAGCAGTGCGTTTTGGATGGTCCAAGTGCTTCAAGCCAAGCTCCTGGGCGATACCTTCACGACGTTTCTGAGTCGTATGGTCAGAGCGAGCCGACCGGCGCAGGGTAGGGATGGAAGCAGGAGCAGGTGTGGTCAGGGTGGAAAGAGAGTCATTAGACGCTGATGATGGGGTTATCACCGGCGGGAAATCCGTGGGAGGATCGGAGGGATTAACGTGTCCCGTATCTAGATCAGGGCCTGCGGGGCGGGAATCAAGATCAGACCCTGACAGGGTAAGTGTGCGACTGCCCAAGCCCTCTGCAAAAATAACGTCCTTCGATTTGATAATAGAGTGATCCGGCCGCATGACTCTATAGGCGGCATCGTCATAATACCCAACGAGGATACCCTTTTCGGATTTAGGCTCGAGTTTGCGACGTGAGTCTGGGGGTACCCGAGCGTAAGCAACGGAACCAAAAACTCGGAGATGTCCGACATCGGGCTTAAGACCGTAAAGAATTTCATATGGGGTAGTACCCTCGGCCAGAAATGAAAGAGTGGACCGATTATGGACATATGCCCACGCGTAATATGCCTCGGCCCAGTAACCATGTGAGAGGTGAGCCGCGATAAGCATCGCGCGAACGGCGTCGGCTGCAGTACGGTTGCACCGTTCGGCAATGCCGTTCATTTCATGACGGTGGGGAGCGATAGTGTGGTGTTTGATGCCCCTGGACACGAGATACTCCGTCATTGCAAGGTTAACATATTCGCCTCCGTTATCTGTATGTAATGCCTTGATGCGTGTGGCAAATTGAGTCTCAACTAGTATGTCCAAGGCACGAAAATGATGTAATACGGTGTCGCTGGTTTTATCATTAAGTGCATACACCCACGTATATCCGGAGGCTTCGTCAATAAAGGTAAGCCCGTATTTGGCACCACCAATCGAGGTCTCGCCGAAGAAGATGATGTCAGAATGGACAACATCAAATGGGTTAGAAGCACGTTTATTGCGGGCCGGGGAATGACTTGCCACCTGTTTAGCGAGGATACAGGCTTCACATCGACCTAGCGGCTTCGGTCCAACGAGATTGATGCCGGAAACCGCGCCGTGGGACACCATGGAGGTAATACGACCTTCAGACATATGGCCGAAGCGTCGATGCCACATATCCAAGTCTTTCGAGAGATCTTGTTGCGCAGACGCTAAATGAGCGCTCTGGGGTTTAGCATAGACGGACCGTAAATGGTAAAGGGCACCGCCACGTTCCGCGTAGCCAAACACCTGGTTCTCCTTAGAGAAATAGCACCGGGAGTTCTTAAACTCTAAATGGACGCCGTCGTCTTCGAGCTTGGAGACTGAAATCAAGTCGGTGTCCAGTTCTGGCACGTATAAGACATCAGACAGGGTTAACTTGTGTAAATAACCATCACGAATGAATTTGAGGGTCAAGATACCACTGCCAAGGCTACGCATAGAGGAACTGGATTTAGCGGACCCAATGACCAAAGGTTCGGCGAATTCAATGTACGAATCAAGATAAGCTTTATCGTTGATCATATGTGACGTCGACCCTGAGTCTAAAATAGGTCCGGTGTGATTGTGATCTGCGTTCACACGGTAGGTCATGCGCGCGGTTTCCTGGTTAGATGAGGTGGACGGAGTCGTTGTCGTGGCCGCGTTGGCTTCCTGACCACTCCTTTTCATGTTTTCGGGTGGCTTGTACCAAGCAGGGGCGTATTTCTCCATTTTCCCTCCAGGTGCGAAGCAATTATCCGACCCGTGGCCCTTGCGACCGCAGTGAGTACACCCAGATCCATTATAACGACGTTTTTGACCTTTCGCATTAACAGAGAGAGCGGTTTCCGACGAGGTCGATGTTGACGATGATTCAAGATTCGAGGCCTCTAGAGTAAGGAAGCTAATAATCTTCTCAGAGTCACCGACAACCAAGAGCATAGGTCGGTATTTCTCCCATTTATGCCTGAGTGATTTAACAATGATCGCTTTCCACTCTTCCTCCAGGAGGGTTCCCCCTGCACTGTAGAGTGCTGTACGACGTCGTCGAAGTTCACCAATGTGGTCGTCCATGGTCTCGGATGATCCAATGAATTTTGCGTGAATTTTATCTCGCGCAACGAGGATCGCACCAGCCCCAGTATGCTCGAAACGGCTTGTGATTGAGGACCACATTGAGGCCGCTGTCGTTGCATCAAGCTGGCTCAGAAGACCCATGCTGATATAAGACCCTAACTGCGCCTTCGCGCGATTATCTCGGTGAGTCCACGCTATGATTTCTTCAGGAAGGGAAGTCGTAGGGTCTGGGCAAGGTTCGGTGCCGTTGACCAAGGAAATAAGGGTGGTGGAGGATAAATACATGCTCGTAAGTGCCTTCCACCCAAAATAACGACCACTCCCCTCTGACAGCTTCTCTGTTTCAGTCATCTTCCATTGATTGTCGTTAGACGAAGAAAGGAACGCGTTGACGCCAGTGTTAAGCGTCGACCTCGGGGGGAAAATGGTTCCCGATGTCTCGGAAGACGTCGACTGTCCAGGAGGAACTGCTGTTGCTGCTGTTGCGGTTCCCGACATTGTCGATGGTCTGCTGGAAGACTGGATAGCTGTTGCTGTTGCTGTTGTTGGGCTGACTGTGTCCGTCTGTTCTCCGGACGAGCTCAAAGTGTCTTCTGGGTCTACTGGGGGGGACAAAGAGTCTCCTGGCAATGCTGCTGTTGTTGTTGCTGTATCTGCTGGGTTTACTGGGTTTACTGGGTTGTCTGCTTCTAGATTTCTATTCCGGAGAGTAGGAGCCATACACTCTCGGGAGTTCTTTCGATTAGCGGCACTAAATCAGGGAGCACCAAGGCTCATAACCTAATAAGATAATCGCTCAGTTCGGGGGAAAAGAACTCTTATTAACTATCAACTGTACCTAATAAGATAATCGCTAATATACATGTTAGCTATCATACGAGTGAACAGAATAGTTAGTTGCTCATAGAGCATGACACGGGTGCGTGTCACCCGTAGGTACCTGTAGGTACCTGCAGCAAAAACCTGCGGCTCCGGGTGCACCCGCATGCAGGTACCTGTTTCCCACGCTTACCTGCGGATCCAGGTATGACTTTTTTTTAACTCAGGTACCTGTGCAGGTACCTGCAGGTACCTGCAGTGGCCGTAGGCCGCAGACATTGAGGAACGGGAACAAAGACAACGGGTCAGGTTAGTTGCGTGACCGGAGTAGCTGGTTCACACGCGATAATAACTTGTGTTAGTCGCGTCATGTAGACCGTGAGAAAATTAACTTACCTTTCCCCAACCACGACGTGCGAGAGCGTGAACGGGAACGAGTCCGAGTCTGACGTCTGCGCTGTTGCGCGTGCTTTAGGACTCGTTTCTTCTGGCGAACTAGTTTGTTTCTTGTCCTCGGGCTTCGACTACGACGGCGCGCGACATTCTTACGGGCGCGCAAGACTTTTACGGACGTGCAAGAGTCCAGTTTGTTTCTTGTCTACGGACTTCTCGCGAGCGACGATTGCGTTGCGCACGCAGAAGACATACTACGGACGGTTGACTGGAGTCCGCGCATAGGCGCGTGCTACTGGTCGACTTAGTTCTTTCGACGGAACGACGACCACGGGCCTCGACGGCCATCGATTACCTCCGACGCGCGCGCGGACTATGCGCAGACTCTCGACTCCCTCCCTCTGGACCTCTCCCGCTTTGCCGACCTCCGCGAGCTCGACGCCGTGCTCACGTCGACCGTTACCTCTTTAACCTCGAAAATCTACAAACTGATTGAGCTCATTGAGACCCGCTCAGCTTCGACCGAGGAGAGACTGTGGCTGCTTGGAGAGATTGCGGATGAGGCGCATAAGGTGCGCCCAGGAGCGGAGGACAAGATACGTATCGAGATGACGGGCTGCAGACGAGCTTCGCGGGCAATCATCATACCTCAACGACCCCGTCACCACCCTTCCCGAATTCCAGCCCCATCTGCTCGTCAAAAAGACGACGTACCCACATGTGAGCGCGAAGGCGTACTTGATGCCGACAAACTATGAGACAGGACGAAGGCGGCGTGCACAATATGACAACGCCAGCGCCGGAGGATGGCTTGGCATTTCCGATGGAAGCCCAGACAAAAAAAGGAGAGTCTTGCAGGAGGAAGGTTTGGACTACGCAGGAGGAAAATCTCCGAGAAAGGAGAAGACGGGTGACGGCGGTCAACAGCGACCACGGGGTGGCCCTCGTCCAAAGAAGTACGTTCGCTGGCCCGTTGTAATTTTACACATCGACTCACAATATCTTCAGAACTGACCGGTTACCATCGCCGTCCGACTCTCTGCGCTCCATGCAGTCTCCTATCAGCGCGCATATGCAAGACGGTCCCATCCCGGCATCACCACCACTACACTTTCCCCTTTCGGCCGAAAACATCGCCCATAACTCGGGCTTGATTCAAGCCTTCACAAAACCAAGAACACCTTCGTCTTCGTCTTCCTGAGGGCTTTCCTATCGTCCAGCTTTCATTCGATTCGGCGCAAAACTCATCAATCGCCAGCACCATCTTTGGGACAGCCAGGGTAGCAGCAACAGATGATAGCTCGCCGCCTGCACACCCCATTTGGGCTGCACTTTCATCTGCTGCTTGCTCACCCTGGTGATTCCTGGGGCTTGCTCACACAAAGAAGCACTTGTCCAGGGAGGGTCCCCATGCCCAAGACCTGTAATATCTCACACACGTCGAACTCACCCCAGGGGATCCGTGTAAGTGAGCCTTCATCCACATGAAGGCTCATTGAGTTTGACGGCTCTCACTGTGTCTTATCCTTTACTGGACTTGGTTGGGTGTATGGTGGTTTAGACTGCTTGACTTCGCGCGAAAGCACAAAGCCAGGCAGTTATACCGTTAGCTCAACAGCTGACTTCTATGCTGTGGCACAAGGAGTCCCTGTGGGTCGGGTGCGGCTGAGGCCATCACCCGGGCTGTTGAGCTTGTTGTTTCATTCATGAGCTACATCTCCACGTCTGAGGACAGGAGTAACCCGTAAGGGCAAGTCAAGGCTGAGGCCATCGACTGGGCTATTGAGTGAACAATATTGCACAGTATCCTCATGGCCTACTGCAAATACCTGCGGGTGCTAACAGGTACCTGCAATACCTGCAGGTAACGGGTGCGGGTGCACCTGGATCCGTTTCCCACGGATCCGGGTCGGATCCAGGTATTGATTTTTTTTGCACAGGTACCTGCACTTGCGGATCACGGGTACCTACGGGTGCACCCGTGTCATGCTCTAGTTGCTCACCTCAGTTCGGGGGAAAAGAACTGAGGGAGCAACGACCCGAGAAACAGAGAATAAAAGACCAGCGCGGATGCGCTGGGTTTGAAACTGAGTACAAAATACAAGTATCCTACTGGTCTACAGTGCGGAAGCGCGCACTGAGACCTAACACTACAATTCTACTGGATATATGCGCGGATGCGCGCGTGGCTTGTCCATGCCGCGCACGCAGCCGTGCTTACTAAGTGTGAGCTGATAAATGACATAAATTGAATATATCTAACAGTACCCACAGGTATGCCTACAGATATATGGGCATACCTGGTCATAGCAGGTACCCAAAGGTAAAGACTTACAGAAGAGGTGATAACCCACCCACCACCACTCATCCCCAACCTTGTAGGTGCCTAGATCGCGAAGAATCAGTCCACGGAACCAACTACGCTAATTGACAGCTTACCCCGAGAGGTGACAGCCATGCACACTTGCCTGAGCTGGATGGCGGGACCACCCGCGACGCAGGGCAAAAGCAGCAAGGAGGCATTAAATCTCCTTCTTTGCGCCGCCCGAGGTGGGGAACTTGAACACATTTGAGGCGCGGTATGGGATGATGTCCTTGATTGCAAGGAGAATGGGCTAAGAAGTGAATTTGGAGGGAACGGCAAAGCATGAGTGGAGCAAGGTATTTGAGGAAGTTAAGATTTTTGGTAAGACAAGCAGAATGTTGGAAGCCGATGTCAGCTGCACACGCTTGCGCATCCTTTCTCCGTGAAGGAAGAGGTACAGCACGGGCAACTCTTTGATGTAGTGTTCGTAGTCGTCCTGATTCTTGGTTTCAACATCTCTACAAGACCATGCATTAGAACATATCATATGATTGAGCAAGAGAGACTTACAGAGATATAACCTTCCAGCAAATTTGCACAGCTGCTCAAACTTGTGTCCGCCAGAGCATTCTGTCTTGTGCATGCTGCTGTCCTTACCGGCCCAGATAGCCTTATATCCCTCCACGCCTGTCGCCTCATCGCAGTTCACCTCAGCAATATTCAGCTTGCGCACATGCAAGCGATAACTTGAGTCCAAATGGGTGCGATTTTCTTGCAGTGGCCACACCTGTCAAAAATTCATTAATTGATTATTTCTGGGTGAGAAGAGAAACACACCTATAAACATAGAAGGTGCATTGGTCTCAGCATTGACCAACAGATGCTAGGTGAGCTGTTCAGCGTATGTCGAGGATATTTGATGGTGTCAAGTGCGGATGTGCCGCCAATGCGCGGGTTGGACCGTGTGGCTACATCCGCCGCTGAGCTTCGCAAAAAGGGCGGAAAGGGATAGTGCTTTGAGGTGGACTGTTGATGCTGCACCTGAGTAGCGACAACGGGAGTTGTCATGGACAGCCAGCACACGGTATTGGGAGCAGAGAGTGTCAGCAAGATGTGTTGCGGCCAAAGATGACGCATCAATCCTCTTCACCAAATAAGGCAGGTACCTGTGGGTACATGACTTGAAAATTAATGCCTGCCGGGTATGCCAAGCCAGGTACCTGTACCCATATACCTGTTACCCGTGGGCAGCTTGGCAGGTACCTGTGACAGATACCCGGGTAGAGCCCTACCCATGCTATTCACTAGAAGCATACCAGCTAGTGTTGCTAAAGTTTGGTTCAGGATAGGCCTGAACCGGGTTCAAACTCCGAACTGAACCGGGTTCAGGTTCAGGTTCAGAGAAATCTCAGATTTTGAACTTGAGTTCAGTTCAGGGTTCAGGCCTCCGGAGAAATGCTGAACCTGGTTCAAACCGGGTTCAAACCCTGAACTTCAGGTAACTTTCCCACCCTTTCAAGATCAAAAACCTTATAGTTTGACAGCTATAAAGTACTTGAAATGTTAATTAAAAGTGAAACTTATCAACATTAAGCAGAATCTAAGTGTAAAATGTACTGATTGTACTAAGGTTCATTGCTGAACTGAGTCTGAACCCAGTTTGAACCCGGTTCAGATGTGATTATATTACAGAATTTCCATATATGGTTTGTACTAAGGCTTTCCAAAAATAGATACTTGAACCGAGTTCAACCGGGTTCAGACAGAATTTGGGCTGGCTGAACTGAACTGAACTGAACTTCGGGTTCAGTTCGGGGTTCAGGCTGGGGCCGGAAAATCTGAACAGTTCAGTTCGGGGTTTGGACTAAAAGGGGTCTGAACTGAACTGAACTGAACTTTAGCAACACTATGTAATACCAGCAAGTCCAGACCATAGCTACAGTGCAGAAGACAAGAATCCGGAAGGCAGAGTCACTCAAATACAAGTCACGGACGCAAAGCAAGGTTTCCACCGGACACCGGACAAGCAGAAGGCCGCCGGACGACACTCGAAGCCAAATAGCAAAGGGAAAACTGTACCTTAGCACAAGTGAAAGACATGCCAAAGCATAGAGCTTGCCGGCAATCACACCGCGGACAATGCGATGGGCGGACGAGCAAACAAACGTACGGACAAGGTCACAGACATGCGACTGGCCGGACACTTAGAGTGTGGTGGCGCGCAGGAGTGGCGTGGGAATTATGTTGATAGTTGAGGGACGGGAACAAAGACAACAGGGCTTGGACAGTAGGTGTGGCCGGAGTAGCCGGTTCACACGCGTTTTACTCCGGTGATAGTCACCGCATGTACCACCATGTGAAATTTGACTTCTTTTCTCCCCACCACCACTATGTGTGAGCGAGAGCAAGAATCTTACAGTGCGACAGCAGGGCATTGATGGACGAGGCACAAGAGCCTTACGTGTTACGTCTCAACTTACGGTCTCGTATAGTTGGGGAACGCAACGTTAAGTTGCTCAGTGATAGCGGAGCTAGGGCTCGACACTAAGTGTTGTATGGACAAAGGCCTACGATGTAGAGTAGAGAGAAAACAGATGTATAGCAGAGACTAGAGACAGGGGGTTTGACAAAGGAGATCGAACTTAGAGTTCGATCATGCTAAGTACAGGGGTTTATATACTGTAGCTGTGGAGCAAGGGTCCATCGGAAGATGAGTAAGAAGAGAACAATAAGAAAGTAGACGATAGGCTGCTAATAATAGTGTGAGAGCGGTGGGCAGAGGGTTAGGGCAAAGGGTACATGTGTAACGTTGGGATTGGCTGAGGGTTGAGGGTTACACACTGCTGCCAGCTATCTGATTGAATGAACTGCAGCATTACAGCAAAACATTTATTACTTCAAGTGCAGCAAATGCTGATTGAAGCATTAATTAGAAAACCAGCCTTGCTGCCCCTCTAATACATGAAATGTAGACCTAGCCTGCAAACTGTATTGGGAATATACTACTGGATAATTAAATAATGCAGCTGCATACCCACCGCTTTTTTGAGTTAATTATAGCATTCAGGCACTACTGATTGACAGCATGCTGTAATGCATCAGAAAATCATAATTTCTGCCCATTTTGGGATATAAGGCATGCCAGGGTCCAGGACCCTGAGGTCCAGATCACTTGGTGCCTGTTGCCGCTTTGGGGGTGTGAGAATAAATTCAAATTAACCTTTGCAGGCCCTACAGGCCTTTAAAAATAGCGCAAAAATAGCCAATAAATCAGAAAATAATTCTGGGCACTGCCGCTTTGCCCTAGCGTGGGAATTACGCTTCCGGACGACCATATTAGGGTGCCATTATGCTCTGGGCCCTTCTGGGCCCTTCCTAAAGCGGTTAAAATCATTATAAAATAGATAAATATATTCATTTGCACCTGCATATATGCAGGCTTCCCCTGGGCTTACCAGCAGCCAATAAAATACACTAAAATCAGAATATATTAGTAAAAGCATATTCAAGATGATCTGGATGGCTAGATATGGTAATACCAGCTGGAAACATATGTAGAACATCAAAACATGTTCTATTTTTACTGCTACACATATGGGGCTCATTGAACCACATTGGGATACCTCCGGGATGCAAATTTTGATGGGATTCTAATGGGACGTACTAGAGGAGCTGAAACGGGCTTCGACGGCGCCAAAATATGCATTTCATGTATTGTTACAAATTATTCTTTTATTTAAATGTTTTTTTTGTTACAGCACTTCTACTGCACGTAAAGGCATGTACAAATAGTCGAAATGGTACTAAACGACGAGGAGAACAATAATCTGAGCTTATAATAGCTACGTAAGGGCTATATAAAGCTCTACCACACTAACTAGTTTCGGAGTGCATGCAATTATTGTTAGTCTCTCATATTCATGTATATACACTGTGTCTATGTTCTGATAGCTTTAATTAGCTCTCTATAAATATCTCTCATGCTGTACGAGGTTTCGCAGCAATCGGAGCTCATTTCAAATTGATATAAGGCATACAAGTTTGGGAAAGATGGGTCAATTTTAATTTATTGAGGCGGTTATGGGTCAGGCACATAGTGCCAGACATTCACTATGAGCATCCTAAACATAATCCAAATGCATGTTTGAGGTAAAGAGTGAATCTGTAAGTTATATGTGTTTCTGACATAACATGTACATTCTGATATCACACATAGCATGTTGTCCTACAATGTTTGATATGACTTCCACATCCCAATGACATCTTAAACATGCATTTTGATTATGTTTAGGATGCTCATAGTGAATGTCTGGCACTATGTGCCTGACCCATAACCGCCTCAATAAATTAAAATTGACCCATCTTTCCCAAACTTGTATGCCTTATATCAATTTGAAATGAGCTCCGATTGCTGCGAAACCTCGTACAGCATGAGAGATATTTATAGAGAGCTAATTAAAGCTATCAGAACATAGACACAGTGTATATACATGAATATGAGAGACTAACAATAATTGCATGCACTCCGAAACTAGTTAGTGTGGTAGAGCTTTATATAGCCCTTACGTAGCTATTATAAGCTCAGATTATTGTTCTCCTCGTCGTTTAGTACCATTTCGACTATTTGTACATGCCTTTACGTGCAGTAGAAGTGCTGTAACAAAAAAAACATTTAAATAAAAGAATAATTTGTAACAATACATGAAATGCATATTTTGGCGCCGTCGAAGCCCGTTTCAGCTCCTCTAGTACGTCCCATTAGAATCCCATCAAAATTTGCATCCCGGAGGTATCCCAATGTGGTTCAATGAGCCCCATATGTGTAGCAGTAAAAATAGAACATGTTTTGATGTTCTACATATGTTTCCAGCTGGTATTACCATATCTAGCCATCCAGATCATCTTGAATATGCTTTTACTAATATATTCTGATTTTAGTGTATTTTATTGGCTGCTGGTAAGCCCAGGGGAAGCCTGCATATATGCAGGTGCAAATGAATATATTTATCTATTTTATAATGATTTTAACCGCTTTAGGAAGGGCCCAGAAGGGCCCAGAGCATAATGGCACCCTAATATGGTCGTCCGGAAGCGTAATTCCCACGCTAGGGCAAAGCGGCAGTGCCCAGAATTATTTTCTGATTTATTGGCTATTTTTGCGCTATTTTTAAAGGCCTGTAGGGCCTGCAAAGGTTAATTTGAATTTATTCTCACACCCCCAAAGCGGCAACAGGCACCAAGTGATCTGGACCTCAGGGTCCTGGACCCTGGCATGCCTTATATCCCAAAATGGGCAGAAATTATGATTTTCTGATGCATTACAGCATGCTGTCAATCAGTAGTGCCTGAATGCTATAATTAACTCAAAAAAGCGGTGGGTATGCAGCTGCATTATTTAATTATCCAGTAGTATATTCCCAATACAGTTTGCAGGCTAGGTCTACATTTCATGTATTAGAGGGGCAGCAAGGCTGGTTTTCTAATTAATGCTTCAATCAGCATTTGCTGCACTTGAAGTAATAAATGTTTTGCTGTAATGCTGCAGTTCATTCAATCAGATAGCTGGCAGCAGTGGTTACATCGGAGGATGACTGAGCAGAACAAGAATAGAAACAAATAGGGCAAAGGGTTCGGAGTAATGGGGGCCGCTGACATAGTAAGAAAACGTAACATTACCCCGTTCTTAAATTGAAATGTAGTGGAAATCAGTAAAGAAAAAATGGCCGTTATAGGGACAAATTAAGTCCAATAGATAATAAGGAAAAACATGCCATATAAGCGAAGTTAACACCAATAGGGTATCCGGGTTAGCAACAGGTACTTTAGTTGCTTGCAGGTGGGTTTCTCTTCGTTACGCGTTGTTGAGCAATTCGATTGAATGCGCATTCATCGTCATGACCATCGTGTTGTCCACATGAGGGGCACGTATACTTGGGGCAGCCAATGATAGTGTGTCCAGGTGCACGTATGTTGCAATATGAACATGTATAAAATTCGCAGGTGGATGCGGCCAAGTTGTAGTGGTGGTTGACAGCGGAGTGTTGTGTGCATTCCTTGGGGTCCAAGGACATAGACGTAAAAGGATTGTTGTCGACTTGCGGGCTGTATGTGGGTGAGGGTGGGGCTGTGTTGACACGATACTCTTGGTCTTCTTGTAACTGTATTGGCGATTGCAGATGAATGGGTTTGGACAGGCGATTGATGAGTTCTTTGCGTTCTGGCACTTGAGTGCCGACGGAGTGAAGGGGTGGGTGAGGTACTTGGTCAGCAAGGTCTTTAGTGAGGTCGATGATGTCGTCATCAGTGGTGAGGTCGATGACCAATGGGGCAAATAACTCTTGAGGCGCTGTTTCGAGGAGTTCCGTGAGGGCAAATTGTCGCATGTCTTGGAATGACTCTTGAGTCCGTTGCAGGAGATGGAGAGCTCCTTCGATAATGGCAATGGAGGGTTCGAGAATCTCTTGGTTTCGGGTAACAATGTCATAACATTGGGTCCAGTTGGCAAGAAGAGGAGTGTCATCATATGTTGATTGACTTAGGCGTTGGTGGAAGGTGCGAGTTGAGAATAATTCAAGGATCCGGCGAGATTGCAAGGGGTTGTGGGTATCGAGGCATAAGGCTGGTGGTTGGAGAGATAATGTGTATGAACGAAATAAGGGGTTGTGACGAGATGGGTTGCGTTGGGAACGGGCGGGTGGCATGACTTAGAGGGAATGAGTCGGACAGTCGTAGTGACAACAACTGCAGGTGCAATAAGGGTCAGAGCGGCGAGGTTCAAAGTGGCTGAAGTGATGACGATGTCGGACAATGGGTCGAGTGATTGTGAGTGGGGGTTGAACACGAGCAGATTTGTTGAAATAGTCAATGAGTCGGTGGGCGTAATCAGGGTTGTTAAAGAAGGTGTGGATGAGAAATACCGAGATTGTTGGGATGTGAAGTCCGAGTCCGGTGGGGGGTTTGAAGTACTTGTACTCCCAGTCTGGGTCGTAGTGGTCTTTGGACCAAGCTCCGGAATATACAGGTCGGACAGCGTCCAGGTAATGGGGGCGAGTTGGAATCGAGGTAGTCGGTAATGCGACAGTATGGGGTTCAGGTGTGGGTGGCTGTTTGTTCGATGGGGAGGGCGTATAGTTGTTTATGAGGTTAGATGAGTGGGGATATGAGAAGTGAACGAGTTTTTTGGATGGGGGCATTCAAGTGAGATGATGGAGTTTTTTATAGGCTTTGAGGATGGTCTGTGCGTTCCGAAGATGTGACTCGGGTTCCCATGAGTTTCCAGAAGTGGGGTAACCTTTCCATTTTATAAGATATTGTCGCCTGGTGCCATTCCCATGGTGGGCTCGGATGGCTTCTACTTCGAATTGTTCTTGTCCTTCGATTAGATCAGGTGGAGGGTTACTGTGGGGTGGTCCATATGCTTCCGTCTCAGTGTATCTCACGAGAAGCGCGGCGTGGAATACTGGGTGTATCTTCCATTTAGTCTGTGAGAGATCCAATTCATAGACGAGTGGAGATAAGACTTTCTTGATCTTGAAGGGACCATCGCGTTTTTCCTTGAATTTTTGCAATAGACCGGGAATTCGAAGGTTCTTTGAGTCTAGCCAAACTTTGTCTCCTTTGTTGAATGGTTTGAAGTTTCGGAAGGTGCGTTCTTTCATTACCATAGCAGCGACTGAATGAGCTGCTAAGGCTTCTGATCGATGTACTGTGAGGTTGGCAAGTCGTTGTGATACGGATGGGACGTTTGATTTCGGATATTTCAGGGGTAGTGGAATGGGGTCGTATCCCATGAGAAGCAAGAAAGGGGTTCTCTTGGTGACAGCGTGGGCACGGTTGTTATGGGCGAATTCAATGTTGGGAATGTGTCTAGACCAGTTCTCAGGTTCCGCAGTACAATAGATCTGGAGATATACTTCAATCTCTTGATTGGTCCGTTCGGCTTGTCCATCGGTTGGAGGGTGGTAAGCGGTGGACATAGATGACTTGATTCCTATGATCTTGCAGAGTTCTTGGAATGCTTTAGAAGCAAATTGGGGTCCTCTGTCGGATATAATGCGTATTGGAAGTCCAAATCGTCAATATACATTGTCGAAGTATAGTTGTGCCGTTTCGATTGCGTCTACTGTCTTTTCGCATGGAATGAGGACAATGGCTTTGGAGCAATCGTGATCAATGACTAATAGAAGTGTGTCATAGCCATGTGACATTGGTAAGTCGGTGATGAAGTCCATATTGACGTGGGAGAATGGAAACGAGTGTTTGTCGGCGGCAATAGGCATTAGTGGTGGAGCGGTTGGATGGTGATTGACTTTCATTTGTTGACATAGTGCGCATCCATGGACATAATCGGACACAAACTTCTGCATCCTGGGCCAGTAATACGTCCTTCGGACCTGTTCCAGGGTGTTGAATATGCCAGGGTGCGCTCGAACTGGTATATCATGGTGAAGTCGGAGAATAGTGCGCTTTAATTCGAGGTTGTCCGGGATATAGATGTGATTTTTGAAGTAAAGGATGCCGTCATCATCGAAAAACCAGTCTTTGAGGGCGGTTCGGGCAGGTGGTAGTTTCTTCTTTAGCTGGGCAATGGTGTTTGTGAGGAATTCATCTTTCTTCATCGATTCTTTGATGGATTTTGTGAGGCTATCTGTGTCTGGGAGGTCGTCATCGGATTCGTAGTCTTCTTCTTCTTCGTCTTCAGAATTTTCTTGATCCTTCTGTTCCTGAAGAGTGGAAATGAATAGGTCCTTCGGAAGCATAATCGATGATTCGTTGAGATTCTCCCCCTGTTTAACATGGTCCGCCCGGCGGGATAGAAGATCGGATTGAATCATTTGTTTGCCGGGGACATGTGTGATATGAAGGTTGAATTGTGATAGCAACAGATGCCATCGTGCTTGACGGGGTGAGAGTCGTCGGGCCTCTCGCCAGTAGGTAAGGTTGCGATGATCACACCAAAGTGTAACAGGGTGTGGGGATCCAAGGAGATAGTGTTTCCAAGTGATGAGGGCACGGATAATTGCCAATAGTTCGCGATCGTAGATCTTGTAGTTCCGTTCAGCAGAGTTTAGTGATTGCGAAATATAACCGATTGGCTTGAGAACACCGTTGTCATCATGTTGACGAAGGACTGCTCCGGTTGCAACTTTGGAAGCATCAGTTTCAAGGAAGAAGGGATTGTGCGGGTTGGGCATGAGAAGTAACGGATGTTGAGTGAACGCGGCCTTGAGATCATCGAATGATTTTTGTTCTACTTCAGTCCATTTGAAAGGTTGATCTTTGCGTTTGAGGTTGTCCAAGGGTTTGGTGATTTCGGCGTAGTGTGGAATAAAACGGCGGTAGAAGTTGGTGAATCCAGTGAATGAACGGATATCTTTGACGTTAGTCGGAGTGGGCCATTTAGTGATTCCTTCGATTTTTGTTGGGTTGGTTTGGATGTGATTAGGTGTAATAATGAGTCCAAGATAGGGTAGTTTTTGCGTATGAAAGAAGCATTTGGTGGGCTTGAAGTAGAGGTCGTTCTTTTCAAGGATAGTGAAGGCACGTCGTGCTCGAGAAATGAGTTCGGGTAAGGTTGGGGCATGTATGAGGATGTCGTCCATGTAAACCAAGAGATGATTTAGAAGGATTTCTTCGCCAAGAATATCATTCATAAAATGTTGAAAGGTGGCAGGTGAGTTGCATAGGCCGAAAAACATAACTGTTGGTTCGAAAAGTCCTCGTTGAGTGGTAAATGCGGCTTTCCATTGATCTCCATCCTTGATGTGGATGTTGTTGTATCCCCATCGGATGTCTAGGGCGATGAAGTAGTGAGATCCATGTAACTTGTCTAATAGATCCTGGACAAGTGGTAATGGGTACGCATTCTTGATGGTTCCATTGTTGAGGTAACGGTAATCTTGAACGGGTCGTAAGGTACCGTCTTTCTTGTCAACGAAAAAGAGAGGGGATGCCATAGGTGACTTCGAAGGTCTGATATATCCATTCTTGAGGTTCTCATTGATGAAGGCATCGAGAGCAGCTTGTTGCGGAAGTGAGAGTGGATAAGGTGAATGTCGTTTAGGAATAAAGTCAGGTTTGAGATCAATTGCATGGTCATATGGGCGACTTGGAGGAAAGCGATGTGCTTTTTCTTCGTCAAAAAGGGATAGGAATTGATGGTATTGATGGGGTACCAAGGCAGTAAGTGGTTTAGCGGGTTGGAGTCCTTTTCGAGCTTGTTGCGCAAGTTGTGTTGAGATGTTAACGCGATTGAGCTGTATTGATCCAGTTTCCCAGTCGATTTTGGGTTGGTATTTCTTGAACCATGGTAGTCCGAAAATGAAGTTCTCTTTTCCAAGGGTGGTAACATAGAATCGCATAGCATAGTGGGTATTTCCAAGTTTGACACGAAGGGGGGCATAAGATGTGATGTGTCCGGCATTGTTGAATGTTCCGTCAACATTGCGTGGTCGAAGTGATTGTCGCAGTTTGATAGTTTTGATCTGGAGATTTTCTACAAGTGTTTTGTCGATGAATAGACCTTCTGCTCCGGTATCAAGTAAGGCGGTGGCTTTGTGGGTTTTCTGGTTATATAGGAACATGATTGGGATTCGTAAGGCGTGATTGTCGTTAATTGAATTGATGAGCAGCCTGATATTCAACGAGAGAGAGGGCTGCGGGTGCTCTTCGTTGTTCAAAAATTTCCTTCTTCGACTCGATCAAAGACTTGGTTGACTGCGTCATCATCAAGGCCAATAAGGAGTTGTTGAATCTGTGCGGCGCGATCTTCAGCTGAGAGTTCGCCTTGGTCTTGGTCTTCGTTCTCGGGTTCCGAGTATTCGTTTTGATCATCGGCTGAAGTCAATTGGCGCATATTTTTGGACCTTGGTGTTCGTGAGTTGGGCCATCGAGTTTTTGAGGTACGTTTGGGATGAGGTTTGGGACACTTGGCGGTGCGATGTCCGGGTTGATGACAATTGAAGCAAAGGTTTTCCTTCATATGACGTTGGAATTCTTCAGTCAAAAGTCGTGATATAAAGAAGCTGTATATGGCTAGGTCGACCAATTCTTCTATATCATCGTTGTCATTGGAAGGCAATGTTTCATTTGTGTCATTTGTGTCATTTGAGATGGCTCGAATCTGACGATTGTATTGTCGCATAGGTTGTCGTTTGAAGCGGTTCTCTCCGGAATAGGATTGGTGGGGTTGGGATTCCATTGAACGGGCTATTTTGTAATTGGTGTCCAGTCGAGTGGCAAGTGAAAACCAATCTTCCATGTTGGTCGGTTGTGGACTACATGCAAGTAGTTTCATTTGAAGATTGTCATTGAGTCCCATCCAGAATGCATTGCGTTGGGAAAGGTATTCTGTGATGCGAGCTTGCATGATGAGTGTTTTGAATTTGAGAATGTAGTCTTCAATAGATCCTCGCTGTTTGAGCTTGGCGAGTTCCATGGTAGCCTTGATTGTGAGTTCGGATGTGATGAAAGTGCGGTGGAATTCCGCAAGGAATTCTTCAAATGTGTCGGTTTCAAAATGTCCGCTGGCCATGTATTGCATTGTGAATGGTCGGGATCCGCGAAGACTGCAATGGGCAAGCACAAATTCAATGCATAGCTCATCTGTGTCATAAATGTGACGGTTGGCTCGTAAATGGATTTGGACTTGGAGTAAAAAGCGATCAGCATCTTCTTGGGTTCCGTCGAAAGGTTGGATTTTAGCCATGGTTATGGGCCGATCGTGTGCGGGTCCATCTCCTTGATTGTTATTGTCTGCTGCTCCTCCACCTCCAGCTCCTCCGCCTCCTCCTCCTCCTCCTTCATTGTCTCCTCCTCCTCCATTGTTGTTCGGGTTTCCTCCGGGTGGTCCTTCTCCTCCTCCTCCTCCTTCATCTCCTGCGGGTGGTTCACCAAATCCCCATCCTCTCCATGCAGGATTTTGTCGGCCTCCTCTGCCTCCTCTGCCTCCTCTGCCTCGACCTTGGAGATGTCTTAAGTGGAAAAAGGTACTGATACTTTCTTCTCCAGGTGGGGGTCGGAACATTGAGCGGGTAGTTTCCGTGATAGTTTGGGTGGCCATAGTACTAATGGATAGAGGTTCGATGTGAGGGTGGGTGTAAGAGAGATATGGTTTCGATGGGATAGGGGGAAGTATGGGTGTTCGGCGTGAGGGAGTAGGAGTTTCTGGAGCAACGGAGCTGCCTGATTGAGAGGATCGTCTGAAGAGGTTTCGATCAAGAAGTCCGTGAGTGGGTGAGTTTGAATGAGATCGATGGTAGTCGCTGGGTTGAGGGTCGGAAGTGGAAGTTGGTTGGGGTTCTTGTGGTGGTTGTGGTAGCAGATCGGTGTAAATGAGATAGGTACTCAGGGGGTGGAGTGTAGCTAAATAACCCAATAAAAGAATGATAGAAAGGGAGACGGAAAGAAGAGGAGAAACAACGAAGGAAAACTAATGAAATCCAACTAACGGCCCAACCGTCCGTAAGACAGAGTCTTCGCGCGCGTCGCTCGAGTGAAATCGATTGCCATCGAGGTGTCAGGCCCGGACCCAAGCCTTGCCTAAGGGTGGTCGCGAGTTGAGAAAGCCGAGCGAGGACGGAAAGGCGAAAGAAACACGAAGACGAATAGCAAGAGACCAAGTAGTCGGGATCTGGGTCGAAGTTCCCACGATCAGTGATCCGGGATTCGACGCGGGATCCTATTCGGGTTTTCGGGAATTTAGAGTCTGAGAGCGAGAAGAGTGTATAACGACGAGAGTAAGATCATAGAGTGAAGCAAGGATGGATCTCGAGAGCCTAGCTCGTAAAGTAGCCTAAAGACTTATGATATTCGAGTCGAGAGATACATGACGAGTTTCTACAAGTTTATATACGCGTAAGAGTCTGAGATAAGAAATGGGGAGTAAGATGTGTTTTCGGGGCGTGGAGGTGAGTCGTGTAGTGACACGCGGGATTCGGAGAATAATCGTGGGGCGTGTAGCTTACACGAGGAACCGGGAATGTATGTTAGAACAAAGGGAAACGGGAATGTGATCAGAGTGATTTGAAAATGGTGATAAAGGATAATAGATAGATTTCGGGGTTTTACGGGAATGAGGTGGGAATGAATGGTAGTCTGGGGCGTGGTACTGTCAGAATGTCCGTAGGGCGTGTTCGTAAGGCGTGTTCGTAAGGCGTGTTCGTGAGGCGTGGTCGTGGAACGTGTTCGTGATGTTTGTCGTGTATTTGGAAATGTTTGGCTTGGGGTCCGGGTTGCGGGATCCGGGACCGGATGTCGGGATTGATGTCGGGTTTAGTGATGGCGCGGGAATGTTTGTTCGTAGGGTCTTAGGTGTCGTCGTGACAGTTGCCCCCCCTTAAAGGCCGAGCCCCGTCGAGGCTAGCGTCCGTGTCGACTAAAGGAAGGGGGTCGTTTGTGATGGGAATGGAAATGCGTCTGGAATTCCGAATGGAAAGGAAGCGAAGAAGTGTCGTGCGCGGGAAAAGTGAGAGGTTTGCCCTAAGGTGAAAGTTTTGTCCGGTTAAAGTGTCGCGGAGTGGGCGTAGTGGGTCTCTTTTCCGTTTTTTCACTTAACTTGTTTTTTCGCTATGTCTGTCCAGCACAAAACTATCGAGGAATTGACGAAGGAGTTGATGGAGTTCGACAGCCCTGGAGAGGGTGAGGTGGATGAGATGGAGTATCGGGTTTCGCGCGCGGTGTTTGCGAGGGATACGGTGAGTTCGGGTGTGGCTGTTATTGTTTTGCTGGTCATTGATTTTTTTGTGGTAGCGGCATCATATTCAGGGCTTGGAAGAAGGATCTCGGGCGTATAGGTCTCTGGAGATGGCTTGGCGGGTGTTCGAGGTGGTGCAGGCGGAATGGGCCGACAGGCTGCCCTCGCTGGGTGTGGTTGTGTGGCCACCGTCTGCCGTGGGCGTCTTGGACGACCGCCTGTTGAAGGCGTATAGGCTGCGTCGCGAAGCGGAGAAGAAAAAGACGTCTGGGTCGGCGGTGGGCTCGCGTGGGGTGCCCATGGATGTCGATCGGGCTGCGACTGGCGGGGAGTCCGTGTCGGAAGTGGAGCGATTGGTGGGCACCGGGACTGTGCGCGACGTGTCGGTGGTTCCCGCAGGACCCGCAGCAGCAACAGCAACAGCAACAGCAACAGCAACAGCAACAACTCCTCCAGCGGCGTACGTCGAAGAGCGTCCCCTGTTTTTGTCCGACTTCTCGGATTCTGAGCCAGCAAAGGCCGTGCCGGCTGGTCGGAAGAAATCGCCGCGGAAGCGTGGGCGGGAAACGGTGGAAGTCGAGGATGAAGCTGGTGCGGGTTCCGCTGGTGATGAAGCCGCGACGAAGCGAGCTCGTGTCGAGAAGGAGAAGAAGGATATGAAAGGGAAGGGACGGGCACCTGGAGAGCGTCCGAAGAGTGTGAGTTGTGTTGTTTGTTATGGGTTAAGGATTGTGGGTCTTAGTCTGTGTCCTTTCGTAGACTGCTCCTTCGGGTTCCGGGCGGTCGATGAGGGAACTGGGGAAGTTCCACGTCTATTGGCAGGGCGAGGACATCTGCAATTGGTGCTCGTCCATAGGGAAGGGCTCGCCCTGGCATGATATGTGCGTGACGCCCGATGGATACCGGTCGGTGCCCTCACGAAAAAAATTGGGCGCGTGTTTTGTCTGCTCTCGATAGTCCAAGGGTTGCAGCCGTGGCAAGCTTTTTTGTCATGAGGTGTCGGACACCGGGAAGCGTGTGTGGCTGGAGGACAACGGGATGGGCGGCGCCGTGGCGTATGTGGGCGAGGGTCCGCCGGGGGATGGGTCGCGGAAGCTTACCCCGCAACAGCTGCGAGATTTGGAAAGCGCGGTCCTTCCGGAGTCGACTGGGAGCTCATCGATGGCGAACGACAACGTCAAGAACAAGATTCAAGACAAGACCGTCGAGATTGCGTCCCGGTTGCAAGCACACGTGCGCGAGGTGGAGGCGCTGGTTCTTGACAGGGAGCGGGAGTCCGGCGATGTGTCGGATATGGAAGATGATGGAGATGACTCTGGAGAGATAGAGATTGGGATTCGAGGGGACAAGATCCAGGACAAGGAATATTTGGAGGTTCCTGGGCGGCGACCCACCCTGCGCTTCAAGGCAACGCCTGCTGCGCGTCCGGCGGCGGGGCAGAACAAGATCCAGGACAAGAACCCGGAGAAGGAGAAGGAGAAGCGCGAGCGCGCGGACGCGAAGCGTAACCTGCGTGTTGGGAACGACGCGCTGGTGGCGTCTCTGGCTGAGTTGGAGGTGGTGTCGTCGGATGAGGACGAGGATGATGAGGATGACGATGAGGGTGAGAGTGGGGTTGATCCCGATATCGATGCGTTGGTGGCAGATGGGATGGCGAAGATGCAGGAGTTCGTGCGGGGATACAAGGAAAGATTCCCGGGTGCACCGACTCCGGTGTTGTTGCCGTCGCCGGGGTCGGGGTTGGCACCGATTGCGGGATTGGAGGGGGGGGTGGCGTATATGGCGAGGTTGAAGGCGTCTGGGGTGGGAAGTCGTTCGGCGGTCCACAAGCGGATGTGGATGGCGAAGCGGACGGAGTTCAATGAGGCCATGTTGGCCTACGGAAAGGCGATGGCGGAGTATGTGAGGTTGCAGGGGGAGTTGGTGGCGTTGGAGGAGACGTGGAAGTGGTGGAAGAAGGTGGAGGGTGGGTTGGCGGGCGCAGAAGGAGAGTTGACGAGGGAGGAGGAGTAGGGGGTTCATTTATCTGTATATATATTTTTTTGTGCTTTAATTTTTTGTTATGTTTGCTGCGAAGAATGAAATGGACATTCGTGTTTTTGTGTTTTTCTTGGTGTGAAAAAATAAATAAATGGACTGATTGAGAATGAAGAGAAATCGACAAAGTGAATCGTTAGGGTGGTGTTACAAGAGCGAAGGGAAATGTTTTCGGGTTTTCTTGTGTGTCGTGTTGGAGTCTATTGGGATAAAGGGTGTGTAAAAAATGAGAAAATATATAACAGATTGGACTTAAGAGAGGATTTTATTAAGTGGTTGGTTTCGGTTTGTTGGGGTATCGTTTGTGGAAGATAGCGACGAGGTCGTGTGCGTTGGTGACGCTGGGTACGGATTGCCAGGAGGGATCGTCGTATCCGCGCCATTGGACGAGATATTCAAAGCGTTTGCGACGTTTGTTGTACCGGGAATCGAGGATTTCTTCGACTTCGTATTCGACGTCGTCGTTAATTTCGATGGGTGGTGGTGGCTCTTGGGTGCGGTTCGGGAAAGGGTTCGGGGAATGGGGTTCGAGAAGCGAAACATGGAATACGTTGTGGAGGGCCTTGAGTTCGAGTGGGAGGCCTATACGTCGGGCGTGGCTGGAAACGATCTCAAGGATGGGGAAAGGCCCGATGCGTTTGTGGTCGAGTTTCTTCATGGGTTGACGGGTGCGGATGTTGCGAGTGTCGAGCCATACGAGGTCGCCGGGTTTGAAGTCGGGAATTGGGGATCGTCGATGCGTCGTGTTGTGCTGATATTGTTGTATGGTAACTTGCAATTGTTCCTTGAGGTAAGCGTGGACGTCTGCGATGTCGGATGCTGCGTCAGCTGCTGCGGCTGAAGGGACATCTGCAATGGAGATTGTCAGATTGGGGTGGTAACCTTTGTTCGCGAAAAATGGTGAGATCCCGGTGGCAGAGTGAGTCGTGTTGTTGTACGCGAATTCTGCAAGGGGCAGGAGGTCGGACCAATCGTCTTGTTGGTAGTTGACGTAGATGCGAAGGTATTGTTCGAGAATTTGATTGATGCGTTCGGTTTGCCCATCTGTCTCCGGGTGGTATGCTGTGGAGAGGTTAGATTTGATGTTGAGTAGTTTGCATAGGGAAGCCCAAAAACGGGACACAAAATGCTTTCCGCGGTCGGAAACGATGTCGTTGGGGACGCCGTGTTTGGAGAATACGTGACGGAGGAAAAGCTGAGCGAGGCCTGGGGTATTGAGGGTTTTAGTGGTGGGGATGAATAGCGCCATTTTCGTGAGTCGATCGACGATGACGAGGATAGAGTCGAAGTCGTTACTGGAGGGAAGTCCTTCGATGAAGTCCATGGAAATGGAACTCCATGGTCGATCGGGAATGTCGAGGAAGCGGAGTGGTCCGTAGGGTTTGTGTCGGGATGCTTTCGCGCGTTGGCATGCGGGACAGGATTTGACAAATGACGTAACGAATTGTTCGAGTTTCGGCCAGTTGTATCGTCGTTTAATGAGTTGCATGGTTTTACGAATGCCGGGGTGTCCTGCCAGTGCGTGGTCGTGATGTGTCTGGGTGATAAGGAGGCGAAGGTCTTTGTGATCGGGAACGTATAGGCGTTGATCGTAGAGTAGTCGACCGTGGGAGTCCCGAGAGAATTTGTCGTTTGCGGGATTGTGGTCGAGTTCTGCGAGTTTGGATTGTGTGAAGCTGTCATTGCGTATGCCTTCGTCGAGTTGGGATTGGAGAACTGTGGAATCTAGGATGAGGGTCGCGAGAAGGTGGTGTGGTTGTAGGATTTGGCGTTGGTTGAGGTCGTTGAGTGTTTCGCGTTCTTCGCCTCTAGGGTACATGTCGCGGCGTCGTGTGAAGACGTCGGGTTTGGTGCCAAGTTTCCCGGAGCGATGACGGATGTGGAAATCGTAGTCTTCAAGTTGTTCTGACCATCGGGCTTGGCGGCGATTGAGGCGTCGCTTCTCAGTGAAATGTTTGAGGTTTTCGTGATCAGAGAAGACTTCGATGCAGTGACGGGAGCCTTCCAGGTAGTGGCGCCAGTGGTCGAAGGAGTCGACGACGGCCAAGAGTTCTTTGTCGTGGATGTCGTAGTTCTGTTCTGCTGGTGTCATGGTGCGGGAGAAGAAGGCGATAGGGTGAAGGTCGTTGTCGGCGGCCTTGAGTTGAGAGAGGATAGCGCTGATGGCAAAGTCGGAGGCGTCGGTTTCTACGACTGAGGGGTCGTCGGGATTGAAGTGGGCGAGTACGGGTGCGGTCTGGAACGCGCGTTTGAGTTTGTCGAATGCTATCTGGGCTTCGTCTGACCACTTGAAGGGGATGTCTTTGCGGGTGAGTGAAGTGAGTGGTTTGACGATGTTTGAGTATTTGTCGATGAATCGTCGATAGAAATTGGCGAAGCCAAGGAAGGATTGAACTTCCCGCACGTTTCGAGGAATGGGCCATGATTCGATGACTTGCGTTTTGGCGGGGTCCATGGATACGCTGTCGGGGGAAACGATGAAACCAAGGTATTCGACGGAGGTTGTGTGAAATAGACATTTCTCCGTTTTTGCGTGCAAGTTGTGGGCGCGTAGTCGTTCCAGAACGAGGCGAACATGTTCTTTGTGTTTGGCGGGATCCTTACTGAAGATCAGAATGTCGTCTAGATAAATGACAACGAAATCGTCAGTCATGTCCTTGAAAATGTCATTCATAAAGTGTTGGAATGTGGCCGGGGAGTTGGTCATCCCGAATGGCATGACGAGGTATTCGAAGGAGCCGTATCGCGTTCGGAATGCTGTCTTCCACTCGTGTCCCGCAGCGATGCGGACATTGTTGTATCCTGCGCGTAGGTCGATTTTGGTGAAGATTTTGGCTTTCTTCATGCGGTCGAGGAGGTCGTTGATGAGGGGTAGAGGGTATCGGTTTTTTCGGGTGATTTTGTTGAGTCCTCGGTAGTCGACGCAGAGGCGGAGTGACCCGTCTTTTTTCTTAGCGAATAGTATGGGTGCTCCGGCTGGGGAGTTCGAAGGACGTATGAAGCCTTTACGAAGATTGTCGTCGAGGTATTCGCAAAGTGCCTTGAGCTCGGTTTCAGAAAGGGAGTAGATCGGTCCGTACGGGGGATTTGTTTGAGGTTCGAGGTCGATGGTGTGGTCGTAGGGGCGGTGTGGTGGAATGCGATCTGCTTCGCCTTCTGAGAACACGTCAGCGTAGTCATGATAATCTGGTGGGACGATGCGCTCAAAGGTTTCTCGTTCTTCCGGTGACATGCGAATTGGTTTGGTTGATGCGGTCATTCCGTGTGCTGGGAACTGGGTAGGTGGTTCGGGATCGGGAAATGCTTCCGGGAAAATTTCGCGAGTTGTCATTTTGAAGCATTTGGCCCCTTTGTCCCGTAAAAGTTGAAACGCGGCTGCGTTGATTAATTTGATGTCGGGTTTGACAAACTCGGGTTTTGTCGAGTCGGGTGGGAGTTGAATCCCGTGTGGGGAAGGGGAGGTTGGCGCTGTTGGAGCGCCGCAGACTGGTTCAGGATTGAGAGCAGCTGCGTTGTAGTTGGGATCATCGCGGCGGGCCTGTATGAAATCAAGGATTAGTTTGTCTTCTTTGGGTATCTTACTCGAGATGGTCGGGATTTTCATGCGAAGTTTGCGCCAATCGATGCGGGGATTGTGTTCTTGGAGCCAGGGGAATCCCAGGACGATGGGTGCTGAGTGGTGGAGAGGTGTGAGGAGAAAATCGACTTCGTGGTTTTCGCCTGTTGGGAGTTGGATGGAGAGAGTGGTGTTGTGAGTGATGGATCCTGTTGTCGCGATGCTACCGTCGAATAGTTGTAGCGTGATGGGATTGGGTATAGGGTTGAGTGGTGTGGTTTCGGGAATGATAGCGGGATCGATGAAGTTGTCGCTCGCCCCGGAGTCGAGAAGAGCGCGTATCGGCGTGGCAGAGATGTCGGGAATAGATAGATCCAGGAAGAAAGCATTAGCGGGGCAGGTGGCGCGGACATAAGTTATGAGGGGATAGGTGGTTGCGCAGGTTGGGGATTGACGATCCTGGTTCTGCGCTGGTTCGTCCGGATCGTCTACTCGTTTTCCGGGGTGGTGTCTTCTTCGTCCTCGTCTGGAGCTTCTTCTTCGTTTTCAATGTCATCGTGTGGTTGGTCTTCCTCTTGGTCAATTTCGGGATCTGGCGTGTCTTGATAGGAGAAGGTGAGTCGGCCTTGGCGGGTGTTGCTGGGACAAGCGCGTGCAATGTGGCCTGGTTTGCCGCAGTTAAGGCAGAGATTCTCTTCTCGACGTCGGGTTCGTTCCTCGTTGGTGAGTCGTCCGTCTGGACCTATTATGGATTTCTTTGTTGTGTCGGGGTTTTCGCGAGTTTTGTTGGGAGTCGTACTGGTATTCGGGTTGGTGGAATTCGATGGTCGGGATCGTGGGTTGTCGGTACGAGGGGTAATACGCCTTGTGAAGCGCTTTTCGAACTCGCGTTCCCAGTAGCGGTGATCGTATTCGATGGCTTTGAGTCGTAGTTGGTCGAATCGATCTGGTCGCCCATGAGTGGTAAATTGGTCTTTGATGCGTTCTGCGATATTGTCGTAGAACTGAGTGCATAACGCGGAGTTGTTCCAACCCGTGTCATACGCGTACTTCATGAATTGAAGAATGTATTTGCTGACGCGCCCGTTTTCAGGCATGATAAGTTGTTTAATGAGGCGCGCGGCGGAGAAGCTGATGTACGGGTCTCCAAACATGCCGTTTAGACCTTGAACGAAGAGGGACCAGTCAGCGCGCATGGGGTTATAGTCGTGTTCCGTGAGGACTGTTGTCCACCATTCTTGAGCGTCTCCCGTGAAGTTGGAAGCTGCGTAGGCTATTTGCGTGCGGTCGTCGGGAAATGATTCGGGGTCTAGGTCGAATATCTGGTAACATGCGGCGAGAAAAGTGCGCAGCTTGACGGCTCCTGAATTACCCATTGCGAGTCCCGAGAATTTTTCTGGTGCTGTGTATTTTGGGACTTTGCGGCGTTGTGGTTGGCGAAACGGGTCGAAGGTGGCATTAGGAAGGGGTTCATCCTCATCGTAGTAGTGGGTGGTGTTTGGGTCGTCGTCTGGTGGTCCTCTCCTCCTCCTCCTCCTCCTGGAAAGAATGGTCGTCGCCCTGGTGGTCCTCCTCCTGGTGGGCCGCCTCCTGGTGGTCCGCCTCCTGGGGTTCTACCGCCTGGTGGTCCTCCTCCTGGTGGTCCTCCTCCTGGTGGTCCTCCTCCTGGTGGTCCTCCTCCTGGTGGGCCTCCATAATATCCTCCCCCTCCAGAGTTTCCTCTGCCCGGGAATCTATCGTCGGGATATTCGTTTCCCTGGAATCCTCTATCGAACTTGTCGCCTTTCGGGAATCCATCACCGGGATTTCTGCCTGGGAATCCACCACCGGGATTTCCGCCTGGGAACCCGCCACTAGGGTTTCTGTTAGGGAAGTCCCTATCTGGATTTCCCCCTCCCGGGAATCCTCTACCGGGGTGCCTTCTGTTTGGTTGGTCGTTTTCGGAATAGTGGTCGCTGGGCGAGTTAGGCGGATAGGTTTCCCGTCCCCGTAGTTGCGGCGTTTGTGGTCGTTGTCCCGAGTCGAACGCTGTGTTCTGTTGTCTAGCCATCCTGGCAGGGAGATGCGGTGCCGGTTCGCGTCGTGGGTCGTGTCTGATAGGTGAGGAGGGATGATAGTGCGGGTTTGATACTTCGGGAATGTAGTCGGGAATTGGTTGAGGGGAGTAATAGGACGTTGGAGAGGAATGGGGAGGAGTAGCTTCGTACGGTTGGTTCCGTCGATTTCGTACGTCTTCTTCATCCGTTACTGATTCGATAAATGCGTGGAGAGGTGGTGTTTGGATGGTGGGTTCGAAGAAGGAAGGGTTGATAACGGGGTAGAAGGGCGCCTGGGGGTTTGGAATAGGGAAGTACCCATGGGGATTGTTGTGTTCGGGAATTCTCTCTCGAAACTCTGAAGGTGTAGTGGAGGAGGGGCGATTCGGGATGTGAGCTGGTGCACTACGGTCGTCCCGTACCGACGTAATGTGGGTTGCGCTACTGTGTGTACTTGGCAGTGGGATTTCCGCGGGTTTGGCGTCATAGGTTGCTGAACGTGTTTCTTCCGGGATGGGTTGTAGGTGAGTGTTAACAGATGAACCCGTTGGAAAACGAGCATGGGGGTCGTATGAAGAATGTCGCGTAACTCTAGGGTGATGTGTCTCGACCGGTGTGGTCTGAGGTGTTGTACGCTCGGTGTATGTTGAGTATCCCGTAGGCCAAGGGTTAGTGGGTAATCGTTCGGGATGCTGGATGGGATGTTCACGATTACGATCGGGAAACGGGCTGTTTGTAGTGCGACCGGGAACTTGTCTTTCGTACATGTTTTCGGGATTCTGTCCGGGAACTCCGCGCGTGGGAGTGTAACCGGGGAATGGGCTCTCGGGAGCGCGTTCATACCGCTGTTGGGTAGTTTCGTAATCTCGACCGGGATTCGTGTAGTCTTGAGCACGTCCGGGGAATGGGCTTTCGTAAGCGCGTTGATAGTCGTGTTGGAAGTTGGTTTCCCCAGGGGCGCGTTCGGGAATGCGTTCGGGAAAAGTGGTCGAATTCGCTTGGGGGCTGAACGTTTGCCGCGGAACTGTCTGGGGGGAATTGGGATTATAAGGTTCAGTGCGTTGCAAATACGGATCGGAGAAGAAATTCTGAAGAGGACTGGGTTGGCGAGCTCTCGGTGTAGAGCTGACCAGGGGATTTTGATTCTGTGATGGCCGTAGCGAAAAGATCGATTGTCTGGCTGGCGGTTCTTCAATGTGTCCTGAGGGCAGAATGGATCGGATAGCATCGAGGTTGCTTTGCGATCGTCGAGAGGTGACATTTCGGCTAGCTTGTGCGGGGAATGGTGGGGTTTCGAGATTGCGAGGTTGAAAGCGAGATGGCTGAGGGGTACTGGGGGGAATCAAAGGTTGTCTGATGTCAGGGGTCCTGGGAGTCGTGTCCCGGAAAGTTGGCAGAATAGGAGTCGTAGGTTGCGATCTGCCCATACAAACTCGGTTGTTCGAAGACTGATTAACTGGTGTATCTGGGGATTCAAAAAGGCCTGCTACAGAGGCATTGGCAGCATCCGCCTCCGCAGAGAAGGGGTGCTCCGGGGAGAAGCGAGTGTTTTCGGCAAACGTATAAGACATACTTCGGTCTCTGAGTAAGGACTCGAATATACTGTCAGGCCCGGACCCAAGCCTTGCCTAAGGGTGGTCGCGAGTTGAGAAAGCCGAGCGAGGACGGAAAGGCGAAAGAAACACGAAGACGAATAGCAAGAGACCAAGTAGTCGGGATCTGGGTCGAAGTTCCCACGATCAGTGATCCGGGATTTGACGCGGGATCCTATTCGGGTTTTCGGGAATTTAGAGTCTGAGAGCGAGAAGAGTGTATAACGACGAGAGTAAGATCATAGAGTGAAGCAAGGATGGATCTCGAGAGCCTAGCTCGTAAAGTAGCCTAAAGACTTATGATATTCGAGTCGAGAGATACATGACGAGTTTCTACAAGTTTATATACGCGTAAGAGTCTGAGATAAGAAATGGGGAGTAAGATGTGTTTTCGGGGCGTGGAGGTGAGTCGTGTAGTGACACGCGGGATTCGGAGAATAATCGTGGGGCGTGTAGCTTACACGAGGAACCGGGAATGTATGTTAGAACAAAGGGAAACGGGAATGTGATCAGAGTGATTTGAAAATGGTGATAAAGGATAATAGATAGATTTCGGGGTTTTACGGGAATGAGGTGGGAATGAATGGTAGTCTGGGGCGTGGTACTGTCAGAATGTCCGTAGGGCGTGTTCGTAAGGCGTGTTCGTAAGGCGTGTTCGTGAGGCGTGGTCGTGGAACGTGTTCGTGATGTTTGTCGTGTATTTGGAAATGCTTGGCTTGGGGTCCGGGTTGCGGGATCCGGGACCGGATGTCGGGATTGATGTCGGGTTTAGTGATGGCGCGGGAATGTTTGTTCGTAGGGTCTTAGGTGTCGTCGTGACACGAGGCCCGTGCTCGTCGTTCCGTCGAAAGAACTAAGTCGACCAGTAGAACGCGCCTATGCACGGACTCCAGTCAACCGTCCGTAGTATGTCTTCTGCGCGCGCCCGCAATCGTCGCTCGCGAGAAGTCCGAAGACAAGAAACAAAGTGGACTCTTGCACGTCCGTAAAAGTCTTGCGCGCCCGTAAGGATGTGTCGCGCGCCGCCGTAGTCGAAGCCCGAGGACAAGAAACAGAAGGAAACCAGAAGAAACGAGTCCTAAAGCACGCACACACAGCGCAGACGTCAGACTCGTCCTCGCTCACGCTCTCGCACGTCGTGGTTGGGGAAAGGTATGTTTATTTTCACACGGTCTACATGACGCGACTAACACAAGTTAATACCGCGTGTGAACCGGCTACTCCGGCCATGCAAACTACCCCGGAACCGTTGTCTTTGTTCCCGTCCCTCAATTGGCAACCCGTTTCCCACGCCACTCGCGCACGTCGCCACACTCTAAGTGTCCGGCCGGACGCATATCCCGCAAGCTCGTTTGCTCGTCCACCCATCGCATTGTCCGTTGTGTGATCGCCGGTGAGCTCTGTGCCTTGTATTCTCTATTGCTTGTGCTCAGGTACAGTTTTCCCTTTGCTATTTAGCTTCGAGTGTCGGCCGGGAGTGTTTCTGCTTGTCCGGTGTCCGGTGTATGCACCCGGATTCTGTCCGGATGCCTCTGCTGTGTCCGGCGGGCGTCGTACGAACACTGGACGCAGTCCAGGTGTTACATCGGGATGTCGGCGATAATACTCTTCTTTAAGCTCTTTCCAGTTTGGAGTGTGACCTTCGTATATTTCTCGTAGTTCTGAACCAAGTGTATGAGCTACTACACAAGAATCAGCAGTTGGGTTGTAGATCCACGGGGTTTCGGTAGGCTCTCCGTTGGCGTCAGGAAGATGGAAGTATTGTGTTGCTTCGTTGAAGATAAGAGTGGTTGGGAATGGTGGTAGTGGGGGTTGGATGTGTTTGAACTCTCCTGCTAGACTTCGACGAGCAAGGTCTTCCCAGTTGGGGGTATGAGTGATGAAGATTTGTCGAGCTTCCTCAGCAGAGTTTGCTTCGATTGGGGTCCACCGTTGTAGTATTTGATTATATGACCACGATTGATAAGTTTTGTTACCGATCTTATAGTAAAAGAAGTTCTTTTCGGTGTCAAAGAAGAGTCGATTGTGTGGTGGTGGAGTGTCTGGATACTGAGGAATAGTAGTCTGTGTAGGTATTGGTTCTTCAGTGGTTTTCGAAGTAGTTTCTTTGTTGGTTTTGCCTGTTGTAGAAGATGAGGCTGTGTTTCGAACCGTCTGTTTGCCTTTGTTCGCCGTGGTGATTAATCGGTTCCGGATTGATATCCGTAACTGTCTGAATCGTAGTTTGTAAGGGTGTAGTCCGTAACACTAGCAATGTGGGGTGAATCTTCCGGGGTGTCAATTGGTGGTGCAAGATAGTTGTGAACTATGTTTTGCGGAGTGGGTTGGTGGTGTTGACAACTACACTGATAGATGTAGTGGTTGACGTCTTCGCTGATACTATTCCAACAGAAGTGTCGGTTTACAAAGCGAACAGTTTCAGCTTCAGTGCGATGAAGTTGTTCTCCGTGATTGTCGAAATGGACGTAGTTTATGAAGAATCGGCGTAGGTGAGTTTCTCGAGGAATGAATAATCGGGTGTGATTCCAGAGGAGTCCGTATTTGAAGATCCAAGGTTGGTGATTGTCGCGTGAGTACTGCAGGTATCCAACTGTTTGGGTGTAATTGTAATACCGGTCGTCGAGTATAGTTCTGATTTGGTTTAGGATGTCGTTGAATTCTTCGGCAAAGGCGAGGAATCTGTTTCGGATGAGGTCTCTGGTTGAGTAGATGGGATCGTCAAGGGCTGGAAGTGATAGGGTGTCCGCCACGATTGTGGTAGTGTGTAGTGTATGCGTAGAAGTCGGCAATCGTCTCCACAGATATGGACTAGTCGGATTCGATCGGGAAGAAACTCTTCTAGATAGAAGAATGTGTTGGGGTTGGTGTGGTAGATGAAGAAGATAGAGTCGGGTTGGACGATTAGACTGGCAGTTTTTGTGATGGACCAAACTGTATCGTCACAGTACTTGGTGAAACTGTATGTGTCAAATTGATAACAGTTGGCTACAGAGTATTGGACTTGGTATATGTGTCTTCCTGTGTTGTCGAGGTGGTTGGTGTCAGTGTGGGTAAGGAGCAAAGCGTTTTGTGGGATAGAGGGTGCCGTGATGGATAGATGTTATGACGTAAAGTGAAGTGGTTTTCTGTTTGACCGTTGTTTAGTCTTGAGGGTCGTCAAGCAATAACGTTATGAGATGATCGACGGTGGGGCAGTGTTTGTGATGCTTTGTTCAATGTTAACAGATGAACTGTTCTTCGATTTCTGGATTGGTCTCCCTTCGCTATTACCAAGCGGCACGTCTGCGAGTTATGCTCGTTGTCCAATAGGCGTCCCAAAGACTAGGCTAGCAGCTTTATGCCTTCTTTGCAGGTACTGAGTCCTCTTCCTGTGTGCACAGCTACGGTCCCGTTTGGTATGACAGAAGTTGGTTCCTTCGTAACGCTACTGTCCGGGGTTTAATCAACCAATGAGCTGGAGCGGTTTTCTTAATCTTCGGATCGCGACTCTCGAAGTTTTCCTTGGCCTCCCTCTTGCAATCGATGAGCACCTTGCTACACTGAAGGGATTACCTCGAGCGGATGTTCTTCTGTACTAGATGGGTTTACAACTGGTTAGTAGTAAGTGGAGCTATGGCTCAACACCTTAGTCGTAAAGACGGATGTCTTCGACGGTAGATAAGTTCGATCTAATTGTTACGTCTCAACTTACGGTCTCGTATAGTTGGGGAACGCAACATTAAGTTGCTCAGTGATAGCGGAGCTAGGGCTCGACACTAAGTGTTGTATGGACAAAGGCCTACGATGTAGAGTAGAGAGAAAACAGATGTATAGCAGAGACTAGAGACGGGGGGTTTGACAAAGGAGATCGAACTTAGAGTTCGATCATGCTAAGTACAGGGGTTTATATACTACAGCTGTGGAGCAAGGGTGCATCGGAAGATGAGTAAGAAGAGAACAATAAGAAAGTAGTCGATAGGCTGCTAATAATAGTGTGAGAGCGGTGGGCAGAGGGTTAGGGCAAAGGGTACATGTGTAACGTCGGGATTGGCTGAGGGTTGAGGGTTACATCGGAGGATGACTGAGCAGAACAAGAATAGAAACAAATAGGGCAAAGGGTTCGGAGTAATGGGGGCCGCTGACATAGTAAGAAAACGTAACATTACGGATATCTTCTGGAGTTCCCTTGACGGGTGCGGGAAGACTACGGGGCTTGACAGCCATTCTTTACTGGGAGGGTGTTTCTTGTCTTTGGACTTCTTGCGAAGGGTTGCATTGGGCGGACGCGCAAAGACTCCATGTGCGGACGTTTGAGGGCTGTTTGGCTATTTCACTAGTTTCCTTTGTTGTTTCTCTTCTTCTTTCTGTCTTCTTTTACTACTCTTTTATTCTTACTGGGTTCCCTACACCAGTGTTGTAACCAAACCAACACCAGTGTTGGTTTGGTTTGGTTTGATTAGTGTTATAACACCCTGTTTGATTCAAAGTGCGAAAATGACCGGTTTGGTGGTGTTGATTCGGCAACTTCCGGGTGGCTGATGTACATTACGGTTTGTGGCTTGAACATTAAATTCTAATATAATCATCCTTGTCTCCTCGGAGAGCTTACTATTTCCACGTCTTTATGGCATGCCAAAGCCTCGCAGCTGGCATTGGGATCATTTCCATTCTGGAGAAAAGCAAAACAAAGCCTACAACAAAGCCTACTGCAATTATTGTGTTAATGTGAAACTAAAGGAAGTTGTAGCACGTGATGAACGAGCTCTTAAAGAAGGAAGGCCTGGGATGGAAAATTTACGGCAACCCAATGAACAGTTTGATGAAGGTGCGTAGTACTTGAATATAGTATATAAATACACATCATGTAAGCTGACCAAAATATTAGCTTTATCAAGTACATCCGAAACAACTGGAAGGCTCGACATCATGGCCAATCATCTTATTGCATGTCAGTTTGTTCCAGCTACTGTTAAGGCCAAGGCAGAGTCCTACAGAGATGCCAGCAAATGTAGCATCAATGTCACAGAGGGTGCATTGACCACAGATGAGAAAAAGCACAGTCAGGTCCCTGCGTACACACACTCTCCCTGGGAGGATCCACTTGCCTTTGCTGGAGGACGCCTCAAGTTTGCCATCCCTGCCGGTCCCGTTGACACTGACACTCGCCAGGCGTTTGTCTCATCTGCCAACTCTCTGTGCACCACATCCTCCGTCCAGATCTTCACAGACGGCTCCAGACTCGAGCACAAGTCTGGCTCAGCTATTGTCGCTATGCGCGGTCAACATCGCTTGGGCTTCAGACACTGCGCTTCCCCCAAAATCGCCACTGCCACTGACGCTGAGATCTTCTCCCTTGCGTCTGCTCCAGCTTGGGCTGCCTCTCACTTTGGCCGCTACCTCCTGGAAGTGGAGTCCATCGTCTTCATGTCAGATTCGCTAACCGCCCTTCGCCTTGTTTGCGACTGGCCATCAGCACCTGGCGCTCACTTACTACTCGCTTGGAAAGCAGGCATCACCAACCTGCTGGACATTCACACCAACCTCAACATCGAGTTTCACTGGTGCCTGGGTCACTCAGGCGTCCCAGGAAACGAATGGGCTGATGAAGAGGCAAAGAAAGCCACAGAACTGCCACCCTCATCTTCTGTTCCTTCGATATCCGCCCTCCGTGAGCAGAACACCCTCAATGCCCAGAAGCAATGGGAGGCCCATCTCGCCCATGCCACTGCCTCAACTGCCGACAAATACTTGGCAATCACTGGCCCACCAAAACGATGTCCGCGCACTCATGGAGATGTTGGACACCTACCCCCGCGCTGAGATTTCAGCAGATGCTCAAGTCCTCTGCTGCGCTGGCCCCTTCGGGGCGTACTGGATGCGCATGAGCCCAGAATATAGGCGCGGAAATGGCCTGATCACCTACTGTCGTTGGCACAATCATCCCCCTTGGCCTGCCCAGACCGCCGCCCACATACTTGGTGGTTGCGAGACTTTCCGCCCTTGGATTGGAAAGGTCTGGCCTAAAGGCACCCCACTCCCAGCCCACCACACCGAGTGGGCAGATGAACCCCTTATCGACGTGTTTCGCAAGTGGCTTAAGTTCACTAGGCATCTCGACCGCCCCACTCAGCGCACCTCAGCTGCTATTCGCCTTGCATTTGCGATGATGGAGCTAGATGGCCTCCCAACCGACCAGGACATGGACCTAACGACCCTTTGTGTGTACGTACGGCGCGCCCTTGGACCATGCACTCAGGACACGGACCCGGATCTTTATGATTTTAACGGTCACGTTTCAGACCCTCCTCTTGATCTTTGATGCAACTTACTTCTCTTTTATGTATGAGGCACCAGCGATCCCAGACAGAACAGTGCTTTACCCCGGTTAACGCCCAGGTACTGTGCCCGGACGCGCCCTCTTTTCTAAACTTCGTTTGTGCTTGTAGTGTAGGTTCACCTGCGCCTTGACATGGGCGTGGTGATATGTAAACCAATCTCTCCTCTTCCTTTACCTTTCTTTAATAGGCGGTGCGCCCACTTAGCCGCCACCTCCCGCCCAGTTTCGTAGTTTACCTCGATGACGGGCGCCTCCGTTGTAGATAGGTCATGTACTTAGCTATACTGCAGGAATAATAAAGCCAAAAAAAAAAAAAAAAAAAAAAGAGAAAGCACAGTCGAAGTGTCTCTGGGGCCTCAAATCAACTTGAACAGCGTCTTGCAAAGAAGCAGAAGGCATTTCAAGTGATTTCAGTCCAAGCAAAGCCGTTCACAGTGAAGATGCAAGAAGCATTTGAGGACCAGTTATTGAAGTCGTTTGTCTCATCCGGAACAGCATTCAACAAGCTCGATGATCCCGAGGTCCAGCGATTATATGCTAAATTTATGCCATCGGTTGTGTTGCCCACTCGTCAACGGCTTGAAAAGGAGGTCTTGCAAAGAGTTATTGCGCAGATGGAAGGCGAGGTTCAGATGGCAGTGAAGGGCGGGTTTGCAACTCTTTCGTGTGATGGTTGGAAGGACATCTCACGAAGACATCTTGTTGCATTTATGTATGCTTACTGTGAATGGAGAGGTAAGTTAACAGTTAAAAATGCGTAGCTTTATATTAACAAGCTTCTAATTTAGACTCATACATTGCATGTCTATGATGTTTCTGCAAAACGAAAGACAGCTGCAAATCTATTACCGTTGATGGAGAAGGAGTGCAACCATGCCGAAAATAAACTTGGTGTAATCTTGCTCGGAGTCTGTGGTGATGCTGTGGGTGATGCAGTACTGAACACCCCCTTATGGGTACCTCTTAGACTGGAACCTAACATGTTTAAGTGTGGCCTAAATGGTATCAGAATTAACCACTTTCCCAATGTACTAATGTTGGGATTCCCATATATACATTGGGATTCCCAATAATATTAAGAAGATTATCTTATATTATAAATCAATGAAATTGTGTAATAAGATGAAGCTTAAGCTAGTTATAATAGATTTAAAGGTATAGTTAACTGTTATATCTCTATTTTATTATACCTATTTTCATAAAAGATGACTGTTAATGAAAAAGAGAGGTTTTGCAAGTAAAGAAATGCCAGAACTTAGAACATTCCTATTACAACTGTTAAAGACTGGTGTCACGACTACACTTTTACCTAACCTTTCCAAACAGGTACTACAATGTCCGCTCATAGTTCGGCACTCCGACTCGTCTCCACCGAACGGACATCGTGGACAACACGTGCACGCAGGGATATCAGACCAATATCCACCCCATGATGCTAACATCCGCCATAGGCCGAGCGCCGGACAATACAATTGGATATCCAATATCCAATACTGTCACTAACCTTTCGCACTAGACACCGGATCATAGCCGGGCCGACCGCAACTGTACCACCATGCACATTCTGCACTACGATTGACGTCATAGGACCCCGCTACATACCTGACCGGACCGCCGAAATGGACCCTTTCTATTCTTTCTATCCTGAACATGCCACATACATGTGATTGCCTCCGTTGTAACCTTCGACCTTGCATTTACTCCTTTTCCCTTTTCATTCATGCCTTCAACCCGATCCGGACTATGATCGGACATGCGTTTTATCAACAATGTACAAACAGGTCTCAACTATAAAGTCGATACATGTATTGTGTTATGCATCAAGCATACGGACCATGTTTACCTTTGTTCACCTCACGTAACCCGATTAGGCTACGCTTACCTTTGTCCCTCGGACTTTACCATTTAACCTTTTTACCTTTAACCTTCGGTGCCCCAGGTAGCCCCCTTTTACTGCCTCTTTGTTTACATTGCCCCTTCGCTTTACCATAGCCCCAGTTAGCCCTACGTAGCCCCCAGTTAGCCCCATTTCTCCTGTTTCACAGTTAGCCCTAGCTAGCCCCAGTTAGCCCCAGTTAGCCCCAGCTAGCCCCAGAAGCGCGTCTATTTATGTTTCTCTCCTCTGTAGTATATAAACCCCTGTACATAGACCTTCGGATGACACTTAAGTCAATCCTCCTATAGTCTTTCACACCATCGTGCCAAAGACTCTGTTCACCCACGACTTCCGAGCTTAAGAGAGCCTTGTTAAAGCGCCCACTCTTATCTCACCACTTGTTTGTTCACAAACAACGCTTTTGTCACTTATCATTTCCGTGATAAGTCTTCCGAAGCCATGAACGTAACATATTGTAGTATAGCTTCAACTCAAATATCACAAGTCCTAGGGTATCAATACGATACTAGGCCGTTGAGCTCCACCAGACCTTCGTCCGACTTTATACTGCGTGATTCGCAGTCGGGATCGACTTATCCCGGTTCTCTCTTCAGTTTCCGACTCTTACATCAAACTGTGTTCGACTCTCTTCTCTATATCTATTAGGCTCCTCAGCCTTATCCGTGAGTTCGTGTTAGCTCAATGAAGCTAACGTCTCCCTTTTATTTAGAGCCACCTTTTGGTCATCCGACTTAATAGTTGGTCTTCCGTTTCTCAAGGTCTGAAGCCCGGTCTGACAACTGGGGACTATTACAATTGGCAGAAACTGAGTGCATTTGTTAGTCAACTTAGTACCTTAAGGAGATGTCCTGCATCTACCTAGCATACTATGACTGGCTAGCCCAAGCCACAGACTGCTCATGTCAGGATCCTTGGCAGAAATATAAAGAAAATAGAAAAAGAAGCCCAGGATCTTGACATATTCTTTTAATTGTATAGTGAAAGTTAAGATGCACTGTAATAGCTTTTACCTAAATAATATTATTTTCTAATTTATAAACTAACATAATTTTGGGACTCCCATGTAAAGAAAGGGTATCCCAAATACATGAAGTTTTACATTGGGACTCCCAAAATGGTATTCCCAAAAACTGACTTTGGGAATCCATTGGGTTTGGGTACCACATAGGCCACACTTAAACATGTTAGGTTCCAGTCTAAGAGGTACCCATAAGGGGGTGTTCAGTACTGGGGTGATGAGCATAAGAGTCGACTTGACCTAGTTACAAAGCGGAAATCATATCTTGTGGCAGACTGCTGGGCCCACCAGGCAAGTACTGAATATTCAATTGATTATAACATTAACACCATTATATAACTAGGTCTCACTCACGCTTGGTGACTTTATAAAAGTGAATCCGACGGTGAAGGTCCTAATGGATGAAGTTGTAGAGGTTGTAAAATGGTTCATAAACCATTCCTATGCACTGGGGGTCTTCAACGAAGAACAGCAAAGTATGACAGGAAAGAACTTAGCTCTTATTACACCGGTCATCACACGGTGGACAGCATACTTCCTTTCGATGGACCAACTTGTCACTGTTTGGAAACCACTGCAAATAACATCAATTAAGCACAAAACTGCACTCCTTGAATCTGTTGGACGCAAGCCAAAGGCAAAGAAAAAGGCCCAGCAAGTCCTTTCATGTGTTCATAATGATACCTGGTGGGCAAAAGTGGTGCGGTACGTTGTTAACCTAACTATACTGAGAAAACATAATCATATTACCTTGATAGAGTCAAAACACAAATTGAGCCACTTGCGATTGCAGCAAATATTGCGCAAGCTGGAAACATTCGCTGTGATCAAATCCTCCTTCTGCTAGGAAAACTATACAAGACCTACTTTGATGCAAGGATTGCCGATTGTGCAAATCCAAATGATGCTAGTCAAGACGAGGATCACGAGTTAACTGCTATACTTAATAGCATTGAAAAGTGATGGTCAAAAGCAGACCAAGACCTTCACATTGCCACATTCTTTCTGAACCCGTACCTAAACTCGCAACTCCTCAAGCCCTCCGCCGCTGTCCTCATGGGTGTTCTCCGTCGACTATATGAGCGGCTGTTTCAAACAAAAGAGATGTCATCAGACTTAATGAGCAATATTTACAACTATCACATACGCACCCATTCATTTTCATCAGACAACTGGCCAATTAAAGATATAGAACGAGATCTAAAAGGACCCGTGAGTTTTTCGTTTGAGTTTATAATATCTTTGACTTACAATTACTTTGATATCAGAATGGTTCCGCTGACCCACTTAAGGCTTGGCGATTGCTTGAGAAAGCAAACCTGTTGGTCTTACTTGCAGAGCGGGTGCTGAGTTTCTGTCCAAATTCTGCATCCGCAGAGAGGCTATTCAGTTTAATGGGAAATATCAAAACAAAGAAGAGAAACAGAATGCATACTCAGAAGTTGCGGGGACCTTGCATTTCTGCAGCTTGAACTTCGACAACAGCATGCAAAGCAGGGTGTCGTGCGACAACGGTTGAAACAAAGCTTTGGTAACACCGAAACCAAGTCTTCAACTTCCATCTCCCCACCCCTTAACAATGTCCCAGTTATACGGGGTAACTTGGATGATGTAGTGATTGTTGAGGAAGCTGGGGAGAAGCTAGATGAAGCTTCAGACTCGGAATCCAGTGATGGAGAAGACTCCAGCTTAAACAAGGATGACCGTCCTGCAAACGGAACCTTCACAGCCTTAATGGATGAGCTGAATAGCCAGAGTGAAGAGGAAGATAACTCACATGGTACAGTTGTTGAGCAAGTATCAACTCGGCCCTCAATGCCAAAGACTGTGCGTGTGTTCTTTGGCACAATGTCACTTAACCATTGAATCCCTCTTCATTGATTGGGATGTGGAGGATGGCTGGGATAGCTGGTAGCAAGTGCTGAGCGAGGGAAGGGGAAAGAACAAGGCAAAGACATTGCAAACAACAATGCAATAGGGGCTTCGGCGGCAACGTCGATAATCGTTGAATGACGTGGCTCATGTGGCTCATGTGGCGTGAGACATGTAATCTTGATATGGTAGTTATTGATTATTAGTAATAATATTACCCTATTTGAATCAACCCATCCAAACACTGTTATAAACCGTTTGAATCAATTGCACGGACCCTCGATTCAAACTAAACTGTTATAAACCGGTTTGATTACAACACTGCCCTACACTCTCACCCCCTTATCATTTATCTTATTTTCATCGGGATCGGGAAATGCTTCCAGGAAAATTTTGTGAGTTGTCATTTTGAAGCATTTGGCCCCTTTGTCCCGTAAAAGTTGAATCGCGGCTGCATTGATTAATTTGATGTTGGGCTTGACAAACGCGGGGTTTGTCGAGTCGGGTAGGAGTTGAATCCCGTGTGGGGAAGGGGAGGTTGGCGCTGTTGGAGCGCCACAGACTGGTTCGGGATTGAGAGCAGCTGCGTTGTAGTTGGTATCTTCGCGGCGGGCCTGTATGAAGTCAAGGATTAGTTTGTCTTCTTTGGGTATCTTACTCGAGGTGGTCGGGATCTTCATGCAAAGTTTGCGCCAATTGATGCGGGGATTGTGTTCTTGGAGCCAGGGAAATCCAAGGACGATGGGTGCTGAGTGGTGGAGGGGTGTGATGAGAAAATTGACGTCATGGTTTTCCCCTGTTGGTAGTTTGATGGAGAGTGTGGTGTTGTGAGTGATGGAACCTGTTGTTGTGATGCTGCCGTCGAATAGTTGTAGCATGATAGGGTTGGGTATAGGGTTGAGTAGCGTGGTTTTGGGAATGATAGTGGGATCAATGAAGTTATTGCTCACCCCAGAGTTGAGGAGAGCGCATATTAGCGTAGAAGAGATGTCGGGAATAGATAGGTCCAGGAAGAATGCATTAGCGGGACAGGTGGCGTGGACATAAGTTATGAGAGGATAGGTGGTTGCGCAGGGTATGGATTGACAATCCTGGTTCTGCGCTGGTTTGTCCAGATTGTCTACTTGTTTTCCGGGGTGGTGTCTTCTTTGTCTTCGTCTGGCACTTCTTCTTTGTCCTCAATGTCGTCTTGTGGCTGGTCTTCATCTTGGTTGATTTCGGGATCTGGCATGTCTTGATAGGAGAAGGTGAGTTGCCCTTGGCGGGTGTTGTTGGGGCAAGCGCGTGCAATGTGACCTGGTTTTCTGCAGTTGAGGCAGAGATTCTCCTCTCGGCGTTGGGTTTGCTCTTTGTTGGTAAGTCGTCCGTCGGGACCTACTATTGATTTCTTTGTCATGTTGGGATTCTCACGGGATTTGTTGGGAGTCGTACTTGCATTTGGGTTGGTGGAATTCGTTGGTTGGGATTGCGGGTTGTCAGTGCGAGGGGTGATACACCTTACAATGCTGACTTGTCAAGTGCTTCCTTAGGGAACCTCCTCCTGATACAGAAGTGTTGCCTTGAGATCCCGGTTACCCTGAGCTCTCTGCTCCCGTCCTGAGCACGCCTGCTCTCTGGCTCTCTTGTCTTTGTCTTGTCCCAGATTCCGCTCTGTGATCCCGCTTTAAGTCCGCTCAGAATCCCACTCTGAGATTCCCGACAGCTCCCCCGCTTGAGCTTCCCACGCTGATCCCCCGCGTCGCGATTCTTGCGTAAGATCTAGAGCATGACACGGGTGCACCTGCAGGTGCACCCGGATCCGTGATGCGCAGGTACCTGCGCAAAAAAACTGATACCTGGATCCGACCCGGAACCGTGGGAAACGGATCCGGGTCTACCTGGACCCGTTACCTGCAGGTATTGCAGGTACCTGATGCAACCCGCAGGTATTTAACAGTAAGTAGTGTAGTAATAAGATATAAATATAAATAACAACATACCATGTATCCCGGAGATGGGAGTGTAGCAGGAGTGGGGATGGGCGTGGGTGCGCGCCATCGTTCGATACCTGCTCGGAGAGTGAGATCCGGATGGGCTTGAAGAGAGCGAGGAGGCAGCGGACCTGGACGACGGCGGTGAGCGCCGAGGGTTTGCAACGGTGGAAGTTGGCAACAGTGCGTACCGCTTGTGGGGCGGCATCATGAGTACAGGTGACGGTGGGTGTTGCGGATGCTGGACGAGCGGGATCAACGAGATTAGTGTGAAGAAGGTAAGTAAAAAGCAAAAAAAAAAAGACATACCAGAAGACCAGTTGAACCTCTGCAGTACGAGATTCTAGCTTGATCTTCGCCGCGATCCCATTCTGACTTGCGGTCGTCCGCGCAAACGGAAGACAAGCGCGCAGTTGGCGAGGAGGCGGCCATTGGGCGCAGCGGGGCCGTCATCGTGGTAGGCGGCTTCGAGTCTTTCGAGTATAGCTTCCATAGTGTGCTTGGAATGATGCGACTGTCTTGCACATGCGCGCTGTGTCAACGGCACCCTCTGTCTGTTGCACAGGCACAATGCGGCCATAGAGCAAGATGTCGAGCTCATAGAGGTTGGGACATATGATGACCGCGCGAGCGAAGGAGTGGTGGGGAACCTGTTCTGGATGGTTGTCATCGAGTGTGCTGCGCAGGCGTGCAACGGCATCAACGAGCTCGCGGCCTCTGTCATGCGGTCGACCGCGCGGGCGAGCGACTTGCAGACGGTCTCTGAGCGCAGAGTCGAAAACCATGAAGGAATAATTAAACATACCCTTCCTTGTCCTGTATCTTGTTCTTTACATGGTCGATGGTGTCCGATGACTCGACCTCGAGGGTAATAGTCTTACCCGTCAAAGTCTTGACATAAATTTGCATTCCACCACGCAGACGAAGAACAAGATGAAGAGTAGATTCTTTCTGGATGTTGTAGTCGGAGAGCGTGCGACCATCTTCGAGTTGCTTCCCGGCAAAGATGAGACGTTGCTGATCAGGTGGGATACCCTCCTTGTCCTGGATCTTGTTTTTCACGTTGTCGATTGTATCCGAGGACTCCACCTCAAGGGTGATGGTCTTTCCGGTGAGAGTCTTCACGAAGATCTGCATGCCGCCACGCAGACGAAGGACCAGGTGCAAAGTGGACTCCTTCTGGATGTTGTAGTCGGAGAGGGTGCGACCGTCCTCGAGCTGCTTTCCCGCGAAGATGAGGCGCTGTCCGACGCCCAGTTGGCGAGCGCGCAGTTGGCGGGGAGGCGGACATCGAGCTTGAGGTTGTCATCGTAGTCGGCGGGGTCAAGAGGTTGAGTATAACTTCCATAGAGAGCTTCGACATAGCTCGGAAGTGGTCATGTCGAGTAGAATGTGAGTGAAAGTAATGGCACATCGTTGCGTTCGTCGCGCTCAAGGTGGGCGCACGTGATTTACCGGGTACCTGCAGGTACCCGGTCAGGTACCTGGACAAAAAATATGCAAACCTGGACCTGCAGGTAAGCGTGGGAACCAGGTACCTGCGCACAGGTGCACCTGGAACCGCAGGTATTTGAGCGCAGGTACCTGCAGGTACCCACAGGTGACCTGTACCCGTGTCATGCTCTAGTAAGATCCCCCACTCCAGATTTCCCGCTCCTGAAATTGCGCTGCGTGATCCCCCGCTCCGCAAACTATGTGCGTTTCCCCGCGCCTTGACTCTGCCTTGGGATATTTCTATCCTGTGTCCCTGCCTCAACTCTGACTCCGTCTTGTCCTCGCCTTGAGCCCCCTTGCGTCTTGCCCCCATAGCCCCGCTCCCTGCGCGACTCCATTGGCGTTGTAGCGTCCTTAATGGTTCCCCTACACCTTCTCCATTGCTACGTGCTCTCCCAGGCCTTGCCCCGGAAGCCGCTAACGCGCCCCGGCCCCCAGGTTCCCCCCAGGTTGTAACAAACACATATTTCCAATGGATTGCGCGGTGACAGAGGCGATTGTTGCCATCCTTCTTGACCTCTAACCACTACCTTCCCGATTTGGTCGAGCCCCCCCGCTCCCATCGGTTAGGCATGGCAGACAGCCACACATCTAAGAAACCCTCTATCCCTGCCAAACCTGGGCGGTCGTCAGCGTCTGCTGCTGCTGCTGCCACTGGCCAACCCCCCTCCATCACCGTCGTTGCCCCGGCAACGGCATCGACCTCCACCCCCGTCCCCTCGGCTCTGGGCTCGCCTGTACAGCTCAGACGAAGGGAACTCGATGTACTACCACCCTCCTCACCACCCCCACCTAGCTCTGATGCTGGTATGCCGTTGTCCTTCCCGGCAACACCGCGTGCGGGTGAGAAGCGTACGGCCTCTGTCCTGTCCCCACTACCGGGGCGCCCTGCTCCCCCCACTGATTCCGTTCCGGAACATGAGATGGCACTAATACATGGCATGTACCATCTCTGGGACACCCTCTCTGACCAGCTCACGGCCAACTTTGCTGACCTGAGCAAGACCCCCCACGAGCGAATGATGTTGAACGCCAGCACACTAGGTGGACTGTATGCAGCAACCTACACAATGCTGTCGACACTTGTGGATGGGAAGGATGCTAATCCCAACGTCAAAGAGTATGCTGACCGTGCGGCAGCTGCCTTCCAACAACACCACGCCAAAACCGGCGTCCCACTCCCCCCACCATTTGTATCTCCCCCCACTCCTGACGACGACCCAGCATCCAGCAAGAGCATGGCTACTATGAACAAGGCTCTTACACAGCTGATCAAGGATGTCCGCGTTATGCAGAAGCAGAATGCAGGCATCACTAAGTTGAATAGCGATGTTGGTACCCTCTCCAGACAGGTGCAGACTCTACTCGACCGGCCTCCACCTCGCCCCCCTCGCATCAACCCGCCGCCCCCCCCCCAGGGGGCCCCGGCCCCAGTTCCACTCACCTATGCCCAGGTGGCAGCTGTCGCTGCCCCAGCACCCCCTGCCACTACCACCCCAGCCTCCAAGGCCACGGGCAGGACCACTCCCAAGAAGGCGCCCTCCTCTGGACGTTCCTCACCCCCACCACCCAAGATGTATGCCAAGGAACCGACCTTGGTGTTTACAGCTAACCCCTACATCCCAGCAGCTAAGCGCAAGTCTGGTGCCGCCCCTACAACTGCGGTGCGTAATTTCTTTGCTGAGCTGCCCACCACAAAGCGTCTTCTGGTGCGGTCTGCGGTTTTCAACACTAAAGGCCGCATCGTATGCACGTTCACTAACCGTCCAGGCTCTACTGAGGGCATGGCGGTCGAAAGCGCTCTTGATAGCCATGCGGGTGCCCTGTGTGCTCACTTGGCTCCCATTTGCTACACGGGTACCATGCAAGTGCCACCGGTACTCACTGCAACCCGGGTCCGTCCGCGGTCCACCCTTAGGATTTCCATGGTCCCTACTAGGGACACTACTCTTCCCAAGGGTCAGCGGACGACGTACACTCAGGAGGATCTGCTGGCCGAGTTTAACAGCAATCCCATTCTTAGCGACCTCCAGTACATTGTCCCCCCCCACTACACATCACAACCGGATGCACTCGAGAAAGAGAAACTTGAGATTTGCCCGGTTATATTCACCTTTGCAGACAGAGAGAAAGGAGAAATACGCGAGAAGCTCCTCAAAAAGCCGACCGTGTGGCTCTTTGGACTCCGGCTCCGCCTATCCATTCCACCAATGCGCCCAGGCTTCTCTCAATGCGACAGATGCCAGGCGCTTGGTCATTCCAGCAGGGGCTGTAAGGCCCCTATCACATGTGCGTATTGCGCCGGTCTGCATGCCACTAAGTACCACCGCTCGAAGTGCCCTACCTGCGCTCAGGAAGCTGTCCCAGCTGGCACCCCGTGCTCCCACCCCCGTCTCTGCGCTAACTGTCAGGGCCCTCATAGATCCACATCTGTGAAGTGCCCTCAGAGGCGTAAGTATGGCCCCTCACCAAACGATGATGAGTCTGATTCAGACTCTGATTCGCCCGACGACACTATGGAGCAAGGAGAATGACTGACACAATCCGTGTCCTTCAGTGGAATGCTGCCCACTCATTAGCAGCAATTCATTCTCTTTTTTCTCTCCTTGCTGATAACCCCCGCCCCCCACACCTATTGCTTATCCAGGAACCGCCCTGGTTCAAAATTGGTACCCAACCCTCACTGACTAACCCAGATGGAGATGATGTCTTCAATGTCCCCTCTATTCCAGGTTACGTCCCCTGCCTCCCACCGGCCACCCGTCCGCGAGTGGTTACTTATGTTTCACGGTCCCTCCCAACACACTCATGGTCTATCGTCGGTGCAGCGTCACATGGCACTGATGTCCTGACTATTGAAGTTCGCTCTACCCACACTGTCCGCCTCTGCAACTACTATGGCCAGCAGGCGCCAGGAAGGGTAGCCCCAACCCCCACTTACCCAGGTGAGTCGTTTCTCTTCAGTCTCACCCCGGCAATAGCCGCTTCCCTAACGATTGCTGGCGACTTCAATTGCCGGCATCGCTCCTGGTCAGAGTTGCCATGTTCCAATGCCGAGTCAAACAGGGGGCAACCCTTGGATGACTTCTTCCGAGAGCATGGACATGAGCCTGCCCATCAGCCAGATGTGGATACTCATCCGGGTAAAGATGGGCCGCGTTGTCCAATTGATATGGTCTGGACTGCGCCCAACGTCCCACCAGAGCAGGTGATGGACACATTCACCATCTCCCACTCCGCTCTCTCAGACCACACCCTACTCACATGGGAGGTGCCAGTTGGACCATTTGTCCACCTTCCACGGCCCCCCAGACTGTCTAATGATGACAGAGAGGCGTGGTGTGCTACTGCCTTTCCCTTGCTGCATGAGGCGTTTGCGCTTCCTGCGTCAGACAAGGCTGAACTAGATGCCAAAGCCAAAGCCATTCAATCTGCAATGGTGGCGGCGATGGAATCAATGACTAAACCCAGAAAGCGCTCCAAGACAGAGGTCCCTTGGTGGTCCCCTGAGGGCTCATCCTCACTCGCGGCAATTAAGGACGCCCCTACCGCCCGTTTGCGCGCCGCTGCTAAACGCGCCTTCAAAGCCACTACCAGAGCAGCGCGTCGCGTGTTCTATGCAGAACAGGTCAAAGACGCCAATTCCACCAACATCTGGAGCTGGGCCAAGCGTGGCCTCGGCATCCGCCCTACTCCTGTGCCTTCGCTGAGGAAACCAGACGGCACCTTCACCACTACTGAGCAGGAGAAAGCTGAGTTGTTCCATTCTACCTACTTACCTCCTCCCCCACCACTTCCAGCAGCGGGCTTACGCCCGCTGCCCCCACCTTCTGCAGCGGCGCCTCCCATACTCATGAAAGAGCTTATGGACACCCTGGCCGGCACCTCCAACTTGTCTGCTCCTGGCCCCTTGGGTGTCGGATACCGTCCCCTCAAATGGGTGATCGGATCCTTCGCTAAGGAGGTGCTATCTTTGTTCAACGACTGTCTGCGCTTGGGCCACCACCCAGCGTGCTGGCGGATAACGAAGGTAGTAATGCTCAGGAAGCCAAACAAGAAGGACCAATTCTCTCCTCGGTCTTACAGACCGATTACTCTTGAGGAGACCTTAGGGAAACTCCTTGAGAAGATTCTTGCTAACCGTCTCCAGTTTCTGGCTAACACCCAGAACTGGCTTCCCCCAAACCAGTATGGCGGTTGTCAAGGGCACTCTGTCTATGACGCCGCCCAACGCCTCTTACAGATTGTGGAGAAAGCCCAGTCGGAAGACAAAGTGTGTTCTGTCCTAGCGGTGGACATACAAGGCTTCTTTGATCCGGTCCATCCACAACATCTCCACCACCGGCTCCTGGAGTTAGGCTGTTCGCCAGACATGGCGGACTGGTGCCTTTCTTTCATGACCGGGCGGGAGGCTGCTATCTCGTTTGATGGCACCACACTCCCTAGTGTCCGTAAACCGGACTTTGGGACGCCCCAGGGCTCCCCTGTCTCACCCATTCTCTCCACTCTTTTTGCAGCTATTGCGATTCAGCGGTTCCGCCACCCTGACTGCGAGCTCCTAGCATACGTCGACGACCACATGATTGCCATCACTGGCTCATCAGTCACCGCCAACTGCAGGAACTTAGCAGGCGCTTACCACCACCTCAACTCGCTCTTCAACGACATCAATCTCAACATCGAGACCGCGAAGACCGAGCTCCTCCATTTCCACCCCCCTGGGCGTCGCCACAGATATCGCGGCTGGGACTCCCGGGGCGTCCAACTCGACGAGGACACTCTCATTAAGCCCTCCATCCCACTTCGGTGGTTGGGGATCTCGTGGGATCCGGCCTTGTCTTTCAAACCCCATGTTGAGCGCATGCGCTCCAAGGGCCTCTCAACACTCGCCGCCATTCGCCTGCTCGCCAACACAGAGCGGGGCATGTCAGCCCTTAACCTTCGCCAGCTTTACTCAGCCTGCGTCAGAACAGTCCTCGCATGGGCTGCGCCGGTTTGGTACACTGGCACCCGCCAGAAGACCCTTGTGGCTCGTCTACAGGGTGTCCAAAACACCGCTTGCAGGTGGATCCTTGGTGTTTACCGAGGCGCTTCACCGCTAAGCACCAATTACCTTTGCTCTATGCCCCCGTTTCAGTTTTATTTCAATTATCTTAAAACTAATCATGCTCTTCGCCTTTGGCGCACTCCCCATTCCGTAGGTAGACGTGCTATTCCTGCAGCACCAAAACCCCGCCTGTACTCTTTTTTTTTTTTTTTTTTTTTTTTTTTGGCTTTATTATTCCTGCAGCATAGCTAAGTACATGACCTATCTACAACGGAGGCGCCCGTCATCGAGGTAAACTGGCTAATTGGGCGCACCGCCTATTAAAGAAGGGAAGGGAAGAGGAGAGATTGGTTTACATATCACCACGCCCATGTCAAGGCGCAGGTGAACCTACACTACAAGCACAGACGAAGTTTAGAAAAGAGGGCGCGTCCGGGCACAGTACCTGGGCGTTAACCTGGGTAAAGCACCGTTCTGTCTGGGATCGCTGGTGCCTCATACATAACAAAGAAGTAAGTTGCATCAAAGATCAAGAGGAGGGTCTGAAACGTGACCGTTAAAATCATAAAGATCCGGGGCCGTGTCCTGAGTGCGTGGTCCAAGGGCGCGCCGTACGTACACACGAAGGGTCGTCAGGTCCATGTCCTGGTCGGTTGGGAGTCCATCTAGCTCCATCATCGCAAATGCAAGGCGGATGGCAGCTGAGGTGCGCTGAGTGGGGCGGTCGAGATGCCTAGTGAACTTAAGCCACTTGCAAATCACGTCGATGAGGGGTTCATCTGCCCACTCTGTATGGTGGGCTGGGAGTGGGGTGTCTTTGGGCCAGACCTTTCCAATCCAAGGGCGGAAAGTCTCGCAACCACCAAGTATGTGGGCGGCGGTCTGGGCAGGCCAAGGGGGATGATTGTGCCAACGACAGTAGGTGATCAGGCTGTTTCTGCGCCTATATTCTGGGCTCATGCGCATCCAGTACGCCCCGAAGGGGCCAGCGCAGCAGAGAACTTGAGCAACTGCAGAAATCTCAGCGCGGGGGTAGGTGTCCGACATCTCCATGAGTGCGCGCGGACGACGTTTTGGTGGGCCTGTGATTGCCAAGTACTTGTTGGCAGTTGAGGCAGTGGCATGGGCGAGGTGAGCCTCCCATTGCTTCTGGGCATTGAGGGTGTTCTGCTCGCGGAGGGCGGATATCGAAGGAAGGGAGGATGAGGGTGGCAGTTCTGTGGCTTTCTTTGCCTCTTCATCAGCCCATTCGTTTCCTGGGACGCCTGAGTGACCCGGGCACCAGTGAAACTTGATTTTAAGGTTGGGGTGAATGTCCAGCAGGTTGGTGATGCCTGCTTTCCAAGCAAGTAGTAAGTGGGTGCCAGGTGCTGATGGCCAGTCACGGACAAGGCAAAGGGCAGTTAGCGAATCTGACAGGAAGACAATGGACTCCACTTCCAGGAGATGGCGGCCGAAGTGAGAGGCGGCCCAAGCTGGAGCAGACGCAAGGGAGAAGATCTCAGCGTCAGTGGCAGTGGCGATTTTGGGGGAAGCGCAGTGTCTGAAGCCCAAGCGATGTTGACCGCGCATGGCGACAATAGCTGAGCCAGACTTGTGCTCGAGTCTGGAGCCGTCTGTGAAGATCTGGACGGAGGATGTGGTGCACAGAGAGTTGGCAGATGAGACAAACGCCTGGCGAGTGTCAGTGTCAACGGGACCGGCAGGGATGGCAAACTTGAGGCGTCCTCCAGCAAAAGCCAGTGGATCCTCCCAGGGAGAGTGTGTGTACGCAGGGACCTGTTGGGCAATCGGGACACGGTCAGCAAGCGAAGAAGAGTACAGGCGGGGTTTTGGTGCTGCAGGAATAGCACGTCTACCTACGGAATGGGGAGTGCGCCAAAGGCGAAGAGCATGATTAGTTTTAAGATAATTGAAATAAAACTGAAACGGGGGCATAGAGCAAAGGTAATTGGTGCTTAGCGGTGAAGCGCCTCGGTAAACACCAAGGATCCACCTGCAAGCGGTGTTTTGGACACCCTGTAGACGAGCCACAAGGGTCTTCTGGCGGGTGCCAGTGTACCAGACCGGCGCAGCCCATGAGAGGACTGTTCTGACACAGGCTGAGTAAAGCTGGCGGAGGTTGAGGGCCGACATGCCACGCTCTGTGTTGGCGAGGAGGCGAATGGCAGCGAGTGTTGAGAGGCCCTTGGAGCGCATGCGCTCAACATGGGGTTTGAAAGACAAGGCCGGATCCCACCAGATCCCCAACCACCAAAGTGTTGAAGTGACTTATTCCTCTCTATTTATCTCTTCTTATTGTTCTTTACATTTATTCATTACTTCATTCACGGACTCTTAGTACACTAGCGTGGGAACATTTAACCCCCTAAGAAAGTAACATACATACTGCAGTGATACGTCCCTGTGCACCTTTAGCACTTACACTATCACTGCAGGTATGTAATTATTGTATGTTAGATTTAGAATATAGCACTTACACTATCACTGCAGACTCTGTCTGAGAAGTGTGCCGTTAATAGGTTATGAGCCTTGGGCAGTAGCCCAAGTGAAAACTTCAACAACTCCCCTTCTCAACCTCCTCAGCAATCCTCCCACCGCTTTCGGACGCTTTTCCGACACATCCACTGATCGGATTTCGCTCTATTTTGGAGGATACATTGTTGGAACTGGAAGGATTGGTTATACGAAGTTTCAGGGCTATTGGTGTAGTCCTTGCCGTTCTACATCACTTTTAGTGCTCACCATATTGGCATTGAGTCTCCCCCTCATTCCTCAACATCCGTCGATTCGTTCGCGCTCTCCTTGCGCACACACGTTGTTCTACACTAGGACACACACCTCACGAAGTTTCGAACGTGCTGGAGAAGATTTGGGGCTTCTAGACTGTTATCAGTGTCAGACCTCACCCTCATCATCCATTGTCGTCTCTCTTCGACAATTGCCGAGCAACCACTGCGCCGATTTCTGCGCGCAGACCACCATTCTCTTCTGCTCGACGCACTCTTTCCATACGTGCAACAATCGCGCCGATCCATTGAGTTTTGAGCTCACAGCGGCCTTGTTGGTTCGACATCTCCACCTCTACACTTTCCTCTTTTGGCCGATAACATCGCCCATAACTCGGGCTTGATCCAAACCTTCACTAAACCGAGACCACCCTCATCTTCGTCTTCTCGAGGGCTTTCCAATCGCCCAACTCTTGCTCAATTCGGCGCAAAACTCATCGATCGCCGGCACTATCTTCGGGACAGCTAGGGTAGCAGTAACAGTTGATAGCTCGCCGCCTGCACTCCCCATTTGGGCTGCACTTTCATCTGCTACTTGCTCACTCTGGTGATTCCTGGGGCTTGCCCATATCTCCACATCCACAGAGGCGATTCGCTCGCGCATAGCACCGTTGTGCTCAGCGCTTTGAGCCCATACAGGACGTGTATAGCGCGTTCCTTGTTTCCCATCGCACGCGACAGTGTGTCTCGTCTTGCGATCAGTGCAAGCACTGGTGTGGTATTGTTTCTGCATTTCAAGGGTTGTTTCCCTGCCTGCTTCACATTCCTACGACTGCAAAAGCTCGCCCCCCGGCCTTTGTTCGCCGGTTGTGACTTGTTCACTTAAGCTTAGAGCCTCTTTGCGTCAGCGGTGCCTGCGGGGTCTTTCATTAGACCGACAGACCAGCACTGTCTAGCGGACACTGTGACTGCATTACTCCTCTACACAAAGAAGCACCTGTCCAGGGCAGCCCCCATACTGTACCCTGTCATATCTCACGCACGTGAACTCACCCCAGGGGATCCGTGCAAGTGAGCCTTCGTCCACGTGAAGGCTCATTGAGTTTGACGGCTCTCACTGTGTGTGGATAGTAGTGCAGCAGCATTGCACATCCATCGCCTTGATACTGCCTCCAATACACAGCCATCTTCTATCTGCACTGTGCAGACAGACCACTGCTCCGTCCTCGACCCTATCCTATTCCTTTGCTCACTCCACTGCACGCTCACACAATGACTATGCACAACAACTCTAAGTCAGCCTCGCGCCGCCCTAAGCTCAAGTGCACTTTCTGCACCTGCCTTGGTCACCATTACACCAAGTGCTACAAGCGCCGAGATGCCCTTGCAGAAATCATTGCTCGTGATAGCCTTGCTGCTGTTGGTAGCAAAGACAAGGATATGGGAACCGCTGCTGCTAAAGCAAAGGATCCCGAGATCTCACTCTCGGAAGGCATAAATCATATGCAGGATACAACTGCCTTCGACTCTGCTCTCTCCATGACTGCGTCCACCAAGTGGATCGTTGACACAGGCGCCACCAGCCACATGACACCCCATCGAGACTGGTTTACTGAATATCAGCCATACCGCACGTCAATCCGCCTTGCTGACAACCATATTGTCTACTCTGCAGGCATTGGCACAGTTACCTTTCAGCCCATCATTGATGGCAAACCAACACGGGAGTTAGCATTCTCTCGGGTGCTTCATGTGCCTGACCTACAGAACAATCTCTTGTCGGCCCTGTTCCTCTCTCGCTCCAAGCAATTCACCATCATCATCAACAACCACTCCATACTCTTCCAGCGCAACAAACAGACACTCTTCACTGCAACGGTCAATCACAATCACACTGCCACTCTCAACGGCCATGTTATTATACCGTCTTCTGCGCTTGCGACATTTACTCAGTCTTACCCCACTGACTGGACCCTGTGGCACCGGCGCCTTGCACATCTAAACCATGCAGATGTGCAGCGCCTATACAATGAGCACCTTGTGAGAGGCATGGTTGTCAAATCAAAGGTATTACCAGATGCAATATGCGAACCCTGTCTTGCAGGCAAACTTCATCGGGCTAAAGTGCCTAAGAAAGCCAACACTCGGGCCACTGCGGTTTTGCAGTTAGTGCACTCTGACGTGCACGGCCCCCTCCGCACTCAGTCAAGACATGGGTATAAATACTGGATCACCTTCATTGATGATTACAGTCGCGCCTGGGTTGTACTTCCGCTGAAGAAGAAGAGTGAAGCGTTTGGTGCGTTTCAGAAGTTTATGGCATATGCAGAGAACCAGACTGGCGTCCGCATAAAAGCCATACGCGATGACAAAGGAGGCGAATACATGCCTAAAGCATGGGATGAACTATGTCTTAAGAAAGGCATCCAGCGACAACACACTGTGCGCAACGAGCCTCACCAGAACGGTGTTGCTGAGCGCGCTAACCGCACCATCTCGGAGGGCATCACTGCCATGCTCAATGAGGCGCGTCTTCCTCCCACATTCTGGTGGGATGCAGTGTCCACCTTTGTCCATACACGGAACCGTTCTCCCACATCTGCTAATGTCAACTTCGCTACTCCGCTCTCTCTCTGGCAAAAATCTAAGCCAGATGTCACTCATCTTCGCGTCTTTGGATGTACTGCATATGTAAATCTGCAGAAGGACCAGCGCAAGCAACTGGAACCGCACTACAGCAAGTGCATCTTTATTGGCTACCCTGCTGAGTACAAAGGCTGGCTATTCTGGAATCCTGTCACTCAGAAAGAAATCATCAGCGACTCTGCTGTCTTTGATGAAAGTAAATTCCCTGGCAACTCAAAAACGCCAGTTGATCTAAGGCTTGAAGCGGATGACCTAGATCAGGGGGGGCTACAACACTTCATTGTTGATGACTCCGATGATGAGTCCGATGATCTACCTCCTCCGCGTCAGCCGCCTCCAGACAATGACAGTGACGACCATGACATACCACCTTGTCAACCAACTCCAGACGTACCAGAGCCACCTTCTGCTGCACCTGATCCTCCTGCACATAAACCACCATCTCCTCCACCTGCACCTCGCATCAAGCGTGAATCCACTCCTCCTGCCTCTCCTACACCAAAGCGCGCCAGGCCAAGCATACCATGGCCTAAAATGCCACATACTCTCACTCCGCGCCCTTACTTCACCAGACGCGACGCTCTCATCAACCCACTCATGGACTATCCAGGCAGACGCATACCGCGTCCTGCTGAACCGCCAGCCAGACATTCTGAGGAACCACCAGTTGGGCAATCTCAGTCGCCTGAACCATCCTCAGATGATCCATTGGATTTCACCCATGGATATGATGATGACACAATGTCAGTTGATGAAGAGGAGCTGCTGCTTACGTTTGAAGAGGCGTTTGAGCACATGCTAGAGACATCTGAGAATGCGCTTGCGGCTAATAGTGGAGAACCACTTCAGTGGAAAGATATCAAGGGCAGACATGATGCACATGATTGGGAGCAAGCAGCGGCAGAGGAGTTCATGAGTCTCATTGAGAATGGGACATTTGAGCCAGTTAGACTGCCAGAAGGAAGGAAGGCCATTGGAAACCGCTGGGTGTTTAAGCTGAAGAGAAAGGCTGATGGATCTGTTGACCGGTACAAAGCACGACTTGTTGCTAAGGGATTCTCCCAACGTCCGGGACTTGAATTCTCTCAAGTGTTTGCGCCTACAGCCAAGTGGGCAGCACTGCGCGCTATCCTGGCGCTTGCAGCAATTGAGAACCTTGAGTTGTACAGTCTTGACATCTCAACTGCGTTTCTCAATGGTGAAATGGACCATGATGTCTACATGCAACAACCGGAAGGATTCAAGGAGCACTTTGGGCGTGGCTATGTGCTGAAGCTTGTCAAGTCTCTCTATGGCTTAAAGCAGGCTGGTAGACAGTGGCACAAGAAACTCAACTCTGTGCTACAAGGCATGTCATTTGCGCTTGTCAGATGTGACCACAGTATTTGGGTCTACAAGCGGGGTGATGTGCGCATCATCATACCCGTCTATGTGGATGACATGACCATTGCCTGCAAGCATAAGGATAACTATGAGTTTGTCAAAGACGAGCTAGCCAAGCACTTCAAGCTGCATGACCTGGGACCAACTTCATTCCTACTGGGCGTTCACATTCAGAGAAACCGGAAAACACGTACTCTCACCATTTCTAGCGCCAGTATATCATTGACATTCTGGAGCGCTTCAACCTTGGTTCATGCAGCACGGTCACCACTCCTCTACCAGAAGGCCTTAAGCTCAGCAAGGACATGGCGCCCAAGACTAAGAAAGAACTTGCGGAAATGCAAAATATTCCCTACAGTCAACTAGTCGGCGCCCTCATTTTTTTTTTTTTTTTTTTGGCTTTATTATTCCTGCAGCATAGCTAAGTACATGACCTATCTACGACGGAGGCGCCCGTCATCGAGGTAAACTACGAAACTGGGCGGGAGGTGCCCGCCACCAAAGGTGGCGGCTAAGTGGGCGCACCGCCTATTAAAGAAGGGAAAAGGAAGAGGAGAGATTGGTTTACATATCACCACGCCCATGTCAAGGCGCAGGTGAACCTACACTACAAGCACAGACGAAGTTTAGAAAAGAGGGCGCGTCCGGGCACAGTACCTGGGCGTTAACCTGGGTAAAGCACCGTTCTGTCTGGGATCGCTGGTGCCTCATACATAAAAAGAAGTAAGGTGCATCAAAGATCAAGAGGGGGGTCTGAAACGTGACCATTAAAATCATAAAGATCCGGGTCCGTGTCCTGAGTGCGTGGTCCAAGGGCGCGCCGTACGTACACACGAAGGGTCGTCAGGTCCATGTCCTGGTCGGTTGGGAGGCCATCTAGCTCCATCATCACAAATGCAAGGCGGATGGCAGCTGAGGTGCGCTGAGTGGGGCGGTCGAGATGCTTAGTGAACTTAAGCCACTTGCGAATCACGTCGATAAGAGGTTCGTCTGCCCACTCTGTGTGGTGGGCTGGGAGTGGGGTGCCTTTAGGCCAGACCTTTCCAATCCAGGGGCGGAAAGTCTCGCAGCCACCAAGTATGTGGGCGGCGGTCTGGGCAGGCCAAGGGGGATGATTGTGCCAACGACAGTAGGTGATCAGGCCGTTTCTGCGCCTATATTCTGGGCTCATGCGCATCCAGTACGCCCCGAAGGGGCCAGCGCAGCAGAGGACTTGAGCAACTGCTGAAATCTCAGCGCGGGGGTAGGTGTCCGACATCTCCATGAGTGCGCGCGGACGACGTTTTGGTGGGCCTGTGATTGCCAAGTACTTGTCGGCAGTGGAGGCAGTGGCATGGGCGAGGTGGTCCTCCCATTGCTTCTGGGCTTTGAGGGTGTTCTGCTCGCGGAGGGCGGATATCGAAGGAAGGGAAGATGAGGGTGGCAGTTCTGTGGCTTTCTTTGCCTCTTCATCAGCCCATTCGTTTCCTGGGACGCCTGAGTGGCCCGGGCACCAGTGAAACTCGATTTTGAGATTGGGGTGAATGTCTAGCAGGTTGGTGATGCCTGCTTTCCAAGCGAGTAGTCGGCGCCCTCATGTATCTAGCCACAGCAACCCGGCCTGATATTGCCTATGCAGTTGGTGTCCTTGCTCGCTACATGTCTAATCCTGGCATGGCCCACTGGAAAGCAGCTAAACACCTATGCCGGTATCTCCAGGGGACTAAGGACATGCGAATCACATATGCGCCTGATCCAAATGCTGATGAGCTGTTTACTACATACTCTGATGCAGATCATGGCGGCAATGTTGACAATGGCAGGTCCACCTCTGGGATGGTTGTGAAGATGGGAACTGGTGCAATTAGCTGGGCAAGCAAATTACAAGGCATTGTTACGCTTTCTACTACAGAAGCAGAGTTTGTCTCAGCTTGTTCAGCAGGACAAGAGATTCTCTGGCTTCGCAACTTGTTTTCTGAATTTGGCTATACTTTTTATTCACCTTCTACACTCTATGTTGACAACCAATCAGCCATTGCTGTTGCTAATAATCCAGAGCACCATGGCCGGATGAAGCATCTTGATCTTCGCTACTACTGGCTTAGAGATGCGGTTGAATATGGACATATTTCTATTGTTTATCTTTCTACTGCTGACATGCCTGCTGACATTATGACCAAAGCTCTTGGGCGGGTCAAAGTGCAGACTATGTGCAGTTTACTTGGACTTCAAAAATAGAGATGACTTCGGTCAGGGGGGAGTGTTGAAGTGACTTATTCCTCTCTATTTATCTCTTCTTATTGTTCTTTACATTTATTCATTACTTCATTCACGGACTCTTAGTACACTAGCGTGGGAACATTTAACCCCCTAAGAAAGTAACATATATACTGCAGTGATACGTCCCTGTGCACCTTTAGCACTTACACTATCACTGCAGGTATGTTTTTTTTTTTTTTTTTTTTTTTTGGCTGTATTATTCCTGCAGAGTAGCTACGTACATGACCTATCTACTACAGAGGCGCCCGTCATCAAGTTAAACTAGAAACTGGGCGGGTGGTGCCCACCGCCGAAGGCGGCGGTGATAATAAGTGAGAGCACCGCCTATTAAGGGAGAGAAAAGGAAGAGGAGAAATTGGTATACATGTCACCCCGCCCATGTCAAGGCGTAGGCGAACCTACACTACACGCGCAGACGGAAGTTTAGAAGAGAAACGGTGGCTGCTGAGCGAAATACATAGTGAATAGCAATCAGAGATCGTGAGGTAAGTCTGGAAGTTGACCATCAAAATCATAAAGATCCGGGTCCGCGTCCTGGGTCCTGGGTCCAAGGGCTTGCCTAACGTACACACGAAGGGTTGTCAGGTCCATGTCCTGGTCGGTTGGGAGGCCATCTAGCTCCATCATTGCAAATGCAAGACGGATAGCAGCTGAGGTGCGCTCTGAGGGTCTGGTGAGATGGCCAGTGGCTTTGAGCCACTTGCGAATCACATCGATGAGGGGTTCATCTGCCCACTTTGTGTGGTGAGCTGGTAATGGGGCGTCGTCTGGCCAAACCTTCACAATCCAGGGGCGGAATGTTTCGCACCCACCACTGCAGGTATGTAATTATTGTATGTTAGATTTAGAATATAGCACTTACACTATCACTGCAGACTCTGTCTGAGAAGTGTGCCGTTAATACGAAGTGGGATGGAGGGCTTAATGAGAGTGTCTTCGTCGAGTTGGACGCCCCGGGAGTCCCAGCCGCGATATCTGTGGCGACACCCAGGGGGGTGGAAGTGGAGGAGCTCGGTCTTCGCAGTCTCGATGTTGAGATTGATGTCGTTGAAGAGCGAGTTGAGGTGGTGGTAAGCGCCTACTAAGTTCCTGCAGTTGGCGGTGACTGATGAGCCAGTGATGGCAATCATGTGGTCGTCGACGTATGCTAGGAGCTCGCAGTCAGGGTGGCGGAACCGCTGAATCGCAATAGCTGCAAAAAGAGTGGAGAGAATGGGTGAGACAGGGGAGCCCTGAGGCGTCCCGAAGTCCGGTTTACGGACGCTAGGGAGTGTGGTGCCATCAAAAGAGATAGCAGCCTCCCGCCCGGTCATGAAAGAAAGGCACCAGTCCGCCATGTCTGGCGAGCAGCCTAACTCCAGGAGCCGGTGGTGGAGATGTTGTGGATGGACCGAGTCAAAGAAGCCTTGTATGTCCACCGCTAGGACAGAACACACTTTGTCTTCCGACTGGGCTTTCTCCACAATCTGTAAAAGGCGTTGGGCGGCGTCATAGACAGAATGCCCTTGACGGCCGCCGTACTGGTTTGGGGGAAGCCAGTTCTGGGTATTAGCCAGAAACTGGAGACGGTTAGCAAGAATCTTCTCAAGGAGTTTCCCTAGGGCTCCTCAAGAGTAATCGGTCTGTAAGACCGAGGAGAGAATTGGTCCTTCTTGTTTGGCTTCCTGAGCATTACTACCTTCGTTATCCGCCAGCACGCTGGGTGGTGACCCAAGCGCAGACAGTCGTTGAACAAAGATAGCACCTTTTTTTTTTTTTTTTTTTTTTTATTTTATTATTCCTGCAGCATAGCTAAGTACATGACCTATCTACGACGGAGGCGCCCGTCATCGAGGTAAACTACGAAACTGGGCGGGAGGTGCCCGCCACCGAAGGTGGCGGCTAAGTGGGCGCACCGCCTATTAAAGAAAGGGAAATGAAGAGGAGAGATTGGTTTACATATCACCACGCCCATGTCAAGGCGCAGGTGAACCTACACTACAAGCACAGACGAAGTTTAGAAAAGAGGGCGCGTCCGGGCACAGTACCTGGGCGTTAACCTGGGTAAAGCACCGTTCTGTCTGGGATCGCTGGTGCCTCATACAGAAAAGAGAAGTAAGTTGCATCAAAGATCAAGAGGGGGGTCTGAAACGTGACCGTTAAAATCATAAAGATCCGGGTCCGTGTCCTGAGTGCGTGGTCCAAGGGCGCGCCGTACGTACACACGAAGGGTTGTCAGGTCCATGTCCTGGTCGGTTGGGAGGCCATCTAGCTCCATCATTGCAAATGCAAGACGGATAGCAGCTGAGGTGCGCTCTGAGGGTCTGGTGAGATGGCCAGTGGCTTTGAGCCACTTGCGAATCACATCGATGAGGGGTTCATCTGCCCACTTTGTGTGGTGAGCTGGTAATGGGGCGTCGTCTGGCCAAACCTTCACAATCCAGGGGCGGAATGTTTCGCACCCACCACTGCAGGTATGTAATTATTGTATGTTAGATTTAGAATATAGCACTTACACTATCACTGCAGACTCTGTCTGAGAAGTGTGCCGTTAATACGAAGTGGGATGGAGGGCTTAATGAGAGTGTCCTCGTCGAGTTGGACGCCCCGGGAGTCCCAGCCGCGATATCTGTGGCGACGCCCAGGGGGGTGGAAATGGAGGAGCTCGGTCTTCGCGGTCTCGATGTTGAGATTGATGTCGTTGAAGTTCGAGTTGAGGTGGTGATAAGCGCCTACTAAGTTCCTGCAGTTGGCGGTGACTGATGAGCCAGTGATGGCAATCATGTGGTCGTCGACGTATGCTAGGAGCTCGCAGTCAGGGTGGCGGAACCGCTGAATCGCAATAGCTGCAAAAAGAGTGGAGAGAATGGGTGAGACAGGGGAGCCCTGAGGCGTCCCAAAGTCCGGTTTGCGGACGCTAGGGAGTGTGGTGCCATCAAAAGAGATAGCAGCCTCCCGCCCGGTCATGAAAGATAGGCACCAATCCGCCATGTCTGGCGAACAGCCTAACTCCAAGAGCCGGTGGTGGAGGTGTTGTGGATGGACCGAGTCAAAGAAGCCTTGTATGTCCACCGCTAGGACAGAACACACTTTGTCTTCCGACTGGGCTTTCTCCACAATCTGTAAAAGGCGTTGGGCGGCATCATAGACAGAATGCCCTTGACGACCGCCATACTGGTTTGGGGGAAGCCAGTTCTGGGTGTTAGCCAGAAACTGGAGACGGTTAGCAAGAATCTTCTCAAGGAGTTTCCCTAAGGTCTCCTCAAGAGTAATCGGTCTGTAAGACCGAGGAGAGAATTGGTCCTTCTTGTTTGGCTTCCTGAGCATTACTACCTTTGTTATCCGCCAGCACGCTGGGTGGTGGCCCAAGCGCAGACAGTCGTTGAACAAAGATAGCACCTCCTTAGCGAAGGATCCAATCACCCATTTGAGGGGACGGTATCCGACGCCCGAGGGGCCAGGAGCAGACAAGTTGGAGGTGCCGGCCAGGGCGTCCATAAGCTCTTTCATGAGTATGGGAGGCGCCGCTGCAGAAGGTGGGGGCAGCGGGCGTAAGCCCGCTGCTGGAAGTGGTGGGGGAGGAGGAAAGTAGGTAGAATGGAACAACTCAGCTTTCTCCTGCTCAGTAGTGGTGAAGGTGCCGTCTGGTTTCCTCAGCGAAGGCACAGGTGTAGGGCGGATGCCGAGACCACGCTTGGCCCAGCTCCAGATGTTGGTGGAATTGGCGTCTTTGACCTGTTCTGCATAGAACACGCGACACGCTGCTCTGGTAGTGGCTTTGAAGGCGCGTTTAGCAGCGGCGCGCAAACGGGCGGTAGGGGCGTCCTTAATTGCCGCGAGTGAGGATGAGCACTCAGGGGACCACCATGGGACCTCTGTCTTGGAGTGCTTTCTGGGTTTAGTCATTGACTCCATCGCCGCCACCATTGCAGATTGAATGGCTTTGGCTTTGGCATCTAGTTCAGCCTTGTTTGACGCAGGAAGCGCAAACGCCTCATGCAGCAAGGGAAAGGCAGTAGCACACCACGCCTCTCTGTCATCATTGGACAGTCTGGGGGGCCGTGGAAGGTGGACGAATGGTCCAACTGGCACCTCCCATGTGAGTAGGGTGTGGTCTGAGAGAGCGGAGTGGGAGCTGGTGAATGTGTCCATCACCTGCTCTGGTGGGATGTTGGGCGCAGTCCAGACCATATCGATCGGACAACGCGGCCCATCTTTACCCGGACGAGTGTCCACATCTGGGTGATGGGCAGGCTCATGTCCATGCTCTCGGAAGAAGTCATCCAAGGGTTGCCCCCTGTTTGACTCGGCATTGGAACATGGCAACTCTGACCAGGAACGATGCCGGCGATTGAAGTCGCCAGCAATCGTTAGGGAAGCGGCTATTGCCGGGGTGAGACTGAAGAGAAACGACTCACCTGGGTAAGTGGGGGTTGGGGCTACCCTACCTGGCGCCTGCTGGCCATAGTAATTGCAGAGGCGGACAGTGTGGGTAGAGCGAACCTCAATAGTCAGGACGTCAGTGCCATGTGACGCTGCACCAACGATAGACCATGAGTGTGTTGGGAGGGACCGTGAAACGTAAGTAACCACTCGCGGACGGGTGGCCGGTGGGAGGCAGGGGACGTAACCTGGAATAGAGGGGACATTGAAGACGTCATCTCCATCTGGGTTAGTCAATGAAGGTTGGGTACCGATCTTGTACCAGGGCGGTTCCTGGATAAGCAATAGGTGTGGGGGGCAGGGGTTGTCAGCAAGAAGAGGAAAAAGAGAATGAATTGCTGCTAATGAGTGGGCAGCATTCCACTGAAGGACACGGAGTGTGTCAATCATTCTCCTTGCTCCATAGTGTCATCGGGCGAATCAGAGTCTGAATCGGACTCATCATCGTTTGGTGAAGGGCCATACTTACGCCTCTGAGGGCACTTCACAGATGTGGATCTATGAGGGCCCTGGCAGTTAGCGCAGAGACGGGGGTGGGAGCATGGGGTGCCAGCTGGGACAGCTTCCTGAGCGCAGGTTGGGCACTTCGAGCGGTGATATTTAGTGGCATGCGGGCCAGCGCAATACGCACATGTGATAGGGGCCTTACAGCCCCTGCTGGAATGACCAAGCGCCTGGCATCTGTCGCATTGAGAGAAGCCTGGGCGCATTGGTGGTATGGATAAGCGGAGCCGGATTCCGAAGAGCCACACGGTCGGCTTTTTGAGGAGCTTCTCGCGTATTTCTCCTTTCTCTCTGTCTGCAAAGGTGAAAATAACCGGGCAAATCTCGAGTTTCTCTTTCTCGAGTGCATCCGATTGTGCTGTGTAATGGGGGGGGCAATGTACTGGAGGTCGCTGAGAATGGGATTGCTGTTAAACTCGGCCAGCAGATCCTCCTGAGTGTACGTCGTCCGCTGACCCTTAGGAAGAGTAGTGTCCCTGGTAGGGACCATGGAAATCCTGAGGGTGGACCGCGGACGGACCCGGGTTGCAGTGAGTACCGGCGGCACTTGCATGGTACCCGTGTAGCAAATGGGAGCCAAGTGAGCACACAGGGCACCCGCATGGCTATCAAGAGCGCTTTCGACCGCCATGCCCTCAGTAGAGCCTGGACGGTTAGTGAACGTGCATACAATGCGGCCTTTAGTGTTGAAAACCGCAGACCGCACCAGAAGACGCTTTGTGGTGGGCAGCTCAGCAAAGAAATTACGCACCGCAGTTGTAAGGGCGGCACCAGACTTGCGCTTAGCTGCTGGGATGTAGGGATTAGCTGTAAACACCAAGGTCGGCTCCTTGGCATACATCTTGGGTGGCGGGGGTGTGGAACGTCCTGAGGAGGGCGCCTTCTTGGGGGTGGTCCTGCCCGTGGCCTTGGAGGCTGGGGTGGTAGTGGCGGGGGGTGCTGGGGCAGCGGCCGCTGCCACCTGAGCGTAGGTGAGTGGTGCTGGGGCCGGAGCTACCTGGGGGGGTGGCGGCGGGTTGATGCGAGGGGGGCGAGGTGGAGGCCGGTCAGGTAGAGTCTGCACCTGTCTGGAGAGGGTACCAACATCGCTGTTCAACTTAGTGATGCCTGCATTCTGCTTCTGCACAACGCGGACTTCCTTGATCAGCTGTCCAAGAGCCTTGTTCATAGTGGCCATGCTCTTGCTAGATGCTGGTTCGTCGTCTGGGGTGGAGGGGAGTACAAATGGTGGGGGGAGTGGGACGCCGGTTTCGGCGTGGTGTTGTTGGAAGGCAGCTGCCGCAAGGTCAGCATACTCTTTGACATTGGGGTTAGCATCCTTCCCATCCACAAGTGTCGACAGCATTGTGTAGGTTGCTGCATACAGTCCACCTAGTGTGCTGGCGTTCAACATCATTCGCTCGTGGGGGGTCTTGCTCAGGTCAGCGAAGTTGGCCGTGAGCTTGTCAGAGAGGGTGTCCCAGAGATGGTACATGCCATGTATTAGTGCCATCTCATGTTCCGGAATGGAATCAGTGGGGGGAGCAGGGCGCCCCGGTAGTGGGGACAGGACGGAGGCCGTACGCTTCTCACCCGCGCGCGGTGTTGCCGGGAAGGCCAACGGCATATCAGCATCAGAGCTAGGTGGGAGTGGTGAGGAGGGTGGTAGTACATCGAGTTCCCTTTGTCTGAGCTGTACAGGCGAGCCCAGAGCCGAGGGGACGGGGGTGGCGGTCGATGTCGTTGCCGGGGCAACAACGGTGACGGAGGGGGGTTGGCCAGTGGCGGCGGCAGCAGCAGACGCTGACGACCGACCAGGTTTGGCCGCGATAGACGGTTTCTTAGATGTGTGGCTGTCTGCCATGCCTAACCGATGGGAGCGGGGGGGCTCGACCAAATCGGGAAGGTAGTGGTTAGAGGTCAAGAAGGATGTGTAGGACAGGAGTGTTGGGAGTGGCGCCAGACAGTGAGCCTGGCTTAGGAGTCTTTGGTGGTGGGCCTTTAGAGCCCGAGGCGGTGTTCTTGGACATAGGGTGTATGCAGTGAAGCGCAGGACAACCCAACTATAGGGGAGCTATGGCTCGACCCAAATAGGAAGGTAGTGGTAAGAGGTCAAGGAGTGCCCTGCAGCATAGCTAAGTACATGACCTATCTACAACGGAGGCGCCCGTCATCGAGGTAAACTACGAAACTGGGCGGGAGGTGCCCGCCACCGAAGGTGGCGGCTAAGTGGGCGCACCGCCTATTAAAGAAGGGAAAAGGAAGAGGAGAGATCGGTTTACATATCACCACGTCCATGTCAAGGCGCAGGTGAACCTACACTACAAGCACAAACGAAGTTTAGAAAAGAGGGCGCGTCCGGGCACAGTACCTGGGCGTTAACCTGGGTAAAGCACCGTTCGGTCTGGGATCGCTGGTGCCTCATACATAAAAGGAAGTAAGTTGCATCAAAGATCGAGAGGGGGGTCTGAAACGTGACCGTTAAAATCATAAAGATCCGGGTCCGTGTCCTGAGTGCGTGGTCCAAGGGCGCGCCGTACGTACACACGAAGGGTCGTCAGGTCCATGTCCTGGTCGGTTGGGAGGCCATCTAGCTCCATCATCGCAAATGCAAGACGGATGGCAGCTGAGGTGCGCTGAGTGGGGCGGTCGAGATGCTTAGTGAACTTAAGCCACTTGCGAATCACGTCGATAAGAGGTTCGTCTGCCCACTCGAGCCGTACCAACTAATAATCTAATAGATTTGCGGTAATTATCGCAACCCGATTGTATAGTTATCGCGGTAAGGGAAGCATAGCTTTTTTGTGCTTCGCGGCAGCTTAATGCCGGGGTGCCGCCTTCCGGCACCACGCGGCAGCCCTCCCGCGTCAGGGACCAGGCCAAATTCGGTAATAGAGCCTGGTCTTAATCTCTGGCGCGATTCAGCTGCGATAATTTTACTGCCGGGCCCAGCCCCTCATAATTTGAAATAAAATAGGGGCTATATAGAACAGTAGGTTAATCTTTTTTATTTCAAATATGACGTAGTTTTCAATTTGCAAGAAAGATTGCGACGATGCGCGAAAGTAAGCGCCGGCGCTTACGATGGCGGTGCGCACGCGCGCGTCGTCCGTCCTTGTCCTTTTCTCCCACTTTCACGACCATGCGTCGTCTCTCTCTATTTCGTCTCATTTCTCTCTTTTTATAACTTACGCTAGAAGGATGTCAACGCAATCTAACTTGCGTAGAAGGAGCAGGAAGGCCGGAAATGTGGCAGGTGTGTCAGACCGATTCCTGCACTTCTTGCCGTTACTAACAATTTGCACAGGTACAGTGCGAGCGTGCAGCGCAAACCTGCACCCTCATCTTCATAGGAAGAACGTCAACGATACCACAGGACGCAGTCTACACCCACCGTTCCTCCGCTCTCCCAAATCCAAGCACAGCAGCAGCAGCAAATCCTAGCAAGTCCAACTTCCTCACAGAAGTCGCTGCAAACGCAACAATCGCAACAATTGCAGTGCCGACAGCGACAATCGCCTCCGTCTCCAGAATCTCCATTCAACGAACCTGGTCATCAGTCGTACCAGGACGATCACGATCACGAGCAAGAGTTGAACGGCCCGGATTCTGAACAGGAAGCTCCCCGGCCTAATCCCCATCCACAGCTTGTACATTCTCACAGCTGCTGCTCGGCGTCTGCTCTTCAGCAACGGCAACAGCATGCGCAAGCACTCAGCCTTGTGCGTCAGATACTGGTTGCCGTCTGGATTCCTGGTTCGAACTACTGTCTTCGTGACAGTGAGTGCTGGACGATGACGACGATCTGGCTGCCGATATTGAGCTTGCTGATTTGTGTGCGCCGTTTCCTTCAAACGACGCAAGCGCAGCAAAGGGAATAGAAGGTTTGTGAATTCCCTCGAACCCGTTCTACCAAATGCACCCCAACTTTGGGGAATAGCCTTTGCGACTGCGCGTGATCTTCGTGATCAGCGGCTTCGCGAAGGCTAATCTTAGTATGTTTGTTCTCTTTTTCTTTGTATTTAATTCATGTATAATATAACTTAAACTTGATCTATAATATACATACATTTGAACAACAAAAAAACTGTGAGCAAGGAGTGAATCATTAATTTTTTGGACGTTGTCGAAGGTGTCTTTCGATGCGTCTCCGTCTCGAAGTTGTGTCCGGCGATTCCCGGAGCATTCATCCGAGGCGTTGCCGGACACACTTTTCTCTCAAAATCAAAACAATCTTTTGAGTGAGCTTCAGGCACCTTATTTTACGCAACACAGATAGTCTGATAGTAAATTATCATATTTATTTTGATAGCATTCATGTACTTTGTTGTTGAACAAGTAGCATAACAGTGCTAAAAAGTGCTATTCTAACTGTATTTATTCATTTGTATTTTTTTGAGTGTCTCTGAGACTTTCATTATTTTTCAAATGGTTTAACTAAGCAATACAAAGCAATATAAAAAAGAATTACGGTGATAGGTGCTGTGGAAGTGGCTGAACTGGAAAGTGGTGCTTCAAATGCATCACTTCAAGTGAAAGTTGTACAAATGTGTTCGACTCTCGGATACATTTGTGCACTTCACAAGTGTTTTTCTTATAACTTCTCTTCTAAAGCCTGATTATGCTCTATTAGCATGTCTAGTATAGCTATGTCAAATAGATATTTTTTTGATCATCAGTAATATAGTGTAATTAGCTGCGAATGTTGAATTTTGACCCAAAAGTGCACAAAATGGCCACTTTTTGGGTCTGTTTCATTTTTACAGCCTTTTATGATGCATCTTTAAAGCCAGAAATTTTTCTAGAGCTTTATATGTGCACATAAAGGGCGAAAATAAATTCCTAGGGCGATACAAGCAATGTAAGGTATGAGAGAAATGGAAGAATCTGAGCATGTATGCATTAATCATGCATTTCTAGTGTAGTATTTCCATTTCACCCTTGTTAGCTCATCCTTTAGCCTTCATTTTTTTTATACCCATACATTAGCATATAATAAAGATATTCCAATGATGTGCCTGAGATAAAAGTGTTTATCTAAAATTCAATGTGTATGTTATTCATATGTTTGAAGCAGAAAAAAAGTCTGAGACATACCGTATATAGTAATTTCACGCGATTCTCAGGGTCGTGGTGCGCTATCCGCACGCATCACGAACGTCGTCTTCCTCTCTTTCTTCCCTCTTCTTCAAGCTCTTAGAGCTATGGACGACGGGCAAGACGGGCGTTTGCTTCGCGCAAACGCCGTCTTGCTTCTGCTTCCGCAGCCTCTCGCCTCTCGGGCGCGAGCTGTATGCTCGCAAGCGAAGCTTTCGAGACCTCGAGTCTTACTCCTAGTCTCCTACACCTCCGCACCTCTCTGAACGACGAGAAGATCAAGGACAAGCAAGCGCAAGCGCACCTCTCGAGACCTCGAGTCTTTCCGACACCTCCGTACCTCATTGAATGACGAGAAGCTCACGGACAAGCGAGCGCAAGCGCACCTTTCGATACTTCGAGTCTTACTCCTACAATCTCCTTAACTCTCTGAACGACGAGAAGCTCACGGACAAGCGCAAGCGCGAGGACAAGGCAAAACTAGAGACTGCCATCAACGAGACGATCTCACGGCTCGACGCCTTGCAGGAAGCAGCATAGCAGGAGTACACGGAGGAACAGGAGGATGGCTGAGCTGCATTCAAGTGAACCAGGAGCGGCATTGGCATGCTCGCTGGTGGCAGCAATCTAGGTACGTCTTTATTTCATTTGGTCTGTATTTACGAAAACATTGACTGACAATGGCTCGCTTCTCGCAGCTGCGCCATAACCCATCGAGCCGTGCGTGACAGACGCTTGCGAGCTTTCACCTCCCTTTTCGTGCATTCAAACTCGCTAACGCCGCATCGTTCGCCCGCCCCGCCGCGCCACGCACGAGCGGCTTTTGGCCCTCTCAGTGCAGTGCGCCGCGGGGCCGTAGTCGCACCCGCGGGCCTGGTCTAGCGACGCGGATGGCGCGCGCTGGTATCCTCCGTGCGCGCGCGCAACGCCCGCCGCCCGCGTACCGGCCCAGCGCGCGTGTGCGCTATTTTAATTTAGATATTTTAGCTTTTATTACAAATTTTAATTAGGCCTGGACCGTAGTCCAGGCTTTACAGATTAATATAATTATTATTTCAAATGAAAAGAAAGTGCTGCCGTGCTGCCGGGCGAAGCCCTGAGAAGGCAGCATCGGCACGCGCGGCCCAGGCAGAGCTGAAAGGCAGAACGAGCTGCCGAAAGCCTGCCGAAGTTACCGCGATAACTATACAATCGGGTTGCGATAATTACCGCGATTCTATAAGATTATTAGCTGGTACTGGTGCCCACTCTGTGTGGTGGGCTGGGAGTGGGGTGCCTTTAGGCCAGACCTTACCAATCCAAGGGTGGAAAGTCTCGCAACCACCAAGTATGTGGGCGGCGGTCTGGGCAGGCCAAGGGGGATGATTGTGCCAACGACAGTAGGTGATCAGGCTGTTTCTGCGCCTATATTCTGGGCTCATGCGCATCCAGTACGCCCCGAAGGGGCCAGCGCAGCAGAGGACTTGAGCAACTGCTGAAATCTCAGCGCGGGGGTAGGTGTCCGACATCTCCATGAGTGCGCGCGGACGACGTTTTGGTGGGCCTGTGATTGCCAAGTACTTGTCGGCAGTTGAGGCAGTGGCATGGGCGAGGTGAGCCTCCCATTGCTTCTGGGCGTTGAGGGTGTTCTGCTCGCGGAGGGCGGATATCGAAGGAAGGGAAGATGAGGGTGGCAGTTCTGTGGCTTTCTTTGCCTCTTCATCAGCCCATTCGTTTCCTGGGACGCCTGAGTGACCCGGGCACCAGTGAAACTCGATTTTGAGGTTGGGGTGAATGTCCAGCAGGTTGGTGATACCTGCTTTCCAAGCGAGTAGTAAGTGGGCGCCAGGTGCTGATGGCCAGTCGCGGACAAGGCGAAGGGCGGTTAGCGAATCTGACATGAAGACGATGGACTCCACTTCCAGGAGGTGGCGGCCGAAGTGAGAGGCAGCCCAAGCTGGAGCAGCTGCGAGGGAGAAGATCTCAGCGTCAGTGGCAGTGGCGATTTTGGGGGAAGCGCAATGTCTGAAGCCCAGGCGATGTTGACCGCGCATGGCGACAATAGCTGAGCCAGACTTGTGCTCGAGTCTGGAGCCGTCTGTGAAGATCTGGACGGAGGATGTGGTGCACAGAGAGTTGGCAGATGCGACAAACGCCTGGCGAGTGTCAGTGTCAACGGGACCGGCAGGGATGGCAAACTTGAGGTGTCCTCCAGCAAAAGCAAGTGGATCCTCCCAGGGAGAGTGTGTGTACGCAGGGACCTGTTGGGCAATCGGGACACGGTCGGCAAGCGAAGAAGAGTATAGGCGGGGTTTTTGTGCTGCAGGAATAGCATGTCTACCTACAGAATGAGGAGTGCGCCAAAGGCGAAGAGCATGATTAGTTTTAAGATAGTTAAAATAAAACTGAAACGGAGGCATAGAGCAAAGATAATTGGTGCTTAGCGCACCAGTACCAGCTAATAATCTTATAGAATTGCGGTAATTATCGCAACCCGTTTGTATAGTTACCGCGGTAACTTCGGCAGGCCTTCGGCAGCTCGTTCTGCCTTTCAGCTCTGCCTGGGCCGCGCGTGCCGACGCAGCCTTGTCAGGGCTTCGCCCGGCAGCACATTAGGGCCCCGTTCACATTTGAAATATATATTTCATTAATTAAGAGTGCCTGGACTACAGTCCAGGCCTATCTAGCATTTCAAATAAATACTTTAAATGCAAAAAAGCACGCACTAGGGCGGTGCGCGTGGCGGCCCTGCGTGCGCGCGCGCACGCGGCGGGGAATAGCGCACCCCGATCCCGCCACCCCCGGTCGGGTGTTGGGCAACCCGTGCGTAGCGCGTCAGGCCCGCTGACCACTGGCCGGGCCCCAGGAGTAAAAAAAAGAGGCATATGAGCGCACCGCAGGTGAGGAGAAGCGCGGCGCGCGGGCCCTTGCTTCTCGCTCCTCGCGCCGCCGCTGTTTGTCCCTGCGGGCGATCAGTGCGAAGCTCTCGAAGGACTCAAGGTGTTGACCTATGGTCGCTCTCAGATCACACAGGCACACACAACAGTTCCGGGTGGCTTTCTTTACCCATCCGACCTCCTCGTCCTTGGCAAGAATGCTCAGCTCGGTTCGAAGCGGTGAGGTTGAGGAAGGTGGGTTGCTTGCAGGAGTGCTTGAGGATTGGGAAGTTTTCTTGGAAAGGGGAAAGAGTGAGAGCTCGCAAGCGTTTATCACGCACGGCTCAATGGATTCAGACACATCTGCAGTATAAAAAAAGCCACTGTCAGTTAAATCTGATGTGCTACCGGTCTTCGCAAAGACGACGTAAAGCTAAATTGAATGACGCACCGTCAGGAATGCACCGCCCGCACCGGATAAGAGCTTCTACATGATGTGGTTTGCGACGCTGTCTCACTCCTTCTGCTTCTCCTCGTACTCCTCCTTCTATGATTCCTGCGAGGCGTCGAGCCATGAGATCGTCTCGTTGATGGCAGTCTCTAGCGTTGCCTTGTTCTCGAGCTTGCGCTTGTTCTTGAGCTTCTCGCCGTTCAGACAGTTAAGGAGGTTGTAGGAGTAGGACTCGTTGGCCGAGGCCTAGAAAGCTGCGCTTACGAGCATACAGCTCGCGCCCGAAGGCGAGAGGCTGCGGAAGCAGAAGCAAGACGGCGTTTGCGCGCAGCAAACGCCTTCTTGCCCGTCGTCCATAGCTCTGAGAGAGTGAAGAAAGAGAGAAAGACGACGTTCGTGATCGTGCGGATAGCGCGCCACGACCCTGAGAATCGCGTGAAATTGCTATATATGGTATGTCTCAAACATTTTCCCTGCTTCAAACATATGAACAACATACACTTTGAATTTTAGATAGGCACTTTAATCTCAGGCACAGTATTGTAATATCTTAATTATATGCTAATGTATGTGCACAAAAAAAATGGAGTTTACAGGGTGTGCTGAATCTCGTATAAATTGAAGACTACACTAGAAATGCATGATCCATGCATATTTGTTCCAATTCAGTGATTTCTCTCACATCTTACATTGCTTGGATCACTTTAGTATTCTACCAAAATACTCTATGTCTATCTATAAATCTCTCATAAAAGTTTCATTTTTAGCAGCGCTCTCTAAGAGGCTATAGAAATGAAACAATCCCGAAAAGTGGCCATTTTGTGCACTTTTGGGTCAATCTTCAAGTTTCGCAGCTAATTACACTTTGTTAATGACGATGAAAAATTCTATTTATGCTTCATAGCTATACTAGACATACCATTGAAGCATAATGAGGTGTTAGAATTAAAGTTATAAGAAAAACACTTGTGAAGTGCACAAATGTATTCCTGAGTCGAACACATTTGTACAAGTTTCACTCGAAGTGATGCATTCAAAGCACCACTTTTGAGTTCAACCACTTCCACAACACCTATCACCGTAATTCTTTCTTAGATTGCTTTGTATTGCTTAGTACCATCATTTGTAAAAATACGAAAGTCTCAGAGACACGCAAAATTATACAAATGAATAAATACTGTTAGAACAGCACTTTTTAGCACTGTTATGCTACTTGTTCAACAACAAAGTACATGAATGCTATTAAAATAAATATGATAATTTACTTTCAGACTGTTTACATTGCGTAGATAAATGTGCCTGAAACACACTCAAATGATTGTTTTAATTTTGAGTGAAAAGTGTGTCCGGCGATGCCTCGGATGAATGCTCCGGGAATCGCCGGACATTGTCAGGAATCCGCCTCAGGTTATTTTATTTCTTTTATTTTTCCTTTATTTTCTTTTACGATCATACTCCGAGTCGGATCCCCGACATGTCCGGTCCGAAACCGGACTTTCTTTGACTCCGATTCTCTTCCTTTTTGCGTAGATTACTTGCCTGTATGTTTGCAGGCCGCTAGGACAAGCGCCCTGCAAGCAATTCTCTTTTCTTTCTTTCTTCCGCCACTCCGACTCGAACCTCCGCTCTACCGATGCGGGACCCCGACTAGAGCGGGACCCCGAACTCCGACTTACGTCAGCGGTATAGGTCGGACCTAGTCGGATCAGGGTCCAGTGGCTTGGTACTGTATAGTTTTTACCTTTGTTCATCAAAACCGCGGATCCCCCTGCGAAGCACTCCACTTTTGGCCTCTTGTAAAGTGCTTCTCAGGTGATGTGTTTATCTTTAGCTCTGATGTGTAGAATAGCTTAATTGACTTGTAAAGTGCTTCTCAGAGTGAGAACCACCGCTCATTGCGTCCGATCGTCGTCTGTGTCCGATTCAGGGTCTCGAAAGCGAAGGAACCACTCTAGGTCGTAACATTAGGCCAAAAGTTTGTTCTTTCGACGCCCTGCGATTGCACCGACCGATTTTTGATCCCTCTGAATGGGAAGATTCGGACAAGAAGACTCCGACGAAGATATGACCGACCCGATCAACCCCGCGCAAGCAGCGCCCGCGCCAGGCGCTGCTCCGACTCCGACTCCGGGTGCTGCTCCCGCCCAGACCGCACCACCGCCCCAGCAGGGCGGAGACCTCCCCCCAGACGTCCTCCAGGCTATCAATGATGCCACCCGACCTCTCCAGTCACACCTGCAGGAGGTGACCGCCGAAAACCAGCGCCTCCACGACTTCATGAACCTGTTTGTCCGAAATGCGCAGGAAGGCGCGACCCGCACTCCCAAGGGTCCGAAGGTCGGTGCCCCGCCCGCGTTCTATGGGCGTACTCCGAAAGATAAGGAGACGGAGAGTATCAGCTTTGAGGAGTGGTCGCAGAAGGTCCGACTTTATGTCCGGATGCGCCCCCAGGAGTTTGTAGGCAGTCCGACGATGGCCTGTCTATGGGCTGCTTCGCTACTCCGCGGGCCCGCTGAACAATGGGCTCGCCCGCACACAACCGCCGCCCTCGAGGGCACCGAAGTCCCCGCTCTCATGACCGATTTGGAACTCTTCCTGGCGTCCCTCCAGTCCGCGTTCGGACGTCCGAACATCAAGCGCCACGCCGGACAGGAGCTTATGAAACTGCGCCAGGGCAAGGACACGGTGTCGGAGTATGCGGCGAAGTTTCGTGCGTTGCTGGTGGAGTCGGAGGTGGACTGGGGGATGGAAGGGAAGATGTTGGTGTTCGAGACCGGACTCAGCAGTCAGTTCCGCTACGATCTGGCGAGCAAGGAGATCCGGGAGACCAAGAGCTTCGACCAGTGGGTCCGACTGCTTTGCGAATACGATGAGGACTTGCGTGCGCGTCGGACTGGCTTCAAGCAGAACAACTGGAGTCCGAACTGGGGCTCCCGCTCGCAGACACACCACTCCGCTTTGCGCGGACCGACTCGGGACCCCGACGCGATGGACATCGATCGCTTGAGCACTGAAGAGATGATGCGCCGCGGACTTTGCTTCCAGTGCGGTGAGCATGGACATCTGGCTCGAGACTGTCCGCAGCGGAGCAAGAAATCAAATGTCCGATCGAAGGTGGCTTCACAGACCGCCGCCTCGTCGTCCACCGCTCCGCCCGCCGCCTCTGCGCCCACCGCCGCTTCCAAGACACCGACTGCAACCCTTGAGGAAGTCCGCGACGAGACTCCGACCGTGAACGCCGCTCGCACTCCGACCGTTGACGAGATCGCCAAAGCGGTCGCTGCTGCTCTCAAGAGTCAGGGTTTTTGAGTGGGTCTAGGCGCGCGGTCGTTCCGCCAAAGACCCCGAACCGATTTTCGCTGTTAGATGATGATGTGTCCGATCCCTCTGTGTACAATCGTACTTCGCTAATACACAAGAGTTTGCGTCGATTCATCCATGTCCCAGTGAGAATAAGTGACGGCCGAAAGATTTTGAGCATGAGAGCGCTGCTAGACTGCGGTGCATTTTCGGTGATTATCAACCAGAAGTTGGTGCGGAAGTTCGGACTACGTACTCGTCCTCTCGACCGACCGATCAAGGTGTACAACGCCGACGATTCGCTGAACCAGAGTGGTCCGATTACAGACCAAGTCCGACTTACTCTGGAGATCGGTGGACACAAAGAAGAAGTCGATGCCACAGTGGCAAACATCGGAGACTATCCGTTGATTATTGGGATAGACTGGCTACACCACCATAACCCCGAGATTGATTGGAACGACGAGACCATCAGCTTCACGCGATGTCCGAACGAATGCCGCCCTGTCGAAGCGGCTAGAGTCGTAGAAGTCGGACAACCGCTACCCCGCGCCGTTTGCAAGTTGCGGACCGCGCGGTGCAAGAACAGTCGACAGATGCGACCGCGACCGCAGCCCCATGCGAGAGTCTGCGTTGCGGAAGTCGGTGATGATTCAGATGAGTCGGACAGTGAGTCTGACGACCTTGCGAAGATTCCCCCCGGATTTCGGTACTCCGAAAAGTACATGGACATCTACCATGATGCGGAGCAGTTCTATGTGGCGGACGATCCGGACTTTGTGCATAAAGTTGCGGCCTCGTATACCTGGTCGCAGGCGATTGCGGAGAAGTCGGCAGTGAAGGAGGGTGACAAGTCCTTCGAGGAGATGGTCCCCCCGCAGTACCGCGAGTTTGCGAAGGTGTTTTCGAAGTCAGAGGCCGAACGGTTGCCCGAGAGGAAGCCGTTCGACCATGCGATCGACTTGGAGCCCGGATCGACCCCTTCGTACAGCAAGATCTATCCTATGGCACCGGCGGAACGTGCAGCCTTGAAGGAGTTCATTGAGGAGAACCTCCGCAAGGGCTACATCCGTCCGTCGAAGTCCCCCGCCGCTGCTCCGGTCTTCTTCATCAAAAAGAAGGACGGATCGCTTCGGATGGTTGTCGACTACCGAAAACTCAACGAGATCACCGTCAAAAATCGGTACCCGCTTCCCCTGACCACAGAACTCATCGATTCCTTGAAGAAGGCCCGCGTTTTCACCAAGCTCGACTTGCGGGCCGGATACAACAATATCCGCATCAAGGAAGGCGACGAGTGGAAGGCCGCTTTTCGGACTCAGGAGGGCCACTTCGAACCAACCGTTATGACTTTCGGACTTACGAACGCACCCGCTACGTTTCAGCGGATGATGAACGAGCTCTTCAAGGATATGCTGGATGTTATTGTCATTATCTACCTCGATGACATCTGCATTTTTTCGGAGAACGAGTCGGAGCACGAGGAACACGTTAAGGAGGTACTCCGACGTTTGGAAAAGTACGACCTGTTCTGTAAGCCTGAAAAGTGCGAGTTCCACAAGGACTCCATCGAGTACTTGGGTATGATCATTGGCTCTGGGATTATCTCGATGGATCCGAAGAAGGTCGAAGCGGTGGCCGACTGGCCGACTCCGGCGAAGGTGAAGGACATTCAGGCTTTCTTGGGGTTCGCAAACTTCTACCGACGTTTTATCAAGGACTTCTCGAAGCTGGCGGTTCCCATGACCGAATTGTTGCGGAAGGATGTCCAGTGGCGCTGGACTACCCGCCAGCAAGAGTCCTTCGATGGTCTGAAGAAGAAGTTTGCGGAGGCACCGGTCCTCGCGATGCCCGACCTCGAGAAACCCTTCATCCTCGAATGTGATGCTTCGGACTTTGCGACCGGAGCGGTACTTTCGCAGATAGGAACAGATGGTGACATCCACCCAGTGGCCTACTATTCGAAGTCCCTGGGTGATGCAGAAAGGAACTACGAGATCCACGACAAGGAGCTGTTAGCCATAGTCCGAGCCTTGGACGAGTGGCGGCACTATCTCGAAGGAAGTCCGCACAAAATTGATATTGTGTCGGACCACCGCAACCTGCTCTTCTTTGCGGAAGCCCGAAACCTTACGAGACGCCAGGCCCGCTGGAGCTTGTTCCTTAGCCGTTTTGACTTTCTGATCCGTCACCGCCCCGGCCGACTTGGTGGAAAGCCGGATGCCTTGTCCAGGCGCGAAGATCTTCGTCCTGACGGACCGGACAATACGAACAAGGTCCTGCTGGACACGAACCGCTTCTATACGTTGGCGATGCGACGAGGGATGGTCCGGGCAGAGGGGGATACGGAGTTGTTGCGAAGGATTCGGGAGTCCGAGAGGTTTGATGAGGAATTGGTCGAGGCGATTGAGAAGGTGAAGGAAGGGGCTCCGCGCGCGCTGGCGAACGATTTGGAGGAGTGGAACACGGAGGATGGGCTGCTGCTGTACCGGGGTAAGGTCTATGTGCCGAAGGACGAGGAGATCCGCCGCGATATCGTCAAGTTACACCACGATTCGCTTCCGGTCGGACATCCGGGTCGTTGGAAGACCTACGAGCTGGTGAGTCGGAACTACTGGTGGCCTGGTATGTCTACATTCGTCGAGCGGTACGTGTCGGGCTGTGACACTTGTATGCGGACGAAGAACATCCCGCAACGTCCGGTGGGTCCGCTTCAGCCCAACGAAGTACCAGACGGACCGTGGCAGGTCATTTCATGCGACTTCATCACACAGCTGCCGCAGTCTGGCGAATACGACGCCATCTTTGTGGTTGTAGACCGACTCACCAAGCAGGCACACTTCATACCGACGACTTCAGACATTGACTCCGCGCGGACGGCCGACTTGTTTGTGTCCGAAGTCTGGAAACACCATGGCACGCCGCGCAAAGTCATTTCGGACCGGGGTACACAGTTCGTGTCCCGGTTTATGAAGGCGGTACTCCACCGACTCGGTATTGAGGGCGCAACGTCGACATCCTTCCACCCGCAAACGGACGGTCAGACCGAGCGGGTGAACCAGGAGTTGGAACAGTATCTCCGCGCGTTTACTGACGTCCGACAGGAAAATTGGTCGGAGTTACTGCCCATGGCGGAGTTTGCGCACAACACTCGAGCGCACTCCGCTACCAAGGTGTCTCCCTTCGCGCTGTTGTATGGATACGACCCCGAGTTCACCATTGTACCGAGTGCCGGACTTTCGACGGTACCAGCTGCGGATGACCGACTCGACCTGCTTCAGAAGGCTCAGGAGGACGCTCGCGCGGCTCTCGAAGTCGCAGCGGAGCGGATGAAGCGGTACTACGACCAGGGACATGCAGACACGCCGGACATCCGACCAGGAGACAAGGTATGGCTCGACGCACGGAATATCGCAATACCGGGCACGCGCAAGCTGAATCCGCGGAGACTCGGACCCTACACGGTTTTGCGGAAGATCGGACTCTTGAATTACGAGCTTCAGCTGCCCCCGACTATGCGGATTCACCCAGTGTTCCATGGTGTCGCTTCTCACGAAGTATACACCGGACACTATTCCTGGTCGCGTCCAGACACCGCCAGAGCCCGTAAACGTTGACGGCGACGTCGAATACGAAGTATCCGAAGTCCTTAATTCGCGCCGAAGCGGTCGAGGTCGGACTCTGCAGTATTTGGTTCGCTGGAAAGGCTATGGACCCGAGGAAGACCAATGGATCGATGCCGCGGACATGGAGCATGCCCCCGCCGTTATCCGAAAGTTCTATCGTCGGTACCCCGACGCCATTCGCTAACGAACGCGCGCGCTCTTTAGGAGCGCCCTTGGAGGGGGATAATGTCAGGAATCCGCCTCAGGTTATTTTATTTCTTTTATTTTTCCTTTATTTTCTTTTACGATCATACTCCGAGTCGGATCCCCGACATGTCCGGTCCGAAACCGGACTTTCTTTGACTCCGATTCTCTTCCTTTTTGCGTAGATTACTTGCCTGTATGTTTGCAGGCCGCTAGGACAAGCGCCCTGCAAGCAATTCTCTTTTCTTTCTTTCTTCCGCCACTCCGACTCGAACCTCCGCTCTACCGATGCGGGACCCCGACTAGAGCGGGACCCCGAACTCCGACTTACGTCAGCGGTATAGGTCGGACCTAGTCGGATCAGGGTCCAGTGGCTTGGTACTGTATAGTTTTTACCTTTGTTCATCAAAACCGCGGATCCCCCTGCGAAGCACTCCACTTTTGGCCTCTTGTAAAGTGCTTCTCAGGTGATGTGTTTATCTTTAGCTCTGATGTGTAGAATAGCTTAATTGACTTGTAAAGTGCTTCTCAGAGTGAGAACCACCGCTCATTGCGTCCGATCGTCGTCTGTGTCCGATTCAGGGTCTCGAAAGCGAAGGAACCACTCTAGGTCGTAACAGACATGCTCTGAGGACGTAGACATGTCGAAGGACACCTTCGACAACGTCCAAAAATTGTATGATTCACTCCTTGCTCACAATTTTGTCATATTTCGAGTGTATATATATTAGAGATTGTATTAGAGTAATAATATACATAATTTTAATACGAAGAAAAGAGAACAAGCATATTAGGATGAGCCTTTGCATCTGTGTGGGATCTTCGTGATCAACACTGCACACAGATGCAAATCCTCATCTTCGCCTGAATTATCCTGTCTCGCTGTGCCTCAACGCGCCTCTGTGCATCCCCCTCATAGCCGTATCTCTCGCGCCGCCGATTGTTCTCGTCATGTAGTATTTGCGTGAAGCTTGCGTTGTCGTCTGATGTGTACCTTGCTTGGGACACATCAAGGCTGATGTTCGGGCCATACCGTGCGCGCTTTCGGGGCCTCTCGATGCTAGGACCAGCGGTGGGGGCGCGGTGAGGTACTGAGACGTATCTGAAGGACCTGCAGCTTACAATGTCAGTGAGGGTATCTGCTGTGGCTGGTATCTCACAGTAGCTGGTGTTGCAATTGAATGCAAGTGCTTGACAGACGTATTGATAAGGTTTGGATTCCCTGACCGCAGAGCATCAAGGTAATTGTTGGTTGCGTCAAGGTGGGCCAGAGAAGGGAAGAAATCTCTTGCAAAAAGAGCAACAGAGCCGCTGAAGGAGCAGAGACGGGTGACTCTTGCTGTTGGCGCTGCGGCAAGTGTTGCGCTTGTCGTCCTCGGATTTGGGAGAGCGGAGGAGCGACGGGAATGGAACAAGTCCCGTGGTATTTTTGTCGCCCGTGCAATGAAGACGAGGTTGAAAGTTCGCGTCGCGCGCTCGCGCTGCACCTGTAGGCTATGTCAAAGGTAATGGTAAGTTGAAACGGCAAGAAGTGCAGGATTTGGTTAGACGCACCTGCCGCATTTACGGCCTTCCTCTTGTGCTCCTACGCAAGCTAGATTGCGTTAACATCCTTCTAGCATAAGTTATAAAAGAAGAGAAATAAGACGAAGAGAGAGAGAGACGACGCAGTGGTCGTGAAAGTGGGAGAAAAGGACAAAGGCGGACGACGCGCACGACACCGTAGTAAGCGCTGGCGCTTACTTTTGCGCTGTGTTGCAACATTTATTGTGAATTAATGGCTACGTCATATTGCAAATTAAAAAGATTAACATACTGTGCTAAGATCAAGGTATTTTATATCAAATTGCGAGGGGCTAGGCCCCGGTAGTTTAATTAATGCAGCATAATTGCGCCAGTAATCAGAACCAAGCCATGTTACCGAATTTGGCCTGGTCCCTGATGCGGGATGGGTGCCGTGAGGTGCCGTGAGGCGGCATCCCGGCATTAAGCTGCCGCGCAGCGCAAAAAAGCCATGATTCCGTTATCGCGATAACTATACAAACGGGTTGTGATAATTACCGCAATTCTATAAGATTATTAGTTGGTACGGCTCCTTAGCGGTGAAGCGCCTCGGTAGACACCAAGGATCCACCTGCAAGCGGTGTTTTGGACACCCTGTAGACAAGCCACAAGGGTCTTCTGGCGGGTGCCAGTGTACCAAACCGGCGCAGCCCATGCGAGGACTGTTCTGACGCAGGCTGAGTAAAGCTGGCGAAGGTTAAGGGCTGACATGCCCCGCTCTGTGTTGGCGAGCAGGCGAATGGCGGCGAGTGTTGAGAGGCCCTTGGAGCGCATGCGCTCAACATGGGGTTTGAAAGACAAGGCCGGATCCCACCAGATCCCCAACCATCGAAGTGGGATGGAGGGCTTAATGAGAGTGTCCTCGTCGAGTTGGACGCCCCGGGAATCCCAGCCACGATATATTTGGCGACGCCCAGGGGGGTGGAAATGGAGGAGCTCGGTCTTTGCGGTCTCGATGTTGAGATTGATGTCGTTGAAGAGCGAGTTGAGGTGGTGGTAAGCGCCTACTAAGTTCCTGCAGTTGGCGGTGACTGATGAGCCAGTGATGGCAATCATGTGGTCGTCGACGTATGCTAGGAGCTTGCAGTCAGGGTGGCGGAACCGCTGAATCGCAATAGCTGCAAAAAGGGTGGAGAGAATGGGTGAGACAGGGGAGCCCTGAGGCGTCCCGAAGTCCGGTTTACGGACGCTAGGGAGTGTGGTGCCATCAAAAGAGATAGCAGCCTCCCGCCCGGTCATGAAAGAAAGGCACCAGTCCGCCATGTCTGGCGAGCAACCTAACTCCAAGAGCCGGTGGTGGAGGTGTTGTGGATGGACCGAGTCAAAGAAGCCTTGTATGTCCACCGCTAGGACAGAACACACTTTGTCTTCCGACTGGGCTTTCTCCACAATCTGTAAGAGGCGTTGGGCGGCGTCATAGACAGAGTGCCCTTGACGACCGCCATACTGGTTTGGGGGAAGCCAGTTCTGGGTGTTAGCCAGAAACTGGAGACGGTTAGCAAGAATCTTCTCAAGGAGTTTCCCTAAGGTCTCCTCAAGAGTAATCGGTCTGTAAGACCGAGGAGAGAATTGGTCCTTCTTGTTTGGCTTCCTGAGCATTACTACCTTTGTTATCCGCCAGCACGCTGGGTGGTGGCCCAAGCGCAGACAGTCGTTGAACAAAGATAGCACCTCCTTAGCGAAGGATCCAATCACCCATTTGAGGGGACGGTATCCAACGCCCGAGGGGCCAGGAGCAGACAAGTTGGAGGTGCCGGCCAGGGCGTCCATAAGCTCTTTCATGAGTATGGGAGGCGCCGCTGCAGAAGGTGGGGGCAGCGGGCGTAAGCCCGCTGCTGGAAGTGGTGGGGGAGGAGGAAAGTAGGTAGAATGGAACAACTCAGCTTTCTCCTGCTCAGTGGTGGTGAAGGTGCCATCTGGTTTCCTCAGCGAAGGCACAGGAGTAGGGCGGATGCCGAGGCCATGCTTGGCCCAGCTCCAGATGTTGGTGGAATTGGCGTCTTTCACCTGTTCTGCATAGAACACGCAACGCGCTGCTCTGGTAGTGGCTTTGAAGGCGCGTTTAGCAGCGGCGCGCAAACGGGCGGTAGGGGCGTCCTTAATTGCCGCGAGTGAGGATGAGCACTCAGGGGACCACCATGGGACCTCTGTCTTGGAGCGCTTTCTGGGTTTAGTCATTGATTCCATCGCCGCCACCATTGCAGATTGGATGGCTTTGGCTTTGGCATCTAGTTCAGCCTTGTCTGACGCAGGAAGCGCGAACGCCTCATGCAGCAAGGGAAAGGCAGTAGCACACCACGCCTCTCTGTCATCATTAGACAGTCTGGGGGGCCGTGGAAGGTGGACAAATGGTCCAACTGGCACCTCCCATGTGAGTAGGGTGTGGTCTGAGAGAGCGGAGTGGGAGATGGTGAATGTGTCCATCACCTGCTCTGGTGGGACGTTGGGCGCAGTCCAGACCATATCAATTGGACAACGCGGCCCATCTTTACCCGGATGAGTATCCACATCTGGGTGATGGGCAGGCTCATGTCCATGCTCTCGGAAGAAGTCATCCAAGGGTTGCCCCCTGTTTGACTCGGCATTGGAACATGGCAACTCTGACCAGGAGCGATGCCGGCTGGCTAACACCCAGAACTGGCTTCCCCCAAACCAGTATGGCGGTCGTCAAGGGCATTCTGTCTATGATGCCGCCCAACGCCTTTTACAGATTGTGGAGAAAGCCCAGTCGGAAGACAAAGTGTGTTCTGTCCTAGCGGTGGACATACAAGGCTTCTTTGACTCGGTCCATCCACAACACCTCCACCACCGGCTCTTGGAGTTAGGCTGTTCGCCAGACATGGCGGATTGGTGCCTATCTTTCATGACCGGGCGGGAGGCTGCTATCTCTTTTGATGGCACCACACTCCCTAGCGTCCGCAAACCGGACTTTGGGACGCCTCAGGGCTCCCCTGTCTCACCCATTCTCTCCACTCTTTTTGCAGCTATTGCGATTCAGCGGTTCCGCCACCCTGACTGCGAGCTCCTAGCATACGTCGACGACCACATGATTGCCATCACTGGCTCATCAGTCACCGCCAACTGCAGGAACTTAGTAGGCGCTTATCACCACCTCAACTCGAACTTCAACGACATCAATCTCAACATCGAGACCGCGAAGACCGAGCTCCTCCATTTCCACCCCCCTGGGCGTCGCCACAGATATCGCGGCTGGGACTCCCGGGGCGTCCAACTCGACGAGGACACTCTCATTAAGCCCTCCATCCCACTTCGGTGGTTGGGGATCTGGTGGGATCCGGCCTTGTCTTTCAAACCCCATGTTGAGCGCATGCGCTCCAAGGGCCTCTCAACACTCGCCGCCATTCGCCTGCTCGCCAACACAGAGCGAGGCATGTCCGCCCTCAACCTTCGCCAGCTTTACTCAGCCTGCGTCAGAACAGTCCTCGCATGGGCTGCGCCGGTTTGGTACACTGGCACCCGCCAGAAGACCCTTGTGGCTCGTCTACAGGGTGTCCAAAACACCGCTTGCAGGTGGATCCTTGGTGTCTACCGAGGCGCTTCACCGCTAAGCACCAATTATCTTTGCTCTATGCCCCCGTTTCAGTTTTATTTCAATTATCTTAAAACTAATCATGCTCTTCGCCTTTGGCGCACTCCTCATTCTGTAGGTAGACGTGCTATTCCTGCAGCACAAAAACCACGCCTGTATTCTTCTTCGCTTGCCGACCGTGTCCCGATTGCCCAACAGGTCCCCGCGTACACACACTCTCCCTGGGAGGATCCACTTGCCTTTGCTGGAGGACGCCTCAAATTTGCCATCCCTGCCGGTCCCGTTGACACTGACACTCGCCAGGCGTTTGTCTCATCTGCCAACTCTCTGTGCACCACATCCTCCGTCCAGATCTTCACGGACGGCTCCAGACTCGAGCACAAGTCTGGCTCAGCCATTTCGCTATGCGCGGTCACCATCGCTTGGGCTTCAGACACTGCGCTTCCCCCAAAATCGCCACTGCCACTGACGCTGAGATCTTCTCCCTTGCGTCTGCTCCAGCTTGGGCTGCCTCTCACTTCGGCCGCCACCTCCTGGAAGTGGAGTCCATTGTCTTCATGTCAGACTCGCTAACTGCCCTCCGCCTTGTCCGCGACTGGCCTTCAGCGCCTGGCGCCCACCTTCTACTCGCTTGGAAAGCAGGCATCACCAACCTGCTGGACATTCACCCCAACCTCAAAATCGAGTTTCACTGGTGCCCGGGTCACTCAGGCGTTCCAGGAAACGAGTGGGCTGATGAAGAGGCAAAGAAAGCCACAGAACTGCCACCCTCATCTTCCCTGCCTTCGATATCCGCCCTCCGCGAGCAGAACACCCTCAACGCCCAGAAGCAATGGGAGGACCACCTCGCCCACGCCACTGCCTCCACTGCCGACAAGTACTTGGCAATCACAGGCCCACCAAAACGTCGTCCGCGCGCACTCATGGAGATGTCGGACACCTACCCCCGCGCTGAGATTTCAGCAGTTGCTCAAGTCCTCTGCTGCGCTGGCCCCTTTGGGGCGTACTGGATGCGCATGAGCCCAGAATATAGGCGCAGAAATGGCCTGATCACCTACTGTCGTTGGCACAACCATCCCCCTTGGCCCGCCCAGACCGCCGCCCACATACTCGGTGGTTGCGAGACATTCCGCCCTTGGATTGGAAAGGTCTGGCCTAAAGGCACCCCACTCCCAGCCCACCATACAGAATGGGCAGATGAACCCCTTATCGACGTGATTCGCAAGTGGCTTAAGTTCACTAGGCATCTCGACCGCCCCACTCAGCGCACCTCAGCTGCCATCCGCCTTGCATTTGCGATGATGGAGCTAGATGGCCTCCCAACCGACCAGGACATGGACCTGACGACCCTTCGTGTGTACGTACGGCGCGCCCTTGGACCACGCACTCAGGACACGGACCCGGATCTTTTGATTTTAACGGTCACGTTTCAGACCCCCCTCTTGATCTTTGATGCAACTTACTTCTCTTTTCTGTATGAGGCACCAGCGATCCCAGACAGAACGGTGCTTTACCCAGGTTAACGCCCAGGTACTGTGCCCGGACGCGCCCTCTTTTCTAAACTTCGTCTGTGCTTGTAGTGTAGGTTCACCTGCGCCTTGACATGGGCGTGGTGATATGTAAACCAATCTCTCCTCTTCATTTCCCTTTCTTTAATAGGCGGTGCGCCCACTTAGCCGCCACCTTCGGTGGCGGGCACCTCCCGCCCAGTTTCGTAGTTTACCTCGATGACGGGCGCCTCCGTCGTAGATAGGTCATGTACTTAGCTATGCTGCAGGAATAATAAAAAAAAAAAAAAAAAAAAAAAAAAAAGGAGCGATGCCGGCAATTGAAGTCGCCAGCAATCGTTAGGGAAGCGGCTATTGCCGGGGTGAGACTGAAGAGAAACGACTCACCTGGGTAAGTGGGGGTTGGGGCTACCCTTCCTGGCGCCTGCTGGCCATAGTAGTTGCAGAGGCGGACAGTGTGGGTAGAGCGAACTTCAATAGTCAGGACATCAGTGCCATGTGACGCTGCACCGACGATAGACCATGAGTGTGTTGGAAGGGACCGTGAAACGTAAGTAACCACTCGCGGACGGGTGGCCGGTGGGAGGCAGGGGACGTAACCTGGAATAGAGGGGACATTGAAGACGTCATCTCCATCTGGGTTAGTCAGTGAGGGTTGGGTACCAATTTTGTACCAGGGTGGTTCCTGGATAAGCAATAGGTGTGGGAGGCGGGGGTTGTCAGCAAGAAGAGGAAAAAGAGAATGAATTGCTGCTAATGAGTGGGCAGCATGAATCCACTGAAGGACACGGATTGTGTCAGTCATTCTCCTTACTCCATAGTGTCGTCGGGCGAATCAGAGTCTGAATCAGACTCATCGTCGTTTGGTGAGGGGCCATACTTACGCCTCTGAGGGCACTTCACAGATGTGGATCTATGAGGGCCCTGACAGTTAGCGCAGAGACGGGGATGGGAGCACGGGGTGCCAGCTGGGACAGCTTCCTGAGCGCAGGTAGGGCACTTCGAGCGGTGGTATTTAGTGGCATGCGGGCCGGCGCAATACGCACATGTGATGGGGGCCTTGCAGCCCCTGCTGGAATGACCAAGCGCCTGGCATCTGTCGCATTGAGAGAAGCCTGGGCGCAATTTTTTTTATTTTTTTATTTTTTTTGGCTTTATTATTCCTGCAGCATAGCTAAGTACATGACCTATCTACGACGGAGGCGCCCGTCATCGAGGTAAACTACGAAACTGGGCGGGAGGTGCCTTTTTTTTTTTTTTTTTTTTTTGGCTTTATTATTCCTGCAGCATAGCTAAGTACATCATCCTTCTTGACCTCTAACCACTACCTTCCCGATTTGGTCGAGCCCCCCCGGTCCCATCGGTTAGGCATGGCAGACAGCCACACATCTAAGAAACCGTCTATCGCGGCCAAACCTGGTCGGTCGTCAGCGTCTGCTGCTGCCGCCGCCACTGGCCAACCCCCCTCCGTCACCGTTGTTGCTCCGGCAACGACATCGACCGCCACCCCCGTCCCCTCGGCTCTGGGCTCGCCTGTACAGCTCAGACAAAGGGAACTCGATGTACTACCACCCTCCTCACCACCCCCACCCAGCTCTGATGCTGGTATGCCGTTGGCCTTCCCGGCAACACCGCGTGCGGGTGAGAAGCGTACGGCCTCCGTCCTGTCCCCACTACCGGGGCGCCCTGCTCCCCCCACTGATTCCATTCCGGAACATGAGATGGCACTGATACATGGCATGTACCATCTCTGGGACACCCTCTCTGACCAGCTCACGGCCAACTTTGCTGACCTGAGCAAGACCCCCCACGAGCGAATGATGTTGAACGCCAGCACACTAGGTGGACTGTATGCAGCAACCTACACAATGCTGTCGACACTTGTGGATGGGAAGGATGCTAATCCCAACGTCAAAGAGTATGCTGACCGTGCGGCAGCTGCCTTCCAACAACACCACGCCAAAACCGGCGTCCCACTCCCCCCACCATTTGTATCTCCCCCCACTCCTGACGATGACCCAGCATCCAGCAAGAGCCTGGCTACTATGAACAAGGCTCTTGCACAGCTGATCAAGGATGTGCGCGTTATGCAGAAGCAGAATGCAGGCATCACTAAGTTGAATAGCGATGTTGGCACCCTCTCCAGACAGGTGCAGACTCTACTCGACCGGCCTCCACCTCGCCCCCCTCGCATCAACCCGCCGCCACCCCCCCAGGTAGCTCCGGCCCCAGTCCCACTCACCTACGCTCAGGTGGCAGCTGCTACTGCCCCAGCACCCCCGGTTACTACCACCCCAGCCCCCCAGGCCAAGGGCAGGACCACTCCCAAGAAGGCACCCTCTACAGGACGTTCCTCACCCCCACCACCCAAGATGTATGCCAAGGAGCCGACCTTGGTGTTAGCAGCTAGCCCCTACATCCCAGCAGCTAAGCGCAAGTCTGGTGCCGCCCTTACAACTGCGGTGCGTAATTTCTTTGCTGAGCTGCCCACCACAAAGCGTCTGCTGGTGCGGTCTGCGGTTTTCAACACTAAAGGCCGCATTGTATGCACGTTCACTAACCGTCCAGGCTCTACTGAGGGCATGGCGGTTGAAAGCGCTCTTGATAGCCATGCGGGTGCCCTGTGTGCTCACTTGGCTCCCATTTGCTACACGGGTACCATGCAAGTGCCGCCGGTACTCACTGCAACCCGGGTCCGTCCGCGGTCCACCCTCAGGATTTCCATGGTCCCTACCAGGGACACTACTCTTCCTAAGGGTCAGCGGACGACGTACACTCAGGAGGATCTGCTGGCCGAGTTTAACAGCAATCCCATTCTCAGCGACCTCCAGTACATTGTCCCCCCCCATTACACAGCACAATCGGATGCACTCGAGAAAGAGAAACTCGAGATTTGCCCGGTTATTTTCACCTTTGCAGACAGAGAGAAAGGAGAAATACGCGAGAAGCTCCTCAAAAAGCCGACCGTGTGGCTCTTCGGAATCCGGCTCCGCTTATCCATACCACCAATGCGCCCAGGCTTCTCTCAATGCGACAGATGCCAGGCGCTTGGTCATTCCAGCAGGGGCTGTAAGGCCCCTATCACATGTGCGTATTGCGCTGGCCCGCATGCCACTAAATATCACCGCTCGAAGTGCCCAACCTGCGCTCAGGAAGCTGTCCCAGCTGGCACCCCATGCTCCCACCCCCGTCTCTGCGCTAACTGCCAGGGCCCTCATAGATCCACATCTGTGAAGTGCCCTCAGAGGCGTAAGTATGGCCCTTCACCAAACGATGATGAGTCCGATTCAGACTCTGATTCGCCCGATGACACTATGGAGCAAGGAGAATGATTGACACACTCCGTGTCCTTCAGTGGAATGCTGCCCACTCATTAGCAGCAATTCATTCTCTTTTTCCTCTTCTTGCTGACAACCCCTGCCCCCCACACCTATTGCTTATCCAGGAACCGCCCTGGTACAAGATCGGTACCCAACCTTCATTGACTAACCCAGATGGAGATGACGTCTTCAATGTCCCCTCTATTCCAGGTTACGTCCCCTGCCTCCCACCGGCCACCCGTCCGCGAGTGGTTACTTACGTTTCACGGTCCCTCCCAACACACTCATGGTCTATCGTTGGTGCAGCGTCACATGGCACTGACGTCCTGACTATTGAGGTTCGCTCTACCCACACTGTCCGCCTCTGCAATTACTATGGCCAGCAGGCGCCAGGTAGGGTAGCCCCAACCCCCACTTACCCAGGTGAGTCGTTTCTCTTCAGTCTCACCCCGGCAATAGCCGCTTCCCTAACGATTGCTGGCGACTTCAATCGCCGGCATCGTTCCTGGTCAGAGTTGCCATGTTCCAATGCCGAGTCAAACAGGGGGCAACCCTTGGATGACTTCTTCCGAGAGCATGGACATGAGCCTGCCCATCACCCAGATGTGGACACTCGTCCGGGTAAAGATGGGCCGCGTTGTCCGATCGATATGGTCTGGACTGCGCCCAACATCCCACCAGAGCAGGTGATGGACACATTCACCAGCTCCCACTCCGCTCTCTCAGACCACACCCTACTCACATGGGAGGTGCCAGTTGGACCATTCGTCCACCTTCCACGGCCCCCCAGACTGTCCAATGATGACAGAGAGGCGTGGTGTGCTACTGCCTTTCCCTTGCTGCATGAGGCGTTTGCGCTTCCTGCGTCAAACAAGGCTGAACTAGATGCCAAAGCCAAAGCCATTCAATCTGCAATGGTGGCGGCGATGGAGTCAATGACTAAACCCAGAAAGCACTCCAAGACAGAGGTCCCATGGTGGTCCCCTGAGTGCTCATCCTCACTCGCGGCAATTAAGGACGCCCCTACCGCCCGTTTGCGCGCCGCTGCTAAACGCGCCTTCAAAGCCACTACCAGAGCAGCGCGTCGCGTGTTCTATGCAGAACAGGTCAAAGACGCCAATTCCACCAACATCTGGAGCTGGGCCAAGCGTGGTCTCGGCATCCGCCCTACACCTGTGCCTTCGCTGAGGAAACCAGACGGCACCTTCACCACTACTGAGCAGGAGAAAGCTGAGTTGTTCCATTCTACCTACTTTCCTCCTCCCCCACCACTTCCAGCAGCGGGCTTACGCCCGCTGCCCCCCCCTTCTGCAGCGGCGCCTCCCATACTCATGAAAGAGCTTATGGACGCCCTGGCCGGCACCTCCAACTTGTCTGCTCCTGGCCCCTCGGGCGTCGGATACCGTCCCCTCAAATGGGTGATTGGATCCTTCGCTAAGGAGGTGCTATCTTTGTTCAACGACTGTCTGCGCTTGGGCCACCACCCAGCGTGCTGGCGGATAACAAAGGTAGTAATGCTCAGGAAGCCAAACAAGAAGGACCAATTCTCTCCTCGGTCTTACAGACCGATTACTCTTGAGGAGACCTTAGGGAAACTCCTTGAGAAGATTCTTGCTAACCGTCTCCAGTTTCTGGCTAACACCCAGAACTGGCTTCCCCCAAACCAGTATGGCGGTCGTCAAGGGCATTCTGTCTATGATGCCGCCCAACGCCTTTTACAGATTGTGGAGAAAGCCCAGTCGGAAGACAAAGTGTGTTCTGTCCTAGCGGTGGACATACAAGGCTTCTTTGACTCGGTCCATCCACAACACCTCCACCACCGGCTCTTGGAGTTAGGCTGTTCGCCAGACATGGCGGATTGGTGCCTATCTTTCATGACCGGGCGGGAGGCTGCTATCTCTTTTGATGGCACCACACTCCCTAGCGTCCGCAAACCGGACTTTGGGACGCCTCAGGGCTCCCCTGTCTCACCCATTCTCTCCACTCTTTTTGCAGCTATTGCGATTCAGCGGTTCCGCCACCCTGACTGCGAGCTCCTAGCATACGTCGACGACCACATGATTGCCATCACTGGCTCATCAGTCACCGCCAACTGCAGGAACTTAGTAGGCGCTTATCACCACCTCAACTCGAACTTCAACGACATCAATCTCAACATCGAGACCGCGAAGACCGAGCTCCTCCATTTCCACCCCCCTGGGCGTCGCCACAGATATCGCGGCTGGGACTCCCGGGGCGTCCAACTCGACGAGGACACTCTCATTAAGCCCTCCATCCCACTTCGGTGGTTGGGGATCTGGTGGGATCCGGCCTTGTCTTTCAAACCCCATGTTGAGCGCATGCGCTCCAAGGGCCTCTCAACACTCGCCGCCATTCGCCTGCTCGCCAACACAGAGCGAGGCATGTCCGCCCTCAACCTTCGCCAGCTTTACTCAGCCTGCGTCAGAACAGTCCTCGCATGGGCTGCGCCGGTTTGGTACACTGGCACCCGCCAGAAGACCCTTGTGGCTCGTCTACAGGGTGTCCAAAACACCGCTTGCAGGTGGATCCTTGGTGTCTACCGAGGCGCTTCACCGCTAAGCACCAATTATCTTTGCTCTATGCCCCCGTTTCAGTTTTATTTCAATTATCTTAAAACTAATCATGCTCTTCGCCTTTGGCGCACTCCTCATTCTGTAGGTAGACGTGCTATTCCTGCAGCACAAAAACCACGCCTGTATTCTTCTTCGCTTGCCGACCGTGTCCCGATTGCCCAACAGGTCCCCGCGTACACACACTCTCCCTGGGAGGATCCACTTGCCTTTGCTGGAGGACGCCTCAAATTTGCCATCCCTGCCGGTCCCGTTGACACTGACACTCGCCAGGCGTTTGTCTCATCTGCCAACTCTCTGTGCACCACATCCTCCGTCCAGATCTTCACGGACGGCTCCAGACTCGAGCACAAGTCTGGCTCAGCCATTGTCGCTATGCGCGGTCACCATCGCTTGGGCTTCAGACACTGCGCTTCCCCCAAAATCGCCACTGCCACTGACGCTGAGATCTTCTCCCTTGCGTCTGCTCCAGCTTGGGCTGCCTCTCACTTCGGCCGCCACCTCCTGGAAGTGGAGTCCATTGTCTTCATGTCAGACTCGCTAACTGCCCTCCGCCTTGTCCGCGACTGGCCTTCAGCGCCTGGCGCCCACCTTCTACTCGCTTGGAAAGCAGGCATCACCAACCTGCTGGACATTCACCCCAACCTCAAAATCGAGTTTCACTGGTGCCCGGGTCACTCAGGCGTTCCAGGAAACGAGTGGGCTGATGAAGAGGCAAAGAAAGCCACAGAACTGCCACCCTCATCTTCCCTGCCTTCGATATCCGCCCTCCGCGAGCAGAACACCCTCAACGCCCAGAAGCAATGGGAGGACCACCTCGCCCACGCCACTGCCTCCACTGCCGACAAGTACTTGGCAATCACAGGCCCACCAAAACGTCGTCCGCGCGCACTCATGGAGATGTCGGACACCTACCCCCGCGCTGAGATTTCAGCAGTTGCTCAAGTCCTCTGCTGCGCTGGCCCCTTTGGGGCGTACTGGATGCGCATGAGCCCAGAATATAGGCGCAGAAATGGCCTGATCACCTACTGTCGTTGGCACAACCATCCCCCTTGGCCCGCCCAGACCGCCGCCCACATACTCGGTGGTTGCGAGACATTCCGCCCTTGGATTGGAAAGGTCTGGCCTAAAGGCACCCCACTCCCAGCCCACCATACAGAATGGGCAGATGAACCCCTTATCGACGTGATTCGCAAGTGGCTTAAGTTCACTAGGCATCTCGACCGCCCCACTCAGCGCACCTCAGCTGCCATCCGCCTTGCATTTGCGATGATGGAGCTAGATGGCCTCCCAACCGACCAGGACATGGACCTGACGACCCTTCGTGTGTACGTACGGCGCGCCCTTGGACCACGCACTCAGGACACGGACCCGGATCTTTATGATTTTAACGGTCACGTTTCAGACCCCCCTCTTGATCTTTGATGCAACTTACTTCTCTTTTCTGTATGAGGCACCAGCGATCCCAGACAGAACGGTGCTTTACCCAGGTTAACGCCCAGGTACTGTGCCCGGACGCGCCCTCTTTTCTAAACTTCGTCTGTGCTTGTAGTGTAGGTTCACCTGCGCCTTGACATGGGCGTGGTGATATGTAAACCAATCTCTCCTCTTCATTTCCCTTTCTTTAATAGGCGGTGCGCCCACTTAGCCGCCACCTTCGGTGGCGGGCACCTCCCGCCCAGTTTCGTAGTTTACCTCGATGACGGGCGCCTCCGTCGTAGATAGGTCATGTACTTAGCTATGCTGCAGGAATAATAAAATAAAAAAAAAAAAAAAAAAAAAAAAATTCTTAGCGACCTCCAGTACATTGTCCCCCCCCACTACACAGCACAATCGGATGCACTCGAGATTTGCCCGGTTATATTCACCTTCGCAGACAAGGAGAAAGGAGAAATACGCGAGAAGCTCCTCAAAAAGCCGACCGTGTGGCTCTTCGGAATCCGACTCCGCCTATCCATCCCACCAATGCGCCCAGGCTTCACTCAGTGCGACAGATGCCAGGCGCTTGGTCATTCCAGCAGGGGCTGCAAGGCCCCCATCACATGTGCGTATTGCGCCGGTCCGCATGCCACTAAATACCACCGCTCGAAGTGCCCCACCTGCGCTCAGGAAGCTGTTCCAGCTGGCACTCCATGCTCCCATCCCCGTCTCTGCGCTAACTGTCAGGGCCCCCATAGAGCCACCTCTGTGAAGTGCCCTCAGAGGCGTAAGTATGCCCCTTCACCAAACGATGATGAGTCTGATTCAGACTCTGATTCGCCCGATGACACTATGGAGCAAGGAGAATGATTGACACACTTCGTGTCCTTCAGTGGAATGCTGCCCACTCATTAGCAGCAATTCATTCTCTTTTTCCTCTTCTTGCTAACAATCCCCGTCCCCCACACCTTCTACTTATCCAGGAACCGCCCTGGTACAAGATTGGTACCCAACCCTCATTGACTAACCCTGATGGAGATGATGTCTTCAATGTCCCCTCTATTCCAGGTTACGTCCCCTGCCTCCCACCGGCCACTCGTCCGCGAGTGGTTACTTACGTTTCACGGTCCCTCCCAACACACTCATGGTCTATCGTCGGTGCAGCGTCACATGGCACTGATGTCCTGACTATTGAGGTTCGCTCTACCCACACTGTCCGCCTCTGCAACTACTATGGCCAGCAGGCGCCAGGGAGGGTAGCCCCAACCCCCACTTACCCAGGTGAGTCGTTTCTCTTCAGTCTCACCCCGGCAATAGCCGCTTCCCTAACGATCGCTGGCGACTTCAATCGCCGGCATCGTTCCTGGTCAGAGTTGCCATGTTCCAATGCCGAGTCAAACAGGGGGCAACCCTTGGATGACTTCTTCCGAGAGCATGGACATGAGCCTGCCCATCACCCAGATGTGGACACTCGTCCGGGTAAAGATGGGCCGCGTTGTCCGATCGATATGGTTTGGACTGCGCCCAATATCCCACCAGAGCAGGTGATGAATACATTCACCAGCTCCCACTCCGCTCTCTCAGACCACACCCTACTCACATGGGAGGTGCCAGTTGGACCGTTCGTCCACCTTCCACGGCCCCCCAGACTGTCTAATGATGACAGAGAGGCGTGTTGTGCTACTGCCTTCCCCTTGCTGCATGAGGCGTTCGCGCTTCCTGCGTCAGACAAGGCTGAACTAGATGCCAAAGCCAAAGCCATTCAATCTGCAATGGTGGCGGCGATGGAATCAATGACTAAACCCAGAAAGCGCTCCAAGACAGAGGTCCCATGGTGGTCCCCTGAGTGCTCATCCTCTCTCGCGGCAATTAAGGACGCCCCTACCGCGCGTTTGCGCGCCGCTGCTAAACGCGCCTTCAAAGCCACCACCAGAGCAGCGCGTCGCGTGTTCTATGCAGAACAGGTGAAAGACGCCAATTCCACCAATATCTGGAGCTGGGCCAAGCGCGGCCTCGGTATCCGCCCTACTCCTGTGCCATCGCTGAGGAAACCAGACGGCACCTTCACCACTACTGAGCAGGAGAAAGCTGAGTTGTTTCATTCTACCTACTTTCCCCCTCCCCCCCCACGTCCAGCAGCGGGCTTACGCCCGCTGCCCCCACCTTCTGCAGCGGCGCCTCCCATACTCATGAAAGAGCTTATGGACGCCCTGGCCGGCACCTCCAACTTGTCTGCTCCTGGCCCCTCGGGCGTCGGATACCGTCCCCTCAAATGGGTGATTGGATCCTTCGCTAAGGAGGTGCTATCTTTGTTCAACGACTGTCTGCGCTTGGGCCACCACCCAGCGTGCTGGCGGATAACAAAGGTAGTAATGCTCAGGAAGCCAAACAAGAAGGATCCATTCTCGCCACGTTCATACCGACCCATTACCCTTGAGGAGACCTTAGGGAAACTCCTTGAGAAGATCATTGCTAACTGGCTCCAGTACTTGGCCAACACCAAGAACTGGCTGCCACCCACCCAGTATGGGGGGCGTCAAGGACACTCTGTCTACGATGCTGCCCAGCACCTTTTACAGATTGTGGAGAAAGCCCAGTCGGAGGGCCTGGTGTGTTCTGCCCTAGCGGTGGACATACAGGGTTTCTTTGATTCGGTGCACCCACAACACCTACACCGCTGTCTCTTGGAGTTGGGCTGTTCACCAGACATGGCGGACTGGTGCCTCTCCTTCATGACTGGTCGGCAGGCTGCCATTTCCTTCAATGGCACCACCCTCCCTAGTGTCCACAAACCAGACTTTGGGACGCCTCAGGGCTCACCTGTCTCACCCATCCTCTCTACCCTTTTTGCAGCTATTGCCATCAAGCGGTTCCAACATGTTGAAGTGACTTATTCCTCTCTATTATCTCTTCTTATTGTTCTTTACATTTATTCATTACTTCATTCACGGACTCTTAGTACACTAGTGTGGGAACATTTAACCCCCTAAGAAAGTAACATATATACTGCAGTGATACGTCCCTGTGCACCTTTAGCACTTACACTATTACTGCAGGTATGTAATTATTGTATGTTAGATCTAGAATATAGCACTTACACTATTACTGCAGACTCTGTCTGAGAAGTGTGCCGTTTACAGGTTATGAGCCTTGGGCAGTAGCCCAAGTGAAAACTTCAACAACACCCCTTCTCAACCTCCTCAGCAATCCTCCCACCGCTTTCGGACGCTTTTCCGACACATCCACTGATCGGATTTCGCTCTATTTTGGAGGATATATTGTTGGAACTGGAAGGACTGGTTATACGAAGTTTCAGGGCTATCGGTGTAGTCCTTGCCGTTCTACATCACTTTTAGTGCTCACCATATTGGCATTGAGTCTCCCTCTCATTCCTCAACATCCGTCGATTTGTTCGCGCTCTCCTTGCGCACACACGTCGTTCTACACTAGGACACACACCTCACGAAGTTTCGAACGTGTTGGAGAAGATTTGGGGCTTCTAGACTGTTATCAGTGTCAGACCTCACCCTCATCATCCATTTTCGCCCCTCTTCGACGATTGCCGAGCAACCACTGCGCCGATCTCTGCGCGCAGACCACTATTCTCTTCTGCTCGACGCACCCTTTCCATACGTGCAACAATCGCGCCGATCCGTTGAGTTTTGAGCTCACAGCGGCCTTATTGGTTCGACATCTCCACCACTACACTTTCCCCTTGTGGCCGAAAACATCGCCCATAACTCGGGCTTGATTCAAGCCTTCACCAAACTGAGACCACCCTCATCTTTGTCTTCTCGAGGGCTTTCCTATCGCCCAACTCTCGCTCGATTCGGCGCAAAACTCATCAATCGCCGGCACTTTCTTCGGGACAGCTAGGGTAGCAGTAACAGTTGATAGCTCGCCGCCTGCACACCCCATTTGGGCTGCACTTTCATCTGCTACTTGCTCACTCTGGTGATTCCTGGGGCTTGCCCATATCTCCACATCCACAGAGGCGATTCGCTCGCGCATAGCACCGTTGTGCTCAGCGCTTTGAGCCCATACAGGACGTGCATAGCGCGTTCCTTGTTTCCCATCGCACGCGACAGTGTGTCACGTCTTGCGATCAGTGCAAGCACTGGTGTGGTATTGTTTCTGCATTTAAAGGGTTGTTTCCCTGCCTGCTTCACATTCCTACGACTGCAAAAGCTCGCCCCCCGGCCTTTGTTCGCCGGTTGTGACTTGTTCACTTAAGCTTAGAGCCTCTTTGCGTCAGCGGTGCCTGCGGGGTCTTTCATTAGACCGACAGACCAGCACTGTCTAGCGGACACTGTGACTGCATTACTCCTATACACAAAGAAGCACCTGTCCAGGGCGGCCCCCATACCGTACCCTGTCATATCTCACGCACGTGAACTCACCCCAGGGGATCCGTGCAAGTGAGCCTTCGTCCACGTGAAGGCTCATTGAGTTTGACGGCTCTCACTGTGTGTGGATAGTAGTGCAGCGGCATTGCACATCCATAGCCTTGATACTGCCTCCAATACACAGCCATCTTCTATCTGCACTGCGCAGACAGACCACTGCTCCGTCCTCGACCCTATCCTGTTCCTTTGCTCACTCCACTGCACGCTCACACAATGACTATGCACAACAACTCTAAGTCAGCCTCGCGCCGCCGTAAGCTCAAGTGCACTTTCTGCACCTGCCTTGGTCACCATTACACCAAGTGCTACAAGCGCCGAGATGCCCTTGCAGAAATCATTGCTCGTGATAGCCTTGCTGCTGTTGGTAGCAAAGACAAGGATATGGGAACCGCTGCTGCTAAAGCAAAGGATCCCGAGATCTCATTCTCGGAAGGCATAAATCACATGCAGGATACAACTGCCTTTGACTCTGCTCTCTCCATGACTGCGTCCACCAAGTGGATCGTTGACACAGGCGCCACCAGCCACATGACACCCCATCGAGACTGGTTTACTGAATATCAGCCATACCGCACGTCAATCCGCCTTGCTGACAACCATATTGTCTACTCTGCAGGCGTTGGCACAGTTACATTTCAGCCCATCATTGATGGCAAACCAACACGGGAGTTAGCATTCTCTCGGGTGCTTCATGTGCCTGACCTACAGAATAATCTCTTATCGGCCCTGTTCCTCTCTCGCTCCAAGCAATTCACCATCATCATCAACAACCACTCCATACTCTTCCAGCGCAACAAACAGACACTCTTCACCGCAACGGTCAATCACAATCACACTGCCACTCTCAACGGCCATGTTATTATACCGTCTTCTGCGCTTGCGACGTTTACTCAGTCTTACCCCATTGACTGGACCCTGTGGCACCGGCGCCTTGCACATCTAAACCATGCAGATGTGCAGCGTCTATACAATGAGCACCTTGTGAGAGGTATGATTGTCAAGTCAAAGGCATTACCAGATGCAATATGCGAACCCTGTCTTGCGGGCAAACTTCATCGGGCCAAAGTGCCTAAGAAAGCCAACACTCGGGCCACTGCGGTTTTGCAGTTAGTGCACTCTGACGTGCACGGCCCCCTCCGCACTCAGTCAAGACATGGGTATAAATACTGGATCACCTTTATTGATGATTACAGTCGCGCCTGGGTTGTACTTCCACTGAAGAAGAAGAGTGAAGCATTTGGCGCATTTCAGAAGTTTATGGCATATGCAGAGAACCAGACTGGCGTCCGCATAAAAGCCATACGCGATGACAAAGGAGGCGAATACATGCCTAAAGCATGGGATGAACTATGCCTTAAGAAAGGCATCCAGCGACAACACACTGTGCGCAACGAGCCTCACCAGAATGGTGTTGCTGAGCGCGCTAACCGCACCATCTCGGAGGGCATCACCGCCATGCTCAATGAGGCGCATCTTCCTCCCACATTCTGGTGGGATGCAGTGTCTACCTTTGTCCATACACGGAACCGTTCTCCTACATCTGCTAATGTCAACTTCGCCACTCCGCTCTCTCTCTGGCAAAAATCTAAGCCAGATGTCACCCATCTTCGCGTCTTTGGATGTACTGCATATGTGAATCTGCAGAAGGATCAGCGCAAGCAACTGGAGCCACACTACAGCAAGTGCATCTTTATTGGCTACCCTGCTGAGTATAAAGGCTGGCTATTCTGGAATCCTGTCACTCAGAAGGAAATCATCAGCGACTCTGCTGTCTTTGATGAAAGTAAATTCCCTGGCAACTCAAAAACGCCAGTTGATCTGAGGCTTGAAGCGGATGACCTAGATCAGGGGGGGCTACAACACTTCATCATTAATGACTCCGATGATGAGTCCGATGATCTACCTCCTCCCCGTCAGCCGCCTCCAGACAATGACAGTGATGATGATGACATACCACCACATCCACCAACTCCAGGAACTCGTCAACCAACTCCAGACATACCAGAGCCGCCTCCTGCTGCACCTGATCCGCCTGCACATAAACCGCCATCTCCTCCACCTGCACCTCGCATCAAGCGTGAATCCACTCCTCCTGCCTCTCCTACACCAAAGCGCGCCAGGCCAAGCATACCATGGCCTAAAATGCCACATACTCTCACTCCGCGCCCTTACTTCACCAGACGTGACGCTCTCATCAACCCACTCATGGACTATCCAGGCAGACGCATACCGCGTCCTGCTGAACCGCCAGCCAGACATTCTGAGGAACCACCAGTTGGGCAATCTCAGTCGCCTGAACCATCCTCAGATGATCCATTGGATTTCACCCATGGATATGATGATGACACAATGTCAGTTGACGATGAGGAGCTGCTGCTTACGTTTGAAGAGGCGTTTGAGCACATGCTAGAGACATCTGAGAATGCGCTTGCAGCTAATAGTGGAGAACCACTTCAGTGGAAAGACATCAAAGGCAGACATGATGCGCATGATTGGGAGCAAGCAGCGGCAGAGGAGTTCATGAGTCTCATTGAGAATGGGACATTTGAGCCGGTTAGACTGCCAGAAGGAAGGAAGGCCATTGGAAACCGCTGGGTGTTTAAGCTGAAGAGAAAGGCTGATGGATCTGTTGACCGGTACAAAGCGCGACTTGTTGCTAAGGGATTCTCCCAACGTCCGGGACTTGAATTCTCTCAAGTGTTTGCGCCTACAGCCAAGTGGGCAGCACTGCGCGCTATCCTGGCACTTGCGGCAATTGAGAACCTTGAGTTGTACAGTCTTGACATCTCAACTGCGTTTCTCAATGGCGAAATGGACCATGATGTCTACATGCAACAACCGGAAGGATTCAAGGAGCACTTTGGGCGTGGCTATGTGCTGAAGCTTGTCAAGTCTCTCTATGGCTTAAAGCAGGCTGGCAGACAGTGGCACAAGAAACTCAACTCTGTGCTACAAGGCATGTCATTTGCGCTTGTCAGATGTGACCACAGTATTTGGGTCTACAAGCGGGGTGATGTGCGCATCATCATACCCGTCTATGTGGATGACATGACCATTGCCTGCAAGCATAAAGACAACTATGAGTTTGTCAAAGACGAGCTAGCCAAGCACTTCAAGCTGCATGACCTGGGACCAACTTCATTCCTACTGGGTGTTCACATTCAGAGAAACCGGAAAACACGTACTCTCACCATTTCTCAGCGCCAGTACATCATTGACATTCTGGAGCGCTTCAACCTTGGTTTATGCAGTACAGTCACCACTCCTCTACCAGAAGGCCTTAAGCTCAGCAAGAACATGGCACCTAAGACTAAGAAAGAACTTGCGGAAATGCAAAATATTCCCTACAGTCAACTAGTCGGCGCCCTCATGTATCTAGCCACAGCAACCCGGCCTGATATTGCCTATGCAGTTGGTGTCCTTGCTCGCTACATGTCTAATCCTGGCATGGCCCACTGGAAAGCAGCTAAACATCTATGCCGGTATCTCCAGGGGACTAAGGACATGCGGATCACATATGCGCCTGATCCAAATGCTGATGAGCTGTTTACTACATACTCTGATGCAGATCATGGCGGCAATGTTGACAATGGCAGGTCCACCTCTGGGATGGTTGTGAAGATGGGAACTGGTGCAATTAGCTGGGCAAGCAAATTGCAAGGCATTGTTACGCTTTCTACTACAGAAGCAGAGTTTGTCTCAGCTTGTTCAGCAGGACAAGAAATTCTCTGGCTTCGCAACTTGTTTTCTGAATTTGGCTATACTTTTGATTCACCTTCTACACTCTATGTTGACAACCAATCTGCCATTGCTGTTGCTAATAATCCAGAGCACCATGGCCGGATGAAGCATCTTGATCTTCGCTACTACTGGCTTAGAGATGCGGTTGAATATGGACATATTTCTATTGTTTATCTTTCTACTGCTGACATGCCTGCTGACATTATGACCAAAGCTCTTGGGCGGGTCAAAGTGCAGACTATGTGCAGTTTACTTGGACTTCAAAAATAGAGATGACTTCGGTCAGGGGGGAGTGTTGAAGTGACTTATTCCTCTCTATTATCTCTTCTTATTGTTCTTTACATTTATTCATTACTTCATTCACGGACTCTTAGTACACTAGTGTGGGAACATTTAACCCCCTAAGAAAGTAACATATATACTGCAGTGATACGTCCCTGTGCACCTTTAGCACTTACACTATTACTGCAGGTATGTAATTATTGTATGTTAGATCTAGAATATAGCACTTACACTATTACTGCAGACTCTGTCTGAGAAGTGTGCCGTTTACACAACACCCTGACTGCGAGCTCCTTGCATACGTCGACGACCACTTGATTGTCATTTCTGGCACATCCATCACCGCCAACTGCAGGAACTTAGCAGACGCCTACCACCATCTCAACTCTCTCTTTAACGACATCGGCCTCAAAATCGAAACAGCTAAGACAGAGCTGATCCACTTCCACCCACCCGGACGATCCACGGGCTACAACGGCTGGGACACCAAGGGCGTCCGACTCGACCCAGACACACTCATCAAACCCTCCATTCCTCTGCGATGGTTGGGTATCTGGTGGGATCCCACTCTCTCCTTCAAGCCCCATGTTGAGCGCATGCGCTCCAAGGGCCTCTCAACACTTGCTGCCATTCGCCTCCTCGCCAATACAGAACGCGGCATGTCAGCCCTCAACCTTCGCCAGCTTTACTCAGCCTGCGTCAGAACAGTCCTTGCTTGGGCTGCGCCGGTCTGGTACACTGGCATCCGCCAGAAGACCCTTGTGGCTCGTCTACAGGGCGTTCAAAACACCGCTTGCAGGTGGATCCTTGGTGTATACCGAGGTGCTTCACCGCTAAGCACCAATTTCTTATGTTCTATGCCTCCGTTTCAATTTTACTTTAACTATCTTAAAACTAACCATGCTCTTTGCCTTTGGCGCACTCCACATTCAGTAGGTAGATGTGCTATTCCTGCAGCACAAAAACCCCGCCTGTACTCTTCTTCGCTCTCCGACCGCGTTCCCAGCGTCCAAGAGGTCCCTGCGTACACACACCACCCCTGGGAGGACCCACTTGCTTTTGCTGAAGGGCGACTCTCGTTTGCCATCCCTGCTGGCCAGGTAGACAGTGACATCCGCAAGTCATTTGTTGCGTCTGCCAACACTATCTGCACCAACCATCCTTCTTGACCTCTAACCACTACCTTCCCGATTTGGTCGAGCCCCCCCGCTCCCATCGGTTAGGCATGGCAGACAGCCACACATCTAAGAAACCGTCTATCGCGGCCAAACCTGGTCGGTCGTCAGCGTCTGCTGCTGCCGCCGCCACTGGCCAACCCCCCTCCGTCACCGTTGTTGCCCCGGCAACGACATCGACCGCCACCCCCGTCCCCTCGGCTCTGGGCTCGCCTGTACAGCTCAGACAAAGGGAACTCGATGTACTACCACCCTCCTCACCACCCCCACCTAGCTCTGATGCTGGCATGCCGTTGGCCTTCCCGGCAACACCGCGCGCGGGTGAGAAGCGTACGGCCTCTGTCCTGTCCCCACTACCGGGGCGCCCTGCTCCCCCCACTGATTCCATTCCGGAACATGAGATGGCACTGATACATGGCATGTACCATCTCTGGGACACCCTCTCTGACCAGCTCACGGCCAACTTCGCTGACCTGAGCAAGACCCCCCACGAGCGAATGATGTTGAACGCCAGCACACTAGGTGGACTATATGCAGCAACCTACACAATGCTGTCGACACTTGTGGATGGGAAGGATGCTAATCCCAACGTCAAAGAGTATGCTGACCGTGCGGCAGCTGCCTTCCAACAACACCACGCCGAAACCGGCGTCCCACTCCCTCCACCATTTGTATCTCCCCCCACTCCTGACAACGACCCAGCATCCAGCAAGAGCATGGCTACTATGAACAAGGCTCTTGCACAGCTGATCAAGGATGTGCGCGTTATGCAGAAGCAGAATGCAACCATCAGTAAGTTGAACGGCGATGTTGGCACCCTCTCCAGACAGGTGCAGACTCTACTCGACCGGCCTCCACCTCGCCCCCCTCGCATCAACCCGCCGCCACCCCCCCAGGTAGCTCCGGCCCCAGTCCCACTCACCTACGCTCAGGTGGCAGCTGCTACTGCCCCAGCACCCCCGGTTACTACCACCCCAGCCCCCCAGGCCAAGGGCAGGACCACCCCCAAGAAGGCGCCTCTACAGGACGTGCCTCACCCCCACCACCCAAGATGTATGCCAAGGAGCCGACCTTGGTATTTACAGCTAGCCCCTACATCCCAGCAGCTAAGCGCAAGTCTGGTGCCGCCCTTACAACTGCGGTGCGTAATTTCTTTGCTGAGCTGCCCACCACAAAGCGTCTGCTGGTGCGGTCTGCGGTTTTCAACACTAAAGGCCGCATTGTATGCACGTTCACTAACCGTCCAGGCTCTACTGAGGGCATGGCGGTTGAAAGCGCTCTTGATAGCCATGCGGGTGCCCTGTGTGCTCACTTGGCTCCCATTTGCTACACGGGTACTAGAGCATGACACGGGTGCACCCGTAGGTACCCGTGATCCGCAAGTGCAGGTACCTGTGCAAAAAAAATCAATACCTGGATCCGACCCGGATCCGTGGGAAACGGATCCAGGTGCACCCGCACCCGTTACCTGCAGGTATTGCAGGTACCTGTTAGCACCCGCAGGTATTTGCAGTAGGCCATGAGGATACTGTGCAATATTGTTCACTCAATAGCCCAGTCGATGGCCTCAGCCTTGACTTGCCCTTACGGGTTACTCCTGTCCTCAGACGTGGAGATGTAGCTCATGAATGAAACAACAAGCTCAACAGCCCGGGTGATGGCCTCAGCCGCACCCGACCCACAGGGACTCCTTGTGCCACAGCATAGAAGTCAGCTGTTGAGCTAACGGTATAACTGCCTGGCTTTGTGCTTTCGCGCAAAGTCAAGCAGTCTAAACCACCATACACCCAACCAAGTCCAGTAAAGGATAAGACACAGTGAGAGCCGTCAAACTCAATGAGCCTTCATGTGGATGAAGGCTCACTTACACGGATCCCCTGGGGTGAGTTCGACGTGTGTGAGATATTACAGGTCTTGGGCATGGGGACCCTCCCTGGACAAGTGCTTCTTTGTGTGAGCAAGCCCCAGGAATCACCAGGGTGAGCAAGCAGCAGATGAAAGTGCAGCCCAAATGGGGTGTGCAGGCGGCGAGCTATCATCTGTTGCTGCTACCCTGGCTGTCCCAAAGATGGTGCTGGCGATTGATGAGTTTTGCGCCGAATTGAATGAAAGCTGGACGATAGGAAAGCCCTCAGGAAGACGAAGACGAAGGTGTTCTTGGTTTTGTGAAGGCTTGAATCAAGCCCGAGTTATGGGCAATGTTTTCGGCCGAAAGGGGAAAGTGTAGTGGTGGTGATGCCGGGATGGGACCGTCTTGCACATGCGCGCTGATAGGAGACTGCATGGAGCGCAGAGAGTCGGACGGCGATGGTAACCGGTCAGTTCTGAAGATATTGTGAGTCGATGTGTAAAATTACAACGGGCCAGCGAACGTACTTCTTTGGACGAGGGCCACCCCGTGGTCGCTGTTGACCGCCGTCACCCGTCTTCTCCTTTCTCGGAGATTTTCCTCCTGCGTAGTCCAAACCTTCCTCCATCCTCCGGCACTGGCGTTGTTATATTGTGCACGCCGCCTTCATCCTGTCTCATAGTTTGTCGGCATCAAGTACGCCTTCGCGCTCACATGTGGGTACGTCGTCTTTTTGACGAGCAGATGGGGCTGGAATTCGGGAAGGGTGGTGACGGGGTCGTTGAGGTATGATGATTGCCCGCGAAGCTCGTCTGCAGCCCGTCATCTCGATACGTATCTTGTCCTCCGCTCCTGGGCGCACCTTCTGCGCCTCATCCGCAATCTCTCCAAGCAGCCACAGTCTCTCCTCGGTCGAAGCTGAGCGGGTCTCAATGAGCTCAATCAGTTTGTAGATTTTCGAGGTTAGAGAGGTAACGGTCGACGTGAGCACGGCGTCGAGCTCGCGGAGGTCGGCAAAGTGGGAGAGGTCCAGAGGGAGGGAGTCGAGAGTCTGCGCATAGTCCGCGCGCGCGTCGGAGGTAATCGATGGCCGTCGAGGCCCGTGGTCGTCGTTCCGTCGAAAGAACTAAGTCGACCAGTAGCACGCGCCTATGCGCGGACTCCAGTCAACCGTCCGTAGTATGTCTTCTGCGTGCGCAACGCAATCGTCGCTCGCGAGAAGTCCGAAGACAAGAAACAAACTGGACTCTTGCACGTCCGTAAAAGTCTTGCGCGCCCGTAAGAATGTCGCGCGCCGTCGTAGTCGAAGCCCAAGGACAAGAAACAAACTAGTTCGCCAGAAGAAACGAGTCCTAAAGCACGCGCAACAGCGCAGACGTCAGACTCGTTCCCGTTCACGCTCTCGCACGTCGTGGTTGGGGAAAGGTAAGTTAATTTTCTCACGGTCTACATGACGCGACTAACACAAGTTATTATCGCGTGTGAACCGGCTACTCCGGTCACGCAACTAACCCGACCCGTTATCTTTGTTCCCGTTCCTCAAGTCTGCGGCCTACGGCCACTGCAGGTACCTGCACAGGTACCTGAGTTAAAAAAAGTCATACCTGGATCCGCAGGTAAGCGTGGGAAACAGGTACCTGCATGCGGGTGCACCCGGAGCCGCAGGTTTTTGCTGCAGGTACCTACAGGTACCTACGGGTGACACGCACCCGTGTCATGCTCTAACGGGTACCATGCAAGTGCCGCCGGTACTCACTGCAACCCGGGTCCGTCCGCGGTCCACCCTTAGGATTTCCATGGTTCCCACTAGGGACACTACTCTTCCTAAGGGTCAGCGGACGACGTACACTCAGGAGGATCTGCTGGCCGAGTTCCAGAGCAATCCCATCCTTAGCGACCTCCAGTACATTGTCCCCCCCCACTACACAGCACAATCGGATGCACTCGAGAAAGAGAAACTCGAGATTTGCCCGGTTATATTCACCTTTGCAGACAGAGAGAAAGGAGAAATACGCGAGAAGCTCCTCAAAAAGCCGACCGTGTGGCTCTTCGGAATCCGGCTCCGCCTATCCATCCCACCAATGCGCCCAGGCTTCTCTCAGTGCGACAGATGCCAGGCGCTTGGTCATTCCAGTAGGGGCTGCAAGGCCCCCATCACATGTGCGTATTGCGCCGGTCCGCATGCCACTAAATACCACCGCTCGAAGTGCCCCACCTGCGCTCAGGAAGCTGTTCCAGCTGGCACTCCATGCTCCCATCCCCGTCTCTGCGCTAACTGTCAGGGCCCCCATAGAGCCACCTCTGTGAAGTGCCCTCAGAGGCGTAAGTATGCCCCTTCACCAAACGATGATGAGTCTGATTCAGACTCTGATTCGCCCGATGACACTATGGAGCAAGGAGAATGATTGACACACTTCGTGTCCTTCAGTGGAATGCTGCCCACTCATTAACAGCAATTCATTCTCTTTTTCCTCTTCTTGCTAACAATCCCCGTCCCCCACACCTTCTACTTATCCAGGAACCGCCCTGGTACAAGATTGGTACTCAACCCTCATTGACTAACCCAGAGGGAGATGACGTCTTCAATGTCCCTTCTATTCCAGGTTACGTCCCCTGCCTCCCACCGGCCACCCGTCCGCGAGTGGTTACTTACGTTTCACGGTCCCTCCCAACACACTCATGGTCTATCGTCGGTGCAGCGTCACATGGCACTGATGTCCTGACTATTGAGGTTCGCTCTACCCATACTGTCCGCCTCTGCAATTACTACGGTCAGCAGGCTCCAGAGCGCACCGCCCCAACCCCCACTTACCCAGGTGAGTCGTTTCTCTTCAATCTCACCCCGGCAATAGCCGCTTCCCTAACGATTGCTGGCGACTTCAATCGCCGGCATCGTTCCTGGTCAGAGTTGCCATGTTCCAATGCCGAGTCAAACAGGGGGCAACCCTTGGATGACTTCTTCCGAGAGCATGGACATGAGCCTGCCCATCACCCAGATGTGGACACTCGTCCGGGTAAAGATGGGCCGCGTTGTCCGATCGATATGGTTTGGACTGCGCCCAATATCCCACCAGAGCAGGTGATGGATACATTCACCAGCTCCCACTCCGCTCTCTCAGACCACACCCTACTCACATGGGAGGTGCCAGTTGGACCATTCGTCCACCTTCCACGGCCCCCCAGACTGTCTAATGATGACAGAGAGGCGTGGTGTGCTACTGCCTTCCCCTTGCTGCATGAGGCGTTCGCGCTTCCTGCGTCAGACAAGGCTGAACTAGATGCCAAAGCCAAAGCCATTCAATCTGCAATGGTGGCGGCGATGGAGTCAATGACCAAACCCAGAAAGCGCTCCAAGACAGAGGTCCCCTGGTGGTCCCCTGAGTGCTCATCCTCACTCGCGGCAATTAAGGACGCCCCTACCGCCCGTTTGCGCGCCGCTGCTAAACGCGCCTTCAAAGCCACTACCAGAGCAGCGCGTTGCGTGTTCTATGCAGAACAGGTGAAAGACGCCAATTCCACCAATATCTGGAGCTGGGCCAAGCGCGGCCTCGGTATCCGCCCTACTCCTGTGCCTTCGCTGAGGAAACCAGACGGCACCTTCACCACCACTGAGCAGGAGAAAGCTGAGTTGTTTCATTCTACCTACTTTCCTCCTCCCCCTCCACTTCCAGCAGCGGGCTTACGCCCGCTGCCCCCACCTTCTGCAGCGGCGCCTCCAATACTCATGAAAGAGCTTATGGACGCCCTGGCCGGCACTTCCAACTTGTCTGCTCCTGGCCCCTCGGGCGTTGGATACCGTCCCCTCAAATGGGTGATTGGATCCTTCGCTAAGGAGGTGCTATCTTTGTTCAACGACTGTCTGCGCTTGGGCCACCACCCAGCGTGCTGGCGGATAACAAAGGTAGTAATGCTCAGGAAGCCAAACAAGAAGGACCAATTCTCTCCTCGGTCCTACAGACCGATTACTCTTGAGGAGACCTTAGGGAAACTCCTTGAGAAGATCATTGCTAACCGTCTCCAGTTTCTGGCTAACACCCAGAACTGGCTTCCCCCAAACCAGTACGGCGGTCGTCAAGGACATTCTGTCTACGACGCTGCCCAACGCCTTTTACAGATTGTGGAGAAAGCCCAGTCGGAAGACAAAGTGTGTTCTGTCCTAGCGGTGGACATACAAGGCTTCTTTGACTCGGTTCATCCACAACATCTCCACCACCGGCTCTTGGAGTTAGGTTGTTCGCCAGACATGGCGGACTGGTGCCTTTCTTTCATGACCGGGCGGGAGGCTGCTATCTCTTTCGATGGCACCACACTCCCTAGTGTCCGTAAACCGGACTTTGGGACGCCTCAGGGCTCCCCAGTCTCACCCATTCTCTCCACTCTTTTTGCAGCTATTGCGATACAGCGGTTCCACCACCCTGACTGCGAGCTCCTAGCATACGTCGACGACCACATGATTGCCATCACTGGCTCATCAGTCACCGCCAACTGCAGGAACTTAGTAGGCGCTTATCACCACCTCAACTCGCTCTTCAACGACATCAATCTCAACATCGAGACCGCGAAGACCGAGCTCCTCCACTTCCACCCCCCTGGGCGTCGCCAAAGATATCGCGGCTGGGACTCCCGGGGCGTCCAACTCGACGAGGACACTCTCATTAAGCCCTCCATCCCACTTCGGTGGTTGGGGATCTGGTGGGATCCGGCCTTGTCTTTCAAACCCCATGTTGAGCGCATGCGCTCCAAGGGCCTCTCCACACTTGCTGCCATTCGCCTGCTCGCCAACACAGAGCGAGGCATGTCCGCCCTCAACCTTCGCCAGCTCTACTCAGCCTGCGTCAGAACAGTCCTCGCATGGGCTGCGCCGGTTTGGTACACTGGCACCCGCCAGAAGACCCTTGTGGCTCGTCTACAGGGTGTCCAAAACACCGCTTGCAGGTGGATCCTTGGTGTTTACCGAGGCGCTTCACCGCTAAGCACCAACTATCTTTGCTCTATGCCCCCGTTTCAGTTTTATTTCAATTATCTTAAAACTAATCATGCTCTTCGCCTTTGGCGCACTCCACATTCTGTAGGTAGACGTGCTATTCCTGCAGCACAAAAACCACGCCTGTACTCTTCTTCGCTTGCCGACCGTGTCCCGATTGCCCAACAGGTCCCTGCGTACACACACTCTCCCTGGGAGGATCCACTTGCTTTTGCTGGAGGACGCCTCAAATTTGCCATCCCTGCCGGTCCCGTTGACATTGACACTCGCCAGGCGTTTGTCTCATCTGCCAACTCTCTGTGCACCACAACCTCCGTCCAGATCTTCACAGACGGCTCCAGACTCGAGCGCAAGTCTGGCTCAGCAATTGTCGCTATGCGCGGTCACCATTGCTTGGGCTTCAGACACTGCGCTTCCCCCAAAATCGCCACTGCCACTGACGCTGAGATCTTCTCCCTTGCGTCTGCTCCAGCTTGGGCCGCCTCTCACTTCGGCCGCCACCTCCTGGAAGTGGAGTCCATCGTCTTCATGTCAGACTCGCTAACCGCCCTTCGCCTTGTCCGCGACTGGCCCTCAGCACCTGGCGCCCACCTACTACTCGCTTGGAAAGCAGGCATCACCAACCTGCTGGACATTCATCCCAATCTCAAAATCGAGTTTCACTGGTGCCCGGGCCACTCAGGCGTCCCAGGAAACGAATGGGCTGATGAAGAAGCAAAGAAAGCCACAGAACTGCCACCCTCATCTTCCCTTCCTTCGATATCCGCCCTCCGCGAGCAGAACACCCTCAACGCCCAGAAGCAATGGGAGGACCACCTCGCCCACGCCACTGCCTCCACTGCCGACAAGTATTTGGCAATCACAGGCCCACCAAAACGTCGTCCGCGCGCACTCATGGAGATGTCGGACACCTACCCCCGCGCTGAGATTTCAGCAGTTGCTCAAGTCCTCTGCTGCGCTGGCCCCTTTGGGGCGTACTGGATGCGCATGAGCCCAGAATATAGGCGCAGAAACGGCCTGATCACCTACTGTCGTTGGCACAATCATCCCCCTTGGCCTGCCCAGACCGCCGCCCACATACTTGGTGGTTGCGAGACATTCCGTCCTTGGATTGGTAAGGTCTGGCCTAAAGGCACCCCACTCCCAGCCCACCACACAGAGTGGGCAGACGAACCCCTTATCGACGTGATTCGCAAGTGGCTTAAGTTCACTAGGCATCTCGACCGCCCCACTCAGCGCACCTCAGCTGCCATCCGCCTTGCATTTGCGATGATGGAGCTAGATGGCCTCCCAACTGACCAGGACATGGACCTGACAACCCTTCGTGTGTACGTTAGGCGAGCCCTTGGACCCAGGACACAGGACGCGGACCCGGATCTTTATGATTTTGATGGTCAACTTCCAGACTTACCTCACGATCTCTGATTGCTATTTACTATGTATTTTGCTCAGCAGCCACCGTCTCTCTTCTAAGCTTCCGTCTGCGCATGTAGTGTAGGTTCGCCTACGCCTTGACATGGGCGGGGTGACATGTATACCAATTTCTCCTCTTCCTTTTCTCTCCCTTAATAGGCGGTGCTCTCACTTATTATCACCGCCGCCTTTGGCGGCGGGCACCACCCACCCAGTTTCTAGTGTAACTTGATGACGGGCGCCTCTGTAGTAGATAGGTCATGTACGTAGCTACTCTGCAGGAATAATACAGACAAAAAAAAAAAAAAAAAAGGACACCAATTTGTTTGAGGTCCCAACGAATTGATTTGACCCTGCTGATCCAGCCAGACATTGGTTCCGATTCTTGCTTCTTAGCCGAAAGGAAAGTTCTACGAAGTGACAGTCTTGTAGCCAGACCCTGAGCCTTATGTGTTGCCTTGACAGCCTGTCAAATAACATGCGGGTCTTTATCTTGCATATGGACCAATGTGTAATATCAAAATGTACATGTTATGTCAGAAACACATATAACTTCCAGATTCCATCTGTACCCCAAACATGCTTTTGTATTATGTTAAGGATACTTATAGTGAATGTTTGCCACTATGTGCCTGACCAATAACCCTCCCGATAAATTGATATTAACCATTCTTCTCGAAAATTGCATGCCTTATATCAATTCAGGATGAGCTCCGATTACTGTGAAACTTCGTACAACGTGAAAGACATATGTAAAGAGTTATTTGAAGCTACTAGCACATGTACACACTATGTTTATATGCATATGATAGAGAAACAATAATTGCTTGCACTCCAAAATGAGTTAGTGTTATACAGGTCCATATAGCGCCCGTGCAGCTATTCTAAGCTCATATTATTGTTCTCCTCGTCATTTTGTACCAGTTCGGCTATTTATACGTGCCATTACATGCAGTAGAAGTGCTGTGATAAAGTTAACATCTAAATAAAATAATATTCTGTAATAATACGTGAAATGCATATTTTGGCGCCGTAAAAGCCCGTTTCAGCTCTTCTAGTACGTTCCATTGGATTCCCATCAAAATTTTCATTCCGGAGGTACCCCAATATGGTGAAATAAGCCCCATTTGAATAGCATTATAAATAGAACATGTTTTGCTGTTCTATACATGTTCCCAGCTAGTATTACCATATACAGCTATCCAATTCATCTTAAGTATGCTTCTACTAATATAATCCGATTTTAGCATATTTTATCTGCTGCTGGTAAGCCCAGGGGAAGCCTGCATATATGCAGGTGCAAATGAATATAATTATCTATTTTATGATAATTTTTACCGCTTTAGGAAGGGCCCAGTGGGGCCCAGAACATAATGGTACCCTAATATGGTCGTCCAGAAGCGTAGTTCCCATGCTAGGGCAAAGCGGCAGTGTCCAAGAATATTTTTCTGATTTTTTGGCTATTTTTGCGCTATTTTTAAAGGCCTGTAGGGCCTGCAAAGGCTAATTTGAATTTATTCCCACGACTCACTCTAAAGCGGTAGCAGGCACCAAGTGATCTGGACCTCAGGGTCCTGGACCCTGGTGTGCCTCAAATCCCAAAATGGATGGAAATTATTAAATTCTAATCTATTACAGCATTCTGTCAATCAGCAGTGCCTGAGTGTTATAATTAGCTCAAAAAAGCGGTGGATATACAAATTAAATATATGTCTATCCACTAAATAGAATATACTGGCTGTATCTACACTCTCATGTATATGACTGCTGTAATGGCTGAGCATAATGCAAAAACCGTCATCTAAATATGCACAGCAAGGCTGAATCTCATACATCAGACTCTATCAGCAAATGCTACATGTGAAGCATTTCATTTGCTGGTAGGACTGCTGTTATGTAATTACCTACAGGTTGTCATCCAGAGGTAAAAAATGTTGTACCCGCAGGTACGGTGTAACACCTGGACTGCATCCAGTGTTTGTACAACGCCCGTCGGACACAGCAGAGGCATCCGGACAGAATCCGGGTGCATACACTGGACACCGGACAAGCAGAAACACTCCCGGCCGACACTCGAAGCCAAATAGCAAAGGGAAAACTGTACCTGAGCACAAGCAATAGAGAATACAAGGCACAGAGCTCACTGGCGATCACACAACGGACAATGCGATGAGTGGACGAGCAAACGAGCTTGCGGGATATGCGTCCGGCTGGACACTTAGAGTGTGGCGACGGGCGCGAGTGGCGTGGGAAACGGGTTGCCAATTGAGGGACGGGAACAAAGACAACGGTTCCGTGGTAGTTTGCGTGGCCGGAGTAGCCGGTTCACACGCGGTATTAACTTGTGTTAGTTGCGTCATGTAGACCGTGTGAAAAGAAACTTACCTTTCCCCAACCACCACCTGCGAGAGCGAGAACGAGAGCGAGTCTGACGTCTGCGCTGTTGCGCGTGCTTTAGGACTCGTTTCTTCTGGTTTCTGTTTGTTTCTTGTCTTCGACACTTTCTTACAGGCAGCGCAACACTTTTACGGACGTGCAAGAGTCCTTTTTGTTTCTTGTCTTCGGACTTCTCGCGAGCGACGATTGCGGCGCGCACGCAGAAGACATACTTACGGACGGTTGACTGGAGTCCATGCATAGGCGTGTTCTGCTGGTTGACTTAGTTCTTTCGACGGAACGACAACTTCGGGCCGCAACGGCCATCAATTCTCTTGAGCGACGCGCGCGAAGACTTTGTCTTACGGACGGTTGGGCCGTTAGTTGGATTTCATTAGTTTCCTCCGCTGTTTCTCCTCTTCTTTCCGTCTCTCTTTCAGTAGTCTTTCTTATTGGGTTTTAGCTACACTCCACCTCCTGAGTACCTTTCTAGTTTACAACAGGTACCTATACCTGTGGGTACTGCTCATGCTATTCACTATACAGTACCAAGCCACTGGACCCTGATCCGACTAGGTCCGACCTGTACCGCTGACGTAAGTCGGAGTTCGGGGTCCCGCTCTAGTCGGGGTCCCGCATTGGTAGAGCAGAGGTTTGAGTCGGAGTGGTGGAAGAAAGAAAGAAAAGAGAATTGCTTGCAGGGCGCTTGTCCTAGTGACCTGCAAACATACAGGCAAGTAATCTACGCAAAAAGGAAGAGAATCGGAGTCAAAGATAGTCCGCTTTCGGAGCGGACATGTCGGGAATCCGACTCGGAGTGTGATTGTAAAAGAAAATAAAAGAAAAATAAAAGAAATAAAATAACCTGAGGCGGATTCCTGACATTCCTCAGCAACACATGCTGCAACACTTGTTGCAGGAACGCAACGCAGCAGCGCGCACCCGACATTCATCCCATTCACTGTTTAACAAGTCTTGTGAAGGTACTGAGGGAGTTGTCTTGTCTTGTCCGAGCCTTTCTCTGCAACAACAATGTGCACGGGGAATTTTTGAATCACCTCCAGTGGTTGATAGCAGGACTGACAGATTGACAGACTCATCCGCATGTTGTTGATAGCTCAAGCGCGCTTTTCTGCCTCTTCGATCTGCTGCCCTAGCAGGCGCTTCGCGGTTATAAGATTTGCTTCCGCACCCATTGTGTCCAATACAGAGCTAGATTGTCTGCCAGGCTACTTGGAATTGATGACAGGTTGATCCTTGTCTGAAGCGCCGGTTCCGAAGGTCTGCGCTGCTTCTCACTGGTTGATGTCAGTAACAAACAGATTATACTTATCCTTTGCTTCTTTGTGTTGGTGATAGAGCACGGCCTCCAAAGGACTTGTTTCTTGTACTCAAGTACTTTGCATTCTCGCTTGGAGACCTTCATGCCACCAAACAGCGCACCTAAGTTTTTGCTGCAAAGACTTGGAAATGCCAACAGACATGCAACTTGAAGTCAGCGCGGTCAATGTCAGGAATTGCCACGGATTTACTTATTGTTTTCCTTTATTTTCCTTTTACTTATGATTTATTGATGTCTTTTCTTTACTTTCGATTCCTGACATCGTACGAGACGCTTGTACGGTCAGCGGTACGCGCTCGGTACGAAGCCCGTACGGCGCGTACACCTTTGCATCTGTCTGCACACGGGGATTGTTGTTTCTTTTGATTCTATTCACTAACGGACACTTTTCTGTGCGCTTGGGTTCAAACCCGGTGCGCCAGCGATGCTTATTCATCTTTCTATTTGTATTTCAAATTCGGATCGGACCACGGGTCCGTTCGGACAGTGGCTTGGAGGAACTATACAGTTCCTCCTGCGCTTGCCAAAAGCGCCCGTCCGCCTGAGAAGCACTCCACTTTTGGCCTCTTGTCAAGTGCTTCCCAGGTGATGTGTTTATCTTTAGCTCTGATGTGTAGAATAGCTTAATTGACTTGTAAAGTGCTTCTCAGAGTGAGAACCGCCGCTCATTGCGTCCGATCGTCGTCCGTGTCCGATTCAGGGTCTCGAAGGCGAAGGAACCACTCTAGGTCGTAACATTAGACCAAAAGTTTGTTCTTTCGACACCCTGCGATTGCACCGACCGATTTTTGATCCCTCTGAATGGGAATATTCGGACAAGAAGACTCCGACGAAGATATGACCGACCCGATCAACCCCGCGCAAGCAGTGCCCGCACCAGGCGCTGCTCCAACTCCGACTCCGGGTGCTGCTCCCCCACAGGCCGCACCGCCGCCCCAGCAGAGCGGAGACCTCCCCCCAGACGTCCTCCAGGCTATCAATGATGCCACCCGACCTCTCCAGTCACACCTGCAGGAGGTGACCGCCGAAAACCAGCGCCTCCACGACTTCATGAACCTGTTTGTCCGAAATGCACAGGAAGGCGCGACCCGCACTCCCAAGGGTCCGAAGGTCGGTGCCCCGCCCGCGTTCTATGGGCGTACACCGAAAGATAAGGAGGCGGAGAGTATCAGTTTTGAGGAGTGGTCGCAGAAGGTCCGACTTTATGTCCGGATGCGCCCCCAGGAGTTTGTAGGCAGTCCGACAATGGCCTGTCTATGGGCCGCTTCGCTACTCCGCGGGCCCGCTGAACAATGGGCTCGTCCGCACACGACCGCCGCCCTCGAGGGCACCGAAGTCCCCGCTCGCATGACCGACTTGGAACTCTTCCTGGCGTCCCTCCAGTCCGCATTCGGATGTCCGAACATCAAGCGCCACGCCGGACAGGAGCTTATGAAACTGCGCCAGGGCAAGGACACGGTGTCGGAGTATGCGGCGAAGTTTCGTGCGTTGCTGGTGGAGTCGGAGGTGGACTGGGGGATGGATGGGAAGATGTTGGTGTTCGAGACCGGACTCAGCAGCCAGTTCCGATACGATCTGGCGAGCAAAGAGATCCCGGAGACAAAGAGCTTTGACCAGTGGGTCCGACTGCTTTGCGAATACGATGAGGACTTGCGTGCACGTTGGACTGGCTTCAGGCAGAACAACTGGAGTCCGAACTGGGGCTCCCGCTCGCAGACACACCACTCCGCTTCGCGCGGACCGACTCGGGACCCCGACGCGATGGACATCGACCGCTTGAGCACCGAAGAGATAATGCGCCGCGGACTCTGCTTCCAGTGCGGTGAGCATGGACACCTGGCTCGAGACTGTCCGCAGCGGAGCAAGAGATCAAATGGCCGATCAAAGGTGGCTTCACAGACCGCCGCCTTGTCATCCACCGCTCCGCCCGCCGCCTCTGCCCCCAAGACACCGACTGCGACTCTGGAGGAAGTCCGCGACGAGACTCCGACCGTGAATGCTGCTCGCACTCCGACCGTTGACGAGATCGCCAAAGCGGTCGCTGCTGCTCTCAAGAGTCAGGGTTTTTGAGTGGGTCGAGGCATGTGGTCGTTCCGCCAAAGACCCCAAACCGATTTTCGCTGTTCAGGCACCTAATGGTGCATCTTCTGAAAATAGCCCATATTATGGGATGAATGATTCACTCAGATGAATGATTCATGTGAATGATTTAAATAGTTGTTTGCATTAATGATTCAACTTATAGTTCTTGCACAGAATCATTCACTTGTATTAAGTTTTATATTATGTACATCTGATCAGGGAATGAAAGAATGATTCAAACAAAAAGTGATGGAATAGGCATATATATATTAGGATGTGACCACAGGTGCACTCGCAGGTGACTTGTGAGTGCATCAGATTGTGCGCGGTTGTGACAAGGGGCCCGCTGGCGCTGATTGCGTTGACGGCGACATAAAGCAAAGTGCGCAAGTTTGCAGGCTCTTTGAAGTGAGTGAACATGTTGATTAGGAATTGCCACGCTGCAAGTCAATGAGTAAGGGATTGTCAACAACATGAGTTACTGCGTCCACTCACGAGCATTGCACGAAACCACTGTGCATTCCTTGTGCTCCACAATGCTACTTCTGTCGTTGCACAGGCGATCTTCAGACTCAAACATGGTAACATAGAGTGCTTCTCACCTTCATCCCAATACTGAACCGTAACCGCTGCCACGCTCTCCAACACTGTTGATCATCACGAGCAGAGGAGCAACTCGACCAACTAGGAAGGCCAGAGTGTTCGATGCCTGTTGGGAGCTGATTGAAAGCGAGAGGTGACGGTAAGGGATTTTCGATGTTGAATTCCCATAAGCGATCGAAGATGTGCGGCCCCGACGGCCGTCGTGCATGTTGGAATAGAAAGCGATTCCAAAGATGAGCAATGAGCAGTCAGTGAAGTCGATCTTCGGACGAGCTTGGAAGTTCAGACTCACCTTGAACAAGCTAAGCTTGAACAACGGCAATGAAGATCAGCAGACTCCATGTTCAGGGGATGTCCTTTGAGAATAATGGATGCAAGTGAAAGCCAGACGTCCAAAGCGTCATATACTCGTTGTCGGTCCAATTGGCGAGCTTCAGCGACAAATCCGCGGTCCTCAGCACAATAAGGCTAAGTTGCCGGTATCAGGTGCTTTGTCAACGGCACCCTTTGTCTGTTGCCCAGGTGAACGGCGAACATAGAGTGAGATGTCGAGCTGAAGAGGTTGGGACAAACGACGACTGCGTGTGCGAAGGAGTGGCCTGCAGACAAGAAAGGGAGTGGTCACTGCCAGTGTGGTACTACGGTCACGTGATCCCGTGCCACTTGGGACTGCCAACAGCACATCAAAGGCGCGTTTGCCAACGGCTTTCCTTTGTTTCTTTCCATCATTCTCACTGTGTTGGAGGACTCTAATGCACCCATCAACATCAAAGTAAGTCTTACATCCTTGCTATCCTCGCCATCTTACTGATTCTCCTCTTAATCCATGTCCTTAATCCTGACAAGGAGCCTCTGCCATAGTGAGCATTCTGCTCAGTCTCCACAGCTCCGCCTTCCCTGAGCGCCGCGTCTTTCTCGCCATCCTTCTCCTTCGTTCATCCAATGTTTCTTCCCCTCCCTACCCTCCCCTCCCGTGCATCTAGATGAGTACTCTCCGGCTTATGTTATCCTCGGTGTGTTTACTAGGTCTCAGCCTTAGAACGCTGCATGCTTTTTTTTTTTTTTTTTTTTTTTTTTTGGCTTTATTATTCCTGCAGCATAGCTAAGTACATGACCTATCTACAACGGAGGCGCCCGTCATCGAGGTAAACTACGAAACTGGGCGGGAGGTGCCCGCCACCGAAGGTGGCGGCTAAGTGGGCGCACCGCCTATTAAAGAAGGGAAAAGGAAGAGGAGAGATTGGTTTACATATCACCACGCCCATGTCAAGGCGCAGGTGAACCTACACTACAAGCACAGACGAAGTTTAGAAAAGAGGGCGCGTCTGGGCACAGTACCTGGGCGTTAACCTGGGTAAAGCACCATTCTGTCTGGGATCGCTGGTGCCTCATACATAAAAGAAGTAAGTTGCATCAAAGATCAAGAGGAGGGTCTGAAACGTGACCGTTAAAATCATAAAGATCCGGGTCCGTGTCCTGAGTGCGTGGTCCAAGGGCGCGCCGTACGTACACACGAAGGGTCGTTAGGTCCATGTCCTGGTCGGTTGGGAGGCCATCTAGCTCCATCATCGCAAATGCAAGGCGGATGGCAGCTGAGGTGCGCTGAGTGGGGCGGTCGAGATGCCTAGTGAACTTAAGCCACTTGCGAATCACGTCGATAAGGGGTTCATCTGCCCACTCTGTATGGTGGGCTGGGAGTGGGGTGCCTTTAGGCCAGACCTTTCCAATCCAAGGGCGGAATGTCTCGCAACCACCGAGTATGTGGGCGGCGGTCTGGGCGGGCCAAGGGGGATGATTGTGCCAACGACAGTAGGTGATCAGGCCATTTCTGCGCCTATATTCTGGGCTCATGCGCATCCAGTACGCCCCAAAGGGGCCAGCGCAGCAGAGGACTTGAGCAACTGCTGAAATCTCAGCGCGGGGGTAGGTGTCCGACATCTCCATGAGTGCGCGCGGACGACGTTTTGGTGGGCCTGTGATTGCCAAGTACTTGTCGGCAGTGGAGGCAGTGGCGTGGGCGAGGTGGTCCTCCCATTGCTTCTGGGCGTTGAGGGTGTTCTGCTCGCGGAGGGCGGATATCGAAGGCAGGGAAGATGAGGGTGGCAGTTCTGTGGCTTTCTTTGCCTCTTCATCAGCCCACTCGTTTCCTGGGACGCCTGAGTGACCCGGGCACCAGTGAAACTCGATTTTGAGGTTGGGGTGAATGTCCAGCAGGTTGGTGATGCCTGCTTTCCAAGCGAGTAGAAGGTGGGCGCCAGGCGCTGAAGGCCAGTCGCGGACAAGGCGGAGGGCGGTTAGCGAGTCTGACATGAAGACAATGGACTCCACTTCCAGGAGGTGGCGGCCGAAGTGAGAGGCAGCCCAAGCTGGAGCAGACGCAAGGGAGAAGATCTCAGCGTCAGTGGCAGTGGCGATTTTGGGGGAAGCGCAGTGTCTGAAGCCCAAGCGATGTTGACCGCGCATGGCGACAATAGCTGAGCCAGACTTGTGCTCGAGTCTGGAGCCGTCCGTGAAGATCTGGACGGAGGATGTGGTGCACAGAGAGTTGGCAGATGAGACAAACGCCTGGCGAGTGTCAGTGTCAACGGGACCGGCAGGGATGGCAAATTTGAGGCGTCCTCCAGCAAAGGCAAGTGGATCCTCCCAGGGAGAGTGTGTGTACGCAGGGACCTGTTGGGCAATCGGGACACGGTCGGCAAGCGAAGAAGAATACAGGCGTGGTTTTTGTGCTGCAGGAATAGCACGTCTACCTACAGAATGAGGAGTGCGCCAAAGGCGAAGAGCATGATTAGTTTTAAGATAATTGAAATAAAACTGAAACGGGGGCATTGAGCAAAGATAGTTGGTGCTTAGCGGTGAAGCGCCTCGGTAAACACCAAGGATCCACCTGCAAGCGGTGTTTTGGACACCCTGTAGACGAGCCACAAGGGTCTTCTGGCGGGTGCCAGTGTACCAAACCGGCGCAGCCCATGCGAGGACTGTTCTGACGCAGGCTGAGTAGAGCTGGCGAAGGTTGAGGGCGGACATGCCTCGCTCTGTGTTGGCGAGCAGGCGAATGGCAGCGAGTGTGGAGAGGCCCTTGGAGCGCATGCGCTCAACATGGGGTTTGAAAGACAAGGCCGGATCCCACCAGATCCCCAACCACCGAAGTGGGATGGAGGGCTTAATGAGAGTGTCCTCGTCGAGTTGGACGCCCCGGGAGTCCCATCCGCGATATCTGTGGCGACGCCCAGGGGGGTGGAAATGGAGGAGCTCGGTCTTCGCGGTCTCGATGTTGAGATTGATGTCGTTGAAGTTCGAGTTGAGGTGGTGATAAGCGCCTACTAAGTTCCTGCAGTTGGCGGTGACTGATGAGCCAGTGATGGCAATCATGTGGTCGTCGACGTATGCTAGGAGCTCGCAGTCAGGGTGGTGGAACCGCTGTATCGCAATAGCTGCAAAAAGAGTGGAGAGAATGGGTGAGACTGGGGAGCCCTGAGGCGTCCCAAAGTCCGGTTTACGGACACTAGGGAGTGTGGTGCCATCGAAAGAGATAGCAGCCTCCCGCCCGGTCATGAAAGAAAGGCACCAGTCCGCCATGTCTGGCGAACAACCTAACTCCAAGAGCCGGTGGTGGAGATGTTGTGGATGAACCGAGTCAAAGAAGCCTTGTATGTCCACCGCTAGGACAGAACACACTTTGTCTTCTGACTGGGCTTTCTCCACAATCTGTAAAAGGCGTTGGGCGGCATCATAGACAGAGTGCCCTTGACGCCCGCCGTACTGGTTTGGGGGAAGCCAATTCTGGGTGTTAGCCAGAAACTGGAGACGGTTAGCAAGAATCTTCTCAAGGAGTTTCCCTAAGGTCTCCTCAAGAGTAATCGGTCTGTAAGACCGAGGAGAGAATTGGTCCTTCTTGTTTGGCTTCCTGAGCATTACTACCTTTGTTATCCGCCAGCACGCTGGGTGGTGGCCCAAGCGCAGACAGTCGTTGAACAAAGATAGCACCTCCTTAGCGAAGGATCCAATCACCCATTTGAGGGGACGGTATCCGACGCCCGAGGGGCCAGGAGCAGACAAGTTGGAGGTGCCGGCCAGGGCGTCCATAAGCTCTTTCATGAGTATGGGAGGCGCCGCTGCAGAAGGTGGGGGCAGCGGGCGTAAGCCCGCTGCTGGAAGTGGTGGGGGAGGAGGAAAGTAGGTAGAATGGAACAACTCAGCTTTCTCCTGCTCAGTAGTGGTGAAGGTGCCGTCTGGTTTCCTCAGCGAAGGCACAGGTGTAGGGCGGATGCCGAGGCCACGCTTGGCCCAGCTCCAGATGTTGGTGGAATTGGCGTCTTTCACCTGTTCTGCATAGAACACGCGACGCGCTGCTCTGGTAGTGGCTTTGAAGGCGCGTTTAGCAGCGGCGCGCAAACGGGCGGTAGGGGCGTCCTTAATTGCCGCGAGTGAGGATGAGCACTCAGGGGACCACCATGGGACCTCTGTCTTGGAGCGCTTTCTGGGTTTAGTCATTGACTCCATCGCCGCCACCATTGCAGATTGAATGGCTTTGGCTTTGGCATCTAGTTCAGCCTTGTCTGACGCAGGAAGCGCGAACGCCTCATGCAGCAAGGGAAAGGCAGTAGCACACCACGCCTCTCTGTCATCATTAGACAGTCTGGGGGGCCGGGGAAGGTGGACGAATGGTCCAACTGGCACCTCCCATGTGAGTAGGGTGTGGTCTGAGAGAGCGGAGTGGGAGCTGGTGAATGTGTCCATCACCTGCTCTGGTGGGATGTTGGGCGCAGTCCAGACCATATCGATCGGACAACGCGGCCCATCTTTACCCGGACGAGTGTCCACATCTGGGTGATGGGCAGGCTCATGTCCATGCTCTCGGAAGAAGTCATCCAAGGGTTGCCCCCTGTTTGACTCGGCATTGGAACATGGCAACTCTGACCAGGAACGATGCCGGCGATTGAAGTCGCCAGCGATCGTTAGGGAAGCGGCTATTGCCGGGGTGAGACTGAAGAGAAACGACTCACCTGGGTAAGTGGGGGTTGGGGCTATCCTACCTGGCGCCTGCTGGCCATAGTAATTGCAGAGGCGGACAGTGTGGGTAGAGCGAACCTCAATAGTCAGGACGTCAGTGCCATGTGACGCTGCCACCAACGATAGACCATGAGTGTGTTGGGAGGGACCGTGAAACGTAAGTAACCACTCGCGGACGGGTGGCCGGTGGGAGGCAGGGGACGTAACCTGGAATAGAGGGGACATTGAAGACGTCATCTCCATCTGGGTTAGTCAATGAGGGTTGGGTACCGATCTTGTACCAGGGCGGTTCCTGGATAAGCAATAGGTGTGGGGGGCAGGGGTTGTCAGCAAGAAGAGGAAAAAGAGAATGAATTGCTGCTAATGAGTGGGCAGCATTCCACTGAAGGACACGGAGTGTGTCCATCATTCTCCTTGCTCCATAGTGTCATCGGGCGAATCAGAGTCTGAATCGGACTCATCATCGTTTGGTGAAGGGCCATACTTACGCCTCTGAGGGCACTTCACAGATGTGGATCTATGAGGGCCCTGGCAGTTAGCGCAGAGACGGGGGTGGGAGCATGGGGTGCCAGCTGGGACAGCTTCCTGAGCGCAGGTTGGGCACTTCGAGCGGTGATATTTAGTGGCATGCGGGCCAGCGCAATACGCACATGTGATAGGGGCCTTACAGCCCCTGCTGGAATGACCAAGCGCCTGGCATCTGTCGCATTGAGAGAAGCCTGGGCGCATTGGTGGTATGGATAAGCGGAGCCGGATTCCGAAGAGCCACACGGTCGGCTTTTTGAGGAGCTTCTCGCGTATTTCTCCTTTCTCTCTGTCTGCAAAGGTGAAAATAACCGGGCAAATCTCGAGTTTCTCTTTCTCGAGTGCATCCGATTGTGCTGTGTAATGGGGGGGGACAATGTACTGGAGGTCGCTAAGAATGGGGTTGCTGTTGAACTCGGCCAGCAGATCCTCCTGAGTGTACGTCGTCCGCTGACCCTTGGGAAGAGTGGTGTCCCTAGTAGGGACCATGGAAATCCTGAGGGTGGACCGCGGACGGACCCGGGTTGCAGTGAGTACCGGTGGCACTTGCATGGTACCCGTGTAGCAAATGGGAGCCAAGTGAGCACACAGGGCACCCGCATGGCTATCAAGAGCGCTTTCGACCGCCATGCCCTCAGTAGAGCCTGGACGGTTAGTGAACGTGCATACGATACGGCCTTTGGTGTTGAAAACCGCAGACCGTACCAGCAGACGCTTTGTGGTGGGCAGCTCAGCAAAGAAATTACGCACCGCAGTTGTAAGGGCGGCACCAGACTTGCGCTTAGCTGCTGGGATGTAGGGATTAGCTGTAAACACCAAGGTCGGCTCCTTGGCATACATCTTGGGTGGCGGGGGTGTGGAACGTCCTGAGGAGGGCGCCTTCTTGGGAGTGGTCCTGCCCGTGGCCTTGGAGGCTGGGGTGGTAGTGGCAGGGGGTGAGAACGCCGCATGCTCATTACACCTGAGCGTCCCACAAGCACAGTCGAAATGGTCCAGGTCGGGCGATGATGGGATAGGGACAAGTAGGACGATTGAAGCGATTTGTAATTGGTAATCCTACGAGCATCTGGGAGAAGCGGATTTAACTTGAGGCAGAGAGTGCGTCACCTTTCACTGCTTTGACCGTCTCAACAATTCCCGCTAACTTGTTATCTTCCCCTTCACCTATCCTTATGCACATGATTGGCCATCTCACTTTCAATGAGAGGATTTGTTCTAGCCATATGGGAGAACATGAACTACGGCAAAACGCATGCGTCTTTAACTGGGCATCGAGGGTGCCGCCTCTGCCCGAAAACAACACACTGCACGCTCTGCCAAAATTCTCATATTTGAACACGACGAACGCGAAAGTTGTGCCGCTTGCAAAGCATAACCCATATTCTACGCGACAGGAATCGCACATGACGGGCCGCCAGGCGCCGTGGGTGTGCCCGGACTTCGTTGTGAAAGTGGATGACGACTCGTTTGTGATGCTTGCGGAGCTGGAGGTGAGAGTTGAGTTGTACACGTGCACGCGGAACGCGCGTGAGGATGATGGGTCTCTCTGTACTCGGGATCTAGACAAAGATGGTGCTGATACAATGTACTCATCATTACCATTGAGTAAGCCGGAGAATGATGTGAAGTTAGATTCAGTGCCTTCCTCATTTAAGTTGTAGACAAGATATCCTAATATGTGTTTATACTCATTTAAATTGCAAATAATATAATTCATTTTTGTCCTGGAATCATTCATGATTTATTCATCTATCTTCTGCATAAGGTGTAATTTATTATCAATATAATACAGAATCATTCAGGTGAATCATTCATGTGAGTGAATAATTCACCCCATAATATGGGCTATATTCAGAAGATACACCATTATGTGTTTGCCCGAGTTCACTATTGTACCAAGTGCCGGACTTTCAACGGTTCCAGCTGCGGATGACCGACTCGACCTGCTTCAGAAGGCTCAGGAGGATGCTTGCGCGGCTTTCGAAGTCGCAGCGGAGCGGATGAAGCGGTACTACGACCAGGGACATGCAGACACGCCGGACATTCGACCAGGAGACAAGGTATGGCTCGACGCACGGAATATCACAATACTGGGCACGCGCAAGCTGAATCCGCGGAGACTCGGACCCTACACGGTTTTGCGGAAGATCGGACTCTTGAATTACAAGCTTCAGCTGCCCCCGACTATGCGGATTCACCCAGTGTTCCATGTGTTGCTTCTCACAAAGTATACACCGGACACTATTCCTGGTCGTGTCCAGACACCGCCAGAGCCCATAAACGTCGACGGCGACGTCAAATACGAAGTATTCAAAGTCCTTAATTCGCGCTGAAGCGGTCGAGGTCGGACTCTGCAGTATTTGGTTTGCTGGAAAGGCTATGGACCCGAGGAAGACCAATGGATCAATGCCGCGGACATGGAGCATGCCCCCGCCGTTATCCGCAAGTTCTATTGTCGGTACCCCGACGCCATTCGCTAACAAACACGCGCGCTCTTTAGGAGCGCCCTTGGAGAGGGATAATGTCAGGAATCCGCCTCAGGTTATTTTATTTCTTTTATTTTTCTTTTATTTTCTTTTCCGATCACACTCCGAGTCGGATCCCCGACATGTCTGCTCCGAAAGCGGACTATCTTTGACTCCGATTCTCTTCCTTTTTGCGTAGATTACTTGCATGTATGTTTGCAGGCCGCTAGGACAAGCGCCCTGCAAGCAATTCCCTTTTCTTTCTTTCTTCCACCACTCCGACTCGAACCTCCGCTCTACCGATGCGGGACCCCGACTAAAGCGGGACCCCGAACTCCGACTTACGTGAGCAGTGCAGGTCGGACCTAGTTGGATCAGGGTCCAGTGGCTTGGTACTGTATAGTTTTAACCTTTGTTCATCAAAACCGCGGATCCCCCTGCGAAGCACTCCACTTTTGGCCTCTTGTAAAGTGCTTCTCAGGTGATGTGTTTATCTTTAGCTCTGATGTGTAGAATAGCTTAATTGACTTGTAAAGTGCTTCTCAGAGTGAGAACCACCGCTCATTGCGTCCGATCGTTGTCCGTGTCCGATTCAGGGTCTCGAAGGCGAAGGAACCACTCTAGGTCGTAACAGTGGGGCCTCATCGATATTTATTAACTGTACAGTTGTCAAACGGTTCGGGCTCCGTACAAGACCTTTGGTCCCTCGTACGCGGTTGTACAATGCAGACAACTCTTTGAACAATGTGGGCTGGCTCACAGATGAAGTGCCAATTAGTTTAACAGTCGGATCGCACACTGAGAACGTGACTGCAGTGGTGGCGGACATTGGGGGCTATCCCCTGATTATTGGGGTCGACTGGCTGCGACTCCACAACCCAGAGATCGATTGGGCGAACGACCAGATGACTTTTACGCGCTGTGTGTCGGGATCCCCCAGGACCCCAACATGTCTAAGGCAATCCCGAACAGAATCCGGTATACTGAAACCCAGGATTGCGACCTTGGCTAGATCCCGAAAGGATCCCCCGCTCTCTGATCCCGGAAGAACCTCTGCTTCGCCATGCATTCTCCTGCTAAGAGTTCCGCCCCGCTACAACCTCCTCGCCCCTGCTTGTCCTCGCCCACGTCTCCTCGTCAGTTCCCCGCCTCGTCCCCGTGTCTCGATCCATCCCTAGCCCGCCTCGTCGTTCCCCAGACTCTAGGATGATCCCCCGCTCGCTCCCCGCTCCCGTCATGCTCTGTTCCCCGCTCCAGCGAACCCCATACCTCGCCATAGTCCCGAAGTCACTCACCATAGCCACAGCCATAGCCATAGCCTGCCACAGCCATAGCCATAGCCATAGCTATCCCGAGACCTCATAGGTTCTCGACTATGCCCGGATACAAGATCCCGGCCTCGCGCCCACAGTCATGAAGTGCAGTTAGGAGATAAATCCACTGCGTCCCAAGCCGACCTCTGTCTGGCCTTGAGTAAGCCAACACGACAGCAGTCAAGGATTGTTGTCCCGCAATCCTGCCCGGTCACGAACCCTGCCCTGTGCTCGTCCTGCCGCGGTGCCCTAGCTAACCCCTTCGACATCCCGTGCCTCTCGACCTGCCCTCGTTCGTCCCTAGCCTGCCCCGCCAGGAATCCCACCTCGCCGCAAACGCTGTCAAGCGTCCCCTCTGACAATCCCGCAACCCACGCTCGTTCACGGTTGGAGTCCTGTCAAGACTCCCCCACTCGTCCCGGTTGGAGTCCCGCCAAACTCCCCCCGCTCGTTTCCCGACTAGAGTCCCGCCAGACTCCCCCGCTTGTTCCCGGTAGAAACCCCGCTCGCTTCCCGGTTGGAATCCCGCTCCTTTCCCCCGCACGATCCCAGTCGAAATCCCGCTCGTTTCCCGCCTCGCGTCCCGTCTCAAATCCCTGCGCAAATCCCCCGCAGGATTCCCGCCTTCGATCCCGTCACAATTCCCATCGCAACCCCAGCTAAGTCCCCGCTCTGATTCCCGAAAGAATCCCGTTACGATTCCCGGTCAAACCCTGTCTCGATTCCCGGTCAAACCCTGTCTCGATCCCCCGCTCGAATCCCGTCGCGAATCTCGCTGGTTTCCCATTGTCCACGGGAAACCCCTTAGCTTCCCTGCTCCTCAATGCTAACCCCGTCCTGAGATAGCCCCAGGTGATTGGCCTGGCCACGCACGTGCCAGCCAACTAGTCTCGCTAGTAGCGTTCCGTCCCGGCCCGCAGACCACATTCCCGCCACCCCGTGTGCGGGATTGATCTCATTGTCCGCAAGGACTCGAACCCCGTCCTTAGTCGCCCTGCCCCGCGCGCGCCTCGCAATTAGGCTTCGTTACGACATCGAAGCACCGGCCTCTTTGAGGTTGGTCCCTGTCGATCCCCCGCAACCCTGATCCACGCCAGAAGTTGCCTGCAACTTATCCCAAGACGATGTATGCATTACATCTGCCCCCCACGCTTGTTACCCCGCTGCCTGAGCGCCAGCCTGATACCTCGCGCACAATTACATTCCTTTAGTTCTCTTTGTTTCACTTGACCATGCTTCATGCTTGTTCCCTTAGATCTTGCCCAGATGTTCCCCGCACCGAATCCCGGTTCCCGGATTCACATCACTGTATGCGCGGCCTTCGCCCGCAAGATTGTGTAACTAGTTAGTTGCGCGTTTGTGCATGCCCGTTCCCTGTAGATTCTGCCCAGTAGATAAATACCTGTCGCCACCGTAAGGAGCACTCACTTTTGTCCTCTTGTTGAGTGCTTCCTTAGGTGTGTTTCTGTCTTGTCTCTAGTGTAGTTTTACAATGCTGACTTGTTGAGTGCTTCCTTAGGGAACCTCCTCCTGATACAGAAGTGTTGCCTTGAGATCCCGGTTATCCTGAGCTCTCTGCTCCCGTCCTGAGCACGCCTGCTCTCTGGCTCTCTTGTCTCTGTCTTGTCCCGGATCCCGCTCTGCAAATCCCGCCTTGAGTCCTGCTCAGAATCCCGCTCTGAGATTCCCGCATGAATCCCGCACTAAGATTCCCGCACGAATCCCGCGCTAAGATTCCCGCACAAATCCCGCTCTGAGATTCCCGGTCACGATTCTGACTCTGTCTCCCCGTGTTACGTTCACGGCTTTGGAAGACTTATCACGGAAATGATAAGTGACAAAAGCGTTGTTTGTGAACAAACAAGTGGTGAGATAAGAGTGGGCGCTTTAACGAGGCTCTCTTAAGCTCGGAAGTCGTGGGTGAACAGAGTCTTTGGCACGATGGTGTGAAAGACTATAGGAGGATTGACTTAAGTGTCATCCTGGGGCGATATGTACAGGGTTTATATACTACAGAGGAGAGAAACATAAATAGAACACGCTTCTGGGGCTAGCTGGGGCTAACTGGGGCTAACTGGGGCTAACTGTGAAACAGGGGAAATGGGGCTAACTGGGGCTACGTAGGGCTAACTGGGGCTATGGTAAAGCAAAGGGGCAATGTAAACAAAGAGGCAGTAAAAGGGGGCTACCTGGGGCACCGAAGGTTAGTGAATAGCATGGGTAGGGCTCTACCCGGGTATCTGTCACAGGTACCTGCCAAGCTGCCCACAGGTAACAGGTATATGGGTACAGGTACCTGGCTTGGCATACCCGGCAGGCATTAATTTTCAAGTCATGTACCCACAGGTACCTGCCTTATTTGGTGAAGAGGGTTGACGCGTCATCTTTGGCCGCAACACATCTTGCTCAACACTCTCTGCTCCCAATACCGCGTGCTGGCCGTCCATGACAACTCCCGTTGTTGCTACTCAGGCGCAGCATCAACAGTCCACCTCAAAGTGCTATCCCTTTCCGCCCTTTTTGCGAAGCTCAGCGGCGGATGTAGCCACACGGTCCAACCTGCGCATTGGCGGCACATCCGCACTTGACACCATCGAATATCCTTGACATACGCTGAACAGCTCACCTAGCATCCGTTGGTCAACGCTGAGACCAATGCACCTTCTATGTTTATAGGTGTGTTTCTCTTCTCACCCGGAAATAATCAATTAATGAATTTTTGACAGGTGTGGCCACTGCAAGAAAATCGCACCCATTTGGACTCAAGTTATCGCTTGCATGCGCACAAGCTGAATATCGCTGAGGTGAACTGATATAAGGCTATCTGGGCCGGCAAGGACAGCGGCATGCACAAGACAGAATTCTCTGGCGGACACAAGTTTGAGCAGCTGTGCAAATTTGCTGGAAGATTATATCTCTGTAAGTCTCTCTTGCTCAATCATATAATATGTTCTAATGCATGGTCTTGTAGAGATGTTGAAACCAAGAATCAGGATGACTACGAACACTACATCAAAGAGTTGCTCGTGCTGTACCTCTTCCTTCACAGAGAAAGGATGCGCAAGCGTGTGCAGCTGACGTCGGCTTCCAACATTCTGCTTGCCTTACCAAAAATCTTAACTTCCTCAAATACCTTGCTCCGCTCATGCTTTGCCGTTCCCTCCAAACTCACTTCTTAGCCCATTCTCCTTGCAATCAAGGACATCATCCCATACTGCGCCTCAAATGCATTCAAGTTCCCCACCTTGGGTGGCGCAAAGAAGGAGATTTAATGCCTCCTTGCTGCTTTTGCCCTGCATCGCGGGTGGTCCCGCCGTCCAGCTCAGGCAAATGTGCATGGCTGTCATCTCTCGGGGTAAGCTGTCAATTAGCGTAGTTGGCTCCATGGACTGATTCTTCGCAATCTAGGCACCTACAAGGTTGGGGATGAGTGGTGGTGGGTGGGTTATCACCTCTTCCGTAAGTCTTTACCTTCGGGTACCTGCTATGACCAGGTATGCCCATATACCTGTAGGCATACCTGTGGGTACAGGTACCTGTTATGTAATTACCTACAGGTTGTCATCCAGAGGTAAAAAATGTTGTACCCGCAGGTACGGGTACCTATACCTGTGGGTACTGCTCATGCTATTCACTACCGAAGGTTAAAGGTAAAAAGGTTAAATGGTAAAGTCCGAGGGATAAAGGTAAGCGTAGCCTAATCGGGTTACAAGAGGTAAACAAAGGTAAACATGGTCCATATGCTTGATGCATAACAGTACCCTGTCTCTAAGCTTGAAATTCCGTAGTAGCAAGACATTGCGAATGCGAGAATTTCAAAGACAAATACAATGCTTATAGGATCAAGTTAAGATCAATAATGGATGAAGCATGAGAGAGATAGAGATAGAAATCAAATGCTATAGGGTTAAATTAAGACCAATAATAAGAAAAGCAAACGAATAAGTAGACCATCAAGAGAAATGAAAATCGGAAGGTAAGGCTGCTGCAATAGCAAGCTAGTCTATGCCGGGTTGGCAGTCCTGCCAGTTAGTTCATTGAATGAAATACAGTGTTTGCTGAATGTACTGGAGACACTCATTGAATGAGCTTACAGCAATTGCTGCATGATATAGAGCATCTGATTGAATGAAGTACAGTGTTTGTTACGTCTCAACTTACGGTCTCGTATAGTTGGGGAACGCAACGTTAAGTTGCTCAGTGATAGTGGAGCTAGGGCTCGACACTAAGTGTTGTATGGACAAAGGCCTACGATGTAGAGTAGAGAGAGACAGATGTATAGCAGAGACTAGAGACGGGGGGTTTGACAAAGGAGATCGAACTTAGAGTTCGATCATGCTAAGTACAGGGGTTTATATACTGTAGCTGCGGAGCAAAGGTACATCGGAAGATGAGTAAGAAGAGAACAATAAGAAAGTAGACGATAGGCTACTAATAATAGTGTGAGAGCGGTGGGCAGAGGGTTAGGGCAAAGGGTACATGTGTAACATCGGGATTGGCTGAGGGTTGAGGGTTACATTGGAGGATGACTGAGCAGAACAAGAATAGAAACAAATAGGGCAAAGGGTTCGGAGTAATGGGGGCCGCTGACATAGTAAGAAAACATAACATTACCCCGTTCTTAAATTGAAACGTAGTGGAAATCAGTAAAGAAAATGGCCGTTATAGGGACAAATTAAGTCCAATAGACAATAAGGAAAAACATGCCATATAAGCGAAGTTAACGCCAATAGGGTATCCGGGTTAGCAACAGGTACTTTAGTTGCTTGCAGGTGGGTTTCTCTTTGTTATACGTTGTTGAGCAATTCGGTTGGATGCGCATTCATCGTCATGACCATCGTGTTGTCCACATGAGGGACATATGTACTTGGGGCAGCCAATGATAGTGTGTCCAGGTGCACGTATGTTGCAATATGAACATGTATAAAATTCGCAGGTGGATGCGGCCAAGTTGTAGTGGTGGTCGACAGCGGAGTGTTGTGTGCATTCCTTGGGGTCCAAGGACATAGACGTAAAAGGATTGTTGTCGACTTTCGGGCTGTATGTGGGTGAAGGTGGGGCTGTGTTGACACGATACTCTTGGTCTTCTTGTAACTGTATTGGCGATTGCAGATGAATGGGTTCGGACAGGCGATTGATGAGTTCTTTGCGTTCTGGCACTTGAGTGCCGACGGAGTGAAGGGGTGGGTGAGGTACTTGGTCAGCAAGGTCTTTAGTGAGGTCGATGATGTCGTCATCAGTGGTGAGGTCGATGACCAATGGGGCAAATAACTCTTGAGGCGCTGTTTCGAGGAGTTCCGTGAGGGCAAATTGTCGCATGTCTTGGAATGACTCTTGAGTCCGTTGCAGGAGATGGAGAGCTCCTTCGATAATGGCAATGGAGGGTTCGAGAATCTCTTGGTTTCGGGTAACAATGTCATAACATTGGGTCCAGTTGGCAAGAAGAGGAGTGTCATCATATGTTGATTGACTTAGGCGTTGGTGGAAGGTGCGAGTTGAGAATAATTCTAGGATTCGACGGGATTGCAAGGGGTTGTGGTTGTCAAGACGTAAGGCTGGTGGTTGGAGAGATGATGTGTATGAACGAAATAAGGGGTTGTGACGAGATGGGTTGCGTTGGGAACGGGCGGGTGGCATAACTTAGAGGGAATGAGTCGGACAGTCGTAGTGACAACAACTGCAGGTGCAATAAGGGTCAGAGCGGCGAGGTTCAAAGTGGCTGAAGTGATGACGATGTCGGACAATGGGTCGAGTGATTGTGAGTGGGGGTTGAACACAAGCAGATTTGTTGAAATAGTCAATGAGTCGGTGGGCGTAATCAGGGTTGTTAAAGAAGGTGTGGATGAGAAATACCGAGATTGTTGGGATGTGGAGTCCAAGTCCGGTGGGGGGTTTGAAGTACTTGTACTCCCAGTCTGGGTCGTAGTGGTCTTTGGACCAAGCTCCGGAATATACAGGTCGGACAGCGTCCAGGTAATGGGGCGAGTTGGAATCGAGGTAGTCGGTAATGCGACAGTATGGGGTTCAGGTGTGGGTGGCTGTTTGTTTGATGGGAAGAGCGTGTAGTCGTTTATGATGTTAGATGAGTGGGGATATGAGAAGTGAACGAGTTTTTTGGATGGGGGCATTCAAGTGAGATGATGGAGTATTTTATAGGCTTTGAGGATGGTCTGTGCGTTCCGAAGATGTGACTCGGGTTCCCATGAGTTTCCAGAAGTGGGGTAACCTTTCCATTTTATAAGATATTGTCGCCTGGTGCCATTCCCATGGTGGGCTTGGATGGCTTCTACTTCGAATTGTTCTTGTCCTTTGATTAGATCAGGTGGGGGGTTACTGTGGGGTGGTCCATATGCTTCCGTCTCAGTGTATCTCACGAGAAGCGCGGCGTGGAATACTGGGTGTATCTTCCATTTGGTCCGTGAGAGATCCAATTCATAGACGAGTGGAGATAAGACTTTCTTGATCTTGAAGGGACCATCGCGTTTTTCCTTGAACTTTTGTGATAAACCGGGAATTCGAAGGTTCTTTGAGTCTAGCCAAACTTTGTCTCCTTTGTTGAATGGTTTGAAGTTTCGGAAGGTGCGTTCTTTCATTACCATAGCAGCGACTGAATGAGCTGCTAAGGCTTCTGATTGATGTACTGTGAGGTTGGCAAGTCGTTGTGATACGGATGGGACGTTTGATTTCGGATATTTCAGGGGTAGTGGAATGGGGTCGTATCCCATGAGAAGTGAGAAAGGGGTTCTCTTGGTGACAGCGTGGGCACGGTTGTTATGGGCGAATTCAATGTTGGGAATGTGTCTAGACCAGTTCTCAGGTTCTGCAGTACAATAGATCCAGAGGTATACTTCGATCTCTTGATTGGTCCGTTCGGCTTGTCCATCGGTTTGAGGGTGGTAAGCGGTGGACATAGATGACTTGATTCCTATGATCTTGCAGAGTTCTTGGAATGCTTTAGAAGCAAATTGGGGTCCTCTGTCGGATATAATGCGTATCAGAAGTCCAAATCGTCGATATACATTGTCAAAGTATAGTTGTGCCGTTTCAATTGCGTCTACTGTCTTCTCGCATGGAATGAGGACAATAGCTTTGGAGCAATCATGATCAATGACTAATAGAAGTGTGTCATAGCCATGTGACATTGGTAAATCGGTGATGAAGTCCATATTGACGTGGGAGAAGGGAAATGAGTGTTTGTCAGCGGCGATAGGCATTAGTGGTGGAGCGGTTGGATGGTGATTGACTTTCATTTGTTGACATAGTGCGCATCCATGGACATAGTCAGATACAAACTTCTGCATCCTGGGCCAGTAGTACGTCCTTCGTACCTGTTCCAGGGTGTTAAATATGCCAGGGTGCGCTCGAACTGGTATATCATGGTGAAGTCGGAGAATAGTGCGCTTTAATTCGAGGTTGTCCGGGATATAGATGCGATTCTTGAAGTAAAGGATGCCGTCATTGTCAAAAAACCAGTCTTTGAGGGCGGTTCGGGCAGGTGGTAGTTTCTTCTTTAGCTGGGCAATGGTGTTGGTGAGGAATTCATCTTTCTTCATCGATTCTTTGATGGATTTTGTGAGGCTATCTGTGTCTGGGAGGTCGTCATCGGATTCGTAGTCTTCTTCTTCTTCGTCTTCAGAATTTTCTTGATCCTTCTGTTCCTGAAGAGTGGAAATGAATAGGTCCTTCGGAAGCATAATCGATGATTCGTTGAGATTCTCCCCCTGTTTAACATGGTCCGCCCGGCGGGATAGAAGATCGGATTGAATCATTTGTTTGCCGGGGACATGTGTGATATGAAGGTCGGATTGTGATAGCAACAGATGCCATCGTGCTTGACGGGGTGAGAGTCGTCGGGCCTCTCGCCAGTAGGTAAGGTTGCGATGATCACACCAAAGTGTAACAGGGTGTGGGGATCCAAGGAGATAGTGTTTCCAAGTGATGAGGGCACGGATAATTGCCAATAGTTCGCGATCATAGATCTCGTAGTTCCGTTCAGCAGAGTTTAGTGATTGCGAAATATAACCGATTGGCTTGAGAACACCGTTGTCATCATGTTGTCGAAGGACTGCTCCGGTTGCAACTTTGGAAGCGTCAGTTTCGAGGAAGAAGGGATTGTGCGGGTTGGGCATAAGAAGTAACGGATGTTGAGTGAACGCGGCCTTGAGATCATCGAATGATTTTTGTTCTACTTCAGTCCATTTGAAAGGTTGATCTTTGCATTTGAGGTTGTCCAAGGGTTTGGTGATTTCAGCGTAGTGTGGAATAAAACGGCGGTAGAAGTTGGTGAATCCAGTGAATGAACAGATATCTTTGATGTTAGTCGGAGTTGGCCATTTAGTGATTCCTTCGATTTTTGTTGGGTCGGTTTGGATGTGATTAGGTGTAATAATGAGTCCAAGATAGGGTAGTTTCTGCGTATGGAAGAAGCATTTGGTGGGCTTGAAGTAGAGGTCGTTCTTTTCAAGGATAGTGAAGGCACGTTGTGCTCGAGAAATGAGTTCGGGTAAGGTTGGGGCATGTATGAGGATGTCGTCCATGTAAACCAAGAGATGATTTAGAAGGATTTCTTCGCCAAGAATATCATTCATAAAATGTTGAAAGGTGGCAGGTGAGTTGCATAGGCCAAAAAACATAACTGTTGGTTCGAAAAGTCCTCGTTGAGTGGTAAATGCGGCTTTCCATTGATCTCCATCCTTGATGCGGATATTATTGTATCCCCATCGGATATCTAGGGCGATGAAGTAGTGAGATCCATGTAACTTATCTAATAGATCCTGGACAAGTGGTAATGGGTACGCATTTTTGATGGTTCCATTGTTGAGGTAACGGTAATCTTGAACGGGTCGTAAGGTACCGTCTTTCTTGTCAACGAAGAAGAGAGGGGATGCCATAGGTGACTTCGAAGGTCGGATATATCCATTCTTGAGGTTCTCATCGATGAAGGCATCGAGAGCAGCTTGTTGCGGAAGTGAGAGTGGATAAGGTGAATGTCGTTTAGGAATGAAGTCGGGTTTGAGATCAATTGCATGGTCATATGGGCGACTTGGAGGAAAGCGATGCACTTTTTCTTCGTCAAAAAGGGATAGGAATTGGTGGTATTGATGGGGTACCAAGTCAGTAAGTGGTTTAGCGGGTTGGAGTCGTTTTCGAGCTTGTTGCGCAAGTTGTGTTGAGATATTAACGCGATTGAGCTGTATTGATCCAGTTTCCCAGTCGATTTTGGGTTGATATTTCTTGAACCATGGTAGTCCGAAAATGAAGTTCTCTTTTCCAAGGGTGGTAACATAGAATCGCATAGCATAGTGGGCATTTCCAAGTTTGACACGAAGGGGGACATAAGATGTGATGTGTCCGGCATTGTTGAATGTTCCGTCAACATTGCGTGGTCGAAGTGATTGTTGCAATTTGATAGTTTTGATTTGGAGATTTTCTACGAGTGTTTTGTCAATGAATAGACCTTCTGCTCCGGTGTCGAGTAAGGCGGTGGCTTTGTGGGTTTTCTGGTTATATAGGAACGTGATTGGGATTCGTAAGGCGTGATTGTCGTTAATTGAGTTGATGAGCAGCCTGATATTCAACGAGAGAGAGGGCTGCGGGTGCTCTTCGTTGTTCAAAAATTTCCTTCTTCAACTCGATTGAAGACTTGGTTGACTGCGTCATCATCAAGGCCAATAAGGAGTTGTTGAATCTGTGCAGCGCGATCTTCGGCTGAGAGTTCGCCTTGATCTTGGTCTTCGTTCTCGGGTTCAGAGTATTCGTTTTGATCATCGGCTGAAGTTAATTGGCGCATATTTTTGGACCTTGGTGTGCGGGAGTTGGGCCATCGAGATTTTAAGGTACGTTTGGGATGAGGTTTGGGACACTTTGCAGTGCGATGTCCGGGTTGATGACAATTGAAGCAAAGGTTTTCCTTCATATGACGTTGGAATTCTTCGGTTGAAAGCCGTGATATAAAGAAGCTGTAGATGGCTAGGTCGACCAATTCTTCTATATCATCGTTGTCATTGGAAGGCAGTGATTCATTTGTGTCGTTTGTGTCATTTGCAATGGCGCGAATTTGATGATTGTATTGTCGCATAGGTCGTCGTTTGAAGCGGTTTTCTCCGGAATAGGATTGATGGGGTTGGGATTCCATTGAACGAGCTATCTTGTAATTGGTGTCCAGTCGAGTGGCAAGCGAAAACCAATCTTCCATGTTGGTCGGTTGTGGACTACATGCAAGTAGTTTCATTTGAAGATTGTCATTGAGTCCCATCCAGAATGCATTGCGTTGGGAAAGGTATTCTGTGATGCGAGCTTGCATGATGAGTGTTTTGAATTTGAGAATGTAGTCTTCAATAGATCCTCGCTGTTTGAGCTTGGCGAGTTCCATGGTAGCCTTGATTGTGAGTTCGGATGTGATGAAAGTGCGGTGGAATTCTGCAAGGAATTCTTCAAATGTGTCGGTTTCAAAACGTCCGCTGGCCATGTATTGCATTGCGAATGGTCGGGATCCGCGAAGACTGCAATGGGCAAGCACAAATTCGATGCATAGCTCATCTGTGTCATAGATATGTCGGTTGGCTCGTAGATGGATTTGGACTTGGAGTAAAAAGCGATCAGCATCTTCTTGGGTTCCATCGAAAGGTTGAATTTTAGCCATGGTTATGGGTCGATCATGTGTGGGTCCATCTCCTTGGTTGTTATTGTCTGCTGCTCCTCCACCTCCAGCTCCTCCACCTCCTCCACCTCCAGCTCCTCCGCCTCCTCCTCCTCCTTCATCGTCTCCTCCTCCTCCTCCGTTGTTGTTCGGGTTTCCTCCGGGTGGTCCTCCTCCTCCTCCTCCTTCATCTCCTGCGGGTGGTTCACCAAATCCCCATCCTCTCCATGCAGGATTTTGTCGGCCTCCTCTGCCTCCTCTGCCTCCTCTGCCTCGACCTTGGAGGTGTCTTAAGTGGAAAAAGGTACTGATACTTTCTTCTCCAAGTGGGGGTCGGAACATTGAGCGGGTAGTTTCCGTGACAGTTTGGGTAGCCATAGTACTAATGGATAAAGGTTCAATGTGAGGGCGGGTGTAAGAGAGATATGGTTTCGGTGGGATAGGGGGAAGTATGGATGCTTGATGTGAGGGAGTAGGAGTTTCTGGAGCAATGGAGCTGCCTGATTGAGAGGATCGTCTGGAGGATCGTCTGAAGAGGGTTTGATCAAGAGATCCGTGAGTGGGCGAGTTTGAACGAGATCGATGGGAGTTGCTGGGTTGAGGGTCGGAAGTGGAAGTTGGTTGGGGTTCTTGTGGTGGTTGTGGTAGTAGATCAGGGTGTCGGCGGTAGTACTCTTCTCTAAGCTCTTTCCAATTTGGAGTGTGACCTTCGTATATTTCTCGTAGTTCTGGGCCGAGTGTATGAGCTACTACCCAAGAATCAGCAGTTGGGTTGTAGATCCAAGGGGTTTCGGTAGGTTCTCCGTTTGCGTCAGGAAGATGGAAGTATTGTGTTTCTTCGTTGAAGATAAGAGTGGTTGGGAACGGTGGTAGTGGGGGTTGGATGTGTTTGAACTCTCCTGCTAGACTTCGATGAGCAAGGTCTTCCCAATTGGGGGTATGAGTGATGAAGATTTGTCGAGCTTCTTCAGCAGAGTTGGCTTTGATTGGGGTCCACCGTTGTAGTAGTTGATTGTATGACCACGATCAATAAGTTTTGTTACCAATCCTATAGTAGAAGAAGTTCTTTTCGGTGTCAAAGAAGAGTCGATTGTGTGGTGGTGGAGCGTCTGGATATTGAGGAACAGTAGTCTGTGTAGGTGTTGGTTCTTCAGTGGTTTTCGAAGTGGTTTCTTTGTTGGTTTTGCCTGTTGTAGTAGATGAGGCTGTGTTTCGAGCCGTCTGTTTGCCTTTGTTCGCCGTGGTGATTAATCGGTTCCGGATTGATATCCGTAACTGTCTGAATCGTAGTTTGTAAGGGTGTAGTCCGTAACACTAGCAATGTGGGGTGAGTCTTCCGGGGGTTCAATTGGTGGTGCAAGATAGTTGTGAACTATGTTTTGCGGAGTGGGTTGGTGGTGTTGACAACTACACTGATAGATGTAGTGATTGACGTCTTCGCTGATACTATTCCAACAGAAGTGTCGGTTTACAAAGCGAACAGTTTCAGCTTCAGTGCGATGAAGTTGTTCTCCGTGGTTGTCAAAATGGACGTAGTTTATAAAGAATCGGCGTAGGTGAGTTTCTCGAGGGATGAATAATCGGGTGTGGTTCCAGAGGAGTCCGTATTTGAAGATCCAAGGTTGGTGGTTGTCGCGTGAGTACTGCAGGTATCCAACTGTTTGGGTGTAGTTGTAATACCGGTCGTCGAGTATAGTTCTGATTTGGTTTAGGATGTCGTCGAACTCTTCGGCAAAAGCAAGGAATCAGTTTCGGATGAGGTCTCTGGTTGAGTAGATGGGATCGTCAAGGGCTGGAAGTGATAGGGTGTCCGCCACGATTGTGGTAGTGTGTAGTGTATGCGTAGAAGTCGGCAATCGTCTCCACAGATATGGACTAGTCAGATTCAATCGGGGAGAAACTCTTCTAGATAGAAGAATGTGTTGGGGTTGGTGTGGTAGATGAAGAAGATAGAGTCGGGTTGGACGATTAGACTGGCAGTTTTTGTGATGGACCAAACTGTATTGTCACAGTACTTGGTGAAACTGTATGTGTCAAATTGATAACAGTTGGCTACGGAGTATTGGACTTGGTATATGTGTCTTCCTGCGTTGTCAAGTTGGTTGGTGTCGGTGTGGGTAAGAAGCAAAGCGTTTTGTGGGATAGAGGGTGCCGTGATGGATAGATGTTATGACGTAAAGTGAAGTGGTTTTCTGTTTGACCTTTAGTGAATAGCATGGGTAGGGCTCTACCCGGGTATCTGTCACAGGTACCTGCCAAGCTGCCCACAGGTAACAGGTATATGGGTACAGGTACCTGGCTTGGCATACCCGGCAGGCATTAATTTTCAAGTCATGTACCCACAGGTACCTGCCTTATTTGGTGAAGAGGGTTGACGCGTCATCTTTGGCCGCAACACATCTTGCTCAACACTCTCTGCTCCCAATACCGCGTGCTGGCCGTCCATGACAACTCCCGTTGTTGCTACTACTCAGGCGCAGCATCAACAGTCCACCTCAAAGTGCTATCCCTTTCCGCCCTTTTTGCGAAGCTCAGCGGCGGATGTAGCCACACGGTCCAACCTGCGCATTGGCGGCACATCCGCACTTGACACCATCGAATATCCTTGACATACGCTGAACAGCTCACCTAGCATCCGTTGGTCAACGCTGAGACCAATGCACCTTCTATGTTTATAGGTGTGTTTCTCTTCTCACCCGGAAATAATCAATTAATGAATTTTTGACAGGTGTGGCCACTGCAAGAAAATCGCACCCATTTGGACTCAAGTTATCGCTTGCATGCGCACAAGCTGAATATCGCTGAGGTGAACTGATATAAGGCTATCTGGGCCGGCAAGGACAGCGGCATGCACAAGACAGAATTCTCTGGCGGACACAAGTTTGAGCAGCTGTGCAAATTTGCTGGAAGATTATATCTCTGTAAGTCTCTCTTGCTCAATCATATAATATGTTCTAATGCATGGTCTTGTAGAGATGTTGAAACCAAGAATCAGGATGACTACGAACACTACATCAAAGAGTTGCTCGTGCTGTACCTCTTCCTTCACAGAGAAAGGATGCGCAAGCGTGTGCAGCTGACGTCGGCTTCCAACATTCTGCTTGCCTTACCAAAAATCTTAACTTCCTCAAATACCTTGCTCCGCTCATGCTTTGCCGTTCCCTCCAAACTCACTTCTTAGCCCATTCTCCTTGCAATCAAGGACATCATCCCATACTGCGCCTCAAATGCATTCAAGTTCCCCACCTTGGGTGGCGCAAAGAAGGAGATTTAATGCCTCCTTGCTGCTTTTGCCCTGCATCGCGGGTGGTCCCGCCGTCCAGCTCAGGCAAATGTGCATGGCTGTCATCTCTCGGGGTAAGCTGTCAATTAGCGTAGTTGGCTCCATGGACTGATTCTTCGCAATCTAGGCACCTACAAGGTTGGGGATGAGTGGTGGTGGGTGGGTTATCACCTCTTCCGTAAGTCTTTACCTTCGGGTACCTGCTATGACCAGGTATGCCCATATACCTGTAGGCATACCTGTGGGTACAGGTACCTGTTATGTAATTACCTACAGGTTGTCATCCAGAGGTAAAAAATGTTGTACCCGCAGGTACGGGTACCTATACCTGTGGGTACTGCTCATGCTATTCACTAGTCACCACCGTAAGGAGCACTCACTTTTGTCCTCTTGTCGAGTGCTTCCTTAGGTGTGTTTCTGTCTTGTCTCTAGTGTAGTTTTACAATGCTGACTTGTCGAGTGCTTCCTTAGGGAACCTCCTCCTGATACAGAAGTGTTGCCTTGAGATCCCGGTTATCCTGAGCTCTCTGCTCCCGTCCTGAGCACGCCTGCTCTCTGGCTCTCTTGTCTCTGTCTTGTCCCGGATCCCGCTCTGCGAATCCCGCCTTGAGTCCGGCCCAGAAACCCGCTCTGAGATTCCCGCCAGAGTCCCGCTCTGAGATTCCCGCACGAATCCCGAACGAATCCCGCTCTGAGATTCCCGCACGAATCCGGAACGAACCCCGCTCTGCGATTCCCGCACGAATCCCGGTCTGAGATTCCCGAACGAATCCCGCCCTGAGATTCCCGCAAGAATCCCGCTCTGCGATTCCTGGTCCGCGCGTTTCCCCGCGCCTCGACTCCGTCTCCCCGCGCCTCGACTCTGACTCCGTCCCGTCCTCGCCTCGAGCCCCCTTGCGTCTCGCCCTCGTAGCCCCGCTCCCCGCGCGACTCCGTTGGCGCTGTAGCGTCCTTAACGGTTCCTTTCGCCTTCTCTGCTGCCGCGCGCTCTCCCCGGCCTTGCCCCGGAAGCCGCTAACGCGCCCCGGCCCCCAAGGTTCCCCCCAGGTCGTAACAATACCATCACCTTGACAGACGACTGCTCAAATGTTGGAGCAGAGCATTCCTTGAGATCAGCTTCATCTGGCCTGCGGGAGACATAAACTGATCCGGGGTTGCCACCAATGTGCACATAGCACTCGTCTGACCAGATAATTTTGCTAAATTGCTCCATGGTCCATTGGGCAATTGGCTTTGCCCATGCTGCTCGTTGTTGCTTGTGGGCCCAAGAAAGGTAAGGCACTCGCCGCGCTTTGCGCCGATGGAATCCTTCGCTGGCTAACACACTTCGAATTAGTGAATAGCATGAGCAGTACCCACAGGTATAGGTACCCGTACCTGCGGGTACAACATTTTCAGGCACCTAATGGTGCATCTTCTGAAAATAGCCCATATTATGGGGTGAATGATTCACACAGATGAATGATTCATGTGAATGATTTGAATGATTCATGTGAATGATTTGAATGATTTATTCAGATGAATGATTTTTATGAATGATTCAATTTAATATACTAGTAGTTCTTGCACAAAATCATTCAATTGTATTAGATTTTATAACCAGTATCATATGTACATCAAAACTAAGGAATGAATCACATATCTAAAGAATAATTGGTGCAAAAGTGAGGGAATAAACCCTTCCATCAGATTCTGTGTGTTTGTGATGAGGACCTTCACAGGCGTCGATTTTGTTGACAATGATGTAAAGCAGAATGCGCAAGTTCGCAGGTTCCTCGGAGTAAGGCAACATGGTGATAAGGATAGGAACACCACGCTGTAGGTCAATGAGCAAAGGATTGTCAAAAACATGAGTGCAAATATATTACTCACGACCATTGCACGGAACCGCTCTACATTGCTTGTGCTCCGGGGTGTTACTCCGTTCATAGCACTGGCAATCTTCAGACTTGGAACATAGAATGCTTCTCGCCTGCATCCCAAAGCTGAACCCCAACCGCTGCCACATTCTCCAGCTCCTTCATAGTAACCGGCCAACTGAGAAGGCCTGGTGTTCGTCACCTGTCTGGAGCTGATTGAAAGCGAGAGGTGACTGTGAGGAATTATCGAACTTGAATTCCCGTAAGCGATCGCAGGTTTGTATTGAAGTCGCCCCGATGACCGTTGCGAATATTGGAATAGAAAGCGATTCCGAAGATGAGCCATTTTGATGCAGAGAGCGACTGAGTAGCACAGACGCCGGTTCCCGTTCCAACTCCAAAGAGCGCAGTGACTGGACAGTTAGTGAAGTTCATCTTCGGACGAGACTGGAAGTTCAGACTGACCTTGGGCATGCTTGAACAGCGGCAATGAATGGTCAGCAGACTCCATGTTCCGGGGAAGCCCTTTGAGGATGGTGGATGTAAGTGAAGGTCAGACGTCAGAAAGGAATTATATCTCACATGCTCGTTGTCGGTCCAATTGGCGAGCTTCAGCGACGAATCCGCGGTCCTGAGCGCAATAAGGCTAAGGCGCCGGTATTGCGTGCTTCGCCAACGGCGCCCTTCGTCTGTTGCCCATGTGAACCGCGGCCATAGAGTGAGATGTCGAGCTGAAGAGGTTGGGACATACGACGACTGTGTGTGCGAAGGAGTGGCTTGCAGACAAGGGCAGAGTGCTGTGGTCACTGGCATCGTGGTAGGGTCACGTGATCCCGTGCCACTGCCAACCACCACAGAGTCAACTTGAAGGCGCGTTCGCCATCGACTTTCCTTTGTTCCTTTCGTCCTTCTTGTTATGTTGGAGGGCTCTGATGCACCCATCAACATCAAAGTAAGTCTATCATCCTCGCTATCCTCGCCATCTTGCTGATTCTCCTCTTAATCCATGTCCTTAATCCTGACAAGGAGCCATGGCGAGTATACTGCTCTACATGTATTTCCTCGACTCCGCCTTCCCTGAGCGCCACGTCCATTCAGCCCCGTAACGCCGCATGCTGGTACGAAACTCCTGGGCGTCCCATGAGCGCAGTCGCAATGGTGCAGGCACGAGCGATGATGGGATAGTGACGAGTAAGACGATTGTGCGGTTTGTGTTCGGTAAGCTCGCGAGCATCTGGGAGGATGGATTCAACTTGAGGCAGAGAGTGCGTCACCTTTCACTGCTTTGGACGTCTCAACATTTCCCGCTAACTTGTTATCTTCCCAATCACCTATCCTTATGCACACGATTGGCCATCTCACTTTTAATGATGCGATTGTACTAGCCATATCGGAGAACATGAAGTACGGCAAGACGCATGCGTCCTTCCACTGGGCATCGACGGAAGCGTGGATGGCATCTACCCGAGACAACACATAGCACGCTCCGCCAGAATTCTCATAGTCGAACGTGAAGAACTTAAAGTGGTACCACTTGCAAAACATGACCCGTACTCTGCGCGACACGAATGGCGCATGATGGGCCACCAGATACATTGGGTGCATCCACACTCTGTGGTGAAATTGGGCATCGATTTGTTTGTGATGCTTGCGAAGCTGGAGGCACGTCTGAGTGTTGATTTGTACACGCGCACGCGGAACGCGCGTGAGGAAGATGGTCTCAAACTCGGCATCCAGACAACGATGGTATCACCCTTATTGCCATCGAGCGAGCCCGAGACTGATGTGGAGTTTGTTTTAGCTTCTACCTAGCTCATTGTATAAAAATATACTTACAAGAGGTTATATTCATTAAATTGCAAATATTATAATTATTGTCTTGTGAATGGTTCATGATTCATTCAGTAATGATTCCCATAAAATGTATACTATTATCTATATAATAGTGAATAATTCATGTGAATAATTCATCCAAATGAATCATTCACCCGATAATATGGGCTATTTTCAGAAGATACACCATTAGGTGATTGACATTTTTTACCTCTGGATGACAACCTGTAGGTAATTACATAACAGGTACCTGTACCCACAGGTATGCCTACAGGTATATGGGCATACCTGGTCATAGCAGGTACCCGAAGGTAAAGACTTACGGAAGAGGTGATAACCCACCCACCACCACTCATCCCCAACCTTGTAGGTGCCTAGATTGCGAAGAATCAGTCCATGGAGCCAACTACGCTAATTGACAGCTTACCCCGAGAGATGACAGCCATGCACATTTGCCTGAGCTGGACGGCGGGACCACCCGCGATGCAGGGCAAAAGCAGCAAGGAGGCATTAAATCTCCTTCTTTGCGCCACCCAAGGTGGGGAACTTGAATGCATTTGAGGCGCAGTATGGGATGATGTCCTTGATTGCAAGGAGAATGGGCTAAGAAGTGAGTTTGGAGGGAACGGCAAAGCATGAGCGGAGCAAGGTATTTGAGGAAGTTAAGATTTTTGGTAAGGCAAGCAGAATGTTGGAAGCCGACGTCAGCTGCACACGCTTGCGCATCCTTTCTCTGTGAAGGAAGAGGTACAGCACGAGCAACTCTTTGATGTAGTGTTCGTAGTCATCCTGATTCTTGGTTTCAACATCTCTACAAGACCATGCATTAGAACATATTATATGATTGAGCAAGAGAGACTTACAGAGATATAATCTTCCAGCAAATTTGCACAGCTGCTCAAACTTGTGTCCGCCAGAGAATTCTGTCTTGTGCATGCCGCTGTCCTTGCCGGCCCAGATAGCCTTATATCAGTTCACCTCAGCGATATTCAGCTTGTGCGCATGCAAGCGATAACTTGAGTCCAAATGGGTGCGATTTTCTTGCAGTGGCCCACCTGTCAAAAATTCATTAATTGATTATTTCCGGGTGAGAAGAGAAACACACCTATAAACATAGAAGGTGCATTGGTCTCAGCGTTGACCAACGGATGCTAGGTGAGCTGTTCAGCGTATGTCAAGGATATTCGATGGTGTCAAGTGCGGATGTGCCGCCAATGCGCAGGTTGGACCGTGTGGCTACATCCGCCGCTGAGCTTCGCAAAAAGGGCGGAAAGGGATAGCACTTTGAGGTGGACTGTTGATGCTGCGCCTGAGTAGCAACAACGGGAGTTGTCATGGACGGCCAGCACGCGGTATTGGGAGCAGAGAGTGTTGAGCAAGATGTGTTGCGGCCAAAGATGACGCGTCAACCCTCTTCACCAAATAAGGCAGGTACCTGTGGGTACATGACTTGAAAATTAATGCCTGCCGGGTATGCCAAGCCAGGTACCTGTACCCATATACCTGTTACCTGTGGGCAGCTTGGCAGGTACCTGTGACAGATACCCGGGTAGAGCCCTACCCATGCTATTCACTACTGTGGACGCGAGGCCGGGATCTGGTATCCGGGCATAGTCGAGAACCTACAAGGTCTGGGATAGCTATGGCTATGGCTATAGCTGTGGCAGGCTATGGCTATGGCTGTGGCTATGGTGAGTGACTTCGGGACTATGGCGAGGTACGGGGTTCGCTGGAGCGGGGAACAGAGCATGACGGGAGCGGGGGATCATCCTAGAGTCGGGGGGACGACGAGGCGGGCTAGGGATGGATCGAGACACGGGGACGAGGCGGGGGACTGACGAGGAGACGAGGGCGAGGACAAGCAGGGGCGAGGAGGTCGTAGCGGGGTGGAACTCTTAGCAGGAGAATGCATGGCGAAGCAGAGGTTCTTCCGGGATCAGAGAGCGGGGGATCCTTTCGGGATCTTAGCCAAGGTCACGATTTCGGGTTTCAGTATACCGGGTTCTGTTCGGGATTGCCTTAGACATGTTGGGGTCCTGGGGGATCCCGACAGGTATGGACATGTGCTATGTTGGATAGCAAGGGTCCATTAATTGTGCATGATCTTCCTGGTGGAAAGGGTGGCGGAATGAATTCGGATTGATACCAAGAACAAGTTCTCAATGGAAAGCTTCTGGACTATTATACAGAGAAGTCAGTAGAGTGGGGTCTGATCTTCTTTCAACAAGATAATGCCTGGTGCCACACAAGCAAATCAACGATGAACTGGCTTAATCGACATGGAATCAAGACTTTTGCACACCCTCCTTCGTCACCCGACATGAATCCAATGGAAAACATATGGTGGGAACTTAAGCGGAGGATAAGGGCCCTACCACGCACTCCTACAAGTGTTGAGGAGCTCAAACGTGCAGTGGTGGAAGTATGGAATTCTCTTTCATTGGAGGACATTAACAAGTATGTGAGGTCTATGCCTCAAAGGGTCCAATCTGTTATTGCTGCTCATGGTGGAAACACCCGGTTTTAAATCTATGTCATTTTCTTTTCATTTGGAACCTAGCACACTCCTTTTTATACTGGTATAATAATGGCATTCATTTGTTTTCAGTTTGCAGAGCAATGCAAGCCTCAAGGTGAAGAAAGAGCAAAAAAAAAGGTGTGACAGCGTGACATCACGGTCACTTTTTGTAACCGGTTGTACATGCACGCCCCCGTACCGTAGACTGTATTATACAGTACGTATGTGGAGCCCTATATACAGAGAACATACTACGGTGTCATATCTATAATATCCATCCAATCAAAGTGGTACAATGGTCACTTCAATAAATCCTTGTACATTAGTCAAATGCCTCAGCATGTAACCATAGATTAACCATTCTCAGAGCCTCGATTGGCTTGTCAAATGGAACCTGGTAATCACATAAGCTTCTATAAGTATAAGGTAGCAATATGCAGCCGTACCATATGTCCTGCCTCTGAGATTGTGAGAAATGTGAGTGAACCTGAGCTCCGAACTTGCCCTGCAACCTTGCCATTAACATGCCAGTTGCGCAGTGGGGCAGCTCTGAACTGTTCCTGTCCACTCCATTGCATTTCCAACGTAAATGCATTATTCCCAACCCAGTTGCAAATCCAGTCATACGTGCCAACATAGATCAATGCCCTTATGTTACGCTCCAACAGTTCAGCAACCCATAGCTGAGTTGGTTGTGCAACGTCAACGGTTGATGCAAATGCAGTTCCAACATCATTTGAGCATGACTCAAATTGGCCAATATCCTGGTCCACGCCAAGATCTGCACGTAGATCCGGCTGGTCCAGATATTCTCTAATTGTTCTAATCTCAAGTTGTCAGCCAGCTCATAGATGTATAAATTATTGAGATGCGCACCTAGTGATCGGATAGCACAATGTATCCTTTAATTGACCTTCGCAATCTTTGCTCATGTCATATGGGTTCTTTCCCGAGAGAAAGAAAGGCCTTTCAATCTCCTCGGAGCAGAATCTCCTAGCCGCTTGACAGTTCATAGTATCGAAAGTATCAACACAAGCTACCTTCATCCAGGTTCGGCAGCGCGGCAACTATTTACTAAGTCAGATAAGCTTTCAATGTGCCTAACATAAACTGCGCACCGCTGTTTTCATGCGCACACAAGTCCTATTGCATTGTTACACCAGCTTCATACGAAAAGTGATGGACCACGCTGACTCACCCAACATCAAGAACCGGGTCCACCGATGCAGACGTGCATACGAGGCTGTAGTACGATGTGATCATTCTATTCAGACAAACGAATTAAAGGGATGTCACTCAGAGCACAGAAGAGTTCATACCTGTATGTATCCGTCATGCCGTTGCCTGAGTTGCGTCTTAAGGATTAAAGTACGCCAAATGTAAAGCTAACATTGATCTTGCCTATCATTACAGACTTGAGATTGATTGGCGTCAATCCATTTTCCACCAATACCGCATTCTGATCATAAACCGCCGACGCAAATACGGGGATATATCGACCCTAAACCGAGCTAAATATCCGATAATGAAGTGAAGAATTGGATCTGTAATACCCCGTATGATTCACCTGCCATATGGAAAGCACGGCCCTTGAACTGACTGAAGCTTTCAAAGAATATAGCGACGAAGGCGGCAATGTCCCTGGATGCTTCCTCTGTCGTGCTCTATGTCTCCTGAAGTCACACACCCCGCTTTCGTAGTTTGACTGAGATAAAACTTACGACATATTCGCCATACTCTGCATACGAGAAGCCTACACCAACTGGTTGATCGATAAAGAATATGTTTGCCTTGGAGTTCCATGAATATGGATTGAACTCAGTGCTGTTTGAATCGTGAATTCGACATGGGCCTAGATCGCACAGCTATCAGTAATTGAATATTGATACTACTAGCCATGATGGTACTTGCCTAGTTCCATGAAGAGACCCAACGATGAAGAGCAACCTGGCCCTGTCGATACAAGGGTGTTTGAGACATTACTATCATTCCATGCAAAGGGCCACCATACCTCCGTTAGTCCAGAAGATGACATCGTCACTATCAGGATCATTTCGACTTTCAAAGAAGTAGAAAAACAGGTGTTTGACTCCAATGTCGATGTATCCCGTGTAGGCGCTTAGTTGTTCGATGTCGAGATAAGTATTTTCATCATACATTGTTTTTAAATTTGACCTACTTAACAGTGTTGTCGCAGAAACGCGTCCTTTTAATGCGAACTCCGTAACTTGGGAATAACGGGTGGCTTAACACCGAGAATTGGTCTATCGACAAAGATGACAGCCGCTCGAAGACACTATGTTGAGATTCAGATATGTTCTTGAAGGAAAATGTATCCTGTGGGAAAATCGAAGCCGATCCACTCCGCGGCGTCGCTAGCGCTGCTTTTATGAAGAAAGCAGTAGAGCTAATGGCGATGCAGAGTAGCCAAGATATTTTGTATTTGAGATTCATTGTTCTGGAGTTCGTGGTGGTCTCAAAGCAAGAGCAGATCTTGACAGTGTGAACGCAGTTCCAAACTTCTATTTCTGCGTGTGGAATGCTAACGCTTCCACATTTCCCGCATACATGTGCTATTATCTATAACCGTCAAGATAGGCTGACAAGTATAGATCCTTATCTTTCATCATCTTCTTTCTTTCCGACACTAGTACATTTCAAACCACTCAACGATACACCGAGCTTGAAGTACAGATTCATTTACATAAATATGTCCATTTCACTTTTCTGCACAAGTTGAACATCAACTCAGTCATCTCATGGAACAACAAAGTCGCAGCACACTTACTCCCCAGTTTCAGCCATTTCGGCAGTTTCTTATCTGTGCTGGATCCCGCAGACAATTCTGAAGGTCTTGTAGCAAGTGGCTTCGACCTTTCGAGGGCAGTAGATACTGATTCATCCTGAGGACTTGGCCTGGGATCCAGAGAAATCGCTCGAGATAGAATAGCAGGAAGGAGTGGAGGCGGACTTGAAGATACTTACAAACGGAAGCGAGTTAATGGGATTCACCAAAATACACGTTGTAGACTTACTATCTAAATTGAAATCCTCCTCGAGGAACTGGAACATGAGCACGCTCTGTGGAGCCAACTGCAAATCGTACAGTGTCTTATCCCTCACTGTCGGATCAGATACCCTCAGTTCTCTGCGTGGAGGTGTATCATCTATACGCAGGTACAAGTGTCAAATGAACGAACTGCAGTTCAGCTGAGGACGCTACGCACAGAGGACAAACTTATGGGGGCGGACGTCTTCACGTAGGCAACTTCGTACAAAAGCATATACTGCTTTGATTTTGTCTGATGACTGGAAGACCTTCTCTAGCATGGTACGATTTGCGAACTTTACTCGTATCGTTGCCTGCAATAGTAGTTATCAGGTATGACTTATCCATATCGTTTGACGGACTCACTTTTGGCCATTGCTGGCGTCTCTGGCTTTCTTTCTCGTTTCTCAGTTTTTCAGTGAGCAGGGGAGCCTCGCGCAATGCTCTCGCTCGAGTGGACAGTGTTGCTTGAATAGCTCTTAGTTCATCCGCAGTAGGGGTGAAGAAGTCAACAGGAACTTCTGACAACAATCAGCACTTACGTGTCACATGAGCAATAGATGCACACCTTCAGATGTACTCGACAACATAGGACGGGAGGGAGGTAGATAGACATTGAACTCTCCGAGATCAGATAATTCAGCGGCGGTCGAGGATGAAGCAGTAGGCGTAGTTGATTCGGCGGGCCTTTCGGGAGTGTTCTCGCTGACTACTTCGTCATCTGTCTGTTGTCTCAGCAAAAAGGGCATATCCACAGACCTCCAGCTGTCTTGTCCGCGGTATACAGGTCTTCTTCAGTGTCCATGATCGTACGAGCGTGCGATGAGAGACTGACAGTACAAAGTATCGTGATTCCCGCGACCTAGGGGTCGCTGGGTATTCTTAGGGTATGCAACTGTCTGTTTTTACCGCCAAAACTCATTTGGTCACGTGAAATTGCTTTATTTGGGGGGTCCTTGGATATATATGGGCAGATTTCGATATATAAGTCTACTATGCTCACATGATAATGACAAAGATTTGTAACTTATGTAAACTAATGTCTCGGAACGACCCGAGACACCGACGCGTCGCCGCAGCGTCCTTGCCTGTCGTCCGTTTTTCCTTGTCTTGCCTCACTGTCGGACTCACATATTGGCACACCTAACGGCGACGCGCTCTCCTCGAACAGTGTGGCAAACGGTTCGACATCATCTCTGGCGCGTGTGCAAACATCTGTACCCGAACGACGGCTTCAGCAGCGGTGACCTCAATCTTCTACGACTTGACGTGCCAGGATCTGCCGCCCACCTTAGAAGACTCGCACTCCGCTTTCTTTGCTCTCGTCCTTCAGCTCTACTCAATGTCCCTCAAGACCGTTTGGTGCGGCTCGTAGCCAGTGTCTATCTCAAGAACACGATCAAACGGCGATGGGACTCGCCTTTGGCGGACGCAGAGAATACGCAGCTGAAGGGTCAGCTGGTTATCGCGCTTTCGAGTCCAGCGGACAAGACATTACGAGCGCAGGTTGCGGAGGCCGTATCCATTGTCGCAAAGTACGATTTCCCCGAGCAATGGCCAGATCTCATCAATCAGCTCGTCTCTTCACTCTCGCCCGACGCTGCAAATTATCCAACAAACGTCTCTGTTCTCGAAACTGCCCACTCGCTCTTCGCGCCTTGGCTTTCTGAAATACGCTTGGACTCGCTCTACACGACTATCAACTTCATTTTGAGCCGCTTCTCGGGCACCTTCCTCCAAATCTTCGAACACACCGCCACCAAACTTCTGAATGGATTGGGAACTGAAGCGATGACGCAGGGTCAGGTCGTGCTTCTGTCAATCTTCTACTACTTGACGTGCCAGGATCTGCCTCCCACCTTTGAAGACTCGCACTCCGCTTTCTTTGGCGCTAAGCAGGGAGTGCGCACCAAGTTCCTTGCTTGGAACCTCGAGAACATGCCTACCGGCATTTGTCACAGTGCTGTGGGGGCTTCTCGGTGGAGGCCAGAGATCTGGAATCGCATATGTCAGACTGGTCAGTCAGGGACTACAACGGTCATCCGATCAGGAAACTACAAGGCAATGTTTGCGGAAAGGGAGACGACCAAAGGCGTAGTTGTCCCCAATGTCACATTACGAGGTGCGCAATTTTCTTCTTTCATTGTATCTGTGTCTTCTTGGTCCAGCAGGTTGACTGCGGAGAGAACCACGTGGCTACAAACTGCGGCCGATGTCCTCCTTGCGCTCGTTGCCTCAGGTTTCGAGACTGAGACGACGGAAGTCGTCTTGACGCTAATAGGGAATGGACCGGAGGATTACAACAGGAAGGGAGACGAGGAGAGCTGGAAGAGGAAGGATGAGAGTGTGTACCTGTTCATGGCGGGGCAATTGTTGGTGCAACCGCTCAGGTGAGTAATGCAAATCGTTCAGGAGGAACAGTGAATAATTTTGAGGACCTATAGCAAGGTGTTACAAGCACGAATGCTCTCATGGACGTCGTGCAGTTCTTCTCGCAACACATGTACAAGGACCTACAAGCCGATGAGAACTCCGTGCATCCAATTCTCCAGGTTGACGCGATTTGCTTTTTGTACTCCTTCCAAAATCAGGTGTGTAATTATAACATAATAGAATTTTGTATGTACGGATGTAAAGAAGAAAAATGTTTTTTTTTCTCTAACAATAACCTCACACCCATCCACGGGTAGCGGGCTCTGCTGTGAGGAACTCGCAGCCACTAACTGCTTGTAGCGAAAAGTGGGAAGGTGACGTATACTGCAACTTCTTGAAATTCAGTCTTTGTATAATTGATGTACATGTAGCACGTGACAATAGTTTACTACTAGTATTAATTTTACTGAAGGTTTACTCGTACATAGATATGTAGTCTCAGGAGTCAGACCTTACTGTAGCGTAACTGAGGAGATAGTGGACAATGGATATTGGGCCATGGTAAACTGCGCCGGTACAATCTAGCTTCCGAGTCGCGATGCACTAACACCACCATCTGTGCCCTGTATCTTCTCGTGATCAGCTAAATTCGCCTGGGACTCATACACGGCTATGATGGGGTCGCGGCGCCTCTGAAAGGCAGTAATTAGTGTGAGCGATGACAAGCATCGATCATGCATACCTCAGTCCACGAGCCACGGAGACCAATGTAGTATATTCGTATTGTATCATCGCCCTGAGACTCGGGGAAGAATAAGGTCAAGGAAGAGATGTTCGAGAATTTCGAGGCTCTTATGAGAGTAGATTCATAAGTGATCCGGGTACTAGTAACATAAAATCATTATTGACTTACTTGACAGCATATTCACCTACATCTCGTCCTTGTGGTATTGAGAATTCCTGGGTAGGAACCTTTTCTGCAATGTCGGAGAAATCGACATTGTCCTCATTTGCAAACTAGGATAGGCTCGGGTTAACGTCGATCATGACACAAAGGAAAGGGAAAACCGACGTACAAGACAGAACTTCGATGGCGTTTGGTCTCCAGGACCAGCTTTTAACAAAACCGACCTAAGTCTGACAGTGCCTGTGAATGGTATCCGGAAGATCCTGGAACAATACATGCCTTGAGTGAGTTGCTCAAATGCGAAGGTTTAGTTGCATGAAACGCACAGCTGGTCATCTGCATCACTTTCGACCCACTAGTAAGAATGTGAACATAGGAGAGTGACGGGACGAAAGTAGTATTGTTCACCACTGTCTCGTCTTGTCTTTCATGCCACGCTTTGAGTACCTTGTTACTGGACGTGTCTTCGCTGGCATTAAGTACCGTTACATTCTGCATGTCGATGTGTGGGTATAGATTGTCTCCAGGACCGGTGTTTGAAGGGTGATCATGGTCGTGGTCGTGGTCGTGATCATGATCCTCGTCGTGACATTGCCCCTGTCCGTGACTATGTATTGTCATTCGTAGCAGCAGATCAAATCAATCTCAGGTTCTAACAACCTATTCCTGATATGATTCGATGCTATTCACAGAAATTGTAGATTGAAGATGAGTCGACTCGATGTGCTCACAGCTCACTACTCAGAGGTTTCCGGGCACTGCCAGTGGCAGCTTGGGTGTGCTTGTCCTTTATTACATAATCATGAGTCAGCTATCCCTATTTATAAGCCCACTTTTGTTCCTGGCATAACGAACTCTTAAACACGAACGTTCACAAGCTCTTCCAATCTTCAAGTTGACAAGCGGAGCGAAGCGACAATATGTGAGTAGCATGCCTTATTACTATTCGTTATGATGCTACTTTAGTAATTTGCGTTCGACTTCTGGACTCTCTACACCAAAAGGGTGCATTCGCCTTTGCGCCCTGGAGAGGACTGCATGAGACAAATATTTTCTCTGATTTCTTCTTTACTGTGTACATCATGCAATGTCTGACTTCTCTCGATCTTCAGATAATTTTCTTGGCTCTTATGCCATCGCGCCAAAATACGTGAGAATGAAAATGTAGGAGATAGCAAGGTGCATGGTACCGCTGTGAGAGCTGGAAATTTCAGCAGTGTGGAAGACGTTGCGTTTTTGTACATTGGTATGCTTTCATTGTCAATTGCTTGTGTGATATTGCGGTGTAAAGACTTTCTTACGAATGTTGTTTCGTGTAATTGGTACCTGTTAGCTGTCGATACAAGTTACCTGTTAATTGTAATAAGACTGTACCAGTCGAAAACTATCGGAGCTGTATTACACCCGTTTTCATAAAGGATGACAGTCGGGCAAAAAAAGAGAAAGAAGAGGCCGTTACGTGAAGAGCAATGCCGAAGTGCCGGGAATCCAAATAAAGTAAGGCAGCCCAGTCAGACTACAAATGTTGTCCGAATAAAGTAGAGTGGACCCCAAATGTCGTCATCCGGCCGAAGATCGCTGCAGAGTCATTGGCTAATTTCTTTCCAAGCCAATGACGACAGGCTCGGAACATCTCGCCGTTACATCCCGAACTCCGGCTTTCCTTTACTCGCGAAACTTCTCTTTTTTTACGGACTGTCATCCTTTATGCAAATGGGTGTAAAGGATAGTATTTATTCAAGAAGCAAACATCAACATGACTCATTGAGTGCTAGGTTTACTCAATGGAAAGTCAACAAAACGACTTCCGTCTCCGCAATCTCAACCCCTGCAGACACATTCACGGTATTTGTGGATAGCGCACCGCTGGGCTTCGCGTCATTGGTTTCAAAACTCTGTCCACCCCATGTCAAACCACTGGCGTCGTCGGCGTGGCTTTCAATAGTCTCAGTCAGATATAGTCGCTTTTCGCTAAAACTAAATACGACCTACCCAATAGCAAGTCTCTTGATTACCATGGTCTTGGGCGCTGACCCACTCCCACTGAATGCGAAAGTCACATTTTTGGAGCTTCTTGCGCCTGTGCTGGTCGACAGAAATGCTTCTGAGTTAATCAGGACGGCGCGCTTGAGGTTCCCGCCTTCGAAAAACGCATAACCAGCAAGACGGGTGTCGTCAATGTCAAGCTCGATGCCCTTCGCTGATCCTGAAGAGCCGATCGCTTCACCCACGATCAGCGCGGCGTAGTATTGAGGCTGGACATGAGGCGGTTGAGGTTCCGGCAGGGCTGAACCGTCCAAAATGGAGCGCGTCAAGGTTGCAGGTTGGATCTACGGCAGGAGCACTAAGCATGATGAGATGCGTGATCGGAAAGAGGATTTTTACCAGACTGTATTTGTATCCTATGCCCTCGTGAAAATGCACTCTTGAGACACCGATCTGCGAGGCAAAGAGCGTGTAATCCAATGTCCACAGTGCAGCACCGGCGGTATTGCTAACACCCGGGGCACCGTGGCAAGAGTAACTATTCGTTTCGCTAGAAAAGTTCATGATGTTTAATGATAGATATAAGATAAGAAAAACGACAGATCGAACCCTAGCACATAGTCCAAGCCTTGAGCTCGGACGGCTGATATATCAGGACTGAAAGAAGTCAAGTTACTCCGGATAGTAGCTTTGGTCATTAGATCTTGAAGAAGTCCACCACTTCCAGAACAGAATGAACCTGCATCGACGGATGTTTAGTCTGCCGAATCCAAGCAGCAAAGTGGAGGACATACCGCTATAGTGGTGCTGTGAGATTCTACAAATATGTCAGCCGGGCGTGCAAGGGAATGAAGAGAGGGCAACCCTACGATGTGACCAATTTGCCAGGTGTCGAGTCAAGTAGTCCATTAGATATCGCACCCTGAGGAGAGAATGAGGAAGTGGAATGTGAGGATTCTGCGAAAGCAGCTCCGATGAATTTCGGCCCAGAACCGGAAGTTATGCCACCCGCAACGGATACGTTTGACGCAAACGTTGTCCATCTAAAATTTGCAGAGGCTGTCAAGACAGAAATGGCGCTGTACGGCCGGAGAAAGATGTACATACTCTTTGACATATTCTTGAATCGTCCAGGTAGTTGGACTGCGGGCTCCATTGCTTTTGTAAAGATCTGCCTCGTTTCCAATCTCAATGAAATCCAATGTTACACCCGCATCTTTCATAGTAGAGGAGCTGAACGCGTTCTTAATAGATTGCGCTTCCAGGAACGCGGCAGTCAAATTGTTTTGACCGAAGTTGACACCCCATATGACGTGCGTTCCTTGAGGAAGATGGCTTGCAATCTGATAGAAGCCATTGCCGACAGTGATGTTAGATGCTTCCGGGTAGGGTACAGTAGTTGTGACAGCGGGGAAGATATCTTCAGAAAACTATTTGGTCTATTCAGCAGTGGTAGTAGAAGGCTGAGATGTGGCACATGCCTGAACATTTGGATTGAAGTTGGTGTGGTCTTCCGAATCAGCTCCTATACGAATCCAGGGCACTTCGCCCGTGCGCTGGGCTAGATTGGCCAGGGCATTGAGGAAGAAGGTGTTTGGCGAAGTCGTCCCAACCCAGTCAGGCCACCGGTCTTGCTCGATAGAGAGCGAAAGGAGGGCAGGATTGAGAGTGGCGGCAGAGGACGGAGGGGAGAGGGGCACGGCGACTGAGACAGCTTGGACATACGGAAGAGTGGAAGAGATGCTGGAGACGAAGAGAACACCGAGCAGGATGAAGGAGAACATGAGAAAGATGAGAGCTGGGGGGCTGTCTGGCTTGGAAGACATTCATCGAGACCGGCTTGATATAAGGGGCAGACAATATCGAAATGAGCCGATGCGCCACGAGTAGAGAGGAGGAGAAGAGAAGCTGTCGGAGACATATTGCAGGCCTGCTGAGAGCGTCCTTTCCGAAGCCTTTCTCAAGCCTTGCGCCATCCTCGCGTCCAATGTCCGAGCGCGCTGCAAATAGCATGCCTCAGTGTTCAGACTTTATAGATAGACTGCGCCAGCACTTGAGCCTGGACTAGAAATTAAGGAAAGAAGATTGAGAATATAGAGAAGGACCACTGCATGAGAAAAGGGCACGCGGCGAAGGATCAGCAGACGAGGGGCGTGACCAGCAGGCTCTGTATTTATACGTCGTCGATCCAGCCTATTTCGCTGGACATGTTGAGCTCGACGACGTGGCGATGTCGAGCTCGCTGCAGACAGACGCCCGGGGTCGGTCGGCCCTGAGATGGTGGTGATGACGTTTGCACTCTTTTTTCTTGGGCTTCGGCCGCTCCCCAACGGCACCGTCATCTCTCTTCCTCCTTCCACCACTAGCACACTATGGTTCTCCCCCTCCGTCTCGCCATCAGACAGGTATGTTCTCTCTCTACAACTATCTTCACAGCCTTCATTCTTGCTCATATTGTCTCCATCATTAGCCTGCCTCTCTGCGTGCAAGCGTTGCCTCCGCCCGCTTTGCCTCCACCACTGCCAAGTCGCAGTCGTTGAAGGAACGCGTTGCCGAGCTCATTCCATCGCAGATTGAGAAGGCAAGCCTTCGCTCTTCCACACCTTCCTCTCGCCTACAGGCAATTGACGTTGCTCGTTACAGGTTAAGGCCATCCGTGCTGAGCATGGCAAGAAGTCCTTCGGTCCTGCTACCGTCGATCACATCTATGGGTATGCTACTCTGAACAGTTTCGGGACTGGTTTGCTCACCCCAATCGACATTCAACAGTGGCATGCGTGGTCTCCCCGCCCTGCTCTGGGACGCGTCCGTCCTCGATCCTGGTTAGTCTCCATCTTCATTTCTTACCCCCTCTACCTTCTCCACAATGCAACTAATATCATTGTCTGACAGAGGAGGGTATTCGTTTCCGGGGAAAGACGATCCCTGAATGCCAGCAGCTCCTCCCTAAGGCGGCGGGCGGTTCGGAGCCCTTACCCGAGGGTCTCTTCTGGCTTCTCGTAACAGGCGAAGTCCCATCTGCGGAGCAGGTTCAAGAACTGTCCAAAGACTGGGCCGCGCGCTCCGCCATTCCCGAATTTGTTGAGGAGCTCCTGGACAGGTGCCCAAGCACCTTGCATCCCATGAGTCAGTTTTCTCTTGCGGTAACTGCTGTAAGTATCATTAGAGGCATAAGTGTGACTTCAATATTGACAGAAAGCTTGAATAGCTGAACCATGATTCTTCATTTGCGAAAGCATATGCGGAGGGCATTTCAAAGAAGGATTACTGGGGCTACACATTTGAAGACTCGATGGATCTGTAAGTTATTTCTGGTGGTTCTGTTGCCCAAATCTCACCATCTAATGTAACCTTAAGCATCGCGAAACTCCCGAATATTGCCGGTCGTATATTCCGTAATGTTTATGGGAAGGGTAAGGTTCCTGCTATTGACCCTTCCAAGGACTATTCGTGGAACCTTGCCCATCTCCTTGGATTCAGCGAGAATGATGCCTTCGTTGACCTTCTCCGTCTGTACATCACGATCCACAGGTGCGTCTTTATGTTTACTATGATAAGTACTCTGACTTATGTTGTTTATCGTTATCAGTGATCATGAGGGTGGTAATGTCTCTGCACATACGGGAAAGCTCGTTGGCTCCGCTCTCTCCGATCCTTTCTTAGCGTATGGTGCTGCTTTGAACGGGTTGGCTGGTCCCCTTCATGGGTATGATATCCACTCCTATAAACCTTATACACTGTTTAATCTGTCTCGTAGTCTCGCCAACCAGGAAGTGCTCGTGTGGTTACGTCGCATGCAGTCGAAGATCGGTGAGAATGCATCTGATGAAGCCGTGAAGGAGTACGTCTGGTCGACACTCAAGGGCGGTCAGGTCGTTCCGGGATACGGTCACGCGGTGCTCCGTAAGACGGACCCACGCTACGTTGCTCAGCGCGAGTTTGCATTGAAGCACCTCCCGGAGGATCCGCTGTTCAAGTTGGTTGCCCAGGTTTACAAGATCGTCCCTAACATCCTCCTTGAGGCAGGCAAGGCGAAAAACCCGTGGCCGAACGTCGATGCGCACTCAGGTGTGCTCCTCACTCATTATGGACTGGATCAGATGTCTTTCTATACCGTTCTTTTCGGTGTATCCCGCGCATTCGGTGTAACAGCACAACTCATTTGGGATCGTGCACTCGGTGCTCGTGAGTATTATTAGAAATTTCCTTCCTACGACTTTTGCTGACTTTGTTGGAAATTTTAGCCCTCGAGAGGCCGAAGAGCTACTCCAGTGACGCCATCCAAAAAATGTTTGCCGGAAAATAGATGAATGCTCAATCGATAGATTTCATCTCTCCTTTAGACAGTATGCTAGCTAGGCCCTCCCTATCGTAATGTTCCTATGAATACAACACTGGATATTTCTTTTAGGAGTCTCGTTTATTCTCTATTCTACGGAAACATGCCAGCCATTTATTACCTTTGTTCCGCTCTACTTTTTTCCCTTCCTCCGTAGACACCCTGACCGCATCCAAAACAGGACCATGTCCTTCCGACAGCAAAACATCCTCTTCTACACGCTCAAAAAGGGGGAATGCTTGTAAATGCTCGACCATCCACTCATGCAAGTCCTTGACATCCGTGATTGTGTATATTACTCCCCCAGGCCGCAAGACATATGCATACTCAGCAAGAAGTGTTGGTGAAATAATTCGTGCCTTGTGTTTACGCGCTTTGAAGTGGGGATCCGGGAAGAGAAAAAACATCTTTGACAATTGCCCCTTTTGAATATAGTTCGGCAAGAACTTCATAGCATTCGCGCGGATGCATGCCAGATTCTGATAAGGACCTTTGTCTGATTGTGTCTCTGATCCTCCCGGTGCATTTTGAATCCGAAGAGCTGCTATGCGATCTTGCACGTATTGCGTAACCTGCACACGGATTTCCATGCCTGTAATAGTCGTTAGTCAAGTAGGAAAACACGGGCTGCGTGCTTACCGAGGATTAATGTATCCGGGAATAGGGGTGCTAATGCAACTAGTAAACCACCAAAGCCACAACCGACATCCAGAAACTCCGGTCGCTGCCCCGAACCTGAGTATGCAGGGTATAGTTTGTCCAAGTTGAAAGAATCAGGCTCAGTTGGATATTCAAGAGTGTGATCAGAGAATGGGTTTGCGTGAGCGCGTTGACGATAAAATCTTTTCTTCAAGAAGAATCTAAAGTAAGAGAAGACTCTAAGTCGAACATATGATATACTCTTACTTGGGGCAGCAATCGGTCATTTCCGTCGTTGTGAGCTTGTCCTTCGGCCAGGGATGGTCTAAGCTTTCTTTTGCCCATTGTTTTCCGTGCTGGCTGTAAGTAGTAAAGAGAGTTTACGACAACTTGAAGGGATGCATTCAAGTTGTTCTATCTGCACGTGATCATGAACCACAGATTAATGAAGCACGGCGCGTCCGAGTCCAAGAACGCGCGCCTGGACGTCTCAACATTGCATTGCCATGTCATTACCCGGTCCAGATTGGAGGCAAACTGATGCCTTGACTCCTGCAGTTACACCTGATACTATTCGTTAGTTAACATTCCATTCATTCCATATCATCCTGATGGTGTTGTATAGGTCTAGGAGCTCCTATATTCTCGTGGCCTGACATCGGCCATCTTGCCAAATGGACTGTTTCATCTTATAAGTTTGGATTCGGTCCTGAGTGCTTGAGAGACGATAACCCAGAGACCTTCTGGCAGTGAGCTAGCTGATTCACCACCTCATATCTAACAACTAAGAATACTGGATAGCTCTGATGGGTCCCAACCACACTTCATAACATTACAATTTCCACGCAAGATAGCTGTTCAGGTGAATAAACGTCAGTTTGTCTATTGTAGTCTCAGCTAATCTATGCGCCAGAAAATCAGCTTACACCTCAGTTTCCCCCTTGACGATTCTTATACACCCTCCACCCTTTGTATTCGTGCCGGCACAAGTCTAAGTGATCTGCAGGATGTCCGAATCGTGACGCTCGACAAACCAAACGGTTGGATTACTTTCGATGTCTCTGCTGAACTTAGCGATGATAGCGAAGGCTTGTGCGTGCACCTTCATCCAACGTGCTACCTTACTAAACACCGTTCTACTAGTAAGCCTATCTACTGCTATGTCCTACAGATTGTCGTTTTAGCCAACCATGTGAATGGTAAAGACACGCATGTCCGGGGACTTCACGTCCTAGGGCCCATGGAGTGCGTGTATAGCTTTGCCAAACTTTGCTTGAACACTAATATTATTGAGTAGAGATTCAACGCAAGACGATGACCCATTCCCTTTCACGACACCTCAATTCAAGATGTATGAGTGCGTCAGATGAAAAGAAAATGTGTGTATTACAGAATATGTTTGGGAGCCTAACGCATAACATGGAGTCAGGAATACACTAATGAGACAAACATGAGGAAAAACTGAAAAGTAAACGACATCGACTACAATTGTTGAAAATGAAAGACGCTAATTATCAGAAATAGCAATTGTTTAATTTATGTAGTATAGTAAGACGAGGATCCGGAAGGGGTACTGGGATTGTATAAAGAAGGAAGTGGTTGATGTAGATTTTGTTGCGGATTCCGTTGTGCAGACGAGTGTGATGGATACTGAGGAAGAGATGTCCCATTGCCAGGGGTGGGCTGATGATAATGAGGCGCAGTTCCTGGTGGGCTGCCTTTGTGATCTCTAATGGATGATTGAAGCGGGTAGGCGGTGTGCGATTGCCCATGCGATTGAAAAGAGTCCTGTGATTGATGAGTGGTTGGATGAGGTGCGAAACCGCGCTGCAGAGGTTGATAGTGTGCAAATGTCACGGAATTATGCTGGCGTACTGGAGCGAGAATTTGACTTGCGACTGGTACAATATCGTTGCGGAATTGGCTTTCGGATGCAGCGCTTCTGTGTGCATAAGGCATATAATTCATGGGTGTTTTCTGGCCGTTCACTGCAAGACGGGGTTCCCTCATCTGTGCGAAACCATTTGAGGACTTTGGCACCAGGCCGGACGAAGATAAGTACGAAGAAGCCATTGAAGATGGATGTAACGTCGGGTAAGATTGTCCATACTGCCAGTGGGTGTTATTCTGAGATGATGTGCTCTGTTCCAATCCTCGGCAGCGTATGCAGAAGAAATCAACAATGTCCCAATTCCGTCTTGGCCTGCGAGCTCGATCATCAGCAGTATCGTGGCACGTAATGTGCTGCCATTTCCCACACTTTCCGCAAGACATGAGCGGCATGTCCCCATCCTGTTGAACATCCTTAGCTAAAAGAAAATAGTATGGTCAGAATAATGTCGTACCCGATTTTTTCCCTTTGTGCCACATATTTCACAATCGAGCTCCCAATCTTCTACAGATGCCTTCTGCTTGGATTCCTTCTTCGATTGACGACGAGGAGCTTTGGCGGACTGTTTATCGCGGTCATTGATAGGCTTGTCTGACAATGAGTTTCTATCTGAAACACTCGTGACCTTCGTTTTGCCCTTCGTTTTACCTTTTTCTTCGGTCCTTAGTCCGATGTCCTCTCCATCGATTGGTGTATTAGACTTCTCTTTCTCTTGACTATCTTCTGTTTCACCGCTGCAGCAAAAGTAGAGAAAGCTATCTCAGACACGTGTACATCGGAAGTTCATCAGTCACTCACCGAGCAAGATTTTCAACACGCCGACTTCTCATCAACTCCCTCTCTTCTCGCTCTCTCCGCCTACGTTCCCTTTCCTCCTCCCTCTTCGCTCTTTCAGCTTCTTCGCGACGAGTACGAATTTCCAAACGGCGCATTCGGGCCATCTTTTCTTCTTCCTCAGCCTGCCTGACGGCTGCTTCGCGAGCAAGCTCTTTCTCACTTTCACGAATAGCGAGGCGAGACGACCGCTTTCGATTCAGAAGGGCTTCCTCCCTTTGTCGCTGCCTTTCAGATTCCTATAGTCATGGTTGAGACAGGCGAACAAATACCAGTGTCACTGGAGCCTCACCTTCAAGATCTCAGTAACATAAGGGACGATTTCTTGTGACAATCTTTTGAAGAGGCGTTTCTCAAGATGATTTGTCGCTTTCTCGAATTGTGATGCAATACTCTCCCACTCCTCTAGTGATACACAAATCTGGTCGAAAAGACTAAATTTAGTAGAATAGTATCATAGAAAAGAGGATACTGACAGTTTCCCATTCAATAAAATTCGCCGGAGGCCATGTGCTATGATTCTCGGGGTTCTCCTCGTGGTTGAATATGTCAGAAGGTGGGTCTTCATGCACCTCAATTTCTTCCGGATTTTCTGCCTCTCGGTTGGACGTCTCAGAGTCTGATAACTCAGTAAGATCGCTTTCGTTGTCGCTTTCTAAACCTGTCATGTTATCTATGTCATGTTCTTCAGAATTTCTGCGGTTGGTAATAGTCAGTGGCTGAAGAGGAGCGTCCTTTATTATCATCTTTGTGCTAGCCCTCGTGGCGCTTCTTTTGGGCCTTTTTGAAGGCGATGAAGATGGAAGCTCATCATTCCCTTCCAGCCATTCTGGTGGGATTTGCTGCCAGTCGTCGTCATCATCTTCCCCGCGTAACCTGCGACTAAGCCTCGTCCCAAGTGGCCGTGATGCTGAGCCCCTTGATGATCTACGATTTAGAGAGTCAAACTCTGCTTTTGCGGCAGCCAACTGTTTCGCCTGCAAGTCTAGTTTCACATTTGCCTGTGTCTTAGCCGCTCTTGCCCTACTCAGGCTACCTGGAACAGATGGACTGGCATCACTGCTGTCAAGACGCCTGGAATTCCGGGAAGGCTTAGCGGCTTTAGATGATCTGTTGCCTGCATCCTTTCTCGAAGGAGTTGTCCTATTGCTAGGGCTTGCGCGCTCTGCTTGAGCCAAAGACAGCGACTTGGATAAACGCGGAACCTTCGCTTTTCTAGACGAAGCTGTATTTTTCGCTTTCCGCTTCGAAGAACTGATAGGGCGTTTAGGAAATTCACGCTGTATCCACAAACGATCTACTAACATGTATGTCATCGTCAACGTGATCATAAATATCAATGAGAAGATCGACTTACTTCCAATCAACCAGTACGCATTGCGTTTCGCATCAAATCCAATGGGCTCTATGCGCTGCGAAGAAAATTCATGAATGGAAGTACGGATTAACAGCCAAGAGAGCAACGCACCCATGACGCATCTTCATCATCGCTACGCATAATTTGCCTTAATTTCGAAGGATTTTGAAAGTGCCATTCTGCCACCGTATGGATACTCTCGAGCTTATCCAGCATTGATAAATCAATCCAATCCTTGGCCTCATCCTCCACATCAGCAGAATCGCGCGTTTCCTCCTTTTCGCTCATCGTGGGCGGCTTCCCCGCATATCCCTTAATGTCCTCCACACCGTGCATGTTACCATTATGCATTTCAGCACTCGCTACCGTTTCAGCTTGGTGCTCCTCTTTTACGTCCTCTGAGTCCTCAGCAGGTTTCACATGCGTGAGACCAAATCCGTTACTTTTATCGTCAACTTCAGAAGTGACCGTTGTTGATCGCGACTGCTTCGGAATAGAGCTCTCTACACCTATCGGATTTGCAGCAGGATCCCGTCGTAAATACTGTCGCCGAAGCGCTGATTGCCAGTTGTCCACGCTTGCAGGTTGAGTTAGTAAGATTCGACAGTTAAGAGTGTTGCAAAACTAAACACACGTTATTTTCCTGTCATTCGAAAGTGTAATGAGCAACCGTTGCATTAAACGGGGGATTGCTTTCATCGTTGAGTGGATTAGGTCGTTCTCGATATCCTATATAAACGCGGCATTCAGCAAAAGAAGCAGGTTTTAGTCCAGTACTTCGAGTATAAGGCTGATCAACACGTACAACTAGCGTGATATCCTCTAGGGCAATGAGAGGAGCAAATGTAAGGAGAAACTGGCTTAGAGCAGCCCATTTCCATTGTCGACGCAGCTCCAGCAGCTGCGGTGGGGCTGTTGATGCAGGTTGAGCAGTGGGTTGAAGAGCTCTTGATGTCGTTGGGGTGGGGGTAGACGAGGAGGATGTAAGGAGTCGGGCAGACGTGCGAGGAGCCATTCCACGGCGCGCCTTCGCGTTTTTAGGACAAGCCGGAGATCAACGGGTGAGCCTTAACTGCGCTGACGGGACTGTTTGTTGTGAAAGAGGTTCGACAATGCTGCAACGATCCTTCTTCGAGACAACCTTATTCCAAATACTCCTGAAGAACTCTAGGCGGTAATAAAGTATAGTAAATGGTGGGCGGAAGGCCTTATACAACGCGACGAACAACGAGGAAGAGCGGATGAACGTCCCAGACAGGCATAAGGCCCAACGGCACATTGCAGTGTTGTTCTCACGGTTTTGATAGTACGCGTTTCCCCTTCAAGTTTCGAAGTAGCCGCACCAGTTCGCCATCAACCATCATGCAAGTTAGTACTATTTGCTACATTAATGCATTGAAAGATTGCCAGAAAATAAGTAGTCTTTGTTACAGAGAAGCAAGAAGATGTAGTGCGCTAATTTTCAATATGCGAACTGCGATCAACCAATATTTACAAGTGAGAGCCCACTGGCAACAATCGTAACTCTAAGGTTTCCTTTCTTCTAGCAAATTTATTTATCGGACTTCTCGTTCAATTGTTTGCAGATGCTGTTCAGCGCTTCCCCAAGTTTCTCGAAATCAGATATCTACATAAGCGAAAAGTTAATGTTGGGGTAAATTCACTCTTTGTGAACTTTTACTAACCTCGTTAAAGATCTGTGCGCTAATACGCACCCACCACTTCCCATTGTGGAAGTAAGGTACAGCAAACATATTCCAATCATTCAGGAGAGTGTTTCGAATGAAACTGTCTGTTTCTAGAGAGCCTTCCGTCTTGAGAGGTATCTCCACATTTACCTATTATGTTCCGTTAGATCATGGGCGAGAATAGCGGACACGAAAAGAAATCTGGACCTACCATATTAGCAGTGAATTCTCCGTCCTTGTCCATAACTTGTGTTCCTAAGAGTTCTGCTAACTTATTCCCTCCGCTGATAGCTAAATCGTGGCAATATTTATTTAGTTTTTCCTCTCCACCTATCCATTCGCGAAATTTGAGGGCTGAGAGCACATGAGTAAGGAAGACCTGCATTGCATATCGAGTATTAGATATTTACCGTGAGGGACGCTCAAGTAAGGTGCGTAATCAATCGTCCCGTTCTCTGCCCAAGTAAGTAAACTCGTTTGTTTGGTCACGCTATTATTACTCACTGCTAAATTGAGCTACAAAATTGGGAGCATTGGGTCCACCAGGAGGATCTTGGGGCGAGATATATGAATGTGAGGTTGGCAGTGAAGTCTTAATCAGGTGCTGATTCCTGTCACAAAAGTTCGGTATCAATGGGTACATTTTGCGGTTCGTAAGTAAGACACTCAATAAACAACCTTTTAGGCACGTAAAGAACCGCGCAGCCCCTCTTCGCATAAAGCCACTTATGGCAGTTCTGTGGCATGAAATTAATCAGTCGGGGAGCGTTCTTTTATACTACGCACACGCGCACCGAAATCCAAAAGTCTGGATCAGCTTTATTCAGGTTAATACCCGTTTGTTGTCCGATAGCATGTGCGGCGTCTACGACGCTGATGACGTCTTCTTCCTTACAGATTTTCACCAGCTCTTCCCAAGGCAACAGCACACCAGGGTTTGCTACCAGGGCATCAACCACGGCGACAACCTTCCGGCCAGGAATGCGCTCAATGCTTTTCAGGTGTACACGGAATCGGCTTAAAATGTCCTCTTTGCTTGTAGGAAATTGGAGGAGAAACATAGATGTTTGCGGACTAGGCGGTACGTCTGTCAAGTATTGGATAGTGCGAGAGATGGCACCATATGTCACAGTTGCTGTACCAGCAAATATTATCAGCCACATTTAAAGTGGAATTAGAGAGATCATTTACTTTCAACAATAACATCGTCTTTACTCCAAATCAAGTTCCTTAGAACTGTATTCAGGCCGTGAGTTGCATTTGGGACAAAAACGCATTCGTCTACATCGGCACTTAGGAGCTGTGCAACTCCCTCCCGAGCTTTAGCCAACAAGGGAAGGACTGTATGCCGCATGAAGCGGTCTGGATTCTTCTCTATTCCGAGAGAAATGCGTTCAATAGCGGCGGAAACAGGTCGAGGGAGAGATCCGTATGATCCTGAGCCCGTATTTAGTTATATTTGAATGCACCGGAAGTAAACTCTGCCAGCTGCACATACCGTGGTTAAGATTTATGAAGCCCGACTCAAAGAAAAACTGGTTCAGCATCTCATGCCCGAAGGAAGGGGGCGACTCGCTATATAGCTGGTCGTCTGTGTTGAGAGACATTTCGCTATCACTAGTGGTGCATGAGCACATCTTCTTCTGCAAATTATGACTAGCAACTGCAAGCTCACCGTAGGAGATGTTACTACCAGTTCCGTGTTGCAAGTACGTTAGAACGAGGACTTTATAGCGAGTCAAGCACGCAAGCAGGCCTTCTTATTGCCCATGGTCGGTATCGCATGCTTAAATACCTGACTCACATCGAGATACATAGCGCGCGGAAAGGAACTGCCTTCCGTGTCAGCTCCCGTTCAACTTCAACTAGTAGCCGCGCACGTGCTCAGCTGCCAGTGCTTTGACCGTGACTTCGCTTGTCTCTGCTTGTGAAAAGCCTTTGAATCAAATACAGCACAAATAGACGTAACAATACCGTAGACGTGGCGCTAGAGGACTTTCCGCTGGTCTCCTTGTCCTGTGCTTTGCGCGAATTCACTGTTAGGAAGATGCGTATCCACTCCGCTAGTCTTGCTGGGCTCGCTTTCACAGCTTTTGCTTGTCTTGTCAGAGCAGGTATGCATCACAGCATCTTCTATTCAGTGCAAATCTTGAGCTAAGATCTGTCATTTAGTGGAAGTCCAAGTAGCAGACGATGCCATTGAAAGCGACCCAGACATATCTGTGATTGCCCAGTTCCCGGAGGATAATCCTTTTGGTCGTTAGTGATGATGTGATCAAGAACGGACTCTCAGTCTCTAATGTTCTTGCAGAGATTGTGAACGGAGAACGAAATAATCTTAATTTGTTCGTTGAGAACAATTCCGAGCTCAACATCACGCTCCTTGCCGCAGCAGGTGCTTTCTTCGATGTACAGACTGATCAACTAATCAAGAATGTAAGTTTACTGAATTAGTCATTATTGCTTTCTGCTAATGGATCGATAGGCGACCACAATTCCCTATGGTCTTCGTCTTTACGCTGGATCTCAGGTCCAGGTCCCTTACTCATTCCACAGCGAGTAAGTTTCTTACTTTATTCTAAGTAAAGTGTATAACTGAGTGATCATAGGTTTGCGGTATGTCGTTGACAATTGTTACAAATATGAGAGTTTCGACTAAACACCTGCGTAGCCGGGAGACATTCGTCTCAACATATGGTTGACCCATTTGGTCGGCGTACGTTATTTGTGTTTGCTCCTCCTTTGATGCATTCAATCTCATCGCTGTGTTACAGGACAAAATATATCGTGTAACAGCATATGACAACGTAATCACTGTTGTTGAGCCGGAGGTTTCGATATTTGACTATCAAGTGTACGTCTTCGAGTTCCGTCCACTGTCCGTAGCTACTTATCCTGCTGAGTAGGATCTCTACATACTTGATCACGGCGGCCTTTCTCGGCGGCCTTGGGTACTTCGCTTTCATAACCTTCTTCCCAAAGGCCAAGAAGACTCGCAAGCCGGTTACTGCAAGTGGAGGAAAGCAAGCTATCAGCGCGCCTGTCGGTTCAGTGACTGCTTCTGGCGCTGGCGGTTATGAAGAGGAATGGATTCCGGAGCACCATCTTAAACCACGAGGCGGCAAGAAGAGGGCAGGCAACACAAGTGGCGATGAAGTGAGCGGAGGGGAGACGAGCGGTACGGAAGGCAAGAAGCGAAAAGGAAGGAAGTGAGCTTTGTCGCGAACGCATTCGTAAAAAAAAACGCCATGATATTTGGCACATCTTGCACGCCTGTCTCGCATAATTATTACTTCACGCAAGTTTATAATCTTACGCACGTTTCAACTGCCTATAGGATTGCGACTTTGAAGGCATAAACCTACACTCAGCACTGACATCGGTAAGTCACAAAAACTAGGACAAGACTACGAATATTGATAAGGTATCGATTACTATATCCTTGCTTCAAACGGATGGCAAGTGCTCACGAGGAGCGTGCTGACTCCCTTGCCCAATTCCAAGTGCATTTCGCCGCTTATGCTCTAGTTCATCCAACAACCGGGCGATATCTTCGAATGTATCGAGTTGTCCTTTAGCCCACCGATCGTAGACAGGTTCACGGCCGAAAGCCAGTTCCGCTGTCAAAATCTAGCCGTAGGGTTATCATTCGCATACATGTATTTAATAATACATAATTTGTTGTTTGCTTACTAGGATGTCAGAAGTGAGCCCCTTGATGGGTGATGCTGTTGACCGGAAACGGTGCATGCGGTAGTACGTTTCGCTCAGCCATTGGACATCGGTCGTATTCTGAAGAGACTAACTTCAGCCGGTGATAAACCACAACGATAAGATCATTACATGGAAGTCATCTTCATATGGCCAATTTTCGCTTCCTTTTGGCACTAGAGACAGAGCACTTGAGAGTTTCGGATCCAGCAGAGCTTCCAGTGGGTGCTGAAATATGGCATCCACTTCGCCTTCACACGGCGTCAAGTTCTTCAGAGGACCCAAGTCCGTCAAGAAAGCGACAACTGGTGTGACAACGAGCCCATAAAGAGATAAGAAGGGCCGGAGAAAACACAAAGCATGTACATGCTGTGAGTCTCGAGGCAACCCAACTTCTTCATAAGCCTCTCGATACTGAATTCTGCAAGGATAGTATGAGTTCTTCAAAGCAGACAACTGGCAGCTTACTTACCGCAGTCTCGACTATGTTCGAGTCAGTTTCATCGGATTTACCGCCAGGTAATGCTGTTTGACCTGGATGAGATCGCAGCGACTTAGAACGGGTCGTAAGTAAAACTTGAATGTGGTCGTCCTTCTCGTACAACAAGACAAGGACAGCCGCAAGCTTCGCGGTTGGATACCGTGATCTAAAGTGTGTGTTAGCTCCAATCTAGCCTTGGAGAGGATAAGAGGAATCACACACAAGTTAAAAGCTTCTGGCTTATGATTCAACAAGCGCACCACAATAGATTGAGAATACGGAGTCAGGTTACGCAGAGTTTCAACAGGCATGCCAAATGTCCCATCGGGGACAGATTCCATTATGAGCCTTTAGTTAGAGTATAATATAGGTCTAAGATGAGTGATAAGGAAGAAGTTGTCCCCAATGAAATCGCATCGTGAACCGGGTTAAGCAGAGGCGCGGCGTTGTCCCGGCCGGGCGCTCAGATCGCGCGAAACAAGCGTCGCGCGTCGAACATCTTATATTCAGCCACCCATGCCGCCCACCACAACTGCCCCCGACGCGCCGACGGGGCTCTTATCGAGCGTGTTCAGCTTTGTTTCGCGCGAAGTAAAATCATTTGTCAGCTCTGCGGCGGGTAAAAGCGTTGAAGAGGTGCGGTACTTGTGAGATATGGTTGATTTACTTTCGTTTTGACGCGACAATTCAATCTAGGAACTCGACGACGACGACGAAGAATTCAGTGAAGACGAAGAGAATGTATCCGAGGAGCCGAAATCATGTTCAAAATATCCTGGTGGCAGGAAAGAGAGGGAAGTAACCAGCAATCTATACAGTCATAATCGCGCTGGGGTTGGTGGATTGAAGGATTCTTCCCCTCCGGTTAGCAGCAACTGTCAACCACGAATAGGTCATGAGGATGAGGAGACAATTTCACTCTCAACGCGTTATCGGCCGCTCAGAAGATCTCAGGAAGAGCACACAGAAGGCGAGCGTTTACATTCATGGACTCAAGTACTTAAAACTAATCTGCCAGTCTGCGTTTACGCGAGTAGAGGAACTCTCGGGATCTGAAGGTTACAGAACTCCGTCGCCCCGACCTCTTCCACCTCGCCTTTCCAGACGACACGCATCTGTTACTATGCCAGGCGCGTTGTATCAACGGTCTTCTTCTTTAGAGCCATCTCCCGAAGCGGACAGGGAGAGGAGTAGGGTGGTTCGTTTTGCGCTTGAAACTGAGAGCCCTCCCACTGTTCGACACTCTACATCTCAACCGACAGATTGTGAAGCAGGACCCTCTCGGCCACGACCCACGCTAACTTCTCCTCATACAGCTGGCAACATTACAAGTAAACATAGCGAATTTCTACACACTGCTCGCCACTTTTCAGACGACGATCCGTCACGCGTGTCTCTCATGCTTCCTAGGTCTCCGGGAAAGACCGCAAACGGAGACGTCAGGTTGCAGACTATCGGAGGAAAGGGGAAAGAACGAGAAATCAACCCTACTGAATACAGAAACTACTACCCAAGTCCTGAGGATGAGCAGCATATTACTCTCGCGGAAGCCACCTACGAAACTAGGGTAAGAGGGAAAGAAAGGGAACTGCGAAATGCGATTGAACAGGAAAAAGGTCAAGACGATGAAGATGAGCGAAAGAGAGATAAGGAAAGAATAAAGACCCTCGAAGAAGAGGTGAAGAAACTCCGGGAAGAGGTAAGTAGTAAATTACACAGATAGTTCAAAACTGATCATTGTCTGGTCAGCTGGCTAGAAAATCCTCTACCTCTCAACAACTCTTTCTTCCTCCTCCACCACCTCCCCCTCCACCTATACCAGCCACCGGATCTTCTGCTCGGATTCCATCCAATCAACCACAACCAGGTGGCCTTTTTGCCAGTGCTCGGGCTTCCCTTAGGCCAACGGCTGTCCCTTCGGAGGCCGCCATAAATCCTGCTTATGCAGCACCGTCTGTGAAGCGCAAGGGACAACCAACTATCAACATCGGTGCAGACAAGATGGCAGACTTTCTCAAGGAGATGATGACACACAGACTACGAAAAGTGGGAAGTTCTGGCCAGATGAATACATCCTTAGACTCGGCTGCACATCCATATAAGGTACAGAGGCCTCCTCCAGCTATGAGAGTTAGAGAAGTAGGTGGGGAAGTGGGCAATAGGAGTGAAGCCCTTCCATTCAAGGCGTCAGAAATCTCTTTCACAGTTCCTTCATCAAGGAACCGGAGCTATTCTATCGGAGACACCCTTATCCCAGATAAAGGAACGGGAAGTTCTTCTGACCTGAAAAGAAAGAGGGATTTTGATGCCGGCAGGAATACCCCAACGTTTTTGTGTTCGTTTTTTTCGTTTCAAATGTGTACGAAATATAGTCACTGATTACTTTCACTTTATCAGCGAACAAACGCAGAATACTTGATACCTCGTCAAATGGTTCCGAGACAGTGGATGCCCCACCGACTCTGGGTACCGAACTTTCTGTGGTTACTTCATCGACCGCCTCAAGATTCCCCATCTCTGGTGGAACGGGCGTCGATTCGAATAACTCGTCCTCCAGCGTCACAGATTCTACACTATCGCAATCAAAATGGACATCTACAATGTCAAAGTCTGGTACCGACATAACAACGCCCTCTTTGTGTTCAGACACAGAACAGGGCGATGAGCCGAGCCTCGAGGACCGGCCCCCAGCTACGCCTCCATTATCACATTCACATAGTCGAAGTCGCAGCATCAGTGTTGATTCTTTCCAGGTGCAAGGAAGAGAAAAGAGTCGGCGAAATCCGATTCTGAACGACTCTACTCACCGTCGTGAGGCACAGACACGAGATGGACCGCGAATAATGGCCGTTGAACAGACGATATCGGAATCTGCTCCAAGATCTCAGGACGAAAGCTCCTTTCTGCGGATATCAAGAGATGTGTTTGCGTCTAGGCCCCCTTCTTCGCCTATGCCTGTCGACTCTCCCAAAAAGCCACGCCCACCCGCAAGGACGAAGGTTAAACCTACGCAACATCTCTTCGAAGAATTGGCTGAAGAGGAAGAGGACCCTCTTACTCTTTCTTTTCGAGCGTCTTCAAATGAAATCTCGGTGCACCAGGATGGGTTACCCAATGAGCATCTTTCGAATCGACAAGGACTGTTACAAGGTACGCGATTGTCATCGAAAGCTACTCGGTCTAGTAGGAAGTCCATCCGGGATGGCCACAAGCCATCAACGGCAGTGGAGCTTCGGCGCGATACGCTGGACGCCGAACTTCGTCGTGTAGACTCTACTTATAGCGAATATGAACACGAGTTCGTTGAAGACATATTCGGTGTTGGTTTACAAGACGAAAATGGGACGCTCACAGGTGTGGGTACGCGGGCTACAGATGAAGGTTTTATCGCACATGGAGGGGCAGGCGGAGCTCATGTAGTGATGGGGCCTCGCAATGTCGAACGACCTGACGTCGAGGATTCGGAGGATCTCCCAAAGCGGCCTAGTAACAGAGGGAAAAGGAAAACATCACATGTAACTTCTGTTAACAGCGGAAAGAAGAAAGGGCGTTCACGCACATAAATTGGATATCGACCTGTAATATTTTGTTTCGTTTGTTTTGGGGCTAGATGTTGTGTTTATAACTTGACTGTATCGTTATTTTTCTATTGTATAACTGAAAATGTGTAGTAGACATTGATAGAGAACAGTTTGGCAATTTAGATCGAATCCTAGGAATTTAGAAATTAAGTCCGTTGATCTAGCGTGGCCGGCGCGTCATGGTTTCAAGTTGTGCCAGTGGCAGTGTAATGATCGGAAACTTGAAAAGGCATGTTGAATTCAACCTCGAATTTGGCGCACGAACTGGCTCAGGACGGGTCCACCACAGGCATCCTGTACAGCCTACTCCTCCTCCTTCATTGCTACTACCCATGCTTTGATCCTCAAATCTCCCTTCATGCCTAACAATCGCTTCTCTAGTCTGTACTTCAAGTGATTTGTACAAATGACGAATCACCGAATCAGGTTGACTGTTACCTCCTATTCATGGCAGATACTCTCTTTACTTCTCTCAGTCCCGTGCGGTTCAGCTATCTTCACCTCAGAACCAAGGTACGTGATATCTCCTCATTTCTTTGAAGATGATTCTTACTTTTGAGCAGATGGGGCCAGGCAGTGGCTCTGTTGAACAGCCAACTATTCGTGCATGGTGGGAAGACAGACCAGTTCAACGCTTTCTCGTACTCCATGGCTCCCACTTCTAATGACTTCTTCTACCTTGACCTATCCTCAAGCTTTGACCCTGGCTCACCGCCATGGATCTACATCTCAGGTTCTCAGGAGGCTTCTGCAGCATCGCAAGGCCCTACGCTTGCTTGGCACTCACTTTCGGCTTACAACAGTACACAATTTCTACTCTTTGGTGGAGATGGTGGTCCAAACTCTCCAGTAGTGCTCCCAAGTCAGAAAAACTCTGCAATATTGCTGGATGTAAGCAGTACTACGAACCCGACCTGGACCCTCGAACCGGAGAGCTGGGCTAACGAGCCTAGTCGTCGCATACACCATTCGACCACTACAAGTGCAGGGAAAGTCTATCTAATAGGAGGGGAGAAGGATGACGGATCCGGACTGGGATACTCTGACCACTATGTGTTCGACCCTTTGGAGAATACCTTCACTCAACTTCCCACCGACAATGGCCCTCCTGATATCTATGGTCATACATCTATCCTATTGACGGACGGCCGGCTCCTTGTCCTTGGAGGGTATTCTCAAAGCTCCAATGAGCTTGTTCCTTTCACTACGATATGGAGTCTCGATACTCAGTCAAGTATCTTAAGCTGGTCGAGCGTTCAGGTCTCGGACGCTAGCGTTCCGCCTGCTAGACGCGCATTTGCGAGCACATGGGTTGAGGGAGACAGCATTCTCATTCATGGCGGCGCCGATGCGGAACTTCAGTCCTCACTCAGCGATGGGTGGCTGTTAAACACGTCGTCAAATCCAATGACCTGGATAAATATTAGTACCTTGTCGGATTTAGGTCAGAGACGAGATCACTTTGCTGTATCAATCGGGTCCCAAGTAGTTTTCGGCTTCGGTGAGGAGTTTATCACCTTCAAATAACATAATATTCTCATAGACACATGGGTCTTTCTTTTCAAGGCTATGCGCAAAATGGCGGAGCTCCAGTCTCCCTTTCTGTTTTCGACCTATCCCAAAATGCAATCGTCGGCTCTTTTACGCCACAGTCCACTCCCTCGCAGACTACATTAACATCGCCATCCAGTACTAGTAGTCCCAACAGCTCTGTGGGTCCGGGCTCTGGAAGTTCTTCCAGTGAAATTGGACCAGTGCAAACCACTGGCAGCGGGTCAAATGGGTCAGGCTTCGGAGGTTCTTCTGACAGCGATCATAAGAAGAGTGATACCGTTGCGATTACTGTAGGAAGCATCTTAGGAGTCCTGGCGTTAGCCTCAGGAGCTGTGGTCTTGGTTCTGGTTCTCCATCGACAGAATCAGTCTCGACAACAGTTTAAATTGATCTCTGAAGATGACACCGACAGTCCTTCATCAAACTTACGTCGTGGTCCTCCTGGTGCCGGATGGTCTGCAGCCTGGTTAGGTCTGGGCAAGGGGGAGAAAGGTCGAATGGGAGACCAAGTTCAGGGAAGAAGTTTTCTTTATCTGGGGCGAAAACCTCAGGGAAACCAACGTCGAATTGACATGTTCGCTCATGAAGATTCATCTGGCGTCTTCAACAGCAATGTCAGGCGCGTAGGCAGTGGGAGTTCCAAGAGTTGGTACAGCATACGTGAGACCGGCCATGGACGCTTTGGCAGTGAAAGTTCACGACCGACACTGGGAGAGATGCTTTCGGGCTCTATGCATTCTCTCCGCAGTGTAGGAGCAGCAGTGAGGAATACCATTGGCATCAGACGGGTCACTTCCGACGGCAGCGGCCAATCTTCTGCATTCAACAGACTCGGAGAGAAGACAGATGATGACGAACTTCCATTGGATCCCTTCGGAAATAATAATGAACAAGACAGGCATTTTCGGAACAACGCAAATGAACTCGTTTCGTCTGACAATGCCCTTCAATTACCTGTGGCTAGAAGACTGAAGAGCGGGAAACAGGAGCCTTCTGGTGACTCAAGATACTCGGATCCATTTAAAGACCAGGAAGCACCGCAATTCCTTTCCAGCGTACCTTCAGATTCTGGAAGCTTGCCATATGCCAGTGGGGAAGGAGGCGGGCATACACTCTTAGACCCTTACAGCCATTCCTTGAACATCGCTTCCTCCTCTCGATCGACTTTATCTCATTCATCACAACTACCACCTCTGTTGATCAATTCATCAAAGAGCAGCTCTAATACCTCACCAAGTCTATCTACTATAAGCATCACTGGTCTAGCTTCCTCGACTTCGAAGAAGTCGCGCGAAAATTTAGGCGCGTTATCAATATCTCCAATTCCACGCCCTCGGACATTATCGATAATCAATACCGCCACATCACCTTCGCATGGGATGAAGCGCTCAGACTCGTGGTGGGGGCGTATAAAGCGTGCGTCGCTCAGGGAGTCCGTGTTTGAACAAACGCGTCAACCCAGCGTGAAATTAGATTTCGAATTCCGTGATCCTAATCCTCCTCCGGGACGACTTAGTGCTATACACGAAAGAAGTGGCAGTGGAAGTTCGGGGAGGGTGGTCGTTCCTGAGACGTCTGCACCAAATTCTGAGTCTCAACCATCAACCTTAGGATCAAGGCGGTGGATGAAATCAGAAGGCATCTACTCGTTGTCTGGGGAGCGAAGTATGACAAGTTTGAAGACTAGTCAGACAGCCGACTCCGAAGCACTTGAACGTTTGGGTGGCCGACTGGATGTTGCACAGCGTGAGGCTACGGGCATATCGATCGACTATACTCCCAGTGTATCTGCTAACAGTGATGGAACGGGCACTTTCTCAGGTACTGTAGAAAATCCTAGTCGTCATCCATCTGAAGCGACCACGACCCATGATCCTTTAGAGAATGGGATACTTCTGAAATTCGATGAACCCCTCCAGATGGTCGAATCCCCGACGGACGATATAAAGTTATCCACTCTTCCTTCCCCACTCCTGACCGGTTCTCTGTTACCGACATCCAGATTTGGCACATCTTCAACATTCGTGATTAGTTCTGAAGTGCAGAGATCTTCCGCCCAAGATCGTCCTCGAAGCAAACGGTCTCGTTCGGCTGGCGCTGTTGCAGCTCGTGTCGCAGATTATGAGCGTCGCATGACGCAGGAGTTAACGAGCCCTACTTCTCCTACGAAACCGGAGCGTGCTGGAACACGCCATAAATCTCACGGTATAAATGTCGACATCCCAGAGCATAGGCCTAAACTGAATAGCACCGCGGTGAAGTATGGTCTAATCCAACGCCCGGAACTCTTCGTTGCGAACCCGGATCACAGGCTAAGCACTTCATCAAACTCGAAATGACTCTGTAATAATTACTTCTGTGTACGCTCATTGGTGTTTTGTGTGGTTTTGTTGTATTGATTCTTATTCTCTTCGATTTCGTGATGTGTTTATATCTGCTCATGAAAGCATGGTTCTGACTGTAATGGACATATTTCAATATCCCCTTTTGCTTGATATCTGACTGACTGCCTTGATGTACTTACGAGTATCCTACGATTTATGTATGATTGTCGAGATGTCCTCATTTCTTGTCACTAATATACCCTGCTGATGCACAAAAAAATTACTCGCCCTTTCGGCATTCCCTGAGATCAAACAGTCGATTTCGCACTACGCTCATTGCCCATACTCACTGTGATATGCGACGTTCATCATCTACGATTTCAGCGGTTGCAATTATCTTGCCCAACATCTGGCATACACTGTCATTCCTTTGTCATAGTATGCGAACTTATGCCGAGCATATGCGGAAACTCCAAATTACTTGCACACAGCGTCTCTATGTTGCGTACATGCTTCAGCTGTCGGTCGTGCACTCAAGTACATAGAGTTCTTCGATCATCGCCGGAGGCCGACGTTGTTCCGCGTTCGCAATAAGTGCATATATCCCGTATCTAAATACGGCGTGCATTGTCTTCCATTACAGGTTGCGGAGGAAGGGTCCATGCATATACGGTAGTCGCCGGAAGAGTCACCCTGCAAGCTCTCATCTTAATGCGCTATGCCTTCTCTCCAAAATGTGGTTGAAAATGTCCGTCACCGCATGCTTTGCGATAGACCTTGAGAAGAGCAACTGATTATCAAGCTTTCATGGCACTTATGGTACAACTAAACGTTCGACTCAAAGTCTTTCTACCCTTGAACAATTCAATCCTTTGGTGAATTCAAGCGGCTGCCTTGATGTCATCGATGTACTGCTTTGAGTACTCTTCCGGAGCCTTTTCCAAAATCTGCCATGGATTTGGAGTGTTAGGAAGAGATTGAAGCGACGATAGACAGTACTACAAACCTCCAATAATTTCTCTACATACAACTTCTTTGCCTCTTCTGTGCTTGTGCCTTCGACAGACTTCCACGCATCCCTGTGAACTAGTTAGGACCACAGTCGGTTACAATACGCAGATGACAATAGACTCACCACTTGGCCTTCCCAACAAAATCAAGTATACCAGGTCTGGTAGTATTGACATCTCCTACCGTGGCTGTGAAAGACGTTCAGAGCGATCAGTCAGGGTAAACGTCGAGCTCGTGAAATTATCATTTGTCCCCGAGACTGTTCCGCACAATTCACACCTCGACTGAGGTGCAAAGAGAATTTACAAACCTTGCTTAAAGTACTTGTAGAACTAAGACCCGAACGATTGCATGAGTGCTAGAGAAATGAGTGAGGAAGATAGAAACACACGTAGAGTTGCTCATCCTGCGTAGGCTTGATCGGACCGTCTTTAGGGAGTCCCTGGACAATGGCGACAGCCTTGTCAAACTTTGCGTTCCATTCAGTCATTGCGATGGTGGTCAAGAAGTGAGTTAAGATGATGGAAGGGAGGACAAGGGCAAAGAGTGCAACATAATTCAGCTACTATATGCGTCCTATCTTATCTTCGGCATTGGCCGGGATAGCGTCATTGGCCCAGTTATTCCGAATTTACAACCATTTTTGCGGTTGTTCGTGGCGGCGATCGTCAAGCAACGGCTACGCGCTTGTGGTCAACGCGGACGACGCGGCTAGCTCTGCCTCCGAATAACTTCATCATCGACCACATCGACATCTATATAATTCCTTGTTGATCTGCACCTGGGCGGCTGTCCACGTCTTCTTTCCACTCTTATCTCCATCTGTCGGCTTCATTGCGTCTCTGGCCTTCGTTGTTGACAACTGCTTCACGTCCGACGTTCGCTGACGAAGTCATAGCCACAACACAAAATGACTTCTGTTCATACAATTCCAACGGACAACTCTCCCGTGCCACCCCCAACTCCCCAGGAGATCAACAGGAAGCTTTCCGTCCATCACAGGCCGGTTAAGGTGTGTTGTCCGATGCCTCTGTCTTGCTAGGCGGGCTTGTTGCTATGGTTCATCGCTGACATGTCATTACTCGTCACTCTGGACATCACTTTTACTGTTGTTTTACACCCAACACTCTACAGTCGCCACCGTCAAACGCAAACGCTCCGGTCTCGGGCACAGAAAGCGATTCAGACTCATTTCTCGCTCCAGATTACCCTCCAAATCCCTTTCCTACCAGTACCCACACCCCCTATGCAAACCAGATCAATCAACTTGCTCAACCACAAACTCACGTCATGGGATTTACAGCAAGTGCGTCTACGAGGCCACTGTCTTCAATCACAGAGCGAAGAACAGGAAGTGGAGACGAAGAGGAATCTGAAGAGGAGGAAGAAGACGGCGAGGGGGACGATTGGATCCAAGATCAGGGTACAAATTATCAGAGGCACAAGATAAGGCCTGCAAGTGACTGTGTAATCAAGTCAGGGTATCTCTGGAAAAAGGGAGAACGTCGACATGTGAGTACAGGAATCATAATAACATTTCTCGTTGCATACAAACTTTTTTACTGCGAAGGCATGGAAGAAACGCTGGTTTGTGCTACGACCGGCTCAGCTCGCGCTTTACAAGTCGTCGAAGGAGTACAAAGTTCAGCGACTGCTTGATCTCGCGGATATCCACTCGTGCAGTCCAGTCACCCTCAAGCGTCATGCCAACAGCTTGGTTGTCGTCTCACCTTACCGGACATATTACCTACAGGCTGAGTCTGATGCAGAGATGCGGGACTGGGTCGAGCGTCTAAACGAGACTCGTCAAGCGCTAATGAGTACGTCTACGCAGAATAGTATATCGACACCTCCCATTCCCATTCCTTCATCGGCCAGCGGATCTCATCACCTCAGTGGGTTATCGCAGTCACCGACCGTAATGCCTGGGATCACCCCGTCTCCACCTTCTGCCCGGAGTGTTGGCTTTGCTGGGCCAGTTACTTCAGAATCTGAATCTGAGGATGGGGCGGCAACCGGGGCAACCCCAGCTTCATATGGATCTATATCTTATTCTCCGGGAGCGGCAACTCTTGTTAGTTCACCCTCCAAGTCTAAAGATCCTACGAAACCAGTTTTGTCGGGTTACCTGATGAAGTGTCGCTCTAAGCGTCGAGGCTGGCGCAAGCGTTGGTTTGTCTTGACGGGAGAGAAGCTCATGTACAGCGCTAGTCATATGGTGAGTTTGTTGTCACAGATCCCTCTACGTTTCCACTTCCATGGGCACGATTGCACGTCTATATTAAAGCTAATTAACTTTTGATCTACGCTGTCCGGGACGTCGTGCAGGACACAAGGCGCCAGCGCTCGATAGAACTTTCAGAGATTATCGATGCGCTCGAATGCGACGTTTCGCATGATCGTCACCTATCGGGAACTTCGTCAGCATCGTCCCCTCCTCTGAATCTCGTTGCTTCGGTGTCGCCAAGGTCCGGGGACGATGCCCATGACGTCGAAGGCGCGCAGTTCACCTTTAAAATTGTGCTTACAAAGCGCTCGCTCCTACTAAGCGCTCCTAGCGAAGAGGACGAGATAAAATGGATGAGTGCTGTCCGTGCGCTCATTGCTCGACGAACGAACCCTCCTGGTACAGCAGGAGGGCCACAGGTCGGGGGTTCCAACACGGGGCTGACCGCCTCGACCAGCGGAGTCCCTGGCTTAGAAGGCACACCAGTAAACATAGGAACTGGTATCAAGGCTTCCCCCTCGGTTTCTAGCCGAAAGAGAAGTGCGAGTGGGGCGAGTGCGCTGGTAACGAGAGATGAACAGCAACATAATTGAGCCGTTTGTGACTTCAAGACCATGGCTCGCCACGTCCGGAAGCTCTCCAAAGTCGCCGGACCTTCATTAACATCATCTGACTTGACCGGGTTGTCGGTCCTATCAGTGGCGTTCCACAGTTGAGATTCTGATAATTGATTCCATCTTCGTAGTCCTGCTCTTCGCCCACCTCTTCACGCATCAATCTGGAACATGGATCTACCTTACCGCTTTTTGCTTTCTTCGCTTCTCGTTTTTCGATGTATTGATTCTTTGCTATGCGATGCCTGCACTGAGCTTTCAATGTCCATTTCTTATTTTCGCAACGCTCTCTTTATGTCCTGAATTGTGCTGTAGTACGAGCGAGTGCTTTCAGTTTTAATTTGGCTTCCGTCGACACTCGTTCCTTCTGATCTGTGATTTTAGTCTTCTTTAGTTGTGTCTAATTCTGCAAATAATTGAGTAATAGCCGAATAAGGCTATTGTAATAAAGTGTTAGATGAAAGACCTTAATGCAGATACGAGGGCTTTCGCCGCTTCTCTTCTCTTGTATTCCTTCTATCGGAATGACTAGGCCGCCGATTGCACTCAAAGCTAAATTGGCGCTTTAAACGGTGATGTGTTGATGCGCCGATGGTTCGCGACCTACCATGCGTTATACACGCCCTCCTGACTTTTGTTTCTTGTGAGTGAGCAGTGCAGAAGTTAGGACCCATATACGTTTGTCATTATCTCCACACACGCTCCACCCACTCGGTACGTCTCACCCATTCGTTTGTTGTCCTTCACTAGACAACAGAGTATTCATATAGGGATGTCAGTTTATGTATGTCCAGTGCATCACGTCTGAGATTCGAGTTGCAGTAAGTTCCATATACCCCCGCCCCCTCGCGACATATTTGACTGATGGCCTACCTTATGGAATCGACTGCATGTACAAGGCATGACTTCTTGGGCTCCGAACCTGAAGCGTGCAGTGATCTGCGCAGCGGCTCATTAGGGAAAGGCGTGAAACTTCAAGTTGAAGAAAATCTTGGGGCCAATACTTAGCCATAGCAATCGGCGAGATGAAAGCCTCTCTTATCAGCCATTACCCTTGGAATTGTTCGCGCTCAACCAATACTCTTTCCATCTCACACGTACTTACTGTATATAAATGCACAGCAACTTGAAAGATTGCCCACTTCATTATACTAAAGATAATCCCATGCCATTTCGCGTACTTTATCGGCAAAACATGAATTCAATCGGCGCTTGAAAGGTTATTGTGAAACTGCTCGGAGTTCGCCTTAATTTGCAATTGATAACCTTATTCACCCACTGTATGGTTGGACGCCTACATAGCCGACTCTGGCATCTCCTCTCGCCTTGAGATTACTCGATAGGAGTATTTGGATGCATCGCAGAACTTCAAATAATGGTCTTTTCTCGAATCGAACGGAGCTGCGACCCGAGCACCGTGCTTGAACATCATCAAGCCACCTTCCAGCAATGCCTTCCACCAAGACTTCAAGCTGTTGTGTTGTTCATCACAATCTGTTTCACAACCACCGTTGGCGATAGCAGCCCTTACCTCCGCTAATCAGTGTATGGGCCGGATCATCACTCCGCGGCCCATAGAACTGTACTTTGGCCACTTACAATGAAGAACCAGCTTCATGCTAAAGGTGAGCATATCGTACGTGTACAGCAACACTCTCTCGTAGGAAGGCTCCGATCAGTAAGTCTGGGACAGCATCACCCCTAGTTTACTTTCTATGATCCCGGAAATGATATCAGACCTGGTGGTACGTCTTTCTACGCATTACTCAATTGAAAAGTGGTCGAACCCCCCTAAAAGCTATGCCGTAGTGTTTCCTTGGTGCAAAGACGAGCTATCTCCACAATGCGCACAGTGTGCAATCGATTGTAAGACACTGCTTTTCGCTTTGGGCGCATCAAACAGAAGAGGAGCAGCATGGTTCTGAATCGACTCTGATCAGAATTCTGGCAACCGTATCGCGGATTGCGTTTGGTCATCTTGAAGGGGACCCAGAGAACCTTCAAGTTAGCGGATGTGACAGTGACCTCTACGGAGCTCGGTTTTATATTCTTTGCTACGAAGCTGAGATCTCTGGAAACTAGGCAATTAGCGAGAAGAACCGCACCGTTGATCCGACAGGTTAGCTGAAAGAAAGATTGATAGTAGTGCACCAGTCAGCATATCGTGTACAGGCTGAAGTCTGTGTACACGAGAGCAACGTGGAAGGTAATGGTATAGCAGAAGGGGAAGGGAATCTAGTCACCCCCGCTCCTAATCCATGCAATTGGCACCGTTTGTTAATGGCCCATCTCATTTGTGTTTTTGCAGCGAATGGCTTGATGAAAGAGCATTCTTGCTTATTGTGCAAGTACGACAGCTCTCACAATGCCAAGGCCGCTACACGCAGAGGGGTTACGGTTTTTACGATACCGTACCTTGCATACAGCGTCGGGGGAGTTCTACTACCTATCGGCACTCATGTGCCTTAGCTGACGCCTTTGGGATATGACATTACAGTACTTGTGATGAACACAGATTTCTCAACCAAGACATAAATACTAATTACGGTGTCTCCCGCGAGAGGTCTGGCAATCGTCCGCGTACACACAAAGGAGAGGAACCAGGGGCCACTACTGGCAGCGGCGACATCCAGGGCAGGCACCACGATGAAAACTACTTCCGCCTGGAGCACTCTGTGTGCACTGTACGACATTGAAACCTAGGCCGGCAGTGGCGTCGTACCTCCAACTGCTTATCGACCTCGTCGTCGTCCGCTTACAACAATCTGCTGGCTGCCTTTCGAGCCCTTCGCCTGCTCAACACCTCGCTACAAGTGCCGAGATGCCGAGATCGTCCATCTTACAGTGTATTGTGTCGCCCAGGCCAAACGCGTATCGGCGAGACATAGTAGAGCATTTTCGGTGGGGAGATGAGACGACGCGCAGTAGGATCAGCGATGGGGTGAGGGGATGCCGGGGAGACAAAAAAGCAAGGACTCACAGCCTGTTCCCAAATGTGTGTATCCTTACTATGTCTTTGTGACGTCTCCCCCCCTCCTGTTTCTTCGCGGGCGGAACTATGCGATCGCTGTTCATGAGCATTCTGTTCGCATCTATCTACTCGTAGTAGCAGCCTTGTATCTTGCAGAATTATTTTTAGTGAGCAGACTTTGAAATTTCGGACTTCCCCACTTCTTCCTTTCTTTTCTCAGGACTGACCCTGCGCTGCGCTGCAATGTAATGCATCTGCATACGATCTAAGCTTTCCCCTCGTCTTTTGTTTGTACGCCGTAATGTGTACCGTCCCGCTTTTGTTGTTCTCAGGATAGTCCAGCAAGCTTGAACTGGGATGGCCATATACAGCACTAGTAGGCTGTAACCGGAGTGAAATTGATACTAATTAATGACGTAACATATAATCTAATCAATTCGTTTGTATACGTGCCCTAACCGAGCATGTGCTGGGAAAGGGAAAGGGTTTGCTATGTGTATTTTTCGTAGACTCACGACGGATGAATGCAAGACATGTAGTAATATCTATTAGAATGTTCAATGGTGCTTCTAGCTGATGCCCTGAACACTGGACTGTATATCTCCATTGGAGGTTGTCAGATCTTGACTCTGGAGCTGGATCAGGATAGAACGAATGCCAAATCGAAACAGGGTGTTTTATGAGAAGGCGGTGGTAGGACAGGCCCGTCGCTTCTGTGCGTCCCAGTCTGGAGTCCGAAAGCGAATGAATAGGATATGTGTGTGTGGGAGCCTGACTCTGCGTGATGCGTCTAGCGCGCTGGCCCTGCCAAACGGGAGCTAACTGGATCGCCGTTGGCGCCCGTTTTAGGAACCATGTATGATGACATAATTAGCTGTATATAGAAAGTACACCCCCGGAGACCCTAAAGGGACGGAGTGATGCCGCTTGGAGGAAGGAACGGAAGCCAACGGTGCATCGTGCGTCTAAGGCTGTGAACACCAATTGTGGGAGCAGATTCCCTCGGCCGAATGTCACACAGCCCTTTATTTTTTGCTTCCGTCTTCCGAACTGCCGAGGCCCGCGAAACTCTAGGACGATCTCTCGACGCTTTTTGGCCTCGAAGAGCCATGCTTAAAATCTCTTTCGGATACAACCGCGCGCTTCTGGAATCGGATGAATTTAATCATCTGTAACCTACGAGCAGGATATATAGTCGATATCGTGTTTCTAGTCGACGATGACAGCCAGCGGCGAGCACAGCCGGGGCGAAGAGGGGGCGCATATTGACAACGAGGCGATACGAATACAGGGGACGAACTTTAAAGCTCGGGAATTCCCATATATGGGTATGTCTGGGACCTTACCCGCAGCCGAGTCCACCGGGCAACAGACTGGGAGAGAAAACTGACGGGATCTTTTCAACCAGGCTGTGCCCTCGTCCCCCGTTCAATATCGACACCGTTTGCTGCGGACGATTGAGCTTTTCATGAAATCGAAGAAGATATGGTGCTCCGTGTGCAGATAATTCATTCTGATAGCGTGCGTTTGCAGCGTGGGTCGCAGGCGATTGCAGAATTAGGAAAGGGTTCTGCGGTGAGTGTCGTTCATAGGTGATCCGTCAACACAGACGGGAAACAATGCGCTTCTGTTCTATGAAGAAATGACGCATGCGACCGACCAGTGCATTCTCGTCACGATGAGACGCGGTGTTTGGATTCTCTGGTGCGTCTTCCGAATGCAATTGTGGTTTCTCGGAGAAATACGACCTTCTGTCCTTGCTTGTGCCTGTGAAACAGCATGTTCTGGATAGATATGCCCAAAACGAATATGTGCTGGGTAATGTCGCGGAGTTAGCTACGCTGTTCGGAACCTAGAATGATTCAGGCTCCGCCTGGCAGCGATACCGTGATTCCGTGGCCCATATGGCCATTTCCTGCCATTCGCCCGCTGGGACAAGCACTAGCACGACTGCGCGGCCTCGTGTCTCTCCTGCGTCCAATACTGCCTGCACGCTACGCTAGTCTAGGTCTTTAGACATTGCATACGCATCGGAAGATCTCAGACACTGGTCAGCTGGCCCGTATGAGGGGGCAGGGTCAGACAGAGCATGTATGCGTATACTATGTCCGTGTGAGTCCAGATTTGCAGTTTCCATATCCGCGTTGAGGCCAAATGCTACTGTGGCGTTCACCACCTTTTCGTAGGTATATTCAGTTTTCGAACGTGCATCCACAGGAGCTGTCCGATCACGATACGACGCTCCACTTCTATTATGTGACGCGCAGTTTGAAGGGGGCGGGGACGTCTGCTCGCCGTAAGCTGTGAGGCAGGCCATCCGAATTAGTAAAGTGCGCTGCCCCGTCTGTCGCTGGGAAATGAAGCGAGGGTGAACAGGAGCACAGCGCGGGGGTCGCGTGCGGGCGGATCCGTCCTTATCAGTGCCGGCATAAATACTGTGGATGCCAGTGTTCGCCTTCCCATCGCTCGCTGCGCTCAAAGGGCGGGCAGGGATGACGTTCCGTAGGCGGTCTAGCTCATCCGAGACCGGACTGCTCAGACTCGGTAGTCGACCTGCGCGCACGCCCCGGACCTTTCTTTCTCTTCGGGAGAGCGGGAGGCGATAAAGCGCCCGGTAGCGCGCATGACGAGCTGGCCGCAGCCTTGATTGACACGGCGGCAACGAAGATCGACGCCGCCTCTTCGCTGTCCTTCCCCACTCTCTTTAGCCTTTCCGCGCGCTCTCTGGGCGCGTGCTCGTTACTTCTACTCGTCCCTGAGCCGCTGCTCGTCTGTCGTCGCCGCACGGCGTTGCCAGCGTTCTCGCCCCCGGTTGTGCTGACCATACGCGGCCGAGTTCCCCAAGTGTAAAGTTCTTCGCGTTCCGTCAACATTGCCTTTCATTTCCTTGCGCGGTTTCTGTTCTCTTCGTCTCATTTCCGCACCGAGCAACCGCGAAGCAGAACTCTAACCACTTGCAGTCTTTTCCCGTAAGGATCGCCAACAAATAGATATCCTTGCCATTGACGAGTATACATAGTTGGACGTGAGAATGATACGGAAGCATTCTTAATACAGTACAATTATTGATTCCGCGGAATTGGAGCGCACGAGAGAAACGATCACTGCGACTATTGAAGATACACAAACGACATCAGGTTTCAGTGGGGAGATGGAGGATTAGCGGGGCGCAGACGTGTGGACATATTTACGTCGGTGTGCGCTTGTTGTTATTAGAGCCGGCGGTTGGCGACGAGGTAAGTGATCGCCCCACATGATGGCAAAGATCAGCCCGACGAAGGCTCGTGAGCGCCTGTAGGTTGCTTAGCGAAGCAAGTAAGAAGACCGGGAGTGATGTCGATCCATAAGAGTAGCGCCCGGTATATGTGGTGAGATGCAGAAAGTGGACGTGAGCGATCGAATAGGATGCTCTGATGAGCAGCGGCCTGCCACACTAGAGAGCGGAAATGAAAGGAACTGAAGATGGATGTGTGCTGATAGTCGGCCATGATGTCTGATTCTAGTACAGCCCCGACCAAGCTGCACATGCACAGGCGATGCATTCTGAGGCTTGCAATCAGGAAGAAGCAGCATCCTAGGACAGCCTATCTTTGGACAGAATCGACAATAAACCCATTCCGGGCGCCAACGTTCTCTGCGAACTTCTCCCGGCCCTCCAGGGCTGTCTGTCCGTGGGGTGTAAGCTTCGGAGCGCTGGGCTGGATCAAGGCTATCCGATTGGTCTCTGGGGGGCGTAATAATGTCAAGTTGTCCATACGAATATTCGCCAAGTATTTTGCTGCGACGCGAATCCTCTCAGAAGCAAGGCACACCTTAGGGCAGGGTAAATGGATATATCCGGACAAGCGGGGACCGCGTGTCTAAACTTGGACCTACATACAGTCTCTATTAGTTAGCCTGCGCCAATTGTTGCGCTCACTCACTTTTGGGCCGCCTTGTCCTGTGTCGGATCTGATCTCGTAGCAACCGCTTTGACGTCTTCTAGTCGTCCGTCCTCTCTGTGTTTCACGATACGCACCCCGACAGACTTGCACACCTTGAAGCTGCTAGCGGTTCCGGGATACTCAATGTTTTCGGACTCTGTATCTATCTTCGTGTTACACACTACTCGCCGGAAAATTTTCGTTTCATGCAGCACTCTCATACACGAATCCACCTATGCGCATACGTTACGCAACGCTCGCCGACGGCGGCGACAGAGAAAACAAGGCATTTAAACCACGAAGCTCCCCGCCCCAAGGCACTGATCCTCGCCTGAGACGTAGTTCATATGTTATCTTTGCTGATCGAAAACGATCGAAAACCTGTACCCTCTTGGTACAGAAATCAAGTTTGCCAATTGGCTTTCTGATTGAAAGTCATGTTTCGTATGCGGCCAGCCAAGTATCCGTACCCCTCTTATTCTTTGTCTAGTCTCATGTATCGTGTTTGCATAGCCATGGTGTTGTCTTCAGTTCCTAGTATCAGAATGAGGTACTATCTCCACAAAATCGTGCTGCGTTCCTTGTTGTTGCGCTCGTTGTTATTCGTTACCGTACGTACGCACCTGGGACTGCTTGACATCTACCGGCGGCGTATCGCGATGCATATCAATGCGCATACGCGACAGTCACAACAACACGCGTACCTATCTGTACGTACGTCTGAAAGTCCGTTCTACCGACCGCCGGGAAACACCGTCGGTAATCCCTTCATTATACACCGAACTTCGTAACTTCATATCCAGCGACTTCTGCATGCCAGTTCGAGGGATATAGTGAACCTTAATCTTTTCTTTAATGACAACCTTGATGAAAAGGGTCCGTGAGGCGAAAAATGGAAATATGCATGCTTTAAGAGAGATTAGATGTGATGAGGGAAAGGAAGAGGAGGAAATGAAAAGAAGTATGTCATCATACAACCGGGTTGAAATTGAATAGATAGAGCACACACTCAAAGGGAATGCAGTTATCTTTATATGCGCTAGCTTGAGTGCAAGGCGAGGTTTGTATACTAGGCGTGAAGCGAACAGAAAATAGAAATAAGCAGCCGAGTCTCTTTTCATCGACGAAAGGAAGTGCAAAATGGAAAAGAAGAAATCGAGCGGACCCGGTCAAGATGTTCCTCTGCGCAGGACCCGGGAATCCCTATCCTTTCCCTCGACAATTTTCCTCTCTAGTGAAGAGAACGTTTCTAAGTCAGGAACAATTACGACGTCAGTAGACCAATAGGCCAGGAATCAAGGGGAGAGCTGAATTCCGGTGACAGCGGGTGTTATACAGTGAGTCGATGGTCTTATGACGCCCGACATACGAGGGAAAGCCCCCTCTTCAATATGATAGGCTTTAGGTTAAGTTCAGATCGCAGCTGCCCATGATATGCTCATATTCACTTTCTGGGCAGCGTACAGATCGTCGGCGCTGTAATAGAGATTAGAAACCGAAAGGAGGAGGCGGGGCCAAGCTGCGTCCGCTTTTATTCCGTAGTGGTCTGCCTCGCGCACGGAGATGCATCTGCAAGGGGCGCACTATGAAAGACATACGTGTGCATATTGCTCGATCGTCGTCCAGTCCAGATCAGCCGCCGCACATTGAACTCCATATACATGTCTTGCTTTGTTCAAGTTACCGGGACCAGGTCCGGGTAGGAACTGTCAAAGATAGTCGATTCTGGTACCCAGGTCCACTGAATCTGGCCGTCTAAACGTAGACACTGACCGACCGACCGACCAACCAACCAGCGCGCGTAGGGATCTGATTCAGTAGTTTGCCTGGCCCGCCCCTTGCGATGATCGGTAAGTGCGTCGCCTACGCCGAAAAGATATATGTGTATGTGCTGTGGGGTTAAGCTAGTTGATCAGTGGCAACAAGCTGAACGGATGATGGACACTCAGGCAGCATGCATGATCAGGTACTCGATGCGGCCTGCTTCCTGCGCCTCATGTTGATTCCACAATACAGTATGTATGCGTTGGAATAACACTGACTGGACTGGGCTAAAAGGGCCTCCTGGGGTTCCTTGCTCCAAGGTGATGCACGAAGCTCGCTTGACAGGCCGAATGTTACATGTTTACTTTTGTCCTCGGTCACAGCTGTTCTTGTTCTTGTTCTTTGACACGAACACGTTCTCGAGAAGGGCAACAAGTGCGATCACAGGAATCGAAGCCTGAATCGGGGAGCAATGTGTGAATGGCGCTAAGATCCAGCAACGGGCGCTTACTGCTCCGAGGACTCGAAGTCCCGGCCGGGGTGGTGCAGTCGGAATTCGAACGACGTCTCCCGACCGTCCACCGTGTCCGTCGCACGCAAATGTATCAGAAGAGGGGGACAGTGTACTCGATGGACATGTTCGCGAGTTGGGGAACGTCTAATTGGAGGTTGGAGAGAGTCTGGACTTGGCGGAGATCTGGTTCCGGTTGGAGCTGGCCGCTGAGTGGGTCCCGCGTCCGCGTTGTGGGTCCACAATTAGTGCAAGCGCAATACAGGATCGAAACCAAGTGCATTGCGCACGTCAAATTTCAATATGTGCTACGCGGTCCAACGCGTACCTGCACCGTGGCTGGCTCAGGCTAATAACCACCAAATAAGCTCTCCCGCACGATCTCCAAGTCCGAAGCCACATCTCAGATCGTTACGCTCTCCCCGCTCATTTGGACGAAACACGAAAAAAAAGTATCAAGGAGCTCGCAGATGAACATATGTACACATGCACGGTCTGAGTGGCATAGGCCAAGTGAGCTAGCTGTGCGTGTTCCATTCCGATTGCAGTGCCCTCTTGTGGGAACGACAGGCTGTATCAGAAAAATAGAGCATTGAATAGAAAACGGATGGGAAGTGCAGGTATGTGTCGTAAAGTTATGTAGATATATAAATACGAAAGGAGGGTTGGTTATCGATGAAGCCGCCCGATTAGATATCGAGGAGGGAATCGATGTAGAACCAAGCATAAGATAGGGAGAAAGTGATATATGAACCACGAAGGATTATGAGAGCAGACCCCGATGGGGAACACGTACAAGCGAGTGGAAAGCCCCGGCGCCTCCTGGCGCCAAAGTCAGAATCCGATGAGGTCGGGCATGTGTTGTGTGCATTGGCAGGCGCTATCCGCATCGATGCTGTAGTCGCCCACCCAGCACACTGGCGTATATGCACAGTCGACAAGGGCTGCAGTTGCGAAAGTGAAGCGGAAAGAGGGCGGTTGGCAGATCATAAATCTAGTTAGGCTCGTGCTGGTGATGGATAAGCTGTGATATTGATTGTCACACCAAAGTAATGGAATTGCAAGAGTGACCGGGGTCTCTTGCAATTGTAGTTGAGGAAAAGGAAGAGAGCTGCTAAGTTGAGAACGAGTATCTTACTCTCGTATATCTGTGCAGTGTCGTAACGTTCGAGTCGAGTGCAGAGTGGGCGATAGCGCCAGAGCAAGCGCCACTGGCATAAAGGCGAGTCTTCTTTCTTTTCTGGCTCCTGTCATCCCATCTTCCCCTCTCCTCCTCATCCCTTGTCCGCTCTTCCTCACTGCCCACCGACGCCCATAGCCTACTCACCTTTGCTTTCGCGTCGTGTCGTCGCTCTCACTGCTCTCCTCACTCCCATCTAGCTGCTCGACCCTCACCGCCCTAGCCTACGGCGAACAGCCAGCAGGCCCATCGCCGGTCCAACAGGTATATGCCACAGGCCTCATCCCGGTCCCCTACAGCCTCCGATACCCCAAGCGCCTCTTTGCCCGCCAAAATGTCCAAGCCACGCGCCAATGATGTCCATCGAAAGGCCAAAGGCGCCGTGCGTGCAAAGTCCGGGTGCTACACTTGCAGGATTCGCAGGAAGGTCAGTACCACTCACCCTCATCGTCCGAGCCCACCTAATGACGCTTTATCTTTTCTTCTTCCCTGATCTCATCACCCATCATCAGAAATGCGACGAGAAGCCGGACGCGGAGGGTAACTGCCAGACCTGCGTTCGTCTTCGCCTCCAATGCCTGGGCTTTGGCGCAAAGCGGCCAGACTGGATGCGTGTACGTTTCGTCTTCTCTCTTTTACTCTTTTCCGTGCAGTCTCCTTAGCCCTCATTCCTCCAGGAGGGCAATAACGTCGTCGAGCTCCGCGAGAAGATCAAAAACTTCCTTGCCTCGCAGGGGATGATCAAGGGCCATTCGGGCCAGCCGAGCTCCTCAGGCCAGCGCGCGGGCTCCGGTTCCGACCAGGGTGACAATGACGGCTCCCCTGGCGGGCCCACGACGAGCTCCTTTGGCGGGCACCCTCACCCCTCCGGCGTGCCTGCCGTGGCCGCCGCATCCGCCTCGACCTCGACGCTCGGCTCGGGCCCGAACGGCAACCAGGTCCTCGTCCTCAGCCAGTCGCACCGCAACGTGCCATACCCCATGCACAGTCCGCCCGCCCGCGCCCAATCCATCTCGCCCGCCGGCACGCCTACCAACAGCAATAACAACGGCGCGTTCGCAGCGAGCACGAGCACGGACATGCGCTACGGCAACCTGCAAAACGGGACGCGTCGCGGAGGGTACGGCACAGTGCCCAGCATCTCGACCGCCGGCGCGGGCGCGGCGGCGACAGGGTTCGGCAATGGCAATGGCTATATGGACCCACACTCCCCGCACTCGCGTAGGTCCCCTTCGGATTCCTCCCAGGATGAACGAGTTAATTTACTAGGCATCGAAAATGACCCCTATTCCTCCCGCCCCCCATCTGTCCTTGGCTACCGCACACCGGCTCATGCGTATCGCCACCATCTCTCTGTCGTGACCAACGCCGCGCCCGCCTCCTCATCGTCGGCGACGATGTGCTTGCCCTCTCCGTCCCCCTCTCTGTCTGGCTCGTCCCCCGGCGCGAACACGTTTATGCGCCAACTCCCTCGCACACACCCTTACACGCCTGCCCCCGAACCGCACCTCGACGTTGAAATCGTCCCGACGGACGACTACAACTACAACAACCAATGGGATGGCTACTTCAACACCCCCTCCATGTCGTCTTCGTCCCACACCCAATTCGCGTACGGGCGCACCGTAGTGCACGGCCACTCGCCCCAGTTCGGCATGCACCAGCTCTCGCCTGACTCACCCAAGGCGCAGCACGCGCATCTCCGGGGCAACCCCCCGTTGTACTCCCAACAGCAGCAGCTGGGCGCGCACCAGGGACACCTCGCCTCGCAGCAGCACTATTACGGCACGTCAGCGGATGGCGTGGCTCACACTTCGCCTCCATGTAAGACGGAACCCTTTTGAATGTATGATCAATCCAGAGTGCTCATGACCTTTGTGTTCTTTTTGGGTCCCCCCTTTATTTTTCACCCCCCGTATATTGTACACCACGCTCGTATGCTATGCCCTATCGTCCGGTTACGTATCCCCCTCGATTCGTTAATGCGGATATCGCACTCGCGCCGCTCTCGTCCACTCCCATTGTATTATACGCGGCACGTCGGACTCTTTCTTGTGCACATAAACTACCGGTACTGTCCTCCCGCTATTCTGCTTTTTTCGTTGCTTTCCCGTCCTGCTCTGCTCTCGCTTTCTTGTTGTCTTGCTATTAAAACGGTATTATCAATTTATTCTATTATTTTCTTTCGTGTTTTTATACCATTTATCTTTCTTGCTACGCTTTGCTGCTCTTTTCTACTTTGTTTTTGCCAGGTAATGAACGATATGCGCAAACGCACTTCAATCACACGGACAACTCGAATGATCTCATGAGGTTCCCGATGGTGCAACATTCGCCATTGTATCCCCCATCAGTTCAAAGTACATTTGGGCATTTATACAACGATCACATTAGGGACGAACCCGAACAAAATAGAATTGGCGACGTCGATATGTACATCGACACACGTGGTACTGATGGCGTCGGCATGGGCGCTTTAGATTATTCGGGACAACAAGCGCTGGCGGGCTACATGGTCCCGCAACTCTTGGATCCGAACATGGGCATGTCGTATGAGGCTGGCAACCTACTAAAGCATTACCTTAAGAATGTCCGCCCGATGCAGTACTTCTTCGCCGACAGCTGGATCGACGAGAATATCTTCAGGCTCGCTCAGACTTATGACATCGTGCGTGACTCCATCTGCCTCGTCGCGAGTGTGCACAAACACAGGTGGAATAACTCGGACTCGCCGCCCCACCCGCCGCTTGCGCTCCCCGAGGGCGACGACGCGGAGTCGAAAAAATACGCGCAGCGCGTGCGAGATCGGTTGCTCGAAAAATTCAGCCGGAATAGTAGGAACGCGGACAGCATCCAGCCGGGAGAGGCACTCGCAGGGCTCCAGTGTGTGTCCAGCTTCCTCTTCGCGGGCGGCATGGGCGATTGGGACAAGTTCCTCGATATTGCATGCCTGTGGGTAGCGAAAGTCCTGAACCCCGCGCGCCGGCCCGTCGGGGGCTATGCCAGCGTACTACACTCGCTGGACCCGCTCTCCCACTTCATCGTGAAGGCAACGATGTGGTTCGAGGTGCTGGCGAGCGTGACGAAAATCGAGGCGCCGCGGTTCTTGAATGTGTATGAGGAGCTGTTCGAGGCGACGCGCATCTCGGACCCCCAGGGCGAGCTTGACATCGCACGAGGGCATGGGATGCCAATGCTCGACGTCATGGGCTGCGACGACCTCACGTTCCTCGCCATCGCGAAGATTTCGGCGCTTGCGGCGTGGAAGGAGGAGAACGTGGCGAGGGGGACTCTGGACGTGATGGATTTCGTCGAAAGGGGCAAGGAGATCCAGGATCACTACCTCCAACCGACGGACGACCCGTTCACCATGCATCGAATGCCTCTGCTGGACGACACACTCGATAACCGGAAGCGCCTTACGGCCGACATCTTCCGTGCCGCCGCGCGCCTGTACCTCAACACGGTGCTTTCAGGAGACAAGCCTACGGTACCCAAGATCTCCCACAGTGTGCGCGACACGGTCGACGCCCTGAGGCAGGTCCCGCATGATCCGAACTCGCTACGACAGTCCGTCGTGCGGAGCGTGGTGTTCCCAATCTGCATTGCGGGGTGCATGACGGACGACCTCGAGCAAAGAAAGTTACTGCTTGCGCTGCTGGCGGAGACACCTGGAGCGGGTAATTGCAACGCGGTGGCGCAGGTGATGATGGACGTGTGGGCGAAGCGGGACCCGCCCCCCAATAAGAAACGACATACCGCTCAGCCGCGCGACGTGAGCTGGCGACAGGCACTGCGCGAGAACGGTGCATTGTTGCTTGTGTAATGGTGCATTCCGCTTGACATAATGACCCAGACTTTTCTTTTCTTTTCTCTTTTCTTTCTCTGGCTTCTCTGTTTCCTCTCTATCTAATGTACGTTTGCAGTATAGTGTGTAGGAATAGGCGCTATGGTCCGCTGTATGACTGTGTTTACCTGTTTAGTCTCCGTTGGTTAGCTTGTTTGTACTCGCTTTGGATAGTCACCCTGTTATGGCAATGCAGTCCGGTCTATGACGTTTGACAGACGTGGGAAGCTGGGCGGACGAAGAGATCGCAGCTGACATAAGCAGCGTGAGAATAGATCGGACGCAGGATCGAAGCGGTGCAGGGACGGGAGAGTACCTGAGCCAGAGGGATGGCGCGTTGCCGCATAAATCTCTAATATTTTGTAATTATATCTAATAACGCTAAATTCCAGAGACCGACTCGCTTTCTCCCTCCGTCTCCCAAGCTGTGCCCAAAGCACATTATTCACCTCGGCCCATCTCTTCCTCCTACCCCCACAATCTCACTCAAAGCCATGGCTTGTCTTTCCCCATCACAGCACCTCTTCAACTCCTTCATCGTCGATTTCGACGACTTAGATCCGGACGTCCACTCGCGCAATAATAACAAGCAGGCCATCAAAAGCGCGATTCAGCAGGCCCCCTCCATTCCAGACGATATCAAGAATAACCACTCTGGCGACCCGGACGCTGACTCTACGACTGACAGGAGCAGAGGTGTCCATGGGATGACTCTTTCTCCTTCGCTTGTCCTACCGCACACCTCTCTAAGTAGTCCGTCAGACAGCGCGTCCCCGCTCTCCCCACCCAACTCCGATTCCTCTGCCTCATCTAACGCGTCACCCGCCGTTCCCCTTCTTTCCCTTGACAATCCGCTGCAGACCTCCCCGAGTCCGGCGTCACACACCTCCCCGAGCAGCACTCCCCCCATAGTCTTCGTCAAGTCCGAGCTCGTCCCCGACGGTGTTCTCACTGACTCCGACATGGAGCACGCGCATGGTCAGCTGCCTATGGGCCCCGACAGACTTCCCCCCGACTTTCAGAGAAACCCATCTGCAGGAAAGGGCGGCTGCTGGTGAGTTCATGTTCCTGCTCCTTCAATTGTTCTCGCTCCACACGCGCTTGCGCTTTTCCGATCTTGAACTCCGCCGCTTCTCGCGAGAAGATAAAAAATCAATGATACTGACTATTTCCTCGCATACGTACAAACCAATAGGACATGCCGGATACGGAGAAAAGTGAGTTACCTGAGCGCATTGGAGTCTGTTCGCTCCCTTGCGCGTTTTGCACCAGGCACCGAAGAACTTCCATACTAATCATTTATGCTTTCCCCCTTGCTTTCATGTGCGAACACACATCCTGTCTCGCGATTTTCCGGACACCTTTTATGCAGAAATGTGACGAAATACGCGTCGGCGAGTCGTGTTCGACGTGCATCCGTCTTAACATCGATTGTCTCGGCTGGGGGCCCAAGCGGCCAGCCTGGATGCGCGTAAGTCCCCTTTTCCCTCTCATTTCACCTCATTGTCCTAGGGACTATTCCTCAATTGTCTATGTGTCGCGCGTCTGCCCTTTTGCTGGTGAATCTGGGCCCTAATCGCCCGTTTAAGCCTATGTTTCTTCATTGCTTAATTGCTGTTCGAGGACTTGGGTTCGCGGCTTTCCCGAATTCGCCGTTCACGTTTCGCCATTTTTACTTCACCCATTTTTGCTGGCCAACAGTAATCTCTCAGTACCTCTGACTGTGTTAGCCAATCACCATGATGATGCAGACGACTCGGCTACTATTTGTCTTCTCTTCTTCTGCGTCATCATGCAGTAAAGAGCAGTGCTACAGGAGTGCGGCTCACTGCCTCCCCATACTCTATCCAAACTCTAACACCGCCATTCGCCTTCGTCGCGCTCGCGCGCTTCTACAAATTAATTGATGCACATCATCTCAACTGACTCTTTCACACAGGATAAACAAGCCGTTGAGCAGTACAAGGCTGGGATTAAGGACAAGCTCATCAAGGAGGGCAAAGTCCGTGGACAGCCCAGGGCCCAGCCAAATCAACACACGGGTACGATGTCGACGCCGCAGCGGTCAATGTCTGGCCCTTCCATGGCACGCGGTGGCGGAAGCCCCTCGGGCTACCCCGCTGCAGGCCCGAGCTTCGTAGCTAGCGGCCCCGTCACCTCCACCAGCGCGCAAGCGCAGCATGCGCACGGCCAGCGTTACGGCCCCTACCCCTCCCCGAATACATACGTACACCCCCAGTTGCATCCGAACATTCAGGCGCAGCTGCAACAACAACAACAGCAGCAGCAGCAAGCTACTCCGATGTACTCTTCCTCCCCGTCCACGCCGAGCAGTACACTCAGCACGCTTGGTAGTGGATTCGATTATTTCGCCTTCGAAGGTCAGCAACTCCCTGGGCACCAAGGTCCCATGCGGCGTGCGACAGTTTCTGTGCCCGTCTCACGACACTTGCATTCCCAACACCATCAGCAAGTTCAGGAGCGCATGCTCGAACAGCGCAGGCGAGCATATCAAGAACACCAATCTGCGCTTCATCTCCAGCATCAGCCAACTGGTGAGTTTCTATAGCCGAAAACTTAATCCCCTCTCTATTCTTTGTTATCTCGATTTTTTCTCGTTCTCGCCTGCTTTAATTTTGCGGAATCTATCACCTTGCGATCGTGCCACATGTCCCCCCATCATTCCACCTTTTGATTCCATTACGCCTTTCCGTCTGCATCTGTTCTGCAACAGACGGTTCCTTGCTCACGCCGATCATCTATGGAGGAAACCCGCCAAGGAGTAATCTAGCTCCCTGTTCACTTGGGAACCATATTGATCATGATGCATCACTGCTGCGTGGGCAGAGTTCCGTTTTCGGTCCATGAAAGGTCTTCTCACTGCTACTTCTTTTTCGCGAACTTGCATTGCTTTCGTTTAATTTTACATTTGGCTTCCCTTCCCGCGTTCCGTGTCCCTCTCGTTTCCTCCACCCGAATCCTCTTACCGTCAACGCAGCTTCTGTTTGCCCTGAATTTATTCTTATTGGGAGAGTTTGATCTAGCCACCAGCTGTGATACTGGTCCGCCACTGTTGATCAGCTGGCTGGTCATATCATACCGTTGTCATTGTTTGTTGATGGCGAGGCTTAAAGCTCCAGAAGCGTGTGGTGATTTGACCCGCAGGCTTCTGTCATTCACTCGTCTGGATTCTAAATTTCCGTGGGCTTCGCACAGCTCGTCCAAATTAGGGGATGATTGATTTGATTACGAAATCTCTCTATTCATCCTCTCCCTCGCTGTGCAAACACATTCCCTCACCGCCTCGCAATGTGCCTCTGCTTTTCCCCTTGGATTTCTATCCACTCACAGCCTCGAGTGCGGCGTGGACCTGCTTGGAGGTTACGGCCAAACTGCTGTCCAGGTCGATCTCATCCCATCGATTGATGGATTACCCTCTTCGCTGTGCAAACCTCCGCGAGCGATTTCCATTGGATTTTTACCTCACAGGATTGCGGGTGCGAGCGATGCACGTGTCCGTTGTGCCATAACTCTGGTCAAATCTTCCATTTGTTCGCCCGCTGCCGAGGCTGCGCAATGCGTCATGTCGCTTTCAATTGTCATCGATCATGGGTTCTTGTAGGTGCACCATAGGTCGGTTCGCTCGCACGGACGTATGCACTTTGCGACGACGACAGAGATATGATCTCTTAGCCTCTGGCACTTAGCCTCCGCCGACTCAGATGTGGCGTTTGGCGTGTCTTCGTGGCATCGCGTTAATCTTGCATCCGAGCGTCACTGGAACTGCTGCCGAACCTAGATCCGTGGGACACCGACTTCATCGTCGCTTGCGTCAGCAGTTAGCAATTTCCTCTCCCAACTTCCCATACCTTTCCAGTTTTTCTTTTCGACATTCCTTCTTGAGTCAAGCACAGGGGCTACTTGGGTGCTCAGCCATTTCCTTCGACCCTTTGCCTCGTGTTTCACTGCATTTTACCTTGCACCTTTTCTTTTCCGACCTTCTGATAGTTTGGAATACGTTTCCGGCTTTCATTTTGCTCGCCTTCAACCCTTCGTCAGGGTGTATCGTTCCAAGCGAGCACTGGGGCTTGCTGTCCTCCGACTACGGAGAGATTGAATCGGTCACTTTTGAACTTGTTCTTTGAGTTCAAACACTTACCTTTATTCTTCCTCCACCACTTCTTCCCACCTTACGATATGATAACTGACATATACTTTTTCGTTCCCGCAGGTGGTTCTCCTCATGGACAACCTCAAGGTTCTTCGCACTCATACGGCGGGCCTTCAAACGAGCAAAGTTATGGCAACATCGATTTCTCTGGGTCCATGTACGGAGGGATGGGATCAGTTTCGACTACGGGAGGAAGTATGTCGAGTATATCGAGCTCGAGCAACCTAAATGTTCCTACTATGAACATGTCGAGTCATTACACGAGTTCTGGTTTAACAAACTCACCAATGATGTTGCCGACTGATGATGCCGCTTTCTCTGGTGGATATGTAGCAGCAGCGCAACAACAACAGTTACACTACATCAATAGACCTTCGCGTTCGGGCTCAGGTTCAACGTCGAGTAGCACCCCAAGCTCAGGTTCGCACTTGCAGCTCGCATCCGGAGTTCCTCATTCGGGATCTACAGTAGCAGCCGCGACATTCAGTGATGCCTTGATGGACCAGTCGCTCGTAGAACCACACCTCCGATATCACTTCGAGAATGTCCTTCCTATGCAATATGTCTTCGGCTCCGATAAGGCTCATGGTATCTTGCAGAGTGTATGTACACCTATTTATGATAATGTCCCGAGAGATTGAAGTAATTAAATATAATACTCTTGGTTTCGCTCATTCACAGCTAATTGCACGCGACCCTTTCGGACCTCTTACGAACTCGTTATGTGCCATGGCGGCTTTGCACAATAAAATTGTGAGAGTCGCCCAGGGCCTCGACCAACCGGACAACACCACCGCCAACCAATTTTTTGACCGAGCATATTGGCAACTCATCAACACCAGCGCTCGGGCGTCTTCCATAAGTAGCACGAGCGCCGGGACGAGCCAAGCTACCCCGGGTTACTCTGAAGCAGATGCCCTTGCCGCAATTCATCTCGTCGGCTTCTTCCTACTCAAAGATGGGAGTGGTGACTGGTCGGCTCATCTCGACACAGCACGAGAATGGTTGCTCCATACTGGATTATGCGCAGAAGGAAACAAAGAACCCAAGGTGACGCTGGCAAAGATGAGCGACGCAGAGCAACTCGCAGTCAAGATGGTCATCGTGAGTAGTCTAAATCCTATCTTGACAGACACTCTCTTGAGTGTGCCTGTCGATCGTTCTATACGCGTTCCTTACGTGCTCACTTTTGACTTGAACAGTGGTATGACATCTTCGCGGCTATATCGCTCCATCAGAGCCCTCGTTTCATGTCTCTGTGCCGCCGTTTGCTTGGCCGCGGGAGTGTCATCTCCGAACCGCATGCAACTGTCGATATGGACCTCATAATGGGATGTCCAGACGCAGTCCTCCTCATCCTCGCCGAAACTGCTGATCTCGCTCAATGGAAACGACAGCAGCATCAACTCGGTATACTCAGCGTCAAAGAGCTCGTGCGCAAAGGTGAAGCAATCGAAGCGATGCTCAATGAATACGTTACGCCTGCGAATGCGATGCAGATCCAGCATATGCACCCCTCGCGTCCGTCCGGGGAGCACAACGCACCGCCACTGGCTGCGTTGGTGCAAACCGAGCGGATGAACGTTGTTGTACCCCTCACGGAAACGACGGGCGCATCAGGATCGGCATCGGCATTGTCCAGACCGGTGTCCGCACACGCTAGCCCCGCGCGTCAATCCGTATCGCTTCTCACACAAGCTTCTTCAGCGCTCACTGCAGATCCGTCGATCCCGTCTTCTGCTTCGTCGGCGCTCTTAAAAATGAATGTTCCGAGTGTCTCTTCGGGGCCTTCTTCGTCACCTTCGTTATATGCAAGATCAGAGTTACAGGGGAGTCCGGCGGGAAACTTACCTGAAGGAAATAATCCGCCAGACACATTACACTTAGTCTCTACCGTTTTCCGCGAAACCGCCGCACTATATCTCCATTCCGTGATAAACGATCCTAGCCCCGGTAAGCATTCCGCCTTCATTGCCCCTCTCCTCGAAGTCAATTGCCGATGAATTTGCTGACCTTATTCTTTGACGCAGGTGTTCCTGAAGTAAAGCATTCTATGAACCGCCTCTTCGCGACACTGCAGAGCCTTCCCCCAGTTGCCGATCGCGCGCTCATACTCCCTCTCGCCCTCGCTGGTTGCCTCACCAATGACGAAAACCAAGGCCAATACATTCGGTCAAGGCTGACCGCCCAAGACGAATCCTTCGGAAATATTCGTGCAACACGACTCTTGATGGAGCGTGTCTGGCAAGCTCGTGAACAGTCCAGAGTTGTTGACTGGCATGATGTCATGCATGACCAACTCGGCATCGAATTGCTCCTCATCTAATCAATACAGCCGACAACAAACAAATCATCGATTGTACAAAAAACAAAGTCATTTGTACTTACTAATATTTCTTGTTCTTGAATACAATGTTATCGTTACGCCTTGCTTATTTCTTGATGACCCTTGGACGACAGTCCTATATACCATGTCAATACCCTTCTCGTCATAGCTTTCTATGGAATCTCATTATTTATCTCACCTGTATCTCACTTATAGACCCCTTCTGCTTATCGCATATATTGGATATACAGCGTAGCTCAAGCTCTTCATATTCCTCCTTCCTTCTTGAAAATTATGTGAGGCCCTTCGCATTTTCGTTTCATCGCACTTATGCTTGGCCGGTGTCATTAATTCTAGCTGTTTGTATAGACTTTAGTATCGAAAGAAATGAACGCATGATGTTTGACTTAAAACATACTCGCAAGCCTTCCAATTGCTTCAAGAAGCAAAGTTGCTTAACTCTAGGGCGGGCGCTATTCCAGCCACGGGGACACCATGTAAAGCCGCGCAGCGCTGAAGCCTCTGAGAGTATCACGCATCCGGCCAGAAGTCGAGTACGAGAGGACACCTAATGTAACAAGTTGTTACGTTCCTTTGAGGGCCCTATGTAGCGGCCGATGGGGGCAATGTGAGACGGTTGGGCTTAAAGAAAAGATAACAATATGTCATTTATACAGTTGTCCTGGTGCCCGAAATCGTAAGGAGCCGGAAATGTCGGGAACCAAGCCAGTATCGCAAATGCCGTCTAACAATTCGCTTGGCCTCTATGGCCTCCAATGTCATAGATGGCATGCGATGGGTAATCCGCAAAAGGTTATTATCGCCTAATCCCTCACTCCCATTAGGATGGTTGGTACGGCAGCTCGAGGTCATTAGTAGACCTCCGTGCATTAGACCGAGGAATACTCCAGACAACAAAACGGGTGACGGGGATGAAGGGGAGGAGGTCCGAATCACTAGAACACCGATACAGTTAACTAGAGTTTCAGATTCGAGATGTGATTGAAGGCTTCATACCAAATGGATGATATGCCAGTGCCAGGAAATATGCAGGGTGACAGGGCTACACTAGTCTACCCGCCATCATTTAATATAGGATGACATAAGCGATAAGTGTACCTGGTCCGAATCATGGCATGCCATAAATCAAGGCCATTTTTTATCGGCATTGCAGTCGGCTTCAGTAAAGAAATTTGTACGATAGATTGAAAAGTTGATCTCCGCACAGGCCGTAAGGAAGAACAACGGAAGGTACGATACGCCCTGTCGCGCCGCATGACATGCCTTCAGGACACCCATGGGGCATAGATGGTGACTGGATGTGATGAAATGGGAGGAACTGTGTTCATGCTGATTGAGTAGATCCATTCGTGAGGGTAGTGATTAATGTTGTTCAAGCCACCAGTAGGTTAAAATCCTGTGAAGATGATGTGAAGGGTGCGTTGGCGTTGGGACGTTCGGGAAGACTGTGGGTAGAGCGGGGCAGGAGGATAGATCAAATAGAGGTGGATGGACCAAGGATCGGCTGTTCCCATAGGAAGCTTTATCGAACCAGTCGATTGATTGACGGTGCTAAGCGACGTGATGGGACTGATTCAGCGAGGATTACGCCTTCAGCAAGAGATTCGTGCGCAGGTGCCCTCAGGTGAGGAGATGAAAGAAAGGGAAGACGACCGTACTGACGGCCCAGTGGATGAATTATCCTACGAACCGTCAACAGATGCAAGAATCGCTGTTATTGAAAAACGAGTAACGGAAAAGATTGCGGTAAGAAAGAGGATGTAAAGTATTCTGTCGTGACATCCAAAATTACTGGTGATTGGATGAGGATGCGAACTACACATCCCTGATGAGATCCCCGAGCACCAGAGGCAGTTTAAAGAGACATACCAGGTGGAAGAGGCCCTAAGTCCTGGCACATTGCACAATCGCTATTAGCTACCTGTCAATTATCAATTGAAGGGGTCAATAATAGGTAATGTCACGAGGAAAACACACTACCTTTCTTGTTCTCGTCCGTCCTTAGGCAAGTCCCCATGCAATGTAGGGGTTAGGGAAGCGCGATCATCATCGCAGTCGTCCTCCGAGCTTTTAGAGGAATAAGATGATGAAAATTTTAGCTTGAGCTTGGATCACCGACTTGCTCGGTGAACGGGGTCGGTGGCCGACGCCGCCGTACGACAGCGGTGCCGACGTACTACCGACTCTCCCAACAGATGATTTCAAAGCCAGAGGCCTCTTGAAAGAATAGAAGTCGATATCAGTGCTGCTTGGTGGAGATGATGGTGGGGAGAGAGGAAGGAGGAAGATGGAAGATGGGGACGTGGTGGTGAGTTCTTAAATCCGGTGCGGTCGGGCATTCGCAGGAGAGATGGAGACGCCCAACTCGCGCTCATTGCCGGCATCAGAGTTCCCTGTCAGATGGGCGCAACCATCGTCCCTGCTGCACCCCATATTTGGGCATACTCGTCACAGATCGGCCTCCGTTCCCGCTCTCTCTTTTGGTTTTCTCGGGTTTGTGCCTTCACGTGACGTTCTCATACAACGTGTTCCCAACATTTGTCTTTGTTTATCCCCACCTCCTTCATTGCTCTCCTCATCTACACAGACGATGTTCAGAGGTATAATTCCTGGAAAACGTGTCCCTTCTGTCGACCTCACTGCTGAACGGAATGGCGCTAGTAAGGAGAATGTCGAATGCTCAGCTGCCCCAACGAGGTCGACACGAAAAGCGTCCGTCTTTCAAGATGTTAATGGTAACAAGACACAGAAACCTACAACGACCAAAAAGCAGTCTGGTGCTGATTCACAGGAGATGGTAGAGGCATTCGATAAACTGCTTGTGAGTTCATTGCTAGCTTGTCTCTTATTCGCGCTAATCACCACATAGGATGAACTCCAAATACCACAGACTTTACGACCCAAACTAAATGGCATGGACTCGAATGTTAAAGCTGCCATGCTTCGCTCCTCTCATACACTACAACGTCACACCCCTGCTGTCCTTGCGACGCCAAAGAAGAACTCTAGTACCCTCCGCAAGACTCGTAGCAGCGAGTCAATCGCATCGCCTCCACAGGCTAATATCGCATATGACTTCCCTGAACCCCCAAAGACAGCCGGTCGATTCTTTGGCCTCGCTATGAAGTCCACCGCCTCTCTAGCTCACTACTCTGACGGAGAATCTGGTAACGAAGCCCAATACACAACAAACACAAGCCATAGCAGAGGCGCGTCGGTCGATATTCCTCGCAGCTCCTCCAAAGTTCATCTTCCTATCGCTTCCAAGAGTGAGATTGCAGGAGCCAGGTCTCATAAGGGCAAGACCTCGAAGGACCTTTCACCGGATAGATTTGCACACCTACTTTCGGACAGCTCAAGCCTTACCTTAGATGTCGAAGTTGTGAAGAAATTAAGGCTCCTCTTGAGGAACGAGCCTGCCAGGTATAAGCTTTTTTTCTTCGTCAGACAGCACGTGCTTACGATCGACTTAGTTGGACTTCCTCCTTCCTCAACTCTGATGGATATTCTGCTTTACTTACCAGGCTCAACGAGATTCTGGAGGTAGAATGGAGGTCAGTCCGTAAACTTCGCTTGTAATTCCGTCATTCTAATTGTCCATTAAAGGGAAGAACAACACGATGATCAGATGCTGCATGAGCTCCTTCGGTGCTTCAAAGCCTTGTGCACTTCTGAGATCGGATGCTCTGCGCTACGTTCGGCCGCTCCCACACCATTCACACAACTCGTCTGTTTGCTGTATTCGGACAAGAAGCCGGGCGAAGTTGCTTCACGACAACTGATTGCCGAGTTACTCCTTGCACTATTCGACCTATACCCTCCTTCGTCACTTCCTAGTCCTGCTTCTGTTACAGGGACGCCAAGAAGAAGGGAAGTCTGGGAAGATCCCTGGGACACTGTTGCGCAGCCTACGTTCTCGGAGCACCCTCGTCTGATTACATTCCCGCCTCCCCACCGCAATTTATTCTCTCTTTTGCGGTCGCTTCTTCTCACTGAGGCTCCGCCTCCCGCGGAGGCACCGGCTTCGAGCGTCTCACCTCATGAATTCATCGAGTCTTTGCATGTTCCTCGCATCTTCAAGACCTACCTCCAGGAGTTATCGGACGTTTGCCGAGATTACTTTTGGGTATTCTGTCACCCGAGTAATACTGTGTGGAACCTAGACGACACAGATGACCGACGTGTCGAAAAGCCTCGTGCCCCAGGAGGTATGACTGGCGGTGTTGAATTTGAGGCAATGTCTTATCTGGTAATGTTCCGTTCTTAATCCTAGTGTTTGCCGTCACTGACACTTTATCTGTCACTGACGCGCCCATGCCTCGATTGGGGCTAGACTACTCACTTCAAACTTCTCAATGCTATTGCGAAGTCAGCGGCAGACTTGAATCTCCCTAAAGACAACGAACTGTCGGCCCATCGGTTCCACTCGGATCTGTTCGCCTCGGGTCTTGAACGCATTTTGTTGGTGAGTACCTTCATATATGACTTCGCTTGGTTTTCCCTGAAAACACGTGTTTCGTGTTTTAGGTGGCCCGAAAGGCCTCTACGACGTATTATCCAACTCTGCACTTGGAAATTGCTCGGTACGTCGCACACGCTCTGCAGGCCAGATACGAACTGCCTTGGACTCTTGCGCGCACAATCGGCCCGCCCCCAGCGGGGATGGCTAAGCCTGGTCGGAGCGCTAAGGAGCGCAACCGCACTTCGGCTTCAACAGCTTCATCGAGTACTCATGGAAAGAGAAGCACTCCGTCTACGCCCGCGCACGAGCGTGCGCACAGCGTTGTGATCGGCGCACCCAAACTGCCGACGCCGAAGAAGGTCGAGCCTATTCGACTCTGAGTGCAGTATGGTAGCGATTGGTGACCATGAGATCTGTGGATGTATTGTATATGTATCCGGTGACCCGAGAAGACTGTGGGCGCCAATGGCAGGCTAGGGGCGACCCTGCTTGAGTTGGGCAACCCTTTTGTGATGATTTATGAACATGATCTTGTTACGTTGCTTTGCTTGTATAGTATTCTTTGCGTGTTGCTTCAGATATCTCGTTCTATTCCCCTTGTACGCTCATATGTCATCTACAACATTGCTAGGCATACATACAAACCGTTCGTTAGATTGCGTTACCGTATAGTGTTTCCATGAAATAGAGCATAGTGCATCCAACAACTTGAAGTGGCGATCATCGATAATACCTTACATCGCTAGGAGAATCCATTTAAGAAGTCCATACTGTTCACAGTCATTTATATTCTGCAGATTCTGCAGATACCTGTGTCTTATGTATGTGCTGAGGATATGCTAAAAACGACTCCTTGTGACAGACTTTATTGTCACTACCACACCATGTCACGCCAAAACTCCGAGGCATGAAGCACACTACACCAAGCCCGAGTCAAGTGTACAACATGACGCCAATGAGTATGGTGATGTGCAACGTAGCCTACTGACCTACTCTAGTCACCTCTACACCTGCTTGTAACCTGCTCCAACCTATTACCAACTGTCACGTAGACCAAGGCACCACAAATCGAAATGAACGTTAGCACTCTACAAGGCCCTCCTCCAGTACAGATATCATGGTCGACCACTAAGGCGCAGGAGAGGGAGGCGGGCGTAAGGCTATCTCCTAGTTTCCGAATATTTAACATCAATAACCCATGTTTGTCAGTTCTTGTCCCTTCGCCTTCTAAACAAGCGGATGCGCATTCGCATTTCGCCTCAACCGCCCGACCTCTCTGTTCTAGATGGCAAGGGAAATCACTTCATTTTATCACAGCACAAAGGATGGTTTGCCGCAATTGCAAAGGGTGCATCAGGAGAGAATAGTACGTTAACATAGCTCTGGTTCTGCTTGCTTAGCTGACTTCATTATATTGCATTAGGGATCGTGTTTTCAACACTCTCTGACTTGCGAATATCCATACAATCATCAACGGCTGAGGGAGAGCAGGAGCTGCAGCCAAAACGGGTGTTGAACTATTCTGGCTCTCCTCCCACATATCTGACTCTCGGTGCGAACGATGAACGGCTTATAGTTGGGCACGCCGATGGGTCAATATCGATGTATGATACATCCAGGCTTTTTGTTGAAGGCGAAGATTTCGTTCAACCATTTCAGACGCTTCCACCGGCTCCCCCTGGCCCGATCAGACAGATTGTAGGAAACCCGGGCGACTTACCGGACTTGGTTGCAGTGCGAAGAGAAGCTGAAAGTGGCGGTGAGGGTGTAGCAGTGGAAGTGCTTGATGTGAGGAATGGACAGTCAGTTGGGGGTTGGAGGAATGGAGGGTCGCCAGAGACAACACCAACGTCAGGTTCGTTGCATCGATTATGTTGAAAATCTTGGGTCGGTCTAATACATTGCTCAGTGGCTTGGTCCCCTAAAGGAAAGCAAATTGCCATTGGGTTCAGGAATGGAGACATAGTCACCTTTAGTCCATTGGATACGAACAGCCCAAAGCAACACATACCTAAACCTCCTCAGGTTGGTGATGCAAGCGTCATTAGTATCATTTGGCTCTCAAACAGCGTTTTTTACGGCATCTACACTGCTCCTGGCGACCGAAGTCCAGAGGCTGCCCAGAAACATTTTTTAACCATCCGTGATGCTAAAACTAATGCGGCAGTTCAGATGCAATTTGAGACTCCCTATTATCCTACGCCAGCTCTTCGACCACCTGGTGCTTTCCCGGTCGTCCTTCGTAATTGGGATCCTGCAAAACTCCTCATATTCATAAGTGATAGTACTTCGGGAGACATAGGCGTTGTTGGAAGCCTAACCGAAAAAGGTTCTGACGACGAGACATGGTGTAATCTATCTCTGGAGGAAACATCGACCCCTAGTCTCCCGCTGGACAAGGATGACAACGACACTTTCCCTTTAGCTCTTGAACTGGATGTGACATCATCCGATAGTAACGACGCGAAGCCAATTCTGTATTTGTACGCAAGTGACGGGACTCTGCAAGCTTGGTCCATATCAAACAACAAAGGTAACGAAGGTGTCCCATATCCGGGTTTGGTGTCTGCTTCAGCGCCAGCATCAGCGAACACAAATTCAAGCCTAGCAGAAGAATCGATGGTAACAGATAAGCCTGCTCCACCTTCATTCGGGCAACCTTCGAGTTCTTCGTCGAGTTTTGGATTTGGAAGTGCTACACCGGCCCCTGCGTTCGGGCAATCGGCTACTCCAGTGTTTGGGAGCTCTAGCTTCGGAAATCTGACTCAGACCAATAATCCCCAACCTGATCCAGTGAAGTCGGTTTTCGGTCAGACATCAACCCCTGCGTTCGGTGCACCATCATTTGGTTCATCTACGGCATTCGGACAAGCCTCGAAAAGCACACCAGCATTTGGTCAAAGTAGTACATTTGGATCGCAGACATCGACTTTTGGGTCAAGCCCTACAGCATCATCTGGTTTCTCCTCATTTGCGTCCCAAGGACCACCAAAATTTGGCTCCACGGGCTTTGGTTTCGGTGCCGCCTCGCCTTCTCCCGCTGCATCTTCCAATAATACTACATCTGCACCGTCCCCGCCAGTTGATGCAGCATCACCTGAAGCAGAGATGTCAGAAGCTGACGACGGAAAAGCAGATAGTGGATTTGGAGGCCTGTCTCTGGGAGGTACATCGGCTAGCAAGGCTCAGGAGAGTGGTGCTGTCAATAGTATGTTCGGCTCCTTTGCGCAAAATACCTCACCAAATCAAACATCGTTTGGATCTGGTAAATCACCACAGCAACCCTCCTCTTTCGGTGCTTTTGGTAATGTACAAGGATCAAGTTTCATTAAACCAGCAACTGGCTTTGGGGCGTCCTCAGCCTCTTTTAAGTCCGCAGAAAGCCCAGTGCAAAATCCCTCAACAACTACGGAGCCTAAGTCTTCCGCCGGATTCGGTTCCAAGGCTCAGCCCACCTTCGGACAACCTACTTTTGGACAAACTACGTTCGGACAAACGAGTTTCGGTGCGATCGCTAAACCGACATTTGGTGTTTCTTCTACTCCAAACTCGTCAGGAACAGGGGGCGCCTTTTCAGCATTCGCTGGTAACTCAAAGGGCTTCAGCTCTTTCGCCCAGGGAGGTTCGACTGCATTCGGACAACTTACACACAGCAAGTCTAATGAAAACAGTAGTGACACCAAAGATGTTACACCTACGGAGGCCGCATCGTCTAGTGTATTTGGTGCTAATAAGACTTCCGCCCTTAGTGGACTGGGTCAACAAGGTTCCAAGCCTCCGCCATTTGGTACAAGCAATCAAAGTACCAATGCCTTCGGAGGCGCTTCATTCTCGACGCCGTCAACGAAGGAGGCATCTGGAAGTGTTTTCGGTACGCCTAGTGCGCCATCCTTAGCGACTGCCCCAACAACGCGAATGAAGACACCAGAGTCGAGCCCCGAGGGTAGCCCTGTTGCCACGGAAAGGTCGGCGCTTGACAAGGCAGATCTGCTGACTCAAGACTCACCTTCGGGCGAAGCTAAAACCACCTCAAGCGGTATAGCTTTCAATCAGAAGACGCCTCCAGCAACTCCCTCTCCGTCCGCATTCAAGGCCAGCTCACCTGCGACGACAACAGGAGCTTTCGGAAACCTGACTTCCAAACCGGCTTTCTTCAGACCAGCAGAAGGATTCGGAGCATTTGGAGCCTCTGCACAAGTCCCAAGTACATCTCCGTTCGCAAACCCCAAGCCTGTTACGGCCAGTGCATTCGGTTCACCAGTATCTGCCTTCGGATCCGGCGGGTCAGGACCAGCAATTACCTCAACGACACCTGTGAAGCCTGGTACGACCACTCCTACGTTCGGTTCGCCCTCGACATTTGGAAGTGCTCCAGCATTTGGCAAAACCGCCTTCAGCACCCCTGCATCAACAACACCCGTGGCAACTCCGACAAAACCCGGTGCATTTAGCGCCTACAGTGGTGGCGGGGGTTTTAGTGCATATGCAGGAACGACTAAATCGTCGTTCAGTGAGCTGCTCAAGACTAAGGATGAATCAGAAGCAAAGGAGAAGAAACCTGCATCAACTGCATTTACCAACATCAGTAGTGCCGCGGAAAACAAGACTTCTGCATCAGTCAAAAGCGGTTTACAGGCAGAATCCTCCTTCATCACAATTCCAAAGCTAGATGAAATTGATCACGACAATCTCCCTCCCACTCCTTCATCCCATGGAACATTCGACGACGAAGAGGACGAGGACAGAAATAACAGTGACGATGCAGGGTCGTTCTTGTCTGAAAACTTTTCGGACGAAGTACCTGAGGAAGGGGAATACGAGGATGGCGACGAGGACAATGAAAAAGATGAAGAAGGGGAAGAAGGTCTCAGCCCAAAAATACCTCGTACAACTGGAACGCTAGATTCCAAAGAGGACACTCCAAAAGCCACTCCTGCAAAAGATTCTCGTGAAGGGACGTATACTATTTCGACAACACCCGGAGGGCCGGAAAAGCCACTGGTATTTGGAAAAGCTCCAGAACCGACCTCTCCCTCGCTGTTTGGCAGTAAGCCCAGCGTCGATGGAGTCGCCTCTAAATCTCCATCTCCATCAGTTTTTGGGAAGACTTTCTCGTTCGGACAATCTCCGAGTCCGTTACCAGGGAAAACAAGTTCATCTGAAGCTGGACCTTCGACCACACCTTCTACATTCGCTAAACCAGCTGTTCCAAGCTTGACTCAAACTACCACACCCCCTGGTTCACCGGGAAAAGAGGAGCCTGCAGCAGTTCTCGCTCCAAAGCCGGTATCACCTGCTTTGACATCTACCTCGTCTCTAGGGCTCGGGCGTCCCAGTTCACGGCCTACGAAGAGTTCACCCTTGGCTGGTGCTCCCGTCACAAACGAAACTGAAGTTGCTTCTCGGGCAGTTTCGCCAAAAAGAACCTATAGCCAAGTTGACAATACCGCTATCAAGCTCGAGCCTGTCACACCATTGATTCCCAGATCGACTAATTCACAACTGTCCAAGACACCTCCTCCTTTTGGAGGACCCTCATCAGTGCCCGTGAAACCGCCAACGCTTCAACCGTTCTCGCTATCGCCAGCTTCGAACCCGCCTCCCTTCAAGATTCCCTCCGCAACGCCAGTCTCATCCCCCGCTGGGCCCGCAGCTGGACCAAATGCGATATTCAATATGCAGCCTCAAACACCTGTGTCTGGCGTGCCCTTGCCTATGGGACGTCCGCTATTCGGATCGCCAGTTCAGGGCACGTCTACTTCACCTAGTAATGTCACTGCTCCCAACGTATCACAACAACCTCAACTGGAAATGCAGACGAAGTTCGAGTCGGAAATGCAGGCTGGCTGCTATCAATTGTGTGTGTTGCTTCAAAAGGAGCTTAACGATGTAAGTTTTAGGCTCTTTCCCCGGAAAGCTATTTATATATCTTAATTTCAAAAGCTACAAAAAGCCAGCCAAGATGCCGCCGTGATTCGTGCAAGGGTTGGTCGATCGACTGGAATCACGCACTCGAAGGCGGACTTCGGCGACAAGACTAAATGGGCGCTGGGGGACATTGATGCCTTCACACGACTTCTGAAGAGTGTTGAGACGGACATCCTGGCCTGGTATGACTTCAAGGCGGAGATCATGCCGACCATGCGGGAAGTGGAGAGCAACTTACTCAAGGGTTTGTGCTTTCATTTCCTCATGAAAACTCTTGCTGAAGGAAGGTGCTTATCAGCTGAGACTCGAAAAGAGGAAATTGTCCGGTTCTCGAAAGCGAAAGCAGATCCAGAGTTTTCGAAGATGCTCAAAGCGCGAACGCTAGGTCCAGACGCGACGGAAACACAGAGTCAGTTGAGGAAACAGATCAGAGTGAGTTATGGGTCCCTTCAAACGTTTAGCATTCTAAATTGTTTTGCCACTGGTTTAGCTTATCAACGACCGTGTCGAACAATTAGAGGCGCATCTAAAGGCTTGCAAAAAGAAGGTGGAGGAGCATCGTAAAGGTCGAACGAGTATGAAGTACGTATACATCCACTTCCATTACTGTTATTCGTGTAAATCTGATTGATTTATCTTTGTCTCTCAGGCCTCCTTCACTTGACACCATCAATCGTACATATCGCAATATCGACCTAGCACTCGAGATGCAGTTGCAACAAATCAGCGAGCTCAGCGAACGTGTGTCGAGGCTCGACCTTAGAGCTCTTGACTCGTTGGGTTCTCGGGCTTCCTCTCTTCCACCTACTTCCAATGGAACCAACAGCGTGCATTTCGATGGAAATGGACTCAGCGCAAACGGGAAGTCAGGGAAGGGTCGCTTCAGGCCAGAAGTGACGGCCTCGGTTGCGGCGAGCACTGCGGCGGCTTTGAATGCGGAACGAAGTGCTATGCGGCTGAAGCTCGCGCTCGCGAAGGTGCGCACGACACCGTTATTGAATACACAGGCGGTCGACGAGCCGAAGAGGCGCGTTCCGACGCTGGAGGCAGAACGCAAACCTGCGTTTGCTGCAAATGGCTTACCTGGAGGACCGTTGAGTATCGCTCTTCCTCCTGCACCCTGGTCCACGCCTCTCCCTCTCGGCACCGGCATCGGTACTAGCCCATCAACCGCTGCCCAGGGTACACCATCTTCCCTCGATCTCTCTCCAGAAACGTCACCCACTAGTCAGCGGTTGGCCTATGCGCGTGGCTCGCGGCACTCAGTGCACGCGAAGGCGCCTCCGCTCGGGAAGACGCATGCGAAGGTGCCGTCCGAAATACGGTCGTTCGACTGGGGACCCTTACCAGGCGCGAAGCCCATGACGAGCTTGCCTGCAGATGTTAGACCGGAGATGGCGCGAAATGCGTCGTGATGTCTAAATCTATGACATAACGATGTTCTTCCTAATGATATGCATGACGTGAGTTGTTAATCTGTTGTTTTTTGTGTTATTTCCACTTTTCATAGTTTAGTCCAAATCTCCGTACTTTCTTCCAGTATCGAATACAAGAATATATTTTTGCTCGCTCAGTAATGAGTCAAATCTATCAGAGATCAATAAAAAAAACATCTCGAGACATAAATCTTGCTACACAATGCAATCCAATACGGTACATTCTTTTTTCATATATCGGAAGGAGCTATTTTTTCCACCTTTTCCACCTTTACATCCGTAACTGTGCACAGGTCCTGCGCGTCTTCGAACTGTTCGTTGTCGCCATCTTCGTTTCTTTCTTCGCTAGAAGCAAGATGTCCGTGTGGGTCGAGGATGAGGGCATCTAGCCGTGCGAGGACTTCCTGTGGTATTGACGATAAATGGAAATATTTTGAGGTGAAAGATTGTTGGAGATTAGAAGTTGGAGAAAGAAGCAAAGAGCCGTGGAAACCAATGAAAGGGGAGGGCATTCAAGGAAAAGAAGGAGGCAAAGAGAGTCATAAAGGATCAATTTCAGTACGGCCGGAATCTAGAATCCGAGGCGAAATCGCTGCGCACCCGGCCAGCCTCGCTCAGCTCCGGTTCGTCGCCAACGGTATGCGCGATGGCTTGCACGGCCTCGACGTCCGCATCCACGAAGGCGTCGTCGTCGTCATCACCTCCCATCCCCATCCCCACACCAAGTTCGTCGTCGGACTGATCGGGGTCGGGATGGAGGGCTGCGCACTGAGATAGAGCTTCGAATATCGGCTCGACTGTTAGTACATATACGATGTCAGTAGATAATTCAGATATAGGCAAGCGAGAGTATGCATACGTGAGGTAGAACTTTCAGGGACAATCTGAAGCTCGCGCATATCGGATATGTCTTCTTCATCTACATCCTGGTGCTCAGCGCCCACAGCACCATTTACGGCGCCATTCGAGCCATTCGTAGCAGGCAGACCAGAGTCAACGGTCTGGTCTGCAAGCTGGCAGTATATGTGCGGGCTATGCGCGTCACGCGAAACGGCATGTAAGATGATAGAGGGATATTCAACCTGGAAGCCGCGTCCCGTACTTGATGAGATGTATGCTAGCGTACTGCAGTTTTCCATGCAAAATCAGTCTCAAGTCAAAGTGAAGGCAAAAAGCACCTCACACCTCTCGACAACATAGAGCGTTCCTTTGCTTAGCTCCTCTTCGCTTAGATCGGTGATAGGCGGGTCGAGGCTAACGCGAACATTGTCCTCCTTGTGCCGAAGCACGGGCGGTATGTCGGAAAAAGATGCAGGAGTTGAGCCAGTGCGTATAGTGTGTTCCTCAGGTGTTATGAAGCGGGGAATAGAATTGATGATAGTGATGGCTGGCATCGTGTCCGTTCCGTGTTCGATGTATGTTTAGATTGAGTTCGATGGGTGAAAAGCCATTTGGTCGTCGTCTATGGAAGGTACTCGACGCGCGCCGCCCAAAATAGACGAGAACACAGCCTCCCGCCATCAGCATTAGCCGTGATACAACTTGAACCTGGCTTTGCCGTCTTTATTGCAACTCTGATCGTTTCTCCCAGAAGGCGTACAAGGAACCCTCACCTGGGAAAGCATCAATTCTGGCTCTGACTCACATATGTGCAGGCAATTGTGTCCCAACTGAGACGCTCTTGCGTCAATAGAAATCTTTACGATACTTTAGCGGAGCCGGCCAGCAGCGTGAGCGACGAGGTACAAAAACCCAAGACCTGTCGTGGCTGCTGATCACCCTTGTTCAACCACCACGACCTTATCATCTCATATCTTGAGCCTTACATCCAGGTGTCTAGCAACATGGCCGCATATGTCGACCATATCGTCGCACAGATCGAGCAGAACGTCCAGTTCCTCGTCGAGCAGGGCCACATGACCCAGCAAGACGCGCAGGTCGTGCTCCAGCGACTTCCTTCCTCTGCTGCGTCTTCGCCAGTCCAAAGCGTTGCCCGTGGCGTTTCAAACCTCTCTGTGAATGGGCGAAGGGGCGTGCCTCCCCCGCCTGCACCAGCCCGTGCAGCGTCGCTTTCTTCCGGTGTTCCACAGGCCAAAGCCGTTTGGGCTTATAACGAGAATGGATCGGTATGTTTTGTTCCAGCCATTCGGTTTCATTGTTCGCTAATTGACACATCTGTAGGATCCCGATGACCTCTCATTCCGTCCAGGCGATATCATTGAAGTAATAGAAGAGACGAACGCTGATTGGTGGACCGGTAGATTCAACGGAAAGCAAGGCCTCTTCCCATCCAATCATGTCGAAAAAATCTCCTCTGCTCCCGCCCTTGCCGCCCCCGCTGCCCCTAGGCGCACAGTCCTCGCTCCTCCGCCTTCCTACGATTCCTCTCCCCCGCAAGCCGGAGCGGGAGGGAAGAGGCCCTACAAAGCATTCGGAGCCGCCTATCACGGAATGGACCAGCCACCTCCTGCTCCTAGTAGTGCGGGCCCGGTCAACTCGGTCGGTCTGCAACAGGCGGACCAGTCGAAGGAGAAGAGCAAGTACGGAAAACTTGGGAATACGATGGCCCACTCTGCCGCGGGCGGTGTTGGGTTTGGTGCTGGTAAGTATCATCTTGTTTTACTCGACCTGTGCCAGGTCTCATTAGTAAATTTTACTTCGCTTTGCACAGGTGCTGCAATTGGAGGCGGTCTTGTACGCGCCATCTTTTAGTTCTGTTTGGGTTGTTAAATGCAATATTCTCTTTCTCCTGGTTTGCAAGCTTGTATATCTATATGTCCTGTCCGGTTATCCAATATGCACGATTAAATTAGATGGCACTCGTCCGGGAAGATTGTGAGCTATTCGTACGCTTTCGAGAAGCACTTCATCATTCCTCAGAATGAACGCAAGAAAGCACGTTTAGCACTTGCGACAGCTAAAGACTCCGGAGTCCAATGAAGTGCCGAATCTCGAAGACTGAATTACGTCAGCAAATGATCTCGCGACGCGCTCAGCTGCGGTCATCGCCTTGAGGAGCACTGGCACAGGGCGGCGCTGAATCCTGTCCTCTTACGCAGTTGAGAACCTGCTCTTATACTTCCATCACCATCATCCTCGTCGCGTCCATAACACCAAAGTCTACCCTTTCTCTGAAAAGCTAACTGGTCTACAACACAACACGCATAATTGACGAGTAATCAACAATAGTGCAGCTAGCAGAACCTCGCCAGACGATCTACTTAGATTATAACAACCGAAGAGAGCTGACGATATGGCGTTGATGGACTATGTCCAGTCGGCGGTCGACAAGGTCTTTCCATCGAAGCGCGGCGGGCTACCACGTCCTGCGAGTTCAGGACGGCGACAGGGGATAGGCAATGCTGGTGTGGCGGAGTTTGAGGATGAGGTGGGTTTGCTGTTACCTCTCATATTCCTCCACCCGTTTTCTCTCTCTACTTTACTATAATCTGTGTCAACTTCTGTGCTAAGGGCTAGGGACTCTAGCTGTCCCACTAAAATCTGCTTCAATCATTATTTCATTCATTTCTCGCGGCTTGCCTCCGCAGTCTCCGTGTTGCCATAACCGGCGCGCGTGGTTTTGGTTCGACTTTCTTTTGCGCGTCAACGCGTTCCATCCAACCTCCCTCTCTTGCGCCTTGCGCTCCTTTTGTCTTCGCTTTCGTTTTGTGTTGTTCTACCAGCCTCCGCGTACCGGCCTGCATGTATGATTATAACGGCTTCCCTGCCGACCCTTTCTGCGTCTGCGTCCTCCCTCTCCCCCCTTCTCCAACTTTCGAGTACAACCTACACATATGCACCCCTCCCCACTTCTTCAGCTCTCGTACCGACACTCGCATCTCACTCGGCTCATAATCTCATTCATGTGGTCGCTCTTGTCGCCTCTCGCACGGTCGCTGAGCCAGCAACCGATGCCCTCGATCAGACCTCAACAGGGTTTGATGCTGCGGCCAACACTGCTTATGCCAGTGCTACCTCTACGAGTTTACCAACGTGGTCGACGAGCTCCGCAGGGGATGGCGCCCTTGCCGCTCTTCTCGTCGTCCCCTTGGTGTTTGCGCTTTGGCTCTGGGTCGGGATCTGTTCACTTTGCTTTCACTCTTTCTCTACTCTTGCCTAATTCTTTTCAGACCAGTACTAATATTGTGTTTTCTTGTAGATGATCGTCTCAAAACCTGCCGTTATCTTCCACACCTCACAGGCGTTCCTTAGTTTCATAGCTATGTGCTGTTTCGCCAGTGTCGCCGCCTTTCAGGCGCGCTGGGGTGTTGGGCCTTGTACGTCCATCCCTCTTTCTCATTCGTTTTTCTTTTCATCGCTGACGTGCAATGCATTTCGTGCATCTAGCCGGATTGTCCGGATTCGCAGTGTTTATTTCAGTGGCGGGCATCATACTGGCGCTTTTCATCATGCTTGTACCCGTCATTGACGTTAAATACGGCAAACTCACCCGTCTGGCACGCGCGCTTGCAGAAACACGGGTATCATTTATCCTCATTGGTGCTGGAACTGTTGCGAGCTTAATGATTGCGTGAGTAATCCATCAATATACTTCTTCCTAATGTCATTTCTTCTCTGTGGCGGAGATGGCAAATATCGTTTGATGGTGTTGATTTGGCTTCAATGTATTATATACAGGTTCATCACAACGATATCGGCTTGGACCGAAGCTGGCTGCAAGAATGCGAAGAATGACCCGCATGCAAAGGAGAAAGGCGATGACTTCGTCAATGGCTTGGCAAATTGGTGTACGACAAAAAAAGCAGGCGCGATATTCTTCTGGCTGGAGTTCGGTGTGTTTGTTTTTATCCGAGACAAGAAATGCATGGATCACTTAGACACTATTTATCTCATCTCAGGTTTCTGGATGGCGTCCTTGGTCCTCCTCATCATGCATTGGCGCAGCGGCAAATCACTCAACCCGCGCGATCCTCCCTTCCAACCCCCTGTTGCCGCTGACGGGGGCGACCGTTACGAAGAGCTGGAGGAAGAAGATGAAGAATCTACGTACCACCATATTCCACCTGCGTCCGAACATGCATACAACCCTCCCGTAGCCAACCCTTTCTCGGACGCAAACCGCACATCCCAGGTCAGCGCTGCTCCGTCATCGTACGTATTACCTCCCGTCAGCAGTGTTGGAGGGTTCAGTACTCCTCAATCTAACCCTTCATCCATACCTACGTCGAGGCCGAGTATGGACGCTTATGGCGCGTTCTCCGACCCTGCACCCTCTGGGTTCGGTGGTGCGGAGCGACCGACGTCGTTTGGCGCGGCGAGCGGTCTTTCGGACTCTACGCCTGGCGTGAGCCGTACTATGCAGTACGCGGACCCGTACGCTGCGGTGCGCGCGACGATTGCTGGATCGGCTGCTCCGGCGTACACGCCCCCAGGCATAAACTCGGGTGCGACGAGCCCTGTGAGGCCACCAACATACACAGAGTACACTGGGTACCGGTGATTTCTGGGTTGGAGCGGATTGAAGTCGTATATTCTACACCGACTACCAAATACTGAAGAGGAACGAAAGATGGATCGCAGAACGGACTTGATTTAATGACCCCTCATCCACCTACGCTTTGTGTGAATATTGTCGTGGATACTATTTTCTTAAGCCTTAACTTACTCTCTATCCTCTCTCCCCTTACTCGCTTTCGCCCTGTGTTATGACCGCTACGACCCCACCCCCCATGTGTGTTTGTCCAGTCTGTGGTACAATCTCAAATGTGTTCTTCCTTTTTTACAGACTTAACCGCTGTCTTATTCCGCTTCCCTTTCTCTCTTTTCTTGCTTTACTTATAATAAGTTGCTCTACTTATATGCATTCGAACATGCCATCATGTGTAAAATGTAGCGCAATTCTGCACTGATCTATTCATATACCATCCTTCGGAAATTATACTTCTCTGGCCTGAAGCGTGAAAGGTCCGGATTTCGGAGCGCGAACGTCCATGTCCGTAACGCGCAGTTGCTAGCCTTTTAGTAGACTCTACCTTTCTCCTCTAACCATTGGTCGCTAAGCACCGTACTTCGAGAAGAGGGAACACAGGAGAGATAGTTGGATGGCTGGAATGGACAAAGACAACTCAAAGGACTTTACGTTCGCGAAGTCTAGCTCACTCAAGTTTCCTGTCACTTTCCGCATGTATGTGCTTGAACTGCCTTCGCTCATTTAGTGGATACTGCGTCATCTAATGTCTCTTATGCCACTCTGGTTTTCTTCTTGATATCTCTTGATCTTTAGCTCCCAATTCGAAGGCAACCGCAAGCCGCGCCCCTACACCGAAATCATCGACAATCCTGACCTTCAGTTCGCCGGGGTGCAACAGTCTCCGTAAGCATTATGTGTCTCTACACAGTCGATTGAGGCAAAATTCTCATAGAAAGGAGTACTCAGGATACCTTCGGACCTCTATGTTACGTGCCAGCTTGTCGCCGACAACAAGCCACTCACCATCGCGTATCGAACCGCGTTCAAGGCGTTTAGGAACAGCTACACGTTCGTCTTCGGCTTTTTCTGTCCCTTGCTTTTCTCACCAACTGACGATGATTTCATTTGGTGTTGGCATCATATATGCAGATGGAACGAATGGATAACGCTTCCAATCAAATACAGCGACCTTCCGCTCACTGCACAGATCACATTCACCGTCTGGGACATCGAGGGCCCACGCTCGGCCGCTCCAGTAGGCGGAACGACCTTCAGGTTGTTTGGAAAGAAGGGGTAAGTAAGCTATATTTCTTTTATACGAGCTGCATATGCAATTGACTATTGACCTAATCGAAGGACTCTACGGAGAGGTAAGCATCGACTATACCTATGGCCAGGCGTGGAAGCGGACGGTGCGGCGGACACGAAGACGCCGAGCAAAATGGGCGTAAAGGATGAGATGGGACGGTTGGAGAAGGTATCCATATCTCCCACTCTTTTTCCACATATGACTTCCTAACTAACTTCTCGCTAAAGCTGGTAAAGAAGTATGAGCGGGGCGACATCCCGAAATCCGACTGGCTCGACAAGCTCGCTTTTCGTCAGATGGAGGAGATTCATGCGGTAAGAGCAAATCTTTGTACTGACCCATTGCTTGCGTTAAACGTAAAGGCTCATTATGCATATGCGTAGGCTGAGGCGAAGAAATCTGAGAATTTCTTTCTGTACATCGACCTGCCACGATTTGACTTTCCCGTCGTCTTTAATGAACCAGTGAGTAAGCTTGCGCCGAAGGGAAAACATTAATTATTAATTTTGCCTCCCTTGTATCTCTGTTCTTTGATCTGAACACCTCAACTCATAGGGGTCAACGAACTTACCTTCAATTATGTCTTCATCATCTTCAGCACAACCTGCTGTTGCGGTCGCTTCAGGGTCGCTCCTTTCGGACGCGTCGCTTTGGCAAATCATAGACCCAGAAGTTGCGAGAGACAACCCTGTAGAAGACAAACACCGTCGCCTCATTCGTAGCCACCGAAGTGACGCACTGGACCGGGAGCTCAAGCCAAACGCAAAAGACCGCGACGAACTGGCTGTAAGTTCCTTCCTCCAGCTAAGATCGTGCCAGCTATAAATATTTTTCATAGGTCATCCTAAACTACCCGCCCTCTCAAGCATTGACTTCGGAAGAAAAGGACCTCGTCTGGAAATTCCGTTTCTACCTCACCCGCGACAAGCGTGGCTTGACGAAGTTCCTCAAATCAGTCACATGGCGCGATCCAAGTGAAGTCAAGCAAGCGGTAGAGGTGCTGCTACCGCAGTGGACTGATATTGACGTCGATGATGCCCTTGAGCTCCTGGGAGCTGGGACGATTGATAGTAGAGTGCGAAATTTCGCGGTTAAGCAGCTTTCTCGAGCGGATGACGACGTAAGCATTTTGTGATTACTATGCCACAGACGTTTGACACTTAGGCTGATGTGCATTCCTATTACACAGGAACTACTCCTCTATCTCCTCCAATTGATCCAAGCTCTCAAGTTCGAGAGCTCGGCCACTGAGCAGCCCATGCTGCGGTCAAGCACTAATGTTATCTCCCACGATGACAGTGGACTGGCGGATTTCCTCATCGACCGCGCCGTCAGAAATCCTATCCTTGGTAATCGATTCCATTGGTATCTCATGGTAGAAGTTGCTTTGGAGGATAAACTGGTTGCGAAAGTGTACGGAAAGGTGTGGTACAAGTTTATGGAGAAAATAAAAAAGGTATTATTGTATTTCACATTTATGGTACGGATATATCTCATTTGTACCCCTAGTCAGACGATGGAGCAGAGCGCACTGACACAATAAAGCGCCAAGGAGACCTTATCGCCACCCTCACAAAGAAAGCCAAGGAGCTAAAAGCTTCTAAAGATCAACGGCCTAAGAAGATCGAGAAACTTCGCGCATTCCTTGCCGACTCCAGGAACGGACTCGCGAACATGGCTCCTCTGCCTCTTCCACTCAATGCGGCGATTGAGGCGACGGGCGTCGTCGCGGACAAGGCGTCTGTATTCAAGTCAAACATGAGCCCCATGTTGCTGTACTTCACGTGCAAGGACGGCTCGGAGTACCCGCTCATCTTCAAGGAGGGCGACGACATGCGTCAGGACCAGCTCATCATCCAGCTATTCACACTCATGGATAGACTCCTCCGGAAGGAAAATCTTGACTTGAAGCTGCGGCCCTACGAGGTCCTTGCAACGGGGAAATCGCAGGGCATGGCACAGTACATGCCGAGTATGACAATTGCCGCCATCATCAACGAATATGGGTCATTGATAAATTACCTTCGCGCTCATAACCCAGACGAGGGGAGCGTCGGGACGTTTGGGGTAAAGAAATCTGTACTAGATACTTTTGTGAAGAGTTGCGGTAAGCATAACATATTGCTTATAAATTCCATGCTGATGGACTGTAGCGGGCTACTCTGTTATGACCTATATTCTTGGAATCGGAGATCGGCATCTAGACAACTTATTATTATGCCCCGATGGTAAGTTCCAACAAGTATTTTGAAGTTTATCATTCTGATTTGTGTAATAGGGCACTTCTTCCATGGTGAGTTTCTACCAGCATGTGGTAGTGGTGGTATCTACAATCTGATCATCTTCCAGTCGACTTTGGATATATTCTAGGACAAGATCCGAAACCTTATCCTCCTCCCGTGAAAATCTGTCCTGAGATGATAGACGCAATGGGTGGCCTACAATCTCCCGATTTTGCTCGTTTTCAGAATCTATGTCTAGTCGCATTCACAATTCTCCGGAAGAGCGCTAATCTCATTCTTAACTTGGTCCTACTCATGGGTGAAGCTAGTATCCCTAATTTCCCCCACAGAAGTGTCCACGACATGTTTCAGGAGAAGTTCTGCACCAATATGTCAGAAGAGGAGGCTGTCAAGGAGCTCGAGAAGCGGCTTCGCGGGAGTTCTCTGTATCATAATTTCCTGGACCGGATGCATAACTTTACACAATATTGGCGATCATAGGTTAGAATTCATTCTTTATCGCACGAACGTCTTAGTATGTTGAATGTAAGACCATCAACTATATGTATAATCTTGGATTTTGTATAAATATAACGTGTACATCCTCATAATAAATCTCGGACGATTTACTTGACTGCCTGCGCATAAAGTCTAAATACGAAGTCCTCCTGCTCTTAGTGTTGCTCTTCTATCGCGACCATCAGCAATTCCTCTAATCATAATGGCTACCCCCTGACCATTGGACAGTACCATGAACACAAGTTGATTTATCGTCAAGTTGTAACTATGTATGTACATGAGCAAACTTTCCGAGTCTTCGAACTTGAACATAAAGGTGACCTCCTCGACTCCAATGGTCGAGTTGGACGATACAGACTCACAGAGTGAAGCAAACACCTTTCATAGTCTTTGCAGGCCAATAAATCTAATGATGTCCTACCAATAGATCTCTTAGATGAAAAAGAGGCCGAGAAACCATGGCAGTCCTCCATACTTTACCGACATGAGCACATTCACACCATCTAATGAGTGTTTTTTGTGTTTGTCCTCGTCCATTGGGAATTGTGCAGTATTTAAATAGGTAATAATTGCCTCTTTATTCGACATTAAGAGCGTTTATAATTCGCTCCTGAAGAACCTGTACATTTTCTTTGCCAGTATTCAGGCTGGTCATGAAATATGCGACGTCTCCGAGTGTCCGGTAATGAATGTCAAACGACTGTGAGTCTGGGGCAGATCTTATGGATTGGAGTAGATTCAATGCGGCGTCAGAGGTATAACCTTTCGTGGCTTTGATATTTTAATCGATTAGCTCGCATCCACCGGATTTGAAGAGATATTTACTCACTTTCACCAGCATCTTTAACCTTAATCGCAAGTACAGTTCCTAAAGTCATCGCGGACTCAACAATAGTAAGCCGGGATAGCTCTTGGATGAACGTCGGATCCCAAGTGCTCCACATGCCACCCGAGGATTCTAAGCCGTCGGACCATTTCGCCTGCGCGTCAGACCATACGCCCGAAGATGACATTTTCTCCATGATGGAAAGCGACTCGTTCGCAACCTCACATCCCACAGCATGGGCTGTATAGCTATGACCGTGCAGCAACGCATCCGCCTTCTTGTCCGTCAAGAAAGCTTCGAATATAGATTGATTGGCGAGAGTGACGGCGAGTGGAACGAGGCCACCGGTCAACATCTTTGCATACACTGCGATGTCAGGCTTAACACCAAGAATGGGTATGCAACTTTGCCAGCCGACGCGATACAGTCCCACGAAAACCTCGTCAAAGATGACAGGCAGACCCTTCCAAGAGTTCTCGGGTGTGGATAAGTCGGAGCTGTAGTATGCTCGAGCCTCATCCACGAGAACTCTCTGGAAGAGTGGGTCAACAAATACCATGCCACCAGCACCTAGGATCATAGGTTCGATAACCAAAGCCGCGAAACGGGGGGCACCGTTTCCCTCTATTTTCTTGAGTGTCTCCCGGACGTAGTTGCGGTAATCGGAAGCCAGGTGCGATCCTAGACGTCGTTCAACATCGTAAAGATATGGTATGGACTCCGCTTCGACCTCCAAAGATTCATATTTTGCACTACTCGCTATTGCGGGAGGCAAAGAAACAATCGCCTTCCCATTCCGCATGCCGATGGACGGCGGGTCAAACCAGAACCCCTTTGCTGAATGCCATTCGCAAGTATAGACACCATCTCCTGCGTAGCACGCATCCATCGCACCGATGGTATCTCCGTGATAGCTACCCTTCAACCCAAGTACTCCAAGCTGTTGCTTCTCCGTTGGATTGAGAGCTTCTCCGTTCCGAACACAATACGACCGCAGTGCCATTTTTATTGCGATTTCCATGGCTGTAGATCCGTCATCGGAGAAGAACACGCGGGACGCCCAGTACTTGCCCGGACCTTTCGTCAACAAATTTTCGGCGAGCTTTAGAGCGGGCAAATGCGTAGCTTGCGGGAACATTACATGCCCATACCGGCCTGCTGCGCGTGCAGCAGCAATAGCTAGGGATGGATGCGCGTGTCCAAAAGTCTGAGTCCACCATGACGCAGACCCGTCAAACTGCGAAGTAAGCATGTTGTCTTCATCCTGTGGCTTGAAGATACTAAAGAAGTCTCCAGATGCACTGTCGATCACGTTGACGTCTTCAGGACCCTTGACAAGTCCATGCTGAGCGAACGGCCACCAGACGGAATTTACAGTTCGAAGAGCCATTGTTTCTAGTTCCTCTATCCGTTCCGAATGTCGCTTATCCAAGAAATCATCGAAGTCCTTGACGTCGCCGTCCTCAAGAATTGACCGGTAGTATGCATTTGTCCCCTGGTAGTTAGATTCTATATCGGCTAATTTGGGAGGGGGATGGGGTAAAGAAGTTAGATGGATGTTTCTCTCCGCGAAGTATTCCGCCAAATATTCCCAATTGCGGTAGTAATCCTCCCGAAAGATGAGCACTGCGTCCAATGAGTAGCCTCGGAGCGAAAGGGATTCATAAGATGCAATTGTCGATGATATTCCCCCGAGTCTAGAGTCACCTATGAGAAGGCAAGGTAAACGTAGAGGGCGGTAGCTGTCCGCTTGGCTGTTGCCGGTCAATGAAGGACTGTGCACGCCTGGTCATATGTATAAGCAAAGACGCTCTCCTGAGTCACTCACTTGAACGCTCGTAGCGTTGAGTGACTCTTACCTCCAGCAGTTTCAACATATATGTCAGTTTTTTTCGAAGTAGCCCTGCTTTGTTTGCGGATATAATCGGCGATAGCTCTGTTGACCTCACTATCTGTAGGTCCTGTAGACTATTAGAGATGTTAGTCCTTCCTCTTCGCTCTTCCTAAGTCAGATAGCAACACACATTCTGCGAACTGCGCTTTTTCTCGAGGAGCAGGGCAAGATGAGGACTGACTGGCTCTTTGAACCGGTACAGACACTCGTGTTGCAATTGATCTTTACAAGAGGCACTATGCCTCGCTACATACCTTGAATGGCGCTGTTAGACGATGGAAGCGCAAGAGAGATACGATACAAACTAACTCATCATCGGCATCCGATATAGGGCCTGTACTGACAGGCTTTATATATCGCACTTGCTTTCCTCGAGAGACTGAAGCAAGAGCTAATGCGGTCGTGATTACTGTTTTCCCGACATCCGTATTTGCACCGAAAATCTGATGAATGCGTGTATGTCTGTACAGTTGTGCCATATAATGTCAGGAAACAAGATGGATTGATTCCAGAAATCCGAGGAACATGAGAGTTAGAACAAACCCAGACCTTGTGCCTAAGGTTGAAATTAGAAAACTAGCTTCATCGGTAACTTCCGAGCTATCCACTGGCCCGGGCATGCTTTGTATGCTTTCTCCGACTCAACACCGCAAGCTATAACACAACCATGTTATCATCTCGTGCACTACATATCTAGCAACGACAACAGGTTTTACATTCCGGCGGAATACATATGAACATCCAAACATAACACTTGGTCAGCCCCTAACTCTACATATTCACCCTTGTCTGTTCTCTATTCTCCATGTGATCCAAGATGCTTTCATTAGTCCAGCTAAGAGTCGGACTCGTACGTCGACATGGCAGGGTTTCTCGACCTGTATAGACCATTTTAGCAATGCTAGAGGACGCCCTTTCGACTTTATAGAGCCTCTTCTCCCCAGGAACCTCCCAAACTATATGTTCGAGCATCAAAGGAATTATATTTGCGTCTAGAACATATTCGTCAAGTAGGCCCGGTTCTTCCGTTTGTTTGATGTCTTTAGTGAACGTGTATTTGAGACGGAAAGCACGAACAGTGTTCAGCACTGTTATACAACAGGCCAGCAGAGTTTCCTTGAAGATACATAATTCAGTGCAACCAACTCGTACCTCCATAACCAGGACTTACTAGACGCTTTGCAGATGTGCAGGTGCATTGATACTGAGCATCTGAAAACCTTCCGTTGCCGGTAATTACACAGATCATCATACCAATCTCGCTCACGTCCTTTCGAATGCTAGGAAAGAGCAGCTGTGCAACTTTCTCGTCGGTGACGAAGTCGGGCTGAATATGAATGGCTATCTCGAGACAGCTCATCTTCGGTAAAGCATTTATAAATGTCAACCACCTATGCAAGCAATCTTCGCTACCGTAGGTGTGAATGCGAATAATCGATAGCGAGTCAAACTTGATTCCAGGTGGCGGCTCATTACGCGGGAGGAAACAATCTACGACGTTTAGTCCTTTCAAAACGCGGGACGTCCAAGAGTGACAACCGAGGTGGAGATATGGAATACTGAGCTCCAGTAAGGATGTTTGTTTATCAAAGAACTTCCTCGGGAATATATGTTCCGTATACAAGCTACCATTTAGTTGAAGTGATTCAAGGTGCGGGTAATCAATGTCCGGGAATACTGAGTCTTGAAAGTCTCTGTAGTCGCTAACATAATCTGCATAATACATTTTCAGGATCAACACCTTCAAGGCAGGAAAGGATGACAGGAGCCGTGGTAAAGACTCGAGAAGCGGTCGTTCGACGGAGATAGTCATTGTCAACCTTGAAAGGGCAGGAAATGTGTGCTGCCACTGTTGCGGGAGCATCTGTTGTCATCGATGTTAATTGACCTATCTCAAACGGATCGCTGTTAACACGAATGTTTGCTCACCATACTGCTGGTAGAGAGTTTGTGGTGCATGAGATCGAAAGTAAGAGACTGAAGCGTGTCTTTTGACATCGCAAAGCTCTCCCATTCCCGTACACCGACTTCCAACCACGAACGGTCATTTCCCGTACTAAAGTCGAATGAGATACGAATCAGATCTCCATGTTTCGAGCATTGTTCTATGACGTATTTCAGCTCCGCAAGTATCTTCATTCGTAGATCGATGATCGTGTTATAAGATGGATTTCGAAATGCGGTTTTATGCAAAACGCCATAGGCTTGTCTTTCTTCCTTTCGCGGGCAGCCTTTCAAGTCGACTCTTAATGTTCGACAGTAGCGCGAGAGTGACCTATTGTTCCTAAGTGCGTTTCCGATAGAAATGACATTGAAAGTCGAGAATTCGATGTCTCTGTAAAGGAGAGGGATATTCGTATAATGGAGCGCTTTGTTGGTACGAGTGAGTGCACAGAGATCCGATTTTGAAGGCAGGTAAGATGCAACAGCCCAGACTATCTCCGGGATGAAGAATACCTTTTCCATGGATTTGCTAGAACATATAGGCGATGAGATCGAGGAAATTGTGCGTGATTCGCGATTCAAAATCGAGTTCAAGAATTGATGCGTATGCGGCCAGTGGTGAGTGGTTAACATCAATGTTCCCACATTAGCAGCTACCTCTTGCCCGACGGAACCGAGTCTCTATCCGCGAGTTTGCACTGGATGAGTTTTTTAAGTAACTAAAGACACATACCTGGCATCATAACAAGCCAATCGGTCGAACTCACTGAACTTTCACCTAAAGGAAATCATGTTTTATATGTGTGGCAAAAGCAAACAAATTATATATACTTATGCCAGACGGAGCGCAAACTCTCTATTCCATACCCGTGTACCAGGAAATCGATAGGGAGCTTCAATATTCATTGTGAATATTCTCCAACATAATCATAATGGATTTGATGTCTGGTCGTTCATTTGTATCCTTCCAACATTCATTGCACACTGAGGCGAGTTTTTCTACCAACTGGAACCCTCTACCGCGCAAGCTCGAATGAAGGTCAGCATCGCCGTCGGGCCATTTGGGGAGACGTCCACTGTTAATTGCAAGTATGACCATGGCATCAGACCTCAATTCATAGTAAGGTGCTTTGTTGTTTAAAATTTCCTGAAATTTGAATGAGAATAAATAATAATGACAGTCAAATTTACCAACATAAATGGTCATCCCAAATGCCCAAACATCTGCCTGTTTTGTGTAAAAGTCTTCCCGTGCTGTATTCTCGCTTATCGTCTCTTTAGCAAGGAATCGAATTGTCCCTCGTGGATTTTCACCATCGGTCGCTAAATGAAGCGTAACAGATCCTGGGTTCATCACATGAGAAATACCAAAGTCTGTAAGGAGGGGCCTAGGATTCTCGTCCGAAGACATCAGAATATTGTGCTAGAAAGAAACAGTTTAGTGAGTTGGAAACTCATGACAGCTGAGGACTAATTACACATTTCACATCTCCATGAGTTACTTCATTATTATGGAGGTATGAAAGTCCAGCCGCAATATGTCTTATCTGTCGTAAGTAAACATCGGTCAGCACAGGTCCTCTCTTACATGAAACAGTCTACGCACGATTGCCAAGAAGTCAATTGGAACTTCTGCATTCCGACTTATGTATTCGCGTAGGTTTCCATTGGGCATGTATTTTGTTATCAAAATGGGGTAATCATTCCTGGGGATTAAGTGTGAAACGGAAGATGGGCACGACATAATTGTCATCGAGTAACTTCGTCACCCAAATGTGAAGCTCAAGAGCAAGCCTCTAAAGAACATGTCATCAGAAAAGTGATCACACTAAAAGTATAGGAATGTAGTGCACACCTTGTATTCGTTATCACTGTCTATCTGATCATGAGGAAGCATGACACGCAGCTCCTTGCAAGCCACGACAGTCTGTTGATCACCATTGCTGAATTGTGCACTGTACACGTCGCTGAAACCGCCATTGGCGATCAAGCGCATATTTCTGAGGTCATTGAAATCAATTCGGAAACTGCGATGAGTCTCGTAAAACTGAAGAAGAATAGCAAGGCCGTTCTGGGCTTGAGCCATTGCTGATAGTGTTTTCAGACTTGTCGTCAATGAGTAAGTTACGTGTACTGGAAAGGAAGCCTGCATGAGAGACTTTGAGAGTGACGACCTTCTTGTACACGGCGAAGCATGTAAACCAATCAATCTATTCTCAGCCTAAGTGCTCGGAAAAAACCAAAGATATCGCGTACCGACCTTTCATCTTTCCTAAAGAGCCCCATCCCATTAACGAACAGGTACAGGCAATTCGCAAGCGGTAACCCAGGTGCACCGCCAGCGATGGTTAGGTTTAGTTCCGGGCCATGTTTCAACGTACACCGAACCTGAAGATTGCCGCTGGTGCAGCCCACTAGCTCCAGGGCACTTTCTCTTCGTCCTGCACATGTATGCTATGCAAGCAGCTACAGGATTTCATGTTTGATTGTTGTGCGCGATGGTAGCGACCAAGCGGAGGAGGTCCGAAAAATATAAGGAAATTCTGTGTCCACAGACTCAGACCATATTCAAGGGGATGTTCCCACGTTTGCAACCACATTTTTTTAAGTTGAGATAATGGAGCACGTAGACAACGCGCAGAAAGGATTTAAACTAAAGTCTCTAAATTCAATGCGAGAAATTTCCTAACATGTCCATGATATCTCTCATACTCGGCCGATCATCAGCATTCCTCCAACACTCCGCACACACAGGTTTCAGTTGCTCCATGAGACCTCTGTCTTGCGAGTTGATGTGCAGATTCGCATCGTTATCAGGCCAAACTGGAAGTTTCCCGTTGTGAATTGCAACGATTATCATGGAATCACGCCTATAGTTGTTGTAAGGTGGCACACCAGTTATTATCTCCTGTTGTCAAGTTAGTATGACCGAACAGCTTCCCCCATCACAAGATCTTCCTCACGTAAACGGTCATTCCAAATGCCCATACGTCTGCCGCCTTCGTATAGAAGTTCTCCCTCGACGAATCACCCGAAATCATTTCCTTTGCCATGTACTGAGTTGTCCCGCGCGCGTTCTCGCTATCGGTAATCAGTTGAAGAGTAACAGTTCCCGGGTTCAAGACATGAGCGATTCCGAAGTCAGTGAGAAGAGGTTTAGGAACATCATCTGAAGACATCAGAATATTTCCCTGGGGGAAGACAGATGAAATTAGCTAACCATGGCAGAACAGGTATCACAACATAACTTACACATTTTATATCGCCGTGAGTGACGCCTGCTTCATGAAGGTAATTGATGCCGGACGCGACATGTTTGATCTAGAAGTGGTCAGAGATCAGTGGATTAGATACTTTTAGTAGCTCACTATATCCATGAAGTCCACCGGCTCTTCTCGCTCTCGCTTTCGCCTAAGGTACTCATTCAGATTGCCATTTGGCATGAGCTTAGTTATCAAAATGGGATAATCGTTTCTGGAGTTTATCGAGAAGCGAAAGATGGGAAGAACATAGTTTTCATCCAGTAGCCTTGTCACCCAAACGTGAAGTTCAAGGGCGAGCCTCTGGTAATTCAATGTGAGGGTGAACAAGGAGAAGGATGCAGAATAAGAAATATGCACCTTGTAGATATTCTTACTCGATGTGCCATCTGAGGGACGCATTATACGCAGCTCTTTGCAGGCCACCTCCAATTCCTGTCCATCAAGTGTTAAGTATGCTTTGTACACATCACTGTAGCTGCCATTTGCAAGGAAGCGAAATCCATGAAAATCTTTATAGTTGACCAGAAGGTGCTTGTGTTCATCATAGAACGCCAGAAGTATTGCGCTTTCGTCTTCGGCTTGGTCCATGGCGAAAGTAGGCATAGACTTGGCTGTACGGCGGGATGATAGTGTGCGTGTCGGGACAAGTTACAAGGGCATCAGTACCGTATATATAGTCGCAAGTTATGAGGCGTAGTAATCCTGAGTATAGCTTTGGTACTACTTGGAGCACTGATCGTCCCGTGTCTGGACAACAAGTGCGTCATCACAGGTGTTTACACAGGCTTCAAGCGGTGTTCCAGACAGTGCATAGCAGTGGTGAAGACCATTTCAAGAAGGCGTAGGTGAATGATCCTGAAGATTGCCGCTAGGAAATCTTGAAGCCCCTTAATTAGAGCCGAGTTTCTCATCCTTTGAGGAATGATCATGAACGAAGGCTGTCTATGAAGAGACCACTGGCAGTGCAGACTTTGCAGTGAGTGTGCAGTATTATGTCATCAGATCTTGACGTTGCCGCCGGCGCTTATCTTCGTTCTCTTTCTCTACGGTCATCCATGGACTCAGAAACGGTAGCTGAACTACAACGTACGCATTTTCACCTCTTGAAGTCATATGAAGTTGTTAACATGTCCACTCCATATAGAACGGATACGCGCCCGTGACCAGCATGTGCGCGAGTCGTGGGTCCGCGCCATGGAAGCCAAAATCGTTCGCGACGAACTGAACAAGTGCCAGCGGGTGGAGGGTGTTAACCACTATGAGAACTGCAGGGAATTGTCGGAGAAGTATTTGAGCATGTTGCGGGACAATAGAGTGCGTATTCATCCGTATATTGACAATGTCGTTTACTCACAATTGGGCTAGGTGAAAGGCTACAAGCAGATTGACACATAGAAAGTTGCCCTTCGATTGTCGCTTGTGCTTGAAGTTACATCTCCATGCTACTCTTTTCACCTCTGCGTAGACGAGATCATAGGGGAGTGCAGGTGTTTCCTTCAAATTCTCAATGATTCACCGCAAACACAACTGCCGTTTCACCAACTCGTACTGGTCGGGCTGGTGACCATGAGAACAAGTTCGGAATATTCAATATCGGTCCACCAGACACACAAGGATTGATCATTCAGGCAGGACGTAACTATATTCATGTGCTTGGAGGAAAGTGCCCTGCAATGCGTGATTTCCGAAAAATACACATCCTGAAAGTCGTACAAATACTCTGGAATAGATAGTAATGTCCATTGCACATAACAGAAACATGACATGGTTGACAGAGGTAGAATCAGCGCCGCTCTTATCCAAGGACTTAGATGATCGACTCGAGGAACTAAGGGATAAATGTTTCAGTCAGCGCTAGCTTCAGCAAAAGACATGGAAGAAGTAGAAATAAATAAATCAGAATCGAAGAGTATCCGCAATATGCTTAGGTAGTCTAACATGCTATTTCGAAAGGCCGAAAAGCCCATCATATGAATGAAGTGAGTATAAAAAGTCGTTTACACACCACTCAGTCCATTCAGAGGAGCCCGAGAGGCGACATGAGTGTCAGTCACGGTGGGCGAGAAGCAAAGATGAAAACTTGACAGACACGTTACTTCATGTTGAACAGTGTGTTCTCACGCTCGTTCTCCGCTTTAAACTCCTTGATTCATTGAACGATTACTTGTGCAGTGGAGGTACAATGTCGACGGCGCACAATACAGCAGTATTCACAGTTGATAGCATCCACCTAATCGAAAACAGTCGATAAAGCTCTACATGAATTGGGTGGTAAAAAGTGGGTCATGTAGACTCGTTTGACGGTATCGGGCTCTCGTTTTGTCAGTGTTCGGAGCAGAGTCCGGAAGCAATTATATTGTTTATCACGACTGTTTACGTCTCTTTAGCAAGTAAGCTTCAGGCACTTCTTCCAGGATTCTTGTCAACTTGTCATGGCGTATGGAAGGGACGAAATAGAGTGGAGTTCGGCGAATAAGCGGTAAAACTATGATGCTCGCCCTGTATATACGATCTCACGAACTGGATATGTGCCTACTTGATCAAATACGTTTTTGCACATCACTTCTTGATGATCGTCGTTGCGCAAATGACCTCGAAGATGAAATAATGAGACGAAGATCCGGATGCAATGTCATGTAAGAGATGCTTTTATCTGCAGCATATCATATCAGCTTTCCGAGATGTCGAGGACGATGTGATTTACAGAGAAAAACGAAGGATTGCCGCTGTTTCAGGACCGGCTTCTCCATCAGATTCAGTTCACAGTTCACTAGCAGCGGCTTTATCCGATGAATAGGACGACGCCACACTCGAGGTTGGCTATGAAGAAATGCGAGAGATTCTCTAAGTCTGTCGTTACTTTTTTACACGAAAACAATACGAGACATGTGTAGTAAAACAATGTTAATAGCGTGGTTGTCATAAAGGATTTTTCATGAAAGATGAGAAGTATAATGAAAGCGAGGAACCAATCAGACCCAAGCGGGTTCTTTTAGGAAAATTCTATGAAAAGGGAGCCGAGCTATCTGGCAAGCCACTAACCGAGTGCGTCCTTGGTCCTCCTACGTTGCCGCTCGTCTCATGAGACGACCACAATCATGCTAGGACACCCCGCCGCAGACGTCGCGACGGGGACAGCGCACACGTCCTTTAGCAACACAGCTCGCCCCGCCGTTCCCAGTGCCCAGTTGTTCGTCGAAGGTGGAAGCTCATCTCAGTTCGCCCAGACGCGAAAATCGTCTCGTCGGGAAGACTCTACGTCGTCCGACTTTTTCACCACGTCCATCGACGGCGAGATATCCAGCGGCCAGCTCTTCGTGAAGATTCCATCCGTCGACACGCACTCGGCGCGTTCGCCAAGGAGTTCAGCGAGACCAGAGGTGGGTATTTCACCCTTTTGATAGACGAAAATCTATGGGAGTTGAATTTCGGGAGTAATGATTGACATGGTCCATTTAGGAGACATTTCCTGCGCGCTCACCTCGCTCAGCCCATCGAAATCAGCCGTTTCCTGAGCAGGAAGAAGACGACAGTGACGACGGGTTCTTGCCTATACAGAAGCCGTGGACGTCGCGGCCACGAACGTTGAGCTCTGGTGAACCTGCGTCGCGTCGTGTAATAGAGTCAGGAAGAGGGAGGCAAGCATGCTCCGAGGATGGAGAGCCTAGGCGCGGACAAAGGGTATGCACATGCTGCGTTTTCCATGTTCGCTTCGGTTTTTCTGACAGTTCATTTTCATGTCGGGCATATGGTTCTGGTGATTAATAGCCTCGAGTTCTCAGTTTGCCCAGACAAGCCTTTCGCACCGGCTCGAACTCAGATTCCAGCGAGCAACCGAGCCCGCTCACGCCGTCCGCGTTCAACGACATCCCTCCTATGCCCATTTTTGCGCGCAATCGTCGGTACAGGCACCAACCGCGTGATTCAGGCGTGACGCATCAGTCAACAACGTCAAGCTCGCTCTACCCTCGGTCGACTTCGACAGGCGAATCTTATATGTCTCCTCCCTCACTTCCGCCAAATGATATAGACGATCGTCATATCATCACCGTGGACCCAGAAGAGAATCCACACGAAGACGAGCTCCACGAGATGGATGCAGACGATGTTTCTTACCGGCTCAGGCTACTTATGCAGAATAACTACTACCTTCCTCCTGCTCATTCCAAACCATTCAACGACTATCCTTTCCCAGAGACACCCAAAAAGTCACCGTCAAAGCAATCCTCTCCGAACTTCCTCGACCTTTTCAAGATGGGAAAGAGAAAGGCTTCAACGCCAGATTCAAAGGCGGCGAAGGGCACATCGGCACCGATTTTACGTACCACATCTGACCAGTCGACTGTGTCAGGTATTGGCCGCCCTCGAGCAGTGTCGCGTCCGGCTCAGCCTCATCCGCATGCAATGGCTATGACCATGGCCCCGCACGCCCTTGCTGTTCCGCAGCAACAGCGGCCTGACCTTCCATCCAAAGGTCGTGTAGTCGTCGTGCGAGAGCGTATGGAGGATATCGCGACTGTGGCTCGCCAAGTGGAACAGGACCTCAAGATCAAGCAACGAGTTGCTGAGGCAGAAAGGCGGCTTCGCAGAAGCGAGATTTCCCATACTACAGAAGAGGTGCCGATAAACGAAGGTCTTATTGACCCGACAGACTCGGTAGACCTTCCGCCTGTGACAGCTAACGCGCTCTTTGGTCCACAGGCTTCTGCTCTCAATAATATGGGAGTCGAAGCGTCCCTTGGCGCTGCTGCTCTTGCTGATCGGCTTGTACCTGCCAGCCCTGGTATGTGGTCTGTGGACTCTGAAGAGGCATCATGGCGTAAAGCACTCCTTCAAGAGGCTGTCGGGCATTCGCTTAACAACTCTCCGGCCGTAACGCCTGCAAGGGGAACTCCTTCGGGTTCAAGTCCCTTTCTCGCCACTGAGCTCCCAACAACCCCGTCACCTGCGCCTCTCAGCCCGGCTGTACGAGCTCGTTCGTCGCCTCGTCCGGGCGGCTCGCCGGCGCCTATATTATTGGAGAATAGCAATGGAGAAGCACCTTTACCGGGAAGTAGTGTAATTGCCAATGCACGGAGCAGTGGTGCTGTACCGCGGCGGAAGCGTGAGCTCGGCCAGCGCATCATTAGCCATATGATCGACGACGCAGATCTGGAAGCTGCAATGCCGCCAGCCGCCCCTCTTTCTCCTACAGGTGCAACTGGATTACGTGTGGAACCTCTGTCTGCAAACAGTGCTGGTGATACTCGTTCCCTACGCGTTTCCTCGGCCGGAAGTTACGTGCCCATGCGTGCAGAAACGCCTACGGCTCCTCCCACCCCGCTTACACCAGCTCCCCGTCGCCCCAACGTTACACCTAGTCACTCGAGTGACTCTGCCGAGAATGGGCCCAAGTCAAGCATGGAGACGGTAGCTGCAGGTCCATCTAGTAACGCCCAATTACAGGTGTCGACGGCGCAGATCTCGCGATTATCTGACGTCTATGAGTCGCAAGCCTTTGGCGACATCACTCCCCCGCCTGACAGCCTTGGCTCGCAAAACAACTCGGTCACGCTCTCTGCTATTCGTCCTCCTGGTATCACTATTTCATCGCGAAGTCCAAGCCTTTCAAGTAGTTCTCGTTACTCAAGCTACGATGAGCAAGATCATACTGCTTTCCACACGCCAATGGAACACACGATGGCATCGTTCGATGGATCCCGACCTTCTTTAACCGTCTCTTCTGTCCGCTCTTCGTCTGAATATTCACAACAATCTCCCACTACATCCGCCTTCCGTGACGCATTCGATCACAGCCCCTTCCGTGATCATTCGCCAGGCCGGCAGTCCGTGACAAATACACTTGGCGGTCGTTCTCGTGGCTCTTCCCGCACTTCAAACCATGAGGATCCTCACTATTCTGTTGTTTCACCTCCTCCGCGTACTTCTTCGTCTCTTGCTCATACTGCTCTGCATCCTCCTCCTCGGAGACCATACATTCCTATGCCTCACCCCTTCGACCACATCTCCGAACGCTCCCCGTCACTGCACGACTTCGAAGATGAACCCATGACTCCGACCGACCGTCTTCATGTGCCAACGTCTTTACACATGTCTATCCCGGGCGGTGACATCCCCGCATATCCGCCTTCGCCGATTTCGTTTTTCGACGCAGTTGAGATGCAGAGTGGCGCGGAAGAGGACGATTCTGATGAAGAAGAGGAAGGAGAAGGAGAGGACGGTGATGAGGAAGAGGACGAGGAAGAGGGGGACCGAATTCTCGAAGCGCCAGAGGAGGATCCGACGGAGCAAGTCGATGAGTACCAGAGTGACGCCGAGGCAGGTATAGTGATTGTTAATCCTGTAACTGGGTCTGTTGGCAACCTGGCACGAGACCCGAGGTTGCCACTGGCAGGAGTTGCCCAGACTTCTAATCTTTCGACACCCCAGATGGCTCCTGCATCTCTTCCCTCTGGTGGCTCTTACAGGGAAACCAGCTCTACACTTGTCCACGAGACCTTAGACGCCCGCTTGCCGATGCCAGGACCTCCGCCATCTGCCTCCTCCCGTTCCACATTCTCGCTGAAGAACAAAGGAAAGGCGCCATATGCTCAACTTCCTCCGAACCCGCCCCGAATCTCCGAGTCGATGGTGGAGAGGATGAGGCCGAAACCGAGTTCTCGCGCGGACGATGCGAAGCGTCCTGCGACTGCAAGCGCAGCGATTAACAGACGCACTGAAGCCCCTGGAGTTCAGAATGTCCGTGAGTGGCAGGAAGAGCAGAGTCAGCAGGATGCAACCACACGGAGGCTCGACGGGATGCTCATTGAGCATATGGAGCGCGAACGGGACATATTGCGACGGATCACCACCACCTTAACAAAACCATAAGTATATCTTCCCCATATTTACTCATCCAGTAACAATACAAGAAATATCATCGAGACATTTAAATCCAATTTTACTGTATACCCCCGGGGCTTTTGGAAGGTCTTTCTGTATATTCTTATTTATTTATTCCTTCATGTTCTGTTTGCTGCTGCTTTCCGCTGCTCCTCTTCTTCTTGCATCCATACATCCGACCTGCTCGCCACTCCTTTTGTCTTTGGAGCCACCATTTCCTACTCTCCTGCGTTTTCAACCTGTTATAACTTTCTGTTTTGATGTGGATTGCTTGCGCTTCTTGTGACTGAATGAACGCGGGGTGCTGGCATCTTATACATTGTACGATCATGATTTATACAGAATATACTTCATTCCTCGAGGCTTGATATCTGTGAAGTATGGCCGTTCATTCTAGTAGCGCTGCAGTCAGCTAATCGGAATAGCCTTCGCATCGGTGTTACCCAGGGAAACTATGTATTCCACCTTGATGACGACAACTAGATACATAGTAGCATCATGTCCCGGACATCTTATCTTACTGTAGGGACTCGCATTGCCCTATCGAACTTCCAAATGTTTCTGCGTGACGGACAAGCAGACAATCACGAGACTCAAGCTTCAGATCGCACTTATTATGCTTCTGGGATGTTTTACTCACTATTCGGAAGCACAAATTCGATGTCACATTATGACAAACGAGTTTTACGATATCATATCATTTTCAATAAATGAACAGCCTAACATAAGAGAGAATGGAGTCTAAATACGATCAAATACAGCTGACGGATAAAAGTACAACGAAGTCGGGACCGATTCTCCCCCAAGAAGCGGTTGTCCTCAACGAAGACTTAAACTTGACAGCGATAGAAGTCGTGTGTTCCAGTGAAATACCTCGAGTGACTGTTGGAAAACGGGCGGTTGGGAGAGGATGAGAGGTTCCGTGCCGCAGATCGAAACATTCTTTATCAGCGGCGGGCGGAGAAGAGGATTGGGTTGTTTTCCAGAGTACCCTTGGCGTAAATTATTAAGGAGCACGAACGAAGCAGAAAGTCGCCAGAAGACCTATCCAATAAGCGAGGCACAGAAGCTAATCAGAGCCGTATGGAAGTTGGTCTTGACATCGAACGGCCTCCCACGCCATTAACAATTCGAGTGTGTCGCGTGTTTAAGTGTTCAGTACCAATGTCGGAAGGAAATGTTGCAGCGTCAGTGTACGAAGACCGTGTCTCCCTACAAGACTGGTCGTCCATGACGAAGCGAGTTCCCTTCTCGCGTTCAAAGGTCGAAGCACTGTTTTCTGGCATGTTCTCGGAGATTGTATGCAATGGCTTGCGGACCTCTTTGTCTTTCGAGCGCCGACTAGCACGAGGTGAAATAAGAGAAGAGGAGAGCATAGTAGAGCGGGTAGAACGAGAAGCAGGCTTGGAAGGAGATGATGAAGCAGACATAGAAGCAGTCCGACTCAGAGCAGTACTTGCTCTGAGTTGCAAGTGAGTAGTAGACTTGGCAGAAGGAGGAGATGAAGTAAGCACAGAAGTTGACCGACTCAGAACAGGAGTCGACCTTGGTTGCGTCTTAGCACGAGCAGTAACTTGAGCGGCCCCGAGATTCCGACGAAGAGCAGCAGAGTGAGCAGAGTGTCCAGAAGGACTAGGAGACACCAGAGAAGCAGAGCGAGTGGATTGTCCAGATGCACTTGCAGTCTTGAGAGGAGTCTTGGAGCTAGGATCATGAGCGCGAGAACTTGTGCGCTTAGTGGGCGACTCCATCGCATTCCCTGGCGCCGACGAGACTGAGTCTGGCCTGGACCCAATCCGCCTAATGAAACCTTGCAGCTCCAGACCTGGACGTGGTCTGTCGCTTGTGAGGGACTGCCTGGCCGTGACAATCCCTCCAGCATGGGTGATGCGTCCACCACCCTGCTGTTGACAAGGCTCTACAACGCCAGATGGCCCTCTTTGAGCAATAATTGTCCGGGAGCGAGTGCGAGAGGCGGATTTTGGGGTCGATTGACTGGGTGCCGCGGTGATTGATCCGGAACTAGCTGCTAGACTCGAGACTCTTGAGACCGTAGGACGGGGTGGTTCCAATCTTGTTCCATGACAAGTAGTTGCTTGCTCTGCGCGACGGGTGTGCTTCACTGCAGCAACAGACCTCTTCTCGTTACTGTTCGAACAAGGATTAGATTGTCGTATTGGAATGTGGGAGGGGAATACTCACGATTTTGGAGAGAGGTCGAGCGTAACGGGCGTCGTGCTCAGTTGAGATTTAGGCTGGACAGCATTACTTTGTGCTCTGGAGCGTGTCGATGGCCTAGTGGAATGCAACTGACGACTCAATGGAGTGGGACTAGGGACAACTTTCCCCTCGGTAGCGTGAGTGTTCCCCTCTGTTGACTGGAGAATTCTTCGTTCACTACATAAAGTTATAAATGACGTTGAAGCAGAGAAAGGAGTAGCTTACCGTTGCGGACGAAGCCTTTGTGTTCCAGGCACCACGGTGAGCGTATGTCCAGTTGCACTGGCCTCGACTGACGACTTGTTGCAGAGCGTGTCCAAGCGAGTGTCAGAATGAGGTGCAATCACGGCGGTGTCGAGAAAGGTTGAGAGAGGAGGGTGCTCAATGGACGCAGCCTCGGGTGCGGAGGTAGCTGCACCAGGAGTGGTATGATTGTCGGGTTTGGCGACCAAGTGAATGGCCCCAAGGTCCTCGACGACAGTACTGCATGCAAGGGTAAGACAATATTCAAGAATATAAGAAAGAGGTGCTTACGGAAGTGAGACGGAGGTGATATGGTCGGATTGCTCAGTGGACACAACGTGGGGTGTAATGGTGAAAGCACCCTGTTTATCCTCGATGCAAGTACTGGGTCTATTGACGAATTCGCCTTCGTCATTAACCGAGTCCATGAAAGCATCGAAGACGAATGAACACGTCGTTATGTCTGCGGGATCCTCCCTCGCTCCTGGGGAATCGAGAGAGCCGATGAGGAATAGGCTGAGCGTCCTGGCATGTGGCGCGACCCTTGCCCTTGAGAGCGGCTCGAGTACTGCGTGTCGTGCAGAAGGTGTCGAAGGGATTAAAATCGTTACTGTGTGACCTTGAGTGCAACAGTGACGACCAATTCGCGATCGCTTCACGCTCGCGTTCCTCGTAGCTGTACGTCGAGGAAGTGGAAGACATAGAATCGTCCGTAAGAGACGGCAAGCGAGAGCTGCTGCCGTCAAAACTAGATGGCGTTCCGGGAGAGGTCGGAGCGGTGATGAATTCGAACTGAGCGTCGATTCGCTCACCCTTACCGTCGTCCTGGGAGCCAGAGTCGTGCTCCGGGATGGCGTCATGAGGGCGTACCAGGGAGTCCTCAAGAATTGCTTGGCAGAGGCTCGCCTGGTCGGGGAACTTGAACAACATTAATTCGGCTGGTCCTCTTGCAGTTCTGACGGCACGAACAGCGGGAACAGGTGTCGAGGAAACAGGGTTCTTCTTCTTGATGTTCAAAGGCCGAATGAGCGGCAGTGGCATGCACTCATCACTCGTGTCAGATGGTGCAGACATCGAGGATGCCGACAGTCTGAAGTCGCTTGAATAGCGATGGGCGAAGTGGGCGGAGGCTGGAGTAATCGGTGAACTGGAAACAGCTGGTGGGCGTGTCGTCGGCGAGGTTTCCTGAGAGAGCATGAGCGGCGAAGCAATAAGTTGGAGGAAAGAAAGAAAGTACCATATCAGATTTCCCAACCAAGCTAGTTCTGGCACTCGCTAATTCGGACGTCTCTGACATATCGGACGATGACTCGGATGACGAGTAGAGCTCTCCAACAGCGTCGATTTCTGCGAGAAGACTAGCCATCCCATTCGCCTGGGATTCGTCTTCGGCTTCGATCTTGCTGGGCTCAGTGTATCCGATTACTATCTGCGTCTCGAGGCTGACGTCCGCAACGTGCACCTGTTTGATCTTGCTAAAAGAATGCTGAACAAAAGATGTCCTATCGGCAACGGTCTGCTTGATGGCAGCCCAGTTGGCACTGCTCAAGCGCTTCGAGTCTGAGATGTACGAGACTATCGAAGCGCGGTCCTCATCTGAGAAAAGCGAGGCAATATCGTGATCGTCGCCATCGATAATCGTAAATGAGGTGTCGAATCCCCCAAGGATGCTGAAGTGTTTCGGGTTGAAGAGCGCCTCGGGGTGGTCCATGTCTTCGGTTTCCGTGTCCGCAGGAGTATCCTTCTCCGGGTGTTCTGTGTTCTTGGTGTCATCGTCCCCAAGCTGTGAAGTGTCGCTGTCGACGTCGCGCAGTCACCAATCACGAACGCCTTGTCACCGGAAGCTGCGTCTATGCCAGATGCCTTGTCTGTCTTGCCGTGAACGCCCTCGCCTGGCTCCCAGACCTTGGTCTCATTGTTGCCGTGATCCGATGCTGCCTCCATGTCGTCCGTCTTGCGTGACTTGATGTAGAGCCAGCCGCATACGAGCAGTGCGGACAGGCCTACGACGGAGACGACGGAGATGAAGAGGATGAGCACAGCATGGTTGGTCGGAGGTCTGGAGTAATACTCGGAGGCGGAGGGTGCCGGAGCAAGAGGCGTAGTGGGCGAAGGCATGAATGAAGTAGGCATGATGGGCAGGTCCGGTGACATGATGAAGGTAGGCGTGGTGAGGAGAATGGGCGACATAGTGGGGATGTGTTGTCGGATGACAGGTAACGAGCGGGATGTAGAACGAGTGTATCGGGAAAGGAGTGGAAGGGGAGGAGGATATGTCTGCGGGTAGGTAGTGGAAGGAAGTCAAGGAGGAGATTTGACTGAGGTACGCTCTTGATGAGAGTGCGAGGTTTATAAGCCATGAAGCAAGGCGGCTGGTGCTTTACGAGGCACCTGTCTAGACTAGCTACGAGGGCTGACATGGGCCAGCAACCATCAGTCTTGGAGCTTTGTGTGCCCCCCACGGAGAGGCGCGGATGTATACGCTGTTGTTCGTCGTGACGAGTTTGTCTGTCTGCAATTCCCGGCGGAATGTTTTTTTCTGACAGTTCGTAGCAATGTGTCAATGGATAGGAATTGATCTTATATAGTAGTTTACACACTGTTCTGACAAAAAGCTCAGCTAGGACATCGGGAGAGTGGCTGGCAAGCTGGTTCTGGAATCTATTCTGCACTTGCGTTGGTCGGTCAGTGGCAGGGTTTCACGGTTGCATATTTCCTCTTCGTAAATGTCAAGAGTAGCCATCTGCAGAGACAGAGTTGGGTGTGGCTCGTTGTTCGGCCAGAAATCTACGTTCTGATATCATGATGGTTATGGTGTGTAGAGAAGAGTTGTGTGGTTGGTTATTGCTTCAAGTTCCATTTGGCAATTTCGGGAATAAAGTTTATCCCACGCGACGTCGATCAAGGCAAATCCTCTCGCGTGACGTCACGCATCTCAGGCTCTTGCTGTCAGTCTCGAGTCCTTCGGTGTTTTGTCGCGTTCCGTATCTCAAGTATCGCTATTATGTGATAAATTCTGAGACATAAGAGTGGTGTTTCTCCCAAGACGATTGTGCTTTCTATGGGCGAGTGCAATACAGGTTCGCATATGCACCTTAAGGACAGCTTTTAGTTGTTTATCGCCATCTATTGGCGCTTTCATAAAGTACTGTATGTATATCATAGTACTTGTGGTGATGCTTGAGCAATGCCTTGAAGTTCCTGCTACTTTAGCTAGCCGTACTCAGGTTATTATTCATATGTATCTCATTGGAATATCTCGGAATATTGTCTTCAATAAATTGTAGATGCTATTATAATATATACTCATCCTATGTATGCGTGTGTAGCCCTTCAGGATGATGCGTTCAGCTTCTTTGAGGCATAAACCTGAATACCGATTCCCGAACCTGGTTTGAAAGTAATTGCCTGTGGCACAATCGAGGCCCTTCAGGTTATGTAATATGTTCCTGATTGATCGCCGAAGACTTTTATTTGGCCGTTCACGACACAGGCGAGTTTAACACTTCTTCACCCACCTTATGTTGTCGTTCCTTTCAAAACCTTGGCTGTTTCTCCTTCTTCTTATCTGCGTATGTTATGGAGTAGCAACCAAGGACGAAAGGTCCCTGCTCGATGTCACCATACGGGTACGAAACACGAGCATGGCATCACGTGCGCATGGCACAAGAAGCTGCTTCGTGAATGGTTTGCACTTTTATATAGTATGCTAATGCCTGGGTCTGTGTGTAGGACACCGAGCTGCAGAAATGCGATGTCGTTCAGACGCTTAGCGCGCTGAAGAAGGAGGTAGAGGCGGGGGAGTCACCATTGATGAGAAAGGTGTTCGCAGTAATTTTTCCCTTTAGCAGCCCCGGCTGGAATGCAGGTACGCAGCTATCTCGTCTGGCACAAGCTTCCGATACTGACGTTACTGGCCTAGTTCTCGGGACATTTTATATCAGCTCGTGAGCGTGTAGCAGACTGGTTTCTTGGGGATGGTGCTCATTGAAGACAGGGTCCCGAATTTTATCCTCGCTGTCATTCCAGCACAAATCAACACTAATACTCTTAATACCATGACTGCCTTTGCTGTATGTTCCTTCCTATTTATCTACTTAAGTTGCTTACAAACTAGAACGAAAGACTGGCGGCCTTCTATCTGACGTATTTCTTCACCTCGTCCCTCATTCCTTTATGGGCGAGCATCAAGACCCAGGCGTACATTTTGTAATGGTCGAAGAAAAGCGCAATATTTTAGTAGGGTTCGTCCAAGTTCTGTATCGCCTTTAAACTATGATGCCCCACTGACGTGCGTAAAGCCTGGCCGTGTTCATCGGTTTCGCCGCTTTTTTCGTCATGGAGAAAACGCTCCGGGTACTTGGTGGTGAGGAAGGCGAGGTGGGGCATTCCCATTCTCATTCACCCAGCTCGAACAGCAGCGATGCGGTTGCACAGAGCACCGCTGTATCGTCGACTGTCGGCGAGAGCAATTTGCGCTCGCGTTCAGGGAAAACAGAGTTCGAATCAAATTCTGCCACAAATAAAGAACATGTCGACATCGCGAAGCCTTCAAAACTTTCAGCATATCTGAATCTTTTTGGCGATTTCGTCCACAATATGTGAATTCTTTTTTTCATTCTCTCCGCCCAAAGCATTAAACCCGAAGTTCCTGACATTTTGCTTCCGATGCTAACTTCCCATCCTCGATCGCACATTGAATTTACAACCTTGCTGTCGAATTCTCGCGCTTGGACGGGGCCTGTTTTTGAACCAAATCCTTACGTGAACGCGGGACTCGTCTTCCAGAACGGATGGACTTGCGTGCGTAGTCTTATGCAACCGATTGGGTCCCTACAGCCGCTGACTTATAAACTAACCTAATTCATGCTCCCCAAATAATGCTACCCTTGGTCCCCCGTCGACCGAACTGGCAATTTAATATACCTGCGCACGCATGTGTGTGCCCCGGACGATTTCTGACCTTATATATAATTTTTGTGATGCCCCGTGCGGCCTTATCGTCTCCCACCACTCCCCCATCATGGCCATTTGTCTTCTGACCTCGCCCATTGTACCTTCGACGACTCATTCTAAACCATCTTCGGACTCGCTTTCGCGCCGTTGCCCCTTGCGCCCGTCCTCCCCTATTCCTGATACACGACTTTAACCACCTACCCGCATCTGCATGCTTGCTGTCTGTCCACTATCCACGATGGGCCTCCACACAAATTATACTGCCCCTCCCTCGCGTATCTGACACACCAGTATGGCCGCGTCCTTCTATTCCTCGCCTCTAATCGGCGCAACGACAACGCTGGCTTGTTTTGCGCACGAGATTCCCCACGAGATTGCGGACTACTCTATTCTCGTGCGGTCGGGTTTCTCGAAGCGCCAGGCGATGCAGAGCCAATATATCACTGCCATAGGCGCCTTTGTGAGTGGTCTACGTTCTGTCTTTATCGACCTTTGCTATTGTTCTGCATTCTTATCAGTTGGGCCGGAGTCCCATATTATTTCGCAATTATTTGAGGGCTCTAGAGGCCCAAATAGTGACACCCATGATGAGGCTGTCCATGTTCCATTTCACCCCAGAACGTGATGCTCTCGTTGGGACCAGAAGCATCTTTTTACACTACACGTACATGCGAGAACCTGGCATAGAGACTATTCGCTTTGTAGAATGCTCTGCTGTTAAACCTCGATCGACTATTTGTTTTCATGAATCGCCGTCTGACTTATTTATCTCACACATGAAACATTCCGTACTATGCATCGCATGTGCCACTCACACCGCTGGACATCTGCATCTACCTCAAACCGTTCATGGGTGTACGCTACTTGAACCTACTCTGCGCAGATTGGGTGAGTTAACATGGTTTCGGTCTTTCTATCCCCTCCCCTTCCTGACACTTCTCGCACCTATGAAACCGAATCGATGCATGCACGATGCTTCCGGCCATACCTTCGCATCTTCCTCTTTCCCTTACTCTACAAACGTGCTCCATATCATACACATACCTAAACTCTTTGATTTCAACCCGTAGGACATTCATGGGCATCGCAATTCATAGCTTGGCAGCTGCGGACGGCCATTCGGGGTCGTCTGCGTTGGACCTTGCAGCAGCTGTGCGCCAAGACGCACAGGGACTGTTGGGTACGACTGTTCAATATGCGGACCTGGTAAGTGTTATATATAATTTTTCATTATAGTCTGACATAAGGCTTTATTAATACTACTATCATCCATCAGGTTATTCCATTTGTGGCTGGAGGTTTCTTGTATATTGGTGCGGTCGCAGTACTACCTACGTATGCTGTTTTCTTTTCTCCCCCCTCCCCCTGTCGTGCACTGACAAATTCATTTAAAATAGGTTATTGCAAGAGAGTAAAAGCGTCAAGCAGGCGCTTCGAGAGGCAAGTTCCTCCCGAATTTTAGAGTGATTGAGTTCAAAACTAAGTATGCTCACACGAGTTTTCTGATTCAGTTCTCGGCGATGGCATTTGGTGTGCTGTGCATGTTTTTGGTTGCGTACGTGCCTTTATCCGCTTCCATACTTGAGGCTGATGGACTTGATGTCTCATCCATAGGTGGAATGAATGAAACCAGCAACTCTATCGGACAGCTCGGACAAGGAGGTGCACTGGCGCAGCGCGTAGATGCCGATGAGCAATGCGCGATGACGAGGGCTTTCTGGCAGAAAAGTAGAGTAGAAACACGAGACTTGGCATGTACTTGTAGACAAAATCTAGAAGTCATCACAGACCGTAGACGACTGCTCTGCCATTTTCAATCGATGAACTGAGGGTGCCACGAGTGGACAACGTGTCGTGATGGCCAGGTGAGGAAAAATAGGACTGAAAAAAAGGAAATGTGTGCCGATGAACGTGCGTGGATGAGGTGGTGTGTGTGGTTGCGGAAACGAGCGTGGGAGAGTTCCGGAATTGGAGGGATCGAGATATTCTAATCAGCCATGCCGCGCATTCCTGACCATTTTTCCATCCATATCTACAGCCCCATCCTTGTCTCCTAAGCTCACGCCCACTCTTCTCCTCGTCTCCCCCCTACGTTCTCCCCCATCTTCTGCAACAAATACACGCAAAAGGCATCCGAAACTGCAACAGACACCGCGTCCTCGTCAGGTTTGGTGGCCATGCAGCTAATTAGCTACTTTGTCGACTAACTCATGACGTCCACCGTGTCGCATTCCATTCATAGGTCCCCAAGCCTGGTCTTATTCTGCGCACGCGAGCAACGTAAGAGGTCGTCCCAGCATCGCTTTCCGCCCATCCCTCAATCAACCGAGGCGCTAGCTACCTAAGATTCATTCTCTTCGGACCCGCCTTCAGCTTCTCCCCCTTCGACTCAGTCCATTCCTGTACATCAATCGGTGTACTTGGCTCTCAAAGGCCACTTGAACTGCCATTAGGGCCTCCCTTATAACCTCCCATCTTTATACTTCTCCCCCATTCATCCTTCTTGCCTCCCTTTTCTTCTTCGTCCACCATGAGCTCGAGTACCAAGGTCCGGGCCACCCCTCGCGTTGTCTGCTGTGCGATCCCCATCTCAAGATCAGCAGGCAAGGTCCTGGTCATCACCAGCAGAAAACGCTCAGATAATTGGGTCCGTAAGTAGCTCTAGCGCTTTTGTCATGCACGCCCAGCTCTGACTTTATCAACCGCCTTGCCGGGCAAACAAATCCATCCACGATGTTCGTCATGCGTACAACCAGTACCCAAAGGAGGTTGGGAAACTACAGACAAGACGTTGGAGGCAGCGGCCTCACGCGAAGCTCTGGAAGAAGGTCTCACCCTTTGCTCCTCTGCCCGTCCCCCACCCTCTCACGTACTTCGCCGCTTCTCTTCTCCACATATATATGCACACGAATTGACGTAAACGATACTCGAACGCGACATGCGTGATCGCCGCGCTGCATCCGACAACCCGACCCCCGCCTCGCTGCAATCACGACGAATGCTTCGACGAACAGCGGGTGTACATGGCACGATCACGCGCTACGTCACGACGATCAACGGCAAGACCGCGACATATCACTTTTACGAGCTCGACACGCACTCTCTCGACGCAGACTGGCTCGAAGGTCGGGAGCGCCGGCGCGAGTGGGTCGACTACGCCGAGGCGATCCGCCGCTTGCAGTGGAAGCCTGAGCTTGCGCAGGGACTCAGTCTCTCGACGCTCGCTCCCCGGCGTTAATGTCGACGGTGACGTGGCCTGATGGTCGCGTTACCGCCCCTGCCTTCCGTCCGATCCTGTAGTCGTGTCCGCCATTCATCAACTTTCCAGCTCTCGTCAAATGCGACTCAGTTTCAGCAACACGCATATGTTGACGTGGCCAAGTACGCAACCCTGGTTGGATGAGTCTCCAACACGTATGACCTTACTTACACGCACGCAGGCTTGGCAGTTTCTTTTTTGTCATTGCTTCATTTCATTTCATCTCGTTTGCTTTCTTAGAATCTTTCGATCACGATTTACCCCTTGTATACCCACGTCAGCTCCTGCCCCACGTCTCCATCCTTCCCAGCTCAAACACCATCACTCGTATCTTACGTCTTCGCACCTTATTATACATAGCATTTCAACAACAAGCCACAAAACGCATTTTTGGCAGGAGTCAAATCGTGGTGATGTTCTTGATCGTCTTGCTCGCATATCTCACCCAAGGACCAAAAAATAAAGCATAGAACTCTGTTCCTGATTCCTCATTAAAATCCCCTTACCATCATAACATTTACTTTACTCCTTTCACTAATTTAGTTAGTCTTGTTGGTAACAAGCCTTCGTACCAGCCGTTTCTACCGGTCCGACTATGCTACGTACCTGCACCCTCGTAATTTTCTGCTGCATGCAGATCACAAACCTCAAGCGTAGCTAGTAGTTCGCCGGTCAAATTCGCGTTAGTCTGCCGTCTCGTCGGACTCGCATCCACCGTATAATATGATTTGCCTCATCGTTGTCCACCTCCCCTGCGTATTTGTTGCCTTAGCCCTTGCGTTTGTCATGAAGAAAACGCAATTGTTTTCCTCCCGCTGCACTTGAGATATAAGTAAGCCGAAATACTGCTGCGGTCCCGATCGGGGTGACGTAATTCGTGTTACTGCGACTATGCATCATAAAATCCGCGCTTCCCGTGTCGATCATACCCTATTCTCCCATTGCCTCTCCAACGTTAGTATAAAACTCTGTTTGGCATTTGGCTTCGCGTATCCTTCGGAATTGGTCTGAATAAATGGTCTCATAGGAGTGTACCGTCCGGACAATATGTGGGGTGAGGAGATTAGCAGTTTCCGACCGATGTTGTTCCAAACATGCAAGGACTCTCTAAGGTTACAGAGGATTACACAGTTAGGCATGTATTAATATGCTCTGACGGCTTTTCAGATACAAAATAATGAGCCGCGACGAAGAGGCATGATGGGGTAAAATGTACACATGAAAAGCGTAAGGTGTCCACAGCAGCAGAGAATAGAAATAAGTATCTCAACGAGTCCAGCTGTATGCAGCCGAGGCTTGTAAGGGGGCAATGCAGACTGCCACTGAAATGCTTGGGGTGTGAGGGTGTATCGAAGAACAAAAGGGCCGGAGGCTATGATTCATCTTCATCAGAGTCTGCTTCGTCAGCATTCCCGTCGTCCAATAAACCCACACCGCCGTGCCATTCTCTTTCCCACAAAGGTAGCTCGCCGACCGTTTCCGGGACAAGTGCCATATGCCCTGGGGGAAGGACGCTACGTGCACGATTTAGCCGGTCTTTGAGTGCTGCGTGATCAGAGAGCAAGACCTGAATATGGTCGATGGCTAATGTATTCAATAATAAGGAAATGAAAAACGTTAAGGCATATATATGAAGTAGGAGAGAAGAGGACCAACTTTTTTGAAGTACTATGTTCTCGCTCTTTGGCCCTGCTCTACCATCGATCTTCTCTGCCTGCTCGACCTTTTTGCCCCGACTTTTCTTCTTCGACCTCGACCGACTTCCAGCCGCATTTGCCAGAGCTTGCGCCTCCTCTTCCGCACGGATGGCTTCTCGGAGAGACGGCACAGTCTCACAAAGTGCTTCGTATCCACGGCGAATATTCGCACGGCGCTTTTGCTCAGACTGAATATGGTTTGCCTTTTTTTGCGACGGCGTGAGTAAGGACGGCTTCGCGCCCAGTATTGGACCTGTCTGGTGCGGCGCAGTCACCCGCGACTTCTTGGGAGCAGAGGGCGCTGATGTTGTGTTCGTACGGGATACAGAGGCGCCCTTCGAGCTTGACGTCCCTGCCGCCGGACCTGAGACTAATGCGGAGCTTGAACGTGCACGCACGCCGGAACTTGGCCCTGCGACTTTGCTTGGATCAACTACGGAAGGGTAAGGTCGCTTCAGAGAAGGAGGCGTCAGAGGAGGCGGAGTAAGATCCGACGAGCTATACTGGGAGTCAGAGGAGGCCGAGCTTTCAAACGTTGTTCGACTAGGGGCTACGGTCAGAGGAGGTCTCTGCAGGTGCGGCGATGCCACCGCAGTAAAGTCAGGCAAGCTGTGCAGATTCTGGTCGGTCCTACTAGGCGAGATGGGCTTCAGCGTGAGGTTCAGGTCCAAGTTCAAGTCGATGGAAATATGCCGGTCGGCAGCCGCTGACTCGCTGTACGTGATGGGGTTGGTGTCGAGGGACATGAGATCCTTCGTAGCTCGCGTCAGAGGGTCGTTGAGCGGTCGCAAGCGCGGCTCGTCATCGTCGGCGTATTCTTCGTGCACGCCGTTTGTATACATGGCCCACTCAGGCGCGACGACGTCGGAGTAGTCAACGTGCTCGAGGAAGGACTGGAAGGCGTGGGCCTCAGAGGGCGTGAGGAGAGGCATGGTCGCCATCATGTCGGCTGCGCGGGGTGGTATGCGCTGCTCGTGCTCGTTGTGGACGGCGTGCGGGGGCGGGGGAAGAGGAGCAGGATGATGATGGTTTGAGGAGAAGGACCCAGACAGGTTCTTTTGAAAGTCGAGCGACCTGGAGTGCATATGGACAAGGCTGATCGCGGGTGCAGACAGTCATGTGAAACCCCCAACAGCAGGGCTGCCCCTTTATGGTACCAGGTGGCGGTGTTCCCCCACATTTAGACCTCAGGTGGGGTATCCAATCGGGTTATATCAATATTCATTTCTTAATCATTTTCCCTTCCCCGGTAGCCGCAGACTCAATTTGTTTCCCAGAACGCCTCAAGACAGCAACGAATCGCATCCTCAGACAAAGTAGGTATCCTGAAGATGCGTAACTGTGATGTGGGGTAGGCGGGGTAACAGACGGGGTGTTATGTTATTGAAAATTGCAATACGATGACATGGTCCCCTTCCAGTCTGCATACGGTCGCGGTCCCCCGAACGAACGCAGACGCAAGGGGGAGAAACTCTTACACTTGGCCATAGATAGTAATGCGGTCGGCCCTGGCAAGGCCCCGATGAATTGTATAATCGTCGGTTCCGCCGTTTCTTGCTTCGTGTGAGCACGCGACCTCAGTGCAAGATCCAGACGCCCTGTTTCCGAGAACACGCCAGAAGGGAGAGTGACGTCGACTAGGATCGCCCAAGCACATGTTCGCGCTCACTCAAAACCAAAGCGCGTCGAAATGCAACGCGAGATGTGGTGAAATTGCTTGAAATCACCAAGTTCACGCACTTCGTAATTCGGCGTGGTTTTTAGGATCCAATCGTTGTCGGCTGAGCCCGAGAGTAACGCGGTTGATCGGCCGTAAAACACTTTGCACGTCGGACGTCGCATGGCCGGGGTTGTCTGCAGGCCTCATTACTTCCAGGAGAAGGAGTGCCGCACCATCCGAGTTCTCCCGGCAAATACATTCCTTGACATTGCACGGTCTGCATGCAACCAATGAGGACACTGTGTTGCAGAGTCGATTCGAGAGAATAGGAATGGGAGTCATTTAATATGGCCCACGTGTAGTAGATGCAAATTTGGTTGCTTCAGAAAACCATCAGCATTTCATCTTTATTCAGTCGAACGAGCTACGCGCCGGACAACCAGATATCTATGTTCTTCTTGCATTTGATGGGAGCTCGAAGAGATGCTAGCAAGAGAGAAGATGCGGAAGCCGGCGGCCGGACATAACTGGCCAATGTCAGCGAGTGAATAAGTAGTACTGTAGATTCAGTGGTCATCAGCCTGCGCGTTCCATAGCAGAAGCAAGCTTTTCCGTTTCTGAAGAATCATCGGTGTAGTTTCAAAGAGTAAACTGCACGAACCGCCCAGTCTTGCTAGTAAGAAAATATAAACGAGATGAGAGTGTGGAAATGTGTTGAGACTCTTGTCTACATACACTTGCAGAAATTGAATGTCACCTGTACTATTTGTCATTGTTGACTTTACGTCCGCGAACTTCCTTTTGAGGAATTAATCATCGTTATGGAATTCGCCACAACTTGCTGCGCCTCCTCTACAGCTGTCCATAACCTCGCTTGCTCACTGCATCTGAGCTTTATAGGCAGAGATTAACAATGGCTTCAATATTCCCCCTACTGGCGATATTTATCATAGTCTTGGGTCTAATGGCGGTTGCGTGGTTGGGAACACCGAAGGGACCAAACCAGACGTGCGTTACATTTGCTCTTTTCTTCGGTCCTAGAAACTAATTGGCATTTGGCTCCGTATACTCTTTGTTGTTGCGTCTAGGTTGACCAGAACTGCTGTCATGCTCACCCTGACATGCTGCTACCTCATGTGGATGGTCACCTACCTTGCGCAGTTACACCCCCTAATGTGTTCGTTAATCCAGACCTTGTCGTTCGGTTTGTGTACTTCAACTCACAATTTGTCACAGCGCCTAGAAAGACGATAATAATCGATGATGCGTAAATGTGTGCTGAACCTTGGAGCGGTACAAGTGAGTGCTTGCGATATGCAATCTGTTTACAAGACTGACAAGCGGTTCCACAGAGACACTGTATTTTGTAGCATACCAGCTTTTAATTTATCAGAGCAAACCGCCTTGCTCTTGCTGAAATCTATATCACGTTTATATGATCTTCACTTTACTCTACGGATTTTAATTAAACCAGCTATCATTGTCTTGGTCGACATCAAATATACTCCTCCAAGAACCAGTCTCGGCCCAGCTGAATTCATCTCTTGACTGCCAACAATTAGCTTCTAGAGAAGACGATGGCCGGGTTGGCCATGTCTGGTGGCTCTCCTCAGAGAAGGCTTGTTGTAAGGCTGCTCTGTAGGCGAATACTTTTGGTGAGTCGTCCTTTGTCGTCCATTGGTCTATAGACCTCCTCTTTTTCACCAGCTCTTCGTGCTTCTCGTTCGCGAACTTTACCCGCCAGTCTAGGGTTGGTCTTCCTTCTAAGCGAGTCAACTCAAGGTTGCCGCAAGATGTAATGCTCGACAGGAGGACGTCTAAGTATCCCCCACAGGAAGCGGAGATTTCTTCTACTGTCCAGAGATCCCAGACGGACCATCCATCTTCCGTGTAGTATCCTTCCATTTGGTTGGAAATACTGCTTTGGATCTCTGCATTAGAAAAGGGGTGTTTTGCTCGAATATGTGGTGTATGGCTATATGAAGCGACCAGCTCGTGCCCCTTTCTACCTCGTGGTCTCGCATTTGACAGAGCCGATCTTCGTGCATTATCCTGCTCCAGAGTCAAAATGTCTTGTCGTCTGAACAATACCACTTGTGTCGCTCTTCCAAGTGCAGCTTCCCGCCCCCAAGGATCAGCTCCTATTGGAAGTCCAATTGCATCAATTTCCGCTGAATACCCGTATCTCTCTGCCTCGCTTCTGCAATAAGCTGAGAATTCGTCTACAGTCCACTCGAACTTGTGGTCGTGATGTCTGTACACCCGACTTGTACGACCGGTGGGATCCGGATAACCTTCAAGGTCTGTCGACCCTGGTGCAAAGAAGCGTTCATTAAAGGTAAAGTTTGGTGTTGTGACTACGAGGAGACGCGGGTGGTAAACACCGAGAAGCATGGGCGCGAATAACTGAAACACGTCCGGTTCAAGATGCTCTATTCTGTGTAGAACATGTTGGTCAGTATCTGATTCTTTAAAAACTACGACGATGTGTATTCTCTCCAAGCACCAATCTCCGGGATCGAAGCTGCGAAAGGAGAGGACATCGTTACTGCTTACACTTCACTGGAAACAATGCACTCGGCGTCGATAAAGCTTTCATTCAATACGTCCAGGGATCCGCGCCAAATGTGCACATCGAGAGGCTCCCAGCGCGGTACGCTGAACCCGAGGCTCTCCGAACTGGACGCGCTGGCGAACGGACGGGGCGCCGTGGCAGATACGCATGCCGCGAGCTCGGGCTCGGAGATGTCGATCCCGACTAGGCGCGTTATGTGCAGCTCTGGGATTCGATCGAAGCTGAGATCGAGGTCAAAAGGGAGGCGGTCGGGCTGATTCGGAGGATTGCGAGAGGATGATGATGAGGTATGGAAGGAGTCTCCTGTGGATTGTTTTGCGTTGTCCAGTCCCGTTGTAGTAGAGGAGCCGCGAAGAAGGTATGATGAAGGATTGCATAGGCATTGAAGAAGGGTGCCTTCGCCGCAGCCAATATCGATGACCTATAGAAAACCATCCGCGGGTACGATATTGATTCGAAACATGTGCATTATAGTGAGAGGATCACTCGAATGCGTTGCTGTGGTATGTACTTACTGATGTGACTTGCTCATGACGCAAGACTCCGAGAATCCAAGCACGGCGTTGTTCATACAAAGGTGGTGAGAATATCACTTCTGGATTTTGCATTGGGTGTGTCCCAAATTCATCCGAGACCAGTGAAGTTATGTTTATATTGTTAGCGGGTATTTCGACCTCGGGCTCGCGATGACTGTCCAGTTGCGGTTCTACAGAAGGCAACATATCACTCAGTTGCAATTCAATCTGCGATCTTCGAAGTGTATATGTAGTTGATCTTCTTCGACAACGGGGGGCTCGATACCGCATGACACAGTAAATGTTCTGTCGTAAGCTGAAGATTTGCTTCCACTAAAACTTACGATCAAGAAAGCCAGTGTCAAGTGTTGCCGTAGTTGAATTGAGTGCAATTGATTATCACAATCACATGCAGTCGCCGTAGATCGATCCAACGGAGAGTTTGTGGGACCTTGTGGGACCAAATTATTGTGAGAGGCAAAGAACTGTCTCTGGCATATGATTGCAAGTTTCCCTTCCTCAGCGAGCTGATTGAGATAGGATTAGACACCGCTTCGGCGAAAATCAGCAATGCACGCTGACATTTCTATCGCCGAAGATCCAGAGGAAGGCAAGTCTTAGATGCTAGATCGAGGTTAACCCTTGAATGAAATGGATTCACAGGAGACGCGGCGACGTCGATCAAACGCAACCCTTCAAGCTTTCATTGCTGACAAAAGTTACCTTACGAGTTCAAGGAGCGATTATGTAGTATGTATATCACCAATACGCCGTGCATGTCAAGATGGTAACTTTCAAGGAGTGAACAGGAAATCTTTGACATAGCATCTTTTTGCTGACTACAGGCTATGATACAAGGTAGATACACAGGCCAAGAATGGATGTGTCCGAATATAAGAGTGCTAAGTGCTACCAAAAGGTGATGAATAAGTTAGCTTCTGAGTTTTCAACAGAAGTACGATCATCAGTCAGTCCATATAAGATTATACGGAAGTTAAGTCTAGATGAAACCGATTGCACGCAGACTTCGGCGGAACCTCTCTTCCTGCTCCGACGTTGGCCTGAGTTCAGATTGCTCGCCTTCAACGGGCGGCGTGCGAGAGACATGGTTGGTATGATCATCATCCTCATCAGCGAAATCAAGGCCGAACACACGATGTATGTGCGAACGAACACGAGCATCGTGAACAACTTCGTCGGGTGAAGGTGAGGCCATTTGTGGCTGGGAGGTACGGATGCTGCGCTCCCAACGCTTTACGCGAGCATAACCAAGTATAGAGGATAGGAGGAGGAACCAGCCTGTATGAATTGGACGTCTTAGGTCGTCACTCCGTGTACGCGATGAAAACAGTACTTACCCAGTGTCATGAGAAGGAAGGACAGCCAGTCGTGTGCAGAGTTCATCATCTCGGTCTGCATAGCGCCATCTGGGGGTGGAGCATCCTGCATCGAGTTCCATCCCCAGCTTCTGGGATACAAGACACTATAGCCCCGCTTTGGGGTGGCAGTGGCAGCGGGGACGAAATCGGCGGGGCCACCATCACCCTCAACATCGACAAAGCCGACATTGTCAGGATCGCGGGAGTACAGGCCGTATTGGATGAGAGTGACACCTAGACCAGCTCGAGAGCCGTATTTTCCGGCGTGAGATGTATGCAATAGGTATGTCAACATGAAACCAACGAATTGGAAGGAGATGGAGATGAGGAAATTCCAAGCGAAGGAGAAGATAGTGCCTGCAGGAATACCCTCGATAAGTATCTCATCGCCGTTTCCATACGATGGTGCATGAATTGTTGTCTCCCAGTAGGGAGGGACAGCATCTGCCTGAGCTGCAGCATAAGACTGTTGATCGAATGCAGTCTCTACATCAGTATTGGTCGGATTTCGTAACATTAAGGACCAAACTTACAGGTGGTGCATCCTTCTGTGCATCCTCAGGCATAACCTGTATCCCATCCTGCGTCTCGACGGTCGCAGGCGCACTGGGCTTCGCAAGAACATTAGAAAAGACACCATCGTTTTCAATTCCGCCTCCCACGATACGTGCTGATGCATCGGAGGTCTCTGATGTTGGTACGCGCGCATAATGCTGGGGCAGGAGTGCGCCAACCGCCCTTCGCAGTAGTGAAGGTCGAGACTGGGACGAAGTTGATGATGATGTTTGGATAGGAACGAAGGTAGGAATAATGCCATTTGAATTTCCTACGGCAGTACCAGATAAAGTTGTGGATGAGCCCGGGGGGCTGCCAGAGGGCGGATAATCGTAATCTCTTTCAAAGTCATAAGCAGGTGCTGGCCCAAGAATATTCGTCGGTGAGATAGATCCATTCCTTGCTACCGCAGAGTGATTTCGTGTCAAAGGTGTAGTGTCTAGATGCTGGTCTTCGTCGTCCGACTCAAACGCCATTTCCATCTCCTCTACCGCTCTGTCTGAGATCGACGGCCCACGACTGTGAGGGTGTATACGAGAGTAGCCATCTTGCGGCATTCTAGTATGTCTTGCAGCGTTGATGATGTTCTACTAAGAGTGAGGTAGAGAACGTCGAGGGCACAAAGGAGTTCCCTTGGCAAGTGTACGACGGGGAAGATGATGGTGCTTGCGGCACGTTTCGGCTTCAGGTTCCAAACTTGGTGTCACTGTCACTGGCGATGACCAACATCATTGTGAATCCGGCGAGTCAAGCCTCTCCTACTTACCACTGCATCTGCGAAAGTGCTACTTCACCAGTACGACCACAGCACTCAGAATTTCCAATGACTTACACCGAATCCCGGCTCTACCTAGCTCTCTGTAAAAAAACTCCCTGAATAATTTACAAATCTTCCAAGATGAATCGCAGATCTCTGGAAACCGCTTGCTCAGGTTTGGTAAAGGACCCGGCTGCTACAGATGCAAAGCACGCAAAAAGCACTATTTGAATGTGTATGAAACCCATCAAAATCGAAACTGAAAGCATTTCCTAGCTTGACTCTCAAACAGCTAGATCATCCACTTTTTTCTTCAGATGGGATCCATGTATATTTCAAGCCACCCTCGCTGCTAGCATACGCTCATCCATTCTTATATCCACAAACAACTAGATGTTCTGCTATTGGGCTGCTCGACCGGATCCGAACTTGCATGGAATCATTGAACTAGCAATACTGTCAGCCATCAAAGTCTGAACCATCTAAACCAGCCGTAACAAAAGTCTCCTGGTACTCTAGCCGCCTCTCTTCGTTGCATATAAATCTCGCATTCTCGTCATGAATGTACCGCAGTCAAATCTCCTCCTTGACTTCCTTCCACTACCTACCCGCAGACATATCCTTCTCCCCTTCCACTCCTTTCCCGATACACTCGTTCTACATCCCGCTCGTTACCTGTCATCCGACAACACATCCCCACTATGTCGCCTATTCTCCTCACCACGCCTACCTTCATCATGTCACCGGACCTGCCCATCATGCCTACTTCATTCATGCCTTCGCCCACTACGCCTCTTGCTCCGGCACCCTCCGCCTCCGAGTATTACTCCAGACCTCCGACCAACCATGCTGTGCTCATCCTCTTCATCTCCGTCGTCTCCGTCGTAGGCCTGTCCGCACTGCTCGTATGCGGCTGGCTCTACATCAAGTCACGCAAGACGGACGACATGGAGGCAGCATCGGATCACGGCAACAATGAGACCAAGGTCTGGGAGCCAGGCGAGGGCGTTCACGGCAAGACAGACAAGGCATCTGGCATAGACGCAGCTTCCGGTGACAAGGCGTTCGTGATTGGTGACTGCGACGTCGACAGCGACACTTCACAGCTTGGGGACGATGACACCAAGAACACAGAACACCCGGAGAAGGATACTCCTGCGGACACGGAAACCGAAGACATGGACCACCCCGAGGCGCTCTTCAACCCGAAACACTTCAGCATCCTTGGGGGATTCGACACCTCATTTACGATTATCGATGGCGACGATCACGATATTGCCTCGCTTTTCTCAGATGAGGACCGCGCTTCGATAGTCTCGTACATCTCAGACTCGAAGCGCTTGAGCAGTGCCAACTGGGCTGCCATCAAGCAGACCGTTGCCGATAGGACATCTTTTGTTCAGCATTCTTTTAGCAAGATCAAACAGGTGCACGTTGCGGACGTCAGCCTCGAGACGCAGATAGTAATCGGATACACTGAGCCCAGCAAGATCGAAGCCGAAGACGAATCCCAGGCGAATGGGATGGCTAGTCTTCTCGCAGAAATCGACGCTGTTGGAGAGCTCTACTCGTCATCCGAGTCATCGTCCGATATGTCAGAGACGTCCGAATTAGCGAGTGCCAGAACTAGCTTGGTTGGGAAATCTGATATGGTACTTTCTTTCTTTCCTCCAACTTATTGCTTCGCCGCTCATGCTCTCTCAGGAAACCTCGCCGACGACACGCCCACCAGCTGTTTCCAGTTCACCGATTACTCCAGCCTCCGCCCACTTCGCCCATCGCTATTCAAGCGACTTCAGACTGTCGGCATCCTCGATGTCTGCACCATCTGACACGAGTGATGAGTGCATGCCACTGCCGCTCATTCGGCCTTTGAACATCAAGAAGAAGAACCCTGTTTCCTCGACACCTGTTCCCGCTGTTCGTGCCGTCAGAACTGCAAGAGGACCAGCCGAATTAATGTTGTTCAAGTTCCCCGACCAGGCGAGCCTCTGCCAAGCAATTCTTGAGGACTCCCTGGTACGCCCTCATGACGCCATCCCGGAGCACGACTCTGGCTCCCAGGACGACGGTAAGGGTGAGCGAATCGACGCTCAGTTCGAATTCATCACCGCTCCGACCTCTCCCGGAACGCCATCTAGTTTTGACGGCAGCAGCTCTCGCTTGCCGTCTCTTACGGACGATTCTATGTCTTCCACTTCCTCGACGTACAGCTACGAGGAACGCGAGCGTGAAGCGATCGCGAATTGGTCGTCACTGTTGCACTCAAGGTCACACAGTAACGATTTTAATCCCTTCGACACCTTCTGCACGACACGCAGTACTCGAGCCGCTCTCAAGGGCAAGGGTCGCGCCACATGCCAGGACGCTCAGCCTATTCCTCATCGGCTCTCTCGATTCCCCAGGAGCGAGGAGGATCCCGCAGACATAAGACGTGTTCATTCGTCTTCGATGCTTTCATGGACTCGGTTAATGACGAAGGCGAATTCGTCAATAGACCCAGTACTTGCATCGAGGATAAACAGGGTGCTTTCACCATTACACCCCACGTTGTGTCCACTGAGCAATCCGACCATATCACCTCCGTCTCACTTCCGTAAGCACCTCTTTCTTATATTCTTGAATATTGTCTTACCCTTGCATGCAGTACTGTCGTCGAGGACCTTGGGGCCATTCACTTGGTCGCCAAACCCGACAATCATACCACTCCTGGTGCAGCTACCTCCGCACCCGAGGCTGCGTCCATTGAGCACCCTCCTCTCTCAACCTTTCTCGACACCGCCGTGATTGCACCTCATTCTGACACTCGCTTGGACACGCTCTGCAACAAGTCGTCAGTCGAGGCCAGTGCAACTGGACATACGCTCACCGTGGTGCCTGGAACACAAAGGCTTCGTCCGCAACGGTAAGCTACTCCTTTCTCTGCTTCAACGTCATTTATAACTTTATGTAGTGAACGAAGAATTCTCCAGTCAACAGAGGGGAACACTCACGCTACCGAGGGGAAAGTTGTCCCTAGTCCCACTCCATTGAGTCGTCAGTTGCATTCCACTAGGCCATCGACACGCTCCAGAGCACAAAGTAATGCTGTCCAGCCTAAATCTCAACTGAGCACGACGCCCGTTACGCTCGACCTCTCTCCAAAATCGTGAGTATTCCCCTCCCACATTCCAATACGACAATCTAAACCTTGTTCGAACAGCAACGAGAAGAGGTCTGTTGCTGCAGTGAAGCACACCCGTCGCGCAGAGCAAGCAACTACTTGTCATGGAACAAGATTGGAACCACCCCGTCCTACGGTCTCAAGAGTCTCGAGTCTAGCAGCTAGTTCCGGATCAATCACCGCGGCACCCAGTCAATCGACCCCAAAATCCGCCTCTCGCACTCGCTCCCGGACAATTATTGCTCAAAGAGGGCCATCTGGCGTTGTAGAGCCTTGTCAACAGCAGGGTGGTGGACGCATCACCCATGCTGGAGGGATTGTCACGGCCAGGCAGTCCCTCACAAGCGACAGACCACGTCCAGGTCTGGAGCTGCAAGGTTTCACTAGACGGACTGGGTCTAGGCCAGACTCAGTCTCGTCGGCGCCAGGGAATGCGATGGAGTCGCCCACTAAGCGCACAAGTTCTCGCGCTCATGATCCTAGCTCCAAGACTCCTCTCAAGACTGCAAGTGCATCTGGACAATCCACTCGCTCTGCTTCTCTGGTGTCTCCTAGTCCTTCTGGACACTCTGCTCACTCTGCTGCTCTTCGTCGGAATCTCGGGGCCGCTCAAGTTACTGCTCGTGCTAAGACGCAACCAAGGTCGACTCCTGTTCTGAGTCGGTCAACTTCTGTGCTTACTTCATCTCCTCCTTCTGCCAAGTCTACTACTCACTTGCAACTCAGAGCAAGTACTGCTCTGAGTCGGACTGCTTCTATGTCTGCTTCATCATCTCCTTCCAAGCCTGCTTCTCGTTCTACCCGCTCTCCTATGCTCTCCTCCTCTCCCATTTCACCTCGTGCTAGTCGGCGCTCGAAAGACAAAGAGGTCCGCAAGCCATTGCATACAATCTCCGAGAACATGCCAGAAAACAGTGCTTCGACCTTTGAACGCGAGAAGGGAACTCGCTTCGTCATGGACGACCAGTCTTGTAGGGAGACACGGTCTTCGTACACTGACGCTGCAACATTTCCTTCCGACATTGGTACTGAACACTTAAACACGCGACACACTCGAATTGTTAATGGCGTGGGAGGCCGTTCGATGTCAAGACCAACTTCCATACGGCTCTGATTAGCTTCTGTGCCTCACTTATTGGATAGGTCTTCTGGCGACTTTCTGCTTCGTTCGTGCTCCTTCATATTTTACGCCAAGGGTACTCTGGAAAACAACCCAATCCTCTTCTCCGCCCGCCGCTGATAAAGAATGTTTCGATCAGCGGCACGGAACCTCACATCCTCTCCGAACCACCCGTTTTCAATTAGTCACCCGAGGTTTTTTACAGGAGCACACGACTTCTATCACAGTCAAGAATAAGTCTTCGTCGAGGACAACCGCTTCTTGGGGGAAAATCGGTCCCGTCCGGACTTCGTTGTACTCTCATTTCCTCAGCTGCATTTGATCGATCCATTCTCTTTTATGCTTACTTAGGCTGGTCAAATAGTGAAAATGATATGATATCTTGAAACTCATCTGTGATATGTGCGTTCAGTGTTGAACATTTTCAGTGACGTCGAATTTGTGCTTCTGAATAAGCGATAAACTTATCAAAGATACAACTTCAAGTGCAATCCGAAGCTTCAATCATATAATCAATTTACTGCTTGTTATTGACGTTATTATACACCAATTGGATCTTCAACAAATATGGTTACACGTAACTATCTAGGTATACTACACAATCTCATCACGACAAATCTGCAGCCTCAGGTCTGATGACCGCATACATTGCCTTTAAAATAATCCGTGCTCGTACTCATATTACTCGGAAAGTGGTAAAGTGCCCGCCGCTGTGGGATCAGCATCACCAGGAAGAGCGAGAGCGAGGGGGAATGTGGGTAAGAACCACGCTGAGAGTGCGTTATCGACGCCTCCATCATCCGTAGCAACAACTCGCCCACGACCGTCGGTCACAAAGTTTTGGCTTGTAGGTCTCCGGCGTCTACTTCCAGTCTCGCGGTCGGACGAAGTCAAGCCTGCACTACTCCTTGAAATGCCAGTGTGTGACTTCATCCGTCGAAATTCCTTTGGTCGTTCATGCTCTGGACTTTGTCTAAGGGGGGTTTCTCGTGCCTCCTCGCGGTGCGGCGAGTTGTTAGTGCTGGCGATAGCAGATCCAGGGGCGATGTTCTCGATGTTATTAGTAGTGGGCGTGGAGGTGATGCTCTCAATGTTAGTCCCGATATACTCCTCTATTGCGCCTGTGCTTTCTTGCAGATCCACATCTCCGCCCAGTATAAATCGGTCAAAAGGAGGTGTTCTTGATAACAAGGAGTCGGGAGATAAGTCCAATGATACACCTTCAGGCCGCTCAAAAATAGTCGTGGTGGCGGTAGGAATAGTTGGCTCCGAATACCTAAAGCCGAGTGGTGCGGTCCACTGATATGGAGACGCAGTCCTCGAAGAGTATGATGTCATAATCTCTATTTCATCTTCCTCTTCATCAGTCAGATCCGCATCCAACTCGTCCATGATGCGCCTCAACAAGCGCGGAGGCGGAGTGTGTCCCGCGGTCCTCATAACCTGCGATTCCTCCAAGTCCTCCGTCTCCTCCGAGTCAGAAGTCCCACCGGAGGTGTACGAGGATGACTCGCTCTCCGACGAAGGATACATTGATTCTGCCTCCAGCCATGAACCAGAATTGACATATCGATCGCGTGCCGCTCTGAGTCTCTGCCGAGCAGCTTGCGCATTCTCACCTGCACTGTATTGTATGTCCATATACGCTCGTGTGAGGGGTAGAGCTGAATGTGTGTGCAAAGGTGCATCCTCAGAACTGGCCAAAATTGAAGAGGTTGGTGGTGGCGATCTTTCCTCGTCCTCCGATGAGCTTGTGATGGCAGATTCTAAACTCGTTAGTACGCTTTCTACCTGGGTAGTTCGTGTGTATTAGTCCTGTAATCTGTAAGACGAGGAGAAAATGCGCACTAGACGGCCAATCGCAACGTCCTCTGTATCGTTGTTGTTGTTTCTGTTACTTGAAGTAGTAAGGGATTCCATTCTCAACCTTATCTCCGTTAGCGTACGAAGGACATCGACTGGCTCTGCGTTCGGAGGGATGAATGGCCAGTATCTGGTAAACAACCCACGATCGCGCCCTCGCTGCAGATGAAAGTGTCAGTAGGCAAAGATAATCATCATAATAAAGATGAATGCCCACATTCAAATAGTAGCTTGCGCCGTGAGGGAATATATAAGCTGTTCCATCAGCTTTCTGGTGACGGTAGAAGCAATCACGACCATACGGACAAGAGCGCTTGTCTGCAGGTGATCTCTCGAAATACCTTTGTTAACACAAATCAGCTTTTATCAATGAAGGATCAAGGAGTTTTGATTGGATTTACCTGCAAGGTATTCGTGCCATACTAGCCTTGTATCTCTCTATTACTTCGGCTTTCCTAGGGTCGCTTCCGGGATAGAAGATACTCGACGGAGTTATGAACAACGAGGCAGCTCTGCAGTATGGGCATTTCTTGGTATTACCAGACTCGATAATATCCTGCGGCTTATTGTGGCGATCGCGCCATTCTCGCAAGCACTTAAACAAAGATCAGCGACAAGTAGAAGTGAGCGCAGGTCGTAAACACCTTGAGGCAGCATATGTGGCTACATCCGGCTGATTTATTCAAAGTCAGCTTACTTCAAACCACCACGCCTGTATGCAACTCACTGAGTAACCCATATGTCACCGGTTTCTCCTGGCAGATGCAGCATATATCATCTTCGTCTTCAACGTTTCTCGATGTCGAAGCCTGGGCATTGGTTTGTGGAGCTTCGAGTACAGACGCTGCGCTAACGCTTCCAGCGTGACGGAACCAGCATTGGTCTCCACGTTTGCAAAATCCTATCGCAACGACATCAGCTCACGTAGATGATAGACAGCATAGCCTATAACGCACCTGCCGCGTAGAACTTGCACGCTTTGCTCTTGTCATACGGAGACAGCGTCTCACGGTCGCCATGGAGGAACTTGCATGTATCCCCGTTCAGACAACCAGACCGAGTGCTTTGCTTATAGTACTTGCACACCCCGCGCGGCTTAGAGGTACTCGGCCTACTGCTCATTTTGTTGATGTTGAGAAGTCACACAGGCCTACTTAGCCGTCATGGACGTCGGCAAAGATGGTGGTGAGGACAGGAGAGCCCTGGTCGCAACTGTGGCCTGCCATGTTGTGACTGCAACGCAGTCATGCTGACCAATCACAGATCGTGTCATATTGACTCATCAGAGTTAGTGGCGTCTATTAGAACTACGGGCGCTTAAGCTCTAAATATCACATTCATCCACGGACCACGACCATTCCTATACTATAATTTTGGTTTGTGCTACATAACTTCTGCGCTGTCAATAATGACAAGTTTTACGAGGGACTCGACTTGCTACGATACGCTAAATCTCCACCCTACGGCGAGCCAGGCAGAAATAAAGGCTGCATATCACCGCCTGCTCCTTACCACCCATCCTGACAAGCAAAAGAACTCGGGCAAGGTCGACAAGGGGCTTGCGAACAGATTCGATCTCGACCGCATTCGAGACGCATACCGGACTCTCAGCGATCCAGAAACACGCCTTGTGTACGACACTGCATTGAAACGCGGTTCTTCCAACACTGGCACGAAGACCGGGCCCCGTCCTGCACAAATCGTATCCCTCGAAGAGTTCGAAACCTCCTTCACCGATGGTAGGGGTGCAAATAGCTCGATCTGGACATACTCATGCCGATGTGGTGGTCAATACGCTATCACTGAGGCTGACCTGGAGAACGATTTGCATTTGATCGCCTGTGAACGATGCTCGGAGACCATATACGTTGGATATGAAGCAGTCGAGGATGATGGGATCGATCCCATGCACGATGGCTAGCATACGTCTGGCTACTCACAAACGCTGTCAAGGACGGTCGCTCCTGAGCAAAAAAAACTGACATCACCTTATTTATCCTCGTTGCTGGGATAGGCCGAGATTGGTTTCGAGGATCTCTCAAGATTTCGGTTTGGGCGTGGCGATCACAGTGCGCGTACTCTCAGTCGATGCTCTATGCCCACGCAGCCGCTGTCAGATCGGCATTTCGGACGGCGACACGGGGAAAGGAACTGCAGAATACAGCATTATACAATTGCAGTCGTTAGCTGGTCAATTTCAATGATGGCACAGTTATTATATGTACACTTTTGAGTGGCGAGAGACTGTAACAATATTCAGTCAAAAGGTGAATCTCTACACTACTTTAGACAACTTAAATTTCCATCTTCAAGATTACACCATATCACCCTCCTCCTACTCATGGCAGGACATCAACAGCACACCGCTCAAGCCGCGGCAGCAACGGGCTTCCCATTCGCAACAGGGGTATCGCGTTCCCTGGATTCCGATGCGACGCGGTGTTCGCGGAGGAGACGATCGAATGCCTCCTTCTGGCCCAGCAACAGCTCGCCACTCTGAATGCCAGAGTGATAGACACGGAGAATAGTGTCCACGTCATCAAGAGATTGTGTGCGCACGTCTGCGAGCTCCTTGATCTTCGCGGTGACGTCCTTGATTTGGTCGTCTGTGAGAGTCAGGTTGAGTTGCTCTACACGCGACTTGACGGCGTTCCATCCAGTCAGACGGTGCCTGAGAATGGAATGAGTATGGACATCTTTAGAAGGTAGAAACAAATATACCCAATTGAAACATAACGAGTGAGACCGAAGTCCTCTGGCTTGAGAATCTCGTATGTGCTGGGGTTGTTTAGAATCGCCTTGGCATGGATGCCAGCCTTGTGCGTGAAGGCGCAGTACCCGCTATGGATATTCCGATATTAGGAATAATCGCACAAAAGAGAATGTTCTACGCAAATAACATACGTAATTGGGTTCGAGAATGGCACATTGACTTCAACAGCCTCTGCGACCAAGTTTTCGATTTCACGAAGCATGGAGAGATTGTACTTGGACTTGACGTAGTCGGGGTCCGCCGCATACAGGCAGGCGACCAGTCCACCGAGCGGGGTGATACCGACACGCTCTCCAATGCCGAGCACCGAGGTATCGATATGAGTTGCACCGGCTTCCAGGGCACAGTATGCATTCGCAATAGCCATACCCGTATCATTGTGGAGATGTATTTCAATGTCACAACCAACGACACCGCGAAGCGTGCGTACAAGCTCGTACACCTGACGTGGGTTCGCACAGCCGACGGTATCCGCAATACCGACACGGTTAACGCCAATCTTGTCGACGGTTTGGTAGATGCTGAGGAGATCGACGAGGTCGGAGCGGAAGGAATCCTCTGTCGAGAAGCGGACTTCGATACCCTTGGACTTGACGAAGTTGATAACCTCGATCGCGGCCTTGGTGATGTAAGTCATATCCTTGCCATGCGAAAATTCACGCAGGAAGGAAGATGTGCCAATGACAACGTCGACGCCATCGACACCTATCAATTATTGTGCGAATGACGAAACAATTAAAATTATTAGCACGCATATAGTGAAGTCTTATCGGTTAACGAACCAGTCTCCACAGCGATGCGGGCATCATCCATATGACACCGGATGTGGGTAAGAATCTTGCTGCGTAGTCCGAGCTTGCATATTTCCTCGCAATCACGTCTAGACTGCTCAGATGCAGCTGGTGAAGTGAGCTCGATGTACTCGACACCGAACGCATCCAGCGCCTTCGCGATGGCGATCTTGGTCTTGGTGTCGAAAAAAGCATTGGCAAATTGCTCGCCCTCTGATATGGCAATCATGACGAACTATCAGCGCCACATATATACGAGTCATACAGTGAACTGACCTCTTAATGTGCTCTCAATGATCTTGAAGTTCCTCACGTTGTTGAGGAAGTCGGATGCACGGGGTGCATAAGGATTTACGCGTTGGGTTTGATGTGATGCTTGGCCATTCGCATGGCCGTTGACGCCGTTTGTATGCCCGTTGACACCGTTAGTGGCCTGCGCAGGGCGCCCGACTCGCTGATTTTCGACACCGACCATGTCGGCGCGGGTGGCGGGAGTCGTAGATGTCTCGGCGTCACAGCCTGGGCACATTTTGTGTTGAGTAGGTAGAGGAACGTAGAGAGAGGAGAGGTCGAGAGAGGAGAATGAGAGAAGTCGAAAGGTTTGCTGGCTGCTATAAAGCAAGTGAAGGAAAAGCTGGTCGAGTCAAGTCGAAATGCGAAAACTGGGTTGCTCTGACAGGCTGCTGAATTCCTGGGAATTTCCGGCTAAATCCGACCACTGTGGCACTGACATCTGCCAGTGAACTTCCGTCGGCCGAAATTTTCATCGCTTGTTTTTCTCCGCTTCTAGCTTCTCCATCCGACTTCGTCGCCGCGAAATATGAATGACTTGCAAGAACATACGGTATCTGAAGGTCTTTGATTATCTACATCTTTACAGTGTTATGGGCTACGATGAAGCCTGTCTCTCTATCTGCTGTGAAAAATGCGACACAAGGTCCCTTCTAGGCAACATTCCAAGTTTGGCTATCTCTCGCATAAAATCCTCGGAAGTGCAGGCAAGGAGACGCCAGGATCTCTGAATTCGAACGGGTAGTCCAGCCAAATTCCGACACATGTTTCCTTAGGTTGATGCTTTGATTCATAGACCTCCTTTAAAATTCCGTGCGAGACGGCTTAGGGTAAACTTCTGACGACACCGGGCTTTGTGGGCTGCTCGATTATACATTTTCTTTTGAATAACCTCGCTTTCGGATGCGTAGCCGTACAGCCTACTCTCTGCCTGTCAGCTATGTCTAACATTGATTATGACAGGAACTTGGAGCTCGATCGTTTCGTTCACGACTGGAGGCTGCGGCGCCAGCACCGATTCTATAAATGAACGGTATGAACAGATTCCTGCGTTATACTCGTCCGCATGGTCTTCGCGGAGAAAACGTTGGTTTTGTCCGCGCAGGGTCAGGCTTCAGATGAGATCTCGAAATCTGAACAATTAGATTGTTCGTAAGCTACGGCTACCTCGTGCACACGCGCAGAGTGCATGATGCATGTGCTCACCTGTGGACACTCATCGATAGCCTTTGAATGCAAGAAGTTGTGTGTAGTTTAGCTCTAAGGTATCTCTGCCAACGTCTGAAGCTTGAAGCTTGAAGGCTAAGTAACAAACCCGCCCATCAATAGTGTGGGAGAGCTGAATGATAGGCGCCAAGTCGGGACCGAGATGACTCGAGCACGAGGTATTTGAGCGACGGGAAGATCTGAGATTTCACGAGACGTTCAACTTTCCTTTTCTTCTATCAGGGCACAGCGTTTTGCCAGAAGTCTGACTTTTCTCAGGCAGGCCCTGACACGCGGGATATATAAGACGTTCCATGCAAATTCAACATGCCTTCGTTTACCAAGTTCTGCTCTCGTCTCCTTCGACTTCGGCGCCGCACCAACACTTCCAAGATTGCTACTAATCCTCCACCATCTCTTGCGACAACTCTACCTGACAAGAATCCGAGCATTGTGAGTGACGCGGAGACAGAAAGAATGACTGAAATTATCGAAGACAGTCCGGAGAGCGACTACCAACATGCAAGTAACCACTGTGAGACCTCAAGTGGAAGAGTGTACCCTCAAGCAGAACATTTCGATAATAACAGTCAAGTTCACGGAAGATTCAAGAACAACGTTTGCAGAAGCCATGGCTTGTTGACGCCTCATCCAAGTACTGGTAACGCCCATGCAGAAGAGTTTGAATCTGAAGACACGATTGTCCTTGTGAAGCGTAAATTTGAAGAGGCCATCGCTCATGCGGAAGAACAGCCCTCCAGGTCTAGCGGTTGTAGAGATATCCCATCAAGATTTCTTAGCGCATCCAGTTCTCCTCCTTCTAAAGCAGATACATATGATTTGTATGCGTCGGTCGCGGTACAAACCTCTCTCTCCTACACATCGTCTCGGCCTTCAAGTTCAAGCTCTCGTTCGACTCGACTTCCCCCTCCCTCCTTTAGCGCTTCAAAACCCGCAACTCCTGTGCGGAGCCGTAATCACACTAACTCAGGAGCTCGAACCCAGCCCCTTGCAGGAAGTTCGGGATCCAAAGGTCCGTCGAAGCGGACCCATAATCGTTCACGTACGCTATCCCCCTCCCCCTCCCCAGCGACTCGTGCTGCACATCGACTTAGAGCCGCGCAAGCTCCTCCTCAAGACGTGTCACATACTTCTGGACGAAAACGAAGCTTCATCATTGAGGGCGAACGAGAGCAACAGGCCGTCCTTGATGACCTACGCTACCTCAGATCGGAGCGCGACCGGCTGTACACTGAGCTTCGACGTATATTCCAGCTAGAGAAGGATCATATCAGCTTCTTCTGGAGTCCAGGTGCGCCTGTGGACTTGGAGGAGAATAATGAAGCTCAGCCCGAAGACGCAGCCCGAGAGCCTGAGTCGGGAGATGCCACTCCGAATGGGAATGGACCTGTTGACACTAACGCTAATGTCGAAACAGATAGCTTGGACTATGTGACTCTCTCAAGTGAGGAGGAGCGTAGAGTGCATTCTCAGCATGTTCTGCGTCTGGCGACGTTGATACAGGACACTGAAGACTTAGCAACACGGTCCGAGTCGGTTTTAGGCGCGGCGATCCAGGTTGGACCGCAACCCGCGACTCAAACTTCTGTCGAAAGTCAATTTCCGTCTCATGCAGCGAATGACGCTCCTTTCCCTCCACCTGGTGTTCCCAACGCAAGCGGTGGTAACCGTCCCATCGATACAACTCCATTGAGGCAAGAACGACGATTACCACACCGCAATACTGACACCGCACCTGCTTTCCTCTACTCAACCCCGACGCGTTCCCCAGGCAGAAGCAGCCTTCAAGCAAGTGCAAGTACACCGACAAGCAACGGGCTTGGTCCCGGTTTCACTTACGGCGAAGGAACAGTCAGCGACCAAGCCAGCCTGAACTTCATTCATGGGCGAAGCGCCTTGAGCATGCATTCGTTGGAAGACGAATTTGAGCCTCCGCCTGTCAGAGACCCCGACTCTTATTTTATTTGGTTCGACCTTGAGGTAAATCCTGACGTCTTTAATAGACTCTGTGTCTGCGTTTTAAGGACACGGCAATTCGCCTCCCCTTTTTCTTTGCTTCGCAATGCGCCTGCTTATTATTTTGCCTCTACTTTCCGTACAGACCAACGATGCAGTTCGGCCTGCATCGCACACCCGCATACTCGAGGTAGCCGTATGTGTCACAGATAGGAACTTCATCCGCCTCGACAAAGGTGTATCCTATCTTGTGCACTGGCCCTACGACGCGGAGTACATTGCATCAGAGATGCCTGAGAAGTGTGTGTCTTTGGCGAACTTCTCGTTTCTTGTAATCTCTCATTAATAACGTCCCAGGGTTCGGACAATGCACGAAACTGTATGTCATGTACATATCTAAAGGGGAGTTGAGCACTAACTCTCACTATTGAGCAGTCTGGCCTCCTTGGAGCGTACGCCAATACTCCTCAGGATGCGAGGCTTACTCTGCAACAGGTTGAACGATATGTCTGCCGCTACCTGAAGAAACATGATATCCAGCCTACAGGACGTGGTATCATGGCCGGCGCAGGCATAGCATTCGACCGAGGCATGGTGGTATGTACAATATACCACTATCAACAAATAAGAAATACCTTTCCTTGACGATTAATTTCCTTCACAGAGGCAACATATGAAGACGCTAGATAAATACTTCGGCCATCAAATATTCGATACTTCATCCGTATGGGTACGTAAAATTTTTTATTACTGATTGAGATTAATTTTTCAACATGTCTTATCGTCTCCTGACAGCAACTTGTTAAGAGAAAATACAACCGAGGACAACGCTTTCAGGAGCGCTGTGCTCATAGGTATGGCCATATACAGTCCCATCATTTTCTTCAAACTTATGCTATTATAGAGCCCTCGAAGATATTTACGGTTCTATGCGCGGTACGCAGATCAATCTTTCAGACTTTGTACCTATCAGTTCTAAGATGAGACTCTATCCTCAGAGGCGAAGATGTTTTCCGAAATCGTACTTAAAGCCCCGAGGGATGTTTCCTGGCCTTCTTCCTCCCGACGAAACTAGCTTCACAAGTTCGACATATTAACCCAATAACGCTATTTGAGCATGTATTTATTTCACGCCACAAGGATACCCTCAAGATCAACAATTGTTTATACTGTAAATTCCTTCTCGTATTATAATTTGTAAATTTCTGTAGCCTTAGTTGTAATGTTATTCCTGGATATTCATGGGGAGTGTATTTAATTGGATGTGTTCAGTCGTAAGAATGAAAAGAGCACAGAGTTTTCGCTTATTGTAAGTCGAAACAATTGTCATGATATACTGTACATACTGCATTTACGTCGAAGTCTCTGAATATCTTCGTAAGGTGTGTATTTATGTTATGTATACGAGGATTGGATCACTGTATTAGTGCGTGGAGGATATCATACAGCCCATCTAAGTATGTACATCCGCTATAACTAAAGAAAGAACGGAATTGTCCTAGGAAATGAACAAGTCTCAAAGGAGAGGAAGAAATGCAGGTTACAAGAGATTCTGTACGTTGTCCTTAATTATTAGAAAAGACAGGCCTTCATGCCGAACAGGGTTGCGCAGGGCTTGCATCGACCTCCGCACAATAAATCTTCGATAGGGCCGACGGATTCTGAGGCAGTTGTAGGGGCGCTGTTGGACGAACTAAGTGCTTTATTAGGCGGAGCACTGCTTGGAAGGACGATGTGACTCGAATGACTCCGTATTTCAGTGGGTGTAGTATCAGGTACTGAGCTGAGCGGTGACCCTTGAGTTATAGTGTTTGAACCGGATGTCACGGGTCTGACTGTGGTAGCTGATGTAACGAGAGTGGTATGAACTTGAGTCGGAACGGACGCATCACTGCGAATTGCGGACGCCTCGTTGATGGGTATAGAGCTAGGCTCAGACTGTTGTGTCGCAGGTATAGTTTCGAGTAGTGTTCCGAACGGTGCCTCAGAGCTGATTATCTTTTGAACAGATGAAGAGTGTTCCACAAAAGAAGCCACAACAACACTGGAAGGCTTGGGTTGTGAATCGGCTTCCACTGAGCCAGATGCTTCGGCAGTAACAACACTATCCTGGTACAGGAGAGAAAATAAAGCTTAGACCAATTTATTGACAATAGTAAGTGAAAACAAACTCACTTTAGACAGTGGAACGGCCCGGGAGACTGAAAGCAAAGTTGAGAGAGCAATGAGTATTTGGAAACGCATTGTGAACGAGTGCTATGTATGTATGTCGCATATCAGCGAAAGTTTCTTCAAAGCAGTATTGTAGCAGCTTACTACAGGTTGAAGACGATATGACTGTAAGATGTGCGTGTTCCTTCCAGTGTGGTGCAAAAAATGATTCGAGTGCAAATCGCTGCTATCGAAATATCGTTGTAATGGAGAATATATAGGTGGACTCCTCGAGCCCTTGATGATATTCTGGTCCTACTGTGGGGTCCATGAGTTAAGAATGAGTCGTGCTAGGCAACCAGGAAGATCCACACATGATCAGCGCTCATGATACAGTTATCTTGAATTATACTAGTAGGCGCTCGAGCTGAGAGCTTAGTAGCGGTCGTCACAGAAGAGGGAATACAGCTTAAGAACTGGAAGCACTGTCTCACTACTGTGATCTGTAGACTTGCCTTCCACTAGATTCTCTGTCTTTCTGGCGTATCCAGTGATTTGTATCAGTGACGACCCAGAAGCGAAGTTCGAAGGTGTGACTAAAATCGTCTAGATAAAACATATCGCTGTCAAGTGAGTTCGGGATGCGGCCACGGAATCATGATTGTTGTCAGAATATCTGATAGCAGAAAGAAATAACAGCTCAGTAGCGGGACAGGTGCACTGTACAGTATGATGAATACACAGCCTGAGGCCGAGTGAGAACCGACGACGCCGCATACTATGTAGTAGGGAGCTCCCGGAAAATGCCGACTTGGAATCTTGACCACTGGCACCTGAAGTTCACTGATTGAATCGAAACTCTCTTTCTATGACTTTGTGAATCCGTTGTCTGAGTAGGTATAGCTAGAATTATCTTTTTATTCATTTATTGAGTGGTGGTCTCATTGGAATACTACTCTTGAAGGCTATTGCCTACCGATACCATATGCCAGTGCTTCCTTTGATAAAGCACAATTCTCAATGTGATCGTCTCTGAGTCAGTGTGTCTTAGTTTCGAGATACTGAGTTCTTCGAGATCAGCAGAACGACGTTCGTAGATCCCACGGGTTTTACCTCGAGACCGTATCCAGCGATGAATATCAGATCAATGTTGAGTAGACTAGAGAAATAGATTGTGGCTAAGTACGGTATGCGGTGCGTCTCTATGATGTAGATCTCAGGTGATGGAAGATTGATATGCCGGGATTGGGAAAGTGACGAGGAGAACGACATTCGCTTGAGTGCCAATGGGTACGATAAGCTGAGATAGAATCTAAATTCAAAACATCAACATCATACAGTGAGTTTTATACGTTGTGAGAATTCTGCTCTCGCTATTTGTACTTTGTGAAGAAATTGATCACCATATACTTGTAACGATCACAGGTAGGGAGGGAAAGGAAATCTAATGACCGCCATGATAATGACAAACACCGGATTGGGCCTCCTGGCAAGAATTTTTCGCGAATCCCCTATTACTTTCGATGTCTACGTTCAGACCTACAGCTCCGAGTAATCCGCTTGGTGTAGGTCCTGCAAGACCGCTAGGAGTCACAGCCGCATCAGAGGACGGTAGAGGCTTGTTGCTCGAAGAGGACGAAGTCTGGCTCTCCTTCGCATGCCCACTAGAGCTGAGATCGGATTGTGTAAGAGGTGTGCCATTCGTCACTTGAGTAGCTACAGAGGACTCATTCGTTATAGAATCAAGCTCTGCCGAAATCTAGAGTGTTTACATTAGGGAGTTATGCAGATCCGCTGAGAAGATACTCACCACGGGACCATTAACGGGCATCGCTCGCGTGGATATTAACAAAAATGCGACGGTAGATAGGATTATTCGGAATTGCATCGTAAAGTAGCTAATTCTGTTGGGGCGCCAGCGCTTGTGTATGCTCGATTCTGTGGACGTCGGATTCTTGGGGGATGAGATTAAACGTTGGAAGTAATCGCATTTTAAGAGCGAGAATCGGCGGCTCTGCAGTGACGACGATCTGGATGTTGCACAGTAGATAGGCTGGCATCGCTGGGTGCTTGATACCATACCGTGGCACGAGCAACGCAAGACTATGAGTTCAAGGACTAACGAACAGTAACCTTGGTCGCAGGAGTGATGTCAACGCCACATGTAGTTACCGGATGGTAAGGATATACTGACCTCGACTCGACCACCATCAGAATCCTCCCTTACACCCATGATACGTGGGGGGAACTTGCACATTCTGTGGTTGGCTGCCAGCGGTAGTGTACACTAGAGAACATGAACAATGAACAGAACACGGAAATGGCTGACTTGATTCCGACTCTGAATGGATTATCACGAAAAATTGTCTTCCTGTATGAACGGTCGCGACCGTGACATCGGACAAGGAGGGAAGTTGTTGAACTTGAAGGTGCTGACATAAGGGCGTGCCAGGCCAACTTGAACCAACTTGAATATTGCTTCCGTATTCGCAAGTTTGCGCCTTGTTTCTTTCTCCGTGCTCATGTTATTTCTGCACAAACTTTATGCATCATTCTGACGTTCCGCATAAGGGCCTTGCTGTTTTGCAACATAAGTGTGAAGTGCACACATGCCCTCGGAGCGTGGCTTTCACTCCGTCTTGCAGCAACTCAATATAGGGTTGTATCGACAGTTCTGCTCGGAGCAGTCGCCCTTGAAGTCAAATTCTTGTGGCAAGCATGACCGAGGTCGCATCGATGACTTCCGAAACTCGTGAGTCGAGAAGAACAAAGAATGGGTTGGACAGGACAACTATGGGCCCAAGTGCTGGTGGGCAGGCCAGCTATTGCCACTTAACTCTTGTGAACTGATACTTATTCGCGAATAGGGCAGTCTAATATGCTTGCACGTCTTCACGCTTTTCTTCCCTCTGCCAAGTTCACGAAGAGCGCTATGGATTTACAAACCCAACAAGCTACTTCACAGTCGTCCGTGATCCCTGAGACCAGCGTGCCAAAGCCAACGCAACCTGCACCTCGACCCCTTAAAGTGCGGATTGTGACATGGAATATGCATGACACACTTCCTAAAGTGCGCTGCTTTCTTGCGTCCACTGGATATCCCTCATTTGTTGTTTCTTTTAATCAGGGAAATCTCGAAGATCTCCTTGGTACCGTCGCGCCATACGTACCCTATCCAGAAGGCGAGACAGATAAATTCCGGATACCGAACATGACATTGGAGGATTGCCATCCATATCATATCGTCGTTGTGTGAGTACTTGCATCATCGTATGCTAGAGCGCTCTCTAATCAAATTTCCATTTGTGTAGTGCAGGTCAAGAATGTCCGACCGTGTCAGGTAAAGTACGAATACCATATATTACGGACACTGTTCAATAACGCATCGTTCACCTCCTCCAAGGAATACCAATGGGTATCACCGCAGGCCTGAGAGGGAAAGAAAAGGATAAACATAAGGATACTACGAATGGATCCGCTGCAGTCGACTCGCAGCATCCAAGTGGCCACGGCCCTGCTTCGGGTTGGAGTTGGGTTCTTGAGAGTTGGTTTTGTCGAGGGGCTGGAGAGAAGGACAATGAAGATGAAACATCTCTAGCGTCTGAGGTATATGAATCACAACCTACCGACGAGCGTCCTTCGGATCAGGGTCAGGAGTGCTCTGAAGGAGTGCAATCAACGGAAGACAGAAAGGAGAGAAAGGAGAAGGCCAAAATCAAGAAGGGGAGGCATTACATAAATAACTTGAAGACCGGACCGTACGAACTATTAGCGAAAGAAAGACTCATGGGGATTTACATGGCTATTTTCATATACCGCGACCTCAAACCACTCGTCAGAGGTGAGAGCCCAATAATCAAAGATCATTTTGAAGTTTAATTAAAGTCATCATGAAGGAATATCGAAGGCTGCTGTGACTGCAGGCCTCATCGGTGGTCGATTGGGTAACAAAGGCGCTGCTGGTATCACTATTAATCTGGATGGTACCACGCTACTGTTCGTGAACGCACATCTGGCAGGTACGATACAGATGAACTACCTCTGCGCCTTCTAACCAAAACCTTTTTAGCCCACGAGGAACGGGTCATGGATCGGGTTGCTAACATGGCAAAGATCAAGGTATTTCAGGATTTTTAAGTCACTACTTTTACAGCTTAAATGATGGGACGTCGTAATAGTCTGAAATGCATGTTGATGACTATCTAAGTCCTAACGACCCGCGGTTCATGGCTGAAGGTGCGATGCCCTTTTCTTTTGTCCCGAGAGTTTCTATACTGAGACTTGACTTCAGATTTGATGGACCGATTTGATTACACATTTGTTTTTGGAGACTTGAACTTTCGTCTAGACATCACTCGCAAGCATGCCGATTGGCTCATCGCGCGTCAAGGTCTGTGGATCACATCGTTCTGTCCATTATTTAGCTCATCGATTTGGCAACTAGAATATAATCAAGCCCTTGCCTTTGATCAGCTGCGGAATATCATGGCGAAAGGGCAAGCCTTTGTTGGGTTTCATGAAGGGGACATCAACTTCCCTCCGACGTTTAAGTACGATGTCTTTCGGTCGCTGAAGCGTGATAAATCGAGGGTGAGTAAGGAGAACAGCAAGGGTCATGCTTACTATAAGCGTTGGCGTGCCCATGCTTCAAACCAGAGCCTCTCACGCCTTGATGAGCAGAACGACCAGCCACCAACCGTGAATACTGATGCGGATTCGGGAAACGTGGGAGAGACTGAGGAGAAGGGCGCAAACGCATTCACAGATAATGAAGATGGTGGATCTATTATATCTGCAGCCGTGACTGCTACATCGACTCGATCTCGGCCGACAGAAAATGGAGACGAAGACGAAGACGATGTCTACTTCGCGCAGCCGCTAATCTCTCGTGCGAATACCAAGAATGCCCGAATAACTTCCGTCCATAAGCCCTTTCTCAGAAAGGCAGCTATGAAAGCAAAGGACAAATGGCTTGCTCTTATCTCTGCCCCGAAGAAAGATAACTCGAAGCCTTTTTATTTCGTACGCAAGGCCTCGAGAGCTAAGAGAAGTTCGGCTGCAGTGTCAGCAACGACCATGCCTCAATTAGGAAGGTCGACTTCCGGGACCTCTCGAGTTGCGTTTGAGGAGACCCACGCTGCATCAGCCACTGAGCTCAGTCAAAATAACAACGCTCAAGCTTCCGTGCTTCGACATGCTTCCTCGAAGAAGAGTGGAAAGTCGACCAAAAGTACGAGCGCTGTATCTGACCAGGAAAGCACAAAGACCGCTGATGTCGATGATCGGAAGGGTGTATATGACAGCTCGAGTAAGCAACGTGTGCCAAGTTAGTGAGTTTAGCCCCCAGTTAGTTTGCTTAACTTGATTCTAAAATCGTGAATAAGGTGTGACAGAATTCTTTGGAAATCCACCGTGAAACCCGATCCAGATCCAGAGGAAGAGGTTTCCGATACCCGCTTAGGCTTTGGTCCTCGTTTCCTGCAATTTGTTTCACAACCGTTTAGGTCGCGAGGCAGAAGTTCCACAGGCTCAAGTCCCCAATCTATCAATTCACCTCCTATCGAACCAAACCGTACAGTCTCACTCCCTCCCCAGTCCATTCAAAGGCCTTCTACAGCTCCGGCTGGATCTGATTTCGCAACTCCCCTTTTGTCCCCTTCATATAGTCCACCTTCTACTGGCCTCGGAAAGACTGCAACATACGGAGAAGGTCAATCTCTCGCCGATCTAGTTCACCAACGCCGCTGGCTCCGAACAAAGGCCAGCCTCACCAAGCTGACGAAATCGAAGTCAGTGGAACCTGAAACGAATTCACCGAAAGGGCCATTAGATCCGAGAACCGGCCTTCGCCGAGGCCGATCATTCTCTGCACAGGTCACAATATCGCGTCCTCTTTCATTGAACGCAGAAGCCAGTGGCAATGAGAACCATGATCTGACCGGAACTCCTAGCATACCAACGCCTAACACCACAGGTACCAACACTCTTTTCCCACGACGATTCTTCCCCTTCTTTTACAGGGACTCAGAGAATTCAAGCGCAGCATCTGAGGCTCAGCCTGCCCCGAGATCTTTGAGCACGACATCTCCAAAATACCGTAAAGGTGACGTGGTCGTTCTTGGTTATAGAACATTAGACGACCCGGCTATGCGCAAATTAGAAGGAAGGAGTGACCATAGACCAGTCATAGGATCATATGCTTTGTTCATTTGAAACCATTCGTTTATCCATATACCCTAACTTATTACCGGAGATAGAATAGAACCACATTGTAATTTGCTAGCGATCGGACATCCAGGGTATCAACTTATGTATGTATATACGAAACACTCATTTCATTATAATGTTTACAGATTCTTGACATCACTACCAATCATGCGACTATTTCGAAGTCTTTGAGACCACCGTTGAGTGATAACTCTGACTGACTTCTTTGTAGCTCTTTCTCAGGAGTTGCTTTAGTAGTTGACCGCCTCCAAAAACACCATGCCTGGAGGATGTCCTTCACAAGTACTGTAAGTTCAGATTCTGAAATGACGATATAGCACATACCCTTTGCGTCGCGAACACAATAAATACCACCAGCGGTACTAAGCAGGAAAGGTGAGTGAATTAACAGTTAGTTTGAATGTTTGCTATGACACATACTGGCGGCTTGCATGTAGTCAATGACCCCATTGAACAAGTTGTTCTTCGCTATTCCAACAAGAAGCACTTCGTCGGGATTGAGGATGAGGGCCAGATTTAAGCTTCAAGGAAATATGAATTCGTCACCTTGATCCCACCACAAAAACTCGACAAGCAGAAAAAACTTACCCGAGTGCCACGACACGGTAAAAACTAAACAGCGCGACACGAAGGAAAAGTGCGATCCAGGCGCCATTTACAGAGCCTTTAATACCCGAGCGATTCCGATAGATCAGAATCACAACGAATGCTAAGTAGGAACGATAATTAGAATGACACCGAGATGAATATTTGATTCGTACCTTCAAGACCGAAGGTGATGAACGCTATGATCATAGAAAATAGAAGGGTGGCTCTCAAACTTCAGAGATGTTAGAATGCAGATCTTAGAGCGAAAAATGTAAAACTCACATATGCAGGCCTGGATCTAGGGAAGCTTGGGTAGCCGTGTTTTGAATAATTATGCAATAAAATACTCCAGGAACCGCAAGATTCGATCCAGGCTCATACGCTTGATCCTGGAAAGAGTATGCAGTAGGGCTGCCAAGCTATAACCTCTGTTGATAAGGTTCCGCGAGTTATGCAAGGTATTTGTGGACGTGCTTACAACTAGAGTAACAACTGTGAAAGTGAGGAAGGCCAAGAAAGGTATACCAAGTAACTGGATATAAGGGAAGTTGTTAAAACGCCATACATTGCGGCTGAGAGATTTTGAACATACGACGGAATTGTATGCGATGCTCCAAACTCTCTTCTCAACCTGTGGATAGGTCTTGTATTTGTACTTGAATTGCAAACGAAGAACATAAGCGAGCTAAATAAGAGGTAAAATCTTACTTGTTTCTCAAATGACAGTATAATAGAATATACTCACATGCACGACGAGTGTTAGGCTAGTGCAAGTTGTCCTGGTAGACTTGATGAGAACCTGCCACATACTTTTCTTATTTTCATCTCCAACTCACAAGGCTTGTGCACCATTTACGAGGGAAGCTTGGATGAGGCACGAGTCGCCGCTCGGATTGAGGGAAAAGTTTTCATCGGTACTGCGCCCTCTGTACACTCTGTGAGAGAGCTTCAGTGGTTTGACAAGTCATAGAAGGTAGAAACGCGTACAGCATAGAGTAGACAACCGAAGAGAATATCCAAGACACACAAAAGTTGACGAAAACCGGGTGTTTATTCACTGTTTTCTTAAGAAGGATCGTGATAACTAGTAGGGGTAAAAGAATATGGCCGCCGACGATTTGGATGGCAAGGTATATAGACTCGTCGACGTCTTGTACTGGAGGGTAAGAAGGTTTTGAGTATGTACAGATCACTTACTATGTATATAAAGCAAAGCACCCACCATGTTGAAAGTGTTGTTCTAAAGCAGCTCTGGCACCTGCGTCCGAATCACTGGAAGACATGTTGAGGGGAGAAGAGGGCCTGCCAGCAGGACGGCGGAGGGAGAGGAATGGTACCAGTACACTGCAAATTGCAAATGCCCTCCCACTTGAGGGTGACTAGCTGTCCACATATAACAGCAACGGCAGAAGAATCTGTGTAATGTGGATCCTGATTGATCGTTGAGGTTACTTCACGAAAGGCGCGCACACTCGTCATCCAAACATAATCCGACTTGCTTCGAATGTGAGCTTACAACGGCGTTCAAGATCTTCGTCATTGGACGATCAACGTCGAGATGCCGACTGTAGTCTCCAATCCGCACGTCCGGCTAATAATAGGAAAAGAACAAGTCATGCATCAGTGGCTCTGGCGACGCTGAAAGTGCAGCGGTCGACGTAGAACATGGCTAAAAACTGTGCAGGTCTATATTCGTCATGAACGGTGATGAAGAACGAGCAAGTCAAGCTTAAGCCGAACCTTCCGAGCGATAAGCTGTGTAACCAGATGATGAGAACAAAGGTAGCCAAGTATTCGAGCGTTGACTTCTCATTATAGGAGATACTTTTCCCAGACACCATAGCGAAGTTATTCATCTATCATTTTTGTCAAATACCAGCTTGATGCCATGGGAAGTCTCAGAACCAATAACTTAGCTGACGACAAATTCGGAAGTTGATGACCGAATTTTTCCTTGCTGATCGCTGTTCACTCACCCAAACTGACCCACGATTGCAGCTCGTCCCCAAATATAAGAGCCTTCCTTCCCTTCAGAGATATACCGCAAAGCAACATATATTAATCATACGCAGCCTAACACATGAATCATATAGAAGGGTCGATTTTATGCAGAGATGGTGACTTCAACCTCAACACCCGGCTCAAGGGAGATGGAAGTCTAGAACCGATTCAGCAAATAAAGTAGAAGTCTTGCGTGTGGATTAACTCACAATCTGCTTCACAATCTCACTAGATGAGTGAAGGTCAATGAGTCTCTTGTGAATCTTCATCTCGTAACGGTCCCAAGTCTTCGAACCCTCACCGCAAGGCTAGATTGGCAATCGTCAGGATCAAAGATTTCATAATACAACTCCAGAGTCTGAGTTACTCACAGTCTTACGGGTGGTAATTTTCAGAACCTTGGTCGGCAGACGGACGGGACCCTTGACTCGGAGCTGCTTGTCCTTAGCACGGTTGATGAGGTCTCCGGTGACTGAATTGATATTCAGAGCTCTCTCCTCAAAAGTAATGTTACGATATACGTACACTTCTCAAGGCTGCGCACATTGCTGCTCGTGAGTGTGATGCGGATTTTGTGTATCTTGGCGGGAGGGACGGCACCCGCAGCGTCATATTCTTTATCACCCTTAGCGACGTAACTCATCCTGATTTCGAGACTGGTGGATAGTCAGCGGTGACTGTAGTATCGAAGAGTTGTGAATACTAATGCAAAGAAATTTTATTGCCATTATACACACCTAAAGGACTTGAGGTAGAGGTTTGTTGACAAGGTCAAAAATTAAGGTTAGTCTTCTTACTCAAGTTCGGTAGATTCCGGATTGCCAATTCTTCCGAAAGCGTCATCATGATAGTACTGACGCACGGACCACGCTACATAACAATCGCAGCGACCGAGAACTGCTTGTGCTCTACATTAGGGCGAAACCTCTTTGAAAGATGCAAGGTATTTTATTTTTGCAATCAATGATGCTATAACTGACATACAATTCGACTAGGCTTCAATAAGTACTACCCCCCGGACTTCGATCCACAGAAACACAGTAGCTTGAACTCGTACAGAGGTGAGTAGCGGCCAACGCATCACAGGAAAGTTTATTGGATTTACAAGGTTGCAGGCAAGCATGCTCTGGGAGATAGAGCTAGGAAGATAGACCAAGGTATCCTCATCACCCGCTTTGAACTACCGTTTAATATCTGGTGGTACGTGCGTTGACCATTCCCCAATTTACATCTTCACTATTATTCCATTTAACACTCGACTTTCTCAGCGATGGATGCAATAATCACATTGGCATGGGCGTCCGGTACAACGCTGAGAAGAAGAAGATAGGCAATTACCTTTCCACGCCCATATACGCCTTTCGCTGCAAGTGCCACTTGTGCGATAACTGGTTTGTGATCGAGACAGACCCGAAGGTGAGTTAGGTCCATGACTATTTGAGATAATTTCATTCTGATTGAAACTTTACAGAATACTCGGTACGTTGTGAAAGAAGGTGCAAGGCAGAAAGACGAAGAATGGGATCCTGAAGAGAACGGTGGTTTTGCCATACACGGTGCGCTGCTAACTAACCACGAGCAGTAGATCTTGTCTGAATTTGGTTTCTATAAAACAGACAACGATAAAGCAAGCGTAGAAGACCCGCTCACTGCACTTGAAAAATCCACGGAGGCCCAAAATCATGCGAAGAACGTTCAGCTGCCTCGGCTCGAAGCCCTCCAATCCGTATCAGAGCACTATAACGCCGACCCTTTCACACTCTCCAGGCTCGTGCGCAAGCGCTTCCGTGAAGAGAAGAAAGTGGAGAAGCGCAAGCGTGACGCAGACGACGCTGTCAAGGGCAGATACGCGCTTCCAGAGGACCTCACGCTTGTCCCGGACGACGAATCAATACGTGACGAGGCGCGTGATGAGTTTGCGAAGGCTCGTCGGGAGTACCTTGCTGACGAAGACGCAAAACGACGACGTCTTGTAGCTGAATCAGGCCCGCCAATAATTACCAAAGGTCTTTCAGGCTCTGCAGGCCTACGCGGGCTGACAGGACGGTCTAAGATTTCGAACGCTGGATCTTCCAACGAAATGAAGACTTTATCATTGCGGTCTAAACTACTGCTTAGTACTTCCAAACGATCAGATCCTTTCTTGCAGCAGAGTCGCTCTAAACCCCCTGACGCCAAGGCTTTAGGGGTTAATCTGAAGAGGTAGAGTAGGATTATATACATTATATAACGTTTTCCTTGTAGCTTCATTTCTGTAGCAATTTGTTCAGGCTTGTACAGTGTGTACTTTCATATGCAATTGTAATGGTATTCAGGTCACATCCAGAGTCATTATATTGATAACAAAGCGGGAATAGTAGTACAGCAGACAAACAAGTACCGAAAGAGATAGTTAGACACAGCAGCTAATATGATGACAGGAGATATGATATGATATAGGATACGATGGGGGAGATGATGGTCGGCAAAAAGGGCTAGAAGGGATAGGCGGTAACACAAACATAGAACAGATGGGATAAATAACCGTACAAAACGTGAACGACATGAAAAAACACGAGAGCACAAAAGGTTCCAACGAAGTCTATGATGATGATGAGATAGCCCAAGAATTTTCCGATGAAGTCGAACCGTCCCATTTCCAAAGAGAATCAGACGTATAGTAACTTGACTCGCCACCATCAAGCTCGCCCCAAATACCCATCCGTAGGGGATCGGAGTAGTCGGCTGTTAGTTCTGACTTGATATCAGATGCTTTTCCAACTTCACCTCCGGTCATCGCCAAGGTGTGGTTGTCTGGCTCTGCGTTTGATTCCGGGCTGGGGTTCGTCGAAGAACTAGGTATCAAATCAGGGGTATCAAATTTTTCGTCCTCTTGAGGGAAGGAAGTGAAATCGAGGAATTCATTGAAAAGTGCGTCCACACCAGACGATCCAAGCTTCGGCGATGAGTCTTTGCCGTTTAGCTCAGAAGAAAGAACATCCGAAGCCTCTTGCGATATGCAAGATGCAGCCACGGTAGCGAGGGTCTCAAGAATATCAGAATCTAGCCCTGTGCCGTTATTGTCATTTGGATTCTGAAGAATTTCCATGAGTTGTGACATGTCCTTGTAGAATTGAGCAGCCTTTTCAGGTGTCTTGATATCTTCAATCTCTTTTTGTACCTTGGACGGTCCTGAATCGGGTGTTTCGTCCCATTCACCTTTGATACGCTTTGCAGGAGTGCCAGCGTCGTCATTCACGTCTGGTCCCCCCAACACCGAGGATGAAGTGTCATCTTCCCGCTGCCTCTTGAGAGAGTTCTCAGCAACGGAGGGACCCTGTGCAGGTGCCGTTGACACTGATGCGGTGGACGGTGCCGGAGCTACAGCCTTTGACGGCCTTCTCTGCTTAGCCTGTCCCTTCGGCTTCGCCTTTGGCTTAGGAGACTTAGGAGTCTGAGGTGAAGCAAGCGTGTTCGGCGTGGACGCAGATGGCCCTGGCGTCGAAGCAGGAGCTGCTGGGGAGTGCGCATTCTCTATTTTTGACCGCCCTTGTGAAACTGACGGAGGTCGTGCTGGCGGCATCATTGGTGGACGATTGACCGGAGGCGCCTGCATAAGATGTGGAGAAATCTGAGATTGCTGTGGCTGCCTGGACGGTGGTCGCTGTAAACCGATTGGTCCTGCATTCGGCATCTGGCCCTGCATAGCGGGGTGAGATTGAGGACCAGCGGGCATAGGCATTACACCACCTGAACCAGGAGGAGGTTGAGGCATGTTCGCTGGCCCTAAACGTCCAGGATCTTGAAGCTTCTGACGCTGTACCATTTCCTGGAACTTATCCCTTGCTTGATTCGAGATGTAGTACAGCTTCTTCAGGGTGTTTAAATCAATGATGTAGATTGGATTCGGGGACTGCAGTAACTTGCGTTGTCGAGTTACAATGTCAACCTAAAAAGGAAGGACAAAGGTTAATATAACGAGTAGTAAATCCGAGAGGTCTGGCAAGCTCACAATCGAAACAAGATGCTTGACACTGTTCAAGTCGTTACAGAGATAAAAGAACATCGGTAAGATCCTCTCGATATCATTAGCCAATCTGACAAAACCCTCGAAGAAAGCATTGATTTGACCCTTTTCCACGTCAGAGATATCTCTCGGGACTGTTGGTTGACTATTTCGTTCCCTTGCAAACTCCTCTTTCAGCCTTGCGATAGCGACGTTAGCCTCAGCCCATCTCTGTTGATTCGATTTTTCCATCATAGACTGTCCCATTTGACCGTTAGACGGGTTCTGGAGGCCATTTTGTCCGCTGGGCGCAGCCGAAGGCCCAGGTGTGTTAAAAGTCTGGTTGAGATTGCCGTTCTGACTTTGGCCACCAATGAAACCACCCAGGTTAGACATCTGCACCTGTTGCTGGTTGGAAAGGTTTTGCATAGCGTTCGACGGCGTGCCTTGCGGAAAATTAGGGTTGCGTTGCAGCTGTATTTGATACTGCCTTTGTAATGCCACACGGTGCAGTTCCACTTGCTGGACAATAGACTCCGGGACATTGTTCCTGCGAAGCACGTCTGCGGACGTGTTTGCAAACCTCACTAAATTGAGAAGCTGCTGTTGTGCGGGTTGCAGAAGTGGTCGGGTCAATTGTGGTGGTGGCTGTCCTTGGGGACCGGGAGGTTGTTGATTTGGACCCCCGTCCGGGGGCTGGTGGTCACGAGGGCCATGACCACTCAGGAACTCTCGCAGGTTGGCTGATGATACCTGCTGTTCGAAGGTCATAACGTAAAGATCGTAGACAACCTTCATATGATTCGCGGCTTGAGGACCGGAACGAGCTGGCTCTGAACTTTGTGTTGGCATGTTCGCCCAACCAAGTTTAGCAGCTACGACTGGCCAGAGTTCGTGCCGATTCACCTAGTACATCCTGGATCAGAAAACGCTTCGTTTTGCGCAAGTAAAGAAGAGCTTACTGCGACAGCGCCTCCTAGTCTTGTAACTTCGACATATAAATCGTAAAGATCTATCCGTCTATCCCCAACAGCCAACATACGCTCTTCAACATTGATATTATTTTGCTGCCACCATTGTTTGATTATCTCTTCGAACTTCGCCCGATCTAAAGAGGGCAAGCTACCCATACCAACGCGCTGGCCGTCTGCATGATCAAAAGACTGCATTGACTGAGCTGGTCTATTCTGCACGGGAGCAGCCGGAGTAGGGCCCCGTTGTGGAGAGGGGTGGTTCTGACGCAAAAGAGCTTCCATCGCCTGTTGTTGTTGCTGAGGAGTCGAGCCCAGTCTGGGTACTGGCGTTGTCTGCTGTCGCTGACCCACAGAGGGATGAAAGGGCGACGTGCTCAATTGAGGTTGTCCATTAACAGGCTGGGCATTCGCCATATTGGGTGTAGAAATAAGGCCCGGCGCATTGCCATTAACTCTATTCTCTTGGGCAACCCAGCCTGCGTTAGGAGGCAGCTGTGATTGCTGCGCGCCGATATTGGGTTGCAGATTCAGATTGCTGGGGCAGGCTTCAATAATATACCAATCTTGATTTAATTGTACTCACCTAGGTCCAGCACCACTATCGCCTCCGGAGGAAGGATGTAGCTGTTGCTGTGCCCTTACTTGGTTCTGCAGTAGCAGCTGATGCAGTCGGTTGAAGAAAAGTTCTTTCTGAAAGGTTGATTGCTGCTTCTGCTTCATCAAAGGAAGGGATTCCGCTGTAACGTTGTTCGCCATCTGACCAATTAGTATTTTGTCGGCATCGATGTCACGTTTGAAATGCGAAATTTTCATGCGAATTTCGTCGAAACTCAGTTGTCGCCCCTCCTTCGTTCGCATGAATTCTTGTGCAAACTGAGCAAATTGAGCTTGGAGATTATCAGGAGTAACATTCAAAGCGTGGATTTGACCCTGTTGTGGTACGCGAGGGTCCTGTTGAAAGGGGGCCTGACCCAGCTGACCATTGTTGAATGGAAGATTGGGAGGAGGAAAAGCCGCTGGTCCGTTCTGTGGCTGCTGATTACGTGCAGTATTGAGGAGATTCATCTGTCGATTTACCATCCTGGGATTATTCTGAATGACAGAAAGCATAGCTGGGTTCATGCCTCGAGCAAGCAACGCCGAGGCTTGCGAAGGGTTCAAATTCTGACCTGCACCTTGCATACCCGCCTGAGGATGGGATTGCTGCAATTGCCCAATCGCCTGCTGATGCTGACCAGCCTGCCCAAGATTCATAGGGTTCATCTGTCCCATTTGCCCAACATTCCCATACTGAGGTCCTTGTGGTTGTTGCATTTGATTCGGCTGCATCTGAGCGAGCTGGCCTTGAGTCATGAGTTGAGTCCTCAGAAGCTCAGCCATCTAATAGGTTATGTTGTTAGGAAATGTGATGATGCAAAGCCGGCATATAAGAAAGCAAGGAATTCGCAGATGAAGGTGTGGTGAGCAAAAAAGAGGGTGAGCAAAGCAGGGACAGTGGGCCACGCAAAGAGAAAGGAAGAAGTGTGAGAACGTAGTTCTTATGTAACATACTCCCCCTAAAAAGGCAACTATGGGGAAGTATTGTGCTGCAACAGCATCAGGGGCCTGACTGAGCCGTACAGCTCCCAGATTTTGTGCGACAAGAAACCAAAGACATCAATAAGCTCGGAACGTACCTGAGGGTTCATCTGCGAGCCCATACCGTCGCCAACTCCCATCTGCGCCCGACGCTGATTCTCCATTTGCAGCCGTTGGAGTTGCCACATTCTCTGTTCGGGCGTGCTGAAGTTCGCGGAGGGCTGCAACGGGTTCGAGTTAGCTTGCATTTGCTGCTGCATCATCTGCTGTTGTTGTTGTTGTTGCTGCTGGCTCATGTTCATAGGGAAGCCATTGGGCATCGGATAGGCGGGCATGTTCGGTCGGTCCGTCATGACGAGATAGCCACTGGCGTCTCTGCGTCTCGCGGAAGTCGGGACGACACTCGCGGGTGGGCTGCGCAAGCCACACTATGCTGGCCAAAGTCGTCGTGCGTCTGAAATGGTGGGCAGGGACGCCGAGGGCGAGGACGGACAGCGGGACAGCGGGGACGACGACGGAGCGATGGGAAGTGGGAGTTGAGAACGAGGACGCTCTGCTCACCAGGGCAAGAGAACTCGGTCCTCCTCCGACGGAGTTTCAATTCAAACATATACTATTTTGTATTGCCTTTTCCGGCGGTACTTCCCGGCCGACCGCGGCGTGGGGGTCCTGCTTGACTTTGCACAAACTCTAAATTCGCGCCCCACCTTCATGACCGACGAGAAGATCTGTAATATTGCTCCTCGTATTTCATGTTTGCACACTTCAAACTTCAGACATTCGTAAAAGAAAAAACATCCTTTTATCTTTATTTCTTTCAGCATTTGGGCCGGATTCGCATTTGGTGACTCAACCCGGTCCCGCAATTGTGTCTTTTGTTTACAAGTGCACTGGCCGTCGGCCACTTAAAACAACATCCTTGTCAGACTCCGGCTCATCGGGTATATGTATGCACATCCTCAATTCCTCTCGAGAATCAACGTCACCATATAATATTCCTCTGTCTCCAAGTCGTACTCATTCCGAGGAGCCAAAGTGACCGCCCCTGTATGTCCTACATAAGAGCTCGGCGGAATGGCGACCGTAGCTAGGCGCGAGTCCCTTTATTGTCAGTCCAGTATTTCATCCACCACTACGTGGCTCAGACAACTACAGCACTTCCACGGGTTCATGAAGATGGATGCATGGACCACCCAAAATAAGTGTATTCCTGGTGCAAGAGTTTCTTTCTCAACTTCAGTCCCAGTTCTTGGCTAACCCAAATTTAAGACCCCGGAACTAATCGATAATTTGTATTTTAATTATTTTGTCTTCTAAGCTCCCGAGAGATACACACTACATAGAAAACCATCCTGTAGCAGAAATTCGCGGACGAAGCAGTACATGCAAGCCATGCGCGTCGGCGCTTGTGGTTGAAGGCGGTTCATGAGGAATGCACGTCGCGGAAACGTGCCGGAGAGGCACGTGGAGTCTCGGCCTGTGCAAACCCCAAATTGAGACACAGATAGCCGGCCGTGGTGCATGCCGCTTTCGTAATACCCGACTCCAGGCGCACGACGTATATGATGGATGGTTACAATCCCGTTTCACTCCCACTTCGCTCTCTGTTAGCTCAGAGTTTAAACCCACAAACCTTACTTCTGTCACTTTTAGTGGCTGCAGCGACGGGCGGCGCACATCTAGCGTGAGCTAACAAAAATTCCTACGTGCACATTGCCCGCAATCGTTGACAATCGCCGCAGGAGTGGGGATAACCGCAAAGATGACCACAGGGCATTTTCGTCAGCCAGATCGCCGAGATTTCTTTCTATGAATTTCTATCATAACTCCAGCGTCTATCGATAAATTACTAGTAAGGCATGTTGCTCTTCAACGTGCTCGATCGGTCCCTCAAAACCCCGCAGAAGGGATCACGGGGGTATAGGTAAGGTAGTCAACTTACTGCGGGAAAGTGGGTAGAGTACATGTATCTATATACGAGGCGGTAGCTCAGGTCGGGACAGCGAGGCATGTTTGTATATTTTTATATCAGGGCGACCTCAGTTAAGGTCGAAGGTCCCGGGTGTGTGGACAAGGGAGAGATATGCTTCGCACTTACGGTACTCTGTTATTATAAGTCCATAGGCAGCGAGAAGTTGTCGGCTGACCGTATCGACCGCTGAACACCCACTATTACCTGCGGCGTTCTGCCATCGATCCGGCCAAAGTTCAGCAATTATCACTGCTTGCATTAAGGACATCTAGTATGAGTAAATTAATGCTATATTCTACGGAGGCAAGGGGCGCTCTCAGGCTGTTCACGAACATCCGATGCGACTTTTAACCACCTTAGTACGGTAGTTTGTCTTTCTTGAAATACCCTATATGCACTATACATGTAACTTCTCTCAGCCTGAGGCATACCTGCATATCATGATATGAGCAAAGTCATCATCTCAGGAGACTTTCCATATAAACTCAACTTGAGATCCTACGGATAGTATCTTTAAGCCTCAAACTTTCTGTTACTTTACTTACCTTTTAATTCTCAATCAGCACACTCATAATAGTTATGCAATTGAGGCTATGCCCAGATTCATTTGCGCAATCTTCGCTTGTAGCACGCTACTGTCCCTGAGATAAGCCGAGTATGATCGTCAGGGGTACTAAGTAAAAGGCAAAGTCACGGCGATCCATGTGCGTCAGTGCAGAGACTACTGAAGTTGTGAACGCTACAGGTAGAATGTCGTACATGAATCGTTGTCACGTCGTTTACGCAAAAGCCTTCATAAGTCTTTTTTTTTGGCTCAGCGAACTGCGCCTGGAGACAACTGAGGAGGGCTACAACAGCAGCGGCCTCGACTGTCCCAGAAATCTCGCCTTCTTCACGCACTGCATGATCTTTCCTCTCCACTCTTCCAACTCCATCTTCGTCCAGAGTGCATAATCCATCTCCTTACAATCCGTCTGCATCCTGTCCTCCACCATCTGCACAAATTCATCCTCTGTATGGACAGCGCACACGCCGTCCTCCTGGAAGAAATTGACGAGGTCCGCCTCATCCGCGTCCGAGAAGCGCTGGAACTTGAGTGCAAACGTCCAAGAGGAGGTGATTGCGATGAGGCGCAGTCCGGGCGAATCATAGATAATGTGTGACGCATCTTCGTTTGCAGAGACTGCGGAGGCGACAAGAGGATCATAAGCGTTACATTGTTCACTAGAATGGATAAATTAGTGGCGATGTAACTTTTTAATCTCAAACAACTCACTCTAGACGCCATGGTAGAACTATATCAGCGCCAGCGTTCATCCAGTTGTGGTCGAGGTCAAAGGCACGAATAGAATTATCGTTGAACTCTGCAGCAGTCGCGTGGATACAATCGCGTAGAATCGTCCGAGTATCTGGGGCTGCTTTGCAAAATCCGAGAGTCTCAAGGAGCCTCGAGATTAGACTGGGATTAGATATAGATTCCAGTTCCTCGGGAAGTACTCGCTCGATGTAGTCGATATCCGACGTGAACCGACGGCATTTATGTGCGAGGACATCGACGACGCCACCGTGCACGATCAGCGTAGTCCTTCGCCGCCGGCGTAAGAATAGCTTCCCCTGGAGTGAATCCAGAAGCTTCAAGAGAGTGAGCTCATCAAGTTCGTTTCTTCGGACGTCAGATATCTTGAATGAGGATGTGTCAGAGTACGAAACATAGCCCATGTGTAAGTAGAAGGAGGGCAATTTCGTGGAGCTCTTCATGCTTTATACCAGAAATAAGCCTAAGGCAATATGTGGCGAGCTCCGAAATGGATGGAAAGTAAGTTGGCCTGTGCAGCCGACGACCCAAGAAGGTCCGCTCGCAGTAGTTTATAGTATTCCACGCACGCGCCAAAGTGCATTGCAGGAGGCAAAGATGGCAGAACTGTTAGCGGAGCGAGACCCACTCAGCCAAAGCGGAACCATAGTGCACCATGATCATGGCGTCAAAGAGCAAAGGGTTTAACCTTTGCGTAATAGTATGCAAAGGCAGGGAAGCCATCGAATCACAACCGAGTTCACGGAGCTCACACATACAAACGACAGTCACCTAACCACCGAGGAAATTGACATTGTCCGTAATCGAGACCCGAGTGCTCTTCGGTCAAAATTTCGTAAAGAGAACGATTAGAAAATGCCCGTTTGTACCAAGATGAACAACTTACAGCATAGTAGGTTAGCCATTGCATAGACCGACGGGTCGAATTTCGGGATGGAGCCCACTCACCTCATCAAAAGAACCTCATCGACTTATGATAAAGTCAAGTCCCAAGTAAGTGTTCTGAGAGCAAAGTGCACTATCATATGATTCCGAGCGCCAGATAAACAGGTTTTCCCATAGGAGATAAACACGGCTTTTCTTGAGCGCTTCAGCGCTGGCGTATGCTTTTCATCTTGCAATTTTACCTCTATAAGCCTTTTCGAAATGTATTAACACCTTCTTGCTACAGTGCATGCCGTTTGATTCTGCGCAGTAATATCCTCGATCCACGGGACAGATGCATACCTGATCGTGCCACAAAGGCCGGGGTGCAATTGACTGTACCAAATAGTCACTCAACTACAGCGGAATGTCTTGAAATCTATGCATGCAATAACGCTGCATTGAGAACACTTGCGAGCCATCCGCTACTAGTAGCATCGAACGAGTATCGAACGGTTATCCGATGGCATCCGAGCTGGCGACGCGACGAGCTACGAAGCCCGGAAAAACAAGAGTAAATGACTACCACGAGAAGTGAAGCATCCTTTTGGCGAACTTCCAAGCCATTGCTGCATTGTGCACTTTGAAACAAATAGATTTTGGTTGATGATGATAGATGAAAGTCAGGCGAGAGTACTGAGTAACGTCTGTGTGTTTTTTAGTCCGTGTTCTGGCGGGATGTTATTGGCTGGACACGTGCGTGTGACTAACGTTTCCTTTTGTCAGCTTGTATTCCGTGACGGCGCTCACCCCACAAACAGTGCGTCCGCAACACGACACTGGAGTGTGCCCACTTTCGCTTCCAGCCTCTTCTTATTTTACGTCGAGCTCACCGGTCTTGTCATCGTCTCGCACATCGTCGGCGTCGTACACCGTCTTCCGCGACTTTAAACAAGTCCAGCTGGGACCATGCCGGACTCATCCCCGCCTCATTATTCGTCTGTAATTGCCGAACCTGTGGGCTTTCCTGCGGCGCAGCCAGCGTCTCATACGGACACCCAGCCATCAAATGCCTCAGTGTATACGTTGCACACTATTCCTGGGCCATCGACATCACGCCCTCACTCACCAGATTCGTTTCGGACATCCATAGAGTCTGATCGGGCACCCCTATTACCATCGAATAGTAGCATGTCGACATACGGTTCTGTTCGTCCAACATCGCCAGGAAGCAATATTTCATCGAGAAAACTATTGCTGAATGCTGGAATAAAAATGGCTGCTGTGTTCGTCATAAGCACAATATTCTTGGGAGGGACGCTGTGGCTAGCATTGCCAACATTGGAAGAGTGAGTCTAATGTAGATCGCTTTCTAAGACATAACCAATGACACACATCAAACTAAAAGGCAAGATCGACCTGCACTTCGAGTACCAAAGTCTTTCGAACAGCTACAAGCACTCAACGTGCTACTGAAGAAATACCGTGATATTTATCCCATACGAATAGTTATATGCTATGTGACGACCTATTTATTGTGAGTGCATCTCCTAACCACGATTTCGTCCCTGACCAACAAATTTACCTCCGCCCACATAGCCTACAAGCCTTCTCATTACCCGGCTCTATGTACCTCTCCATCCTGGGTGGTGCTGTTTGGGGCATAGCAATCGCACTTCCCCTCGCCTGCGCATGTGTCGCCTCGGGCGCTACGCTATGCTATCTCATCTCTGCCGCGTTCGGGCCCGCATTGCTGACGCTCCCGAAGTGGAAAGCTCGCCTTGACAACTGGAGCGAGAAGATCGCTTCGCAGCGAGACAACATGTTCTCGTACCTCATCGTCCTTCGCATTGCTCCGTTCCCGCCTCACTGGGTCGTAAACGTCCTCGCACCGCATCTCGGGATTGGCATCATCCCTTTCTGGGGTTCAACCTTCCTCGGCATATTTGGCGTCACTGTCATTCATACGACGATTGGAGGCGGCTTGGATGACATGACAGGCCCGGAGGACTTCCATCTCATCTCATGGCGGAATTTCTTAGGACTCAGTGCGGTCGTCGTCGGTGTACTCATACCAGTTGGCCTACGCTTCGTGCTGAAGAAGAGAGTTGGGGAGATATCCCTCGAACCTGATGCAGAAGATGAAGAGGGCGATATTGTGGTCGTCACCAACAATGGAGACCGAGTCATTGCTCAAGGACCGCTGGCAAAATTCGCAAAGGGTAAAGCGACGTCAGCGCAGTTAATCCTTCTTTCGGATTCGGAGGGTGAAGAAGAAGAGGATGAGTTCTTAGACGGGGAAGAAGATGAAGTTTTAGAGTACGGTCCTGCCCTGGTACCCGAGGACAAGATCAAAGGGAAAGAAGCTGTCATTGGCGGGCGCACTCTTCAGGAAAATTCATCGAAGGCAAACGAAACGCAAGATGAGAATCTTCTGCTGTAGAGTATAATATTGTACATACCTTACGGATTTTCACTAACCGTTGTAGTTACATCTCATTTCGTTCACGAATACAAAACGTCTCACTGTTTACAAGTCAAGAGATTAGGCGTCCCAATGCCGCACATCCCCTTCTCCTTCGTAAGTATGGACAACAATCGTCACCTCATTCTCATCCAATCATAGCTCAGCCCGTGGCGTCGGGTGTTACCGAATGTTTCCATATCCGGATGATCGGCGCTGGATCCGTCTTTGAACCAATAACATTACAGCGTCTCTGAGAGAGTGAATCGAAAGTATCAGGCAAACAGGAAGGGATCACTTAGGATCATTTCTGATCCTTCCTATCAATGATTCCAACGACAGTGCCAGTGTACAATGCATAAAAGCCGCAGACGTTGCACCTATTGGTGTCCATTATTGTTAGCAGGATGCACATTGCATCCACTGGTATCCTATGAAGCGTGACTGACAGATAACAGGGCAATTGCAGATGAGCCAAGAACAGGGAGCATGCGCTACCCTTCAAGTTTTCTTCTAATTGCTTCGCCACAAGTATAGGCTACTGTACAAGAGGTCATATTCTATTTCATCGTCCAGTTCTTTCGCGGGACACTCACCCGATTCTGAAGGGTGTTTCTCGCCCTAACGAGGCAAGCCAGAGCCAGAGCGGTGACAATGTTGGCATTATCCGGTGCGAAGATATAGATGAGCAAGATTGACTTCGAAAGAAGGCGAATGAAATCGGTAATAGACAAATCCGTCTTGTATATCCCAGCTTGCCAAACGTCTCTGGCATGTAGGCCTCCAATATAGAGAAGAGTGCTACAGGACACCAGGATACTCGCGAAATGTGCTGTCAGGCGTATTGTGGAGGGTGCCGCCCGCTCCATTTGGCGATCACACGGGACGCAATCGACGATGATTAAAGTCTGATCGAAGGGGAAACCAAAGCTGAGCAGGCAAGAGAAGGTGAGTGATATACAACTTACGAGGCTCATATAATAACTCATTTGCTCGTTCATAACTATCCCATTGTATTTCGCCCAAACCCGAGTAGCACCAGTGCATAAGGCGAGCGCCCCATCAATGTCGCAAATCGACTCGACAAGGAGAGTCAATCCCGAGGCTGCTTTCCAAAGCGTGAAAGAAGTGATTTGTTGCACGACGGAAAGTGCTTTTGTCGTAAGGTCTTGTGCCCTAGACATGACCGCTGCGTATGCTACGTGCAAGAGTCGATATGCAATGAAAGTTTCCTGAAGTGACGATGAATATTCCGCAAGTGCCAACGCGGGCTTTGTCTTGAGGAACAATTGTCGAGGACACATGCCCCGAATAATCCACGAAGTTGCGATGCGCGTTAGAAGAACGCCGATGCATGGTAGGGTGATAGACAAGACGAGGTCAGAGGGTATGTTGTCGATGACTCGTGTGGTCATGTCCAGAATCTTCCGTGCCTTCTCGTATACAATATTCTGAAGTTTCGTAGCTCGCTTTTGTGACAATGAATTAGACAAGTACATGAAGCAACAGAGATTTGCACTCATTGTCACAACATAACCGAGACCGCCAGTCGCAGCCTCTGCCTCATCGCCTCTGAGCATATTCGCCCCGTCATTGTCGTCGAGCTCGTCAGCCACAGCAAGTGCAGAGTCCGGCATAGAAGTTCAGAACTCATTCTCGCCGAAATCGATAAGGTGTATACACTGTTGCTGTAGAGTACTGGACGATCATTAAGTTATTGTTCTAAAGTACTAAACTCGCATTATACAGTACATGCACACTCACCGGTTGCAATTGACTGAACAGCTTGTGAGCAGGTCAACGCGGCAGACGGAGTTTCTAAAGGGAGTTGTCGCAGTATGTCTTCTCTCTTTACTAGTAAGAGCAGCCAAGTGCGTGCGCGGGACTGATGCGGTGCTAGTGGAAGCCCGGGGTGTTTATGGCACACATAAGTTAGGCTAGATCACTGCCCCACCGCAGAAGGGAAATGATTGATGGCCATCGAGATTGACATGCCGAGATGTGTCTTCGGGAGTAAATTGTAGTTGATTCAAGCATTTTCGTGCAATTAAGAACCAATGCTGCATGTCGGGACATCTTAGAAGAACATATGATAGTCACCGACAAGAGGACAGGCGGCGAATGTAGGATCGAGTCATCAACTATTCATTCAAAGGTAACAAGATCGCGGGGTGTGAATAATTTGAAGTCAAACTAAACGATAGTCAGGGTCTTTGAAAGATGTAATGTTGCAGTGACGGTGCGAAGATGCTCACTTTTTCACTGACAAGCGCTAACTTGAAGCTAACTCAATGCCCGGTTTAAGTAACATGTCGAAGCCATTCCCCCATATGTTCCGAACTTACTTTCGAATCACTTATGGTTGGCAGAGCAGGCGCTTGCAGTAAAAGCACACAGTTTGATTTCTTTGATTATTTGCTATACAAAAGGTATTTCGGGATGGCTTTATCTCCAACTTATACGTAGCACAAAACTTCATAATCCTGAAGAAAAAAATAAACAGTCAGTCTATGAAGTGTATGCATGAGAGGAACGAGGAACTTACCGACACCCCGACTTCCTTGTCGCCAACCGTCACGAACGCCTTGTCTAACACAGGGCTGCATTTACCAGGGTACAAGCCCTCCTTTCCGCCCCCGCCGAAACCCAAGATTCCCTGGTGCTCCTTCGCGTGGGCACGAGCAACGTAAAGCGGCGTGTTGTTATCCTCACGACCACCCTCGACAGCGCGCAAACCGGACTCGCTTGGGTCGAACCGTCCGCTGTGCGGTACCCATCGCACAGCCTGCGGGTTCGCTAAGAGTGCCTCGAATTGACGCACATGAATCGCCTCATGCGAGAAGCCAATTGATGCGTCTTGTCCTGGCCTGAACTTCCCGAGTTCTATTGAATTCTGAAAGTTAGAAAAATCCGAAACCAATGAGGAAAGTCAAATCTTACGAAGCCCGCCCTATGTGTGAGTGTCAGTAGCATTCTTGGGAGGCCGAAGGGGTAGACAAACCTTATGAGGAGCCCTGGCAATGAACCATGGCTGCCCGCCTTCTTCTCCACCCGGGAACAGATCATTACGAAGCTGAGGCCTATCGGTGAAGAACTCGCTTAAAACCCAGGTCACGGGTCCTTGGGGCCCCTGTTCGAGGTACTTGTTTGTGCGTTCGCGCGCCCCGAGAATCCAGTTTTGTATCTCCCAAGCCTGTGCTTTCGCACCCTCCTCAGACTCTTTATGCTGTTCATGCGCATAGTAAGCGCCTCCAGCGAGCGCAGCAAGGCCGACAGCAAGGCCACCTCCAATCTGATCGATAAGTGTGTCAACAATGTGAGCCCTCGACAGGACCCAACAGATCTTACCAGCGCATCCTTCTTGGTGTCGTCCAGGTCGTACCATTTCTTCTCAGAGTCCTGCTGGGTGACTTGGTGCCCGTTGTCGGTCGTATAGCCGGAGTTAGCAGTCGGGTTGCTAGGAGGGTTGTTCGGCGCTGTTTCAACTTATCGATGAGCTCAAAGTCATTATTGTCGTAAGATCCATACCTTGCTGAGCACTCTGCCACTGCTGCTGGGGCGGTTTCTGGTCACCGGCAGGCTGGCACTCATTGCCGTGAGCAGGTCCTACGTCCTCCCACAGCGCAGGGGTGACGCTCGGAGTCCAGTCCGACTGCGAACGGTGCCCTTGGATGTTCCGATATCTTGTGCCTGTATAGAACATCATGGATGTTTAGCTGTGGAACTTACTGGTATATATTACAGATGAACTGACCATGGAAGACAACAATGTCTCCAGGATTGTACTGGACAAAGTCAGATTGCCATTCTCCGCGCTCGGCCATTGTCAGGTATTGATGTTTGAAGGTTGAGGTAAGAGGATAAAGGGATTGAACTCCGGAGGCTCAAGGATTGCGACCAGGGGAAAGCTGCCTCTTATATATGCAAGTGCAGATACCCGCAGCTGAATGGCGACAGATGACCATCTGATATCAACGGCTTGCATACAGTCACAGCCCCATTTCTTTTTCATCCGGTGCAGTGTCGTCTCTAGACCTCTCAGCCGTTCCTCCGTACGGCCATGAGGCTCCTCCGCGCTCGCACTTCTCCAGAACCTTCTTGCACGACACATCCATGACGTTCAGAGCTATGTAAAGTGTATAGCTTCAGGGGGTTCGTGAAGTCCGAAGCCTGATAATCGATTTCATATGAGAGATATAGCATGTTGTAATTCCCGAGCCTTCGCCACGAGACTTCGATTGCGGCATAGCATGACAGGCCGAATGGTCATCGAGATTCACTCGAAGACACGTTCATCCGAATGTTTTTAGGCAAATAATTGAGCAATGTTGAGGACAGTTGTAAATATAGTAGAAAGCCATGAGATGTACAAGCAAGAAGGTTCGCTGCCCTTGGCGCTGGTCGACGCTTACTATTCCTTAAACAAAGTTTGAAGTCCGCTATCACCTTCGTCAATGTTTTCGACCAAAACTCATTTGATAAAGGCATTGAGCTTTCAGAAGTCAGACACCATATTTCATCATGCTAGTAAGCATTTAGTACAGGAATGATTGTACTAACAGGTATAAGATCCAGACCCATTGCATCCAAGGCGACTAAGATACTCGTAAAGCCTTGTAGGACAACATCATCAAGAGAATTTAAGTCAACTAATAAACAATGGACTTGTGAATTGTGAATTGGTATGTAAGTAGCGGTAAGGTTCTTGGCGTACGGGGGCGCCCGGCACAGCACAGACTGCCCAACACCAGTGCTTGCGTCGAGCAGGCGAACCAACGTTGCTAGGGGTTGTGTAATTACAGAAGCCAGGGAGAAGAAAATCATTCAAACCAAAGGAAACGAGCGGACAACGTAAGGGCCGCAGGAGCGAACGCCAGCGTCAGGGGTATAGATTTATTGCATCTAGAGTGCGAGTGCAACGGCGATGGCAGCAAGAGAGCCGAGGAAAGTCGCGGCTGCGGGCAAACGCACATTGGACATTGCGCCCGAAGCTGAGATCTCTCCAGCGTTCGCCGCGCCAACAGGGATTGCAGCGGCGGTCGTGGAGGGGACCGCGATTGAATGAGTACCGGTCACGACGAGACTACGGGTGATAAGAGAATGATGAAAACATGCTCAAATACAGAGTGGAAGGAGATGAGCTCACGTCGTGCCAGCGCTAGCGCTTGACAACGTCGAGGAAGCAGCAGCGGAGGAGGACGATACGGCCTTGTTCGGCAGGCAGGACTCGGTACCGTTCTTGATCGTGATCTAATTCCGCACCTTGTCAGTATATTGCGCAACACCAATACATATTTCCTTCGCTCACCTTTCCGCTCCAGCCTTCATCAGAACCAGAGTCTAAGATCGAGAACATGACTTCTTTCCCGGGGGTGAGAGTAACATTGTGCCATGTCAAGGTAGTTCCATTGTGGTCACCAAGGTCGACACTAGCAGTCCGTCGTCAATACCGTGATATAGGACTGGTTCGAATGAAATCGCGTTACTTACAGGACGTCATTGCAAGGATCTTCAACAGAAACAACAGCAACGTTATACGGGCCAACCGACTTCTCCCAGCTAAGGTGAACATCACCGCACTGACAAACAATTCTTCAGTAACGATTTTTTCACACAGCAAGCAACCGCGCTGCTTTGTCCGTACCTGAGAAATGGTCGGTGTCGAGACTGAGATATCAGCCTGAGCGCCCTGGATCGCGGCGAAGACGGAAACGAGCGTAGCAGTAATGAGCGTAGTGAACATATTGGTTACAGACGTCGGGTGAGTGAGGGGGACGAAGGGCAGGAGGGTGCGCGGAGGCGACGTTGATGAAGAGGTGAGGAGAGATGGGTGTTGAGTGATGGGGAGAGGAGAGAAAAAGAACGGAAATGCCCAGACGGCGCTGCCTGCCCGTTTCCGGCAACCACCGCCGTGCGAAAATCCCAGACTAGCCATTTTAGGAAGCTCATATCGCCCTTCGAGGAAGTTTTGGCAGCGGAGCTTGAACAACGTGATATTACTCGACAAATACAACACATAAATAGCCAAACAAAAACTATAATTTACTCTTCCCAACGTACGACGCCAGCATCGTTCTCTTGCTTTGCCTGCAGAAGCCATTAGATGTTATCAGGAGCAGAATATAGGAGCTTACCCAGAGTGGTTTACAGGAGTAGGTGTATTCTTGGCTCCCTCGACGGCCGTTCGCTCATCCATAGAAATATAATCTCTTCGGCTCGGGCCGACATACACCTGGGAAGAGCAACGCGGTCAGTCCATGCCGACGTGCGGCATGCGTCAGGATCATCAGATAACTGTTGGAAACGCACTTGGCGCGGTCGCCAGATCTTGACACCGCCCTGCTGGAGCATCATCTTGGCGCGCACAAGTAACGACAAAGTCAGCACAAAAATCCAAAGTAACCCGGGGAACAGTGGCAACGAACCTGCCTCCAGTGCGCCAGCCATCCGACAACACGCGGCACGGCGAAGAGCACCGGGAAGAAGTCGAGCGGGAAGCCTGCGCCCGAGGTCAGTATCCATCCCGATGCATGTGGAGTGGGAGTTAGAAACGCACCCATAGCGCGATAAATTAAGCCGCTGAAGGCTTCTCAGCTAGTATACTTAGATACTATGTCAAATTTGCGTACCTCCTGTGAAACGCCGATGGTGATGAGACAAAGCCATTAAGAATAGAGAGAGGGAAACGCACCAGAAATCAACATTCGGTGCCAATTTACGCTTGATGAAGTACTCGTCGTTCATTGCCACATCGTGTAAGCGCATTGCAGTCTCAAGCAATTCGTCTTTCCCTGTACTGTACGATTCGCAATTATTAGCGGATTTAAGCTTAGGTGAAGTTTTATCCAACTTACACTTTGAAGACCTCATCTGCTGTTTTCCGCACAATGAACGATCGAGGGTCTGACTACGTGTTCCGTTTAGTTTAAGCGTCACTGCCCAATTGGACTCGACACCCACAGTTTTATAGACACTATTTCGACGCATGTCAGTGCGATTACAGGGATACACATGTAGCAAGCTCACCGATGTCCGAAGCCAGATAGGACCTTCTCTCGCCGCTTAACGGCCTCAACGAAGGCCGGCACATTGTCGGGGCTGCCAATGGATATTAACATGCGGATAACAGCTTCGTTTGCACCACCTGTAATTCGAAGGTAAGTGAGAAGACCAAGGCCTTAATCCACATCGCACTTACCATGCAGAGGCCCACTATCGCAAAGAAACATACAGGTAAATGTTTTTGACATTGTAAGACATCAATTAGCTTACTATAATGATGCGCATCCAGCGCTAATTGCGAATATATCAGCTTCATTCTTAAGGTAAAACTCATGGCAACGTACGCAATAGCAGAGTACGGGTCGACCAATGAAGAGCCAGTTTGTAGAACAGTCGTACATGACGCGTTCAGTTCGTGATCGGCATGCAAGAGGAACAAAACATCGAGTGCTTTCTCCAAGACGGGGGAGGGCTTGTAGCCATCCTCACCAAGATGGTCCATCTGGTATAGAAACCTATGCTTCTTATGAGCAAAACAGTCATGAATCCGCTGACCTCGAGAACTTACGAGCCGGTATAGCTCAAGCCAGCAGGCGGAGTGACGAATTTCCTACCCTGCCTCACCCGGTAGGCCATACTGAAGTGCGCATATATTCAATATTTATTTATGAAGTATCAATGTTGGTGTCACTTACGCTGCCAAAGTCGTAGCTTTCCCAATTAATCGGTAGATTTGCTTGTCCATATTCGCAAGGCATGCTGCGTCTCCTTTTGTGAAGAGTGTTTGTCCTTGTAATGACGGGTTGGCCTTTAGCAAAGGGTGATCGATTAGTATTATCTAAATATGTATTAGACTTCGAATCTTACTTCGCTGTACAGTGACCCAAGAGCTGCGAACGCACTTATGAGGATCGACATAGGGTGCGCATCATATCTGGCGGATAATTCAGCCGGTGCAAAACCTGGGGAAAGAAAGCGTAGACACTAACCGGAAAGCCTTCAAGAGCGCTTCGGCATCGGTATGTGCGATACTGTGATGCATAATCTCACCCTCGAACACAGAGTATTGCGAGTTTGAAGGTAGGGAGCCGTAGATGAGCAGGTACGCAGACTCTAGGAACGAAGATTTCTCTGCGAGCTGTTCAATCGGGTATCCTCTGTTCTCGAGTTAAGCGCTGGGCAGAGTGATGGACAGGATATGACGAACCTGTAACGCAAGACTATACCGAGCTCAGATCAGTTTGTTTCTGTAACAAAAGACTGGATAAACGCACTCCCTGCTTCGCCGTCGATGTAGGTGATCTCTGAAGTTATGACAGCCGTGTTCAAGAAGCCCTTGTCTGAGATGCGCAATCCCTTCTCTGTCTCATTTTCCTCTCGTTCGCCCTGCTTCCGCGGTGCAGCGATTTGTTTAAATGCTGTGGCAGGTACTGTGTTATTCGTGATCCTTTATTCCCCACACCACGGAGCCCAGAACATAGCAAAAAACCTGAGCCAAATGAATGGATCTCAATTGGTTCGAAATGACGTACGGAACGTTGTACACCTTGCCTGTGCGGTTGTCCCGCACTGTCAACGACTCGCTCGGCGCGCTGTCTGCTCCCATTTTTCTTCTGTTCGTCGTTCGTTGAAATGCGTTTGCAGCAAGAAGTTATGGCAAAACGAAAGATCCGGAAGGCACAGCTGCTCTTATAGTCGCGACTCCTTGGGGTTGGGCAGCTGCATTACCGAATCACATGTAAGGGACGCTTCAAGTTCGGTCGACGCGTCCATGTCGCCGACCCTGCCAGCGCGGACTCGGAGGCTACCCAATCGGGAGACACGACGCGAAACGCGTCCATAAGATGCGAATGTGTACGCCGTAGACCTTTCAGCATCAACGTGATTGATCGTCGCAGATGTTTGTCCATGATGAATTACCTGCAATCAACTGCATCTCAAGCTCTTCAATTCTGCAGAAGAGATTCAGATACTGTATTCAACTCCAGTTGAAGGGCTTACATAGTCGAGGTTGGCTGCAATGCTCAGCGCCGCCAGTGACGTAGGTTTTACTCTTACTACCGTAGAAGCCAGACGTGGGAGATAATTTAGGCTCAACGAACTTGAACGAAGCGACTCTTGAAGACACTGTCATGTTTCATGGAATGTCACAGCCTAAATGTGACAAGGCGCGACTGTGTCACGCCTTCACTGGCATGAGTACGAGTCAGACTCAGCAAGTCTTGTCATTTCCTCAAGCCCAATGCAAGCGAAGAGTTAGTCAACCAGGAGCAATGACTACATAGATCTTTGCACTACAATATCTCGACTACTCTTCAATTTGATGCACTCTTTCGTCGAAGGACACTATCCCTGGAGAAACCGAATTCCACCATAGTTTGCTCAAGACATGGGTGTCAAATCGCTATGGAGTCTACTCACTCCAGCCGGACGACCTGTCAGGTAGGCCCGATGCTCAAGATTAATTCGGATTACGATTGACGCTGAGTAGACTAGAGACAATGGAAGGAAAGTCTATGGCAATTGATTCGAGCATCTGGATATACCAGTTCCAGGCTACGATGCGAGACAAAGATGGGCGTATGTTAGTAAACGCTCATGTGGTTGGCTTCCTGCGTCGTATATGCAAGCTTCTTTTCTATGGCATTAAACCAGTTTTCGTATTCGATGGTGGGGCGCCGGCGTTGAAGAGAATGACCATTGTAAGCATTGTCTTGATCGTATTGAATGTATGGCATGCTAAGCTTTCTCTAGAGTGAGCGCAAGAAGAAAAAGAGCGGTGCGGCAGATAGCCATGCACGAATTGCCGAGAAATTGCTGGCTGCTCAGCTTCGGAGGGAGGCTGTGAATCAAGCACACGGGTTCGTAGTGCTAATGTCTCGTACCATTTGATTATCTGAACTTGAATTAGGTCCCCGTCTACGCCAAAGGGCCCTCCCAGCAAGGTCGTTCTGGGTGAAGACACAGTCTACTTGGAAGACATCGATGGCTCGACTTCGAATCCGGTCACTCCTGCTAAAGCCAAAGGGAAGGGAAAGGCTTCTCCACCAAAGAAGTCACGGTGGCAGGATTATGATCCATATCGCCTTCCGGAGGTTGATCTCGATGCGCAAGTGCAGAAACACACTCGCTCCTCTGCCCCCGATCCCCGTCTCGCGACCGAAGATGAGTTGCGCACTTTTATCGAGATGATGCGCCCCGAAGATTTGGACGTGACATCGCCAGAGTTCCGCGAACTGCCCACGGAGGTGCAGTACGAAATTATTGGCGACCTTCGCCTCAAGTCGCGCCAAACGTCGCATAAGCGTCTTCAAACCATGCTGCGTTCCTCGCGCTCCGCACTGGACTTTTCAAAGGCACAAATCCTGAACCTCAAACAACGGAATGCGCTGACGCAGCAGCTTCTGGAGACTACGGACAGTATTGGTAAGGCAAATGTGACCATACCTATCCGCATTGCGAGTGAGCGCAACAGAGAGTACGTCCTCGTAAAGAATGAAGGCCCAGATGGCGGTTGGGTGCTCGGTATACGGGATGACGGTACTCAAGAGAAACCGATCGTCGTCGACCAGGATGAACCGATCAGGTCTGACCATGAAAGCGATGGTGAGGACGATGACATGGAAGAAGTAACTATGTATGTTTCACTGAGCTTGGCCTCATTAATCGTAACCAATCAATATGGTTGTTTCTTTTGCATTTCAGCGGTGGTGCGTCCATTGGGGATCCCGATCTGCGTGAGTACCAACGAGAGCTTGCGCTAAGTGGAATTGCAATACGTCAAGCGGCATTCAACTCAAAAGGACGTCCAAAAGCCTCAGCTGGGGTGACAACACCAAGACCAAGGCGCAAGTCAAAACCACTCTTCATTCCTGATGCAGAAGATCAAGCACATGCTGAAAGCGACGAAGACATAGAGTGGGAGGAGATAGAAGACGCTGAAATGGTTGTAGCAACTCAAGCCTCGCTTGCCGCACTCGAAGAAAAAGAAGCCGATGACCTACGAAGAGCCGTGCAGGCCTCAAAGGAGTTCTCGTCACCAAAGACTCCAAAGACAACACCACCTAAGACACCAAATCAGTCCCGCCGCGTTCTGCAGTCGAGCTCGGACTCTGAGAATGACCTGTACGCTCCGACGCCGTCAAGACTTGCTACTCAACTCAAGTTTGCGAACACAGACCACAAAGATGGTGTGGAAGGACCGACGAACGCTCTCTTCAGCAATCCGACTTTGCTTCTACCCTCTGAACCAAGTCCACCGGCTAACCTTAGCGATTCTGATGACGATTTGGAGGAGGTACCTGTTCCTACGGAAGGGAATATTCCTGCCGAAACAGTTGTCCCCTCCAAGGTTCTCGCTTATGATGAAAGTCTATCTTTACTGGCAAACGCACAGGAAAAGCTACCGAAGCTGCAGACCAGCGAACTGAAACTAATTGATTCCCCTCGCGTGAATCTGCCTTCCGCACCTGTCAGGCTCGTTGAAGAGTCTGAGAATGACTTAGAAGAGGCACAGGTTGAACCATCAAAGCCGGTTACCGTGCATTTTGCAGAACCCACGTTAGAGCGATCCACAGGACCTTTGGCGATTCCTCCACGTTCAACGCCAACGTCACGTATTTTGAAGCCTAGCTCACGACTCGATCAAAAAGCAGTAGAACAGCACAGCCAACAGCCAACAGAAACGCCGAAACGATCAGCACCTCAGCCGAGCAGAAACCTGAGCCCAGAAGCAGTACTGGTCAGTGTTGATGGCTTGTTGACGATCGACTCCGACTCGGAAGACGAGGGCGAGACTTGGTCACGACCGGCTTCTCCTGCCCTGGAGAAATCTGCAACAGAGGTTGCGGCAGAACGTGAAGGGCACTGGGACGCCGCGCACGAAATGAGGCCGCACGAGGAGGAAACCGAATTCGCTCAGTTCGTATCACAAGTAAAAGGCAAAGACCTTGACAGTGTTAGGCGCGAGATCGACGACGAGATTCGCCAACTGAACCAACAGAAGAAAACGGCGATGCGAGATTCAGAAGATGTCACCCAAGCGATGGTCACGCAAATTATGGTCCGCTTTTTTTATTTTTTCTCTCCTATAAAATTTTGATATATCATCATTACAATATATTGCAGATGATGTTGCGCTTATTCGGCATCCCATACCTCACAGCGCCCATGGAAGCAGAAGCGCAATGTGCGGAGCTCGTCCAGCTCGGGCTTGTCGACGGAATCATCACAGACGACTCAGACGTCTTCCTCTTTGGCGGCATACGCGTCTTCAAGAATATGTTCAACCAGTCCAAGACCGTTGAGTGCTTCCTCCTCAATGACCTCGACCGCGAGCTCGGGCTTGACCGCGATAAGCTTGTCCGATTGGCCTTCCTGCTCGGGTCGGACTACGTTGAAGGCCTCCCGGGGGTCGGCCCCGTCGTCGCCATGGAACTCCTAAGAGAGTTTCCGGGCGAAGATGGACTGCACAAATTCAAAGACTGGTGGACCAAAGTGCAGACGGGCCGAGATAAAGAATCAGACAATCCCTCGAAGTTCCGGAGACGTTTCGTGCGTATTGTCTCGCTTGCAATTCACTCTATTACTTTACTTTAATTTTTAGAGTTTTCTTCTCGTCTCCATGGCTAAATAAATAACGCGCCCTGATTTCCCCCATGTACAGAAAAAGCGATTCAAGGACTTGTACCTTCCAAGCGATTGGCCGAATCCCGCAGTGGTGAGAGTTGGTCTCTGCGATAGTTAAACGATCACTAGGCACTAAAACTAGTTCAAAAATTGATCTACTGTTTTCTAGCGAGATGCCTATTACCATCCCGTTGTCGATAGCTCTGAGGAACCATTCAAATGGGGCCTTCCGGATCTCGACGGACTTCGCGGGTAAGCACACAGTGTACGCTACAAGAGAGTATATGATGGAACGCCGACATACTGCCTTTTCGACCTCGCAGCTTTCTCAGGGAAGAACTCTCGTGGAACGCCGTTAAAGTCGACGAACTGCTGCAGCCTATCATTCATAAGATGAACAGACGTGGGCAGGTAAGCGTCGTTTTCTTGATGCCTATTCTCCGAGTCATCAAGGGTAATACTCGGTGCGCGTTTGACTCGCCTAGCCTCGAGCTAGAGGGTCGATATAAATCCCGAACAAAGTGGATGACAAAAAGTGAAACTGATCACAACTTATATTTTGCACAGGCGAGCACTACGAACCGCCAGGGGCTCTTGAACGACTTCTTCAGCGTGTCGGCAGGGACAGGTGCCGCCGAACCGCGTAAGCAGCAAGTATACAAGAGTCGACGCCTGCAAGATCTTGTAACCGAGCACAGGAAAGAGCAGGCACGAAAGAGGGCGCAAGAAGGCGAGTCTTCTTCTGAACCGAAGGCAAAGAAGTCGAGGGGCAAAGGGAAGGTGACTGGTAGTAGCCGTGCAGCGCCAAGCGCTTCCACTTCATCGACTTCGGTGGGCTCAGATGGGGAAGAACCGCAGGAGCAGCCAGTTGTGAAGAAGAGGAAGAAAGCCTCTGCTAGATCGGGGGAGACTGCTCGGGGAGTAAGAGGCGGTTCTCGTGCTCGAGGTGAACGGGGCCGTGGAGCGAAGTCCAGTTCCTCAAGAGCCCGGAAAAGCAAAGCCACTGACTTGGCAGCAGCATCTACATCAAACGCAACAGACGATGGTGAATTCGTCGCTGCACTACCCTCAGACGTACCTGTGAGGGAGATTGCTCTGCGCGCGCGCGTACGACCACGTCCAGCGTTTCGCGGCGCTCAGGCTGAGGGGGGGTCTGAAGCCGCAGGTACTAGTACTAAAAACGGAGAAGTTTCTCTAAACTCAGACTTAGACTCAGGATCGGACGGATCGGAATACCAGGACGCTTGACCATACTTATTCACTATTTAAGCTCAAACGCATGTACATTAGACATAGTTCCACTCGAGCATATGTATCACTGATTATATCTCTCTCCCATGAATGGCGCACTGGAGTCTGGATGGGTAATACCGCAGAACAGATCTGTATCTATGATGACCTATTTAATGTTTGGCTTTTCACCCTGCATGTATCATTCTACCAAACCTCGGAGATGAACTGAAATGGAATATCATTGACCGCTCCAGTTCTCACACTTACGTAGAGGAACGATTATCGTAGACTTTCAACTCCCGTATTCGTGTGAGGCAAAGCTTATGGCGAAAGCAGCGGCGCCGACTGCGCTTGAAGCGGGCGTAGAGTAACTGGGGGAGAGTAATGAGTGGCACGCAGCATATCCACATTTCCAGAACTCAGAACACCGAACGACCATGGTCATGACAGAGTCCAGAAAAGATCCGTGACATGGATACTGAGAAGCTAGATTCCGCGAGTCGAGGTCACCAGCCTTATCCTAAATGAAGCAGGGTGGGATTGAGAGATCTTGTGGGAATGGGGTATGCTGTGAGATAATGAAGATAACCGGCAAAGGATCCCCGAGCGCTCCAGCGGCCTTCATATCACGCAAATATCAGTGAAATTCGAGTCTATTGAGGTGTGTGTGTGGATGAAACGCCTTTCATTCCACAATCTTTTCTAACAGCACTTCATTTAGTCTGTTTCATCACTCCTCGTCCGCCTCCAACGATTCCGCCCGCGCCTGATACAAGTGCAAGAGAAGAACCCAGAAGGTTAAGTCCAATGGCGAAACAAGATAAGATTGCATTAGTGTGATGTCCCCACAATAGGTATGTGAATGACAGGCAAGACGATACCTTGTTCTCTTCCAGTCCGCCGAGCTCTTTGACGAGGCCATCGAAGGGGTATTCCCGCGGAACGACGGGCTTGGTTGGTGTGACGAGGTACGAGAACAGCATGATGCCGCCGAAAAGTGAGAATGCGAATGTGAACTGCTTCAAGGCCTCGTACGGAGGAATCTGGTGCACGTCCGGACCCCACATCGAATACAATTCCTCCTTCTCGTGCAGCTGTTCATTATTTCACAATATGAGAGCTCAGTCTTGTTGTTTATGACATAGGAGAACGCACCGTGTCCCCGAAGTTACGTCTCATCTGGGTGTCCCACCATCCTGTAGGTGGAAGCCGTTGACGCGATACGTCAGGCAGTTCGGGGTAGCCATTGAGCTGCGGGTCCTTCTCTTCAGGACCATACTTTACAGGTGTTGAGGTCGTCGCATAAGACCGTCCTGCAACGCGCGCGGTAGAGAAGGCGCGCCGGCTGGCGGCCAGACGACGGAGGGCGGTAGTGTTCATGGTGAGCAACTACGAGTGACGGTCTTTCCCAAGATAGCAAATTGGGCGGAGTTCCAAATTGTCTTAAAATTATATGTTTGGCAATGATACTACTACTAATCATACATTAAACACACTTCATTGTTCAAGCTCTCTACAGCTTACACTTCCTATATCTGTTCGGTGTCGTAGGGAGTTAATAAACAAACAGATGAAGAGGACTCCTAGACGTTTTTGAGGCCCAACGTCTATCGAGGCCTTCCACCCAGCGTAAGACATTGAATGAACTTCGATGAAGAACGCATGCAAAGAATTGACTGCTCTTGCCCCTCTCTGTTTCCGACAAATTTGCTTTTATCACTGATGGGTTCTGGACGCAAAGCCTGGAAATAGTATGGGCGCTTGTCAAAAGCCAAGGGGTGCAATAGACAAGCGCAGCTTACGCCTTCTTCGGTTAGGACTAAAGTGTATGACATCTCGGTCAAGATCTAATTGTCACACCCCTTCTGCAAAATGGAATGAAGTTGCATACATTTTGAGTTGCGTTTGGGAGATATGTTTCTATCTCTACGTATGTATCTTCGCAAAGATTAAACGAGCGATTGTATGTGTTGCAGGGTCGGGAAGGTGAGTGGCCGATCATAACCATGGAGGCGACGGAAGTATTCTAATGGAAAGATGTGCCATCACTGTCGAATGTACCTCGCAATAGTATTTTCGCATTTTCGCATTTTTCGTTTTTCTCGGTTTTCGGCACGATGTTCATTCCTTTAGCGCACTCCTGCTCTTACTTAGCACAAACGCTCGTCCGTATTCCCCATTTCCCTCCCTTTCCTTCCCGCCACCCCCGCTGCCAGAACCGACAATGAGCACAAACGCTGTGGCATTTCCTTCCGAATTCTCGACGACGTCGAGGTCGAGTATGCTTCCGGCATACCCCACACCCGCGCCGACGCCGACGCCGAGTCCTGTTTCGCTTGTTGCACCCCAGCATTTGGTACATAAGGAAGTCGGCGTCGAGCTGCTCGAGCGGGCACGTAAAAGACACCGGAAGACAGGCGAAGTCCCTTACCCGCAAAGCTACTCGAGCTCCCATCTCAACTTGTGAGTGGTGTGCCTACCGGGCTAAGCCAGTTCACTGAAGCTCTGTGTATAATACCAGCGACACGGTCGACCATCTAGTGCTGAAGGAGCTCTTTTCCGGGTTGACACTCAAGCCATTGCCTTCAACACCGAGGCGCGTGCTTGACTTGGGTTGCGGAGGAGGTTCGTGGGTTCTCGAAGCAGCGAAGGAATGGTCGGTCCGTACATGCACACTCTATTTGCGTTACGAACGTCTTTTTGTATTAACAGTTTATCTTTTGTAGAGAACGTCGTTTGTCGGCTTGGACATACATGGACGACAGCCCAACCTCAAGCTCGCTGCGCGCTACGACTCGAGTATCACCGATCTCGCAAAGCGCATACAATGGATACGCGGCAATTTGTATGTTCATTACTTTTTCCACTATTCCCGCGTGTGCCTGACTGTTGATTTACCCTCATTTCGAAAAAATTGACTCTGATACATCCATATGCTTCCGTGCTTTTTCCCTCGACAATTATCGCTACTTTTTCCAGCCTCGAACGGCTACCGTTTCCGGACGGGGAGTTTGATTATGCTCGGATACAATGTATTGGGCTCGGTGTCCCCGAAGACGAGGTGGGTCAAAACTTTCTGTGCAGAAGGCATACTTTTGTGTGCGCACTGCATATATTCCTCCATGGATAAAAATGTACTAACCCGACAATGTGCAGTGGCAAAGTGTCATCGAGGTAGGTGTGAACCAGTTACATTTCCGAGCGATCTGCGCTCATTAGACTCCTCATCCTCTTCTCTCTTGTTCCATTTCATTGATTTCGCATCGAGTAGGAAATGGTGCGGGTGCTGAAACCTGGTGCAACACTTGAAGTCATCGAAGAAGACTTGATATTTCCGTGTCCCGATTCTCCCAATTCACGGACACCTCGAGCATCACCGATACCGTGGTCACGAAACGAGGGATGGGATGACTACTCGGCACCTACTATCCGGGAGATAGACCGTCGCTCGCCCATCTTCGCTCCGCCCAATAGCGATAGTGAATCGGACGATGACCTTGGTTATGACTTGAATCCAAGCCCGAAACATAGCCCCACTACGGGTCGGAATCAACTCTTTCGCTTCGAGATTGATCATAGAGAAGACACGGATTCGGACGAATATCGTCCCGGTCACTCACGCTCAAGCGTCGATACGATATCTGAAGGCCGTATAGACCAGAGAAATCACGAGAGACTGAAAGAGTGCTTTCTGCAGATGCTCAGTACTCGGTTTATCAACCCACAGGTGACGACGGTGCTTCCTTTCTACCTCCAGGCTGCGTTCGCAGAGGTGCACAACATGCCTGCTCTCAAAGTATACCTGCCCTCGCCAAGCATTCTCATCCCGAAGTCAAAACGTTATGAAGATAAAACGAAGGAAAGCAAGGACCCGGTAAGCGTGCAGGCAAGTCCAAGTCCGAACATAGGGAACGGAGATTGGAAACACCCTGCAAGCGAGTCTTTCGCATCCTTAAGCTCTTCTTCGTCTTCATCAACGCTCATCGACATGTATGACTCTGCGAACCCATCTCCAACATCTCCCTTACCTCGGCGCGGGTCGGAGTCCACTAGCTCATTATCTGGAAGCAGCACTCTCGGGGACGACGATGACGAAGCCACGATTCTAAGTCGAGCACGGCTGGCGCTCTCCCGGACGCTGCAAATGGTACGCGAGTGCAAGGAGGCGATGTGGGAGCAGTACGACCGGATGTATAGGCACGAACGGTTCCCACCGAATCCGCGGCTGGATCGTGATGATTTTGAAATGCTCTTTCGAAATTGGGTGTGGTGCGTGTCTTTTTTTCTTTCCCCTCACTCCTCTTTTTTTTCCTCGCCTCTCGCTCGCCCCTCCACATCTTGCCCGTACCTAGACTTACGTTTTCTCTTCTTCCCCTCTCTCGCTTGTCCTATAATCCCGATGGTATTCGCCCCTCGTCGCCCTTGCCCTGGCTCGCTTTGTCTATACTTGGACTTCACGTTGGACAGCGATATGCAAGACCGAATAGGTATGCGCAACGAAATTCGCGCTCGTCTAGGCTGGCCGCTGCCTCCTCGGCTTCCAGACCCCGAATGGCTCGATTGGCGTGAAAAGGGCGACAGCGGCGATGTCAACGCATACTACGCCTCAGCGAAACCGGAGCTTCTCCGTTCTCTGCGGGGGTTTGTGTGTAGAACCGCCTCACCGATCCCGACTACCAACGGGCACGCGTACGTCAAGCGGTCGAGCAAGTAAAATCCGACCGAAAAATCCGAACGTTCAAGAGCCACGAGCCATCGCAATCGCCGACCGCACTAAAACTAGCATGCACTATGCTAAAATGATACTCAACTCGTCGATCGTTAATATCTCTGGACCCTCTCAAATACACTCTTCGCACCCACAATGACTTATTTCGTAAATATGCATTCTCTTGTTACACTTACTGTCTATCCTTCGTGTCACGTTCCTTGCGTTCTCTTCGCTGGTTGGAGAGAAAGAGACTGGAGATGATCGGAGCTAGCATTGTATCATACGCATTGTTCTCAACCTCGCTATGTATCATAGTATAACTACGCAAAAATGCAGTATTTCTGAAGCGTTCACAGTCATTGTGCAGGTCTTATTTTCTGGTTCCGTTCGTTACTTCGCTTCCGCTCGAATTGAGTGAGTCGAACTGTGGCCCGATTAGGAAGGTACATAGGTCGAGGTTGCAATGCGCCTTCCTCTGCCCTCGAACGCACTTCGCTTTTCTTCCTAACTACACACACGCATATAACCATGTCTGCCCCCGAAACGAAGCCAGTGGAGGAGAAGCCGCGTTCGACGGCGGAGGCAGATCTGACCAAGTACAAGGTATGTTATTTTACTTGCTGTGGCAGGGTTTGATATAAAAAGACTCATCCTCATCGATATACTTTTTGGTTGGGCATTTCCCCGGCTTTAGACTGCTGCAGATATTGTGAACAATGTCATGAAGAAGCTCGTTGGGCTTTGTGTGGACGGCGCTAAAATACTGGACTTATGCGTCGAGGGCGACAAGCTGCTCGAGGAGGGCACAGGCGCTGTGTATAACAAACCGGTTAAGGGTGTAAAGGTGCAGAAGGGTATGTCAGTCAAGAGCTCTCAGTCTGCACAATACTCAACACTCCTCTCAGGTATCGCATTCCCAACCTGCATCTCGGTGAACAATTGCGTCGCACATTTCTCTCCCCTTGCGTATGTCGCGTGCCTCGCGGAAGAAGCACAGAATTTTCACTGACTGCAAATTTATCATTTTGTTCTGAATAAATGCAGTTCAGATCCCGCTTCCTCGCAAACTCTCCAAAAGGGCGATGTCGTGAAGCTGCACCTCGGCGCGCATATCGACGGCTTCGCCTCTGTGGCAGCCGAGACACTCGTTGTGGGCGCGACGGCTGAAGACCCCGTTACCGGCCGGAAGGCGGACGCGATCAAGGCGGCGTGGCATGCGGCTGAGGCTGCGATGCGTCTTGTGAAAGTGGGCAACAAGAACTGGGCGGTGACGGACGCGGTGAACAAGGTGACGGCGGCTTGGGATTGTAAGGCAGTTGAAGGTCAGGCTCGCTGCCTTTTACACAAAAATTCTGCTAATTTACCACTTTGGTAATTAGGCATGCTTTCGTGCCAACAGACTCAGAATGTGATTGATGGCAAGAAGAGGATAATCCTCAACCCGAGCGAACAGCAGAAGAAAGACACCGAAACTGTCTCGTTTGCGGAGGGCGAGGTATGGGGAATTGATATCCTAGTGACGACCGGCGAAGATGGAAAGGTATGAAGGCATTTCCACTCGACTTAGGAGGAGTGGCACAGATGATTTTGCTTAGGCACGGACAGAGGACCAGAAGGCAACCGTACACCAAAGGGACTCAACGATTACCTACCAGCTGAAGATGAAGACATCGCGTGCGGTCTTTACCGAGGTGCAGAAAAAGGCGGGCGCATTCCCTTTCAATATCCGGGTTCTTGAAGATGAGAAGAAGGCGCGGATGGGTTTGCAAGAGGCGTGCCAGCATGCATTAGTGAAGCCGTACGATGTTATGTGAGTTTGATCGGCGTGCTTGATAGACGATGACATTGATGTTTTGCTCAAATGTGCTAGATATACTCCCCCAAATACCTTCGTCGCTGCTTTCCACTTCACAATTGCTCTTTTACCCGCAGGACCTTCCCTTGTGACCCACCCACCCGTTTGGTACAAGGCCGAACTCGTTAAGACTGAGAAGGAACTCGAGGATCCGGAGCTTAAGGAGCTTTTGACGAAGAAGTTACGTGAGGACAAGAAGAAGAACAAAAAGAAGGCCGAAGGCGATGCTGAGAATTCTGCCAAAGAGTAAATGTGATTGATCAGTGGTGTAAAAGTGGTGTATGTATAAGGCAGCTCGCAGTTACGCTTTGTATTGTGACACTTCTTGGATAGAGCTGGAGGCAAGAAAGCATATTATAACTATCGGAGCATATATACATGTAGTATATGATATTCGCCGCCCCGCTCAAGCATAACCAATTCTCTGTAGCGTAAATACAAATGAAACATTGCAGTCCCTTCTTGTTATCATGCTGAATTTGGCGCTTTCTCTGCCTCTTCGCCAAATTCACCCAGAGTCCGTACAATAAGTTCAATGCTCTCCAAACATGAATTGATTGTTAATCGCGCGAGGCGTATTGTCAGACAGGTGTAAGTTCTTTTCGGATAGTTTAGACGACAATGTTCGATTGAGTACACTGTCATCTACTTACACTACAAGGACCTCGTCTTCAGTTGTTAATATGCGTTTGACAGCGTGCGGCTGGAGCTCCGGGTCGACTTCAATCACTTGCTTCACGATTGAAGCGTGTTTTGAAGAAATGAACGGTATGCGCACCGAGCTTGAAATCAGAATGAAGTATTACATTTATATCGCGGATCTTAGGTAGTGCATTTGCATCTTACACAGTGTGCCATTGATCAGTGTCGTTGGGTGCAGACATGGTGGTTGCAGTCAAAAATCAAGAAGAGGCGCCGTCCACATCTTAATCTAGAAAGGAAGGTGTATAGTAGGCGCCCGCTTGTTGCTTCAACAACTTTTGAACCTAACGCTCATCCTTCTCATCCTACTATGATCTTTACATCGACATCTCTGCTTAAGGGGCACATTAACGGGCCTTGCTGCTGCTCTTGGGCCCGATTATCATTTGCACAAGGTGCTGGGAGAAACCGGGATGCTTTAGATCCATGCAGCCTCATTGTTTCCTCGCTGAAACCTTGGGCACCCACATCTTGTGCATCTATCTAATCTAAGGGGAGATTCAACCCGGCACGAGACCGCCCTCTCTCCGCTTCGAATCTATAGCTACGAAATATGATCTTAATAGCACAAGAAGATACATCATTAGGTCGTGGTCTACACGTGTATCTAGGATTTAAGTTATGAGAGGCTTTCGTTTACGGGATATACTGATATTTGGCAATCGCCTCCCTGCATCATCTTCTTGGGCTTTTGAAAAGTAACGATTAAACCACTGGCCCTTGCTCCTTACTTTTCGCTTATTATTCTGGACTCTGACGATGGCGTCTGGAGGTTCAATCGTGGACTTCGATACTTTGAAGAGGCTCGTATTCGAAGTCGTGGGACAGAGGGTGATTGGAATCGATCAAAGAAATAGAGGTAAGTGCACGCTCTTCGCCTATAGGTCGATTCATCCGTTGACTATAATGAAGATGGGATTCGACGAGTAAGGGGTTTGCTACCTCTCAATGGAGCATTCACCGATCGGTCTCCCTCTACAGACATTTGAGGCTACTCTCGAGGGCGGAAACGTCATCCTATGCTGTCTTCTCGAGCCGCATGTCCCAGACTACATAATCAGCTCAGAAGTAAGTCTTGACCACGCAGCATTTCATTCCGTACTGATTGGTTACGGTAGGTAGCAACTACACACTATATTCGAGACCACACATCTATACCTGTCCCTCGAATACTAGCACATGGCGTGGACGCATCCCTCGGCCCCTACCTTTTCGTAGAAAAGGTGAGGGAATACAGGACTTTCTAGTTCAATGTATCTTGACCCGATTCATCAGGCTGCTGGTGCGCCAATGGACATCCTCTTTCCTAGTCTCAGCCCGAGCGAACAGGATATTCTCATAGCCCAGATAGCGAAATGGGCTGTCCGACTCTTTAGGCACCGGTTCGAATCCATCGGTAGCCTGTACGCAAACTCCGAAGATGGGTTCATAGTCGGGCGCATCGTGAAACCATCCTTCTTCTCTGAAGGTAGAGCGCACCTTCCAATTGACCGAGGACCCTTTACGATGGCGAAGGACTACTTGCTGGCTTGCGCACAGAGGGAAATTGACTGTGCAAGGATGCTCGTTTCTCAGGATGCTTCAGTGGCATATCAACGAGACGTGGAAGATTGCAGACTTCAAGTCGAACAGATTATGTCGCTGATGGCTGACTTGATCGAGAAGTGCAAAGGTCTCGATGGCGATGACCCGGAACTGGCTCCATTTTCACTTGACTTCCATCAGCTTGGGTTGAAGAACTTCGTGATTTCTGAAACCGTGCCTAGGAGAATTGTGAGTAGATGGGTATAATATGCTTTTGTGTATTTTATGTTGAATAGCAACTAGGTTGCAGTGACGGGCTGGGATTGTACGTCCACGATGCCACTATGGCAATGTGGCCGTCTCCCGCGATGGCTTCAGACGACAATGTCGGACGGAGACAGCGATACGAAAGTCCGCTTATGTGCTATATTTCGTCACGTCGTACGGAATGAGGATGGACCAAAATCCCTCTTTCTAAGAGCACTTGACGATGAGGGGAGCACTAGATGTTCCCTTCTTGATCTATCTGATTACAATGCTTTCAAAGACGGCTTCCTCCTGCGCCCAGCTCTGGAAAGCATGTGCGCATCCCTTCTTACTTCGTATGCTTTACTTCTGACGATGATGTCCTTGCTAGGTCTGCTACACTACCTGGGGACGAAGATATGGAAGGCCTGTCAGCCATCTTGGATCCTTCAACCGTGACCGGGCGTGTCGCGCGCATATCGTTGATGACGACTGGGTCTGCTGGTGATGCCATGGCGCTCGCTTTCGCAGATAATGAGTTGATGACTCCTAGGTCACACATGCTAGTGAAGCGAGATTCACCTCCTCGCTCCGCTATCGAAGAAACGAACAAAATTTGGCATACGAGCACTTCGATGATATCCGATTAAGGTCTGACTGATATTTACCTTTCTAAACCATATTTTTCTGGTGTACAACTTTGTTGACATACTTTAAGAACAGCTACATATAATAGTCACGTCAGACTGTATTGGCATCTACTGGCATGAGGTCATTGTATATCTAAATGTGGAGATATGCAATAGTGTCGCATGCTTAGAGGATGAAGACTTCAAGTCCTGACTATCGCGGTTCTAGTTGAGGCGTGGGATAAACCTTGAATCCAAGGTACGTCATCACGAAAGTCGCATATTACTTGCAGTGGCATTGTAGTAGCCTTGTAAAGCCTATATTGAATGTAATGGCCTGCCATACTGGGGGACAGATTAACATGCTGCGTCCCCTGTTTACCCACGCTTGAAATATGGCGGCATCATTGCAAGGTCGCGCCATATGGCGGAGTTTCAACATATGGCAATACACGGTAACGTGAGGCAAGATTGTGCCGTCCGCACATATTGTACGACGGCGACATATTTCATGAGCTTACATGACAATGCCATATGGTAGAACAGTGTCATATGATGATTTTGAGCTATATTGCGTAGGATTACAATATACTGTACATATTGCATCAAAGTGCCAGATGGTATAGCAGCGTCATATTTTGGTAACGAGGCATATGACCAGATCATACGATAGCGGTAACTCAAATATAGACAGCTCGGAAAAGCCCGTCATCACACCATAAATAGCACATTAGAAATCATTCTGTATTTGGTTCTATTGACACGTAAGCAACAAATTTTACTATTGGTCGTTTTGTCGAGCGCGCCCCCGCAAATTATTCCTGCGCTTCGCTTTCGCGTCGAGCCAGAGCTCGCTGGTACATCTTGTAAGCCAGACAATCCGGAGGAAACATCTCCTCGTTAGTGAGAATAGAGCCGGAGTCATCAAGTTGTTCCCCATACACACGTCTAAGAGTCATAATCAGTAATGTAATCTGATCCCAGAAGTAAAAGACGTACTTGTTCCACTCGGTCAGAAGCTCTCCTCTTTCCAGGCATCCGTCTGTATATAAAAAAGCTCCAGTATCGCATTGTAATATGCGGTGTAGCTGAACGAACTCGACTTGGAAACGAATGTGAGCGTCGTCGACGAAGAAAGTGCATAATGGGCCTGTAGACACTTTCAGCTGCGCATTCAGTTTCAAAGTGTGGATTCACATACATGCACACAGCAATATGCGATGAACTCCGGGGTGACTTCACGCTGCTTGTGGATATGGGCGATGCCACGAGCAGGACGATTGCCCGGGTCGTTAGGCTCGTCCTCTTCCGCAACTGATCTTCCGTAGGAAATCGTAACACCAACCTGAAGCCTTTCGTAAGATGGATATGACTGTATACATTTTAAGACTTACTTTCATAGGTATTTCACCCTGAAGGAACCCTTTGAACTCGTCTTGCGGGTCAAATTCTTCATTTTTGTACAACATGAGACTGAGGTCGCCAGGCAACAGTATCTTTTTCTTCGCCTTGAAGGCTGCGAAGTACCCTTGTTGCATGCAGTTAGTAATGTGTATGTACAAAAAAAACTAAAACACTTACTGAGCATCACTCATTTCGCCCCCGAAAGTCCCAATCGGTGCAAGTTGGTACAAGCACTTGATATTATTGATTCCCCTGTCTTTTTTGGCGGGTATTTTCGGTGTACCAAATTCAAAAAAGTTCGCGATAAAATTCTTAAGGAGGTTAGCGTCCTCGGCCCGCGCTTGTCCCCTCCCGCCATTGAGCTGAGAACACAAAAATTAATAACGAAGCTCCTCGTGACACTATAGTACTTACGTCTTTTGACGCAGTGACTTCACGAACTTTGTCAATCTCGGCCTCTATCCAGGGATGTCTTGCAACCAGTCGGTTCCATTTTCCCGCCAATAAATCCTCCCTGCGCAGATGGAATGAATGTATATCTAATTAAGCTAGGAAGGAACTTACGCATCGGAGGTGTCGCGTACATCCATCTCTGCTGCTGCGAGTCTGCCCGTAGTTATAATTGAGAGGAAATCCACAATCCCTTCCTCCCATCTTCCGACTTGACGTCCTGCATGGTAAAGGGCACTCTCTTTTTTTCTGGGAATAGTCAGTGAAGAACGTTATGGCTTGCGATCAACTACTCACTTCGTGCTTGTCCCTTCTGTGGTGGAGACCGCATCCACAATCGTTTTGCGCTTTTTTTGCGGATGCGACACATCCGGGGAAGGCTGCGCAGCGAGCTGGTTTGATGGTGGGGGGAGAAGGTTAGGGTCGATGTGACCGCCATTCACCAAACCAACCGAGCCATTATAAAAGACCGCCGCCTGTCCCGGATGCTGTGAAGGCTGGCTATTGAAACTAGCGTCGGAGGCTGCAGAGCCGCTACGGGGGGTGGGGGCGGGGGCGGGGAGCATCCACTGAGGCGTCGGAGTGTGACCGCCTGCTCCGTATGCGTTCGACCCATAATGGGAAGGCGTCGGGGGCGGGGGAGCGCTGCTGTTACCTATCTGCCTCATTGAATGATCGGCGGTGCGCTTGTACGTTAGAGGCGGGGACGCTTCTTAGTCGAGGAAGAAAGAAGTTGATGAAAATTTCTTCTATCAAGGGTCCTCACCTATTTAAGGCATTAGCAACGGCATTTCCATATATGTCAACGATTTACCTTTGTTTGACTGTCTCGTGACCTTTACGCGTCAGTCATCGCGCTAGTTTTGAATCTTATCTTAATACGGCTTGAGACAGTAGTTCTCGCCATCGCTGACTGAAGGAAGACAAAATGGCTTTTGACATTGTAGCCAGTATATATTGATCCAAAAATACATAAGAATAAATTACTCTATGATGCAGGTGGTCCGTCCGCTTTGCGTGTAACACGAGTTAGAATGTCCGTACGATAAAGGACCTCCTCCTTCTTCTTCGCGTTCGCCTTCAACTTACAGTACATCGCCTTCTTCCCAAGCCCTTCCGATTTATCGTAGCGAGTTGGGAACACGATAGTCCCCGCGTCTGGGCCATCTATCACCAACGCGACTTCACCTTTCTGAACCTTCGGCCTGCACAATTCAAGGCTTGACACGGGCACGAACTCTGTCCTTGTTCGCATGTCTTGTGTCTTGAACGTGAGCGCCACGTCTCGGTTCAGACGTTTCGTCGGTGAATCGGGAGGCGTTGTCCAGGCAGTCTTGCCATCGACGCTTTTGGGACTCGTACAACCAGGCACGAAGCGCAACGTCACGTAGTATCGCTCGAAGACATCCACATAGTCGTCTCGGAGCAAGAAATAACAAGGGTGATCCGGCGCCACTCCTTTCTCGAGATCAATTGGAGGCCGGAGAGCAGCAGAAGCTAACTCCTCGTTGACCGTGTGCTTGGAGGACTTCTTGGTCTTGAGGGTCTGTTTGGGGCCAGACAGCGTCAGACGGTATCTGAAGTCCGTCCCAAACAAATCTCTGCAATTGCGCCGCAAGACACGCATGTCCCCTGCAGGCTGACCATTGAGTCGTCGACTCGTTTTCCTATACGCAGGCAGCATGTTAAGTCAACTCAAAGTTCAGAGAGTTAGGATAACTTACATGGAAATGACGTCGGACGCATTGAACACGTTGACTTGCTGATCACTCTCCCATGTCACGAGTGCCTTGCCTTTGCCGTTTGAACCATAAAGGAATCCAAATTTTTTTCGCTTACACACGTATACCCCATGATACGTAGTTGAGAGCGTGTCGATGTATGGGGGCTTGTGAATAACTGCTCCAGGTAACAGTTTACCCTCTTTGACCGACTTCCAGATAGGATTGAATCCACGTTGTTCGAATATACCAAGAATTTTTTTTGCTTCATTGACATCGTCGAATGAAGCACCGTCTGCCTTAATCCAAGAGTCGCTATATAAAGTTGAGCATCTTCTACTCTTATTCATTGAAAATCAGAACACTCACGTAAAAACCAGGTCCGACGGACTGAACACGATCCACTCGGAGTTCAGCTTCCCGCCATGCTCAACCAAGTAGGTCGTCATGGTCCCGTTGGTCCTTGTTCCACGGATTCGACCAATCCTCCGCAGGGGAATGACGAACACCGTCCGGTATAGCGCAGGGTTAGCCCGCGGAGTGCCATGCGTGGCGTGGAGTGAAATCGTGCGCACAGTCGGCACACTTCGAAGTTGAAGGGATTCCTTGACGTTCTCCAGCGCCGCGTCGAGAACCGTTATCTGTTGTTAATTGACGTTATTCGTTAATATATGAGATGAGAGTGACATGCATATCTTACCTGGTCGGATCCATTACCGAGAAGGACAGTAACCTCCGTGTACTGAACTCCATGGAGACTCATGTCCTGAACCGCACTCACTAGCCCGCTGCTGCCCTCATGGGGACCAAGCCTCACGGCTACGGAGTCTCCCGGTGAAAAGATGCGGCGGACGTCCGACATATTTGCATACGTCGTCACGTCCTCCGCATGATCTACTTCCACCGACTCTCCGTCTACGCGAAGAACGATCCCAAGTACGTCCTTGGCCACGCCTCGAAAAATCTCCACCGAATCCCCGGAACCTAAGAAACTCCTGTTCGTCTCCAGCACAGTATCGCAGCCGGCCACAGTGAACAACCACACGTCCCTTGCACTCGGTCTCTGCATGGGCCTCGCGTAATGCAGGCCCTGCACCGTCAGAAGTTGCAGGCCGTTAATGAGGTACACCTCATCACCGACTCTGAACGAGTGCGCCACTGGACCTTGCTCGAGGTCGCCGTCCGATACGTTGTCGAGGACGCACAGAGTGGGATCGGGACGGTTCATCGGATATCCTTTGCGAGAGTGGCGGTAATACTCCGATGGGTCCTGGGGAATTCTGGGTGCGACGAGTACTTGTATCACGTCGCTGGTTGACGTCGAGTGATACACCTTCCCCACATCACCGGCGTACAGACCGCTCGTGATTCTCACCCAAGACCCGACCGCAAAAGTCCTCGACGCGTCCCCGAAAAGCCCCATCTGCAGATCTACCAGCCTTCTCTCCTGCTCAAGCAAAGGGATGACCCGCCTATGGACGTACGCCTTCGAAATGGGAGCGCCAAACCGCTTGATTACGCGGTCGGCGTGGGGCACCTCTGCCGGCACAGACACGTAGATACGGCCTGAAAGCCCTCGCACTGCGAATGCGTGAAACCCGGTAGGGAGAGTCGGGGCGAGTTGCCTAGCCGTATGTTCCTCATAGGTCCGCTGGTTGGATTCCTTAGTAAACCCGCGAATACCAATGTACGAAATACAGACTTACCCTTACGTGCACCATCCAGTACGTCCTGTCGACAGGCTCGACGAGTCCCGGGAGATTTTCAGACCCATGCAGTATGGCGTCTGCAAAGGCGGTGTCGCGTCTTTCCTTCCACCTGGCCAATGCAGCTAGGGCTTCCAGCTCCTCCGTCTCGCGAGCTACGGCATCCCCAGAGCTGTAGAGCCTCGTGAAGTCCAAAGGCCGGACGTCGTCGTCAGCCTCATCGTCAACGAGGAAGTGCTCTGAATTTGAAATTAACAATCGTCTGTTATCGGGGAGGGGGGCCCCGGGCCTTAAGCACATACCGAGTTCCTCTGGATCTACATCCTCTTCATCCTCGTCACTCTCAGCTTCCGCCTCAAGATCCAGGTACTGGAGCACGCGTGCATCAGCGACAGCCTTGGAGGGATAACCGACACTTGTCGAGGCACTCGACGACTCGGACATCATCATTTATCGAGCCTTTTTTTTCCTGTTTTTTCATCGTCGTTCAACATGTTATTAGAACGACGTTTTCTCTTTTTTTTTATTTAAATTCTCCACGAAGAGAATATCTTACTTTGAGTCTAATATGCGAAGCACAATTTTATCTATAATTTACAGATTTTTTTTGCGACACAACCAGGAGCGCCCTAGATGGGGGCTGATGGCAGAACGGAAGCAAAAAGGACTTCTATCTAAATTTGGGCGTCGCGCTTATCACTCGTAAAATCCCGTGTGATTTGCATACCAGATGTGGCTGTGAGTTTCAAGTTAGGTATGAGAGTCACACGGGATCTTTACGAGTGTTCAGCCCGACGTCCACATTTAGATGGAAGTCCTTTTTGCTTCCGTTCCACCATCAGCCCCCATCTAGGGCGCTCCTGGTTGTGTAGCAAAAAATATAGATAAATTATAGATAAATATTATGCTTCGCTAGTAGAGTTAAGATACGTTGTACAGATGGATGGCAGAGAGAGAGAGAGAGAGAGAGAGAGAGAGAGTGAGAGTGAGACATTAATTATAAGCTAGCGTTGGGCTCGACAGTGAAATCTGGGACCGGCTCATCGTCAGAATCGTTTGAGTCAGGCTCTGGCTCTGGATCAAAATTGTCGCCCGCGTCAGACTCGGTTTCAAGTGCCTCGTTTTCATCGATATTTGTGGTGTCGTCGGGTTCATCGTCAAGCCCAGTATCTTCAAGAGCGTTGAGAACACTAACGAATTCGCCTGGACTGAATTCTGGCTGGGCTCGCACAGCTGGGTCGACGTGCCCTATCCCGAATCCCAAATAACGCATCAAGATATCGCGAAGCAAAACTGTTGAAGGAAATAGCGGTTGAGTTGGTCTCAGAAACTTAGAAGGTGAGACACAGTGATATCTCACCGATTGATATAATAATTAACAAAATCTCCCCCCTCGTCTCTGAACCGCGAAGGTGGAAGAAGGCTCGTCGTACGACCCAAATGAAAGGCGGGGATTAGGTGACATGCCCGTATGATAGTATTTGGGTCGACGAAGCCGAAGGCAGGACTACCTGAGTCGCCATAGGGCACGTAACCTACGCGATCTAATCGACGATGTGAGTCTCCTCCATTCCATTCCGGATCGATACCTAACCAGCGCACGAACAGGACGTCGATACGCTCATTTTTCGTCTTTGATGGCTCGTGCGTAGCTTTCACATGGAATACAGCCAGCACCCGAGCGTACCAAAAAGGATGGCGCATGTCGTCGCCTTCGTCCTCCCCGTTTGCCAGCATGACGCAGCGTTTGGCTGTGTCAGGATTGACGACACTGCGTTCTCGTCGAACATCGTAAGTGGTGAAGTTAAATTGAATTTTTGGATGGCCGTATAGTAAATCATTGTAGAAATGCAGAGAGTTGCGTTCGTCCTCTGTGAATTCGAGGTCTTCCCCCAAGGTGTCGATATTTTTGATGCGGGCAAGACAATGGTCTTTGAGGCGGGGATAGAAGTCCTGAAGGAATTGATCAGACGGAAGTTAATGAGAGTGAGTTTCTTGTATTTCGAACCTCAAAGCCAGGATCATCCTGAAATCCGGAATGCATATAGGTCGCAATATCAACTTTGTCGCGCTCGCTGAGTGCAATATTGTACTGCATATGAAGATCGGTGCTCGCAGAGAATCGGTCAGTCGAGGAGTTAAATGTGCGTGATTCGCCTGTTCCGAAAGGTATGTCTACGCCCAAGATACGGAGTATCTGGGCCCGGTATCTGAGTTCGTATTCGAGAGCGAGAGCCCGCAATATCTGTGGTTCCGCATTTCTTTTATTCGAGCAACGGTATCGTGCCTTGGATCTTCTATGCTCGTGCTCACCCTACAGAGCGTCAGCAAACCCAAGCTATCGTTTACTTCTGTTACTTACGGGGTGAGTGGAGTAACCGTCCGTCGTACCATATAACCTGATTTCCTCAACGTAGTCGCCCAGTGCATGGATTTTTGAAGTGTGGAGGTTGAAGACCTTCCATTTCTTTGTCCCTGAGCCCGGTTCTGCTTGAGATTTTCCTTGAGCGTTGGCACGAGCTGTGGCAGCACGAACACGGGCCTGGGCTTCGCGGTCTGACTCGTAAGTCTCGTAATGTGGACAAATGTCCTTCTGAAATCTTCTGAGTTCTTCCCCTAATCTAACTGTCTCCCGTTGCAATAGTTCCAATGTTATTTCTGAATGGATTCGGAGCTTTGCCAAGCCATGCCATGCTGTCATCGTATAGAGGAGAGTTGTGATCTTCTCATCGTCTCCTGGCAGGAAGAGACCTTCAAAACATGGTATTGCACACTCCAATTCAGGTAAGCAGGAGTTCTTTTATACGGGAGAATAATGTAGCAAACTCACCTGTATGAGATCTTCGAAGTCCCGTGCAGCCAACTTTTTCATTTCAGAGACATTATCTGGAAAGTTGCGTATGTCCGCGTCGGACGCTCCGAATGATGGGACGCGAGCGTATCTAAAATTGAGTAGGATTTTAATCTAATGGAAAATATAAGTGAGCTGTTCTTCCTACCGTCTATTTAACGTTCTGATTCGATCGTCCCCAAGGCTCTGAAGCATTCGAATAAGATGGGCGAATACCATTTTAAAAAGTCCCAGTTCGACTTCATGAAGTAAGTCTACGCGCAACATCCTAAAAAAGTCAAACCCATATGGCGACAAACATTTGGAGAACGCGTTCTATGTTAATTGACGACATCAGGCCTCAATTCTTGTGAGTAGTCATTTAAAATCATACCTCAGTTGGCACTAAAGACTCTGAACCCAGGTACGCCTCAGTATACTCGTTGGTGACGGCCAAATGATCCTTATAAATTTTATCTCGTGCTAACTTGATTTTCTGCCGATAGTCCGCGCGTTATCGTGACGAGCCTTCGTCGCGCGATTGCGCATGTCCCTTTTCATTCCAAGGGAATGGATATGTTTCTTCTCGATCGTGCAACGAGGGCAGGGATATGTCCCCAAGTCACGAATTGTTGCAATGAGCACCCTAAAGTGTAAGTGGATTGTTAGTCTTGTGTCGAGCTCAAAGTGGTGGTCACTTACTTCTCTGGATAGTCAGCTGAATATGTGAGAATACGAGGGAAAATCCTTCGAGTGATGCCATCGGCGCACGTAATGACCAAACCATGAGTATAGGCCTTAAGGAACTCAGGGTCACTCAGCAAGAGCATCCAACAGGCATGGAATAGCTCGCGCCGACAGTGAGTCAGAATGGCTCTAGAAACTGTCTTAGCACCCGTTGTTGCCATGATGAAGTCCTCAATCTTCTTTTTTTATCTACAATGAATGTGAGTTAGAATTCTATCTTACGATTGACGAGACACTTACTGATGGTAAATATGCAATATGATGCATTGCATGTGAACCGGATCTCGCTCTTTCGTACTTCGACTGGTTGCCCAGGGCCAGATAAATTGGCCAGACTGACTGCTGCCCGAACTCGGCAACATGTGTCGCGTCGGACCATAGCATGATCCCTGCAATTGCGCGGGGATATATATCAGGTTCGTCTGCTGGAAGTTCCAGCTGTTTCACGCTCTCATGTTCCTTGAGCCATGCGTCTCCAGTGAATAATTCATCGTACACGCGCACTGGAGTTTCTGGGAACTCCGGACGACACCAGGTCTGTTTGAAGGGCTCGTAGTGGAAACCGAGGGCCTCATTGGAAGTCAGAATTGACTTGATCACAGGGATGATTGGTTGATGCCAAAACTTTTCGACTTTGAACGGTACGCCTTCGGTCTTCTCTTTTTCGCCAAGTCCAACGTTTTTCTTTCCACTTAGAGGGATCTTAATCGTGACAGTTTCATTCCGCCATCCCTGCTTAGAATCCCCCCAAGGTACGCTACCGTCCAACACCTTCTCCTCTAATTTTTTCATGTCCACACCATCAAATTCCGACTTTAGGAGTCGGGTCGAAGGAACAGTTCCAACGTCCGTTCTTGGATGGACTTCGAGTATCGCGAGATGGAAGACCACATGTGAGCGAAACGAAAAGATGATAAGTTTGGATATGGGCTAATTGTCTCCATTATCGAAGGTACCTCCTGCGCAACTGGGAAGACATCCGAGGTCGGGACGCGCGTTGGCTGTGCTTGATATTCTCGTGCCAAGCCAAAAACATTCCTTATGGTACTCCAAGCTGTGGCCACACGTTCACCGATAGATGGGGCTACTGCAACGATGGGCTCGTCGACAACTGGGGGTTGCTCTGCGGGATCCAAAGGTGGGTCCTCCTGGCTTTCTAAAGGCTGTACATTATCCGACTCTAATTCCATCTCGTTTGAAGGCGCCTTCCTCTTTCTTCGTGGCTTAGCCTGAGATGGGCAAAAGTCCTTATAGCGTCCTGGCATTCGAGCTTTTTTCCGATGTCCTCGACCGGTCAGAACTTCAGGCTGATCTACAGGTAAGTCTGATTCGAATCCAATGGTCTGAACACAGATGTTAATTTGAATTCATTCTAACTGCAACTTAAAATCTTGTGAGATACGCACATCTGTATTTTCGTCCATGGCAGTATGTTCAAGCCCGCGACCGTCTGCTGCCTCCATCTGCAATCTATCCCGCTCCAGTTCGGGTGCTTCAATCTTCTGTCTCTTTATCTGCTCCCTCCTCTCCGCCAAACGTTTTAGATCCTCGGCGTATACTGCACACGTCCTCACATGATTCTTCATGCCTGAGGGAGAGGTAAAATGTCTGGGACATCCTACTGCCGGACAATAAAAGCCCCCTCGCTTGCCCTTGCGCATATTGTTAAATGTCGGCTCTAATTCTCTTTGAGTTGGTATGATAGAATCCTATGTGGACTCCTCTGAGAGCAAAGTAGTGTAGTGTACAGTAGTGAAATGGAAATTTATGAAATTTTTTACTTTGTCTCGAGGTCATCCGGCCGGTTTGTCAGTGCCGATATTATCTAAGAAGATCTCTTCTTTGTCAGCCAGTGAAGTGGCCCAGGCTATGCAGTAAATGGCTTAGCCCGGTCACATCACATTGTCATGCTATGGCCATGCCACTGCCATGTCACGTCATATTGCCGTGACTTAGCATAGGTCAGCAAGCTTGTGCTGTCTGTATAATTCACATATATTATGTTGAGTGAACCATCAGTTGCATACCATATACTTAGTATATGGCTCTGTCACTGTAATAAGACTATCAGACTTCAAACATATGGAGAAAATACATAATATTGCTTTGTATTCTAAGGTGACTGTAAGGCTATACAAGGCGTCACAATCATGACGGTACATTACAAAGCCCGCCATGCTCCGCCAGTGAAAGTCAACTTTCGTGATGCCGTACGTGTCATATCGAACCACACAATCGTGACTGCGGTACTCTTTCTTGGACGCCATACAAGGTGAAGGACATACAACAATTGGAAGGAAGCTACTCAGCGAATCGACTGAACATCTATCTGCCTTATTTCTCTGACAGGAAATATTCAGGGAGGGGAACAGCGGCAATTGCTGAAATCTTGCTACTGGCACTAGCCAGCCACCTGTCTTCTGCATCGTATCAGGCTGACCAATTCAAGTTAGATCTGGACGCTAAATCACAAGCCAAAGATCCAGCCACTTCCCCGATACCCCCGCTGAGCATTGTCAAAGACTATGCGATACAACTGCGTACAGAAAGCACTGTTGTCCTTCCAATATACTGAGATCTGGCCGAGAACCTATTGAACTACTGTATATTGACACTGGACTGGGACGCACATTCAGTACTTTGTAGCTCAAACCGCTTCACGCTTGAAGCATAGGCCCGGGAGGTGTCAGCCCTCGAAGTTACCTATAGCAAACCGTCCAGACTGTCAGCCACCTCCCTCCATGGTATATATTCTTAGCGTTTTCGTCCAGAGAGACACCCATCGAATTCCCTCCTTGACTTCCTTCCTCCACCTCCTATTGTCATCTCCTTACTCCGTCCACTCCTTTACCACCACATTCCTTCACCACCACACTCGTTCCACACCACGCTCCTTACCTGGAGAAGGACGACTCTATGGACACGGAAGAGGAAGTCAAGGTCGTTTCCTCCGGGATTCGACACCTCACTCACGACAGCGGCAGCGTTGATCACGATTTCCCTCCGCTTCGCGCTTCGATAGTCTTGTTCACCTCAGACACGAAGCACGCTTGAGTAGCGCCTACTGGGCTGCCAACAAACAGGCCGACGCCGACAGAACATTCTTTCGTTCAGCAAGTAAGGTCGATGAAGGTATACCTCGCATACATCAGTCTCGAGACGCAGATAGTTGTCGGGTGCGCTATGTCAACTGGAGAGCCGGAATTCTCCTACAGCGCGCCTGGCTATGACCAAACCAAAGATGAATCACAAACCGACGGGATAGTAAGTATCTTTGCGGAAACCGACGCCATTGGAGATCTTTATTCGTCCGATGAGAAGCCAACCGAAGGACAACCCCATATGTCAGTGATATTACCAGCTACCGAGCCAAGTGCTAGTACTTGCCATGGCTTGGGATGCCAGTGATCGGGTAACCTGACATGGTATGTGCTATTCTTTTCTCTTGTTTCTCTTTGCTCACGTCTTATTACTTCCAAGGAACTTCGCAACGACAAACTCATCAGCCATTTACAGCTCTCCAACCACTCCAACTCCGCTTATACTTCGCCCATCGCGTTCCAGCCATTCAGGCTCTCTGCTTCGTCACTATCTGCACCATTTGACTCGAGTGGTGTCTGCTCGACACTACCTTTCATTCGACCTTTGAACCTCAATAGAAAGTACCCCTGTTCCTCGACAACCTGTTTTCGCCGCCCGTGCCACCCGATCAGTGGTCGGACCAGCCCAGTTATCGCTATTCAAGCACCCCAATCCCAAAAAGTCCGCCAAGTTCTTGTGCTACTCGTCGACTGATTCGCCTCCTTCGACGATTCTGCACAAACCGGGTGCTGCTTCCGATACACCCCGGACAACCCTCCATCGATCTGTCCATCATCGATCACCGCCTTTGCCTCCGCCGCACCATCACTTCCTCCGTCACGATTGTTGAGGACGCTCACTTGCGGGGCAACTAGGGTTGGCACTGTCTACTCGACATTGCCAGTATAGCAGAGGCTTTTCATTACATCGTAGGCACCTTTTCTTCGACGCTCGATCGTTTACTGAACTTCAGAGTTAGTGTAAGCCTCGGGTCCATTAGCTTGGACGGCAGTCCCCCTTCCGAAAACGTGAGTTTCTTTTCTTCTTCTTTTCTTGTAATGCAGTCTAACCGTCAGACGCAGTGTAGGAAGTTGCCACCCATTTTCCTGGGTCCAATCCGAGTCCAATCTGTTAAGTGGCAAACCACTTCTGAAAATGTGAGCATTTATACTCTTACTTGCTTGCTACCTTTCTCACCCTCAGTCTAGGAAGTTTGCCATCCAGTCTTCAACAACCATCCTGGTGCAGTTACCGAAGCACCCGAGTTTGCGTCCACTGAGCGACCTCGTTAATCAACCGCTTCCGCCTCGACAGTTTCCTCCGCTTTCTGACATTCGCCTGTCAGCGACCTACGATACATGCGACCTGTCGGGCCAGCGCCAAACACATCCTTGCTTGTCAGTCACAAGGAGGATACTGGCGAGCGTCGTGTCAAGTACCGTGATGCACGACATTTGCTACTTGCTGCCCCTATTCAAGATCGTACGTCCACCTTTCTCTGGTTTCAGGTTGACATCCTAATTTCTCGTGACAGTATTGAAAGGGACCCATTCTAGCAGTTCTCAGCAGCCAAGAACGCAGAGTACCGAAGAAGTCATCAAGAGTAGAGCCACCCTGTCCTGAGGTCCCATGAGTCTCGAGTCTGGCAATGGAATCCAAGCGGCGACCAGTCAATCGACCCTCTCACCCACTCCCTGTGGTGCCTTGTCAACAGCAGGACTGTGCACAAGTCCTGCTGGGGGATTGCCTAGGCCAGGCATTTCCTCATCAGCGGCAGATCTAGGCCAGATCTAATGCTGCAAGGTTTGACTAGACAGACTGCGCCTAGGCCAGGCTCAGTCTCGTCGGCGTCAAGGTCGCCCACTAAGCGCACACGTTCTCGCGCTCACGATTCCCGCTCTCCACGCAAAGACTCCTCCCAAGACTGCAATGACGACCATCACTCCTGGACATTCTGCTCTTTGACACTTCTGCTTGGCTCTGTACTCGTTCTGCTTCTGTGGTCCTTTCCCCTCATCTAGGGACCTTGGGATAGCTGTAGCTCTGGAAAGCAGCCTGGATTGACTCCTGCTCTGAGTCGATCCGTCTTTTCTTCTCACTCGTCTCGTTCTAATCTCTTGCTGGACGATGTTGGATACTCAAGTGAACTACCACACGCAATTACCGAGTAACGGCTGGCATCACTGCTTCGACCTATTAGAAGATATACACTATTCGTTGTAATAAAATCTTCGCTGCCGGGCTTAGCATTTGACACGCCAAACACTCGGAATTTCTGGTGGTCTACAAGACCAATCGACATCAAGACCGACTTCCATTTGACACTGATTCGCCTCTTTGTCACGCTCTTTGGATGGGTCTTCTGGCAAATTTCTCTTGCCTTCTTAATCTTGTCTCCATCATAATTTCCTGCTGGGCGATGTTCGACATTCAAGGAGTCCTTCGACCTACCACACACAAGTTCGGAACACCGGCTGGTTATCACCGCTTCGACCTATTAGAAGATATACACTAGTCGTTGTATCAAAATCTTCGCTGCCGGGCTTAGCGCTTGACCACGCCAAACACTCGGAATTTCTGGTGGTCTACAAGGCTGATCGACATCAAGACCGTCTTCCATTTGGCATTGATTCGCCTCTCTGCCACGCCCGTTGGATGGGTCTACTGGCAAACTTCTGTTGTCTCCCTAGTCCTGTCTCCTTTCTTTTCCTCTCGTCCTAAAATCTCCTGCTGGGCGATGTTCGACACTCAAGGAGTCCCGTGACCTACCGTAAGCAAATACCCCTAGAACGGCTGGCAATCACTGCTTCGACCTATTAGAAGATATACACTATTCGATGTATCAAAATCTTCGCTGCCGGGCTTAGCAATTGACCACGCCAACCACTCGGATTTCCTGGTGGCCTACGAGACCGGTCGACATCAGGACCATAGTCCATCTGACACTGATTCGCCTCTTTGTCACGCTCTTTGGATAGGTCTACTGGCTATAAACCACAATGTCTATCAAACCTACTCTCTCTCAGTCTCCTCTTATGTACCCCGGTCTCCTTTTTTCGTTGATGCTCGATACTCAAGGAGTCTCGCAAGCTTCCACTCGTACTTACTGGACACCGACTGGCAATCACTGTTTCGGCCTACTAGAAGGTACTGCACTTCGCCGGGGACGGCCACTCTTGTAGGGAGAGTTGGTTATCGTCTTCTGCCGTTGTGATTCAGCCTTCGCTTTCGGGCTAAGCATTTGACCACGTCAATATCCGGAATTCATTGGATTGAGACCGTTCGACATCTCTGGCACATATTTACCCCTGTGACCGTTTTCTCTTTTTATATCTCTATTCCTCTCCTCTCTTGTACGTAGTACTCCACACACTCCTTTGGGCTTCATATGTTTCCTTTCCTAATTTCTCTCTCTCGTCTCTTCTTCCGTCTCTCAGTATCTCTCTTGTACATATGTAGTACTACACACACTCCTTTGGGCTTTGATTTCTTTTTTTGAAAAGGGCATTGTATAACTTCATATCTGACGGCGAATTGAGATTTAAAGCTTCTGGGTAGTTATAGGCAGTGCTGCTTTTGTTTGAAATGACCGTAACTACTCTAAACTTGAATATGGCAACATGTGAGCTGTCACGGGAGACAGTCTGAGGGTCAGATCATACAGATCATGAAAAAAAAAACATGGTACCTTTCTTTCATCTATTTCCCACGGGGTGAAGTACCTCCCCTTTGCTAATTTCACATAGTTATAATTGTAGTCGTATCAAGCTAATCTGCTAGGACTGTAAGTATGCCTTATATCACTATGTATGCTAAGTTTTATTTTAATCCGATTTGAAGAAGATGCGGCAGAGCACCAACAGTACCCTGTTGAGATGCAGTTGCCGAATTGGGAAGCATAGGATTTTCGTACGAAAAAGTATAACAAAAAAGTTATTTGCTTCTACTGCAAGCAAAATAGCAGAGACCTCCATTTTTCTTGCAGAATCGGATAAGAGATGGTCATAAGATATTTTAGAGACAGGTAGAGCATGCATATACATGGTTGTACGTACCTAACAGTATTTTCTCGAGTTTGATGACTATTTTAGTAATTCAAAAGTTTCACGAAGCCAAGCCTTGAACATCATTTCCTTCATATCTCATTATTACTGCAGCAATCGGCCTGAAATTTTCTCGAGAGCTAGACATGTACTGTAGCATAGATAACCTGAGATAAAAGTGGTGAGCCTGATATATAGAGAGCAGAGAATATATGGTGTTTAAAGGACTGGTGGTGTTTAAAGGCCCAATGCCAGTGGTCAATGACTGCATCAGGGAATCTTCTTTTTCACTTAAGGTTACTTAAACGGTCTGAAATTTACTGAAGCCCTGGGAAGTGAAATTCTACTGATTTACTGATTTCAGGCATGTGGTTTCATTATTCAGGAAGGGGCCTGCTGAAATCAGTGCCGTCGACTTAAATCAGCTCTTCAGGCATTCAGTCTTCAGCATTCAAGCATATCAGAAGTTTTTTTCTGGCATTCGAATTGCAGTGCTCAAGTGTATAAGTGTGTAAGGGGTTCAAGTAGTTCATTCCATAAGTAATTCATCATTTAATCATATAAGCAGACTTTTTTGTCTGTCGGTTTGCAGTACTCAAGCGTGTAAGTGCGTAAGAGGTTCCAGAATTACTTCATTTCCACAAGTAATTTAAGACAATAAGTAGAAATCAGTGCATCAGTGTCCCTCAGTAGCTACACCACGGCATCCTGAACCAGATTATATTTTGCCACTTCTACCTCGCTGGCAGGCTGTTCCTCGGCATATTCAGAGAACGAATGCCACTGCAAGTTGGTGGTAGTAAGAGCTTGAATACAGTGGCGGGGTGATGGGTCAAAGCCGAAGCTCACCAGAGATCGACCTGCTCTTAAAAGTCTGCGCCGTCCGTAGCCGAATCCCATAATGAACCCTCGTCCTCGCGATCGCCTTCCCCGTCCTCTCTGCCTGCGTCATTCTCCTCGCCCTCAAAACCTCCCACTGCGTCCATAACCCATGCTGAAATTCTCGTCCGCATCCTTGTTCTCATCCTGATCCTGATCCTTGTCCTCCTCCTGATCCTTGTCCTGTCCTCGTCTCCCTCGCCAAGCACACTCTCGTCCTCCATATCGTCTTCCCTATCCTTGAAATCCTCGACTTCTTCGCCGTCATTATCCTTATCCTCCTTGCACTTACTACTTCTAGTAGCGCCCTCGCCATATGTATACTCGCCGCTTGCATCCGCGTCTCCAACGTCAAGATACAGGGAGAAATCCCTGCCAGTGACACCCGATCCAACAAGTTCGGTGTTCTTTCCCGCACTAAAATCTTCAATGGAATTGTAAGCTGCTAGGCGGGATCGGACCTTCTCCCAGTTTGATTCAGTAAAAAACGAGGAATTCGACAATAAGTTACATAGTCGTCCGTATGAGGCTGCCACAGAGCACTGGTGAAGTACCACTCAGCGCCACCAAACTCTTCTTTGATCTTTTGCAACCGGGCCACCTGCTTGTCGATTGCAACCTTGACCTGTTCATGAGAAGTTCAGCGAATAAAGCCACTATAAGAACTGAAGTAGATAGATACCGCGGTTGCCGCAAGAGCGAGGGCACCGATAGGCTTTCCTATTGTGTTTTTGTCCAGTACTTTATGCCGACCCAGGGCCAAGACTAGGTGTACGGACAACACTGAGATTACGAGATCAGAGCAGAACAACCCTTGCTTCTGTACTTTCAGAGTCAATGCAGGGACACGAAGGGTGACATGGGGCAAATTTTCACATACCTTATCCATACTATGCCAGCGTTCCCAGAGGAATGGTTCAGCTTTCTTCTTGTCGACCATCGTCTGCAACATCTTCACAATTTCTTCGGTCTCCACTGACTTAGAACGTTCGTTGCTGACGAAACTCGAAATTGATTGTTCGGCTTTCTCGAACAATTTCTTGCGCCAACTATCAGAGCATCTCTGGGCTGCCTACAGGGCAGATCATACTTGATTCAAAATGGCCGATGTAAGACAATAAGGGATGACTCAACTAAAGAACAGATGTCGGCCAATTGCGTGTCGTAACTAAGTTCGACAGAATCAAACACCTTCCCCCACAAGGTTCCGATGGACTTATTGTCCGGGTTTTGCCATGGAGTTGTGGACTTTCCAACTGCGCGATACAGTGAAGGCAGAAGAATGTGAGTCCAGCCTGCCTGAGTTCCGGGAGGGAGACACTGATTCGTTGCCCTTTTTTTGCCGGGAACGCGGGATCCCTCCCTTCCGATACTATTTCTATCCTTGTCTTCAAGCCCTACAGATGTCTGCATTTCTGCAAGTTAGTGGATGTATATCATAGACATGATTTGATTAACGCACAGAGCTAGTAGTCCGAGAGACTTTGCGATGACCATCATGAGCCTTGGTTGCGAGCACTTCGGGTTCAGGACTGATGGATACTGTCGTCATCGCAGGTGATTGTGCTCGTGGTGTTAGCGACACCTCACAACCACTTGCCTGTTAAAGGAGCCATGAATTAGTACACGAATCAATTGCAGCAATTAGCTCACACTTGCAATATGTTGCGCATGAGCCGCCAGAGACCTCTTCAAATTGCGAATAGAAGTAGAAGATTTTATCTGTAGCAATTAGAGGAATTGTTACCAAGAAAAGCTCGAAGAGAATTGAATACCAGTATATCAGCCTGAGAATGACTGTCTTGCAGTTTACTCTTGTTACTAGTAGTGAGGTTCAAATCCTTGTTGCTTAATCAGAAATGATATGAAATGGAGATTAGAAGGATTAACACTAACTGTCGAGGCAGCCTGTGATGACGGCTTCTTCATATACACGTTCATGCTAGTCTGTTTTAGATAGTAAGGAAGTGATTTGAATATTGGGTGGAAATGCAAGAATTACCACGGCATGCGAGTTAGAGTCCGGCGGTGACTTCCTCTTCTTATTATTCGCGATCATGCTGTCCTACAATAAGCAAAGCTTAGTAGACGACCAGATCCTTGCCAAAGAAAGGGGTGCAGAAAGTTATCCTATTGAGTGTCGATGCCTACACATACCTGCATCTGCAGATACAACGCCGGCGATTGCTCTCTATGTCCATTGACAGTAATACCCTCCTGACGAGATGACAGGTGAGTAGTGAGGGGGTAAAAGCAGAATAAACTTACCGTTACATCAAGCTGGGAGTTGGCGATTCTCTGCATTTTCGCGCCCTATTCAGAGTACGGTTTGGTAAGTAATGAAGTAAAGATATGTCGACGCCGAAGGACACAAGAAAGTCCGGCACCAGATCCATGCTTTGATGTGAAACACTCACCTGAACGGCCGATTGTCTCCTGATATTCTTCTTCTCCAGAGCACAAAGAAGGAAGGATAAGTAGCGCGAACGAAGCAAGACATTATGATGCCACTTACCAACGTTGTAGGAGCCTGCAACTCGGAGAGAGTGTCGCGGGATAGCTTCCTTTTCTTCGATTTATTGCTGGCTCCATCCTGATACGATACAGAAACATTGTTAATTAGCCATCGTTGTGCATGCGACTCCACCGATGCATAGTCCCTTGAACTTTAAGCGGCACTCACATTGGCTTGGGGCGGTATTGTAAGTCTCCTCGCGTCCTAATTAAACGCACAATCAAAATATTAAGATTTCATCTGCCAGTCTAATAAATGCTTTAACCAACTCACATTATCAGTGTCGGAGTCAACAAGATGTGCCGTCTGTCGCTCGCTCGCAAAGCTATTCTTTACACCTTGAAAACTCGTGAGGGTTACTGTCTCTCCTTCATCCTCCCAAGGACTAAAGTTTGCATCCTTCTGCACCGAGGCGGGGAGCCTAAATTTTCCTTGCGTCAGCCAGGCTCACAACTTGAAACAAAGATAAGGATGTGAGCATTATAAGAAGCTGCAACGTTCGGGTTCATGATGATCTTGAAGAAGTGTGGCACGGCGGTGACCCGGGCCGCCACGGTCGCTGCCACTGGCAGTGTCACTGGCGCACGCGTGGCACGCTCAAACTGCCAGTGGCGGGCGCATTCAAGCTATCAGTACTAGTACTAGTAGTAGTAGTAAGTCGTACTACGATGATAAGCTTCAAGTAGCTGAGTTTAAATCAAGCTTCACACTCACTAGCAACTTGAATTTGTTTGAATTTGAAACTGATCTTTCGTACTATGATGCCAACGGTTGAGTAGTACGACTTCAAACTCACAAGTCAATATCTTCTACTATCTTCCCTGCGATCTCAGGATTTCTGCCCTCTCCGCCGAAGAAAGTGGATCCATCTGTGTTGCGAAGTGCCCTGACAGGTCGCTTTGTCTTATCGTTCCGTTTCGACGTATTGGGCGAGTCTATCATGTCTGTATCCTCACCAGAAAGACTGCTGTCCTGTCCTGCAAGTGTACTATGACAGCCAGTGCCTCCTATGATACGACTTGAAGCCTTTGCGCCCTGCACGCGAGTACGGAAAGGAAGTGCACCTATGGTGTCCTTTTTCCTCGCCTTTTTTGCGCGCTCTCTATCTGGTCCATTGGAATTGGCTGCATCATAACGTGAGTCAATATGTTCATCTTTCAAAATCTAAAGTCGTAAAGGTAATGCAACTTACGAACATTCAACTTTGCGTTGCCTTCAGCTTCACAAAAGCTGTCTTTTTCCTCCGAGTCGTTCGTTGATCCTGCAATGCCAATATCTCGTAACTCGACTGTCGCTGTCTTGAAGATAAGGACTCACTAGCTTCAGGAGTGTCTTTCGGTTTTTTTAGCCCTCGTTTGTCAGTGCCAGCCAGCTTAGGTGCAGTTGAGCCCATCTGGGTGCGAATGTCAAGAGCCTTCGACAAATTCTTCTCAAGCTCCATCGTCTCCAGTATCGCTGTTTCCTGTTGCTCTGCTGCAGCTCTCTTTTTGCGTACCTTCTCAGATGCCTCTTGTTCTTTTGCTGCCCGTTTCTGTTCCGCATCAAGTTTTCTCTTCTCTCTCGCATCCGCGGCTTGTTGAGCCGCAGCTTCGCGCAGAGCTGCCCGTTCTTCCTTCTGTTTTTCCTTCTCCTCCTTTTCCCTCAATGCCTCACCACGCTTTGAGGCCTGCTCTTCTCTCCTTCTCTCCTTCTCTTCTTTCTCCCTCAATACCTCCTCTTTCGTTCGACGTGTTCTGAGTTTATTGACTATGGCTCCCGGGTGCTGATCGCTATTCTTAGCCCGCGTTTGTCTTCGAGTTGACATTTTGCAGTGTTTCAAGTCGAGGCACGCTGACAGGTGCTATGAGTTTCGATGGTGAATCGAGTTGGCAAAGGTGCAAGTTGAAGTTGAAGTTGGAGATGAGGGCGCCTATTCAAGGAAAATTTACGCCCACTTGCACTTCAAGTTGCACTGCCAGTGCCTGATCCTGCTGGCACTGGCAGCCTGCCACTGGCAGTGAGTGAGCCTGAGTGACTCCGAGTCTGAGTCATGCCACTGGCACTGGCAGTGATTGGCAGCCTTCAAGTTAGGCTGACTCGGAATGAGCCTGACTCAGACTCGGACTTGGACACTCGGATACTCAGGCTAGCTCTATTACTAGTACTATCACAGTGCTACTAGTACTAGTACTACTCACTGGCACTTCAAGTTGCAGGCTCACTGGCAGGCTGGCGGCGGTGCCACTGAGTCACTGACAGCCTGAGGCTGTGGTTACTCAGGCTACCGGTACTACTACTACTAACTTCAAGTTGTTACGCGGGCGTCACCGCTGAGCGTGCCATTCAACTTTAAATTTCAAGTTAGCATTTGCGCTCGCTCCTACTTCAAGCTCAACTTGTTGTCAGTACTGCCGGCCGCCTGACGTACAATAGGCTGTGTTCAAGTTACTGGAACTAATGCCGGTAACTCGGCGAAGGCCCAAACCCGTTCATCTTACAGATATCTTCCCCCCGACTATTCAATGCACCTTCTCCTTCTGCAGCAGGAGGTTCAAGAATCAATCCGCAAGAACAAGACATGAATATTCAGCTCACCCGTCATCATTTGCAACAAGACCTGCTGCTTGTGGTTACGACTCGGATTCCTCACCCAAGCGACCCGCACGACCTTCGACACCTCAAGCTCTTCCCGGCTCTCCTGAACTTCCAACAGACTTGGAGGGCCATATGAAGATGAAAGCGGCTGCAACTCTTCAAGTTACGACTACGACATTTCTATACTCACACAGGATATCTCGATGCTTAGCATAGGCCGAGACGAGCTGCTTCAAGATTTAGACGGTCCTGATTGCCTGCCCCATGCTGACACTGGAGATGACGAACTTGAAGACCAAGACCTATCTTCTGCTGATCCGGACTCCGACATTGGAGATTATGAAGAGAACAATGATAACTTAAAGGTGTATCACAGATATTTAAATGGTGCGCGCTAAGTATGATGTCCCCGGTTTACTGTAGCATTCTGACACCAAATATCGTGCAGCCACTCCATGCGATGAAGAAGGGAACTTGTTAGAAAAGGAAGAACCGCCCGTTGTACGGAACGAACCTGCGTCAAATGACTGGTTTCCCTATTCGTGCCGAGCAGATTTCGAGCTCGCAGATTTTCTCTATCGCGAAGAGCAAATGTCTGCTGGCAACATAACAAAGCTTTCTCGGAATTATGAAGGCTTATCAACTAATTCAGTCCACGGAGAACGCACAATCTGTTGAATTGGGCGCGACAGATCCCAACTTCGATGACTCAGATCTGGATACAGCTGGTACACTGCTTGATGGAGATGCACAAAATTTGTACAAGATCATTGACACTACAAAAGTCGGTGATGTATCTTGGAAATCCTTCAGTAACTTCTACACTACCGACAAGGGCCAAAAAGCGTCAAATGAGAACATCGAGTCATGGAAGAGGAAAGAATATGATGTATGGTATCGGGATCCTTTGGAAGTGATCCGAAATTTGGTGGATAATCCGGCTTTAGAAGGCGAATTTGACTTTGTCCCGTTTCGTGAATTTCAGACAAAGGAGGACACCGATAATATCAATGACAAAGAACGAGTTTTCAGAAATTACATGTCCGGGAATTTTGCTTGGGAACAGGCTGTAAGTCATGACTCATTAACTCGCACAGATACTTATTATCCTTGACTTAGAACAAGATCTATGCAGAAGATAAAGCAGTCCATGGATCTATGTTCGTCCCGGTCATCTTAGGGAGCGATAAGACAACGGTTTCTGTTGGAACTGGCAATAATGAATACTATCCTTTGTATCTCTCGATTGGGAATGTATCAAACAAGGCCCGGCGGTCCCAGAAACTGAATACAGTCCAGCTCATAGCATTTCTGGCAATACCAAAGAGTATGTGTTAATAGTGATCTATTTGATTGAGTTCTGATGCTTTGCAGCTGAGCGGCAATACGAAAAGTCAGATGACTTCCGGCGTTTTCGACATCAGATTTTTCATTCGTCTATATCGAGGATCTTAAACTCGCTGAAAACCGCAATGATCATGAACACTCAGAAAACTATTCTCCGGTGCCCTGATGGTCACTTGCGTAGGTCAGTTTTCGGACTCGGCTCATATATAGCCGATTATCCGGAACAGGTCAGCCTTTGCGCCATATGCACTGGATGGTGCTGCAAGTAAGTCCTAGCTTTCCTGAAATCAAGCTCTGTTGCGATAACTTACTTTCGACATTATAGATGCACAGCGCCTCACAAGGACCTCGATAATCCGGAATTTGTATCAATTCCTCGAACAAAAGAGCTGCACGAACGATTGATAGAACAGGTAGACGTCAACAACATGAATAAAGCAACAATTCGGAAAGAGTACGGATTCCACCAGGACATTGTGGTACGTGCTTCAAATTATTCATTGGATGCGTATATTGCAGCTGATACGTTGCTCCGTAGCCTTTCACCAATGACATTCCGCGCGCAGATATATGCGATCTCATATCTCCGGACCTGCTGCACCAAATCATCAAAGGCGTGTTCAAGGATCATCTTGTCGAGTGGATATGTCAGAGCTTGACCACGTCAGAGCTGGACATTGTGGATAAAAGGTGCTGTTTTTTTACAAGTTGTTTAATGTGAATACCGTTGCTAATCTCCGCGTAGAATCAGAGTCGCTGCTCCTTTTCCTGGACTTCGCAGATTCCCCGAAGGCCGAGGCTTCAAGCAATGGACAGGCAATGATTCTAAGGCACTTATGAAAGTATGTGACCTTTTTATCTTGTTCGAGGCAGTGGTTTGCTGATATTTGATGCAATTTGCTTAGGTATATCTTCCGGCTATCGTGGGCATTGCACACGATGATATGATTCGCACATTAAGTGCATTTCTAGACTTCTGTTACCTTGTGCGTCGGTACACGATTACAGCCTCAACTCTTGATCAAATCAAAGCCTCTTTGGATCACTTTCACCGTTATCGGCAAATATTCATAGCTAAGGGCATCCGGGATAACTTTTCACTACCACGACAGCATGCTATGGTCCATTATCCAACATTGATCCCTCTGTTCGCTGCACCGAGTGGACTGTGCTCATCGATTACAGAGAATAAGCATATTTATGCGGTCAAAGAAACATGGCGACGCTCGAACAGAAATGATCCCTTGGGCCAGATGATCACAGCAAATCAACGACTTAGTAAACTTATTGCATCGAGGTCAGACTTCGAACGGCGTGGAATGCTAGACGATACGCTATCTGAGGCTACGTGGAAAGTTTTGCGAGATGTTCTGCGGAAGAATATGTCAGAGCCGGAGGAGGAGGATGCTGAGAGGATCCCGAACCAGAGGGAGCAGATGCAGTGTATTGGTATGCCAGTGGCAGGACTCGGAGCAGCCAATGATACAGATAGTTTCTTCGATGGCATTATGGGTAATCAAGAGCACAACGAAATTGCTGACCTGGATGATTTCGGCAGTTCATCAGTGGGAGGACTGCAGAGTAGTGTGGTTCTTCATGATGTGGAAAATACAGAACATCGGTTCCGCTTGGGTGGTAGAAGCGACCCTTCAAGCTTAATATTAATGGCTTCAAAACAACGTTAGTAACACGAGCTTGAAGTTGTGGCGCTGGACATCTGACTTCTTCGTTGTTATCCTTACAGAGTCCAGTAAGCTGTACCCCAAACAGCTCAATGCTCTTGTGACAATGAAAGGCCATCCGGAACTCCGGCGGCTCCGACAACTCATCAAAATATACTTATTCTGCAAGTACGAACGGTGCAACTTGAACGAATTAGGATACTACGACCTCGGAAGTGCTTCTGACAGCCTGATAGAAGCCGAACAACACTTTGCACTGGACATGGGCAATGACATTGCCATCTTCCATTCAGCTACCGCGTATTTCGCCTACCGCGGCGAATCGATTCCTATAGAGCAAGCAATGAGGGAGGTGATCAGGTCCAATTCCTCTTGGCGCGGAAAACCACGACGTGATGTCGTTCTTGTCCAAGTTGATTCTCGCAAAAAGGGGTTTGCGGGCATGCAAATTGCTCGGGTTATGCTTCTTTTCTCCTTCACTGCCAACGGAGAACGGCAGGAATGCGCCCTCGTCCAGTTTTTCAAGAACATTGGAGACTCACCTGACAGAAAAACAAGAATGTGGATAGTTGAGCCAGAGTATGAGTCAGAGACCTCTACCGCGTGCCAGCGTATTGGAAGTTGCCGTCAACTGAGTGACAATGACACCTCAGGCTCAGGCTACCACCGTCACGGTGACTCCAAAACTCCAAAGTTATCCGTGATAGCTCTAGGGAGTATCTTCCGTTTAGCTCACCTCCTTGGGGTTCCAAAGGGTGATGAATGTCCTCCGAAGTCATTGACACCTGAGGAGTCCCTGGACTTTTACGATAGATTCTATGTTAACCGATTTGCTGACATGCACATGCATGAAACATTGTACGAAAGTAGACAACAATAAAGATAAACCCTCATTTAGCACACAAAGTACCTTTAAGTTGAAACTTATGAAGTAAGGATATGACATTTAAATGTTCAACATTGTACGAAGCTAGACAATAATTACTAAGTTAAGCTGTACTAGTATCATAGTATTGAGACTTACGTAGTAGGTGCGCTCGGTTCCAGTGCTTGCGAAGCAACGATAGCCTTATTTAGTCATCGATTCTTGAGATGCTCCGTGGGAATAGCTTAACAATTAAAAAAGGGTCTGTGAAACTGGGCTAGGACAGTCAATACTTTGCTGTGACCACTTCGGAGTCGGACATTCCATTTCCGGTATTTTCTGCTGCATATATGCAAACCTCTTGTCCATGGTTCCCCTTTGTTTTGCACGGAAATAAATACTATGTTAGCTCCTTAATGAGGCTGATTGTAAGAATAACAGCTTTAAACTGGCTGTTGCACGAATATTAGGAAGAGACTGATGTTCAAGCAAATCAAAGTAATGTAACATGTGTGACTATTATCTTGTAATCAGTAACCAAGCAGCTAGTACTAGTCGCTATTAGTACAAGAATGTCCGGACCACTTCCGGTTTTGTCCGGCGGTGCTTGAACGCGTCGTTGCGTCGCAAGCACTGGAACCGAGCGCACCCTAAGTGTTTTTTTGGCTCGCATTCAAGTTGTACTACAGTTTACATTGCCAGAGCCAGTGGCAACCACATCATAGTATTCAATGTTCAAGGTAATATTATTATCAACAAATCTCAAAGCGACATAAGAAAAAACTGAAAATGCAAGCATAGCGCAGAGACTCGGATTACAAGGGTACTCAAAGTCATAGGTTCACCTCGAAGTCCTCAGCGTTTCCCATGATATAAGTGCCTGGGAGTGGTTGGCTGACAACTTCACTCTGAAACCGCTTGACGGGGAGAACAGCTACTAGTAAATGCAGTGAGCGTATAATATGGAAATGAGGAGACTTTGTCACTTACAATTATTACTGATTGCTGTGTCCATTGTCAACCCGCCACCTTCGAAAAACTACTTCGGCTCGTCGCGGTGACCTTCAGGACTTGAAGGCTTGGAGTCATCCTTTGACTCTATCGCCAATTTCACATAATTGCGATACCCTAAGACTTCACGAATATCAACGGGATTTTTACGCCTTCCGGGACTTTTGCCTCGAATGCCGAGCACACCAACTCCGTCAGATAGCGTTGGTATCTCTGCATGTCATTGTCCTTCAAGTGGCGGAGCTTTGTATCCGATTTCTGTTCGACCTTGCCCTTGCCCTTGCCCTTGCCCTTGCCCTTGCCCTCGTGCTCGGGCTCGGGCTCGGCCTTATATGCCGCCATGCTCGCCATCTCCAACTTGTTATATTCTTCTAACTTATCAATAGATTCAAGGACAGAATCAGTCATCTCCTCCCCTTGATGTACGATCTTGTTTAAGAGGTCGTTTATGATGACGCCTTTCGACCTCTGCATGACTAGATCGAAAAGACCCCTTCTGGAGACAACCTGCAACCATCTCCTGACGATCCTAAGCCCATTTATCAATCTCGTCTGAAGAACGCACAAATCGTCGATGCATTTATTAACCTCATCCACAAATTTTGGTGCAACTTCTAGTGGTATGTTTCGATGTAGGTCCGATAGTAGGTTTTCCATCGTGTCGCGAACTTTGGGCGCCCTCGTCGAGACAACTTCATAGTCGGACGAAGTAACTTCATCCGCGTATTCCCTCCTGTCGTAGAAAGCGTCGTACCGATTGCACAGACCAATCGCCAGTTTCCAGCTTTTAGTTTTCGCACCCTTCGCATCCTTCTCAGCTGGTAAGTGTAGTAGCATTTCATTGGCAGCGGGTGTCTGGGGTGAAATATGAAGAGTTCTGACCGCAGGCGTCGAATATTTCGCTTGCAAATTCCCTGATTTTGATACCTGTGTGTAGAGTGCTTCCCATGAGAAGCGGATTTCGGTTCTGATCATAAGTCCATTAGCCGAAACTGAGATGGATTGGAGATGGTCTTCGATGGTTGCGATGAGATCGTAAAGGGCGTCGAAATGGGCCTGGAAGTACGGTAGGAAGATTCGGAAATCATGAAACCAGGGGTCCGACTTGGATGCCTGCAATACCTCAACACAGTCTTGCTTGAAATCTTCCGCAATACACATTACACCCGATTTGCGATAATTTAGATGCATGCTGTAGTCTTTCGGAGGGGAGTGATCTCGTATGACCACCCAGAGTTTCTTTGGCTCTATCTCGTGGAACTTGTAATTATAGGGTAGACTATTTGGGGCCGCGAGGGTGTCGAACACTTCATCTCTAGTGAACCAGATGACAATTGCGGAGGACTCCATGAAGAAGAACCTTAGACTGTCCAAGAGCTTCCTTACTCTAATAGCGTCGCCCGCTGGCCGTGACTAACAAGCGTAGGTTATTAGACGTTCTTTTTAGAAACATGATCTTATTACTTACCCCCGTAACATTTGCAGACAAGAGCTCGACCACTTCAGACATCTTTCCCAAAGCTGTGTTCAACGTTTGAATCTGCGCCTCAAAAGCAGTGCTCATCTGTGCAACCTGTTTCTCCAACTTCATAATCCTATCATCCCCTGAATGAGCTGGATGGTTTGAAGTCGAGCGAACCGACTGCATGTCATCTGTACCAGTGAGCAATGGGGAAGTAGCAGTGCTCGTCCTTGCAACATTTTCCTCCAAATTCGTAATCATACCAACCCCTGAATGAGCTGGATGGTTTGAAGTCGAGCGAACCGACTGGTTGTAATCTGTACCAGTGTGAACTGGAATTTCTATAGCTTCTGAAATACTTTTTGCAGTAACGACCAGGGAATCCAAAGTAGCCGGAGATTGGCTAATGCTCCTTTTTATTGTATGCCCAGGTCCTGCTCTCGTCCCATACGTTGACTCTGACAGTGATCGCGGTTGCACTGGTGAATCGCTGACAGTGTGCGAATGACTTCTTCCTTTACTTGTCACGTCAGTCGTCTTTGCCCTTTTCGCATCACGATAATCATTGTCCGGCTCATTCGTGTTATGACGCTTAGTGCTCGGCTCCCCTGCCAGTGAATCCTCTGCTGAAGGCGGCTGTTAATTGGCTTTGTTTCCAGTCCGAGGTAAAACGAGCTCACTTTGGTTACTACTATTGTTGTAAGTACGTTTCCGATCTATGATTACTGTTCCCCGTCCCCGACTCGGATTCGATGCACTGGCATTTGGTGACGTATACATTGTCTAAGTCTTCTCAGGCTGCTGATTGGGATTATCTACAATTTAGTTATTGTCAGAACCAACAAGGGGGCCCAACTTAAACGCAGGCTCACTGGATATTTCGAACAAAACTGTGACTTGAAGCCTGAGAGGAGGTTGTATTGCTTTCTCCAACAGCTTCAAGATGTAGTTAAAACTGGTGCTCAGGCTACTACTACTGGCGCGGCACCACCGACTCGGAGTCGGAACCGAATAGTATCAAGTTGAAGTTCGGTTCGAGTTTCAGAACCCTTTCAAGTTTAGAGATCAAATTGCCAGTAGTATAGTAGTAGTACAGTACTACTCGGGCTACAAGTCTGAAGATCTCAGTCAGTGGATGAAGTTAAACTAGGAGACTGAAAGTTGACTCACCGCCAGCCTGAGTACTGCCAGTGGCAGCCCCTGAGCTACTAGTAGAATTTAGGTGGCAGGGACTTCAACTACAAGGTGATCGGGCTTCAAGCTGCTGAAAAGAACAAGCTTGAGAGCTACTAGAGTGTAGACAATGACACGACACGTCGCTGGTCGCTGGCTTTCAAGTTGGCAACTCCTCGTCATTCAAGTTGATGGGCATGGGGTAGTCAGGCTACTAAATGCGGAACTTGAATCTGAAGCCAAACTTCTCACGCCACTGCTGGTGCCAGCCTGAGGCTAGTACTCTCCGGCACATGTTCTAACCCATGCTGTTCCAACCTCGCGACGAGACATTCCTCAACAAACTCGGATATCTCGGACGGGCATGCTCTACAATCATCTTCATCTCAAGCAAGCATTGGAGGGTATGTGCTGATACGCATAGTTCAAGGTGGCCTTGCGGTAGAGCTCATCTTTCTTTCAACAAGCATATCCTCAATGTGGTTTGTCCTTCCGACCACAGTGATACCAATACCATCACTTGTTTCTTAGGAGGATCAACTTCTTCTCGTTTTTATCTCAGTCGACTCGCTGCTTCGAATAATCCTGCCTGTCTATGAAGATGGACTGCTATGGCACGAACCACCACGGAGGATTGCTGTAGGGAATGGACTGTGAGGACGCTTGGAGGAATTGAACCAAAGATAGCTTACGTGCAGGATGCTATCACCATAGCTATGGGATTGAGCACGGGAGGTTACGTGAGAATAGAATCGGAGTTCATGATGATGGAATTTATGCAGGTCAGTGACCTACCAAATAGATGTAGAGATCAGAACTCTAATTTTTGTATCGTTTCGCAGAGCAATGGAGCAAAACAGAATACAGGATGAACGACTGGTGTCCAGCACTTCTTCATATTCTCTCATCCATCGTAGAACATCCGAACGAGATTCTCTCATTCCATTCGCGTCTATCCCTCAACCGAGCGACATTAACAACCTCTTCTCATTATCTCGAGATTGTATCCTGCGATGTTGGTCTCCGAATAAAAGATGCCGGTCAGAGGTATCTTTTCCCCTTTAAATGGCAATAGAGAAGGGCCTTCGCTGTTACAGGGGCGTCCGCAAAAACTTTTGCTGGCTCACGAGTAATCGGGCCAAACCGAAGACAACTACTCCGTCTTTGTCTTCGTCCCTTCAAGTTCCCTTACTTTAGGTACTTTAGGTGGCACTTCTCATATTTATGAGTTCGCATCTGATCAATCATACTGGAATCACATCAACCTCTACCCCCCTAAAAGTGCGCATTGTAGATTACAAGAATTTCTTACGGACGGGAGGCTATACGTTCTCTGTGAGAGGAAAGGAGAATCTGTGTGCGAAGTCGCTTATTTCGGTCCTGGTGTGGAAAGGCGTACTTGGACTCCCGCGGTCTGCGGTCTAACGGACAAACTGCATAGGAAACTTTTGGTGGGTTGCTGTTACAACCAGGCTCGTTAACAGAGAACTTCCTCAGGTTGTCTTACGTCCTGGTGTATTTTCTGTTTAACACTACGTTCTGCTCTCCAGGATTACATCTTGGCCCGCACCCTCCACTATTGATCGCATCCTATGCAATTATCGGAAAAAGGAACAGCCGCTGCCGTAGGATGTACAGTTGAGTTGACACGGGATCATCTTACACACTGGCACTGGCAGCCTAGGGCAGGAACCACCTTACAGACACACTTTATCCAATCATCCAAGATGAATAAGCTCTATAATATCGTTGATGGCCTCAAGTGACTTTTCAGTAGCGAACTGACGTAGTCATGGCCTCCTCCTCAACTACCACTGTATCCCAACGCCCAAGTCACCGCAGATTCTCTTCTTCACTTTTCTACCAATTTTCAACATCGAATTCCTCCTGCACGTCCCGATTCTCTCTCAACACCATGCGGGACCTTGTACAACTCTGATAGACCTCTTTCTTCCGCCGCGCATCTGCCGACTCGCGCTTTGCCTGTCTCGGCACGCTCAAATTGTTCTATCGGTTTCAACGCCTCGCGCAGCTCGCGTAAAACGTCTCTAGGCTCGTATGGAAACCAAGGGGGTAGGAGTTCGACCGCTTTTGCAGAGGAACGAAACCACTGCCGTCTACGCAATTTACTGCGCCCACAGCAGGCGCCCCAATTCTTGACCCAGGATTCTCTCGCAGATTTATGCCGACGCGTATTCCCCCACCGACTAAAGCAATGGCGAGCACACATGCGCACGCGTCCACCTCCACAGTTGACAACACAAACTTCTTCAGCGATTTGTGATGGTAGAGTGGTTACATCCGTCACCATATATCATGAGTGAACCTTCTCCGAGGGACAGGGCTATGCCAGAGAGCTCATCGTCAGTGGTGGCTGATGACCAGCTCAGAGAGCAGGACGTTAAAACTGGTTGCTGCACTTGCATCCGAGGTCCGCTCCTCCCAGGTTTTGAATCGCGAGACGCATCACCGACGTTTCGGATGTGCAAAGAGGCAAGTTACTGAACCGGCCCTCACAGGCACGAGGAGAGGATGTATGCGTGCAGTAATCAGTGAGCGAAAGCTACTACTGTACTTCTCGAGTAAGCTGTTCTTTTAATTTTTGAATCATAATACTCACGGGCTTCTTCAGCTTTGGAGCATCGGCACGGGGAATGTCTATACGTTCTCCGAGAACATCTGCATAAGATTTACGCCGAAAATTATAGTCCTCTTTTCTTGGGGTGGGGGTAGGGGGATTGGACACATCCGTTCGCGTATGGAATCTGCAAATGGGTATGATTTTCTTCACATTCCTGTATCCCCGACTCATCAGTGACAACTTTCCAGTACGACTCCGACTTTCTTGTCACCGGAAGGAACGATGGCCGTGTCAGCTTCTTCTCGTTCCATCATTCCTCTTTTCCTCGACCATCTCAAGCTCAACAATAAGCGGCCACAGGACTCGCGCTGAGCAGTCAGTCGGGATTGAGTCTCTATCCCTACCGTCTACTCTCACTTCAGGAATCCCTGCTCAATCGACATCTAAGCCTAAGTTCGCCTGGCCTGCTGAGCGGCGTAAAGAGCCCAAAAACATGGGAAGGATGCTGGACAGCGACACTCTCTCACCACATACCACAGTGAGGAGAGGGAAGGTTGCGAAGTTGCGCGGTCGGATTCGTATATACGGGGCTATGTATCACCGGGCAGTTTGATGCATCCCAATATTCCGCTTGCATGCACAAAGGTCGACAAAGCAACTCACAACTCAATTTGCAAATGCTGCGAAGGGAAAAATATAACTGCATTTTCGACATCATCCAAGTTGTTGTCAACTTGTCGTGTCCCCATTCCTTGCCAAACACCTCTGCCCCGCCACCATTGCCGCCTAAACGGAGAACACTCGGTTTCAATGTGCAGTATGAGTCCATCATCGGCCGACAGCGCAATTCCCTCAGCTCCGAGGACGAGAAACGCGCCTTCATGCAAATTACTCCTTCCGAAGCGGGTTGGGATGCATTCAAGTTGGCCCATTTCCCATTTTGGCACGGTTCTAGTTCAAGTTTCGGGTTGTGTACAGGGATGACTGTTGTATGGTGAGTTACTCGTGGCTTTCTTCGAAATCCTTCTAGAGCTGATGGAGCAGCTTCTTGTGCAGTGGGTTGTATCCTCCCGACTTCTTCGGAGTTAACATGACTCATTTTCTTGTTCGTTTGTGCTTAAAATGAAAAGAAGCCTTATAATCAAGTCATCCGGAAGAAATCATTTGTTATCTCCTATCAGTTCAACTTGCGGTTTATCCGAGTCATAGTACAAAGCACTAATAGCTCCCTCTCTCTTTCTAGAAGAATGGGAAATCAGAAAACTGACTTCAACTACTTTGTATAAGTGTGAAGTGGGAGCGGGTATTGTCCCCAAGATCATCATCAAGCCATTCCACCGTGAATCATGTTCTCAAATCTTCGTACTATCCTTCTCATCCTCCTCTCCCTTGATTACGCACGCCTGCACCTCAGCACCGTCCTCCGCTTTCAGCTCGTTCAACGGTGGACAGCAAGGGCTCAAACGAAGGTACTTGTTTCATTCATATCAAGATCTGTACACTGACTTGTTGCTAGATACACAAGAAACTGCAAACGTTTCTTGATCTTCTCGGGGTACCACCAACACCTCTCTCCGAATTACATCAATATAGGCTCCATAATATAGTTCCGATACAGTGTCGCACGGGCTTGGATGTGGACAATGCAGTGACTGCAATATATGCTTCATTGCCACAGGTACCAGCTAGGAGATTTGTCTCGATCGACATCGAGTGGGCAAGTGGCGGAGAAGGGCCCAATCATCGCGTGGACCTCATCCAACTCGCAGTTCAACACCACATTTATCTAGTCAGGACGCATACTCTTACTGACCTTCCCCCTACGTTGGCGCAACTCCTTGGAGATGGTACAGTCATGAAAATTTCCGCAGGAATCAACGGTATGAATAACTTATCTTTTCTCCTGCGAGGTGGCCTAACAGAAGAAATGGCAGGTGACGCAGTGCGTATAAAGCGCAAGTTTCGCACCTCTGTGCGCTCCTGTGTCGATCTGACAGATTGGGCGCGCGTTGTCTACCCGGAAGTCTGGCCCAAAAACCCGACCTGGTCCCAACTGCTCTTAAACCCTCGTCTCTGGTTCCAGCATCCGACTCCGACTGTCAAGCTCGAAAAAATAGTGGGAGAAGTATTGAGGCTGAACGTCAAGAAGAGTAGTGAGGTCACAATGAGTGACTGGGCAGCTGACGAGCTATCAGCGGCACAAAAAGAGTGTAAGTTATCATTCTGTTGTTCAAGATCAACCATCTTCAAGTTCTCACTTGCATGATCTGCTGTACTGGAATACTAGATGCAGCTATTGACGTTCACAGCACGTTTGCTGTAGCTTTGGCCCTGAGCCAAAGCCACTCACCCTTACCGGATAAGTACATCAAGAACTTCGAGGCTTGATCTAGTAGGCTGAGGCCCACCAGTAGCAGGTTTGACCAAATGTGCTTGAGTTATCGAGTAAATTGTTGTGCGCATGCTCTTTCTTTCAAAGTTGCCAGGAGATTCATGATTAAAATTTATTATTGAATTGCCTTTTTTTCCCGAATGATCACCGTAGTCTGAGGTATCAAAGTGGTTTGGAAGATGTCGCCAATGGTGTCTGTCTGCTGTTCGGATTGCTTGCCATGATGATGCTTCCAGTGGTGAACGAGCTTTAAATCTAAAATTGGAACTTGAAGAGTTCAAGTTGCCACCGTGACTCGCACTTGAACTTGAACTTGAACTTGAACTTTTTACCACTGCGTCCCCTCAACGACACAGTGTACGTTCTCCAGTCTTGTTATGAGCACTTCTCCGCCATCCCCCACCCATTCCATAAGACCACTTATTGGCCTGAACAAGTTATGTTTTATCCTACCCTCAAGCTTGTATTGAACTCGCCTAGACTTCAACATTTCCGAATGAACCAAAAAATGATAGTGTACGTCTGAGAACATGCTTCTTGCTTGATCTTATCACTCACATTTGTCTTTAGTACCTGGAGAGGAGAAGGTGGGCGGCCTTGTTATAGTGAGAGGAGCTCCGATGTGCACGCTGAAGCGAGCATCTTCTACCTTTCGAACGACACCCGCTGAGGATAGGCCGATACATGTTGCATCACCAATTGTTGTAATCTTCATCAAAAATAAGTAACAATCCTTCGTCTTCAACTAGAGTCGACACCGCCTTATAGGAAAGGAAGGGCAAGGGCCGTCCGCTGACGATTGAAGAGGTGGCAGAGGACGCTATTGATGAGGGGGCAGATGAACTACACGACCGATCCCGCGCCAGCCTTGCGCATGTGTCCTTGGATGCCCCTCGCTTCACATATCAGTTTCCTGCGCCGAAACCGCCATTGCAACGTAGTAAATCTCGCGTCCGTCAATTGCAGGCTGACGGCCCCGGCCCCGGCCTCGGAACACCACCTCATACCGTCTTGCGAGACACCTTCATACCTCTATTGAATGTGATACACCTCCGATAGTGAAAAACGCGATGAAGCGAGGCGAACATCCTTCCATGAAACAGCTGCCAGCATCTCCCGGCCAATCTCTAGCAAGTCTCCGGAAGGTAGCGTGAACCTAGGCGCTACATCTAGTTCACAAGCATCGGACTACGGTGGCGAACATCTATGAGGGCATGCGAGGGAAGAGAATAAGCGCAACCTTTGAAGCCTCTGGAACTATAAGTACGGACTTCTCTTCTTGCTATTATATTACTAGGCTTATACTGGTTTATTCATCAGCGAAACCACATGCGTCTATTTCGGATACTTTGCTCTTCAAACATATCATATCAACACAGATCTAACCGAAGCTAAATGTGTTAGACAATTATTGATCTGGACAACTTCGCGGGGCGATGGAGCTCGAGACTGTGACTACTAGTACAGCAAATGGGCGGTCAACCTATGCTGCGCTTTTGTCTTGGAGAGAATTGTCTCACTTTTTCTTTGACGCAGTTGAACTTTCAAGTGCGTACCATTGTTGTCGCGACTACGACCGTCGCTCGTGGCGACTTGACGCAGGAGATCGTGGGCGTGTCTGTTCAGGGTGATATTCTGGACTTGGCCATCAATGGCATGGTTGACCAGCTGGCTCTCTTCACTGCGGGGGTGACCAAAGTCGCGCGGGAAGTCAGAACGAAAAAACTCGGTGTTCAAGCTGAAATCGAGAATGTTCATGTCACAGCAAAAAATCACGTATGTTTATTTCACTAGCATTCCGCTGAGTTGTGTAGTGTGGTTTTTACTGAACGCACTCCGAATAGAATGGCTGTTGACACCATGGCCGGAAACTTGACGACCGAAGTGCGTGGTTTCGCGCAGATCAGTACTGCAGCTATAAACGGCGACTTCACGTGTTTCATCACCGTCAAAGGCTCAGGCGAGATGGAATCCTTTGAGACTCATCAAATCAATTAAATTGTGCACTACTTGCGCGAGTCGATTTGAAGAACGCCGCCGCTCGTGAAGCTGCCGAACTTGCCAGTCGCTCCAAGTTGGAGTTCTTGGCGAACACGTCTCATGAGATTCGACCCCTATGAACGGTATCATTGGCATGAAAGAGTTTACGCTGGATAGCAATTTGAATAAGAGTCAGCGCGAGAGTCTTCTGCTGGTGCATAGTTTGGCTCGGAGTCTGCTATTGATTAATGTCGATATTTTGGATATCTCGAAGAGTAAGCTAATCCGCCGCCGATGCTTCCAAATTCAGTTGCTAATATTTCGATTAATTACTACATTCGAAGCAGGCAGGATGACGATAGAGCAAGTTTGGTATTCACTGAGACACACGGTTTTTGGTAACCTCAAGACTCTCGTTGTACGACCATCGCAAAACAACCTCGACCTCACATATGACGTTTACCCAGACATTCCTGATCAGCTCATCGGTTACTCGCTGCATCTGCGCCAGGTCATTACGAACATTGTCGGCAACACTATCAAGTTCACCTCGAGCAAGGTCGTGCGGAACGGACATGCTGCGCTGTCGTGCCGTCTGGTTGGCATCAAGGACTCGATGGTGAAGGTAGAGTTCTGTCTCACGGATACGGTATCGGTATTACGAAAGGTACAGTGAACTTGATCTGTGGTACGTTCGTGCGAGGGGATGGACAACCACTCGAGTGAGCTCTTCTCGAATAGTCATTTGTTCCGGCCTGTAGTGGTCTTACTTTCTTAAATCTAGGACTATGGTGGTGCTGTCCTTGGTCAATCAGTATCGAAGTGAGTTGTGTCGCTGATGAATAAGACGATGTGAGTTGAGAGCGAGCTGGGCAAGGGAAGTTCACGACCACCTCCTAAATCAGCCAGTTGTCCACCGAGAACGTACTTTCGATGATCCAGGCATTCGCGAAGCAGAAAATCCGGCTTGCCAATACGCTGGACGACCGAACAGGTGTAGTGATGCGTATCACAGAGCTTATTCTGAAGCCTTACGACGTGAGCGAAGTTGCAGATAATGAGTGTTGCCTACATATCGATGGGATACTTGTTGATTCGCTGACGGCCGTAAGTCATCTTGTTAAAGTGCATTCAAGCTACAGTATAAAGCCTTACTCAAACACTTTTCGGATGATCCAGAAGGAACAAACCAGGAGTATGAACACTTGCGATATATACCGATCGTTCTGGCGTCAGACCAAAATTCCCTATTGAACAAACAACTGCCAGACCGAGATCTACCCCCACTTCCCATCGGAGGCAATCTGCTTCTCAAGGATGTAGAAGCAGAGCTAGATCGATAGGTTGCGGTGACGAGAATTGACACGAGCGGCTACGGCGGACCATTCAAGGTGGAGGGTAATTCAAGAACATGGACCTTGAGGGAAAATGATCAGAACGTGCGCAATCGGACAAGAGAGAAATTGCTTTCGGAACAGATTGAAAATAGTATGTCCGAGTCCTCCGAAAACCCGTAGTAAGAACTCTGGAATTTATGTTTGACAATTGTTTCAGGCGTCAGGAAGAAGATGCCACTTGGGCGGAAGTCGGACAATTCTCGAATCGCTCAAGGCAAATGTGCTTGAGTCGCTCAGCCAACAACGAAAAGCATGAACATCCTTATCAGCGAAGGCGAGAGGAAAGCAGCGCGCAGCCTACAATACTGGCGTACTGAATTACTGGTGTACTGATTTGTACTTACTATGACATTTGAATTGTACATGCTTGTACTTAGTCTTTACTTATGCTTGACTGACCTCCTGATGTACTGACGTACCGAGTGTGTCCTGAAAATTGGCTTATTTCAGTGTGTTCAGGCCATCAGTTGATTTCAGACAGGCATAGCAACATATCAGTAGATTTCAGACACGCATAGCAACCCTTCAGTCCATTTAAGGCAGCGTCAGGACGCGTCAGTCGCCTTAAGCAAAAAGTAGTTTCCCTGATGTGTATGTGGTAATTTCACGCGGTTTCTCCGAGTCTCTGCCTTCACACATCGACGCAACATGATCTCCTTCGCCATCTTCCCCTTCCCTTCCTCACGTTTCGCTTGCGCTTGACTGCGCAAGCACGATGATACGCACTTGTTTTCATACTTACTGACATCCCGTGTCTCCCAAATCCAGTGCCAATTTACCTAGTAGTAGCCTCGCTACCGAGCGGCGGGACCTTACAAGTTAGGTGTAAACTTAACCGTCCTATCCCACCAACAGGACTTCATCACGATGACCTCTGAACAGAAGCCTGCGCGGTGATTCGGTGCACCGAGCAAAGCGGTACAATAGAAAACCACGGAGCATGGCCCCCGAGTAAGCTCGAGTATGTATTGACTGGGTCATCGACCGCTAGTTTTACATCCTCGCTTTCGCTAATGCGCACTGGCGACGAGGGAGACAACGCTTCTGCCGGTGACCTTCTATAAAGTATAGGATAAGATCGAAGAGACAGATAAAAGGCTCGCTTTCATTGATGTCCTCCTCACTTGATCCACCTTCTCGCGATATTGGTCACCTATCATTCATGCTGGCTTAAGACACTATGATAATCGACACAGCAAAAAGTTATCTTCGCTCCTTTCCTGTTCAGGGCGAAAAGGGCTCTATAGCTCTTGTTGTTGGCTTGATTATCTGCGTGGCCGTCAAGGCTCTGTCGTCAATGCTTAGAAGCAATCATCTCCCTCTCCCGCCAGGGCCAAGGCCGTTTCCAATAATTGGAAATTCGCTGGACTTCCCAAGGGGATTATCGGAGCCTGAGGGTCCTCATCTTGGACGACACAAGGCGCTTTTCGGTGGGTTATATCTACGTCATGGTGTAGGCCTTTCATGACTAGTTTTATCAGGTCCTATCAGCTCACTCAGTGCATTTGGAAGAACATTTATAATAGTCAACGACAAGACTGCGGCTTTCGAGCTCTTAGACAGAAGATCTCTTACCACTTCCGATCGTCCCGTGGCTCCCTTTGGCGGACAAATGTAAAGATTATGGGTATCCTCTCGCAGAGATTCAGGTTGTACTTATGCATATCGTTAGGGTTGGATTCGATCGCTGGCTCACAGCACTCAAACATTATGACAATGAGTTTAAAACGCACCGCAAACTCATGCACAACCTGATCGGCAGATTCGGCACGCGTGCCGCTATGGAACGATTTGAAGAGCTAGAGGAAATTGAGACCCGCCGCTTTCTCCTCAAAGTACTCAATGCACCTGATAACCTCTTAAACCACATTCGTGCGTAAGAGCTATATCATATGTATATAGATTCAGTCTTATCATACTCTTTCGCTTTCGAAGCTTGCCCGGAGCTTTGATCTTGAAGTTGTCTACATGGGTATTCAACAGGCCAGGAAGAAAATGATCCCCTCGTTCTCCTCGCCTTCGAGGTCACGGCAGATATATTTGCAAAGTCCTTCGAGTACGGAAAATGGATTGTGGACTTCTTGCCCTTTGGTGTGTTCCTCGCATCGAGTATCGATGATGCGACTGTTCCTGAAGCACAGTTCAGTTAGGGACTTCCCCGAATGGCTTCCGGGAATGGAGTTTAAACGAAAGGCTCGTGAGTGGGCAACGAAGACAGCTGCTTTCTGTGAAAAACCATATGCCTTCGTTCAGCATCAGATGGTATAGTTTCTTGAACGAAATCTTTCATGTTTTTTTTAAATTCATGCTTATGGTTTCAGGCTACAGGTAAAGCCGAGAGCTCCTTTACTTCAGAGTGTATCAGCTCTGGAGTCTCTGAAGACGTGGGTGAAACCATTGTGAAATCCGTTGCTGCATCGCTGTTCGCCGGAGGATCAGATACAGTAAGTGACTACTACTGTTTTTACCTTTGGTCATAATACTATTAATACTGATGCACTGGACAGACGTTTGCGGCTCTGGCGACAGTCTATCTTGCGATGGTGGAAAATCCGAATGTGTTGATGCGTGCACAGGAAGAAGTAGATCGCGTTGTCGGTTCAGAGCGTTTGCCAACTTTTTCAGATCGCAAGAATCCGCCGTATGTCGAGGCAGTTTTGAAGGAAACATTCAGATGGGAAACAATCGCTACCACCTGTACGTTTAATTCAATGATCTTGACTAATTTATATCAGCTAATCGTGCTAAAGCTCCCCATACGACAACAGAGGAAGATACTTATATGGGGTATCGAATTCCGAAGGGTGCTGTGATCCTGCCTAATCTCTGGTGTGACTAAACTCGCTTCTCGGGTGATATATTCAGAACTGCTGACCACCTTCATCGCTTCAGGAAAATGGCACATGATCCAGATAACTATCATGACCCTTTTGCCTTCAAGCCTGAGCGTTTCATGGGTGAGGACGGTATGCCTATTGAGCAGGACCCATACGCATTTGTCTTTGGTTTCGGTCGCAGGTAAGAAACTATTTCAAGCCTCAACTTTTGTATGTGAGTCAGTTCCGAGCTAACGTGATCGATCTCTTCAGGATCTGTCCGGGGAAAGAACTTGCAGACAGTAGCCTGTTCACTGCAATTGCCTCCTCCATAGCCGTCTTCAATATCAGGAAAGCAAGAGATGAGATGGGTCGCGAGATTCAGCCGCTACATGAATACACTTTGGGAGCTTTAAGGTGAGATTGTATCCAGTGTGCTGTACATGCTGAGTGTGCTAATGAAAATCCTACTCAGTCATGCAAAGCCCTTCAAATGCTTGGTAGAGCCTCGCTCCGAGAAGGCTGCTCATCTCATTCAATTCGTCGAGGATGAACATCCTTTTGACGCAGGTGATAGTGATACGTTGAAAGCTCTGTAACTTGACTTGATCCGTACGCTGCCTCGACTAGTTACCGTCAGAAATCGGAATGGCGGAGACTGTAAGAAAACTTTTGGAGGTGAACTGATTGTGTTTGCATACATTATCAGAGATATAATACATTTTAATATATCATTAATCAATTGAAGCTGACATACTTTGTATTTGAAGGCCCACTAAAATGTTTGTAAGAAAGAACATGAGTTGTGTACCCCTATTGTACTCAATAGAGTGTTATAGCTTCTTGTTGAATTCCACGTACGTCCTGGGAGACACCTGTGGCAATACTCAAACTATGGATGGAATCTACTGACATACATCCATGCACTTTTGTCTTACGTCTCTTCTGACCTTGTTGAGTTCGCTTCGTACCAAAGACAGAAAAAATAAATCAGTACTTTGTTCAGCCACTATAAAGTCAACCATCACTTACGCACTTTTCGATCATAATAGTTCAAAATCTTGCCATGATCGGCCAATCACCTACAATCACTCTGTACGACGTCACTTCACTCTTGGAAGAAAAAACGATATCACCCTTCGTGGGCGCAACGCGGTATGTCCTATACTGTATTATACCTCTCAACGATAAACACCCACCAATAATAAACACATTTGTTTCTCCATACACACTGCATGTACACACCTCAAATTTTACACGCACCTTATTATATGGCTTCACAATATGTACATAAATTTCTGAACTAATTGAACAATCAGAAAAAAAGATATCAAACCAACAATAATCATTTTTGCAAATCTTGCCTGTTTTGCTAAGCTTCCCTGTACTACACCATTTTTAAATCAACACACAATGCTTGGATTTGCGTGAATTTTTATATGGGGTACAGGATTGATATATGTTACCTTTCTGTAAATTCTGAGACCTGTAAGTTGACTTGAAGCAGAGATATACAGGAAGATGTAAATCTGGGTAAACTGAAGGATAGAGCAGGCTACATCACTTACTGATTTTTAACGCAAGTACATGTCAATGAAACGCCTCAAAAACTTGCATAAATATAGTATACTATTCAATCTAACAGATGACAGTCAATTTTGAACGTTTTATGTATTGAGAGAGGATGGAGGGAGAGCTGAAGTTGTCATAGACTGAGTGCATATAGTTGTGACTACAACTGTGACAGCCGGCCAGAGAGGGTACATGTGACACTAGCGGCACCCGGAAAATCATGAATACATGCAGTAGCAACAGCAAGTTTTTGTCCAATTAACTTAGTTGAACTGTTGTTTTGCATTATCTATGAAGCCTGTAGTTCTTGTGGAGTATAAAGATGGAGAAATGGCATAGTCTTGTCTCTTGACTGGGAGCACCGTGACTATTCCCACGCTTTATTGTTTGCTGGTAAAAGTGAGTTTTGACAGCAAAATGATTGAAATTGAATGAAATATTTATTTCTACACATATCAAGATTAAAACTTCGTACACCTGTTCTCAGTATGCAGGTGCACACATTTGTGAAGTTAGATAAATAAAATGTTGAGGTAGAACATTTCCATAAGGTCAAGAGTCTTAACATTATCGTTCGTGGGTAAAATACAGTAACCTCTACAACCTCCTGTCCATGATATTGATACAGTGCCCATTAGAATCCTCATGAATTACAAGAAAATATCGTTCAAGACCGTCTGGATTACCTTCCCCGAGATCGAACCTATTTGCAAGTCACTTGCCGTTCCACCGACGAGGCAGAAGCAGGGCGGCAAGCCACATTATACCGTACCCTTTATCACAATCACACCGTCTGCAGGATCCAGCGATCCCGTCCTTGCGATTTCCGATTCCGGTAAAATCGCACAGTACATCGATAAGATGTTCCCTGATCCAGCGCGATCATTATTTCCCGAGGGCACTGGTGTCTACCACGCTTTGTTCAGTCAGTTCATATTCGAAAAGCTGATATTACCCATGAATCCCCTCGTGGTCGAAGAATTTATGGGGCTCATTACGACGGGAGAGTGGTACGCGTCGACACGCGAGGATCTGTACGGCGTCCCGTTACAGGCGATCTTGCCCAAAGACGAAGCAGAAGTTGTTGCAGCGCGAGAGAAGCTTTGGCTAGGATTTGACGCCTTGGCGGATGCGTTGGATGCGGAAGGGGAAGGAAATTGTCAGATCGTGAAAGGCCAGGTAACCTACTCAGAGATGGAGCTTGTTGCACTTTTGTACTACATGAAGAGGGTCAGCCCAGATAGGGCGTGGAAACACCTCAAAAATCGTAACGGTGGACGGTGGGAGAAGCTTTTGGATAGCTACAAAGAGTACCTGCCAGCTGGTCCAGTACAATGAGATTTGGCATGTTATGTGTCCTCGCAGTTGGTGATTAGGCATAGTAGATCTTATGTAAGAGAGGTGTAGACAAGTGTAGAATAGTCCAATTCCAATAAGCTGTAGACACATTTAAGGGAAGGATGACGGTACTGTGTAGAGGATCAACGCGTGACGATTGTGGCAGCAGAACGCGTCTCGTAGCGCGTCTGTCACACTGCCAGTGGCACACTCAGGCTCAGGCAGAGCGCCACCTGCCGGTGTTGTTCCCGGCACTGGCGACCGGACTTACCTTCGCTCATCACCCACTGAAAAGGTATTCCAAATGGATTAAGCCACCAACAACCACCTCTCTTTTCTGCATCTTGTCGACAAACACCTTTAGCCGACTGGCGCTGAAATCAAATCAGCCGAGCTCGTTCGGCGATTACCAGCTCCTTTATGGCACCTCCACGAGAAATCGTCGACTGGGTCAAGCTCGCGTATCCAAAGCCACAAATAGACTTAGTAGGGGCAGCTCGATCCCCTTTGAAGTGTTGTAATTGACTGAACTTGAGTTAGGAATGGCTGGACGCCTGTTGTGCATGGATCCGCGACGAGTATGATCTCAATCCGGCTGTACAAACGGAGGACTTTATCACCCATGTCGAGAACCAACTGCTCGAGTCTGACCTGCGGGATTCCATGATGACTGGAACGGGTCTTCCTACCAACGCTCGGACAATAGAGAAGCGGCGGATAAGCGGGATGCCCATCCTTGTGGAAGTGACTGCAATAACGGAGATCGGGCACAGCGCGTTTAACTTGCAGAATGTGAGGCAGACGAGGATCGAAAGGGAAGACCTAGCAGGACTAGCGGAGCAGGAGGGTGTGGAGAATGATGAGGGTGCCATACCAAACTATCCACGAACTATGCTTAAGCTAGAGATCTCTGACGGGACCGTAACGCTGCCTGCCATTGAGTATAAACCGTTGCCTCTACTTCAGCTCGGGGAAACTTGTCTAGGGTACAAGGTGAATACATTCATTTCGGCTATTCGATGCAACCGGAATTGATGGTGTACAGATCATACTCAAGAATGTGCTTATCCGCAAAGGCATCATATTTCTTGAGCCTGGAGGAATAGAGCTCAAAGGCCACCGGACGGAGGATAGAGATAATCTTCGGGATGAAGATTTCGTCCGAAGCCTTTGTAAACGCTTAGGGTGAGTTGATCATACTCTTCGTTTCTAACCCACTTTCATTAACCTTTTGCCCGGCAGGAAACCGGAACCTCCGAGGGAAAGACAGGAAGATGAAGTCCCTCCAAACCCTCCTCCTCTTGCCCCTCCCGTGCAACCCGTACCCTTAAATCACCGACCAGCTACTGCTGCACTTCCCCATCCTGTAGCTCCTGGTCAAAGACGACAAGAGTCGATTCTTATGGACTTAGAGGAGGACGAACCAACTCTAGTTGAAAAACCAGCTGCCTCCACTCCTTCCACGCTGCCTTCGACGTCGAGTACTCTTGTAGCGTCGCGATTCTTTTCTGATGCCCGATCCCCGACAGCTGGACCCTCTACCAACAGGCAAGGTCAAGGACCTGCGCAGACCTCAACACAACTACTTCGGCGGGTCATGTCACCTGTACGGGGCGAGCCTATTGTGCTCGAGGACTCCTCTATGGAATCTGTCGATGAAGAACTCTTCCAACCCCCTCCTCCTCCTCGCTCTGACTCGTCTGGGACCGTCAGACGAGGGAAAACTACACCGACTCCGATCCCAATGGTACTGGATGATGAATTTGACTTTGACGATGACCTAGACCCTGCATTTTTGGACGAGATCGACAAAGTCGAAAAAGCTGCTCTGAATCAGTCGGCCTCACAACCCCCTGCGTCATCTAGCAGACAAAGCCAAAATCCAGCCTTCATCCCTGGCTCGAAATCAGCCCCGCCTCGCCCCGGAAATTCGAGGCCGCGACCTCCGAACAAGAGGCCGATGTTTACTCAACCTCAGTCGCAACGAGGGATCGTCATTGAACATCCAGAAATCATCACTATTGAGGATGATGACGACGGCGATAAAGAGAACAATGCTATACCGTTGCGGCGAAGAGTGAGGAGGCGCATATCCGTAGATCCAGACGAAGTGGTGATAGATCTCTCTGATTGATTCCCTCAGCCAAACTTCCCCTATCCACAATGACACTTGTCCGGATATTTTATGCCATAATTATCACAACTATGAATATATAAATGTATAATACATCTGTACAAAGAGTACATCAAATCCATCATGATAATACGGCAACCCTAACAGTCATCGCGGAGAAGTCTGCAGACATCTAATGTGAGTGCAAATTATGCGTACGAGCGACTTCATCCAAGGACAGCATGCTTAGTCTTCTGCTTCTTCTTTTTGCTGCCACTCGCAAAATTGCGCCAGCTACCGACGCGTTGTTCTCGAGTGTCTACGAACATTCAGTGCGCGGAGTTCGAGGGTGGATAGAAGGATGGCAGACTCACCTTCCCAAACCTTCTCGTCTTCAACCTTCCTCTTCTTGGCCTCAGCTTCCTCTTCCTTCTTCCTCGCCTCAAAGCCTTCATTGGCGAGATTCATCTTGATCGCTCTACGTCATTCAGCGAAGTCAATTCATTGTACGAGGTTTACAGGGTATTTCAATATGAAATTGGACTCACTTCCGTCTGCGTACTTCTTCATCTATCATCAATTCCTTCGATTTCACGCGTAGTTGTGTCCTGAAGGGCGGTACGAGCTCCTTCACCTTTGGGTCGTCGTCATCTATGGTTGGCGACAGATTGTGCGATTTCAAGATTAACGATCGCGCTTGCATTACAACAGCGTCGATCTCTTCGCGACGTTTCTCGTCGCTTAGCTCAGATTCAGCCTAAAGAAGGTGCAAGGTTATCATCAGCTATCGCTCCCGCACAAAGAGTTTGTTTGATTTGGGGTAAAAAGGATCGTTACGAACCTTCTTAAGGATATCAAATGCCTCTGGTGCGCGCGCATGGGGAGTCTTGTCGGGATGTATGACTATCAGTTATACACATACACATAGGTTGTTTCGGAAAGCAAGAAAAAGGTGTTCAGCATGAATTATTGGCATGTACATCCTCGGCGTAAAAAGTGTGCAGGCGGCGCTCACAGAGGGAGAGCTGTCTGTATTTCTTCTTGATAGCTTCTGCTGTGGCTTTCTCGTCTATGTCTAGTACGTCGTAAGGACTGGTTGGAGGAAGTTATCTATCACTTATTCTGACACTGAGGAAGTTTGGTGCAAAGGGGGAACGCACTTGAGCTTGAACGCTTTGAGGATGCGCTCAACCTCCAGTTCGCGGTTGAGCGCAGAGGCTTCGCGCGCTAACAGCTTTTCTAATTCGGCATCTGTAATGGCTGGCGCACTGTCTACCTTCGAGCTCGACGGCTGTTTATCGGATGACATTGCGGTCGGAATATTGAGCTAAGATGTCAAGAAAGTAATGGGACGCTATACAGAGCGTTACTATGTCGGGGGACCGGGACGCGCAATAGCGTTGTGCAGTAGTATCCCACGAGTTTAGACGTCTCGAAGACAGCTTTGAGGCCGTTTTGTGCCCTCATGTCTCTCCCTTTCTTTCGACCAACTGTCTTTCGCGCGAAGTCAGGCTCTGTCTTGGTGAGTATCAAGCTGAACCTTTCATAAGATATATCTAATAACTTGAAAGTTTTCGTCATGCAGGAGCGCGCCAAATGCAGCTTGTAGAACAAAGCTTCAAAATGCTTTCTTTACGGCGAGGACGTTCGCGACAGAGCAGCCCCCTCCCTCCTCCCGTCCAAGGCGCATGTCTGCGCAGGACTACTATAAGCAGAAGAATAGGACATTGATGATGTACTCGACTGCTGTGGTTCGTCACCTTCTCTCTACTTATCTGTTTCCCTTGAGTGGACTGATACTGAACTCTGCAGATCCTATTCGCAGGCGGGATGTCCTACGCTGCTGTCCCTCTTTACCGTGCTTTCTGCGCTGCTACAGGCTTCGCAGGTACTCCGCAAGTAGGATCAGGCAAATTTGCGGCAGAGCGACTCGTACCTGTAGAGAACGCAAGGCGAATAAAGGTCCGCTTTAATGCGGACACTTCGGAAGCACTACCATGGCAATTCACCCCACAACAAAGTTACGTGAGCGTCTTGCCTGGCGAGACGAGTCTCGCTTTCTACAAGGCCAAGAACAAATCCGACAGTGATATAATTGGCATTGCGACTTATAATGTCACTCCGGATAGAGTATGCATATCTCATGCATTATGTCCGTTTCAGAGTTTATACTGATTCATAGGCTGAAGATCGCCCCATACTTTGCGAAGGTTGAGTGCTTCTGTTTTGAGGAGCAGAAGCTATTGGCGGGTGAAGAAGTTGACATGCCGTTGCTGTTCTTTATCGACAAAGACATATTGGACGACCCGGCATGTGCAAATGTAGACGATATGGTGCTATCATATACATTCTTTCGGTGAGTTTCTCTATTCCGGCTTCTTGATGTCTTTTCTCACTTGTCTTCTCTTTCACAGGGCGAAACGGAACGCACGAGGTCATCTGGAACCAGATGCACCTGATGAAGTTGTGCTTGCTTCTCAAGGTTTCGCAGATTACGAGCATAGTCCAAAGGCCGAGGACCGTAAAGATGCGGCTTAATTCGTCCTACTAATGTGCGAGCACATGCTGCATTGAGTACATCCTAAGCTCATGGTGGTAATAACATCACTACTCCCAGCTCTATTTTCCGGTTTCTGCAACACGACAGTCGTACATCCGACGACATATCTTCATTCGTGAAAGAAGCTGGTGCAAGCTCCGGTTTTGCGTTTGGAGAGTACATACATCATAGATTACATGAATTTGATTGCCGTGAATATACGAAACTCCTTTACCTCTACCGACATCGTGTAATAAGCCCGGTTCACAGGGCCAACAATAACGACAACGAGAGACCCACATATATATTGACGAAATATTGAATCGCTAAGTCGGCATCGATGCTGCCGGCGACCGGCCAATCATCAACGACACCGCCCATAACGAGCAGGCAGGGTTCGGCGACGCCCCGCAGGCTGAGAAAACCGACGATGAACCGACACTCGATGTTCGCGTCAGGCTCAGGGAGCCCAGGAGGAGCAGGAGCAGGTGCGGTTCCTGGAGGCATTCAACAAGGCGCACCCGTAGGCGGACCAAGCCCATCGCCCACATCGCCCTCCTCTCCCACTAACCAGTCCCGGCCTCCACACGGGCGCTCGACTTCCCTCCTCAATTTCTCTTTTCGCAACCGTGCGTCGCAACACCAACAGCAGCTTTTAGATCAGCAACAACAGCAGGCTCAGCAACGACAGAGCCAACTGCGGCCAGGTCTGCAGAACGGCCAAACCGGGATGAACGAATTTGGGCGCATGAGCTCTCCGCTCGCCGGACAACAAAGAGGTGCCACTGTGAATAGTACGACGAACTCACGACCGTCACTGGAAGCGGCGATGGCGGCGAATGGTCAGCAAACACAGACGCTATCCCCTAGCACAAATGGGAACGCCACGCCAGCGGGAAATGGAGCAGCCCCCAGTGCGCCTCCAAAGCAACTTCACCCTGAGATCCGCTCGATAGTCCAGCTCAGCGTCGCGCATGCGCACAAAGTTTACTATTCGGGGCCGCTGGTCAAACACATCGAACGACATGCGGATGGACGTGTAGTAGGAAAGGAAGAACCTTGGCGGGATGTGTGGGCGCAGTTAGGAGGCACGACGTTGAGTGTATGGGACATGGCTGAGATTGCTGAGGCGAACAAGCGTGGCGCAGAAGTGCCTCCGACGTACCTCAATGTTACAGACGCGGTATGCATTTCGAAGGCTATTAGCATTATGCGCATGCTAACAATCGTATTTAGTCGATACACGTCCTGGGTGCAGTTACGATGCCAGATGCGAATGGCACGCCAATAAAACATTCGAACGTTATCACCCTTACAACGGCAGGAATGAATCTTATATTATTTTCCTGCCCATCCCCACAAGCTCTTATCTCATGGACCGCAGCTTTGCGACTTGCGGCATACGAGAAGTCACGATTAGAGGAGATGTACACAGCCCATTTATTGCGCATGTCGCTCAGCGAGAATGGCGTTTGTCAGTATTGTATCTTCTCTGTAATTAATCTATTCTAATCATGGCCTGCAGGGAAGGACCCTCGTTCACCGCTTCTTCGCGGTCGCCTGGAGGGATGGGTGCAGATCCGTCTTTCCGGACAAACAGATTGGAAACGATTGTGGATGGTACTGCAGTCTAGCAACGACGGCTCTACTGAAGACAGTCCTGGATTGCCAAAGAGAAATCGAATGTCAAGCCTCTTCGGTCGCGCCACACATCAACATCAAGACTCTAATGTCAGCGTAGGCGGCGGGAAGTCACTCATTTCCTTATACCTATCCCAAAAGCCGAAGGACAGAAAACGTCCAGTCCTTATGATGGAGAACGTGACTCAGGTGTTTGGCGTGTATCCTGAGCGACCCGAGCTGATCAGTAGGAGCACGCTGTTGAAGATTGAAGGTTTTTTTGGAGATGAACAGTTGGCTGGAGACTGGCGGCGTAGAGAAGGATGGCTGTTGCTGATGCCCGAAGCAGAACCCGGGAAATTAGGCTCTTTGGAGATGCTTAAATGGCTTGTGGGTAAGTATTGTATATACACGTTTATGTCCGTTATCAACTTCTAATATTTCCATCAAAAAATCTGATAGGTTTACATGACGCATTCTGTCTATATGGGCGACCAACTGGATATACTTGGAATCCTCGAGATCCGGTGTCACTAATGTTCAGTTACCCAGTTGGACCGGCAAAAAACAACCTGTTCATGGAACGAGAGGAAGCAGAGTCGGTCGACCCGCGCGAGGACAGAGGCTCTGAAGTTAGACAAAAGTTCAAGGAAATTCTTATCAGAAAGTTGTATGGGCAGGGAGGCGCACCAGCGAATATCTCACCGATGTCGTCCCCGGCCGTCAATGGTATGTTCAATACTGGAGACACTCCACCATCTCTACCACCCATTGCTAGTGTCGCCGAAGAACCTACACAACAGCAACAGCAATCTCAAGCACCCCAGTTACAGCAGAACGTAGACTCTTCATCTGGGTTCCAGCTTCCGCCCTTCAGCTTTGACAACACTTCCCAGCCTGCGCCTGTCGCTAGTCCGCCAACGTCTGGTCAAGGACGAACCTCGCTCACTCCCATCACCGAGCGTAGCAAAGAGCTCTCAGAAGGGCATGCAGGCAGTTTGCACGAGCACACAGTCTCTCCTCCGTCTGGAAGCGGCAGTGGTGGTGGATCTTTAACTCGAAATGTCACTACATCGCCCATTCAAGAGGAAGGACTAGGAGGGCCGGTTATGGATAGCCCGACGGGCGGGGCGAAGTCGTACGACGAGACGCGACTAATGCAATCTGTTTCTCCACCTATACCTCTCCAACCTGCTCGCAAAATCAGCCAGGAGTCTGCTTCGTCCTCCGGCGTGCGTTTAGTCAGCCCGACACGGATGGTGAACTCCCCGCTGCTGGACGAATCGCGTCGCGTCGGCAGCCCGTCGTCCGACCCAACGGACGTGCGTGTACCGACGTCATCCGTGCAGTCTCCCGCCTCCGAACAGGCGCCGTCCATCAGCTCCCAAATGCGATTCTCGCCAAAACCGGCACCCTCGACACCACCCCCGAATCCGAGCATCACGATGGTTGCTCAGCCACATCAGAGTCCAAACAGTCCCGTGTCTGAGCGATCAAGGACGAGTGTTCTGTCATCACCGTTTTCACAAGACGAAATGGGAGGTATAAGTATGTCGCTCGAGCGCGATCGGCCTCCTGCTCCTCCTTCGAAATCGCCACTAGTGAGACCGTCGATGACGATGAGTCCTCAGCAGAGTTCCAGCACGTCAAATTCATCCTGGCAACAGCCGACGTCTCGTTCCTCGCCTCCGCGTCAGCAGCCGGAGTACGTGTTCAATGAAGATGGCGCGTTGTACTACATCAACCAAAATCACCAAGACTCTTCTCATACAGTAACTTTGCCGACCCGTCCATCACAGTCGGGAACTGCAGACTCCGAAGAGTCAGACGACGATCATTCGATGCTGACGAATCCAATGAGTGTTGCTGATACCTTGCAGTCACCTACTCAGCATCGCCCCTTGCCTTCTAGCCCGCCTAATCTTCCACCTGCAGCCGGAGATGTGCCTCCACGACGCCAGCAGACACCAATGGGCTTTGAGCACTTGCAAGGCCAAGGACGATCAGGGTCTCCGGGTGCGGACTCCGGAAGTGCAGTCAGTGCCGGAGAGGCAGCCGGGCACCTAGCCCCCCGAACAGCGCTTGGCAGAAAACCTTCTGGTGCGAGAGCACTGCCACCGGCTGGTACTAATAGGCGATTTGAATCGTCCACGTCCCTCAACGCGACGCCTGAAGAGCAACCACAACAACCTTCTTACCAACAACCATCTCGGTCTAACGCGCAGATGAGCTCGCCGTATGCTGACGATGATACGGTGGATGCGCTGGCCGCGCTCAGTTTCCTCGAACAAAACGAGAATAATGCTGTAGCGCCTTCTGCACAGTCACCCCCGCAGAGAAACGGACAGGCTGCTGAACATCCTCTCCCAGCTCCACCAACAATAATGGAACCTGAGGAACGGGCTCCGTCGCCGCAGGCAACTCAGTACAAGTCGTCGTTCGCGCCATCCAAGCAGGCTGCAGAGAGAAAAGCACGCTCGCAAGCGCAGCAGGCCGCACACGAAGCGGTGCTTCATAAACCTGGCCGACCGAATGGCAAACAGAGGACTAAACCGAGGGAAGGTGGTTGGGAGAGTAGCGAGGATGAGGAGGAAGAAGACGAAGAGGAGGAGGAGGAGGATGGTGATGAGGAGGATGAAGATAGACCCCGTGGTGCTTCTGCGAGTAGGTCCAGTCACGGCCCGTCAATCGCTGCGCCTGTCGGCCGTAACCCTGCCATTCAGCAACAGATGCGAGGACTCTCTCCGTCAAACTCTGGCTTAGATCCTCGAGACCAGTACGCACAAAATCAGCAATACCAACAGAGACCATTGCGCACATTGCCGCAAATTCCTCGAGGTCGGTCGCCGGGAGGTGAGTTTTTTTCTTCGAATTATACGTAATGATCGTTATTTTCTGACTCATTCTTGACTTGTCTGTGACCTTTGAATAGGCTCGGAAGATTATTACGGAGCACAAGGCCGTCGTTACATGTCAGACCAGTATACTGAGAGTGGGAGGAGGCCTTATGATGAAAGTCATCGCGAAACCAGCATCGGTCGGCCTCAGGCACAATATCCTTCACAGCTTGGTGCTTCTCGTTCCAACATGTTCAACGCAGTGCTGGATGCTGGACGTGACCCAGCTATGCCTTTACCGAACCAAAATACACAACGAGACACCTTCATCCAAATGGAATCACCGTCTGAGACGATGACAAAGGCTTTCACTCCGCAGGGTTTGCTATCTGCAGGCCTGCAAGACAAGCAGGATAGGTCTGCCAAACGTCAAGAAGAGGTTGCTCGAGAAACAGGCGCATCTTTGATTAATGTCCCGAATAAGCCGCCAGAACCGCAAGTAGGTCTTCTTGGCGCTATATCTGCTCATGAGCGGGAACGAAAGCGCGAAGGTGGCATGGGCGCGGCCTTAACGGAGCGTGAGCGGGAAAAGAGGCTAGCAGAGGACCGTCAGCGTAAACTCGATGACTTCCAACGACAACAACTCGAGCAGCAACAACAGATGGCCGCTCAGGGTGGGATGTATCCGATGAGCATGTACGGCATGGGCGGTCTCACTCCGCAGATGACTGGGATGAATCCAATGATGAACGGCATGTTCCCGATGGGCGGGAACCCGAGCATGTTCTTCAACCCAATGATGAACCCGATGATGATGAACCCACAGCACATGTTCGCAGCCCAACAGGCCGCGCAGGCATATCAGCAAGCAATGATTGCTATGTCTACTGCAGGATCGCAAGTTGGGGGTGAAGGAGGAGGCGGAGGTAGCCCGAACGGTGGGGGTGGAAGTCCTGCTCCTATGATGGGCAATATGGGCTATGACCCACGCATGTCGATGATGAGTATGGGTATGCCGATGGGTATGGGTATGGGCATGGGCATGGGTGGTATGCCAGGCATGGGCGCTCCTATGGGCATGCAAATGACTGGTAACAGCAGTCCGGGCGGCGGCTTTGACTCCCGCTTCTCGCTGGGACCGAATGGTTTTGATGGCTCGCCGAACATGAACAACTTTAACACAGGGCTGAATCCAGGTTCCGGACATAACTCAGGCCAGGCATCACAGCGTGTTTCATCTTACAACGACTCGCCTGCCGGCTCCCCTGCTCCTGGTGATCGCACACGGAAGGACAGTGAAGCTGCTGCACGAACATGATGTGTTTCAGTGTTGACTTTTGGACAAGATTTCTCTCTCATGCTTTCCTATTCCTTTTATCTTTGTCATGGAAAAGTATCCAATTATGTTTTGACGGTTTGGGTCAATTATCACATTTTCTTCTTGTTACTTTGCTATCATATAGTATCATATCACTCTTTGTTATACCTCACTTAGCATTCGTTCGCATCACAGCTCAACCTCAATTCTTATTACCCCTCTACCTCTATTAATGTAGCGACTGTGTTCGCGCATTTTGATTAATCTATGAAACTTTCACAAGGTTGCTTGAGGAAAGTTGTTACAAAATTCAACTCAAAAGCTTCAACTTGAAGTATACATTGCATTTAGACTGTTGCCGAATGACGCGCGGCACATTCATTTCAAGTTTCCTCTCTCATGCCGCCTCGACGGTTTCAACCAAACGTTCGTTTACCGCAATCTATACTTGACGAAATAGCTTCGGACAGTCATGGTGTGTACTCAGAATGAAATAAGCACTGGCAGTTAGTGAATACTTTGTTCGCCTGCACAGGGATACAAAACAAGTCGCACACCAGCGGCCGGGATCGCAAAGCCCTACGGAAAGGAGAGAGACAGACTGCAAAGGAAAGAAAGGCTCAGCACTTTGGTAGTGGCCATAACGGACTGAAGCGGCGAGCGGATGTCGAGATAGAGACCGTCAAAGGCCCAGGTCGAAAGAGAAGACGAATATCTGGGGACAATGCGAAGGCGAGCCTTTCGACTGCGAATTCTCAGGAAAAGGAAGGACGTGCCTCTGGCTCGTCAAAACTTGCGACAAAGCCGGCGGTGAGTGCCAAACCCAAGCAAAGGGTGAAAGAATCTGGCAGCAAGCATGAAGGAAATGCAGAAACGGAGGATCCATTTACATCGAAGCCAGTCCGATCTAGACAGGAACTCGAAGAGGATGTTTACATCTCCATGCTCGAGAAGAAGCTCGGAATAGACAAGAAAAAGAAGGGAAAGGGTCGTTATAACGCAGCCTTCGAAGATGACGGTCTTTTAGGTAACATTTCTTTCTCTGCATGACCGATAAATCCTTATACTGAGATCTAAAAGATTTGCTTGTGGACCTCGACGAGAAGGACACGGAAGAGAACTCATTTGATGCTATGGTACTGTCCATTTAAACCCTTGATCCGAGAAGATTACTGATTACTTTTGCGTAGCTTCATGCTGCGGAAACTGACGAGTCCGAGTCCGACTTTGCCGATGGAGGGACCGACGAACTGTCTGGTGTAGATGAAGGCGAAGGCGAAGAGGACGAGTGGGCAGGATTCGCATCTGACATTGACTCAGAAGCCCCCGAAGGTAGCCAGGCTGTTTCTCAAAAGTCTGAAAGCGAAACTAAATCGCACTGTGAGCTACGCTTTCAAGAGTTGTTGCAGCCATCCAAACTGACCGGTATGCTAATTAGCCGCATATATTCCTCCACATCTTCGAAAGCTTCAGGGAGATGTCGAAGGCGATGTCAAGCTTGCTCGAAAATTAAAGGGCCTTTTGAACAAGCTGAGTGAGCAGAATTTAGACTCCATACTCAAAGAGGTGGAGAATCTGTACCGAACTCATCGGCGCCATGGTATGCTTTTCTCGGAGTTTTATACAAGCGCTTCAGAATGCTGATCTCACTTTAAAGACATTACCTCAACGCTGACAACGCTGATAATCGAGGGTACATGCTCACATTCGATTCTCCTTGACTCTTACGTTGCTCTGCATGCTGGTCTTGTTGCTAGCCTGCATAAAATTATCGGGATCGAACTTGGTGCGCTCGTCTCCACTCATATGCTAGGACTGTAAGGTTTACGTGCTTTCTATAGCTGCTTACTTCGTCCAGACCGTAGTTGCACAATTTGAGTTGCATTATGAGAAGACACAGCAACTCACAGAGGCGGAAAGCTCGCCAATGTCCGATGACGATCCTATAGGGAAAGAATGTTCGAACCTAATAGTTCTAATATCGGATCTTTACAACTACCGAGTCATATCCTGCACGCTTGTGTACGACATTATTCGACTAATACTGGAGGGAGATTTGAAGGAGTTCGACATAGAACTTATACTAAAACTTGCAAGAGGTATGGTGGGCATAGCTTATGATACGTCCGTGACGAGATGCTAAGTCCTTGGGCACAGGTACTGGAACACAGCTTCGGCAAGACGATCCTTCAGCTTTGAAGGATATAATTCAGATAGTTCAATCAAAGCTGGGTTCTCAGAGTGCGACGAGGTACGTACTGCGCTCATATACGCTTGCAATACTACTGATCGATACTTCAAAGTTCACGCATGCGATTCATGGTTGAAACACTGACAAATCTGAAGAATAACAAGGTCAAGAATCAGACAAGTCAAGGCGGGAATGAGTCGAAAGAGCGTATAAGTAGATTTGTTGCGGGCATCGATAAGAAATATCATGGTAAGCTCAAGCATGCTCTAAGTGTTTACATCCATCCTTAACGTATGTGCAGTACACGCTCACGAGCCCTTACGAATATCCCTGGATGACTTGCATCAGGCAGACTCCAAGGGTAAGTGGTGGTTAGTCGGAGCGGCCTGGGGTGGGGACCCGCTCGTCGACAGACAAGAGGAACGCGAAGCACAGCCTTCAGCCCCTGTCGAGTTGGAGAACGCTCTGCTGAAACTGGCAAAAAAGCAAGGCATGAACACGGACGTGCGGCGCAGTATCTTTGTGGTCCTCATGAGCAGCGATGTGAGTACGTCCCACATGGTTTATGGAACAAAATTGACCTTGTTCTTAGGATTACGTTGATGCATGTGATCGTCTATCGCAGCTGAACCTGACAGATATTCAGCAGCGAGAGATTATACGTGTTTTGCTACACTGTTGTGGGAATGTGAGCATTGCTGACCCTTGTTCATGACGACTAAGTATCCTTACTTTCACATAGGAGAAAACGTATAATCCTTATTATACACTTATCGGGCAACATCTCTGCCGTCTTACACACAGTCACAAAGTCACCTTACAGTATTGCCTCTGGGACTTCCTACGTAGTTTAGGCGAAACAAGCGTTGGAGGAGCAGAGATGGCGAAGAGCTTTGAGGATGATGACAATGTCAACTTCGACCTGGATCGGATCTCCAGCACGCGCATGGCTAACATCGCTAAGGCTTACGCATGGTGGATCGCAAAGGACAGTGTAGCCATTACAATCATGAAGGTGATGACTCTTATAATGTATTGCTATTATGAATGTTTACGATTGTCGGGTTTCTAGACCTTAGACTTTGTCACTTTGAAAGCGAAGACGCAGACATTCCTCAGGCAACTCTTCACCCAACTCTTCGTCAGCTCTCAAGATTCGTCTGCCGCTCCGAACATGAATATAAGTGTCTCGATCACCAAGAGGGACAACAAGACCCTAGAAGAGATCATGCTTAAGGCTCTACGTGTCCCAGTCCTTGCGCGGGGGATTCTTCATTTCATTTCCACCGCGTTTAAAAAGGTGGAGGATGAGGATGAGAAAATGAGACTCTTCATAGAGTGGGCTGCCGGTGTATCGAAGGAAAGCCTTCAGATGGGCTTGGAGACGGGCGTGCTTGCATGAGATATGGTTTTCACTTTATCCTTATTTTACTTCTTTACGAAATGCAACTGTGCAGTATGTACTGCCCGTGACTCCTCCAAATGAGATGCTTTGGTGCTTAACCTCTGAACTACAAAAACGTTAGCGAAACCCGAAGACATAGTATTGAGCAAGAAAACGAACTGGAATGTGAGGCCGGTTTCCTGCGTAGCAAATATCCGAATCAACTCATCGTACGTGAAATTGCAAGCTACATTGAGGTCAGATATTACGAGCCGGTCAAAGGTGTTCATATACTGACAGGTAATCAAAAAATATCCTCCTGGCTTCAGCACGGCAGCAACTCTACACGGATAGACATCGCATGGCTTTTTGCCCGTCTCGTCCCTTTCCGCTAGTGCCATAGCATCGTAGGTCCCTTTGTCGAGAACTAAGTCCCATCCGCACCCATCCATGCCATCGAGCTTCAAGAGATCGTCATTCAGAAAGTCTGAGGACTCGAAAGTAATGTCTTCTGCTTCTTTCGTTTGAGCTATCGAACGAGCAAGACGTATGGCATCGGGACTGTAGTCTACGCCTGCCATTCGTTTCGCGTTGTAACCCTCCTCCAGCAGAGCGAACAAAAGATTCCCGTTACCCACACCGATCTCGACGATGAATGGATCTGAGGTCGGCAGGACGTGCTTCAGAGCCCAGTTTTTCATCTTCTCCACGCTTTCCTGGCCAAACCTACAAAGCATACATAGACCGTACATTGTAAAATGTAGCCAACGTACCATACTTCACCCTCATCCCCGATTTCGTCAAAATTCGACAGTTCCTCTCCATAGATGTTATCCCAGCTGCCAGAACAGTGAATCGTCGGTGGATGTGCAGTTATAGGTTCCCGCCTGAGCTCACTATTCCTTTGTTCCTAGCTTAGAGGGAGCCAGATCCTCAGTATCCATCTCGTAAGGAGCACGAAAGTGTTCGGAAATGGATGTTTGGGACAAGAGCTATCCGGAGAAAGCTAAACCGCGCCGCGTCTGAACTCTGACCTCTCTTCCATCATTACCATCGCTGCGCGCTCAGATTAGCTTTCGACAGGCCGCCCAAGATGCCGCCCACCTGCAAAGAGATACAACAGTCTATTATAAACGAACGTCCTACGATAATTACTCTGAAAACCACGCCGGAAATAGGACTTGCTGAAGAAGACGTGGACTGGTTGAGAGAGTCTGTATCTAAATCAGATAAGACGATCGGCGTTTATCCTGCGTTCACCAAGCACGGCTCGCTCACTGCGATTGCGTATGCGACTGCGACCAGGGTCTTGCTCGTCCACAGTCTTTGTAAGAACGAAAATCAACCGCAGCGTCGACAGAAAAAGCAAGCAAATGGAATGCCCCCGTCGATCCTGGCAATCCGCAAGTATCTACAGGACGCCTTTCTTGACAATGCGGAGTATACGTTGCTCGCTTTCGACGGCCATGTCTTCGCCTTAGCGGCCTACGATGTGGGGCTTGTGTGCTCCAACGTCGTTGACTTACTTAGCCTCCCACCTCACTCGAGGAATGTCGTTCAAATGCTGGACAAAAGTCTGAAGGGTTTTGAAGTACACGATCGCGATTTCGTCCAGAAACTGTTTGAATCAGATATTTACAACGAAAATGAGACACTGTCTCTCTCGCAGAAGTCATGGTTGGCCGCACGCGTTGGTAGTCATAATACCGGTGAACTGAGGAAAGAATTAAACAAGGTCCCTCGAATCAATGTTAGCGAGTGGGACATCGAGGTATGTCATTTCCCGTGAACGAGAAAGCACAGCTTAATAGGAGGAAATAGCACCTTCGTCTTCTCTTCAATGCACTACAGAATGCAAGAATGGAATCTTCTAAAGAGCAGACAACAACGACCGTCTCGGTATCCTCGCAAAAGGGCAATGTAGTTACGGTTCAACAGGACAGATATCAATCAAGACTGCGAAATTCAAACCAAGTGCGTTACTCTGACTCCGCAGCTTTATATAATGAAACTCACTTTCAAACCATGTAAACCAGACAACATATGCATCAGCATTAGATGGCCACTCCAACTCGGAGATTATACTATCAGCAAATTTGGCAAACTCAAGAGGACGTGACATAAAGATAGTTATACCTCTTTCCTCCGACAGGAAAATCACTTCAATCACTATGATAGGAAAATCACCACCATCTCAAGCAGACAATCTTAGCTCCTCGACTATTCTACATGTTTTGCATCATAAGCAGGCCTTATTTGACAACATATGGATCACAAGGCTATTTCCTTCAAGAAGTGAGAAAATGCTGCATAGTAAATATCTAAATCAACATCTTATATATAATTTTATTAATGAATGTTATCTTTTCATTAGATGCAGATTCCAACAGTGGCTGGGCTCAGCTTGATGATAATCCATGGGCTGCCACAGAAGATACTTCAAGTATAAGTCTTCAGCAATTAAAGGACATAGAACAAGAAGAGATAACTCAGACCTGGCCTACTTTAGAAGATAATTCTCGGTCTACAAAGCAATCTAGTCAACAAAATTTCAACTGCTTTCATCAGCATCTTAATGTCTCTCAGGCAAATGCACTTCAGCATATGCTTGACATTAATAAGCCCATTACTGTTATACAGGGACCACCTGGAACAGGAAAAACTACAGTAATTTCAGCATTTATCTCTGCTCTTGGTAAACAGAAGAGTATCTGTATAATTGCTGAGACAAATATTGGCATTATCAATATTGCTGAAAAACTATTAAAAGAAGAGATATATAACTGGAAGCTTCTGTTGTCATCTGAATTCTATGAATGGTAAGTTATATATCTCTTAACAACTGCTAATAAAAACTAATTACATTATAGGAACAATTATCTTCTTTCTAGTTTTCCAGCAGAAAATGTTCTTACTAGTAAGACATTTTCTAAAGGAAAGCAACTTTATGGCTGCAGAGTTGTTCTATGCACAAGAGCTATGCTCTCTAATCAACAATTAATATATTCTGGCTTTATGAAGCCAAGTTCCATGGAATATCTTGTTGTTGATGAGGCATCTCAGATTCTCATGGATAATTACATCTCCATATTATCAAGATTTGGAAAGTCTCTTAAAAAGATTTGTTTCTGTGGAGATAATAAACAATGTAAGTTCTTGGATTTTATTTATCATCTTTTAACTTATTATCATCTTTAAGTGCCTCCATACAGTTTTGAATATTCAAGAGTTGATTCCAGCAGTATCTTTGAAAAGCAGCATCTACTAAAAGAACAGCATCTTCTGAATATTCAATGTAAGTAAATTACATTTCTAATATCTTGAAATTTCTTATAGTTTTATAAAGACAGAATGCCTTCTATCATTGGAGATTTCATTTCAAAACATGTTTATAACTCTGCTCTTAAGTCATGGACAGAGCATCCTGTTCAACACTCTTTAGCTTGCCAGTTTATAAATGTGGATGGTTGTGAAGAGTCTGAGAAGATGAGCTTTAAGGTATTTTATTTACATTTATATTACTTGTTTAAGCTACTAAATTAATCTTCATTTAATTTGTTAGAATATAAAAGAGGCTCAAGCTGCATTGCATATTGCAAAGCTTCTTATATCTCATCAGAAGTCATTCAAGATTATAACACCTTATGATGTTCAGAGAATCATCATAGAAAATTTGTTAAAAGAAAATAAACTTTCTTTTACAAATACTTGTTTTAATGTTGATTCATTTCAAGGTATGTAATATTGTAAGCTCTTCATTTACTATCTAATTCTTTTCTTAGGACAAGAGGATGATTTTATTATTATATCACTTGTGCGCACAAAGAACATTGGATTCTTGCTTAATGAAAGAAGAGCAAATGTTATGCTTACTAGAGCTAAAAAAGGCATGTTTATATGCTGTAATTTTGACCTTTTCAAAGTAGAATGTTCACTTATTAGTCAAATGATTAATGAGTGGGCTAATATAGAGAATGGTTGTATTAACTATAATGATAAATTCACAGAAAAACTTCATTTGTAACAGGCCTTTTTATTTGGCTTTTCTAATTGTTACTTTCAATGTTGAATTAGATGTTTTAGATAAAGTGATTACATGTTCTATAGTCTAGCAGCAATAGCTTCATTAGTCTCAAGAAATGTGTTTTCAACTGCTTGCTTCATTTCCTGCAAAGAGGTAGCTATAGCATTTTTGAAAAGAGACGTAGAAGTGCCCGGACAAGAAATCTTAGACTCAATGCCGAACTTGATTACATCCGCACCACATAGATCTATAGGACTATCAGATATACCGTAGAAGCACAAAGGAGCAACACTTACAATTTATGCCATAGCCATCATCGTAAGGTGAACCAAAGCTATACATAAAAGATTAACCGTTTGCGCAGTTTAAGAAATGGACAAGATCAAATTCACCCTGTCCCTCGGAAATACTCGCCCGCGGATAATCCGCTGGTGCTAAGTCTCCACTCCTGACTTCTTGCGAATAGGTCGTCCTTAAATAGAGCGCAGCTCTCGCTAGCATCCATAACAAGTCGAAGGCCAAGCAAGTGCCGGTCTACCCCTTTCCCCGTCGCCGCTGCTTTCGTGAGTCGGCCATGCGTGACGATGGCTTTTTCCATCAAGTCACGACGCTCAGCCGACTGGATCCCGCAGTCAGAAATATGTACGACAAAGACAGCTAAAACACATACCGAAAAAGCAGGATTGAGCATTGCCAAGACAAACAACCGCGAGTCTGACGATAACGAGCGAATGGTTTCGGTACGGCCGTGTTGGAATAGTCGCGTAAGAGCCGTCTCGTATGTCGCAGTAAATTCCCCTCTGGTCCTATACCACGCAAGTTGCATAGCTAATTGAATGTAGGCGTCCGGTGATAAACGCGCTAAACGTGACATTAGCTGAAAGCAACACGCAACGTAACAATACAAAGTATGCATACCTTTGTTCTTTATCCAGTCTTTCCCGTAGTCAGTAAACCACAGGACGTCGTCATCGGAGTCCAAGATATCTGAAATTGCTCGATCTTCTGCACGTTTGCACTCCCGCTGGATGTGATCATCAACGACAAAATCCAGACGCTCAAAATATTGAGAAGCTGCCGGTGTTGGCTCCGAGTCAAGTTCCACCATCTCCCAATCAACGTCGATATCCTCCGCAAGCGAGTAGTCAGCCACAATGCTTGGCACGAGTGCGTCAACAGGAGAGTGTTCACCCATCATGCCTGCACGCGTGTTGGATTCGACAATCAAAGAGATGCCCTTGTCGAACCACCTGTTACGTGCGTTTCGGCCAGCGCGAATGTTGTGGAGGTGAGACTTAATTTCTGAGGGATGGAGGTCACCGGTGAATGTGGAGCTATAAGTGTAAGAATCGAGGCTTAGTGCTAAAATCGAATCTTCGATGATGTCCAGCGAGTAACGGTTAATTGGTGACATTTCCAGGAGGTGATTGCGGTTCTGAGAAGTCCTTATTAGTGAGAAATGATTGTCCAGATGATTCATTTAGGCTTACCTTAGCCCATACATCTCTCTCATCAGAAGACAGAACACTGATTGGGACTGGAGTCTGACATGCTGTTGACCTAGCTTTTGCATCAAGCACGATATTGCGTAGTCTTCTTTCAATTTCCTTGTGACCTATGTTATGCAGAGAGCCATCGTAGACATCTATGGCGTATATCCAGTCGTGAAGCAGGACAATGACCTTATTTCGATGGGTGGAAGAAGGCTTTGTAGTGCGTAAGACATCGCATCCGGGTTGAGGTATTCGGCAAACGTTGAACATTCGAGGAACGGTATTATGCATCCACAGGCCTGTTCTAGTCGTATCTGAGTGAATTTCCTGTCTTACAGGCTTCATTGAGTTAAACGCATATAATCGGACAAACGGTGAGCGAACTCACGACTCCAAGCGATCCTTGAACTCCAGTGTTCGGCTCAACAACCAAGCAGCGCGACGAATCTGCCAAGATGATATCCCCAGACAGTTGTCGTCCCCTTCTTCTGCATTAACGACTTCCAGAGGCACAGTCTGGTCATTCTTATAGGCCAACCACCAGTTTGAATGGATCGGCAAAGGCGTGCGCCATTCAAGATACGCCTTCTTAAGCCAGAAGTTATCATCAAGCCAGTTGTATGGAGAAGCTTTATCGAGCTCTGTTTGCAGTAGATATGAGTGAGCCTTGTAGATTTGCGTATGACAGATTTGCTTTGCAAACGTACCCATAAGACGTTCTTGCAATGTCTGTCCGAGACCCAGCTCAAACTCCTTCGCCCATGCCTGTCGGGTGTCCATGCTCTCTCGAAAGCTCGCGCCACCTCGAGCTTCATCTTCGAGTAGAAAAGGCTCGAGAGACTTTAGATACCTGTCGAGTGTGTCGCGGAGAGGAGGAACAGGCAAGCGAGGAAGTTGCAAGGGTTTGCTAGATGGTGTCGTGTTCGACACACTACGTTTCACCATGAACGAGACTGATCGAGGGCGACGTCTCAATACCGTCAAGAGCATATCATAGTAGGCCTTATAACGTTCTCTTCAGGTTATTGGGGAAGGTTGCGGTCGGAACAATGACGATGTCCGTTTCACCCGAGATGGTCCGACCTCAGCTTCAAGTTCTAGGAGAGGGTAATTTTTTTTTTGATAAATCTCTGTGTGTCGTGATAGGCAGAAGTGAGTTGGAAAGTTGAGCCCTAATGGCTGAGACGGAGAGTGAACTTGAAGTATCCGCAACTCTCGTTTCACTAGAACGTATTCAAGTTGCTAATCCATACAAAAAAGTTCAGACCAATCAGCGTCCTTCCAAATCAGGGTCGACCATCTTCCTTGGACTTCGACCACCACCTTTCGCTCTGGCTGAACAAAACACTCAAAACACATATAAAAGCATGGCCACCCCACTGCTCATTGGACTTGGAGCAGTCGGCGCAGCGCTAGCAGGTCGTCAACTGATGCGCTCCGGGATGATTGGAGGAAGGCGTGCAGCAGATCAATGGGCAAAAGGTGGTTTCAAGGCGAAAATGGACAGGAAGGAGGCTATAGCGATTCTGGGCTTGACGTGCGTTTTGTCTTTGCAAGCTTCAGTACGCTTCTGTATACTGACGGATATATCTGTGTCTGGCATTAGTGACTCACCGCAATTGCGCACGAGGTTAAAAGACGCGCACCGGCACATCATGCTTGCAAATCATCCGGACAGAGGAGGTTCGCCGTACTTGGCTAGCAAAATAAATGAAGCGAAGGATCTGTTAGACAAGCTGGATGGAAAAGGACGGTAGCGTTTTTTTTTTCTATTGTAAGTTGGTACCATGAAGTGTGCTTGAACGTTTGGCTAACTTTGACTTCAGGAAAAGCATTCTTTTCTGCCTTGGATAACTGTACTCCTTATAATTTATCCCACCCCATACATGTTTTGTCATTGCAATTAACCCTATTCTCTAGATTCTAGATGTGAAGAAGAGCGAGAATAATTGCTACAGACGAAATTCTTACACAGGCTCAGTATAGCACACTATTACCAACGCCAGACACTTCTGGCATACGCATTGAACGCAACACCCCTTAAGTTCCAAGCACACTCTCGCTTCTGCAGTTCGCCGTTCTGGTCTTTAGCCCGAGCTAGGATATCAAGCTCTCTTTTCCCCTGTCTGTCAGCTTCTCGTTTCACCTGAGTTACGTCCAGCTCGCATTGCCATAACGTCCAACTCCACTTGCCCTCCTGGTATATGATCTGTGCCTCTATCCACTGCTCCTCGCCGTTCTTGTCTACAGCAATTTCGACCGACGCGATTTGCCCTTTCTTCCCGCCACGACCCATTGTGTATCCTTTCACTCGCACTCTCTCTGTTTTGTCCTCTGAATCGGACTGAGAAGGAATTAGGGTCATGCTTGCTATGACGGAGTTCACAGCGAGGCTGGTAATGCTTGGAATCTTGTCCCAGTATTTCAGAGCCTGGTCCCTGCTCTCTACAGTCGGCGGTAGGATCTTGTAGTCGCGTTGCTGATAGAAATTAGGCGACTCGGCGGTGGCGATTGTTATTTGATCTACCCATTTCACCCAGCGTGCTCCCGTGAAACCTGGCACGACCACTCGCAGTGGATATCCATGGTCCGGTGAGAGCAAATCGCCGTTCATCTGGGTACCATGTTAAACCTCCGTCTTTGCAATGCTATTTCGAGTTAAATGTGCTTACTTCTAAGGCAAGAAGCACATCTCCTTCTGGATCCAATGCCTTTTCAAGTGGAATAGATCCTCCGTAATACGAGTCGTCCTGGCACACCGATACGTGCGACGCAAACCACACATGATAGCTCTCGTAGGGTGCTCCTTGGAGCTTCTCCGCCAATCCCGCACGAAGGAGCACGTCACGCAGGCGGACGCCTCGCCAGCGGCAATTCGCAATGACACCGTTGTCCCACAGTATACCTTTAACTTCTTTAATTTTGGCCATTTCTTTTCTGCGGTTTCCGGCGCACTGTGCTCAAATAAGCCATGATTATCATAGACAGCATATACAAGCATACTTGAAGAGCCGCGACGACTTCGACTTGCTCAAATTCATCCTTCAGATCCTTTATCCTTAATTCAAGTTTTTCTGATACTAGTCCATCGACCTTGATGGTATACGTGTTTTCGTCGAATTCCATGACTGGACCTTTGAAAACCAAAGTATGTGATATTAGATTATCTTCTCACTGATTATAGTGCCATACTATGATTTCTGCAATATATCAGTTCCTCTGGGGTGTAATCGAACTCAACGAGCTGCGCAGCAGTCGGTTCTGCATTGAAAGGGCGGTCGCCACGTACAATGAGGCGGTCGGCTTGAGGGTGTTGCACCTCTTGCGAGTAGTCTATGTCCATTCCTCCCATTATGTGTAATCCTCCGTTCTCCCTGAACTTCAAGTATTTGAGCTTTATCCAGACCTTCGATGAAGAAGACAGAGCGACAGAAAGAACGAGAATGACAAGAACGGGAGACTGAGATTGAGCTGAGGGATTCCGACCTCATGTGAACAGCGCGGGGTTTAGCGGCACGGATCCTTATCCCTAGCCGAGCTTGACGTCAAGCAGGTCTCGTTCGTCGCTCTCGACCACGAACGGCTTACTCGCTGTCCTTGAAGCTGCAAGTTCGAAGAGGTCATACAAAAATCGAGCATATTCGCCAATGTGAAGGATCGCTCAAGGAGTTGTCTAAGTAAGTTACGCAGTCGTCCAGAGGTCGTCTATCCACGCAAGTTGTCGGAGACTCGGACACAGTAGGGATTTGAGGAAGAAACTTAGCAAGGAATCTTATTGAAGGTGAGTACGAAACACTTGTGCAAGAAAGATTGGCTGTACGACGAGTATTTATACAATCACGCCATAGGTTCCCAGCATTGGATGACGCCATCGCGTCGATCCAACTACTACTACCAGTGGCTTCCATGAAAAATGGTTTCTCTGCCTCGAGCTTCTCAATGTGATTGAAGACATCGAAGAGAGGAGAAATACTGAGAGCTGGCCTCTAAACTTGCAAGGCATATGAACAGTGTTATCTCCATCTAACACTACAAGCCAATGATGTCAAGAACTGAATGCTCAGAGAAGTTATTTTCTGCTCGTCTACTTCCAAATAGCGAGGCCCTTCAATGCTGAGTCTCTGCTTTCTGAGCTTGTCAAACATGAATACACGCCAGAAGAGTTGATGCATTGTAGAGATCACAGTGAGCGCAGTTATCAATTCAGTCATAATGTTATCATGCATACAACACTAAATCATACTTCACTCAAACTCTGTACCACCTCTCTCCGAAGATACATTCACGAAGGGCATTGATGGGCTGGTTGAGAAAGAACTCAAACTTTGATCAAGTAGCTCGCCGCACTACAGGTGAGCGTTCCACCTGCCACTGCTTGGATACCGTGCCAAGACTGACAGGTCTCCTTAACTCGAAACAGGCGAAACACTATGTCTAAGATAAAAGATGTCGAGCGATATACAACGTCGGCTGATGCCCACGGTCAACGTTCAACCTGATCCATCTGTGTGGTGCACTAAATGTTGTCTTTGATAGCTCATCTACCCGGCGCAGGCCACTGAAGCAGAGCTTCAATAGTCAGCAGTAACTGCCTTGCTGTGGACGTAGAGAATCATGGACTGGTGGCCCCAGATAGCCCCCAAAGTCACTCACGGCTGGTACGTAGATCAGGAGAGAGTGGACGCTCCTGCGGAAGAGAATCAACTTTGTAACGTACAGTCAGACTGAGCGTATGCATCGCAAAAATCGTAGAACGTACTTTCAGAAGTCCAGTAAATAAACCATCTGTCCATTGCTCCATATAATATCTTGCCAACTCGAGTATCACAATTCCGTCCAGACGACATAAACTTTAGCAGAGAGGCTGACAGATATAGCAAAGGGGGGAAGTTGCAAAAGAGCCGCAAAAGCGCGAGCACGAGTTCCGGTTAGTATAAAGTAACTTAAGTGACCCTACCGACCTGTCTGGGTTCGAGATTCAGACACAAAGCCAGAAATATCACAGTGATCAATGAAAAGAGGCAGCCTATAGAGGTTTGGTTCATACCACTGCCTGTCGGATTGAAACCATAACAATGTGAGCGTAACTCATGTTAGTAGTATCAGCAGTTTCAAATTTCAGATAGCCGTCGATATGAAGTATAACGAAGCCAATTTTTATAATGAAAAATCAAAGCCCAAAGGAGTGTGTGTAGTACTACGTACAAAAGAGGCGAGAGAGAGAAAAAATAGGAAAATAGACCAAAGGAGTGTGTGAAGTACCATGATGTACAAGAAAGGAATAGAGACATAAAAAGAGAAAACGGTCTCAGGGGTAAATATGTGCCAGAGATGTCGAACGGTGTCGCGAGCTACCAAGAATTCCGGATATTTGACGAGGACAAGTGCTTAGCCCGAAAGCGAAGGCTGATCCACAACGGCAGAAGACGATAACCAACTCTCCCTACAAGAGTGGCGGTCCCTGGCGAAGTGTGCTACCTTCTAGTAGGCCGAAACAGTGATTGCCAGTCGGTGTCCAGTAATTACGAGTGGAAGCTTGCGAGACTCCTTGAGTATCGAGCATCGACAAAAAAAGGTGACCGAGGTATATAAGAGGAGACTGAGAGAGATTAAATTTGATTGACATTGTGGTTTATATCCAGTGGACCTATCCAAAGAGCGTGACAAAGAGGCGAATCAGTGTCAGATGGAAGATGGTCCTGATGTCAAACCGTGACGGTCTTGAAGACCACCAGGAATTCCGATTGTTAGGCGTGGTCCAGTGCTAAGCCCGGCAGCGAAAATTTTGTTACAACCATAGTGTACATCTTCTAATAGGTCGAAGCAGTGATGCCAGCCGTTACTCGGTAATTGCGTGTGGTAGTTCACGAGACTCCTAGAGTGTTGAGTATCGTCCAGCAGAAGATTAAGAGACGAGAAGAAAGGAGAGGAAGCAGAATTAGGGAGAAGGGAAGTTTGCCAGTAGACCCATCCAATGGGAGTGGCAGAGAGGCGAATCAATGCCAAGTGGAAGACGGTCTTGATGTCGAACGGTCTTGTAGACCACCAGGAAATCCGAATGGTGCGCATGGTCAAGTGCTAAGCCCGGCAGCGAAGATTCTGTTACAACGAATAGTGTAGATCTTCTAATAGGTCAAAGCAGTGATAACCAGCCTGTGTTCGGAACTTGTGTGTGGTAGGTCGAAGGACTCCTTGAATGTCGAACATCGCCCAGCAGGAGGAGATTGGGAGAAAGGAGACAAGATTATGAAGGCAAGAGAAATTTGCCAGTAGACCCTTCCAAAGAGCGTGACAAAGAGGCGAATCAGTGTCAAATGGAAGAGACTTGATGTCGATTGGTCTTGCAGACCACCAGAAATTCCGAGTATTTGGCGTGTCAAATGCTAAGCCCGGCAGCGAAGATTTTGTTACAACGAATAGTGTATATCTTCTAATAGGTCGAAGCAGTGATGCCAGCCGTTCCTCGGTAATTGCGTGTTGGTAGTTCACTTGAGTATCCAACATCGTCCAGCAAGAGATTCGAACGAGACGAGTAAGAAGAAAAGACGGATCGACTCAGAGCAGGAGTCAATCCAGGCTGCTTTCCAGAGCTATAGCTATCCCAAGGTCCCTAGATGAGGGGAAAGGACCACAGAAGCAGAGCGAGTACAGAGCCAGGCAGGAGTGTCAAAGAGCAGAATGTCCAGGAGTGATGGTCGTCATCACAGTCTTCGGTGGAGTCTTTGCGCGGAGAGCGGGAATCGTGAGCGCGAGAACGTGTGCGCTTAGTGGGCGACCTTGACGCCGACGAGACTGAGCCTGGCCTAGGCGCAGTCTGTCTAGTCAAACCTTGCAGCATTAGATCAAGCCTAGATCTGCCGCTGATGAGGAAATGCCTGGCCTAGGCAATCCCCCAGCAGGACTTGTGCACAGTCCTGCTGTTGACAAGGCACCACAGGGAGTGGGTGAGAGGGTCGATTGACTGGTCGCCGCTTGGATTCCATTGCTAGACTCGAGATTCATGGGACCTCAGGACAGGGTGGCTCTACTCTTGATGACTTCTTCGGTACTCTGCGTTCTTGGCTGCTGAGAACTGCTGGAATAGTTCCCTTTCGATCACTGTTAAAAGGAGTTAGGATGGCAGCGCGTGACAAGAGAAAGGTGGACGTACGATCTTGAATAGGGGCAGCAAGTAGCAAATGTCGTGCATCACGGTACTTGACACGACGCTCGCCAGTATCCTCCTTGTGACTGACAAGCAAGGATGTGTTTGGCGCTGGCCCGACAGGTCGCATGTATCGTAGGTCGCTGACAGGCGAATGTCAGAAAGCGGAGGAAACTGTCGAGGCGGAAGCGGTTGATTAACGAGGTCGCTCAGTGGACGCAAACTCGGGTGCTTCGGTAACTGCACCAGGATGGTTGTTGAAGACTGGATGGCAAACTTCCTAGACTGAGGGTGAGAAAGGTAGCAAGCAAGTAAGAGTATAAATGCTCACATTTTCAGAAGTGGTTTGCCACTTAACAGATTGGACTCGGATTGGACCCAGGAAAATGGGTGGCAACTTCCTACACTGCGTCTGACGGTTAGACTGCATTACAAGAAAAGAAGAAGAAAAGAAACTCACGTTTTCGGAAGGGGGACTGCCGTCCAAGCTAATGGACCCGAGGCTTACACTAACTCTGAAGTTCAGTAAACGATCGAGCGTCGAAGAAAAGGTGCCTACGATGTAATGAAAAGCCTCTGCTATACTGGCAATGTCGAGTAGACAGTGCCAACCCTAGTTGCCCCGCAAGTGAGCGTCCTCAACAATCGTGACGGAGGAAGTGATGGTGCGGCGGAGGCAAAGGCGGTGATCGATGATGGACAGATCGATGGAGGGTTGTCCGGGGTGTATCGGAAGCAGCACCCGGTTTGTGCAGAATCGTCGAAGGAGGCGAATCAGTCGACGAGTAGCACAAGAACTTGGCGGACTTTTTGGGATTGGGGTGCTTGAATAGCGATAACTGGGCTGGTCCGGCCACTGATCGGGTGGCACGCGCGGCGAAAACAGGTTGTCGAGGAACAGGGGTACTTTCTATTGAGGTTCAAAGGTCGAATGAAAGGTAGTGTCGAGCAGACACCACTCGAGTCAAATGGTGCAGATAGTGACGAAGCAGAGAGCCTGAATGGCTGGAACACGATGGGCGAAGTATAAGCGGAGTTGGAGTGGTTGGAGAGCTGTAAATGGCTGATGAGTTTGTCGTTGCGAAGTTCCTTGGAAGTAATAAGACGTGAGCAAAGAGAAGCAAGAGAAGAGAATAGCGCATACCGTGTCAGGTTACCCGATCACTGGCATCCCAAGCCATGGCAAGTACTGGCACTTGGCTCGGTAGCTGGTAATATCACTGACATATGGGGTTGTCCTTCGGTTGGCTTCTCATCGGACGAATAAAGATCTCCAATGGCGTCGGTTTCCGCAAAGATACTTACTATCCCGTCGGTTTGTGATTCATCTTTGGTTTGGTCATAGCCAGGTGCGCTGTAGGAGAATTCCGGCTCTCCAGTTGACATAGCGCACCCGACAACTATCTGCGTCTCGAGACTGATGTATGCGAGGTATACCTTCATCGACCTTACTTGCTGAACGAAAGAATGTCCTGTCGGCGTCGGCCTGTTTGTTGGCAGCCCAGTAGGCGCTACTCAAGCGTGCTTCGTGTCTGAGGTGAACAAGACTATCGAAGCGCGAAGCGGAGGGAAATCGTGATCAACGCTGCCGCTGTCGTGAGTGAGGTGTCGAATCCCGGAGGAAACGACCTTGACTTCCTCTTCCGTGTCCATAGAGTCGTCCTTCTCCAGGTAAGGAGCGTGGCGTGGAATGAGTGTGGTGGTAAAGGAGTGTGGTGGCAAAGGAGTGGACGGAGGAAGGAGGTGACAATAGGAGGTGGAGGAAGGAAGTCAAGGAGGGAATTCGATGAGGGTCTCTCTGGACGAAAAGGTCAGAAATATATACTACGGAGGCAGGTGGCTGACAATCTAGACCGCCAGCGTTCACTGTGTTCGAGGGCTGACAATTCGCAAACGCTTGAAGCTTTCACCAGTGGCAAAATGAGTTGCAGGCCCCTAGTTCGTGCAAATCCTTAGATATCGGCGTTCGCAGCCATGCCGAATTATTCCCCAGTAGCCAGAAAGATATTATCGTGTAGAAAGAAAACGCAATATTTCTGCGAGGAACTCGGGAAAGTGGCTGGAAACTTAGAGGGTCTTTGGTTCTGGATCCAATCACGCGGAAGGCAGGTGGCTGGCTAGTGTCAGATTTCGGAAGCAAATTTCCTGTTGATTGTCCAGATATCGGGATTGAAGATGAAGGCCTTATGCGTAGCGTTACAATCATTCTGTGAAAGAGTTGCAGTCACTTCAAGTTATCGTCCATGTGTCTGTGAAATGCATACTTGACTCTATGGAAGACTTATGTACGGTGAAGGATACAGCCATCTTCTGCGCCTGTAAGAGCAGAATCATGTTGAGCATGCAAGACGCACCGGGCAGCAGCTCGTTCTCCTTTAGCAAAGTCGATAGCGAGGAAGTCGTGATCAACTGCTCGTAAAATGACTTTACGTCGAATGCGGGTGAAACTGATGGATTGACTCGGAGGATGATGATTATAGTCGAATAAGGATGAGATAATATTCATCGTAAACCAGATCGACTGGCTTGCGAGTCTAATGAAATGCAGTACATACCGATATCCGTGGGGTCAAGCGGGCCCTCGCAACAGCGGCGGAGGGCCCAGCCCGTAGTGCCTCCTCAACAAATCCCTGTCCTTTGAAGCCTTGTTGCTCGCGCCTGCGCCTGTGCCGGGCATACATACTGCCGGCATCCTGAGGACCTCCACTGCCAACGGGAGTGAGTGAGCGCCCGCTGGTACTAAAGTCGAGGGTGATAATGGATTGTACGTGAGCACGAGGGTGTGCTGCCCGTTGTCGTGGTTGGTGTCGAAGGGTGCCATCGCAGGCAGAGGTGCGAAGAAGGGAGGAGGGGCGCCTACTACTAGTACAGAAACTGGACCGAAACTGGCGCTGGTTTCCCGGGCCTGCCTTCATATATTCCTCAATGCTGTAGCGTCTCTTGTCAACAAAAATGCTAAAGTATCGTATTCTTATATTCCATGATTCTAACTACTAATCTAGTCTATGGCAACTCTTCGTCAATATCTGTCGAGCTACCTACTGTACCTGAACGCATTAAAAAACTCTTGCATTATATTGCAAGGTTCTATTGTACTTGACGTATTACACGCAGAAACCTGGCTATGATCGTTTCAACCTCCTGTGAGTTACTAGCGGACATTACATGATGCTGGCTTTATGTGGGCCTGTAGGGGACGGGAACATATCTTCCATTGCATCCATACCGCGCGTACCATCTCTTCTCTATCGAAGTCAAATCCCCACAATCAGAGACATCTCGGAGGCCATCCTTGGTGTGTAAATGACGCCCAAGGGTGTCGGCACGTTCATTACTTCGAGGTCTTGCGATGGGATGAAGAGATGAGCTGACCGAGCGTTATAGTTTATTTACAATTTATTTGTTGTATTGACCAAACTATGGCGTCCGATCCACCCGGCCTTCGACCATCCTCTCGCACTCTGTGACTATCGTGGCGTCAAATCGAAGAACGATCTCAGTTCAGGTACGCTAAAGCGAGACGTTCAATGTCCGTCACATATAAGTGACAACTTGATGCAAGTACGTTCGAGGGATGACACGTAGTGAAGGACAGATTTAATGTATAGCCGACACAGTCAAATTCATTCCTAAGTTATTTGCACGCTACCAGAGTCACCCGGAAGGCAAATGCTACATGTTCTTGTAGTGTGGTGAAAGTCCTTGAAAAACAACCCGCCTGGTATGAGAAAAAAAATGCTGCTGTCAAGCTGGCACGCCAGAGGCACATTGACCAGAAATGCACATACCGCAAACATACGTTCTTGCAAATCTACTCCTCATACAATATTTGCACGGGACCCCTGCGGAATGTGTTAGATCCATTCATTACTGAATGTATGAATGAGCTCACTGCCTCTTACTCCCCTGTGAAGTAGGATTCTTCAGTAAAGAGATGACTCGCAATGCTTCATACATTTACTTACATCCTTGCCTGTCCAAGTAATCTTTGCCTGCAATTCCGTTGTGCCGAACTGCAGCTCAACGCTGAAATGTGCCTGAAGATAGCTCTTGCCTGTTGAAGAAATGATATGCTGTCCAGAAAAGAGCTCTGAAAGGTCGGCTGAAAGTTTACATGAATTGCGGATTTTGTCTGGTTAAGTATCTGTGAATGGATTCTATTTATCAATAAGTATATAAAGTAGACGTACCTTTGTTATCTGTATACCAATAAGGCACTGGCAAATCCCCGTCGTAACTATGGAGGTCAACATTACAGCGAGAGAGAACCCCTTTCGTAATGGTTTCCAGAAAATATGCCCGGCTAAAAGTCTTGCTTTCTTCGACAGAAATTCCCTGAGCCATCACGGCCTGAGCAACACTTGACAATTGCCACTTAAATTCGAGACATACCCTCTCGATTATACAATCGAATCTTCCGTCCAGTACTCGTTCCCCGGATAAAGGTTTGACATACGTCAGGTGTGATCGCTTCTGGTGTTCTGGATCCTGCGAATTGAATATCGTGCAACAAGGAATACCATACGATACTTTGGACACTCGAGTCGTTACAGACCGGTCCAGATAATACAGAATGGTGCCATTTGCGACTGCTTTTGATCTACATGGATGAGATCCTGTAAGAGATATTACAATGAAGGACAATAAGACGTACACATTCGTATCAGGACGAAGAACACGTATTCCCTCCGGTTCCAACACAAACTGTAGTTGAGATGCAAGCCATGGACTTGCCGCGAAACCTCCGACCAACCACACTGGCTAAACAGACAGTGAGAGAACAAGATAAGTAGCAGATTGATAAGGAAGAATACCATCAATATGTTTCCACACTCCTTCACTTGTTCCCTGATAGAATCGACCGCTTCTCTGACAGAGAATTCGTAAGTTTCCTGAAGCTGCTCTCTGAAAGACTTGTCTTCAGACAAAGCAAAAAGAAGTAGTTTTATGACATACCGCGTAAGTTTCAAATATCCGCCTCGGACCCCCAGCTTTGGATCGCTGGCTCTCCGGTCGCCTATTCGAACTAAACCCGAATCGCTATCCGAGTCAAACTGTCGCTTCGTGAACTGATCGAAGTAGTTGACTGCGTCGTCCAAAAGTAAAGGCTCGTCAAATCGCGAGTTATGCAGCTTCCCTAATGCGAGCCTGTCAACATTTGTATCGCCTTCACAAAGCCCATAATCCACTCACGTTCCATCACTTCTCTCGCAGCCATATTAACAAAGACTGAACCAGCAAAACGACCTGATCGTAGGTGATGGAATGTAAGCAAATCGGGTACATTGCGATTTGCCGGAAGGACATACAATCTGGTCGAGCCAACTCCTTGAGTTCAACGGGATTGACCTTGGTGACTTCGTAACTGTCGACGTCAAGCGTTCCCCCTCCCGCATCCAAAACCATAAACCGAAAACCGGGCTAGTCGATGTTCAGAATAAGACAAGCAGGTTGGAAAGGGACGTTACCTCGAGACACTCAGGACCCAGCCCTCCAGAAAGACAGGCCAATGCACTCGCTTCGCCTTCCGTGACGAATGAGATACGCATAAGGCTTTCGGAAATGTTTGGAACCAGACCTGCTCGAATGGCGCTCCTTCGCATCTTCTGCTGAGAAGGCCCAGTCCAGCCATTTGGATGAGCCAAAACAAAATTTGCTCGATCACGAACTTCTGGCCAAACGTTTGGCCCATCGGCATGGAAGTCAGTGATATATTTACCGGTCTCGTCGAACAGATACCGGAGGAAATCAGCCATGACATCCTCTGCAGACGTTCCGTCGGGCAGTGGCTTCATCTCGAGGCCATTGGTTTCCAGCTTCATACTAGACGGCCGGAGGTGCATCTTGAAGCTAATGAGATATCAACATCTACCTTCGGGAAGGATCAAGGCGAGAGCGGATTACTGACTGTTCGACTTTTACCCACCCTCTTTCTTCGGCGTCCTCTATTACAGTGTCTTTAGTGCAAGCAGCGCCAATGGCCACGGGCTTCATATCCTCGTCATAATAAATGACCGAAGGCAACTTGCTGTCCCCATTATCTTGATCAGAAAAGCTTTAGTTCAAAGGCTTCTATGTAAGCAAAGTTCCTCTCCGGCTCCGCACAGATAGTACGCACCGAGTTACGGGCTGAATCTTTGGCACTTCTCCGGGGCGCAGTATAGCGTAGGAGACGCCACTGAATGTTGTTCCCACATCTATGCCAATGACGATTGACACTCGATCTCCTTGAAAAGGCTGGGGCTTGAGGAGTCGAAGCTCTGATGAGGAAGACATGTTGGTTTATCCAATAAGGACTCTCGGATACTTAGATCAAGTCCCGGGGCTTGATGCATTCATTTAAGTGAAGGGCAAATAGCGTGTTTAATATGGTCGTAAAACTGGCACCAGGAGTGCGTACTACGCGCCGTTCGATGCTGGAGGGTTGGTTCATTAGAGGATCATAATTATGACATGCAACACACCACGTTCAACAAAGCAGGTAGGAGCATGTAGGGTTTAGGAACCTTACTCGATTAATTATCGACATACAACTGTTTGCACGCATCTATGCAGAAACATTTGGCGAATTCGTGGTGTGGGAGATGTGCAGTATTAAATAGCCCGTAAGGAAAACGACGTAGACCTTAACTGGTGAAATGGCCGACCTCGGTCGAACATTTCTTGTCGTCATATTTCTTTCCGCTATGATCGCCGTACTTCTCTCACTCTTCCGGAGGTGTTCATGGGGTAATCAAAGCCACTCCATCAATGGCGTCGCATCTAGAGAAGAACACAATCCTGTACGCTCTCAGAAGTCACCAGTAAAGGGTCCCGTGGTCCAAATTGCCCAGAAAACTGGCGAAATATTCAGGAGCTCCCCGGACCCGCCAAGCGAGAGTGGCAGATATCTTAGCGTAGGGAGCGGAGGAAGTGACACACTCATTCACTACCAAGCGAAGCAATTTCTCGGGAGCGCTGGTCCGTAACAAACGTTTTTTTGACAGTTCTTTCCTGACGTTTGGTATAGGCGCAATTGAAAGCAGTCCCACTATACGGGACAATAAGACCGTAACTATATCGCCGAGACGCAAGAGGACTCATTCCCTTGCTGAACCACTTCCAAGCGACGGCCAGAGGAAACACACTCCACCACAGCGTAAACGTCTACGTCCAAATGTTGTAGAGAGAACCCCTGTTGATTACGAAAGGGACATTCTTTCCTCTTTGCAAACTGCCTCAAATGATCCTCGATCGCAAGAAGTGGTCCAATCGCACCAAATCGGCACACCTCCATCTCTTCCAGGCCAGCAGCCCTCGGGAAAGACAGATGTAGTCCCACCATCATACGTGAGGCTATCGAAGTACGACAGTCGTGTTTTGCGTTTCTTCGGCGATCGCACAGATAGCTGCTCGGAGATGGAAGTGGTGAGCACGTGCAAGAAGTTGAATGCAGACATTGCGGCTCTTGCGATCGACTTGCTCTATGTTTCAGATGAGATCCAGAACAATGACATACAGTCAGTGAAGCTGCATGAGACGAAGGGAAGCCTGGTAGATACAGACGAGCTGCACTCTGCTATAGGAAAACGGCTTCATGACATGCTTGTGGAAAGCACAACGAGCGATCTCGACTTTGAAGGACATCTTCAAGATGCCGTACAGGCGTGGATGGTGTTTAGTGTATGTCATGTGGTAAACTCTGTTTCATTCAACGCGAGTTTTCCTGGAAGAGACGACGCTGGAAAGTACTTTGCGGACATCGAGGCAGAGGTAGAGAAACACGGTGCGCCCCTGTCTGCAGTCTTGGAAAGGTAATATTTGCTCACATGCACGATGCAGAGGGCATGAATGCAGGCCTTTGGAAGGACCTGAAGTCTGTACATGCAGGCGAAGAGGTAGATCTGGATCTGATCGTAACCAGAATGTTAGAACAAGGTGAGTCTTTGTCGAAAGGCATGGAAAGTAGGTATCTAATTACCTTTTAGGGGAAAGAGAGCCTTTTGTACTACATTGGAGGGCTATCGCATATCGACACGCAAAGTCGCATCCTTGCCATGAAGCAGCTTCCAGGCAATTTCGAGATAAAATTGTCCAAGGCCTGTTAACGATCTTCTCGTTGGCGGGCAATGCACCATACGCTACTTCCTTTGACGATAAGGTCCGGCATTTGGTCTCGAAAAGCCGCATTGTGGAAAGCACTGCGCAACTGGCAGATCACGTTCTGACTCGCATATTCTCGACCGCCATTGAAGCTTTCTTCATAAAGCCAGGAACCGTATATGATGCTACGGAGGCGAGCTCTGCACAAGCACTTCCAATGAGCACCAGGGCCAACAGAAGGAGCTCGATTGAACAGGTTCTTTGTTCCATTTCCGCTGGGATGCGCGAAAGGTCGTCCAAAAACTGTGTAAAGCCGAGGATCCTGTTGAAGCCAGAAGTCATTTTACCATAGAGTAGGCCGTCACATTAGTAGTGCATACAGTACGCACCATATTTTCCTCCTTTGTCTTCTAGTTCTGTATGTTCCGCGTGTTTTCGTCCATTTTACGGCTTTATCAGACTTTCACAGTTCTGACGCGTTGAAAGGTTCTGTCTGCGAAGAACCCACAGTGGTCATTCTGCTGCCGGTCGATTTTCTAAGGAAGAACCTCGAAACTATTGTATGGCCACATCAAGTCATAAAGTCGCATATTACAATGTTGGCCGTGAGGCAGTATGTGTTCCTACCGTGCGTAAGGACGTCAGGCGAACAAACAATTTCAAGTTGACGATGTTGAAACCTTGCATTTGCATAGTTACCCATCGCACCAATCCTTGACGTTGTCGTGGCCTAACGTAGGAGAGTACACCAAAGCTTTCTATTTTAGAATCAGATTTCGAATAAAATTGCTGTCGAGAGATGCTCGTCCTCTTCCCACAGAACTGAGAACGGGGACTCCATTGTCGAGACGACTGATTTTAGTCCAGTATAGTCAGCCTGGTTGTCGGACCATAGCCACTTCCTGGATTCCGTACGCATGTAATATATGAAGTTCGAGAAATGCCGGCTCAGTGCTTCACGATGTCAAAGAAATGTTAAAGGAAAGGAGAGTAAATCGTAACTTCAACGGTCGTCGGAGGACTCCGAGTCCGAGGAGGCAACACTGCCTCAGTTCAAGTTTTGATCGGAGCTTTAAACCTTCAAGAAGCTACTGCAAAGTAGAACTGGAACGACGAGAACACTACTGTCCTGTTACTTTGAAATCATCGAGACTTCGAAAAGACGTAGTAAGTTAAAGCAGTCGCTTGTCATGACCAATCACCCGATAAATCAGTGGCTGGCTCGAGTCTAGGGCAGTCGCGACTTGCCTTCGCCTCAGCCTCGCGGTTCTCATGACTGTCGTCACACCAGACGTATGATTAAAGTAAACGAGGAAAAATACATAAGAGCGTGTAGTGTCAAAAGGGGTCAAGAACTCTATGTATGAAAAAAATTAGTCCTCATACACAATACTGACTGGACCGCTATAGAGCTTCAGTCAGATGTTCGTTTTACTCGCCTGCAGAAGGGAAGTGGTTGACTACTCACTATTCTGTTTTACCCTACGAAACATGAGGCATCCTTGTCAATACCCAAGATGTCAAATTCTAGGTGCATAATAACTCACATCTATGTTCCATTTGACCCTTGCCTCTAACTCGACTTTCCCCAGCCTCAGCTCTATATCAAATTCAAGCATCCAGTACTTTATAGATCCGATGAGAAGTCCATTAGACATGGCTTTATTTGCCTCAGTGCACAACTCTGAAAGGTCAGCAGAGAGGGTGCAGTGTTTTTTAATGCTGTCTTGAAAATAGTTAGTACATTTCTGCTTCCAACATTCAACCTACGCAACTTACCGTCATTCTCGACGTACCAAGCAGGAGCAGGACCATCTCCATCAAAGCGATATACTTCTGTTCTAAATCTCTTGGCAGTGTCTGTAGATGTAACCCTACGAACGAACGACTCTGACAAAGCCATGTTTTCCTGGATTGTAGTTCCCTTAAAGAGGCTTCGTTAGATTACTCGTTTCGTTAATGGAGAAGCCAGTATTACATACCTTTCGTAACATACAGATAAACTTGGGTCCTATCATCAAACTCTCGCTTAACGGATCAAGTCGAACCAGCTCCTCCCGCTCTCGGTGTTCAGCGATCATGGGACAGAAGTTCGTGAAGCACAACGTTCCATATGATGCTTTGCTGAGCCTGCTTTTCACCGCATGATCAAGAAAATGAAGTACCGCGCCATTGGCCACAGCCTTCGATCTTTATTGTGAACATGTTAGATTGGATAAAGCTGAATGGCTAAAGCTTGCGATTCACATATTATCATTTGGACGGCTAACAGTCGAGCCTTCGTCTTCAAACGCTTCTCGCAACTTCTTCAAAAGGAAAGGACTATTCCCAAATCCTCCAACCAACCACACAGGCTAGCTTGACGCGTGAGCATGGAGGAAAACTATAGGTTATAATAGGACATACTATCTCAGTACTTCCACAATCGTTCATCTGCTTTTGAATGGATTCTATCGCTTGTGCGACAGAAAACGCAAAACACCTAGCAAATTCCTCGCTGAAGCAATGTTAGCGTGTAGTTTGTGAAGAAAAAAGGATATTACTTAGAAAGCTTTAAGTATCCATTTTGGATACCCAGGGATTCGTTCCTCTCTCGTCGTCCTCCGACCCTCACTAATCCATAGGGCATCTCTCCGTCATACTCCTTCTTTGCTTTCGTATCGAACGTTTTGACGATTTCGGTTAGATCGTCTTCATACTTCGAGTCTTTCAGTTTTCCTGAACCAACCTCCTTAGTCACATGTGCACATTACCCGGAATCTCCGACTTACTTGACAACAGAACTGACATCTCTCTATTCACGAATATCGACCCGGCAAAGCGACCTGTTCGTGAAGCAAATTAATCCGAAAGGGGATGAACGAGAGAAGATACTGGACATACAATCAGCACACGCAATCTCTTCAAGCTCGATGGGATTCACACCATTGACACGGTAGCTTGATATGTCAAGTGTTCCGCCACCTGCATCAGCCACAACAAAACGAAATCCCGGCTACTCATCATTAGTATCGAACGCAGACATTTACGAATTATACCTACCGCCAATTTCGACGGGCCCAGTCCACTAGATAGACAGGACAGAGCACTTGCTTCGCCTTCCGTAATAAACGTCAACCTTCGTCTCCCCTCTTCAGTTCCGGGGATGAGTTTGCCTAAAATTGCACTCTTTCGCATTCTCTGCTGCGATACCCCAGTCCAACCGTTTGGGTGAGAAAGAACAAAGTTGATCCTGCCTTGTACCTCTCTCCAGATCCTTATGCCATCTGTGTGTGCGTCTTTTATGAAAGACACAGCTTCAGAGAAAAGATATCGGAGGAAATCGCCCATAGCTTTTTCTGCCGATACCCCTGGAGGTAGCTCCCCTAGCTCAAGGCCGTTGGTATCGAGCACCATAGAGCTTGGCCTCAAGTGCATTTTGAAGCTATTCCCGGCGGCAAGATAAGTGAATTTAATTCTCTATTAAAGTACATAGCTGAAGATGCGATGCTCACTATTGGACCTTCGTCCATCCTTTCTCAAAGGCTTCAGACTCAACTTCATCCTTCGCAGTTTCGGCACCGATAGATTGTATAGTGCCGTCATCATCGTAGAAGATGATAGAGGGAATTTTGCTGTTCGTGAGGGTCTGACCAGAGAAACTTGTTCAAGTCAATAATTAATTAAGGCATGAAAATCAAGGTGTAGCTTACGTTGTCACTGGCTTTACTTCAGGAACCTCTCCAGGACGTAGTATAGCATATGATACGCCACTGAATGTTGTTCCAACATCAATGCCAATCACCAGGTCAATACGATTACCCTGGTACGGCTGACGGCGTAGCGGTGAAACCGTCTGCAATAGCATAATATTACCTTGCGTGTCGGGTGTCGAGCATCATCGTCTACAGGCTGTATCGTCTTCATATATTGCCTATGTCTGAGCACGAGGCTCGAGAGAAGCGCTCGCGACCGGGTGACCTAATAGAGGTCGAACTGCCAACACCGTGACCGTGCGCATAAGGCATGTCCTTCGAAGAACCCACAGATGCTGTCCATCCACATCTAATATGCTGTTTCTCACATAAGACGCTATGTAGTGCTATCCAAGTCCTTAGCATATTCTAAAGATGGAATCATTTCGATCAGTCGACCACCTCAGGCTCTCGCCAAGCTCGTGTCCCTTGACGTAAGTAAATGGCAGAAGAGGATGCAGCATGCTGTGAGGACGGACGCTGCAAGCTCTTACCTCCGGTTCATCCTGTCCCTCTTCCTCCCTACAAAGACCAAACCAGAGTTCACCATGACTGACTACCTTGGTCGCGTTTGGTCTCTGATCACAACATGGATTCAGCGATTATGCATCTGTATTACGTTCGTGCCGAGGAGCGACAGCGGAGATATCGAACAAGGGTTCATTGACCGAGACCGTGAGCATGATGTAGAAGATGACCGGCGCTTGAGCACCGCCCCGCAGCCTCCAAGGAAAACAGTGTCAAATGTGCGCAGTATCGGGAGAAGACCAAATCGACAGCAGGAGGGTCAAAGTAAGTCAATGGATCCTCTAAACTTCGGCATTTCCGTGAGCGGTCCTAGTATCTGGTGTAGATGGCGATACCGAGAGTTTCAGAGCTACAGAGTCTACGGATGTCGGTCCCGAAGTATTGAAAGCTGTGCAACATGGACCGAAGATTCTTGTTCGCGATCGAGACTTGCACAGCCAAATAGTCCAAAGACCCTCCCTTGGCGCCGAGAGTTCCTCGGTAGGTATTCCGAATCAACAGTTGTTACCCGCCTCGACAGGCAGCGAAGTCCAAACCAGAACTATACGGCGACCGCCCGAAGCTGTCAATCGCTTTTTCCTCGACAGAGGTGACCTCTGCTCAGAAAGTGAGATAATCAAAGACTGCGAGGCACTCAATGGAAGGGTTGAAACACTTGTCTTCACCCTTCAGGATGGATGGGTGACACAAACGAAGGCTGGAAGTTCAATACATGGTCGGAACCAAACTGGGAAGACTGTGGACGACTTTCACGACGATTTGAGAGGTGCATTAGGAGAGTGTTTGCTCGATACGTTGAAAAGGGTCCAGCCTGGCGACGACGAATACCATGGATGTATACAGGATGCTTTCCAAGCCTGGATAGTATATACTATCCACAGGTCGATTCGACGTACGTTATTCGGGATCGACCTTCGCTCGATTGACGATCTGAACCAAATCTATTCTCAGATGCACTCACAAGGTGAGTCGTTTGTGTCGCCGATCTACTTCAGTCGTCCTTCCTGAGCCAATCTTCACTAAGAGCCAGAATTGGCTGAACGCTGGTTAAAGGTCCTGCAGGAATATTCTCCGAGATTGTCTTCTATCCAAATAATGGATGAGCAAGGACGCATTGCGGTCGCAGGAGGGAGAGATAAGGTCAACGAGCTGTTAGAAGACACGTTCACAAACATTCGTACGGCAAGTGGCGTAAAGGATGGAGAGGTTCGTGCAATCGCCAACCCGACGCATGCGATTTCTGTAGCTTTGCACTGGAGAGCACTGATCCACTCCTACGAACGTCATCTTGAATCCTGGAGTAGGGCGACGGATAGAACACATCAGTACCTCATTGACGGCCTCTGCTCTCTATATGAGTACGGTTGTCCCGGTCATCAAGAACCGTCACATATTCGCGATCAAGTTCGGGAGACAGTGAAGAAAACGAAGCTGATTGAGGAGGCAGCGAAACTGAAGGAAAAGATGGTTTGCGGCATCTTTTCCGTCTACCTAGAACCGAGTCTCCCTCAGCCAGGGATAAACTTCGACAGTCAAATCATGAATTGTTCCGACGTGAGTCAGACGCCGAGCCATGGAATGAGCCAGAAGAAAGTCCTGGTCGCAACCGATCTGGGTGTTCGCGACTCCACAAAACCGGGGATTCGGATGCTTCTGAAGCCAAAGGTGTTACTAGTCGTGAGTTTTCGTCTCTTTTGAAATATGTCAGTTCTGACTTAGTTACTTAGTAGGAATAAGTAGCTCACGAGTCAAATAGCATGCTCGAGTCAGCGGTTGCGAGCGGGGCCTTTTCATTTCATTTGACTTCTTCAGTTTTTGCGTGTCGTAGACTTGAGTTCATTGCTTGATATCTTTTTATATCTCAAAACGACTCACCGCAACATATTTATGATCTGTAGTCATTCCGATGGTGACATTTTTTCGGTTACCACTGACAAAGGACAAAACCCGCGAATATACAGTCTCCTAAGGTCTCAGCACTTCACAAATAGGCACAATCAGCATGCGACCTGGAAGTCGAGGTATGCTATAAGCACATTCTGAAAGCGACAAAAGCTGCTCCGGACTTGAAGGATTGAGCTTGCGCAGAGAACTCGTTGGGTTCCGTGTGGAGTTTACTATACACATTGCTGTTCAAGTTCGAGAAAAGTTTTACTGCCACTTTGCGACCATAGTTTCAAACATCTTGATTATACGCCGCTCCAACTGCAGGAATATCCCTTTCAGATGGTTTGAAGATACAGTTTATTCGTGCTGAAGGTTGACTTACCTTTCTAGTATATCATTAGCACATTTACTGCTAGAAACACACGCATTTGCTGAAAGTGCAATTTCAGCCTGTTCGTTCATGATGGTCTGAGAAGTGTCTGCCAAGTGCTGCCAGAGTCAACAACATAGTCGAGCGTCACGACTGCCCTTATTGAACTCAACGGTGTTGACGGCGGTGCCACTGTGGCAGTGCCAGAGTCTGCAATGCGAGAGTATTGGCAGCTTCGGATGAAATTCAGTTATGTAAAAGTTGAAACTTTGCTCGAGGGGCATAGTTATATTGTAATGGCTGTAAATTAGATGAATTGTGTGCATAAGTATACACAGGACAACTATGTATTCATGTTCGTTTTCCTCAACATACGTAAGTAATCCATGCTTAACGTACGTTTAGCATTTCTAGCGATGTTGCTGAGCTTGTGAGAACAAGCACTTAGATATGAGCTTCATTCGAAGCTTGAAACTGTTTTACGAAAGAAAGTCACAATGCCTGGAAAGAGTGTCACCAGAGCGATGTGTGATCGTCTGAATATCCAACGCAGTTTACGACAATGTTGCTGCACGGTAAGTCCGCCTGACTTGTCAAAGGCTGTTCATGCTTGCCAGATCGATGATCATGTTTGGACGCGCATTAGCTCAAGTATAGAACTGTTCATATTTTGGAAATTCTTCTTGACTTTGTCGATCGCTATTGTCTCGCCCATCGTTTGAATCGTCCAAAACCGTTTGCACAGTGAGAGGAAACTGTTTATTAGCACAATGAGATAGTGATGATGATAATGCAGATGTTGACAATGACGTGGATGGTGTTGCACAAGATGAAGAATAGCCGCCACGAGAAATACAAGAAAACATTTTGCCTTGAATTCGTGGTTAGTAGTTATAGGGAAATCAGAAGGACAAGACATACCAGAATAGAATATAAATTAAGTGATCTCGCTAAACGTACAATGCCACAGCGCCTAGCTCGCGTTCATCGTCCATCTTCCAGACACCGTCTATCAATACACTCCAATGTTTATGTTGACATGTGGAAACAGGACACAACCACTCGTGCTCTCCTTGCACGATGGGTGCTTTTGCTTTCCCTTTCCCTTTCGCTGGCCCGCCCATTCGACGTCGAGGAGCTCGACCACGGGAAGCGATGCGCCGTCGCCCGCGTGGTGCTCGAAATACACGTTCAGCGGGTGTCGTCTCTTCGTCATCTTGTACCTGCGCTGATGAAGGAACGTCATCGGTAGCGGTATTGGTCTCGGTAGCGTTATTGGTCTCCGTAGTGGAAGTTTCAGACTGCGAGAGTGACTTGCGCGGGCGCAGTCGCGAACGGATTGTAGAAGCAGGAATCGATGAGATACCTTCTGAAGCCCCCTCAAAGACGACATTGGGTATAAGAGCATCGTGGGCACGACCCTTACCCTTCCTATCGATAGGAACATACGAATCGTTGTCTCCTAAGGCCGCAGCCTTTCGCTTTCCCTTATCGCGTCTAGGAGGCAAAGTTTGTTCTGCGGTATCCTGATACTCGCCCTCCGTAGCCCCCGTTTCTTTCCCTGTATCTGACTGGTGAGAACCGGAGGGATCAGAGGGAGCCTTCACTTCTGTGATGGTTTCAGTTACTGCGATGGGTTTCATAAGTTCTTCCACACATTTTCCATCCAACATATGTCCACAACGCAATGCCCACAAACGGCACCTGCGAGCCACGTCCTCTGACCCCGACACATTCATGACAAGAGGGTCGAGACACTTGGCGCAAACTAGTATCGTTCCCGCCTCAGATGAAGCCAAGCTGCTAGGGCCAGGTTGATCAACAGCTATCACATCAGCCGGAGCGAAGTCATTCGAAAATCCAGGTTCGGGCCTCGAATGCGTGTAGACGCTCCTATATTCCACCGGATTGATTCTTTGAAGACGATCCGCCCCGGTACCGAATCCATGTCTGCGAGGCTCTTGAGCAGCTCGTTCAAAGTGTGACATTGCTATGCCATCCACTACATCCAGGTCAACTTGCTCTCCGTCCCTCCATCCCTCGCCATGACTGCCCATGAAGATTCTGCGCAAAATGCCAATTGTATCCGCCTGGAAATTTAACCAAGCGTTTCCGCCCTCCTGCTCCCGCCTCATTCGTGCATTCTCTTCTTCGAGCTGCCTCTGACGATTTAAAGACAGTACTGCTCCTCCAAGCCCCATGTTACCCCTACGATCACGTTGATTGCGTGTGGGAGGTACATTTGCATTTGGTACAGCATCACGATGCAAGTTTATCCTATGAGCAAGGAGGTCGTTTTCAAATGGAAACGGTCTGTCCATCGGCCGGAAAACGCCGGCAGCATAATCTTGAGGTGGCCGATACTGTAAGGGTGGTGGATCTCGAAAACGGATCGGAATCGGTGGTACAGGTGGGATCGGGTTGTCTTGCAGACGTGGAGGGGGAGAAAAGAGAACTCTTCGAGCAGGTTGGTCTTCAAATGAAGGTGAATATCCGCGAATTCCCTCCGAGACATATGTACTCACGTCCATTACCCTGACCGCGATTGCCTGCACTTGCACCATTGATATTCGATGGTCCTCCTACAACCTGAATTTCTTCGTCAAGTTCGTCAACATCTATAATATCTTGAGGAGCATTGAGCTGGGTCGGGCGGCGAGAGCCGGCGCCGCCAGAATAGTTGCGGATGATCTCGATGTCGTCGTCGTATAACGTGTCAACGTCAATAACTTCTCTGACAGGTGATTGTATATGAGTTGTGCTGCTCAAGTCTACAGGCGTTGGCCTCTGAACGAGCGTCTCCGACATCGTGTGTTGGTGGTGGTTCGTACAAGACCGTGGATTCAAGCGATCGGCAGCTAAAAGTGCCAGTGGGTGACTTGCTCAGCATTTCTCACGATCTTCAAGTTACTTCCGCGGACTTACTAGCCACTCAGGGCGGCGGGAACTTTCCGCAGTCACGTGTCACGTGCACGGACCATCTGATAAATCCCTTATAACTTTTCAACATATTCTTGCTCGGGGATTCGAGCTTGGATCCTTTGCATTTATTTTGACTCTTGGTTGGTGAGTGTTCTGCATGTCTTCTTTCCCTTCTGTGATGACTTTATTCTCTTCCCCGTCCTATACGACCATGCCGAGGAACAGAGCTAGTTCGTTCGCAACGAACCCGCGCTCTACGGAGCGCACAGTGCACTTGCCAGTGCCATTTTGTCTGATCTCTATCTTCTAATTCTTCGTAATCCCGGACCGCTTTGCTTATGATGTATGTTTTTCTTCCACAGGAGCGGTGCAGATGCAGAGGGTGCTTTTTATGCATGGCTTTGAGGTTTGATGCAGTATTTCTTGCTTGAGCTTTTGTGAGTTCAAGAGATTTTAAACCTTTCCACGGCTTTTCTATCGTCTTTATGATGAAAAACTACCGTTAATTCGCAGTTTCCACCCTAGCGCCCTCCGCTTTAGGAGTACTCCCCCAGACCCCATGTTCATTTTTCCTCTTGTTCACCACTGAACCCAATTCGTGTGTGTCAAGACGGGCTACCTTCGGGTACGTTGGTATGGCGGTGGGTGGTCGGCGTGATGAGGGTCAAAAACACCTTCCTTTGGATGTCTGATCTCTCTTCCGAATTCTGTCATAAATTGCAGTGAATTCTTGCTGATTTCCGCATTGCTTATAGGAGGGAAACCCGTGATATGCAGCACTTGCTGCATGCATTGTTTTTTATATATATGTTTCTGTAAATAGTAATAACAAGTAGTAATTCCATCATGCAATGAATGAAGTTGTTCAAGCCCCTTTCTCTCTGCTGCCACCTTGTGAGTGCATGGGATTTATCTTATTACATCAGTGCACCCTTTTGTGGCCAACTATCATCTGTGATTTCTGCTCAGATTATGCCTCCCAAAGAACCTACGCGACAACAGTTGTCGTCTAGACTAGCTTATAGTCAGGGCACCCCAGCGTTCCTGCAAAGACTGAAGAATCAGGTTGCCGGTGTATCAACCCACGAAGACTCGGAGGACACGGAGTTCGACGAGTGGCAAGCCTCTTCTGGACGTCCGCCGATCCCTCGTAGGCCTTCACCACCACAGCGACCAGAAGATGATCCTGGGAGTGCAAATGAAGACGATGAAGACGAGAAGCCGCAAATCGTGGTCTTGAAGGAAGGGAAGCACATGTCACAGGGAGAGGTGGAGAATGAAAGGCGTAGAGGTGAGCATTTCATTGCTGTATCGCGTTCTTCTAACGTACAAACGTCGACAGCAAAGGGACTACCCCCACTATCAACCGATCATGATGACGGGGATGGCCAGCCGTCTGGGACTTCGAGCTCGAACAGTGGATCGCAGACCAATGCGAAGGCTGCAGCGAAAGATCCTAAACCCACGTTGTCTTTTGCGTCATTCGGCTCAAAAACAAAGACATCTTCCAAGAAGCGGAAAAGGCCCGGGGAAAATGAAGACGACCTACAGCAGCTCGCGAAGAAGAACGTGAATCCAGAAAAGAAGGTGAAGAAAGGGAAATCGAAGAACGTCGGCGCTTTGCTGTCGTTCGACGATGGGGATGAAGGTTGACGCTGGCCCTGACTGATCACAGCCTGAGCGACACTGCCGACTTTCTGCAACACCCAAGCACACGATATTTGGTCGGTGCTTTCCTTCTATTGTATAGTAGTATGTGTCCAACTTGAATATCCGAACCTTTTTCTTCATTGACGCCCCTCTCTCCGTTGTTTTCTAGTGCCATGCTGTCGATTAAATCGCGAAATTTAAAGCCACATTATATCCTAATGTCACCAACTTCACTCCGCGTCAGTCGCCTAGCTCACCATTTCAAGTTGCAACAGAATAATCGCATACCCTTCAACTTAACATCAGCCATATGCCATATTTCTAAACTTGGTGGTGATGACGGCGCATCAATGTGGTACCGGCGTAAATCGCAATAGTCTTCTATGGGCAGTACATCATCTATAATCTACAAGGCTATACCATCATTCCTTTGCGTTCCTTGGTATGGGCGATATTGCAAAGTGTTCGGGGTTAAACAGTCTATATTATCGCCACAGCGGAAGCGGAGCACGTCTAATCAAATGTACCTTCTACGGGACCGCCCATAGCCCGCCTTTGTCCGACCAATAGCTCGCTAGCAATTTGCTATGCCCATGCATTCATTTCTGCATGAGTCTTTGGGCCCTTGCTCTAGGCTGACCGCTCAATGATGCATCGACATTCGATCTGAAGCCAGGCAATACGTATCGGTGGTTGTGTGGTCTTCTTACGGCTCTGCGTATGCCAATACGGTGTCTTGATACAGGTCCTAACATTCTCGCAGTGCTTCCATGGAATTAACTCATGATGAACAGGCTGGGCTACCCCCTATCCCATAACTCGCGAGTTTGAGATGGACACTGGTTTGCGATTTCCCGAACACTGCGGATTTCGATGTACGCACCGTCCCTCGCCAGTCTTATGACTCCATGCATATGTTTTCGGAAGAATTCTCCATCAATAAACACTCACAAGCCATTCTCACGCTGCTCAACCGAGACCGAGGTTGTCGGTAATGATTTACTTGAGCGCCGCAAATGTACTCCTGTGGTCCTCCTCCAACGGCTTAGCTCATAATGCTGGCGCGTCGGGCTCCTTTTAATGGCCATCTCAATCTTGAGGTCTGCGCCCAGATACCGTACTGCTTTGTCTCCGAGGGGACTGTCCAAATCGGTCCGAACACCCTTCAAGCAAACGTTCATTCGCATCGACAGGTTTACGTTTCATATGCCCTCAGTTGGCCGTAAAAGCTTGCGATATGCACGCCTGGGCATCATCAGCTGGTTGTCTGGGCAGCTCCAAATCTCACAGGAATAAGCCATCGCCGACAGTAGAAGCCGCTCACAATCGGAAGAAGCGCATTGGCGATGGCCAAAGTTTGTATCAGTGATTGCTTTCGAGGATGGGCGCCGGACTATGCCTTTTGTGCTGCGGGGTAGTCACTATTCGACTGCGTACAGTGCGGAGGCCAAGGTATAAGAACACCTACAATCTCTCCGTACAGTGTTTCTCTCAACCGACTGACCTCGCCCCACTTCACTCTTCGTAACATATCGAACGAAGCATGACAACTCCTCCGTCCACTTTCCCCACCCCCCAAGACTTGGTTGACCTTCAAGGTGAGGGTGACTATCATATACTAGCTTGACCTAAGACTAACAATATCGTTGCACTGCCAGGCGATGTCGTGTAAGAACTACAGAGAACTTACACCTAGGCAGACTAGCTGATGTTCGCGTTTGTAGCTTGGGTATTCCGAAGCGCTTTGAGGACTTCATCTTTTTCAACATCGTTAATGTTGCGAGCTTCAAGACTCACCTGAAGCAGCTGATCCCAGCCATCACCACAACTGCTGATGTGCAGAAGATGCGCCAGGAAATCGCCGACCACAAGAATAGCGGTAAAGGTGGTTTAGTCAAGATTGTCGGTATCAACGTCGGCTTCACCTCCGCGGGACTAAAGAAGGTCAGGAGATGTTAGTAGTTATGCATGACACCTTTCTGACTCCGTTGCATATCAGCTTGGTATTACGGAATCTATTGGAGACCCGTCTTTTGACAATGGACAAAAGGCTAGTGCACAAGCGCTCGGTGACCCGGGAACTCTCAACGGGACAGTGTTCACGCCAAAGTGGCAGTCTGAATTCTTGGGCGAGATCGACTTTCTTGCATTTGTTGCTGGAGAATGCCCTGCCTCAGTACTTGAAGGTGTTGCGAAAGTTGAGCTAACGCTCGGCTTGTCTGTCAAACAAGTTCTTAAAGTCGCCGGTAATGTCCGCCCAGATAAGGAGAAGGGTCATGAACACTTTGTACGTCCTTCCGTATGATGGAAAATGTACTTCACCGACTGATAAAAACTTTTAGGGTTTCCTGGATGGAATCTCCTTCCCGTGTATCCCTACCCTTAATGGCCCATTACTTCCGGGACAACAACAAGTCGATCCTGGTATTCTCGTCTGCGGTCAAGCAGGAGATACCGTTACTACTCGCCCAGACTGGACGAAGAATGGCTCTATACTCTGGTGAGCGTCTGATGTGATGTACCCTTCCCCGTCATAGCTCATGCCATTCTATGTAGCTACCGTCAACTTCAACAATTTGTCCCTGAATTCAACAAATTCTTGGCCGACAACCCGATCAAGGAGGTGCCCGACCGCACTCTCGGCAGTGAGCTACTTGGCGCGCGCTTGTTTGGTCGCTGGAAGAGTGGTGCACCGACGGACATCTCACCGACGCAAGACGACCCGACGCTGGCGGCTGATCCCCAGAGGAACAACAACTTCACTTTCGTTGGTGAATTCGATGATCAGACCAAGTGCCCCTTCGCGGCACACATCAGGAAAACGAACCCACGTAATGACCTGAAGCAATTGTATGTTGTCTTACCTTACACTCTCGGTATGTTATGTTGGTGCTTATTATATTACTTCTGAAAGGTTCGGCGACGCGGCTGTTGCGACACACATGATCATGCGCCAAGGTATTCCTTTCGGCCCAGAATTGACTGAGGACGAGGTGAAGAAGAATAAGACCGAGCTTGTTCGAGGTCTTGCCTTCACCTGCTATCAGAGCAACCTCGCCAATGGCTTTGAGTTCGTCCAAGAAAGTGAGTCTATTGGCTTCACCTTATTCCATCTACTTATGACTTATGATTCAGGTTGGGCAAACAATACGGGCTTCCCACTCCAGAAGACTGTGACACCTGGGTTCGATCCTATCAGTAAGCTCGCAATCAATTCCATGTGGCCCACACATCTCTAATTCAATCTTGTATGCAGTTGGACAGAACAATACCGGTGCCCCTCTGTCTTTTTCTGGCACAGACCCGACTACGCCGGGCAATGACTTGACGATCCCCTCCAACTTCGTTGTCTCAAAGGGTGGCGCGTACTTCTTCACTCCATCCATCACAGCTCTGAAGACGAAGATCACCGTCTGAGTCGCCCTCGATCGTGTTATCTCTTTGATTTGTACGAATAATGGAACGTCGGACGTGTAACAGATGCTTCTAAGATGAACAAATGTTTCCTCTGTCCTAATGTAATACATATTACTCTTGTATATGATGAACCGGATGAAATACCAGCTATATATTTATTCACACAGTACGACCAGAAACCATCGAGAATATATTTCGGGTATGAAGTCCTTGTCTAGCTGTCGAGCCACTGTTCAACGATTTGTTGCATGATTCGAGCTTTTCTGGGCTCCCAGAAATGAGTTGCTCCTTCGACAAATCCCACTTGCAGTCTACCACCTGTGTCTCCTGTGCCTTGACCAGCATCCCGCTGCAGTTCTTTTACCCATGCTTCATAACTGCCTATTCCTGTGAACTCGTCACTGTCGCCATACAGAATTAACACATTCGATCGAGGGTTTTGGACGAGAGCTTTCAGAGTTTCTGCGTAGCTGCGAGAGTGAAAGAGAGTAAGAAGGCCCCGCTTGTCAAGAGGATATGAGAGGAGGATGTGAGATGTCTTCATTGGCTCTGGGAGAACCGGATGTTGCGAGACAATGAGAGAGCCATATGAATATCCCTGAGGATTTCAATCAAAATCAGATCATGGAAGAACAATAACTTCTGATGCACGCTCACAATGAGAAGGACGTGATCGACGCCCGGAATACGAGAAAACCCCCACTGGACGACTTCCTGCAGATCCTTCCCTTCTTGCAGGCCAGAAAGTGAGGGCCAGCCAGAGGACTTCCCTACCCCACGGCTATTGTACAGAAGTAAACAGAATCCCCGGGCGTGCAGGAGTTCGAAGAAGTATCGCAAGACACTGGGAAGCGAGTTACGGAGGCAACGGGTAAATTTACGAGATTTTAGGAGCAGACTTCGAGAGTCATTGTATTGCGACGCACGGGTCGTTCATATTCCCTCCTAGCCACGACCAAGGATGCAGAAGTATAGCCAAACCATATCCTTCAAGTCGATTGGGTGGAGGCTTGAGACTGAGTTCGAGCGACAAGCCAGAAGGCAGACTGACAGCTTGGCGACTTATTTCCTCAACTACAGACATTCTTGGTTACAAGGCAGGATTTGTGTTGAGATTATTTGCAAGTTGATAGATGGTGGTACTGGTGAGAGGCTGCTAAATAGGGATAGGACGGCTGCACGACGCGACTCTGTCGCTAATGGACGCCATCCAAGTGTAGCTACGTTGTCCCCCGCCAAATCACCACCGTTCCTTCCATTCACTTTCAACTCGCTAGAGCGCGCAGGCCAAGATGTAAGTCGTACAAAATCTTTACGCGAAATTGCAGGGAAGGATGCGACTGAATTTGCTCACTGAACTGATTGCAGGCCACTGCCAGACGAGCGACCGCGTCAGAGTGTTGCCAATCTCATCGGTCGGTTCGAGCAGCAGACCAAGCGCACGTCGCTCTCTGGCTCGACGTCCTCGCCTTTGCTGGCTAGGACGGCGAGCGTGGTGAGCCACAACACGGGCGACTCAGCCAAAGAAGAGATCAAGGAGAAACGGGAATGGCCACCGCGTCCACTTCCGACTTCGAGTTCGTCGATCGACTCGAAGCCGAAGAGCGATGATACTGCAAAATCGCCTTTGCCGTCTCTCGTCAAGAAGACTGCAGAAGATCCCAAACCTCCTGAGCCGACCTCGCCCCGCGATGCGATTACAAGTTCAGTGTCAGCGCCGGTATCGCTGGCAAAAGAACCTGAGCCGCTGGCAGATCGTGTCGATCCTGCTCCTGAGCCACAGCCTAGTTCTCCTCCTCGAGAAACAGCTACTCCACCTGCTGAAAGTCCATCCAAACTGCGTCAATCTACAAAACCTCTGGCGAAAAAGACTATGCCAATAACTCCTACGAAGACACCAGCGCGAACATCGACAACGAAGCCTCCTCCTCCTTCTTACTTCAATCCACCGCCGTCGACAATGAAGCCTCTGAAGCCTCAACTCACTGGACAATCGACGACATCGACGACGTCTACAGTCCGCGCAAAGTCACGCGTAGGTATGAGCGCACCGTCGACTCCTTCTCGTTCAAAGACTCCAAGCGCAGTGGCCAGACCGAAGACACCGTCGGGATTGTACGCGCCTACCGCTGCGTCGCTAGCAAAAGCCAGGAACGCGCCTCCAGTTCCGACTCCAACTCGGAAGGCTACAACTTCGGCCCAAGCAAATGCTGTTCTTGAGAGATTATCCAAACCTACAGCCGCGTCTGCATCGAAAGCGCGCGCTCCGGCACCTGCTGTAACGCAGAGCCCAGCAAAAGCAAAACCTGTCCCTACTAGAGGCGGAGCGCCTGCGCGTCCAATAGCCGCTGCTGTGAAGCCAAGAGTCGGTCTAGCTCCTTTGAAATTGAAACAGGAACGCGACAAGAAAGAGCTCGCATCCAAGGTCAAGGCTACAAAGGCCACAGGAAATGGAAAAGCCGTTGCTATCGGTGCCGCTGCAGCAGCACCTGTAGAAGTCGTGAAGAGCGAAGACGAAGTGCACTCGAACGGTGCTTTAGCAGCGGAGCCCTCGCTTGACGAAGTCGTGGACCACCCTGAAGGCGGCTACGAAGAACAACCGTCTTTCATCTCTGAACAATCCTTCACAACTGACATCACTGAGCACATCGAACCAGACGTGAAGAGTGACTCGGATGAGATTGAGAGCTATGACGACGCGTACGTGGACGAGAATGAGACGCTGGACAGCGAGCACATTCGTGTATCACTGGCAGGGGCTGATGCGTCGTTTGCCATAAGCACTACAGTTGGAGCAATAGGGGAGATCGAGAAAGACACGCCCTACGTACTTCCTGCATCGCCAGAGCCTTTGTCTGGAGATGAGAAGATCGAAGAAAACGAAGCACCAGACAATGGCTCTACAACTGCTATTGACACTGCTCATAATGCACTAGCAGAGGTAGAAGAACCAACTCCGATTGTATCACAACCAACAAACGGTGTCTTGCACGTCGAAGATCATAGCACGTTCCCAATATCGGAGAAGTCTATCGCACCCGTTGACGAACTGGAGAGCATGGTGCACATGCTCGAGCTCGGCATTCCCAAACGTCCGCCGTCCGCCGTCTCTAGTGTACTAGATCCTGATACTGCTGGAAGCATCCCGGACGAGGAATAGAAATCTCGATTCTCGTCGCAAATGACTATGGAATGATCTTCAATATTGGATTGCTTTGCACGTTATGATTTGCCTTTCTCCTCTTTTCACGTCTCTCGAATTCTGGGCCACAACGCACTTGGTTAGTTCTTTTGTCCACTTCCATCTAGTTGATCTGACACGAACTTGCAGGTACATTAACTTGCGCTAATTGCACGCTTTCTTTTCTTTCCTAATTTTGTTCATCCACTCATTATCCCCTTTGGCTACGCTGACACCCCCTCCTCCCTGCACTTATAAGTTCCATTCTTATTAGCCGATTTTCTTTCTTTTTCTATACCCTGAAGACACCCGAACGAACGAACAAATAGGTTTGCACAGAGCCGATTGTATACATACACATCCTCCGCACAAAATATTTTTTGCAACATAGTTTTTTTAACAAGGCTATAAACAAGCTCAGAGGGAGATCAGCAACATCCGAATATTACCGATTACTACGAAGACGCGATCGTGGAATCAGAGTATCAGACAGTGGGCATTAACTCTACATGTACCTCGTTACTTAACAACCTTCTTTTTTGTCGAGAAGAAATTCACTGGGGCGCTAACGAGACGTTAGAGACCAACATTACTGATCTTCACTTGATGCGAATTTTAATCGAATGCTTCTCGCGGACGTGCATCCGGTGGGGATTTAGCGATGCAAACGTATTACTTACACATCAAGTAACCAAAAGATCTACTGGAAGATTTGAAGCACACATAAAAATTCGAGACTTTATATGTATTGTTGTGAGTGTAGACATGCTTGCGTGGTAGTGGTCGACAATGCAGAAATGCGGGAAACGAAACATAAATTCAGGAATAAGTACAACAAGTAACAGTGAAAGAGAGCAATGCAACTGAGTGTGAGATCAGGAGGATTCCAAATGATCGACATCTGGTTGGTCCGTCGTCCCTCTCCAGGGAGTGTCAGTGAGCGCGAAGCTGTGAATAAGTGACTTTAAACGAGCTGAGCAAGGGAAATCTGGTTCTTCTTGACGTCGGTAGAGAAGTAGGCGTTCTTGAGGAAGACATCGCCGACGAGCCATTCGGTAGCTCCGCCGATGTTACCAGCCGAGATGCCAGAAACACAGTCGCCAGTAGGGTCGGTAGGGTCGGCAGCGGCGAACAGGAGATCACGCGGGTCAATCGCAAAGGACTTGCCGCCGAAGCTGAGGGCAACCGGGGTCGATGTCGTACATGGGATCGTGAAGCCACCCTGGCCGTCGGACTTCGCGCCGGGGATCGCAGCGTGCACCGCGTTCGCGTCGGCCTGGGGCGCGATGATGAGGGTGGTGCCGGTGTCGAGGATGGCAGTGCGGCCCTCCAGCCCGACACTCTGGCCGCCGACGGTCACGCTGTCCATCGCGCCCTCCCAGAAGCCCTGCGTGTTCACGTTCGCGAACGTCGTGAGCGTCGCCGCGTCGAACTTCGACGTGTCCAGCCCGCCGAAAGTGACCTCGCCATCGTTTGTACCATCCGCTACCCGCCCGAGCTTGAAGCTCGTGATCGCATCCGCGATGTCGCCGTTCTGTGCGAGGCTCTCGACGGGGGTGAGGACGCCCTGCTCAGAGAGCTTCGACTGTGCAAGGCCCATGAGCCCGTCGAACGGCACCGCGTCCGACGCGAAGTCCTGTGTCTCCTGTGTCGCGACACCGAACGTATGCTTGGGCAGAGCAAGGCCTGCAACGGTAACGTCGTCCGTCACGATGTCGCCGGCGACGGCACCCGAGCCGTAAGTAACCTGGAACGCCTTGTTCGTGTCGACGAACGACGTCGAGGACTGGGTACCCAGGAAGGTGTGGTTTCCGCAACCGCCTTGGTTGGCATTGCAATCCTCCGCACCGACCCAGAAGTCGGCGGAGCCCGAGTCCATGAGAATCTTGAAGTCGCGCGGCGGTGTGCCGATCTGCACTGTGCCAATGTAGCCTACATCGTTGGCCCTATAGAGAATGAAAGCAACGGCCGATCAGTTCATGATCTGCTAATTCCACCGACATAGGGGGCTTGAAAAGACTACGCACTCAATGTCAAGACCAATTGAGTTGTTCGAAGTGGGGTTGGACGCAACAGTCAGGCCACCGTTCTGGGCATCGTCAATATCGACTTGAGAGATGCCGGTACCAGAACCAGCTGCTGCTGCCGCAGTAGCAGTGCCGGAGTTGTTGTTGTTGTTGCTTGTACCTATAATTATAAGGATTTGTGAGTATGCGGAGGGGGACAAATGGAGGTGAATTAAGTTTACCAGTTGCCTTATGACCCTTGAGCTTGTTCTTGCCACCAATAGCCTCATTCCCGTTGGACTTGGAAGAGGTGTGAAGGTCGATCCCTTCGTTGGTCTCGGTCGACGCCGCCGAAACGGCAGTCCCCTTGCGGTTGTAGCGCTTCTGTGGTGAGTGAGCTCCTGGGCCCGTTACGGGGATGTACATGCGCTTGACAATGTTTTCGCGAAGCTCAAGGTCACTGGGAGCCTCACGGCCCTTCATCCGCGCAAGACGCTTCAGACCACGGTTCACATGCTGTTGGAGAAGCTGTTGGGAGAAAGTTAGCATTCTGTGCCTTCTGAATATGCAAGGTCACGTACAATGGTAGGGTGCACATCGCCGCGAGCTTGGATGCGCTTGAGAGGCATCGTGACCATTCCACCGTTCCGTCTGACTGGATGGGCTTGGACATCACTTGTCAGAGTGATTGCGACGAGAAGGCTTGCCAGAAGCGTGGAGAAGGAGAACAGCAGCTGCATGTTGACTGTCTTGTTGTATTTAATCCTGAGAATTTATTTGTGTTTCGAGGGTGGTGTAAAGATCGTGAAGGCACCTGGCCTGTATGCAAGAGAAAGAAAAGTAGAAAAAAAGTCTGGAAAGAAAGGTGAGGGGGAGGGAGAGGGAGGGAAGGGATGAGCCATCTGTCAAAGGTTTGGGGTATTTATGTATGTTCGCAATACAAGAACAAACGCATTGTGATCAGACGGGTTGCTTCGTGGCTGTGAACCACCACCATCTCGATTCTTTTTCTCCGTCTCCGCCTTTTGTTCAATTGCGAATTTATTTCGGCTCAACGGACGCCGGCGTGACACCAAGCAACTGCGACTATCCTTACAACCATCTTTGAAAACATTTTCTCCTGCTCGCTGCAATATGTAGCCACGATCAACAAAGGACTCTACTCTCGCCATCGCCAACGACATCAGCTCACACTGCCAACGGGACGTGTTCTACTGGTCTATTATACTTGCACATCGAGCTATTCTCGCCCATGATGCACCCCAGAAATAACTGCTCGCTGAGTATTTTCGGATGTTTGCCAACCCGTCGAGGTTGAATATAACGCACGGCATCGCACCCGGCTTAAATTAACTGGCGTGTCGTCTGGCGCGTTGCCAACAGCCTTCAGTACGCTGACTGGCAACCGGCACGTCCCGCGACTTCGTTGGATCTGAATCTGATGATGCAGTCGCCCAAGTATCCCAACTGCGCAATGATACGAGCGGCGGCCGACCCATTGTGGTCCTGGAAATATGTGCCTTTGGATGTCTTGGTCAAGTCCACACGCCTCAATTGCGGCGAAAAAATGAAGAACAATGCTCAGCATGCGTTGGTCGGCCTTCTCGCAATTTACGTTTCTGTTACAGATAGTCTTCCATCTCGCTTCCCAACTCGCCTGGTTCCATTGCCACTGGAATTCGATTTCCCGGTCGTTCAGTTGGTCATCCCATCAATCGCATCCTGGATATCCACGCTAGTTAGGCAGTTTAGCGCTCCTGGACACCGGCAGCTCGTGTGTATCTGATGAACGTTGAACGTGATGGATGACGACGACCGTGTCAACTCACCTGTATCCGCGTTCTCGTCGCTCATCAGCTCCCGCCGTCGCTCAGTTGCTCTGTAATCGCTCGCAACGTCTGACGCTGGCGCGTGCTCTATTACAAATAGCTCACCAAGCAGCTACATACGAGAAGAAGCTGTTCGTCTTTCTATGCCTACAGTCAAATTCCACAGGCTCAAATTAACTCAAATGCGGGACAAAGTTGCTTACATAATATGCATCGCTTTGCGCGATCATTCCGCCGCATCTTTGCCTCTCTTTGCCAATCCTATCACCGAAACTCTTACCGTGTTTTGCACCATCCCTTCTCAATCAGCATGGTCGGTGGTGGTACATACGTCGGTGTTTGCGCTGTTGGAGCATAGGCCGTTCAAGCAAAGGTACCAGTTTGTACTTCCTTCATACGGACATACTAATAGAACACGGACAAGCGACGGATCACCTCGGCCAACCAAGCCGTGCCAGGGATCTACTTGCGCTTGCGCTGGTTGTGCAAGACTCAATTACTCTTCCGCTGATTGCATGATGTCTCGCATCAGGCTCGGTATATGATCATTGATCGTCTTCTTAGGACTGTTGACTTCGTAGGTAACAGAATTGGATGTCGGCCTGACTTCATCATTCACAATTCACGACTTTTCTTCTCTATGAATATCAATGCTGAATGGCCCGCAAAGAAGACTTATCGCAGCGCCACAGCTTCCGTCTGAAGACCAGCTCAGAATGTTCGTCTTCTCGTAGCTTGCTTACTGTCTTTGCTTCTGATCTTTGCTGCTTTCAGTTTGGCTGCTGATTTATTGCAAGAGAATGCTCTTGAGAGGGGATAAAATGAGTGCATCATTCGGACTAATCGACAGGAGAGACCCAAGTGGAGAGTCCGGCTCTTGTCTGTTCTGTGCGCGAATCCAGTTGGCGATCCTAGCCACTCACTATCTACTATCATATTCTGAACTTCAAATCCTTTTGTGTACATCCTAAAGTGCGTATACCGTCCACCTTATTCGTGTCTTCAGATGTGCAATTATTGATGACTAGCCCCATTTATTCAGGCAGGGTTACCTTCATATATATTTGAGTGATGTCTTCAGCACACACCTTGAAGCGTACAACTAAACAAGTGCATCGATTGCCAACTGAGGAGCGAGGGCAAAGCGCAGATGCAAACCTCAAACCCCCGAGTCGAACTTACATCGTGAGTGATGAGATACCAACGTCGACCGCAAAATCAGATGCTTCCCCGGCCCCGGTGAAGCCAACGACTGTCGGTGGAGGCGGGACGCCGAAAGATACTGTCACAGCGAAGGCTTCGGGTGGAGCAACCAAGGTTTCTGCACCCACTAAGACCCCTACTGGTTCTGGCTCGAGGGCTGTTGAGACGCCTAGTCCCGCCAGGTCTGAATTGCTTAAGCCCGCGTCTACTCCCAACAGTGCTCCCAGGTCTTCCCCAGCTCCTACTAGTTCTCCCAAGCAAGCTTCATCTAACGCTGCACCTAAGCCTGTTACAACCACCGCAAGGAAGCCCACTGCTACTTCCACTGTTACCTCTGCTGGTGCTACTGCTACTTCCAGACCTGTTTTGACTACGACCAACGTTACTGCTGAACAAATACGAAATTCATCGCAATCTGGGACTGCTACAGATGCTGAAAAGGACAAAGTAAAATCAGAGAAGAAGCCTAGGCTCAATGCGGCGCAGATAGCAAACGCGAGAGAAAAACCGCTCCCTCCTCTCCCTGCTTCGCCATCCCTCGCTGCAAGATTTTTGACAAGGGTATCGCGCTCGAGTGACATGCCACCCGAGGAGAGAAAGATGAAGAAAAAGTCTCTCTTGAGCAAGCTGCTGAAGCACTTCAAGAAAGACAAGAGCAAGTACAAGGATAATTATCAATATTATCAGCCGGATTTCGCGCCCCAGTATATGCCGGACTTGGATTATGTGGAATGGGATGACAATGGAGACTTCTGTTTCGTGGAAAACAAAATCCCCAAGTACACCCGCGAGCCAAGGAGGAGGGCACTTTGCGTGAGTTCTCATATCCAATAAATTATATTGTAACTGCTCGTCTTTCGACTCATCGGTTTTGCAGATCGGCATCAACTACTATACAGGCGAAAAGCCTCTCCGAGGCTGCATCCCGGACGCGGAGAGAGTGTGGTATTATCTGAAGTGTGAGTACCAAATTATATGCAATTTTTACTGCCATCTGAAGGTAAAGTCAACTTTTGCTGCTTCACAGACACGTGCGGATTTGAGGACATCCGATTTCGATGCGACCGACCAGACTGGCATAAGGATACCTGGCCCTACAAGGATGTCGTCATTCAGGACATGATGTGGCTCGTTGAAGACGCCATGCCTGGAGACGTGCTAGCGTTTTTTTGTATGCAGTTACCTCTTCAATTGGTAGAATTGAGGTCCCGACTTGAACAATATCGCAGTTGCAGGGCACGGGACACAGGTCCCTGATGAACACGGCGATGAAGCAGATGGACTCGATGAAGGTTAGTGTATATCATTAATTGGATATGACATCGTTGGCTAAGACGCTCGCGATGTAGCCATCTGTACTTTGCGCTCGCGAGTCAACAACCCGAGAGACAAATGGCCAACGCTCTTGCTTGACGATGTTGGGTTATTCTCGTATCTCCTGCAATTTATGTACTGACAATTAATATTTTTAAGGATATCAACGATATTTTGGTAAGCTCCACATCAGATTTGATTGGCGTTTCTGCATCGTTTCTGAATTAATGCCATTATAGGTTGCGAAATTGCCTCCGGGATGTTCCTTATTCGTGAGTTGCTTGACTATATACTCTGACTCTTCCGAACTAATCACGGTCACGAACTTGCAAAGACCATGTTTGATGTAATGTACGCGTATGATCTACTAGTCTTAAAGCTGATCGTCCTTTGACACAGTGTTGCCACTCCGGGTCCATGATGGGTGAGTGCACTTGCATATACTCGTTTCAAGTTGAATTATGACGACTTGTTACTTGCAGACCTTCCATTTCAAGTGAGCTCTGTGCAAAGGGGTGGTTTCTATGATCCGTACTGATTTCCACTTGCCTAAGTATTGTCCGACTGGCCGGGTACCCAACATCCCAACCCTCCGCACGTACGATTATGGCAATTTAACCCCCAAAAGACCGCATGTTGTGAGTTCAGACTCTTTGAATAGTGCTGATGTATCAATGTTTGGTCTTTATGTTTCAGATAATGATAAGTGGATGTCGAGATGAACAGACAAGTGGGGAGACACAAGACGATTATGGAAGACACGGAGGAATGATGACAACCGTCAGTACTATTCGGTGTATATGTACTGTTCAAGTGACTGAACTTGTGTCTATAGGCCTTAATGGAGTTTGTAGGTAAGGAACGAGGAAAAAAATAATTCTTCTTTGAGTGTATACTGATGTGCAGGTTATGTCCATAGAAAGTCAGGCGCGGAAGAACGAACCATACAGCTACGTGCAGCTCCTGTATATTATCAGGTGGGTGGTAGTTGTTCCTTCTTACGTACTCTGTGGTTTAACGACTTCTCGCCACGCTTTTTTCTGTGTCATGCAGGAGCAAAATAAGCGCTCAGTCTCCGTATTCGAGAGACGACCAGAGCCCTCAGTTAACTACGCTCTTTGAAGAGGTAAGTAGAGTTTAACCTAGGCGTTGAATGTGAACTTATCTGGTCCTGTATACTAGGACCTACTCGGTATATGTTGTATCCTACCGAACAAGAGTTGGCCTGTTCGTGCCAGACTGTGAATCAGGGAGCATATTTGTACAAGTAGAGCGACGTACATGCTTCAATTCCAATTTGATGTATCTGTTCAGCGTGTACACTGTTGAAAGGGTCAGAGATAGGGTGAATTCAAAGTATGGTTCCAGGGTGCTCATGTTCGGGAGCAAGCAGATCCGTGTTTATACAGTATGTACGTCAGTGACTCGAAGTTAACAGTCAACTGACCAAGTTGATGCTATTCAGAGTGGTCATTGAGGGCTCCTCGATGAACTTCGATGCGACAGAAAAGTAGAACACGCCTGAGACACACGGCGATGGAAGCTCGATCTCTTGCATCTCACCTAGTTGATAAAGCTTATTTGACTGCCTCATGGTGACACGTACACCAGTATTTGAAGTTGGAGTGACCTGTAAGCTGCGACGCTCGTCGAAGAACTTGTGGCTACATAATGCAGCTGCAGACCGTCTCACCACTACGCCGCCAGCCGTACAAAGGTGGCTGCTTAAATCTTATAATTGCCATTGATGTAGGAACAACATTTAGCGGCGTTTCCTATGCTATACTACGTCCGGGGGAGGTTCCGGACATTAGGCCAGTAACTATGTGAGCTGCATGTTACATCATTGGGTCTTGATAAATATCTAACATCATTGAATTTCAAAAGGTTCTCTGGTCAGACATTCTCAGATAGTAAAATCCCTTCAATCATCTATTATGATGATGAAGGTAACGTACAAGCTATCGGGGCTAAAGCAGCAATGAATGAGGTCATAGACGAAGCCGACGAGAAAGGTTGGACAAAGGTTGAATAGTGAGTATTTCTTCGTAAGTGCTTCAATGCCTTGCCTGACAAACCGCCGAAAATAGCTTTAAAATGCGCATGAGGCCCAGCAACGAGGTAGTCAATACTGGCGGGCTTGCGATAATGGATCTACCTCCCACGTTGTCCGCAGAGAAAGTTTTTAGTGATTTTCTCAAGTACCTTTACTCCGAAGCTGTGCTGTTTATCAAAGACACACAAGCGGATGGCCCTGGCATCTGGGAAAAGGTAAAGGAGAGGGTCAACTTTGTGTTGTCCCATCCAAACAATTGGTCCGGGTTGCCACAGCAAAGGCTACGAAAGAGTGCTATTCTAGGCAACCTCATCCCAGATACTGACGAAGGGAACGAAAGGCTGGCTTTCGTAACGGAAGGAGAAGCAAGTGCCCTGTCCTGTCTCTCTGGCGGACTGGGTCCCTCCGACTGGGAGGTGCGTAACCTAATCGGAGAACCTATATATTGACAACTCATATTTAACAGCAAGGATTTAAATTTATAGTACTTGATGCTGGTGGCGGAACGCTTGACATATCGAGCTATCGTGTCAAAGGGGGGGATCGCCTCGAGCTGGGGGAAATTGCTATCCCTGATAGTATGTTCAGAGAATTTTCGCTCTCCTCTATTTAATTAATTTGGCTTACGAACAGCTCGAATTGCCGGATCAATATTCGTGAATAGAGAGATGTCAGCCTTGTTGTCCAGTAAGCAGTGATCTTCTGTTCTAAGTGCGTGTGACTAAGGAGGCCGTCCAGAAAAGCTCAGTGGATCGAAGTATGACGATGATCTACCCGAAATCCTCAAAGAATTTGACGCGAAAGTGAAGAGGGAGTATGACGGAGAGATGGCCTCTGGACTCATCAGGGTCGGAAGCCGACGCGAGAGAAACGAGTCTCTGGGCATTCGAAATGGGTTCTTGAAGCTCTCAAAGTAAGCACTGATGCCTTTCTGGGTTCAAGTTATGTAGCATCCTTACTAATGGCATCCTTGCCCGCAGCGAAGAGATTGAGAATTCTTTCGCTTTTTCAATCTCTCAGGCAATAGAACTCATCCAAAACCAAATGCAAGGCTGCAAAAGTAGTGATGTTGTACGTTCATCAGTTAAAATGTCGTATCACATACTCATACTTCGAAAGCCTGTGTGGCTAGTGGGGGGATTTGGAAATAGTCCCTACCTTCTGAAAATGTTGCGAGAAAGGTTTGAAGGTGCAGGGTCCACTCAGGCTGTATGCCGCTTGAACGATAATCTGTAAGATAGCTTTAAATTCAGAATGTTTCGCCTAACACATTCATCATTTAGATCGAAATCTGTGGCCAATGGTGCTGTCCTGCACTTCCTTGAGCACCCGGTAACGGTTAGAACCAGCAAAGAATGCTTCGGAGTATTGTATCATACAACATTCTGTATCTGGCTCCGAGAACATCGAGACAGAATCGATTCAGCGCATTTTGATCCATTGACCGGAAGTCTGGATATCGGGCCAATGTTCGCGTGTCTACTTCCAAAGGTATTGATCCGAATATTCTCGCACGCATGCTTATTGATTGTTTCTGATAGGGAATCCCAATGCTACAAGGTCTAACAGTATCAGACTCATTCTTCCGTGACGTCGCGTTTAAGTCGAGTGCCAAAGCGTTTACAACAAGCATCTATTGCTTTGACGGAGATGGGCCGGCCCCAGAATGGGTTGAAGAGGACCAAGGTAAGTTATAAACTTCGCATCTACCTTCATAAAGTGTCTGAATTGTCAAGATAATTTTCGTGAACACTGCACCATCTCTGCTGATCTTTCTGAGTTGTGCACTGAGGCGACGAGAGTCACTTCAGAGTCCAAAAGTTACTGGAAGCTTCGATTTGAAGTCGAGTTAGAGGTAGGAAAAGTCGAGCTTAAAGCTAGGGTCAAATGGAATATAGATGTTAGTCCTTGCTTCAAGTTCATCAAAGTATGTCTCTGATACTGATTCGGATATGTGGTTGCTCTTGGTACAGGGTGTCGATAAGTAGTAGGTGACCATATTTCTTCTATTATGGAACGAAGTTAATTCGGAATGTAAAAGCGGTCCTGCCAGCATTGTGTATGAACGCTGATTTCTTCTGTATGTTAATTCCGATTGAAGATGCGATATGTAGATTCGCGATGTCGCAATTTTTCTTAAGCTGGTGTCAGTGTAGTAGGGAAGTCTGATCATCAACATCTGATTAACGTAGGAAATTTCGTCTTCGAGGTGAAGTCAGACTGTGTGCATTGTCGTGCTGTATATAACATGTATCTTCATGATAACACCGAATAAGCAAATTGCGATGGCTGAAAGCAAATAAAAATTGCATTGAAAACGCATTGAAAACATAAAATACATTGCATTAGATCCTACAAAACTGGATGCTCGTAACAAAAGGATGCGAAGACAACAATAAGTAAACTACACTAGTTTAATCTACGAAAGCACTTTCTTGATTCCATCTCGTTGGCTGGGTGTCAGCCGGTCGGGGAATATGACATCGAATTTGACGACCAGATCGCCTTTTCGGCGCACCGCTCCCTCCTTTCGCATCGGCATACCCTCGCCTGGTACTCTGGTCTCGGAAGTTGGTTTTATGACGCCGGAAGGAAGAGGTACGTTTATGCGGCGCCCATCGAGTGCTTCAACGGTTCGAGTGCCACCAGTGTTTGTCAAGGCATCGACCAGTGGTATTTGCATCCGATGGACGAGGTCTGCGCCGTCCCGTTCGAAACGCGGGTGAGGCTTCTCTTCGACGACGAATACAAGGTCCTGTGCTTCCCCACTGGGTGTGTCGTTGCCCGCGCGCGGGAAACGGATCTTTGTTCCTGATTTCCAGCCCGGCAGGACCTGGATTTCGAGCACGCGATCCTCAGTGCCACCACTTAGTAACCGCCGGCCGACTTTGAGGTGTTTCGTCGCCCCGCTGTATAGGTCCTCCAGGCTGACTTTGAGCGGCCGGGAGATTTCGTTGGGTTCTGAAGAGCCTGAAGACGGGCGGCCGAATGGTGACGAGGGTCGGTTGGGTGCTCTGCGGCTGGCCCCGGAGCGTGCGCCAGCGCGTGGCATGCCACCAGGCATCCCTCCGGGCATCCCGCCCATGGCTGAGAATATCGGGTGTGAGCCGTCATGGCCGTCATCGTCGTCTGCACCGCCAAACATGCTGAATGCGTTGCCGCTGCTGCCACCCATGCTTCTGAAGAACGATTCGAATATGCTGTTCGGGTCGGAGGGCGAAAAACCTGAACGGCCACCGCCAGGCCCGCTCGAGGTGAAGGTGAATGTCGTGCCTCCCGGGAAGGACGAAAAGCCAGAGCCTCCGGCCCCAGGGAACCCGCCAGCGCCAAATGGCGAACCTCCTGCACCCGAGGGTGGAGGGCCGCCCTTTAGTCCTTCTTCACCAAACTGATCGTATACAGCGCGTTTGTTGCCGTCGCTGAGGACTTCAAAGGCTTCAGATATCTGTCGTATGGTGTCAGTCTATGAGAAGTATATATGAATAGACAGTACAAGTCCTTACCTCCTTGAACTTTTTGTTGGCCTCTTCTGACCCTCCGTTACGGTCAGGGTGCCATTTCAAGGCCTAAAGTTGATAGTGCCGTCAGTCATAAGTCGTAGCATATTAGACAACTGTTACATACCATCTTCTTGTAGGCCTTTTTGATGTCATCCTCCGACGCACTGCGCTCAATGCCAAGTAGTTTGTAGTAGTCCTTGCCCATCGTGATTAACACTTATTGCGGGTATAGGAAGAGAAAAGGATATTTGTATGAAGTGGGAAGTGGATAAGAGGTATTCGCTGCTGCGACTCGAGGTCCGTAGGCTTTTGTATCCGGTCGGGTGTTGACGGTGAGCACGATGGAGGAATATGGAGCGTACCAAGATGCAGGAGAACAGTCTGGAATGAACTGGGTTCATTGATTACGTCACTCTCTCGCTTATCTTATCTTATCTTGGCCTTGTGACGAAGTGTCACGATCCATTTCTCAGGGTCACACTGGCACGGGGTGGCTGTACACACGTTTGTCGGGAAGACTGCTGCATAACTGCTCCTCTTCGTTCATCGCTATTTGCTCCTCCTCATCGACGCCTAGGACATCGTCGTCGTCGTCGTCCACACCTTAGACAATGTCGCAAATGCAACCCGAACGAAGTGCGAGTCCGTCGGAGAGCGGCGCCACACCTCGACACGACGCCGAACACACTTCCGACGGCGGGATCATTCGCCGCTCGATGCACGCAATGTCTGAGCTTCTAAACCCCTTCTCTGCAACTACACTCTCAAAGCTGCCCGACACCTCTCAGAGAAACCGTGACCGCGAACGGCGGGCAGACAGGATTCCGGACCCACTGGATCCAGCTGGCAGAGAACGGGATACGGTCATCGTCCCGCGCGACTATGGCGCCACGATCGACCCTGTCCCGGTTAGAGTGCCCAAGAAAATCGCAACCCCCATCAAAGTTGAGGGAAAGGTCTGGTTCGCGAACGAGCGAAGTATGAGGCCACACTCGTCATGAGATCTCAGGTTCTGATTGTCTTCTGTTAGCTTGGGTTGCGTATCTGAACATGGGAGTCCTGCTTGGTACTCTCGCGCTTGCGTTGCTGAACGCGTCGGAAGACCCAGTTGCCCGTAACTTCGCATATGTTTATGCTCTGATTAGTGCAGGTGTTATTATCTACGGATGGGTGATTTACCAGAAGCGTATCACGAAGATTCGAAGACGAGATCCTGGTCATTTTGGTCAGTCTTTTACGTTGGAAATCCCTGACCTTCGTACTAACTACATTTGTTTCTTGTTGTAGATCAGGTGCTGGGACCTGTCATTATTTCTACTCTACTCTTTCTCGCTGTGCTCGCAAATTTCCTCATCCGTGGTATGTGCTCTGCATAACGTTTAGATACCTGACAACTGAACTATTTTGTGTGCTCCGTACAGTCAAAGAATTGTACGAATTCTTCACGTTACGCCTCTGGTCTCTTCATCATACTGACCTATTATCTAGACGCCGCAAGGGCATTCCTACCCCGCAAGACTAAAAGGCGCTCACTAGCACGACATCAACTGTTGTTGTACCTTGAATATCATTTATCCATATTCCGAGGACATCCCACTCCTCACCATCTGAGGACTTCTACGGACTGTTTAAGCTGTGGAGAAACTGTAATTATCCATGCTCGTCTTCTTTGGAATATACCACCATATTTGCATAATGTATATATAGTACGTACTATCAAGACCTTCTCGTCTTTACTGTCATTGTTGTTGTCTGTTTCAATGTTTTGTTTAGAAACTGATCAATTCGAGCACCCCGTCGCATCCGGAATTATCTCGAATCCATTTCAAGAGAGAAAGCAAACACCACCTTTCCACCTCGAAGGTATCTTTTACGGGATCAAGTCTTCTCAATCTCCATTTCCGCTGTCTATAAGAAGCTTGGAAATCAAAATTCAAGGCATAAACAAGTCCTTCAAAGTCTCTGCCCGGTCCGCTGGGTAGGTTGGGCGGCTCTCCGAACCGTAAACAGGCAAACTTCGGGACTTCGTTTGATGCACGTGCATTTCTTCCCTCGCAAAAATAGTTTCTGGGTATTTGCGCGTGCGCTGGAAATGAACTGAACTCGTCTGAGATCACCGCTCCCCTTCTGCAAGTCAAAACGCACCTCTGGCACCATCTCATCGAGAAATGATCTTCATACTTCGTGCTGATGGCAATGCGCAAGTGCATAATGGCCAATGCCCGGTCCTTTTCTCGCTAGGTACTCCGAGACAGAAATATGACGACCCCAATTCTGTGAAGTCACGACGACTCAATGTCCGGATCCCTTGCCAAGTCCCGGATTGTGCACGGAAACACGGGAGTTTATAAGGCGGGACCTGTAGAGCAATTCAATGCAAATGCAAACGCGATGCGCCTAGGAAAAGCATCGCTGATCTTTATCTCTTATATACGGGAGCTCCTGAAGAAAGGTCCTAACCGTTTGATGAAATCAATTGACTGATGTTCAGTGAGCTGGAATTTGATTACAGTATGCGCAAACAATCCCATCCTGAAGTGCAACATTTCTTTTCAGTCGGAACCTCGCTTGAACTGAGAGCTTATGCATCACACAAAAGAACCAAAAGCCTTCGAGCAAGACCTATACACTTAGTATGATGATCGAACGTCGGACAGGCGGTCTGAGGCCTGAGCTGCCCCAATTCGGGCTGGGACCCGGAATCGGGAGGCACATCACACAAACTCGCAACTTGAACCTGTTCTACAATCTTTAAATCAGCGAAGTTTGGCACAAAAGACGGTGGAACGCTTGTTCGTAACGAGGAGGAAAGTCTTTGGGTGACTCAAGGATATTTTGTAAAGAATTAATCGATCAGTTACTGACACTGCTGAGTCGGGACTCGGATGTGGAAATAATACTGCCGCCCCAGATGCCCGGACTTGATTTCTCTCCTCCGGAAAGGGTGAATACGGGCAACGATCATTCATGCGAAACAACTCGCTATACTTCATAATCGTCTTTACACATGGCTGGGCATCAAATGTGAGCATTCGCGCTTGATATTGTACAAGTACATGTACTATACGGGTCTTTGAAGCAGTATCACCTCGGACCGTCATCATCAACTCCGAGTCCGAGGCACAAATACAGTACCTGGCCGCCGTCCCAGGTTAACCCCAACGAAATGATACCGATCCATCTTTTCTTCAAAAGTAAAGCGCATATAGGGAGTCCCATTCGACGCGCTGAGGCCAGTGCGTTATTGATTATATGGAAACTCTCGATCTCGGTCGGCGAGTGAAAACTTCATGGTCAAAAGAATAGGAAGAAGACTGATGTCGCTGTACCGCATACGTGGCAGGGTCAGCTCATAAGCGTACTAAAACACCTCCGACTAAAGGCAAGCCCATCGCAGATCGGATTGGGTTTCTAGAGATGACCTGCAGGGTGTCCACTAAAACAACTGCTTGTATACGTTTTAAACTTCATAAAATCCTGTGCTTACATGTCTACATGACTCGTAAGGTGTCGAGTGCACGACACATGAATGCAAGTACAAAACTGCTCCGCTGCGGTCTTTCGACTGCCGAACGACGCAATAGGCTGAGAAGATGTACTGTAGTGAGCGGTCGGCCGGCATGCAATACAGTATGCCGTGGCTACACAGTGCTGACTCCTGGGCCGAGTGCAACAGCGTGCCTGTCGTCGAAAGCCCGGACATATGCACAATTCGCCGATGGCTTCACATCAATGACTTGGAAAATATGCATATTGCTCTGTCATAGGAGGAGGATCGATGTTCAGTATAATGTAACAAGCTGGCTGCACAAGACAGGCTCACTTTGTTTCCTACATATATACAGTAATTATCTATGAGGAAGGGCTGAACATCCCCGAGACCTGAAGCCTGATGATTATAGTGCGTACTCAGAAATCGCACACCAGCCGGGAGGTCCCATCATCAGTGATATGCAATGCCGACGGCAGGGGGTAGCACGATGAAGGGTAGCTTCCATCATCATCATCATGACTGTGGCCCAGTCACGACTCTCGGACCCAACCTGGAACTGTCGCGTCTCTGAAACGTCCTCCAGGTCAGCGAATACGAATATATGCATATGCATACACGTAAACCAACCACGGGCGTCGAAGCTGTGCGCCAGTTCGAGAGCGCGCACCGGCACCAAGGTCAAAGACCAGAGACCAAAGACCAAGACGACAACGATCAGATATTAGAATAATAATCGCGATCAACGAAATCCGAGGGTATGAGAAACCGTTTCAGTTCAGCTTCGTGTATTTTTGTGTATGCAAGGCCGAGCTTGCGCACGCAGGCGCTGCACATAGCCACCGAGTATGCTGTTTGATGTGCAGGCGCAAAAAAGTCCTATATTTGATGAGCTATAATAGAGGCGGCGGTGCACGCCGTGTAGCGGTGTCCTACTATCGGGGTCGACGTCTCGGAGTGCAGTTCGCTGAAGACGCCAGACTGAGCACCAGAATGACACTGCGTGAATAAGTTGGTATAAATGGGCAATCGCTGTCGAAGTCGCAACACAGGCTTCATTCATAGCTGAGTTGTGCTCCCGAGCGTTGTATTTGATGAAAAAGCACCGCATATCAGCTCACGGTCGGCCACGTTGACTATCGATCCAGGAGTCACCCGCAGCCTGAGCGGCACCGACGGAGCGCTTCTGAGGCCAGTCAGAACTGACTGTATAAGCCCATCTAAACCTGTGCATATCGCACCTCTTGCTCAACACTGACAGTCGTGTAGAGGTTCAACTTAGAAGCAAGAGAGTTTTCAAGTCAGCGTAGTATTTTTGCGCATCCGAATAATAGATTTACGATACCAGCCTTCTCACAATTGCTCCCGGGGAATGGAGAGCACGTCACGATCATCATCTTCAACTTTTGGTGGATGTGCTAGCCAAGGGACAATGAGGACGACAACGGGCAGTACATCGTACTGCACCATATATCCAACAATCACATCGATCGGCGCCTTGTATTGAAGTCATCTGCTCGTCAAACCAGACAATAATAAGCTTGTTCTTCGGCCGTGTTCCAAGTTTCAAGCAACTCGCGAAGCTCTTCATCACAATCTTGCCTTCCATGTAGGCTTTTGAACTCCACGTTGCAGTGGGTGAGTTGACTGAGGGGCCTATTGATAACATGTTACGCGTTACGCGACACCAGGAAATATTGTTACACATGCTTTACTCGAGTAGAGGAGACGAGACAGACGGATGACAGACGATAGACACGATTAGATGACAGACACGAGATTCCCTCCCGCCTCGTAACAAACGAAAACACAAAAATCTGGAGCGACGGCGGTGGCGGCAGCAACAGCAAGGCGGACTCTAGTAGGCAATAGTGTTGGACAGTAAAAGGTCACAGATGAACAGAGGAGGTATAAAAACATTTGCACGACGATATGGAGTACGGAGGTTGATGGGCGATCGATAAGAATGAATGGAGCAAATGATGGATGGATGGATGGATGGAAGCTGGCACACCGCTGCAGCTGCCCGATGAACGACGACGACATTACTTGGGTTTGGTGGTACAAAATGCGATTATCTGTGTGGTTTGGTGTGTGAGGTTGAGGTTAAGAAGGTGTCCATTTTCTAGAAGGTTGTCATCGTCCAGCGGACTATAATATGCCAAAAAAAGGAACAATATGCGCGCGCCTAATGGGTTGGCAGGAGTTGGGATGAGAGGCGTGGTGGATGATCCGGAATGCAAATGAAACAATAGGGTTATAAAAGTTACAAGTCTTCCATGGGAATTTCAAGGTTGAAATACGGGTGTTGTAGAGCCTCGCGCACCGTTAGTCGATGATTTGGATCGAATGCTAGTAGCCGTTGCACTAAGTTCAGAAACTGGATGTTGATGTTGTCCTTAGGAGGTATTAACTCCTATGCGAGTATGGTGAATTAGTAAACGATAGACCTGCGGACTAGAAAAATTACAACGCACCTGTAAACTTCTCGTTGCGCGAACATCCTTCTTACTTTGTCTTGATGCCTTAGGTTTAGGCCAATCCAGTTTACTCCCTTCTTTGAAAAACTCCGGTTTCGAACGAGCCCCTGACCGGGCAAACCGTTCGGGCATCTTCCCCATGACCATCTCCATCATTGCCAAATGTTCCAAGTTGTCGTGGGTTTGGAACAGGGCTAGGCCAGTGTAGAATTCCACTAGAATGCAACCTAATGAAAAGACATCGCACGGATACGACCACCCGAGACCTGTACGACGATTAGAACCGTTAGATATCAATAAAGTACAGAGTGAACACACCGAGAATGATTTCAGGAGCTCGATAATGCCGAGTTGATACCACAGTCGAGTGATATTCCTCCTCGAATGTGGCGCTTCCAAAGTCGATTAGCCGAATATCTGTACTGCTTAGTATCCGTTTTTGCTTATGTTGGGGACGCTGGTGAGAAGCAAATTAGTATACTCAATAAGCAATGAAGTAAAGGAAACTCACCTTAGGAGTTTGTACGATGTAGTTATGTGTTCGGTAAGAGTTGTTGACTAAAAGAATGTTTTCTGGCTTAAGGTCTGTGTGCACTAGGTGGAGTTCGTGAAGGACTACGGGGTAGAGATATCAGTTTTGAGAATCTCGAAGTGGGATGAACTCAATAGAGACTAACATGCGACGCTCCCCAATAATTGTTTCGCAAACTCTTGAATATGCCTCCGAGGAAAAGGTTGGAAGTTGTTTTCCTTGAGGAAGTCGTAGACACACATCCCAAGGAGCTCAGAAACTAGACAGATGTGGTTTTTATGGTCAAACCAATGAAGGAGGTGTATGCATTTGCTGAGGTGAGGCAAAGACGTGTCAGAATTTAGGTTTGACTCGAGATAGATGCTCATAACTCACTTCTTGTTATACGGATCTCGTTCTTTGAGCTTCTGCAACACACGGACCTCAATCTTACTTGCGTCACGATACTTTGGAATAGCACGGATGATCTTAATCGCCACTCGACTTTGATTCGTGGTATCCACCGCCTCGACAACCTTTCCAAATGTGCCTTGACCCAGTAGACGAACAGTGCGGTCTAAGAACGTAAAGTTGTCAACAATGAGAGAAATAGAATATCGCAGCAAGGACCTACATCGTCTATATATCATATCGTCAGGATTGACAATGTAGTGGCCTTCCTTATCGTCGCATGAAGGCAGACCCTTTGACGCCTGTTGTTGGTTCAACATCTGTCACGTATCTTAAAGAAAGAAGCTCTTACATCGTCCGCTGTTGTCGCAGCGCTACCACTTGCCCAGGATTGTTTGACTGGCGCAAGAGCGTTGTTGTATTTGACACCGTTGAGAATTGGTTTCTTGGATGAGGAGGGCGCCAACAGTGAGTCGAGGTCAGATTCCCGTTTTCGCTTCTTAGGAGCAGGCACGGTCAAGCCAGTGGTTGAGGATGACGCACTCGTGCTCATGGCATGCGCCTCTGCAGCTGCCCGAGCGCGGGTTCGGATTGGGGCGTTGAAGATAGGCGGCTGCATTGATATCGAGTAGCCATTGGCGGCTGTTGAGGTGCTGACAGCTGGCGAAATAGTCGCAGGCGGAGGTGGAGTGTCCTCGATAACAATGACCTCCCGGAGCCTGCCCGAGTCGTCGACCTCCTGGACCTCGCTGTAGCTGACGGAGTGGTAGACTGGCCGTTTGCGCTTGCGCTGCGCGGTCGCTGTCGAGGGCGGCGTGGGGACGGGGGCAACAAGCCCGCCGGCAGCCCTAGTCACTGTGCTGTTGATCGACGGGTGGGCGTATTGCGGACGATGGACATGGGGGTGATGCAGAGACTGCGGCAGCGACTGAATCGCGGTCTGCATCGTCGTTGTCGTTGTGTACGACGTGCTGGGCGACGTTGGGGGTGTTCAGAGGGCTAGAAGGGGGATGCTGGAGGATTGAGTGAGAGGGACAGTCGACGAGGAGGAGTAAGAGGGCTCTCACGGAAGTATTTGGCCAGAACAAACAAAGGATTGTGAGCTGCTGTAAGCTGTCCTCCAGCTCTCCTCGCTCTTCTCCGTCCCGCTGCCGGTTAGTCCCCAAGCCCAAAGATCATTATTATTACATGCAAGCACTGTTTCACTATCTTGATAAAAGGGTGTCTTTCTTGATCCCAGGCAAATATTTTCGGCGGACCGCACTCTAGTTCGGAAATAGTTGATTATTCTATTTATTTAATCGTGATTTACAAGACTCTATATCATCCGACTCTGGACGGCTGGCGGACAGGTCTGGCTGCCGGGTGATCACAGTGATGGGAAGCATGCAAAGGTGGCTGAAGGTCCGCCAGACCCGCACGTTGGCATTCGTCCCAGTCGCCACCAACTCGGCTGAGCTCTCGGCCTCACAGAGTCGCACCTTTAACCCCCAACTCACGCATTCTTGCTCCGAATGCCCCGTCTTGCGTAACTTCCAAGTTGCACGCAAAATGTCAAACCAAGACTATAAGTTAGCACGACTACCATTTGCTTAGAGTGGTTCCGTCCGTGTAGCCTGGTATTATTTCTGCATTTTCCTTCAGGTCAAGTCAGTGCAAGCTGGGCATCGACGAAATCTTGACTCTTCATAGCTACCGTGCACTGGAAAGACCATCGCTCAGCAACCACCGTCGAGCGCTGACAAGGACGTAAAGCGGGAGCTCACCCGAAGAGACAATATGACCAGCATGCGTATGGATGGCATGGCTCATCCAATAGGTAGAGGGTAGATAATGAATGCATCAATCGCATCTGCTCCGTGCCTTGGATACACACAAGCCGCCTCGAGCAAAGCCTGCGCCACGGACTGCACTATGTATCCCTCCAGAAGTGCATGAGGCGGGGATCTCATCGTCCTCGCCCCGCGGGAGATGGGGAAACGGCAGAATTAATGCGCAAACGCGGTTCGCGCACTTCAAAGTTAGAACGGGGTCCCCTCTTCAAAAGACTATTTAGGACTGCCGAGCGCTACCGCATAAGACGCTCGGAAGGGACAGCGGGGAATAGCTGCTCTCTCACCCCCGTCGCATTACTAGCACGGAGTGAGGCACTGACGCATAAGTATGTGCGCTGGTGCATTCATTCCATTCGTTTAGCCTGAGCATCTGAGCATTCCCATCACATCTGAATCAGCTCACCAAGAATGGGGCGATTTCCTCTCCGGACAATGTGATCATGAGAACACAGGCAGATCGTTCATTCTATCAGATGGAGAAGAACTTGCGTACTATGTCACTCCACCAGAGCGGCCGGTCGAGACGCCGTTCTAGGAGGCAGCACCCATAATTGGCCTCCTTCCACCTCGGGCGCCTTAACCTCCCAACTCGTAAAGATCGCTACCCTGCTTGTCACCACCAGTTCTGAGCCTGATATCCTAAGGAAGGGTCTCTCGCGTTTCTCGTTGCGCGATAACTGGTCTGAAACATACGCTGGCCGGCCTGGTCTCACATTGACAGATATTCGTGAGCGAATACCTGTGCTAAATCAGGAGAATGTCAAAAGAGCGGAGATAATGCAGAAATGTACACATACTAATCGATTGATGGCCCCCTTGCATTATCTTTCCCTTTCTTATATAGTGTTAGAAGCCGTCCGACCGGATACTTTAGCCTTTGAACCGGTGTGAGACTAATGATAGCTAGGCTTGCCTGAACGGTCACCTCTCTGCATTTGCATCAAAAGCATGGCAGATAACCGATTGAACGCCTTCAAGATATCTTCGGTCCGCTGGGCGCTGAGAAGAGACGGAGTTGCAGGACTTGTGCGTTCCTTTTTCTTTCCTAGGCTGTGGAGATATATGGGCGGCGCGACTCGAAGCCGTGCCAAATATGACCTCCAAGGCATCCTAGCTTCTACACTTCTTTCTGATTATCATTTCATTTCCGCTGAGCTTTGCGCAGGCTTCCAGCCAGTTGAATCAGAGGCAGCAGACCAGGAGGTCAACCCAAACATAGAGTTCACTAGAATCGACCGGCCTTGTGCCTCAAATGAAAAGAAGAAAGAGGTTCAACTTGAAGTTAAGCATTTGATAATCAAGTGCATGACAAAGCATCCAAAAGGGGAAGTAATCTCCAACGCTCGCCATTGTCACTGGAACGACGCCCTCACCGTCTCCCTCACCGCCGCCGCCGTCGACAAACACCAATTCTCCTCAAGACACGCGCACGGGGACCGCTGCTGACGACAGCGCGCCCTCCCTGCCGTCGAGCGCACCCATGCGCGGCCTGCCGTTCCCTCAAGATGCGGCGTTCAACCGCGAGCAGAGTCATGAATTCGGCACACCCGGCCCAGCATCGACATCCGGGCTCGGCGACAACATCTCCCTCGACCCCGCCCTCGCTGTCCACCCCGCAGTGCCCCACTTCATCCCGAACGGCGCTGGCTCTAGCGGCTCACCCATAGTACGTCCTTTTTTGTTGCTTTTTTACCTTTCTTGTAAAGGAAGTTGCAAAGAATGAAACCTCTGCATCTGCCAAACTTCGACGCGTCGCGTCGCGTTTCTTGGGCTTTTGACGCCATCTAACATATGTTCATTGCAGGACATCGGCCCCCTCTCGCCAAGCCTGGCCATCCAGCGGTACGCGCAGGGCCCGCAGGGCGATCCGTTTGCCCCACAGCCTCCGCCGTACGGCTACCCAGTTCCAAACGCCATCTCAAATTCCAACGTCACATTGAAGCCCGTGAAGCGCAAGCGAAGGCCACGGCGAGAAGAGGAGTGCGGATTTTGCTCTGGGAATGACAAGAGGAATAAGGACCAGGACCAGGAGCTCATGGTCACATGCGATGAATGCGGGCGCAGTGGTATGTATATCTGCTGAAGTTTCTGTCTTACCTGCCGGAAGCACCGGTTGGGCTCATTATCTACAATTACTTTACAGGCCACCCGTCATGTATGCAACTCGGCGATATCGGCGAAGTACTTCGCTCATATCCTTGGAAGTGCACAGAATGTAAGATCTGCGAGATATGCCACGAAAAAGGCGACGATGTACGATTAGACTTTATATCTGCTAGAAATGTAACTGATACTTATGTACACCACAGGAACGGATATTATTCTGTGACAACTGCGACAGAGGTTTGTGAACAATTGCTCAATTCAACTAGTCTTCGAACTAACAGTGCACAGGATGGCATATGGACTGTCTGGATCCGCCTGTACAGGAAGCACCAGAAGGACTGTGGTTCTGCCCTCTCTGTCCTTCCTCTCACATGCGCCACTCAGAATCCGCACCGCCTCAGGAATTTGAGCCGGAGCCAAAACTCGAACCTCCTATTGATCCTGCTCTCCAAATGGACATCGATCCTGTACTGCGCGAGATGTCTGTCGCTTCATCCTCTCATCACACTCTTCCTCCCGATCCACATCCACATCCAAAGTCTAGGACTGCGGCACGAGGAAAGCGAGACAAGAAAGGAAAAGCCAGAGCTGTGGTGTCTGAGGAAGAAGACGACGAAGCTAACGAGAACGGTGACATTGAAGTAGACATCGATGAGGAAGAGGAAATTGTGGAAATAATACCACAATCTCCTTCGACCCCAAGAAGGAAGTCTGCCAATAATCGAAAGCGAGGCAAGGGCCGGCCTCGGAGACAAAGCGAGTCTGTTCCAGACGACAGAGAGTCTCCTGGTCCGCCTCTGAGGCCGCAAAAGCGTATTCGACTTGTCCAGCGCTCACCAACCCCACAACTTTCACCTCCTCGACCGAGAAAAACTGTCCGTTTGCGCGTTTCGAATCAAAAAGGCAAAGGAAGGGCACGCGACGATGAGGAGGAAGAAGAAACGAGGAAAGGGCTGTTCGACGACATTTTGTCTGTCGACGACCGAGACACATTGAAAACGTCGATATTTAACAGCGACAAGGATAGGTTTGAGAGAGCGCGGCAACTAGCCGAGGTGCGTTATTCAATTATGTTGGATTTTTTCGACCGTGGCGATCCTCTGACTTTATCATCGTGTAGTCGAAACTCGCCTCTCAGTCTACAGTAGACATGAACTCGAGGTCTAAGTCTCCAGGTCCGTCCACAATCACAGGCCGCTTTCCTTTGCGATCCGTCGTACATCAGCTCCAGCGGATCCAAACGCAATCACATATCCCGACTTCCCACCCTGACTCACCATCACCATCTACACCCGGTCCCTCCTATAAATTCGATCCCAATGTCCTGCGAATCCGATCCATCCGGTTCGGCCCGTACGATATCCAAACGTGGTACGATGCACCCTTCCCGGAGGAATTCTCCAACATTCCGGATGGACGTCTCTGGATATGCGAGTTCTGTCTCAAGTATATGAAGAGCCGCTTCGGCGCTCAACGTCATCGAGTAAGTGTTGAAAGGGAACATAGCTACATTCTGAGTTGTTAACGTTGATTTGTCTTCGGTATGTAACAGCTGAAATGTAAGTGCCGACATCCTCCCGGAGATGAGATATACCGCGACGGGTCAATATCGATATTTGAAGTGGATGGACGCAGGAACAAGGTACGTCTTACTCCATTGCCATGACCGTGATGGCAGTTAATGTATATGCATTCTCGGCCTCCGTAGATCTACTGCCAAAACCTTTGCCTCCTATCGAAGATGTTTCTCGATCATAAATCACTCTTCTACGATGTAGAACCTTTTCTGTTTTACGTAATGACTGAAGTGGACGACATCGGCGCTCGTTTCGTCGGATACTTCAGTAAGGAAAAGAGAAGCCCGAAGGATCTTAACCTTAGCTGTATTATGACTTTACCTGTTCGACAGCGACAAGGCTGGGGAAACTTGCTTATCGACTTCAGTGCGTCGCACGTTCCCATATTTTTAAAAGAAAGATCTTCTGAACATGCGTGGGGCTTATTTTTGTAGGCTACTTGTTGTCAAAGAAGGAGCAGAAGAGTGGTACACCAGAGAGGCCCTTGTCCGCGTTAGGCGCGATCGGGTACAAGAAGTATTGGACCTTGGCGCTCATGCGGTATCTTCAAAATGCTCCTTGTAATCCACGTTTAGAAGGTGCGTATTCTTACGATCAATCAATCGTAGACCGTGTTCTCATAATCTTCTAAATTGGTGATAGACATCAGTACCGCCACTGCTATGTCAATAGAGGACATTTACAATACCCTCACTCATCTGAACATGATCACAGTTCACGAAAGCCGAAGCTCACCAATTCGACCTTCGCCTGGACGTTCGGTAAAGTTCAGCCGAAGTAGAAAGGTCGGCATTGCACGTAGGAACCTCCAAAAGACGCAGCCCAAGGACGATGACAAGGCGTCCAAAACCACCTTCATGCCGCCAACGGACTACGACGTCCACTGGGACAAGGACCTCGTCGATAACTTCCTTGTCGAATGGGAATCGAAGGGGTATCTGACCTTAAACCCCGACCACCTCAAGTGGACGCCGTTCTTGATCTCTCGGGCGGAGGCCGCTTTCCAGCCGTATATGGAGGATGGAGCTGTGATTGTTGCGGAAGCAGAGACTTCACTTGCCTCAGGTGCAGCCGCTGTTTTTGCCAACCAGGAGTCTCTGATCGACGTTGATGTATTCGCGGATAGTGCTCAACAAGTGGCTAGTCCTCTGCCAGACGCTGACACATATAGTGAAGACAAGATCCCAGAGTCTGCAAGAGATCTGAAGAAACCCGACTTGAGTGCCTCAAAACAAAGCTCTGCTGAGCCAGAGCACCTCGATGAACCCTCGTCTCCGACACCCCCGCCGCCTCCACCACCACCGCCGCCCCTTTCCTGTCCACCACCGCCTCCCCCGCCTCTACTTCCACCAAAACCGCGATCAAGCACCAATGGCTTAGAAGCTCTCGCCGCTGTTGCCTTGGCTGTTTCGAAAGCCAACCCAGGCGCGCTGCGGAGGAAGAGTATGAGTACAACCGCTTCGCCCAGCACGGAACGTATCCCAAAGTTCGATAACCCTATGCTCAACGGTGATATCGAATCTTACGTTTCATCGACCCCCACAATCAATTCGCTGAAGCTTACAATATCCTCACAATCGCCTGTGGTCCGAGACACAGTTTCGAACAAGGTCCAAACTGAGAATGAAGAGCCGCACATGAAGGTTGAGACCCCTACGCCGCTAGAGTTCACCAGCAACGGCCATTCCCGTATACTAAGTGATTTGTACCCGGTTTCTTCTAATCGTACTTCTTCAGACTCGCCCCGAGATTCCAGGGATCCTGACGATGTCCGTGAAGTTGATGTCATTGAGAAAGACGCCGAATTGGCAGCTCGGATAGCTCGCGAAGATCCAGGCCGACATCGGTCACTACGCTCTCAGCAGACGCCTCCGATAACAGTGGTCAACACGAAGGACATTCACCTGAAAGATTCCTTACGGAAGCGTCGAAAGGGTGTCCCGTCTCCTACCAGCGAAACTTCCCCATTGACTCCTCTGACTCCAGACCGGCCTACGACGCGAGCTCAAGCGCATGCGCAGGCTATGGAAACGGCGAGGTCAAATCGTCTTACTCGAAGTCAGGCTACGCGGCTAACTACGAATGGGACTTCCCTTTCGAACGGTGATTTACAATCTCCTTCAAATCATCGATCATCTTCGCGTTTGAACGGCAATAGCCCTTCGAAATCATCGGCCTTTACACCCACTCCCGCAAGGACACAGCGCGGGCGTTTTACTTCTAGAAATGAAGATCGACTCGGGGCTGAGACGTGGAATGGACCAAGAGATTATTCGGCCACCTTTGAAGAGGACCAAGCGGAAGAGGATGTGGATGCGGAAGGAGAGTCCGATGTTGATGCAGATGGCGAACCTGACATTCCTTTTGGTGACGATGCTAGGTATGGCGAGACAAACGGGGCGTTCGATACGATGAACGAACAAATGATGAATGGCTTCAGTCCTTCCAATCTGTCGGAAGAGGCGCAGATAAGGAAGTCACTGTCAAGCTCTATACATACCGTTCAACCAGACAGCCCTACTCTTTCAGCGTCGTCATTTTCAGCCGAACCTCCGACAGAGCCTCCGCCTCATAGCTCGCTCACTCAGTCCGATGAAACTGTCCTTGAAGCGGATGGTCTTCAGGAGCCCGGGATGGATGTTGAAGATGAAGGAGACCTTGATGCTGAGGGTGAGCCTGATGACGAAGACGCGGAGGGTGAACCTGATACAGAAATGTACCAATAATTTACAATATTCTTACTCCGATTGTCACTCCTTTTTTCCTATCTTTCTGTGCATAGCCGTACGTTATCAGCCTTCATGTCGCATTACTATTTTTAGGGCTCCGTCGCTGTTACTCACTTCAATCTTATTGTATTGTTGTACTCCCTGTAGTTCGTTTCGTGTCATAGATCTTATACATCCTACTTTAACAACTTAAACATGGCTTGTGATAATTCAGATATAAATGTTTCAATCGCAAAACATTCAACGATAAGTGTGCGCCACATACAAAAGTTTGCAGGTACTACCACTATATATTGCACTCAATTTTTGGCCTCGGCCCTCAATGTTCTAAGAGTGTGCAGTTCATACGTTCCGGCAACTTCTACTTGCGACCCAATCCTTGCCTCCATAGACGAAGGCCAACCCATTAGGGCAACTTGTCCTTGACCGACTATGGACGTTTGGGCAACACTCGTATTTGCTCGGTAAACTGAAAGTCGATGCTGGGAGTTTCGTAAATTAAGGAGAAGGCGGTTGCCAACGACGCATGACATTGCGACCGTGTATCCGACAGGTATCTCCATCACGGTAGTCTATAGTCGAAGAAGATCAGATCAAAGAATAAGATAAGTGTGCTTTACTCACTCGTCCGAAGATCCATACCATGGTTGTGGTGAAGTAAGTAGCGAACATACTAGAAGGAACGATTAAGTTAGGGGTTATCAAATCTAAGACGAGATCGTGCTCACGTTATAAAGAATATGATGCTGTCTCTAAGAAGAATTTCCAGGATACTTGGCCCTACTTCGCTCTCTGCCTCTACACGAAGTCTTGCAGGTTTTCCCGCTGCTGTGTCTCCCGGTCTTCTACGGAGCTTATCGCGGCGTATCCTCATTCGGGTCTCCCAGTGCTCTCCATACGAAAAATAGCCTCTGCACAGTGCAAGGCTGCAGAGAAGCGTTTCGAAGCACAGAATAGGGATCCAAAATGCATAGGAGTGTTTCGATACGTTGAGTCCTACGCAGAAATTGACTGTTGGAACCAAATGGGCCCGCGCTGGTAATTGCACAGTATGTGTTAGTGGGGTTTGAGACGTCCGCCGGATGATAGGAAGTAGGGTTACCAATAATATTTCGGAGAACAGTTTCCATAATAGCAGCTGAGCTTGCCATGGCCGAGATGAAAAAGCTGACCATGAGGGCGAGTACCTTTTTGTTCCCGAGGTACAGTGCGTATATGCGAAGCTGGAGAATTACTGAATGAAAAAACTAAGCAAATGGGTGCAAAATGGCACAGCTCCTGAACTCACTCTCTGCGATGGCACACGCAACTAATCCAGTCCATCCTTGCCACCGAAACCAATTTAGGCCTTTCGGGTTTGATGAGAAAAGTATGATAGAGAGAGAACGGGTAAACTTTACTTACAGCTTCATGAAAAGTTAGAACGAAGTGTCACTTCAAAGGCCAAGGACATACAACTATAACGTTGCTTAAGGTCAAATAAGGAAGATCTCGAAATTCATTAATGATCACACCTCATCTGTTAGCTCCGAACTGAATAGCGCTGATCATCCCTCAATATCTTACGAATTAAATCCATAGCTTCGACCCGACACACCATAGTTGTTAAATCTATCTCGGAGATTTGTTAGTAATTAATAGGTACGCAATAAAGAAATTATACAAACATGACAGTGAATAGCGCGTAGTAGCGATTCTAATTGGCGGAAGCTTTGTCTTAGCTTTATAATGACTGAAGGGTACTGCACTTACCAATATGAATAGAAATTTTCCGAGACTCCATGAAGTGTTCTGAGCAATAGATCAAAAGATCGTTCGGCTAGAGATGACATGAAGAAGCTACCCAGATATACTGAATCTAACAAGGTGTTCAACATGGACTCAAGCGCTGAGAGGAAGAAGACAGAAGCTCACCTCCTGATCCAAGGTGATTACTTCGCAACTCATTCAGTATGTAGCGCGACAGATATGCCGAACAAGGGTTGCCTACTGTGGTCATAGATGATTATTGTTGACGAGGCCACTGACAAGTGGTTTGTTATATGAGCGCTTGAGTTCAGATGCGATACACTTACATTCAGAATAGCGTGCACTTTGAATATCCGTCAACGCCGGAATGATGGAGTTGAGTAGATCTGAAGACATGGCTTGTCACTAGCAGTAGATTTATCTGGAGGACAAGGGTGAGGGAGCATTCATGGGCGGAGAAATGGGCACGAACCGTAGAGTTTACTATGTCTGCCGATTATAGTACTCATCCGCTCGCACTGCAGTCGCGAACCTACCGGTACCGTGGCAATCTTGAGCGTCGGATTGCTGGTAAACTGATAGTTGCATTCCGCGTTGAGAATATTTTTTTCAGTAACGAAAGCAAGACCTTGCTAAACTCGGTGCTTCTCCTGTGGTTGAGTGTTCAGCGTCACGATTTTGAGACATGTTACAATCTTGATTACCTGCGTTCGGTAATCAAAGATAGTCTCCTTGTGACCCAGCCTTTTCGAATAATGGCCCTTCAGAAGTCTATTAAGAAAAATCCCCTCATTTCAAGTAGGACTCTAGGCTAGTCCGACAATCGGACACTCGACAGTCGACATGAGTTCATCCCGGTCTTTCTTTCAAGATTAGCATTTGGAATGATCGTGCCTCGTTTGCATCCGACCGCAAAAATGGAGAGAGAAAATGTTCTCTCTTTGAAGGCAAGACGGTCTTCAAATGAGCTCGAGTCGGAATCGAAAATCCAGGTGCACTGTGATAGACGATTTCGGAACTTACCAACCAAGGAGCTTGACGGGACACTCAAATATCTCTGATTGTGTGGGCCACTTACAGAACATATTGCACAACTGGATTGCAATGTACAAGCATAACGACATCTCACTGAAGAGGTCCGGACTGGAGTCAGTTGACGAGCCAAAAACATACCGCGAAGTTCGGTGATCACTATGAGTGCTTAAGAAAGAATGAGGTGTGTTAAGACTCCTTGAGAGACAAAGGATGAGGGCTGTTCAATAGAATTGAATAGTCCTTTTTTGTGTAGGAAGGAAGGAAAATTTGGCATGTAAGGGTGAATTAGAAAGGGACCTGCCGGCGCACTTTTTGATCGCCTGAATGCGGCGCCGATCGCGGAGTTTAAAGTTTTACCGAATGAGCGCCGTTCAGCGTTCAAGATTTTTTTTTTCCAGTGCAGATTTTTCATCAAACTTCCTTCTTCAAACCACAGTCTTTCAAAATCTTAGGAACAAAATGCGCGAGTAACTCTCATCATGCATTTGCTATATAGAGCTACCTCGGGAGTACTTCAAGCAAGTAATGTTTGAATCGGACATCCACTACCAGCGACTTGAAAAATTTCTCAGTCATGCGAATTGAATATTGACCCTTTACAGATGTTGTATGACGCGTACGTGGGTTTGTGCAAGTTCAATATTCGTAGGGCTCTATTATAGCTTAAAACCTGCTCTTTTGCACTCAGACTCTCCAAAATGCCTCTTATAGATTATAATATGTTTCTGTTCGCCTTTTTCATCGTCGAAAGTAAGTCGATCAGTGATGTAATGAAACCTTCCATTCTCATTGACTTTTGTCCTTTCAGTACATTATCTGAAAATATAAAACGTACTGCGTAACCCGTTGTTTTAAGGAGCCTCATGTTACTGTGCTATTCTTCTCCGCATAATCATGCTTCATCGCATCACGTATAGGGTATCGAAATTCTCTTCACACTTATGACACGGGTACCTTCCCGGTTCATCTAGCACAGCGCACAGGATACTTCTTTATGAGCGCTCTGCTGATCTGTCTCAAGTACACCATCTGGAGCATTTCCCTAGGACTTCTAAAGCATGGTCGCGAAGCGTTGAATTCTCGTCGGCGCTCGAAACCCGCCGAAGAGAAGCTGTTAATCATCACCGCTCACCTAGAAGCATCAGCACGGAATGCCGATTCAACTGCTCGTCCTTCGCTTTGCACTCATCTCAGGATCCTCATTGCGAACTTTATCTTATGAGTTCTAAGCACGGCGAATCGTGGATAGTCTTGCTTCGACTCGTGGTGATCACGACCTTCAGCAGGCTCCATTCCCCGATTTTGGACTCTTCTGCTCAGACCCGAGGAAAAGAACCACCATTCTGGGAGGGTCTCCGGCGAAAGTGGTGAGAATCTCCCTGAGATACCTAACTTGCATTCGGTTGACTTGCGCCCGCCAAAAGAGTTCAGCACCTTTGTCTGGCTCAGAACTTCCGTGCGTCCTGCACATTGCCCATTTATCCGTCTTTACGACTCAATACCGTAGTTGAAAGCGGAACGCACACGAGCGCTGTCTTGTCAGGCTAGGTTTTCCACCGGCGCCTCGAGAACAGAAGTTACTACGCCACCAATTAAGCACTTTACTTCCGATTATTCGTCCTTATATCTCCAGAATTAAAAACCATCTTAATAGTATTCTGCGCTGTCAAGCAACCCTCACGTGGCGCAGAGATAAGCCTACAATAGTGATTTTTTTTTTCTTTAAAAGTGCTAAGTCTACATTTTGATACCCAGATACAAAAACACGGTCAATCAAGTTCAAAATAGTACGCGGCGCAAAAAGGGAGAAGGGTAAGTCATAGTGCTGGTTTCATCTTTCATGCATCCAGCCAGTTTTTGAGCAGACTACCATCATTCAGGCCTGCATGCAAGATGTCAGGGAGCTTTACGGAGGAAGACGAGCAGCGGAATTACTGGACGCGCATTATGTTCTTTGAGAGTTGTCGCCCCCTTCTTTATCTTCTCTCTTCTCTGATAATGGCGCTTTAGTTCTAATGAAGCTGAAGAGCAACCAAGATGTTCAACGTACTTCTCGCAGTGCACGCCGGACATGACCCTTGTCTCTGGACCCAGTTATTGCAGTTATAATTCGATTGACATTTAACGTAGGCGTCGCAGCCCTTGCTGCACCCTCCGCCCGGTCTTAGAATGTGCCCCTTGCATGCCTTCACTCCGCAATGGTGGTTGTAGTTGGCATTACTGCGCGTCATTGTGATAGTAGGGATATAGGCAGATAGTACTCGAGATGGATTTCCGATGGGCTATCTCCAGCCTGAGACCTTATATTGGATGTAGGCGTTGGGCAGGCGTACACCGCGTGACTGGGCGCTATAACGCAAGAGGCTATGCTTGTAAGTTTGTGTTCTAAGTATTGACCCAAAGAGCATGGCCTGTAATAGGATAGGGTCCATCATGTGCATAGCAGTAAGTCTGTGATCTGTGCGCCCGCAAATAAAGAGGTACACGTGTTTTGATATGAAATCTACAGTGGAGGCAGTCTTCCCAAGCTGGTTTAGATACCAATAGTGTCCGCCGGCTGAGAGTCTTGGTGAGATCACAAACCATTCAAGGGGGTTTGTTGAAAGGAGGAAGTGAGGCTCTTCTTGTGGAATCCAAAGCAAGACGCATAGCGAATTTGGTGGACTCGTATGTCAAGCACATTAGGCGATGTCTGGATGAGAGAACTGCATCAAAAGGCGCCTGACTTGGGCCCAGAATATATGATCAGAACCTGTGTAAGAAGGCGCTAACTTCCATGCACAGGAATTGACGCCCGTATACGAAGGTCTTAGCACTTTTTTGCAGTGTCCTTCTCCTATATAAGAGAATTCCCGTCGACGAGAGTTAAGATGAGATCGCAATTATAAGTCGTAACCATGACGCACCGATCACACCTGGTGTAGACGATTGGCCGTCGATCAACCACGATGGACACTGGTGTCTCAAGGCCAAGAAGAGGAATTCCCGAACAGCACTCCGCTTATGCAACCCTTTAAAGACAATAATCGTAGGAAAATTATCATAGTCAGACGATGAGATCGGAACGATCGCGAAGACAGCGTTCGCCACTTGCTGAAGTCACGAAATTGAAGATCTCTCCTTGCATGGCCACTTCAGTCATCAGCAGATGATTTGCATAACTAGCAATAGATCCCGCTTGAGAATGACAAGGCAGTGCGGGTGGGCTTCGAAGTTTTGAGCATAGCACCAGTCCTCGGACGATGGGACATCTTTTTGAGAGCGCTCTCACAGGCCCGGGTGGATGAAGGAAAGAGCCGAACAGGCTAGAAAAGGATTTCGTAGATTTGTCCTATCATGATACCAAATATCTCAGAATAGTCCCGATCATCCTGGGCACCTGAAATTAGCATTCAACTTTTTTGAAAAGAGACAGTACCTTGAAGAACATAAAGGACGAGGAAGGCAAGTCAAGCAAGCGTACAGTTTCTCTCCAAGCTCCGCACCTTTCTGCTGCTCAACTTATTGATGTATAAGCTGTCTTCAATAGTCAGAATCATTTCTTTCATTGAATCTCCTCGAGGAGGATTAAAATATACATATCGACTGATGCTTCATCCTAGCAGCAACAGCATGTCCGTATCTCATTGCTTGATCGCATTGCCTGAGAAGTCGGATGGGGATGATCTCACCCTTTATTGTCCTTGAATGAGATGCTGGTGTATCGGTGCGACAGTTCCGAACCGGCGGGATGTAACTGATGTCCTGTTAATCTTATATTGAACCCTTGCAAGCACCTCACAGTAAACATCGTGGATAAACTGCAGGAGAAATCGAAGGAAATGGATTCCTAAAACCCCACTGAGAAGATTGTAAGAGATCCGGTGAGAGCGGTTGAGTACAAAGCGGCTTCGTATTCTGCCGATGCCGATCTAGTATGCTAGAATCAGAGATGCGTCATCTTATGAACATTGTACATACATGTATAAATCATTGTCCACAAAACAGGCGTTGACCAACGATTCCCTTCAAATGTTCATCCCATTCATTAGCTCGTCGGTTCAACAAAAACACCAACACATAAAGATAGCAATTGAGGACTACAGTATAGCAAAAAGCGGTGCAACCAACAGCCTTGAACAAAAGTGAGCGTCGAAATGGCTTACAGAAATTCCGTCATACACGTAATAGAATTGTCGGAGTTGTCTGTCCTCCTTCGCTTCGCGAAGATTGCTTTTGTCAATGCAAACGTTCTGCAGACCACATGACTTAGAGACTACTAGATTCAGTGAAGAAGGTTTTATTAGCGCGAAATTTTCGAGGATGAATGAGCTGGATACTGTCCCCCCCCTTCCGCAGCAGGCAAACAAACTCCTTCAATGTTGCTGTGTTTCCGGTACGTCGGCCCCTGAAACGGGGAATAGTAGATCAGCATCGCGTAGCGGCATCAATAACATTGAAGAACGGTTCCTTATCAACAGGGAGTGCTTCCAATTACCCACCTGTCACGGTTCAATAAAGAAATGATTATCAGAGGTTAGGACACTCTCGAAAATCGGCAGGGTTTCGCTATACCGACTGGCAACATGTTATGAAGTTGTATCAGTAAAGGTCAGAGATTCCAACACCGTAAAGCATGCCATTTGTCTCACGTTCATAGATGAAGCCAAATGTTATGATGAGAAGACAGCAAGGACAATGAAAGATGAGCACAGAAAATATGTAGCTCAGCGTCTGAGCGGAATCGGCAGGTGAGCGTGGGAATCTACCACTGGCAGTGCCAGCCTGATTGCTGGCAGCCTGAGTGAGAGCTTGAACTTGAATAGGTGCATGGCTGTACCCGGCTGTGCAACTTTTACCGTTCCGTCGCCTTCTCGTGCTTTGACAACGACTCATAGGCTCCGAGATTAAGACGCAAAAATGCCTTTAGGTCAGTGAGGACAATATAGCTGTGCCAATGCCTCAACGCTCTCGACTACGCAGCTCTCAGCCTTTCAACAGTTTCAGCAAGGAGTCAAACATCGCTTAAATATAAACTATCACTGCCTCTGTGCAACATGGTGCAGTACGACAGACGGAATCCAACTATGGATCGCGAAAGAGCGGACGACACGGCGCTCGTGGTGATGATTTAGGAATGAAGAGGGTAGGATGTCAGTTCTGATGTTTACAGCCTCGCATCGGTGTTTTGTTGGAAGTCGTCATCGAATGGCGAACAGCTGGGTGGAAATACACCTGATCCTCTGGTTGTGGACCAAGGCATTCTGCATATGACCTCTGTAAACTTCAACTGCTGGGCCTCTCAAGACTAGATACGGGGTGGGACATTCCTATACAAGCTTCTCGGAGCATTAAGCGTTCGAAGGAAACCCATATGAGGCAAATATACCTAATTCCAAACTATTTGAGAGTTCGTCGACTCGACAAGCTCCCACTCGACGTACAGCAGTGTACCACTCAGGACCGGACCCTTTGATAAAGTAACATGATGGTTAAAGGTGTGTCATAACATTACTATGCTCTTCCCTCGCCCCCCTCCTCTTAGAAGTGACCGACAACGTTAATTAATTTCTTAATTTTCATTAGACTGAGATTTGTGAAACTTGCTAAATGGCTCACAAATCTCTTATGATGGGCCTTTGATGGTACTACAAGCGTGACTTCTTTTCACTAATATTAACCCTGTGCTTGAGAGGCTGACTCACTTGTTACTACTCCCGTATAGTTTTGCAAATCTACTATATTGATACATACAAGAAAATGTCTTGGATAGACGAAGCACCATTAAGGTCATGACCAGAGGCTCAATTTACCGATCCCCGGCAACAAACCTCATCAATCTTACACCGGCTTCCTGTGCGTGAGTCACGAGGTTTGATTTCTCGCGCGCCTTCTGCCTTGCATCCCTCAAAACCTGCAACTTATCTTGCATGCCTTTCATACTAGCCTCCAGCTTCTTAACCATTTCCGGATCGGACCCATCGTTTCGCATCTTCTCGATGTTCAGCTCCATGAGTTGGATTGCCTTCTCAACCTGACTGGCAAAGCTTCCTGATAACGATAGGCCTGCGTACTCCTCTGCAAGCCTTCCGAGCTCCACCGTTGATTCATCAACGTCCTTCGTCAACTCAACGATCGCGCTCTGTACCGACTGAACAACTGCCTCCTTTTTCTCCTTCTCAGTCCTTGCGTCGAGGTATTTCTTCCGTGCTTCTTGGTCAACAACGCGCTCCTTTTCCTCCACTTCCTTCCAGAGCGAGTTGTAATGCCGATGATCCACCCTCTTATGCCCGCATTTGAGGCACATAACACCCGCCTCGTCCATTGCATCACAAGGAGCGAGTTTTTTGGGGTCAAGCGAGAAGTCCAAGCCGCAGTCCTCATGACAATTGCTATAGCATCCAGGCATTGCACATAGGGTGCTGTGGTACTTCGCCGAAACTTGAACATGAACTTTCCTCTTGATGACCTGGTCGTAGCCTTTGAGCGTGTCGATGTCCTATATATTTGTCAGAAGGAAAACTCGGCCAACGGGTTTGAAACTCACGAGTTTCGCTTTGTCAATATCTCTTTGAAACTTCTCGAGTTCGGTCTTCTTCTTATTTGCTTGCTCCATCCGAGCGAGAGCATTCTGTATACTCTTTTCGATCTCTTGTGACTGTTCATATAGCTCCAATATGTCTTTCGTCGGCTGTGCTTCTCGCTGGTCTAGCCAGTCGAACACGTCCGCCAACATATCGAGCGCTTTTGCCTCTCCTTGAGCGACTTCATCGCGTCGCTGATTGAGAAACGATCTGGGGTGTTTCTTGCCCTTCATCTCGTTATATTTCCTTTGCAACGCCATTGGGTTGTCAAGCAAGAACTGCTCGGCATTATGGAGGACCTCGGGAAGGGATTTCTGATCGAAATTCCACGATAGAGGACTGGAAACATTGGTGAACATTATGGCGATGTTGTCAACGAGTGTGCGAGGGAAAATAGCAGACAGGGAAGAAAGCGCGTAGTCCGTTGCCGCGCCGAGTCGGGGAACTGTTCCGTTAGCGAGAATTAGGACAGCATTAACTGTGACGATTTGGTCCTTTATTGCTGTTGCGATACTGTTCTTGTGATATTCGTCCATTGCAATACCACGCGTGTCTGCAAGTCCTGGTGTGTCAAGTATGCGCAGAGTGACTCCGTTCCGACTTGTAAACTCGTAGACCTTCGCCATGTTTGTCTGACTTTGGGATTGTGACCCTCCCTCTTCGTTGCCTGCGTCGTACCCTTCAACGTATTCATCAGGTCTGTGACCGGCGAGGACGTTTCCCAAAAACGAAAGGACAGAAGTCTTTCCGACACCAGTTTCACCGACGAGAAGGATGGTGTATTCGGATTTCTTGGTGCCAGACTTGATTATTCCGTTTTTCAAGGACTCTGGATCGCTATTTGACAGTGACTTGAACATTCAGTTTCACTTATGAGTGGTAAATAAACACACTTTATGCGCTGCTCCTCTTCCTCATTAGCTGGGTCTGCAGTAGCTCTGGGATAGTTCGATGAGGGACAATTAAACGTTAGCGGGGTGCAAGGACTTACGCTTTGTCGGGTGCATCGTCATCAGCCTTTGTATCCCATGCAATTGCAGCGCTAGCATCAATTGCCCCTTTATTCTCCCGGACAAGGTTTCTGTACGTTGCGTACATGTTCTACCTATGCAACATTATTAGATGAAATTGGTGAGTCCCACACAACGATGCTGCCTACTTACGTTCTGAGATTTCTGTGGCAGAGTGCGGATAAGATGAAGGCAGGTCCCCATTGCTTTACCATCTATTTATTATGCTGATATACTACTGTATCGGTGAATTCAGCTCTCGTCTCTCCTCCGAAAAGTGCATATTCGGCTTCCGATCTCGGAACATCACTCTGCTTTCTCTTTCAGATAACAGGCAAGTAAACATTTGTGTCTATCACATCGCAATTCCGATTCTCATGAGATGTCGCAGTTGCACAGTCAGATAAGATCTCGACAAATGCAATGTTATTCAGGCAATTCAAAGCCTCGAATTGTGACAGCTACATCGCACGAACTGCGCCGGATGCTGAACATTGCAATTTAACAGCGGGGCTCAGTAGAGCTAAGACAGCGCGCCACCAAATGTCAGATCATTTCAGTGGGAAGATATTCGGCGATGATGACCCAATTCGGCACCGGTGGCCGCACTTCTTGCCGAAAACATACAAACCGCCGTGTGTTGCCGATTATATTCTCACGCAGTTGTGTTTGTGGTGATTTCCGCACACGGATAACATCCGACCGGGTTCAAATTCTGAATTCTGAAAACAGCTCTTTGTCGTGGAGGAGCCTCTGACCGAGACCGGAACGACGATGTTGTTTAATTTCTACTCGATATTGTATGCCTTAAATACAGCTATGCTATCTACGCTCGTAACCACCTACAACTCCTCAAATTCAGATTGAATCGACAGTACAGAAGTCGACCATTCGGTAAGCAAATCCGTATTTCTGCTTTGTATCATCGGTAAACTTGACCGACCCTCAGGTATGAGTATCACTATCCAAGCCCTTGGTAGACCTTATTCTCTCGGTCAGCTGTACAATGCAGTATCTTCCAACCCAATCCCTGGCTTCAATCTGTTTGGCAAGTCAGACGCCGCAAAACCAGACAGGACCTCCGTGGCATCTACCGACATCAAGTATGAAGAAGTTAAAGGCGTAAAGGAGAAAACCCGTGCTCTCAACGTATCTGCACAGCTATCTCTTTCGATCCTCTCCGGCGCAGTCGATATCAGTGGGATGGGATCGTATCTTTCAAATAGCTCCGAGTCTTCTGACTCTACCACTATTGTATGCGTTGGACAATATCGGACCTTCAACGAAAGCCTGGACGTAAATAAACTTCTCCAGTCGCAAGCTATGAATGCCGAGAGCCTGGCAAGAATGGGTGCTACCCACGTCGTCACATCCATCACGTACGGTGGTAACATTGTCGGCAGCCTCACCCAGAAGAACGAGCTTTCATCGTCCGAGATCAAAGTCGCGGGCAAATTTAACCTCGAAGTGTTGAAAACCCTGGGAGCGCAGCTCGGTGGGGGGGGAGGCGCTGAACTAAGCGTGGACAGCAAGAAGAAACTCAATTCGTACAACTTGAACGTCCAGCTCACCGCTGACTTCTTCAGCAAGGGCGAACAACTGCCCTCCAACGCGGCAGAATTGCTCGAAACGTTTAAGAAGAGCTCGAACCTGATTGGCGATGGCGTACCTTGCGAGATCAGCTTGACGCCCCTTGCCTGGCTACATTCAGGCATACCTTCGTTCCAAGAGCTCGCCGATGCCGATATCCTTGAGCTCACAGATTTATACGACAGTATTGTGCTCCTCGGTCAGAACCGAACGTCGCTCTCTACAGATGCATTGGCGCACAAGGGCCTCTTCCCAACTTTCCTCAAAACAGCCAGAGAGCGTAATTCAACTGTCAGTCGCCTCGTTCAGCAGGCTAGGCAGGAGTTGCGTCAGTTCCTGGAGGCCAATCGCTCTCAAAAAGCTGACGCCAAGTCCCCTATCGACTTCCTTGATGAGATTGAAGGACGATTCCAGGAGGCAAGGGAGCTGTATGAGAAGGATTATGACGAGTGGTTGAGTAAGATGGAACGAGTACGCGCAGCAAAGAAGCACGATTTCCCCCCAGCTGCTATCAGCGAGCTGAGGGGCATCTTGAGTGGGCAGGTCAACGGCGTCGTTGCGATCATCATTATTCCGGAGACAATGCAATATTCGAAGTTGCTGTCGACATACCGGGAACTCGCTGAAGACATTCGCAATTGGCGCTCTTCACTCGACAAGTCGGCCGATGACGAGGACCACACTGAGACCAAATATATTACTGTATTCCTAGATGAGAGCCTCGATAAGGACTTGCTTAAGCTGGACGACGATACTAAATCAGTTGCCACTGCGCTCAAGTTGGCTCGGGACGAGGCGACCCCAGTGTTCCTCACTTTCGGCCGTACCCGCGACACACTTTCTCAACTGAAGTGGAGTCTTGTCAACCAAGAAGGGTGGGGTGTCCTTGTAAACCATGCAGAAGGATGGCGCTACATTGGCGACGTCCACAACGGTCTTCGCCACGGTTCCGGAGTCATAACATACGCCGACGGGTCTGTATACCAAGGCGGCTGGTTCGGAGGAAAGAGGGACGGAAATGGAGAATTATTCCCTCCCCAGGCGCGCTCTGCGACTGGTGCATTGACGGGCGGGGAGAAAGGCGTGTACATCAACAACGTCCGCGTCTATGATGGTGTTGTGGTCAAGGTTACGGTGTACCGCGATGGATCACCGATTCAGTTCGGACGCATTGCACTTCGGAAGGACGATGCCACTGTATCGCAGGTTGACAAAATCGGGAAAGTGTTTGGTTGGCCATTGGACCAGAAGTACGAATTGAAGATAGAGTCGGTCAAGAAGACATTCAATACGATTGTGATACCTGTGAAGGGCACGGTACTAGACCCAGAGGTAGACAAGAGCAGGCTACCCACTACATTGCCGTTGGGTGAAGAAGGAGAGGTTGTGATCACCGCTGTCGCAAGGGGAAAACGGTAAAAGTGTGCAGAATGTAGAATAACTTGATATCTGAAGTCTTTCACTATATATCAGTATATATAAATATTATCACATTTTACAAGCGCTCCACGAACCAACTTGAAATTAAAATGTGAATAAAGGTGAATAAATGAGAGAGTAATGAGTTAATGATAGACTCAACCGACCCAAACTCATATGATACTTCGGGTTAACCCCCAAGAATTTGTTCATTGATTACATTGAATTAATTTACTCACAGACAAGCTGATTATGAAAAAATAGTTGCTCATGAGTGTAAGAGGAGTAAGCGTTAGCGACTCGGAGATATGGCAATTACCTTCCAGTCCGAGTCAAGTACACCTGCTCTGCCCAGCCAACGCTATCTCTAGAGATAGGCTCCTAGGCCCCAGGAACCTATCTCTAGAGATAGCGTTGGCACTATTTCTCTAAGCTAGCGGTAATCCGAGCATTAATTTGACTCGGGTCATCACGAAAGTCGACTTTCTCTGGCGGACCATGGCGGTCTTTATAATGTACCGCCACGATTGTGACGCCTTGTATGGCCTTACAGTCACATTAGAATACAAAACAATATTATGTTTATTTTTCATATGTTTGCAGTCTGATAATGCAAGTACAATCAGTGTAAAATATAGTGGAAGTATGGTAATTGACTGGTAGTTCACGCGACATATTATGTACGAATTATAAAGACGGTATAAGCTTGCCAACCTATGCTAAGATAGAGAAATATGGTGTGACATTGCAATAGCATGGCAATGGCATGGCCATATCATCACAATATGGCGTGACCCTGGGCTGAGCGACTTACTACGTACTAGTAGCCAGGGCCGCTTCGCCCGCTGACAAAGAAGAGACCTTCTAAATTAGTTTCGGCACTGTCAAACCGGCCGGAAGACCTTAAGTCGGAAGAAATTTTTTTAAAATTTTTGTCATTTGAACTACACTACTTTGCTCTCAGAGAGAGTACACATAACATTCTATCATACCAATCTCAAGAGAATTATAGCCGAAATTCAACGATATGCGCGGGACCAAGTCGGCGGGTCGCTTTTGTCTGTCAGCAAGATGTCCCACTCGCGGTAGAGGACCTTTCGACACAGCCGGAGGCATGAAGCGTCATTTGGCGACATGTGCAGTATACGCCGAGGACCTAAAAAATCAGGCGGAGAAAAGGGAGCGGATAAAGAGACAGAAGATTGAAGCAGACGAACTGGAGCGAGAGCGGGAGGCAGCGAATGGTCGCGGACTTGAATCTGCTGCCATGGACGAATATACAGATGTGCGTGTCACTCACAATCTTTAAGCAGAAGTTGGAATGAGTTTGAGTTAATATCTGTGTTCAGACCATTGGATTCGAATCACAGTTACCTATTGAACAGTCTGAAGTTCCGACCGGTCGAGGACATCGGAAAAAGGCTCGAATGCCAGGACGCTATAAGGACTTTTGCCCATCTCAGGCTAAGTCACGAAGGAAGAGGAAGGCACCTTCAACCGAGATGGAATTAGAATCAGTTAATGCACAGCCTTTGGACAACCAGGAAGACCCACCCTTGGGACCTTCAGAGCAAACCCCAATCGTCGACGAGCCCATCGTTCCAGTAGCCCCATCTATCAGTGACCGCGTGGCCACAGCTTGGAGTACCATAAGGAATGTTTTTGGCTTGGCACGAGAATATCAAGCAAAGCCAACGCGCATCCCGACCTCGGATGTCTTCCCAGTTGCGCAGGAGCTACCTTCGATAATGGAGACAATTAGCCCATATCCAAACCTATCATCTTTTCGTTTCGCTCATATGTGGTCTACCATCTCGCGGTACTCGAAGTCTATCCAAGATCGGACGTTGGAACTGATCCTTCGACCCGACTTCCTAAAGTCGGAAATGGATGGAATAAATACGAGAAAATTAGAGGAGAAGGTGTTGGAAGGCAGTGTACCTTGGGGGGATTCTAAGCAGGGATGGCGGAATGAAACTGTCACGATTAAGGTGCCTCTAAGTGGAAAGAAAAACGTTGGACTTGGCGAAAACGAGAAGACCGAAGGCGTACCGTTCAAAGTCGAAAACTTTTGGCATCGACCCATCATCCCTGTGATCAAGTCAATTCTGACCTCCAATGAGGCCCTCGGTTTCCACTACGAGCCCTTCAAACAGAACTGGTGCCGTCCGGAGTTCTCAGAAACTCCTGTGCGCGTGTTCGATGAATTATTACCGGAGACGCTTGGCTCGAAGAGCATGAGATGGTGAAAAACCTGAAACTTCCGGCAGACGAACCTGATATATATCCCCGCGCGATTGCAGGGATCATGCTATGGTCCGACGCAACACATGTTGCCGAGTTCGGGCAGCAGTCAGTCTGGCCAATTTATCTTGCCCTGGGCAACCAGTCGAAGTACGAAAGAGGGAGTTCCGGTTCACATGCACTGCATCATATTGCATATTTACCATCAGTAAGTGTCTCATCAATCGCAAGATAGAATTCTAACTCACATTCATTGTAGATAAAAAAGAAGATTGAGGAATTCATCATAGCAACAACGGGTGCTAAGACAGTTTCTAGAGCCATCCTGACTCACTGTCGGCGCGAGCTGTTCCATGCCTGTTGGATGCTCTTGCTGAGTGACCCCGAGTTTCTTAAGGCCTACACTCGTGGCTTGGTCATTACGTGCGCCGATGGCATCACTCGAAGGATTTTCCCTCGAATTTTCACATATTCAGCTGACTATCCGGAGAAGTAAGTGACCACCTCTTCGAGCTCGACTCAAGACTAACAATCCACTCACACCTTAGGGTGCTCATTGCAACAATTCGTGACTTGGGGACATATCCCTGCCCTCGTTGCACGATCGAGAAGAAACATATCCATTCCCTTGGTATGAAAAGGGACATGCGCAATCGCGCGACGAAGGCTCGTCACGATAACGCGGACTATCGGCAGAAAATCAAGTTAGCACGAGATAAAATTTATAAGGATCATTTGGCCGTCACCAACGAGTATACTGAGGCGTACCTGGGTTCAGAGTCTTTAGTGCCAACTGAGGTATGAATTTGATTGACTACTCACGGGAATCGAGAACTGATTTTGACAATTAACGTAGAACGCGTTCTCCAAGTGCTTGTCGCCATATGGGTTTGACTTCTTTCGGATGTTGCGTGTAGACTTACTTCATGAAGTCGAACTGGGCCTTTTTAAGATGGTATTCGCCCATCTTATTCGAAAGCTTCAAAGCCTTGGGGACGATCGAATCAGAGCGTTAAATAGGCGGTAGGAAGAATAACTCATCTATTTTTCCATTGGATTTAAACCCTATTTATTTTCAGATACGCTCACGTCCCATCGTTCGGAGCGTCTGACGCGGACATACGCAACTTTACCGATAATGTCTCTGAAATGAAGAAGTTAGCTGCACGGGATTTCGAAGATCTTATACAAGTGAGTTAGCTACTTTTGTTTTCAGAAAATAAGAACACCTGCTTACCCGAATTGAAGTGTGCAATACCATGTTTTGAAGGTCTCTTTCTGCCAGGAGACGATGAGAAGATCACAACTCTCCTCTATACAATGGCAGCATGGCATGCCTTGGCGAAGCTCCGAATCCATTCAGAAATAACGTTGGAACTATTGCAACGGGAGACAGTTAGATTAGGGGAAGAGCTTAGAAGATTTCAGAAGGATGTTTGTCCACATTACAACACTTACGAGTCAGCCCGCGAAGTGCAGGCCCGTGTTCGTGCTGCTACAACTCGTGCCAAAGCTCAGGGAAAATCTCCAGAATCGGGCTCGGGGGCAAAGAAACGGAAGGTCTTCAACCTCCAGACTTCAAAGATCCATGCACTGGGCGACTACGTAGAGGAAATCAGATTGTATGGTACGACGGACGGTTACTCCACGCACCCTGTAAGTTCCAGAAGTGAATGAAAGCTTGGATTTGCTGACGCTCTGTAGGGAGAGCACGAGCACAGAAGATCAAAGGCACGATACCGTTGCTCGAATAAGAGACAGACGGAACCTCAGATATTGCGAGCTCTCGCTCTCGAATACGAACTCAGATACCGGGCCCAGATACTTCGTATCTTGAAAGTAGACATACCTTTCGCAACAGGCGAACCACGCACATACAACTCCTCGACTGACCGATTCTCTGCGGACACTGATCTTCATATGCAGTACCATATTGCACTCAGCGAGCGCGACAAAGTTGATATTGCGACCTATATGCATTCCGGATTTCAGGATGATCCTGGCTTTGAGGTTCGAAATACAAGAAACTTACTCTCATTAATCTCCGTCTGATCAATTCCTTCAGGACTTCTATCCCCGCCTCAAAGACCATTGTCTTGCCCGCATCAAAAATATCGACACCGTGGGGGAAGACCTCGAATTCACAGAGGACGAACGCGACTCTCTGCATTTCTACAATGATTTGCTATACGGTCACCCAAAAATTCAATTTAACTTTACCACTTACGATGTTCGACGAGAACGCAGTGTCGTCAATCCTGACACAGACAAACGCTGCGTCATGCTGGCAAACGGGGAGGACGAAGGCGACGATATGCGCCATCCTTTTTGGTACGCTCGGGTGCTGGCTGTATTTCATGTGAAAGCTACGCACGAGCCATCAGAGACAAAAAATAAGCGTATCGACGTCCTGTTCGTGCGCTGGTTAGGTATCGATCCGGAATGGAATGGAGGAGACTCACATCGTCGATTAGATCGCGTAGGTTACGTGCCCTATGGCGACTCAGGTAGTCCTGCCTTCGGCTTCGTCGACCCAAGTACTATCATACGGGCATGTCACCTAATCCCCGCTTTTCATTTGGGTCGTACGACGAGCCTTCTTCCACCTTCTCGGTTCAGAGACCAGGGGGGAGATTTTGTTAATTATTATATCAATCGGTGAGATATCACTGCGTCTCACCTTCTAAGTTCCTGAGACTAACTCAACCGGTCGTCTCACTATTTCCCGCAACAGGTTTGCTTCGCGCGACATCTTGATGCGTTATTTGGGATTCGGGATAGGGCACGTCGACCCAGCTGTGCGAGCCCAGCCAGAAATCAGTCCAGGCGAATTCGTTAGTGTTCTCAACGCTCTTGAAGATACCGGGCTTGACGATGAACCCGACGACACCACAAATATCGAGGAAAACGAGACACTTGAAACCCAGTCTGACGCGGACGACAATTCTGACCCAGAGCCAGAGCCTGACTCAAACGATTCTGACGATGAGCCGGACCCAGATTTCACTGTCGAGCCAAACGCCAGCTTATAATTGATCTCGCACTCTCTCTTTTTTTTCTCTCTCGTCTATCTGTACAACGTATTTTGACTCTACTAGCGAAGCATAATATTTATCTATAATTTATCTATATTTTTTGCGACACAACCAAGAGCGCCCTAGATGGGGGCTGATGGTGGAATGGAAGCAAAAAGGACTTCCATCCAAATTTGGACGTCGGGCTTAACACTCGTAAAGAGCCCGTGTGACTCTCATACCGAACTTGAAACTCACAGCCACATCTGGTATGCAAATCACACGGGATCTTTACGAGTGATAAGCGCGACGACCAAATTTAGATGGAAGTCCTTTTTGCTTCCGTTCCACCATCAGCCCCCATCTAGGGCGCTCTTGGTTGTGTCGCAAAAAAATCTGTAAATTTTAGATAAATATTGTGCTTAGCGTACCAGACTCAAGTAAGATGTTCTCTTTGTTGAGAACTTAAAAAAAAAGAGAATGTCGTTCTAATATCATGATAAACGACGTTGAAAGAACAGGAAAAAAAGGACTCGATAAATGACGATGACGTCCAGAGTCTCGAAAAGTGTCGGTTATCCCTCCAAGGCTGGCGGAGAGCCAATCGTGCAACAGTTTCTGGATCTTGAGGCGGAAGTGGAGAGTGACGAGGACGAAGAGGAGGTGGATCCAGAGGAATTCGGTATGTGTTGAAGGGACAAAACCCCCCGATAACTCAGACGAATGAATGTTAATTTCAAATTCAGAGCAATTCCTCGTCGACGATGAGGCTGACGACGACGTCCGGCCTTTGGACTTCACGAGGCTGTACAACTCCGGGAATGCCGTAGCTCGCGAGACAGAGGAGCTGGAATCCCTAGCTGCACTGGCCAAGTGGAAGAAAAGACGAGAGACCGCCTATCACGACGCCATACTGCATGGGTCTGGAAATCTCCCGGGACTCGTCGAGGCTGGCGACAGGACGTACTGGTGGTGCACGTACGGGTAAGTCTGTATCTCGTATGTTGGTATTTGGGGGTTTACTAAGTATTCCAACCAGCGGACCTATGAGGAACATACGGCTAAGCTGCTTCAGAAAGGCCTCCCTAAAGAGTTCCACGCATTCGCGGTGCGAGGGCTTCCAGCCCGTATCTACGTGTCTGTGCCGACAGAGGTGCCCCACGTCGACCGCGTAATCAAGCGGTTTGGCGCTCCCATTAAGCAGGCGTACGTTCATAGGGCGGTCATCCCTTTGCCTGAGCACGAGAGAAGGCTGGTAGATTTGCAGGTGGAGTCTAACGGGGACTTGTCGAGGAGATTTGCGGTTGGGTCTTGGGTGAAAATTTCGAGCGGTCTGTACGCCGGCGATGTGGGGAAGGTGTATCACTCGACGTCAACGAGCGACGACATACAAGTGCTCGTTGCACCCAGACTTCCCCAGGACCCATCGCAGTATTACCGCCACCCTCGCAAAGGATATCCGCAAATCCGCCCCTCCCCCACACTTTGCGTCCTCGACAACGTCCCGAACGGCGACCTCGAGCCCGGTCCAGTGCCGCACTCGTTCAGAGTTGGGGATGAGGTGTACCTCACCAACGGCCTGCAACTCCTTACGGTACAGGGACTGCACTACGCGAGGCCCATGCAGAGACCGAGTGCAGAGGACGTGTGGTTGTTCACGGTTGCCGGCTGCGACACTGTGCTGGAGACTAACAGGAGTTTCTTGGGTTCCGGGGATTCGGTGGAGATCATTCGAGGCGTGGCCCAGAACGTATTGGGGATCGTTCTACGCGTAGACGGAGAGTCGGTGGAGGTCGAGGTGGGGGAGGACAGTTCGATGTGCGCAAACATGTCGGACGTCCGCCGCATTTTTTCACCGGGAGACTCCGTAGCCGTGAGGCTTGGTCCCCACCAAGGGCGACAGCGGGTTAGTGTGTGCGGTCCAGGACGTGAGGGTCGATGGAGTTCAGCACACGGAGGTTACTATCCTTCTAGGTAGTGGGCACGACCAGGTAAGATATGCGTACTAATCACCTCAGTCTCATATATATTGACGAGTAACATTAATCAATGACAGATAACTGTTCGCGACGCGGCACTGGAAAGCGTCAACGGACCCCTTCAACTTCGCAGTGTGCCAACAGTGCGCACGACCTCCCTCCACGCTACGCAAGGCATGCCGAAGGCTAACCCTGCGCTTTATCGGACGGTGTACGTCATTCCCCTGCGAAGGATTGGTCGAATTCGTGGCGCAAGGACCAACGGGGACATGACGTCGTACTTGGTTGAGCATGGCGGGAAGATGAACTCCGAGTGGATTGCGTTCAGACCGTCTGAACTCGTTTTTACGTGAGTATTATGGTTTCCAATGAATACGAGTGAAGATGCTCAGTTTGCCTATAGAGATTCGTGGCTTAAGGTAGACGGTGCTTCATTTGACAATGTCGATGAAGCAAAAAGAATTATGGGTACATTCGTTCAACGTGGATTCGATCCCGTGTGGATGACGGTCAAGGAGGGCAAACCGCTACCTGGAGCAGTTGTCATCAAGCCCCGATACATCGACACGCTCTCAACTTCATACCATGGGGTTTACGTGTGTCAGCGGAAAGCATTTGGATTCCTCCACGGTTCAAATGGCAGAGGCAAGGCACTCGTGACATGGGAGAGTGATCAGCAAGTCAACGTGTTCGATGCGTCCGACGTCATTTCCATGTAAGTTATCCTAACTCTCTGAACTTTGAGTTGACTTAACATGCTGCCTGCGTATAGGAAAACGGGTCGGCGACTCGATGGTCAGACTGCAGGGGACATGCGCGTCTTGCGGCGCAGGTGCAGAGTACTGTTTGGGACGGACTTCAGATACCGTCTGACGCTGTCTGGCCCCAAACAGACCCTCAAAACCAAGAAGTCCTCGAAGCACACGGTCAACGAGGAGTTAGCTTCTGCTGCTCTCCGGCCCCCAATTGATCTCGAGCGAGGGGTGACATCAGATCACCCCTGTTTTTTTTTACTTCGTGATAACTATGTGGATGTCTTCGAGCGCTACTACGTGTCGCTGCGCTTCGTGCTTGGTTGCACGAGTCCTAAAAGCGTCGATGGCAAGACTGCCTGGACAACGCCTCCCGATTCTCCGACGACACGTCTGAACCGAGACGTGTCGCTCACGTTCAAGACACAAGACATGCGAATCAGGACAGAGTTCGTGCCGGTGTCGAGTCTGGAATTGTGCAGGCCGAAGATTCAGAAAGGCGAAGTCGCGGTGGTGATAAATGGCCCAGACGCGGGGACTATCGTGTACCCAGCGCGGTACGATAAATTGGAAGGGCAGGGGAAAAAGGCGATCTACTGTAAGTTAAAGGAGAACGCGAAGAAGAAGGAGGAGGTCCTGTATCCTATAGACTTTTTAACTCGTGTTACACGCAAGGCGGATGGACCACCTGCATAATAGAATAATTTATTATTATGTATTTTTTCGAATCAATATATACTGGCTACAATGTCAAAAGCCATTTTGTCTTCCTTCAGTCAGCGATGGCGAGAACTACTGGCTCACGTTACATTCAGGTAAGAAATAAAACTGACGCGATTACTGACGCGTTAAGGTCACGAGACATTCAAACAAAGGTAAATCCTTACCATATATGGGAATGCCGTTGCTAATACCTTAAATAGGTGAGGACCCTTGATAGAAGAAATTTTCATCAACTTCTTTGTTCCTCGACCAAGAAGCGTCCCCGCCTCTAACGTACAAGCGCACCGCTGATCATTCAATGAGGCAGTTAGGTAACAGCAGCGCTCCCCCGCCTCCGACGCCTTCCCATTATGGGACGAACGCATACGGAGCAGGCGTTCACTCCCCGACGCCTCCGTGGATGCTCCCCGCCCCCCCCCCCTAGCGGCTCTACTTCCTCCAACGCTAGCTTTAATAGCCAGCCGTCACCTTATCCGGGACAGGCGGCGGCCTTCCATACGGGCTCGGGTGGTTCGATGCATGGTGGTCACATTGACCCCATTCTTCTTCCCCCGCCATCAAACCAACTGGCTGCGCAGCCTTCCCCGGATGCTTTGCCCACGAAGAAGCCGTCGAAAACGATCGTGCAAGCGGTCTCCCCTGCTAATGGGACAGCCCCGGCGTGAGTAGATGATTGGAAGCCATCAAGCTCTTTACTGACTACGTCCCAGACGCAAACCGGAGTCTGCCCTTGCCAGTGCAACACGTGGACACGGAAGATGGGTGGAATGCGTGACTGACTTCCTCACGATTATAACGGCGGGCAGAAACGCAGCGTCGGAGATGGATGAACGGCCGGTCACTGACGAGTGAGTTCGTTCCTAGTTTAATTAGAGCTGCATTCATTTCAATTGAACAGCGAAGGTGCATTGGCGGAAAAATGGACCCGCCTGATTTCAAGATATCCCTGGATGGAGAAGGAGATTGACTCAATTCGTGAAGTTGAGGCGGCAAAAGAGGTGAGTATTATAGTTTCAGCAGCTGCTTCATTACTGATCCCTATGGGTCCAGCTCAACCACGGGAGGAGTCAGGCGAGGGCCGAGGACGTGGCCACCGTGAAGAGCATTATTGGTGATATTTTCAACTTCGACACTCCTGTAATCCCCCCCAAAGCGAAAAGGGGGATTTAATAATCTCAACTGTTTAAAAATGCTTGCGCAGGTTGGGACATTCGGGGGCGAAAAGAGCGATGAACAGTAAGTATTAGTAGGCTTTTCACACGTACACATTACTAACTATATTCAACAAGGATACTCGCTGCCTTCAAATCAAAGAAAATGATACTGAAGCCTGGCCTCGGCCTCAGTCCCTTGTTGTTCAAAGGTGAGAAATATAACCCAGACAAAGAGTGGGAAGGATTGCTCCAGAATGAAATTCCTATAAAAGTAAGTCCTAAATTGTATTAATGTAGGGCCATGGCCATCTAACGAAAGGCTCCAGATTGGTATTTCGATTTCCTACGGAAAGGCAGTCATGGCCGATGAAGATCCCAATGATCCGGGCAGTCGTCCTGCTCGTGGTATCGCTCACATACATGGACACAATGAAGTCACCCCGGAGTTCATCGCATATTGTTGCATGCATGTAAGTGATCCTCGCCTTCAAAAATAGACTGACACTGACTGTTAGTCGCTACAGGCACATTTTGTACTGCATTCGGAACCGTCTCTCTCTTTCTCTAAGGCTTCATCACGTCATTTCAACTATATCGCATATTACAATGCGATTCTTCAGCTATATCACGTACAGACGGATGCCTGGAAAGAGGATCTTTTAAACGAGTGGAACAAGTACGTCTATTTTTTTCTCGGAACAGATTTCATTGCTGATTATGAGTAGACGTGTGTATGGGGAACAACTCGATGACTCCGGCTCTATCCTTACTAACGAGGAGATGTTCCCCCCGGACTGTCTGGCGTATCAGATGTACCAGCGAGCTCTGGCTCGACGCGATAGGGAAGCGCAGGAATAATTTGCGGGGGGCGCGCTCGACAAAACGACCAATAGTAAAATTTGTTGCTTACGTGTCAATAGAACCAAATACAGAATGATTTCTAATGTGCTATTTATGGTGTGATGACGGGCTTTTCCGAGCTGTCTATATTTGAGTTACCGCTATCGTATGATCTGGTCATGTCTATATTTGAGTTACCGCTATCGTATGATCTGGTCATATGCCTCGTTACCAAAATATGACGCTACTATACCATATGGCACTTTGATGCAATATGTACAGTATATTGTAATCCTACGCAATATAGCTCAAAACCATCATATGACACTGGTATACCATATGGCATTGTCATGTAAGCTCATGAAATATTTCGCCGTTGTACAATATGTGCAGACGGTACAATCTTGCCTCACGTTACCATGTGTCGTCATGTGTTGAAACTCCGCAATATGGCGCAACGTTGCAATGCGCCGCCATATTTCCAGCGTGGGTAAAGAGTCAACATAGCATGATCATCTGTCTGCAAGTATGGCGGACCATTACATTCAATATCGGCTTTACAAGTCTATTACAATGTACCCGCAAGCAAAATTCAACTTTCGTGATGGTGACCGTAGCCACCAGTGGCCACCGGTAACGTGGTGACGCGTTACCGGTGGCCACGGTTACTGAAGTGACCGAGGCCGGTGCCTGGCAGGACCCTTGATATCGGAGCCAGGCCCCGCACGCTCTCGCCGCTGTTCGCAGTGAGCAAGAGTCTGTGCTCGCTGTGCACAACAGCGAGCAAAGCTATCTCACTCAATTTTGATGCAATCAAGCTGTTTTTTTCACCCTTGTATATTAGATTTCTTGTACGGTATTTTTGCTTATTTTTCTTCATTTCTCAAACTCATTTTGAGGCAGAATTAAATAGGAATAAATTATATTGCTATAAATCATTATTTTACACACAGTATGCACTTGACTATCGGCGCGAGAGTGGTGCGGGTTTATGGCAGGTGTGCGACCATTCACGCAAGCAGATTTGCCATGTATCCTCTTGGTCAAGCGGTCATTGCTTTGGCAACAAGAGCAAGTCACCATGGCCCGGGTTCTGAGGAACAACAAGTGAGGGATCAGCCCTGTTGACAGGACATAGGCCAAGTCATTTGCAAATGATGGCTGCAAGATTGCCAGATCCAGACCAAGAAATCTACACGAAAAGCCAAGGAAATTTAACTATAGCCAACATGGAAAGAGAGCACTTACGGTCTTAGCATCTGCGTCAACCCTGCGCACGATCTCGCCAGGCTCCCAGTCCCAGAAGACAACAAAACCACTTCCACAAGCACCTAGGAGAGGGCCACCATGCAGTCCTTCAACTGGCCACGATCCAGCACCCTTCATTGCTAGACTACTCCTCTCCTGGAAGTCCTTGTACACCCGCACCCTCGTCCGCCCCTCCAGCACAGTGTACGTGTCGAGTCTGTTGCCCATGCGAAGGAAGGGCCGCTGCCGGACGCCTTGTTTCGCCATGCCAGCGCAGTGTAGTTGATATACTCTCCTTCTCCGACCACAGTGATAAAGCGCAGAAATTTCAGTCGTACCGAGTTCTCGCACAGACAGTGGTATGCCTTGTCCTTCAGGCATCTCGTCTTCCGCAGCGGCTTGGAGGTCGACAGGCAAGACTTCTGTGTTGCGGGTGTACACCAGTTCGCCTGATGGGTCCATGCTGTAGGAAGGCTCGTCACGGCCAAGTTTGACCATGAATACACATATGTCGTCTCCTACGGCAACCTCATTCCCTGCGGTCGGATGGCAATGCACCATGCACGTTCAAGAGCATTGTACTTCCAGGCGGTATATGCCCGAGTTCCAGATCTCAATCGTACCATCCTTCGAACCGCCGACGACCAAGGGAAGACTAGAAGACTGGGGTGGAATATGGCAAATGAGACGTTGTTGGTGTGTCCCTCTATCGTCTGTACACTACTTTTGCTGAGGTAGTCCCAGATATTGATAGTTCGGTTGTCACCGCTCGTGACAAGATACAGCTTGTCATCGGAATAGAATTCGACATAGTTTATGCCGCCCTTCTCATGTACCTCGAGGGTAAAATTCGGTGTCAAGGAGCCGAGCGACAACATCTTCACGGTGCAACCAAGACAAGAGGAGGCGAAGGTGTTGGTGTCCTTGGCGTTGAATAAAAGGTTCATGATGAGTGCGTGTGTCCTTCTACCTTCAGAGATAATTAGACGAAGTCAAATTTTGAAGCAGTGGATGTACGCACCTGAATACACGTCCACCGTTTGTCCCAGTCCTAAGCCTTGATTGTCATATCATCGCAGCCCGTCAGCACAATGCTGAGTTTTGGGTGGACAACAAGGAACTGAATGCAGTCAGGATGGGCCTCGAATGCGGTCACTTTCTCGTGAGTGTTGTGATTGAAGACCCGTAGCAGGAAATCGTCCAAATTGGTGATGAACCAGTAACTTCGAGAGATGAATTGCATGCATCGGACAGGAACTTCAGCGATTTCGAAGGATTAGCGTGTCCGTGGTGTCCGTCGACAAAGTGTATCCACAGTGCTACCTAGTAGACGTGTCTGTGGTATCTGTCAAGGCTATACAAGCATCTATAGTATATTATTAGCATGATGTAAATGATAGCATAAAAAAAGATAACTTACAACATTAATTTGATGCCTGGAGGCCATCCGTGATGGACACGGACGACGTTGAACGCAGAAAAGACGACGTCCACGCGCGTTCAACATCGCCCGGAAGTTGCCGGAAGTTGCAATCAAAGCATCTCCGAGCACATTTTGTGCCCAGGAACACTTCAGCAGCACGTATAATACTCAGGCACACTTTGTTATATACAACTTCTATATGATACACATTGCATCTGATTTTATTGGTATTTATTGTTTAGTCTGATATGATTTTGTGAAGCAAACATTGATTCTACAAGTGATCATTTCACTGTTTTTGGAATAGAATATTTATTTGATCTCGTAAATTTGTGGTCTCTTTTGCATTCAAGAGTACTCGTAATATGGAAGCAAATTCAGAAAGAATTACAGTTTCAGGTGAGCTAGAATATAGTGATCTCGATTTCGTGCACTCGAATGCATGAGATCAAGCTAAACTCACCTGAAACCCACGGAACTCAACTACATTCGAGCACTGACAACAAGTCCAGTTAGTGGATTTTTGTCAAAATTTCTAAAAAGGTACTTATATATCTCTTCTTGAATGTTACATATCCTTCAGAATTTATTAGTGAGGGTAATGCATATCTATTCAGTGAAGAACATGCAATGTTCATGATTTTATGCAAAAAGTACCAGTTTTGAGCAATGTTTAGATATTATCCGAGTACCACAGAGCTCAAACACTATGTTAAATTTAATGCATGCTCTAACATAGCTATACAATATCTCCAGAAAGTTTCAGAGTGATCAGAGCATGCATAATTGTTCAACAAATGAAATACATCTGCTGTAACATGCATATATGTTGCACATCAGCACTTGTAGCTTATTTGCAAGCCTATTTTATATTGTATCTCCTTACAATTTCGTATTTACACTCCCTTGTATATATTACAGAGTACTACAGTATGTGCCTGATACGAAGTGCAATAGGAGAACGGGCAATCAATATGTTTGTTATGTGTTCAGAAACGATAAAAGTAAAACATACCTAATTAGGAGTGCGTTCCCACGTTTGGCGACGACGCGTGGCCTCGTCGCCGTCGTCGTTTGAGCCTTGCTCACTGTTTGACACCCCTCCTCCACCCCATGAAAGAGCTTCGTATGAACCAGCTCATAAAAGGTATGTTTTAAAAAGTTTATCTACTCTTAAATGTACTAATATTCATCTTTTGTAGGCGCTATAGTGGCCGATAGGCTCAATCGTGCACCCAAGGTGCTGGAACAACTCATTCAACGACGATGAGTTTGCACACAATGCACACACCTACCCACTCTCTCCTTCCCCTCCGCCGTGTCAGCTCACTGTTGAAACAGACAGATATCAATGAATCAACGTCCAAGAACTACAAAACTACGCAGACACCTGCAACTTCTTTGATAAGAAAGCAGTTGGTCGAAACGACCCGCACGTCGCTACACAGAACCGTCCGTGGTGACACAGACGACATTGAGGAACAACAACCCGAAGAAGAACCGTGCTCTCTGTCACTATCACCCCATGGTCCTCAACCCTCCCTTCGCCTCCTGTTCTCTCTCATCTTACGAAGGGATGTGTACACACTTCTCCTGCCCGCTGCTGGGAAGTTCGTCAAGGCCGGCGGTGTCGCCCCTTCATGACACTCGTTATCGGACAAGTCTTTGATGCCTTTGATTGGTTCCCCCTTTCGGACGCAACATCTCAGGACAAGTCTGCGTTCAGACATGATGTTGGTATCACAGCTGCAGAACTGGTCGCCTTCGCTGCCGGTGCCTTTACACTCGGAAGTATCACGAGTGCGTACAGGCGAGCGAAACGTTATGCGCCTTCGCAAGAAAGTCTACGAAGCTGCGACAACATGCAAGTTGGAATGGTTTGACACGAAGATGGGTGCTGAAGATGCTGTGATGACTACTGAGGGCGATGGCCCTGTCGGTGCTGGCGGTCTTATGGCAGAGTTTGCAAAGTACGTCTGATTCAAAATGTTTTTATTGGTTTTTTTTTTTCTAATCTGTTCACAAGGGTTCGGACGATGTTTGTACCATATCGTCTCTTGCTTCAGGCATGCTTTTGCATTACCTCGTAACTTGCATTGCATGGCTGGAGTTCCAGGCTGTCCTGGGCTCTCACTCCCCTTTCCAATTCCTGGCTGAGGCCACTGGGACGCAGTCTGAGGACAGTGTCCATCCGCCTTCCCCCATCTAGCTGCGGCCGCCTGGGACGCATCTGCAGATGTGTCCCTTCCCCTCCCCTCTGGCTGAGGCCATCTCGGACACAGTCTTAGGACAGTGTCCATCCCCCTTCCCTCTCTGGCTGAGGCCATCCAGGATGCCATCCGTGGATAGTGTCCTTCCCTACCTCCTGGCTGCGGCCACCCGGGACACATCTGCGGAAGTGTCCCTTCCCTCCCCCTTCTCTGGTTGAGGCCACCCCGGATGCAGTCTGTTGACAGCATCCTTCCCTTCCCTGGCTGATACAGAGGCCTTTGTTGGCAAGGTCCCCATGGCTTGCATCCTCAACAGGCTCTGGTAACTGAGCTGAGCCAATTTGCATGCATGGCTTTTTTGTGCATATGGCTTTTGCTGTGATTCTTCCCCTCCTCCCCCTCTCCTTTCTCTTTATTTTAATAGTAGATTGATAGCTACAGCATGTAGCACTGTTTATTGAAATAAAATAAAATAATTTTCCACAGCAAATTTTAATGTGGTGGGCTGACTGCTGTTGGCATTTCCGAAATCAGGATAAGGCTATAATATTATACAAGAAATCTAAGTTACAGTGGTGAAGAAACTAAAGAAATTGAGTGCGAAATGAGCGAGCGAGCTCCGTTCGCAGATGCGCACAGCGAGCAAGGGTACTTGCTCACCGCGCGCGGTGGTGAAGCAAGACCCTGAGAGTCACGCGAAGCAAGCGCGTGGCATCAAGGGTCTAGGCACCGGGCCCCGGTAACGTGGTGACGCGTTACCAGTGGCCACCGGTGGCTACGGTCACCCGAGTCAAATTAATGCTCGGATTACCGCTAGCTTAGAGAAATAGTGCCAACGCTATCTCTAGAGATAGGCTCCTGGGGCCTAGGAGCCTATCTCTAGAGATAGCGTTGGCTGGGCAGAGCAGGTGGTCAAGTATGGGATATTTGTCCCCAGTCTCCTACCCAGACCCTCCCACGGTTCGGAAGAGGCCGAAGCCTCAGGGTCCAGGTAAAGTTGAGGGGGACCCTTTCCTCCCGTCAGGGAGGGTCTGACTTACAACATTTTGCCGAGGCCCCGAACGTCGTCAGGGTTTACCTCCCGCACGCTATTGTCGTGGGAATGTGTGTTTTGGAACACTTATGTTGTCAAAAATGTAGATCCTCTAAAATTATAGAAAATGTCTGTACAACCTGTGTATAGTGCATAATGACAATGAAACACCTGAGTGATATAAGTAGATCCAACTGTGTAGCACCAACAAAAAGATTTTGAGCCCATGTCGAAGTTCCCGCCACCCGATTTTCTCACGATCGACGATGGGCGGCAATGGACCCTAACGACGTTCGGGGCCTCGGCAAAATGTTGTAAGTCAGACCCTCCCTGACGGGAGGAAAGGGTCCCCCTCAACTTTACCTGGACCCTGAGGCTTCGGCCTCTTCCGAACCTTGGGAGGGTCTGGGTAGGAGACTGATTTGTCCCTAGACTCGCAAGCCAGTCATTTCTGTGTGTTGTTGATGAACTGACTGGTATGACTCAATCAGAAGTTGTTGAGTCACCTCAGACCAACCGTATATACTAGATGCATGTCCATATATGGATGCATGTCCATGTGAGGAATAGACTCGGATTTTTCCCGAATCATGTGAGAGTAAGCTAAATCAAGAGTGAACGTCCCACGCGATTTGCGCCGGTCGTAGGACCGACGCGCGCGTCTACACGCCTCTTTCCTACTACAACGTACCGCGACGTCGTATTTATGTCGTAGTTAATTTATGCAGCATTCTACACCGTTGAAGCGCCCATTAGGGGAGCCTAATCAAAATATAACATTCACTCCTTTTACTCCAGGTGAACTTAATGCGAAACGAGTGTATCCGCAAATAAAAATGCAAAAATGCAAAAACGAAGCTTGCGCGACTCCGAACAGCTCGAGCGCATTGTCACAATTCGAGACTCCTTCGAAAGCGAGTGCGACACCTTACAATGTGTTCGCGATATCAGCTTCTCCGCACCCGAGCGTCAACATAGACTTTGAAGACGTTCCGCAGCCTCCGACCCGCGCCCGCAAGCCCACTGCGGTCGAAATTCTCAACAATTTCAATGACTTCCTCCAGTGCAACAACTGGACCCTTCACGGCTTCCTGGTTGCGCTCCTAACGACATCCGATTGATTGTAAGTCCTCACCTGATACACTTGCTCTTTAGATGTTCGTTCGAACGTCTCCGTGCATACAGCTATCGTCAGAATCGGTGCGTTTTCCATTTGCTCAATCATAAGGCTCGTTAACAGAGAAACAATTATAGCAATGGCATCTGGATTCGTTAACAGTGCTGAGGTGAATGCGACAGTCTTTCCGCTGCCCGTGCCTACGTCGAGCACAACATCCTGACCCTTCAAAATAGCTGCAGCTGTGTCTATTTGCCACCCGAAAGGGATGAATCCAAAAGCCAGTTGACCAAGCGACCTCAATGCGTCTCTATTGACTCTTATGCTCTTGTAGGGCCTCATAGTTTTAGGTAGTTAACAAGTAGCACAAAAATCTGTATGTATTCGCTATCTGATTCTAATACAAGTCGAATTTCGAAAAAGAAAAAGGAGTGACCGGGACTCGGTAAGCCACCGGCAACCTCAGGCTAAGGACCCTGCGAAAATTTGCCACCACTGAGCTGAATAATCAGGCACATTGTGACCCATGGGTCACAATGGCGTTACAGGCCTCCTTCTGATTGAGTCATACCAGTCGTTTCTATTTCACGACACAAACGACTGGTTTACGAGTCTAATTTGTCCCTCCAAATTTGCCTTTCCGACGTAGGTTCGACCGCTCTCACCATCATGTTTCGTCTCTATTTGAACATCATTTCTCGCACGTTGACAATGACAGACTGGCAGACTCTGGATTTCGATCCTATGATTGACACAGCTGGGTAGTCAGGCTGTCATACGCTGTCGACTTGGAGTTAAGACCGCCTACCACCTCTCGAGCTCTTCGTCACCATACCCACATCTCCGGCGCACAATGGTGCAGGAGGAAGCAAAGTATGCGCCGCTGCCAGGGGAGGAGGAGGAAGACTACACAGAACATACGGAAGCTGGCTTGGAAGGAGGCGGAGAGGAAGGTTCGTACGATTGACCACAGTTCTCGGTTCTTCACTTGACCTTGCTAATTATGTATAAAAGTGAGCTTAATGGCTGATGAAAAAACCTACTGGCATTCAGATGGCGAAGAGGGAGACGGAGACGGAAGCGGTTTCGTGTGGTCCAAGTTGTTCACCTTCAGCCTCCTACTAGCTCTCGGGACTTCAGTTATTTCCTTGATCCTCTTTCTGTTAAATCTTCGCGCGGAATGGCATCTCTACAGTCTTCTTGGTGCTTCTGTCGTTCAGAAGGGACGCTCATATGAGTCAAATGCACCTGAACCTGGACTCCTTGTTAGACCGAATGTGTACATCGGCCTCGACAAACTTCCACTTGACGTGCAGCAGTCCACTCTCCCTGAATCGTTAGATATATTCCCAAGTTTCTTTCAACCAGTGAACCAGGTGGACTTCGATTATATCTTTCCTGACGACGAGCATGCGAGGTTTTCCTTCAACGGTCGGGTTTCGCCTGGGGACCATCGAGTACTGCTTAATGATAACGTATGTCCTTATGCGCATAACCTCAGATCTCTCGATCGTCTCTGATATATCCTGCAATAGGTGAACATGATCGCTCAATTCCGCGTGCATGACTATGGTATGGAGCGATGCCGAATAGTATCCTCGATCCCCTCCCTGGACGTTTTACCAAAGAATCAATCACTGCTTCTGTCAGGCGATACTTCCCTTATCGAAGTATGGAACCTCACGACGCCTGCTGCTCCGTACTCAGAACTTAACGTACGAACACTCTCATGGAATTCGAGACCGTCTCGTGAAAGTCTGTTAGCTACTATCGGCGTTGCCGTGGACTCCACAATGAAGTCCGACGAGTTCTGGTGCGGTCCGTCTTCGAGCCTTCAGTCGTTTGAATTTACGTGTAAATCACCTGGATGCCACGTCGAATTCTTCCAGGACATCTACTTCAGACCCCGCTTTGGTGAGTTCTGTATCGGTCAGAGAAGTGTTTTTCGTTAATACCCCTTTCTGTAGGCATTTTTGTACAGCAATCTACCTCGCTGTAAGATACAAACAAGGTTTTATATGGCGGTGTTATGGATGTATGAGTAATCAAGGAAACTCCATTATGAAATATGTGGCATTGAATCTTCCACCCTGATATCTAGAAACAATTGAACCACCAACAAGATGCTATAGAAACTCTGAAAGAATTTCCCAGAACTCATATTGTACATCTATGCATTGGGTACAGTATCTTTAACGATTTCCCAGTATTCCTCCCACCGTGCATAGTTGTTGTTCAAAGTATCGTACACAACTGTCCAATCCCGACATGTATGTATGACGCCGATGCCTGTCGCCTCTGTCCGACCAGTTTCCGGGTTATACTCCTCGGGTTCTAGGGTCAAGTCGGACCCGCACAATATCATTTGTCGGATATAGTTCATGCAGTGCTGGAGGTGCGGAATTGATGCAATCGGGTCGTCGGGGTTGTCGAGAGCACGTCGCATCTTCTCGACACAATGCAGCTGGTGGAACATCGACGTGCATAGAATCCGCCTCTCGGGGCCAAGGCGCACGAACCCCAGGCCATCAGCGTAAAGGCTTCTCCACGCGGCTTCGGCATCCGGGCCATGGATGGGAAAGTCAGCACTGCTGTTCGTGAAGGCTCTGTCGACGTAGTTAAAGGGCCGATCTAGTGGAAGGTATTCAGGATAGTCATTCCCTACGTAGCCTACATACAAGTCATGTCAGTTGATATTGCTGAACACCACTAAGCCGAAGAGAAACAGACTGTAAGGCTTGGAGTTCAGGTAGTCGTAGAAGCTGGTTAGTCTCCTCGCGATGAGGTATAAGTTGAAGAATGACAGTCCCAGAAGAATTGCGATGGTAGGTAGTGTTGGCAAGCTGCGCGTATGCTGCTTCATGGTAGCACGCAGTGTCCGTCGTCGTTGTGCAGGCTCAAGATATAGCCAAGGCCCATGGCGGTACAAGGCAAATTTGATTTGGGGGCTCTAGGAGTGAAAGTCTGTGTGAAGGCCATGAGAGTTATGCTGCCTGTGAGATGTCCAGGATGGCAGATCTAGATGCAATTATCGGTAAAAGCGCCGTACGTATCTCAAAATGGAAGGAGAGGTTACTATATATAGAAACAATTGGACCCACGTTCCATTTTCATCCAAGCGGCTCTCACTCACCCTTCATCATGATGTCTTTTGAACAACCGTGTTTGCAGCCTTTTACCTTCCTCAGAACGACCACCACGGGCTAGTTAGATAGCGTCAGATGAGATGGACTGGCTTCGTGATATCACAAGAAAACAGGATCCAACTATTACTCTCCGCGTCCTGCTCGCTGCATTAATCCTCCTCACCACCCTCAATGTCCTCCTACCCACCTTCGTACCCACGCCTCCTGCTATACCTCTTGCAGCCGACGTCCGAATTATGAGGCCGATATCAACCGGTAAGAGGAAGTAGAATCTCTGGAGTGTAGGAGTCACTGAACGTGGGGTTCAAGTACAGCGCGTTGATGGCGGTCCGCCGAGGGAGTGGCCTATAGGGTCATTAAATCAAGCCGCCCTCACGGTGGAAGACTCAGTGAATTTCCAGCTAGATACAGCGCAAGGTGCAGCACAATGGAAGGCAATTATCCCTCCAGGAGATGGCTATGTCACCCTTGGGTCAGGCTCAGAAAAGCAGAGATATCGTCTTTCGATGTTTCACGGGCTTGACTGCTTGAACACGATTCGAGAGGAAGTGTTGCACAGGAAAGAAGACCGAAAGACACCCACATCGATGGAAGCGCGCGATTGTCTTGACTATATCCGACAGACGATACTGTGTCGGTCCGACGTCCAGTTGGAATGGGTACGAAGCGAATATGGCCCAAAGTCCGTGCAGCCGTTCATAACTCACAACAACTGTCGGGACTGGTCGACCGTATACGCAGAGTTAGAGAAGTTACACGGACTCGATGACCACTAGGTACACTCTAGCCGCATATGTCTTATCTGTGCGCACTCGCTGGAGGAGAAGTGTTTGGACTCGTGTTTGGAAAGTACTAATCAACGAATGTAATTGCATCTCATTCGTGATCTTCAACATGAATCGATTCAAACAACGATGTGCTTTGACAATGTCTGCGGTAAGTGATAAATCAGAAGTTTTACGAAATCAAGATGCTCTCTGGGGGTCCAAGATAACTTGGGCGGACGCCTCCCGTGTCTGCACGATGTGATCAGGCAAAATAGGCATAGTCTGATTATTCGACACTCACTGATAATTACTTTCTGCACCACAACGCCTGGCTCCACCATAAAGAGCTAAAGATGATATGTATCAGCCGCTTTCCCGGCGAGTATTGTCAACAGGATGTACCTTCAACGTATGTGCACCGGGTGAAGCAGCCCATTTCGTCACGACACTCACAGCCGCATTCGCTGCAAAGCCGTCAAGGCCGTCCCAAGCGGCAGGTAGAGTGCCCGGAGCCGACGCTGGGATGAACGCAACAGTTTGTGGTTCCTGGCTATCCATCTGCACGGCGATCTTGAGAGGTTCGTCCGGACCCATGTTGTTTAACGTTGGCGAGACAATCAGGGTCGCGCTGACATTCCCTCCGCCATTAATCGTGTTGAAGTTGAAGAAGTCATACTCGCTGAGGAACGAAGTGGCAGTCAGGTCTTTGAAAGAAGGTCACGATTGATTTAGGCTAACATGCTAGGTCCGGTGCCAGGCGTAAAGTTACCAAAATTGTTTCCAGTGCGTGGCCAAGGCGTAATACCAGATAGGGTCTTCCCATAATCTGGTAGTTCAGTCCAGGTGATACCACTGACAGTAGTGTTCCTTGTCGCGTGAGGGGCCTCAATGGATACGCCACCGTCACCCTCAACGAAGCCTAAATGTCCGCAGACCATCCGTCAGAGCGACATTCCACACTTAACAACTAATCCTCGTTACCTTTGAATCCACTCGGAACAACAGTGTGGTTTGCAACGAAGAATGCCTGCGCATTCATGGGAGGCTGACCTTGAACGGTCGCATTGAAGTTAATGAGAGCAAATCCAACCCCGGTTACCTGACTCCAATCGACAGTCGCCTCAACTCGAACCTCTGGATTAGAAGGAGATACCGACCCCCTACTTGGCGTCAGATGTAGCCATGAGACGTTTGAAGAGGCTGTGAAAGTAAAGGGAGAAGGGCCACCGGCACCGACGTCAATGTACCGCGAGTTGAATGGAACGAAAGAATCGAGAGTGATCGTCGGTGGAGGGCAGCCGTTACCTGCGGCACACTGATTTGGGTTGTCTCCGGGCCTGCAAGAAATTTTATACATAGACGATGGTAATCAGAGAATGGTGCCTACCATGCCGCAAGGGTACCTTCCGGGGCAATGCGCATAGCACCAGGCAACGCTTGTTTCTTCGATTGAAACCGGGAGACTGGTGGCATTCTAGAGAGTTGTCAAACATTTGTTCAGCAAGAGGATATATCAAAATACTCACGTATCTGCCATGGGCTGTTGCCAATAGTAGTATTGTACATGCGTCTGGTCCATCATGCTAACAATGATTATCACTAATAGATTTAACATAAAAAGAAGCGTAGCTCACTGGTCCCATTTCCCGTCCAGAAGCTGGTGATACTGCGTTGCAATTTCATAGTCCTGTTCGAAGAGATCTTGGACTTGGTCGGCAAGATCGTTTGCACTCAGGCGAGCTTGTGAAATACGCAGCAAGTTTTGCCCCGAAGCGATCCACATTTTACCGAGTGTCGAGGCTGCGAGGATGGGATGATGTAGTAGCTCAAAGTAGGCGGGCTTGAAGTCCGAAGAAAGCCCGTCGTAGATCTTCGTGGACGCGTTAAGAAGGCCATCCCAGGCAGTGACGACATTTTCAGCCCTGAAAGTAGGATGAACAAGTAAGGAAAGGACAGGGTGAATACTGTCTTACTCTCTGTAGTCAGTCAAACTGAAGGTTGTCCCGTTAAGTAGCTCTGGCTTTCTCCTGTTATTCCACCTGGTAAGATTTGTCATAATAGTAGTGATTTCCTGTGCAGTGCCGGTCGAGACGTCGAATTCACGCTCAGCCCAAGACGTGACGAATGTTCTGAGATTGTCAAAGGACCACAAAGATGAGTTCCATGCGTATGTAAGGAAGAATTCTATGTTCATCTCATAGGGCTTCAGATCACCGACGTTGACAATCCAAATTCGGTCTGCATGTCGGTCGAGAGCAAGCGATAGTTGTTCGTACGTCTATACCCAATGTTAGTAGGCGGTTGTGGATAAAGACATTTACGCTCGCCTTTGACATTTGCGTGCTCTGATCGTGAACTTAGTATGAAGTTCATGTATTGTATGAACTATCCGAGCTCACTGTGATCCATTTGTAATCTCTTGGGTCTCCGACCTAGATCGAGTTAGATGCCGCATGTCTTGGGTCTCCATCGTGAGTTACCTATACTCACATAGTCATACTAGTGACAGAAGATGGGTTAGATCAAACACCTAGTGAAAGTTGTATCGTTCTCACATGATAGTAAACGCCCGCTCCTCCTGTCCTGTTGAATTCGCTAGGTATTGGAAGACGAACCATGTTTCCCCAGCTACATCTAATGTAAGTATGCGATAGGATATATAGCTTATTGACTCGCTTATCGTCGCTCCAAAGAAGAGTAATATCATCTGGTACGCGCATTCCATCATCATAGTACCCCAACACCTCCTTGTCTAAATAAAAATATGTAAGAGACATCCGACTCTATACCACAGCAATTAGAAGGGAAAGTCACTAACAGAGTGCCCACATTTGAGGTATATTAGTAACATCTGATTCGTTGAAGACATTCATAAAGATCTGACGTTGATCTGAGATGACTTTCTCCAACACGGCGATATTCGTCGTCTCAGATAGTGGCACTGCAGAAGTGAACATTAATCTCAAGATCGAGCTACATACTATCAGACTACTTACAATCACCGTCACCGCGCATACCGACGGTGTATATTCCTTCAAAAGGCTTGGCTCGTTCGGCACCAACGACCCAGAAATCATATACGTTTTGGGAATTGGATGTGTAGTTCCATGGCCCGATTCCAAACAGTCCCCATTCCACTGGTATCGATCGCATCATAGGCTCTTCATGACTACCCAAGTCAGACGAATATGATTTAGATTTAGTTCAATGTCTCAGAAAAAATATATATCTACCTTGTTCCCATAACGATTCCGTACCAATCAGCAAGAGGCTGGTTCAGAGAATCATCTACGTTGAAAGCACTGGACATGTGTATGAGCATACAGTACGCGTACGGAGAAAGGAAATAGCTAACCTGCTCCATTGAGCTATTTGCGTCGTTTGTTAGAACGTACGAGAAGCAATGTACTGTACGTTGGTCACGGTACATACCTGGCCACAGATAGTTGCCCTTCATCCGCAGGATTAGCTCGAATCTGCACCGTGACCGCGAAGACGCCATTCAGGATGAGAAACTGAAACACTATAAGAGGCTCACAGTTTGGTGTAGAAAAGATGATTGAAAGGAGATCCGGTCAAAGCTGCCCCAGTACCGTTCGTAAACTTCTCCATAGCCCAGTTCTGTAAAGCGGGTTGTTCGTCATTAAGAAAAATCCCGCGATACTTTACGGTAGGAGACCCATGCGAGCATCCCGTCGAAGACACAAAGATATTCGAGTTCTTTGAGGTAGGCACATCGGCCCACCTAGAGGATGGATGAGAATCTCGATATCTAAGAAAATGCCCCGAGACGTACCAATACCATGGAGATACGCCAAACTGCTCGGAGTGATCGTATAGCGAGAAGATCGTGCCACGTTTGTCCGCTCCTATCATCACATACGCTTTAGAAACGCCAGGGAGTGGATTCGAAACCATTTTGGACATGAACGATTCCCAATTCCCGGAAATCGAGGATACATCGAGATTAGTGTGATTGACTATTGCCGAAATAAGGGATGATTTTCCGAGGGTTCCAATGATGATCGGTGTCGCTGACGTTTTGACTGTCGATGTAACATTGGATATTTTCGGAGTTGTACCAGTGACCTGAGAGATATCAGAAACGAAGTCAAGCGCTGCCCGCTGAACTCCGGGCCAATCGTCTTCAGATATAAACACAGGAGAGGCTTTCCCTCCACTAACGATTGCGAATGATGATGGTGATGATTTGAACGAGACACAGGTACTCTGACCTATTGCATATACGCCAGCCAGGGTAGAGAGAAAAGCGACCAAAGCCCACTTGCACAAGAGCATCTTGGGTGGCTGAGGTATGACCTTGAATTCCAGCAACTACTACGCAGGAATTTTAAGCCTCGCACTGGAGAGCATTCAAGATGGCGCTGCTGGCTCCAATGAATGCTTCTGATATTCGAAGGCACGCAGAAGACAGCGCAGGCGTCGGACTCGTGACCTCGTTGTGCTGAAAGAGAGATCTGTGCGGGCCGCTGCTCAACATATCAGCAGGATCAAAATGAGTAACATTTGCTAGGGACGAAGCACTGTATCGGGGTCATGCCGGTGATGTAGTCCGCACCATTCGCCAGTCCAAGGACGGAGAGCGTACGGGATTCTCGAAGACGGCCAACTGTTTGGGCACCTTCGCGCAAGAATAAGGTAATTCTAGAGCGGTGTGATTCCCCCGAAGTGCTGAGAACCAGTGGTTTGACGCAAGCGGATGTATTATTAGCTTCCGTGCTATCTTCGAAGTCATTTGACCATGACTCCGCTGGATGAACTTATGTTCGCTTCAGCATTCCAATGGTGGCGAACGACAGACGTACCATATGGTACCACCGAACAGGTGGGTGGCTTTGTCGGAAGTGGAACTCCTAGTTCATTGAGGCCGAAGGCTAAATCGTTGAAACAGGTTGAGTAACAACTTTAATCGAACGAGAGAATGCACTCACTTGCACGCTGTGTCACGGCGTTCTCGTGTCTGTGGCCAATTTTTATCACCTATCCGCGATCCCGACGGGACACAAACCTCGCAATCTGATATCATTATAATATATGTCCGTGGAGGGAACCTTATAAAGAGATGACAATGGTCCCGATAGGCGCTCGAGCCGTTCAATAAATCGCTTGGAAAACTGATGTTTGCAGCTTTAGACTGGTTTGGGTTCCAGGCAAATGACACATTGGACGCTGGTAGGCAAACCTGAACCCAGAACGGACGAACTCCGGAGAAACAAGATACACAAAGAACTTCGGAAGACACGGCTCGACTCTGGCCCCCTGATAACTTCTTTCTTGTTAGAGTGAGATCAGCAAACGTAAAGTGCAGTGGAGCAACATCCAGAAGAAAGCTCAACTAGATCCTTCCAGTCACTCGGGCACGTACTTCGCAGGATGAACTGTTTACCTTGACCGCGGATTCAGACGGGCTCATCGCAATATTGAATTCCATATGGCATTGTTCGTGTAATTTCATTGGGAACGTGAACGCAGATGCCCAATATACCATGCTGCCGCGGGTATGGACAAGACATGTCCCCTATGATCACTTGTAATCGATTCCGATCACCAATGTGACAAAACGGGGGAAGTACCAAAAATAACTCGATGGAAGCTTGCACGAAGGGGAGATAGGCGACGCTGGCATGGACAACTCAGACAATGATAGAGTAGGCAGGTCCTACTCAGAGACGAACGCCCAAACTATTGGGCCCACAAAAAGCCCGACATGCGTACATTCCAAGGTTTCACCGCTCTGAAGGGAGCTGTGAACGCGAAAAGTACGAGACCACCAGCTAGACACCAGCATGACACAGATAGAATGGGGCTCGAGTAGATATCTGGTCAATTACTCGAGATGCTGATGCCATAGAATGATCAATTCCTTTCAGGTGGCTCAGAGATGCACTCCCAAGCAAGCTCGACACTAACTAAATGAGACTGTCAACGATCAACCGGATGTAAGACGATTAACACACCAGTTACGCGTTCTTCGTAGACGACACCGATGGCCAGATGCAAGTGGCACAACTTAGCTTGAGGCTGGGGACAACGACGACATTCGATTGCTTGCGAACTGACGGATTGCCAGGGATCTCCCGTTCAAAACCTGAAAGTTAGACTTTCCGTTGCGTATGTCGATTCCGTCGATGTGTCCCCTGGGGTTCTGCGCCGTGTTGAATTTTGCTTACCACTCTTATGGGGAGAAAACCACAGTTCGAGGATTTTTACCTGCCCGCACGAAGATCGCTCGCGATATTAATTTCAAGGGATCCATATGAGCAACATACAATCTGGATTCTGGACTCTAAGACTTGCAACTGACTTCTGAACTGAATCAGTCCCGATGAGAAGCCTGAGTAGGCAGTAAAGTAGATGTTCACCCTTTTAGACCAATAAAATGGTCAGGCAAGTCTGTCCAGCCTTTGCGCTTGCCATGAGAAATCTAGCGCGTTATTCCGGAGGCCTTGGCCATTAGTTTCGGATGAAAGAAGGGGCCTTGTAGGGCCTTGTACGCGTATGCACTGCGTCCATCGCGACCTCAAGCCGGATAATGCCTTCATGGATGAGCAAGGTTGGACTCGACGAAGATGAAGTCACGGTCGGAGAAAAAGAGGAACGCTGTGTCACATGCACGTGCTTCAAGTGGTCACAAGAAACTTTCACAGAGATGAAGTTATACGATGCCATTTTATATAATGAAAATCAAGGCCCAAAGGAGTGTGTGTAGTACTATGTACAAGAGAGATATAGAGACTAAGAGACGGAAGAAGAGACGAGAGAGAGAAAGTAGGAAAGGAAACATATCAAGCCCAAAGGAGTGTGTGGAGTACTACGTACAAGAGAGGAATAGAGACATAGATAGAGAAAACAATTAAAAAGGTGAATATGTGCCAGAGATGTCGAACGGTCTCAATCCAATGAATTCCGGATATTGACGTGGTCAAATGCTTAGCCCGAAAGCGAAGGCTGAATCACAACGGCAGAAGACGATAACCAACTCTCCCTACAAGAGTGGCCGTCCCCGGCGAAGTGCAGTACCTTCTAGTAGGCCGAAACAGTGATTGCCAGTCGGTGTCCAGTAATTACGAGTGGAAGCTTGCGAGACTCCTTGAGTATCGAGCATCAACGAAAAAAGGAGACCGGGGTATATAAGAGAGACTGAGAGAGAGAAGGTTTGATAAGACATTGAGTTTTATAGCCAGTAGACCTATCCAAAGAGCGTGACAAAGAGGCGAATCAGTGTCAGATGGAAGATGGTCCTGATGTCGACCGGTCTCGTAGGCCACCAGGAAATCCGAGTGGTTGGCGTGGTCAATTGCTAAGCCCGGCAGCGAAGATTTTGATACATCGAATAGTGTATATCTTCTAATAGGTCGAGCAGTGATTGCCAGCCGTTCTTCGGTATTTGCTTGCGGTAGGTCACGGGACTCCTTGAGTGTCGAACATCGCCCAGCAGGAGATTTAAGGACGAGAGGAAAAGAAAGGAGACAGGACTAGGGAGACAACAGAAGTGTGCCAGTAGACCCATCCAACGGGCGTGGCAGAGAGGCGAATCAATGCCAAATGGAAGACGGTCTTGATGTCGATCAGCCTTGTAGACCACCAGAAATTCCAAGTGTTTGGCGTGGTCAAGCGCTAAGCCCGGCAGCGAAGATTTTGATACAACGACTAGTGTATATCTTCTAATAGGTCGAAGCGGTGATAACCAGCCGGTGTTCGGAACTTGTGTGTGGTAGGTCGAAGGACTCCTTGAATGTCGAACATCGCCCAGCAGGAAATTATGATGGAGACAAGATTAAGAAGGCAAGAGAAATTTGCCAGAAGACCCATCCAAAGAGCGTGACAAAGAGGCGAATCAGTGTCAAATGGAAGTCGGTCTTGATGTCGATTGGTCTTGTAGACCACCAGGAATTCCGAAAGGTTGGCGAGGTCAGTGCTAAGCCCGGCAGCGAAGATTTTGTTACAACCAATAGTGTATATCTTCTAATAGGTCGAAGCACTGATGTCAGCCGTTCCTCGGTAATTGCGTGTTGGTAGTTCACTTGAGTATCCAACATCGTCCAGCAAGAGATTAGAACGAGACGAGTGAGAAGAAAAGACGGATCGACTCAGAGCAGGAGTCAATCCAGGCTGCTTTCCAGAGCTACAGCTATCCCAAGGTCCCTAGGTGAGGGGAAAGGACCACAGAAGCAGAGCGAGTACAGAGCCAAGCAGAAGTGTCAAGGAGCAGAATGTCCAGGAGTGATGGTCGTCATCGGTGGAGTCTTTGCGTGGAGAGCGGGAATCGTGAGCGCGAGAACGTGTGCGCTTAGTGGGCGACCTTGACGCCGACGAGACTGAGCCTGGCCTAGGCGCAGTCTGTCTAGTCAAACCTTGCAGCATTAGATCTGGCCTAGATCTGCCACTGATGAGGAAATGCCTGGCCTAGGCAATCCCCCAGCAGGACTTGTGCACAGTCCTGCTGTTGACAAGGCACCACAGGGAGTGGGTGAGAGGGTCGATTGACTGGTCGCCGCTTGGATTCCATTGCTAGACTCGAGATTCATGGGACCTCAGGACAGGGTGGCTCTACTCTTGATGTCTTCTTCGGTACTCTGCTTTCTTGGCTGCTGAGAACTGCTGGAATGGGTCCCTTTCGATCACTGTTAAAAGGAGTTAGGATGGCAGCGCGTAACAAGAGAAAGGTGGACTTACGATCATGAATAGGGGCAGCAAGTAGCAAATGTCGTGCATCACGGGACTTGACACGACGTTCGCCAGTATCCTTGTGACTGACAAGCAAGGGTGTGTTTGGCGCTAGCCCGACAGGTCGCATGTATCGTAGGTCGCTGACAGGCGAATGTCAGAAAGCCGAGGAAACTGTCGAGGCGGAAGCGGTTGATTAACGAGGTCGCTCAGTGGACGCAAACTCGGGTGCTTCGGTAACTGCACCAGGATGGTTGTTGAAGACTGGATGGCAAACTTCCTAGACTGAGGGTGAGAAAGGTAGCAAGCAAATAAGAGTGTAAATGCTCACATTTTCAGAAGTGGTTTGCCACTTAACAGATTGGACTCAGGATTGGACCCAGGAAAATGGGTGGCAACTTCCTACACTGTGTCTGACGGTTAGACTGCATTACAAGAAAAGAAGAAGATAAAAAAACTCACGTTTTCGGAAGGGGAACTGCCGTCCAAGCTAATGGACCCGAGGCTTACACTAACTCTGAGGTTTAGTATATGAGCAAGGGTCGAAGAAATGTGCTGCCTACAATCGAAGAAAAAGCCTCTGCTATACTGGCTATGTCGAGTAGACAATACCAACTCGATTGGACCCAGAATGATGGATACCTGGGTGGCAACTTCCTACACTGCAATTGAGGGTGAGAACGGCATTCAAGAACAGATGGAGAAGAATATGCTTACGTTTTCGGAAGGGGACCTGCCGTCCAAACTAATGGACCCGAGGCTTACACTAACTCTGAGGTTTAGTATGTGATCAAGCATCGAAGAGAATTGCTTCCTACAATTGAATGAAAAGCCTCTGCTATACTGGCAATGAGGAGTAGACAATGCCAACTTGGTTGGACCCAGAACAATGTATTTCTGGGTGGCAACTTCCTACACTGCGTCTGATAGTTAGAATGGTATTCAAGAACAGAGGAAGCATAAACTAACGTTTTCGGAAGGGGAACTGCCGTCCAAACTAATGGACCCGAGGCGTACATCCTAACTCTGAAGGTCAGTGAACGATCGAGCGTCGAAGAAAAGGTGCCTACGATGTAATGAAAAAGCCTCTGCTATACTGGCAATGTCAAGTAGACGATGCCAACTCTAATTGCCCTGCAAGTGAGCGTCCTCAACAATCGTTTCGGAGGATATGCTGGCGCGGCGGATGCAAAGGCGTAGATCGATGATGGACAGATCGATGGAGGGTTGTCCGGGGTGCATCGGAAGCAACACCCTGTGCGCAGAATCGTCGAAGGAGGCGAATCAGTCGACGAGTAGCACAAGAACTTGGCGGACGTTTTGGGATTGGGGTGCTTGAATAGCGAATACTGGGCTGGTCCGGCCACTGATCGGGTGGCACGGGCGGCGAGAACAGGTTGTCGAGGAACAGGGGTACTTTCTATTGAGGTTCAAAGGTCGAATGAAAGGTAGTGTCGAGCAGACACCACTCGAGTCAAATGGTGCAGATAGTGACGAAGCAGAGAGCCTGAATGGCTAGAACACGATGGGCGAAGTATAAGCGGAGTTGGAGTGGTTGGAGAGCTGTAAATGGCTGATGAGTTTGTCGTTGCGAAGTTCCTTGGAAGTAATAAGACGTGAGCAAAGAGAAACAAGAGAAAAGAATAGCACATACCATGTCAGGTTACCCGATCACTGGCATCCCAAGCCATGGCAAGTACTAGCACTTGGCTCGGTAGCTGGTAATATCACTGACATATGGGGTTGTCCTTCGGTTGGCTTCTCATCGGACGAATAAAGATCTCCAATGGCGTCGGTTTCCGCAAATATACTTACTATCCCGTCGGTCTGTGATTCATCTTTGGTTTGGTCATAGCCAGGCGCGCTGTAGGAGAATTCCGGCTCTCCAGTTGACATAGCGCACCCGACAACTATCTGCGTCTCGAGACTGGTGTATGCGAGGTATACCTCATCGACCTTACTTGCTGAACGAAAGAATGTCCTGTCGGCGTCGGCCTGTTTGTTAGCAGCCCAGTAGGCGCTGCTCAAGCGTGCTTCGTGTCTGAGGTGAACAAGACTATCGAAGCGCGAAGCGGAGGGAAATTGTGATCAACGCTGCCGCTGTCGTCAGTGAGGGAACGTCCTTGACTTGCTCTTCCGTGTCCATAGAGTCGTCCTTCTCCAGGTAAGGAGCGTGGTGTGGAACGAGTGTGGTGGTAAAGGAGTGTGGTGGCAAAGGAGTGGACGGATGAAGGAGATGACAATAGGAGGTGGAGGAAGGAAGTCAAGGAGGGAATTCGATGAGGGTCTCTCTGGACGAAAACGCTAGGAATATATACGAGGTAGGGAGGTGGCTGACAGTCTAGATCGCCCGTGCTCGCTGCACCCGAGGGCTGGCAATGCACTAACGCTTGAAGCTTGAGCCGGTGCCGAAATGAGTTGCGAGTTCCTACTACGCGAAGTTCGTACAAGTCCTCAGGCGCCAGAGTTCGCAAGCTGAGAAGCTCCAAAGTTATGAGCAAGATACTATCGCGCGCAAGGCTATGATGATTGGAAACTCCAGCGGGGAGCTCGGGAAAGTGGCTGGAAACATGAAAGTTTGGTTCTGGATCTAATGACGCGAAAGGTAGGTGGCTGGCTGGTGCCAAGATTTTGCAGCCAATTTCCTGCTAACTGTTTGGATATCGGAATTGAAGATGCCAGTGTGGGGCTTACGAGTAAAGTACCGTTCAGAATATGTTCATTCGATGAAAGAGTTGCGGCTCGTTCAAGTCCGCTGGTTTTCCAACAATCCAGAACCGATGCACCGACTTCTCCTACGAAAGTTTAACTTATCCAGTCCTCTCAGCGGCTCACCTCTAGCAGCCCAGTAAGCCATAAAGTCATCGTTGACGAGTAAACAGATCTGAGGTTGAGCTATGGGATAACAGAAGATAAACATGAGCGTTCGCACGAGATTAGAGCATATTCGGTGCATGTGTAATTTGAGTTTCACATAGGATTTCACATAGAGTTACACATAGTTGCACTAAATAGGAAGCTCGGACTTCAAATGCGGCTTGACGCGGCATCCGAACCCTTCATCCAAATTAAGTGATGGATTGTTCACATAGCGCTTCCGTGACATTGCGGAACAAAATTGTTTGTCTCAGATTAAAACCACCTTAGCTATTTTAGTCTTCAGAAGTAGACATTATTCTGTATATATCCTCTAAATGCTCAATAAATGAAAGTAGATCTCATGACCTGCAAAGAGCAAAATAATCTGAGCTGTTTTACAAGTGAAAGCATCGTGGGAATAACAAGCTCAGGTAGCCGGAAAAGTGGTGCCATAAATTTAGCGCCACTTCGGCATGTTCACCGGATCAAAGACTTTTGATGTGAAATCTCATGTGTAACTTCATGTGTAACTTGAATTACACATACCGAATATGCTCTATTGACTTTTAGTCACATTCAAGTTGTGCTCCTGATTCTCCTCTGTAATCCGAACTATACCCAAATCTTCATCTTTCATCAAATCGACGCACTGGCACGCTGAGCCCCATTCAGCCTCTCAAGCATTTCGCGCGATATTCAGAGCCCAGGTTCAACGCGACTGAAGGCTTGTCAGGGCAAGGCTCAAAGCGAACTGGTTTCTGCAGAGGTGAATTGGACATGCCGATTTACAAGCGCATAATTGACTTCATAGAAGACGTACAGTAACCTAGAGCGGGAGCCATGGAATACATTGCAATGTTGCAAGATCAATGATAGTGGTTGGATGATGAGCGGGACGCTGAGATGGATGAATGGGATGAATCAAAGAAAAAAGCAGACAAGATGACAGGCAAATGATTGAATGACGACTGCACAAAGGAACCTCAGGTCATTAAGCTACGTTTTTGACTAGTATTAAAACTCGTCGACTCAGACATGAGCAGAGTTAGGCCCCGACAACTGGGTTTCATCATCATCATCGGTGGTGTGCGGAGGATATCTTCTGAGCGCTCGCAAGTCCTCCTGGATGGTCTCCGTGTCCGAAGAAGGCAGGTCGCTAATGCGCAAGGCAGAGGTGATCGACCTCACGAGCGACGATACTGCAGGCGGTCCCGCCTCAGCCAACTACTCAAGATCATACGTTACCTTTGCAAGTTGCTCAGGTATTCCAGCTACAGTCCATGCTCCGATCAAGGGCAAGACACTAAAGCCTGCGTTGGTCCAACGTTCTTCAGTCTCAATGCTCGCAAGCGATTTCGATGGAATACCTGGCTCGTTTTTCGTGGCTGTAATGCGGCACCGAAGTCGTCGCGCCGAGCAGAGAAAGCTGAGGAGGTCTCGAACTCAGATACCCAAGAGGAAAGGGGAGGAAGGCTTGGAAAGAATGCAACTCGCGTTGAGCCTAAGATCTCTAGCTTTTCTGGCCCGCTGGCACTATGGTGAGTACACAATTTGGCATGGAAACCCATCACCAGTTGCTTATAGATCCATTTCTGGGCACAGTGCACATGCGATTCAACTCCTCATTCTGTTCTCCATATGGTCAGCGTAAGTTGCTTATGATCTCGAATAAAGCGACATTTGCTTCCGAACGAGTATATCACCAGCGAAAGAACTCGGTTCCTGGTTTCGAAAATCTTGCAAAGCGCAAGTATCTTGCCGGTGTATGCGTGGGCGGAGTTGTTGAAGTACCAGGAGAGCCGTCTACGAAGACGTATGGCAATCCAATGCGCCAGACCTCAATAACACCTGGCCTCAAGTAGCACATCGGTCCATCTGTCATGAAAATGGTACAGGAATGTGTCGCCCTAATTCCGAGAAAGCCGACCCGGATTCGATTTGGATTCGATGATTGATGCAGTAAGGGCAGTCCACGATATTCTTGGAAAGTGCTACTGGTGATACTTGTTGTTAGCGAGCATGACACCATAGCTCGTTCCATCTTCTTCTGTAGCGTCTGCACCGGTATTTATTATGTCTATCACGGTGGCGAATGCGCAGCGTGAAGGCGCCTGAGCCTCCGACGACGTAGCCAAGTCAATTGCCACATCAAGTGTCCTAGGCCTGATCGCAAGTGTCTGGAGCTCTTACTCTAGAGTTACCTCAGCTTGAAGTTTGCATGTTAAATCTGTAATCTAACTTAGTAGCACCTGCTGTGGCTTACTGCTGGTAACGCAGTATACAGTCCTTCTCATTAATTGAATAGCAATGAGACGAAGGCTCCGGGATACAGTGAGAGTTGAGTCAGAGCTCCAGCAAACTTTCCAGTTAGATGTATTTATGAAATAGTACACGTTGAGTACAGCTACTATACAGGCTTGGTTAGGATGTAATAGTAGTGCAAATAATTTAGTAAAGTATAAAAGAGTTATTGAATAAGAAGAAGGAATGGAGCTACAATCTACAATTTTGAATCCATGAAGTACGAGGTGTTTATGAAAAATGTTGGAGATAAAGAGCACTTCTGGAATGTGCTACGAGCGAGGGCTAGTGCGTAACAATAACATTGCTCAAGGTCAGAAACAATTTCTACAAACACAACAGACTTTGCAAATTTGCTCACCAAATAAATCCTCCATATATTAATCATTCCTCTCATTCCGAGTCCTCAACTGCCATTCATAATTTATCTGTTGGTCAGAGTCCCAGTCCGAGTCGACATCCGTCGACAGTTCTTCCTCCCAGTCTTCTTCATCGTCCCCGTCGTTGGGATCGTTGGGTCCTTCACTGTGCTCGTCGTCAGTCTCGGTATCCGTCTCGTAGCCAGTGTCAGATGATGGTTCATAGTGTGTGTCATCTCTCAGGATGTACGAAATAGACATCCGATTGGCTTGCATTTTTACTGTGGAGGTAATTGATGTTATGTGCACGAGCAGAGCAGAGTGATGTCAACTGTGAGGAGACTCGATCCATGGACAGCCTTTTTATAGGGCCGTCAGTGGCCTGGGATAAGCTACAGTCTGCCGCACACCGTCAACCTCCAGCAAATAATAGCAAATAATCCTTGAGATAATCAAAGGCAGTTTCGAGTAGCTACACCAGCCGAGCGAAGACAAAGAACGCCTAGAAACCAAGGGGGCGTAGCTATGGAATGTTGTGGTTAGCATGTCGTTAGTCCGCCCTACGATTTCATCTCCAGTCACAGGCACCCAGATCTGTGGTTTTTGGCCATCAACAATGAGTTTGCGACAAGAGACAATAGGCATGGGGTAGAGTGTGGATGATGGCAGGCAAACGAAAGCATGGGACGGTAGATTGGTTGTCGGCGGGCGAGGGGTCACTGAAACGGTTCAGATTATGCCTCAAGCCCTAATGCAGACACAGGTCGGTCCGTGCGTTCCATAGAAGTTGTTCCTGGTCATCAGCATTGTATCGGGTTGTAGCTGCACATATTAACCTTCTCATCGCCAACTCTTCTGTACGAGGCGCCCTTCGTCACACTCACGTGCTATATGTCACATCGTGCGTCGCAGTCATCAGAGTCCAATTGTATATGCGAGCACCATCTTTATGTACATTTGCCTCTTCACGCGAACAGGCTCTTCACATATCTCAGCAGATCCTTTGGCTGGGAGGAGAGGGTAAGTACATGATTAATCAATATTTCCAAGGAACTTCAACTTACGCCATGGGCTTTTGCGCCCTCTACCATAGCATGGATGCCATCGACTTCCATTCTGTCAGGGTCTTCATCATCTTGTCCTATTCTTTCACTTTGTGCACCAGGCCGCGAAAAGTTTAATGATTTCATCCGCTGACGGCGGCTAAAGCCTGAGCGCAACACCACTGTTAGGACTGCACGCCAACCCTCTACAGAGCTTGGATCTATTGGATCTGGAGCCGGGTAAGGTGGAGCATTACGCGGCGTGAACGAGAAGTTGAACGACGGCAAGGAGTTTGAACGGGAGGGTGTGGGTGGCCGAGAGCCAGTCGCCAACGCCGACGCAGAAGGCGCGTAAGAAGGCAAGGAGGGAATAGATGTTGAGCGCGCGACATAAGGGCAATATGATCGATGTTCCTTCAGCAGGTCCAACTGACGCTTCGGCAATTGAGAAATGCGTCGTGCTGCTCGCGACGGTGTGGCGGGCACCGTCGGCTGTTTGGATGACGTTGCATTGCGAGTTGGTGTAGCCGGTATAGCGATCTCGGGAGGTGAAGACTTGAAAGCCCATAGACCAACCTTCCTCTGGCAAAGCGCACAGTATAGCAGTGCGGAATCTCGATCTTTCTGCGTTTCGGTCCTATGCAGCCCGTCCGTGACTGTCGACGAAAATCGTAGACCTGACGGCCTCGATGGACAAGGCGTGTCTGGAACTTGTTGAGAATAGTTACCACTTGTACGTCTCGGAGTTGCTGGGGCTGAAGGCGCAACTGAGGCAGAGCGGCTGGACGATGGCGTACGGGGTCGCTGTTCTGATGGGAGTTGGGTGGGCGGAAGCGACCAGCCAAACAGAGCAGTCAAAATTGCGGTCTGCGACGGTGGTGGAAGCGTGGAAGAAGAATGTTGAACTGGTGACTCCTCTTCGTGTTCTGGGTCCTCTGCTTCTGAAGAAAGCTGCACGGCCGATACGGTCAGTACTAGCGCATTTACTTGCGCCGTAGTCTGTGGAAGGTCATTAAGGACTGAAGACTGAGATGGTTAGCAGCAAAGTACGTACCCGGGGATGTCGGAGTTCGACTCCATTGGACTCGTCAAGAGCGAGAGCATTTGTTTTCACTTTCCTTTTTCAAGGCAGGCGGGCATTTCAAAGGGATGATTATATCACTATAAGATATGTGATGATGTTGAGCTGCGGTACGAAAGTTGAGGTTGTGTGTGGGAAGTTCTGGCTTCCCGAGCTTGTCGAGCTGCTTTTTTCTCACCCTCCTTCCCAGGGGCTCCCTACGGTCGCCCGATCCGGTAGCTTAAATAATAATTACCCAAAATGTAGTTAGGACAAACAATAAAACTTTTGAACCAAACAACCGGGCGACCGTTAGGGAGCCCTGGCAGAATAGTCCAAATCGGGAAGACCGACTGTCATGAACCAAATAAAATAAAACACGCAGCTCATCGCTCGGACTTCTCCGAGAGTCGGGATTCGTGGGTAAAAGTTTGTGCTATAGTAACCTCAGGCTGTAACTTAGTAAGTCCACACATTTAATTTAAATATATTCTACAACAACAACATCTAGAGGCTCGTCTGCTTGACCTAGTCCTTCTGAAGGGCTCATTTGAAGATGGCTTGCGCGTTCTTTGTGCCTCATTTGCAATGTTATCTGGTCCGCCAATAAGCTCATCGGTCTGTCCGCGAAATGACGCGCCGCGGCAAGTCATTAGAGACAGTGTGTTTGCGTCTTAATGTAAAGCCCTTATATCGTGATTTGGAAGCTTCTAGGGAAGAGTCCGTGCTTAGATCCCAGGGGTTGCAAGACTGGCACGAGAAGTTGCTGAAGTGCGTTGGGCAAGGCGGAGAGCATAACTTACAGGTTGCCGCGGGGAGGTTTTACCCACGAATCCCGACTCTCGGAGAAGTCCGAGCGATGAGCTGCGTGTTTTATTTTATTTGGTTCATGACAGTCGGTCTTCCCGATTTGGACTATTCTGCCAGGGCTCCCTAACGGTCGCCCGTAGCCTCGTGACCAGGCCAGGCGTAGCGTTTTTAGATGTCTGCTGTGGCAGACCGGCGCTAGCCGGCCTGGAATATACCGTTCGCGCCTATAGGGAGGTGCCGCGGACTTCGAAATCCTCCCTTATGGAGGTTGTAAAGCCAGGGTATGCAGGTACCCGATGATGTAATTTAGTAGTTAAAAATAAAAATTTGGTTCCTTGTCACATCAGACGTGAGCATACGTGAGCTCACGCAACTTCTTCAAGTTCTTTCTTACGGATATTTACGCAACTGCGCGCTTGATGAGCGTCAGTTAGTGCTTGAATTTGCGTGAACAAGTACGATGTTGAGCAGCCATATACCATAGTTAAGAAATAAAGATAGTAAAGCAAAGAAATGAGAGACGAGACAGAGTTAGACGTGCAAGCGCCAGCGAAGCGCTCACACCGATCGTTTACTGCGCGTGCCTGCGCGTGTGAGTGTGACACGAACCTAATTCTTTATGTGATGATACAACTTTGTTTAAAATAGCACGATGATATCATTAAAAGAACTAGTATTACATCAGTGGTACGTCCTTAATACAGTAAATGTTGAAAGTCCGCGGCACCTCCCTATACGTGCGAACGGTATATTCCAGACCGGCTAGCGCCGGTTTGCTATTGCAAACATCTAAAAAGAGCTACGCCTGGTCTGGTTACGAGACTAGGTCGCCCGGTTGTTTGGTTCAAAAGTTTTATTGTTTGTCCTAACTACATTTTGGGTAATTATTATTTAAGCAACCGGATCGGGCGACCGTAGGGAGCCCCTGGGAAGGAGGGTGCTTTTTTCTGTGATTTCTTTTACTGGCTTGGACTGAACGGTCATAGTGGCTATTCCTGCGCTGTCCTGTGCAACGTTTTGCTTCATTCCTCTGTCCACAGATGCTTCGTGGTAACTGATACGTTGTTGCACTTCGTCACAGTTTGTCGCACAACTAAATGACATTAGGAAAATAAGTTAATCCTCCCTGATGACTTCGTCTTAGTGCGTAAGAAGAACATCTTGTCTGGTCGGATACATTGCAATGATAATTTCTTGCTCAATCCTATGTGTGTTGTCATCCTCGTGTAGAGTAAGGCCATAATGAATCGAAAGAGCAGAAAGTATGCCGCCTTTTAAATGTACGCGATATTCCTGTGCCGGTGATACACTGTGAGAGCTACTCCGAAAGTATGTAATTCAATGAGCGCACCAGTGTCTATCAAAATGACTTTCCCGCCACAACGAGAGACAGTTTTCTGAAATCATGAACAACGACTCTTCTGCAAAGAAAGATGACTGACATGAAAGTTTGTGATGACATTATCGACTTTCTCGCTTTCCTCTTTCTCATCCCCCATCGCCCACTCCTTACTATACCACATCGGTCCATCTGTGTAGCATCGTCCGGAAGCCCGTGATACAGGTAAGGTGGATGTGGAGGATGGAGCTGAGGAAATTCACGTTCCAGCAGGCGCTGGAAAAGACGAGCACCAAACTCGCTTAATCGGTAAGGATATGGAGAGAGATATTTATATGATGGCGGCAGATCAGCGTGTATACATGATAGTGCTGTTCGTAAAAGGGGGGAATTCCTCTCGATGGAAGAGATCCTGACTAATAGAACCCATAGAAGGGTACAAGAGAATGCGCGAGGCGAGAGGGTAGTTTCGCTTCCATGCCTCGCCAATACGTCCCTTTTGGAGCATACTCTGACGATCGCGTACAGAGCCAAATGTTTTTATTTCACTTGGCTGCACAAATCTGCAGTATATCAATTAGCAATTGACCGCTCGCTAGCATCCTTTAGCGCACCTCCAATCTCCTACGTAGTAGCGAATCATTTTGAGATAACACATGGCCACTCGAAATTTTTACGCACCTAGTAGATTCATCCATTCGTGATTTCCTAATAATGAGAGAACGCTTCCTCCGACAGAGCTAGCTTGAGCTCGCAGTTCTTCTATCCACAAAGAATAGCTTGATTGTATCATCGCCTCTGCAGATTTGAAATAAATCAGGACGATGCTGTTGTTCAGAAGGAGTTAATGTTTTACCCGTCTATGATGACTCCTGTCTGCACAAATATGTCGATGTCACCCATCCACCTACCTTCCGAATCGACAACACCTGACATTTTTTTGTAGCACTTTCAATGTGTTAATGTAGTCTCCATGTAGGTCACCGACTGCCACAATCCGGCGTATGAGCTTCTTCTCGGCATCGAAAATCTCTTGGTTTCCGTTGTGGTATATCTTGTCAACCAACAACTGTTTAGGCGCGTCATCCCCCTTTCCTAATTTCACGCAAAGCCAGTCACATGAATGTAAGGCATAGATGATGTTGAAGAGAAAAATGGCTGGTATGAGTATGTCAGAGCGTAATCGTGGCATGATATGAGGATAGAACTCGAGTGACCTGCGTAGCACGTATGTAAATATACACACGCAAAGAGAGCATCAGCACAGTTTGTGGACTTACAGTGCTGTCAGGACCTGATTGAAGTGCGAGGAAGTCGGAGGTTAGATAATTGCACATTCGGTCCCGAGAATCCAAACGTTCGCGATGTTTATAGCCTGAGTGCGAAGGACCCAAATACTTAGTGGTAAAGAAGCTGGAAAGATTTCCACACTGCACGAAGCAACCCTTGGACGCTATCAGCCCGTAAAGTAGTCTGCCACACGAGCAAATACAGGTCTCCTTGGCCGGAGAGTCCACCTATCGCACTTGAAAGTGTGAAAAATTTCACTCTTGAGACATATGTCTGATATCTGTTCAATCTTGAACGACAATTTGCTCCTTTGGTTCTTACTTGTTGAAGTCTTGCCCAACAGAAGCCACAATTCTCCTTTTTGCTTGCACCGGTTCGGTAGACTGTATATTTTCTCGATACTCTTCTCTTTTTTCGCCCGGTGAGGTTGAAATATTGGAGGCAACTCCTTGTCGACCATATGTCGACTGGTGATGCCTTTAACAGTAACTTGAGGGTAAATACAATGATACATGTAAATCCGAGATAGAAATAGATGAGACTCACCTTACTCGACTATGTAGTCTACGTGGCCGTTGTGGTTCCGTTCACTCTAGCCTGAGTTTACCGTCTGGTTCAGACAGTTCCGCCGACCTTTGCCAGATGTGACCAGTAGACGCTCATGAAATACAGCAGCCTACTGAAGTATAAGAGTGCCTAATCTATATCCCCTACTTCGTCTAAGCTCCCCGTCCGTAGCCTAATACACTTGGATAAAACTTGAACGTTCTTGTGGTTACCTTCCATGGATTGCAACCACAACCCGTGTCATTTGTTTTGCAGACGGATGAGAGAAAAGACAGAAGAAACATTGGTGTCTCTTCAGATATTATGAGTTTTACAAAACGCGAGGGATGAAGAGTAGAGGTGCGTTTCAGCTTCAACTCAAGCCTGAGTGTGGCAACTTTCAGGGTCCGGTGCAGCAGTGCTGGGAATCCGTAAACGTCACTTCGCGCAGCACACTCATGTCTTTCCCTCCTCAGCTGTTGCAATCCCTCGACAGCCTCAAAGAGCGCGCAAAAGATGCCGTCTGGGCGGTCACATCGTGTCTCTGTAAACAATCAGCGTCAGTGAAAATAAACGGGCGAACATGTCAGTACCGCAACATCGAACACCGACACATACTGACTAGCGTTGCGTTTCCAGTCAAAATAGTCAAAGTCCTAGGAGAGGGAGGCTTCTCGTTCGTCTATTTGGTACAGGATGAAAGTAGTGGAGTCAGTACCTCTCGTGCAGGCTTTATGCCAATGTTCTAATGACTTCCACATTAGCGGCAATTCGCTCTCAAAAAAATCCGATGTCCAATGGGTTCCGAAGGCGTGAAGGAAGCTATGAGAGAAGTTGAGGCTTATAGGCGATTTAAGTATGTATGTTTCATGTATGGTACTTATAGCAATCTGAGGAACAAATTAGACACCCAAATATCATTCGGATTTTGGTACGAAAGCTCTTGTCTATCTCGACAATCCGAAACTCAGTGCATCCTTTGCTGCTTTGTAGGATTCAGCTGTTGTCCAGGACGTTGACGGAGAAGGAAAGATCGTCTACCTGTTCCTTCCCCTGTACAAGGCATGTTTTCCTCAACGCTACGTATATTCGAAGATCAGTTCTGACATTTGGATCAGCGAGGGAACCTCCAAGACGCCATCAGCGCACACCTCATCAACGGCACGCACTTCTCCGAGTCTGAAATGCTGCGCCTTTTCCGTGGGACATGCGAGGCGGTTAAGGCAATGCACACCTACCGTGCACCGCTCGCTTCGTCCTCAACGGCGCAACAGAGACATCATACAGCTCCGTCTCGGGAATCGATCCCCGCCTCTGCCCGGCCTCGGACAAAGCAAAACGGTGGCAGCCGTGGGGGACCTGTATCGCACAACGACGAAGACGACGAAGACGATGACATGTTACCGCAGCCGGAGGGTGATGGTGATGGAGGATATAGCTACGGTGCAGATGGGGGCGCGAGCATACCCCTGGTCACGAAGCATGCCGTAGAAGATGAGGGTGACGTTGTCTTCGACGGTGATGAGGAGTTGGCGAACCACGGGCTGAGCAATGGTAATGCCGATCCTAGTCAAACAGAGGTTGTACCATATGCACATCGCGATTTGAAGCCCGGGTATGTCTGCCATTAGGATTTTGCGCGTACGTGTGGCTTACTTGCGCCAAAGAAATGTCATGATTGCAGATGACGGCTCGCCAATACTTATGGACTTCGGCAGTGCGATAAAGGCTCGTATTCCCATTCAAACCCGGCAACAGGCGTTGTTGCAGCAGGTGAGCAAAAAGGAAGATATACATTCAGTTTCTGACATTCATTGTAGGACATTGCTGCAGAACAAAGTACAATGGCATATCGTGCACCAGAGCTCTTCGACGTTAAAACAGGAGTCACAATAGACGAGAAAGTAGATATCTGGGTACGTATTTCCACTCTTGCTCTTTTCCATACACCTTTATTCGAAACTGAATACTCACCTGATTCAGTCTCTTGGGTGCACTCTTTACGCGCTCGCATACCTCCATTCGCCTTTCGAGACTCTTGCAACGACAGAGCAGGGTGGATCGATTGCGATGGCTGTCATGAATGCGCAGTACAAACACCCAACCAACTCTGCATATTCTCAGGGCTTGAGGGATTTAATAGACAGTATGTTGAAGCCGGATCCAAGTCAGCGGCCAGATATCCATCAGGTACATTTTGTCTCAAGGCTCTACTACTTGCGATTCTGACAGGTTGCGTAGGTTATCGAGCAAGTTGATCGTGTCTTGCGAACTCTTGCTTAGTTCATTTCATTCATTGCATGCTATGTAGTAGATTGTTATATGTCATAATTTATGTTGATCCTGGACTTTTCTATGATAAGCTTATATGTTTCGGGTGCAGGCATCTTGAGAATAAACAATTGTTGCATACAATATTTCAACAGCATGAAGGAGAGCGATAAATGCAATAATGATACAAGTGGACTTAACAATAGATGGAGCAGTTATAAATGAATTTTAGTCGAATGTTACTAGTTCCTTTGTTGCTGTAGATTTTCGCTTTTGCTTTTTGGAATCGCTTTTATCCTCCGTCTTTTCGATGATCGACTCCTGGCTCTTCTTTTTCTTCAGCTTCACTTCCTTCACGTTCTCTTCTTGTAGCGCTTTACTTCGAGGTATTTTTTTGTCTGTAATCCCATCGGTCTGAGGCGTACTAGTAGGAGGCTTTGGTCCTTTCTCCTTTTTCGACGGACCTCTCCCGTTTGAAGTCGACGAAACCTTCCCTTTCTTCGTCGTCTTCGCCGGTTCGACGCTATCCTTTCTCTCGGTTGTCTCCCCAATCTCCACCTTGCGTTTCTTCTTAGGTTGACTTGAACTCTCGTTACCCGATCCCGTAGGCGCATTAGCGTCACCGCTTTCACCAGAGAGTTTCTTTTCGCGCCTTCGTTTCTTCTTCGCAACGATTTCTTTTTGTACCTTGCGCTTCTTCTTGAGCTGCTCTAGTTTTTTTTTCTATCCGGATTAGATCGATGAAAAGCCATTAAATCAGAAAGATGTATAAATATGGAGGGCATTGACGTACCCGCTTGAGAGCGCGATTAGACAGTCCATCTGCATTCTTCACTGACCGGGAAGTTCCCTTTGCGATCGAGGCTACAATGCGTCTAGGATCTTTGTCACGATTCTTTGGCAGTTGCGCTGCCTCGCAGAACTTAGTGAAATGTCGCTTATGAGCCTGCACGTCGTGCCATTAGTTAAGGCCCACAATGAGAAGGGGTGATATTGACCTTACCGAACTCTGAAGGTGCACTTCCACCATCTTTTGGTTTTTAAGGGCTTTTTTCGGGCAGACTATACACGCATGAATGTCAGGATCAGCTGACGTGAGGTAGATTGGTTTCTTCGTAGCCTCGACAAGAGTCATGGGGGGATCATCATCGTCGTCAAAATCCAGGTCTAAACTGTCGTCGTCGCTGCCCTCATCTTCCTCTGAGCCGTATCCTTCTGCGCCTAGCCATTCCGTTTTCATTCCAGCATCGCTTCCTACATCGAGATCACTATCCAAACTAGCATCTGAATCCGAGTCCGAGCCCAAGTCAGAATTCACTTCAGAATCCGTTTCCGACTCGTCGCTGTCTGTGTCTTGTAGCCCAAGCACCTGTTTTGCTTCCTCATCCAACCCAAGCTCTTCATCGCGTTCTTTTCTCTTCACTTTCCTCGCCATACGCTTGAACATTGCTGTATATCTGGTTCCGGGATAGAAGAGAGATGTGTAAAAACTAGAGAATGATTGGACGAAATAGGCGGAGAAAGAGGAAAATTTATCGCACGGCTGCTAAAACACGAAAATCTCTACGGTGCCGCCGGCGTATCGTAGATATTCCCACGCCGTGGTCGTGGTACGACATTTTCTCGTGCGACCGAAGAAATATTATCCTGTATAAAAAGACGCCAGGGCGTGGTCGCTCTCACTGCTACGTTCCTCATCGCCCACGACAGCGAGCAGCACCATGTCGCTCAACGCAACGCTCACGGCGTTCAACGTGGAATCCTGGTCAGGATATGTTCAGCAGGCACAGACGCGCATACCTTCACGCGAGCGATTGGCTTTGCTTGCTCTGGTAAACATCCCCCTTATCGTTATACTCTTGAATGCTATCTGGCAAAAGGTGTGTGGCAGTATTCAATTTTGACTCTATGGAGACTGAGCATGATATCTTATTAGATTAGACCCAGAGACCCATCGCTACCACCCGTTGTCTTCCACTGGTTCCCTTTCATTGGCTCTGCAGTGACTTATGGCAACGACCCCATCAAGTTTTTCTTTGACTGTCGCAAGAAGGTAAGCTAATCATATCCGGGTTCGCGATGGCATACTGATATCGTTTCGCCGTAGTACGGCGAAGTATTTACCTTCATTCTCTTCGGTCGTCCGGTGACCGTTCTTTTGGGCCCGAAGGGAAACAACTTTGTATTAGGTGGAAAACATTCCCAACTGAACGCTGAGGAGGTGTATACGGTAGGACTTAGCTTAATCGATGTGTTTGTATTTGTCTAACAAAATGGCAGCCTCTTACCACTCCGGTTTTCGGGAAGGATGTTGTATATGATGTTCCTAACGAGGTTCTCATGGAGCAGAAGAAGTTCATGAAAGTCGGTCTTTCGTTGGACAACTTCCGCGCATATGTGGGCATGATCTTTGACGAGATAAACCAATACATGTCCACCGATGCTGCATTCAAAATCTGGCAGATGGACGACATCAACGAATGGGGCTCATTCCACACTCACAAGGTCATGTCCGAAATCACAATCTTTACTGCCTCTCGCACATTGCAGGGCAAAGATGTCCGTGATGCGCTCGATAAGTCGTTCGCTGACCTTTACCACGATCTCGACGGAGGTTTCGTGCCTGTGAACATGCTTTTCCCGAATCTCCCGCTCGAGTTTAACCGGAAACGTGATGCTGCGCAGAAGAAGATGAGCGATTTCTACGTGGACCTTATTCAGAAGCGGAGGTCTGGCCAGAATCTCGACACCGACGGTGGTCATGACATGATTGAGGCACTCCTTGGCCAACGGTACAAGAATGGACGGGAACTCGGTGACCGTGAGATCGCTCATATAATGATTGCATTGCTTATGGCCGGTCAGCACACTAGCTCGTCAACTGGCTCCTGGGCTATGCTGCACCTGGCTGAGAATCCTGAGATTGCGTGAGTGAAAGTTACCTACATTGTGGTATCTTGATGTACTTAATGTTTCCTTTTTCAGAGAGGAGCTTTACAAGGAACAAGTCGAGCATTTCGGGACAGGGGAAGAGGGCAAATTCCGTCCGATGACTTATGACGAAATGAAGTCCTTACCTTGGCTGGACGCCGTGATCCGCGAGACTCTCCGTGTCCATCCCCCGATCCACAGTATCATGCGCAAAGTGAAGGAGGACATCCCCGTCCCTGCTTCAATCGCTCTTCCTGCCGCTGCATCAAAGAAGACCGACATCTCGTACGTCGTCCCGAAAGGCCACCTCGTGCTCGCCGCTCCCGCTGTCAGCCAAGTCGACCCCGCCATCTGGAAGAACGCGGACGAGTGGGATCCCGTGCGGTGGTTCGATGCGCAAGGCGTTGCGGCGCAAGCGTTCAAGGCCTATACCGACGAGAACGGCGAGAAGATCGACTACGGTTTCGGTGCGGTCAGCAAAGGCACAGAGAGTCCTTACCAGCCGTTCGGTGCGGGTCGACATCGGTGTATTGGCGAGCAGTTTGCATACCTTCAGATTGGCTCGATTATTGCGGCAATTATACGCAAGGTTGAGCTGCGCCTCGACACTGATGTCCCTAAGCCTAACTACCAAGTAAGTGCTTCCTTTGTTGCTTTATTTAATCTACTGACTGGCTTTTGTAGACTATGATGGTGGTACCGAAAAACCCTCAAGAAATCCGGTATCGCCGCCGACATTTCGACTGAGGAGAATTTTCATCTGTCTTGCTGGTTTTACGGTTTCATTTGCATCATAGACATTGTTTAATCTAAGAATAACTTACGGTTGTTATGACTTACTGTCACAAAATAAAGAACGTGAAGAACATCTCTAATCACTACAGCAAGTTCAGAAAAGGATGGCAGTGCGCCACTTTTGTGATTTTTTCTGTCGGACCCTGAATAGCCTTATGAGGAACCCCGGGTATACGTTTCCGGTAATCTAGTTTCACCAGCAAATGCCGAGTGCCGGGAAGTGAGTAGTAGTTATCTTCAATAATTATCAATAGAATTTATACATCGTGAGCATCTTAGTAGTTAAAAGCTCCTATATCCTTAGATATAGACTTGAGGAGACCAGATAATAACATGTATTCAGAGTCACAATATTGGCAGCTACATTGGATATGACCAAAGCCGGAGCTTCCTCATAAGGCTATTCAGGGTCCGGCAAAAAAAATCACAAAAGTGGCGCACTGCCATCCTTTTCTGAACTTGCTGTAACATATGAAGCCATGCTCATATTAAAATGCAGTGCAAGTAAAGGCATGTACTAAGCAATTACAGGATACACGTGGTACTCGTTTAGTCGAACAGACCGAAGCCCATGTCATCATCGGACTCCTCCTTCTCCTCCTCCTTCTCTTCAGCCTTCGTCTCCTCTGGGGCAGCAGAGGTCGCTGCAGCTACGGGTGCCGCAGCAACATAGGCATCAGGGTTAGCCAATATATCCTTGATCTGTTTCCAATAGGTTGATGTCAGCAAATATTCGAGTGACGCGAAGAGTGAAGAATGAATGATCCATCAGAAGGGTATTAAGTTGTCACCAAGCGTCCGAAAACAGTCAGTATTTTCAGTGTGTATTGAGTTAAGAACATCTTTGGCAAAGGAACAAAAGCAATAAACAAATAAAAATAAACGTACCTTTTCAGCACCTTCGAATGTGTACTCCGTAGCGAGCGCGATAGAGATGAGGTTCTTGTACGCGTTGACGAGAGTGTGAGACACGCTGACAATCGTCGGGTAGTTGAGAGCCAAAGAGATGGCAGCAATGGTCTTAATACCGCTGAGGAAGCGGTCAATGAGTTCCTGCTCGTCGACGTCAAGGACAGAGGGCGCGAAGACGTTGCCTTGGTCGAAGATCTGCACGACGGTCATACCGTAGGTGAACGGCGAGATGTTCAACATATTGAGCAGCGTCGCCTCGGAAGGACCGACACGGGTGCCAGCAGTGACGACCTTGATGTCGGAGACGATTTCAATCGTACCACGGGCAATCTTGGTCGGAATGTTCAAAGCCTGGAAGAAGGAGGTCTTGCCCGGCTCCATACCGGTGTTGCCGGCCGGGACGAAGACATCCTTGGGTGCGTAGGCACCGGCACGCGCGGGGGCAGCGACAACGTTCGCAACGATGATCTCACGGATCTCCTTGAGGTCGCCCGAGGTGAAGACGAAACCGATGTTGCCCTTGACGTGGGGAAGGAGACGCTCGAATTGCGGGTTCTCTGCGAGAATGGTGCGGAGAGCACGGCGGACCATGGTGTTCTTACCCATCAGAACGATACCCTTGCCACGAAGGGAGACACGGATCTGATGCATCTGGTTGGAACCGACATTGTCGACATTGACCAAGAAGATCGTGGCTTGCATGTCAAGTCAATATCCATTTATTTACTATGAAGATCGTAATACTCACGATACTTCTCGAGAAGCTCCTTAAGCTTCTCGAAGTACTTTTCCTTATCTGCGCGAGAGGCACCCATCGTAAATGTTTTGACTATCCACACCTGTTAGACACCGTATCTCTGCACCCGATTGATTCCTGCTCACGAAGTACTTTTGATTGCTTTTAAAACCAGTGCCTCCCTATTGACCTCTAGAACGACATTGTTCAGCACAGTTATGTTCCTTGTATCTATCGAAAGCTTACCTTTGGTGCCAATGGATTTTTCAAGGCAGCCGGACGTATATGATGTTGAGCAAAATTCTGCCATAATGCATAATTACCCCCTTTGTTGGTGCTATACAGTTGCATCTTTAAGGTTTGGCCATCCTTTTTAGGACTACGGGACTCGAAGATCGCTTTCGGATGTTTCCGGCGACTCGGAGAGCCTGAGGAGATAAACTGGTGTGGTGTGTTGAAAAATCATGACAAAATCTTGTAAGCATAAATTCTACTTATCATACATCGAGCACAAAGACACAAGCAATATAAGGTATTCAAGCCTCCAACGTGCTTACGCTTCCCCAGTTGTCAGTGCCAGGGAAGGAGGGATTACAGCCAAAGACCCTGCGATCTGAGTCAAGGTTGTTGCTAGAGAACTCGCGATATACTTCCGGGTTGCTGTCGGAGACCCGGTATCCCATGTCCTTGATGAGATCTCCAACGATAGTGGAAAAAGACATGGATTAAAGTCCCGAGGCGAACTTTATAGAGAGGCCTATCATGAGCGGATGTTCAGGCTTTGATCATCCAAGGTCAGTGCTATCGCAAAGAAGTGTCGCCGCTAGGCCACAAACATCCAGTCCTTAAAGTGAAGAAGTAATTTCATGATGTATCGTCTCGGACGCCCTATCAAGGGAGGGCGGGGCCAGGACATGGGAAATACTGCAACACATCCTGTCACTAAGTTCAATGATGCTTAGCCGTTGCTTAGGTTGTATGAAAAGGCGATATTTAATCGACGCTTCCACCCACGAGCATAGGCTTCCGACAGCACATACTTGCTCATTCATCCCGGTGACTCAAGACGTCGTAAGTGACATTCGGCGGTTGTCCATCGCATCTCAAAGACCAGTCCACAGATGTATGCGTCCACTACTTATTGGCTCAAGTCCTCTCCCATGCGCAAAGGTGAATGAATGATTTCAAGTGAGTTGTCTGAAGAGAGGTAAGTAGTAAGTTGAAGTGATTGACTCCGGTCAACCAAGGTCCTCTGGCTTAGCTTTAGGGTAGGCTCATAGTAGTGATCGTGCTTCACGAGAAACAAAACTTGAACGTCTTGATAGTATCCAGCTGTGGTCGAGCTTGGGCACAGCATGAATGTCACTATGCTGGCTTTCTAGGACGTCAAGGTACGTCGTAGCTCGCAAAACGTCTGACTTTGCTATGTGAGTGTTAGCAGTTCCATGTCCTGAGTCGCCTTTAATGTCATTTTCAGAGCACGTCAGGCGGCAGCATCTATTTCACATACATTCTTACATTGCCACTTGGGACTTCCAAGTCTTTCGTCCTCATGTCGCAGCTTTGTATCGCCAACTTTGCAGCAGTCATGCGAATCGTCCGCAAAACCGGAACTCACTGGAATGAACATTCTCTGCTCACCCTTCGCACCATTGGCAGAGCTCAGGCATGTTCAGACATTCAAAAGCCAGTACCTATCCTCTCGGCGATCTGGTCGATATGTGTCGCTCTCTCCTGAGCAGTTCAGCTCTCTCATCAGCCTCTTTGGCTCACTTTCCATTCCTGAGGAATGCACTTCGAAGGCAGAACCAGAAACGTCCGCCTCCGATACATCTGACCGTACATTCTCGCCCAACCCATTGGCTAGAAAACTGTTAGTTAATGCGAAGGTACCGGCAAAGGTGCCTCCAAACATGCATTGGTCATTTGTCGTAACTATCGCCCAGGACAAACGCAAATCAGGATACCAGTTGAGCGACGGGGACAACTATTGGCTCATGCGTGCGGCTTTGCAGGATGCTCGTCAATTGGTTGAAAGGGAGAATAGAGATGGTAAGCGTGTCTCATCCGATCAACTGGAAATACTCTGAGGCAGAGCGTCAATTCCAGAGAACGCTCTAAGAGACCACCTTGACCGGGCCCGCACATACTATTTCAACATTCGTTCACACCATCCTTGGCGAACTCATCACACGTTTCTCGACACGCTTATGACATTCTCTCGCGATCTGCAAAGGCCTGCGTCAGCCAGGCTGAATGGCGAAGTCGTAGAACGATTGGCATCTATACTCGGCTGGCGGATCGCACTCCATCCCATGCTTTTGAACCTCGTTTGGCGCGCCTTCTTGTTTCCATCGGACTTAATCTCCACCAAAGCGAAGGCAAAATTGGTGTATGTTCTAAGACGAAAGCTAGAAAAGGAGAGTGCTCGACTCCGAAGGCACCTTAACAACGAGTCCTCGGGACCTCAGCATACAACTATAGTCAATCCTTCAGTACGAAGCGCGAGCCCGTATTCAGTAGGAAGCGTGCAGGAGTTATTCATTGAGTTACTCTTCTCCCCGCTCACTGCAACGAAAACCGATCAATTCGAAGACGCTCGTCACTGGATTTTATGGCAGACTCAATTTGTATTGGGTCCGACTGACGCTGGTGACGACAAAAGATGCCTTGAAGTTGCTTGGAGCAATTTAAGGCTTCTTGCGTTGTCGCTTCAAACGGTGAAGTCCAATAATGAAGGGCAGGACGCGAATGCTTCAAATCGCGAATCTGGCGCAGCGACCACTCCTGGATGGACTGTTGTCTGTTCATTATCAGCTATCGAGCGCGTTGTGAAGGATGGCGGTTTACAAGATGACAAGGAAGGTGTTCGGGGACTAGTCCAGAGTCTTTGGGTCCTTTGGCGCCGGGAGACAGAGCACGCTCTGTCGTTCTCTATGATGCACGCGTTCACGAAACCGGGCCCTATATCAGAGGCGTATATCAGTGGAGGGTCGCACCTTCCGCGCGCGGAAGTACCCACATCCATTCTATGCGCTGTAGCAAGCTCATTTTTACGACTGGCGGCACAGGTCGAGGACGTCCGCCTCCACCGAGCTGTGCTTCGACATGTCGAGCGAATCATTGTGGAACCGGCGCAGCTTGCTGGTCAAACCGTATCGAATGATGCTTTACAAGCGGTCGCGGTGCGTGCGTGCGTCGGCGGCGCCGTGCTTGGGAACAAATTTACGCTTGAAGCAGAGACCCATCCGAGTCAGTGGACATGGACTTCAGTGTTCGAGCCCATGTACGCGGAACGCTTGCTGCCTGACTTCAGGGATAGAGAGGAAAATGTCAATTGGTCGAACGCAGTGGCAAACAGAGCTCTTCTCGAGCTCACAGATTATTCCATCGAAGGGGCTTATTCCCTATATACTACGGCCAGAGACGTTGGAGTCGACCTCGCCGAGAGTACGATCCTTGCCCTCGGGCGTGCGTTTAACTCTGTCGGAAACCATGACTTATCCTTAGTCTGCATTCGAGATGAACGTCTTTCCTCGACGTCAGCACAACAGCTATTCGACGCAACAATGAGGGACATCGTCCGGTCACGAGGGGGGTTCCTCGATCTGCACTTAATACGCTCGCTTATAGGAGTCATGGTAGACACTAGGCCAGACGGCACCGTGCTGAAGCTATCGAAAAGGCAATATGTCGAAGGGCTCGTTAATCTGTGCATCCGGTCGCGTCACGTGGAGGAGGCAGCGCAAGTAGTACAACTCCTGCAGAGGCAGACGACGAATGATAATGGACACGGCTCTGCCTTGCTGCGCCCCAAGTTCGTGCAGCGGCTAGTCAGAAGCCTGCTCTCCAACCGGAGATATCGCCTCCTTGCGCAGATGCTCACGGTCTCGAGTGAGACGACCGGCACATCGTCTAGTGACAAACGGAGTGCAGACGCATTGCGCACGGAGATGCTCAAGCATCCAGAGCTTCGTTTTGTCCGTCGTCTTATTTCGACCACGCCTGGGAAAACGCCCGATTTTTCTCGCGCGAGGGTCAACAAGAGGCTCCTCAGACAGTCCATCCCCTTCTCTCGGTACGATTGGCCGACGTTAAGTCGTTTCGTACGTTTCCGCCCCAAGTTAGCCCTGGAGGACAAGCGCGTTATCTCCTTACAACTATCGAGTGCTATCAAGTCCCTCAGACACAGAGAGAGCGGGGTAGACGAACAGACTCTCGAGCGAATCGCAAGCATCCTCGTTCGCATAGGACGCAGCTCTGCTGCGCTTAAGATTCTCGATATCTACTCCAAAAAGACGAAGGAAGGAAAGCCTTCGATCTCGACAAGGGCAGGCAACATCATACTCGGAGCCAGTTTACTTCCCAAGCGGAATCGTCGGAATCTAAGGCAATTTGAACACGCTGCTCGGCGTCTGCAGAAGCTGATACAGGAGCGCGGGTTCGTACCCGATCGTATCACGCTGAATATCCTAATGAAGTCGCTTCTGCGGTGGGAGAATCTGACTCCCGCGGATACGCTGCGAGAGCTGTTCGATAAGCTTGTCAAGAGTGGTTTCGCGAAGCTGAGCGCCCCTGTGGGCTTTTTCGACTCGGTGTCCAAGCCGCCTTCGTCGGAGGAAGAGGGTGCGCCACGGGGGCTGCCGTCAAGCGCAGAGGACGTGTTGTCCATCAAGACAGCCGTGATAAATCAGAGAGACGGAACGCGCACCCCGCACCGCCTGAACATCCGTCTCAGCCCGTTCGCTGCGCACTCCAAGCGGGCTTCGTTCGACTTGCACATCCGGCCACTGTACAAGATGTTTGTGAAGGCGTTTTATGCGCGGGGGGATAAGGACGCGGCGCGGGGCGTGCTGGAGTCACTGCGCCTCCTCCAGGCGCAGGCTATGAAGGAAGGGGTTCGCCAGTCATTCGCGGAGAACGGAAAAATGCAGAGATTACGAAAGCATGCAGACAGAGATGGACAGGAAGCATCGGGATCATCATAAATGTCAATATAAGTTTCCTCTCTTCATATTCATATGTTTTCGCTTCTTGTATCCCTTTTGTATCCATAGCAGCATAATATAGAATTTCAAAGATAATAAGGTCATGTTTAAAAATAAAAGAACGTGTAAGACAGCAGTGTATGAATTTTAGATTTATAGCTGAGGAAATCACAGGTGTCGAGAACTCATAGAACACAGGACAGAAACATTCTGATTTGTAATAAAAACATTGTGAAAGCTACTTTCGAGCAATAGATAGGCATAAGAAATAATATAAATCTGCTCTATGAGCAATGACAGGAGAGAAATGTTTGGATGGTGTGCCTAGACACTCAGCCTGGCCTGAGACTGATGAAAGGAAGGAATCAAAGAATCGGATCAAAGATGTGAAGGATGAAAGGCAAAATGTCAAATGACGAAGACACAAAGGAACCTCCTCATAGCGCAAGACACAATGAAAGGGATAAAAAAAAGTATTAGAACTCATCGAATCAGCACAGTTTAGAGTCAGGCCCCGACAACTGGGCACCATCTTCGTCTTCGTCCAAATGTAGATCCACGCGCTCGGTTTGCGGGAGTCCTACTCGGCCAATCGACTTCGAGAGCGCCACATTCGAGGAGGAATATCACTCGACTGTGGTATCAACTACGGCATGCGACGGCTATCCGCTGAAGTCCGATCCAGACGCTCCGGATGGTTTGAGTTACACTCCGATGGGGTTCCTGTAATTCGAGCTCTCAACGTCTGCTGCAGAGCTGCGGCTCGGTGACCTCCAGCTCGGACACGAACAGGAGAGTATGACCGAGAATTTCGCCAAGCACCCCCTCGGAATGGTCAAGCGCAATACCGCTGAGAGAAGAAAATCATGGGCCTCCTCTCAGATTGCCCGAGAGAGGAGGGACACGGGACGACTTGCGGCACAAGATGCAGGAGGCTTAACTCCCTTGTCGCAATTGTCAGCTTATCTATCTCGTAGTGCGGGTAATCGATCAAGGCAACTGGTCCCTTCTCGAGCGAGTCAATCGGGATGCCACAGTAATACGAGCTGCGGCTCCCTGTCCTGTCCGGACCAGGCTTCATAATAAACATAGTGGCCATAGCCTTGCTCCGGCTCGGAGGTGTGCCATGACCAAGACCGCCATACGCCTTCTTTGTCCTCTTCGGCGTGCTCGGTGGTCTGCTGGCCAGCTCGATGGGTTGGGCAAGCGAGGACCCACCAGCGTGCCTTGGTGCGGGGGGAGTGCTTGTCTAGGCTGAGACGCTGCAGCCTGCCCTACCATGACGGCCTCGAACTGCGACCCAGATGAAGGTTCGGCCATCACTGCGTGTCTTATCTCAACGATGGTGGGTGAGACAAGGTGCTGCATGCCCGCCAAGTTGCGGCGACTCTCCCGGAGGTTTAGAGGCGAGAGCGTCATTCGCCCCTTGTCCTTCGCGGGGTGATGTCCTGCCCTCCGAGTCCTAGCCTCATATCGCAGGGGAATCCTCAAGTGCCTCGTCCGAAGAGAGTCACTCGCATTCCGCAACAACTAAATTCTTAGAGCTGCAAGCCATTGGAGCTTGCCAGTATACGAGCGACGCTATGGATCATCCCCGCAATGCCATTCATGCGACAGGTTTTTGCGTCTCGTTCAAGTGCCTGAGTAGCCGGGTATGCTACAACGACGTAGACTGGAGATGGATTGGGGGGAGGGGGGAAATGGTGCGGGGGTTGGTTGGGAAAGGATGAAGTCGCATATGCGCCCTCGACGTAGTCCGGATGTTGAGCTCAACTAGAAACACTCCGTATTACCTGCCAGTAACCGACGGAGTGTATCTTTCCAGGAGCTGCGATTGAAGAGGGTTAGAAGGGAGCGGATTTGGGGATGTCAGAAGAATGTATGTAGACGCAAACTTACTATATGCCTTATGATTATGCAATGGTTATGGAAAACAAGCGAGAGCCTGTTCCCCGAAAGGAAGGCCGCATTGACCCATCCGTCGACGAGCTTCGTCTCTTAACAGTTCTTCGGTGGCCAACTTGGAAAGATCAACTCAGGCTAAAGCAGACCGGCGCCCACCACAAAGATAGAGGAAAGTATCGACAAAGAAATCCAGGGCACACTCGTCGCGGGAGGTGGTGGCCTTTCTCGCTGCGATCGCTAGCTAATCCCTGCAAGAAAGACATAAAAATGTGGTCAGGTGGTCAGAGAGGGCAGATGATAAGGTCGGCTGTCAGCTCTTCTAGTATGCTCAGGCATCCGAAGAAAGCAAACAATGGATCAGATATTCTCGCCCGGTGTTTCTCCAGTTCCAAAGTCCCGTGAAAATGGCTGCACTCACTTTCCGTATTCTCCGAAATGCACTGCGAGATCACCTATGATCATATATAAGAGCCTGTCTACTTTGAGTGTGCCCCGTGTGTCGTAGATTTCTGTTCCAAAGCTATGTGGGCGATTGGGTTCAAGAATTCCAGTCCTTAGACCCGCTCTTGTACATCTTTCCGACGAGACAATCTCTGCTGGGAGTTTTGCGAGTAAGACCATTGGTATGTCTAAGAGCTGTCAATTCCGAGGCCAGAGTCGGCGGAATCATAGCAATGTTGTTGACACAGAGAGAAGGTGATCAGAATTAGTAGGCATATCATATGCACGACAAGTTGGCGAGATATCATCCAAAATCTAAGCTGGATTCTGAAATATTGCTTGCGATGTAGGCGAGTGTTAGTGGGTTCAGATGCGTTACAAGGAGACCTCAGACAACTTAAAGGTCGGTACTCCGATTCAAGTTGAAGCTCCGTCGAAATCCCTTCATTTCTATTTTCATTTCCATTTTCATTTCCATTTTCAATTCTCATGCTACCTCAACTTCAAGTTGAATCATGAATTACACACTACTACGCATTAGCTGACTGATCTGTTGATTATGTTCTTCCTTAATCATCGAGCACCCTACCGTCGTTGCCCTGCCGCATATAAACCGTTGGTCGCTTGTGCAGGCTATCTATTCATCTTCAATGGCCGCAGTCGATATCGTAGAGACCAGCATCCCTCATTTAGTTCCTACGAATGACGGTGAAGTGCCGTACATCATGCACGACCCGGACCTCAAGGCTGGCCAAGCTCTGCGCAATTTCACGCCCGAGCCAATTGACGTCGAGGTCGAGAATATACGTGGTAAAGAATATTCGGTCTCATTACTAGACACTGCCGGCTTCCAGTTCTTCCGCGCGGAGACGAGTATCCAGTCGTTTGACAGCAAGGAGGAAATTGAAAGGGTGTATTACCCCGAGAGCATTGACTTGATGAAACGGCTCACCGGTGCGAACAGAGTTGTCATTTTCGACCATAGTAAGTCATTGGAATCGCATTCTGATTGAGAAAAGCCTTTTCTTACAACTGCGTTGTAGCGATGCGTCGGAGACACCCAGGAGAGACCGAAGACGCTCCCGGGAGGCGGCAACCCGTCTCACGCGCGCATGTCGATCAGACATCTGCTGCTGCGGTTGCCCGTGTACATCGTCACCTCCCTCCCGAGGACGTCCCCGCACTGCTGAAGAAGCGCTTCCAGATTGTAAGTATGCCGATTGCTCGCGTAGCGTCTCCTGGTTTCACCTGTTCGATTTGCTAATTATCGTGTTTAATTCATTTACTTGTCTGATGTTGTATCATAGATTAATTTATGGCGACCGATCCACCACCCGGCCCTTGACCATCCTCTCGCGCTCTATGATTATCGCAGCGTCGATCCGCAGAATGACCTCGTCGTAACCATGCTCAGGTACCCTGACCGAGAGGGCGAGACGTTCAATGTGCGTCATAACCCAAATCACAAATGGAAGTACGTCCGGGGGATGACCCCCGAAGAGATTGTCTTGATCAAGTGGCATGTCAGAGTCTCTAGCTACAAGAACCCTGATACTAAAGACGTGAACCCAGCTTCGATTCAATCCAGGATGGTAGCGTTGCAGTCTTGACGCCTCATACTTCCTTCGCAGACCCAACGACACCACCCGACGCACCACCCCGTGAATCTATTGAAGTCCGTATGCTAGTTTTCTACAATTGACTTCACTTGTCAAGTTACAAGTGTAGTATGTCTTGTTGTATGATTCGGACGGGAGTAAGAAACAATTGTTTCATGTGTACAGTATAGCATTCCTTCGAGTGTAAAGTATATGCATTGAAAACTCCTTAATTATTCCCTTTGATGGACCTCGTTAGTTGCAGAACGAAAGATGAAATAAACAACACTGGTGCATCCAAGCGATAATTGAATGAACCTCGGGGCGGCATATGGCCCACAGAAAGGGGAAGAACATGACTGACAAAATAACAAAGGAAACTGGTACAAAGAATCTAGGTGAAAGACAAACACTTGGATGAAAGATAATCATGAGGCTCAGCATACAAGCCGAATGTCGAACAGATGTGCAATTGGTTCAATAGATGGTATCATATTCAAAGACAAAGATAAAGGACACAAAGGGCATAAAGACAAAGGGCATGTGAGCGAAACCTCGAGTTATGATTTACGCAGACCAATGAAGGACTCAAAGGAAGGAATAAGACTTATGAGCGAGAGAGAAACCAAACAGTTTGATTCGGTCGCTTGGTTGCTGCAAGCATCTATACCGTTCGGAAGGTGTGCAACGGCGGGTGGATGCTGCAACATCCATCCGCCAATGCCCCTGGGCTAGCTCATCTGCGTCTTCACCAATGTTTAACCAGTGCCAGAAACTTGAGCTACCTCTCCACCTCTTGTACTAACGGGCATTCTATGATCAATGCAGCTCGCGCAACGATTATTTCCCATGATGACTTTCGGGATCAGCACGACTACATGCGCGAAGTGGGCCGCATTCTTGACGAACACCAATCATTAGATTTGAGGACAATCGCGACTTGTGAGAGGCAGGGCAGGATGTGGCTCTGCACCAGTAGGCAGTTGTGGTTGATCCAAAGGCGAATTGTTCTGCGGCGGTGTCTGTGAGCTCGACGCACACTGCACTGGACTCTGCAGAGAACTTGGAGCGTTGAAGGTGAACTTGAATCCTGAAGTGTCTGCAGCACGTAGGTCTGGGAACGCCCCCATGCACCTTTTATCGTGTGGCGCTCATTGGATGGCGGAAATACACGTTGTCATCCTCCCACTCTTCTTCATCATCCACATCGCTCGATCGTTGGTCCTTCACTGTGCTCGTCATCAGTCTCGGCATCCGACTCGTAGCCAGCGTCAGGTGGTGGTTCATAGTGTGTGTCATCCCTCAGGATGTACGAAAGAGACATCTTGGACTGGATGTTAACTGCACAGGTGATTAAGTACCGAAAAACGAGCGGGGCAGAGAGGGTATGACTGCGAGGGAGACTCGATTCATGGACTGCCCTTATGAAGGACGTCGGTGACCTGGGACAAGCAAGGATTTATCCCGTTCGAGGGCAACTGCCATGGGATTGGATGAGATTGGCGGCTGATAGGAAGGGGTACCGGATTCAAGCCGAGATAGAACGTCAAACATCGCGTCGGGAGTTGGGACCCGGGGTGCATCGTCTGGCAGGATGTGTGCGAATGAGCAGAGAGGACTGAGTCGAGATGTTCGTAGCAGTATATGACATATGATTATGCAGTATGACACATAATGGGACACAGTTTTTCGAGGAGCGAAGACTGTGAATACTAGTAGCTCGGTCGCAAAGCGGGCCCTTCTTATAGGCCAATAGTGGCTTAGGATAACGACAACTGTTGCCCACCATCGACGTTCGGTACATACCTGATTCGTTTCGTGTAGCAATCAAATTGTCTTTGCCTGCTGCTCTAGTCGGAACAGACAAAGGATTTCTAGCCACCACTGCAGAGCTTCAAAGATCAGAGGCATCAGTTACTCCTTTACGATGGACGTAGGATGATCTCGAAGGGGGAAGCGGTGGGCTGGTGGCCCTCGATGGCGTGCGCATCGTCACTCGTTGTCTGCCTCATAGACTAAGGGCGAGTGGAAGCCCTGTAGAAGCAGACTGGACGTGCACATTGTAAGAGTCCTTTCAAGAATCAAGTAAATATGTGATTTGTTCGTTGCTCACGATGAGATTGCGCCAACCCAAGAATCTTAATACTTTCCAGAATATCTGAGCCGTAGCAGCCGTGCTAACAAGTCTTGCTGTTATAGGTTCACAGCTATAGCGAAGGGTATTGATCTGCAAAGTTGGTTGTAAGAGGGCTGGCGCGCGGCGGCACGGCGTAGTAGTACTACTAGTAGTAGTGCCGCTATGCCAGTGATGAGTCATTGATGACGCCGGCCCGGCCACTGGTTACTCTGTAGTACTAAGTATCTGAGCGCAAAGCTATAACTGTCGTCACTGATCAATGCAAAATGAGATGAAATCAATTAGGCACCTACATAAACAGGTCCAGTTGATACAATACCAGTCATACATAAACTATGATTGCGGCTGAAGTTTTGTATCAGGAAATTAGCGGTAAAGTTAGTTGCGGCAGAAACTTGAAGTCTCAGATAGCCGTCGATAGTATGAATTTATACGATGCCATTTTAAATAATGAAAATCAAGGCCCAAAGGAGTGTGTGTAGTACTATGTACAAGAGAGATATAGAGACTAAGAGACGGAAGAAGAGACGAGAGAGAGAAAGTAGGAAAGGAAACATATCAAGCCCAAAGGAGTGTGTGGAGTACTACGTACAAGAGAGGAATAGAGACATAGATAGAGAAAACAATTAAAAAGGTGAATATGCGCCAGAGATGTCGAACGATCATAATCCAATGAATTCCGGATATTGACGTGGTCAAATGCTTAGCCCGAAAGCGAAGGCTGAATCACAACGGCAGAAGACGATAACCAACTCTCCCTACAAGAGTGGCCGTCCCCGGCGAAGTGCAGTACCTTCTAGTAGGCCGAAACAGTGATTGCCAGTCGGTGTCCAGTAATTACGAGTGGAAGCTTGCGAGACTCCTTGAGTATCGAGCATCAACGAAAAAAGGAGACCGGGGTATATAAGAGAGACTGAGAGAGAGAAGGTTTGATAGACATTGAGTTTTATAGCCAGTAGACCTATCCAAAGAGCGTGACAAAGAGGCGAATCAGTGTCAGATGGAAGATGGTCCTGATGTCGACCGGTCTCGTAGGCCACCAGGAAATCCGAGTGGTTGGCGTGGTCAATTGCTAAGCCCGGCAGCGAAGATTTTGATACATCGAATAGTGTATATCTTCTAATAGGTCGAAGCAGTGATTGCCAGCCGTTCTTCGGTATTTGCTTGCGGTAGGTCACGGGACTCCTTGAGTGTCGAACATCGCCCAGCAGGAGATTTAAGGACGAGAGGAAAAGAAAGGAGACAGGACTAGGGAGACAACAGAAGTGTGCCAGTAGACCCATCCAACGGGCGTGGCAGAGAGGCGAATCAATGCCAAATGGAAGACGGTCTTGATGTCGATCAGCCTTGTAGACCACCAGAAATTCCGAGTGTTTGGCGTGGTCAAGCGCTAAGCCCGGCAGCGAAGATTTTGATACAACGACTAGTGTATATCTTCTAATAGGTCGAAGCGGTGATAACCAGCCGGTGTTCGGAACTTGTGTGTGGTAGGTCGAAGGACTCCTTGAATGTCGAACATCGCCCAGCAGGAAATTATGATGGAGACAAGATTAAGAAGGCAAGAGAAATTTGCCAGAAGACCCATCCAAAGAGCGTGACAAAGAGGCGAATCAGTGTCAAATGGAAGTCGGTCTTGATGTCGATTGGTCTTGTAGACCACCAGGAATTCCGAAAGGTTGGCGAGGTCAGTGCTAAGCCCGGCAGCGAAGATTTTGTTACAACCAATAGTGTATATCTTCTAATAGGTCGAAGCACTGATGTCAGCCGTTCCTCGGTAATTGCGTGTTGGTAGTTCACTTGAGTATCCAACATCGTCCAGCAAGAGATTAGAACGAGACGAGTGAGAAGAAAAGACGGATCGACTCAGAGCAGGAGTCAATCCAGGCTGCTTTCCAGAGCTACAGCTATCCCAAGGTCCCTAGGTGAGGGGAAAGGACCACAGAAGCAGAGCGAGTACAGAGCCAAGCAGAAGTGTCAAAGAGCAGAATGTCCAGGAGTGATGGTCGTCATCGGTGGAGTCTTTGCGTGGAGAGCGGGAATCGTGAGGCGCGAGAACGTGTGCGCTTAGTGGGCGACCTTGACGCCGACGAGACTGAGCCTGGCCTAGGCGCAGTCTGTCTAGTCAAACCTTGCAGCATTAGATCTGGCCTAGATCTGCCGCTGATGAGGAAATGCCTGGCCTAGGCAATCCCCCAGCAGGACTTGTGCACAGTCCTGCTGTTGACAAGGCACCACAGGGAGTGGGTGAGAGGGTCGATTGACTGGTCGCCGCTTGGATTCCATTGCTAGACTCGAGATTCATGGGACCTCAGGACAGGGTGGCTCTACTCTTGATGACTTCTTCGGTACTCTGCTTTCTTGGCTGCTGAGAACTGCTGGAATGGGTCCCTTTCGATCACTGTTAAAAGGAGTTAGGATGGCAGCGCGTAACAAGAGAAAGGTGGACTTACGATCATGAATAGGGGCAGCAAGTAGCAAATGTCGTGCATCACGGGACTTGACACGACGTTCGCCAGTATCCTTGTGACTGACAAGCAAGGGTGTGTTTGGCGCTAGCCCGACAGGTCGCATGTATCGTAGGTCGCTGACAGGCGAATGTCAGAAAGCCGAGGAAACTGTCGAGTCGGAAGCGGATGATTAACGAGGTCGCTCAGTGGACGCAAACTCGGGTGCTTCGGTAACTGCACCAGGATGGTTGTTGAAGTCTGGATGGCAAACTTCCTAGACTGAGGGTGAGAAAGGTAGCAAGCAAATAAGAGTGTAAATGCTCACATTTTCAGAAGTGGTTTGCCACTTAACAGATTGGACTCAGGATTGGACCCAGGAAAATGGGTGGCAACTTCCTACACTGTGTCTGACGGTTAGACTGCATTACAAGAAAAGAAGAAGATAAAAAAACTCACGTTTTCGGAAGGGGAACTGCCGTCCAAGCTAATGGACCCGAGGCTTCCACTAACTCTGAGGTTTAGTATATGAGCAAGGGTCGAAGAAATGTGCTGCCTACAATCGAAGAAAAAGCCTCTGCTATACTGGCTATGTCGAGTAGACAATACCAACTCGATTGGACCCAGAATGATGGATACCTGGGTGGCAACTTCCTACACTGCAATTGAGGGTGAGAACGGCATTCAAGAACAGATGGAGAAGAATATGCTTACGTTTTCGGAAGGGGACCTGCCGTCCAAACTAATGGACCCGAGGCTTACACTAACTCTGAGGTTTAGTATGTAATCAAGCATCGAAGAGAAGTGCTTCCTACAATTGAATGAAAAGCCTCTGCTATACTGGCAATGAGGAGTAGACAATGCCAACTTGATTGGACCCAGAACAATGTATTTCTGGGTGGCAACTTCCTACACTGCATCTGATAGTTAGAATGGTATTCAAGAACAGAAGAAGCATAAACTAACGTTTTCGGAACTTGAAGGGGACCTGCCGTCCAAACTAATGGACCCGAGGCGTACATCCTAACTCTGAAGGTCAGTGAACGATCGAGCGTCGAAGAAAAGGTGCCTACGATGTAATGAAAAAGCCTCTGCTATACTGGCAATGTCAAGTAGACGATGCCAACTCTAATTGCCCTGCAAGTGAGCGTCCTCAACAATCATTTCGGAGGATATGCTGGCGCGGCGGATGCAAAGGCGTAGATCGATGATGGACAGATCGATGGAGGGTTGTCCGGGGTGCATCGGAAGCAACACCCTGTGCGCAGAATCGTCGAAGGAGGCGAATCAGTCGACGAGTAGCACAAGAACTTGGCGAACGTTTTGGGATTGGGGTGCTTGAATAGCGAATACTGGGCTGGTCCGGCCACTGATCGGGTGGCACGGGCGGCGAAAACAGGTTGTCGAGGAACAGGGGTACTTTCTATTGAGGTTCAAAGGTCGAATGAAAGGTAGTGTCGAGCAGACACCACTCGAGTCAAATGGTGCAGATAGTGACGAAGCAGAGAGCCTGAATGGCTAGAACACGATGGGCGAAGTATAAGCGGAGTTGGAGTGGTTGGAGAGCTGTAAATGGCTGATGATTTGTCGTTGCGAAGTTCCTTGGAAGTAATAAGACGTGAGCAAAGAGAAACAAGAGAAAAGAATAGCACATACCATGTCAGGTTACCCGATCACTTGCATCCCAAGCCATGGCAAGTACTAGCACTTGGCTCGGTAGCTGGTAATATCACTGACATATGGGGTTGTCCTTCGGTTGGCTTCTCATCGGACGAATAAAGATCTCCAATGGCGTCGGTTTCCGCAAATATACTTACTATCCCGTCGGTCTGTGATTCATCTTTGGTTTGGTCATAGCCAGGCGCGCTGTAGGAGAATTCCGGCTCTCCAGTTACATAGCGCACCCGACAACTATCTGCGTCTCGAGACTGGTGTATGCGAGGTATACCTCATCGACCTTACTTGCTGAACGAAAGAATGTCCTGTCGGCGTCGGCCTGTTTGTTGGCAGCCCAGTAGGCGCTGCTCAAGCGTGCTTCGTGTCTGAGGTGAACAAGACTATCGAAGCGCGAAGCGGAGGGAAATTGTGATCAACGCTGCCGCTGTCGTCAGTGAGGGAACGTCCTTGACTTGCTCTTCCGTGTCCATAGAGTCGTCCTTCTCCAGGTAAGGAGCGTGGTGTGGAACGAGTGTGGTGGTAAAGGAGTGTGGTGGCAAAGGAGTGGACGGATGAAGGAGATGACAATAGGAGGTGGAGGAAGGAAGTCAAGGAGGGAATTCGATGAGGGTCTCTCTGGACGAAAACGCTAGGAATATATACGAGGTAGGGAGGTGGCTGACAGTCTAGATCGCCCGTGCTCGCTGCACCCGAGGGCTGGCAATGCACTAACGCTTGAAGCTTGAGCCGGTGCCAAAATGAGTTGCGAGTTCCTACTACGCGAAGTTCGTACAAGTCCTCAGGCGCCAGAGTTCGCAAGCTGAGAAGTTCCAGAGTTATGAGCAAGATACTATCGCGCGCAAGGCTATGATGATTGGAAACTTCAGCGGGGAGCTCGGGAAAGTGGCTGGAAACATGAAAGTTTGGTTCTGGATCTAATGACGCGAAAGGTAGGTGGCTGGCTGTTGCCAAGATTTTGCAGCCAATTTCCTGCTAACTGTTTGGATATCGGAATTGAAGATGCCAGTGTGGGGCTTACGAGTAAAGTACCGTTCAGAATATGTTCATTCGATGAAAGAGTTGCGGCTCGTTCAAGTCCGCTGGTTTTCCAACAATCCAGAACCGATGCACCGACTTCTCCTACGAAAGTTTAACTTATCCAGTCCTCTCAGTGGCTCATCTCTAACAGCCCAGTAAGCCATAAAGTCATCGTTGACGAGTAAACAGATCTGAGGTTGAGCTATGAGATAACAGAAGATAAACATGAGCGTTCGCACGAGATTGACTTTTAGTCACATTCAAGTTGTGCTCCTGACTCTCCTCTGTATCCGAACTATACCCAAATCTTCATCTTACATCAAATCGACGCACGCTGTGCCCCACTCAGCCTCTCAAGCATTTCGCGCGATATTCAGAGCTCAGGTTCAACGCGACTGAAGGCTTGTCAGGGCAAGGCTCAAAGCGAACTGGTTTCTGCAGAGGTGAATTGGACATGCCGATTTACAAGCGCATAATTGACTTCATAGAAGACGTACAGTAACCTAGAGCGGGAGCCATGGAATACATTGCAATGTTGCAAGATCAATGATAGTGGTTGGATGATGAGCGGGACGCTGAGATGGATGAATGGGATGAATCAAAGAAAAAGCAGATATGATGACAGGCAAATGATCGAATGACGACTGTACAACCTGAAAGGAAGCTCAGGTCATTAATATAAGCTACGTTTTTTACAAAGGCACAATGAAAGGGAGAGAAGATAGTAATTCACATGAGAAACAACAGCTGCTCAGACGAGCTAGTGATAAGAGGCTTGTAGACCGAGTCCTCAAAATCCTGGAGTTTGTTTAGCATGAGTCCCGTAGTTAAAAGGATGAGGAGTAGCTCACAGGGTTTCGAGATGAGTGACTTCTAATAGAATCCTCCCCTCCTGAGCTAACAGCTCCAGGAAGTCTATCGCAACTACGGAGGTAGCTCGTGTTGGTGACATCAGTCAGAGTGATCTCCGGCAGGACAACTGGACATTCAGGGAACGTGTACTCCTCCGAATGAATCTGAGTTTCGGCTACGAGATCCAGCCTTGGTGTTACTACTGAAGACGACGACGCGGAAGACATTAGCTTTAAGTTCGCAGTCGTTGGGGATTCTGAGCGGTGAATCGGGGAGCAAATAACGGGGCGGACTTTCGGGCTCCCGTTCACTTCTTCATCGTCATCGTCATAAAGAAGAACAGTGGAAGCTGAGCGGGAGGCTGATCTACGGGTCGAAATGACACTCTGAAGCTTACTTTCGAGGTTGTCTGTCATAGATTGCTTAGTCTCGTCGTGGGCATGTGAAGCCTCCTTAGTACTCGAGCTCGCAGGGCGCGACTGAACGACTTGGATATGGAAAGGCTCGAAGTCAATGTCGAATGAGAAAGAGTCCATCGCAACGATGTGTTCCAGTCTTGGAGGCTCATCCGCAATGGGCATGGGAAACGATGAGTTTGTTGACGCTTTCTGAGAAGTGCTCGAGTCAAAACCATCTAGACCTAAAGCAGAGAGCAACGCAGAGCTGACTGTGGATGAAGACGTATTCAGAGGCGAGGATGCGTCAGAGCGAGTACAGTTGTTGGAAGATAAGGGACATCCAGGACCGAGAAGCTCTTTCCCTGCGTTCGCTTTCGGACTGCTAGTACTAGGGACTAGCACGAAGACCTCGCCACGGACGTTGATACAAGTCGAATCAGATGGTTCGCACTCAGTGCTTGTAATTACCTCCACACAGCCAATATCTTCTTGTGATAGTTGACGATCATCAGTGTCACGGTCGTTTGAGCTCAAAGTATCGCCTGCACGTCCAACATCTTCGACGAGAATTGGATCATAATCGTCAGAGAGCATCCCAGAGTCGGAGTCTGCAGAGTCAAGTTTGCCCTTACATTTGAAGTCCCAACTAAACCTATCCAGAGTGGCCTTATCGTCTGCTGCGAGAGAGGAAGGGCTGAAAGTGGGCGTCGTTGGACCAGGACTTGACGGTGCACTAGAATTTGGGCTTGTTACTTCCCAGGTTGGTAAAGGGGGGAGCGAAATTTCAAGTGCAGTCGAGAAATAAGTATATGGCGGATCCGATGGCTTATTAGGAGTGGCGGAGGAAGGAGGGTATTCATGCTTGCCGTCAGTCTCGTCACCAGTAGCTGTGGTAGGACCAGGCGCTGCATTCATGGCCCGAATAATATCCCGAGGCAGGGATGAAGCCAACGACGGAGGAGGATCCTCCCCAGCTGCGAGTGCGCGAGCCGTTTCACTTCTCTTCTGTCTTGGCCGAATGGGCGGTCGCGCAGGGGACTGCCGCTTTCGAGAGCGTCGCCAGACCAGGTAGCCGACAATGGCGAAGAGAATTGGAACGAGGCTCACTAGTGCGATAAAGCCTAACCTCGGGTGCGTTGATGCACGAGAAGATGACCCATTACTGTAGGCCAGGGCCGGAATATTAGTTACGATAGCAGGTCCTATTCCGATATATGTACGAGGCGAATTAGCGTATGTGCTTCCGCCCGAGGATGTTGCAGGGACCCCTTCTACGGATGTCGAAGTTTGGGTCGATGGTCCTACAGGCGTCGCCGTTCGAGCGTGAAGAAGAGAAGATTGCAAAAGAGCGGAAGTATTTATCAAGGAGTGTTGGAGTATTGCCGAGACTAGAGTGCTGTTGGCGACAGGGAAGGGTGCCATTATCAGGAATTAAGGAACGAAAGGCCGTATCCCTCACCGAGCAGTGCGTGCTGGACACAGGACGCTGCAGTGCATCATTCAGAGCCGATAATACAAATCTTATGTGGAATGCACAACTGTCCTGGGCTGACATGGAGGGGCTGGCAAGCTGACTGGAACCCGCACGTTCATCGCTTGTTAGTGATGCAGAGTCGTCTAGGCTAGACAGAAAGGCAGCAGAAAATAGTTTCATAGTATCAAGATAAAGTGAAATATGGTGATGCGCAAGGACAGAGATGAAGGTTTGGTTCAAGTTCAAGCATCGTGGTAAAAGGCACTGATCGGCCAGTTCAATCACTTGCAGTTCAGTGAGCTTCCCACACACACTGGTACTCTACAATTCGACAAAGTCATTTCCTTCATATACAGTATCCTCTGACAGTAACATCCATATCCTAATGCTGAGTGAGCCTGCAACCGCCAGCTTGTCCCAGCCAGACCCATCCGGTTCTTCCAACCTCATAGCGCCCGCCTCACCAATGAAGACGACGAAGGTGAGCTCACCAATGTACTCCATTGTAAGGTGTCTAACATCAAACACTAGCGCAAAATTGACGATGCCCTGTACTCTCTGGACGCTGCTCTACAATCGAACGATGACAGCTCCCCGCCAGTGAAGAAGACGCGTATGCGGACGTCGTTATATTCAACACTCGCAAAATATGGCATTAAGACTTCGAGACCTAAGCAATCGTCCGTTCATGATGTCCATTTATTGGAGAAAGTATGCTAAATCATGCTTCTCATGCAGATCCGAGCCAGATGATTTGTCTCGGCTACAACGCACTGCTCCCCACCTGTCCGCCATCTTAGCTCGCGCAGCCTCTAAGAAACGCAGACAAGTTTCTGATACGCATGCCGTTGCACCCTTACCAAATTCTGTAGCAGCTTATCCTGGGGCAACAGAATACAGACCTTCTTCTACCGTCTCTTTCTTATCGCGACTTTCTTCCTTCAAGCTCGCGACTTACTCTAACAAGCCCTCTGCAATAGACGCACTTGCGTGCGCAAAAGCTGGCTGGGTGAACGATGGAAAGGATAGGCTCGTATGTGGAATATGCAGGAGTTCATGGGTCGTCGCGCCTCGTGATGGAATGACTAAGGAAGCAGGTATGAAAGACGTTCTGTTATAATGTCTAGGTTCTTATAATCATTATCTTAGCGAGTACACTGCTTGAAAAGCAAAGGAAGGGGCTAGTAGAAAACCATAAGGATAGGTGTCCTTGGAAATCACGGCAGTGCGAAGGTGAGAGAGAGGAACAATATAACGGTGAAGGGGATAGTACTGACCTGCATATCAGCTTCAATATACTGCATTCCTTTGAAATCCCCATCTGCCTTGGCGAAAGAGGTTAAAACGAATGCTCTCGCTCTTGACGAGTCCAATGTCTTAGATGGACTCGAAGTCCGACATCCCCTGGTACGTACTTTGCTGCTAACCATCTCAGTCTTCAGTCCTTAATGATCTTCCAACAGACTACGGCGCAACTTAATGCGCTAGTATTGACCGTATCGGCCGTACGGCTTTCTTCAGAAGCAGAGGACCCAGAACACGAAGAGGAGTCACCAGTTCAACATTCTTCTTCCACGCTTCCACCACCGTCGCAGACCGCAATTTTGACTGCTCTGTTTGGCTGGTCGCTTCCGCCCACCCAACTCCCATCAGAACAGCGACCCCGTACGCCATCGTCCAGCCGCTCTGCCTCAGTTGCGCCTTCAGCCCCAGCAACTCCGAATCGCACAAGTGGTAACCATTCTCAACAAGTTCCAGACACGCCTGGTCCATCGAGGCCGTCAGGTCTACGATTTTCGTCGACAGTCACGGACGGGCTGCATAGGACCGAAACGCAGAAAGATCGAGATTCCGCACTGCTATACTGTGCGCTTTGCCAGAGGAAGGTTGGTCTATGGGCTTTCAAGTCTTCACCTCCCGAGATCGCTGTACCGGCTACACCAACTCGCAATGCAACGTCATCCAAACAGCCGACGGTGCCCGCCACACCGTCGCGAGCAGCACGACGCATTTCTCAATTGCCGAAGCGTCAGTTGGACCTGCTGAAGGAACATCGATCATATTGCCCTTATGTCGCGCGCTCAACATCTATTCCCTCCTTGCCTTCTTACGCGCCTTCTACGTCGGCGTTGGCGACTGGCTCTCGGCCACCCACACCCTCCCGCTCCAACCCTTTGCCGTCGTTCAGCTTCTCGTTCACGCCGCGTAATGCTCCACCTTACCCGGCTCCAGATCCAATAGATCCAAGCTCTGTAGAGGGTTGGCGTGCAGTCCTAACAGTGGTGTTGCGCTCAGGCTTTAGCCGCCGTCAGCGGATGAAATCATTAAACTTTTCGCGGCCTGGTGCACAAAGTGAAAGAAATGGACAAGATGATGAAGACCCTGACAGAATGGAAGTCGATGGCATCCATGCTATGGTAGAGGGCGCAAAAGCCCATGGCGTAAGTTGAAGTTCCTTGGAAATATTGATCAATCATGTGCTTACCTTCTCTTCCCAGCCAAAGGATCTGCTGAGATATGTGAAGAGCCTGTTCGCGTGAAGAGGCAAATGTACATAAAGATGGTGCTCGCATATACAATTGGACTCTGATGACTGCGACGCACGATGTGACATATAGCACGTGAGTGTGACGAAGGGTGCCTCGTACAGAAGAGTTGGCGATGAGAAGGTTAATATGTGCAGCTACAACCCGATACAATGCTGATGACCAGGAACAACTGCTATGGAACGTACGGACCGACCTGTGTCTGCATTAGGGCTTGAGGCATAATCTGAACCGTTTCAGTGACCCCTCGCCCGCCGACGACCAATCTACCGTCCCATGCTTTCGTTTGCCTGCCATCATCCACACTCTACCCCATGCCTATTGTCTCTTGTCGCAAACTCATTGTTGATGGTCAAAAACCACAGATCTGGGTACCTGCGACTGGAGATGAAATCGTAGGGCGGACTAACGACATGCTAACCACAACATTCCATAGCTACGCCCCCTTGGTTTCTAGGCGTTCTTTGTCTTCGCTCGGCTGGTGTAGCTACTCGAAACTGCCTTTGATTATCTCAAGGATTATTTGCTATTATTTGCTGGAGGTTGACGGTGTGCGGCAGACTGTAGCTTATCCCAGGCCACTGACGGCCTTTAAAAAGGCTGTCCATGGATCGAGTCTCCTCACAGTTGACATCACTCTGCTCTGCTCGTGCACATAACATCAATTACCTCCACAGTAAAAATGCAAGCCAATCGGATGTCTATTTCGTACATCCTGAGAGATGACACTCACTATGAACCATCATCTGACACTGGCTACGAGACGGATACCGAGACTGACGACGAGCACAGTGAAGGACCCAACGATCCCAACGACGGGGACGATGAAGAAGACTGGGAGGAAGAACTGTGGACGGATGTCGACTCGGACTGGGACTCTGACCAACAGATAAATTATGAATGGCAGTTGAGGACTCGGAATGAGAGGAATGATTAATATATGGAGGATTTATTTGGTGAGCAAATTTGCAAAGTCTGTTGTGTTTGTGGAAATTGTTTCTGACCTTGAGCAATGTTATTGTTACGCACTAGCCCTCGCTCGTAGCACATTCCAGAAGTGCTCTTTATCTCCATCATTTTTTATAAACACCTCGTACTTCATGGATTCAAAATTGTAGATTGTAGCTCCATTCCTTCTTCTTATTCAATAACTCTTTTATACTTTACTAAATTATTTGCACTACTATTACATCCTAACCAAGCCTGTATAGTAGCTGTACTCAACGTGTACTATTTCATAAAAACATCTCTGGAAAGTTTGCTGGAGCTCTGATTCAACTCTTAATTCTTTCTTCTCCTTCCTCTTATTGCTACTCGATTAATTAGTAGGTGACCGGGCTTACTACTGTATACTGCATTGCATGCAGTGAGTTCGGATTATAGTAGAGGCCCAGAGTCAGGAGAGAGCACGGTGTGTCTAAGTCACCTCGTGCGAACGCTCATGTCTACCTTCTGTTATCTCATAGCTCAACCTCAGATCTGTTTACTCGTCAACGATGACTTTATGGCTTACTGGGCTGTTAGAGATGAGCCACTGAGAGGACTGGATAAGTTAAACTTTCGTAGGAGAAGTCGGTGCATCGGTTCTGGATTGTTGGAAAACCAGCGGACTTGAACGAGCCGCAACTCTTTCATCGAATGAACATATTCTGAACGGTACTTTACTCGTAAGCCCCACACTGGCATCTTCAATTCCGATATCCAAACAGTTAGCAGGAAATTGGCTGCAAAATCTTGGCAACAGCCAGCCACCTACCTTTCGCGTCATTAGATCCAGAACCAAACTTTCATGTTTCCAGCCACTTTCCCGAGCTCCCCGCTGAAGTTTCCAATCATCATAGCCTTGCGCGCGATAGTATCTTGCTCATAACTCTGGAACTTCTCAGCTTGCGAACTCTGGCGCCTGAGGACTTGTACGAACTTCGCGTAGTAGGAACTCGCAACTCATTTTGGCACCGGCTCAAGCTTCAAGCGTTAGTGCATTGCCAGCCCTCGGGTGCAGCGAGCACGGGCGATCTAGACTGTCAGCCACCTCCCTACCTCGTATATATTCCTAGCGTTTTCGTCCAGAGAGACCCTCATCGAATTCCCTCCTTGACTTCCTTCCTCCACCTCCTATTGTCATCTCCTTCATCCGTCCACTCCTTTGCCACCACACTCCTTTACCACCACACTCGTTCCACACCACGCTCCTTACCTGGAGAAGGACGACTCTATGGACACGGAAGAGCAAGTCAAGGACGTTCCCTCACTGACGACAGCGGCAGCGTTGATCACAATTTCCCTCCGCTTCGCGCTTCGATAGTCTTGTTCACCTCAGACACGAAGCACGCTTGAGCAGCGCCTACTGGGCTGCCAACAAACAGGCCGACGCCGACAGGACATTCTTTCGTTCAGCAAGTAAGGTCGATGAGGTATACCTCGCATACACCAGTCTCGAGACGCAGATAGTTGTCGGGTACGCTGTGCCACCTGGAGAGCCGGAATTCTCCTACAGCCCACCTGACTACGACGTAACCAAAGATGAATCACAGACCGACGGGATAGTAAGTATATTTGCGGAAACCGACGCCATTGGAGATCTTTATTCGTCCGATGAGAAGCCAACCGAAGGACAACCCCATATGTCAGTGATATTACCAGCTACCGAGCCAAGTGCTAGTACTTGCCATGGCTTGGGATGCAAGTGATCGGGTAACCTGACATGGTATGTGCTATTCTTTTCTCTTGTTTCTCTTTGCTCACGTCTTATTACTTCCAAGGAACTTCGCAACGACAAACTCATCAGCCATTTACAGCTCTCCAACCACTCCAACTCCGCTTATACTTCGCCCATCGTGTTCTAGCCATTCAGGCTCTCTGCTTCGTCACTATCTGCACCATTTGACTCGAGTGGTGTCTGCTCGACACTACCTTTCATTCGACCTTTGAACCTCAATAGAAAGTACCCCTGTTCCTCGACAACCTGTTTTCGCCGCCCGTGCCACCCGATCAGTGGCCGGACCAGCCCAGTATTCGCTATTCAAGCACCCCAATCCCAAAACGTTCGCCAAGTTCTTGTGCTACTCGTCGACTGATTCGCCTCCTTCGACGATTCTGCGCACAGGGTGTTGCTTCCGATGCACCCCGGACAACCCTCCATCGATCTGTCCATCATCGATCTACGCCTTTGCATCCGCCGCGCCAGCATATCCTCCGAAATGATTGTTGAGGACGCTCACTTGCAGGGCAATTAGAGTTGGCATCGTCTACTTGACATTGCCAGTATAGCAGAGGCTTTTTCATTACATCGTAGGCACCTTTTCTTCGACGCTCGATCGTTCACTGACCTTCAGAGTTAGGATGTACGCCTCGGGTCCATTAGTTTGGACGGCAGGTCCCCTTCAAGTTCCGAAAACGTTAGTTTATGCTTCTTCTGTTCTTGAATACCATTCTAACTATCAGATGCAGTGTAGGAAGTTGCCACCCAGAAATACATTGTTCTGGGTCCAATCAAGTTGGCATTGTCTACTCCTCATTGCCAGTATAGCAGAGGCTTTTCATTCAATTGTAGGAAGCACTTCTCTTCGATGCTTGATCACATACTAAACCTCAGAGTTAGTGTAAGCCTCGGGTCCATTAGTTTGGACGGCAGGTCCCCTTCCGAAAACGTAAGCATATTCTTCTCCATCTGTTCTTGAATGCCGTTCTCACCCTCAATTGCAGTGTAGGAAGTTGCCACCCAGGTATCCATCATTCTGGGTCCAATCGAGTTGGTATTGTCTACTCGACATAGCCAGTATAGCAGAGGCTTTTTCTTCGATTGTAGGCAGCACATTTCTTCGACCCTTGCTCATATACTAAACCTCAGAGTTAGTGGAAGCCTCGGGTCCATTAGCTTGGACGGCAGTTCCCCTTCCGAAAACGTGAGTTTTTTTATCTTCTTCTTTTCTTGTAATGCAGTCTAACCGTCAGACACAGTGTAGGAAGTTGCCACCCATTTTCCTGGGTCCAATCCTGAGTCCAATCTGTTAAGTGGCAAACCACTTCTGAAAATGTGAGCATTTACACTCTTATTTGCTTGCTACCTTTCTCACCCTCAGTCTAGGAAGTTTGCCATCCAGACTTCAACAACCATCCTGGTGCAGTTACCGAAGCACCCGAGTTTGCGTCCACTGAGCGACCTCGTTAATCATCCGCTTCCGACTCGACAGTTTCCTCGGCTTTCTGACATTCGCCTGTCAGCGACCTACGATACATGCGACCTGTCGGGCTAGCGCCAAACACACCCTTGCTTGTCAGTCACAAGGATACTGGCGAACGTCGTGTCAAGTCCCGTGATGCACGACATTTGCTACTTGCTGCCCCTATTCATGATCGTAAGTCCATCTTTCTCTTGTTACGCGCTGCCATCCTAACTCCTTTTAACAGTGATCGAAAGGGACCCATTCCAGCAGTTCTCAGCAGCCAAGAAAGCAGAGTACCGAAGAAGACATCAAGAGTAGAGCCACCCTGTCCTGAGGTCCCATGAATCTCGAGTCTAGCAATGGAATCCAAGCGGCGACCAGTCAATCGACCCTCTCACCCACTCCCTGTGGTGCCTTGTCAACAGCAGACTGTGCACAAGTCCTGCTGGGGGATTGCCTAGGCCAGGCATTTCCTCATCAGCGGCAGATCTAGGCCAGATCTAATGCTGCAAGGTTTGACTAGACAGACTGCGCCTAGGCCAGGCTCAGTCTCGTCGGCGTCAAGGTCGCCCACTAAGCGCACACGTTCTCGCGCTCACGATTCCCGCTCTCCACGCAAAGACTCCACCGATGACGACCATCACTCCTGGACATTCTGCTCTTTGACACTTCTGCTTGGCTCTGTACTCGCTCTGCTTCTGTGGTCCTTTCCCCTCACCTAGGGACCTTGGGATAGCTGTAGCTCTGGAAAGCAGCCTGGATTGACTCCTGCTCTGAGTCGATCCGTCTCTTCTTCTCACTCGTCTCGTTCTAATCTCTTGCTGGACGATGTTGGATACTCAAGTGAACTACCAACACGCAATTACCGAGGAACGGCTGACATCAGTGCTTCGACCTATTAGAAGATATACACTATTGGTTGTAACAAAATCTTCGCTGCCGGGCTTAGCACTGACCTCGCCAACCTTTCGGAATTCCTGGTGGTCTACAAGACCAATCGACATCAAGACCGACTTCCATTTGACACTGATTCGCCTCTTTGTCACGCTCTTTGGATGGGTCTTCTGGCAAATTTCTCTTGCCTTCTTAATCTTGTCTCCATCATAATTTCCTGCTGGGCGATGTTCGACATTCAAGGAGTCCTTCGACCTACCACACACAAGTTCCGAACACCGGCTGGTTATCACCGCTTCGACCTATTAGAAGATATACACTAGTCATTGTATCAAAATCTTCGCTGCCGGGCTTAGCGCTTGACCACGCCAAACACTCGGAATTTCTGGTGGTCTACAAGGCTGATCGACATCAAGACCGTCTTCCATTTGGCATTGATTCGCCTCTCTGCCACGCCCGTTGGATGGGTCTACTGGCACACTTCTGTTGTCTCCCTAGTCCTGTCTCCTTTCTTTTCCTCTCGTCCTTAAATCTCCTGCTGGGCGATGTTCGACACTCAAGGAGTCCCGTGACCTACCGCAAGCAAATACCGAAGAACGGCTGGCAATCACTGCTTCGACCTATTAGAAGATATACACTATTCGATGTATCAAAATCTTCGCTGCCGGGCTTAGCAATTGACCACGCCAACCACTCGGATTTCCTGGTGGCCTACGAGACCGGTCGACATCAGGACCATCTTCCATCTGACACTGATTCGCCTCTTTGTCACGCTCTTTGGATAGGTCTACTGGCTATAAAACTCAATGTCTATCAAACCTTCTCTCTCTCAGTCTCTCTTATATACCCCGGTCTCCTTTTTTCGTTGATGCTCGATACTCAAGGAGTCTCGCAAGCTTCCACTCGTAATTACTGGACACCGACTGGCAATCACTGTTTCGGCCTACTAGAAGGTACTGCACTTCGCCGGGGACGGCCACTCTTGTAGGGAGAGTTGGTTATCGTCTTCTGCCGTTGTGATTCAGCCTTCGCTTTCGGGCTAAGCATTTGACCACGTCAATATCCGGAATTCATTGGATTATGATCGTTCGACATCTCTGGCGCATATTCACCTTTTTAATTGTTTTCTCTATCTATGTCTCTATTCCTCTCTTGTACGTAGTACTCCACACACTCCTTTGGGCTTGATATGTTTCCTTTCCTACTTTCTCTCTCTCGTCTCTTCTTCCGTCTCTTAGTCTCTATATCTCTCTTGTACATAGTACTACACACACTCCTTTGGGCCTTGATTTTCATTATTTAAAATGGCATCGTATAAATTCATACTATCGACGGCTATCTGAGACTTCAAGTTTCTGCCGCAACTAACTTTACCGCTAATTTCCTGATACAAAACTTCAGCCGCAATCATAGTTTATGTATGACTGGTATTGTATCAACTGGACCTGTTTATGTAGGTGCCTAATTGATTTCATCTCATTTTGCATTGATCAGTGACGACAGTTATAGCTTTGCGCTCAGATACTTAGTACTACAGAGTAACCAGTGGCCGGGCCGGCGCATCAATGACTCATCACTGGCATAGCGGCACTACTACTAGTAGTACTACTACGCCGTGCCGCCGCGCGCCAGCCCTCTTACAACCAACTTTGCAGATCAATACCCTTCGCTATAGCTGTGAACCTATAACAGCAAGACTTGTTAGCACGGCTGCTACGGCTCAGATATTCTGGAAAGTATTAAGATTCTTGGGTTGGCGCAATCTCATCGTGAGCAACGAACAAATCACATATTTACTTGATTCTTGAAAGGACTCTTACAATGTGCACGTCCAGTCTGCTTCTACAGGGCTTCCACTCGCCCTTAGTCTATGAGGCAGACAGCGAGTGACGATGCGCACGCCATCGAGGGCCACCAGCCCACCGCTTCCCCCTTCGAGATCATCCTACGTCCATCGTAAAGGAGTAACTGATGCCTCTGATCTTTGAAGCTCTGCAGTGGTGGCTAGAAATCCTTTGTCTGTTCCGACTAGAGCAGCAGGCAAAGACAATTTGATTGCTACACGAAACGAATCAGGTATGTACCGAACGTCGATGGTGGGCAACAGTTGTCGTTATCCTAAGCCACTATTGGCCTATAAGAAGGGCCCGCTTTGCGACCGAGCTACTAGTATTCACAGTCTTCGCTCCTCGAAAAACTGTGTCCCATTATGTGTCATACTGCATAATCATATGTCATATACTGCTACGAACATCTCGACTCAGTCCTCTCTGCTCATTCGCACACATCCTGCCAGACGATGCACCCCGGGTCCCAACTCCCGACGCGATATTTGACGTTCTATCTCGGCTTGAATCCGGTACCCCTTCATATCAGCCGCCAATCTCATCCAATCCCATGGCAGTTGCCCTCGAACGGGATAAATCCTTGCTTGTCCCAGGTCACCGACGTCCTTCATAAGGGCAGTCCATGAATCGAGTCTCCCTCGCAGTCATACCCTCTCTGCCCCGTTCGTTTTTCGGTACTTAATCACCTGTGCAGTTAACATCCAGTCCAAGATGTCTCTTTCGTACATCCTGAGGGATGACACACACTATGAACCACCACCTGACGCTGGCTACGAGTCGGATGCCGAGACTGATGACGAGCACAGTGAAGGACCAACGATCGAGCGATGTGGATGATGAAGAAGAGTGGGAGGATGACAACGTGTATTTCCGCCATCCAATGAGCGCCACACGATAAAAGGTGCCTGTGGGCGTTCCCAGACCTTCGTGCTGCAGACACTTCAGGATTTAAGTTCACCTTCAATGCTCCAAGTTATCTGCAGAGTCCAGTGCAGTGTGCGTCGAGCTCACAGACACCGCCGCAGAACAATTCGCCTTTGGATCAACCACAACTGCCTACTGGTGCAGAGCCACATCCTGCCCTGCCTCTCACAAGTCGCGATTGTCCTCAAATCTAATGATTGGTGTTCGTCAAGAATGCGGCCCACTTCGCGCATGTTGTCGTGCTGATCCCGAAAGTCGTCTAGGGAAATAATCGTTGCGCGAGCTGCATTGATCATAGAATGCCCGTTAGTACAAGAGGTGGAGAGGTAGCTCAAGTTTCTGGCCCTGGTTAAACATTGGTGAAGACGCAGATGAGCTAGCCCAGGGGCATTGGCGGATGGATGTTGCAGCATCCACCCGCCGTTGCACACCTTCCGAACGGTATAGATGCTTGCAGCAACCAAGCGACCGAATCAAACTGTTTGGTTTTTCTCTCGCTCATAAGTCTTATTCCTTCCTTTGAGTCCTTCATTGGTCTGCGTAAATCATAACTCGAGGTTTCGCTCACATGCCCTTTGTCTTTATGCCCTTTGTGTCCTTTATCTTTGTCTTTGAATATGATACCATCTATTGAACCAATTGCACATCTGTTCGACATTCGGCTTGTATGCTGAGCCTCATGATTATCTTTCATCCAAGTGTTTGTCTTTCATCTAGATTCTTTGTACCAGTTTCCTTTGTTATTTTGTCAGTCATGTCCTTCCCCTTTCTGTGGGCCATATGCCGCCCCGAGGTTCATTCAATTATCGCTTGGATGCACCAGTGTTGTTTATTTCATCTTTCGTTCTGCAACTAACGAGGTCAATCAAAGGGAATAATTAAAGAGTTTTCAATGCATATACTTTACACTCGAAGGAATGCTATACTGTACACATGAAACAATTGTTTCTTACTCCCGTCCGAATCATACAACACGGCATACTACACTTGTAACTTGACAAGTGAAGTCAATTGTAGAAAACTAGCATACGGACTTCAATAGATTCACGGGGTGGTGCGTCGGGTGGTGTCGTTGGGTCTGCGAAGGAAGTGTGAGGCGTCAAGACTGCAACGCTACCATCCTGGATTGAATCGAAGCTGGGTTCACGTCTTAAGTATTAGTGTTCCTGTAGCGAGAGACTCTGACAAGCACACTTGATCAAGAGTGTCTTCGGTCTCTCCTGGGCGTCTCCGACGCATCGCTACAACGCAGTTATAAGAAAAGGCTTTTCTCAATCAGAATGCGATTCCAATGACTTACTATGGTCGAAAATGACAACTCTGTTCGCACCGGTGAGCCGTTTCATCAAGTCAATGCTCTCGGGGTAATACACCCTTTCAATTTCCTCCTTGCTGTCAAACGACTGGATACTCGTCTCCGCGCGGAAGAACTGGAAGCCGGCAGTGTCTAGTAATGAGACCGAATATTCTTTACCACGTATATTCTCGACCTCGACGTCAATTGGCTCGGGCGTGAAATTGCGCGGGGTTTGGCAAGCTTGAGGTCCGTGTCGTGCATGATATACGGCACTTCACCGTCATTCATAGCAACAAAATGAGGGATGCTGGTCTTTACGACATCGACTGCGGCCATTGAAGATGAATAGCATGTAAATAACTTAGCTAGCTTGCACAAGCGACCAACGGTTTATATGCGGCAGGGCAACGACGGTAGGGTGCTCGATGATTAAGGAAGAACATAATCAACAGATCAGTCAGCTAATGCGTAGTAGTGTGTAATTCATGATTCAACTTGAAGTTGAGGTAGCATGAGAATTGAAAATGAAAATGAAAATGGAAATGAAAATAGAAATGAAGGGATTTCGACGGAGCTTCAACTTGAATCGGAGTACCGATCTTTAAGTTGTCTGAGGTCTCCTTGTAACGCATCTGAACCCACTAACACTCGCCTACATCGCAAGCAATATTTCAGAATCCAGCTTAGATTTTGGATGATATCTCGCCAACTTGTCGTGCATATGATATGCCTACTAATTCTGATCACCTTCTCTGTGTCAACAACATTGCTATGATTCCGCCGACTCTGGCCTCGGAATTGACAGCTCCTAGACATACCAATGGTCTTACTCGCAAAACTCCCAGCAGAGATTGTCTCGTCGGAAAGATGTACAAGAGCGGGTCTAAGGACTGGAATTCTTGAACCCAATCGCCCACATAGCTTTGGAACAGAAATCTACGACACACGGGGCACACTCAAAGTAGACAGGCTCTTATATATGATCATAGGTGATCTCGCACTGCATTTCGGAGAATACGGAAAGTGAGTGCAGCCATTTTCATGGGACTTTGGAACTGGAGAAACACCGGGCGAGAATATCTGATCCATTGTTTGCTTTCTTCGGATGCCTGAGCATACTAGAAGAGCTGACAGCCGACCTTATCATCTGCCCTCTCTGACCACCTGTCCACGTTTTTTGTTGTCTTTCTTGCAGAGATTAGCTAGCGATCTCAGCGAGAAAGGCCACCACCTCCCGCGACGAGTGTGCATTATCAATCACCTGTATTCTTTTGTCGATACTTGGCTCAAGCATTGTGGTGGACGGAGGTGGTGGGCGCCGGTCTGCTTTAGGCTGAGTTGCTCTTTCCAAGTTGGCCACCGAAGCACTGTTAAAAGACGAAGCCCGTCGACCGATGGATCGATACGGCCTTCCCTTCGGGGAACAGCCTCTCGCTTGTTTTCCATAACTCTTGCATAATCATAAGGCATATAGTAAGTTTGCGTCTACATACATTCGTCCGACATCTCCTAATCCGCCCCCTTCTAACCCTCTTCCGCACTCGCAGCTCCTGGAAAGATGCACTCCGTCGGTTACTGGCAGGTAATACGGAGTGTTTCTAGTTGAGCTCAATATCTGGACTACGTCAAGGGCGCATATGCGACTTCATCCTTTCCCAACCAACCCCCGCACCATTTCCCCCCTCCCCCCAATCCATCTCCAGTCTACGTCGTTGTAGCATACCCGGCTACTCAGGCATTTGAACGAGACGCAAAAACCTGTCGCATGAATGGCATTGCGGGGATGATCCATAGCGTCGCTCGTATACTGGTAAGCTCCAAAGGCTGGCAGGTCTAAGAATTTAGTTGTTGCGGAATGCGAGTGACTCTCTTCGGACGAGGCACTTGAGGATTCCCCTGCGATATGAGGCTAGGACTCGGAGGGCAGGACATCACCCCGCGAAGGACAAGGGGCGAATGACGCTCTCGCCTCTAAACCTCCGGGAGAGTCGCCGCAACTTGGCGGGCATGCAGCACCTTGTCTCACCCACCATCGTTGAGATAAGACACGCAGTGATGGCCGAACCTTCATCTGGGTCGCAGTTCGAGGCCGTCATGGTAGGGCAGGCTGCAGCGTCTCAGCCTAGACAAGCACTCCCCCCGGACCAAGGCACGCTGGTGGGTCCTCGCTTGCCCAACCCATCGAGCTGGCCAGCAGACCACCGAGCACGCCGAAGAGGACAAAGAAGGCGTATGGCGGTCTTGGTCATGGCACACCTCCGAGCCGGAGCAAGGCTATGGCCACTATGTTTATTATGAAGCCTGGTCCGGACAGGTCATGTTCTCCTATTCGTAGGCCGAGCGGGAGGTCCGGGAGCCGCAGCTCGTCTTACTGTGGCATCCCGATTGACTCGCTCGAGAAGGGACTAGTTGCCTTGATCGATTACCCGCACTACGAGATAGATAAGCTGACAATTGCGACAAGGGAGTTAAGCCTCCTGCATCTTGTGCCGCAAGTCGTCCCGTGTCCCTCCTCTCTCGGGCAATCTGAGAGGAGGCCCATGATTTTCTTCACCAACGATCTCAGCGGTATTGCGCTTGACCATTCCGAGGGGGTGCTTGGCGAAATTCTCGGTCATACTCTCCTGTTCGTGTCCGAGCTGGAGGTCACCGAGCCGCAACTCTGCAGCAGACGTTGAGAGCTCGAATTACGGGAACCCCATCGGAGTGTAACTCAAACCATCCGGTGCGTCTGGATCGGACTTCAGCGGATAGCCGTCGCATGCCGTAGTTGATACCACAGTCGAGTGATATTCCTCCTCGAATGTGTCGCTCTCGAAGTCGATTAGCCGAGTAGGACTCCCGCAAACCGAGCGCGTGGATCTACATTTGGACGAAGACGAAGATGGTGCCCAGTTGTCGGGGCCTGACTCTAAACTGTGCTGATTCGACGAGTTCTAATACTCTTTTTTCTCCCTTTCATTGTGTCTTGCGCTATGAGGAGGTTCCTTTGTGTCTTCGACATTCGACAATTTGCCTTTCATACTTCGCATCTTTGATCCGATTCTTTCATTCCTTTCATTCATCTGTCGTTGAGTGTCTAGGCACATCATCTAATCACTTCGCTTCTGTCGTTGCTCCTGCAGCATGTTTATCTTACATTTTATGCTAAGCTTACACTGTATGTCTTCTACTAAGTCAGATATGGTTTATTCTGTCATGACAAATAGCAAATATAGTGCACAATGAAACCCCGCTAGCTTAAAGCTTCTCAGGTACGGAGCCCTCGTCGTGGATTTGCATTGGTTCTAGGCTCTGCATGCGGCGCATAATGTCTGAAAGGCTGAGGCACGTGAAATCAGTAAGCTTGCATTTATTCAAGGAAGGATAAAAGTTTGGGTGTAATTGAAGTGGGAAACTTCGGCCCAGATAGTAGAATAGACAGCGCGCTATGGTTTGCCACGAGGAGCCAACGGAGGCAGAACTTGAAGTAGAGAGAGTTCCGGTTATTTAGCTTGGATATGAGGCACGTTCGTTTCTTAGACTGCTGGATAACTTGGGAGATAGCACGGCGCACGAAAGAATCTTCAGAATCCGATAGGATGATAGAGGAAGAGCTAAGAGAGGAACAGGTGCGTTCATTGTAGAGATCAGCAGGCATCAGGTCAGAGGAGTAGTACGTACAACAAATCCCGGGGTGTACGACAAATTTGCAGTCTTCTTTCAGTCGGCAGCGATCTTGAAAGAGGCAAGGTGCCAATCAGACAAGCGGCAGCCTGTACGGAAGCAAAAAGTTCTCGGAGGTAACGCGCGTGCGCATTCGTGCGGTGCTTAGGGACGGTCATGCAATTCTGCGAAGATCTCGTTGAGCCGTAAGCTCGGAAATGCGGGTTCAGTCGGAACCAAATATCACAGATCAGAGTTCATCTTGGGCATAGAGTCCCGAATAGGCTACGCGAATGCGAGAGACGTGGTTACGATGGCAAAGGCGATGAGTTCAGACAGCTCATCAGGGAAATACGGTGAATTTCGCGGACAAAGAGCCCAGATTGGGTATCAGAACCTCTGGCGGCACAGAGGATATCTGATCGTCCTTTAAGTTTGTATCAATTGTTCTCGTTAATCCTGAGGTACACGATGAAGTATTCTGTTACGCACATGAAGACCCGTGTGTCCAGTTCAGATTAACCAACTCGATGAAAAAGATGAAACTGTAAAAGTCCTGAAACGACCCAAGATGGATATAAAGAACCAATAAGGAGTTTGAGGTCCACGTCACTATCGCTGTCTGGAACGGAAGGACCTCGGCGACATGCTTGATGATGTGCTCGACGGGCGAATGAGAAAAATTGGATGTAGACCGTGCTCGACGTCGAGCGAAGGGTATGGAAACAGCGAAGGGACAACCCGGGGTAAGACGTACCGGGTACGCTTATGTAATTAATGATGTATGACGCTGGTTATGACCGAGTGCAGCATACAGCCTTCTTTTCTTTCCTCCACCACTCCCAAGCCAACAACGACGAGACATCAGATAACGCCCGCGACGCTATATAATCTCGCCAACACTCCCCGCACGCCCTCTCTTCATCTCTTCCTCCAACCACCACCACCCATCGTACTCGCACTCGCCGCAGCCGCCACTTCGGCGCCGGTCCCCAAAGCGCACCGCGCACCGACATTCACCCGTCTCCAGTTCGTCGTCGCCAGATAGCTCCCAGCTAATTCTCTCGACATGGACGGCTCACCAGACGGCCAGAGGCTTATTGTCGTCTCAAACCGCCTGCCCATCACCATCTCCAAAGATGCTCAGGGCGAGTACCATTTCAAGATGTCCTCTGGCGGACTTGTCTCTGCTCTTTCTGGTTGCAAAAAGTCCATGTCCTTCACCTGGATTGGATGGCCAGGTCAGGATATTCCCGTAAAGGACCGCGCAATAGTGGACCGCCGGCTAATGGAAGAGTACTCCTGCCAGGCCGTCTACCTCGATGACGAGCTTGCTGACCGCCACTACAACGGTTTCTCCAACTCCATCCTATGGCCGCTTTTCCACTACCACCCTGGCGAGATGAACTTCGACGAGGAGAACTGGCTGGCGTATCGTCAAGCAAATCTTAAGTTTGCAGAGGCGGTCGCAACACAGGTCCGCGCCGGAGACATGGTCTGGGTGCAGGACTATCACCTTATGCTCCTTCCCATGCTCCTTCGTAACTTGCTGGAAAACGGGCGTGTAAAGAATGGAATCATGAAGCGAGAGCTTAGCCGAATTATTGAGGGAATGGAGGGTGACCTTTCTTCGCATACCGTTGACAAGCCCATTACCGACGTCAAGATCGGTTTCTTCCTGCACACACCCTTCCCCAGTTCTGAAATTTATCGTATTCTCCCTGTACGACGCGAAATCCTGCTCGGTGTGCTTTATTGCGACCTCATCGGCTTCCACACATACGATTACGCCCGCCACTTCCTTTCTTCGTGTACTCGAATTCTGGGTCTTCCTACTATGCCGAATGGAGTCGAGTTTGAAGGCCGCCTTGCACATGTCGGCACCTACCCCATCGGTATTGACCCGAACTCGTTCCTAGATAACCTGAAGAAGCCGAAGGTTCAGGATCGAATCAAGGAGCTGGAGCAGCGATTTAAGGGCGTGAAGGTTATTGTCGGAGTCGACCGTCTGGATTATATCAAGGGCGTGCCGCAAAAGATGCATGCACTTGAGTTATTCTTAACACAACATCCCGAGTGGATTGGAAAGGTGCGCCATCAGTTCGCTCGAGTAAAAGCCATCGTCTAACTGTGAACGATGTTAGGTTGTTCTTGTTCAATTAGCCGTTCCTTCCCGGCAGGATGTCGAAGAGTACCAAAACCTACGCTCAACGGTTAACGAGCTAGTGGGGCGCATTAACGGTCGTTTCGGTACCGTCGAGTTCATGCCCATTCACTTTATGCACAAATCCCTACAGTTCGACGAGCTCTGTGCGCTATACGCTGTTTCAGATGTCTGCCTTGTGTCCTCGACCCGTGATGGCATGAACCTCGTTTCGTACGAGTACATTGCGTGCCAGCAACAACGTCAAGGTGTCATGATTCTCTCGGAGTTCGCTGGTGCCGCGCAGAGCTTGAACGGCAGTATTGTTGTCAACCCTTGGGATAGCCAACAGGTCGCTGATGCGATACATGAGGCCGTCACGATGGACGCAGACATAAGGGCAGAGAACCAGAAGAAATTATTCAAGGTTTGTTCCTCTCTTTACATTACCTTTTCTATCCGCTTTCTTCTTAGCGTAACTGACGAACTTCCGTATTGGTTTTCTGTAGTACGTTCAAAAATACTCCGCCGCATTCTGGGGTACGTCCTTCGTCGGCGAGATGAGCAAGCTCCGCCAAGGTGAACCTGCGCATCTCAACGCCGCCGCACAGGCGGAGGCAGCGAATGCAGACGTTGCGGGAAAATCCCCGAACCTCGTCGGGTCCGTTCCCGTTGTTGGCCCAGAAACCCTCAACGGCTTGGTGAACGGCCATGCCAATGGTCACGCGAACAGCGATGTAGCTGCATCGTCTGACAAACCTGCTAATGCAGCACAACAGTCAACATAATCTCGGAGCAATCATTTAGAAGCCGATGAGACTCAACCTCGTTTCATATACAATTACCTTAGGAACATATAGGACGGTCTCTTGTGGGCTCGGATGCCGTTCTATCTATAAAGCCAAATCACTAGAAGGAGCCTGCTATGCATTTACATACCTTCCCCCGCCACTTCTGTCCTATTTTCTGTCTTGTGCTCTTGGTTCTTTTTTGAGCGTTACGCGTTTCTGCCCTTACTCCAGCGCCGATTCCTTGAACTCTGGGGCCATTGGTTTCGAATAATCCAGGAGTTATGATTTTTGTGGGCTGGGTGGTCGTTGGGCACTGATGATGCCGCTGATGATCGAGATGTTATATTTCATTACTACTTAGCACTTATTATGATCTGCGATGAACACACTTTTTGCACTGCTTTTGTTTCCCTGACTGTTGCTAACATTAAATCACCCCTCATCTCATGGTGTACATTACAAACACAGAAGAAATAAACGAAATTCTCACCAATCTACCGTGCTCGTTTCCAGTTTTGCCTTGGTATGTACTGTATGTCACGACATCAGACTGACCGTAAGCAGTGGAACTCTGGGAACGCATCAGAGGAGGATCGACGCCTTCAAGTTTCAAGAGTGCCTGATCGACGTTCGGCCTCATGTTGAAGGCGAGGCTTAGGCTCACTCAAAGTCAAAGTACTAATATAACACACTGAAAACCACAGAGAGTTTTGATAAAAGAAGATAGATATTAATACAGTAGATTAACACTACTACGTAGTAGCAATACATCAATACAGGAGAAGAGGGAGTGAGTGAATTGAGATAGGCGTAAAGAGCGACTGTGATGGTAAGGAAATACATTATATGATATCTGTATAGAATAAATATGAGGGATAAAGGATTGAGATGGAAGGAATAACTGTTGGGGACCAATCGACCAGCGAATTATAAATATTAGGTATTGTTATCAAGTTAAAAAGAGTGAAGGAGTGTGGTGAGAGAACGGAGTTCCTCTAGTGTGAACTGAACAAGGGATGGGTAATGACGAAAGAGTGTGAGTAATCAGCTATAGGAGAGGGATATGGCTCGAAGAGACACCGAGAGCGATGAGGTAGCGATTGTCGCAGATGTGCTTGAGGCCCAGCAAGCGGAACCACTTCCGCTGGTACAAATTGACGGGTTCCCAGCTGTCGAGACCGCGGGGCATAGCTACTGGCTGCGGGAGGTCCTGAAGGAGGCAATGGTTAGTGTGTGAACAATAGGAAGAGAAGGCATGGACTGCGGCTCACTTTCACCAGGTCCTTGACCATCATTCTGACTGTGGCAAACAAATTTGCTCTGTGGTTCTCACGGCTCATGAAATCATACTTCCTAGTCATGAAAGGCAGCCCAGGATACTGTACAAAAGGAAGTAATTGTCAGTTTGATGACATTTGGAAAGAGCAAAAGGAACAAAAACATACATAAAGCTCTAAGTGAATGCAGTGGGGATTGGGCTTTCGAGGATCTCCCGGGAAAATCTCAAGAATTTCGCGAAGCACCCCCTCGGAATGGTCAAGTGTAATACCGCTGAGATCGTTGGTGAAGAAAATCATGGGCCTCCTCTCAGATTGCCCGAGAGAGGAGGGACACGGGACGACTTGCGGCACAAGATGCAGGAGGCTTGACTCCCTTGTCGCAATTGTCAGCTTATTTAGCTCGTAGTGCGGATAATCGATCAAGACTACTGGTCCCTTCTCGAGCGAGTCAATTGGGATGCCACAGTAAGATGAGCTACGACTCGCGGACCTCCCGCTCGGCCTACGAACAGGAGAGCATGACCTATCCGGACCAGGCTTCATAATGAACATCGTAGATGCGGCCATAGCCTTGCTCCGGCTCGGGGGTATGCCATGACCAAGACCGTCATAGGCTTTCTTTGACCTCTTCGGCGTGCTCGGTGGGAGGGGCAACCGAGGATCCACCAGTGTGCCTCGGCGGGGGAGTGCTTGGCCTAGACGCCGCAGCCTCTCCCGCCTTGACAGCCTCGAACTGGGAGCCAAATGTTGGCTCGGCCGTCACTACGCTGCTGATCCTCACCATGGTAGGAGAGAGGGGTGACTGCATGCCCGCCCAGTTACGGCGAGCCTCACGAAGGTTCTGGGGAGAGAGTGTCAAACACCCTTTCTCCTTCACAGAATACTGTGCGGTGCCATTCAAGCGACAGGTTTTTTCGTCTCGATTAGATGCCTGTAATTGAACTCTGCTGGTGAACGGAGCGTAGCTGGTCATAGTGAAATCTTATAGGTAAGAGTGAGAGTGTAGAAGAAGAGTCAAATGCGACTGGAGAGTGAAAGGCTGGATGAGTGTGTTGTTGGCGAAGAGGGAATAAAACACTCGCCATCTTTATAGTGTTCAGAAGGCGGTCTAAACCACACTTCAACGCTTGGGTGGTATTTACCAAAGTGACCTATCAAAGGAATAATGAACGATCCACAGGCTGAAGGTGACTCACATATGTCCACGCAATCAAACACAATAGGCATCATGGACTTGCGATGTGGCTAAGGGGGGGAGGTAATAGTTCTAGAGAACCACAAGCAATTTTGTGGTTTTAGAGGGTTGACACCACAACTTGTTGCAGAACAATAGCCGGTCATGTCCGCTTGGACCAGAGGGGCGCGGCATCAAAGCGAAGGGAAACGGTGCTCATAGGTACGGCAGTAGACAATGTAAGGCAAGCTCTGCCAAAGCGACGGATACTAATCAATGCGCAGTGAACCAAGAGACCTTCGCTGAAAGTCAAAGTGTTTTTTCAAGTGAACGAAAAATATGACTGTTGGGCCCAAGCGCAAATTACAAGTGTACGCGCCAAAGTGAGAGCTGTTAGCTGTAGATTCATAGTGATACACTTGGACCATCAGAGATAATTCCCCACCGTTAGAGAAGGGAAGCTGCGTGCGCTCGCCATATTCTGATTACCGTTAAGAATACTTCCAGAACATAGCATATATTTGACGGCTAATTCGACTTAGTTTCTTTATTGCCTGTCAAGAATTGAATAGGCTCGCGTCTCTTGTGTACACTTGATAACTCCTGTTATTCACGAAAAGTGCGTCTTGGGCCTCTCTTGTTTTTCTCCGTCGACCCAGACGTCGACCTTCTCGTCGTAAAACGCGACGAGGCCTTTGATATCCAGGCAGTCGTTCAGAGGTGTGCGATACCACCAGACTATATCTTTCACTAGCTGACCACTCTCCGGAATCCGGACAGAGTAATACGAAGCAACTCCCTGAAATGACGGGATTTGTTAGTTCAGTAATTTAGAGCAAGTTTGCTGAATATACCTTGTAAGGGCATTGTGTTGTCAGCTCAGATAGCTCGAGGAGGTCCATACGACAATCAGTCTTTGGAATATAAGTACGGACTGGCAAGCTCGTTTCAAAGAGTAGACGAGGCTTCCTGGTATTGGCGACTTCCACACCATTGACTTCCACTCGAACATGACGAGATGATTGTAGCACATCAACACGCTGAGACGATAGAATATTAGACGAGATATAATTAGATATAATTAATTATTTCCAGACCTTGTACGGATCCTTTGGATGAACAAATATTTCTTCATCTTCTTCGAACCATGCGTCCGCTGCAGCGAAGAGTACTTTGACCAGACCATTCAGGTCACCGCTGCCCTTCCCGTACTTTATCACAGCCGATTTGGCCGTCTTGCCATCGACTACAAGGTCGAAGGTATCAGAACCATCACTCGAGGCGCGCAAGTACTTGTCCGGGAGGTCGTTACTGTCGAAGAAGTATGTTGGGTAAAATGGCTTCTCCCATCTGTCAAGACTTCATCAGTACGAGTGTAGTGAATAGTTATGGTAGATCTTTGCGAACACTAATTTTGCTGCCTTCGTGTCGACGATCCATTGGCCCCCAAACAGAACTCGCACTTGTTTCGGAGACTGCTCTATGTATGGTGTAGTGAACGGCGGCGCCATGGGTTTTCTTCAAAAGTAGGATGGTGGAGAGCTTCTGCCCTGGCCCCTTTGCTTGGCCTCCATAGCTTTTAAAGGGGTGACAAAGCCAAAGCTAAAGAAAGCGCATCCGATGCCGATTTTCAAGGAGTTCTCGGTGTCGAAACGGTGATGAAAGTTCAGCTTTCAGTTGCTATATAATTGCGTGACAGGTACCGTCATGATGACATATTAAGTCACACTGTACACGTGATTATTAGTCACGATACCACAAGACAGTGTGACACAACGCGACGCGATCTGCCGTGTCGACTTCCTGTACTGCTACCACGACTTATAGCTCGGCCACCACCACTCAACGCTGATGGCGCCAAAAGACAGCCTAGATTGGCTAGTTGAAGACAGTGAAGATGAGGGCGGAGATACTGGTGCACAACGTACGTTTACCGTGAAATTAGAGTCACCGAAAGTTCTGAGATTGAGATACAGTAGCTAAAATCCCTCTTCCACCACCTCCTCGACAACAACTTCCTCAACCCTCAGAAATCTCAGACTTCACCGCTCGCAATGCACGGTCTCTCCTCGACAAGTCCTCATCTATCTCTCAGTTCACCAATGACAATGTTCCTAACGCCGACAAGGGGAAGACGATTATAGCGGCCACAGCAAGTGACATTGCCTCTTCTTCCTCCGTTCAGGACAAACCGAAGCAGAGACCCAAACCTCGGCCTGCATACAAGGGTCGCTTATCCAGCATCGAAAGCATCGACAATGTCTCCTCGGCTTCGCGGGTTGCCAGCGTGCTCAACACCCTAAACTCAGGTGTGCCGGTACCATCGGTTCCGGAATCGCCTTTCCCCTTAGACATAGCAGAACGAGCTAAGATGCGCCGCCAAGCAAGCTCTTCCGAGCCAAAGGGCTCTGGGTCGAAACCATCTTCGCGTGGTGCATCTAGTTCAAAGGCTAAGAAGATTGATACAATAGTCATCGACCTGTCTTCGGACGACGACCTACGGAGACCTGTGCCGACTGCTTCGTCTTCGATGTCTGGGCGGACGACTGTCCTCAATACGTCAGACCCTCCCCAACAAAGCATCAATCCCTTTCCCATTCCTCCTCTTCCTCGAAGATTTGATACTTCCAACCTCCCACCTTCAGATCCCCCGTCGTCGTCGACTGCTCTAACTTCGTTCGAACAAATCTTACCAAACAACGCGAGCACGCCGCCATCCTCCCCTTTCGCACCTCGTCAGGCGAAGCGACGGAAGATCGCGGTTGACGACGAGTCGTTTGACCTGCCAGTGACAGCGGACCGCATGGATATCGATAGGCCCACCATGCCTGGATCTGGAGTCGCTGTTGCGCCTAAGAAGAAGGAAAGGAAGCCACGCGAGAAGAAAAAGAAAGCTAAGGCACCTGAGGGCAGCACGAGTACGAATGGAGACGCGAGTATGGCGGCACCGGCACCCAAGAAGCGAAAAGCCAAGGAAAGCACGAAGGAGACCGAATACAAGAGCAAGGAGTTCATTGACACGAGCGACGATGACCTCGACTTCATACCCTCCAAGCAAACAACGAACCCGTTACCATCGCCATCCGTCCCAGCCAGTGCGCAACTTTCCGTGCCCCCCTCTGCTGTTGTCTCCGATAGACGTAGCACAGGTACAGAGGCATCGTCATCGTCAGTATCAATTCCTCCGTCGGCAGCCCTCTCCAATCCTCCGTCACTTCAAGTATCAGTCCCTCCTTCAATCACAGACCCTTCCTCCAAGACAGCCCCATATGTCGAATTGACGCCAGCACGAGATCAGCTCAAGAAAAAGAAGAAAACAGCAAAAACTCTAATAGGAGACGGTGAAGATCCAAGCGCAGCTGGACCTAGCTCGAAAGGTGATGAAATAGTGGCAGCACCGAAGAAGCGCGCAAGGAAGGACAAGAAGGCAAAGCCAGATTCAGTGGCGAAAGATTTCGATCTGGACGATGCGCTGGACTCGGTCGTGGCCAATGTCATAAAGTCAAAGACCACAAAGAAGACGAATGTTGTTCTTTCTGATGAGGATAATTCGGATGATGAGCGAAGCTTTTCAAAGCCTACAAGCACGGTGGACAGGCCACCAAAATCCAAGCACAGTTCTGCTACGACTGACAAGCCGAAGCCGAGCAAGAAGAGGACAATCGCTTCTGACGATGAAGACGAAGAGAGCAAGGCACCAGAAACAAGTCATAAATCTTCTGTAATCCCAGGTACGGACGAAGATAAGGTCAGTGGATTCTACATTCAGCGTGTAAGACACTGTGAACTCAGATTTATTCCAGGAGAACAATAACTTGAAGACAGTTCAGCCTTCACTAAAACCTCTCCCGGAATCATCTCTCCCTCCATCCGCGCCCAAACCCCTCCCACGCCCGCGAGCGAACTCCTTCACGCCATATTCCATACCGACGCGCGAAGGGTCCGTCTCCGCACTCATTCGGCGCGTCAGCTCGAAGATCAACTCGCCGCTCGCGTCGCCGTCGCCGGGGTACAACAGCAGTCCCTTGGCGAAGGCCTCGAGGAGTGCGCTCTCGCGCATCGCGCCGCTGCATCCAAACCGCAGGGAGCCCCCGCCACCCGCGCCGAGGCCCCCCGCGCCGAAAAAGACCAAGAAGATGCTGGACCTGGAGGAGAAGTGGGAGGAGGAGCTGGCGGAGACTGTTGAAGGGTGGAGTTGTATGTCAGATGAGGAGAGGGCGGCGCTGAGGAGGGCGAAGAGGGATAGGGAGCTCGGATATGACGATTGAGAGTATCCGTGGATTGGTACTTGTCACTAGCCTAGCTGCTGCACTTGCTGAACTTATTGCTGTAACTTATATGTATATCGCTTTGAGCAATCTTATTGGAATTCATCTCAAGCTATCCTCCCTCGAGGAATCAGTCTCCTTCCCATGATGCTCCATTGTTAGCTCTTCGTTCAAACGCGAAATCTCGGAGAACGCAGTCCTTAGCTTCTCCAGGTCCGTGTCAATACTTTCAGCTCGTGTCTTCATCTGTACTAATTATCAGTCAATTATATTTGACTTGCTAATGTATGAACTAACCGCAGATATGGTATCGCTAGCCGCGATGAGCTCGTGATGATGATTGTACACCAGTGACTGGCGCTCGCTGTCAAGCTGGCGTATTTCTGAGAGAGATGGGGTTGAGCCTGTAAGTGCGGAATAAAGTACAGCATGCAAGCGCACCGGAAAGTAGCTCGTTCTCCTTCTTCAGCAAAGTCGATAGCGAGGAAGTCGTAATCAACTGCTCGTAGAATGACTTTGCGTCGAAGGCGGGTGAATCTGTCATTCAGAGACATGGGTTGAGTACAGTACTTATAGTCGAATAACGATGGAGCACATACCGATATCCATGGGGTCAAGCGGCTTCCCTGGTCCTTGCAAGGGCGGCGGAGGGCCGACGCCCAGCCCGTAATGCCTCCTCAACAAATCCCTCGCTCGACCCTTCGACGCCTTGTCACTCGGGCCTACGCCTGCACTGGCCGTATTGCTGGCAGCCTGAGGGCCGCCACCACCAATGGGAGTGAGTGCGCGCCGTGGTGAGCTTGCGGCTGGGGTGGACGAGGCTGGAGCTAAAGTAGACGGCGAGGGTGGGCGAATGGGCGATGGTGGCGGGCGAGGGATTGTGCGTGAACGCGAGGGCGTGCTGCCAGGTATCGTTGATGGTGTTGAGGGGGGCATCGCAGGCGTAGGGGTGAGAGGGAGGAGGAGGAGTGCCTACAGGAATTGCCGTGGCACGTCTAAGTCCACAACTTGCTCGCTTGTTTCCTACCTCCATGTCATCCTCAACGCTGCAGCGACCAAATCTTGGTCAACAATAACATGGATGCTTTGGCTTCTTGATCTTGTATCCAGGATCCTAATGGCAATTCTTCATCAATATCTTTTGAGCGATCGGAATACAGAAAATAAATTCTTGCATTTTGATGCCACTTGGCAGTACAAGGGTTCTACTGTATTTGCTGAATCACTTATGAGACCTAGCTATGGTCGACTCAACCTCCTCTTACCAAGTCGTTCACATGGCTTCGTCGCTGTCTCGTCCTTCTGCTGATCATACTTTATTTGCTGGCTTCGTATTATCGCCATAGGACAGATATGCATCGGATATGCCACACCCAACTCATCGGGTGGGGTCATGAAGGAGGACTGTACATATCTAAACTCTATTAATTATTCGCCGTCCAATACTACCCGGAGACTTCATCATCCGTTGTTATTCGAGAAGTAAGTTGATTCTACTTCAGCTCTCCGTTATCAGCATGTCTCACTCATTGCATACCAAAGTTTCCAAAGCCAACTAATTGCGACATTGTGTCCACATCACAAAAGGAATATGTCCGGGGGATGGCCTCCGTTGTCTTGATCAAGTGGTATGTCAGAGTCTCTCTAGCTTCAAGATGTCTGAGCCCAGCCTCGATTCAGTCAAGGATGATTTTATCTTAACGCCTCACATATCCTTCGCAACCTGAGACCGACGCACCCGCCCGTGAACAGAATGAAGTCCGTATGCTAAACTTCTACGGCTGATTTTGATTGTCAAGATCACATCATATGTAGAAGTAAGTTAATATTGTGAGCATTCAAAGCTTCTTTTAATAATTCCCCTTTGCTTAACCTTCACTGATGGTGTTCATAGCGTAACCTTAGGAGGGGGGGGATATTGTACATCAAAAGCTTCAAGTATGGTTATCAACACCGGTACATCCAAGCGATAATCGAATGAGCCTCAAGGCCGTACATGGTCCACCGAAGCGGAAGGGACAGAAAATGACTAACAAAAATGACAAAGGAAACTTCAAAGGTTGAGTATGAATGGGAGTGAGGCTCAGCATATATGCTGTATGTCAATCAAATGAACGATTTGACAAGAGCTAAGGGCAAAGATAAAGGAAACAAAGGACATAAAGACAAAGGACACGTAAGCGAATCTTCAAGTTTAGATTTGCGCCAAAAAATGACAGATTCAAAGGGAAGTATAAGACATATGCTTCAGCGAGAATGATTCCAGTCAGTTTGATTCGGTCACTCCGTCGCTGCGAGCATCCTTTTCGTTTGGATCGGCGGGTTGATGTTGGCGCATCCACCCGCCAATGTTCCTACTAATCTACCCTCCGCCTCTTCTTCAACCACTTCACTCGTCCCCGAGGGCCTTTCCAGTCCTCCACAGTTTCCCACAACAAACAACTCTGTCGAGACGCATGTATCACCAATGGTCTGTGATTAGAAGCTTGTTGTCCTCAAGCTTATGCGAGCAATTCCGTCCGGACAATCAATCGCCCTCGTGCTGAGAGGCGTTTGTTTTGTCCGGTACGCTATGCATTTGGTGCGAATGTCAACCGTGCTGCGAACGGGCGCGATACGGATTAGTACCTCGATACATTCCGAGAAGTCTGGGAATCGCTACCTCCTCCATCAAGAATGCGACTTGCGCAATGGTTGTTTTTCGGAGAGGACGCTCGGCAACAGCACACTACATTGTGTGCACAGTCGATTGGATTCTTGACGAACTGTAGGAAACGCTTCCGTTTCACTTGAATGCCTGGATAGCTGGGTTGAGGGACAAATGCAAGCAAAGGCGGCATCTGAAGAGGGCCTTTGTATCCTTGAGCGGGCTTCAGAGCGGACACCGCCGACGTCACTTTAGAGCTCAGGATAGGATTGAAATAGGAAAGGGAAGGGAATGGATGCCGCTGCTCTGGATGGGATCTCTAGATTATACTCCCTTCCGAGTTGATCCAACTTCAAGTCGGCCAGACGTCCGACTCTGATGCTGACAGACTCCGAAACCGCAGTTCAGGATATTTCGTGCTGGATCGAACGTCATCGAGCTAGGGAGCAGGCATGTTGGTACCTGGGTGCGCGAGTGAGGAGCATATAATAGGAAAGGGTTCTTTCGCAGGGTGACAAGATGTTCGTCGCAAGTATGAAGACATATGATTATGCAGTATGAGACATGATGAGCGCAGTTTCTTGAGGAAAGAAGACTGTGAGTGACACCCTTCTTAAAGGCCAGCAGTGGCCTGGAATTACGACGACTGGTGCCCACCGTCGACGTTCGGCGCAAACCTGATTCGTCTACTACGAGTAGCATTGATTGATGACTTTGGTTGCTGCCCGAGACGGCGCAGACAAAGGTGTCTAGCCACCGCAGCGAGCTTCAAAGACTCTTACTCCCTTGTGGTGGACATAGGCTAGTCTTGAAGGGTGAGGTGGTGGGTTGGTGGCCATAGACGGTGCGTCCGTCGTCACCCAGGGTCTAACTCGTAGACTAGGGGAAAGTGCAGCTCCTGCCGAAGAGAAGTCAGCGTAATAATATATACACAATGCATTATTCGGAGACCATATCGTGATGCACTTTCAGAAATCAAGTAACGCAATTTATTCATTGCTCACGATGAAAATCCGCCAACTCGAGAATCCTAAGATTCATAATCATATCAGTACCTAAACCATAGCTACCGCTCGCCCAGTTCTTGGTATTATAGGTTAGCATATATAGCAGAAGGGCATTGAACTGCGAAGGTTGGATGCAAGAGAGCTGACCTCCAGTCTCCGAGTCGGCATAAACTTGAACTTGACCTCAAAGTGGTAGAAAAAAAAAGTAACAAAATCACAGCTGCCATCGCCAATCAATGCGAGATGAGGTGAAGCCAAAGAGGCAGTGACAGTCATGTGTACTTGAACTATAATAACGACTGAGTTTTTTAACCGCATAACTCCTGACGCAGAAGCTTAAATCTTAGATAGCCATCAATAAGAATTTTTACAAAGCCATTTTCTATAATGAAAAACCAAAGCCCAAAGGAGTGTGTATGGTACTATGTACAAGTACGAAAGAGAGATGAGAGAGAGAAAAGTAAGAAAACAGATCAAAGGAGTGTGTGCAGTACCAAGCAGTACAGGAGATGAATACAGATTAAGAAAGACAGTCACAAACAAATAATATGTCCCAGAGATGTCGAACGGACTTGCGTGCTACCAAGAATTCCGGATATTTGACGTGGTCAAGTGCTTAGCCCGAAAGCGAAGGATGATCCACAACGATAGAAGACGATAACCAGCTCTCCCTACAAGAGTGGCTGTCCCTGGCGAAGCGTAGTACCTTCTAGTAGGCCGAAACAGTGATTGCCAGTCGGTGTCCAGTAATTCCGATTGGAAGCTTGCGAGACTCCTTGAGAATCGAGCGAGACCAGGGTATATAAGAGGAGACTGAGAGAGAGTATAGCCAGTAGACCTATCCAAAGAGCGTGACAAAGAGGCGAATCAGTGTCCGATGGAAGTTGGTCATGATATCGAACGGTCTTGAAGACCACCAGGAATTCCGATTGTTTGGCGTGGTCCAATGCTAAGCCCGGCAGCGAAGATGTTGTTACAACGAATAGTGTATATCTTCTAATAGGTCGAAGCAGTGATAACCAGCCGATCTTCGGAAATTGCGTGAGGTAGTTCACGAGACTCCTTGAGTGTCGAGTATCGTCCAGCAGAAGAAAAAGAGACGAGAGGGGAGAAGGGAAGTTTGCCAGTAGACCCATCCAATGGGAGTGGCAGAGAGGCGAATCAATGCCAAGTGGAAGACGGTCTTGATGTCGAACGGTCTTGTAGACCACCAGGAAATCCGAATGGTGCGCATGGTCAAGTGCTAAGCCCGGCAGCGAAGATTCTGTTACAACGAATAGTGTAGATCTTCTAATAGGTCGAAGCAGTGATAACCAGCCTGTGTTCAGAAATTGCGTGTGGTAGTTCACAAAACTCTTTGAGTGTCGAACATCGCCCAGCAGGAAATTATGATGGAGACAAGATTAAGAAGGCAAGAGAAATTTGCCAGAAGACCCATCCAAAGAGCGTGACAAAGAGGCGAATCAGTGTCAAATGGAAGTCGGTCTTGATGTCGATTGGTCTTGTAGACCACCAGGAATTCCGGAAGGTTGGCGAGGTCAGTGCTAAGCCCGGCAGCGAAGATTTTGTTACAACCAATAGTGTATATCTTCTAATAGGTCGAAGCACTGATGTCAGCCGTTCCTCGGTAATTGCGTGTTGGTAGTTCACTTGAGTATCCAACATCGTCCAGCAAGAGATTAGAACGAGACGAGTGAGAAGAAAAGACGGATCGACTCAGAGCAGGAGTCAATCCAGGCTGCTTTCCAGAGCTACAGCTATCCCAAGGTCCCTAGGTGAGGGGAAAGGACCACAGAAGCAGAACGAGTACAGAGCCAAGCAGAAGTGTCAAAGAGCAGAATGTCCAGGAGTGATGGTCGTCATCGGTGGAGTCTTTGCGTGGAGAGCGGGAATCGTGAGCGCGAGAACGTGTGCGCTTAGTGGGCGACCTTGACGCCGACGAGACTGAGCCTGGCCTAGGCGCAGTCTGTCTAGTCAAACCTTGCAGCATTAGATCTGGCCTAGATCTGCCGCTGATGAGGAAATGCCTGGCCTAGGCAATCCCCCAGCAGGACTTGTGCACAGTCCTGCTGTTGACAAGGCACCACAGGGAGTGGGTGAGAGGGTCGATTGACTGGTCGCCGCTTGGATTCCATTGCTAGACTCGAGATTCATGGGACCTCAGGACAGGGTGGCTCTACTCTTGATGTCTTCTTCGGTACTCTGCTTTCTTGGCTGCTGAGAACTGCTGGAATGGGTCCCTTTCGATCACTGTTAAAAGGAGTTAGGATGGCAGCGCGTAACAAGAGAAAGGTGGACGTACGATCATGAATAGTAGCAAATGTCGTGCATCACGGGACTTGACACGTCGCTCGCCAGTATCCTTGTGACTGACAAGCAAGGGCATGTTTGGCGCTAGCCCGACAGGTCACATGTATCGTAGATCGCTGACAGGCGAATGTCAGAAACCCGAGAAACTATCGTGACGGGAGCGGTAGCGGATGATTAACGAGGTTGCTCAGCGGACGCAAACTCAGGTGCGTCAGTAACTGCACCAGGATGGTTGTTGAAGACTAAATGGAAAACTTCCTAGACTGAGGGTGAGAAAGATAGCATGCAATTAAGAGGGTAAATGCTCACGTTATCGGAAATGGTCTGCCACGTAACAGATTGGACCCAGGCTTATGGATGTCTGGGTGGAAACTTCCTACACTGCGTCTGAAGGTGAGCATGGTATTCATGAACAGAAGGAGAAGAATATGCTTACGTTTTCGGAAGGGGGACTGCCGTCCAAGCTAATGGACCCGAGGCATACACTAATTCTGAAGTTCAGTAAGCTATCGAGCGTCGATAAAAAGTGATGCCTACGATGTGATAAAAAGCCTCTGCTATACTGGCAATGTCGAGAACGCAATGCCAACTTATTTGCCCCGCGAGCAGCGCCATCAAGAATCGTGACGGAGGATATGCTAGAGCGGCGGCGTAAATCGATGGAGGGTTGTCCGGGGTGCATCGGAAGCAGCACCCGGTTTGTGCAGGAGCGTCGAAGGAGGCGAATCAGTCGACGAGTAGCACAAGAACTTGGCGGACTTTTGGGGGTTGGGTGCTTGAGTATCGAGACTGGGCTAGTCCTGCCACTGATCGGGTGGCACGGACAGCGAGAACAAGAGTTCTTTCTATTGAGGTTCAAAGGTCGAATGGAAGGTAGTGTCGAGCAGACACCACTCGAGTCAAATGGTGCAGATAGTGACGAAGCAGAGAGCCTGAATGGCTGGAACGCGATGGGCGAAGTATAAGCGGAGTTGGAGTGGTTGGAGAGCTGTAAATGGCTGATGAGTTTGTCGTTGCGAAGTTCCTTGGAAGTAATAAGACGTGAGCAAAGAGAAACAAGAGAAAAGAATAGCACATACCATGTCAGGTTACCCGATCACTGGCATCCCAAGCCATGGCAAGTACTAGCACTTGGCTCGGTAGCTGGTAATATCACTGACATATGGGGTTGTCCTTCGGTTGGCTTCTCATCGGGCGAATAAAGATCTCCAATGGCGTCGGTTTCCGCAAATATACTTACTATCCCGTCGGTCTGTGATTCATCTTTGGTTACGTCGTATTCAGGTGGGCTGTAGGAGAATTCCGGCTCTCCAGGTGGCACAGCGTACCCGACAACTATCTGCGTCTCGAGACTGGTGTATGCGAGGTATACCTCATCGACCTTACTTGCTGAACGAAAGAATGTCCTGTCGGCGTCGGCCTGTTTGTTGGCAGCCCAGTAGGCGCTGCTCAAGCGTGCTTCGTGTCTGAGGTGAGCAAGACTATCGAAGCGCGAAGCGGAGGGAAATCGTGATCATCGCTGCCGCTATCGTGAGTGAGGGAACATCCTTGACTTGCTCTTCCGTGTCCATAGAGTCGTCCTTCTCCAGGTAAGGAGCGTGGTGTATAAGGAGTGTGGTATGAAACGAGTGTGGTGGTAAAGGAGTGGACGGAGGAAGGAGATGTCTACGGGGAGGTGGAGGAAGGAAGTCAAGGAGGGAATTCGATGGGGATCTCCCTGGACGAAAACGCTAGGAATATATACCATGGAGGAAGGTGGCTGACATTCTAGATCGCCCGTGTCCACTGTATTCGAAGGCTGACAATCCGCTAACGTTTCCAGGACCTTGAAGCTTTCGCCGGTGGCAAAATGAGTTGTGGGCCCCTAGATCGTGTAACTCCTTAGATGTCAGAGTTCGTAGCTTTGCTGAATTAACCCCTAGTAATCAGCGCAGTACTATCGCGTATAAAGTTATGAGGATGAAAAACTTCAGCGGGGAGCTCGGGAAAGTGGCTGGAAACTTGAACGGACCTTGGATCTGGATTCAATGACGCGAAAGGTGTAGGTGGCTGACTAGTGCCCAGATTTCGGAAGAGAGTTTCCTGTCAACTGTTTCGATATTGGGTTTGAAGATGAAGGCCTTATGCGTAGAGTTACAATCATTCTGTGAAAGAGTTGGGGTTGCCTCAAGTACGCTGGGTTTTCCAAAACCTACAGCTGGTGTGTCAGTCAAAAAATGATAGATCTGAACGTTAAACAGTACCTCGCTCCTACCACCTCTGTAAGCCCGTTTCATTAGAGTTATTCTTGACAAGTGATATGTGCAGTGGGATGCTACTATTGAGCTACTGTAGGCTGAGCAATGACTCGGAGCAGAAGGTTTAAAAAATTCAGATTCTCACGGCTACTGGTACAAGTTGTAGGCAAGTTGAAGACAGCCTTCCTCAGTCCTTACCACAACATTGTCTGAAAGAAAGACAGGCCCTCGAACTCTGTACCATGTTCCTCAGGTCTGTATTTCGACCTCAGAATGTCCCGTGATTGTGCACGGGTCGGGCCTTGCTCCCAGGGTAGTTAGAGGATTTGCTGTCTTCGTATCATCGCCATGGGATAGAGAAGCGTCGGATATGCAAGCTTGCTCATCGGTGAAGAACATTTGAACACTATGAATTATTCGGCTTTCGGGGATTTTGTCTTCCGTCGCACCCCAACCGCTGGAATTACTATAGTTCTCTGTTATCAGACCGTCTCACCCACTGCATACCGGAGCTTTCGAAGCCGACCTAATCGCGACATCTATCCGTTCACACCGTGAGCTACCAGCGGACATAGCATGGCGCTGACTTTCTCTGCGACCACCGACATCTCTTCCATTGCATCACACCGCACCTGCCATCTCACATCTGGGTTCTCCGATCGGAGTCTAATCCCCACAATCCTCTTCTGTGTAGATTCATCTCGGAGGCAATTCTTAGTGTGTGGACGAACTGAATGGTGCTCGGCGGTGTAGGCACGTCTATTACCACGAGGTCCGGGGTCCGATAGGACGAAGAATGGAGATGGGCTCTTTGACCGGGCGTTATAGTTTGTATTCGGAAGGTACGCATAATAAGAGCACTCTCTGTTCTTCACATCTCACAAATGAAGATGGCCCTTCACGGGTAGTAGATGTGGACATGGGTGGAAAGATCTGTCTTGGTGGTGGAAGCCAACAGCTATCCGGTCTCGACATTTTCTGGCACGAGGGGTCGATTCTCTTCCAAGATTTGTGGATAGGCTGATGAATCGGCAAGACAGATGTATGCGACGAATCGTGGTGGATGTGGATGTGGTATATGTCAGGAGGCTGTTGACCCTGAGCATGTGTTGCAACATAACGGAATGGTATGTTTGGACGAGCTCAAAAATACAACATATGAGTGTGGACTTCACGTTACCAAGCCTAGTCAACACAGATCGCTGCACCGAGATCCGACGGTGATACAGTGTATTGCCGTATACTTGCAGGCGAGAGGCAGCGCTTCACAGAGGATCAGTTTCACTCTTCCGTATGACAGCTGCAGCAGATGATTGCTTGATTTTTCCCTGTCCAACCCCTTAGTATTTCAAGAACGAAGAGAATTAATTCTGAATAATATTTATTTCAGCATACTTTCCTTATCCGCTGAGCCTTGGGTGGCTGAATGAGGCATTTGTTTACAGTCCATCGATCTTGGATCCCGTAGCTCATCCAGATCACAATTTTAAGACTGTTTGTTCGGCGCATTTCAGAGGGTATAAAGCAGTGGCACGCTGCTCGTCGAAGCCCAACATCTTCTTGACCTCCCACAACCACAGGCGCCAACTCTCAGCCAGCAATTTCATCGAAATTGCCGGGACGTCCACCGAGACCACTGCTGTTCGTACTTTCCCAGCCATTTATGGTTGCCTGAACGTTATCACGCCTAAAAGTAGAGATCTGAAACAGATTGCATTCTATGACTCTTTGATTGTGGTTGCAAGGCCGCAGCGCGTAGGTGGCGCGCTAATGATGGATGGTTTAGGGCCGGGCAAGACGCGTCAACTTATATAAGGCCAGCACGGGGGAAGGCAGCCCTGTCAGTCGGGCCTCGAGGCGTTGCAACGTGTTGACCAAGGTACATTATAGTCTCCCACATCACCCCACTATTCCACCGTCTGCTTCCTCCTCGTCGATATCTTCGCAGTCGTCGACGAGCTCACCGTCGCCCCCCTTCCCCCAACATCGTCTATCCCGTTCATTTGTTCTATTTCTCACTTTCACGAACAATCAGTCTAGTATCTGCTTCGACCAATAATGCATCCCAGGCGTTCTGCTCCGATCTCATCTCTGTCACTCGTTCTCCCCCACCCACCGTTGCCGCGTCGGACGTCGGCGGCGCGTCCCTCCCAGCCTGGCGACGCCGAGCCCTCCCCGCGCACTCCGAGAAGCAGCTGTGGAATGTCTTCGCCCTCTCTCTTCAAACTCGATTCGGGTGCGCCGCGTAAAAGTACCGACAGCTGGAACAGCTCGAACTATGACGCTGCGGACGACGAGATGGAATGGGAATGGACATCAGACCAGCTGGCGTTGCTGAACAAGGTGAGCCTTCGTCTTTCTGCCTGTGAGGCGCGTCGCGACGCGCACTGGCAGGCTCTGAGCCTGGACGTAATGAGATTACGCTAATTCGCGTCCTTATCAAATCAGACACTCGACGCCCTACCCTCCCATCTCCTCACCCCCTTCAACGGGTCCATACCCCCTCCAAATGTGCTCGATAAGATCTCCCGCAGCATCATCCACGCAAAGGACCCACTTGAATGGCCACACTCCGTTCGCTCGACGCGCGTCAAGCTCCTCAATCTCGCACGGAGTCGCAGTCAAGACGACCGCCCTCGTATCTCTGATCGTCCGCCGAACGATGGAATCCTCCAGTCGACAAACAACGTTCCCAAGAAACCCCTCTACCGGCAGTCGAGCATGGACTTTCTCAAGGGCAACTCACTGAATCACGAAAAGAGTATTGATAGGTACGTCTTCCATGTCAAGGAAGCGTTGCGAAGCTCTTGTTTGCTATCGAGTGCTCACGCTTTGTACTACTGCTGCCATCAGACTATCAACCCGCCTGCAGCGTGTCGACAGAACCATCATGAATCCTGCCGGTAATCCGTATGCACGCTCACCCGACTCGCCCCTTTCTGGGGCTTCTCGACCGTTCAGCCTCGGTGACGATCCATACACTCCCACCACCCCCACCGATGATCTGCATCATCGTAACTCCGCTTCATCCCTCTGCATGAGCCGCGGACCCAGGTTGCGTCGTTCCACAACGACAATTTCGAATTTGCCGACAATCCCATGGGGCGTGACCAGCAATGTCATGAGCTGCGACATGACGTCGCTTCTCGCTGTGCCGACCATCAAACGATCGGGGTCATTTACCTCACCGAGCAAGAATGGTCTGGGCCATTCGCTGAAGCGCGCCCCGTCCTTCGGGACGCTCTCGACTCGCTCGTCGAGCAGTCGGATGAGCATCGATGACCAGAAGGAGAACTCCCCTGCGCACGAACTGGCTAAACACCAACAACAGCTCGACATATATCCATCTAGCGATGACGAAGAAAAGGTGCGCGGCAAGAAAGTCAAGAAGCAGCGAATCACGAGCTCCGCTGCGTCGAGCAAAGCCAGCTCCTCACTTTCCAAAGTCACCTCTTCCTCGACTCTGAAGTCCACAGGGACGGCGACGCCGAAGGGCTCCGTGCGGTCTAGGAAGACCTCATCCAAGGTCAGACTCACCCGGTCGTCCTCCATGTTTGGCGCCGAGCTACCCAATCCGCAGCCCAACCCTATCCCTGTTGCTTTGCAGTCGCCCGCGATCTCGCCCCCGTCCTCAGACGTGATGTCTCCGTTGGTCTCCCCTCAGAAGACGCTCCGCCGGGTAAAGACGACCAATTTCCCGCGGGCTGCGCTCCCTCGGCGCATTTCGTTCGGGAGCCTCGCCACCGCCGTTGAAGAAGAGGTTGAGCACAGCGGCTCTGGACTAGGAGATGCCTTCCAGCTTCATTAACCAGGCTTCTTCCTTTTCCCCTGCAGCCCACAACACTCAGAACGCTCTACTTCCAATGAAGAAAAACAACCACCAAGCACCCGACCACTTCAAAGAGACGAAAGTTCAGGAATTCTCCTGGCCACGTCCGCGAAAAGAAAATATCGTATAAATGTATCACCACCAGTATCGAGGATCTCTTTCGAACAAACTCACTTTCGTTTTCGTGCACTCATTTGCCTCAAGTATCTCGTAACATATTAACCTGTCCAATCTTTATCGTCTTACCGCCCGGCCCTATCGCCGCTCGCCAAATATCTGTCATTCATCTATCTGTCTCGCAGGATCTCGTCGCTCATTATTTTTTGCACCATCGCGATACCTATCTGCCTTCATCCTTATTCGTTGGTATATATCCACATATATATTCATGATTATCTGGCTTAAAGGCGACATCTCATCCTCACCCTCCTCCCTACAATCACTCGTGTACATCATCGCCTATCAATCCCTGCTGGAACTGGACTGGATTCTTCGCTCCTGGCTGTTATACATACACACATACTCCCTTCTCCACCTCGTCATCGGTATCGGTCGCCCCCGCCCCCAATATATCAATGCATCTACTCATCCCCATTTCATTTCAAAATGAATCATTTGTCATACCTGTCTTGACTTTTCGCCGTCCCTTTTCTTCACGCAAGTCTGTGTTCGTGCTGTTGCTGGTGCCGCAGACACGTTACCGTGTTTTTCTTATTTTCTTTGCAAGGTCGTGTACTTCGGGGACGATTTATTTGTCCCGTTCGCTCTCTTGTGTCATGATTCCTACTCCTGTCTGCGCACACCCTTTTCATCCTTCATCATTTCCCCGCACATATTCACCGTCCTTCGCCCATTCACAACCTCCATTTGTGGACCTCCGGCTATGCCGAGGTCACCATCTCACTTTTCAATATATTTGCCATTCATGTTCATATATCTTCACCGTCGTTTTTTTCAGTTTCTGCCAATCCGAAAAGATCATCCAGTTCACAATTTGGTGTTCTGCTGAGTACATACATATTCCAGCATATTCCAGGCTAACTCTGTACTAACTTAGCTTGTGCTCTACTGTTTGTAAAAATCCTGGTTTCTGGGTGTGGCCGTAGAAATTGATTGTGAATAGATATTATTGTACCATAAATGAATTGTGCCCTTGATCCGTTGGGCTTGAATAAGATACCATACACGGCAGAGTGCAATAGTGAGGGTGATGGGAGTGTTTCGTCTTGTCAGACCGATCCAATTCGAAGGGTTTCGCCTCTTGGATGGGTCGTGAGTGAATCCGTACCGTCCGAGTACAAACTATAACGCCAGGTCAAAAAGCCCACATAGTATCTCCCCGGACCTTGTGCCAATAGACGTGCCGACGCCACGGAGCGTCATTCAGCGCGTCCACACACTAAGAATTGCCTCCGAGATGAATCTACACAGAAGAGGATTGTGGGGATTAGACTCCGATCGGAGAAGCCAGATGTGAGATGGCGAGTGCGCTGTGTGCGAATGGCTCATTAAATCAGTTATATTTTGACTTTTGACCGGCGCATCACCGAGTGTGCATTCGAAAAAAAAAGATGTTCTCGCCATGCTATGTCCGCTGGTAGCTCACGGTGTGAACGGATAGATTTCGCGATTAGGTCGGCTTTAGAAACTTAGGTATGCAGTGGGTGAGACGGACTGATAACAGAGAAGTGTAGTAGATCCAACTCACTTCTCAAATGACGACAGGAGATGAAATCGCCAGACGTCGAATGAATCATAGAGCCCAGACTGCATACCCATTAATTCCACGACACTGGCTGTAGCCTTTACTGTATGTCTTCTATAAAGTCAACTATGCATTTCACCTTTCTGCCAGTGCACAATGGGCATCCGTTGGCTTTGAACTAAGGTTGCAGGCATTGAGCCATATCGACGAGGATCTGCATTGAATCTGGGTTCTGTATGTGGTATGGCTGAGCGACACATCTGAAACCAGTTGGCATGCATTGATCTGATGAAAGATGAAACTTTGCGTATATGTGAAGCGAGAATTTATTTCGACTGTCGAGTTTGTCTGAAGAGCCAACTTCATATGATCCTGCAACTTCAACTTCAACTTCTGTTCAAGAAGCCGTGAGAAATTTAAGCAATGTTCAAGTTCGATGATTTAGTACTTACTGTAGTATGCCAGTGAGGCTCTAGTACTCTCGCAACAACGGCCCAACGCTCATGGAGTCATGTTCATCTTCACTCATATATTTGTTTACGCATCAAAACGACTTACAAAGGAAAGCAAGGCTTACTGAGTTAGCCTGAGAGGCCTTATGACTTTCAGATCTAAACATTGAAAGACACAGGTTTGAACCTGGACAATCCAGCGGACATGGACGATAACTTGAAGCAACCCCAACTCTTTCACAGAATGATTGTAACTCTACGCATAAGGCCTTCATCTTCAAACCCAATATCGAAACAGTTGACAGGAAACTCTCTTCCGAAATCTGGGCACTAGTCAGCCACCTACACTTTCGCGTCATTGAATACAGATCCAAGGTCCGTTCAAGTTTCCAGCCACTTTTCCCAGCTCCCCGCTGAAGTTTTTCATCCACATAACTTTCTACGCGATAATACTGCGCTGATTACTAGGGATTAATTCCGCAAAGCTACGAACTCTGACATCTAAGGAGTTACACGATCCAGGGGCCCGCAACACATTTTGCCACCGGCGAAAGCTTCAAGGTCCTGGAAACGTTAGCGGATTGTCAGCCTTCGAATACAGTGGACACGGGCGATCTAGAATGTCAGCCACCTCCCTCCATGGTATATATTCCTAGCGTTTTCGTCCAGGGGGATCCTCATCGAATTCCCTCCTTGACTTCCTTCCTCCACCTCCCCGTAGACATCTCCTTTCTCCGTCCACTCCTTTACCACCACACTCGTTTCATACCACACTCCTTTTACACCACGCTCCTTACCTGGAGAAGGACGACTCTATGGACACGGAAGAGCAAGTCAAGGATGTTCCCTCACTCACGATAGCGGCAGCGATGATCACGATTTCCCTCCGCTTCGCGCTTCGATAGTCTTGCTCACCTCAGACACGAAGCACGCTTGAGCAGCGCCAACTGGGCTGCCAACGAACAGGCCGACGCCGACAGGACATTCTTTCGTTCAGCAAGTAAGGTCGATGAGGTATACCTCGCATACACCAGTCTCGAGACGCAGATAGTTGTCGGGTACGCTGTGCCACCTGGAGAGCCGGAATTCTCCTACAGCCCACCTGACTACGACGTAACCAAAGATGAATCACAGACCGACGGGATAGTAAGTATATTTGCGGAAACCGACGCCATTGGAGATCTTTATTCGCCCGATGAGAAGCCAACCGAAGGACAACCCCATATGTCAGTGATATTACCAGCTACCGAGCCAAGTGCTAGTACTTGCCATGGCTTGGGATGCCAGTGATCGGGTAACCTGACATGGTATGTGCTATTCTTTTCTCTTGTTTCTCTTTGCTCACGTCTTATTACTTCCAAGGAACTTCGCAACGACAAACTCATCAGCCATTTACAGCTCTCCAACCACTCCAACTCCGCTTATACTTCGCCCATCGCGTTCCAGCCATTCAGGCTCTCTGCTTCGTCACTATCTGCACCATTTGACTCGAGTGGTGTCTGCTCGACACTACCTTCCATTCGACCTTTGAACCTCAATAGAAAGAACTCTTGTTCTCGCTGTCAGTGCCACCCGATCAGTGGCAGGAATAGCCCAGTCTCGATACTCAAGCACCCAACCCCCAAAAGTCCGCCAAGTTCTTGTGCTACTCGTCGACTGATTCGCCTCCTTCGACGCTCCTGCACAAACCGGGTGCTGCTTCCGATGCACCCCGGACAACCCTCCATCGATTTACGCCGCCGCTCTAGCATATCCTCCGTCACGATTCTTGATGGCGCTGCTCGCGGGGCAAATAAGTTGGCATTGCGTTCTCGACATTGCCAGTATAGCAGAGGCTTTTTATCACATCGTAGGCATCACTTTTTTTCGACGCTCGATAGCTTACTGAACTTCAGAATTAGTGTATGCCTCGGGTCCATTAGCTTGGACGGCAGTCCCCCTTCCGAAAACGTAAGCATATTCTTATACATCTATCCATGAATATCATTCTTACCCTCAAACGCAGTGTAGGAAGTTGTCACCCAGATATTCATCGTTCTGGGTCCAATCTGTTAAGTGGCAGACCATTTTCGATAACGTGAGCATTTACCCTCTTAATTGCATGCTATCTTTCTCACCCTCAGTCTAGGAAGTTTGCCATTCAGTCTTCAACAACCATCCTGGTGCAGTTACTGACGCACCTGAGTTTGCGTCCACTGAGCAACCTCGTTAATCATCCGCTACCGCTCCCGTCACGATAGTTTCTCGGGTTTCTGGCATTCGCCTGTCAGCGATCTACGATACATGCGACCTGTCGGGCTAGCGCCAAACATACCCTTGCTTGTCAGTCACAAGGATACTGGCGAGCGACGTGTCAAGTCCCGTGATGCACGACATTTGCTACTTGCTGCCCCTATTCATGATCGTAAGTCCACCTTTCTCTTGTTACGCGCTGCCATCCTAACTCCTTTTAACAGTGATCGAAAGGGACCCATTCCAACAGTTCTCAGCAGCCAAGAAAGCAGAGTACCGAAGAAGACATCAAGAGTAGAGCCACCCTGTCCTGAGGTCCCATGAATCTCGAGTCTAGCAATGGAATCCAAGCGGCGACCAGTCAATCGACCCTCTCACCCACTCCCTGTGGTGCCTTGTCAACAGCAGGACTGTGCACAAGTCCTGCTGGGGGATTGCCTAGGCCAGGCATTTCCTCATCAGCGGCAGATCTAGGCCAGATCTAATGCTGCAAGGTTTGACTAGACAGACTGCGCCTAGGCCAGGCTCAGTCTCGTCGGCGTCAAGGTCGCCCACTAAGCGCACACGTTCTCGCGCTCACGATTCCCGCTCTCCACGCAAAGACTCCACCGATGACGACCATCACTCCTGGACATTCTGCTCTTTGACACTTCTGCTTGGCTCTGTACTCGTTCTGCTTCTGTGGTCCTTTCCCCTCACCTAGGGACCTTGGGATAGCTGTAGCTCTGGAAAGCAGCCTGGATTGACTCCTGCTCTGAGTCGATCCGTCTTTTCTTCTCACTCGTCTCGTTCTAATCTCTTGCTGGACGATGTTGGATACTCAAGTGAACTACCAACACGCAATTACCGAGGAACGGCTGACATCAGTGCTTCGACCTATTAGAAGATATACACTATTGGTTGTAACAAAATCTTCGCTGCCGGGCTTAGCACTGACCTCGCCAACCTTCCGGAATTCCTGGTGGTCTACAAGACCAATCGACATCAAGACCGACTTCCATTTGACACTGATTCGCCTCTTTGTCACGCTCTTTGGATGGGTCTTCTGGCAAATTTCTCTTGCCTTCTTAATCTTGTCTCCATCATAATTTCCTGCTGGGCGATGTTCGACACTCAAAGAGTTTTGTGAACTACCACACGCAATTTCTGAACACAGGCTGGTTATCACTGCTTCGACCTATTAGAAGATCTACACTATTCGTTGTAACAGAATCTTCGCTGCCGGGCTTAGCACTTGACCATGCGCACCATTCGGATTTCCTGGTGGTCTACAAGACCGTTCGACATCAAGACCGTCTTCCACTTGGCATTGATTCGCCTCTCTGCCACTCCCATTGGATGGGTCTACTGGCAAACTTCCCTTCTCCCCTCTCGTCTCTTTTTCTTCTGCTGGACGATACTCGACACTCAAGGAGTCTCGTGAACTACCTCACGCAATTTCCGAAGATCGGCTGGTTATCACTGCTTCGACCTATTAGAAGATATACACTATTCGTTGTAACAACATCTTCGCTGCCGGGCTTAGCATTGGACCACGCCAAACAATCGGAATTCCTGGTGGTCTTCAAGACCGTTCGATATCATGACCAACTTCCATCGGACACTGATTCGCCTCTTTGTCACGCTCTTTGGATAGGTCTACTGGCTATACTCTCTCTCAGTCTCCTCTTATATACCCTGGTCTCGCTCGATTCTCAAGGAGTCTCGCAAGCTTCCAATCGGAATTACTGGACACCGACTGGCAATCACTGTTTCGGCCTACTAGAAGGTACTACGCTTCGCCAGGGACAGCCACTCTTGTAGGGAGAGCTGGTTATCGTCTTCTGTCGTTGTGGATCATCCTTCGCTTTCGGGCTAAGCACTTGACCACGTCAAATATCCGGAATTCTTGGTAGCACGCAAGTCCGTTCGACATCTCTGGGACATATTATTTGTTTGTGACTGTCTTTCTTAATCTGTACTACTTGGTACTGCACACACTCCTTTGATCTATTTTCCTACTTTTCTCTCTCTCGTCTCTCTTTCGTACTTGTACATAGTACCATACACACTCCTTTGGGCTTTGATTTTTCATTATAGAAAATGGCTTTGTATAAATTCCTATCGATCTAAGATTTTTGTCAGAAATTAAGTACATATTCTGTCACTGGTATCAACTGAACTTGTCTAGGATGCCTCATCTCGCATTGATCGGTGATGTCAGTTCTGATCTGTTAAGTGCCTTTTCTTGGGGGACTACTTGAGCGGGACGAAGAAGTTCATGCCGACCCGGGATCGCCGACCTCGTAACTCGTGCTAGCTCTCTTGTATCCAACCTTCGCAGTTCAATGCCCTTCTACTATATATGCTAACCTCCTGGTCGCGCGGCAGCTACGGTTTGGGTACTCTGATAAAACTATGAATCTTAGGAACCTCGAATTGGCGGAATTGCATCATGATACGAATTTTGCAATGCGCACGTTCAGTCAGCCTGACTTCTCTTCGGCATGAGCTGCACCTTCTCCTAGTCTACGTGGTAGATCACAGGTGACAATGGGTACACCATCTGAGTCGAGGGCCACCGGGGCCAACCCACCACCTCCCCCTTCAAGACCAGCCTATGTCCACCACAAGGGGAGTAGGAATCTTTGAAGCTTATTAGAACAGAGCAAGAATGTCCCGGGTGCATGGGTCTTTGACTTCTTGCTTCGTTGGAGTCTCGGCCACACTCGCCTTTCTTGCAGAAGCACTTTTCCTGATACGAAATATCAAATATGATGTTGTGCACGTCAAGAGTATCCGAAGGCATATAATGTACACTACTACGCTGCTGAGGAGGGATCTTGTCATTGTTACCTATTAGCTCTTGTATACGCCTATCATCGGTATATTTAGTCATTGCCCTCTTTTTCTAGATATATCATAAATGCCTTGCCAAATCTGCAATAACATTGAGACAAGAAACTCGTTATGCTATCCAGTCAGTAGAGTATCTTCAGAGAGGTCTGGGAGGTCTTGAATGCGTTCAAGTTACTTAACTTGATTCGGAGCCGAATGTTCAAGTTGCTAGTCACGGTAGTACTAGTGCACGTGCGAATGGCATGGTCTGCAACCCATAATTTGAAGTGACATCTCTGTTGAACTCCTTTTCCATCTTCAACCCCACCACACACTGGCCTCCGGGAGGTATACGATACTGGTCTGCAACGATGAACGAACTAATTATCGACCTGGTTGTTGGCCACCTTGGTTCGGTCATGTCGTTTGCTGCCTTCGTCAATCACCTCAACTGGAACCGAACACTCAACAAGACATGCATAGAAAAAACCCTCATAAATCTCTCTCATACCAACCGTGTGTGGTCGCATTATGCGCGGCTCGTGCTGAGGAGGCGGGTTGTCGTGTTCGATGGGGCGTTTGGCCTACGTCAGTACTTCAGGCGAGGCGAGCGATCAATCGATGGCGACTTAGTATCACAGCGTCCATGGGTTAGCGAGATATACTTCGCAATGCAAAACGGACAGTCGTTAACGCACGCGGCACATCTCCTAATGCTCCTCTTCCAGGCCTCCCCAAATGTAGAGGAGCTGTTCATCAATACTTGCATTCAAAGCGAAAGTGCACCGTTTGTACCAGTCGTCCGTTCGCTGGGCGGCCTGTGTCACTTGAAGGCAATCTGGCTGCAACACACTTACCTGGACAAATTGCGGTTCACGCCAAATCTGTCCGACTTTCTGGTTGTGCTTCCGAAGCTACAACGACTGGAGCGGCTGTTCATCGCCGGTTGGGAACCTCACAAATTCAATGAAATAATTAGCGCATGGAGAACATCGTCGCTGAATCACGCTACTGGTGTCCTCGACTTTTCGCCTCCCGATTCGCTCAAAACGGTGGCCTTGACATCTTTATCATACTTCGGATTTGTCGGTGGCGACTCGATTGCATATTCATGGCTATTAAATCCTACCGGTACCCACAAGTACGCGCCTACCGCTCTGGCGTTTGATTCCGAGGATTTGGGCCTTCCATTCAATTTGACGTCTAGTCCGAGGAAGTTTTTCGAGTGCACTCACAACTCTACCCCAACAATCTCAAGACTTCGGTTGTATAAGTACTCTCCACCCTATAGACTCATACTCGAAGAGATGATGGCACGTTGCGAAGCGTTAGATCACCTCAGTCTGATCTTGCGGGGATGGTTGATGGTTGAGAGAAGACGATTTGGATTCCCGCCGGAGAACTTCAAACCCTTGTTGCTGTTTTCAGTGCTACCGAGATCAGTGCGAGAGTTGCACATACATTTCGAAAATCCGAGGCTTTGGGATCAAAGGCACGACTTCCTACGGGATCGCATGCTTGTTGATGAAATGGAGATCGCTCCTCAGCTAAAGAAGGTGATCATTTCAAGAGCGCCACTGACAGACGACAGAGCCCATCTGCGGACTTTCGAAATGACTAGCAAACATTGCGCAGAGAAGGGGATAGATCTACTTATATTGGACAGCATCTCTCCACCCCTATTTTAATGGGTTTCCTTGCTCTCGCCCTGCGCTAGGTTTCTCGTGGGCATACGGGTTGAGAGTAACGACACTGCCTCTTGTGCTGCTATAGATGAGACCATCGTCGATCGACCACCACTCCTTCTGAACTCACTGATGGTCTGCAAGTCGCTGTGTACGAAAAGTTTTAGATGTCTATCTGTGGCAGAATTGTACGGATCTGGTTATCTTCAAACTATTGTGGATGTCTGTCTCAAGCTACGCCCATGCCCACTCGAACGTTGCTTACCCATCTTCGCTTTCATTGCGCTACTGCTGCTTCCCGCGCTTTAGCTACTCGATCTCGCATAATATACCCTTCATCCTTTCACGTCAAATGCATCATTTTCAGTAATCTGGACGAGCTTGCGGGACCTTTCCGACGAGTTTACTAGGCAAGCCAGCACTCTGTTAGGTGCGACATACTACAGTAGAGGTGAGGTGACATACCTGTTTTGCTGTGGTCCGCTCCTATATAGCCCTGGAGGAGGTTCCGCTTATGGATGGGGGTGAAATGGACATCTGCGAATGTCTGGCAAAGGAACTGCTGGTATATCTCATCGACCACAGTGTCCCCGCCATATCCTGTGCCCAGGAGCGCTACACACTAGCTCAATCGTTATCAGAAACTTCGACCATGACAGACTGTCGCCGTGACCTTATAATACTAGTACTCGTCACCATGCTTGTCTCGGTAATCTTGATATTGAAGGGACCACCATATGATTTCGATGATGGTATCTTCGATCCTATCCTCATTGACCCGGACTCGGATACATTCAACAACGGCAAATTCGTCCGGCGCATTGTGGCAGTCGGGGACTTGCACGGAGACTATACCAATGCATTGAAAGTACTGCAAATGTCGAATGTTGTCGATGCGCATGGCAACTGGACGGGCGATGTTGACGTGTTTGTGCAGACTGGAGATATTATAGACGGGTAAGTAACTACATCTTAATTGCACTGCACCCAATTTAATTTGTGCGCTATCTTGTAGTGGAGATGACACAGCTAAGTTATACATGTGGATGGAGAAGCTGCGAGCACAAGCTCTCTCGGTCGGAGGCAGTGTAATCACGCTTCTGGGAAACCATGAACTGATGAACTTATTAGGTGAGAGAGGGCCTTCTTGATCGCAAAAAATAGTCGTCTAATCCAAGAGTGATTTCTCTAGGAGATTGGAGGTGCGTTAAACCTTTAGGAACATCGAAACAATTTTAATCGGCTGCTGCTGCAGGTATGTGCATGCAAGTGAAATAAAGATATTTGGCTCTGTCCATGCGCGCCAGAAGATGCTTCAGAAGGGCCTTATTGGCAAAGCGTGGCAACAAAACTACAGCATCACTTCGCGTGTGCCTCTGCACCCGTTCGCGGGTCAAGTTAACCTCGATTACAACCCCTCTGCTGAGAACAACTCCCCCCTTTCGCGAGCTGCGCTCTCGTTTGTCCATGGTGGTCTTTCACCATCATACGAGCAGCTCACACCGTACCCTTCCCGGATTAACAGACTTGGAGCTCGCCTTCTTCAACGACTGATGGAACGTGACTTTCCTCCACCCCATCCACCTCACCCATCCACCGGTTTGCCTGATGATGCAACGCCTGAGGAGAAGAAATTCTTTGGGGCGACCGGGCCGTTATGGTATCGTGGTTGGGTCATGGACGAAGAGGAAGAGGTATGCGGCAACGTCGATGCTGTTCTAGAGCGCATAGGGGTGCGCAGACTTATCATGGGCCACACCCCCAACTTTAAAGTTAGCCCTTCATCATCTGGCTTCAGCTGTGACTTAGTAAATTGATCAATTGTACAGAACATAGTCTCTCGATGCGGCGGGAAAGTCATCATCATCGACACTGGTACGTTCTCTGAAATTTCTTTGACTTTTCCTGACAGCAAGGCAGGGATATCGCATACGAAAGGCGGCGTACTTTCAGCACTTTCAATCAATTATACCTTGATACCTCATAAGGATGACAAAAGCCGGTGGATTGAGCGGGAATTTGTCGCAGCTATATATCCAACGGGACAGGAGATCTTAGCCACTCAGCAAAGGGAGGTGATCAGAGAGTTTTAGATCCTTCTTGTCTTACGTACTCTCACACTTTGTGAAGAACGTTAAGCGGATTGTATTTGTATTTGTTGTATTATTCTGGACAAGCTATGTTACATTTGCTAATGACCAGAAGGGGTAGGTTGGCTAATCGCCATCAAGGAGTACATTTCGAAGTCCGTTGAAGCTTTTTAAACATAGAGATTACTGTAGACACGAATCAATGGATAACGGAGAGCCTCCACTAATCCATCCATCTCCCTGTCCTCATGACCTGGGATCAGTCTTTCCAGCTCCTCCTAATCATTAGCAAGCCGCGATATATTCGAATTGGAGTTTCTTGCTGCGCAGATAGTTAAAGTGGCTAGAGATGTGACGTACTTAAGTCTGCGCTTTGGAAAGGAGGTGATATCTGGACTCCTTCCAATGCAAATCACTATCTGACAATCGATAGGATAGCTTGATACACAACAATGCTGAGGCAAACTTCAAACTTATATACTAGAACTTGACATCCTTGAGCATCGATTTCAGACTCTCTTTCGTGAGTCTTCGCATCGCCCGCTGGATGGGGCGGTACCGTAGATGGTTGACTTCCTGATTTAGGGCTAAGAGAATACCTGCCTGCGAGTACGCGGTGCGTTTTAAGGAGAGCATACTGTAGAATGCATGTACTCCCAACCTATCGGTATATCAACTCAAAATTTTCCCCTATAATTAACATATAGACATACCACTCTACAATCGCCTTTTTGACGGTTCCAATATCACGTCGGTTGCTTATGCGGGTGCTGTGTCGTGAAGTTTTATTCTTGATCGATGTATAAGTATATCGAATTGACTGCTTGATTGTGTCTAAAGGGTCTGATGGGTTTCGTCCTTGGATTTCTGATGTAGAGTGACTCACTCATCAAAAGGTTTCCACCCTTCCTTACTAAGTGCTGCTTTCTCAAGCTGCTGACCTTACCATCGCGTCTACCTTGCTTCTCAACCTCAAGACTGGAAGAAGGCTGACATTCTTGAAGCACAAAGGCCAGCCCGCTCGTCCCACCCTTCCCCGTGGCCTTGATATATGCATGCATCTTCATAGCGGCAAGCATAAAAGCTTGATGGATGTTCTTGTAAACTGTTTGCGATGAGTTAAGTGCCAAGTCGTTGTAAATTGGGTGTGATTTGGCCATGGCAGTTCTGGAGGGAAGCGAGGTAATGAGATCATCAGTACAAGAGGAACAAAAATATTTCCATACTGGATAGTCTTCTGAACGAATGCAGAATTTGGTCGGCGCCCACGCTCAACAGTCAAAGAATCGATGAGATCTGGAAGACAAGATATAGCCAATGCATAAGATGGCATTCCGTGACGTACAGTTATCATGAAATCTGGAATAATCAGCCATGACGGAAAGGTCCTCAGTGTCAATGAGGTATCCACACCATGGAAAGGCTTGAATGCACACATGTCAAGAATAGATACCACTTAGAGAAGCCAACGATGAACAACATACATTTCTTCTCCGGGTGTAGGATGCCACCCACATTCAGCTCAGATATGTTTGCGTCTCCATAACCGAAATTTATCAGTGTCTTCTCTTGCGAGATGAAACATCCATACTCAGGATGCCCTCGCTTCATGACCTCCAGAAAATTCTTTGCGTCGCTTTCGTCGGTGGTGATGAATAGGTAGTCGTCAATGAGCCGAAGTAATACGTTGTTTTCCCTCTCAATCAGATGCTGCAATACAGACTGTTCAAGATCCCCGTAGAAAAAGGAGCAAAGCAGCGATGACAGGACCGATCCTTGCGGGATGCCGATGTGCTGCTGGTAATAGTCCTGACCTATCTAGTACCGTGGATACCTCAAACTCGACTCCAAACATGCATTGGTTGTTTGACTGCGTACCTTAACGATGTTGGAAGTTATATGGTCTTCCAAGAGTTCAATGATCTCGTCCCGGTATGCAATAGGATAGACAACCTGATCGACAAATATCGTATGATGTAGTAGCGCGGCAAGCTGAGTGGCACAAGTCAGAAAATCTGGATGATCGGCTATGAAAAATCATAAGAGAAAGTGAAATAATGCTTCGGGATAGTTAGGCTTACGCTCTGGCATAGCCTTTCTCTCAAACAGCCTCTTGATCTTCCCGACAGAGTGTATGACCTGGCCGTACTTCTGGACTAAATACGCATCCTTTGATGATGTTAATTTGTGATTAGTACTTAAACCCATATAGTAGTATCGTAAATTATCTTACTTCAGAGATGATCGACTTCAATATGCCTAGGAGTTTGTTTTGCTCAATAGTATCGAAACATGCTTGAACATCGACTTTGACGAAGTAAAATTTGGGGCTGAAACGGACAGCAAGTTTAGCCACCTCCACGGGGATGTATGAACCATTTCCTACCGCTTTCTTTTCGTCCCGCACATTTTTCCTTTGAACTCTTTGAGCTTGCGATAGACTTCGTTCGGTCCAAAGACAGAAGCCCCAAGAAGGTCAGCTTGACTTTCCTGGGTCGAAGACATGAAAACACCATCGGGATCATAGAGTCAAGCACGGCACTCACCTTTTCGTACGTAAGAATGCTAAATGCTACGGAGAGGATCTGGTTGATAGATTGATTCTGTTCATAGGTATTGGTAGCCTAAAACCTTATGAGCATGAAGGTCTAGATCCGGAAGGGCACTGTGGATATACCTTCTTGGCCTTCCTGCGAAGATTCACTATAGGCCGTACACCGCTATCTTTGGGCAACAGCCTGACAAAGGAATACCCGAGCTTTCTTTGCTTCAATAGCTCATCAGCTTCAGCCTAAACAGACGGTTGTGGTAATTCACGCGATATATCCGATTTAAGCATCTCTAACCTGAGTTATACGTTGGAAGGTTGTGGTAGCCAATCTGTCAAGTAGAGGCCGACAAAGAATATCCCAATCGTCGTGCCGAAAATACAGAACTCGATTCCGGAACGCAGACGATTCGGTAATGTAGAACGTTGTCTTAATAAATAGTTAGAATGAACTCATATTAAATAGGAATTAATGAATGCGCTCACCTTTAGTAGAGGTAGAACAAATTGATCAAAATACCAAAAAATGAATTCCTCCAGTAGCTCACGCCTTTTAAGAGACTCTACTAAGTTATGATAGTACTGCTGTCCGGGCTTTCGAGGCGGAAGAAGCCAGTCGCACTCGCTCGTACTCATGCCTTGCATTACACTGTGTAGAGTCATGACCTCGTATCGCCTTCCAGTAATAAACTGTTTGACATCTGCGAAGGAATAAAGTGAGTAACTGCTCTTCAAACAGAATGAGAAGAAAAATACAGTGTAGAGCGGTCCTTCGGTTACGGTAGCATCCCCAAAACCCGTTTGGTATGACGGCTTTTGTAACTGCTCGGACATACAAGAAGACCTGTGCATGGCTACACATGAACTCTGCAAACTTAGGCTTGTGCTTCCCCTGGCTCTTCGGAAGTGATATTCGTCGTGCGGTGGTGGTCGTATCGCTCATGCTTCCCAAAATGGACTTTTCCGGAGCCTGTGATCTCAGAAGCTCTTGGGTAGTTTCTTCTGCGATGAGATCTAGGACAACGCTGCTATCGATACTCGCATCTTTATGGCTTGGCGTAAGCTGAAGCAAATGGTTGGTTCATCTGAAGACGACGGCATAACAAATTACTAATACTAACCTTCGAAGGACAGATTTTGTCCAGGATAGGTTTGTAACCGCATTTCGTGTGTTTATGGTATAGTCTCCCAAGGAGAGTTAATGCATCCTTAAGTCTGGGTGGTGTCTTGCAGGATCCTCGTGTCTAAACACTTAATTTACAGCTTTGCACAGTTACATACAGGAGGCTCACAATGATTTCCGCTTCTCTATCTGCCAAATACCCTCTCTCGAACTGTTCGTCTTTCAACTTCTCGACTGGGACAGTGAATACGGATTCGAGCCTGTATTGTAGAGGGAATACGTATTTCGATAGATGCCGCGCCTCATATGCCCCGTTACGGTCACCGGGCTTGAGGTTGTGATCACTGTCCTGTAGTAGTCCTTTCTCTTTTCGCCATTGCATGGTAGCCATCCTATTGAGAATATCTGTTTACGGGTAGATATGATTATGAGTCGATACACCAGAAAGGAGGTTGCACACACGTCGCGAGGGTAATCCGAGTAGAATAGTGCTATTATGCGATTTGCGGCACGGTCTCGAATAAAACATAGCTAGTCGAGCGAATGGAATATCAGCTAGACTTCTCCTATCAAAACCAGTGGTAAGCTAGAGGAATTGAATTCTTTACAGAATTAAGAGACGTACGTCTTTGGCTGACAAGCCGGTTTCTTTGAAGCAAGCTTCTTTCGGTTTATGATTGTTGATGGACCTATCTTCGGTCGCTTTGAAGGCCTCGCAGATAAGTCTGTTTCTTCGGCTTTTCTCTTCCGTTCGGAAGATTTTGATGATCGAGTGTCTTGTGCGACTGTTCTCTTCTCGTCTTCTTCTTTTGCAGAAGGAAGCGATTTGGGAGGCGGTAGATAAATAAGATGAGGTCCTGTAACCTGGCAAAAGCAATCGTTTGGCAGTGGAACATATACAGACGTCTCTGAAAGGAGGTGGAAAATGACAGCGTCCCCGGTCCTATCAAATATAGACGGATTAGACAGCAGTTCCTTAGAGAGAATGAGATAAAATCCCTGCCACACCTGCTCAGAAGTCGCGTCCAGTCCGCCGTTTGCAGTGCAGTGATCATCGTATTGACGAAGAAGTTGGTGACACCACCACGGCTTCCCGAAGCACCTTTGCCATTCTCAGATTTGTATCCGCCCTGAGAGGCTCAAAGTCAGTGCTTGTTTGTGAAATGTCCAGGACGTGTGGGAAGCACGTACGAAACGATAACCAGAGGTTATGATGTTTGACGGCCGGCCCTTCTTCCTGCTTGTGAATAGCTTCGCTTGAGCTCTATCTATTAACTGTAGAGCGAGTCAGAATCTACCGAGAGATGAAAGTATGGCTTTAATACGTCTGGCATTGACAAAACAGGGCATGTAATTTTGAACGGCGAGTGTTCACCCAAAACGAAAGTACTTCCAGGGGAGACAGCAACGTAGGTTTTCGTCAGAAAGTCGTGATATGAGATAGGATCATCTTGCTTGAGCAGTATATCCTGAGTCTGTTCCATCCCCTCCGATGTCTCAGGAATCACAAGGTTGACGACGTAATCACATAGTGTTTGTAGGCGAGGATGATACGCGTTCAACACACGAAGTGACAGAGACGCAAAAGACATGCCTCAAGAACTCCCTGAGGGTCAGCATAGGTATTAAGTTCGTTAGGTATAGTAAAGGAGATCCAAGGAAGTTGGCTGTATGGTGACGTGAAAGTGGTAGATACTATGTAGAAGGTGAACATTCGCCATTCGCCACTGTACCCCAAAACGAAAACGCGTGACGTCACGCGATTAATCTCGGGGACGCGTCTGGTTGGCCAATCTGTTCGACGATTGCATTGATTCACAGCGTTACTAGGAAATGTATATATACAAGTGGCCTGTAATTGTGCAGCTAATCCTACAAAACTAAGGTAAAGGAATTCGGGTCAGTCTTTAACTTCCTCAATGGATGCAGATGTAGGAGGCTCGTCCGCAGTCGTTGGACTGGAAACCGACTCCTCCTTGTCGCTTTGAAGTAGCGTCTTGTCTCGCGAGAGGAAGCCTGGTATGCGTCAAATCAGCAAACAAAAAGTCTAAGTGGGGTAGCAAAGATAGCAAGTACCACGGAGTTTCGCATTATGCTTCATTTCCGCCTGCTTTTCCTTTTTACGGAGAGACTCCGACTCCGCCGCGATCGCCGGTGAATCTAAATCAACACAGTTAACTGACGCGGTCGGGTTTCTCAAGAGGAATTCCTCTGCACAGACCAGGGACGTTCTTTTGCAAAAGCTCGGAGTAGATCGATTGGGCTTTCTCATACCACCCCTGCTCTCCTAACGCCTTCCCCTTTCGAAACAACGCCTTGTAGTTGTCCTTGTTTAAAGTTAATGCCTGAGGTCAGGCAGAGTATGAGATTTCGATTTCTTGCTATTGTCCAAATGAAGAATGGACGAGCCCCACCTTGTCGGCAGTTTCAATCGTTCTTGCATAATTTCTCTGCTTGAGATGACATGCAGACATATTCGAGTATACCTTCTCCAGTAGCTCGTCGACCTGTGGCGAGAGATGTTTATATCAAGTGAGATAATAGATAATAGTTTAAACGAGCCTCAGTCTTTGGTTTTGTTCCTTCCTGGTCGGGTTTGGGTAAAGCTGGGCTGTTTCTGTACAACGGTCAAAAAGTATAACTGTAGATTCACGTTATTGCAAACCTATTCAAGCCACGGAAGTATAACAAGGCCTAGAGTTTTGCAGAGGTTCATGAGAGATGAGATACGCGCCACATATGAGGTCGTTCACTCTACCGTATGGTATGACCGCAAAGCTACAAAACATCATGATATCAGTTCGTAAACTATATGCGGGAGCCAACTAGGCAAGAGCTCACCCTGCACTGTATCCCCGCTCTTAAACGCCTTGTCGCCAGCTTCTTTGTGCAGCTTCCCATCTGCGAGAGTCTTTAGTTGCTGCGGGGAGTATTCCTCAACCGGCGTGCTAGCGGGTTCCGATGTTTCGACTGGCATAATATCTTGATTCACCGATATACAGTGCGATGGAGGAGATTCTAGGAAAAGGAATAGGATGGACGCGTAGGAAGACGACAGTAGTATGCGAGGGGGCGTGTCTCGGAGAGGATGAATGCAATGAGGCTGTGATCAGGATTGAAAGTGACTATGTACGAGTCGCCGAAAGCACCAGAAGCAAATTAGACGCCCTTCACGTTCAACTTGAAGTGGGCGCTAATTCTCCTTTTGTGACCGTGCCTCGTGTGACAGATCTGAGGCTTGATCTTGTCACGGTGTTCATGCAATGACATTCGCCAACCTTCACTTTCAAGCCGGAATACAACTGCTCCAGTAAGCATCACCGTAGACGTTGAGTAGAAGCCATCGCAACCTCTTACACAACATGGCGCTTCTCGGGAACGTCCTCGGCTTCTCTGCCATCGGCCTCCTATCACGCTTTGGCCAACTAGGCATCCAGAAACGCAACCTCTTCGAAAGTGAGTTCTGAGACCATTCACCGTCACGAACAGCACGCTGATTGCCTCTCCGATTCGATATGTACTTTATTCAAACCCCACCGACTCGCCAACACGACTCGACTTGACTCGACTCACCTCGCGTAGACCCCGGGGGACACGTCGTTGCGATGGCCACCTTCGGCTTCGCGGGCTACTGGGCATACCAGTGGGACCAGCGCGCGGCTGTCCTACTAGCGGAGAAGCGCGCGCAGATCGCGGAGGCTCGTGAGCGGAAAGCGCAAACCGCAGCTGTAGCTGAGGCGGAGTGAAGTCGGGACTGCTGGGTTCATGGCGGAGTGATGTTAAAACTAGAGCTAGGCGAGTGTACAAACTTTTTCGCCATCGAGTCCTTGAAGATGTTGACTTATGTTTTAATAGGATTTCAATTCTATACTTTGCTGCTTTCTCTGAACTTCAACTATTACAACGTCAAATGAAGAGAGATGCGATGCAAGAAGCTGAGAGGCAATGTAAACGAACAACAAAAACCTTGGTGGACGTGGGATCCGCAAAACAAGTCGTCACTAAGGATGTATACCTTCTCTTACAACGTATATACTCACAAGTGACCAATCCAAGAGGCAATATCCTTCCAAGTGAAAGGTTTACCTGTGGAAATGTTCCGCTTAACTCAGCGAATCGCACTGTAACCTGGTCAGGTTACAAGACTTAGACAAAACTTAGAAGGTAGTCAACAAGCCTTCATCCATTACTTGGCAGTAGCTCAAACCCAAAACAGTCGTCACTGGTCCATGGAAGATGAGATGAAGTCAATGTTGCCAGTGCCAGTCCTATTTGAACCGTGAGGTTGTATCCCATCCTTTAAAGAAGCGGTAAAAAGCTTGAAATTTCAGACAGCCATCGATAGTTCGAAGTTATGTGAATTTTCCATCAAAAAAAAACGAAGCCCAAAGGAGTGTGTGTAGTACTTTGTACAAAAGAGAAAGAGAGACTAAGAGAGACAATACTAGTACGCGAGAGAGAAAGTAAGAAAGGAAACATATCAAGCCCAAAGGAGTGTGAAGAGTACTACGTACAGTACTAGAGAGGAATAGAGACATAGAGAGAGGAAACGATTACAGAGATAAATGTGTCAGAGATGTCGAACGGACTTGCGTGCTACCAAGAATTCCGGATATTTGACGTGGTCAAGTGCTTAGCCCGAAAGCGAAGGATGATCCACAACGACAGAAGACGATAACCAGCTCTCCCTACAAGAGTGGCTGTCCCTGGCGAAGCGTAGTACCTTCTAGTAGGCCGAAACAGTGATTGCCAGTCGGTGTCCAGTAATTCCGATTGGAAGCTTGCGAGACTCCTTGAGAATCGAGCGAGACCAGGGTATATAAGAGGAGACTGAGAGAGAGTATAGCCAGTAGACCTATCCAAAGAGCGTGACAAAGAGGCGAATCAGTGTCCGATGGAAGTTGGTCATGATATCGAACGGTCTTGAAGACCACCAGGAATTCCGATTGTTTGGCGTGGTCCAATGCTAAGCCCGGCAGCGAAGATGTTGTTACAACGAATAGTGTATATCTTCTAATAGGTCGAAGCAGTGATAACCAGCCGATCTTCGGAAATTGCGTGAGGTAGTTCACGAGACTCCTTGAGTGTCGAGTATCGTCCAGCAGAAGAAAAAGAGACGAGAGGGGAGAAGGGAAGTTTGCCAGTAGACCCATCCAATGGGAGTGGCAGAGAGGCGAATCAATGCCAAGTGGAAGACGGTCTTGATGTCGAACGGTCTTGTAGACCACCAGGAAATCCGAATGGTGCGCATGGTCAAGTGCTAAGCCCGGCAGCGAAGATTCTGTTACAACGAATAGTGTAGATCTTCTAATAGGTCGAAGCAGTGATAACCAGCCTGTGTTCAGAAATTGCGTGTGGTAGTTCACAAAACTCTTTGAGTGTCGAACATCGCCCAGCAGGAAATTATGATGGAGACAAGATTAAGAAGGCAAGAGAAATTTGCCAGAAGACCCATCCAAAGAGCGTGACAAAGAGGCGAATCAGTGTCAAATGGAAGTCGGTCTTGATGTCGATTGGTCTTGTAGACCACCAGGAATTCCGGAAGGTTGGCGAGGTCAGTGCTAAGCCCGGCAGCGAAGATTTTGTTACAACCAATAGTGTATATCTTCTAATAGGTCGAAGCACTGATGTCAGCCGTTCCTCGGTAATTGCGTGTTGGTAGTTCACTTGAGTATCCAACATCGTCCAGCAAGAGATTAGAACGAGACGAGTGAGAAGAAAAGACGGATCGACTCAGAGCAGGAGTCAATCCAGGCTGCTTTCCAGAGCTACAGCTATCCCAAGGTCCCTAGGTGAGGGGAAAGGACCACAGAAGCAGAACGAGTACAGAGCCAAGCAGAAGTGTCAAAGAGCAGAATGTCCAGGAGTGATGGTCGTCATCGGTGGAGTCTTTGCGTGGAGAGCGGGAATCGTGAGCGCGAGAACGTGTGCGCTTAGTGGGCGACCTTGACGCCGACGAGACTGAGCCTGGCCTAGGCGCAGTCTGTCTAGTCAAACCTTGCAGCATTAGATCTGGCCTAGATCTGCCGCTGATGAGGAAATGCCTGGCCTAGGCAATCCCCCAGCAGGACTTGTGCACAGTCCTGCTGTTGACAAGGCACCACAGGGAGTGGGTGAGAGGGTCGATTGACTGGTCGCCGCTTGGATTCCATTGCTAGACTCGAGATTCATGGGACCTCAGGACAGGGTGGCTCTACTCTTGATGTCTTCTTCGGTACTCTGCTTTCTTGGCTGCTGGAGAACTGCTGGAATGGGTCCCTTTCGATCACTGTTAAAAGGAGTTAGGATGGCAGCGCGTAACAAGAGAAAGGTGGACGTACGATCATGAATAGTAGCAAATGTCGTGCATCACGGGACTTGACACGTCGCTCGCCAGTATCCTTGTGACTGACAAGCAAGGGCATGTTTGGCGCTAGCCCGACAGGTCACATGTATCGTAGATCGCTGACAGGCGAATGTCAGAAACCCGAGAAACTATCGTGACGGGAGCGGTAGCGGATGATTAACGAGGTTGCTCAGTGGACGCAAACTCAGGTGCGTCAGTAACTGCACCAAGATGGTTGTTGAAGACTAAATGGCAAACTTCCTAGACTGAGGGTGAGAAAGATAGCATGCAATTAAGAGGGTAAATGCTCACGTTATCGGAAATGGTCTGCCACTTAACAGATTGGACCCAGGCTTATGGATGTCTGGGTGGCAACTTCCTACACTGCGTCTGAAGGTGAGCATGGTATTCATGAACAGAAGGAGAAGAATATGCTTACGTTTTCGGAAGGGGGACTGCCGTCCAAGCTAATGGACCCGAGGCATACACTAATTCTGAAGTTCAGTAAGCTATCGAGCGTCGATAAAAAGTGATGCCTACGATGTGATAAAAAGCCTCTGCTATACTGGCAATGTCGAGAACGCAATGCCAACTTATTTGCCCCGCGAGCAGCGCCATCAAGAATCGTGACGGAGGATATGCTAGAGCGGCGGCGTAAATCGATGGAGGGTTGTCCGGGGTGCATCGGAAGCAGCACCCGGTTTGTGCAGGAGCGTCGAAGGAGGCGAATCAGTCGACGAGTAGCACAAGAACTTGGCGGACTTTTGGGGGTTGGGTGCTTGAGTATCGAGACTGGGCTATTCCTGCCACTGATCGGGTGGCACTGACAGCGAGAACAAGAGTTCTTTCTATTGAGGTTCAAAGGTCGAATGGAAGGTAGTGTCGAGCAGACACCACTCGAGTCAAATGGTGCAGATAGTGACGAAGCAGAGAGCCTGAATGGCTGGAACGCGATGGGCGAAGTATAAGCGGAGTTGGAGTGGTTGGAGAGCTGTAAATGGCTGATGAGTTTGTCGTTGCGAAGTTCCTTGGAAGTAATAAGACGTGAGCAAAGAGAAACAAGAGAAAAGAATAGCACATACCATGTCAGGTTACCCGATCACTGGCATCCCAAGCCATGGCAAGTACTAGCACTTGGCTCGGTAGCTGGTAATATCACTGACATATGGGGTTGTCCTTCGGTTGGCTTCTCATCGGGCGAATAAAGATCTCCAATGGCGTCGGTTTCCGCAAATATACTTACTATCCCGTCGGTCTGTGATTCATCTTTGGTTACGTCGTAGTCAGGTGGGCTGTAGGAGAATTCCGGCTCTCCAGGTGGCACAGCGTACCCGACAACTATCTGCGTCTCGAGACTGGTGTATGCGAGGTATACCTCATCGACCTTACTTGCTGAACGAAAGAATGTCCTGTCGGCGTCGGCCTGTTTGTTGGCAGCCCAGTAGGCGCTGCTCAAGCGTGCTTCGTGTCTCAGGTGAGCAAGACTATCGAAGCGCGAAGCGGAGGGAAATCGTGATCATCGCTGCCGCTATCGTGAGTGAGGGAACATCCTTGACTTGCTCTTCCGTGTCCATAGAGTCGTCCTTCTCCAGGTAAGGAGCGTGGTGTATAAGGAGTGTGGTATGAAACGAGTGTGGTGGTAAAGGAGTGGACGGAGGAAGGAGATGTCTACGGGGAGGTGGAGGAAGGAAGTCAAGGAGGGAATTCGATGGGGATCTCCCTGGACGAAAACGCTAGGAATATATACCATGGAGGGAGGTGGCTGACATTCTAGATCGCCCGTGTCCACTGTATTCGAAGGCTGACAATGCACTAACGCTTGGAGCTTAAGCCAGTGGCAAAGTGAGTTACGAGTTCCTACTATGCGTCGGAAATTCGTACAATTCTTCAGGCGCCAGAGTTCGGAGGCTGAATGTTTCCCGAGTGTCGAGCAAGATACTAGCGCGTGGATAGCTATGAAGATTAGAGACTTCAGCGGGGAGCTCGGGTAAGTGGCTGGAAACTTGTAAGTTTAGTTCTGCCGCGATCTAATGACGCGAATGGTAGGTGGCTGGCTGGTGCCAAGAGTTTGCAGCCAATTTCCTGTTGGCTGTTTGATTATCGGAATTGAATATGCCAGAGTGGGGATTACGAGTAGAGTACCGTTCAAGATATGTTCATCCTATGAAAGAGTTACGGCTGGTTCAACTTGAAGTCCGCTGGTTACAAGACCGGTGCACCGAGGTTCTCCTACGAAAGTTAAACTTATATAGTCGTCTCAGCGGCTCACCTCTAGCAGGTAAGTAAGCCCTAAAGTCATCGTTGACGAGTAAACAGGTTAGAGGCCGCATGTTGAGCTATTTGATACCAGAAGACAGACATGAGCGTTCGCACGAGATGACTTAGACACAGCCTGAGCCTGAGCGTGCTCACTCTGCTCTCTCATGACTCTCCTCTTTAATCCGAACTATACCCAAATCTCCATCTTTAATCTAATCGATACACGCTGAACCTTGAGTCTTTCGGACATTATGCATGATGTGCAGAACCCAGACTCCCAGACTCAACGTGGCTCAGTACCTTTAGTGCAAAGCTCAAAGCTCATTGGTTCTCATTGCCGTGCACACTTGCAGAGAGGTGTATTGTACATGATGATTTACTAACGCATAATTGACTTACTAGAAGGGCATACAGTGAGCTAGAGCGGACATTGCAATGTTGCAAGAACAACGATAGTGGTAGGATGATGAGTCGAGACGCTGAGATGAATGAAAGGAATGAATCAAAAAAGCACAAGAGATGATTGTGCGGGAGCGCGAGGGCGTGCTGCCGGGTTCAATCAATGGAGTTGAAGGAGACCTCGCAGGCGCAGAGGTGAGAAGTAGGGAGGTGGTGGAGGTGGTGGAGAAGCGCTGCTCGCTTGTTTCCTGCCTCCAAGTCATCCTCAACGCTGCAGTGTCTACGTATTGTCAGCAAGAACTGGAATGCTTTGGTATCTTGACCTTGTATACCAGATTCGAATGGCAATTCTATTCTATGGCAACTCTTCGTCAATATCTGTCGAGTGACCTGAACATTGGCAATAAATTCCTGTATTCTGTTGCCGAATCACTCATAGAAACCTGGCCATGATCGACTCAACCTCCTTCTACCAATTCGTTCACATGGCTTCGTCGCTGTCTCGTCGTTCTGCAGGACAGAGATGTGTTGGATGTGCAACACTCAACTCATCGGGTAAGGAAACGAAGAAAGGTTGTCCATACCTAAACTCTATGAATTATTCGACCCGGAGACTTCATTTTCCGTCGTCATTCCATACGTGAGTTCGTTCTTCTTCAGCTCTCCATTATTAACCCTTCTCACTCACTACACACCGAAGTCTCCAAAGCTAATCTAATCGTGACATTATTCATGATTTACTAGCCGACATATCGACGGGAACATCTCTGCGACCGCATCACACCCCACCTGCCATTACACAGCTGACTTTTCTCCGACCGGAGTTTAACTCCTACAATCCTATCTCTCTTGTGCAAACTCATCTCGGAGGCAACCCTCAGTGTTTGGACGTAGTAAATGAAGCTCGGCGGTGTTGACAAGTCTATTACACAAGGTCCGATGAGAGGAAGAATCGAGAAGGGCTATTTGACCAGGCGTTAATTCAAGGATTTGACTGACGTTGTATAGATCAATCTAAGGCGTCCGATCCACCACCCGGCTTATGACCATCCTCTCGCGCCCTGCGACTATCGTAGCGTCAATCCACAGAACTACCTCGTCGTTACTATTGTGAGATACCCTGACCGCGAGGGCGAGATACTCAATGTCCGTCACAGCCCCAATCACAAATTGAAGTACGTCCGGGTATGCCAGAGTCTCTAGCTACAGGAACACTAATTCTTAAGGTGTGAAACCAGCTTCGATTCAATCCAGAGTGGTGGCGTTGCGGTCTTGACGCCTCACACATCCTTCGCAACCTGAGACCGACGCACCCGCCCGTGAACATATTGAAGTCCGTATGCTAGACTTCTACGACTGGTTTTAGTTGACAAGATAATATTGTAAGCATTAAAAGCACCTTATAATAACTCACCCCTTTTCCAAACCTATAATGATGGTGTTCATAGCGTAAGCTTAAGGGGGATGTTCTACATTAGAAGATTCAAGTCAGGTAAACAACACCGGTACATCCAAGCGATATTCGAATGAGCCTCAAGGCCGCACATGGTTCACCGAAGCGAGAGGGACAGAAAATGAGTAACAAAAATGACAAAGTAAACTTCGAAGGTTGATTATGAACGGGAGTGAGGCTCAACATATATGCTGTATCTCAATCTAATGAACGATTTGACAAGATCTGGTTTATTCAAGAGCAAAGATAAAGGACACAAAGAACATAAAGACAAAGGGCATGGAAGCGAATCCTCAAGTTTAGATTTGCGCCAAACAATGACGGATTCAAAGGAAGGTATAAGGCATATGCTTCAGCGAGAGAGATTCCAGTCAGTTTGATTCGGTCGCTCGGTCGCTACGAGCACATTTTTTGTCCGGATGTTGTGCAGCGGCGGGTGAATGCGCCAACATCCACCCGCCAATGTTCCTATTAATCTGTCCTCTTCTCCAACCAATCCTCTCGTCCCCGAGGGCCTTTCTAGTCCTCCGCCGCAGTTTCCCACAACAAACAACTCTGTTGAGACGCATGTAACACCAACGGTCTGTGATCAGAAGCTTGTTATCCTCAAGCTTATGCGAGCAATTCGTACCGCCCTTCTTATGAAAAGGACAGTCTACCTTCATCATGCTGAGAGGTGTTCGTTTCGTACGACAGGCTATGCATTTGATGCGAATGTCGAGCATGCTGCGAACAGGCGTGATACGGATACCTCGATAGCTCCTCGCAATGGCTGCTTTTTGGAGAAGACGCTCGGCAACAGCACACTGCATGATGTGCAAAGTTGGCTGCAATCTTCTTCCATTTCACTTGAATGCCTGGATAGCTGCGTTGATGGACGAATGTAATCGACGGCGGCATTTGAAGAGGGCCTTTGTATCCCTGGGCAGGCTTCAGTGTGGACACCGCCGACATCATCACTTCGGGGCTTAGAGTGGGATTGAAAGAGGAAACGGAAGGGAATGGATGGTGCTGCTCTGGATGGGATCTCGAGATTATACTCCCTTCCGACTTGATCCAACTCTTCAAGACGGCCAGACATCCAATTCTGATGGTGACTGACTCCGAAACCGCAGTTCAGGATATTCCGTGTCGGAGCGAAAGTCATCGAGCTAGGGAGGAGGCATGTTGGTACTTGGGTGCGCGAGTGAGGAGCATATAGTAAGGAGAGGGATTGTTGCGCAGATGTTCGTAGCAGTATGAGACATATGATTATGCAGTATGAGTCATGATGCACCCAGTTCCTTGAGGAGAGAAGACTGTGAGTGACACTTCGGTCGCAAAGAGGGTCCTTCTTCAAAAAGGCCAGCAGTGGCCTGGAATAACGACAACTGGTGCCCACCGTCGACGTTCGGCGCAAACCTGATTCGGCTTCCAGTAGCACTGATTGATGTCTTTGGTTGCTGCTTGAGACGGCGCAGACAAAGGATGTCTAGCCACCGCAGTAGAGTTCGGAGAATGGTCCTTGACGACGACGAGCGTGAGGAGAAGGAGACTCCTGCAAGCCTCTCAGAAGAATGGTGGAGAAAAAGAGTCCAATACGCTGAACTCGATTCCTACAGATGCGCAGTACTCCCTAGTCATGGTTAACGTCCGAATCGGAGAAGATGACGATTCGTTGTCGCCCCCTAGCGGTGGCCTAGAGATGATAAATTTCTTCACTTGTTGCAGTCTCCTTATCTGCGCGACAAGTAGGCGATCCCGTTCAACTTCATCTTCTAGATTCCACTTTCCCCCGACATACTCAAGATGAATGTGCACTGTACGCACAGTATCTGGCAATGCAGGCAAAGGAAGCAAACGCTCGTCGATGTCGTCGGCGGCGACTCCTGGAGGAGCTGCAAACAGACCACTGCTTTTTTCCCAAGCCCGTAGAATGATACTCAGGGACTCGAGTGCTTTGCAGTTCTGCAACTTGAAGATTCTGGAAAGCCAGAGATTGTCTCTGTGGTAGCGAATCAAACGAAGATCCGTGATAGTTGCCATAAGATCATGTGCGCATTGTAAAAGAGAGTTAGGAATACCGTCATCGATTGACATCGGATATGTTACCCCTAGAATATCGAATGCCAACGCCGTGGGCCTGTACTTGTGCGTGTCGACAGGACTAAGAAGCCATGTAAACGCCCGAGGATCAGCTTCCAAACTGCCATACGTTGTTCCTACATTGTACAGGAATATAGTCTTGAGCGTTTCGGGTGGCGAGAATTCTGGATCAGTAACATTGGGCGGTGCATTCGGTCTCCTTTCACTGATGGTTTCGTTGAAGTCGAACGGTGTCCATCCTGTGACATACAACCTCTGCAACGCAGCCTCGGAAGGACTACAAAGAACTCGGAGAGGTTCGGTACAGTATGAGTCCGCCTATGGACGTGCCGGAGCCAAAGTGCCTTCAGGTGATGGAAATCGCCAAGAGAGTGTATGACTTCAGTGAACGGCTCATAGTCGTCATCTCTTAAGGTGGTTTGGAGGAATAAGCTCTCTACGTTTGGGCAAAGGCGGAAGAGTCGGTTTAGCAGTTGTGATACGTGTTTTACTGGATCAGGTTCTCCCCCACTTCCGCCCCTGAAGTATATTTCGCGAACCCAAGGGCGTATCGTTGCTGGCTCTCCCTTTTCCGTGCCCAGCTTTTCTAGGTCAATCCGCGCAAAGAGTCGACGCAGGCCAGAGAATCCGTCAACGATGACGATGCGTCGCCTTAGTACATATCTTGCGAAGTGCGCCCATGCACGACTGGTGCAGTATAGATTGATGAGGGTCCTTTCGGCGGTTGTGTTGCTAAGTGCTTCTCTATTCCAGTCATAGAAGTTGACAAAGTCAGTAAAGGGCATGAAGTCTGAAGCAATATAGCCAACAATCAGCTCGATAAGAACGCTCTGCATCATGGAAGCTGAGGTGTGTGGTGAGCACTGAGTAGAACAATGAGTCGTTGATGATCGATCGCGCCGCAACTTGAACCTCAGGCTGTGTGTAGCGTGTGAAATAATTGAGACTTAGGCTCAGGCTTCAAGAGCCCCTCGCAACTTCAAGTTGAACAGAAAGTCAATCTGCAGAACACGGTGCCACATCCGCTGCGCAATGCCAATGTCAAATTCGCCTAACAGCTCAACTAACGGAACGTTAAGATGGCCGAGTTACTTTCGGTAACATGTTCATACGCAGGCTAAAGGAAATTCAGAGCATCTGCAGCTCACCCAACGGGCGAAATCGGACGGGTTATGATATTGTATCAGAAATGCAAGGGTTAACTCTAGGGAGAGGTGAGTGAAGGACGCATTTGAATCGTAAGATCACGCGTTATTGTTTTAACTTTGGCTAAATCAAAGCAATGATCACTTTTAGTAGATAAAGAACGGCTTTCTTGGCAAACTCGGAATGCTTGAACTCGCGCGAGTACGACTGTGCGCAGATCGAATGTGCCGCCGCATCGCACCATCCATTTCCAAGATGTCTTTCATCCTCGACCACGAAAATCCGGCGCTGCAATACTGGAATATATTGCCGGCTGCTGAAGTAGGTGGTTGGGACAATGGCTTGACTGGAATAGTCACTTGGGGCCGTTGATGTCCCACCCCGAAGAGAAAGAGCAGATCTGGTGCGGTGATAATGAGTTCAGCAGTTTCACTAGGCTTTTCGTTTTTCGGGGAGCATCATACCTAAGGTGCGTGAATGAGTAACCTCCGTGAATTGATATTCGGATGACGACTTTGAGTCTACGCCAGCATCTGTCAAGTATTGCTACTGCATATCGACTACTACCCGTGCGACGGACGGTTTCTACTTCACTTACATGCCATTGCAATCCAGACTTCAACAATACACTGGCCATCTTAACTTTTCACACTTACGATCACGCGAATAACATGCGGTGGTGGGTTTTGTTTCTTTGTCCCCGCAAAAAAAAGAAAAAAAAAAGTTCTCGCCATCGAAGGCAGGACGGGGAGGAAAAAACGCGCTAGCTTTGGGGGGATAACCGACACCTAAGTTTAGACCAGTTTGGGTCTTGCTCGTCGCGAAAAACTCCCGGTAGCGAGGATAGGACTCGCTCCACCACCGTCCAGAACACTATCTCTACCTAATTCTACGCATGTTTCCCCGCCGTAGAGGCCGCTTCCTCCAGGAAGTTCAGCACTCTGCATTTCCACGAAACCGGGCATGCAGACGCGGTTTGGGAGTACGGGGTGGCCGTCGATCGGGTGTGTTGCCCTGTTCGTTGCAGGGGACCGACGGCCGTCTTCCGTCATGCGTTCCGGAGGGCGGCATTGCCAGTGCTACCATGACAGTGTACAGACATGACGTGAAGTACCCAAGAGATAATGTAGGCCCTACAGGAGAGCACCAGCGCACCGATGTCGGGAATCGGCAGGACTACTACCCGTAGGGCGTCTTCGGCGAAGGTGGTTGTTGAGTCGGTGGACTGGAAGTCGACGGTGGTGGAGGTGGGAGGTGAAGAGGAGGTGTGGCTTCGACGACCAGTATGGCACTCCTTTATACCGTCTGAGTTAGCGACGAACAAATAGACACTTTGGGCTGGTTGTTCTGTTCTGGACGAGCCGGGGATCCAAGGCCGGTGGAACGAAGACAAATGCCGCTGTCTGCCACCCGAGGCGTGTCAGTCAAGGCTGAGATATCTGTCTTCTGAGTGGTTGCCTCCACCGTAACTCCTCAAATGCGAGGGCTTGGATAAGGATCGACCTCCAATAGTCGATGGGCTGGTGTGCACGTTGATATCTCACTGAGGTTACACAAGTCACTAATCTCAGTTTTAGTACAGTTCCCATAATGCTAAAGTATGTCTTGTTTGTCCATAAGTTGAACTTGATTATGGAACACTTTTCTTGATGAGTCGAATCCAATGGTGTTCAAGATGCTACGGGAGAGACTTGTCCTCAAGTCAACCGGACCTCTGATAAATATATGTACAAAGCCTTGACATCCTCGAATAGGCCAGGGAGCTTCTGCACTGCGGCGCCATTTTGCAACTCAAGGCTTGAAGTTCAGCTCAAGTTACTGCAATGTGAGGGATTGTGCTTCTTTGGCCACGAAGTTGAATACATAACGCTCTTTGTCAGAAAGATTTGCTTCGGGTTCACCTACATAAAGGCTCCTAGATTACTTACATGTAAACGGAAGAATAATAAACCTATCTCCATTCGTTAGCATCGTCTAATTCTCTTTCACTATCACTGGTGATAAGTTAACTGAGGCACAAATTTTGAAAGAAAGACATTCCCGAACACCGTAGGTAGTGAGGGTTATGGCGGCTTTAATGTTACGCTCGTCTAAAGCAAAAAGTTTGTACTCACGTGCCCAATGATTGAGGCCTGGATTGTCTGTCTTCTCTTCCGAGTCTGAGAGCGGCCCCTATGCTATGATGTTTCTCCTAAAAAAAATTCACTCTCAAAGAGGTAGTACCGTGACTCGGCATTATCATGATCTCATTTTTGGAGTAAGTTCCCACGGGTAGTACATCAGGGAAACTACTTTTTGCTTAAGGCGACTGACGCGTCCTGACGCTGCCTTAAATGGACTGAAGGGTTGCTATGCCTGTCTGAAATCTACTGATATGTTGCTATGCCTGTCTGAAATCAACTGATGGCCTGAACACACTGAAATAAGCCAATTTTCAGGACACACTCAGTACGTCAGTACATCAGGAGGTCAGTCAAGCATAAGTAAAGACTAAGTACAAGCATGTACAATTCAAATGTCATAGTAAGTACAAATCAGTACACCAGTAATTCAGTACGCCAGTATTGTAGGCTGCGCGCTGCTTTCCTCTCGCCTTCGCTGATAAGGATGTTCATGCTTTTCGTTGTTGGCTGAGCGACTCAAGCACATTTGCCTTGTGCGCTTCGAGAATTGTCCGACTTCCGCCCAAGTGGCATATTCTTCCTGACGCCTGAAACAATTGTCAAACATAAATTCCAGAGTTCTTACTACGGGTTTTCGGAGGACTCGGACATACTATTTTCAATCTGTTCCGAAAGCAATTTCTCTCTTGTCCGATTGCGCACGTTCTGATCATTTTCCCTCAAGGTCCATGTTCTTGAATTACCCTCCACCTTGAATGGTCCGCCGTAGCCGCTCGTGTCAATTCTCGTCACCGCAACCTATCGATCTAGCTCTGCTTCTACATCCTTGAGAAGCAGATTGCCTCCGGTGGGAAGTGGGGGTAGATCTCGGTCTGGAAGTTGTTTGTTCAATAGGGAGTTTTGGTCTGACGCCAGAACGATCGGTATATATCGCAAGTGTTCATACTCCTGGTTTGTTCCTTCTGGATCATCCGAAAAGTGTTTGAGTAAGGCTTTATACTGTAGCTCGAATGCACTTTAACAAGATGACTTACGGCCGTCAGCGAATCAACAAGTATCCCATCGATATGTAGGCAACACTCATTATCTGCAACTTCGCTCACGTCGTAAGGCTTCAGAATAAGCTTTGTGATACGCATCACTACACCTGTTCGGTCGTCCAGCGTATTGGCAAGCCGGATTTTCTGCTTCGCGAATGCCTGGATCATCGAAAGTACGTTCTCGGTGGACAACTGGCTGATTTAGGAGGTGGTCGTGAACTTCCCTTGCCCAGCTCGCTCTCAACTCACATCGTCTTATTCATCAGCGACACAACTCACTTCGATACTGATTGACCAAGGACAGCACCACCGTAGTCCTAGATTTAAGAAAGTAAGACCACTACAGGCCGGAACAAATGACTATTCGAGAAGAGCTCACTCGAGTGGTTGATCCATCCCCTCGCACGAACGTACCACAGATCAAGTTCACTGTACCTTTCGTAATACCGATACCGTATCCGTGAGACAGAACTCTACCTTCACCATCGAGTCCTTGATGCCAACCAGACGGCACGACAGCGCAGCATGTCCGTTCCACACGACCTTGCTCGAGGTGAACTTGATAGCGTTGCCGACAATGTTCGTAATGACCTGGCGCAGATGCAGCGAGTCACCGATGAGCTGATCAGGAATGTCTGGGTAAACATCATATGTGAGGTCGAGGTTGTTTTGCGATGGTCGTACAACGAGAGTCTTGAGGTTACCGAAAACCGTGTGTCTCAGTGAATACCAAACTTGCTCTATCGTCATCCTGCCTGCTTCGAACGTAGTAATTAATCGAAATATTAGCAACTGAATTCGGAAGCATCGGCGGCGGATTAGCTTACTCTTCGAGATATCCAAAATATCGACATTAATCAATAGCAGACTCCGAGCCAAACTATGCACCAGCAGAAGACCTCTCGCGCTGACTCTTATTCAAATTGCTATCCAGCGTAAACTCTTTCATGCCAATGATACCGTTCATAGGGGTCGAATCTCATGAGACGTGTTCGCCAAGAACTCCAACTTGGAGCGACTGGCAAGTTCGGCAGCTTCACGAGCGGCGGCGTTCTTCTAAATCGACTCGCGCAAGTAGTGCACAATTTAATTGATTTGATGAGTCTCAAAGGATTCCATCTCGCCTGAGCCTTTGACGGTGATGAAACACGTGAAGTCGCCGTTTATACTAGTAGCTGCAGTACTGATCTGCGCGAAACCACGCACTTCGGTCGTCAAGTTTCCGGCCATGGTGTCAACAGCCATTCTATTCGGAGTGCGTTCAGTAAAAACCACACTACACAATTCAGCGGAATGCTAGTGAAATAAACATACGTGATTTTTTGCTGTGACATGAACATTCTCGATTTCAGCTTGAACACCGAGTTTTTTCGTTCTGACTTCCCGCGCGACTTTGGTCACCCCCGCAGTGAAGAGAGCCAACTGGTCAACCATGCCATTGATGGCCAAGTCCAGAATATCACCCTGAACAGACACGCCCACGATCTCCTGCGTCAAGTCGCCACGAGCGACGGTCGTAGTCGCGACAACAATGGTACGCACTTGAAAGTTCACCTGCGTCAAAGAAAAGTGAGACAATTCTCTCCAAGACAAAAGCGCAGCATAGGTTGACCGCCCATTTGCTGTACTAGTAGTCACAGTCTCGAGCTCCATCGCCCCGCGAAGTTGTCCAGATCAATAATTGTCTAACACATTTAGCTTCGGTTAGATCTGTGTTGATATGATATGTTTGAAGAGCAAAGTATCCGAAATAGACGCATGTGGTTTCGCTGATGAATAAACCAGTATAAGCCTAGTAATATAATAGCAAGAAGAGAAGTCCGTACTTATAGTTCCAGAGGCTTCAAAGGTTGCGCTTATTCTCTTCCCTCGCATGCCCTCATAGATGTTCGCCACCGTAGTCCGATGCTTGTGAACTAGATGTAGCGCCTAGGTTCACGCTACCTTCCGGCGACTTGCTAGAGATTGGCCGGGAGATGCTGGCAGCTGTTTCATGGAAAGATGTTCGCCTCGCGTCATCGCGTTTTTCACTATCGGAGGTGTATCACATTCAACTAGAGGTATGAAGGTGTCTCGCAAGACGGTATGAGGTGGTGTTCCGAGGCCGGGGCCGGGGCCGTCAGCCTGCAATTGACGGACGCGAGATTTACTACGTTGCAATGGCGGTTTCGGCGCAGGAAACTGATATGTGAAGCGAGGGGCATCCAAGGACACATGCGCAAGGCTGGCGCGGGATCGGTCGTGTAGTTCATCTGCCCCCTCATCAATAGCGTCCTCTGCCACCTCTTCAATCGTCAGCGGACGGCCCTTGCCCTTCCTTTCCTATAAGGCGGTGTCGACTCTAGTTGAAGACGAAGGATTGTTACTAATTTTTGATGAAGATCACAACAGTTGGTGATGCAACATGTATCGGCCTATCCTCAGCGGGTGTCGTTCGAAAGGTAGAAGATGCTCGCTTCAGCGTGCACGTCGGAGCTCCTCTCACTATAACAAGGCCGCCCACCTTCTCCTCTCCAGGTACTAAAGACAAATGTGAGTGATAAGATCAAGCAAGAAGCACGTTCTCAGACGTACACTATCGTTTTTTGGTTCATTCGGAAATGTTGAAGTCTAGGCGAGTTCAATACAAGCTTGAGGGTAGGATAAAACATAACTTGTTCAGGCCAATAAGTGGTCTTATGGAATGGGTGGGGGATGGCGGAGAAGTGCTCATAACAAGACTGGAGAACGTACACTGTGTCGTTGAGGGGACGCAGTGGTAAAAAGTTCAAGTTCAAGTTCAAGTGCAAGTGCAGTCCGAGTCACGGTGGCAACTTGAACTTGAACTCTTCAAGTTCCAATTTTAGATTTAAAGCTCCACTGGAAGCATCATCATGGCAAGCAATCCGAACAGCAGACAGACACCATTGGCGACATCTTCCAAACCACTTTGATACCTCAGACTACGGTGATCATTCGGGAAAAAAAGGCAATTCAATAATAAATTTTAATCATGAATCTCCTGGCAACTTTGAAAGACAAGAGCATGCGCACAACAATTTACTCGATAACTCAAGCACATTTGGTCAAACCTGCTACTGGTGGGCCTCAGCCTACTAGATCAAGCCTCGAAGTTCTTGATGTACTTATCCGGTAAGGGTGAGTGGCTTTGGCTCAGGGCCAAAGCTACAGCAAACGTGCTGTGAACGTCAATAGCTGCATCTAGTATTCCAGTACAGCAGATCATGCAAGTGAGAACTTGAAGATGGTTGATCTTGAACAACAGAATGATAACTTACACTCTTTTTGTGCCGCTGATAGCTCGTCAGCTGCCCAGTCACTCATTGTGACCTCACTACTCTTCTTGACGTTCAGCCTCAATACTTCTCCCACTATTTTTTCGAGCTTGACAGTCGGAGTCGGATGCTGGAACCAGAGACGAGGGTTTAAGAGCAGTTGGGACCAGGTCGGGTTTTTGGGCCAGACTTCCGGGTAGACAACGCGTGCCCAATCTGTCAGATCGACACAGGAGCGCACAGAGGTGCGAAACTTGCGCTTTATACGCACTGCGTCACCTGCCATTTCTTCTGTTAGGCCACCTCGCAGGAGAAAAGATAAGTTATTCATACCGTTGATTCCTGCGGAAATTTTCATGACTGTACCATCCCCAAGGAGTTGCGCCAACGTAGGGGGAAGGTCAGTAAGAGTATGCGTCCTGACTAGATAAATGTGGTGTTGAACTGCGAGTTGGATGAGGTCCACGCGATGATTGGGCCCTTCTCCGCCACTTGCCCACTCGATGTCGATCGAGACAAATCTACTAGCTGGTACCTGTGGCAATGATGCATATATTGCAGTCACTGCATTGTCCACATCCAAGCCCGTGCGACACTGTATCGGAACTATATTATGGAGCCTATATTGATGTAATTCGGAGAGAGGTGTTGGTGGTACCCCGAGAAGATCAAGAAACGTTTGCAGTTTCTTGTGTATCTAGCAACAAGTCAGTGTACAGATCTTGATATGAATGAAACAAGTACCTTCGTTTGAGCCCTTGCTGTCCACCGTTGAACGAGCTGAAAGCGGAGGACGGTGCGGAGGTGCAGGCGTGCGTAATCAAGGGAGAGGAGGATGAGAAGGATAGTACGAAGATTTGAGAACATGATTCACGGTGGAATGGCTTGATGATGATCTTGGGGACAATACCCGCTCCCACTTCACACTTATACAAAGTAGTTGAAGTCAGTTTTCTGATTTCCCATTCTTCTAGAAAGAGAGAGGGAGCTATTAGTGCTTTGTACTATGACTCGGATAAACCGCAAGTTGAACTGATAGTAGGAGATGACAAATGATTTCTTCCGGATGACTTGATTATAAGGCTTCTTTTCATTTTAAGCACAAACGAACAAGAAAATGAGTCATGTTAACTCCGAAGAAGTCGGGAGGATACAACCCACTGCACAAGAAGCTGCTCCATCAGCTCTAGAAGGATTTCGAAGAAAGCCATGAGTAACTCACCATACAACAGTCATCCCTGTACACAACCCGAAACTTGAACTAGAACCGTGCCAAAATGGGAAATGGGCCAACTTGAATGCATCCCAACCCGCTTCGGAAGGAGTAATTTGCATGAAGGCGCGTTTCTCGTCCTCGGAGCTGAGGGAATTGCGCTGTCGGCCGATGATGGACTCATACTGCACATTGAAACCGAGTGTTCTCCGTTTAGGCGGCAATGGTGGCGGGGCAGAGGTGTTTGGCAAGGAATGGGAACACGACAAGTTGACAACAACTTGGATGATGTCGAAAATGCAGTTATATTTTTCCCTTTGCGGCATTTGCAAATTGAGTTGTGAGTCGCTTTGTCGACCTTTGTGCATGCAAGCGGAATATTGGGATGCATCAAACTGCCCGGTGATACATAGCCCCGTATATACGAATCCGACCGCGCAACTTCGCAACCTTCCCTCTCCAGCATCCTTCCCATGTTTTTGGGCTCTTTACGCCGCTCAGGCCAGGCGAACTTAGGATTAGATGTCGATTGAGCAGGGATCCCTGAAGTGAGAGTAGACGGTAGGGATAGAGACTCGTCCCGACTGACTGCTCAGCGCGAGTCCTGTGGCCGCTTATTGTTGAGCTTGAGATGGTCGAGGAAAAGAGGAACGATGGAACGAGAAGAAGCTGACGCGGCCATCGTTCCTTCCGGTGACAAGAAAGTCGGAGTCATACTGGAAAGTTGTCACTGATGAGTCGGGGATACAGGAATGTGAAGAAAATCATACCCATTTGCAGATTCCATACGCGAACGGATGTGTCCAATCCCCCTACCCCCACCCCAAGAAAAGAAGACAATATAATTTTCGGCGTAAATCTTATGCAGATGTTCTCGGAGAACGTATAGACATTCCCCGTGCCGATGCTCCAAAGCTGAAGAAGCCCGTGAGTATTATGATTCAAAAATTAAAAGAACAACTTACTCGAGAAGTACAGTAGTAGCTTTCGCTCACTGATTACTGCACGCATACATCCTCTCCTCGTGCCTGTGAGGGCCGGTTCAGTAACTTGCCTCTTTGCACATCCGAAACGTCGGTGATGCGTCTCGCAATTCAAAACCTGAGAGGAGCGGACCTCGGATGCAAGTGCAGCAACCAGTTTTAATGTCCTGCTCTCTGAGCTGGTCATCAGCCACCACTGACGATGAGCTCTCTGGCATAGCCCTGTCCCTCGGAGAAGGTTCACTCATGATATATGGTTACGGATGTAACCACTCTACCATCACAAATCGCTGAAGAAGTTTGTGTTGTCAACTGTGGAGGTGGACGCGTGCGCATGTGTGCTCGCCATTGCTTTAGTCGGTGGGGGGATACGCGTCGGCATAAATCTGCGAGAGAATCCTGGGTCAAGAATTGGGGCGCCTGCTGTGGGCGCAGTAAATTGCGTAGACGGCAGTGGTTTCGTTCCTCTGCAAAAGCGGTCGAACTCCTACCCCCTTGGTTTCCATACGAGCCTAGAGCGGCGCACGAGTAGAAACGCGTCGACCCACAGGGAGCTAACAAAGTAAGGCGCAGACGTTTTACGCGAGCTGCGCGAGGCGTTGAAACCGATAGAACAATTTGAGCGTGCCGAGACAGGCAAAGCGCGAGTCGGCAGATGCGCGGCGGAAGAAAGAGGTCTATCAGAGTTGTACAAGGTCCCGCATGGTGTTGGGAGAGAATCGGGACGTGCAGGAGGAATTCGATGTTGAAAATTGGTAGAAAAGTGAAGAAGAGAATCTGCGGTGACTTGGGCGTTGGGATACAGTGGTAGTTGAGGAGGAGGCCATGACTACGTCAGTTCGCTACTGAAAAGTCACTTGAGGCCATCAACGATATTATAGAGCTTACTCATCTTGGATGATTGGTTAAAGTGTGTCTGTAAGGTGGTTCCTGCCCTAGGCTGCCAGTGCCAGTGTGTAAGATGATCCCGTGTCAACTCAACTGTACATCCTACGGCAGCGGCTGTTCCTTTTTCCGATAATTGCGTAGGATGCGATCAATAGTGGAGGGTGCGGGCCAAGATGTAATCCTGGAGAGCAGAACGTAGTGTTAAACAGAAAATACACCAGGACGTAAGACAACCTGAGGAAGTTCTCTGTTAACGAGCCTGGTTGTATGGCATGGTGACTACGGCCAGTGTTGAGCATCTTCAATGTCCACCAAGTACTATGCCTGTGGTAGCAACAACTTGAAGTTGAAGTCGACAACTGAGTGCCAGCCTGCCAGCCTTAGTAGTGAGTGCCACAACTTCAAGTTGAACTTGAAGTCACCGTGCCAGTGACCGGCGTGCCACTGGCACTGGCAGCCTGAGTGGCAGTGAGCCTGAGTGACTCCGACTCAGACATCACTGGCAGAAGAATTTGCCGTCCATGTCCTCTTCATCTTGCTCCCCGGAACATTGAAGGGATGAAGTAGTGATGTTGAAGGCAACTTGAGCCAGAGGAACTTTAACACGGTGTATGTCCCCGAAACTTGAATGTTAAAGTAGAAGCACAACACAAACAAGCCTTCGGGTACTACTAGTACGAGTACTAGTAGGCTAGTAGATACTCCTGGCAGCCTGGGGATGCGCTGCATCGTATGAGATGTGGTGATCAGTATTTACAAAATATCTTCAAGTTGAAGGTCATATCATCACACAATCAAGCAAGACATAGGCGTTTTATTCAAGAAAAAGACGACACATCATTGTTTACTATTATCGGAAAGACAAAGTCGAAACATCATTGTTTATCAGGAAGACAGATAGACTCGACGAAGTTTATACCGTGACCATATACTACGGGTAGTAGTATACTAGGACAAGGGCGTCAAAGATTTGAGTCGAGATACGCCTTCGCCGGTAATCCGAAACTCAAATGGCTCTTTGTAATGAGGATTGGAAGGATTCACAAATCCTTCCTTGGAACTAGGAGGCTTCCGTGTTTGCTCACGCACTTCCTTTGCCCAGTCCATGCGCAGAGCCAAATAAGACTGAGGTGCCCGACCATAAGGGCCATGGTTCCCCACTATCTTGCATATCCTTTTAAGCACGTCCTGCTGTTCATAGGTAAAGAGTGGTTCCCCCGCTGTCAGGTGCAGTACGGATGGTGCGTTTTCTATGAATTTGAAGAGAGATTCGTCGTCACCATAATAATGTCGGTCGTGGATAAGTTTATTCAAATGTTGCCTGAGTGGAGTCTCGTTCATCACCTCAAAAACGACATGTTCAGAAGACGTAATCATCTGCATCGCGTTGGAAAGGATAACAGCTTTCTCCCTGTGCGTATTTCGCCGCTTCTCCAGATGCAGGATCTTCGATAATTTTTTTCGGTCTTCGTCATTTTCCGGCCACTTTCGCACTGGCACCGGGACTTCCGTGAGATTCGCCTGCTTGACAACTTCCGCTAGTGTGTTCAAGGATAATTGGTCGAAAGAAGCTGAGACTTCCTCAAAACTGCGCTGTATATCAGCTGGGAGAGCTTTTGGAGGAAAACCTTTGGCCGACGCATGGGGTATGTCCTCAGAGCCATAGTATTCGATGTCGCCCTCTTCGGCCATCTTTGCAAAGAATTCCTCGAAATAGAACTTAGGCAGGTCCTTCAGATCGAGGACACCCTCTTCTGATGGATCAAGATTTGGGAACGGTTTGCACGTAAAGTCATCTATGCTGGCATCCCATGTGGACTCCTGCTCGTCAAGTGTGGTGGCTGGCTGTTGTGAATCCAACTTCTTCAGCTTGCGATTGAGGATGACATACAACCTTCGATGGAATTCGAAGATAAGATAGAAGCGCACAAGAAAGAAACGGAACTTTTCGATGGGTTTTGCGTCAGGCGACGGCTGCCAGGAGTTTGTGAAGGGGTATTTGGATTTAAGCTTTGCTCTCGCGTCCTCTACCAAGCTCTCCAGCCTCTTTTCGGCTTCCTTCAGCGTCTTGGAGGCCCGGCCCTTCTCTTTGTCACCACACTTTGGGTCATTTGTCGTCTCCACCCTCGCCATTGCTTTGCTTTTCGCCTTATCCGCGTCCTTGTATGTCGTATCCTCCTCGCGGAAGTCTGCTAACTTGTCTTCAATCCCTGCTAACCACTCTTCGTAGCGTGCTTCCTCTGAGGATATGAGGCTTTCAGGTAAAGCAGTGAGCAGGTCATCAAACAGATGCCTTGCAATGGGAACCTTTCCGTCCCGGCGCATGGTTGGTTGGGCAGTGAACTCAGCGTAAAGCTCGTTTACACCTCTGATGAGCCCCGCTGTCTTGACACCGCCATCACCAGTAATGTCAAAAGGGGCAACCGATTCGATCTTGAATTTGTTTGGGAAAACAATGGCAAAAGCCATATAAAGAATGTTCCTGGCGTCCTCGAAGACGTGTCGTAGTTTAATACTACAAGCTGCCGCTTCGCTCTATGTGAGAACTCATGAGTTTAATTTGTTTTGCAATAGCTTTCAAGATGACTTACCGATTCAGCTGCTACGGCAATGATTTGAAGCTCGCGTATCATGACAGCGAACGATGCTATAGTCCGCGTCAAAAGGTCGTCTTTGGAGCGGTCCGCCTTCCGTTCAGCATCCAATGTCTGGTCCGCCTTCCGTTCAGCATCCAATGTCTCCAAACGAGCCAGCTTTTCGTTCATTTGAAGCACCTTGTCGGTGGTGCTTCGAATCATATCAAATTGACTGTCAAGCCTTTTGCTAACATTAGCTGCCATGACGGAGTGTAGCGCATGGATGCCCTCCTCAGCTGCAGCCCTCGCAAGCATCGGGTAATTCAGGGTTGCCTGGTCCTTTATATGTTGTATCTCGTTGGAGAGAGAATCGACTTTCTCCTGCAAGGTCTTTATTGTCTCCGAGTAATCCGTGTTCTCCGATTTGGCCGCCTTTTTTTTCGTGGCTTTCAGATCTTCCCTTTTTTTCTCAAGATCTTGAGATCCAACATTCCGCATCGCCCGATCCAGCCGTTCATCCACTTTCTGTTTTTCATCAGGATTCGCCGCCCGAGCTGCCGCTCCATCCTTGAGTTTTGTTATCACCTGGTTGAGAACTTTGGCAGTCTCGACCAGCTTTCCTCCAATGTCCGTCCATTCCTTGCCCGCTTTGTCCAAGTCGCCCCCTATCCCATTGAGCATGGTGACTGACAAGTCGCTAGTTGGGTATAGGAAAGAGATAAGAAGCAATCTACACAGACTGGCAATGTCACTCACAGGTTCGTTTTCAAGTCTTCGACACTGTTTGACGGCTTGGAGTCCACGTCCGACCCAGGTTTTGCCACCCCACTGCCAGTGGCACCGGCACTGGCGGCCTCGCTGACAGTAGAATGGAATGTCATCAAGATGCAATTAAGCTCAGGCTGGCAACACTACTCACAATTCCAAATTGGATGTGTCTGGTTCCGCCTCAGTGGCAGACGTCAAATTGCCACTGCCAACTCCTAGTCCGACCTCAAACTCCGATTGTGACCTCAACCCGGGCCCTGCACTTGCAAGAGACTCCGAGTCGGACATGGAGACGCCGGGCCCATTCACTGGCAGGCTGTCAAGAGAATGTCCTGGTCACATACTTTGAAGGCTGGCAACATGAATGACACTTACTTGATTGCTGATTTGCCACTGTCATCTCGCTGTACCAACTGAATGAGAAATTCAATCCATTTCACCATGTCTGACCGCGTCTTTATAAGCTCGGGCCACGGATGGGCTCCATTTTCGCCGGAAGAAACTAGTCCTGTTTGGACTTTTTGTGAAAGAATTGAAATTACTACTAATACTAGTTTTTGAGACATGTACTACATACCAGCTCGTCTGGCATCATCTGGACCCAGTAGCAGCCTGATTTGGATTTGATTGGGAGGCTCAGGTAGCACTGGCATGTTAGCGTGAGGGACAACAGACATTCTGAAGGGATAGTCGTTGAGTTGCTGGCTTCAAGATGATGTGGGGGGCATCATGATGGGGTCCGCTGCCAGTGGCAACTAAAAGCTATTCACCGTCGGAACGTGAACTTGAAGAAGTTGATGGAAGTCGGATACTACCGCTGCCAGCAGGCCACACCGTGACTCAGGCTGACGGAGTGCCGTGAAGAGTAGTACTATATTTAAATTTAAGTACTCAGGCTAGTACTACTATGCCAGTGATACTACTACTACTAGTAGTAGGACTTCCCAGCCTCACTGGCACTGGCAGTGCCACAGCATGAGTGCACCCGCTGCGAGTAGTACTACTACCGTAACTACTAGTACTACTACTACTACTACTAGTACTTACTAGTCGAATTTGAAGTTGATGATCTCAGCAACTTGACAGCTCGGCCGCCGCAGTTCGCTTCGGAGTCCGAGTCCTCGCCGGATAGTACTATAGTAGTACTATACTTGTTTGTGTTTCACGGCATGATGATGCGGAGGCACCGTGATCATCATTATGATGGTACTGGATGCCTTCCCGTAAGGATTTAGGACGACGATTCTTATCCTAAATCCTCTTCCGAATATTATCCGGGAACGGAGCCAACTTTCCGGTCGACGTCGGTCGTCCTAAATTACTGAGATCAAGGAAGGGCTCTAAACATTACAGCAGCGTTCTCACATACCATATTTAGTAGAAGTGAAGATTATGTGACGCACCCGCTTCCATTTTAAGCAATTTTATCTATGAAAATAATCCGGCAGACCTCACCGTGGCAACCGGAAAGGAATTTAGGACCCGTCCTAGATGTTGCTTACGGTTTAGGATGGCTGTCCTAAACCTGTACCTGACGGAGTTTCAAAGATTTAGGACAGCCTCCGCCGTCCTAAATTCTTACGGGAAGGCATCCACTAGAGTAGTGACGCAGCCTGCGGCTCAGGCTGAGTCGGAAGCCACCATACTCAGGCTATGCTTCCCGTACTAAGGATTTAGAACGGCTTTTTCGTCCTACAAGTAGTATGTAGTACTAGTACTAAACGGCACGGCTCGGAGCCAAACTCTCCGTCTTGCCCGGGCCCTAAATTTCCAGGATCTAGCAGAGGGGAAGGGTCTGCCAGATGGTCCGTGTCTAGGACAGTCGTCCTAAATGCCTGCCTTGCTTACCGTACTAGTAGTAGTATCAGGTAAGATATCATAAGTACACCCTGATACCTTACCTTCAAGTTCAAAGGTAAGTTATACCGCGGGTCTCCATGGACCGGCAGAACTTCTGCTCAAGGCCGGCGGTGGACGGGTGGCTTCAACCTCCCTAAATGCTTGCCAGCCTGAGTGCCAAGCGGGGTCTTATGGGTTTCAATTTCGGGTGTCCTAAATCCTTCATCCAGTGGCGCCACTGGCAGTGATACCGTGACTCAGGCTCAGCCTGAGCCTGAGGCTGCCACTGCAGTGCCAGTGGCAGTGAGGCTACTAGTTCTGGGAGGAAGGGCACTGCGTTCCGGAATTGCGTGATAACGCTCAGGGAAATCTGCCTCCCGTGCGAACGTCTTCAAGTTGACAAATGGGGGACTCGGACTCGGAGTAAGGGACTTGCCGGCGAAGCTCGGCCCGTTTTCTACTACTGTAGTATTAGTAATAACTTGAAGTTGCCCCTCAGGCTCACTGCCAGTGGCACTCACTGCCAGTGGCTCACTCAGGCTACTACTAGTACTAGTAATAGCCTACTACTACTAGTACTACTCAGGCTGCCGGTGGCATGCCACGGTGGCGACACTTGACCTTCATTCCAACTTCACTCACCGTTTGAATAACCCTTGCCATTACTTTCCTCTCAGGCATACTACTAGTACTACTACTACTAGTATTCCTAGTAGTAGTACTCACTGCACTGCCAACTTGAAGTAGCTCAGGCTCTTCGTTCAGTCACTATCAAATCTCCAAAATGTCAAGTTCTGATCTCGGGGATACTCCAAGCTCTTGCTTGGACACAGACGAGGACGAGGACGGTTCAGAATCCAGCTTTGGTCTCAACACTCACAGCTCAAAGTCCGCGATCATCGAAGACGAGAGCGAATACGAAGTGTATACAAATCCTGTAGAGGTTAAGTTCGGTAGGACCACATATTATCTATATTTCAGTGTGTGGTTTGGCTTATCTTCAATGACTTGTCAGAGGACCTACCCTTTGGTTATCGCTCGGGAGCATATATCGATAGCACGGTGGTCCAGTCAATCACCAAAAGCTTAGAGTCCAAGCTAGAGCATGCAAATCGCTTCGGGTTTTCGTCGAACGATTTCAAGGAAACACTTGTTCTGGCTGATCGGCTGGGGAGGTACTTTGATACGTCAAATCAGTATATCAGTAACCGGGTTAGGGAAGCACAGGCTCTGCAGAGGAAGACGGCTGTGATGCTAGACCAGTTTCGGATCAGTACATACCAGTACACGGACATGATCTTCAAGCTAGGTGAAGAACTAGCTATCCTGATGCGTTATACGGTAAGCTGCAAATTAAATCAAAAGCTTGAATGCACGTCTCTAACCGCTTGTTCTTATGGTAATGCGCTATAGCCCGAGGAGCCACTTGAGCTGCTTATCCGCAAGCGTGTGGAGGAATCAAGACTTGCTGTCGCCACGGCGTTCATATCTGTTCTTCCCGGCTTTTTCCCGTCAGGGAAACTCATCAATGTTTTCACTGGGGACGTCATCTGGGATAATTTCTTGTCTTGCTTAGTCGCCCGATATCATTCACACCATGCAATCGTGCGTTGGCAACGTAAATTTGAGGATGAGGAGGCCGGCAATCGATTGATACAGACAAAATCTGTCTTTTCTGCCATAAGGATCGACATCAAAGGCACAAAGCTCGAGGAAAATGTTCGTCGTGAACTCTCTGCTCAATTGAAGCACTTTACGCCAGTCGTGGGCGTGAATCTTAAAGGCTCTACAAGCAGGCCCCGAAACCCAAGGCTTGCGCTCAAGTTCTTTCTCCCCCTACTTATTTGGTCATATAACGAGTGCAAGGATTGGATCGTCTTCCTAGACAAATGCCGTGCGGAACAATTGCCAAAGTCGCCCGTTGGTCAACTCTCAGAAGCAGAAGTCAATTGTTCTGCGACTCAGGCGACTCCGACTGTCTTTCAATCCGGAACAGCACGAGAGGCTCGGCGTCGATGGAAACGTGAACTTGAACGTGCCGGTGGAGAAGCTGCTCTAGCTGACTTTCATCGACTCATTCAGAAGTCAATGGATATTCTTGGCGTCGACTCGGCTGATGGTGGAACGTCCTCATTGGAGAATAATCGACAAATCCAGCGCGAATACGGAAATTATTCGGTTGTTCTGCGCAGGTTCAACTGGATCAGGAAATGTTTAATCATCCTCTGTGATGATTCGCTTCTGGATCTGTTGCTCATGAATGATGGTGCAATGCAGCGCTTCTCCAGGGAGATGGACTTTGCTAGGCTGGGCATTATCGAAGTGACTCGAGCCATTAGGCAATTTGACGATGCTGATCGCAAAGATATAGACAAGGAAAGACTCGACAGGGCCGCCGAATTTCTCCACGAAGATATGGAACACATCGATCATGCCCTTATTCCGGCAGAGCAAATTTTTGACTCTTTACTCCTGAAGACAGTCGACGATTTACTTCGTAATTATGGTCCATTTTATTTAACAGATTATGGAATCCTATTTGCTCTTCTCGACAAATTGGATCCCATCACGGACACCGACTCGGATGTCAATATGAGCTCGGCGATGTAACTGGCGGTTGCATATTGGACCATTCCCCGACACGAAGTGTTCTAGGGTTCACCAGCGCGCGATTCAAGTTTAAGTTGTGGCCGTGTTAAATTTTTATTTCGTTTTACTATGTTTATGACAAAAGTCAAGGACTCGGATTGTACTAGTACTACTCATTCTATGCCAGTGCTTACTCCCTTTTCAAGTTTAACTTAAAGCTCCTCTCGCACTATGCTGCACTATTGGTAGTTAGTACTAGTAGCAACTATGTGACATCGTTTTCTTGATTACTACTATATACTGCAAAAAAATTATTTATTTATTCATAGCATATGCTTCAAGTTGATAGTACTACCGTGACTAGTACTACTAGTAGTCTGTGTTCAACTTGAACTTCAACTTCAAGATGGTTAAATTAGAACTTGAAGTAGTACTAGTAGTAGTAGCAGCCTGAGGCAGGTTATTGGTTCATTTCCAGTTGTTGGCAAGTTCCATGTTATTGTACACTTTTTACTTGAAGTTTTCTATGTTCATACTAGTAGTACTAGTACCAGTAGTAGTAGTACTCAGCCTGAGGCTGCCAGTGCACTGCAGCAGTGGGAAATTTTGACCACTGCCACTGACAGTGGCATCCGACATGATCCAACTTGAACTTGAAGTCTAAGATGCACCGACTAGTAACACTACAATTCTAGTATAGCTAGTACCATAATCCGTCACTGAACATTTAAATGTTATATCCTTACTTCATAAGTTTCAAGGTACTTTGTGAGCTAAATGAGGGTTTATCTTTATTGTTGCCTACTTTCGTACAATGTTTCATGCATGTGCATGTCAGCAAATCGGTTAACATAGAATCTATTGTAAAAGTCCAGGGACTCCTCAGGTGTCAATGACTTCGGAGGACATTCATCACCCTCTGGAACCCCAAGGAGGTGAGCTAAACGGAAGATACTCCCTAGAGCTATCACGGATAACTTTGGAGTTTTTGAGTCACCGTGACGGGGGTAGCCTGACTCCGAGTCGGAGGTGTCATTCAGGTCACTCCGGCGAGTCCGAGTCAGCGGTTGACGGCAACTTCCAATAGTACTACGCTGGCACGCGGTAGAGGTCTCTGACTCATACTCTGGCTCGACTATCCACATTCTTGTTTTTCTGTCAGGTGAGTCTCCAACGTTCTTGAAAAACTGGACAAGGGCGCATTCCTGACGTTCTCCATTGGCGGTGAAGGAGAAAAGAAGCATAACCCGAGCAATTCGCATCCCTGCAAACCCCTTTTTGCGAGAACTAACTTGGACAAGAACGACATCACGTCGTGGTTTTCCGCGCCAAGAGGGATTGGACCTGATCACCTCCCTCATTGCTTGCTCTATAGGAATTGATTCGCCGCGGTAGGCGAAATACGCGGTAGCTGAATGGAAGATGGCAATGTCATTGCCCATGTCCAGTGCAAACTGTTGTTCGGCTATCAGGCTTTCAGAAGCGCTTCCGAGGTCATAGTATCCTAATTCGTTCAAGTTGCACCTTTCGTACTTGCAGAATAAGTATATTTTGATGAGTCGTCGGAGCTGTCGGAGTTCCGGATGGCCTTTTATCGCCGCAAGAGCGTTGAGCTGTTTGGGGTACAGCTTACTGGACTCTGTAAGGATAGCAACGAATAAGTCAGATATCCAGCGCCACAATTTGAAGCTCGTGTTACTGACGTTGTTTCGAAGCCATTAACATCAAGCTCGAAGGATCACTTCTACCACCTAAGCAAAACCGATGTTCTGTATTTTCCACATCATGAAGAACAACACTACTTTGCAGTCCTTCCACTGATGAAGTGCTGAAATCATCCAGGTCAGCAATTTCGTTGTGCCCTTGATTACCCACAGTGCCATCGAAGAAATCATCTGTATCATTGGCTGCTCCTGCCACACCAATACACTGCAACTGCTCCCTCTGATTCGGGATCCTCTCAGCATCATCCTCCTCCGGCTCTGACATATTCTTCCGCAGAACATCTCGCAAAACTTTCCACGTAGCCTCGGATAGCGTATCGTCTAGCATTCCACGCCGTTTGAAGTCTGACCTCGATGCAATAAGTTTGCTGAGTCGTTGGTTTGCTGTGATCATCTGGCCCAAGGGATCATTTCTGTTCGAGCGTCGCCACGTTTCTTTGACCGCATAAATATGTTTATTCTCTGTAATCGATGAACACAGCCCGCTCGGTGCAGCAAACAGAGGGATCAATGTTGGATAATGGACCATAGCATGCTGTCGTGGTAGTGAAAAGTTATCCCGGATGCCCTTAGCTATGAATATTTGCCGATAACGGTGAAAGTGATCCAAAGAGGCTTTGATTTGATCAAGAGTTGAGGCTGTAATCGTGTACCGACGCACAAGGTAACAGAAGTCTAGAAATGCACTTAATGTGCGAATCATATCATCGTGTGCAATGCCCACGATAGCCGGAAGATACACCTAAGCAAATTGCATCAAATATCAGCAAACCACTGCCTCGAACAAGATAAAAAGGTCACATACTTTCATAAGTGCCTTAGAATCATTGCCTGTCCATTGCTTGAAGCCTCGGCCTTCGGGGAATCTGCGAAGTCCAGGAAAAGGAGCAGCAACTCTGATTCTACGCGGATGTTAGCAATGGTATTTACATTAAACAACTTGCGAAAAAAATCACCTTTTATCCACAATATCCAGCTCTGACGTGGTCAAGCTCTGACATATCCACTCGACAAGATGATCCTTGAACACGCCTTTGATGATTTGGTGCAGCAGGTCCGGAGATATGAGATCGCATATATCTGCGCGTGGAATGTCATTGGTGAAAGGCTACGGAGCAACGTATCAGTTGCAATATACGCATCCAATGAATAATTTGAAGCACGTACCACAATGTCCTGGTGGAATCCGTACTCTTTCCGAATTGTTGCTTTATTCATGTTGTTGGCGTCTACCTGTTCTATCAATCGTTCGTGCAGCTCTTTTGTTCGAGGAATTGATACAAATTCCGGATTATCGAGGTCCTTGTGAGGCGCTGTGCATCTATAATGTCGAAAGTAAGTCATCACCACAGAGCTTGATTTCAGGAAAGCCTGAGGGCGGTAGTACTTACTTGCAGCACCATCCAGTACATATGGCGCAAAGGCTGACCTGTTCCGGATAATCGGCTATATATGAGCCGAGTCCGAAAACCGACCTACGCAAGTGACCATCAGGGCACCGGAGAATGGTTTTCTGAGTGTTCATGATCATTGCGGATTTCAGCGAGATTAAGATCCTCGATATAGACGAATGAAAGATCTGATGTCGAAAGTGCCGGAAGTCATCTGACTTTTCGTATTGCCGCTCAGCTGCAAAGCATCAGAAGTCAATTGAATAGATCACTATTAACACATACTCTTTGGTATTGCCAGAAATGCTATGAGCTGGACTGTATTCAGTTTCTGGGACCGCCGGGCCTTGTTTGATACATTCCCAATCGAGAGATACAAAGGATAGTATTCATTATTGCCAGTTCCAACAGAAACCGTTGTCTTATCGCTCCCTAAAATGACCGGGACGAACATAGATCCATGGACTGCTTTATCTTCTGCGTAGATCTTGTTCTAAGTCAAGGATAATAAGTATCTGTGCGAGTTAATGAGTCATGACTTACAGCCTGTTCCCAAGCAAAATTCCCGGACATGTAATTTCTGAAAACTCGTTCTTTGTCATTGATATTATTGGTGTCCTCCTTTGTCTGAAATTCACGAAACGGGACAAAGTCAAATTCGCCTTCTAAAGCCGGGTTATCCACCAAATTTCGGATTACTTCCAAAGGATCCCGATACCATACATCATATTCTTTCCTCTTCCATGACTCGATGTTCTCGTTTGTCGCTTTTTGGCCATTGTCGTTAGTGTAGAAGTTACTGAAGGATTTCCAAGATACATCACCGACTTTTGTAGTGTCAATGATCTTGTACAAATTTTGTGCATCTCCATCGAGCAGTGCACCAGCTGTATCCAGACTTGAGTCATCATTGGGATCTGTCGCGTCCAATTCGGGATATCTAATAGATTTTGCGTTCTCCGTGGACTGAATTAGTTGATAAGCCTTCATAATTCCGAGAAGCTTTGTTATGTTGCCAGCAGACATTTGCTCTTCGCGATAGAGAAAATCTGCGAGCTCGAAATCTGCTCGGCACGAATAGGGAAACCAGTCATTTGACGCAGGTTCGTTCCGTGAAACGGGCGGTTCTTCCTTTTCTAAGAAGTTCCCTTCTTCATCGCATGGAGTGGCTGCACGATATTTGGTGTCAGAATGCTAAAGTAAACTGGGGACATCATACTTAGCGCGCACCATTTAAATATCTGTGATACACCTTTAAGTTATCATTGTTCTCTTCATAATCTCCAATGTCGGAGTCCAGATCAGCAGAAGATAGGTCTTGGTCTTCAAGTTCGTCATCTCCAGTGTCAGCATGGGACAGGCAATCAGGACCGTCTAAATCTTGAAGCAGCTCGTCTCGGCCTATGCTAAGCATCGAGATATCCTGTGTGAGTATAGAAATGTCGTAGTCGTAACTTGAAGAGTTGCAGCCACTTTCATCTTCATGATGGCCCTCCAAGTCTGTTGGAAGTTCAGGAGAGCCGGGAAGAGCTTGAGGTGTCGAAGGTCGTGCGGGTCGCTTGGGTGAGGAATCCAAGTCGTAACCACAAGCAGCAGGTCTTGTTGCAAATGATGACGGGTGAGCTGAATATTCATGTCTTGTCCTTGCGGATTGATTCTTGAACCTCCTGCTGCAGAAGGAGAAGGTGCATCGAATAGTCGGGGGGAAGATATCTGTAAGATGAACGGGTTTGGGCCTTCGCCGAGTTACCGGCATTAGTTCCAGTAAATTGAACGCTGAATTTAAAGTTGAATGGCACGCTCAGCGGTGACGCCCGCGTAGTAACAACTTGAAGTTAGTAGTACTACTAGTAGTAGTACCGGTAGCCTGAGTAGCCACAGCCTCAGGCTGTCAGTGACTCAGTGGCACCGCCGCCAGCCTGCCAGTGAGCCTGCAAGTGCCAGTGAGTAGTACTAGTACCAGTAGCACTGTGATAGTACTAGTAATAGAGCTAGCCTGAGTATCCGAGTGTCCAAGTCCGAGTCTGAGTCAGGCTCATTCCGAGTCAGCCTAACTTGAAGGCTGCCAATCACTGGCACTGCCAGTGCCAGCAAGTGCAAGTGGGCGTAAATTTTCCTTGAATAGGCGCCCTCATCTCCAACTTCAACTACAACTTGCACCTTTGCCAACTCGATTCACCATCGAAACTCATAGCACCTGTCAGCGTGCCTCGACTTGAAACACTGCACAAGAATGTCAACTCGAAGACAAACGCGGGCTAAGAATAGCAATCAGCACCCGGGAGCCATAGTCAATAAACTCAGAACACGTCGAACGAAAGAGGAGGTATTGAGGGAGAAAGAAGAGAAGGAGAGAAGGAGAGAAGAGCAGGCCTCAAAGCGTGGTGAGGCATTGAGGGAAAAGGAGGAGAAGGAAAAACAGAAGGAAGAACGGGCAGCTCTGCGCGAAGCTGCGGCTCAACAAGCCGCGGATGCGAGAGAGAAGAGAAAACTTGATGCGGAACAGAAACGGGCAGCAAAAGAACAAGAGGCATCTGAGAAGGTACGCAAAAAGAGAGCTGCAGCAGAGCAACAGGAAACAGCAATACTGGAGACGATGGAGCTTGAGAAGAATTTGTCGAAGGCTCTTGACATTCGCACCCAGATGGGCTCAACTGCACCTAAGCTGGCTGGCACTGACAAACGAGGGCTAAAAAAACCGAAAGACACTCCTGAAGCTAGTGAGTCCTTATCTTCAAGACAGCGACAGTCGAGTTACCAGATATTGGCATTGCAGGTTCAACGAACGAGGAAAAAGACAGCTTTTGTGAAGCTGAAGGCAATGCAAACTTTTATGTTCGTAAGTTGCATTACCTTTACGACTTTAGGTTTTGAAAGATGAACATATTGACTCACGTTATGATGCAGCCAATTCCGATGGACCAGATAGAGAGCGCGCAAAAAAGGCGAGGAAAAAGGACACCAGAGGTGCACTTCCTTTCCGTACTTGTGTGCAGGGCGCAAAGGCTTCAAGTCGTATCATAGGAGGCACTGGCTATCATAGTACGCTTGCAGGACAGGACAGCAGTCTTTCTGGTGAGGATACAGACATGATAGACTCGCCCAATACGTCGAAACGGAACGATAAGACAAAGCGACCTGTCAGGGCACTTCGCAACACAGATGGATCCACTTTCTTCGGCGGAGAGGGCAGAAATCCTGAGATCGCAAGGAAGATAGTAGAAGATATTGACTTGTGAGTTTGAAGTCGTACTACTCAACCGTTCGCATCATAGTACGAAAGATGAGTTTCAAATTCAAACAAATTCAAGTTGATAGTAAGTGTGAAGCTTGATTTAAACTCAGCTACTTGAAGCTTATCATTGTAGTACTACTTACTACTACTACTAGTAGTACTAGTACTGATAGCTTGAATGCGCCCGCCACTGCCAGTGGCAGTTTGAGCGTGCCACGCGTGCGCCAGTGACACTGCCAGTGGCAGCGACCGTGGCGGCCCGGCGGGTCACCGCCGTGCCACACTTCTTCAAGATCATCATGAACCCGAACGTTGCAGCTTCTTCACTTATAATGCTCACATCCTTATCTTTGTTTCAAGTTGTGAGCCTGGCTGACACAAGGAAAATTTAGGCTCCCCGCCTCGGTGCAAGAGGATGCAAACTTTAGTCCTTGGGAGGATGAAGGAGAGACAGTAACCCTCACGAGTTTTCAAGGTGTAAAGAATAGCTTTGCGAGCGAGCGACAGACGGCACATCTTGTTGACTCCGACACTGATAATGTGAGTTGGTTAAAGCATTCATTAGACTGGCAGATGAAATCTTAATATTTTGATTGTGCGTTTAATTAGCGCGAGGAGACTTACAATACCGCCCCAAGCCAATGTGAGTGCCGCTTAAAGTTCAAAGAAATCGTTCGATTCACAGAGACTATGCATCGGTGGAGTCCCATGCACAACGATGGCTAATTAACAATGTTTCTGTATCGTATCAGGATGGAGCCAGCAATAAATCGAAGAAAAGGAAGCTATCCCGCGACACTCTCTCCGACTTGCAGGCTCCTACAACGTTGGTAAGTGGCATCATAATGTCTTGCTTCGTTCGCGCTACTTATCCTTCCTTCTTTGTGCTCTGGAGAAGAAGAATATCAGGAGACAATCGGCCGTTCAGGTGAGTGTTTCACATCAAAGCATGGATCTGGTGCCGGACTTTCTTGTGTCCTTCGGCGTCGACATATCTTTACTTCATTACTTACCAAACCGTACTCTGAATAGGGCGCGAAAATGCAGAGAATCGCCAACTCCCAGCTTGATGTAACGGTAAGTTTATTCTGCTTTTACCCCCTCACTACTCACCTGTCATCTCGTCAGGAGGGTATTACTGTCGATGGACATAGAGAGCAATCGCCGGCGTTGTATCTGCAGATGCAGGTATGTGTAGGCATCGACACTCAATAGGACAACTTTCTGCACCCCTTTCTTTGGCAAGGATCTGGTCGTCTACTAAGCTTTGCTTATTGTAGGACAGCATGATCGCGAATAATAAGAAGAGGAAGTCACCGCCGGACTCTAACTCGCATGCCGTGGTAATTCTTGCATTTCCACCCAATATTCAGATCACTTCCTTACTATCTAAAACAGACTAGCATGAACGTGTATATGAAGAAGCCGTCATCACAGGCTGCCTCGACAGTTAGTGTTAATCCTTCTAATCTCCATTTCATATCATTTCTGATTAAGCAACAAGGATTTGAACCTCACTACTAGTAACAAGAGTAAACTGCAAGACAGTCATTCTCAGGCTGATATACTGGTATTCAATTCTCTTCGAGCTTTTCTTGGTAACAATTCCTCTAATTGCTACAGATGAAATCTTCTACTTCTATTCGCAATTTGAAGAGGTCTCTGGCGGCTCATGCGCAACATATTGCAAGTGTGAGCTAATTGCTGCAATTGATTCGTGTACTAATTCAAGGCTCCTTTAACAGGCAAGTGGTTGTGAGGTGTCGCTAACACCACGAGCACAATCACCTGCGATGACGACAGTATCCATCAGTCCTGAACCCGAAGTGCTCGCAACCAAGGCTCATCTTGGTCATCGCAAAGTCTCTCGGACTACTAGCTCTGTGCGTTAATCAAATCATGTCTATGATATACATCCACTAACTTGCAGAAATGCAGACATCTGTAGGGCTTGAGGACAAGGATAGAAATAGTATCGGAAGGGAGGGATCCCGCGCTCCCGGCAAAAAAAGGGCAACGAATCAGTGTCTCCCTCCCGGAACTCAGGCAGGCTGGACTCACATTCTTCTGCCTTCGCTGTATCGCGCAGTTGGAAAGTCCACAACTCCATGGCAAAACCCGGACAATAAGTCCATCGGAGCCTTGTGGGGGAAGGTGTTTGATTCTGTCGAACTTAGTTACGACACGCAATTGGCCGACATCTGTTCTTTAGTTGAGTCATCCCTTATTGTCTTTCATCGGCCATTTTGAATCAAGTATGATCTGCCCTGTAGGCAGCCCAGAGATGCTCTGATAGTTGGCGCAAGAAATTGTTCGAGAAAGCCGAACAATCAATTTCGAGTTTCGTCGGCAACGAGCGTTCTAAGTCGGTGGAGACCGAAGAAATTGTGAAGATGTTGCAGACGATGGTCGACAAGAAGAAAGCTGAACCATTCCTCTGGGAAAGCTGGCATAGTATGGATAAGGTATGTAAAAATTTGCCCCATGTCACCCTTCGTATCCCTGCATTGACTCTGAAAGTACAGAAGCAAGGGTTGTTCTGCTCTGATCTTGTAATCTCAGTGTTGTCCGTACACCTAGTCTTGGCCCTGGGTCGGCATAAAGTACTGGATAAAAACACAATAGGAAAGCCTATCGGTGCCCTCGCTCTTGCGGCAACCGCGGTATCTATCTACTTCAGTTCTTATAGTGGCTTTATTCGCTGAATTTCTCATGAACAGGTCAAGGTTGCAATCGACAAGCAAGTGGCCCGGTTGCAAAAGATCAAAGAAGAGTTTGGTGGCGCTGAGTGGTACTTCACCAGTGCTCTGTGGCAGCCTCATACGGACGACTATGTTAACTTATTGTCGAATTCCTCGTTTTTTACTGAATCAAACTGGGAGAAGGTCCGATCCCGCCTAGCAGCTTACAATTCCATTGAAGATTTTAGTGCGGGAAAGAACACCGAACTTGTTGGATCGGGTGTCACTGGCAGGGATTTCTCCCTGTATCTTGACGTTGGAGACGCGGATGCGAGCGGCGAGTATACATATGGCGAGGGCGCTACTAGAAGTAGTAAGTGCAAGGAGGATAAGGATAATGACGGCGAAGAAGTCGAGGATTTCAAGGATAGGGAAGACGATATGGAGGACGAGAGTGTGCTTGGCGAGGGAGACGAGGTCGAGGACAAGGATCAGGAGGAGGACAAGGATCAGGATCAGGATGAGAACAAGGATGCGGACGAGAATTTCAGCGTGGGTTATGGACGCAGTGGAGGTTTTGAGGGCGAGGAGAATGACGCAGGCAGAGAGGACTGGGAAGGTGAGGGCGATCGCGAGGAGGACGAGGGTTCATTATGGGATTCCTACGGACGGCGCAGACTTTTAAGAGCAGGTCGATCTCTGGTGAGCTTCGGCTTTGACCCATCACCCCGCCACTGTATTCAAGCTCTTACTACCATCAACTTGCAGTGGCATTCGTTCTCTGAATATGCCGAGGAACAGCCTGCCAGCGAGGCAGAAGTGGCAAAATACAATCTGGTTCAGGATGCCGTGGTGTAGCTACTGAGGGACCGTGACACTGATGCACTGATTTCTACTTATTGTCTTAAATTACTTGTGGAAATGAAGTAATTCTGGAACCTCTTACGCACTTACACGCTTGAGTACTGCAAACCGACAGACAAAAAAGTCTGCTTATATGATTAAATGATGAATTACTTATGGAATGAACTACTTGAACCCCTTACAAACTTATACACTTGAGCACTGCAATTCGAATGCCAGAAAAAAACTTCTGATATGCTTGAATGCTGAAGACTGAATGCCTGAAGTACTGATTTAAGTCGACGGCACTGATTTCAGCAGGCCCCTTCCTGAATAATGAAACCACATGCCTGAAATCAGTAAATCAGTAGAATTTCACTTCCCAGGGCTTCAGTAAATTTCAGACCGTTTAAGTAACCTTAAGTGAAAAAGAAGATTCCCTGATGTAGTCCCCGACACGACGCTTGCGGCTGCGACTGGTATAGCTCGAGCTACCGACTCTCTGATCCTGACACGCGTGCAAACGGCTCCTGAGCAAGCACTGTCGCTGCCTTCAATTGTATTCCGGGAATCTTTGGCCTCGGACTTGGGCGACGTCGTGACTCACCGACCGAAGCATGTTCTGGTCCGATAATCTATGACACCCCTGATGCGTCGAACACATCTATGTCTGCTCTTCCAGCTAGTTCTCCCCGCCAGTTGCTTGCGGATCCAGCTGTGGTGGCTCGAGCAAAGAAGGAGGCGATGCTGCGCACTCAGAGGCGAGAGCAGCAGCTTGTCTGTCACCTACGCCGGCGTCACGCACTGTGCCATTGGAGAATAACGCAGAGGAGAGTGTATTCATAGCCCGGCCAGCTGTCAGTGTTGACCATTCGGAAGCAAAGTCGAATTCGTTCGTGGATACGAGTATGCAAGCGGACTCTGGGCTGGGCCTCATAGAGTTGTTTGACTCGGCATCCAGTGTTTCGACCTCGACTCACCGGAAGGACTCTGATAACTGTAGTCTCGATAAGATGTCTCTAACTGAATCAAGACGCAAGGGGAAGCAGGAGCAAGTTGAAGCACCTTCAAAGTCGACTGAATCTTTGGCTCTGACTTCGTCCACTGGGCCAGTACCTGTCCTTTCAGAGATGGACGCATTCCTACCGGAAGACCTAGTCCTGCCATCGGAGTCTGTCCTATCGATGGCGTTGGAGGTGTCGGGCTCAGATCTGGTATTGGTTCCTTGTCTTCCTGGTCTTGAAGGTGAGTCTTTTGATTAAATGTTCAGTATTCAGGGGTCTGTCATCAATGCAGTCTCACCGGAAGCTGTTCCCGTCCCACAGACCTCTCCTGAGTTATCACGTTTTGGAGACGAGGCTTCTGTTGCACCGTCTTTGACCAAGTCACTTGCGCCGCTGAGATCTGTCTGCGAGAATATGCCTTCAAGAAGTGGGGGAAGTTCGGACACCCTTGAGCAGACACCGTCCTTGTTCTCGGCGACATCGGTACAGACCCCAGAAGCAGCACTCGCGTCTGTGCTTGTGGTTCATATGGTAGGTAAAAGAGGTGGATTGTGATGCGATGATGATGAGATGGATTGCGAGGGCCGTATACGAGATGCTCGGACGCTCAGGTTCAGAAAGCGGTCGTTAGAGGCTTTGCAGAAAAAACGTTTTGTCAGCCATTGCTTAGGGACTTCCTGAATAGTAGTCGGGAGAAGCTCGAGGATGTCGGTGACGATGATATCCTCGACTCTACCATTGATTGTCTGTTCTTTGAATTTTAGTTGTATATACTCTAGCTTCGAGTACCTTGTTCTTGATCCATGAAGGAGCATCCGGCAAAAGATTCTAGCAAAGTCATAGCATAGTATCTCTCCTGACTCTTGAGCCGGTGCAGTGAGCTACGAAAGACTGGAAACATTAGGATCGTGGAAAGACAGTCAACAATATAGTATATCTCTGTGTCATCTGTATGAAGCAAAAATTCTTTGAGAGTGGGCAGTGAGATTTCAGTCTGAGACTCATTCCGTTAGTTAACGCCCTGAGGGTGTTTGGGTTTTGCCAGCAACTAGCTGGCCCTCAGGGCGTTATTGAAATAAGTACAGTTAAAAAGTCAAAGATAGCTATTAACCTTCATCGTCATATAATCAAACATATCAGGACGTTATTCAAAAAACGACACAGAGCAGAGGATTTTTCAAGCACCCGCGCAGCAGACCAATTCATTTGTACCGCGTACACTAGCTTCATATCATGGAAGCAGTCATGAGTGACGAGCCGAAGGGACATCGGTCGCACTCGCGGAAGCGGATGATTCATGTAGTAAGTCCCAAGGTGTCTCTGTTGGTCTTTAGATATACCCAGAGCTAACGAAGGAAATCCAGAGTAGATTTGTCAGAGGTGCAGATCGCAAATTCTAGCGCATTATTCTGACGGCCTTCTGTGGGATCATTAGTGCCCACGACGACAACATTCGAAGATTACAAGACACACCCAACATATTCCTGAGTAGGACCTCACTTGACCGTTCTTGAGCGACGGTGGCGAGGATCATTGACACTATTCAGCACGGCTAATCTCCGATCGACAAGTTTCTTGCAGTAGATAAGCACACCAAGCTTCCTTAGCTCTTGCTGTCCCAAGAGATATGTCCATATCTCTGGCAGGTCCGCTGCATCGAGATCAGGCATCCGACTAAATTGTTCGTGCCAGATGCCTTTCGATAATGGAAGTCTCCAAGTGAACGAGTGACATGAAAGGAAGAACGAGAAGATGTGCAGCTCCTCAACGTTATGGCAAAGACGAACAAAGTTCCCTGTGTTCCCATATGCATCCATTCACTAAAGCTCTAACCTGTGCTCCAAATATATTTCGCGAAACCACGGGGTTTTCTTGGCGGGTACGTCGTCTAGTCATGCCACTGTCATGGTGCTGCAGTTGACAAACTCAGCAAACGACACTTTTGTCCCTAGACGACCAGAAGTTGGTTCAATGAAGGTGCCCTAAGTCTTTGCGAGCCATTTTATATCCTGTGGAGGTCGCGACAGTAACTCCGGACTGAGGTATGTATACAAAGAAGAAGATAGCAAAGCGCAGCATTTCAAAGCCAATGATGATGTCAGCGGATGTTCTCCAAATACAGTCCTCAGGCTGTGTGTGCCGGACGCCAAAAGGCATACCTCCTCTTTGTGCACCATTCCTCCCTGTAATTCGAGATGGCCCCTAGTCCAAGGCTAAGTGACAAAGAGCTTGCCGCTATCAACGCTGCAGCAGTGACGAGGGAATATACCGTTAAACCCCATCTAGGTACGCGAGTGGTGCAAATGGAGAGAATATCTGTGAATTTATGCCTATTTAGATTACAGGACTGTGTCTGCGGTCAATGGGTATGTTGAATTTCAATCGTAGGTGCACCAATGACATTAACTCCCTCCATCTCTTGAAGACCTTTAGTGGTTTTAGACAATGTCAAAGTGAGCTAGCACATTCACGAAGATGCATCATGCTCTGACTCTCCTCAAGTTCCCATCGTATAACGAAATTGTCGAGCTCACTCTACCAGATGGGTCAAAGCGTGGTGGCCAAGTGCTTGAGGTGCAAGGAAAGAAGGCGATTGTGCAAGTGTTTGAAGGCACATCAGGTGTTGATGTGAAGGCGACCCATGTCGAGTTTACGGGCTCGAGCATGAAGCTACCTGTGGCGGAGGACATGCTAGGGCGTATATTTAATGGTTCAGGCAACCCAATCGACCAGGGTCCGAAAGTACTTGCAGAAGACTACCTTGACATTAACGGTGAGCAAATGTTGTGCCTTTATTGAAGCCGCAAGTTCAATCTAACGTGCTCTCAATCAAGGCTCTCCCATAAACCCCTACTCGCGTATTTATCCGGAAGAAATGGTTCAGACCGGTATCTCAACGATCGATGTAATGAACTCGATTGCACGAGGGCAGAAGATTCCGATATTCTCAGCCGCAGGCTTACCACACAATGAAGTATGTTGCTATGCAATCAATTCCAGACACTGAGCTCACTGACGCCACCACAGATTGCTGCTCAAATCTGTCGGCAAGCTGGCCTCGTGAAAGGTCCCACTAAGGGTGTACACGATGGGCATGAGGACAACTTTAGCATCGTCTTCGCAGCTATGGGTGTAAACATGGAGACAGCTAGGTTCTTCAAGCAGGACTTCGAGGAGAACGGCTCACTAGATCGTGTCACGCTCTTCCTGAACCTTGCAAATGACCCCACAATCGAACGTATCATCACACCCCGGCTGGCACTGACGACTGCAGAATACTACGCATATCAATTAGAGAAGCACGTGCTGGTCATCCTCACAGATATGTCTTCATATGCAGATGCTTTGCGTGAGGTACGTATATTCTTCTTATTGGCATACAAGCTTTAGACCTTGACAAAAATGATAGGTTTCTGCAGCTCGTGAAGAAGTTCCGGGTCGTCGTGGATACCCCGGTTACATGTATACTGATTTGTCGACAATTTACGAACGGGCTGGCCGTGTTCAGGGCCGCAATGGTTCTATCACCCAGATTCCCATTCTTACCATGCCGAACGACGGTGAACTTTCCTCCCTCAATCTTTCTATAATGTGAACACGGCTGACTGGCCTTCCTGCAGATATCACACATCCAATTCCTGACTTAACAGGATACATTACAGAAGGACAGATCTACGTCGACCGTCAGCTACATAACCGGCAAATATATCCTCCCATCAACGTCTTACCTTCGCTTTCCCGTCTAATGAAGAGTGCAATTGGTGACAAACTTACTCGCAAAGACCACGGCGATGTTTCCAATCAGCTTGTATGTGCCCGCTTCACATCTAATAAACATAATGAAACTCAAATGATGCTGCAGTATGCGAAATACGCTATTGGCCGAGACGCTGCTTCCATGAAGGCTGTTGTTGGTGAAGAGGCGCTGTCATCGGAAGACAAGCTTGCTCTTGAATTCCTTGAGAAGTTCGAGAAACAATTCGTCGGACAGGGTGCGTCATTAAAATGCATCTCAGGCATCTCGTGTCTCATCATCTTCCTCAGGTGCTTACGAATCCCGCACAATCTTCGAATCGCTCGACCTCGCATGGTCATTGCTACGGATCTTCCCGAAGGAGCAACTTAATCGTATTTCCCCCAAGATCATCGCAGAATTCTACCAGCGCAAACCAGCTAAGAAAGCTACCTCGTCTGCTGCACAAGCTGAATCATCGACTGCGGTCAAAGAGGGTAAACTCGTGGATGCTGAATGAGCGGTGTTTTCGAAAACGGACTGTCACGATTTTCATTGTACATCTGACGAGTCTATGACATTGTTATAGATGTCTCTGTAAATAAGTACTTCAAGATTGAGACTCTAATATGCAAAGCTGTTTCTGGGCGAGACTTGAAATAGGAGCGCAAGTGAGAAAATACATTGCTTGAAGTTTGGACTTAAAGAAGGAGCTGTAAGAAATTAGAACAATTGACACGTATTCAATGCGATGGTTTGTATAACTTAAAAATGATGAAATGAGAAAAAAAAACGTGTTGGCCCAAGAACAGAATTGTTAAAATCGTGTATACTCTATGTCGTCAATGCTGGGTCTTGTTGAAACTGCCGAAATCCCAGCTATAGCACTCCTATGCATATACGATTAATTACAGATACAAGGAAAGGCTTGAGAACGATGTGGGCTGAGAAACTTACAACACAATCCTCTTCCGCCATCGCCTCTGGCACTTCGCGCCCGACCTCAAGCGAAGGCGGCCACGGGTCGGACAGTAGTTTCTGAATGACAGTTTGAATGGTATGTGTACGGATATCGGAAGACCAAGAAAGGTTCGAAATCGTATCATAGATGACGGATTTACCGAGGTGACATCTATTAACATGCCCAGGTTCGATGTTCATTGAGCGAAAGAAACATAGGAAAGACGATCAAACTTTACCGGCTTTCCATGGCATACCCGCCAAGGGCGCAAGAAGACAAGATGCCGTTGCAAGTGCCCATAGCAATCGGGTCTGCGGTGTGGTAGACATGTGTAATGTGTTGCGTAGAAGGCTGCCAGGTATCCGAACGTATGAGTGTCATACTGTTCGACTAAAAAGAGGGAATAGTTCTAACCGGTTGGGGAAGATGCAGTCGTCGTGAAGCCATTTTTTCTCCCGGGGATTCAAATGCTACGACAGGTGCGCCGAAGGTGACGCCCACCAAGGAGGCAAGTGCACCCCCGAGCGAGTGGCCTGTTATCCAAATATTCGAGTCTGGATACATGTAAGTAAGGTTGTAATACAAGTTCTATAAAGCATAACCCATTGGCGCTTCAGACTTCGAAATCATTAGAATCGAAATGGAATCTGCCGAACGTACCGTCCCAATAGGATAAAAGAGACTCTCCTCGATCAACGCCTCTTGCAAACAATCTATATCGCATTTCCATCCTCCGCGAAAGCAGTCGCATACCGTCGTCCAAGTCCAGTCCACATGCGCACAGCAACAGCTAAACAGCAGATTGTCATTGAATTTGTCTTTCTTCACTGTAGGCCCGCCGCCTGCGAAGCTGCCAGCCGAGGTGCCTTTTATTGATAAGACTACTGTCGAGTTGTCCTCTGCACAACGATGCTTGAGATATTGCTTATAAGATTACCAGCCACGACATACCAGTTGCAAACACATAACCCCTGAAGCCATCTGCGTCAGGCTCCCAGCCGAATGGATGATGCTGCGGCGAAAGACAATGAGCGAGGTAAACAAAGTCAGGTATTTACCACATACATCTGGCCATCTGTCTCCCAGATCATACCAGTCCGGGTCTGTCGGCTGAACATATGCATTGTAGGTCATCTTCGCCAGCACGAGGAGTGTCTCGCGGTCGCTGACGTCAGGACCATCTACCTCATCTTCGTCCCATGCCAAGTGCTCGCTTTCGCCTTTGTGTATAGACCGCCATCTTGCTTTAGCGAAGCTTTCAAATGACCGTGGTCTGTGACGCTTTATTCGACGCGTTTTTAGAGAATAAGCGTTTGTTTGGGCGAGCACGTCCGATTTCGGAACATCTGCGAAGACTACTCTGGCACCGGTATGTCCGTGAAGATGCCGAAGTTGCAGGCTCAATCGCTTCGGCACGTCGTCAGATTTGTGAGTTCTAGGAAAAGGAAGCAAAGCGAGCAGCTGCGTTAGATACGACAACAGCGCAGACGGAAGCATATCTCATCGTCGACGTTCGGTGCAAAGGTGACGAAGCGCCGCGCTGCTTTGGGGAAGGTAGTAGTTCCTGGAACTTGAAGCCGATAACTTTAATGTCAAACACGAGAAAACAAAAGTGATGACGCCGCAGATCCGAGTCTTGCATCCCAGATCCACTCACAACTTGGATATACAAATTGGAGTGACACTTTCTTGTTGATTATTTTTTCTACTATTCTTCTGGAATAATATAACACATAACTTAACTACTACTGAGGCATAAAATGCCAATTCCCCTGAGAGTTGGCTATGGTGCGTACCTGACAATCTGATCGTGACAAAAAGCTCATTACGGACTTTCAATACAGTTCGGGAGCATTTCTCGTCACCGCTTCTTCAATATGCAGATGTAGATGGGGGAAAGACCTTCACGCTCGTTGAATGCCCAAGTAAACTTCACTGAAAAGTTTACGTTCGTCGCCCCAGTGCTGACAGTTCACCATCAAGGCGGAACGGGGCAACTGGTTGGACGACTTGCCGACGATGAGATCGATATTGCAATGTGAGTACTATACTACTAACACCTTATTGACAAACGCTAAGCGATCTACTTCTCATAAAGTGCTCTGACGGATCCTCTGATCGCTGGTATCGCTAAAGGGTCCTCCGCATATAGGTTGGTGGGAAGCTATGTCACAACACCTTTAAACTGGTAAGAGCAGCGAAATATGCCAATCTTATACCGAGAGATTCTACTAACACTTCTAATTGTAAAAGGGCCGTCATCACTGGGAAAGACTCGAAGTACAATTCTATCGATGACTTAAAGGGGACCACTGTTGGCATCTCGAGACCCGGAAGGTATTTGGGACTTCTACAGATTTGAGATATACAGCCTCACTAATCACATTTTTATGTAAAGCGGGAGCCAAACCATGGCACTCGTAATGGCTCTCCAGCAAGGCTGGGACCCGGAGGCTATTGACTTCAAAGGTACATGCTACCACCCACCTCAAGTATCCACTCGATCTGGCGCTGACAACTTGAATTCGACGCATCTCTTCCTTACCTTGGACGTTAATATTGGTAGTGAACAACGACATACGAGGGCTTATTGATTCTGTAAATGATGGCAGCACCAGCGCATTCATGTGGGAGTGGTTCACTACCAAGCCGTTCAGGGACAATGGAGAATGTCGTTTCGTTCGTGCTTCGTTCCTAATACTTTTGAAACCTGCCTTGCTAACTCTGTGGGACATTCAAACTCTGTGTTTTCTAGATCGGATCCGTGCCCACACCCTGGCCATCCTGGATGATCGCAGCCCATCCGAACGCCGAGCGCGCCCCGCCTGAGGCTGTCCGCACTTTCCTTGCAGAGCTCTCGAAGTACGTACGCACATTCAATTCCCCTGAGGCACGAGAAAAGGCGGACGTGGAATTCATTAAGGAGCGGTTCGGTTATGATGAGGAAGATATCAAGGTTCGAATGATGATTCTTCACTTTTGGGAGTGCATACATCCAACTATCTGATTAATCACTTTTAATAATTAGCAATGGCTTGCTACAGTCGCCTATCCCGATGACTGTGCGGAGATCTCGGAGAAGGTCATTGTTGACACAAGCATGTATGCCTTTCATTCGTGAGACATCTTTACGTCCGTGAACTAACAACTATTTCACACATCAGAACGCTAGTAAAAGCTGGCGTCATCCGCAAGCCGGAGAATGGCTATATAATCGACGACTTCCTTAACAAAGACATATGCAAGCTCGTTACGGACAAATCCAAAGCATCGCCAGAGGGTCACTCTCAGCCAGACGAAACCGAATTATAGACGCTGAAGGCCAAGGCACAACACTTGCTCAGTAAACGATCAAATAGGTATGAGAAAGCAGGAAACTGATTTCGGTTTGTGTGAGATTATTTCATAGATCAGAAATATGGATGTGTTGGAAATTAACGTTGCGACAAGCGCATATACATGATTTGTGCAGGTTTACAGGATAAAGGAAATGGGTATCGGTCTCGTTCTCACTCACGCGCAGACACCTCTCTACTTCTTGCGCCCAAGCTCGCTCAACTCCTGGAGCTTCACCTCACGCTCTCGATCATCAACCGCCTTCTGCTGCCTCAGCTCCTCAACCTCTCTCCTCTTCTTGCTCAATTCTTGTGTCTCGTGCTGCGCAGCAGAGCGGCTCATTTCCAGCTGCTCGATCTTTGCGTTCAGGTCCGCGAGTGTAGCCTCATGCGCAGCCTTTGCGGCGAGAAAGCGTGTATTCAGCTTGTGCTCGTACGATGCGGCTTTGGCGTGCTTCGAGAGCGCGCGCGACTCGTCCTTCGACGCCTGTTTCTGCACCTTCTGCATCCGGGGAAGCTCCTTCAGCGCCGCAGTGAGGTTAGCCTTTTGCGCTTTTCCCTCAGCCTTGATCACTTTCATGAGTCTCTTCGCATCCTTGGCTAGCGAAGAAAAAAGAAGACCAGAAGTACGATGAGCTAACAACGCATATAAGGGAAGAGAAAATAAATGACATACACTCGCCCTTATTGATCTTCGCCATCGTACCAGTTGATAACGATTCTTCTGCTGTCACAGAGCGCTGGTGTTGAGAGGGATTCGCTTCAGGCTGGGCTGCAGGACCGGTTAGTGCCGCGCCCGCTGCGAATGCACCGCTACTCGTCCCCCGCGTCACGTTATGCTCACTTTGTTGCTGAGGCTCTTGGCCTTGAACTAGTCCTTGACCTTGATCTTGATCTTGACTTTGAACTTGAAGACCTTGAGTTTGACCCCGGACTGGACCTCGCTCTTGCATTTGAGTGGCTGGTTGCGACCCGAAGTTCCCGCCAGCAATTGTGTTGGCCGGTGCCTCGGCGAACCCGGAGTCACGCGCCCCACCAGAAGCCGTGGAGGCACCATTCTGTCCGACTGTCTGTGTCTTCTCGTCCGAAAACACAGATGGTGGTACCTCGGGGAGGAACATGCCTCCAGTCGCTGGGCCGGTAGACGATTGGGCAGGTTGTTGAAACTGCTGCTGCTGCAAGTATTGCTGTCCTTGCGCTTGCGGCCCAGGTGCAGACCCGATGCTGTGCCGGAGTGGACCGTTGCTCTTGCCCTCTACCGTCGGGGCACTCGCAAAGTCTACGCTCCTTCTGCGCTTCTCTCCCCCCGCGCCTCCTTGAATCGTAGCTGCCTCGCCATCAGGCTCTGAGTCCGCAGCGTACCCGCTCGGTACCTTTCCTGCGTCGTCGTGCACACCGGGAGTTGCGAATGCAGCAGCAGGTGCGGCAGCCGGATTCGAGTTCGCCGGAACTGGGATCGAACTCTTCTCGTTATTCATTGTCTGAGGTGCATTGTACTGAGCGCCATTGTCGTTGTCAGCGACCTTGTCGTGCTTGCTGCGCTTCTTCAAGATGCCAAAGATCCCGTGCCGGCCGCCTGTCGCGACTGAGGGCTGGCGGTCAACATCGGCGCCTGCGCCTGCGGCAGTGCCATTGGAGTTGGTCGGCGCCGTGACAGTGTCTGTAGAAGCGTTCGGGTCATCCCCGCGAGCGTAAGCATGAGAATGAGCGGCGTGCGTGCTGGCAGAATCTGCATCAAAGTACACACTCGTACCACTTTTCTCTGACGCGGGCGTCATTGCAGGCGCTGCCATTGTAGTCGACATTCTTGAATCGAGGCGTTGATAAGTTTAGTAGTCAGTGATGGGAGATGGAGAGTTAGTTTGGGAGGCTGGGACTGCGGAGCGCCCATCTTTATACTATGATGAGACATTGAGGTTTGTGCTCAGACTGGGCCTCATACTCAATGGGTCTGTTTTCTATGCCACTGGCACTGACGGTGCACTCCGAGACTCGTACGTCACTTTAGCTGCAGCCAATATACTACAGTGGCGAAAGGCTAAAACCAGCCTCTCGGAAACCCCACAAAACTTTTCTTTCTACGGACACAAAACTTAACCAATGACCCTGAAACTGCGTAAATAGCTTCTAATGCAATGTATCTTCAATTCTTATAGATTAGTTTTGCACAAAAATAATTCCGAAAAAAATATCATGTCTGAATTTGAAACATCTTGCTTGTTTTGGGGGTGTAGCTCTTTTAACTATTTCCCACGGGTTCGGAACATGCGGAATCAACGTCTTTTCGCAATCCGATGAGCCTCAAACAGAAAAATCGTCAGTACGAGAAATTTTAATCGGAATTTACCTTTTTCCGGTAACCCGGGAAAGGTCATTCAGCTACTTAACCCTAATTGGTAGCTTTCCAGAAAGGTTCGGAAATCACTCCTGATTATATTTCGAGCCAATCCATGGCCAATAAAGGCTGAAATCTAACAAAAAAAAATTATGTCCTTCAAAAACATTTGAAACATCACCCGGAAAAAAATTTATTGCATAAATCGACGTATCTTTCTTACTTTGATTACAAAAATTTCAGTATGGCGAGTTTTCACGCAAAATTCCGGCCTGCACCCAGAGGCGGGTTTTGGCCTTTCGCCACTGTAGCCTTTCCGGGTAACCAGCCCCGGTTACCCACGCTGTGATGTCATCCTTTCCGGGGCGATACGGTTAGATTAGCAAGTGAACATTGGCATTCGTACAGAGCAGCATTCGTACATCGCATCAAACACATATTTACAACATTGCCTGAGTCTTCCCCGGCCTTGCGAAAAAATAATGCATATATAAAGCCCTCTCTGAAAGGGCAAGAAGGTCCTAGACTCACTCCTTGAGTAGTTTCTCGACCTCCGCGTCGATTGAGTCGGGCGAGGTCGTCGACGCCCAGCGGTGTCGCACCACGCCGTTCTTGTCAACGAGGAACTTCTCGAAATTCCACTGCGCAAGCATAGCAAGTCAGATATTAGCAAGCGAAGTGAATAAGGACAAAAGAACGCACCTTAATACGCTGCAGGCCCAGGATACCGGCTTTCTGCTCCTTCAGCCACTTGAACACTTCGTTCGTGTTGTCGCCATTCACATCCGACTTCTTCGTCAACGGGAACGTCACACCGTGGTTGAGCTGGCAGAAGGACGCGATCTCTTCGTCCGTGCCAGGTTCTTGACCGCCGAACTAAGGTCACAGATTCGAAGGCATTACATCAATGATTTGCCTTTTCGCTGAGCATATGCTCCAGAGCTAGCTCACCTGATTGCAAGGGAAACCAAGGATAACGAACCCCTCGTCCTTATGCTTCTTGTACAACTTCTCGAGACCTGTGTACTGAGGTGTGAAGCCGCTATCAGGGGCTTGTTAGCATCATTTAAGAAGTAATGTTCCGACCAGCGCACCATTTTGAAGCAACATTCACAATAAGGACGACCTTGCCCTTCAAATCCTCAAAGTTGAATATCGACCCATTGGGGAGCTCCGCCTTAAGATCATAAAACGACTTTGCTGTTGACTTTGATTCAGACATCGATTGGGAGCTTGAAGAGAAGTGTGAGTATTGTTGATTGGAGACAAACGCGACAGGAAGCAGTGAAGTGAAGAGGAGAGTAGAGGTGCGGGTAGGAGTGATAGCGCTGGGAAGTTTTGTAGGGCGGGTTCGGGCAGTATATATACCACGACAGTAAGCGTAGGATCTCGAGCTTCGGGTTGCAGCAGCTGATAACGATCTGGTCGCTGATGAAAGTTGCATCGCGTGCTCGTCCGCACCGGAAATATCTCGATACAGGCTTCGGCGCGCCGCGTTCTTTTGCGCCGACACCGAAAGTACACGCAGCTTGCAAAGCCTTGTGTGCAGACGTCCTTCTGAAATCTCGATCAGCACGACAAAGCCGACAGTCGTGAGTAAGGATGCATTAGCGCATTGCACATCCAGTTCTTTCAACAATTCTTTTTGCTCTCGTGTCCATTTTGATTCATGGTTTGAGGCGCGTACAGTATTACACTAAACCGGCTATTTCGGCTGCCGATCACATGACAATAAGTAATACACCTTGCTGACGTCACCGTCCAAGCTGACTCAGAGTCAAGAGTAAGTAACGTGACACTGTTTGCCCTAATCTGAAACCGTGGGATTGTCTGCCAGGGGGTAGAGAGAGAAGTAACCGCCGTCTCATTTATGTAGTAGCCTCGAGTCCTTCACTTTTTCTGACACCACCACTCACTGGTTAATTTCTGGAGGTATTCATAGCCAACTTATTACGATGAACCACCTACTCATCGACCTGATGGCTGAATACCTTGGCTTGGACATGCAGTTGTGGACTTCGTCAATCATCTCAACTGAATGAAGACGCTCGACAAAACATTTACTGACTCGGAGATAACCCTCATAAGCCTATGTTGCACCAATCAAGCGAGGGCATACTATGTACAACCAGTGCTGAGTAGACGTGCAGTAGTGCTCGATGGAACGGTCGGCATACGTCGGTACTTTAAGCAAGGCGGGATAATAGCGAGGCCGCGTCCACGGGTTCGCGAAGTCTTCTTCGCAGTTAATAATGAACAGGGATCACAACATAACTATGCACTTTTTGCACGAGCCATGCGTTCGACAGGCGATTTGAAAAACGTGAAGGCACTATGATTACGACACGGTTGGGAGCAGTCTTGAATCCGGCTAACTTTCTGGCTGTCTTGCGAGAAACTACAGCATTTGCAGCGATTGGATACCAACGAATGGTATATCTCCTCTTTCGATCAGGAAGTGAGGAAATGGAGGTACTGGTGGCGATGATATGGACCTTTCGCCTCCCGAGCCGCTCAAAACGGCGTATGATTTCTTTCCCCGAGCCCCAACTATTACATTGGCGACGCTACGTTTTCGCGGGTACTTTATCCTGTCAGCGACCGAAAACACGCGCCTCTTGCACTAGCACTTGACTGGGAGGACCTGGCTCAACCTGTTCCGACCTCTTGCATGCACCACGGGTTATCTGAAATTGCTCGCTCTAACATCCATTACAAGTATCCGGCTATACAAACATCTTCCAGATTATATAGCCCTGCTATTAGTGATAATTTTGGTGCGATAACGGCCATTGAAACATCTGAACCTTATCTTACTTGGATGAGCGTTACTCGAAGAAAGGGTTTCGGTTGTACCAGGAAACAGCGACGCCCTTTACTGTTTTCAACACCAAGAAAATTAGTCCGCGAGTTATACGCTGAATTCGAAAATGCTTCGGACAAATGGATGTTTAGGAACAAGCCTCTTCGAAATCGAAAGCTTGCAGATATGCTGGAGTATGCTCCTCAACTATAGAGCGTAGGAACCTTTTCCGAACGACATATCCCCTGGGTGGACCATCGCGATGACCAGCAATTACTGCTGCAAGACTAGGTTGCATTCTCGTATATCGGATTTCTGACGATCTTTTCCGCGGCAGTAGGTCACCTCTGGGCAGCGGATGTGTGGCTCTGTGCATGTGACACTTGCCTTCGGCCGATTATGAATTCCTCGATGTTAATTTGCAGCAGGAATATTACGATCTCATCATCTTCTCGATAGCTTGAGACTGGATATCTGTCGCAAGCTAGGTTCATAAGTTATCGGAGGCCTTGTGTACCCATCCCCAATTTCCTTGCGCCGTTGCTTCTTTTTCCTGCCTTTTCGATACACAAGCGCGTAGGAAATGACCTTCACCTCTTATATCGATTGTATCGACTCAGGTAACCGTAATTTGGGTAATTTGGTTTGTCTTTTACGCCGAGCTCTGCAAACCGAACGAGTCGAGTAAAAACCTCGGCATTAGGCGTGTCGATCACTGTACCCCTGATTTACCCTGCACAAGCCTGTTCTCTTACATCCTCAGGCTCCCGCTAATTCCACAACAGGCACTAAACGGAGACAGTTCATGACATGTACGTCACCAATAAAAAACCTCTGACACCTAACAGGACCAGTTCTATGGGTATTAGTAGATTAATAACTACAATTTTTGTTCCATCCCTACATCGGGGTACGGACTGCGGAGATTCAACTTCGTATGTTCAATTTAATAATGTACATAAATTGCTAGTGTCCGGTTTGGCTTACTGTACATGCCTCAATCCTAAGTTGTAGTGGTTTCTCGTAGCCCTTATCTTCGAATAGACCGAATCCCTGTTGAATACTCTCTATGCATCTTAGGCATATGACTTTCAGCAATCTTTTGAAGACAGGAGATACAATGCAAATGACTCACTTGGTTGGTGTTAGGACTTGCATGCGTGGTCCTGATTTATGCTGTTTTCGATATTGTTATCCATGCAAATAGTAATTGCGATGGAATGTGTGCGCAATGTGTGCTGGACAGTGTCAAAGCTAAACATGGTTATGCCGTTAATATGGTCCTCGGACACAAGCTCGCTGTTTATAACGTACTCAGAGCTTCTAATGGAGTCTTCTGATCCATCGGCCTGAACAAAATCAGAACAATCCTGTCCCTTTGTTTCTATGAACCCAAGCGGGCGCATCGCCCTGCATATCATTCTCCAATACACGGATCGAGCATGTGTGGTCAAACCAAATAGAGAGAAGAAGCCAAACGACGTGACAGCACTGATCCACAAGTCCCACTTGACGGTCATAATAGCCCAGACGCTAGCACTCCATTTACCTGCTAGAACAACAGGAACGAGTGACCGATTGACATGGACCATACTCCATCCGGGCCAGAATACTTTGGGAAGAGGATGGAGTTCTATCATGAATAGGAAGATGCTGAGAGGGAGTATCAACAAAGCATCAGCACACCCGAGGACTATCATTTGATAGTACAGGCAGCGTGTTAAAGTGGGATTGCTTGATTCGATATCATTTATACTGTTTCGTCGCATGTAGAGACTCCGGAAAATCTGCGCTAGAATGGGTCGAGGTTAGTTGATCGCTATGTAGAAGTTATGCAATACTCACGGCAGTAAAGAGCTGTGGAGATAGCCGGGAACAGAATAATAGGGGTTTGGAAAAGTAGCGTTGAAAGGCCGGATGGTTTTATGCTCCACTTGCAACCCTCCTCCTCAATGATGATATAGCGATGATCTTGAGCTATATAATCTGCGCAGATAGAATGGTAAGCATCGGTCTGAGCTCAGCAAATGAGCAATCCACTTACACAATAGCATTGTAAGTATTGGTAATCCCAATGTCATGCTCAAGTCAAGGCATTTGCTCCTCCACTGCGTATATGAGTTCTTCAGCATCATGTAATACACCAGCGGACTAGAGCACCTACGTCGTAAACGATAACCCTCTCTTCAAACCTGGTGATAAAATATACGCGTCGCGTTATGACAAAGGTGCAAACTCGTGTTGCTAAAGCAGTCGCGAATCCGATGTGAGTCACTGGAAAATACACTTAGCGTGTGATACATAGGCATTTAAGGATGTACTCACCAATATCACACCAGATTGGAGCAGTATCTGCAACATTGTTCGACCAGATAATCGCATTTACACCAGTAATGATGCACTCTGTGGCAGTCCAGAAAGAGAAGACAGTAACCCCAATGTTCCAAGGCCCCCTGCGAAATGCGCTGACAAGAAGTGGGAGTAAGACCAGGATGCAAGACAGAAAGTTAACGATGGGTACGAGGGGGTACGTCGGGTCCATGTTCCGGAGTGAATGGCTTGCAACATGAAAGTAAGCATAGAAGGAGTGCTCTGTCCTCTGGCAGGTTGTATTTATCTATTCCAATCAACCGAAACCTATGTTTGGATGAGCAATGCTGGGGCCGGCCCATCTTGATCCGCCTTCTTTCATTGATGAGAGAGCATCTCGGTCTCCGAGTGATCAGGAGTTTCCGCGGCGCAGAAGCAGACATGTGTGAATATTATACCGCCAAAGGCACCACGTACTCTGTATAGCAGATGGTCACGCTTCTTTTAATCAAAATCTTCCTTTCCCACATCAGTTGTAGCAATATTTAATGCACCCGGCTACTTGGCCAGTGAATTTGGTTATCGAAAGTCCGTATGCAGTACATTCAGGGCCCACGCGATACGATTACTCTGCCAGAAAATAAGTTATTGAACAACGACCCGTGTCAAGAAGCAAGCAAAAGATTCACGACATCAAATGTGGTCAGGCCTCAACACCCAGTATCCTTTCCACGGCCTCTTCCTCCAGTTGCTTCGCCCGTATTCTGCCTTCGTTGAGTCTTTCGAGTCCGCTCCTTATGCTCCTAGCATGCACTTCAATCGGAATCTCTCCGCCGGCGAGATCTGGCGCAGCCACACGCTCTCTGAGCTCCTCCATGTCTGCACTCAAAGACTGCAGGGCCTGTAATGCTGCGACAACGTGTGCGAGAGCGCGCGTCCTGTAGTTGCCAAGTTCCCGGAGTAGCTGGAGATTGCTGCCGAAGCTGCGCATCTGAGCTCGATTCCCACCAAGACGTGTCCAGAGCTCCGCGAGTAGTTCGGATCTCTGCGCCGTGATCGACGAGTCTTCGCGCGCAATGACACTGTGTATTGTCCCTAATCGTGCTTCGAGTTTATCGAGTTCATGTAGTGATGCCTCCGCCATAACAATTAGCTTGGCGAGGGAATCAGAGAGTACGGAAAGGCTTTGAGCAAAGGTTCCCGCAAGGATTTCTTGGGAGGTTGGCTTAGAGGAGGCTGAGAAAGGCCAAACTATGTCCGTGAAAGATCGCTTCTCAGATTCACCACTTTCAATCGTGCGCAAGGCATAATCATTTATGGCCATAATACTGTAAATAGAGTTTTAGTAGGCCGTCCAATCTAAAGGTGATAAATTACGAACTTATCAACTGCTCCGTTCACTTTTGAGCTCAGCCTCTGCAGCCCCTTCGCCGTATTTCTGGCGTCGTCGACAAAGTCCACAAGCGCATCGGCGAGAAGGTCCTTGCTCGTCAGCTTGCTCATTCGTACCAACGTGACGAGATCCCTAGTCGCCATTTCTGCCTTCTTGATTTCAAGCGACAATCCACTTCCTCCCACAGATTCGTCAAGAAGCTGCTCGAACGTTTTGCTCTGAATTTCAACCATCCTCGGATAGTCTGCATGTAGGGCCATTACGCGCTCCTGGCCATCTTCTGGGGGAGGTCCATATTGCGGCTGCATGCATAACGGAGACCGAGATAATCCAGGTAAAAAGCATAAAGGCGAGAAGACCGATTTTATCGATGCTGATAGGGAGTTCAATATGATTGCAATTGTCCAAATGACAAGGAGAAGTGAGAGGGGCTTCTTCAGGTAACGAAAGAAGGTACCGAACACATCATAGGCATATACGGCAGATAATCGTACACCCTGCGTCATTGCAGCATGCATTTCGTCTTCCGATACGATAGGCTGCGTCTTGCGTTGAACTGGTTTAGGTCTTAATTGCGTCGTTGCACGTCTTGGACTAGCGACGTATACTGTTCTGGTCGCCGTCCCACCTCTCCGCTTTCTCGAACTAGAATTGCTTATGCTAGGCGTTGGAGATGCCCTTCCGGATAGCATCGACCCGTGTCCTGATGGGGATGCATAGTTCACTTCCGGAATGTCTTCCCAGTCTGAATCAGCCTCCCTCCTCCTGCCCTTCGTGTTGATGGATAGCTTGGACACTGTTTGTATGTTATATGTTAGAGAGCAAAATTCAAACCAAGAGAGTGAAAGTTCCGTACTCACTGTAATCTAGGAGTACGCTAGAGTAGATACTTCAGCAGGACGTCACTAATATATGGCCTCGATATTACTGTGCATACAGCACGAATCCTGTAGCCTGTCAACTGCAAGAATCCAGGTGAGGCGTGAGCGTGTTTCTTGAAAGATGCTCGTGTTTTAAACTCGTTGAACTCGCGTTTGCTGAATTAATGTACGATACTTTTATCAGTTTAATATGTACAATGCTGGTTAGATGGATGATTAGACTGGAAACGTTGAGTACATGATGTTGGAGAGAAGACAACCTCAGGCTGGCGCGTCTCATTCAAAGACGTCAGTGGTTCAGTACAAATGACACGTGATCAGGGCTTGATACTTCAACACGACTTACCTACACACCCCAAATTAGGAAACTCTGAGTGCGTACGCGTCCTCAGATTCTCAAAGTCGAATTGCGTGTGCAGACACCTCACTCTTTACCTTTCTTTAACTCCAACGAATATCCATTATGCCTGCACCTTCACTTCCCGTTGCCCCCGTGACCTCCGAAGATCCAGTGAAGAAGAAGAAAGACGAGGAGAAGGAAAGCGCAAATGGCAAGGGGAAGGAGGACGCGTCAAAAGCAAAGGGTGACAAGGAGGAGGAAGGAGATGAATTGGTATGGTCATCCGAACTTTGCTTCGACTGACATTAGCTTACCAAAGTGTACAGTCTGAAGAAGATCTCCAGCTGCGCAACGAGCTCGAGATGCTGGTTGAGCGATTGAAGGTTCATTTAACTCTTCGCCTGCTTAATCCGACAACCATTGACTTTTGTCATAGGAGCCCGACACTACTTTGTACCGACCAGCGCTAGAAACCCTAAGAACTCTGATTCGAACATCAACATCCTCTATGACATCCGTACCAAAGCCTTTGAAGTTCCTACGACCACATTACCGTGACTTACAAGCTTTATACGAAACATGGTCAACATCAGACGACAAGGTGAGCTGGTTTTTTCAAGTAAGGGGACAATATGTATATATTGAGATCTGGTGCAGAGCTTGTTCGCAGACATATTATCTGTCCTTGCGATGACATACTCAGATACGGAACCTCGTGGAACACTGCGCTACCGACTGCTCTCTACGTCAATGTCAAAGAATGCTACCGAACCCGGTTCCTGGGGCCATGAGTACATTCGCCACCTTGCAGCAGAGCTAGGGACAGAATATACCATCCGTCAAGAAGAAAAGCAAGAAATCGAGGAGCTGCATAAGCTTGGCATCGAATGTGCGAAGTTCTTGCTCTTGCATAACGCTGAACCAGATGCTGTGGATTTGCTTGAAGAGCTCGAGATTGTTGACCGCCTCATCTCCTTATGTGACGACAAGAATTATGCCCGCGTGTGCGCGTATATGATCAGGTATGTCAGATACGCATCTTTATTTTCCATTACTGAGATAACTCCAGCTGCGTTGCCTTCCTCCCTCCTCCGGACGATGTATCCTTCTTACGTACTGTGCATGAACTCTACCTGGCGCATGGTAAATTCCCAGAGGCACTTGCAACTGCTCTTCGTATGGGCGATCAGGACCTTATTCTACAAGACTTTAGAAACGCAGGAAATCCGTAAGTGATTTAGAACCGATCTAGAATGTACGCTAATGACAGGATACTATTCAGTGTAATGAAACGTCAGCTAGCGTTCTTGCTCGCCCGTGCACAGGTCCCGGTGGAATGGTTGCAGTCGGAGGATGACGAAGAAGAGCTCGAGGAGGATCTGGTTGAGTGCCTAAGTAACACTCATTTATCGGAGAACTTCAAGGAATTCGGCAAGGAGTTGGGTGTGTCGGACCCGAAGAGCCTTGAGGACATATACAAATCGCATCTTGAAAACTCTCGTGAGTATCGATTATCTTAGCGATGAAAACGCGACTAATAAGCATACTGTAGGGTCCGCAGGACCGAATATCGACTCGGCTAGAGCGAACTTGGCTGGTTCCTTTGTGAATGCGTTCGTGAACGCAGGCTTTGGAAACGATAAGCTCATGGTTGACGCAGGAGAGGGTGACGCTTGGATTTACAAAAACAAAGATCATGGCATGATGAGTGCAGCAGCATCACTGGGCCTGAGCTTGCTGTGGGACACCGACACTGGGTTGTCACAGGTTGATCGATACACGTATTCTGCTGAGGAGTACATTAAGGTAATTCTATTCTGTCACAAGCCAGTGAAATAATGCTAAATTTTGTATTAGGCCGGCGCCTTTCTCGCAACTGGTATGCTGAACTGCGGTGTGCGTACGGAAGCCGATGCTGCATTAGCACTGCTGGGAGAACATGTGGATAATAAATCAGCGATGCTGAAGACTTCCGCTATTGTTGGCCTTGGCCTTGCATACGTTGGATCCCAGAGAGAAGACCTTGCCGCCTTGCTCTTGCCTTTGGTAGCGGACGACACCAACTCAATGGAAATCGCTTCACTCGCATCGTTAACATTGGGCTTCATCTTTGTTGGCAGTTGCAATGCTGATGTGACTATGACCATCTTGCAGACTCTCATGGAGCGAGAACCCAGCCAGCTTGACGAGAAGTGGACAAGGTTCATGATCCTTGGTTTGGCGCTTCTCTATTTGGGCCGTCAGGATGCATCGGATGCCACACTTGAAACTCTCAAAGCAATTGAACACAGCATTTCTAAACAGGCGCAGATACTAGTGGATATTTGCTCTTATGCGGGCACGACCAACGTGTTGAAGGTGCAGCAGATGCTACATCATTGCAATGACCACATCGAGAAGAAAGAGGACAGCAAGGAGGATGATGGCTATCAAACCTTTGCCGTGATTGGTATTGCCCTGGTAGCGATGGGCGAGGATGTTGGTGCTGAGATGTCATTACGGCAATTCAACCACCTGGTAAGTTTTCGACCTGTATTCTTGAAACCAGATGCTGACTTCTTGAGTAGATGCACTATGGAGAGCCCTCTGTGCGGAAAGCAGTCCCACTTGCGCTCGGCCTCATCAGTGCTTCTAACCCGCAGCTCAGCATCCTCGATACACTGTCGAAGTACAGCCACGACAGTGACCTTGCCGTTGCGATAAATGCAATCTTTGCAATGGGTCTTGTTGGAGCGGGCACGAACAACGCTCGACTTGCACAGATGCTTCGTCAACTCGCCAGCTACTACTACAAGGAGCCAGATTGCTTGTTCATGGTACGTATCGCACAGGGCTTAGTGCATATGGGCAAGGGCACGATTGGCATCAATCCCTTCTTCTGTGATCGTGGCATCATGAGCCGACCAGCAGTGGCTGGCTTACTAACTGTGTTGATCGCCTTCACCGACGCGAAAGCCTGTGAGTATCTCTCGTTCTGCCTCGCTTTTAACTTTCTGACTTTCTGTGGAATAAGTCATCCTAGATAAATACCACTGGATGTTGTACTACCTGGTTACCGCCATGTACCCTCGCTTCCTCATCGCTCTTGACGAAGATCTAAAGCCACAGCCTGTCACTGTCCGTGTTGGTCAAGCTGTTGACGTTGTAGGCCAAGCCGGAAAACCGCGAACGATCTCAGGCTTCCAAACGTACCAAACCCCTGTTCGTCTTGGTACGACAGACAGGGCTGAGCTAGCAACCGAGGAATATATTTCCTACGCACACGTACTAGAGGGCTTTGTGATTTTGAAGAAAAATCCAGGGTACGAGAAGGACGACAAGATGGAGCTGTAGGCATTTGCATCAGTAGATACATAGTAATTTTATTTATCATCGCGCATTGAAGTTTGCTTCCTCGTCTTCAGTCTCCTCAAGCTCTAAGTTTCAATGTCATACTAGTAATGTCTCACACTTTTGATCCGCCTGCCACTGCCAGTGTGGATGACGCGTCCTCAAGGCTCAGCCCCTGACTCGCACTCGGAGACTCGGGCTCAGATCCGAAGTTTAAGTTTGTATCTTATCTGATAAGTAGCCTCTCTTCTTTGACTCGTGTCGTCTCTGTCTCCTCTTCCTGTACCTACTATCACTACCTACAACGCCCGCGGTCTATTCGGCATATCCTCTCGAGCGTGCTTTCATGGAGGTCACCTTGGATCAAGGACCGAGTGACAAGTACCAGGAAAGTCGACAATACGAAAGAGAACTTCGAAGATCGAGGGGAGAAATTTCATGCTTAGAATGTCGACGGTAGGTGAAGCCACGAAAAACAAATCGGCGCAATTAGACTCAGACATACGTTCAGGATGAAGATAAAGTGCGACAGGAAGGTATGTAAAGCATGCCTATGATACCCCTCTTCTGAAGTCTTTGTATGGAAGGCGTCTCTTCATATATGACTTGATTAATTTCGCCAAATAGGTTCCTTGCTCATCTTGCGTAAAGCGGCATTGTGAAGACAAGTGTCCGAATGGTATGTACATGACACAAAACCTAGACCTAGAGGGTAATAGTCTAACTTACAATCATTTCGGACTGTCTAGGATCGACCCGGTACTAAATATACGCTGCTGTTGCGTGTGGCGTTCTCATTTCATTTCAATAGATCATCTGCTGCAGATGTAAAACGACTCGAGGCAGAACTGGAGAAAGCGAGAGAGCGCATCAGGGAGCTAGAGAAAGCTCTTCAAATGGCGCCTGCGAAGGGTGCGGACTACATACGTCCGCTGATAAATGAAACACAGAGACCTACGAGTTCTTCAAATAGTACAAGTTCTTCGTCAGAACTTCCCGACCCAAACGATGACGATCAAGGAGTTGCTGAGGTGTTTGGAACCTTGTCGATAGCAGATAGTGGAGAGTCAGTTTTCATTGGACCTTCTGCTGCTTCAGAGGTGAGCAATGACAGTCTTGACAGGTATGGATTCTAACAGACAATCCTGCACATTGCAGTCTTTCATGCTGGTATGTTTATAACTCTAATTTTCAAACTATCTTACTAAGTCGTATCTTCAGTCTGATCTTGGTCCACGAACTGTGGACGATGTTCTCCCAAAAATGCCGCCTGAAATCAATGGGCTGATTCAAATGTGGCCTTTCACACAGGCGGTTCCCAATAAAGACGTGTTACAGTCGACCATCGAGTCCCAGCTCCCTTCCTTCGAACGTGCATCTGCCCTTTGTGAAGCTTACCTTCATAACCTCACCTGGTTTCATCTCTCCATCACCCGAGAATACTTGATGGAAGAGCTAATCCCTATGATATATCATCGTAATCGCCGTCTCGGTACCGTCTCAAAGGTGGACGTACGAGATCTTGCTTTACTCTTTGCGGTATTCGCGTGTGGGGCTGCTGCAGATCTGACACAGAAAGCCAACAACAATGAGGCTCGCTTGTATTATTATCTTTCGCGTGCCACTCTGGGGCTAGCTTCCGGAGTTTGTCGGGGATGTCTGCAAGCAGTCTTAACCATGAGCTTGCAAGGACTTTACCACTTATTGGCTTGCCCAACAGATGACTCCGAAGAAGCTTGGAGGCTGCATTCTATCGCGATGAGCAGCGCAACGACAGTGAGTTACGAATCATCAAAGTAATCTATCTCCTTACTAAGATCCGTATTCAGTTAGGCTTGCGTCAGTCCCACCCCTTATTTTTGTAGCATACAAAGGCTTACGGTCATACCTATCATAGATCGTGATCCTGGACGCTGGAAGCTAAGTCCTAAAATGCAGGAACATAGGAGACGAGTGTTCTGGGGTCTATGCTCGCTGGACTATTATCGAGTACGTCTTTAAACTCCACATAGACTTACCGGTATTAAATGAAGGGCTTGCTAAACTCTTAGGCTCTTTCATGCGGGAGGCCACCTATCATCAGCCTGGATTCTGTCGACGTGAAGTATCCTCAAGATGCTAGCATTTCGGCATATACGGATGGAGCACCTGGTACCGGATGTCCGTGCATAAGATGGATTCGATGGCAGTTTATTGTCCTGACTTCGTCTTTTAGATTATTTCTACGCCCTCGAATTCCTACGGAGGTGCCTTGCTCCAGTGGTTCAGAGGTTCTGCGCAAACCCCAGACCTGTCAAGCTCCGCGAAGTTATGGAATATGACAAGAAAATTCGCGAATTTGAGGCAGATAGAGCAGCTTGGCTAGCGCAACAAGTTACAACGCATGTCATTGATATGACTGACTCCGTTACGGTTGTAAAACATCTGATGTCGTTTCGAAATTCCGATTCGCGTGAGTGCCGCTTTGAATGCACATTCACTCTCCAGCTCCATTACGTGACACGCTAGCTCATCATTGATCCCGTCAGTTCTAATGGGTATACACCGCAACTTCTTTGCCCGTGCCATCCTAGATTATCCCGATGATCCACTCCGGAGTCCTTTCGCATTTTCATTCCTGACAGCTTTACGGCTAGCGATCACTATGATCCAAAAGCTTAAGGAAGCTACTGAGATAAATTTATCTTGGGTTATCAGGAAATGGCCTGTTTGGTCGCATTCTCTAAACTCTGCTGTAACTCGTTTCCTTGCCATCACTAAGTGACATAACTTACTATTTCCACCATATAGGTAATTGTGGGCTCAGTTGCTTCAAGGTGTCCGACCAGCAGTCTGGCACCTGCTGCATACGCCGCTCTTGAGTCTGCAATTGCATCTTTCCGTAAGGCGACGGAACATCAGATCGCTTCTCGTGGCTTGGTACGCCCTCATCTCCACATTAGACACTTGAAACTTATTTCGGTGTCTAGCCAATACTTCTGCGCTTACAAGAAAAGGCACTAAGAGTGACTAGGGTAGGGGGAACACAAAATTCATCGCCGTATGATTCAGAGGATGAGCGTGATGATGAGTTGAGTATCCTTCGAGGGACTTCAAGACTCGTATCTCACAAGTACAATGCTGGTCCAACAAACGCTGCACAAGTGAATAACGATCTCCGGCTTATCCCAGAGCTCTCATCGATCACGTTTGAACCCCCTGCTAACACCTTTGAAGACGCTTCTTCCGCCAACCCTATCTCTATTCTACCGGACGCAGATGATTGGGTAGCCAATATCGACGCAATTATGGCCAGCTACTCGCAGCAAGACTTAGATCAGCCGACTGCAGGTTTGGCGGCGGAGGCGGGCTCATTCGTCAGCCTTGCACCTGAAGCATTTACACCTTCAGCTCTGGATGCACATATACATCCTGTGGAGTTTCCTGGCATTTCAGCTGCTACATGGGACACGTATGTTGGCAACGACTTATCTGATGACCTTGTGGATTTGTCTTGGTAATAAATCTACTTGTTGAATTGTTCAAATGCTACAGCTTTGATTTTTGATTTACTGTACTTAGAGCTTTAAATATTGTCTTACTGTATAACTAATGCACTATCACACTCCCCACTCACCCTTGTTTGATTAGATCTTTGTAGTGAAATGTATTCGTCTTTACTCACATGCAAGCTATGGTTTCCTGACATACACACCGACATACATAGACGCTCGCGGAGCTCAAATTATGTGATCGGCGCCTTCAAGTTACACTGGCATTGACTTCAAATTTGAAATTTTAGATGCAACTTCAAGTCCATTTCTATTCTTGACGCTACTCGCTCCGAGCCCGTAGCACATGGCCATCAGGCTCCCTGCAACACAAATGCTCACGGAAAACCTCTCTCTCCTCTTATCATGTCAGAGGCGGCGGTGAGCAAGTCGGATATCCGTGATGTCGCTTCTGCTTCTGCGAAGTCCGTGAACAGCGGTGACGGCGTTGAGGGCCCCAAGAAAGCTTCGGACACGTTAGAATGGACGACTTCGCGGTGGGAGCTTTGGTCGTTCTATTTATATTATGTTGTGAGTTATCTATCTCTGAGATATATGAACATGCACCCAAGAACTGACGGACATCCATACACTCCTGAAGGGAAACAACGGACTGTCTGGCTTCAATTTCGGTCCCTCGCAATTTCAGAATCTGCTGTTTCTGGCTGGATACGATCCCGCGCAACCACCATTTACAGCCCCGTGCGGGAGTGGTACAGGATGTGTGCTCCCTTTCCTAGGAAAGACAAGAGACAGTGAGCTTACAAAATATTTCATCTGAAGACAAGAGACTGAGCCTCGCATGGTAGTAAACTCTGTAGTTCTGGTCACGAATGGAATCAGTTTCGCTATCCAAGCTGTTCTATTCCTAATCATTGGGGCGTGGGCCGACTATGGGAAATGGAGGTACCGTACCTTTGAATACATTAAAATACCGCACACCGACTGACATATGACGGTCAATAAGACCCAACATCACAATTGCTTTCACTTTGATAGCAGTGGCTGTATCATTTGCCTGGCTAGGTGTTGAAGACGCATCGAAATGGAGAACGGGTGTGGCTCTGTATATGCTCGGACGTAAGCTATGATCTACCACCTGCTTTATTTCAAATGATTCAGGTGATTCTGCAGTGATTGCGTATCAGGGAGCTTTGACGTTCTGGACTGCAGCCTTCCCTGGTCTGGCTCGTTATCTCCCAGAGACCCAAGAATCCGCAAAGGCTACCCGAGCTGGAGTCAAAACGTAAGAATATGTAGCACTTGTTTCAGTTCGTGTATACTGACTATGACGGTGTTATCTCAACAGACCTGAAGACCATGCATCATTCGAATCACTCCAGCGAAACCGCATCTCTAATGTCTCTTTTGCTGTTTGCTCCGCGGGAGAGATTCTAATTCTCGCAGTCATGGTCGGGATCCTCAAAGCCCTTAAGTCAGACGAAAGTACGGAAAATAACACGAGGGCGTTCAGCGTGTTGATCGCTTTCGCCGGAGGTGTTTGGTGTGCGCTCTTTCCCCCTTCTTTCTCTGGAGACAAGTGGCGCTGATTATTTCTACAATACCAGTGCTCTGTGCCATCCCCTGGTTTCTGATCGAGAAACGCCGTCCGGGTTTGTCGCTCCCGCCGGGTACCACCCTGCTCACTATAGGTTTCAAGCAGACTTACGTCGCATTCCGAGAGTGCATGAGGCTGAAGCAAACGTTCTTGTATCTTGTCTTTTATTTCCTCATGGGAGACGTCCTAAACACCACAGTGTATGTATAGATTTCACAAGAGATTCGGAGTTCGCTGATTTTAACCATTGAAAAGGACTGTCGTAGGGACACTGCAGAATAGGTGAATTTCACTTATAGTGCATCGGGGAACAGATTTAACTGATCTGGGCATAATTCGTAGCGTGGTTTCGTACTCGACTCTGCAGCTCACTTTGCTTTTAATCGTAGGCATTGTGGCACAGGGTCTCGGTATCTAGTGAGTTCATTGCGTCGCACATCCAGGGGCAGATGTAGGCTTACCGAATGTGAAATAGTATGTTCTGGCTTGTGCAGAAGAAGTTCAAGATCTCCACAAAAGCAATGTTAAGCTTCAATGTCGTGTGGATTATTGTGAGTCGCTCACTTTTAAAGTAATTTCTTTTGATATCAAGGCAAATTGCATGAAGGTCCTGACAATCTGGGGGTTAATTGGTGTCCATACGGATAAGTTTGGCTTCAAGCATGTCTGGGAGATTTGGTGCGACCACAATCTTTTTACGGGTAATCAGATGTGACTGAGTTCATTCCAGGCTGTACCAAGCATACTATGGTTTGATGGTCTGCCCTTGGTATGCTTATAGCCAAACGATGATTAGTGAAGTCTCGCCTCTATCCCAAATGTAAGAAGCAACAAATGTTGCCAAGTCTTGTCTTCATACTTACATCGGCCACAGGTTCCTCTTCTTTGCTCTTTTCTCGATAGTGAGCCCATTTTGTAATAATGACGAGGTCCATAAGCTGATCAGTTTTCGCTTCTTTCATCAAGATCGGAAAGACGTCCGCATTTATAGGCCCTTTTGTCTCGTCTGCAATAATCGACGACGCTAATGGCAACAACAACATGCCCTTTGCTTTCTTGTTTTCTCTGTAAGGCATAAGTCCTTTTCGGAGAAAGTTACCCACCCTGTGTTGTTTCTAATCGGATGTGCTTTCTTTTGCAGTGGCGTCCTGAGCACTATTTTGTTATACATGGTCGATGTGAAGAAGAGCAGGCAAGAGTGCGAGGCGTTTGTCGCAGCTGAAGCGAGCCGAGCAGCGTTCTCGGACAGCCAGTTCGACGTGTTGCCTACTGACATCAAGAATGTCGATGTCTGATAGCAAGTCAAGCAGGTCTCTCAGTCACATTATAAGTCAGCACGCATTTCTCCCCGTGATGCGGGTGCGCCTATGGGACGCCGCTCGTTGTGCGCGCACTTAGGGACCGAGCTGAACAAGGCAGAGAACAGACAGGATGGTGGGAGAGATGGATTTACAGTGAGAGCTCTCTGTGGCCGCAGAAAGCCGATGACGGATTCAATGGACATTTTTGGTTGTTCGGGCGATGAGGCATACGTGTCTTTCGCTCCCGTGGGGGGCAAGAGCCATGATCCGTGTATGAGGCGAAACGTTTCATAGTGCAGCGCTGCGATTCAAAGACTTTGTAGACCTATGATATACATGTATGACTCACTTTCTAAGTAAATCTGGACCTCGTTGCGCAGCCTGGTGTAATGATCGACAAGAAGCTTCCGCTGCGAAGTCCAAGTTCCGTATGCTATGATTGGTGGGGAAACAGATCGACTGAATAGCATTTGACATCCACGCTAAATGAATATCGCAACACCCAAGTTCCGAAGGGTCGCGGTCGCTTGCCCCGCAATCGCATCGCCGAACTACAAATAGCTCTGCATTTCGAGAGCGATATTCCCCCAAGTTGTAGGCTGCCTGAAATATTTTCTGGTTGGAAAGGTGAGTTATGTTGTATGCGTAGAGGTGGTGGTAGTGGTTAGAGATTGGCAAATACAGTGGATAGCTATGGGCGTCTACGTAATTGGGTCGAGGGACCGGACGTCGCGCCGTAACCGATAGTAAACCAGACTCAACTTGCTAGCCTCTCTCCTCTTGTCCTCTCTTTCTTCCTTACTCCCATCTTCCTCCCTTCTTCAAACAACATCATTCACAGTCTTTCCTTACTATCAAACTTAGTTCCACTCAGCTCAACAACGTAGATATGGCACCTGCTTTGTCCCACCCACCAGGTGTATCGTTCGTCGATGACCACGACCAAAGGCCCGTCAATGTTGATGCACAGACGTACTACGGCGGCGCTGAGTACTTCAGCCGTACAAGAACATACTCAAACGTGAGTCTGTCGCCACTAGCCTTTGTGTTCACGAGGCGGGGAAGGCCGTCGGATACCCCAATGCATATCGTGGCGTTGTTCGCTTAGCACCATCCCCGCACTTTGAATTATGCTCTTTATTGACACAGCGCCTTTCAGTCTCATCTACATGGCTACAATCCTGTACGCCGTCCTGTCTTCGGCGAGGAATCCCACATGCGTCCTCGGCGTATGTCGCACGACGAGAAACCGACTGCTCCAAGGCGCTTCCTCATTGACGTCGAGGAGACCATCCGTGTCGTCCTCGAGCAGGAGGACACCGACGGCGACTTCCAAATCTCCATCACCGACGCAGGCCCGAAAATTTTATCACTGGGAACCGCGACGAGCAATGGTTTCAAGAGCTTTGACATCCGCGTACGTTATTTATACGCATCATTTCAGTTCAATCTTCTCTTCAGCACAGTGCATGTTCTCACACACTTTCTGACGCCAGGGCACATATATGCTGTCCAATCTTCTGCAAGAACTCGCCCTGGCAAGGGACCACAATCGGAAGCGCATTGTTCTCGATGAAGCGCGGTTGACGGAGAACCCGGTCGACAGGCTGTCACGTATGATCAAGTATTCCTTCTGGCACTCGCTGACGCGACGCATCGACGGCGATGGCCTGGAGATTATTTGCGCAGACCCGAAGAACCGTACAGGGCGCGTGAACCCCCGAATCTACGTCCCCCATGGTGAGCCGGCGATGGCAGAGTACTACCGCAAAGTGGCGAGGGACAAGCCTCATTTGAATTTGGACGTGCAAGTGCTCCCGCCCAAGCCAGATGACCCTCAGTATGTGAAAAGCTTGAACAACAAACCGGGAATCCTGGCCCTTGCTATGGATGAGGTGGATGACGGGAAAGGTGGCCGCACCTTGAAAGGCATCCCGTTCATTGTTCCAGGAGCACGCTTTAACGAAGTGAGGTCATTATACATCTCAGGAGCAACAGTGACGTCTAATTCTTACCCTCATGTTTAGTTATACAACTGGGATTCCTACTTTATTTCCTTGGGTCTTCTTGTCGACGGACAAGTGCAGATGGCTAAAGGCATGGTGGATCACTTCATCTTCGAGATTAAGCACTACGGGAAGGTGATTAGTTATATGATTGCCTTTGTGGGGACATGAAAACTTACCTTCTATCTCACTCGCAGATTCTTAATGGAAGTAGGAGCTACTACCTTTGTCGCTCACAGCCGCCATTCCTGACCGACATGGCGCTCCAAATCTACAATCAGCTTGATCGGACAAACGTAGATGAGAATCGGGCATGGCTGAAACGGGCCATCCAAGCTGCTGTTAAGGAGTACCATACCGTCTGGATGGCCGAACCACGTGTTGACCCGAAGACTGGTCTTTCACGCTTCCGACCAGATGGGCTTGGAATTCCACCCGAAACGGAAGCCACGCATTTCACGCATATTCTCGAGCCATATGCAGCGAAGCACGGTTTGTCGGTGCTGGAGTTCAGCGAGAAATACAATGCGGGTACACTACATGAACCACAGCTCGACGAGTACTTTTTGCATGATCGTGCAGTCCGTGAGTCAGGTCATGACACGACCTACCGCTTCGAGAAGCGATGCGCAAACTTAGCGACGGTGGACCTTCAAGCACTGTTATACAAGTATGAAATCGATATTGGCACAGCCATTCGAGAGGTGTTTGACGATGAGTTAGAACTTGAAGAAGACTTCCCACTTGCGCCATTCCCCCCATCGCCGCAGGCGTACAAGAATCCCCGCAGGGTAAGCTCGAAGACGAAACCTATGACCAGTCAAGAGTGGTTCGACCGTGCGGAGTTCCGAAGAGAGAGGATTGACCAATATTTGTGGAATGAGAGCAAGAATTTGTACTTCGACTACGATACTGTGCAGGAGAAACAGATCCTTTATGAGAGTGTCACAGCATTCTGGATGCTCTGGGCAGGATGTGCGAGTGAGGAACAGGCGTGGAGGCTTGTGTAAGTATTGTTCGCGGTGGATCATAGGATCATCGGACTTACTAAAGAAAAACTGTTTTTTGCAGGGCACATTCGATGAAGAAGTTCGAGGTTCTTGGCGGCCTTGTCTCCGGTACTGAAGAGTCGCGCGGCAAGATCTCCCTCGACCGCCCTAATCGTCAGTGGGACTATCCGTATGTCCATGGCGTGCTTCATATGGTCTCGACACTCACACTTACCTCTTTCTTCTCACATCGGTCTAGGTATGCATGGTAAGTTCATGTAATTACATCTAGCGACCTCTTGCGTCGCATTTAATCATAGTTCTTGTTTATGTTGCATATGCTCACTCGTCTTTTCTGTCCCAGGCCTCCACATCAAATCATGGCATGGGTTGGACTCGAACGTTATGGATACTTAGAAGATGCGCAGCGGCTGGCGTACCGCTTCCTATACATGTACGTTTATCCGTGATTCCGTCTCAGTGCGACGCGGGTCTCTCATAACGCGTTCTTCAAAACTCACAGGATGACGACTGCGTTTGTTGATTTCAATGGTGTCGTTCCGGAGAAGGTGGGTGATGATTGGTCCCTCCGCATACCTCTTCCCCTCGCACCCCATTCTCCGTCGTCTTCGGGCCTAACTACACTAAACTTTGATGTTGACTTGAATGCTAACGCTTTCTCCCTTTGTCCTTTTAGTTCGACGCTGTGAAGCTCTCTCATCTTGTTGATGCCGAATACGGTAACCAGGGCATCGATTTCAAAATGGTCCCTCGAGAAGGCTTTGGATGGATGAATGGTATGTCCGACTCACGTCACGCTCCATTTTTTAGAACGCTTGTGTTAATGAACATACTCGTGCGCTATGCAGCCGCGTATCAGGTTGGATTGTCGTTCCTCACGACGCACATGCGTCGCGCCGTGGCGGCGTGTACGAGCCCTGAGGTCTTCTTTGGCATCGGCAGCTCCGCGGATGTTGCAATGAACCAGATGCGCGACAATACTGTGACGGACGCCCTCGGTCTAGCGATGGAGGCACTCACAATGTCGGCTAGTTCTGGCTGAACACTGGTTCACTGCCTGGTTCATAGGATTGTATATTTATTATATTTTCTTCCCCTCTCTCTTTCCCAAGCCAAGTCCAAACCTCATGCTTTCTTGTTCCGTTATAGAACTGCTGGATATTTGCAGATGCAGCTTTCATCACTTCGCCGTTCGCTTCAGTTCTCTTCTAATTTCCTCCGCCCTTAGATGGCCGTTACGATGCACGCATTACGCACGAGTAATTTCTTCATGTATACATATACATTTGCACCCTCAGTCGCTCCATGACTCTATCCTAGATTCTAGTCAGCTCACGTAGCAATGTACACAGGCGCACCATTTATTCTATGACAGGCCGTAATGTATCGGATTATATTTACCTTCAGTGTGATCTTGCACATTTGAGTACATTCCTTTACGATGTGGAGCTCATTCGAGGTAGGTTCAAAACAGTAGTAGCAGTAGCAGTGTATAATTGTACTCCTTTCGCGCATTTGTGTGTCAATGGTACGGCGATTTGTACCCCAGTAAATCCTCATGCGCCTCACGCTGACCTTTGCACATGAATCCTTTCCAGCCCGAGACGTTCAACCTCGAAGCCGATGCATATGAACTGTGACTATTTATTGTCGAGAACTTTCGCAGCAGTCCCTTCGAGTATTCTCTTCTCCCGCGGCAGTTTGCACTGAATGCTGCCAGTGAATGCTCCCTTCAGTGAGTTGTCCATGCAAGTGCGTGCCTTATAGCTTCTCCCGGTCTCCACGACGCGCAGATGCATATGGTCCTGGCGGGGGCTTGCGAGTCGTTCTCATACATGCAGAAGGAAGTGAAGAGCACATGAGGCAGCCGGCGCTGAAGAAGGGATGGGCGACGAATTCGCATTACCTATGCCGTCCGTACATACAGTAGACTACGTTCCATGTGATTGAAAGGCATGCGGACGCCATATTCATCCACAAGTAACTTGACGCACTTCAACTCTTCTATGTAGCCATGGACGGGTTATGTCGCATTAAGTTTTAGGCAGCTTTCTACTAGTCCAGGCTCCAGACGTAAGAGAACCACAAGCTTTCACCCAGGGCAATGCCTCGTCCAATGCCAAGCGAGACTTCGGTCCGAAATACAGAACGGAGTTCATCATTAATATAAAAAGACTGATGCTTATTTTACGCGGGATGAAGGCACAAGGCAAAGTTCCAGGCTGGCTTCACCGAGGATCAGAAATGTGCTACTACGCACGGATCAGACAAGAATACACTCACAACACGCGTAAGACAAGTTTAACCTGTGTTCCGTTGCAGCTGAGATCAGTACTTCCGTGAAACATGAGGGTCGCTAAGTATATGAATTGGCATGTCATTGAATGAGCGCCCACCATAGGCAAAGTAGCATATGGTCCTTTTATATGAATGAGAACATCGGGGGTGAAGATTTTCAGGCAGACAGCGCTTCGGTTCAATTGCTTGAGATGGCGAGACGTGATCAATTATTGATTCGAGGCAGAGATCGTCATTGCACGCCTGTTTTGTTCGATGTTATGTCAATACATATCCAACAAATCTGGTGCTAGAGGAAACCCTTTCAGGCAAGTTGGGTAACAGAGCCTTGCATAAGCGATAGAGATGAGTCTATTCCATTGTGCTGGACACCCGCTGACGTGGTGTTTTGGCGATGAGAACCCGAAGCAACCATCGTTTCTTCTTCTAGCAGCATGGAGGGTTAGCCTTCGACAAGGCACGATACACGATTGAGGGAGTGATCCCGTTCCAGTCCAGGACGACGAGGTGGTTTAAGAAAAGGAAGTGCTGAAATCGGAATAAGGTTCTCTTTTGAAATATCTTGAAGGCGTTGGGGAAAAGGCGTGGAAGAAACACGTAACGCTGTCGCAGCGAAGGATCTGATCTGAGTCATCAATATAATGCATCAACTCGGGAACACAACAATACAGAAGTCAGAATGAAAGCAGAAATATTAGTAACACCCTGGTATATTAATGAAAGTCGACCGTCGAGTTCATTTTATACTCAAACCTTCCAGGCCAAACTCTCCGCCAGGCGAGGAACCACGATCGAGTTCGTTGAACGGATCCCGAGCACTGCCCGTCCGCGCGCGCCACAGCTGCCTGTACGTCGTCTTTAGTTTCTGGAGCTCGGCGTCGAGAGCAGCGGTTTTGTTCGCAAGCGCGAGGAAAGATCCATGCTGCGCTTGCAGTGTTGACGTAATCGCTATTTCCGATACGGAAGACACAGTTCATTTATTAAGGGCCCACAGACGGCGTGCCACGGAATTGTTTCGACAGAGCGTCCACGAGAGGTGCGCCCCGCAGTTGACATTTGAAACAACGGAGATTATGAGAGGCGTATTCCGAGTCGATCGATTGAGTTTTTGGAAATATGGGAATAAAAGTGGATCTAGTGTTAGCGGATCTGATCTCGAACGTCCATATGGTCGCGAAGGAGGACGGTCATAGAGTGAAGCAGAGGGAAGGCACACTACATACCTTGTGGCGTCACAGAAGTATGGTTAGCAGCCTCAGAGGCTAGCTTGCGTTCTATTTGCTGATTTATCGTGAGTCATTGATTCAAATGGTCCAGTTGCGCGTGAGGATGCATGAGGAACGCCGAGACGACAGAATCCCGGGCAGAGAATATCCAAGTATATCCACGGGGACGAGGTACATTGAACCCCGTTGATATAAGATTTATGATACCGTTTAATGCCGCACAGGCACACCAGACCAGCAAGTACAGGCGTCCGATGGTGAGCGGGTTTATGCAGGCGTTGGGGTTAGATTCAAGGCGGTCAAAGCGCATGGTGCACGTCCGTCCGTCCGTCCGGTGCCGAGAGGGAGATGCGCCACGAGGAAGGAATAGCACGAGGGACACCAGAGTGGTGGAGATTTATCGGATATTCGAGCGGCGTTTTCGGCAACATTTTCGGTAAGGGATAGGGTGATGAGATCCAGGAACGAAGAGATCAGCATGAGGTCAGCGAGACAGGCGAAGTCAGATTGGGATCGGGGTGGGCCAAAGTATGTAGACAAAGTAAGAGGAGGAGGAAAGAATGCGAGAAAGAGTGAGTAGAGAATACACAATAAGCGACAAATAGAACACACCTCAATAGTGTTATTGAACCACTGAAGACGCTCACGTAGTTGTTCAGTGACGCGTGTGAAGAAACTGTCGAGATGGAGAATCAGTATAAGCAGAAACCACATTGTTAACGAGAGGGAGAACACCCAGATTGGAGTGTAAGGGGTGGGGGATGAGAGAAAATGTACGAAAAAGAGTTAGTAAATAACGGAAATTTGCCGTCAGGCAACAGGGAACAAGAGCCACGAGAAAAGTAGAAACGAAGGTAACTCAGAAGTCGTATAGGGATGCGTGCAAAGATGCGTAAAGGAAAGTAATTGACATGTCCTAAAACTTACTCAAGGGGAAAGCCCGCATAATTCTTTAGCCAGACGCTCTGCTGCGCACTCTGTGGGCTCTTGAACGCGTCAATAATTCGCGTCGCCGCGATCGTATCCTGTACAGCCTGATCCATCTTTTCGCGGAGCTCACGCATCAACGCAGTGTCCGCGCAAAGCTTCGCATTTGCCGTCACGAGGTCCTATATCGGATTGAAGTAGTTAGAAGGGCCAGTTCGAGAATAGTCATAAACGCGTAATAGAGAGGAAATTAGATTTAGGCGACGAGAAACGGGTCGGTGAAAAGACAAGCGATAACGAATAGGATATAACCTGCAAGACAAATTTGTAATTAACTGTAACAGAAACCAACGAGAGTAGTACGAATTTGAATAGGTTGGAGCGAGAAACATGAGATATGACATTTGTTATGAAGCAAGAACGGAATAACCTTTGTGGAAGGCGTATGCATGAGATTCATGTGAATGTCCCAACATATTCTTTGGCGTGATCTGGGGACTTCATCGAACAGAAGCACGGTACGTTGATGAAGGAGATTATGTTGGAAGGATACGCTGAACGGAAGAGGGGGAGGTATGAAAAATAAATGGGGGCAATGTGTAGTCAACGCCCCGGAGAGGGATAGGCGCTGAGAGCGCCGATGTCTCGATCAGTACTCGTTCCGAGTTGGGAATTATGCATGGAAGAACACATGATGACGAATAGTGTGAAGAAATAAATCGAGAAATAGACATGTGTGATGAAGCGAGACACACCTTACACACGGCTCGAATTTGTTCACTGCCCTTTTGTGGCTCCTCGCCGAGTTTGTGTTGCTTCAGCTCATTGCCAATCTGGATTCGGCCTTGGATGTGCGCGCTGTTGTGAATTTGATTTGTGGAGAGAAAAAAGGGGAAAGAAGATGTCAGAAACTGTTCAGTCTTCGTTGATAATAGAGATAGGGAGACGTGGTGTGTTTTGAATCAGGTGAACACAGGATAGCAGATAAGAGAAAGATGAGAAATTATGAATCCATGAAATGACGTCTCGGCGGGTGAAAAAGTGAAGCCAAATGAAACTGCAAATATATTAGAGTGAGAAGGAAAGGGACATACTCGATTTCCTCAAACTTTTTCTTTAATTCTTCAGGGAGGTCATTGAACTTCGTGGAGCGGGTGAAGAGGGGGGAAGTACTTGAGCCACTAGATAACAAAGAGAGTTGCGTCAGAACTGCTGCATCATTTTCCGGAAGGCATTGGGCCGGTTTAAAGGAAGGAAACGGATGGGAATGCGAGAGCAGGAATTGAAACCCGTTATAGTGATTTGTAGGTAGATGATCGGGTATGCGGAAAGGGCCAACGTGGGCATATCCAGGAATGCTTTGAGTTGGTAAAGCTCGATCACACCGAGACTCATCTCGATCAAGGAACGAGACGCGGAGAAGAGGGACTTGTTAAGAAGGGCGAGGGGCCGAAAGAGGTGAAGAGTATAAGTGGAAAACGGAGACCCACGCGGTTGATTGCTGCAGCTGCGATTGCTGCAGCTGCTGCTGTTGGGACGGTTGTGCCGGTTGGGCGAAGAAAGATGATGTAGGTGCCGCGGGCTGATTGAATTGTTGTGATGCTGGAAGTCTAGTGAGAAGGCTCCCTTGGTGTGGCTTGTAAGAAGAGAATGGTACGCACCTCCGAATGCGCCGAGCCCACTCGTGCCAGTGCCCTGCGACTGAGGGTTCTGAAATGTGATGTTCGTGCCAAAGAGACTCGTTCCAGTGCCCGTATTATTATTCTGCTGCTGCTGTTGCTGCTGAGCATTTGATTGACCAAAGATGTTTAAACCGGTGTTCGGCTGGGTGGTTGTCGACTGCTGCCCGAAGAGGCCTGTTGTGCCCTGCGTAGGCTGCTGTTGTTGCTGTTGTTGTTGCTGCGGTTGAGCAAAGTTAGAGCCAAATAATCCGGTAGAGGGTTGCTGCTGCTGAGCAGGCTGCGATGGGTTCGCGCCGAAGCCAAAGAGATTGCTTCCTGGTTGTTGCTGCTGCTGCTGCTGTTGAGGCTGAGCAAACGCGCCAAACGCGCTCGTCGTCGGGGCAGACGTGTTCGCCGTCGAACCAAACAGAGGTTTTGGCTGGCCGAAGGAGGAGCCAAAGGCGGACATTTTGTTTTAATTTTTTTAATTTTTTGATTCGTGATGGGATGGGTGTTTGGGAGGAAGCGGAAACGTGGGACGGGATTAGTGTGAGTCGGCTGTGACCATATGGTGCGACAGCATGCACGGCGACCTCCACATGAACTTGGCCTTATACTTAGATGTACAAACCCACTCAGCCCTCCCAGAAACAAATGTCGCTTCTCCTCCTCCCTCCTCATCTGCCAGGGCTCATCCTACAGGACAATGGACAATGCCCCCCACCGCGCCCTGCTCGCCAAAAGGGTCTATGACCGCGACGCCGACGACGCGAGCACAACCGCCCTGCTCTATCGCAACCCGAGCCGCCTCTCGGTCGCAACGAGCGCGACCGCAAACACCCCCGCAGCGGCGGCACAGCGCACAGCGAGTCGCGGGCCCGTCACGCACACGTACTCGCTCTTCGACGCGCGCAACACACCCTGGGCGACGCTCAAGGTCCTGTCGAATGCGGCGTCGCCGCGCTACCTGCCGTCGTACTTCGAGGGGCAGGCCATCGCCGGCGCCGTCGACCTCAGCTTTGCGAAGCCCGACGCCATCCAGGCCGTCACCATCACGCTGTCGGGCAAGATCGTCGCGACGAATGCGAACCCGCTCACGTTCTGGGAGCTCACGCACGTCCTATGGAGCGCAGAGATGGGCGACCCGCGCGCGCCGCAGTCGCCCTCAGGACCGGCGGGGCGTGGAAAGGGCAGCGCGAAGCTCGTTGGGCCGTACTCGTGGCCGTTCTCCATCGCGCTGCCCACCTCATGCAATTTCCCCCTGCGCTCAAAGCTGCCGCCCGTGTCACTCTGCCTCCCGCCTTCCTTTTCGGAAAAGGGCGCTGCTCAGTTCATCAACTACGATATCACCGTGCGTATACGACGCGGGGCGCTGCGAGTGGACAGCAAGTATGTATAGCCTTCTTTTGTGATGCGCCAATCCCTATTGATCGCCTCCTCGAATGAAAGGCTGGGAACACAGTTTGGATATACCCCTCGCATGCGTCCACCCGCGCCCTCACTGCTTCGGCGGTTGGCATACCAAGAAAACAGCCCGCTTCCTGGCCCGGATAACGATCCAGATGGTTGGGAAATTCTCCCTCCAATACCGATTCGCGGGAAGGCATTCGGAGTTCGGGCTATCGAAGCAATGTGCACCGTGAGCGACACACGTTTACCTCTGATTCATACTTCCAGAACTTAATTGGAATCTGCCCACTTTCTCTACCTCCGTGCCAGTTTGCGCTAGCATTACCGGTACGTCCACACGATTCTAAACAGGCAAACCAGAATAAATGACATAAACTATTTCTCTTATTTGGCCTTCCTTCGCTTCTTATTGATTGTTTGGCGGTTGGGGGTCTCTTAGCTAACATATACCCGCGGTTCTCCGATTCCCCTCAAGCTCACGCTGGCATGTCCAGACTTGCAAGCGCTCGAGCTCTTCACGCCCGCCAGCACGTCGGTTCATCTCGTCCGCGAGGTCGGCTATGATGTGAGCAACTCTCTTCCTCTCCGCTGCGGTCCAGCCGACCTGGATGCCGTCCCCTCCCAGTCGACCTCGCGCATATTCTTGCTTTCCCCCCTCTCACGCACGTCGACATCCTCGAGTCGGAACACGTACGCAAGCTCCATAACGTCGTCCGGCTCTGTAACCGGTCAAAAAATATCCCCGAAACTGAGTCTGAGGCATGCGCGGAAGGTGGTCGCGAGCGCCGTGTGGTGGGACTCGCACGAGGACAATCCGCAAGATACACGGCGTGGATTCAAGCGCTTTGACGGTGAGATCCTACTCCCCCGTGACATACCACCCAGCTTCGTGTTTGGTGGATTCAGCGTGAAGGTATGTCCTAAGTTCCATTCTTTTCCAGAGGAAGGTGTTAATTTCGTGGCTTTTCCCTGAAGTATTCCATTGGTCTTCTGCCGTTCCATGTGCATGGATTCGAGCCCGTTGAGAAAGAACCTACCTTTCTTACAAACATCGACGTGGCAACACTGCACCCGCATGGCGCGACGGCGCGTTCATATGCTCCTCCCGGCCACGAAGCGCAACGCGCCGCCCACCAGATGCGCGTTACGAAGCCCATCGTCTGGGGTCTGTACAACACGTCTGGCCAAACTGACTATCCGCCATAACATCTCTTCCACCGAAAACGAAGCGCATTGCGTCCGTCGTTCGGGTCTAGGCCGATTTTGTGAAGCGATGTTTGGGATTTACCCAAGTTCATCCATCCGTGACTTTTGTTTACGTTTTTCGTTTGCTACTGACTCTTGACGACTCTCGACGTGACGATTTCTTCTTGTTATTGCACATCTCTTTGCGCCGCTGTACACATGTGTACTTGTATCACGCCACACATACACCACTCTTCACCGCTTCTCTGTCGCTCTGATACCTCTTGAACCGCCTGACATCCGCAAATGTATTTATTATGCAAGTCCGTGTCTCGCCTCTAGCAGTATATAGTGTAATGATCGATTCCATCTGGTTCCAGATAGCTTCATTTGTCTCCTTGCCTCTCACCGACTGCGCCTCGCGTATCTGCTTCTCAGCGCCTGCGGCCTCCTCTCGTCGACTAGGAAAGGGGGGCGTGGTGATTGATCGCGGAAGTATTTCCTTGCATTTCTTGTAGTATGCAGGTAAGGGTCTGTGCGCGCGATAAAGTTCAGTGCCACGCTAACTTAACCTTCAAGCTCGCATCGCACCCCTGTTTCTGACGGTAACGCCTCGGGTGAAATATCACATCTTTATATAAAGATTGATGCAAGTCTATGCGAAAATGTAGTGCGAATTCAAACACTGCCGACTTCTCCGCCGTATGCCTATCTGCAGCCCGAGCTCTGGGTGCAGCCTACCTCTCCGTCCGGGACACGCATGGCCGACGCGCCAATTATAGATCACGTGAGAACGTGCCCGCTACTTTCCGGCTGATATTGGAACTCCGCGAACAACGCTGATCAGGACACTGCCGCCAGCGTTCCTTGTGGGACGCAGGCACATGCGAACATATGTGCGAGCATGGCCGCATATCAGCTATAGCAGGCCTGGGAGAGTCGGCGTGTGTGCGCGCGCACCGCGTCGTTATCGCCCCTCCTTCTCTTCTGACGACCATCTGCATCTGCGACTGCTCTGTGCCCTCACCTTCGGGATCTTCTCGCTCGAAACGCTAGGCAGCACCAGATTGGATTCGAGAGATTGGGTGCTTGGTGCTTAGATCTCTGCCTGCCGCCGGCGAAGGAAGTGTCCCAGGCTCCAGCTGTTCCTTTATTTCTTTTATTGTTATCCAGGCATCGGGCTCGCTTGCGTTATCGGAAGCTCGTAGATAAGGGCTCATAAGTGAGTAAGTGCGACGGTATATAGCAGCATCACGATGACCGCGGACGGAAAGGAAGAGGCCGCAGATACGGGTGCAGCGGAGCTCCCAAGCTACTCGGACGCGCGCAATGAACCCGCAGCCCCGGCGGCCACCACTACAGCAGCTCCAGCCTATTCGAGTTCCTCTTCGGGAGGGTCGAAGACCGAGCATGTGTTCTCACTGAACAACAGCAAGGGAAAGCCGTGGTTGAGTCTGGTCGTGAAGAGCCGCGCGCCGTCCGTGAAGGCGTTGCCTGTCTTCCTGGATGGAGATGCGATCACGGGCGAAGTCAGAGTGGCGCTCGATAAGGCGGAAAGCGCGAAGGCTGTCAGCATCGGTGTGAGTACCAGACTCCCTTTTTCCCTTGCGCTTTGAGACTTTACATCTATTGGTCGAGCGGACATTGATGTATTACATCTCTGCTTCAGATTCGTGCAGAGAACACAGCAGTCGGGCAGGAACCTCTGCCATTCTTAGACTTGTCAGAAATACTGTGGACGCCCTCATCGTCCTCGAAGCTCGTCGGCAATCTCTCCTGGCCCTTCTCCATAACTCTACCCAAAGAAGTGTCCGTGCCTGAGAAAGAGAAGGGCCCAGCGAAGAACTTTCCTTTGCCTCCCACTTTTACCGAGCGCGCTAGCGCGGCGTACATCGATTATAAGATCATCGTCACTGTGAAGCGGGGGGCCTTTAAGGTTAATCAGACGTACGTCTACCAATATGAATGGGGATTTCGTTGGAGAAGCGTTCGTTTTGTTCTGATTCGTGACCTCGATGGTTCTGATAGATTGAGCTCGAGCTTCGTATATATGCCGCGATGGGTCGCACCACCTCCGTCTGCTCTTAGGAGACTTGCAGATAGTGATGGAAGTCCCCTCATTGGACCAGAAGGAGATCCTGAAGGTTGGAAGGTTCTACCTCCCGTGAAGATTTCTGGAACTTTGTTTGATACGAAAGAGATCGAAATCACAGCAACTGTAAGATACTTCTAATGAACTAGAAAATCGATTGAATAATGACCGTACGACAGCTTGCTATAGCGACTCCGGTATGCAATTGTTTACGGAATTGATCCACAATTTGCTTCCCATACTGAACATAAAAAATTAGCTTTCATATGCTCTAGGCTCTCCGATACCTCTTTTACTCACTCTGACGTGCCCGGACTCACAGGCGATTGACCTGCTTTCACAGCCTTCCGCAACAACGGTGTTCCTGACGCGTACAATCGCCATCGGGTCAGAGGCGACGGACGAGTCCGCGCCCCGGCGGAGCAACAACACATTCCCAGAACACCTGAGCAAAGCATTCTGGTGGCCGAGCGAGGAAGGCGCACCTGTCGAGGGCAAGCGCGTGCTGCACGGCGAGATCGACGTCGGGAAGAACGTGAAGCCTGGCTTCGTCTTTCCGAGATTCACGATCCGGGTAGGTCACCTCTCGTTTCTCTCTAAAAGCCCCTCCTCACCGGTCCATGTCGCTGATACTGACGCCTCGTACCATGCGTTCAAGTACCATATCTCTCTTCTGCCATTCACCGCGTCGGGCTTTGCGCCGGCGACACCTGCTGACCAGCCGCTTCTGTCGGAGAAAGTGGCGATCGTTACCGAGAATGCGCCCGGGGTCATCCCGCACTCGCATGCGCCGCCCGGGTATGTGAAGCCTGAGGAAGGAAACTACAATAACTCGATGGGGTACCTGGAGAATGGGAACCAGCGCTTCTATCATCATCATGCGGGATTCTGAATCTCCGAGTGAAGTCAAAAACTCGGAGAGTTAAATATGTTTTATGCTTCTTTGCATGACCTTTGGATGCATTGTATATTATTGTCTGGAATTCTTGCTTGTACTTTTATGACGTGTATTCATGTCTTGTTTTATTTCTTTGCGTCATTCATAAGACTGTTGCACATTTGGAATGGGTCCAAGTTTGGTTCTCCTTGAGCGCCGATCATTATGACCAAATTGCCACGCAATCATGCCAAAATAGGAAAGTTACCTTCCTAAACGGGCTACTATGTAGGTGTCGCTTCAAGTTGCCTATTGCTGCGAGCCACGCAGTCAACCACCATGGAATCACATACACCCCTCACCGCAAGCTCGCAATTTATTCAAGCCGGTAAGGACTTCTAAAGAAACTCATGTATTCACAATGCTGATCGCCACATACCGGGCTCTTATTTATGTCCTCAGACGACGATGACGACCTGGACGAGTCCGCACTCCCATCGTTCTCGGGACCATCCATGGGAGGCGATGTTGCGGATGTTGGTGTGAAAGGAAAAGCTCGCGCACCGGAGCAGCTTGCACCGCCCAGTGGTACGTCGAGTGCGGCGGGGTTGTCTGGTAATATTGGGAGCATTTCGGGCGGAGCGGCGGCAGCGGCAGCGAAGGGTTCGAGAAGAACGGTGGGAGGTGTGCAAGTGGAAACCCGGTGAGCTCTCTTGAATATGATTCTATATTGCTCACAGCTCACCGAGCCTGGTTTCTAGGTATTCTGGAGTGGATACTCTCGACGAGCCGGTCATGACGACTATTGTGAGCTTATTCGGGCGCAGACCGCCCTGAAGAGACAGTATCTAATTTGCACTCTCATTTGTCGTTCGATATGTAGGCTCGGGACCTCACATCAATATACACGAAGGTTGTGCAGGTGCTCTATCCAATAAGGTCAGGCACAGGGCGGGAAGTGTTGAGGTGAGCAGAGCTACGTCTTCCTCGCTTTTAAGCGCTAGAGCTTATGCTGTTTGTCTTCAGGGATTGGGATTTATGGGGTCCCCTAATTCTGTGTCTAATGCTAGGAATAATGCTAAGTATAAACGTACGTCTACGTCCATGCTCGACGATCATTTTTTGTCGTCTGAAGCAACTTCATTTCAGGCGCCTGCAGACCAGGCATTGGGCGTATTCACGAGCGTCATCGTGATTGTAGCGCTCGGTTCGGTAGTCGTGACGATTCAAGCAAAGGTAGAGTCCAATATCAATGTCTGTATGGCAGGCATTCTCATATAGAACCTGGATCTAAAGCTCCTAGGTGGGAGAGTGTGCGTTTTTCAGTTTAATTCGTAATACTCTATCCCCCCGTTTTAACATCAATGGTCCCTGGTCTGTAGATCCTTTTTCCAGGCACTTTGCGTCCTAGGATATTGCATCGCACCTCTGGACGTTGCCGCGCTCGTGTCGTGCTTCGTGCGCATTATTTGGGTGCGGGCCCCGCTCGCGCTGGGCGCATGGGCGTGGTGCATATGGGGTGAGTCCATGCTCTCTCGTAAAAACCTATCCATCGCTGAGAATATAATGTATATGAACAAACCTATGCTGTGATGGCCGATGGACGTTCGACATTCTTTACACACCCAACGAACAGCATCCGTGAACTTCCTCGACGGGACCAAAATCGAGCAGCAGCGTATCCTGCTCGCCGTTTACCCCCTTCTGTACGTTCTTCCCCGCTGTTTCCCGCGAAGGTCGGAGGCCGTCCTGATGAAAGGCCTAACTCGTCTTGCATTTCAGCCTCTTTTACTTCATTCTGGCGTGGATGATCTTGATCCAGTAAAATATTGCACGGGTGCAGATGAGGGAGACGTCTGTTCGGGTGCGCGCATTTCAATGCGTAGCTTTATATTCTTGTCCTTCGATCTCCTGCTGAAGTGTGCTGCGTGTGATCTTTCAATGTTGAGCGGTAGGTAATTTTGACCAATTTGAACGAGAGCAAGTAGAACTTGTGTAGTGAGAAGTTTTCATGAGAGTCTAGACTCTAGACATGTTAAGTCTCTTGGCTGCGTGTGTATAAGAAGGATCTAGCTGGTACAAAGATACTCCTATGCTTTCCTGCAGTAAGACTTTTGCGTCGGCAGACAAATAATCATCAAGTAACTTGAGAGTGGTTCCAAATGGCTGCACGTGCCGCTTTGGGACGTTGAACGCGTCAATCAAAAATTCGCGTACGATGTTGTGATGGAACAGCTGGCACAGATCGACCATTACACTCGACGACGAGTACGGTGACGCGTACTCTCTTCCCTATCTTTTGCAAAAGCATCTTAATGCATGACCTCTGATACTTGAGAACAAGACTTGAAACCATGCCAGCCCCTCGCCTTCGCCGGCTTATACCAGCCTTGCTTCTCCTCACTGCCATTTATGTTGCATTCAAAAGGAGCTCTCTTGACATCTCTCGGAATAACGATGACTCCAAGACGACTTCCACCGAACGAGATGCATACGATATTGATTCTGAATCCTACGTGGAGGGCCAGTTCGTGCGCCGCATCGTGGCAGTAGGCGATCTGCACGGAGACTATCCGAATGCATTGAAGGTGCTGCAAATGTCGCATGTGGTCGATTCACAGGGGAACTGGACAGGGGATGTCGACTTCTTTGTACAGACGGGAGATATCATTGATAGGTACGTGGTCGTGATTTTCTCCTGGTGAATGCATTATTGAAACGTATTGTCGAAGAGGTGATGATACAATCAAGCTCTTCCTATGGATGGAAAAACTTCGATCCCAAGCCCTTGCTTCCGGAGGAAATGTCATCTCGCACTTGGGAAATCACGAATGGATGAATTTATTAGGTGTGCCACCATGACGAATGTCTTTTAGTGTTCTGAGTTGACTTCCGTATAGGTGACTGGAGGTACGCCGAAAAAATGTTCGAAACTGGATATACTTATTTACATTTTGCAGATACGTGCATCCGAGTGAAATTCAAACCTTTGGTTCTGTACGCGCGCGCCAGAGGATGCTTCAGAAGGGACGGATTGGCAAAGCATGGCAACAAAACTACTCCATCACCTCGCGCGTACCTTTGCACCCTTCCATGGGGCCGACAGACCTCGACTACGATCCTTCCACTGAGAGCACCTCCCCCCTCTCACGAGCAGCTCTCTCGTTTGTGCATGGCGGCTTGTCGCCGACGTACGAGCACCTGACGCCATATCCTTCTCGAATCAACGCACTTGGTGCGCGTCTGCTCCAGCGGCTGATGGAACGCCAATTTCCTGAACCCCATCCGCCCCATCCATATGGTGGACTTCCAGACGATGCGACGCCTGAGGAAAAGAGTCTTTATGAGGCGGAAGGGCCTTTATGGTATCGAGGCTGGGCAATGGATGGAGATCAGGAAGTCTGCGAAAAAGTTGACGATGTACTGCAGCGGATAGGTGTACGCAGACTGATCATGGGCCATACACCAAATTTTCACGTGAATCATGTGCTTAATTAACGTTAGACCGCGACGTACTGATTCTGCTCATCATGTAGAAAATCGTCTCCCGCTGCGAGGGGAAAGTCATCATTATCGACACCGGTATGTTCTCTGTACTCGCTATGGATTTAGACTTATAATGGTCAGGGATATCTCATGCCTATGGCGGGGAGCTGTCTGCGCTCTCAATCAAGTATACTTTGACTCCGCACAAGGCAGACAGAAGGCGTTGGACAGAGCGAGAAGTCATTACAGCGATATACCCTACGAGGCAGGAAGTCTTGGTGGTTCAGCAAGGAGAAGTAGTTGGGGAATTTTAGATTGCGGTTGCAGGTTCACCCGGTGTATTATCTGTCCGCCACGATCCCTTCGGAACCCGTACTTCTCTAAAACCCGCCTGATTCACTAGGAGTAAGTTTGATGAGTGTGATAATTGTCTATCTGCCACTTATCATCAATCCACCAAGCTCATGCTTGCTCAAGGTCGACTATCGCATGTCGGACCTTTATGCCCTCTGAGTTTGCGGTAGACAAACAAAAGCATTCGTCCTGTTGATTTGTTCTGGACTGGACTGGTACTGGTGTTAACTTGAAATGGTGAAGGTTAATCATGGATCGTTGACGTTCACTCTTACTATACATTGTCAGCCATTAGCACTAGTCGGTCAAAGAACAACATTACACATCCCAATGAGCTGTCGCTGTGTCAAGAGTAAAATTGCGCACCCTGTAATTGTCCTGGACTTCGCTAACACCTTGTCCGATGGAGGCACATGCAATAGAAACATTATTGTCTTCACACGCCCGTTTCTTGCGAAACTGTTAGGTCTGATTAGCCAGCTTCGTTTTAGCACGACTGGAAAGCCGTGCGGTGGCTCCTGTAGCAGCACTTTCAATTCGATAATGCGGCTGACGACAAATCTTTTCTAATCATCGCAGCATACATAGTAGCTGAACTAGCCTGTACATCTGATAGTGCACGAGTTCTACACATGGTTATTTCGTTCACTTGAAGCACAATCTTTGTATGAGTACAGATCAATCCTCTCCGCCAGAATGCCTTTCGCCATCGGATGTAGCAAGTCCTTCAATCACTGGTGCTAGAGCAAATACAGAAACTGCAGCCTGGCACTGAGATGTCTCTGAATGCGAAAGGTCACCGTCGCTAGCTCTAGTTGATCATGCAATATACCAGGTAAGTGCGACATTCGACATAAACAGTGAATACTAGTACTTAATACTCACGGACAACTATTGGCTTCCGTAATTCTGTTACTAACAGAACCGAATCGCATGTCGGAAATCACTGGATCTTCGGGTAATGTTGGCTTCTTCAAACCCAATGGGCTCATTATCTTCCAGAAGGAACATCGATAGGCTGTCTGTGCTTCTTTAGTCAGACCAAAGAGGGCGAAGAAGCCGAAGGCTGAAAGCAGGTTGATCCACAGATCATATCTAACTTGTATTGTCGTCCGCCAATCTTTCTTCCATTCGCTAGCCGTTTCGACCGGGATATACGAGAAATTTGCATGCACTTCATCCCATCCTGGATAGAACGACGACGGAGGAGGCGCTAATTTGGACACAAGCCGCACGATAGAAATGGGCAATGTGATCACTGCGTCGACGCAACCAAGGAGTATCACCCGCAGATAAACATCACCAGATACCGAAGGATCATGTAGCGAGAGTTCGCCGAGGGCTCTCCGTTGTCTGCGTGCCATCCGAAAGATTCGAGCTGACGAGAAAAAATTATCATATGCAGGAATGAGCATTGAAGGTAAAAGACCTACGACAGTAAAAAATCGTGGATATTAGAGGTAGCATCACCATTGGGACGTTGAAGAGTAAGATCTGCAGGCCTGACTCGACTTCCTCATCGATGCATCCTTCTTCCTCGATGATTTTAAACCGATTGCTTTGCACAACATAGTCTGACTCATTAAGGTCACATTGCCGTATTGGTGTATCTCTGAAGAGTGATAAACCCACAGAGTAGCACTGAAAGCATGGGTAGACCGGTTGTTAATATGAGGTTGTAGATCACATCATTGCGCTTTTACAAATTTTATACTAGTTAGACATCACTTTTGTGATAGTGGGATATACAACTCACTTTCCGTATGTAGGTTTTCTGACTGCACCGGGTAAATTGGAATAAAGATCGTGTTAACAGGAATGAGCATGCACGGATGACGAAGTCGTCTGCAACTACAGCTCGAGTTGCTGTTAAAGAAGGCTCATTAGTGAGTATACTTTTTCGTGTCGAGTGAGTACTCACTTATATCGCACCAAGCTGGAGCGGCGTTCCTGACATTATCAGACCAGATGATCGAGTTTACCCCTTGGATGATGCTCATCAAAGATACCCAGATAGCAAAGACTGTCACCGCCACATTCCAAGAGCCCGACCGAATTGATGTCGAGAAAAGGGGGAGAAGAACTAGGACACTTGCAAGGAAGTTCACAATTGGCACAAGAGGATACAACGGGTCCATGGTGTAGGTCTTTGAGGGTCATAAGCTTAGTGTGAGCGAAGTCGAGGTTCGTGATGCAAGAGATGCTTGGTACAGTCAACCGTGATATAGCAATCACAAGTCTGCGGAACCTTGATAGCAATGTATTATCTTTAAAGTACATTTCTCTTCATCCGTAAGCTACTGATTGATAGAAAAGCTATGTTGAGAAATTTCGGACCAAACGTTTGATGATGGGAATACCTCACAGGCTATCACGATGCCCTATCAGGCTTATTGTAGACAAACAGACTGCACGCCTTGCTAATGAAGCATTGTGTTGTGCATATTTATGTCAAGCGTGGACTAAGCAATAGCAGCAGAACCCAAAGGAACCGTTCGGACACAGTCAGAGATGGCCCTGCGATAGGAATATTGCCTGAGGCCGTGCCCCCGTTCTCTGCTGGTGGTTGTCATGTCCGAAGTCTCATAGATTGCGAATGAGAGTAGAGGTATTCCGGAGTTCTTCAGACGGCGGCGTAAGAAGGAGAAGCATGTACTATGTTGGTGTAGAAGTAAGATGATTTGAACTTCAAGTTGAACATCCGACGGCGCTTGACTCCGAGTCCAAAGTTCTCACACTTTCAACACTTTCAAATATTATGACGTCAGCCAAAGACTTGAATTCTTTCTCCTTCTCTTTCTCTCATGCATCCCTTCAAGAATTACTTCAAAGCTCATAACTCCAGGCCACATTCAGTGGACGCATAGACTATAAATCGCTGATTACGAGGGACTTGTCCAGCCTCTCACCACTGCCAGTGCACTTACAACCAGAGAAGTCAATGCTCGGTGAGGAAGTCAGATGTGACTCTCGCTAACTCTTTCGTCTCATAAGAAGCGAACATAGTGCAAATGCATACATCCGACATAGATAATATTAGCAAGCGACATTACAACACAGGCCGGGAAACGTGATCCTCATGGTAAGTGGTGGGGAGAGACTGTATGTACGAGATGGTCAAACAAGAAAAAACACTAATGGGCATGACAAACGAAGTATAGATAGGTGGTGACAGTAAGAAAAACCGCGCTCTCTACTCTCGTGGTGGTGAAACAATGACACCATCCTGTACCTCCGCTTGACCCGCCACACCGTTGATGAATCCATCCTGGTTCTCATTCGACAGCTCCTCCAGCGATCGGTTCTTCGTCTCGGGCAACAGCAGCGTCGAGAACACGCCCGTCAGCATGAACAGCGCGAATATCTCGAGAATGTGCTTCACGAAGTTGTTCTTGCCGCCGATGTCCTTCAGGCGCGCGAAGCCGACCTGCGCGACGATCGCGCCGAGCTTGCCCGACGCGGCGGAGATGCCGTGCGCGGTCGAGCGGTACCGCGTGGGGAACGCCTCCCCAGGGATGATGAACGTCGTCGTGTTCGGGCCGAAGTTCTGGAAGAAGTTCGCGATGCAGTAGAGGAAGACGAAGACCTTCGTCCCGGAGGTCGTTGCCACGAGCTTGGCGTACGCGAAGCCCATGATTGCGAACAGGACTGTGAGCACAGCGAAGCCCATAAGCTGAATAGGCTTGCGTCCCCAGGAATCAATGAGCAAGAACGTCGCATAATATCCTGGGATAAGCCCTGCGGCGGAGAGGATGAGGTTTCCCACACAGATGTTCTTGAGGTTGGCGTAGACGGCTGCGGTGCCTTTCAGGCTGGCGGAGGGTGAGCCGAATCCGATAGCCTGGAGGATGATGGAGGAGTTGAGACTGAGACCGTAGAAGGCGATCTGGAAAACATGATTAAATCAGCATATATTCACGTATATTGGCCCGGGCATATGGGAAAACGCACATCAAGAGCAAACCAACTCCATGACGTGCCGATCAAAACTTTGAGGTTCTCCCACTTCGAGAAATATGCCGCAAAGTCGCGTCTGCTGGCCTTTGGTGCCTGGGCGCGCTGGACAACCGCATCGGGGTCTACGACGTATGTCCCGCTGGTAAGGAAGTTCTCGACGTCCGACGCGGCCTGCTGGACGTTCCGCTCGATATCCATGGTGAAACGCGGGGTCTCTGGGATCGTGAGACGGAAGTAGAGCGCGATGCAGGCGGGGATGCAGCCGAGGCCGATGAGGAGACGCCACATGAAGTCGACGTGACGCAGGACCGTCGGGTCGTCGTGCATGAGGGAGTTCTTGAATGCGGCGACGATGACGAGGGCGACCAGAGCAGCGGCTGTGGAAAAAGGGAAGGGGGGATCAATATTGAAGCTGGGCGTTTTTTTGCATGATTTGGGTACGTACTGAAGTTGCCCCAGCCTTGCGCAGCGAACACGGCGCACATCAGGCGTCCACGAATTTTAGTCGCAGAGAACTCGGACGCGATGACTGCAGATAACGGGTAGTCTCCACCGATTCCAATGCCCATCTATGCGTAGGGGGGAAAAGTCGATCAGAGGGAGCTTACACCAAGAAAAAAATGAATTACGCACAATTCCACGCCAAACGATGATAACCGCGATGATGTTAACTGCATGCGCCTCACCAGCAAGGGATTGCGCGAAGCAACCGATGATAATAATCATTAATTCGATACCGTCTGCAAAACATATGCACTTAGGAATTGAAGGAGATAGAGATGAGGGACCGATTACGTACACATGCGCTTACGACCAACGAGATCCGCGAGCCATCCGAAGAGCAGTTGTCCGATGAGAGTACCGACGGGCGTAGCAACTTTGACACCGAGATCCTGGTTGGCGGTTAAAGCACCAGCATGCGCTTTGTTATAAACATAGCCCAACATCGTTGAAGCGATGTTAATCTACCCGTACGGTAAGACCTGTGTTAAAGACATATGCTTAAACATCGAGACTTACGGCGAAGATGTCGTATCTAGAGGAAAAGTATCAGCGTCTATAATTGGACAGACCCGAGTTAAGGCAACGTACGCATCGGTGAAGAAGCCAACACCTGCAACAAGAACGACTTTTACGTGGAACCACCTGAAATTTGAAGCCTAAGCAACCAGAAATGCCTCACAAAAGAGTAGCACTCACGAGAAGGACGCGTTGTCGACCTCAGCGAGGGCTGCACGACGGCGCTGGTCGAGCGTGAAAGCTGCATTGTGGACGCCTTTTGCGCCAACAGAGCCGTGGCTCGAATCTTTCTCCGACGGGTAGCCCTTGTCCATGTCGACTTTGGTGCCAATGTCGTCGGGGGGAAGGGCGGTGAGCTACGTGAGTGCTTGGAGAAGGAGGTCAACAGGGAGAGGACGACAAGCGAGTTTACGGGGAGGATGTATATATATGCATTTAGATATGGAATCTAGATGCAAGCGCATCGCGGCCATCATCTTCAGCTTCGAGCCGTTGTAAGTGCAGTGCTGTTATCGTGTGCTCGAATGTTGACTTGACTTCTGCAGTACCTTGCACGTTCGTCCCCTCCAGCCAATCACAGCCCAGCTTGGACCCGCAATTCCGTGTTGTGCGTTGTTTGTATCCGCTGTTCCCACGGTGACGGGTGTGCTTCTCTCCTCAAACGTTCGAAACCAACTCTATCCTCCTCCCTCTTCAAATTTTGGCGCGAGTCTACCCTGACCGCCGACTCGCACAGAAGCAACTCGCCAGTTTTCCTCTCGTCGGCGACGCCAGAGTGTCCTGGGCGGGGCGGGCTCTACTGCTGGCAACACACAGCATCAACAAGAACACACATATTCATAGCTCTGCAAGCCCAACAGCGTTCCCATCTCATTCTGACAGAGAAGTGTCTAATGTTGTCCACAGCCTGGTATAGTGGACCCGCTTTATCAGGCACATCGGCTTCATTCGGGTTATTTCTTCCTCAATGAAAAGAGCATAGTTCCCGGATTCCCGAGCCTGCCAGACAAAAGTCGTCATTACCGCATCCTTGCAGGCTGCGCGTGCCAAGTCTAGGTCCGTGCTGTGATTACGGGAGTCATTACGGACGATCTGTTGACCCTAGGCGATGTCTTTCCCGGCAGTCTTTGACCCCCTCTCGTCAATACGCAAATACTTCTCCACATTTACTCATGAAAGTTGGAGTTAAGTAACAAACTAGATGATCGGAGCACTGTCAATTTGAAAGTCGAGGAACGGATCACCTGTTTGGCGCCCTTTTCTCACTGGCACTATCACAAACAAGGGCAGTTAGACACCGGAAAAAGTGCAAGGTACAACAACAAACCGCTCCAACTTTCCGACCCTTCGCTTTAAGAGCCAGCCAGTTTCAAGTCGACCTTTGGCCCATCGGGGCTACACTACTACTCTCTCATTCAGTTAAGCCGATTTACAAATCCACCCCTGAACCGCACCAGATTCTGGACACTAGTGAGTTTTTGTTGAAGATAATCATGTGGAGTTACGACGAATGTGTGTCGGATAAGGGCTAGGGGAGCTTTCGCGACTGCGTCGTGCGTTGTTTGTCGCTGAGGTCTTTGCTAAAATGCTTAGGTCGCTCCTACTTGACACTCTAGGCCGCTGAAAAATTGCAATAAAGTCAGCAGGCCCTGTATGACAGGCTCCCCCCGTCCATTCACCCGTTGGATACAACGCTACGACTGGCGCCTTCTTTCATTTTGTTTCTGCCCTCCCGCCCATCCCACGTGTCGCCTTCAGTGGCCAAAGCTCATTATTGGCCTCAGTCCCATGTTTTTTTTCGTTCAAGGTGATCAAGTTCTCGGAGGACTTGTCAAGGGGTTGATGTTAGTCAGTCTCATGATGGGCAAACCTGTTATGCCTTCTCTTGCTCAACCAAAACACCCTTCCGTCTCAATGCTCGCCGTTCGTCACATCCCCGGAGCCAAGATCATATGATTGCTCTATGGCCCAGCCGCGCTCGCGATGCTTCAGATTAAGCAATCATTCCCATGCAATTCCGGCGGATGTGACGAAGGCTAACAGATTCGAACGTATTGGGGCTCAATGGCACTGGTATGCCGATATGACTCTTCTCGAAATACCTTTTTCCCCCTTTCCCGTTGCAATTTAACAATTGCTGATCATAAAGCTCTTCGAAAAATCTAGCTACGATGAACATTGAGTGATAGTAGAGTTTCAGGTGCGCAATTGTACGGAATCAAAATTTGTACTGCCCCGCACGTGCGTACACCAGATGATATATGTGTCTAGGTCTACATTTATCTGTTGACACTGCTTCTGGTATGCCACGCCGCGCATCTCAAAACCTCACACGGACTGCGCAGTGCTTTAGGGGTTCTGTACTAAAACCTTCATTGAGAGCTCGAGTGGTTGCTATGAGGCTGAGACTATTGCTGGAGGTCCGTCCGAGTAAAGGAGCGTTCAAGGCGCCCCCACGCCCTCCGAGTCCCTCTCTTCGACTCACTGTCCTCCATGGCGACCATCCAGTTCTCCGATCAGGTTTTCTACTGGAGAAGATGCGACTCTACGCATGTTGTGACTCCAAATGCGCGATCTGCAGACCCGAGTTTGGTCATATCTTTTCGAAGCCGGCACACAGTACAATACGCATGCAACTGCCAGTGGGGATCAGGAAATCAGGAAATCAAGATCAACTGCCCTTCTCTTCTCTTCTCTTCTCTTCTCTTCGCTTTTCATTCCTTCCTTCTTCTCCCTTTTCCTATCGCTCGCTCACACTCTTCAGCCAGCCCAGATATGTTGCATTCAAATCCGGTTGTTATCTCGTCTAGAAGATCTTTGAAGATCATTGATCAGAGTATATGCTTCTCTACAACGCCCTAAGTCCCGAGCTGCCTCGGAGAAGCCGAAGGACCTAGTAGCGAATCCACCCATCTTTGACGGCTGCTTGCGATACGGAAGCTGTGACTCGGGAGAGGTTGGTTCTGTGCTGGACCTAAAAATATCCTATATGCCTCAATGCATACGCGCGCCATGGACACGCTTTGGGTCTTCTATGGCTTCTCCGGCGGCGCCCATGTGGGATTCCGATCAAGCTGTGCTGTGGGTTTGTTCGTACACTATATATGCATTGAAAGAGATGTGCGATCGAACATGGCCACAGCATCGTCCAGAAATACCGAGCCATCTACGTGCGTGCATGAGCTCTATCGCAGCTTCTGTGTTTCAGTGATGGGTTGTGCATTGTTTGTGCATCCAGATGTCGACACTGATACTTTCTAAGCTTTCCTTCTTTGAGACTCTGTCTCGTCGTCGAGTGACGGCCCGTGACTTCACTTTAATTTACTGGCAATTAATAGCGACTGTTAACATAACTTTCAGAGGTGAGATTGATCAGTATGCTCAATGCCTTTCGTTTTTGACGCTCTGATGTGCTTGTGTTCCCCATTGTCAGCTCGTGTAGGTCGCTTTGAGCATTTGAAATAGATCAAAAGCCTATGGGGATCAGTCATCTGAAGTATTATCTCAGATGGCACATTCAAGCTTATCAGAAACTCGTGCACGCTTGCAGAGAGTCCATTAACGGCAAAGGCTCTTGAAGTGCTTGACAACCGCCGCAATTAAGCACTTGTGTTTTAGTTATTCAAAGCACAAAATGTTTCAATACTACCTAGGCGGGAGGAGATCAAGGGGTGAGCGACTAGCTCAGTCTTTTTCCAAACATCAAGAGTAAAGCGCTGATCCGTCACTGCCTAGCATATCAGAGTCAAGCTGTCTACTTTCCACTTAAAATGAAGCCTGTCCATGTCAACTTCGCATTTGCTTGCTTTAGATTCAAACCCTGGATAATTCCTGAACAGTGAACAGTGGTAACGCCTACGTAATAGTCATTGGCAGTAGCATGGATCTGACTTATCCTCTTGCTCCAATCGCAAATTTCCTTGCATGTGCCCTCCTCCTTCTCCCTTTCTTATCTACCTCCATTCGCTTCGGGTCGCGGAATATTCCAGTGACTATGTTTGCCGTATGGAGTACTTCAATAAACTTCATTCAAGGGGTAAATACACTTATTTGGTTTAATAATGTGAATGATTCCGCACCAATCTGGTGCGATATTGGTGAGTGTCTATATTTTTCTCAGCTTTTCAACGACTCTGAGGGACCCTTCCTTTAGCAACACGTATAGGATTCGCAAGCGAAATTGCATTGCGCGCATGCACTTTTTCATTAACACGTACTTTGTATAAGATCAGCCATACAAAACGAATCAATTATTCTCAGACAGTGAGCTTATCTTTATTGAACCTACTATGGGGGGATAAGAATATCTTACTGTCCAATTTCAGAAGTTCAATCAAGTAACCTACGATCTTATTATGACAATTGGCCTGCCTTTGCTTGCTATGTTGCTCTGTACGTTTGTTAAACACCGCTACAAAAGCACTGTCATAACTATCAGGTCACTGGCAGATTATGTTGTACAAAATAGGAGATATGAGATTGTCGAAGAAGAAGGGTGTACAATCGCAAAAATCAGTTCAGGTCTTCAAATACTCCTCTTCGACACCCCAATAGTCTTGCTTCCTGCAGTATCTGCACTATTTTACTGCCGTAAGTAATTTCTACAAACTCAATCTCCTTATTCACAAACAATTTAAAACAGCTCGGATTCTTTGGAAAGTCTATAAACAGCGAAAAGATCTCAGTGAAGTCATGTCCAATGTTCCAAGCGACTTTGGAGACAATGTTTACCTCAGGGTGATGATACTTGGCTGCGTCGATGCAGTATTGACTCTGCCTCTCTCCATATTGCTACTGGTGCTCGACATCAAGGCTGCCCCTACGTCGTTCTACCTAGGATGGGAGGAAATTCATGCTCATTTTCAATCTATTCCCATCGTCAAAGCTAGTGAATGGAAGGAAGATACCCGGTCTGCAATACTCATCTATTATTATTTGTGGGTTTCTCAGATGACAGCCTTCGGCTTCTTTGCCCTCTTCGGACTGACGAAAAAGGCACGTACGACGTATCGTATTCTTTTCTGGAAGACGATGAAGCCATTCGGTGTAAAAGAGCCATCGGCCCAAGATTCGGTAATCTCTAACATGAGATTCGGTCTAGCAAGTAACACAAACAGGGTCTCGGATATCTCCAATGCCTCGTGAGTACCACTTGCAACTCTGGCTGTAATCCATTGAAATTTCGCCTTACTATGCATTTACTAGACTAATTGCATGCACTACCGGTAGCGGCGAGCTCTCCCATTCGGAGAATTCACTTTTAGATGCAGGAGGTACCAGGGTATTCTCTCTGTTGCCGTCGACCGTGGAGAGATCTGTCACTTCGAATGGCGAACACTCTAGTGGAAAGGATTTTTTTCTTCCGTGCAAAGAAAGCGTTTGAACGATCGCTTCGTCCTTCAACAAGGTCGCCGTTCGCGGAAGATAACTGTGGTCTCCAGTGCGCTTGCGCTTAAGCGCTGCGACTCGGACATGTCACACATACCTACTTGGGTTTAGAAATAGGGGGATATTAAGTTGCGAGCCTTATTAAGTAGAATATAATTTGGGAGTTCATAATCCAGTACGACTTTGAACAAGGCATACTTTAGCAGCATGGGAACTGTACTAAAACTGATATTAGTAGCCTGTGTAACTTCAGTGAGGTATCAAAGTGCCCACCAGCTCGTCGGTCATTGGTGGTTGATCCTTATCCAAGCCCTCGCATTTGAGGAGTCACGGCCACTCAGAATATAGATATTTCAGCCTTGACTGTCGTGCTTTGGGTGCTGAACGAAGTGGCGGACATCGGCATTTGTCTTCGTTCCACCGGCCTTGGATCCCCGAGCACGCCGTGGCTCGTCCGGAACAAAACAACCAGCCCAAAGCGTCTGTTTGTTCGCCGCATACTCAGAGGTTATAAAGGAGTGCCATGCTGGTCGTCGAAGCCCCACCTCCTCTTGACCTCCCACCTCCACCTCCAGTCCACCGACCTCAGCAACGAGTATGCGTATGCAGCATACCCCTTCACCGAAGACGCCCTACGGGTAGTAGTCCTGCTGATTCCCGACATCTCGTACTCTCCCGTAGGGCCTACATAATCTCCTGGGTACTTCACGTCATGTCTGTACGCCGTCATGGCAGCACTGGCAATGCCGTCCTCTGTCGTGGAACGCATGACGGAAGACGGCCGTCGGTCCCCTGCATCGAGCAGGGCAACACACCCGATCAACGGCTACCCCGTACTCCCAAACCGCGTCTGCATGCCCGGTTTCGTGGAAATGTTGAGTGCTGAACTTCCTGGAGGAAGCGGCCTCTGCGGCGGGGAAACATGCGTAGAATTAGGTAGAATTAGTGTTCTGGACGGTGGTGGAGCGAGTCCTATCCTCGCTACCGGGAGTTTTACGCGACGAGCAAGACCCAAACTGGTCTAAACTTGGGTGCTGGTTATTCCCCCAAGGCTTGCGCGTTCTTTCCTCCCCGTCCTGCCTTCGATGGCGAGAACTTTTTTTTTTCTTTTTTCTTCTGCGGGGACAAAGAAACAAAACCCACCTCCGCATTTTATTCGCGTGATCATAAGTGTGAAAGGTTAAGATGGCCAGTGTATTGTTGAAGTCTGGATTGCAATGGCATGTAAGTGAAGTAGAAACCGTCCGTCGCACGGGTAGTAGTCGATATGCAGTAGCAATACTTGACAGATGCTGGCGTAGACTCAAAGTCGTCATCCGAATATCAATTCACGGAGGTTACTCATTCACGCACCTTAGGTATGATGCTCCCCGAAAAACGAAAAGCCTAGTGAAACTGCTGAACTCATTATCACCGCACCAGATCTGCTCTTTCTCTTCGGGGTGGGACATCAACGGCCCCAAGTGACTATTCCAGTCAAGCCATTGTCCCAACCACCTACTTCAGCAGCCGGCAATATATTCCAGTATTGCAGCGCCGGATTTTCGTGGTCGAGGATGAAAGACATCTTGGAAATGGATGGTGCGATGCGGCGGCACATTCGATCTGCGCACAGTCGTACTCGCGCGAGTTCAAGCATTCCGAGTATGCCAAGAAAGCCGTTCTTTGTCTACTAAAAGTGATCATTGCTTCGATTTAGCCAAAATTAAAACAATAACGCGTGATCTTACGATTCAAATGCGTCCTTCACTCACCTCTCCCTAGAGTTAACCCTTGCATTTCTGATACAATATCATAACCCGTCCGATTTCGCCCGTTGGGTGAGCTGCAGATGCTCTGACTTTCCTCATAGCCTGCGTATGAACATGTTACCGAAAGTAACTCGGCCATCTTACCGTTCCGTTAGTTGAGCTGTTAGGCGAATTTGACATTGGCATTGCGCAGCGGATGTGGCACCGTGTTCTGCGGATTGACTCTCTGTTCAAGTTGCGAGAGGCTCAACCGTGACTTCAATGAGCCTGAGTTTCAAATGTTTCACACGCTACACGCAGGTTCAAGTTGCGGCGCGTTCGATCGACGACGATTGTTCTACAACTTCTACTCACCACACACCTCAGCTTCCATAATGCAGAGCGTTCTTATCGAGCTGATTGTTGGCTATATAGCTTCAGACTTTATGCCCTTTACTGACTTCGTCAACTTCTTTGACTGGAATACAAAAACACTCAACAACACAACTGCCGAAAGGACCCTCGTCAATCTATATTGTACCAGTCGTGCGTGGGCGCACTTCGCAAAATATGTACTAAGGCGACGCATCGTCATCGTTGACGGATCTCCTGGCCTGCGTCGACTCTTTGCGCGGATTGACCAAGAAGGTATCAGCGCGGAAAAGGGACAATCAGCACCGATCTGTCCTTGGGTTCGCGAAATATACTTTACGGGCGGAAGCGGGGGAGAAGCCGATCCAACAAAACACGTATCACAACTGCTAGACAGACTCTTTCGCCTTTGCCCAAACGTAGAGGGGTTATTTCTCCAAACCACCTTTAAGGAGGACGACTTTGAGCCTTTCACTGAAGTCATACACTCACTTGGCGACTTCCATCACCTAAAAGCACTTTGGCTTCGGCACTTTCGTGGACGGCGAAATTATGCTGTACCGAACCTCTCCGAGTTCTTGGCAGTCCTTCCGAGGCTGCGGGAGTTGCAGAGGCTGTACGTCGAAGGATGGACACCGTTCGACTTCAACGAAACCATAAGTAAAAAGAGACTGAATGCACCGATCCATAGTACTGGACCTGGTCCAGACTTCTCGCCGCCCGAAACGCTCAAGACGCTATCCCTGACCAAAGTGCAAACTAGCTTTGGCTCTACGGAATGTGATCCTCACGCATTCAAATGGCTTCTTAGTGCCGTTGACTCGTGCAAGTATAGGCCCACGGCGTTAGCGTTCGAAATTCAAGAGTTGCAATTGAGTATCTCTTTCACTGACTACGCAGGTTCAAACACTCTTTTGAAATGCGCACAAAATCTTATGGCGTCAATCACGGATCTTCGATTGAGCCACTATTACCAACACCATCAATTTACGCTCTCCATTGCCTTGCGCAACTGCAAAGCGCTTGAGTCCCTGAGTATCATCCTACGGGCTTGGGCGGGAAGCCGTAATGACCGTACTTTTGCAGCACCCCCAGGAGTAGCCGCCGACGACATCAGCCAGCTATTGCTACCTCTCCCCGCGTTGCCGGACACTGTGCGCACTGTGCATATTCATCTCGAGTATCCCGCGGGAAAGTGGAATCTGGAAGATGACGTTGAGCGGGATCGCTTACTTGTCGCGCAGATGAGGAGATTGCCGCATATGAAGAGATTTATCATCTCAAGGCCACCGCTAGGAGGCGACAACGAATCGCCATCTTCTCCGATACAGACGTTGGACATGACTAGGGAATACTGCGCATCTGTGGGAATCGAGTTCAGCGTATTGGACTCTTTTTCTCCGCCATTCTTCTGAAAGTCTCGCAGGAGTTCTCCTCACGTCCGTCGTCGTCATGGATTATTTTACGAACTTATTGGAGCAGAGCAAGGCTGTCCCGGTGCTTGGGTCCATGACTATTTGTTTCACTTCCCGGTCGCGCTTGCCTTTCCTGCAGACTTTTTTCCTAAGTCGAAATTTTCAGGTATGCCTTGTGATGTTTTACAGTACGATATGAGCTTCAAGGGTGTCCGAAAACTTATACATATGTTTTGTGCTATAGTGCACTTGAGGAGGCTCTCGCTGTAACCGTGTCTTAGCTCTTGTAAGTTATAGACATATATCAACCCCATCTTTAACATTCTGATTGCCCACTAGCCGATCAAAGCCGATCAAATTATCTCCCTCCCAACCTCTCGATAAATTTGCGACTGGCTTGTGAGTCTAATCAAACTATGAAGACATCTTTCTGAAGACATAACAATTGAGGAAACATCACAGTATGTCTTGCCAAATCCGCAAATCTATGGAGAAAAGAATTCCCTTCCTATTGGTAATATGGCCGATCATATCTGACTCCTGAGCTCTATCTTGAGGTTCGATGAGATTCGAGAATGTGACTCGGAAGTTACATCGAACGAGTCGGCACTCGGAGCCGACTGCCGCTGCCAGTTCACGTGACGTAATATGCACAACGGTTGACCCCTGGGCCTCCTCCTTCGCTCCTTCCTTCATTGCTATCAACACCACCACACACTAGCCTCCCGGAGGTATACGATACCGGCCTGCAACGATGAACGAACTAATTATCGACCTGGTTGTTGGCCACCTTGGCTCGGATATGTCGTTTGCCGACTTCGTCAATCACCTCAACTGGAACAGAACACTCGACAAGACCTCCATCGAAAAAACCCTCATAAATCTCACTTATACCAACCGCGCATGGTCGCACTATGCGCGTCTTGTGCTGAGGAGGCGAATTGTCGCGTTCGATGGGGCGTTCAGCCTACGCCAGTACTTCAGGCGAAACGAGCGATTAATCGATGGCGAGTCAGTACCACAGCGTCCATGGGTTCGCGAGGTATACTTCGCAATGAAGAACAAACAGGGAAGACGGTCGCTAGCGCATGCGGCACAACTCCTAATGCGCCTTTTCCAGACCTGCCCAAATGTAGAGGAGCTGCTCATCTATACTTGCTTCCAGAGTGAAGGTTCACCATTTGTACCTGTAATTCACTCACTGGGCGGTCTTCAACACTTGAAGGCAATTTGGCTACAGCACAATTTTCTGCACACATTGCGGTTCGTACCAAATCTGTCCGACTTCCTATTTGTCCTTCCGAAGCTACAACGTTTGGAGTGGCTGTTCATCGGTAGATGGGAACCTTACCAGTTCGAGAATACAACCAGCGCGTGGAAAACCTTGACGCTGAATGGCGCTAGTGGCGTCGATGTGGAATTTTTGCCTCCGGATTCACTTAAAACGGTGTCCTTGACTTCTTTATCATACTTTGGATACCTCGGCGGCGACTCGAGTGCGTACTCGTGGCTACTGAATCCTGCTCACGCAAACAAGTACACGCCTACCGCGCTGGCTTTCGATTCCGAGGATTTGGGTCGCCCATTTGAACCGATCCACAGTCCGAGGTACTTCTTCGAATGCGCTCAAACCTCTATCCCAATAATCTCAAGACTTCGGTTGTACAACTACTCTCCAGGCCACAAACTTCTTCTCGAAAAGGTGATGGCGCGCTGTGAAGCGTTAGACCATCTTAGTCTTATCTTGCAGGGATGGGCGATGAGTGAAAGAAGGCAATTTGGAATTGTGCTGGAGAACGTTGACCCCTTGTTGCTGTTTTCAGTGCTACCGAGATCAGTGCGAGAGTTGCACGTACATTTCGAAAATCTTAGGCCTTGGGATCGAAGGCACGACTTCATACGAGATCGCATGCTTGTAGATGAGCTGGAGATCGCTCCTCAACTAAAGAAAGTGATACTTTCAAGAGCACCACTGCCGGACGACATAGCCCATCTGCGGACTTTCGAAATGACTAGCAATTATTGCGTAACAAAGGGAATAGATCTACTTATATTAGACACCCTTTCTCCGCCCCTATTTTAACGGACTTTCTTGCTCTCGCCCTACGCTAGGTTTCTCGTGGACATACGACTTCAAGAGTTATGACACTGTCTTTTGACCACGTCCCTCGACCGATTATCGACCATCCAACTCTCCGATTAAGGCACTTTTCCACCCGGGTGGGGTTGGGGGTGGGGGAGAGAAGAGGAGGAAGAGGGGAAAAAAGCAACTACAAGCTCATCTGACCGCTCCATGAACCAAATTCGCGATTTGCAGAGCCACGTCTGGCCACATCTGCTCGAAGGCTCCGCACAACACAATACGGAATATGATACAGCTGGTGAGGAAATCAAACAATCACCTGTCCTTCTCTTGCCTTTCCTCTCTCTACTTCTCTACCGCGTCCCAAAGTACCGAGCTGCCTCATAGAAACCGATGGACCTGCAACGAGCCCGCCTCTGACAGTTGCCTGCGACACTGACGCAGTGATTCGGGAGGAATTGGCACTATTCTGTAGGAATATACTATATGTCTTAAAACATACGCGCAGCCGCCAGGGACATGCTTTGGGAAACATCGTGGCTTCCAAGGCTTGGATGGTAGCGCTGGTTTGGGATGCCGTTTGAGTTGTCACGGTGTTATGAGCAAATTCGAACGTTTATAGGTGCCAGAAGAAATGTGTGATCGGGCACAGCCTCGAGAAATACATTTGTGCATGTCAGTGCGTGTACTGCATGTGTTTTACAACTTGAAGGGATCAATTGTGTACGTAATCTATCCGCTTCATTGAAGGCTACTGCCTCTGATCCAGTATTTTCTGGCCGCAGAAGCCGAATTATACGAGAGCCCGCCGGGTCGTCATCGAAGAATAAGCAATCGCCTTTGACCCAGCTAATTCAGGACTCAGAAGCCGTATTGTCGTAGAAGAGCTGACGGTTCGCTTACTTACTTAAAGTACAGTATATAACGCATCACCTTCAGGATTACCAACTCGTGAAAGAACATGGATCCGACTTATCCTCTTGCTCCAATAGCAAACTTTGTCGCTTGTGTTCTCGTTCTTCTCCCACTATTCTCTACATCCATCCGCTCTGGATCTTGGAATGTCGCAGTGACCATGTTTGTTATCTGGACAGTGTTAGCAAGCATTATTGAGGGGGTGAACGCGATTATCTGGTTTGATAACGTAGATGATGTTGCTCCAGTATGGTGCGATATAAGTGAGCATTCATAGACCACGGCTGCTCTATGCATACAATCGCTGACTTTAAGAAATCTTAATTAATTAGCAACTCATGTTAGTTATACGAACGGGACCGCGCTGCGCGCTTGCACATTTGTGTTAACGCGTTCTTTGTACGACATAAGCCTATGTGAACAAAGTACCCTCATAAGGACAGTGCGTTAAAATTTACTTCCTAGGCAGTTCAGAGCTTCAAAAAATCTTTACAGAAGCGCACTCAGGTGATACACGACCTCATGTGGACAGTTGGACTACCCATCCTCACAATGCTGTTCTGTATGTAAATCTGTCAAATATTGCTGCCAGAATAGAATTGTGACCATTAATTCAGATCACATTGTGGAAAACAGGAGATATGAGATTGTTGAAGAAGAGGGTTGTTTTGGCGTGGCAATTAATTCAGGTCTCTTGATTGTTCTCATTATAGTCCCAAAGGTGATACTACCTCTAATTTCCGTGTGTTACTGCCGTGAGTCATTATTGCCTTTGACATTTGTCGATGCATTTCTTCTTAACAAACCTTATGTGCAGCCCGGATCCTTCGGAACTTCTATAAAGTGCGGAAAGAAGTTAAAATTAACAAAGACTCCTTAAGCAACTCAATCATCTCTGGCAATATTTATCTTCGGGTGATGATTCTTGCTTGCGTTGACGCAGTATTGACACTGCCCATTTCCATAAAGGAGTTTGCTTTCAGTCTCGCTCCTCCTCCTACAACATTCTACTCAGGATGGAACGAAGTGCATGCGAATTTCTCGGCTATTCCTATTTTTCCAGCCGGTGAATGGAATACAGACACATCAAGCAAGATAGATGTAGTGAAGAATCTGTGGTGCAACCCGTTTGTTGCCTTGATCTTCTTCGTCGTCTTCGGCATGACAAAAGAGGCACGAACAACCTACCGAAAACTCTTCTGGATGACAATGGAATTATTTGGTCTGAAAGAGCCGCCATCCAGAGACCCAGTGTTGTCCGATATCAGATTCGATCCAGCAACGAACACGAATGTAGCAATCTGTAGCACTCTGTCACGGTGAGTATTAGTATTCGCTTTCCTGCTCCTCTACAAAGCTAGCGCTTACAGTGAGACTTGCCTTACTATTAAGACCGAGCAGTATCGAAGCTACTACTAGTAATACCGGTGGTGAGATCACAGGTGCTATGGTATTCTCTCTGTTGCCAGTAATCGAAGAAGGACCTACCAGATCGGATGGCGAATAATCAGGCGATACTACGGTAGAGAATAGAATTCACCGTTCGTGTAAAGATCGTGCTTTTGTTGACTTTGTGCTACATACGCTACTAGTATTATGTAACAAAACACCTCATCTCGGACAACTTGTACTGCCTGGCAGCTGAACTTGACCGTCATACAGACCCGTCCAAATGTACAGTACAGCTATCTCTCGGGTGAAACCAACAATAACAATAGGTTCGCAGCTACGGCGGATATGCAACTCTTGTAACTTGCGAACCGCCGATGAACGTCGATCTTGCGGAAAATTCAAGGTAAAGCATCGTGCTTCCGCACTTGTTTTCAGTTCAAGAGTGACGACGCCCTCATCATGGTTGTTGTCAGACACCGGGACATGCATTTGCTACTCGTGCGCGTACTCAGAAGAGCTGTTCGCTACGCTTTGCTTCCAGTCATGCGGCTTTAAAGGAAACAGCAGCGGTTGGCGAGCTTTCGGATGCCTCTACACGGAGCTCTGAGGAAGCGAAAGCATACCTTCCGTATGTCAATACGGACGAGAAGAGAGTGCATGTTCATTGGGATGCGGCGCTAACATCAAGATTGCATGTGCTGATATTAGCTTTACCATCCGTGTTGTGCTTACATGCCTATCTTGTTTTTTATTTCGTGACAGTCATCATTTCTGGCTTCGCGACCATTGTCGATGTCATGAGTGTTTCCACCAGATAACGAAACAGCGGTTGGTAGACACATTTGAGGTGCGTGGCACGTCTTGGTATACCGTGGGGTCTGCATCGCTGACGTGCAAGATAGATTCCAGTGAACATTCAGCCATCGAATGTTGACGCGATACCGGAAGGACTGAAAGTAACTTGTGTGTGTTAATCTACATTTCCGATTCTTATTCTGAAACGCGTGATATAACCTAGGGAGATCGTCTGAACCCCATACATCCATCTTTCCTTGGGAGTGGCTGAAGTGGAACTCGTACGACCCGCATCTACCGGCAAAAGACGACAGACCTCTACGACCTCGGGAGTAAGATGCATTGTGCTCATTATCTTGAGTATTCTGTTACTTACTCCATCATGTACATAGAAAGGTCCTTTGGGGTGCAAAAATTGTGCAAGATCCTCCGACAGTCGAGCATGACCACGTTCTCAATGATGACCGAGGCTTATGGAGGTTGTTGAAGAAAATCGTACGTTCTCCAGTTCCATTCACGAAGTGAGTCCTTAGTTTGAAACAATGGAAGGATACGTTTGGTTTCTGCTTCATATCTGGCGTAGAAGCGACACCCGAGGCCACCGAGAAGCTTACACAGAGGATAGGAAATATCAGACGGACGCAGTGTAAGTGCGAAATTTTTAGCTTCCTTCCTTGTTCTATATGCCTGATGCTTTCTGTTAGACGGAGAATTCTGGGACTTTACGTCGGATCTTGCTAAGGGTGATACAGCATACACAACGCTCGCATTAGGTGCACATACGGATACCACGTACTTTGTACGCTTTCTTTTGTCCCCTTCCGATTCGCTTCGTTTTTACTTCACTTACGACTTATACTTCGTACATTAGACCGATCCCTGTGGCCTCCAGCTCTTCCATCTCCTCCAGCACACTGACGGCCATGGCGGTGCAACACTGCTCGTCGACGGCTTCTACGTCGCGTCCCTCCTCAAAGAACTCCACCCCGATGCCTTCAACACCCTCACGACCGTTCGCGTCCCGACGCATGCTGCCGGAGAGCCTGATCAGTTCTTCCGCCCCACACCGAGCTCGGGCTACCCGATCTTGCGCGTAGACCCGAAGTCAGGCGAGCTGATGCAGGTAAGGTATAACAACGATGATCGGAGCGTGATGAATGGCCTTGGGGCTGATGAGATGGAGAAGTGGTGAGTGGAAGCTAGTTCAGAGTCGGAGCTGGGTAGGATGAAGTTTGATTGATGGATAACCCAGGTATGAGGCATTGAGGTTATGGAATGCGGTGTTGAAGAGCCCAGACTCCGAATATTGGGTACAGCTTGCTCCAGGAACAGCAGTTGGTAAGTGCATACAGTACGAGGTCCCTTTGCATCATTTCTTACTCACTCTTTGATAAGTGGTCGACAATCACCGCGTGCTTCACGGTCGCTCAGCCTTCGACGGCAAACGTCGAATGTGTGGTGCATACATCGGCATGGATGAATTCCGCTCTAAACTGACTGTCCTGTCGGAGAAGTTCGTTGCTTCCAATCCAACTACCGAAGTTGCGCTGTCCACTCCGTCAAGGAGCATTTGGAGCCCATTATTTTGAATAAATCGACTTCGGAACGACACACACAAACACACACACATGGAACTATTCACATAAAGTCAATGTATATTACATGTCAGTGCCTCTAAACCACAATGCTACATTATTTGAACACGAAGATACTTTTGGGCTCCGCGCTATATCCAAGTAAATAAATGTTAAATCTAAGGATCAGGAGATATTCTGTTTTATTGACTTCAGTATATATCCTTCAAGTCCACCGCAAAGCCACAACTCCTGCACGCTCGGACCAACAGGGCGCACTGAGTACCGCTTCTGCTCGCCTTTCGCAGACTTCACAACAATGTTCCCGTTCGTCATATCAATCTGTATATCCGAGCTTGGAATTACAGTCAGCTCGCCATTGATACCTCCAGCACCGCGTTTGCCATCTTTGCCGTACTGTGCGGTGAGTTCTGCAACGAGTTCCGGGCATTCTAAGCAAACGAGACCATTGTTGATGGCGTTGCGCTTGAAGATGTCGCCGAACGAACCAGCGATGACGAGCGGAACGCCAGCCGCCTTGAGCGCTGTCGCAGCTTGCTCGCGGGAGGATCCCGTACCAAAGTTGTAGCCCGAAACGAGGATAGCACCTTTCTTAACGTTGACGTCCTCCGACGCAGTTGAGGACTGTAGGAGCGACACAATGGAACCAGCAAATGTGGGGTCATAGTTCTCCATAACAACCTGCGCCTGACGTGCGAGAGTGATGTCGTCCTCGTATGTATACTTGCCAGGGTAGATGCCGTCTGTGTTGAGGTTGTCCTGAGGGGCGAAGACAAGCGGACCGGTAAACGTCTTCGGGAAGCCCTCCATGAGGGGCTCAGCGCCCTCCGCCGCGCTTACATCCTTCGCGGATGAAGCGGGCACAGACTCGGAAAAGAATGTAGGGTTTGTTGTGGAAGGGAGAAGAGCAGGGTCTAGCGAGCTCGGACCACAAATGTAGCCCTTCGCAGCGCTAGCGGCAACAACGGCTGGGCTTGCAAGGTAAGCCTGGGCCTTTGGATGGCCCATACGCCCTTTGTAGTTCCTGTTTGTCGCACTAATTCCAGTCTCGCCTTCTTCTAATAGCCCAGTTCCCAGTCCGATGCATGGTCCACAGCCCGCAGGCAAAACCTTCGCGCCTGCGGACACCAGAGCGTCCCAATCCCCGCGTTTCTCTGACTCTGCTTGCACGACGGAGCTAGCGGCGGCAATGTAGAATTCAACACCAGGAGCGACCTTGTGGCCTCGCAACACATCCGCCGCCGCCGCGATGTCGGACGCGCGGGAGTTAGTGCAGCTGACGAGATATGCCTTTTGGATTGCGATGTTGCGGGAAGCAAGCTCTGGCAGAGGGGTCGACACTTTAACACTGTTGGGTCCGGAGACATGCGGTACAAGCGTGGAAAGGTCCAAGACAAGATGTGATGCGTATAAAGCGCCTGGATCGGAGCGTAAAGGCGCTGCCCTCAATGAATCCAGTCGCCGTTTGTTTAGTCGAGGGTGTTCGGGAGGGGAGGGAATCGATGCCCCAAGGCCAGATGCGAAGGTCCGTAGTTCAAGCTTCTTGAGTATGCTATCATACCAGTTCAGTAGAACTTCGTCTACCGGGAAGACGCCGACCAGTGCACCCCATTCGGTTGTCATGTTCGAAATCGTCAGTCGATCATCGACCGTCAGACACGAGACCCCAGAGCCTGTGAACTCAATGGCGGCATTAAGAACTTCATCTTTGTTGAAGGAGCCACATAGCGCAACGATAATATCCTTTCCGGTGACTCCGGGAGCAAGCTTGCCTCGAAGCTCGACCTTGATCATCCGAGGAACCTGCCACCACGTCTTGCCCGTCGCCCAGATAGCTGCTGCATCAGTCCGCACGATGGGCGTGCCCACAGCACCTACGCCTCCATACATATTGCTATGGCTATCACTCGCTACAGTCAGCGTTTGCGGGAATGCATACCCCTCCTCTACGAGAACCTGGTGACCAATTCCTCGACCTGCAGGATAGAAATCGACACCATGCTTCCGCGCAAAAGCCTCGATCGAGGCATATTTGGAAAGGTTCTTCGCGGATTTGTTTTGCACATCATGATCAAGCGTGAAGACAGGTTGCCGTGGATTGTGTATTCGGGTTGCGCCTATCGAATTAAACCTAACGAAAAGGACTGTTAACAGAAAAATACAGAGCTTTTTGGATCAACTTACTTCGATATCACTGGCCCTGTATTGTCATGTGTCATTACATGTTCCGGCTGGATCATAACATAGTCTCCAGCACGAACGGCTTTGCCAGGAGTAAGACCGACCGCATATTTTTGTACAACTTTTTCGATGACGGTTTGAGGTGGTCGATTGGCCTCATTGCCTACAACAGTAGCAAAGCAGCGCCTTAGAGGCCTTGACCATCTGTGTGCGCTGTCAATGTAGCGCATGGCGAGCAACACCTGCTCGACGTTGTGTCCTTGGGACCGTGGCGAAACACGGCCGGCGTTGAGTCTGAAATTGGATGTTTATGAGAGGTTCGCGCTTTCGGACATATCGGCGATCGAGCCGACACTCAGGCTGTGACATTGCGTGCCAGTCACGGTGAAGAGACAGTCACACTGGCAGGTACTGGCAGTCACGGTGTGACCTTCTTCACTGGCACGTGATAATAATCCTATTTTCCTGCCATTTTCTGGCTACAATTTCTTTCTCTTAACCATCATCTCGCTCTCGCCGATTTTACTAATATTTCCGAGAAGATATGTTCGTCGTCACCTACTCATCATGACTAAGCTTACAAGCGCTGGGCTATGTAGTTGAAACCATTCGCAAACACTCCTACGAAGTGAACACACGAAAACGACTGATTTATCGACTTCTGTGTTCGCTTGCGGGTTCGTCACATTGCATTTGGTAAAGCTTGCAAAGGATAAGCACATCAGAGGGAAGATGTAGCTCTGTGATGTCTTGTTCTCTAGGTCTATGTGATGAAGATATGACTGAGCCAGTTTTCTCCGTTTTCTCCCAGGCTTCGTGCAGGTGACGGATGCTATGAAATTACAGAAGTTGCAGTCCTATCTCGTACTCGCTTGTTTTCGTATGATCAAGAGATTCGTTTTAGTAAAAGGAGTTCATTCACTCTCACGTCGGACCCGCTGCCAAACTGCCATCACGCTTCTGCACACGCAATGTCTCCACTATAAGGCAATCTACGGTCTATAGGTCCATATATGGTGACATGGGACAATCTTGAATCAAGGATATGCCTGTTTCTATGGCTGTCTTACTGTACCATCAGTAGATATCGAAGATACCCAGTCATTTAGGAGGCAATCGTGGAGATGATTTTCTTCTCGACGAAGCTGTAGCACACTGCAAGTCAACAGATCATAAGCCCAGGTGGATGTGCCAACCTTCTTTCTCGCTGCTGCTGCCCCCTGGTTCTCTACCAGTACAATTTCTCGCTCCTCTACCAGTACGAGCATCTCTACAGCTATGAGTCTTATAGAAGAACTTCCTGTGATCGCTGAACAGGCGATGGCAGTCCGAGTGAGTGACTCACCTTACGAATATGTTACCTTCTAGCTGATCGTTTATTACAGTATACGACAAGTGAGTAGCCGTGCAAGATCATTCAAGCAGCTGACAAAATTCATTTGTTAAGTTGCAACATTCGCTTTACTGGTATACTTCGAAACTTCAGCCATCCAGAACTTCGATTTTAACTACACCAAATAGTGTTATGAATATCTCATTACACTCGATGACGAGGTGATTAAATCATCCCGAAGATCAAATCCTTCGCGTTGATTAATCATTACATACCTAGGTCCGCCTCATGTGGCCAGCAAAGCTCACTCTTACGAAAGTCATTTTCTTCTTGAACCGATACTTTTGCTTTGTCACTATCATCGTGGGCACTTTTAGTGAGTTTAAATGCTTGCCATTGACATTATATGCTCAAAGGTATGCAGCAATCGTACCTGACTCTGATTATCCGGTATGATCTCGCTGGTTGTCCTTTGCTCCGGTATCTAAACATTATATCGAAGACATGTAAACAATTATTCATCACAACTGGAGGTATCTAATGTCGTGGGTTATACATTTCTAATTGGTGACTTACAATGCTCCGGGCAGCCTTCACTTTATCTGGATACTATTTCGCCGAAGGTGACGATGAACGAGAGAGGTGTGATTGAAACATAGCTGATTGGTGGCCACACTAGCATTCCTTTTCATGCGGACATACGCAGTCTGGGGACAAAACCGTTTTATACTCCTGTTTCTCTGTACTATTCTGAGTGTGAGCATTCTCCCTCAATGCGAACAGACAAAACACTAATTTAATTGGACAGAGTTCGGTGATTGGCACTTTATACACAACAACTCGCTTCCTCATCGCGACTGAAGGTAAGTGAGCTCTAGAACTCTTATGAAATGCATAGATGAACCTTCTTTTAGTGTCACCCGTTCACCTGTTCCATTCCGGGTGCATACTCATCTTCTCCGACCGCATTGAGTGGGTGTCGCTCGCTATCCTTGTATGTGCGGAAACTAGTGAGTAATCATCATTGACTTGAAGGTGTGTCAAGGTTCGCCGAATCTAACTCGTCCAATTACCTCCAGTAAATCTTGCCTTACTGTTGATCCGGGCATTCATACACTGTGAGATACTCAACGCCCCATTTTTATCTATTCACAAGGCTGAAGGCCATGCCAGTCCGGTCCTACAAGACCGTCAATAACATGATGAGTAGCATGTACAAAGACGGTACGGATCCTTCTAACCTAAGATTGACTTTTGATCTAACAGCTCTGTTCATTCAGGAATTGTATACTATTGTTGTATCCTAGGTATGTAATGAAGAAATCAAAGATCTCCGGCTCATAGCTGACGTCACGGAAAAAACAAAAGCAACGACCATCGTGAACATGCTGGTTCTCCGCTTCGCATCTGTAAGAGCCCTATTAGATCAATCGATCTGCTTTATTTTGACGTCATTCTCTAGACAACACTCAGTGGTTTTTTACTCATGTAAGGTCGACTTCGCGAAAAGTAGCGACTCGTAGCTGATCACATTCTGCGACATACAGTCCGCAGAGTATCCTCCACAGCATACTTTGTAACCGGCTCCTTCTTCGTATCCGCAGCTCTTACAGTGCTGTCAACGTAAATCGACCACATAATACTCCGCTGGTGCACATAAAGCAGTCATATCACAACACAGCATGACAGTGTTGAAGGTGGCAAACTCGTTAGATCATTCGACTCATAAATTATTTTGTAACTGATTGACTTGCTTTTTCCTTATAGTGCGATATTGAGATTGTGGGCAACTATAAACCGATATAGAATATCCGATTGTTTGTTCGCCTGTTTGAATATGCTCGAGTAGAAATCCATCGATTGTTGACGCGCTGACTGGTATGCATCTCCCAGAGTCAAGTCGGGAACTCAAATCAAGTATGTCGCTCTACGGGATACACACAATAGTGTTCTCTATGTATATCGCCACTGCTCCGCATCCGCAGTGCATACAGCTCACTCAATGCGTGTGGACCATACGTCAAAAACAATCGAACACAAAACTGCTTGCAGATAAGGTGGAACATTCTCACTTAAGCATTTCAAGTTCTGATAGTTACGCGTTTACACTCAATCATCGACATTCGAACATGTAACTAGTTCATTAAAACATTTTGCTCTATCTAATATGCCATACATTTTCATACATTACTAAGTCGCTTAATGAGTGTACAATATTGCTACAAAGTCGCGGGTATAACATATACAGTCTATATAATGGTGCAATATGCAAGTATGCCAATGTCTTAGCAAAAAAAAAAACAGATATTCAATAGCGATAGCAAAGTATCATAATAATTCGCAGAGAGCCTTGACATGTGCGTTGCGTCGCTTAACGATGTCAGTATGCACCATAGTGCTGCGAAGATCAGCCTCTGACTGTTTGCTTCAATGAGTAAATAAGTTTTTCTTGATTAACCAGACAAACTTACCTGAAGAAGTCGGTCAGCTTCCCACATGCGAGTTGGGATGCTTTCCAGAGCGATGTAAACCGCCGAAATAGACTGACAACATAGGAGCTCTTGTTCACTTTCCTTGAGTATACTGAAAGCAATACGGAAAAGCACGTCTAGACCATCAACGAAAAACATGTCCCAGACTCGGAAAAGTGTCTAAACTTCTCATTAACGTTTTTTTTCCAGCTTTATAAGTTCCTGGAAACATACCTCCACAGGCAGACAGTCCGTGAAAAGAGACAAAAACCAAGAGAAACAGATGGCGGGAAGGTCGACTCCAAGTTCCGTCAGATGTGAGTGAAGGGTCGATAAATGATCCCGAACAAAATCCATTAATACCATTGGACATGCACGAGAGACCAAAAGAGAAGGAGAAAAGAAATCGCCAGGGAGAATGCGTTCTATAATAGCGGAAAGGACCCAGAATGCTTCTTCTTCATTACCGTAAACCAAAAGAAGTGTAGATGTGACAAGATTCATGCCTTGACAATAACCAACAGCAGGGTTGCGTCTGATGAGACTATGAGAAAGGAATAATCGAATGGCAGAGCTGACCAAGCTTACCTGCTATAAGCAGTCAGAACTCTCCGGAGTTTGTCTATCCCAGGACCATCACCACCGAAGAAGACGTTCAGTGGCATCGTCCTCCCAACATCTTTCTCGATCTCCGCAAGAACACTTGCGTCGGCTTGCTGACTATTGAGAAGATCATTGAAGGTACCGGGTTCCATGAGCTCCAGGGCGCCGCTGCATTCCAACCAGATCTTTGACCTATAGACAAGAGGTACTCCGTTTCGCAGAAGGCGCTCAAGCTCCCTTCGTTCATCACGGCTTAATGATCTACCCATGTCGTTTAGACCAATTAACCCTTCATTGTGCGTCAACTCCTCTTCATCGACCTCTGTCCCCAGGCCAAGAATCGCAGCGGCGCCTCCTGAATTGTTTGCCATAGAATTACTCGATGGTTGGTATTTAGTCCTGGATTTGCTTCTTTGTTTGAAGAATACATCCCAAGCCTTCTTCCGACTTTCTTGTTGTTGGTCATGAATTTCGGTCAGTTGGTGCAGCATGTGTCGGATCCGCTTCTCGCAGATATGTTTTGGCGAGTCATAATTGATAGTCAAAATAGATGAAGATGGCCTAACACTTGGAGGAGCGGCACTACTTGTAACGGTTCCAGACCTTCTCCTGTTTGAAAGCACGGAAGAGCTGCGCTTGAGGGAAGGAGATCCAGCTTCATCCGCCATGGATTGAGAACGACTCGAACGGGAGGATTCCTTTTCAACGGACCTTGCTCTTCGTTCAGTCTCCAGACTCTCTTCCTCACAATCGCAAGCGCCTTTTACTACGTCGATCGTAAGCTTCTGCGACTCAGGGTCATCCGACCAATCGTCCTCCTCACGGCGGTCCGCTATCTTTACCCCAGTCAGGCAGGCAGGAGCAGCGTTGCGGCATTCTTCTGCGCGCATCAATAGCAAGGCGTCGTATTGACAAATGTCGTATAGAAACCCATATCGATCAGTCAAAGGGTCACTAGTCAAATCCTCTCGATGTATCGAATAACGCGACGCCAAGCTCGATATCTGCACCGAAGTCTTGAAGTCCTTAGAGGTCAAAGAGATATACCTCTTTGATAGGTATTGCGTCGGTGGTTTTGCCGTATCAGGGATGATCGAATCCAAAGGAACCGACCTTGGCTTCTGGACGCTCTGCTGCTGAATTTGTGGACTATCTCCGTTGGCCTTCTGCGATGAGTTCGCCGCCTTGTTCGAGGGGATGATCCCAGCACTTTTCTGGACAGCCTCCATGGCGCTGGACAATCTGCGCTGTTGCTCCGCGACGAACGGTCCAAATAACTGACCGGTGAAGGAAGGCCCACTCCGAAACTCCCTCGTCTTCCGAGAAGTGGTCGCCTGAGCAGCGAGAGTCTTGTTTAACGTTGACTTGACGTCCGCGTGTGCTGGCAAGTCCATTACCCCTCGCACGACTGGGATTTCTCTGGAATTTAACTTCGGTTGTCTCCTCTCGCGAGCCTTTTCTCTGAAAACAAGACCCTGCTCTCTGGCATTGGATACAAGAGCCATAGCAAGCTTAGCGATGAGTTCACTTGTCTCACGACCCTGATCTGCAAGAATGCTTGCCGGATCCTTCGTCATGACACGTGTCGCATTGGCTATTGCCTGTAAGCTCGCACCCTGCTGCAAAACCTCTTCTTTCAACTGAGGAGGAGACATGGAGCTTGCAACATCTGGCTCAGGGAGTTCGACCGACTGGCTCAGTTGAGGAGGAACAGGCAATGTTGGTGGGATACTATGGATCGGTGACGAGACGAACGATCGAGCTGACCGCACAGAGCGGACGGAAACGGCACAGTCTGTTTCATTTGGACTTGTTCCAGCGGAAGTAATTTCTTCACCCGGCGGAGTGGATTTTTTTGATACAGTCGGCAGAGGTGGATTCAAGATGGAGAATCCCAAACTACCAAAGACACTCTTGCTATTCCGATGACGACGCACCTTTTCAGGACGCAAGGTGACCTCACTCTCTTCAGGGGCATCATGACCTGATTGTCCTGATATATGTACGGAAGGAGGTGTATCAGCGCCTTTGGGTGGTATTGGTAATGCAGGACGTTCTCGTTTTGGCTTTGCCCACCAAGTAGACATCCACTTCCCCAACGCGGGTGACTTCTCGGGCGGCGTATGCAAGAGAGGGCCACTGGAAATACTGCTCGGAAGGCTCTTAGACATCATTGACTCCGAGTTCATGACGGAGATGTCTTCCAAGAGTGCTGATTGCCTCGTCGAAACAGATACATCTTCGAGGATGGTACTAGGGACGTCAACGTGCTCGTGGCCTTCATTATGTTTGTATACGGACTTGACATCCACATCATCCGTCAGCGCATCATTGAGGGATTGAGAAAGTGACTAAACGGTAAACTGGTTAGGAGAGGATTAGAAATGTTCATATAAATAGAGTCACCGTATAGCTGGGGCGCTTGGTCACCTTCGGGGAGAACTCATACGATGAAGGTGTGAAAATGTCCAGAACACGTCGAGCTGTGGGCTGTTCCGATGAAGACAGCCTCGAAATAAATTGCTCGGCTTGCTCAAAGCGTTCTTTCTCTTTCGCCTGCATTGAAGCCAGAGTAACTTCCAGAGTTCGGCATTCTGATAAAGTATCTTCCAAGGCAGCCGACAACGCACGAAGAGTTGGGAAATAGGTTGCGGATTGCCCTGATCCATGATCATGCTGTGCTATGGTAGCCTCGATTAATTGATCTGAAAGCTCATGCCACTTAGTCTCCAGTACCTGAGTGACCGCGGCAGTCCCTAAGGCTTCACCCTCTGCGGAAGGCAAAGAATGTCCCACCTGCGGGCTCGTCGTTGATCCCATCATAGATTGGGTCCCACTGTGAGCTGGATTAACGATAAATATGGGTTTTGATTTGCTCCGGTCTTCATGAAGCGGGTTTACATCCTCCTTCATGACCGTCCGTGATGATATCCCTCTCCGCATCTCCCTATCTCCGATGTCCCAGTCATCGCGCTTCGATGCAGCCCATTCGCTCAAGTATGTCCCTTTACTTGCTTGCTCTGCTTGCGCTTTCAAAGTAAAGTAGTTTGTATTAGGCCGTGTATCTTCATCCTCATTGTGGGTTCGGCCTCGGGCCCGTCGACCGGTCGATGGTTGTAATTCAGGTGAAAGAGGATGACTGCTGGCGAAGTTCGACACAGCAGGAGTGCTTGGAGTCGAGGACATTACATGGATGTTCAGCAGTTATTAAATATCTCTTAGGAGGTGAACGGCGCGTTTGTTTGAGTTGTCGTCACCCGTGGTAGTAGCGTGGTGCGCTTGGCACGCGTTGTAGCCATGACTCGGAGGTCTTATTTCAAGTGACTGTGACAGATTGATGATCTGCCCTAAAAAGGGAGATGTGTGACACAGTGGATGATCGACGTTCAAATTGCTTCTAACCTTCTCATCCAGATTCCACTGGCAATCACTAAAAGTACGTATATGAATTCGACCAAAGTGCAAACGATACAAAGCTACCAAGCTGCAAACAACAAACATTGCCTGCAAGAACTGCTGTTTATCGTCCCACATGCCGAAAATTCAGAATCGAACGTCGAAAGACTCCCAGGTCCATCGCCTTATGTGACCGCTGCACCGAGAACAATGATGAAAGAGACCAGAATGATGAAGCGGTGATCTTAGCCCAAAGCATCATGCAAAAGGAAGGCTGAAGTGCTTTCTGATCTCAACGACGGCCTCGCAACGATTCGATATACGGGGATAGCCATGTAATCGTTGCGTTTCAACTGATGTTCACCTGCTTAGCCGAACACCTTTCCAACGCTCCTAACGATCAAGCTATCAAAGGTGCAGCTTATTATTGCCGTAAATACCTCCGGTACCTGGGGCATAGTAGAGTCTTGCTCTCTATATACCGAGAGGTAAGCAAATGATACCCCCCTCACCGATCCTGACCGCTTACTATGGCTGGCCCACAGACGTGGAACTTCACGATCGACGACGCAAGTCCACTCTTTCGCTATGAGCCACTCTGTAAGTCCACATAAGTCTATATTTATAAATGACTAACTATGTAACAGCTGAAGGGCTGGATCCCTCTCTTGGTTGGCACTTACTCACTAACGATGGCGACGTCGGAACACAGAATATTAGTGGAAGGCCTTTAAACACGACGAATCATGTAACTTCCATGCATGGAGCAAGTGTCAGCATAGAATTCTTTGGTAGGGCATCCTACAAACAATTAGAATACCCTGTAGTTTGTAACTGATTACTCTCACAGGGACGGGGATTACCCTATACGGCAGCGCGAACTGTTCGTATACTGTTACATACGATGGAAAATCGCAGAAACAAACGCATACACCAGAAGGCGTTCTTTTCTCCGTATCGAAATCGAATGACAAGCGAGGGTCGCATAATGTCACTCTTACAGCGACGCCAAATTCTCCGTCGGATGTGCTCAGCTTTACTGGAGCAGTGTTAACATCGCAGGTCAATAGCACGTATGTGTAGTCTTTATCTTCTCAAACCCTGGTAAAACTACTAACGAGTATACATTAGGCAGTCAACCCCGGGTACATTGGTACAAGGTAGCCAGAATTCGATGTTCCAATACAGGGGCATCTGGCACAATAAGAAGGGTGAAGAAAGCCGCCCTTCAGACCCGGACTCCGTGGTGCAAACCACTACATCACTCGGAGACCTGGCATACCTCAATTTCGCAACAAGGGCAGTGGCCGTGTATGGTCCAACAAACGCATCAAGTGGCATATACTCCGTTGTGAGTTAAAGCTAAATAATTAAGAAACCCACTGCAAGTCCGTTACTTACTCTTCTTAGTTCATTAACGACACGTTGCAAACGTTCAATGCGTCTACGACTAGATCATTCCAGGATACGCTACTGTTCTATCGAGATGGACTGGACCGATTTAAAAATTGTACCATGCAGATCACTAATCTCGCTGACGGGAAGCAGCTTGCTATTAGTAGAGTGGAGCTATACAACTTTGATACGGGAGACGTGAGGTCCGTGAAGGAAACGCCGTCGTATGTTTCGAATTTATCCAAGATGGTTTCTGTCTTAATCCTTTCTCAGTGCCAAAAATGACAGTCCGATTAAACCACACGCCGGTATAATCGCCGCATACGTACTGATATCGGTCTTCTCAGTCGCAATATTCGTGTTAATAATCTGGTGGATGAGAAGAAAACGCATGCGTTTCCTTGACCGTTTCTTTAAAGGCCTTCGCCTGCATAACCTAGCTCCTCGTTTGCTCCGACAAAAAGAGGAGACATTGACACCATATAGGATCGACGTACGTCATGCCAGAGATTTTCTTTGTCCGCCCGTTTATTTTTGCTCTGTAAAATAGGAGGAGAGCATCAGCAGTGAGAAGAGAAGTGACAGCCCAGATTCGACAGGATCTAACGGTCAGTGCATGTCCTCCTGACAATCAGCTAGTGCTGACGTATATCGTACATAGATACACCTGCCATCCCGTTGTCATCCTCCGATAGACACATGAATCGAGTACCTTCTCAAGATCAATCAGCTCTGGAGAGGATGTTGAGAATGCTTGCACGAAGTATGGACCCTCCTTCGACATCCGATGGAATCGAGAGATCGGTGCGCCCTCCATCGTACCGTGGACCGCTTTGATTAGTAGCTGTATTAGATCAAGAACTTCGAAATTCTCCTTCCGATCCTAGGATGACTATGTGATCGGCTCGTACTATATGAATCGGTAATATATACTCGCGACAATCATCAATATCATGATCATTTGCGTGTCCTGCCCTTCGAAGATTGCAATCCGATCACATTCAACCTTTGTTATCAAGAGTGTTACGAGGCACAGAACTTGGAACGGCTTCTTAAAACCTTACCGGAGCCATCAGCGTCCAGAACACGGTTTCTGTCCTTTTCACCATCACTCTTCCAAAAACAATGGTATTTATACGATCTGCACGGCCAGATAAAGTAGGTTCTAACGTTTGTATGAAGGGTCAAAAGATACATGAATGAGAAATCTACTGATGACATACTTCGAATGATTGAGTTGAGATGTATTTCACTTCGTCTGTAAAATAAAAAAGGTATGAACAACCCTATAAGGCGTAGTGATGCGATAGAGTTCGTCACGCTGTCAATACAATTGATGCACTTTTGGTCGTGGATCGAATGGACAGCATGCGCGGAGGTAAATCCGATACCTGTGCGATTGTCGTAAACGTGCTGGCTGAAAAGTTGATGTTGATCGTATCCCTTAACTCAAGAACCGTGTCCAAAGCAACGCTCCGGAGACATCACTCGGCTGCTAACGGGATTCAGCCCTTGATCGTGCTTCATTGGCCTGAGCTTGGACCATGGCTAATGATTCCTTTTGTTGTTCTGCCAATACCCGACGTTGGTTGAAGTAATCGATCTGCCTTTCCGATTAAGCAAGGGTAGATGAATCTGTGCAAAGATAAACGCACCCAGCTCCTTGCGCAGTTCTTCTCGTAACCCTTCAGCTGCTCTGTGCATGCCTTCCCTTCATCCCCGGGTTTGAGGACACCAGCCACATCCAGGCACGAGAAATAAGCATCTCTGCTCTCCCAGCATTTTTTCCTATCCTGCCTATCCGGAGGTTTCGCCTCTGATCCATTTCCCGACCATGAGAGCCATCCCATGCTTGAGGAACAAGTTGGATTAGAGTGAGGGATTGACAAGACGTGGAATAGTAGTAAATGGAAGTTCAACTCCAAAGACTTACTGTAGAAAATCGTCAACTCGAAATCGAGCGTGAGAAAAAAGGCTAAACTTGAAGTTAGTATTTACTATTCTTCGTGCCGACTTTTTGAGCCAAGTTGTTCTCTGTGCTATACTATTACCAGTGTGCGCCCACGGATCGTGTTGGAGAGCAAGCCCAGCTTAAGCCATCTGAGAGGGTTACCAGAAGATGGAGATTTCTGTATGAAGATACCTTTAATCCATGAAAAGTGCTTACATTGCAATAGGGACCAAATGCGTTGAATAAGTCAATGCAAGGACTGTGGTCTAACAACCGCCGAGGCAGAGTGAATCTCAATTCTGCAGCATCTACATCTTCGCCTGCCACACCTCCCGAGATACTAGAAGCCGATACAACTAAATCAAGCGTGCAAACCCCACTGGATCGGCCTAGTACACCTACCGTTACTCAGGATGCAGAGACGTCAGAAGCGCAAGAGTCTAGAGGTACTCCGTCGACTGCAGTGAAGAGAAAGCTTCGCTCGTCTCGCCTTGCAAATGGAGAGGAGAGTAGCAAGAGATATAAGCCCGCTTCCTCAGCTGCGAAAGACTATACGCCGCCTACTACGAGACTGTCAGACTTGGGAGGAGTGGAAGCATGTGTGGAGAAGATGCTTGAGCTCGTAGCTATGCCGCTATGCCATCCCGAGGTCTATCTTCATACCGGAGTACAACCACCTCGCGGCGTCCTTCTGCATGGTCCTCCGGGATGTGGCAAGACGCTACTTGCGAATGCAATTGCAGGAGTACGTGCTCGAGCCCACATTGTTAGCTACACTTTCCAACTATAGCTCATCAGGAACTTGGCGTTCCTTTCATCAGTGTATCCGCGCCTTCAATCGTCTCCGGTATGTCTGGTGAATCTGAGAAGACCCTGCGGGAGACTTTTGACGAAGCCAAAGTAAGTAACCTCTCTCATGTTATGATGTTGATTGTAACCATTCTCACAGAAAAATGCCCCTTGTCTGCTGTTCATCGACGAGATAGATGCCATTACACCAAAGAGGGAAAGTGCCCAACGTGAAATGGAACGTCGAATAGTCGCGCAGTTCTTAACATGCATGGACGGTAATTATTTCTTTTTCATATAGATACTGAATGGTTCGCTGACATAAAGCAGACATGTCTTGGGAGAAAACTGACAACAAACCCGTAATTGTCATCGGTGCAACAAATAGGCCTGACTCCTTGGATGCAGCGCTTCGGAGGGCAGGGCGGTTTGACCATGAAATTAGCATGGGTGTTCCTGACCAGGAAGCGCGCGCTCAGTTCGTCAGACTTCTTTTGAAATTATACTTACATTTCTCATATCACACGCAGAATATTACGCGTGCTTTGCTCAAAGCTACGTCTGGAGGGCAATTTCGATTTTGACTCGTTGGCAAAAGCAACCCCAGGATACGTGGGTGCAGACTTATCCGCACTCACCGGTGCGGCCGGGGTCATAGCCGTGAAGCGAATCTTCAAGCAATTGTCAGAAGGAACAATTGAACTACCAGAACCTGAAATCCTGAATCAATCGGAGGAGAGTATGGCTGTGGACTCCTTGGAAATACCACCTACGCAAAATGTACCTTCTCCCTCAGCAACGTTAGCCCTCCCGGAAGCTCCTAAATCCTCTATATTCGCCAATCTCCCGCAGTCATTGAAAGAAAACTCCATTATCCACTTCTTAATAGCTCACCCGAGTCCTTTAACTGAAGCCCAGCTTGCACCATTGTTTATCTCGTCAGTGGATTTCTCGCATGCCCTCAAGCAAGTGCAACCGTCCTCGAAACGAGAAGGCTTTGCGACAGTGCCAGATGTGACGTGGGCAGACATCGGGGCTCTGCACACAATTCGGGAAGAATTACACATGGCAATTGTGCAACCAATTATGCGACCTGAGCTTTTCAAGCGAGTTGGTATTGCAGCACCTTGTGGTGTATTATTATGGGGTCCTCCGGGTTGTGGTAAGACACTGCTCGCAAAAGCGGTTGCCAACGAGTCGCGAGCGAACTTCATTAGCGTGAAAGGACCTGAGCTTTTGAACAAGGTATGTGAGATGTTTGCTGAAATGATGCTCTAACTGAATCGTCGATTACTGTCAGTACGTCGGTGAAAGCGAGCGAGCTGTTCGGCAAGTGTTTTCCCGCGCTCGCGCTTCATCGCCGTGCGTCATTTTCTTCGATGAGCTGGACGCTCTTGTCCCTAGACGAGATGACAACATGGTGGGTCGTCCTTCTACTTATAACAAAACCAATATTTACTCGTAATTTAGTCAGAAGCTTCGGCTCGCGTTGTGAACACGTTGCTCACCGAGCTTGACGGACTCGACGAGCGTAAGAATGTTTTCGTCATTGCGGCAACGAATAGACCAGACATGATCGATCCAGCTATGTGTCGACCAGGACGACTAGATAAATTGCTCTATGTCGATCTGCCTACAGCAGATGAGCGCTCTGAGATCATCCGGACCGTAACGCGGAATGTACCCCTCTGCGACGACACAGCAAGGAAAGCCGTCGAGATGCTTGTGCGTGAACGCTGTGACGGTTTCAGCGGTGCCGACCTCTCAGCTCTTGTACGCGAAGCGGGTGTCATCGCTCTCCGGCGAGTGCTAGGAACGTTCCATACGAACGTGGCGGATGAAGGTACCGACATTGACATGATCAACATCATTGTAGACGACTTTGTCAATGCGCTGGAGAAGTTGGGACCTAGTGTCTCACCAGCTCAACGCAGAAAATATGCATCCATTCGGAATAAATTTGCCGGTTTGACTCTGCGGTATGCAAAAGGAGTAGACGTTGAGGATACCCCGGGCGGTCAGGAGAAGACGTAGTGAGTCGGGGAAGATAAATCTACTCATACATATTGCACATATTGTACAATCTCATATTGTATCGAACTACAACTCTCCTACCTTCTTCACTCCAACAACTACCTTTTCATTCCGTCTCCAAAATTCCACTAGGATCTCAGCTAGCCTGGTCGGATTATCCTGGATCGGTGCATCAGTGGGGATACTTGCTTCACTATTCAATCCTACATACCTCGTGTATCATGTGCCCCGTATCCGGTACAACTACCATTTGGAATTTCCCTTGCATCTGGCCGATCATGAGTTCCTTGTCTAGTCTGTCTGTCCCAGCAAGAACGAGAAGTCGGGCAGCTCGGACAACCAGAAACCTGCTAGACAGTCCCTGGAACCAACCTACGATAAGACCGATTAGCTAGCTGAGGCGACCAGATGGGAACGATCCTCTGTGACATACTTTCCCAGTACGGAGCCGTCGATCTTAAAGGAGTCCGCCATTTGTACGCGTGCGCCTTATCCTTCCCATCTGAGGGGACGAAAAGGGAGGGGACAGATATGCATGCAGAGAGTGGATTTTTAATAGTATGGTTTTGAACACTAGGGAGCGTCGTCATTGCGATGCTTTCACACACGAAGAACAGGTTAGATTGACATACTGCCACTCAACAGCCTCTTCAATGCTTTCGAAACCGTCCGGTCTGCTGTCCAAAAGTCTGTGCATGTGCGGTAAAGCTTCCAAGGCCGACCCTGCAGATTTCTTGTGAGTGAGATATAGCAAGATGCATATCGCATACGCTTTATATGTATACCTTCGACGACGTCCAAAACGGCAACACCGGTTATACGGTATTTATTTTCCTGAAGCATGGGGCACGCCCGGACGAGGACAGAACCACCCATGCTATGGCCCACCAGCTATTTTAGTTCTCAGTCTTCATTGGCTTAGCAAATAGCAAGCATAGTAAGGCATACGAGAAGCGATGGCGCCTTGGTTGGATCAGAAAATATGGTGCGAAGCAGATTGTATGCGTCATTGGCAAGGACATCGACGGACAGGTTCTCGTCGGACACCGTCTCGTTTAATGGCTTGGTTTTGCCTATTAAAAGTAGTATCAATAAAATGCATTCACAATTGAATATAGCTTGTGACACACCGTGCCTTCTAGCATCCATCGCCAACACGCCACACTCCCCTTTCGTCATACTCGTAACCTCCTTCGCAAAACACGCAAAGCTAAGGCCAGAATAGCCAGCACCATGATGGCAGACCATCACAGTCCCATCAGTGGAAGTTGGAGGAGTGTAGTACACTCGAAAGCTAAGCTGTGATGCTTCGACCGACACCTCTACTGCTTGCTGAAAGTAGCCTGCGGCGGACATCGGGGCGTATTCTGCATTAGGTGCTCGCCTTGCTCGCGAGCCTGCTAGAGTTCTAACGAACGACCTGTAGTGATTGCCGAATCGTTGAGACTCGAAAGGACAACCGCATGCTCATTGAAGGGTGAGCTCACCCGCCAGGAGGCGGCATTGACGGAAGTTCACCAATGTCGTCTGTCTCGTCTTCCTCGTCATCGACATCGGACGGGGCTACGGCCTGTAGATGAGGCAGCTTGTTCAACCTAGCGCCAATTGCTGAGCGATATAGATCCGACATGTTGTACACTGAGCAGTAAAGTATGAACTCAAGAGATGGGCCGAGCCAGTGCCAGTGGTTCACTTGAAAGACCCGATATGGTTATGTAAAGCATATAGCTCGAATAAAGGTATACATGTGGGTGGATATACAATATAATACATGTGGTGTAGACAAAACCTATAAGATTTAGAGGAAAGGAAAAGCTAGGAATAGGTTAGACGATACATATCAGAGGTATTAAAATCCTGCGGCTCTTGAGCTTCGACGCACACCGTTAGCACCTACTGCGCTCCTTCCCTTTCGCCCTCCCGTGGGCTTCTCTGGCTCAAGCGGCTCATTATTAATGAGGCTCATAAGCCGGCGCTGTTCATTTTCTTGGCTTGGGTCCTCATACGTCACTCGCATGCTCTCATCGCCCGACTCAGATGCTGTTGCAGGCTTAAAGTCATCCGGGACATAAAGTGGGTATTCCGAGTAAGACGAAGTTGTCCCGCTTAGTTTGTCGCTGCTTGTTGTCCTGGAGAATGAGCTCTGCTTTGACTGGATAGGTTAATCAGTTTCTTTGCATATGATTAATAGGCAAGTTGGTACGTGCCTTCGATCTTGGTGGAGGTTTAGAGCGTTTATTGGTCCTGGGCTTGGGCACGTCGGGCTCAACATCATCTGAAGAACTTCGTTTGCCTAACAAGGAAGAGATCGCTTCCTTCAACACGTTTGCGCTCTCTCCACTTAAAGTAGAGGGCGACCCGACAGACTCTGATGGCATTTTCAGCGGCGAGGGTGTTACAGATGACGGAACCTTCGCATGCCGAGCTGCTCTCATAGATGGGGACGTGATAGGATGATTCTCCCCAGACAAAGACCTTTTCCTCGGTGAGGGTGTCGTAGGACGTGTTTTCGTGTTTGCAAGACCTGGCTTTCGGGGTGATATTGAAGGTGTCGTGGTTCCGGGTGCGTCATAAGTATCTGATAATAGACCATTCGTCTTCCAAGATAAACTTGACTCTAAGTCCGCGGGCGAGCTTTGCGTTACAGTTGCTACTGCTGAAGAGGACCTGGTAACGGCTGGTTCCTTTCCCTTCGACGTCCCTTGTACAAACTCATTCGTGATATCCGTTATCGTGCCGACATCCGTGGCTGTCGAAGTAGACGGTCTTTCGCCGGAAATAGGCGTGACCAAGAAATCAGAGACATTCTGTATTTCGCCTGATCTGACAATTTCATAGAGCCATTCCAGGCTCACTACAGGTATCTGCCACTCTTGAGCCTTGAGGTACTTTGGGCCGCTTCCAGAGGGGCAGATCAAATGAGTGTTTTTTCGGGATAGATGTTCGGTAACAACAGCACCTGAAGCTATCATGAGTTCTGCATAAAAGTCAATGATGAGGAGTTCCATTACCAATTGCTTTGATTAAACGTATTGAAGGGGTTTTCTCAACCGCGGTGAGACCGGACACATGTATCTTCAAGCCGTCGGAGCCTGAACAATAAGTTCGGCATAATATTTCAGAAAGATACAATTAAACCCACCAGCTATCGGAGTAGCAATATCGAGCGGCTTGAAAGCCGGGTGCTCATCCCTCGCGCACAATCTCTCCTCGTATATGCACTGTTCTATCCAGCATTCGGTCCGATACGTGAGCTTTATACTCTCTTTCACTTCATTACGGTAGATGGAACTTCCGCTATGAGGATATTTGGTATGTATGTTTCTTCAGAACGGTTAAGTGGAGAAATACCTGGCAAGCCTGACAATACGGAAGTCCACATCCCCTTCGTCGTCAGCGCGTACAGTACCACCTCGAAGTATGATAGCCTCCGCAACCTTCGGGTCATCGGCGTCAGCAAGCAGCCGAAACTTCATACCAAAGAATAACGTCTTTTCTCCTTCTGGTATCTGCTCTAGGCCGATCGACGAAGGACCAGCGGATGCTAAGGTGCTTGGTCCGGCTTCCGAGAGGGTTGAAGCGGCTGGAGTGCTGCGGACACGCTGCAGAGTTCTTAACTCATTTTCAGGTTGTTCCACCGATGTCGTTGCAAATGATTTAGCTCGTCTAAACGCAGCTGTCAGAGAGCTTGCCTGTCCAGAAGAGCTCGTGCCTCCCTCATGCGCGCCCTGGACTACCGATTGTCGGGCCGCAGACTTATTGCTTGCAGCTCTCGAAGGGCTGCGCTTAAGCTTGCCCTTGTCCACATCAATGCCTCGATTCTTCAGCAAACCTTTCCAGAGTATGCTTGTCGTTTCAGGCATTCGCTTAACGGACGCCATTTCCTCAGCATCTACTGGGCTGAGCAAGGAAGTGCTTGGTATTGAGGGAGGAATACTGCGCTGGCGGATGGATTCCACGTTTGACGAAATGGGCTGCACCAGAGGAGTACCTGATAAAGTAGGAAGTCAGTTGAAGAAACTGACAACGGTCGTATTACGAGCGCACTTGATCTCTGCTCTCGTCGCTTCGGACGAGGATTGTTCACTGAGTAGTCGTTTTCATTCAAAAGACCTAGACAAATAGCGGTTATAAGTCCAAGGAAGGTCATGCACATTTTGTCTTCAATATTCATTCCGTACCCTTGAATTCCAGACAATCCCAAAACCATTCTTCCCATACTAACTTGACGTTCTTCCCGAGTTTCTCCACATACTGCATCTTAGATGTCCATCCTCTTGGGTCTACATTCGCACCTCTTTCACCACCACATAGAAGATGTGTCATTGTCGTATTGCGTTCAATATTATGTAGCAATTTCCCGCCGTTCTTGGTGAGAAGTTCTTCGATGCCTGGACGCTTTTCTTCCTCTATGGCTGTTAGACAGAGACGGACGGAAGTAAACGTAGGGAGGCGATGCGCATCAACACTCTAGTTACGAAAGAGTTATCGAGCAAGAAATTAAAGATGAGGAGAGAACATACAGCTTGTACGTCAATATTTTCCCCATCAAGATATTTCTTGTGCGAGTCTTCAATCCACGAGGGGCGAACAATTGGAATTCCATGTTGTACACAATACTAAGCAACCGAGCTCAGCATTATCGCTCAAGCCAATTATTGTTGAACATACGGTATATTTTGCGGTACCTGCGCCATTGCAAATCAAGTGTGTAACGCGGTCCGTAAGATCGGACGATGTCTGTGCGCCTAGTTGAACAGCCTGTTGGAACAAGGTAGCCTGTGAAACACAGCTCAGTCCGCGCTCCCGCAACAAATGAAAGTCAAGTTACGCACCTTGTCGACTATGCTAGAGGCAGTTATAACGATGCCGCTGAATGGTTTCTTGGAGGATTTGAGGATGTCGGAAACGTCGAAGTCGTCTGGAGTGTTTAGCCACGACGGCTGTTCGTTTTCGGGTGCAGTTTTCTGGGCCCCAGCGGGGCGAAGTTTCACTCCAGGGACCTTTAAAGAGTGTCAAGAGATATGTTGGACAATCGGGGATGAATATATAATACCTTGGAGGATCCATGGCCTTTGCGCATTTTGGAGGCAGCTTGCCCACTTCAGATCAGGCGCGTCGATACTTGGCCTGTCGGCGCTTCGTGCTGCTTTAGGGCCGGCTAACACGCGATAATACTTCGAAATTCATCGCAAGTCGTGGTTAGTATATACTTTTCCTCCCAACTACTGCTGTTCCGGAATTGCGTTAGAAGAAAATGCAAACCAAATTCGAATCTCTTACCAATTCTTGGCGTACGAATACGACGGTGGGCGTCCACCCGAGGGGGCGTCTTCGTCGAAAGGTCACTTGCAAATCGCCCACTGAGAGTTAGCGCCTGTGGGCGTGTAGGACAAGAGGATGTGGGGCTTCGTCGACCAGTGTGTATCCGATATATACTCTCTGTGAGCCTGCGGCGAAAAAACAACTGTTTCGGGCTTGTCGATGTGATCTGGACGAGCTACGGTGTTCCCGGGGCTCGAAGATTGGTGGATTGTGAACAAATACCGATGTTTGTTACCTCATTCTGTCATCCGAGACTCATCGGTCAAGGGGAAATTGGTACGTGGTGTTCTTCATTCATGAAATACTAAAAGGTCGGACAAGTTTGACCTCCAACAGTCGTAAATGATGTTGACATTGAAGCCCCACGAATTGCAATAAATCTCGGATTTCGACACATTTACTAGTAACAATGATATAGTACATTTTGTTCAAATGTTGTAGTAAATCATGAAGCATCGTTGAGTTCCCTAAACTTGGGAACAAAATTGCGGTGACCCATCTGAACTGCAAAACAATCTATATTACAGTTTTATACATACATAGTAAAATCCACTGCAGGCTCTTCGTGGTTTACAAACCACCAAGTAAAACGTAGCATGGCCATCATTACAGATCATTCTCCGCAATAAGTATGTATTCAAGTTGCCAGTGGAAGTGCGAGTTATTGGCCCTACATTATTATACTTCCGAGCAACATTATTTTCCTTTGAATAATATATCATTCACGAGGCGACACTATGCAGCTCTGCCTTACTTTCGCCCAACCATTCCGACTTCTCGAACGGGCGAGTAATGCAAAGCTGGACCACAAAGAGGGGGAAGCGGTAAACATGTTGCATGGAGCCGCGTACACTAATTTGCGATTCGTCGTGTCATGGCCGTCAAGTCCAGATGTAACTTGGGCCTAAGGACTCCTGTCTAAAATCACTACGAAGACACCAGGTACTGTCGTTCAGATAGGAGTAACGTTACCAGAGTGGTGAAACTCACAAGCTCAATTCGAAGAGTCGAACAACCCTCTCGTTTGAAGTCTGTCGAGAACCACATAACCTCTCGATGCCTTCCTCTCCTGCCTCTGCTCTGTTTTTGTCCTTATGGCCTCCTTTGGTACGTTCTCCACTTTCACCAACTCCTTCACCGCAAGGATTTTCCCAGCGAATTCAGGTGAGTGAGGGTGGTAAACGGTTTGCATGCGTCGATGGATCCCAAGTGAGACAAGCGTGGCCTTTTTCTTCGACCCAAGGGCGATAGCAGAGCGCAACAGCGTGATTTTATAGTATGAGCTCGGAGAAGTGCTGCCTGTGGACTCCGACGATGCAGAACCGACCGCTGACTCTGTGTCAACAGGAGATTTTCTCCGAGAGGTCGACGCGAAACATCTCCTGAGAGCCGCAGGAGCGCAGTTGTTTGATGCTACATGTCGAAGTAGCATGTCTTTCTAGAGTTTAGTGATGAGGGAACGAGTTTGCTATGAAGGTAGAGAAGAGTAGTAATATAGTATGTAAAAGCAACCAAGTTCAAGTTTTCTCAGGGATGGTTTGATCCGAAAAGGAAATTATGCAGAGAACAACTCCTCGCCCCTAATTACCGACCTCAACTCCTGCCGCCATGGCGCGGCCAGAGCCTATGAATGCGACGCCAAATCACTCCAAGGCCAAAGTTTCACTCTTCTTCTCAGACCCGCTATTTGTTGCTGGCCAGCATGTTACTGGGAAGATGGAACTAGAGTGCAAGACCGACAGAGACTTGGGCATCAACGTCATCAAAGCAGAACTATTCGCAATACAAGGTTATTGTTTACAACTCTATTATTACCACAACATCACAGCTAATAAGAAACACAGAACTTACATCCCGGGATCACTCTGCTACAAGTACATTTTTGCATATCACCAGATTCTTCCAAGGGCCGGGCTTACCACCTTCAAATGCGGTCTACCCCCACCCGCTTCCTGGAAGTGAACCGCTGCCCGTCGATCATTACCCTGCCCGTAAAGGAACAACCACCTTTTTCTTCCGCTTCCCACTACCAGATTCTACTCCATCCAGCATTGATTTTGGGAAGGGCCTTGCGAAGCTCAAATATGAGGTTCGAGTGAGTGTAGGCGTATGCTGGAAAAACGAACGTCAGCTAGTGATGGAACGGAGAGAGGTTGACGTCGTAGAGGCCCCCGGAGAACCTTCAGGAGGCTCCGAGCAGGTCGTTGTCGGCGAAAATGGCAAACTTTGGGTGCAGGGGCGTATTCTGAATCCGTATGTTATCGCAGGCGAAAATTGCTGCGTGGAGCTTTTCGTCAAAAATCACTCTACGAAGAAAGTGAGAGGGCAGCATTTACGCTTTATTTATCTGTGCTAATCCCTAACTAGAACTCCAGTCTGACTCTTGGACTGACGCGCCATCTCCACCTGCCTGCAGTGACAAACCCCAGTAAAGCACTGCAGATTTCCGATACACTCACCACTGTTCCGTTTCGAGGTCCGGATTACATTGTCCAGCCAGGTACGGAAGGTATCGCAAACCTTGTCTTCGATGTTCCTAACAAGTGTCGCGGCTTACGATCTGGCCGCCTGGACAACGGGGACGACGACAATCCTCGCCAGTCAGAAAGCCTTTTCGAAGTACGCTGCATTATTGACATCAAGCTAGGCATGGGAATCGGAAGCAAGGATGTTGTTTTAGAACTTCCTGTCACAGTCGTGCAGCCCGCCGCAATGAAAGTGCATGTACCGTCCCCCGAACGGTATACTACACCCGCCCCCTTTGCACGTGCAATATCTCCATCACCGTATCCGCCACCAGCTTTCTCACCTCAGCTCGTTGAGCCTTACCTATATCCTCATCCTCAATATATAAGTCCACCTATTTCACCTCCACCCACCATGTATCATTGGGCATCTACACCTGCACCTCAACCTTTATACCCAGCACACAATCAACACTATTATTACCCTCCACCACCCACTATACCACTTGTATATCCTGTTCGACCATCTAGTGCAGATCCATTTATTGCACAACAGCTGCCCATTCTGCCGCCACAACAACAGAACTTGCCTGTACTGGAAAGTCCGGATGTACCTGCTGAACGACAAGTGGGTAAGGGAGAGCGTGCATCACGGATTGCAGTTCACCTGCGTATGACGTCGAGAAATCGATCCGTTTCACCCCAATCACATCGTTTTCCCGTTGTCGAGCCAGTTATTGAAACGTCGCCTAAGGCATTATCCAGCTTGCACCCTCTACTCATTCCTACAGCACAAGGAGAGCAAGACGCCCAGCTCCTCAGCGCAAGTCCAAGATCTAACCATGAAGTCCTTTCTCCTCGGCCCGTGCTTAGCCCGAAACATTCGTTTTCAATCGAACGCGGGACTGTCAAAAGTGAGCGTGTCGTAGATCTTGAACGCATGGCGGCCGCAGAAGAAGAAAGGAGCTACAAAACCCTGCCTGCACGTCCGCCCTCAGAAGAAGAGGCACCGGAGACACCTAGGCTACCTCCCCAGCCGACCTTAGCTCCTATTTTGACGCGCCCTCGTCCAGACTATTGGAATCAGGGAAGCGGACTGGAGGCCCTCGAGAAGAAGTTACTCGAGCAAGTTGGTACGCGGAAGCCAGAGGCCGAAAGACGTGCGGATGTAAGAACCGTCCTTCCTATTAGCATCCCCGCTCACAATGACCCTCGTTGTGACCCGGCGAACGATTCGGCTATTTCTAGTCTAGCTCTTGGGGCGGAAGCTTTGAAAGGCAACGGATGGCCAGCGGGAACACCTCCGGATGGGACTGGTGTCAGACGCTCCTCATCGCCGCCGCCTCCGTTGAAAATGACCACCGAGCCTGTCGAGAAAGAAGAACGAGGAAGGGTGAAAGTCCGAGAGAAACACTCCGGCGTGTACCAGCTTCGAAAGGCCGCAACGAACCGGGTAGCTGCATGGCTAGGAGAAATCGATCCTGCCATACCTCCGCCGATTTGTGAAACGCCCCAGACAAGCAGTCCTAAGATGGCTGCCGAAGAGATTACATCCAATGACCAAGATCCTCACCCTCTTTTACGTTCATCACCAGCTCCCTCACCCTCAGAGGCAAGGCATGATGTGTTTACGGAAGAAGCGATACCCACTCGTTCGTCAGGCTTTGTTCTACATGCGGCCTCCACTAGCGATTCGTTCGATAACCCTAACGGTGCTATTAGCGACTCCGCTCGGGCTTCCACGCCAACACAGCTGCAGATGCCTATTTCAACTGAGCCTGTGCGGAACCCAGTGGAATCTAAACAGGCTCCTGTGGAACCTAAGGTTCCAAAACCTGTCTTGAAGCGCTTTACCAACTTTTTATTGGATCCATCGCCTTCTGAGGTGAAGTACGATATTCGCTCCGCTCGAGGTGGTCGAGGTGGAAAAGTCACTTCTGTCGCTTCACTTTGGGCATCTCTGGCATCTCAAAGCGAAATACCGCCTACTGCTGCTGCGAAGGCGAACGAGAAGCCAGCTATTCGAAAGCCAATAACGAAGCCAGCGCGAAAACCGGCATCTGCCCCAAGTCAAAGAACGACACCTCAAGCAAGACCACCCGCGAATGCAAGAAAGAGCAACAGTCTTGAGACGAACGTTGCAGACCTAACTGCACGAAGAGCGAAAATGATCAAATCTGCTTCCGTACCCGCTGTGGTTTCGTCATCTTTGGCCACACCTATGTTATCTTCGACCGCTTCGTTGGCAAGACCACTTCCTCCATTGGCTAAATCCCCGACGACTCGGCTTGCACCTGTACTGGAGACAAATGCGCAATCAGGCAGAAGCGCAACGAGACAAACTTCTGGCACCGAACTCAATTTTGGACAAGCCAGACTCAAAGAACTGATCAAGAAATATCAACAAGGATCCGGACAATAGTGTGTCAATCATTCTAACATTATTTTATTCGTTTTTTTGGCATTTTGGAAACTGCATCGGCTTCAATGTTTTGTATCATTGTGTTCTGTTAGCTGCAATATCTGCATTTGGCACGCGTGTGCGCTTGATCTGTTCTAATATCACATTGGCTTTTTCATGACTTGTAACGAATATTGACGGTTTATCTCCATTCAGACGCGTTACTTATTTTCTGATCCGTTTGTTGTTTTGACTAGGAATCCAGTAGTGTCCTCGTGATTGCCTGTGTGAGAGTTATGCTCGTCCCGATCATTAGAAGCAAGCTTGATACCGCGCCCGCCAGAGTCCAATATCCCTACTAGGCATGCAGAAGACAGGTCTGGAAGCTATCTATTCTGCGTTTACCCACTGATAATAGAAACATACTCCGGAGTGCTTTCGGTTTTAGCGGGCCATGTGCTTATCTGTGTATGTGAGAGGAGTGAGATAAGGGCCACAACCGCATATAATAACTCGCTTTGAGCTTTCAAGCACGTCCGGTATTGACCTTGCTCTCTTCTTCGTCTAGTGATACTCGACTATTTGCGACGTATGGCGACTAAGGCGAATTCAGTTCCTCATCCAACATTGATCAAGGTTCGCACTCAAAGTCTACGAACCGGGAGGCTCATAACATTGACAGAATATCGACGATTTTAGGTTGACCCTTTCACGTACGTGTATATCCATTTTTACGAGTACTTGGAATGCTTACACTCTTACAAACTCTTGCATAGCCCTGCGGACGAACAGAAGGTTAGTCGAACTACTTTGACAGTCCGTGATAACACTGACAATATCTGGTGATTAGGGACTACACAACCGTTGGCAGTATGTGATGACGACACCCTTCCCAATATGAACCGTTTCTGACACGTAATGTCCAGCCCGGACATCCCTCCAGTGGCCACGGTCAAACCTGGAGAGGTGAGCGCGTCGTGCGCGCAGTATGTATGCAATGAGCACGTGATCTTATTTCATTGGATTTCCGAAGGTTTTCAAAGTAGAGTGCGTCGGTGAGTTTCTCTTCGTTACTCGAAGCGAACACCAGCTGAGTGCCATCTTCTTACAAGACTGGACTGGCGCACAGATAGGAAACAATGATAGTGAGTCTAAGATTTATTTGGTTAGGTGAACCCATTTGCTAAACTTATGTACCCGTAGATAGCGATGATATCAAAAACGTCGATCTCACCAAGGTTCATAATCTCACCGGTCCCGTAGCCGTAGAAGGAGCGGAGCCCGGTGACTGCTTGGTAGTTGATATTTTGGATGGTCAGTATATCCTAATATTTGAGATATTACTGCCGCCAGCATTCATGGGTTATTTAACTAGTAACGCCATTTGAACAAATGCCATGGGGATACACCGTTAGTATTCTGACTGGGTGGTCTATCTATCTGTGTCCTCAACTTAGATCCAGGGCATATTCGAACTCGAAAATGGTGGAGGTCTCTTTGGTAAGTGCCACAAATGTACATATGTTAGGGCACATTCTTAACGACTTCCTGATAGCTAAGGAGTTTCAAAGCAGGGCCTGCAAGGCAATCTGGGACTTCAAGGGTACGTGAACTACAACTTTATACAGTGATGCTGGTCCTCATAATGCTCATAATGCTCAGGCATATACGCAACCTCTAGGCATATTCCCGGAGTCCGCTTCGCAGGTGTTTCGCACCCCGGTCTAATGTAAGATAAAGAAAAGTACCTCTGCAAGTTTCTAACAGAGGTTCTCCGATACAGTGGCACAGCCCCCTCTGCGGAGCTTCTCGCTACCTGGAACAAGCGAGAGGGAGAACTCATCGCAGCCCATGCGAACTCCATTCCACCCGTCGCTTTCCCTCCGGAACCTGTTGGTGCCTATGTTGGCCAAGATCTGCCAAAGGAAGTGCTGGAGAAGATTGCCAAGGAAGGTGCTAGGACCATCCCAGGTCGCGAGCACGGAGGTAACTGTGATGTATGAATTTCACTCAGCTCTTCGCAGCCTCGTGCTAATACGATACTATTATATAGATCAAGAACCTCTCCAGGTAAATATTTTCGCTTATAAAAACCTTAATGTGCAGCTACTGAGATTCACGTTAGAGGTTCACGGTGCTATTTCCCAGTCTTCGTGAAGGGGGCAAATCTCTCCGTAGGAGATCTTCATTTCTCCCAAGGCGATGTATGTGAATACCTCCTGGTCCAACTTCTCTGAGTGATTCCTTATCTGGTTTTATAGGGAGAGGTAATGAAAAAGCACATATTTCGCGAGGTTTATTTGATCATTGTATGCTAGCTCTCGTTCTGCGGGGCAATTGAAATGGTAGCCGACTTATCCTGGATTACACGAGCACCCGGATACTCACTTCATCTTAGGCCGGTATCATCACTTTTAGTACCAGCATCATCAAGGGAGGAGTAGAGAAATTCGCGTTGAAGCAACCCATCTTCCTTGTGAGTTTCCCATCGAAACATCTGTAGCTGTGCTTCAATACGTAAGGTTTCCTTGTAGCCATCCCCGATCGACCCGCTCTACTCTGCAAAGGTTTGTTGTTCCTTCATTCACCTGAATATTTCACGGTTCTGAAGACAATGAAGCTCGTATTCGAAGGAATTTCGGTTGATTATCGTACGTCACCTTTCAGAAGATCAAGCAGCTGTTACTCAGATATATATGGACAGATGGTGATGGAAAGCAGTACAACATGGATGCGTATGTTTTTACATTCTCAATCGTCATCAAAGCGCACTCAATTCTCATGATGTCAGTACCGTGGCATACAAGCAGGCTGCGCTTAACGCGATCGCATACCTGATGAAGGTACGTGATATCGACGCATAATGAACATCCTTGATTAACGTCTTTGGCGGAGTAGATTGGTTATAGTGAGTGAACACGAGATAACGTTGAGATGTGTGAAACTTATACAACTCGGCTCTTAAAGCACGGGAACAGGCATGTTAGTAGATATCTGGGCTTGGTGCCATTGCTTCGTAGCTCATTTCCCACCGCAGATCTCCTCCTCTCCGCCGCACCAGTAGAAAGCCATGTTGGCGCAGTCGTGGATTCACCCAATGCCTGCGTAACTCTTGCTTTACCTCTCGGAATTTTCGAACACGTAAGTCATAGCAGGGCGTGCTTGCTGTGATATTGCTAACAGAAGTTACAGGATATCCTCCCCAAGGATGAGGGCTTGACGAAGAAGGACTTCGGACAGTGCGCAATCCGGAGCGACGGTGTACTCTGAAGGCTGCAGCCCATTGGTGGCTTGGTTCAACTTCTGTAAGATAGCCGCTGCCCGATAGAGAATGATTATCTCAAGCTCCACCAAAGAGCTGTTTGTATATACTAGGATTTGTAAAATTACAATGGTATCGAGACTTTCTGCACATCGCCTGCTACATGGTTGATACTAAATCATAACTTCGTGGCTACTCCATCGTAAAATTGAGCGCGTTTATGAGATGAACGACGCCTCGTTGTAAAACGTTCCGGGGATTTCCACACCCGAGCTTCCTCCGGGAATAATGGCATCGGGAACGGTGACCTTCAGCTTGGAAGCATTCATCCACTGAAGAAGTCGATGGTTAACTCGGACATGGCAGAATCGAATTGATCATATAGACATACCTGATAAATGTAAGGTTTCGTACCCGCGACATAGCTGATAACGGCCTTGACCATGGCCGGGATCTCAGCTAGTACATCTACCTTCTCGACAAGTCCAATAGGTTTGTCGGGAGTGCCGACATCAACCTTCAGGCTTGCTGAGACCTTGCCAGAAGCATCCTTTGCGAGTAGTGGGCCTTCCCAGATGAACTCAAGTTCCTTCGGCTGCGCATATGACGTTGCGGGGTCAACGATAGTGTTGTAGTGGAATGCACGCGAGACAGACTTCGCATCCTCGGGGTAATCCTTGTCTGGGAACTTTGTCTCTGCCGTGACACATATAAGCTTGCCCCCAATCACCAATGATCCAACGTTGACTTTGACCCCACCCGAACCTGCGCCTTTGGGACCGTAAGCGTCGAGAGTGGTGAGTTCCGACTGGATTGCAGAAACTCCGCCGTGCTCCTCGCTCTGGAAGTTCGCAAAATTCCATCGAGAGGCAATAAGGTTGGGTCGCATACCCATAATTGCATGAATATACATTCCTGGGCCATTTGCATCGATGGCACGTCCTTTATAAATGACAGTGCCGCTGCACTGGGTTCGAGGCCAGAAGCTGTGGTACATATAGCCATCAGGCTTCTCTATGTCATGACCATAGTACGAAGTTCCTGATTTCGGGCCGTTCCCAATCTTCCATCCAGGAGCAGTACGGGCTATGTCTATGGAGACTTGCAAGTCGTCGGATGGGTGCGCGAAGATTGTGAATACCTCAGGTGTATCTGTTCCAGGTTTGGACTTGTACGTGATCGAAAACTGGTCTGCTTTGCATGATCGTTTATCAAGTCCCGGAGGAGGAGTAACGAAGTTTGATACGTTGATCGATTCCCAAACTCTTTCTTTAGTATTTGGGTTGAACAATTTGAACGTAAATTGTATCGTTGGGTACCACACGCTGAAGGATTTGTTTGCTTTGTAATTGAAGGAGAAAGGAGATAAATGCGTACCCAATGGATGAATGCACGACTTGACAATAAATCAGAGTTCCATCCTGGGCGAAGTTATAGTATGTTTGTGTTTCCGAAACAAAGCCTCCTGCGCACAACCACTCAAGATCTTTCTGTTCGAGCTCTCCCGCTACTTCACTGTCGGGATACCTTGTTTCTGGGTGGAAGGTTGGTGCAGTTGGATCTGCTGGTGCATTTCTGAGAAGAATAGTAAGAAAAATAGCAAGTAACATTTCCATGAATGCTTACCCCCAAAGCCAGGACATCGTATAGGATTTGAGAAGCGTGTATGTAGTGGTGGGAGGACAAGGTGTATCTCAGCCCATAACCGAAGGTGCCCGGATTGAACCCCATCCCTAATTACGTCGTTACTGAAACCCATAATAGGCATTTTAGACGATCTGACAGTTCACTCAAGATTATCAGTGTCATGAAATTCTTGACAAAACACGTCGCGAATAGACATCAAGTATGTATCAGGCCTGAGTATGCTGCCACTTAAGTACTATCTTGATTGAGTCGAATTTAGAGCATTGATCGTGACATTCTAGTGTCATTGTATGACATATGGTGTTATGAATCACTCTTATTAAATTTATCATCGCTCGACGCTCATCCTAAGCCTCCATCGTCAGACGCTTCCAAGTCGATGTCCGCATCAGCTTCATTGTAAGCCCATGAAATATCTGTGTCAGCTTCATTGCCTTTCGTCCTACGAGTAGTGCTTTCGGAACTCGAAGGTCTAGCATCAGATCTTGCCATTTCAACAGCGTCTTCTCTAGATAGAATCCGAGCTTGCTTCTGCAGAGACGTAAAACGGAGGGTGCCTTGCCTGAGAAGGGAAAGAATCTTTGATGTCTCTGACGAGGACATCCTGGAGGGATTTTTGTATTCCACTTCTCGGGGCCATCCGACGAGCGCGACACCGTAGATAGACAATTTTCCTTGTTTGCTCCATTTCATCTCTGCATTACGGATGCCGCAAGCGGAGCTGGATTGGCGTTCAAAATCATCGAAAATTTCAGTGGGTGACAGAAAGCAGAAACTCACCGCAAGGCATTCCTCATCTCCATGTATAGCTGGTTCTTGAGTACCACGGCCGGTGACGCTTTGCTGGAAGAACCAGCATGAGATGCTTCAAGAACGGTGCTTGCAGTTTCTTCAGGAGACTTAATTGTGGAGGCCGTACTCGCTAGGCTATTCTTGCAGTATTGTTTGAAGTGACGAACCCCTATGGTACCACCATTTCGCAGACTCAGCCAGAATTCACGACCAGTATTTGTACCTCCCAAGAACCCATCGTCATGCTCATCTTCAGGGTTGATGACGACTAAAAGAGAATGTCTTCCAGCAAGTCGTAAGAGGCTATCCAGTTGCTTCGAAGCTCCCTCCAGAATTTCATTCACTGGGAGCGAAGCAATGGTCAAGCATTGCATTTCGGTAAGCATAGATGTCTAGTTACCTTTGTTTTTCTGTCCACTGAGACTGGAAGGTCTTGCAGAGCTAAACATTTGTTTCCAATGCCAGTCAATGACGAGCTCCCGTACCTGCGTCAGTCAAGTGAGCAGGAGTCGTTCTTGGATCCTTTATTTAGGTTATACAAACTTGCTCGAAACTACGCTGCTCTCTGAGCGCGAATTCACATATTTCTTTCGAGCATTTCTCCATGAAGACGTCGAGCCTCTCTATAAACAAAGGATCATTTCCCGACGCCATCAATGATCGTAGGTAAACAGCCGATTGCAACTGAGCTGAGCAACTTGAAATTACTCGAGGAGAAGATACAACGGAGGTCAGACGACTGGTGGTGCTCGACCCGAAATCAGTCGATAGGCGACAAAGAAAGGGTGTTGAAGGGCCCGAGTTTCCTGCCAGTGCTGCAGAACCTACTTCAAGTTGTATTAGTTCTCACGCTCCATGTGTGTTAAAGACTTGTACGGTTTTACAGTGTACACAAATGGCATAAGTATTTTGAGGCATCTTGCTTCATCACTTTTATCTCTTCGAACATCGTGTGTTATGGGAAGGACACGAGTAAAGACAAAGAAAGCTACAGCAAGCTCGACGGATGTCAAGGAGACTCCTTCAGTAGAAGCTCTACTCTCAAAAGCTCAAACACTCGTTACCCAATGCGATTATGAGCTTGCCCAGAAATTTACCCTCCGTATCCTAGAGCGTGTTCCAAATCATGTCGATGCAAAGGAGCTTTTAGGTGTTATCCAACTAGAACGAGGGGATCTCGATGAAGCTAAACAAGTGCGTGCTTATCGTATACTTGCCGCTAAGAATTTTTACCTTACGAGTTAGTTCTTAGACATTCACATCCTTGATACCTCCTACACCTGGTGCTCCCAGTCCCCCTCCACCCTCAGCGTATCTTTACTTGGCTCAGCTAAGTGAGGATGACCCCCATACTGCCTTGAAACATTACGAAGCGGCCGTTGCGATCTTGCATGCTCAGCTAAAGGGAAAGGACAGAGCTGTCGGCGATGTCACAGGAGAAAGTGAAGCAGATATCCGGAAAAATCTTGTAAGAGTCCTAATTGCGATGGTGGAGATCTGGATGTCACCTGTATACGAACTATGGTACGTCGATAAAGTATTGCTAAATAAATGTCTGCCGATTGCTCATAATCTAGTTAGCGATGACCCGAAGGCTGAAGAAACTTGTGACGCTCTGCTAACAACTGCCTTTGAAACTGACCCGGAGAACGTTGAGGCGTTGATATGCCTTTCATCATTCCGTTTATCACAACAGCGGCCGGAGGAAGCGAAAGCAGCAGCAATGAAAGCGTGGTTGTCTTGGAAGGACATTGAAGATGGTGTGTTTTAAGTGTCTATCTATGCCTATGCTTTTGTAACTAATTGAGATATAGAGGATGACACAAAAATACCGCCAATACCTACACGTATAGAACTAGTGAAACGTTTTCTGGAACTGTCAGACTACCCGTCTGCCTTACTGGTTTTGCAAGGTATTATGGCTTCAGATGATCAGGAAGTTGAGGCATGGTACCTCGAGGGTTGGTGCTTCTACCTCATGGCGGAGCAGGCGAAAGAATCTGGACAAAAACTTGAAGATCTGTCATGGGAAGAGCTCGCGAAAGATTCTCGCGATTGTCTGGAAACATGCAAGACGGTGAGTTTACGGTTTATCGATGTATTCCGGTAGTATATTTTCTTATTAACTTCCGTACTTCAGCTGCATACGGGACAGCAGCATCCCGATGCGCGATTACTGGAGCACACTTTGGAGTTGATAAGTCAGCTAGATGCAATTGGCGTTAAGCCGTCACCTGATGATGAGGATGATGGTGAAGCGGGGAGTTGGGAGGACGTTGGCGATTCGGATGAAGATGTAGAGATGGAATAAACAGATAGCAATCTCATGCTATTTTCGCAATTCGATTTGCTTTTTGTAACATAATCAGTGAGAAGGAAGAAGAAACTATTACACTCACGATCTTAGCCGCTTCCCAGAGATGCATTATTCATGACATCTTCTATTGCTCTATTCCTCTATGCTGAACAATAAAGCGGGGGAATAATATATGATGCATATGATTCCATTTACTATTAGTGATTACTGTTGTTGGGAGAGTTGTGATGGTTTTTGTTGGGAATAATTTATGATTTTGTTGTTTGTAAGAATTAATCATCTAGTTGTTGTTTCGGTTTCGTGGTGCCTTTGGGTGGAGATAGAATATGCCAAAGCTCGGGTCCATCGCGGATAAGGCACTGGTGAAATTTGAGCTTTTGTGATTGTTCAAGTCAAGTGCAAACTAACTCACAATGACAACTTCAACTGAGATAAGTAGGATGATGATGAGCTCCATTCGGTGCGCGGATGACTGAAGTTGATGATTGTAAGTGATTGATCACAAGGGCAAAGGTAGCACACAAACCTCGGTGAGTAATTCTCGAAGAACAGATTGAACCTATACAGAAGTAAGACAGCTGATAAATGGGCCCATACAAGGCCAAAGACAAACCTCTGCAGCATAAGTTATCTTTTCATTGATAGAACGTGTTCGAGCTTTCATATCTAGAGCGTCTGTCATAGATTTAAAATAGTCTAACGTGAAAGGCCATTAGATACGACCTTTAACTAATTTAGGGTTGTAAGAGGCCTCACTTTCAAGTACAGGTTCTGCCCAATAGAAATCCGGTGTATCCAAGAAGTTCTCGTGATTGAGATTTAAACCTTGTCTGAAAATCATCAATTCGCCCAGTTTCATAATGAGCTCCCGTCGACCAAGTCCTGGTTTTCCTGTCTTCGATAACAAGACAGGTAGGACGGATACCGATGAGAGATAGGAGTCCAGTTTAGTTTCCAGTACCGACAGTGCCGACGAACGGGCGAGAGCTTGCGAGAAGGCATATCGAGCGAGAAGTGTCTCCTTCGGCAGGACCATCTCTGTCGGTAGCTGTGGAAGTGATGCTGGGTCCTCCGGAGGGGGATTGTCTCCAAGGATAATTAGGTCTCCTTGAAGACGCGTCTTCCTACGTCAGTCACGAATGTTTAGCGCGGTTTAGGTCCTCGGTTATAAGATGCACCTACTCATTCGGATCTGTGACGAATTCCACGTCCTCTGTCTCCGGTTCCCGTAGATGCCCCACCTCTGCAAACGATCCAATAATGAAATCCTTCGCAAATTTATTCGCATCCTTTTCTTCCAAACCCCAACATACCAAGCTCCCGTTTTCGAAGACAAAAATTTCCCCTTCTCTTCCTTCTAGTCCAGCCCATTTCGGTACCCACCACGAGCCATGCAAGCTCAATGCAGAAGCCGGTAGCCTCGAGCGAAGCTGGGGCAGGAGAAAGCGGTCGGCAGTCGTTAAAATAGAGACAGGCCGGATGTCGCTCCGTGTAGGTGTTGGATTAGAACGAATTGGCAAGGACGCCGATGCCGTTCGTCGCAATTGTGTTGCTGCTTTGGGTTTCGGTTTCGGTGCATCAGGGAGTGGAACATCTTCCTTGACCTTGCTAACAAGCGTGCGCACATGCGACGAGACAAGTAAAGTAGATGCCGGTCGACGAAGTCTGCATTGCGAGTCAAGGAGGCTTGCACGGAGGTTTCGCCACAGAGGTGCACCTGAAAAGTTCATCTGTTCAGGTTAGCCATGATGAGATTACGCTACAACAAGCAAGTTTAACTGACCTGAGTAGCCCAAAGCACAGACAAAAAGTAAGGTGAAGAAAAGAATCACTTTCGCAGAAACTTGAAAACCGGGACCGCTGCCAGTGACTAAGCAACATTTGACGTTGAATCATCGGTGACTGTGCTGAACTTGCACTCACTGCCAACATCGCCTTATACTTCACCTTTATTCCTTTCTTGCTCCTACTGACTATTCGACATGGAAGAAAGCATTAGTTTGGAAGAAACGAACAAAATCCGTATCTCACTAGGTCTCAAGCCTTTGACTGACGATAAGTCGCCAGCGGACAAAAAGGAAAAGGAGGCAGAAGACAACTTTACCAAGAAGCGGGAAGAAGAGGCAAACGAACGAGAGAAGAAGTAAGTCAGTTGATGTGAATCAAAGAACTGCAGCTGATGCTATTCTTTCTGTTCAACAGGAGGGTTCTGGATAGGATTGCAAAGTGAGTATTTATCCCTTCACTGCCTTCAAGCAGTTACTTCTACCGCCTTCTTGGCCTCTACGCTGCACACCGAGCAAATGGCTTACGATGCCTATTGCATAGGGTAAAGAACAAGCGTGAACTCAATGCTTCGCTGAAGGGTGCGACATTGGGTGATGTAGACGCGGATACAGACGATACGCTCAAATGGATCAAACGCGCGAAGAAGAGGGAAAAGGAGCTTGCAAAGAAGCGGCAACAAGAGCTAGAAGACAGGGACAAACAGTTGCAAGGAGATAACTACTCTGAAAGTAAGGATTTACTTTAGTTCGTTGGCTTGGGTACTTACTGGCGGTTCGCAGAGGACCTTGAGGGCTTGAAAGTTGCGCATGATTTTGAGGAACTGGGCGAGGGCGAAGAACGAATATTGACTCTGAAAGATAGTCGTATTCTCGATAATGAAGGTCAGTTGACTCACAAATACATCTCAATAGTCAGTCTCTCATGTGATTTGCAGAGGACGAGCTTCAGAACGTGGAGATGGCTGAAGACGAGAAGACGAAGAAGAGGAATGAACTGAAAACCAAGAAACGGGACTACTCAGGATATGATGACGAGGAGTTCGCTGAAGGGCAAGCTGGTTTAAGGCGGTCAATCTTGTCTAAGTATGACGAAGAACTGGAAGGCTCTCAGGAAACGGTATGGGCTGCGTAATCATCTGTAACAGAAAGCTACTAATGCAAGTTTCGTTTCGTTCAGGGCTTCCGATTAGGTAGTAGTAGCACCCCACGAACATCCAAAACCGTTCAAGAAGAGCAACAGAAAGCAGCGGCGGCGGTCAATAAGTCACTGCTTTCTATTGACTATGCTAGTAAGTAAAATTATTTAGTCAATGGCGTTTTGGACCTAATGTAATTATGCAAATAGAGAACCTCGATGTGAGCGACTATCTGCAGGAAGGAGACGTAGGCTTCAAGAAGCCGAAAACGAAGAAGAAGCGACCTTCTCGTCGCGTGATAGAGGAATCCGACATTGGCCCGTTGGCTGGTGTCGGTGATGACAACAAGATGGATGTCGATAATGATGTGAAATCTAGGCGTGAAAGAAACGTCGACGAGAACTTCGTGGATGATGACGAACTGCAAGCATCACTAGCCCGTGCACGTCGAGAAAAGACTAGGAAAGTGAAGGTTATGACCCAGGAAGAAATCGCTCAGAAACGTGAGTACAATCGTCATTTAAACGATTTAGAGTGGCTGACTTGACTTGTTATTTAGTCACAGAAGAACGCGCTCGTGCAAGTGCAGGCCTGAATGAAATAATCAAAGTCGAAGTTGGCGACGACAGCGACGAAGGTGATAAGTCAGGTCTCGTATTCGACGACACTTCAGAGTTTGTGCGTGCCATACAGTACAACCCCATTGTGGTTAAGACAGAGCCGAAGGAGGAACCATCAGCGCGCCCTTTGAAGTTAGCTAGTCCTCAACCTCCGGACGTTGTTATGAATGGTACGGATGAAGCTGTAGAAGAATTAGAGGCTGGTGAACTCCCTGTGAAGGAAGAGGAGGATGAAGAAGCGATACTTCACGCATTGGAGAGTGCAATTCACTCCGCAGAAGCAGTCGATGCAGGCGTAAAGAAGGAGGAAGATCTTTTGGCGGGTACAAGCTCCGAACAGACATTTGGCTCAGGTCTCGCGGCGACTCTCAATATTTTGCGTCAACAAGGTGTACTAGCTCAACCGAGTGCGGATCGTCAAGAAAGAGAGCGAATCCAAAAACAACGTGATCTTTGGCTTGCAGAGTACCGTGCGCAACTCGCGCTGCGCGAGCTGGAGCGCCACAAGTCGAAAGGAGAGAAGAAAGATCAGGCACAACGCGAGTATGAGAATCGGCTACGTGAGCAACAAGAAGCGCGCAGGGCACTGGAGTTGTTCAAGGATTACAAGCCGGACGTTAATATCGTATACCACGACGAATTCGGTCGAGAAATGACTCCGAAGGAGGCCTGGAAGGCTCTGTCACATCGCTTCCACGGGAAAGGTTCGGGCAGGATGAAGACAGAGAAACGCTTGAAGAAGATCGCGGAAGAGAAGAAGAAGGAGGCAATGGCGAGTGGTGATACCCCGTTAAGCATGAACAGGGCGTTCCAAATGCGTCAGGAAAAGACTGGTCAGGCTCACTTCGTCCTCTCGGTCGGCAACAGAGGGTTTGTATTCACTTCAGTTCCAGCTTTTTTTAAAAACGAATGCTAATGATTCAATAGGGCTGTACCACAAGCAAGTGAGTTTCTCGATCCTCCAACGCTTTCAAAAGGCAAGACGGAAAAGGCGAAGAAGAAGAAAGAGACTGCCAAAGACAAGTCGACCGCCGTGATTGATATGACTGGTTTCACTGCATTGCCATCTTCCCTACCCATATCAGCGAACGGGAGCCCTGCGCCTGGACAGATGAGAAGTTCACAGTCACCTGCACCTGCGATGATGAAACCCAGTTTCTCCCGGGTAACGGAAGCAACTTCTGAGCGAAGCACGCCCGTCGCTACGGAGCGTACGAAAGTCGCCTTTGGTTTCGGCGTGAAACGCAAGATGGGAGAGGAAGGCACCGATACTCCCCCAGCAAAGAGACGCTAACCAGCAATGCGACGCCAACATTGCTTATATTTGTACTTTATGTTGTGTACGCGTATTCTCCATTGCATTTTCTAATAGATCATTTTGATCCACTCACTCTATGGTATGTGCTATACGTTTGGGCAAGTGCTAAGATGGTTCTAACCCTTGTCTTTACACGAGCCGCACACTCCGAAAGCAAGATCTTGAGGGAAAGTTGGACGGGAGCTTTGAGCAGTACTGTGAAGTGTGGTCCGTCGCAGTCGTTTCTGGAGATCGGGGAAAAGAATGACATCGTCGTGAGATATCTTCCGCTGAGCGTTATTTTAACGACACATAAAAGGCTATATACCCTTTCAACGCCGATTATCTTCCCTAGACCTCTGAGCTTGCTAAAGCAAGTCATGTTGTTGATGCTGAGGAGTAGCGCAGTCGCTCACGAAAGTTAAGAGTAACGTTTTGTGCAAATGAGGTAGTGTTCTCGAGCGTTTGGCTAACCTCAGCAGGCTTACTCAGACACCTCATGGGTGAATGTCTACAGGGTAGTTGCTTTCTGGGAGGTGCGCAGTAGTTGTGCAAAGTTATGCATGATTTGACACGCCAGCACGCTCATGCATCGTCAAAAATGTCAGTCGTATCATTTCTTGAGTGTCAACATTGCTGATCTCTGCCGATGATCAGTCACAATCTGCTGGTAATCTGTGCGTACAGCTTCCCCGTCGCCTTCAGTATGGAACAATACCTGATACGAAGTTTAATATTAGTGCGGCGACCGGTCATTGAAGACACGGTCTCAGAATCAGATGGGAAGAATCAGAAACAAAGCTTGATAAACTCCGAAGGGTTGCACAATATTCCAGCCCTATACATGCTGCTACTATAACTTGCGTCCATGCTGGAATGCTACGACTGACAACAGCTTATAGACAAATAAATAAGGAGATATTGTAGCTCATTCATAATGCCCAAGGAGAAACATGGAACAGTATTTTATTACAAGTCGTCTGGCAAATAAACCTGTGAGGATTTTAGTCACTATTCACTGGCTTCGATGTGCTTTAGGATGCTTACTTTCTTCCATCCCTAGCAAGACAAAATCTCCCCGAGTGGGGCTTGACCCGCCCACCACCCACCCGACATCGGGGAACATTATGTATAATATACCAATGAGAAATGGGCATCGGTTAGCGGACTCTCGCTTAACAAGATGGTCTTGTCAAGGGGAACGCAACCGTTCATCCATTCTCGACCTGGCTTGCGGCTTATACGACGCCCGCCTGTGCTGAAGTCAGTCGGTTTGTATGAGCGAAGGAGAAGAAGAAAGTGCTCACCTACGCAAGCGCCGCCCGCGCTTAAGAAAACTGGATCAATCCGATATGGAAAATAACAAATAATCCACGATACCTTTCCAAAGGTCGGTCTACCTAGAACTGTCGAAATTAGCATTAAATGGAGGTTCCTGTACTCACCATACTGCTCATAAGCTAGTGCCGGGTAGCAAGGCCACCCGCGAGACGGCTGACAGAGAAGGCCATTCAGTTCTAACACTGGGAAAAGCGACTTGCTGAATGCTTACCTGTCTCGACGCCCACCCACGCGTAGCCACCCGGCGAAGTAACGTCATGGAGGGAAATACACCCTATGGACGAAGCGCCACTAGATGATAAGAGGCCGTCAGAAGGTGCGAAAGGATGTCTGATGTCTAGCGCTCACCAAAGTGATCGCAGTCCATGCAGCAACCCGGACGAGGGGTTGAACCCGCGCTGCAGGCTGACGGGAAAGTCCAAATATCATTTGGCCGCCAACTGATTCCCTGTTCAGCGACTCCCACCACCGCCCACTCGACCACCCAAATAGATAGTTTTGGTTTTGGTTTTGGTTTTTGGTCCTCGCTAAAGAAGTAGATGCGTCAGCTTGGGACGTTGAACGACCATTACAAGGGACTACTCACCTTGCTCAGACTCAAAGAGAGTCTTCGCAAGCGAAAAACCTGGGCATCCTCTGCCGGTCCAGCGTTCCTCGAATCACAAAAACAGCTCGGAACTGCCTTGCGCGCCCCCCCTTCACACGAGGATCAGGGGGATCCGAGTTGACTACCTGGTTTCCATCCAGTGCGCCCTGCCTCCCCTTCCACGACGCCCTTTCATCTAGCAAATTTGCCTGCAGGTAGCCACAAACGCAGTGGTGCATCAGGCGGGGCGCCACCCGACTGAGAGCGCGAGGCCCCCAAGTGCGAGCCGAGGTGGTGGATAGAGACATAGAAAGGACGAATCCTCTGGTTTGCTTCACGCTCAGGACTCCTTGTTTATATAGGCCTGGGGATGCGCTGGAGTGGCTGACGCTGCGGAGCTCGAACCATATTTCATCGCAACACAACAAAGGGCGCGTACGATGCGCGTCTGCATTTCCCGTGATTCTGGTCAGAACTGCGATGGTCTGTTTGTGGTGATAGCCAACTGGAGACACAGTCAAGTACTTGCGGGACAAACCGAAACATGATCTATAGGTGCAAGTACATACGAACCTGCATCTATGGAGGGGTTTCAAGGCCTCATACCTTTGCAACTCCAGTTTGGCTGAGTATAGAAGTTATCTACTGACCTCTGTATGATTCGAGAGACCCGCTTCGCTAAATAGTCTCAGATACTAAGGAGAAACCCGTTGGACGACGTAGGATCTAAGTTATTGCTTGTGTCATCTCTGATTTATTGCGTGTAAGTGAAGTAACAAGAGTTTACCTTGATCGGGGAAACCGTACGAATGCATCGCTACTATGCATTTATGTTGTTTTGTGCGGAACTCAAACTAAAGATGCATTGTCAGTTATGTGGTAATAACGAGTATATGTCGTATTTTATACTTAAATTTATCTCTAAAATACAAGTCATATTTAAGAAAATAATTTGAGTGTCTCGTAGCACTGGCATACTATAGAGTCCAAGCTGTGGCTGTGCCACTGGCAGTCCTCGACTCGGAATCTAAATTGGTCCACTCGCTTCGTGATATAATCTTCATTATTCTCCAAACTATTCATGGCGCGCAGCAAACCAGCGAAGACGCTTAAGATCTCTGTCCCGAGACACAACGCGCAGCGGATAGGCCCTTCCTTGACCGCAGAAATCCACTCTCTTGCTCGTCAAGAAAGCATACTAGTTCAACTCCCCCCACCAGTGCAGGAACAACCAAGCTCAGCAGGTCCTTCCGCGGTTCGTGTCCTTCAAAGCAACACATAGCCGTATTGCATACCCTCTGATTATGATCAAATTTCTCAGGAGAACGCATCAGAATGGAACTCATTGCTGATAACCGCGCGAGCTGGACGAGGGCCATTCTGGGACATCGGCACACAACAGTTCGTTTTCGTCTCTTATATGATGACTATTGATGGCTTGACACTTTTCACAGATTCTTGGTCGAGAAGGAATCGGAGCTGTATTATAACCCCACACCACTACTCGAAGCTGCACGCTCCCTATCAAAGTCCGAAAGCAACAGCACACAAACGAACAACGACAACAGGCAACAGCAAGCCTCCAATACCAGCATGATGAACCAGACAATTCAACTCCCACAACAACATCAACAACAAAGAGGAGGGAATGTCTACCCGAGCGCTGGTCCCAACTATCCCTATCCGAATACCGCGGGCGGACCGATGACGCCGCAGAGGAATGCGAATTATCCGGGTACACCTGGGGGCGCTGCTAGCGGAGGCTACTTTGGTGATGTGGTGACGCCTGCAAGGCAAGGAATGATCGACGGGATAGGCGGGACGCCAGATGTATATGGGCGGAGGATTACAAGAGGGATGAGCGAGGGTTATCAGAATTTCGGAAGCTGAGCTCGCTTCCATCCATTTCTACAATTATAATCCATCTAACTTGTATCTGCTGTGTCTGAATGTACTAATTTATTGCTGGATCCTGATGTATCAATAATTAAGATGGTTTACAGATGTCACAACAACGACAACGCTGGAGACTGGTGGATGGACGGACAATATGAAGGTGAATCTCATAGGCTTCCGACACTCTTCAAGCTCAGCTCTTTAGCAAGTATACAACGACCTTTATCTCTACCCTTCGCGCCTTCGAAGGCTTTGATAAGTGATGCTTGTCCTTCGTCGGTCCTGTCGGGGGATTGATGAGATTCTGCAAGTCGTTAAAGTTGGCGAGGTATAAGGACATACCACTTTACAGCATGCGCGTGCTTATCGAGGGCGACTTTAACCGTGGCCCATGAAAAGCGTACAATCGAAGGATATCCAAACGTCGGTTCCACTGCCTCTCTTAACCACGCTTGTGTCTTTGGGTCTATGTTTCGACAACGTCAGCTGGCGGAATGAAGAGCGATTCTGCTTGCTCCGTACCTGATGGATAGCCACTTCCGCGTTCCTCTGGCCAAGTGTATGTGGGATTCGCATCGTTCTCTTCGTATGCCCAACCACTTATCCATGCGTCTCGTGTCACTTTCGCGGCTATACTGGCCGCGCCGACAATCTTGAACTTGGAGTCGGCTTTCGCTGTAACTGTAAATTGAATGCCGGGGAACAGGCCGGAAAGGTAGCGTTCATATGTCGACGTATTTCCGAGTGCATCAACATAGACCTTGATGAGATGGCATCGATTTTAGCAAGGATGCAGTGAAACTTAGTAAGGTAGAGGCAGTATCGAGAAAAATGACAGGGATATACCTCACTGAGCTCAATGCCTTGGTTCAGAATTTCGCGAATCAGAGTTACAGTGGCTTCTTCGGACTGCTTGTTGAGGTTGGTAGGAGGTCTTTTTAGCATACCGGCAGAGATACCTTGCGGACTGTAGCAGACGTTAGCATCTGAGATTTCCATTACGGAGATCAGGGATACCTGAGAACGCGGACCGACCAAGCTAAATTACGCGGATCGGAGCACAGTATATCTAACAGGCTTGAGCGGTTATCATGAGTCAGGGCCTTTGAATCTGCGCAGCAGTGAGTTGGCTGGTGCAGAATCAATAATCAATCAGGTGTTATTCAAGCGTACCAGCGAAACCTAACTCCTCCAACTCTTCCTTATAAGCAACAGGGCAGTACGCCACGCCGTATACCATAGGTCCAAGAACAGGCCCTCGCCCTGCTTCATCCACGCCAAGCATGTAAGGACCAGGCGCAGTCGGTTTGGGTGAGTGGTATGTATACGACTCTGTTAAAGGTCTGAAAGGTTGTGGTAGAGACGGAATCTGGTGCACTTCTCCAGCATCTACGATCATTTCGACATCCTGAGATTCAACGACCTCTTCCTCTTGTGGCAGAAGTTCATCGGCAGTTGGAAGGGGTGACTCATACATTTTGTTTTCCGACCTATGTCTTCTATGAATGAGAGATTGAAGTTGTAGATTAGAGTTATCGAGAGCAGACGCGTCGCGACGCGTTCAAGTTTAGGGTCCACTGCACTGATAAGATTACGCGCCTGAGTCACTGAACCAGGGGACTCACTGCCCGATGTTCCGATACACCGTATGGAACGGGTTATACTTCAAATTGCGACATGTCGGACTTATGGTCGAGTCATAGTTTGATTTGCATTAATATAAAAAACGCACATTAATAACTCAACGAAATAAAGTGCTCGTACACTTAGATCACTATGGCCTGGTGCAACAACTACGCTCGCCCGCCCGCCGTACAACTAACTGATGAAGAGCTATATGGACCCGAGCCCTATGACTTCAATTTCTGCCTACCCATCGACGTATCTGCGCTCGAGAACGACCTCGTCAAACTCATACCGTACATCCCGCGCATCCATGCGCAAGAATTCTTCAGTACGATGTCCGCCAATCCGCAGCTCTACCGCTACCTCCCATTTCACCCGCCCAAGTCACTTCGTGATCTCCTTGTCTACTACGAGGTCAAATATCGCCGGGACCCCACCGCCATGTTGTTTGTCGTCATCGACAAGACACGTCCGCCTGCGGTCGGTACTGAGAAGCCGGGTTTCGAAGGTGGCAGTTTCGCTGGAGTTATAGGGTTCATTCGCTCGTCCGACGAACACCTCATCACGGAGATCGGCCACGTTGTCATCTTTCCGAAATTTCAAAGGACACACGTCCATTCGAACGCGTCCGGCCTCCTGCTCCACCATTGTCTGAACCTCCCGTCGGATTCACCCCCGGGAATTGGCTTGAGAAGGGTGCAGTGGTATGCAAATTCTCTGAATACGACTTCCATCGGTGCCGCAAAACGACTGGGTTTCCAGTACGAGGCAACGCACAGATGGTATGTAGCGATGCCCGAAGGGAAAGAAGGACATACGCCCAGGCCAGGCGACCAGTTCCATAACAAGCCAGGGCGGGATACTGTGAATCTGTCGATCTGCTGGGATGACTGGGAAGCAGGAACGAGGGAGAAAGTGCGGAAGCTCATGGAGTTCAAGGCCTAATAGAGGGGTTACTCCTTTGCACATAGACGAACATGCACCCATGTCAAATGGCGACCTTGCAAGTAACACACCGCTGAATATTATTCCAAGGTAATCCGAGCAATCAATAAAATTAAGCAGGAAACATTACGAACCGTCGGTGACATGGTACTTTTCTCGACAATACCCTGCCCCGCAGGTATTACACGGCGTAAATAGAGTACATACTGGATAGTCTATAGTTCCTCCTTCGCTCGCTGAGTCGCAGACTCTACGACCTCCTCAGCGGCCTCCTTCAGCTCTTCAGACGTGTCGGCCACAAATGCAGCTAGGATATTGGCTTTAATCTTGATTTCGTCCAGCTTCTGAGGGCCGAGTGTGCGTTTCTTCAGAATGGATGACAATCTTAAAGGAGTATTGTAAGCACCCATACATGGTCACTAAAATTTGTGATGAAAAAACATACCTGTTGGTTTCCTTCTCTAGGTATGCCTCAGATCCATTTGCAAGTTTTTGCATGACCTTAACGTAGTGCTGTGCTGCTGAGCCGGCGGTCTGAGCGAGGAGAGTTGCCTCATCAATTAGGGAAGTCCGGATATCCGCAGCTGCTGAGAGGAATTTGGAAGCAATTGCATCCAGCTCGGGTACTCGGCCAGCCTGAGTAATACCACTTCAGAATGTCGTAAAGAATTAGCAGGATTTTCGTAAAGTACCTTGTCGTTAAGACCGCCGCCGACAGCCCGATAGGTACCGCACTTCTCATTCATGAAGTTCACAAGGTCTTCCTCGTCGCGACCACCCTCGTAGTGCTCACCCTCTTTGTTGTCTTTGGAGAAGAAGATGATAGTCGGGAAGGAACCAACCCCGTATTTCTTGGCAAGAGCTTCGTTCTTCTTCGCATCCGCATCCACATTGGCAAGGACACACTGAAAACGATAGTAAGAGGCTAGAATTGAGTGATTGGACAATAATTCGAAAGCCTACGTTAGTTTCCGGTAAGAAGGTCTTTGCAACATCCTCGTATGTCGGCTTTAATCGCTTGCAGTGTCCGCACCATGGAGCCTATTGGATATGACTTAAGAACATAACTTCCGGAAAAATCGGGGGAGTATATTTACAGTGAACGCGACCAATACGTCTTTTTTCGGATCCTGAGAAAGGGTGCGTTTAGTTTGTCTCGGTGGAAGTAGGTACGATGGAAGCTCGTACCAGTGCAACCTCGTCAAAGTTATGAAGATCAAGGATAGTAGTCGCACCGGGAGGAGGGAGCTTAATATTCGGCTTCACTTTGGACTTTAGCGTTACACTGTCAAGGATCTGTGAGCAACAACAGACCGGGTGAAGCACACGACCGTTAACTTACAATTGGGTGAGTGCCTCGAAGTCTCGCTTTCCCTCGTACTTCTCCGGCTCGCCACCGTCGGCATTGAACCACTTCAAAGCTGAGTAAACGAATCACGTTAGTCCCGAGCTCATCGAATCGACTCAGAGAACGCGTACTAGGGTATCCCGTGACACCATACTTCTTCCCGAGAGGCTTACCAACTCCGTCGGCATCAACTTTGGCTATTACGACCTTGTCCTTCGCATGTGCATATGCGTCAGCAAGTTCCTCATAGACCGGAGCAAGATTCTGTCAAAGACCGTCAGCACAAATCATGTACCTGGCCGAAACTGTATTCTACTTACCTTGCAGTGACCACTAGATCACGTTCGAATGATTCATAAGACAATCTGCAGTCTGGACGGTGCATCTCGGAACACTCACCACCAAGGCGCAAAGCTGAACGGAAAAGCTTCTAGTCAGGAACAAAGTTTAGAAAGGATAGCAAAATGTCCCTCACAATTCCACCAACGCCGGCTTGCCCTTGCCAACGAATTCGTCAAAGTTATCTGGATTCAATTCTATGACGTTTGAGGCTGCTACAGCCGCGACGAGCGTCGCAAAGAGCGAGAAACGAAGGAGCATGATGGTTAGAGGACAAGAGGTGTAGAGTGACGTGGAGTTTTAGTTCCTGATTTTCAATCGGTTTCTAACATAAAGTGCGTGGGAATCACTCTCGCGTCCGTGGGGACCTTTTGATCTGCCTCCGTCTTTACTTGCATACGCTTCCTGTCTGAACATTATTCTTCAACGTAGAATCTTCCTCATCTTCAAAATTCAAGCAAGGTTCAATAGAGATAAGTTGGTTGTTGATCTCCAATTTTCGCAGTCGAAATCCGATAAATGAAATTGTTATAAAACTTGTCTTCATTGTCACGGTGGTGTCCATCTATTACAGAATCTCTTCAAGTTTAGTATCATCAACTTGAAGAGATTCTCAGGCTCACCGTGACCGAGTGTCCTCCTCCAATCGGTTCATGTGTTTTTGTTGAGACGCCGCTTCGTCAAGCACGCCAAATTCTGTTTCGTCGGGCTGAATGTCATTCGTCAAGGCGCCGCCGTTTCCGATGCACCTGTTCAGTAATAGCACATCGGAATAGCGCACAGCATGCACTGGCAAGAAGGAACGAAGCTGTATAGGAAGTAATCAAGGCTACGGGCGGTGTCGGGACGAAGACCGATGATGACGCTTCAAACTTCAATCGAAGTACGGATTATCGCAAAACGGAACTCGGCGGGGTTTGTAAAGGAGTAGAACATGCTTTCCGGCCACGGTGAAGGCAACGAGACATATACACACATTCGCCGCAACACTCCTATAGTGAATTGTGGTCATGAGTAGATCTGTTCTCGTGCCCAGCGCGGTGCCAGAAGAAGTCACGGGGTCCCAATCTCAGGCAGTTGGGGTCCACTTGATTCAAGATTCGTCATGCAAGTTTTGAGCCAGTCAGCACCCATAAATTGACCAGGTTTTTCGTAAACCATTGGCATTAACAACCCACCTTGAACTGTATTCAACCTTGAAAATGTCCGGCGCCGAGCACACTGATCACGACCATCTGGAGGAAGACGAGGACGAGCAGTTTATCACCGCAGACGACGTCCTCGCCGAGGTTGCTGATGATGGCGATCTACCTATGGATGACGACGACGAGGGTCCGGACGAAGGCGGTGGTGAAGACGCAGACGATATTGTGTTCGAGGATAACTCCATTCAGCATTTTCCTACTCATGCAGGCTCAGTTTTTGCTGTGTCTATGCACCCGACGCAGCCAATTGCCGCATCCGGAGGCGAGGATGATTTAGGCTACCTGTGGAATGTTGAGAACGGTGAACAGATCGTGAAGCTCACCGGACACACTGACAGTGTGACGAGCACGGCTTTCAGCGCAGATGGAGAGCTGGTTGCAACGGGAGGCATGGATGGTAAAGTGAGGTTATGGAGACGGGTCGGTAAAGAAACATGGAATATATGGGAGTTTTTGACTGAGCTTCAGGGACCCGACGAAGTAATGGTAAGCTTCGACTAATATTCCTAATGGAGCGGGACTCAAAGTAGAGTGAAGTGGATAAGGTGGCATCCCAGAGGTCCGGTCCTGCTTGCCGGGTCTAATGACGGAACCGTATGGCTTTGGCAATGTACGTTCTTTGCAAAGTATTTGACGTATGAATGATATTGACGAGTTCACAGTACCTTCCGGTAATACTATGCAAGTCTTCGCGGGTCATTCATGTCCTGTCCAATGCGGAGAATTTACTCCGGATGGTACACATCTTTCTCTTTAACTTATGTAGACGAATCTGACGATGCGGGAAATCAGGCAAACGGGTAATTACCGCAGATGCAGAGGGCACACTCATCTTCTGGGACCCACGGTCGCCGACCCCGGTCTTCAAGTTGACACCGACAGATGCGCGTTTCGATATTGAGGGTGTGACTTCGTTGGCTGTCAATGCCTCGTCCACTCTGGCGGTTGTAGGAGGCGTCGATGGCGGGGTGCGTGTTGTGAGCTTGACGAAAGGAAATGTCTTGGGCGGACTGGAAGGTCACAAGGAGGGCGAGAGCGTGGAGTCTGTACAGTTTATTGACTTGGCCGGTGCGGGTGCAGGAAGCGGGGTCGTCGTTACCGGAGGGACAGACGGAAAGGCGTGCATCTGGGATTTATCGACTATGCGCTTGAGGGCGACATTAGAGCACGAGGTAAGTAGATTGGTTGCTGTGAACTAACATATACTTATAATCGTTCCAAGGATGCTATTACATCTTTGCTCGCGCATCCCTCACCAAAGAACCACCTTATCACATCGGCGTCAGCGGATAAAACTCTTAGGACATGGGACGCACGTACCGGGAAGTTGCTTAAAGAGCATAAGGGACATCGTGGGCCCATCCTAGCGGCAGCGCTAGGAATGAATGGGGACGTCGTCGTGAGTGCGGGGGATGATGGCGTATGTCTAGTATTTGCGACCGAGTAGCGAGGGTATTTTATCGTATTATCTAGCTGTATGCTGTTTTGTTTCCAGTATAGTGTGTACGAGCCTACAGTGTACTTCACAGTGATGGGTAATGTAAATATTCCCCTGCTCTCCTCATTTGATGCCACGAGACAGACTGATCAGAAGATATTCGCAGTGATGACTCGAAGATATCCTCTTCGGTCAGTCGTCAACTGAGATCGCCACTGGCGCGACGCGTTTGTTTATACTTATTGACAAAAGATCGATGCTATTCGGTGCTTCCTACTATCAAAAGAACGCGACCTCAATCTCTCTCGCTGCATACATGACTCGCGTATCCGGATGGGGTTGGGGGGAGAATAGGAAAAAAAGGGGGAGGGGGGTATTTGCGAGACGATGGATCTGAGCTTCCGAATATTACTCAGAACCAATTTACAGTTCCGGCACTTGCCTTAGCTTCAGTGTACGCTAAATTCCTAAGTCGCTCTAGTCCCTGATATCGATAGCGTTCGAATAAGGACGACGAAGACAGGCACAATGGCACATAGGTCGTCATCGATCGAGCCAGGAATAACCGCTGAACGCGAAGTTTAAGCGTGTCCTAAGTTCCTGTCACGGTGCATGCCCAGAAATCCATAACTACATACACTGAGAATACATCGTATTATACTATAATCAAGGTCATAAATTAAGAACAGATACAAAAGCTAGATCCACATTGTTTACATATCCCATTCTCCCCAATACTCTTCTCTGCCAGTGGGACTCGTCGCCGTCGCTGGCGTCGAAATCTCGGAAGTCTTCAGGAGCTCGAAAAGTTCATCGCTCTGGCCGTGTTGGTCATTCTTCTTCCCGAGCCGGGCCACAACCAGGGGCATATCATCCGGCGGCCCAACGTTTAATAGTCGGATGTTCCTTCCGTCTATCACCTGGACGAGTCGACCGGTAGCCTTATGCCGTACCTCGATGAATTCATTGCTAAACAGGAGTATATGCTCCCAGCGCTCTGCGAAGGAATCGACCTTGACTTCCCACCGAACAATGCTTGAATTGAGAGCCGGTAGTCCGTGACGATTGATATAACATCCAAACTCTGTATGAAGTTCTATTTGGATAGGAACTAGATATATATTAGTATTAAACGGACCTTCATAGACGACCATGTTCCTATCCACATCCACACGCGCGAGGCCAAGGGCCTTTGACTCGTCACACTTTGATTTTAAAGCTGAGGCCTGAACGTCTTGTGACACCTGCGAGAAATCAGGGACAACGAGAGTTCCAGCACTGGAGAGGCTTATCTAAAAGTTAGCAAAAGGTGGAGAAGTGCAAGAAAGACCGCTACGTACTTTGTCGGATCAACAATCATGATGCCGCGCTCCGTTGCGATAGTGACGGTCTTCGTGAGAGGGGTTATACTGAATGCTTGTCGAGGAACGTAGAATGGCTACAATTGAGAGGGTATTAGCTCTTCGAGTACCTAGAAAAGGAATAAATGGCTGCGGAAGTACCTCGCCAAAAGATCTGTATGATAAAGATCCGCCTGGATGACGCCCGGGCCTGGTGGGATTATCAACGACTTCCAGCGCATGAATCGTGGTCTGCCTAAAACCTTTTGCTGCGTAGATCACTGAAGATATATGTGAGGTTTACGAATTGTAGTGCCGAGGATAAATGCGTACCAACGCTGCGGCCCTTCACAATTCCAACTTTCGCTACTGTCACTTTATCCTGGCCCGAGACTTTCTCCATGGACGCATCAAGTGCTTTGGGTGTAGTATTGTTTTGGCTCGCCCGTGCAATCATATCGAGAGAGTACGAGAGGAGTGATTCGTCAATGTGAATGAGTATTTTGTTATGCTTTTGGATAGCGAAGATTGCAACTGCATTGCGGAAGTTAAGGACGCGTCGGTATACTGTAGTTTGAAATCGTTCATGTCAACTTCGTTCCCGACGAAAGGACGTGACTTACCTTGCTCTCCACGTATGCCAACATACACGCCACCGTTACATCCAACTATCATGAAGTTCTTACCGCCACTCGCTGCAAGGGAGATAAATAACTAAGTCATAGACATCAATCGGGAGACCCACTGAATGTAGCAGCAGCTGTAATCATTCCGGTGAACTGATCCGTCGTAGTGGGGGGTACACGAGCGCTCCGAATTCTGAATATATTGTCATTAATCGTGTTAGGTGCGAACCACTGAATCCCGATATGTAAGTCTCGGTAAGCATACAACGAAATCCACATCCTCAAGCCAAAAACCGACCTGATTAGCATCCTGCCGGATGGAATGGATTGCCATTGCTTCCTTTAATAATTTAAGCCACTTAGCCCGAGCAGCCTCCGTGTTGGTATAAAATGTGTATCGGCGATTAAGTTTCGCCGACGCGTGGTATATAGTAAAAGGGTATTGGGGTCGTGTATTAGAACGCAGGCTGTCCAGCAGTCCGCCTTCCTCTACTTTCTCTTTCCGGTTCTCTGGCGGGCCGTCGAACTGGCCGAGACGGAGGAATTCCAGGGGCATTGGCTACGATACTTAATCAATGATAGACGATGACAATTATGACATTTGCTTACTCGAGATGTCACTTCGTATTTAACTATGCCTCCAGGCCGCTTGTCCTCCCGAGAAATGATGACTGGTATCCATTAAGTAAATGAGATCGAACGCAAGAGACAAGCAAAGAACATACGATAGTGGTCAAGAAGAATAACGAAGTAATCGTTCCAGCCAGACCAATCGAGCTCTGACCGTTGTCGTCGAGCCAATGATTGCGAATGAACAAGTGTTCGACTTTCATCTTGCTCGTCCAAGTCCTGTTATCCAACGTAAGGCAACAATCTTCTCATCGAAATAATTGAGATGCATACAATAATTTCTCCTCTCCTAAACACGAGGTTCTCCATCACGTTGAAGAATTTGACTTTGTTCTCCGCAGCTTCGATGCCAGGCTGCGTGCTCTTGATGAAGTCGCCCAAGATGCTGACCACAAGGGGCACCGTCTCCTGATCCGGGTGATCTCCATCTGTATGCTTCAGCATACTCTCAAGAAGCAGGGACAGACGCGGAAGACGCGTGACGGGGCGTGAGATGAAGGTAACCAGATCGCGTTTGCGTATCCGTTTGTCATGAATTGCGGTTTGTATGAAGTCACGATAGTCCTTATTTCGCTTGAGTTCGGATCGGTGACGAGCCTCAGAGTGGGGATAGTGCTTGATGTACGATTCGTAGGCACCTGTGAACTGAAGGGCAGCTGAATGGAAAGGTAAATGATGGATGTCAGGATGAAGTACAGCGAAGTGGCGTACTTTCAAGGACAATGTCGGCTATGCTCTGAATTAAAGGATGTTGTTCACGTTGCCTTGCGAAGAGGGCCGCTAACATTCGCTGATGGAAAGTGAGGACCTCATGAAGGTTCCAAAAGACCTCGTGAATGAAGTCCTCAGGCTTGCCATCGCCTTTGATGATGTCTCCAGTGCGTAAGGGTTCCACAAACACCTGAAAGATATGAGAAATTTGAATTTGAACGTCAGAACTGTCATGACATACATCGAGAACAGCTTCCAGGTCGGACACATATTCCCTCTCAGCCTTAAATAGCTCGAATATATTAGACTGCCTCGCAACTTCTTGCTGCCCCAAAGCCTCTCGCGCGGTTTCCGGAACAAGTTTATGCCATTCTTCATCCACTGCTGAGAGTTCTCCTGCTTGGAAGCGACGAAGGCCCTCCTCAGACTCCAGCCTAGAAATAGCACATATGATAAATGTCGTTAGAAGTCAATCGAGTTTGATTAGGTGAGGATGAAATGCGTACGTTGCTCTCGACAGTTCATCAGTCACTATATCTATGGAGTCCTAAGCAGATGATTCATCAGAATTCGATCAGTAAGAAGTGTAGGAACAGCATATAAGCAGGCAATTACGCATTAGGGTTAGAGATGGTTCCTATTACTTACATGTCTGAATGGATCAGGCCTCCCAGTGGCGGGTGTATAAGCAGAATACGAAGAAGATTGCGAGGTCGTGCGGGCTAATTGCACGGCAGGACTTTGATCGCTCAAGGACGATCGATGGAGCGGTTGGCGAGGACTTGTAGCTCTCTGAGAACCGCTCCTGTGCATCTCAGGTTCTGGAAACGAGAAGGTACTTTCTTCAAGGTTGTAGGAGCTCGTTTCGTTGCTGCCTCCCGCGAAGCTCGCAGGCCGGCCGCCGCCTCCGTAGCGGTCGTACTGGTAGCTCCCTCCGGCGCGATCATAGGTCGGTATGGACGGCATGGGAAAGCTGCTTGATGGGTAGGAGGCGTATGGCGAGTAACCCTGTGGATGGAGGCTGTCGTTCCCCGCGCGCCTCACCGGTGTCCTCTCCCCATCATAACCACTCCCCTGCCCCTCGCCAGTATTCTGTGGCTGCGAGCTCGACGTGTATGCAGATGGAAGCCAGCCGGTGGACGGGGAGCGATACAGACGGGCGTTCGCTGCGTCTGCTGTCTGCGGGATATTGAGGTGCGGGCGCGGTCGAGTGTCAGGGCGGTAGGTAGTAGAGGAGGACATAAAGATAATTGAGAGGTGTTCGCTGAAGTTGTGTGAGAGGTCCCATGAAACGGTTTGGGCTCATCGTCATCTTATGCGCTTTGCGAAGGGTCTCTGCAAAAGGAGAGTGACGTAAGCGATGCGCCGGCATCGCCTCTATTCTTTTATCGTTTGCACAGCTTGGGTTGCCGACTGATGGTGAGCATATCAACGCAGGCATCGTGCCCGTACAGCTTCCGCATACTCGGAGGCATCTGGAAAGGTGGGCGGTCAATAGCACAAAGACTTTGTCTGCCATGGTTTTCCTCAATAATTCCATTAAAGCGCCCAAAGGACAGCAAGGACCCGTGATTAGCACAGGATAGTAAATGTAAGCACAGTTATAGTAGCAAATGTAGACGATAGCTAGACTCGAGTCGATGGGGAGAAATCCGAATGGTTGAACATAGTACTGAAACGCAACATCTCACGATCCGCAGTTTAATTTGTGCATATAATATTAGGATAGTGAGTGCGTATTCCAGATGGGCCACCGCTGTGGCAAGCTCCCTGGCACGCTCTGGGTTATCAAGGGCTAGGGAGTTTCTTTGCTGACGACGGTTTCAAGCGACACGGAAATTGGACTGGGAAATAGGGCGTAGCGAATTGGGAAGGTAATAGGGGCAGTTTCCGTTCGAATGAGTAATCGCGCGTGCGAAATGCTGAAGGGAAAGTATCGTTAAACAACTTCAAATTAATGTGTAATTAAGTTCTTGAAAGAATGTTATGTGTGTATGGTGTAACGGTAACTAGCAGTTTTTTTTCGGTCAAAGCTGCGTGTTCGAGTCGCCTTCGAGTTCTTACTAGTAAATGTCACGGGGTCTTTTTTCTTTCGGTCACCGACTTGCAGGACGATCACGTCCGTCCCCATCTTCGCCTGGTATACGCGCGCAATGTCGCCGTTCCAGAAGCCGCGCACAATCTTCACCCATGAGCCTATTTGAAAGTCATGCTTTAACTGTCTGCGGCCTTCGATGAAGAGTCCGATGTCATCCGATTCATTCACAGACAGTCGGTACAAACGCCTATGGTCGTAGGCAGTCGATACCAGCGATACACGCGCTCGGCCGGTCACGCAACATTGATTTCATACGGTTTAATTGAAATGAGTAGATGGCATATAGAGTTATTGTACAAAACCGTAATTTATGACTCATTCGAAACCGAGACAAGGAGGGAAACACAATTTTTAAGGTGTTTTTTGACGAAGGGAAAAGGAGACAGATAACAGGGAAATGGAATGGGTTGCATGAACGACGTCTATTGATATGGGTGAAATTGAGTTATGCCTTCACCTTCTTCGCCATCTTCCTGTCGGAAACGGCGTCCTCGAACTTACGCTTCTCCTGAGAGCTCCTGACAGGCTTTCCGCGCTGAAGGATGTGGAGCTCCTGAATTTCGCACGTGAGCGCGAAGACGCGAGTACCAATCGCGAATGCTTGGAAGGTAAGGGATAGCCTGACGACAGAACCGGGCAAGACGCGGCGGTAAAGTGAGGGCTTGATGGGAAGCCCGGCTTCGTCGTACGCTCGCAAGGCCTGCAGTTTGTGCGTCGCCTTCAGCACTTGCGCCTCCTTCTTCCAGGCCCTGCAAGCGGGATAGCCGTCGAAGGTGAACTCGTTGTGAACAGCCTTCGCTTTCTTGCCTTGGAGAGAGGCGATACGTTAGTAATGAAAAGCGACTACATGAAATTGACAGACCAGTAGTGACAAGGTTTTCCGACTCTGTGTCGGAAGTGGCTGATTGCGAGTGCTCTTCATTGTCGTCATCGTCATCGTCGTCGTCCTCGCTATCGTCTGCTTGACGGTCCTGATGTTAATGTTAGTACAGACGACTGTGCAGTAGAATACTGATTGCTCACAACAAGGAGCTTGTGTCCGACGGAAAGGAAGTTGGAACCCTTGCTGAAAGGGAGACGGAACTCCGGTTTCTTCAGGGTCTTCTTGAAGACATCAAAGGAGCGTTCCTGCAGCTTCTTCACGTTGGAGACCAAGTGATCGTAGTCCTGATCCGAAACGACGTCCTGGAAGGCGCTACCGTCGCTGGCGTCTACACCGCAGATTAGGAAGCGAATCTGCGACTTGGACACGGGAACGGGAAACTGGTTAGTGATGCCAGGTCGACCCCAAGTGCCTTCGGGGTTGTACCAGCTGTTGTGGTCGAGTATCTTGGCGATCACGACGCCAGTCAGGGGAGTCTGAGCGTCGTCGCCAGTGGCCGTAGTGGAGACGAACTTGATTCTGGGCCCGGAGTGGAAGAGGGCTGTGTGCGACTCAGAGGAGAAGTTGAGGTTGCCTAAGTAGTTCGGGTGGTTGCGTGTGTCCTCGAGCAAAGTGCTGAGGTCGTCGGATGCATGAGCTAGGGCATTGGACACAGTGTGCTCGTCCTCAGAACCTTGTTCAAGGGCTGGAGTATAAGGTGTAGTCATGGCGAGTGTGTTGACCGAGTGCGCTTCGTAGACGTGAACGAGTGAGGGGAAACTGAGTGGAATCGAAAGAGAGGACTGCGCTTTTAAGCGTTGAGGGAAAGGCTGACTGGAAAGACGGAGTGAGAAGATGGTAGAGATCGAACTCTGTAGAGTAAGTTCTGCGTATGTGAGACATGTCAGCAGCTACAAGGCTAGTGCTAGTTGCAGGCAAGGCTTGGGATTGCAAGGAAACGCGCTGCAGCAATTCAGGCTGTCAGCGCATCAGAGTCTGCACGATCTGACGCGAGTGGTGATTGCGGGAGCGCTGAAGGCCGTGAGATCGGAGAAATCGATCTGGCGCAGGAGAGCGAACGGCTGCCGACGATAGCCTGGAGAAGGCGAAGGAGTGAGGGAAGATGTGCTGCAGCAGGACATTGTCGATCTTGCGAAGCAATTCATTACTGGATGTACCCAGCGCCTGGAACGAGCGCCAAGTGCCCGGTTGCACGAATGTCGTGCGTTGTGGCGGACGTCGCGATCTTGTTCAGGCACAGAAGTAAGTGGGAGCGAGATCGCGCAAGCGCAGCGTGTTGCCCGACGCGCACGCGTAGAGCGGGGTCCGGGACCGTGGTCGTGTGTTAGATGTGGCGTCTAGATTTGAATGAGATGAAATCGAGATCTGAGTTGGATACGGAATGACAGACCTAGGAACGTCGGCTGTACGACCACATTCTTACGGGTATTGGGACTCTCGCAGAGTTCACGGGACTGGCAGCATGTGGGGCAAGGTGCTTTGGAATTAGAGGGAGAATTAGGAAAGGTCTGCGATTGTAGACCTCCGAAAGCAATGTCCAGGTGGGTAAACCTAACAGCTGGCGAAGTCATTGGGGCTTTTCCAGCAGGGACCTTTTCCATGGAGGCGCAGCGTCGGCGACGAGAGCTTGAGTTAGAGATCGCCGTCATGGATGATGACTCGAAGGCGTTGCTCGTGAGATTGGCGAGGGAGAAACGAGCGCGCGCAAGGCGATCGGAGCCGACTGTGTCTGGCACGCGGGGAACATTGGAAGGACACGCCCGGCGCCGTCAAGAGTATGACCGGAACCCCGAGCGATATATGGACCTGCCAACGCGAGAGCAGTGGGCGAACTCGCTACGAGCGGTGCGTGCTGCGACTTCCAATGAGCGAATTTGTCGCGTGGTGTGCGTCGTTTGTGCGCGTGAAAGGTTTGGGTCGCAGTGCAAGGACATCCTGCTTACGGATCTACCGTGTAAGGAACGACTGGCACCGGCTCAGTCGCATGCAGCTCACCGTCTGTTTGAGGGAATGCTGCTGGAGACGCGGTATGTGAGGAGCAGTGCAGGCGGCGCCTTGGGAAGCATATGCGAAGATTGCGACAGTTCACTCAAGAACGCTAAACGACCACGGCTCGCGTTGGCTAACGACATGTGGGTCGGTGATGTGCCTGAGGAGCTGCAGGGCTTGACGGTGCCGGAGCAGATGCTGATTGCCTTGCAATTCGCCCGCTGTTATGTTTTCAAGCTTTTCCCGCGGAATGGACACGTTGGGGATCCGGATATGCTGCAGAGCGGCTTGGCGGGCAATGTGACGACATTTCCTTTGAACAATGAGCAGGTCTTGTCCATGTTGGAAGGACGGATGCTGCCACGACCACTGAGTGTGTTGGCGTCAGTAATTGCTGTCACATTTGTGGGCGTGGGCAGACTTCCCAAGCGCTGGTTGAAGTCGACATTCCGTGTGCGGCGAGTGCGAGTGCATGGCGCGTTACGGTGGCTGAAGGCGAATAATGCAATGTATTCTCATATGGATATCGCGGAAGTGAATTTGCGCGCTTTGCCGGAAGATGGTGTGCCGATGGAGATTCTTAGCACAGTAATGCACGAAAGGAACGGAACTGTCGTAGACGAGGAACGTGCAGGGTACGTGCCAGACGGAACGGACGAGACGTTTGAGGATGGCGAGACTCGTTCGCTCGATGACCTAGAAGATGAGGACGGTAGTGAAGATGAGCAACGCGCGGAAGCGAACTCAACAGGTAAGTATTCGTCACTGCCGTGTGGAAGAGGATTACTTACATTTTCAAAGGGGTACTGGAACCGGACGTCGTGCCCTTGCAACACTTGGGGGTGCACGATACCGTAATGAGTACGTTGAGTTCGTCGGAACTCATGATGTGGGCGCTCGCGAATGCGGGTGGTGATGAACGCGAAGGCGGTTATGCAGTGAGGCATGGTCGACGAGCGCTCTCGACTTTCGGGCGTACATTGGATGGGTCACCCGTGAATGGCGATGGACGTAACCCATTGGCAGCCTGTTTCCCGACATTATTTCCATACGGTGTGGGAGGAATTGAAGCTGCCAGAGAAGCGGACGTGGGTTTCCTTGAGCACGTACGATGGTGTCTGGAATATTGTGACAAGCGCTTTCGACACCATCATTCGTTCTACTTCGTCGCGTTCGGAATCGAGCAGAGGCGGGAAGTCATGAGGAGCGCTCGCGTGCAGATGAAACGGAAGGACTTCGATAGGCACTCGCAACTCTTGCAGACCCTAACGTTAGCCGACTTGCAGAAGGCGGAAGAGGAGGAAAGTCGAAATGTGCCAGTCAGCGATCGCCGAGTAGCTCTCCTTAAGGCGAACTTGTTCTCTGCCAGTGCAAAGGTAACGGGATCGGACGCAAGGCGGTCGAGTTACTTTCCGTGTATGTGGGGAACGACGATGATGAAAGGACCTTCAGCGTTGTTCGTTACGGTCAATCAGAACGACATCGATGAGCCAGTGGTGCAGGTGTTCGCCGGAGAGAGCATCGATATGGACAGGTTCTCTGCAACCGCGGGTCCAAGTGAACAAACGAGAGCACGTAATGTTGCGCTGGATCCATTCGCAGCGGCACTGGCATTTAACTATATGAGTAAGGTTTTACTGGAGCATCTCTGGGGAGTGAAAAAAACGGACTTCACGACTTCCAGTTCCGTCGGCGCTCTCGGGACCGTGGAAGCGTACTTCGGCGTGGTGGAGGCGCAAGGACGGGGAACACTTCACTTGCATATGATGGTATGGCTAAAAGACGCGCCGACCGCGGAAGAGATGGAGCGCTTTCTGAAGGACGAGGGTTTCAGGGAGAAGGTGAAGGCATTCATCTCGATGCACATTCGGTCGCATGTGGATGGCTTGGGGTCAAAGGAGGAGGTTGATGCGACACCTAGACAACGTGGAGTGGGATTCAGTCGCCCTCCAGACCCAGATTCGGAGAGCTTTGAGAGGCAAGCGCGCGAATTGGAGAAGTCGGTCGTTAGATCACAGCAAGTGCACACTTGTAAGAGAACGACTTGCCTAAGATTCAACAAGAACGGGAAGCTGGTCTGTAAACGTCGTGCACCTTTCCGATTAGCGTGTGAGGATTGGGTTCATGAGACAGGCGAGTGGGGGAGCAAACGTCTGTTCGAGTATATGAACAGTTGGAATCCGGCGGTGACGCTCGCTTTCAGATGCAATAACGACATGAAGCTGACGATGAGTGGACGGGAGTCAAGAGGAGCTACGTGGTATATGAGCAAGTATACAACGAAGAGACAGGACAAAACTCACAATCGCTCGGCGCTGTTAGCCCGCGCGTTCGCGTACCATGAAGACCAGAGTCAGCAGGCCTTGGACGCAAGAAATAATCACCGTCTGCTATTGTCCCGCTGTCTCACGACTTTGAACAGGGAGCAGGAACTCAGCGGGCCACAGGTTATCAGTTACTTGATGGGCTGGGGAGATTCATTCCGGAGCCATAATTATACACCTATATTTTGGACGTCGTTTGTCTCTGCCCTGAAACGGTCGTTTAGAGAGTTCAGCGGTGAGGCAGAAGTAGGAGATGAACGCAGTGATGACTTGCTTGTGCGCGGAGGCGAGGACGAGGAGAATGTTAGTGTGATTTCTGTACTCATCTACGGACTCGACTGACTTACTTATAGGAGCGTGTAACATTGTCACCGAATGCTCAGGGTGGATTCCATGCTGCGGGCCAAGTGGAAGACTACGCATTACGTCCGATCGAGATGGAGAACATGAGTGTCCTCGATTTCTTGCTTGACACATACGAGGCCCCAGTTGCCGCCAGGGCCGGCCGGCGCACAGCTGAAGATAGTGGTGATCAGGTAGCAAGTGCTGGTCGTCAGCGTGGTCGGCCGCGGAATGAAGTCTTCCGGTACTTGGACGCACATGCTAAATATGAGGGGAAGTGTCGACGCTTGCGAAGCGTGGGTCACAACACACTACCGACCGTGCAAGGGAAACACTTTTTACCAAAGAGCGCGGAGAATGCTCTATACTGTGCGTCTATGCTAATGCTTCTGAAGCCGTGGCGGAAACCGAACGACTTGAAGACTCGTGATTCGAGTTGGAAGGACACGTATGAACTCTTTATTTCGAACGCGGGCAAACGTGTGGTAGATATTGTACAGAATATCGACTACTACTATGAAACGAGTGACGCAGCTACAAGAGAACGGGAGAAGGAGAGGGCTGAGGAGCATGTGGGGCGCGAGATATCTGAGCGTGAATGGGAAGTGGAGGATGTACATGAGACTGTCGATGTTGCGGGACATTTCGACACCGACGCTGAGGATGAGATTATAAGCCGTACGGAGCAGATCGGTGGGGAGTACATGCACGGATTGGAGGCCATTCGAGTAGGGACTCTCGCTGGAGTTTTCCAGCACGGTTCAACTGCGACGGACGGGACGATGGCAGCACGTATCGGAAGTGCTGATGACTATCGTATAGTCACGGAATGGCAGAACGCTCTCTCTAATGCGCAGGAGGGAGATGAGGAACGCATGGACGTTGACATAGCGGACGAGGGAGTGGTTCGACGAGTGGACGCAGTCGCGGACGACGGATTGGGGACAGTCAACTATGTTGGAGGCGAGGGAGTGGAAGTCGCGGAGGATATCATGGCGTCCGTGGATCCTTCCGAATTGTTTGAGGAGCAGAGACGTGCGTTTGATATCGTTAATGACCAGGTACGAAGATGCATGAGGGGAATGGATCCAGAACCGCTTTTGATGGTTGTGAGTGGTGAAGGAGGTGTGGGGAAGTCGAAGGTCATCCAGACAATCACCAGCTTGTTCGAGAGTTTAAACGTGAAGCATTGGCTTCGGAAAGCCGCGTACACAGGTGTGGCTGCGTCCTTGATTGAGGGACAGACATTGCACACGTTGACATCCATGCCTCGAAGTGGGCGTGCTGCAGATCAATCCGCAGAGACGATAGCGAGGCTCGCTCGAACTCTTGGAGAGGCCAAGTTCCTCATTGTTGACGAAGTGTCAATGGTGGCATCCTCGTTTTTTGCGGAGATGGACACGGTGATAACGCGAGCGAAAGCTGATCAACCGGAGAATCACAGTGGACGTCCGTTCGGAGGCATGAACGTTATATTATTTGGAGACTTTCATCAATTTCCGCCAGTTGCGGCCGGGGTGTCCGTGGCTTTGTTCGCAGACTTTCAGGGAAGGGACCGTGACGATAGGTGTGCTGACGGGAGGCGGTTGTATGAACAGTTCCGGACTGTCGTGAGGTTGAAGAAGCAGGTGAGGGTGACGGACCGACATTGGCACGACCTCCTACAGCACGCGCGATATGGAAATTGTAGGACACATCATCTGAGGAAGCTGAGGTCGCTCATCATCACGAGTCCGGATTGTCCTCCTACTGACTTCAGTTGCGAACCGTGGAGGTCGGCTGTGTTGATCACACCACGTCATGCGGTACGGAAGCCCTGGAATGCGGAAGCACTGAGAAGTCACTGTGCGCTGGCAGGAGCGACTTTGTATATATGCCGTGCGGAGGACCGTTATCAAGGACATCGGCTAGCCAAGGATGAAAGGCTGGCGGTGCGTAGGAAGAAAGCGGGAAAAGTGATGCAGGACGTTTTGGAGATTGCAATAGGTATGAAGGCGATGGTGACCTTCAATGTCAGCACGGATGCCGACATAACAAACGGGGCGAGGGGCGTTGTGCATGACATCGTGCTACACAGTGAAGACGACATCGAGAGACGTGGGACTGGTGTGGTGAAGTTGAAGCGCTTACCCGCGTACATTCTGGTGAAGTTGGATAGGACGAGGGCGGTCGCTCTACCCGGTCTTCCAGCGGGAGTGATTCCAGTTGTGCCGCTGGAGAAGACGTTCAGTATTGATTCTAGCACTCGTGGACGTAAAATCACCGTTAGACGTCGTCAATTCCCCCTGACTGCAGCGTATGCTTTCACAGACTACAGAGCGCAAGGACAAACGATCCCGAACGTGCTCATTGACATTCGAAAGCCTCCGAGCTTCGCTCTCACTCCGTTCAATGCGTACGTCGCTTTGTCGCGCAGTCCGGGTGCTGCTAACGTTCGATTAATTGGCGATTTCGAGGACAAACTATTCACACAACATCCAAATGAAATGCTTCGAAACGAGGATTATCGTCTTGACGTTTTAGACAGGGAGACGAAGATAAGATGGGAGGACGAGGAAGCTGTTGCTCGTCGGCGTATGGAAGGTTTTTGACGTCGAGAGACATATCTATGGTTCACTTTGTATTGTATTCATTGTTAACTACATTATAGAGAGTCTCATGTACGACAGGGACAATGTACAAATGCTTGTATTAACGTGCGCTACAAGTCTCATGATGGTAAGTGGAGAAGAAAGGAAAGGGAGCCAAAGAGCTGCAAGCTTGAGTGAGTATGGCAGGAGACGTGTGGGAAACTTGAGCTCGTCAGACTCTCACGCTCATCGTGCCACAGGAAAGGTGTGGAATCGAAGAACGGGTTCCGATCTCTCGTACGATGGGTGGATAGCAGAAAGGGAGTTGCGATTGTAAAGACGACTCGGGCGAAGCACTTGTTTGACGAGTGATATAGCGCGATGAACCCGATACACACAGTATAGGCAACGACGTTGATCTTAAATCTGGGAAGAGCGCAGGGAAAGGCCGTTGGATGTCGCAGGATGTAGGCTTGAATGATTTGCAGTACGCAGTCGCAAGACTTACATATTGGCGAACTTACAGCAGTATTGTTCCAGCGGACGCTCGTATATGTCAATGGGAAAAGGTTGTACATTTGTATGGCATAAGGGAACAGAAATGTTGAAATATTTTTGAATAATTTCTCTAGGTTACAGTGAAAGGCTTTGTGTTTACATAAGGGAGGATCTAATTTCGTTAGTGAGCAAGGAAACGCTAACTATGTTCTGTATATTCAGACAGGCAGTATGAAACGCGTATTGTTAGGAATCAGGATATGCTCGCCCTGCATTAAAGTGAGCGGCCGACAAGGAATTGACGTCGATGATGGCTTACCGGATTTCCGCAGCGGACGTGCATGAGTCCTCGGCCCTGGTGCTCAACGACGAGGCGGGGTTGGCCTCTACGGTCATGCCATGTGTAAGTGTGAGGTGTAGAGGAAGTATGGAGGCGTACAATCGAACGCTCGCCTGCGGCGAAATCCATGTCGATATGGCTTTTCCCTGCGTTGTCGCCCGTCGGGTTCTCAGTGACGTTGGTGACGGTCACTTCACCATCGGGCAACGTGAGGCCTTGCTGACGTACGTCAGTCGTGCAGGTATGCAGGTTCTGTGCGAGATACGGAGGGGGACCGTTGCGCATGTCACGAAGAATTGTGTCGAGATCCCGGGCTCCTTTTCTCATTTCCCGCACTTTCCCGCCAAGGATCCCGACATGAGCAGACAAACCCGCGGGGAGAATCCCGCCATTGGATTCCCCGCGCGAAACCTCATTCCCGAATCGCACGATCCCATGCTCACGTGACTTATCCCGCACCACCGTCCCGGCAACCATGCACGCATACACACACTCATTTACGACGACCCGCCACGGCACACGTACACTCACTTATCAACATACGCTCATTAATCCGTTAGTACCTCAAGGTGACGACCTGCAACAGTCTGGCATACCTAGTCTGGCTAGTCGCGGCCCCGGACCGGACGCTGACGTCCACGGACAGGCCGTAGCCATCTGGAGAGACGGGATAGACATGCCTAGCAGTGCGGTCGTAGCATGTATCGTTTGTAGTAGATAGGGGCGCATTGCGCAAGGACACTTAGCGTAGATTAACTATACAGTCTTTACGAAGTAGATAAATAGCTGTAGGCATCGTAAGGAGCACCCCACTTTTGACCTCTTGTGGAGTGCTTCCTTAGGTGCGATCTCTCTCTTTTCTCCTGTGTAGTTAGTTGCGCAATACTTACTTGTGGAGTGCTTCCTTAGGGATCCGCTTACTTGACGTTCAAAGCAGTGAAGAGTCCTAGCTGGCCTTGAGAATCCCGCGACGCGCCTGGATAGAATCCCGCGCGTTTCCCGCCTGAATTCCCACGCTCGTTCCCAGTCGCGAATCCAGATTCCCGAACGCGGGTTCTTGTCGCGAATCCCAGTTTCCCGAACTGTTTCCCGCTACAATTCCCGACGGTCGTAACATTAGGTCAAAAGTCCTGGCTCACCGCCGCTCGGACTCGACACCCTCACGCTCTTTACTTCTACCCCCGCACCCGTACCGCCGACCAGCGATGTCATCCCACCAGGAATGGGGAGGACTCGCAGATACCTTCGCTTTCCCGTCCCCGAGCTCCTCGATGGAGGAAGACAAACTCCAGCCCATCCTTGATCGCCTCGACACCCTCGAAAAACGCTACTCCAAGTTAGTCAACGAACACAATCAGGTTCAGAACACTGTCGCCCAGCTCAAGCACGCCAACCAGGCGTTAGAAGCCCAAATCGCGAGCCAGCCCGCCTCCCCGTCTGGGGGTGGAGCAGGGCTCAAGATGAAGCTTCCCGACACCTTCGAAGGCGAACGAGCCAAGCTGGAAAACTGGATTCACCAGATTAAGCTCTACCTGTTCGGACAACATCCGGGGCTGGACGAAACCCGCAAGGTCGCATTCGCCCTGATGCTACTGCGGGGACCGGCGCAAGACTGGGCACGACCCATTCTAGATCGACTCCAGGACATCCCGACACCACCAGAAGCCGCCAGCCTGGAGGCCCTGTTCGCCGCCCTTCGCGCCTCTTACGGAGAAATCGATGCAGACAAAGCCGCAGCCGACAAGCTGATGCGCCTACGCCAGACAGGAACGGTCGCAGAGTTTGCGTCGCAATTCCGTGCCCTCCAAGCCCTCACCGGGTGGCCCAAGGACGCGACGACGGATGTCATCTACCTCGACATGTTCCGGAAGGGACTCAAAGACCAGGTTCGCCAGCACATCGCCAGCACAGAGGCGAAGGATATGAAATTCGATGCCTACGTCAACTGGGTTTCCGAGACGGACGAGAAGCTAAGGCTCGCACACGCCTATGGACCAGTATCGAAGCCAGCGGCTACGCCCCGAAGCAATCCCGGCACCACTAGTTCAGCTCCGCGTACGATCCCGACTGCGGGCGCAAGCTCGACGAAGGATCCCAACGCGATGGAGATTGACAGGGTGCGCCGGGAGCGCAGGAGTAAGGGACTATGCTACTACTGCGGAGAGAAAGACCATCTGGTGAGCGATTGCCCAACGCGACCGCCAACCCGAAACCTAAAGGCAACGAAATCCACGTCCCCGTCGAGCCCATCGCCCCCCGCGCTCCAGTCATTCGAAGAAACGCTCAAACGTATGGCGGAACAGTACGTCCAGAATGTGCAGCAGTCCGTGCTACAGAACGCATTCGCCGCCATGACGCCCGCCGCCAAGAACGTTCACAATCCCGAAGCCCCGCCCCCAGCGGATTTTCAGTAGGGTCGTATTGCTCAGTCGCGCCCTATACGACCCAACCGCCCTTGTGGCCGAAGAACTCTCTTAATAATGGTCCCTTGTATTTAACCATCTCTACAATAGACCGTCGTCTTAGACGACATTTGAAGTTCCCGGTACAGGTTAGCGACGGAAAGACGGATGCCTTAGCCACAGTAATGTTAGACAGCGGTGCGTCGGGAACTTTCATAAATTCCCGCTACGTTTCGCGACACGGACTCCAGACCCGGGACTTGGTAATCCCGATACTTTTACGAAACGCAGACAATTCCCCGAACGCGATTGGACGCATCACCAAGGAAGTGGTCCTCAACGTCGAGATGAAGGGACACTTAGAACAGTTGACCATGGCCGTCGCGGATATTGGCGACGACGATATTATCATGGGGATCGACTGGTTGCGGCACCATAACCCAACCATTGACTGGACCAACGATGTGGTCGATCTCAACCGCTGCCCGCCCCAGTGTGACAACCAGCAACGCCTGGTCCCGCTTCCCCGCCTCGCCATAGCAGAAGAAGTCGAGACCCCCTGGGGGCCCGACAGGACCCAGGCCGAATGGGAAGCTGTCCCACCGGGATTTCGGTACTCAGAAAAATATTGGGACCAGTACCACGACGCCGAATCCTACTTCGTCACGACGGACGACCATTTCGCGTACAAAATTGCCGCCTCGTACACCCACTCCCAGGCCATCGCTGAGAAGTCTGCGGTGAAGGAAGGCGAGAAAACCTTGAAGAACTAGTTCCCCCCGAATTCCGTGAGTTTGCCGACGTTTTCTCGAAAGTTGAATCCGAAAGGCTTCCACTGCGCAAGCCGTATGACCACGCCATAGATTTAGAACCCGGGAAGGTTCCCCCGTACAGCAAAATCTATCCCTTGGCCCCAGCTGAACGCGATGCCCTTCGCGAATTCGTTGACGAAAACCTACGCAAGGGGTACATACGACCTTCGAAATCCCCTGCAGCGGCTCCCGTCTTCTTTATCAAGAAAAAGGATGGAACCTTGCGCATGGTAGTCGATTACCGACGACTGAACGACATCACGGTCAAGAATCGATACCCGCTTCCCCTCACGATGGAACTCGTAGACGCGCTGCAAAAGGCGAAGGTTTTCACGACTCTAGATTTACGATGGGGCTACCACAATGTGCGACTGAAGCAAGGCGACGAGTGGAAGGCTGCATTTCGGACTCAGGCAGGACATTTCGAACCAACGGTGATGACATTCGGGCTCACGAATGCCCCAGCGACCTTCCAGCACATGATGAACGATATCTTCAAAGACCTCATTGGAGTATACGTGATCATCTATCTTGACGACTTGCTAATCTTTTCCGAAGATGAATCGCAGCACGATGAACACGTACGGGAAGTCCTTAAACGGCTACGCGAAAACGACTTGTTCTGCAAACCCGAAAAGTGCAAATTCAAACAGACTTCCGTCGAGTATCTCGGGATGATTATTTCGCAGGGAAAGGTGGCGATGGATCCCGCCAAGGTACAGGCGGTCCTCGACTGGCCTACCCCGAAAAAGGTGAAAGACATTCAAGCCTTCCTCGGGTTCGCGAATTTCTATCGACGCTTCATTCGGGATTTCTCGCACATCGTCAAACCGCTCACGACGCTGCTGAAGAAGGACGTTCGCTGGGCCTGGACAGAAAACCAGCAGTTCGCCTTCGACTATCTCAAGCGCATGTTCACGACCGCCCCCGTCCTGATGATGCCAGACATGTCGCGACAATTCATCGTGGAATGCGACGCCTCTGATTTCGCGACCGGCGCGGTCTTGTCCCAGGAAGGCGACGACGGGCTGATACATCCGGTCGCCTTTTTCTCGAAATCCCTCAACGATGCGGAACGCAACTACGAGATTTACGACAAGGAGCTACTCGCGATTATTAGAGCTCTTGACGAGTGGCGACATTATCTCGAAGGTGCGAGTCATAAACTCGATATCGTGTCTGACCACAAGAATCTGCTATATTTCTCTGAATCCCGAACGCTGACGCGACGCCAAGCCCGGTGGAGTCTGTTCCTCACTCGCTTCGACTTTACGATTCGCCATCGCCCAGGGCGACTCGGGGGCAAACCCGACGCCATGTCACGACGCGTCGATCTTCAACCCGAAGGCGAAGACAACACGGGACGGACCCTCTTGACCCCCGAAATGTTTCGACTAAAAGCAATTCGTCGGGGAATGACACAGGTACACGGGGATCAGGCCCTCCTACGACGCATTCGTAAGTCAGATCAGTATGAAGACGAACTGGTGGACGCAATCGAGTTGGTCAAGTCCAAGGCGCCTCGAGTCCTGACCAAGGAACTTGAGGACTGGAGCACCGAGGAAGGCCTCATCCTGTACCAGGGTAAGGTTTACGTCCCGAAAGACGAGACCATTCGCCGGGATGTGGTGAAGACTTACCACGACAGTCTCCCTGCCGGACATCCTGGACGTTGGAAAACGTTTGAGATGGTAAGCCGCAACTACTGGTGGCCCGGGATGTCTAACTTCGTAGAACGATACGTTTCGGGATGCGATACCTGCGCACGCACGAAGAACCATCCCAACGCCCGGTAGGACTCCTGCAACCGAACGAAATCCCGCAGGGCCCCTGGCAGGCGATTTCGTGCGATTTCATCACCCAGCTCCCCCGATCTGAGGATTACGACGCAATTTTCGTGGTGGTCGACCGTCTCACCAAGCAAGCGCATTTTATCCCGACCACGTCTGACATCGATGCACCGGAAACTGCGGAACTATTCCTGCAGCACGTCTGGAAGCTGCACGGAACCCCCCGCCAGATCATATCCGACCGCGGACCACAGTTTGTCGCGCAGTTCATGAAGGCCCTCTTTTCCCGACTCGGTATCAAGGGTACCACGTCGACTGCGTATCACCCGCAGACGGATGGGCAAACCGAAAGGGTAAACCAAGAGCTGGAACAGTATTTACGGGCTTTCATAGATACACGACAAGAAAGCTGGGCCGGATTACTCCCAATGGCAGAGTTCGCGCACAACACGAAAGCGCACGCGGCAACACGACAATCCCCGTTCGCGCTTGTCTACGGCTACAATCCCGAATTCACGATTGCCCCGAGCGACGGCCTGTCCACGGTCCCCGCCGCGGACGCACGACTACAGGAGCTTCAGCAGGCACAGGAAGAGGCAAGAGCGGCTTTGGAGGTTGCGGCAGAGCGCATGAAGCAGCACTACGATCAGGCCAGGAACGAGGCCCCGCAGTACGCAGTCGGGGATAAAGTATGGCTCGAGGCGACGAACGTTCGGCGACCAGGAGCGCGCAAATTATTACCGAAACGACTAGGGCCGTATAAAGTGAAGGCAAAGCTAAGTGACCTCACCTACGAACTCGAACTCCCCGCGTCGCTGAAGATTCATCCCGTATTTCACGTATCACTGCTCTCGCCATACCACGAAGACGACATTCCCGGTCGAACGCAACCCCCGCCGCCCCCAGTCGAAGTAGAAGGAGATCTGGAATACGAGGTGGAAGAGGTACTGGACGCTAGACGGTTTAGACGGAGGTTTGAATATTTGGTACGATGGAAGGGATATTCGAGCGCGGAAGATACATGGATTCCCGCAAAGGATATGGGTAATGCAAAGGCTAAAATTCGCAGTTTCTATCGAAAACACCCGGACGCCCCTCGAGAAGTCAACGCTATCGAGCTCTGTGACCTGAGCAAGATTCAAGCTTGGCGCCCCGGAGTTGCGCCTTTGGAGGGGGGTAATGTCGAGATCCCGGGCTCCTTTTCTCATTTCCCGCACTTTCCCGCCAAGGATCCCGACATGAGCAGACAAACCCGCGGGGAGAATCCCGCCATTGGATTCCCCGCGCGAAACCTCATTCCCGAATCGCACGATCCCATGCTCACGTGACTTATCCCGCACCACCGTCCCGGCAACCATGCACGCATACACACACTCATTTACGACGACCCGCCACGGCACACGTACACTCACTTATCAACATACGCTCATTAATCCGTTAGTACCTCAAGGTGACGACCTGCAACAGTCTGGCATACCTAGTCTGGCTAGTCGCGGCCCCGGACCGGACGCTGACGTCCACGGACAGGCCGTAGCCATCTGGAGAGACGGGATAGACATGCCTAGCAGTGCGGTCGTAGCATGTATCGTTTGTAGTAGATAGGGGCGCATTGCGCAAGGACACTTAGCGTAGATTAACTATACAGTCTTTACGAAGTAGATAAATAGCTGTAGGCATCGTAAGGAGCACCCCACTTTTGACCTCTTGTGGAGTGCTTCCTTAGGTGCGATCTCTCTCTTTTCTCCTGTGTAGTTAGTTGCGCAATACTTACTTGTGGAGTGCTTCCTTAGGGATCCGCTTACTTGACGTTCAAAGCAGTGAAGAGTCCTAGCTGGCCTTGAGAATCCCGCGACGCGCCTGGATAGAATCCCGCGCGTTTCCCGCCTGAATTCCCACGCTCGTTCCCAGTCGCGAATCCAGATTCCCGAACGCGGGTTCTTGTCGCGAATCCCAGTTTCCCGAACTGTTTCCCGCTACAATTCCCGACGGTCGTAACAAATTGCTGCGTACAGACAGGCTGGGTCCCCGCAAATGGGACAGTCGTTTACGCGACGTGGAGCGTCCTCGACGATGGGTTCCAATGCGGGAGGCTCGTCAGCCTGGGCTGCAGTGGACCGGGACGCAAGTCGATAAGTTCGTCCCTGGAACTCGAACAGCGCAAGGTCTATCTCTTCTTCGCCGTTGACTTTCACGCTGTGCTCCAGCTGTGCGGACGTTAGTGAGAGAGACGGGAGTGGGCGAGGCACATACTTTGAGAACGATCTTATTTTGTGCAATCGTACCAGCTTCGACGAGAAGCTTAGGGATGGATAAGTCACTAGTCGCGAGTACAGCACGGAAACTTACATGGATGGTATGCGTGTCTTCCATTTTCTCTGTGATGTGAACGGTGAGGAGGGTGGGGAAGAATGGGTTTTAGACCGCCGCCAGATGTCTCTCGACGCGTTGAAATAAGTCGCTGGGGGAGCGGTACGGTACTCGTGTAATGCGCAGCTATATTTTGTTCTTGCGCTTTCTCAGATAGAGATTGGGCCGCTAGATTCGTATGGACTCTCTATGCATACGAGGGGGGCCCTGGGTCTCGGTCAATCCCGTACGATACTACTAAGGTGGACAGTTACGCCCGTGGTCGACCCTCGATCTGACGCCTGTCACAGCTAATCTGAGGGTGTGATAGCGCAGGGCGTGGCCGAGCAACATACGTGGTGTGCATAAGCCTTTGTTGACGTTCTGTGTTGAGATCTGTCGTTCAGGGGAGTAGTGAATGAAATTCACTTTTTTTTTCGTTACCCCAATCGTTTGGCGACGCAAGCTCGATAGTGGCGTCGATCGAAATGTTGAAGCCATTCCCCAGGGACTGTACATACTGTACATTATTGCATAGGAGCCAATGTGCTGTGTGGCGTTCAATGCAGAGATGGATATCGTTCTGCCATGTGTTGCTTGGACCTTCGGTCTTCTTAATGAATCAGAGACAGATCTCTACATTTATTCCAATTTCTTACTGAAACAGATGATACGGCCCAGGGAGCGTACATGCTGTACTTTATTGGCTAGGAGCCAATGTGCTGGTCGGCGTTCAATGCGGAGATGTATATCGTTGAGCCTTGTGTTGCTTGGACCTTGGATCTTCTTAATGTATCAGAGACAGATCTCTACGTCTATTCCAATTGCTTGCTGGAACAAACAGCAGAGGAGTACTGCATTTGTATGCGAAGGCCATCGTCATTGACCAGTGGCTTGCAGCAGGATGGAAAACAGGTGGTGTTCGCAATTGCAAAGCTTGTCTTTGTTGTACCTGCACATTGTTAAATGGCAAAGTTGTAACATTGCCTGCGAAGACGCCCTGCGACGTATCCGTATCACAAATGTGACCATTCCGGTGGAGGAGCTTGAAGAGATAAGAATTTGCAAATTGCAAGGCAATCAGCATCTGCTCCAGCATCGTCAAGCACGACTTGCATCTTGATTTGTTGTAATTGAACAAACCAGGCTACATTCCAAGACTGTGGTTCGAAGGAATGCTGAGAGTAGAATGAATCGATTTGCCGTATAGATGAAGATCGACGTAGTCGCTTGCGGGTCAGAGCCGGAGCGGAATTTGGAGCGGGTTGTTTTACATAGCAATTTACTCCGATAAGCCAGTAATTGTTATAGGCTTACCACTTTCTTCAGGCGAGTTGGAATTTTCGCAGGAATACATATGTGATCTAGATAATGGTACAGGAAGAAAGGAACTCGCAGCTATAGCGTGTGAACAAATTTCTAGGGTGGGGACAGATTTGACCTCGAGCCGTCTTTCAGAAACGGTCACCGACGGCGAAGTTATTGGCGTTAGTGATGTTGTTCCCGTGTGGACTGAATATATGTTGGTTTGTGTACTGTTGGGGGGGTGTAATGGCCTGCTGAGCATACGGTGATGTGTTGTGGAAGTAGTGATTGCTTGGGTTCGGTACATGATGCTGGTGCAGGTGACGCGGTACGGCAGCACTATTTACGGCATTCGTACCGTTGAAAATCGGTTGGGGATGGTTCGTGCGCTTGTTGCGGAGCGTGGCAGCGGGCGACGCGAAATTGATAGACTGCTCCAGCATAGTAGATGTGGAACTCCAGCGTGGACTGGCCCGCCGGCAGGGTAACCGCCGTGACCTGGTGTATACAATTGCTCGTTATAATGAGCAGAACTAAGCTAGGTAGGAGACGACGTACGGAACCAGTTAGCATGTCCTGTTGGAAACCGGGAGGCATTGCGTGGCACTGAGAAAGTCGGTTAGCACGGGTATGAGGTGCTGGACGGGGAAACTAACGTGGAATACAACAGAGTCAGACATCGTTCGGTGTTCACGGATGGATTGCAGTGAGTTGGGAAATATGGCAGAGGAACAGCTTGCTTCGCATTTTATGTAGCGGCCCTCAGAATGCTTTCCTTTGTGGCGCTTATCAGCGCTTTAGCGTTCCCGTGGTTCCGGCAGCAGCTTCATTGGGCAGGTGCGGTAGTTCCCATACTCGTAGTGATCGGTACTTGCCGTACTCACGTGATGTTTATCATCATTATGTGTTCGCGGTCCATAGCGTACACACTGTGCCGTGTTGAACATGACGGATAGCAAGAAACGTAGAAAAGTCGCTAGCAGTCAGGAAGTGAGACAATTCATCGATATCGAAGCACAGGTTGACAGCGAGGACGACGACGTAGATGAGTGGAGCTCCGATGGCGAAGGTCAGTGATCAGCCATGAGTGTCGCATGAAGCTTATAGTTGCTGTGCAGTATTCGTCGTCGAGGACGAGGCGGATGACGACATTCGACCTTCAAATTTTGTGAGTGATCTTGCTATGGAGCGCGAAGGCGACTGGGAAGTGCAAGAGGCCGAGCGAATCGCAAAGCGATACAAGGTCGGAAACGCCTTGGTGACGACGTCGAAAGAGAAGCGCCAATTGCCCTTGAATGAGTACTGGTTAGTACCGGTAAGAGTAGGTGTCTGTAATTCTGATGGTATCCATCACTGCTAACGTCTTGTTTATCATAAGGTCGGTACAGAGTGGGACACGGCATCGCGTATGAATGAGCTTTTGCCTGAAAGCATGCGAGCACACTCCTTTGCAGGTTTGCAGGGAAGAGTCTATGTTTGTGCTCCAGAGGGAAGTAAGGCTGTAGAAACACTTCGAGCGCGTGTATCGCTGGTATCGACTGCCTACGTCCATAGGCGTTTGTACCGACTGTCTGTGAATGAATCGGATGACATCGGACACTTCATCGAAGGCCGCAGACTGTTAAAGCAAGACTTTCAGATAGGCTCTTGGGTGAAGATTGTGCGCGGCTTCTCGAAGGGCGACATTGCGCGCGTATACCAGGCGGAGTTGGGGACGGACGTGATCATCCTGCAAGTCGTTCCACGCTTACCGAAGGAGAATTTGCAGGAGGATGAGCTAAGGTCGTCCGACAGACCTGAACCCGCGTTATTTGACCTGCAGACCGTACCCTTATCTGCTTCTGGTAATGAGTTCGATGTATTCGAAGGTCCATTACCAGACACATACTTGACGCGTGATGGTCGAGTGTTCTTCAGGAATGGGTTGCAGTATTTGAGGGTAATGGCTCGCCATTACGTGCAGCATTACGAACCAACGGCAGCCGAAGTATCCCTATTCACATTAGCGGGAATCCGGACACTCATGGAAACGAACCGTGCGTTTTTGCACGCTGGGGATATGGTGTTCGTCAGGTTTGGGGACGACGTCGAGTACAGGGGCCGCGTGCGCAGTAGAACCGAGCGGACTGCCGTTGTGGACGTTGAGGAAGAGTGCGTGGACGACTGGATTCTCAGTGTCTCTGAGTTTACGTTGGAGGAGGTCGATCGCGTACTGCAAGTGGGGTGCTGTGTGGACGTACGACTCGGTATTTTCAAGGGCATGCAGGGGATTGTCGTGCGATCAAAACCAACTGAGGAGTTCGTAACGGTGTTTAGCCCCGAACGCATGAAACAGGTGTGTGATGTCCTGTTGTTTTAAGATTGACTGTATCGCTTACGAATTCGCAAAGTGGTGCATACTGAAGGCATTCCTTGAAACGACTTCACGAGTACAAGCACGCGTGCTCTTGCCTTCTAAGCCTTCCGTACTGGATGTCGCACATGTACGAGCGCGTCATAGGATGATGCACAAAATTGTCTTCGTCCTCGTTCGCAATCGCTTTGGACACGTTCGAGGCGTCGATGTAGATGAGCGAATGTTCTTCGTGGAAGTGGTTGGCGATGATTACGGAGAATTTGCAGCGAAGGACCTGGTCTCGACGTAAGTCCGTTTCATTGTGGAGGACAAACGCTCCGTGTATTTATGGATAATGTTAGGGAGGACTGGCTGACGTTGGATCACGTACCCGTGCCAGACATCGAAGACGTGAGGAAAAGATTTCGTTTGTTCGTCAGCCGTTCGGAGAAACAATGGACGGCTAGTGACGGACTTTCGTACATGGACGGGTTGTCAACGGACAATCACATCGTCTTTGTCTCCCACGGAATGTACAAGACCTTTGCTCATTTCGTGGGTAGCAATGGCAAGGGCGACGCGCTAGTCACTGTGCACCATAGCACACAAGTGACTAGCGTTCCTCCACATCTGGTTATTTCTATGTGAGTTAACCGAGATTCGCGACGAAACTGAGCGCTTACTCTTCCGCTGTTTCATCTGAGTAGGAGTACTTTCAGGCGACTGGATGGAACATGGCCGGGCAGGCTGAAGTCCATTGTCCGTCGATTCGAAGAATATTACAGCGGGAACAGTCACTCGAAGGCGCTGAGAGACAGTGAAAGCAGCCGCGAGCGAGTGCGAGATGAAGGACATGCAAGCGAAGCAATGCAAGGCAGAGACGTCGGCAGTGAAAGTGAATTGACTTCCTTTCTGTTAGACTTGAGCGTGTTACCCTTGATAAAGGACTTCCATGTGGTGTTACGCTTCAAGGCGGCCTGCAAAGAACCTCGAAATGTGGACGGAAAAGTTGCTTGGACAACGACGCACACGGAGGTGGACGTGCAATCACGTGTTATCAGGCTTGCGTATAGGACGAAGGAGGGCTCCAGTCTGAGAGAGGAGTTCGTACCGGTTGCGAGCCTGGAACCTTGCCTACCTAATTTGCGAGATGACTGTGCGGTAGTCCTCAGTGGTGAGTTGAAGAGTACCGTCGTTTATCCATCGCATTCGCACAGAGGCGACGAGCGTATTCGTTCTGGTATCTATTGCAAGAAGCGTAAATCTGATAAGAAGAAGGAGGCATTACTTTTCGGCAGGGCTTCGATCACGAGGATAAGAGCAGTCGCTCTCGGCCCTCCTTCACAGTGAGAATGCTGGCGTTATAATGTTGTGTATAGTAGAAGTCGTTTACCGGAATTGAAAGCGGTCAGTTCGGATTCGAAAAACACTAGCGGAAGCTTCGTGCTGTAAGGAATTGCGACCTAAGCACACATGAGTGAGTATCCTGGTCAAGTGAGGCATACTCAGCATATCCGGAATGCGAGGTAAAACGATGTCATTCGCAAGACAGTGAGGAAGACATAGGATTGCGCAGTATATAGGTGTAGAGTGATGTACAAGGGTTCACTAGTTTACATTCGCGATTTAATAGATACAGGTCTATATACATTTGATTGCGTGTACAGAGTTCGGATACTAATATATAGGTATGAAGTAACAAGACAAGCAGTGCATCTTATTTGCGTGAAAACAGTGAAAGCACAGACACAGTTCATATAACAAGACAGTAACAGCGAGGTAACAGCGGTAACGAAAACAAGTGCACGAAAGCAGATGGGACATGGAATGTACAGACGATACGGAGACAGAGAATCGGAGGCGAACGTCCATTGCGCAAACAGGGAACAGAAGACGATGGGACATGGAATGTACAAACGATACGGCGACGGAGAATCGGAGGCGAACGTGCATTGCGCAAACAGGGAAGAGAAGCCACGGCGAGAACGAAGAAGAGACACTACTTACGCGGGGACGGCGACCTTTTCACCCCGCGACACGAGCGCCGCGTCAGCTTGGCGTCCATGCTCGCGAGTCTCGCGCTCATGGCAGCCTCCGCTTCCTGTCGGCGGGCGTTCTCAGCCGTAAGGGCTTCGATCGCGTCCGCCTGCGCGTGCGCGAGCGCCAGCGCCTCCGCCTGCGCTGCGTGCTCCCCGTACTCCAGTTCTGCCTATAGAACAGGCAACGAGGAAGAAGTCAGTGGTAGAGCCAATAAGGATTCAAAATTTGGCACACGTACCTCCTCGCTGTGCTCGAGACTGTCGAGCTCATCCTCCGCCCGGTCGCGTGCGCGCTTGAGGATGTTCTTGCGCAGGAAGCACTTCCACCCACCCCACGATACATATTCCTCATATTCATGTAGGAACCTGGTGATGTCGCCAGTGAGGTTCGCCCACTGCGTCGCGCGGGAGGGATGAATGGGGAAGCCCTCCATCCTCGTTAGCAGGGTCTGCGCGCGGATGCGGAACTGCACCAGCTTCTCGCGGTGCGCTTTCCCCGTCTAACGTGCAGAGACTGGTCAGTAACAGAGCCCTCTCTGCAGTGCAGAACACTCACCGTCGCCCTCTTCCACAGGTATTCCACGGGGCCCTTCACCAGACGCCCGATTTCGGTCGGGGCAGCGACGAGCGCGAGGCGCGCGATGACCTTCAAGAACTCCCGTACGTCGTCCCGCAGACGACGGCGGGGAACAGGAGGGAGGACGGCGACGTTGTCCATGGCGTGGGCGCGAGCGAAAGATACAGAACAAGAGAGAAAGACAGAGAGAGAGAGAGAGAGAGAGAGAGAGAGAGAAAGGAAGATGAAAGAGATGAAGGACGTTGCGGTCAAAGTGCAATGCAGCCTTTTAGAGGCCCGTGGGCGCTGTACAGCATGCACGAATGCAGATAGTTGGCTGCGCTCCTAATATTACAGAAGCAAGTCGCTTCTACACTTACTAATTTCTGCAATACGAACTTTAATGCACCAGCACAAGTTATGAAACTCGTTCTATTGCATGCATTTTGCAAGGACGCGGACTCAGAAACCGACTATCTCAGAACACTTTCAGTAGGGAATCGGCGACTTCTGCCTCGCAGTAGTATGAACGCGTACGCAAGCGAGAATGCGAGACAAAGGATAAGTTGCGGTCGCAGACATAAAATGACAAAGAGCATATTCAAATTGTTATCGTTGTCGATCCACCGCATGAGACAGTCTAAACGTCTATTACACGTGTACAGGGACGCACAAACGTCACATCGTACGCTACGTATCTAAGAATGACAAACGGCGCAGAATACGCAGGATAACGACTCTGCTAAATGAGAAAGAGATCGCAGATAGACGACGTCGTCATCAAAACTGGCAGGAACGAGCGTGAGACTCCGTTGATGTCAGCGGCACAAATGTGTAGGCCGCGGCATGAGTCACAGTTTAGGAGGCGATGCTGCACCCAATGAGTGTGCGAGGAACGTGATGGACATCATGCACTGCCAGTGCAAGCTCTGATGAACCAATGATGACGGGTAGAAAATGATGTACGGCAACTGCGGTGATGCGCATTACGGCAGGTCTCTCACTGACAGGTACTAATTATATATATAGCAAGCGCGCGAAAGTCAGAGAGAGGGTTATACATGTAGTTCTCGTTCACGCGAATACAAGTTAAGTATGAGTACATGCACGGAGAACAAATTTGGAGGCGTCAAGGACTTGTGCAATGACCGTTGACGTAAGTGAAAACGGAGACACGCAGCGCCCCTCTTGAGCTGCGGCGCAGGACAACCGTTTATGGTACCATGCATACACAAGTATTAATGGAAGTCGTTTCACGCGACGGGATGACGCGTGACGGCGAACTATGAAGCAAACTATACCAAGGGAACTGTACAGTTGATTACAAATTGATGCCAGTGCGGAGTGACTTCGGACGAGCGACCAGTGTGGTGACGCGTGACTGCGACCTATGAAGTAAACTATAGCAAGGGAACTGTACAGTTGATTACAAATTGTTCCCAGGGCGGAGTAACTTCGGACGAGCTAGCAGTGTCTCACGCAATTAAGCACACCCGTTCCCTGGACATGCCAGGGGATACATACGTCAATTAACGAGTATCGCTGAGGCAGCAGGCACTACATGAGCAATCGAGACCACCCGAATGCTCATCTATTCCTCTCGACAAATGGTGTTCGGGGCACATGACAGATTGTCCGAACATCCGGACTGAGAAGGGGACGATTCTTTCCGGTCGGTCCGGAGCTTCTCTATCCTAGCTTACCGGCGAAACTGTCATTATTCTAGACTCTATTAGAAGATTGTTGTAAGTAAATATCCTCATATAACTTGCCTGTACTGCACTTGAATACAATCGTCGTGGAAGTCGCGATCAATTTTGTGCGCCCTGTCCGCGTATGACATGACCGATGATCGACGCGGGTGGAAAGTTCCGGAGTCCATCGTTGTCAATCGTGAGATTTTTATTCCCTTACTCCCACTAGCCCCACTCAATTTTGTTTCTCTTGCTCCTGTTGCTCGTGTTGTGCCGCAAGGGTTCTTTCCGCGGCACGAGCAGACCCTTAGAAACAACAGCATAAGCGGACAATGTCACATTGTAGTCACGCGTTAGGGCAGGTTGCGGAGCTCAAATAGGGCCTGCAACTCTTGTATCTCCGCTCGCTTACGCCCTTTTTTTGCGTCATTTGCCCGAATTTGGACGATGTTTTGCTGTTGCGCAACAAAGAAGCATCTCGCGAGGTGCTTTTTTATTGCTGACTGCTAAGCGAGCGTGACGGGCTCGAACAGGCAGGAGACCCTGTTCTCACCCCACCGTACCATTTCTCCGGTACCCTACGTGCCTAGAAACAACGGAGGAAAAACAAATTTGAGTAGGGCTACTGGGAGTAAAGGGCACTGTATCCCCTAAATTGCCGTGGGATACCTGCAGATTTGCACCTCCCCTAAACTACCGTGCGTTACCTGTGGCGTGACATGATACGGCTGAGGCTGATACACCTATAATGCCCACCACCTGATACCTAATTAGCATGGGATAAGGGTCCCTTATCCCAAGCTAATTAGCAAGGCTTTCAAGCCCCTCCCCATACTGCGGTTAATACCGTTGATACCGGGGAGGGACTTCGTTGTATAGGCCTGGCTTACAGTAGCTAGGCCTACACGGCGCGTCACCGGACTCGGCGCTGGCCGCTGCTAGACCCTGGCGCACCGTCCCAGGGTCTCACAGCCTCCGCGCGTCGCCACAGACAGCGAGCTCAACGTTGCCGATGTTGAGCTCGACTATCTTACTCAATTCTTATTTGTTTCAGCCCATTCTTTTTGCATTGTGTATAGCTTTATGTTTAGATTATATTGTATTAAAATAATACCGGCTTGTATTAGATTTATCTTATAATTATTTATTACAAATTAAGCGCAGCGGATCAGTAGGGAGACCATAGGAGGAGGGTGTCATTGTCCGAGGACGGCTGTAGTCGGACGATATAGAGCATCCTAGGGAGGATGGGTAGGAGACATTCTCTACCTTCCAGACAACGGTGCATCCCACACTGTACTGCGCTCCGTGAGCAACGCAAGAATCTGCCAACGTGGGTCTTCCGTGTGATACTCCTTAGATTGCACCTCGTGGTTGAAGAAAAGCCAGGGATCGCTGGCTCCCTCAGCCATGAGCCGCGTAGCGGCAGTGGACTGGTAAGGCAGCACAGCGGGGCGGACAAGTGAAGAGAGTCTCAAAGGAGAAGCAGTGAGGATACGCGTTGTGGGTTGTGAATTTGACGAGAGCTGGACGGATGCAATGGCGTTGGACGTAGAAGTAAGGGTGAGTGCCTGTGAGATGAGCTGCTTGAGTTTTGCCTGCAACGTCGGTTTAGTACACTTAGCTTCTACTTAGGAAATAGCGTATACACTTACTTCACATACCATTGTAATGAGCTGCGCAACTGTCTTTGAAGGTACTTGAAGGTTATGTTGAGCGGAGATGAGGCTCACACGTTCTAATATGTGATTTAGAGCTGTCCCTCTTACAACCGAGGCCAGGTTAACTGGTAAGTAAGTCCCAGGTGTATCTGCAAGGCAAGTTAACGTTGGGACACATGGTGAGTGAGATACAAAGGAAGACACGCACACCCCGTTCACTCGCAATCTCATCTGTTGGTAGTTTTGCTCAGGTTTCCCACAGAATTCTCCAACAGTTTCATCCGTTCGCGCTCATCTCTTCAGCTGCAATGAATGTAAAGCATCCTCGCCGCCATCCGCGCCTGCATCCGGGCCAAGCAGTGTTCGTCTCCGTTTACGTGAAGGCTTGCCTTGACCTGGTGCATCCGGCGGCGGTGAGGGGGGTGCATGGTGCAGAAACGAACCGAGCACAGAGATTATTAGAAAGTTGTGTAGTTTTACTGCAAATTCCGCAAGTCTTAGCATTAGGTCGACACTGACACAATGAGGAGAACATACATAGATTGGCGCAGACGTGTCTGTGGTGTCTGTCGGGTTTACATGGTCATCTATAACAATTTCATTAGTTTACAACAAATGATATTAGTATAAAAAAAAAAGAGAGCATACCATATTATTTTGGAGGCCTACAGCCATGCGGGATGGACATGAACGACGTTGAACGCAGAAAGGACGACGTCCACGTGTGTTCAACGTTGCCCGGAAGTTACCGGAAGTGGCAACCAAAGCTTCTCCCAGCACATTTTGCGTCCTGGAACGCTCAGCAGCACATTCAATACTCAGGCACAGTATTTGATACGCACGATATTCTAAATGTACATTGAGTCTGATTTTACTGGTATTTATTGATAACTCTGTTATGATTTGGTGAAGCAAACATTGATTCTACAAGTAGCTATTTCCCTGTTTTTGAAATAGAATATTTAATTGATCTCATAAATTTGTGATCTCTTCTGTATTCAAGAGAAGTTGAGATATGGAAGCAAATGCAAGAGGAATTACAGCTGCAGGTGAACTATAATATAGTGATCTCGATTTTGTGCACTCGAATGCATGAGATCAAGCTAAACTCACATGAAATCCACGGACCTCAACTACATTTGAGCACCAACAACAAGTCCAGTTAGTGGAATTCTGCCAAAACTTCTATAAATGTCCTTCACTATCTCTCCTTGAATGTTACATATCTTTTAGAATTTATTATTGAGTGTAATGTATATTTATTCAGTGAAGAACATGTAATGTTCATGATTTTATGCAAAAAGTACCAGATTTGAGCAGTGTTTAGATAATACCTGAGTACTACATCTCTCCAATGCATTGGTAAATTTTAAGCATGCTATAATAGAGCTATTAAGTATCTCCAGCAAGTGTGAGAGCTATCGGAGCATACATAAGTGTTAAACAAATGAAATTATGTATGTTGCAACATGCATAGAGGCTGTATATCAGCACTCATAGCTCATTTACGAGCCCATTTGCGCTCGAATTCTCTTTAAAATTTATATTTACCCTCTCTAATACATGCTATAGAGTTCTGTTTCATGTGCCTGATATGAAGCGCAATAGGAGGATGGACAATAGGTATGTTTTTGTATGTTCGAAAACGAAGAAAAATACAAAATACCTCATTGGGAGCGCGTTCCCACGACTTGCGACAACGCGTCACCGTCGTCGTTTTGGCCTTGCTCACTGCCTTTACATCCCTCCCCCACCCCATGAAAGAGCTTCGTATGAACAAGCTCACTGAAGGTATGTTTTAGAAAGCTTCTCTACACTTATAAGTGCTAATGTTCCTGTTTTTTAGGTGCTACTGTGGCTGATAGGCTCAATCGAGCATCCAAGGTGCTGGAACAAGTCTTTCAACGACGATGTGCTCGCGCACAATGCGCACATCTTCCCTCCTTCCCTTGCGCCGCCTCCACGTCAGGTCCCTGTTGAAACAGATATCAATGAATCGCCGACCAAGAACTACGAAATTATGCAGACACCTGCAACTTCTTCAATAAGAATGCAGTCGGTCAAAACGATCCGCACGTCTCTACGTACAACTATCCGAGGTGACACAGACGACATTGAAAAACAACAGCCCGAAGAAGCACCATGCTCTCCGTCACTTCCGCCCCATGGTCCTCAGCCCTTGCTTTGCCTCCTGTTCTCGCTCATCTCACGAAGGGATGTGTACACACTTCTACCAGCCGTTGGAACATCCGTCGTTGTCGCCCTTTTCATGACACCCATTATTGGACAAGTCATTGACGCCTTTGCTCGTTTCTCCCTTTCGGACACGACATCTCAGGACAAGTCTGCGCTCAGACATCATGTTGGTATTGCAGCTGTAGAACTGGTTGCTCTCGCTACCGGTGCCATTGCACTCGGAAGTGTCACGAGTACACTCTGGATAGCTACAGGTGAACGGAACGTCATGGCCTTCGCACAAAGTCTACGAAGCTTTGACAACTCGCGAGATGGAATGGTTTGACGCAAAGAGGGTGCAGAAGACTCCATGATAACTATGGAAGGCAAAGTCTTGTTAGTGCTGGCGGCCTTATGGCAAAGTTTGCCAAGTACATAGTATGTTAAAGTCAAATGTTTACCCTGATCGTAGTTACTAGAATAGAATGTAGTAGATAATTATAGTTCACTATATTGCAATATAATTCACATATAGAGCTACATATATTGCAAAAAGAATGGGCTGAAACAAATAAGAATTGAGTAAGATAGTCGAGCTCAACATCGGCAACGTTGAGCTCGCTGTCTGTGGCGACGCGCGGAGGCCGTGAGACCCTGGGACGGTGCGCCAGGGTCTAGCAGCGGCCAGCGCCGAGTCCGGTGACGCGCCGTGTAGGCCTAGCTACTGTAAGCCAGGCCTATACGACGAAGTCCCTCCCCGGTATCAACGGTATTAACCGCAGTATGGGGAGGGGCTTGAAAGCCTTGCTAATTAGCATGGGATAAGGGACCCTTATCCCATGCTAATTAGGTATCAGGTGGTGGGCATTATAGGTGGGCTGATATGAAAAATATGAGCGCGGAGAACCAAATGCAAGGAAAGGGGGAGTAAGGGATCTGCCGGCGAAGCTCGGCCCGTTATCTAGTCCCTTTTTGGATACGCCTTAAAGAACCTGCGCTCAGAAGTCCTCGCATGATGCATAATGTCATTGTCATACCTACCGCCTTCATCTTCCTTTGACAAGTTTCGTTTTCATTAGATTAGCACAGTATTGAAACACTGAAAGTGCATGCTCGGGAATAGAGCGGCCTGGCGCAAGCATTTTATTCATTCACTGAAGATCATGGAAGACGGTGTCCAGAAGCTACGCTCAGTTAGCACCAGAGAACAAGAGATAACTGGCGACTCCTTGTCGATATACGCGTTTAAGCAAGAGAAGGGAAGGTGGTGTAGGCTCTTACCCGCAGAACGCATAAAAGCCGCCCACGACGGTGGCCAAGATGCAGCAGCACCTGAGTCCATTCACATCCTGACGTGGAACGTCGACTTCGCAAGCGAACAGCGCGCCGAGCGGCTTCGTCACGCCCTAGACCACATCCGCTGTGACGTCTTCCAATGCGCGTCGAACGCGGACACGCCGCCGCCATGCTGTGTGCTGCTGCAGGAGGTCGAGGCGGAGGTGATACCCGTCCTCCTTGCCCACGAATGGGTGCGCACCCACTTCCGTGTCACTCCTGTGTCAAACTCGAGCTGGCCAAGACGCGCACACTACGGCAACGTCACGCTCGTGTCGCGGCACATCGGGGTCTTGGCTGCGTCGAGCTTGGTGTTCGAGAACTCGCACATGGCGCGCAACGCGCTTATGGTCGACCTGCAGCTCTTCGCGAAGGAGACAGAAGCTGAGGAGGGCGAAGCGGGCCCGCAATTCGCAGATGAAAAAAGTCGGGAGAAAGGAATGAAGCCTGTCAAGTTTCGGATCGCGAATGTGCATCTAGAATCCCTCCCGCAGGGTGCCAAGGCACGCCCAGAGCAACTCGCTCTCGTCGCCCAGGCGCTCAAGGACCCGTCCCTTCACGGCGGTCTGGTCGGAGGCGATATGAATGCAATCGGAATGTCCGACATTTCTATCCCCAAGGAGGTTGGGCTGCTCGATGCCTACACTGGCGACGAACAGGACATAACTGGGCACACATGGGGATATCAACCGCGAGAGGCATTCCTTCCCGGTCGACTCGACAAGATCCTGTACACGCACGGCGCAGGCGTCGTGGAGGTGGAGCACCCGCGCTGCATTGGAGTGGGCTTGAAGACGGCAGATGGGTTATGGGCGAGCGACCACTACGGCCTGCTCGCCATCGTGCGGCTTTATGACAAGTGCAGGAGGACGTGATGCGGCTGATCAACATATGCCCAGCACTAAATATAGTGACGCCGCGCTGTCACAAAATTAGCAATGGTATTGCGCTAATGTCATCCCACGTGGTCGTTACATCCCGTTTTGGTCACTTCGTCTCTGACGTAGGAGATTGTCGCTGCTTAGCGCTCGTTGTGCAGAGCTTTTGTCCATCATTTGCTATAGATTAGAGGATAACTGAATCAGATTATAGCACGCTCGATCATTGTAACAAGCTGAGTCGAAATGAAAGCTGAAAAATAATGATGAAAAAAGAAATGTTTCTTATCTTGGCTCTTGGCTTCGAATGTTCTACGGCCTATCGGCATCATTACTTTGTCCCTGTTTACGTGTTTCCATTCCCATAACCGGCACTAGGCTTCGCAATAAATTCCAGCTCGTTCGATTTCCCGCTCCCGCAGGCAAACGTTCTCTTCGTCCCTCCCCCGTCGTCGTCGCTCTCCCCCACTCACTTCCCTCGCCACAAACTTTGCTTTCCTCCTCCCCTCAAAGTTCAAGCAAGAATGAAGTCGACTATCGCTGTGTTTGCGTCCCTCCTCATGGCCATCGGTGCCCAGGCGCAGTTCCAGATTAACACCCCGTGAGTAATTTTGTTGGCACCCATGATAAGGGCCTTCGAAGGGAAAAAAAACCTGCTGACCATTGGCGTCATATGCTCTTTCTCTGTCTTACCAACTCTCCGTCGGGTGAACTTCTGCTACGTGTAGGTCGAACGTCGTGCAGTGCGAGCCCGTTCTCTTGCAGTGGCAAGGCGGCCAGTGTATGTTTTTGTCCATTTTTGCAAGTTGTCCGGACGTCATACTGACATATGCACATTGCAGCTCCCTACTTCCTTGTGCGTTCTACTTCTTCGTCTCCGATGCTTAACCTCCAGCTTCTCAACTCTTATTTCTTCGGTGCCTTCTTTGAATTGCTCAGAGGTATGTTTAGGCACTCCTCAAAATTTCGTGTTCGCTTAAATAAAATCCCCAGCATTCTCCCGGGTGGCCAGCCTTCGGCGAGTCCTCTCGAGGACCTTGGGCAGCAGACGGGCACTTCCGTGACCTGGCTCGTCAACATCGCAGCTGGTACCTCGCTTGGCCTGACACTTCGTGACTCGACTGGTGCCGTTGCCCAGTCCGCACCGTTCAGCGTTCTTGCTAGCAGTACGTTCTTGACAACTTCGAGGTTATAGTTTATTCTCAGGCTGATCTCTTTCGTCATTTTCATTAGGCAACAGCACTTGTGTTGGTCAGACTGCGTCAACAAGTGCCGGACCTACCTCTGCCGCTGGTTCAACTACCGCTGCTGGCTCGACTACTGCGGCCGGTTCAACGACCGCTGCTGGTACGATCACTAGCGGTGCGTCTACTACCGCTACGACCCCCGCTGGCTCGTCGTAAGTTCTATCCAATCTTATCTCTCCTATTGGTGCGGTGTATTGAGTTTCTATCAACAGGACAACCAAGGCTACCACCTCTGCCCCAGCCTCGACCTCGAGCAGCGCGGCCTCCTCGCGCTTCGCCGAAATCGGCGTCGCTGGTGTCATCGGTGCCTTCGTTGTTGCGCTCGCTGCCTGAGTGAACGAAGAAATGCCTGAGATGGCCCGGAGAAAAGTTGAGCATTAAGGATGAATGCATCGACAGGACTCTTCTTCTACTTTGGTCTTTTTCTAGTTTTTTTTCATTACCTCAGAACAATGATATTCCCCGTCCAGTTTTTAACAAACACCGTTGCGGAGACCCTTTCGTCGCTCATCTCTTGATTGTTGTTTCTGATCACTCAGACTCTCCACTTACCTGCTCACATACCTACCACTTTCCCTCCGAATAATTCGATGGTGCTTTCACTAATAGTCCTCGTTTTCTTCCCTCCTCATATCCTTCCACACTTGTTTTTGTGCTACGCTTTCGACGACGAGCGATATGTTTGCTCATGCTTTAACGCCTTTCGTGACTGATGATGATTTCACCTTCTCAATTTTGGGCTTTGGATTTGGGGTCGCCTTTGTTTGGTGTGTGTGGCCCTGATGAGGCCTTTGAGGTCATTGCTCGCGTTGCGGAGGCTGCTGATCATGTACTTGTATCGTTCTTCCACTAATAATGGATTCTGGTGTGGTTCTGGATTTTTGGTGTTTTTCCAGTGTGTTCCTCGTTGCCAAGGAACGGGTTTCGTACCTTCAAATACATGCATAGCTTTTGGGTTTGGTCCGAATTGCTGTATCACATTATATCTTGGTGTTCGGTTGGAAAGATTGTGTGTGCGGCGCCACAACGAGGCTACCAAGCTAGAGAAGGTCCGAGTCTTTGCGAGTCAAATTTCTGAATGAGTTGCTCAGGCACCGACTCGGAAGGGGTTTTGTATAAGCGTTTGCTCGCCCATTCGCAGGCGATGTCCGGTGCTTTCATTTTTGCATACTTTTATTTAATTAAACTCGCAGAAAAAATACGGGACGTTGGTCTACTTTAGACTCTGTATGTTCCTTCGACATGCGGCAGTCATCGCTTGCGGAAACGAGGAGGATTGGCTGATCAGTCGATCCATAGAGGATCACGGGACATATTACTTGAATTTATTCGTTTGCAATCCATGGAGACTTGGACTTTGGGCTTGGACGATGAGTTCCTGGCTCATACATATCCTGGAAACTGGAGAACTACTCAGGCTGTTGGATTTTTTCCTTCGCGCGGGGCCTTTTTTCGCGAGTTTAGACATTCTGCTCAACAGGGTCGATCCATGGATTTCCGGCAATTTGCGAGCGTGGGAGTAAATCAGCTGAGAGCGAGAAATAGCCGAGGAAATAATGGGCAGGACCCTGAGCTGGGGACCGCCGCGATTTTGCCGGGCGTGCGATCGCGTGAGCAGGCTGTATACTGGCTCCGTCTACCCCGCATTCACTATTCAACTATTCAACTATTTTGTACACCTCATCATGCCTTTCTGCAATGCCAGCTATATATCCTGCGCTGCCTCCTACGCGACCGAGATTCCGTTTCACCCCCTCCCCGCACCGCTCGAGCATCCTTCGAAGTCCGTCTATTTCCCCCACTTTCCTCCGACGAACTAAAAGTAGTGGAGGAGTCAGTCACTGCTGGGACTCCTTTACCCCGCATTCTTCTGACGAGATAAACGCGCTGCTGCTAACGGACTCGACGCCCCCTTTCCAGCGTCTGTGACGGCGCAAGGCAACGCGCTTCTCCCCGCACCTGGCGAACGGTAGACGGATAGTCGTGTAAAGCTGGTGTACATAGGCCGAAGAGGACTGTGTGCGGTATGTCGAATCGCCCGAGGAATGTGCCAGAGTGGACGATCGTGGACTTCATCCATCGGGGGGCATGGTGGAGGAATAGAGGTTCGTGCAAGTTTGCTATTAGCTCAGGACAGTCCTGCTCACGTTGTGAGCTTACAGGCATCCTCCTGCTCAACTTGTGTCTCCTCCTTCCACTCATGACATCTTCAATCAATGGCTTTGACTCGTCCTTGGTTAACGGTCAGTCTCTTCACGCGCTCGCGCAGTTAGGAATACGCAGCTAACAGAGATCACCATCCTAGGTCTCCAAATCGTGCCAGACTGGAAAGAGTACTTCCATGAACCGCACGGCAAGGCGTTAGGGATGATCAACTCTGCACAAAATGTCGGTGCGTTGGTGGTGCGTACACTTCTCCGCTGTCCATTCCACTTACCACTTACCCCTGATGCACGTTAATAATGTGGAATATTATCACTAACTGCTATACAACGCGATACAGGCCATGCCATTTACACCGTTTGCCTCCGACACGCTCGGGCGTCGCTCGGCACTTTTCATAGGGTCACTCATCATGCTCGCCGGGGTTGCTCTCCAGTGCTCCGCCCTCTCTGTCGCCATGTTCATTGGTGCCCGATTCGTCAGTGAGTACAGCAAAATTCATCGGAACTTTAATCCTTCTTCCCTCACGGAATTTATGAAATTTTCGAGCATACTTGATTGTTTGAGGTTTCTCCCGTTATTTTCTATGATGAGCAAGGCATGTTCTTTCTTTCCCCGCCCTTACTTCCCATGCGTATTTCATGTCTAAGCGCTTATCCCACACTTCCCCGCCTCCCCCTCTCTGTTACTATACGCTACAAAATCTTCTCCGTATTTCACTGATTGAGTGATCAAAAACGGTGTTGGCAATGAGGAGCTTTCGTAACATTCCATTAATCCTTCATTCTACATTCTCGCTTGTACCATCATCCACCGGTTTAAGTGGTCGTAATGTCAAACATAACACTGACACATCATTGCAGTCGGATTCGGCCTCGCCTTCGCGCTTAACGCAGCCCCGCTCCTCATCACTGAGCTGTCTTATCCTACACAGGTATAACATTTTTTTCATGGATGAGACTCGAGTTGGTTTATTCCTGAACTCGTCTAATTTATATAGCGCGCGCAATTCACTTCAATATACAACTCCTCTTGGTATTTCGGAAGTATCGTCGGTGAGTGCCATCTCCTATAATACACTTCAAAATCCACTTCTCCTATTAGATTTCCCATCTTGATTTGTGTCCTGAAGACTTTCGATACCTTCCCCCTGATTCCCGTATTCTCATTTACTCCATCCCCCAATCCCTCCTCTTTACTTCGCTTCAGACGGACTGTTCTCGGATTATCTCACGGAAGCCCTTGATTCTCCCTCATCACTCAGATCATCCAATATCATTTGCGATCTCTGTATTCATTTCAATCTTATTCAATGACTTACCCGGAACTTAAACTTTCATCCGTATATCTCCTTGACCTATTTCTGTGCTCTGTTGCTGATGGACTTTGGTATACTGACTGCTAATCCGTATCGTAGCTGCATGGGCGTGCTTCGCCGCCTATAAGCGTAGGGATGGGTCGTCATGGGCGTGGAGGTAAACCGTTCTCTCTGCTGATCCTCAAAGACCAATCAACTAATATGGATATTGCAGAATCCCCTCTCTCGTACAAGCACTTGGATCTCTTGCCCAACTTTCCTGCGTTTGGTTCATCCCCGAGAGCCCACGATGGCTTGTCTCCAAGGGACGCGAAGGCCAAGCCGCTCGCATCCTCGCGCGCTTCCACGCTTTCGGCTCGGACGAGCGGGACCCCCTCGTCGTCTTCGAGATGGCCCAGATTCGGCACGCGCTGAAGCTCGAGAAGGAGTATGCGCAGAGTGCGAGCTGGGCGAGCCTCGTTGCGACCCCCGGGAATCGGAGACGGTTAAGGATAATCATCGCAATCGCGTTGTTCTCGCAATGGAGGTATGTGCTTCTCTCCATGAATCACGTCTTTTTGACAGCTATGTTGACTGGCTTCGGTGTTGTACTTTGCTTTGATAGTGGAAATGGTTTGGTCTCGTACTACATTGATAGCGTTCTCACGAGCGTCGGTGTGACGGATCCGGGTATCAAGTCCGAGATTAATGGCGGACTACAGATTTGGAATTTGTTATGCGCATTCTCTGCTGCATTATTGGTCGACAAGCTCGGCCGTCGGACTCTCTTCATCATTTCCAATGTTGGGATGCTCATCGGTCAGTCTCATACGCTTATATCTCCGTCTTGATCGTCAGTGTGCTCATACGGGAAACCTTGACAATGGTTTGCAGCTTTCTCGATGTGGACCCTGACCACAGCGCTGTTCCAGACGATGGACAACAAGGACGCAGCGAAGGCGACGATCGCGATGATCTTCATCTTCTACTTCTTCTACGACATTGCGTACACGCCTATGCTCGTCGCGTACACCCTGGAGATCCTTCCATTCAACGTCCGAGCCAAAGGCTTCGCGGTTATGGTAAGCGTCTACAATCGTGAATTTGTATGTCTATCGACTCATCTTCGTTTTGTGTACACAGAATATTACTGTATGCCTCACGCTCGCGTTCAACCAATTCGTGAATCCTTGGGCTTTAGACGCGATCAATTGGAAATACGTAAGTGCCTTGCTCTCATACTCACACTCACGCCCCCCGGTTCGCCTGCGGAAGTTTGACGTATCACACTCTGCCCGACCACTATTTCCCCACACTGATCATCGTTATACAGTACATCGTATACTGCGGATGGCTCGTCTTCGAGTTGGCATTCATTCTGCGGTATGTCATTGAGACGAAAGGTCAGTCTGACTCTCGCACACACCAATAACCTACACATACTGATAAAGGCTTCTTTTTTTTTTCCTTCCCTCTCTCTTTCCCTGTCATCCAACTTCCAAAACAAAATTATCGCTCAATAGGCCGGACACTCGAGGAAACCGCGGCGCTCTTCGACGGCGAGGCGGTCCCGCAGGAGATCGTGGCCATGGGCGGCGAAGCCGCGACGATGACGATGACGCGCGCGCCTGCGTTCCTGCAGGAGACCGAGATCCGGTACGAGAAGGCGCACGGGACGACGGACTTCCTGGAGATGCAACGAACGCCGTCAAAAGCACCGTCGTATGACTCACGGAGCTATGAAGGGTCCGATGTCTGATCTTCCTCTCACCTTTCACCTCTCGCCTCTCGCCTCTATCCTCTCTTCCCACCTTTTTTCTCTTGGATTCACTCAGCTGTTGTATGTCGCACACACACACCCTCCTTTACAACTTTCTCTTTCTCTGGATTCATGACGCCCGCAAATCAATGGGCACTCCTTGTCGCAAAAAATACTAACGTCGCATCCTCTCCCGTATCCGCTGTTGTCTACTTGCTGTCCACCCCTCTTTCTCACCCTTCTGTAGCGTCCTCTCTTAAGAGGTATCGTCTGTAGTCTTCCGCGCGGGGGGAAACCCAAAAGAAACCAAAATTGTTGTACTGTTCATCGGATGTCCTCTATTCTTCTCTTCATTCATTTCAGTCTTCGCTTCACTCACATTTACAGCACCACCATCAAGGATTTGACTATCTACTTTAAAGGAGTAAAAAAATGTTTATAGCTAATGTAAAAGTGATTGTATTCCAAGATTTTCATCCTTCTGCATAGCAAACCCGTATCCATTTAGTTACACGGTACGATCGAGATATACATCGTCGGCTACCCATACCGCTACACCGGAAGCAGGACATGGGAAAGTAGCCCATCCATCCGAGTCGACGCGAACTTTCTGTGCATCCGGGCCGTCCTCTAAGAAATCCCGATATTCGCATTGAATGGCGCTTGTTGGCCGACCAGACTTCTAGTGCGTAGGGGATCACCAGGACGAACAAATCAGTATTGAAACCGACATGATCTTCCGGGATGTCGGATGGAAATTCGTACCTGTCTAAGAACCACAGCTCGCATCTTTATATTCAATCTAGCATATAGGGCCTCGCGCTCTGACGATGTGGCGTCAGCGATTCGCGAGCTATGATCGGGAGAGTTAGCTGGTCTGTACTATTTTTTTTTTTTACTAAAGATACCGAATTTGCACTCTCACCTATCATGGCTCTCGGGTGCGACATCGCTAGTCCGCAGCATGACCGCACAGCCAGGGTGCTGTTCGTCCCCTGTGCGCACGAACCCGATGCAATTGGGGTGCTGGAAGTAATCGACTGTTTGACCGTACGCGAAACGCTTTCTGGCCAAGACGAGGCGCTCGAGCTTCTTCGCAATTTGCGCGTTGTAGCATTCTTTATTCGGATATAGGTCACCATAGAAGACACAGCTAATAAGGATGGGAATTTAGGGGACATACGCTTGAATATCAACGATATAGAAAAGGGAAGGGACCTACGGAAAACCGTTGCCCCGCAGGAGCGTCAAAGTATAAGCCTGCAATTTAAACCCCGATTCTACCTGTGCATTTGTATGAGAGAAGTCTAAACCGCTGAAATTGGGTGATCGAGCCATAAGACTTACCCAGCTTTCCAGCGTTTGGCCCTTTTGCTGCATACCAGGAGTAGGTATAGCCCTTGTTTTAAAGAGACTCAACGACGAAACGCACCGTACTAGCGGGGTAAAATTAGTGGCTTTCGCAGTGCGTGGAAAGAGCGGGCTCAACTCATGATTGTCCACAAAGGTTACGGCATCCCAAGGACGCCGCTCAACGAGTGTTCGCTGGAAGATGGTACGAAGGTCGAACTTCGAGCCTTGTTTGCTGGCTTCATGAAGCCTATAATGCAGGGGTACGTCGAAGAATGCGGACTGTGAACCCTGTTAACGTTGAGTACCAGAAGCCGAGATATGAACCGTACATGTCCTCGAAAGAACTTTGTGTAGGCCTCTAATCGCTCTATGCTAAACGCAATTCGACTTCAGGCAGAGTGGCCTCAGAACAGCTATCTACACTTACTCTCCTGACCAGTACTCGGATACTGCAAAGAGAGCCTTCTGTTTCGTATTTTTCTTGACACGCTCAAGCTGGCAGAAAGTCGATCAGAGTTCTTGCAGCTGCTTGTTGTTATTCGACAAGGACTTACGAATTCGACAAGAAACCTCCTATCCATATGCTTTATAGCATCTAGTCGAAATCCGGTTGCTCCGGAAGTCTTTAAGATTGGATATGAGACAGGTTTATGCCGTCAAAGACAAGTCATGGGACTGACTTCGAGTATCCAAGAACCCCAGTTGAACAAGTCTTCCCGCACATCGGGATGCGTGTGATCAATCTATGTAAGTAGGTGATATTCGAGACGAGTACGAAGGCAATGCGCGTAGAAAACTTTCTTACATCACAGCCTAGCAAGTAATCGTAATTCCCGAATTCGTTATCGACAAATCTTGACCAGCCTGTGCGCCTCGGACTAATTATGTAGTGTATGTTATTAGAGCGTGTTTTAGAATCGTAATCGACGCCTGAAAGAACGGTGATCGAAGTGGATAGTTAGACATGAATAGTGAGAAATATACAAGAAATACCTGTGAAATGTTCATGGTTCCATTTCATGAAGCTGTACTAATAGTATTATAATCATGAGGTATCTGGAAAAACAAATTTTGATGAATTTGCTGACTTTATCCTTTCTCCCAGGGAAATCATAACCCGTCCATGCCTGGGGTACGAGCGTTTTCAGAAGAAGTAAGGTATCCCAAGAAACAAAATGCACACTCACCTCTATCTCCCTTGCAGGTCCATCGTGTATAAGACGATTGTCAGGTCTTACGGGAACAGCATTGAAAGTCTCTTTTCTATCACCACCTAGTTTATGCTTTGCTTTCTGCTCAGGATCGCCAATGAGAAGGGGAAAACAAGGGACTGACGCCTAGAACAGCATCTATGATGATCTCAATACCAATTGCTTTAGCGACGGAGCATGCCCGTACAAACTCTTCCTTCGTTCCCCATCGAGTTGCGATGGTTCCTTTCTGGTCAAACTCTCCGAGATCCCACTTATAGAGTAAGCGATGTTTAAAATTTAAGTGCTTAACGTGAAGACCGAAATGCTTACAAGATCATAGGCATCATAACCTGCCCCTTGCTGCGGACATAAATCAACGTTTTGTAGTGATAAACTACCGAACATCCCGACCTTTGACATTGCCTTGTTGGGAGGCGGAAGCCATACATGAGTGACACCTAGATTTCGAAGATGAGGAACTTCTTGCTCAAAGTGCTTCCACCAGCTGCATTGATCGTCTCCTCTGCTTTCCCAAGTAAAGAATTGAAGCTAATAGCACAGGAGTAAGTTTTAGACCCGCGCTGTACAGGTTGACTTGACAACACCCCACCATCAAGGGATTCTCTTTGCGATCGCGAGGATGAAGTGACATCTTTTGGAGAGCGGGGGTAGACCAAGGCCTGAGTGATGCCAATAGCAGTCCGACAACCTTCCAATAAATATCCATGCTGGAAATAGCCTTGGCAGCTGCCAGTGTGCAGGATGACCTGGTGACTACTGAGTTATTCGCCGGCGTGAGGAACTCAAGCGGTATAAACAAGACGACTTGGCCAAGCGAATTGATACTAGACCATAGGCTGCGTGCTCTGCCTTCGTAGCCTCGTGACCAGGCCAGGCTACTTTTTTTGTATATGTCTGCTGTGGCAGACTCGGCGTAGCCGGCCTGGTATCCGAGCCTCTAAAATTAGCTGATGATGCAGGGAGTTTGAAATAAACCCACATAAGGTAGTGATATCATAGGTCTTGCTCATGTAATAGTAGGTTAATTTTAGACTTTTCTCGTTTATTCATAATTTTGTCACGCCCTAAACGCGTCAGAATCAGGGTCATATAAGCAGAGCGGCGATATTCGTAGAACTCTTCATGAAGCTTGTCCTAGTGACTGCGTAGTCGGAGTCTTTAGACAGAATATGAAGTATAAATTCGATGACAGACATATTCATTGGCGGAGAGCGAAGGAGACCATAGGCACCTTGTATGCGAGCCTCGTAAAAGGTAGGACCTTTGACCTATTGCAGTCCACTACTAGGTGCTTCTGCGACTGTTCCGTATGAAATCAATATCCTAAGAGTGATATCTGTTGCTGTTGTTGTTGTTGTTGTTGTTGTTGCACTGGGTACATTTCCGACAGTGAGGAGTCGATGTGAGAGAAGCAAGCGCCGTCGAAGCGCTCACTGGCAGTGGCACGCGTCAACTACGCACGCATCTATGTGACATACCATGACGGCAATGTTCCGTAAATAAAATTAAACTTTTAGTCCCTGATTACATGATTATATCTACGGAACCACTACTACATTTGTATTTATTTCAAACTCCCTGCATCTTCAGCTAATTTTAGCGCTCGGAAACCAGACCGGCTGCGCCGTGTCTGCCACAGGCAGACAAACCGGAAAGTAGCCTGGTCTGGTAACGAGACTACTGCCTTCGGTTATTGGAGGCGATTTACAGATGTGTCCAAGAAGAGTGTGGTTAACCAGTCTCCTACCCAAACCCTCCCACGGTTCGGAAGAGGCCGAGGCCTCAGGGTCCAGGTAAAGTTGAGGGGGACCCATTTCCTCCCGTAGGGAGGGTCTGGCTTATAACATTTTAGCCGAGGCCCGACCATCGTCAGGGTCCACCTCCCGCCCATTGTCTTCGTGGGAACATCGGCTTTTGGGAGCTTCGGTATGAACTCAAAGAACTTTGGTAAATGAGACTCAGTTGAATATTTTCTAGCACTATTTATACAGACTAGAAATGAATATATATATCATGTAACTGCTGCCAAAGTCCGTGAAATTCAACAAAATGAATATTTTGTCAAAAAGCTGTCCAAGCGCACTGTTCCCACGAAAACAATGGGCGGGAGGTGGACCCTGACGATGGTCGGGCCTCGGCTAAAATGTTATAAGCCAGACCCTCCCTACGGGAGGAAATGGGTCCCCCTCAACTTTACCTGTTCCCTGAGGCCTCGGCCTCTTCCGAACCGTGGGAGGGTTTGGGTAGGAGACTGGTGGTTAACGTATAACTTACTTGTACGTTGAATCTGAGACTCGGAGCCCGGGCCCTTTCAAGTTAGTAAACACCAGCCCTGAACTTCTATTTAAACTCCGAAAGAGGGGGTACTATATAAGTCGCCTTCCCTACGTTCTTTTACTCCTAGATAGTTTTCGTCCACCATCATCCGCCGTCTCTTTCGTCCACGTTCCGTTGACAATAAGCGTTGGATCTGGATGCATTTTTCTTAATATTGGTTGGCCAGGATTTACAAGCCTGTTTAATCGCTCTAATCACGCTCTTCTACGATGATGTGGAGTTTCATAACTTGGCGACAAATTTGCTGCTTCTTAGGTCTTCAATTTGTATCAGTAGAGTTCTTCAATTGCAATGAGAAGCGTTATCGATCTGCTAAAGATTGTTTCTCTATACCTTTTTGAGCCTATGGTCTTTTAGATCTACCGATCGGCAGTTGTATAGGCGAAATACAGACTCACATTTGTGTGCCAGTGTCCCGAGTTGTTGCTAGCTCATGTGGTGCACTTCTTTGCATCTGGATTTTAGTAGGCTGAACTGGTTGCTGCTCGTCGAAATTTGGGTATTTCGCGTATCGTGCGGTTAAGAATTCGTATTTCTCCCTCCCATTCAAGTCGTTCACTTAAGAAATTGAAGGGATAGAATTGTCTTGCAGTATTGTCTGAGCCACACTGACGCGTCCACGGTCCGGGTGTTCACGCTGTGCCAGTGGTTCGACCGCTTGACGCGTCGCGCGTTCCGACGCGCCTCAACTTTACTCTAGAACAACCACTGATCTCCCGGCTTTTATCGCGATCGCTGAAGGTTGTCGACAATGGCTCTAATGGCTCGTAGCCCTGTGCGAAATCTGGCCGCACCGTCGACAGCGCCTCAGGAAGCCATGGTCACGTCGCTTCAGAAACATATTGACGAGCTTGTTCAAAAGAACCGGGCGTCCGAACATGCCATTAAGAAGCTTCAGCAGGAGCTCTCGGACGAGAAGGACCGCGGTATGGATGCTGTGAATAAGATACGCCTTGCGGCTCAGAAGGAGAGGGAAGAGTGGAAAGAAGGATGCGACTCGCTTCTGGGTGTCCACCGAATCGTGCACCTCCGGACTCAAATTGAACTGAACAAGGCTCAGACAGAGCAGATAAAAGAGAGGGAGGAGCTTAGGAAAGAACAACTGAACGTCCTGGTTCGCGATCATAGGCTAACGCTGTTCTGGGTGAAGGAGTCGCAGCTCGAAGCAAAAGTGGCCGAACTCGAGGATTCACTTGAGGAGGCGACCGAACAGTACGAACAAGACGCTGCGGAATATGTGGCCTATCACGAGAAGACTGTGGCTGCATTGAATGCACAGTTGAAGGCCGAGACAAGCAGATCCAACGGGGCGCAAGCCAAACTCAAGCTGACTTCCGAACAGTTAGAAGAGGCGAAGGTATGTTCTCATTTCAATCCTACGTCGGCGTTCACGAATTGTGTTCTTTTTCACAGGCTCAGCTCACAGAATTGCGGGAAGAGAAGACAACGCTATCTGCTACATCCGCAGCAACTGCGACTCAACTAGACAGGACATCACTTCAACTAGATGGTGCTAAAACTACGATCAAGGAGTTGGAAAGCACTAACGGAGAACTCCAGCGAACGAATGCGGATCTCAAGCGACAGCTAGACAAATGGCAGAGCCTTGACTCTAAGGGTGGCGCGCAGATGGAGGAAATGCGCAAGCGGAAGATTGAATTAGAAGTTGAGGTCAAGGAGCTACAGGTAAGGGTCAAGGAGCTAGCGAAAGAGGTAAAGGACAACGCGAAAGCTCTGGAGAAGGAGCAAAAACGAGTGGAGAAATTGAAGAGCGCGAATGATAACATGGCTGTTTGTACATTCCTCTTGTTGACATTGTTATGTGTACTTAACATGCAAATAGAATCTGGTGACCGAAGCGCAGGATATCTCCGAAAGACTTAAGGAAGAGTTGGCCCAAGCGGAAGAGGAACTGTCGAAGACTCGGAAACTTCTAGAGAAATTGCAAATGACGAAAGAAAAAACATCCGAGGCGAAGGTCAGTCTTTAAAATGAACTTTATACGCATAAGAGTCTCTCATGTCTTATACATCAGGGTAAGGGGAAGGTGCGAGAAGTAAAGCCACCTTCTAGCAGCGAAGACAGCAACAGAGTTGCGGGATCGGAACGAGAAGTCGAGCTAGCGATAACACCGGTTGCCCAACAGAGGGTTCGGCCGAGGGAGGCATACCAAAACCCGAAGCACCAGGACGAAGTTGTATCAGCTGCTGGCAGCGATGACGAGCCACATGGGCAAACGAAGACACAGCGAAAACGAACTGCTACGGGTCCTACGAGAAAGCGGAAAGAGCAGCAGGAGTCCAAGAGTGAGCAGGAGGAACCGGAACCTCCTCGACCAAAGGTTCGAGACAAAGGGAAAGGGAAGGCTACCGCGCCTCTGGAATCGGAGAACGAGGAGAACACCAGGGTACCTAGCAAGGGGAAGGGGAAAGGCAAGGAGAGAGTGGTGGCGGTAAGCAAGAGAGCGACTAAGTCTGTTAAGGATGCGTCCGAAAGCAACGACCCGCCGGTTTCCAAATCCAAATCTCCAATTCAGGCCGGCAGACGCAAAGCAGCTTCTAGTCAGGGAAGTCTTCAGGGGAGAAAAGACGCCGAGGTTGAGGTAGACGAGGGTGATCAGGAGGCCCAACCGAAGAAGAAAAAGAAGAAGATATTCGGTGCTGCTTCGAAGGAGCTGACGTTCCCTTGGGGCGATCTTCCGAAGGTGTGTCTGATCATTCACTGAACTGGTATTATTGTGTTTGCAGCAAGTTCTAAATGATTTCACAGGTTGATGGAGGGTTGGGGATACCGACAGATCTTTCACCAATTAAAGAGGCTGCCCCACCACGTTCAGTTTTTGGAAAAGCATCTTCAGCGTTGAAATGGGGGATGTAATGTAAGAAGTTCGATGATTGCGAGAGATTCCATCTGATAGCAGCAGAATGGAAGAGAAGAGAAAAGAAAGAAAGCGTTGCTTAGTCATTTGATAAGCTTTTTGGGCCGTGGGTAACTTGAGCTTCACGGAGCCGTTTTTCATTAACTTCATGGTTTGCACGTTCACTTTCGACCATCTCCATCATCTTTAATCTTCGACATCGTCAATGCCTCGATGACAGACGTCGGCGTCGATCTCGACGACACCGACTCGCTTTTTGGGTCGCCGCCCTCCTCACCGCGGCAGGTCAGAGGTAGGTCACCGTCGCTCGCACTCCCTGGCAGCCCAAGCGCCAGTAGTGCAGTGCCTAAAAATGTGGGGACCATTGCACTTCCTGGTTCCCTCACCAGTTCTGAACCTCTCGTGAACCTCCCAGCGTCACCCCCGAGGCCGCAGATAACTCGAGCGCAGCCATCACGCCCGCTCTATGCTTTATCGCAGGCGCGCGCAAATGCAAACGAGGATCGTGCGACATCGGTTGCAGCAGCCCCTCGTGCCCACTCAAAGCCATCAAAACGAAAGGCAAAGTCGACAACGCCTGCGCCTACGCCGAATGGGCCTTCATTGAGTCTTCCGGACACGAGTGGCCCTCTTCCTCCGAATTTCCTTAGGAGTCAACAGGCGTTGCTTGGGTTGGCTGGTGTCGTAGCTGGTATCAATCCCTCGCAGCTGAATACCCGGAGTAGTCGAGGGACATCAGCGCATAATCCTATTGTTGTTGAAGATGAAGCACCATCCATTAGCAAATCGGCGTGGAAAGCACGTCAATCTCAGCTTCCGTCAAACTTGCCAGTGCCCAATGAACAGTCGATTGTGGATACGCTTGTCGCGCAGCAAAATATCTTCCCCGTTCTTCGATCTTTGTTACCTTACTTTGGATGTTCTGCTGAGGTCGGATGTTGTTCTGGTGCGCACATTCCCCTCTACCAAAACGGACATCCACTGCCACATGGAGGAGAAAAGGAAGCCCCACCAGTTAAGAAACGGAAAATAAACTCAGTACCAGCAGGGGCAGGGGATTGGGATGTTCCTTATCCGTTTCAGGGCGATGAAGGGCCAAGAGACTATCGACAGACTTGGGAGAAGGAGAGGGAGAAGAAGTTGGTTAAGGAGCTTATCTCGCTGATCAGAGAAGCGGTACAAAAGGCAGCGGCGAAGTCGTATGTAGGGGAAACAGAGGGGGAGAAGTCAGCGAAGAAGTCCAAGCCAGACTATAAACCTGGCGTGTACTACAAATCACAGTTGAAGGACTCCGAAACAGCGTCTTCGGACTCGCAAGATGCAAGTCAGGCTTTACTCCAATTGCATTCGACCCAAACCGCCATTGGTTCTGAGCCTCCGCCATCAGTGTCTGGAAGTGAATGGAATAGTACGTTTAGCACCGAACTCGAGACACTCCTAGCGTCCCTCACCGCCGACGAGACTCGTACCTTTCAGAACGATCTTCCAGTTACCACCTCAATGGACCTCTCTCCAACAATATCGAACTCGCCCACGTTGACATCCTCTACTCGTTTATCCACTCCATTCGACCTCACCAGAACGACAGCGGGGGATAAGGAGAATGCGCCTTCTATCAATGATAGTACACCTGTGCAAACGGTGGATGCAGACCTGGGCTTCGATTTTGGAGGTTTCGATCTATCTGATATACCGATAGATCCTGCCTTATTGGACTTGACTTCGGATTTATTGCCTTCCACGGATAGCCTTTCACTGAACTCGGAGATTGCGTCGAACGGTATGAGCGCGCTGACGGTAGTACCAGTCCCACCAGATGGTCAAGGTGGACAAGTTTTAGATACAAATTCTTCATCAGGTTGGTGGCAAGATTTTCTGGAATATGTGAATGATATACCGATATGCTCTCCTCCCATAGACGATGCCGGCCAATACCTTTCCTCTGCTGTTGTCGACCCCTCTTCAATTCAGTCGAGTATCTCACTCCCTTCGTTATCCCCTGACATAATTTCTCCTGTCATTCCTATACCTCACGCACCTTCATCTTCCTCTTCGAAACCTATCACCTCAGACGGTCGAAGATCTCCACCCATCCCTCCTCCTATGACGACCAAGAGAGTTTCGCATGATGACGGCGTTACTACACGGCCTACGAGAGGCATCATGTTCATGCCTCCGGTAACGGGCGCTCCAACAAAAAAGACACTAGATCGAGATGAAGTGCTACAAAAGGCAAAGGCTCGGCGTGAGCAGCTGGCAGCTGAGCTAGCTCGAACGAAAATCGAGTTATGGGAAACTACCATCGAGCAAGGTGTCTTGTTAAACCTGTTAAAGGACGATCAACTTGTTTGAATTGACCTCCGGGAGTCTGGGCGTTTTACGATTAAATAAAACCTATGTTGCCTGCATATGATACTTTAATTCGAGTTCCCTGCATCGTAAATATTATTGCATGTTCTATGCTCCGTGTAGTGCTGTGCAATTCATCTGGCTTCTACTTGAATGAGGTTGTTTGCGTGTGATTTTCTCGAACGCGCCTTCAATGCTTTGCCTATTTTTGGCTCACACACATCAATCACACCCTTCTCAACTCCAATTGATTCAAGCAACCGACATTCACTCATCCAGATTCATACTTCGTTAGAGACTTTCCTTTCCAACTGCTATACACTAACCATACTCTACACGCTACATTCTTTCATCGTAATGGCTTCTCAACTTTCCCGCTCATTCCTCCGCGAAGTCCGCACCCAAGCCAATCGTTCAGCTCTCCGACACCACTCAACTACACCCATATCTTCGATCTCGATGCGCAACCTCGATGCTTCTCGACAATGCTACTCTGTGCAAAGGCGGAGACGACACTTCCACAGCTCAACCCCATCACGGGACTTCCACTTCGACACGCACCACTTCGTCCAGCGTCTGGAGCGGGAAGGCTTGAATCGAGCTCAGGCGGAGGGAATCATGACGGCCATGGCAGAGGTCATTGATGAGAGCATACGAAATATGACGAGCAATATGGTGACGAAAGCTGATCAGGAGAAGGTGTGTTGGCTTTTACATGCCCCCAAGCATATTCCGGATCTTCCGGATCCCATTCTTTCCATTTACTCGCGTACTGAATGCATCTCTCTCTCGTTTATGGGAACATATAGCACCAATACACTCAGAAGGTCGACTTTGCGCAGCTCAAATCGGAGATGCAGCTGATGGAGAAGAATGACCTGTCGACAATGCGCGTGGATAATGACCGGCTGACGTCTGACCTTGAACGCCTCAAGCAACGCCTTCGTGAAGAAATTACACGCACACAGGCGGGTGTGCGGCTGGACTTGAACTTGGAGAAGGGCCGAATGCGCGAGTCAAGCACGGGTCAGGAGCTGAAGATCAAGGAGGTGGATACGAGGATCGAGAAGGAGATCTCGGAGCTAAGAACGTCGATACAAGCTTCAAAGGTACTACCTATACATTGCTGTTTATCCTATACCCTGACTAAATACCCTCTCTCACTTTATAGGCTGTTACATTGCAATATCTTGTCGGTTTCGGTGCGTACTGTCACAAATGGAATTGCGGATGTTCTCTAATTATATCTAACAGTGACTGGTTGCTCTGCACTTCTCATGGCTTACCTCCGCTTCCGCTTATGAGCTTGGATAGAGTGTATATCTAGGGATGACGTCGTGCTGGCATACTAGGCGTCTCGGTTGTGGAATGTGAAGATTATTCATTATGGTATGTATATGTGCGGACCGCTAGTGGGGATAGGAATTACCAACAAAGAAAGAAACAACTAAACATGTACGTAGTAATATATAGATACACATAGTTTATAGCAGATCCCTTAATCAACGAGGTGCGAAGAAGGCGGAAAATAGGTCATATGAAACCAGGAGATTCATCTTGTGAACGTTTGTGGAAAAAGTTATAAGACTTTGTCCAACTTTTCCTTTGTTCGACGCCTTTTCTGGTCTGCTGTCTCCCGAGTCATTCTCGTGCCAAGAATTGTATCCCAATGAATGAAGAATGGTTGCGAAAAATTGCTCTTAAGACCGATTACCTACAGCACCATAAGCACTAAACAATTCAAAATAAACGAGTAGGGCTTACTTGGTGGTGGATATCGTGATAATCAGCATTGTTACCAAAGAGCAGTTGCAACGGATCCAAGGGTAGACGATAGCCGCAGTGATCATCTACTGTCTTCATTGTTGAGAACATGAACAACACGATCGCCTGGCGAACTGTCATCATCGAAAGCACTTGGGCAATCGCGGCTCCCAGTGTGTCGAGAAGGAAACCCTCGACAGGGTGATTGTATAGCGCCCCATACGCATAGGGCACGTACAAGCGGTGGTGCCACGAGTGGAAGTGTTTATAGAGGAATTTGTTCACGTGCATTAAACGATGCAGGAAGTATTGCCAGGTGTCGATGCAAAACCTAAGTATGTTATTTATTGAAAGCCAGCACAGGATAGACATACGTATACTCACATAGCAAAGACCAATTGAGCAAGGGGAATGCCCCACCAATAAAGGAACCAGACTGTTTGTGGGCCGAGTTTCTGCAAGAAACTGGTGGCAGTCCGTTCACCTAGCAAGATCCTTGCAGCAAGAGTGACTCCATTCTGAATGCTGGAAACATTTGTCAGTGGGCTATCTATCTCCTCTGGTACGCCATTCATCCAGTACACGCCCAAAGCTGTCTGGATGACTTGTTGGAACAGCACTGCCCAGACAACGGCTGTCCGGCTGACTAGGTTTTTCGACTTCACCTCTTCGGACTCGTGTATGCGGTACTTGTGGAGAAAAGACCAGTTTTGAGAGTCAAGAAAGTGGAAGAAGAGTGAATACACCCAGTAGACAACAACAGGTGCAATTAAGGACAGCATCTCGTCGGATACGGAATCCAAAACATGAGGTCTAGTGGTATGGTAGAATGGTGAAGAGGCATGGACATAGTGTTGCAGACTCGCGTCTTCAGCGAGATACGTAGAGAAGGACGCATTGCCCGACATCGCGTAGGTCGTTAGAATCGTCGTTGATGTCGTCGTCGTCGTTCTGCTGATGCGGCGGTCGACGGAGGAAAGAGGAAGCAGGCGCTTACCGCGACTGACCAAAACGCGAAAGACTCCAAAATCTAAAATCATCCGACCGGCGTTCACATCAGGGAAACTACTTTCTGCTGAAAGTGACTTAAGCGTTACTTAAACGTCCTGAGTGACTTGAAGTCTGAATAAGGCAAACCGCACTTATTCATGCATGTCCTCCCATTATTCAGGACCAGTTGGCTGAAATAAGGGCGAGTTGGCTGAATCAGTGCTCTAAGTGTTTCAGGCAATCTGTACCCCAGTGCTCCAGTGCTTCAGTGCTTCATCCTTTAATTACAGCAGGAGACAAGTGTTGTAAGACAAACTGCAGTGCTCAAGAGTTCAAGTGCATAAGAACGATCCAAGTATTTCATTGCATCAGAAGTAATATAAGACAACGGTAAGTAGCTATCAGTGCCTCAGCGTTCAAGTACATCAGTCATTTACACAAGACTAAGCATAGCAGTCACTATCATGGAACCCGCCACGACACGATTCTGAACCACTGCCACGGGCAGTGGCAGGCCCATTTCGCTACCGTGCCTTCAATTCTGCATGTTCTTTGGCGTGCCAGTAGAAACGAAGGCTGCTCTGCGAGTCAATGGTAATAAATTATTGAGCGCACGGACAGAGACGAAACGAAGAGGCTCACCAGTGAATGATTTGCCCTTAGAAGTCTACGCAGTCCGTGGCCGAATCCCATTTTGAAGCGTCGTCTGTTACGCATCAAGCTGCTTACCCTTGTTTACACATTGTTTATGTTCCCCCTCATCTTTTTCTCTCACCCTTTCTACCTGCATGTGCGTACACACATTGCATCATTCTTTCATCATTGACTCCACACTCCGATGGCTCCACTCGCTCCACCTTCACTCCGAGAGCCCCAGAGCCTTCCACTCCGATGATACACCATTCTACTCCACTCTACTCCACCTATGCTCCGATCTGACATCATCCTCCATTAATTAGAGCCACTATGACGGACTTGTTCCACTTCTGACCCGCGATGATGTAGTTTCATTCCTTGCTCCACTCTATTGTTCTCTGTAGTATATAAGGCCATGTACATAGCGCCCCAGGATGACACTTAAGTCAATCCTCCTATAGTCTTTTACAATCACGTACCAAAGACTCTGTTCACCCACGACTTCCGGTATAGAGACCCTCACAAAGCGGACCCTCTATACTGTACTTGCTACTTCACCCAACAACGCTTTGGTCACTTATCATTTCCGTGATAAGTCCATCGAAGCCGTGAACGTAACAATTAGGATTGACTTCTTTCTCATCTGAGATCGATCTCAACTCCGAAACACCCCCCTCTACGCTCTACCACATTCTACAGCAGAATAAATCGGTACACCCACGCATTCCAATCTGGAATACTGACGGTTAAGTATTACAACTGGCCCTTGTCTACTAACTATCATATAGGAACAAAAGGAATACGAACGACAGTACGATCGAATACACCAAGCATACACTGTTATACTTGGAAGGAAGCGACAGACAAGTAATCGCAGAAATTAAGCAGGTTCACGACAGAATTTACGGTCCTTGTTACGCGTTTGGTTGGTGATAGCGTGAAGCAGAGGATCGCGACCCATTCAAGCAGCTTAGCCACGTCCAACGTAACTTGAAGAGAAGAAGGAAGCAGGGGAAAGGTCTCATCCACCACAGAAACTGCCACAGCCGGAAGACAAGCATACCCTCACTCGTAGACGACAGCAATACACGGTGAACATCAAAACAGATTATCCAGCGAACCTAGGAAGACAGAAAGGACAAGGTATCCGAAGACGTTAATATCACTCACGCATACTCTTGTAGCTCAAAGGGTTGATAACCCGAGGAAGTGCCCAACCTGAGGATTACTATACTACTCGCCGATCGCACGGAACTACCGTTGGCAGGCGTATTAAGGATCAACATCCTTAACCCCGTCTCCATTTACGACTTACAACCCACTTCATACCAATCCGACACACCCCCTCATAACCCCTCCGAACTTGACGAAAGCAGGACAGACCCACAGGACTATTCCGAGTACGAACATCGAACACAAGAAGATAACGAAAGCCTCTACGATCAACTTGTACCCCCTCGATTAGAACCCACTGTTACTCAGGAAACCTACGCATACTCCGCCGAGGAAGGAACAGATTTCGAGAACCCAAGCCACCATTGGAACGAAGTATCTGAGCACAACAGATTACTACCTCCCGTGACTCCGAATCACTCCAACCCTCCGATCACTACACCCCCAAGCGTAGAACAAGCCCTACGTCCCTTCCCTCAACTTCGAACGTCCGAACGAACTCCCACACCCGCTCCAGGACCTTCCAGAACTTTAGGAAACCTCAGACAAACTTTCCAAAGGACAGGAAGACGACTCAGGAATACATTACAACAACCGATTAATCAATCTGGCGAATCAAGCTCCCGCTCCCGCCCCCAACTTCGACCAACTAATTGAAGACAACTATCAGCACCTTGTCAATAGTGCATTAGTTCATCCGATCCAACAGAACTCCAAATACGACCTACAATACCTCCAACTCCGTCTACACTCTATACGACACGACCCCATTAATTGGATCTACCGACACGGCATCTTTTGGTTCGAAGGAAAGCCATACATTCCCGATTGTTACCTTCGTAAAGGCCTTATTGGAATCTGCCACACCAAAGTTGACAACGCCATTGATCATTTCTCCGAAAGAGAAACCCTCTTGAACCTCACATCAATCGTTTATTGGCCCGGACAACCCCAGGACGTTGCAACCGAAATACGGAAGTGTATTTGTTACCTACTACACTCTGAACCACCCACCCGAGTTGCCAGCCCACCTCTCGAAGCATCCATCCGATCCATTACTCCACCCCCTGTTGAACCCGAAGAAGGAAGCCGAACCGTTACTCCGACTCCCCCAGCAAACGAAGACACCAACTGAATTAAATTTCAGTAACTCGTTAAACTGGCGCCGAAAGACAGACCACCAGTCCCAGGAAAATACGTACCCATAGCAGCACAAGTACCCGTTGGAGTTACCCGCCCAGAAAACGCCGAATTTGACCCAGTAAACCGAGCCTGGTACAGACTTGACAAATCCAGAAGAAAAGTCTACCTTCACTTTCACTCAGGACACGACACCTGGAGAGCAATCTCGCATACAATCAAGAACCCGACCACATACTACAAACAGGTTAATACTTGGTACGCAGGAATCGAACCCAGTCAGGAAGAAATCGACCAGATACTTGCAAGAACATCGAGAACAGGCAGTCGACTTAACTCACCCAGAGTTGTTTCTTCTCAACTCGCATCACCCGCTCCTTCACAACACTCGCCATTAACCACTACTCAACCAGAAGCACCACCAGCTAAAACCGAAGCACCACCCGCTGAATCGACAGCACTACCCTCATTATCTTACGCAGCAGCAGCAGCACCTAAAGCTGAACAAACCTCCCCACTCCTCACATTCACCCAACCGAAGGCTGAAACACCTGCACCTGTTTCTGAACTCAAATCCGAAGAACCAGAACTTGTAGGACAATTCGAAGGACTTCGCATCGACACCAGATTTGAAGAAGGCGCAACTTGGATACCCACTTGGACTCCGCCTCCCAAGAACTACACTTCGCAGGAGACACAAACTATCCTCACTCTCGAGCAACTAGAGAAAGAGGAAAGAGAACTAAGAAGGCGCAGACGAGAATCTGAAGAAGAAAGTTCAGAAGAAGACTCAGAAGTAGGGCATGACACGGGTGCACCTGCAGGTGGACCCGGATCCGTGAAGTCCAGGTACCTGCGCCAAAAAGCTGATACCTGGATCCGACCCGGAACCGTGGGAAACGGATCCGGGTCTACCTGGACCCGTTACCTGCAATACCTGCAGGTACCTGATAGGATCTGCAGGTAATAACAGTAAGTAATGTAATAATAAGATAAAGTAAATGAAGAACATACCATCTGTGTTTCTGAGGAGTCACGCATGGTCCGAGCTTCGAATGAGCCACGTCGTCCAGCAAGGCAAGGTGTTTGCGTCCCCATCAGATTGTGTGCGGTTGTGACGAGGTGCCTACAGGCGTCAACCGCGTTCACAGCGCGGTAAAGCATAGTGCGCAGGACCGCGTCGACCGTGAAGTAAAGCCTAGTGTGCAAGTTCGCAGGCTCCTGAAGCGAAGGAACGTGGTGATAGGGAGAGGATCGCCACGCTGCAAGTCAATGAGTGAGGGATTATCAACAACATGAAACTACTCACGACCATTGCACGAGAATGACATACATTCCTTGTGCTCCGGAATACTGCTCCTGTCATAGCGCAGGCGATCTTCAGACATGGTAACATAGGGTGCTTCTCGCCTTCATCCCAACACTGAACCGTAACCACCGCCAGCTTCTCCAGTTCCTTCACACTGCTGCTCGTTACGCGCAGAGAAGCAACCCAGATAGCTGGGAAGATCAAGTACGCGATGCCTTCCAAGAGCTGTTTGAAAGCGAGAGGTGCCGGAAAGAGGTTTTCGAACTTGAATTCCCGTAAGCGATTGCAGGTGCGTGTGGAAGCACTCCCGCAGCTGTCCAGCACGTCGGGGTAGAAAGCGATTCCAAAGACGAGCCATATTGTCACAAGAGATGGTTTAGTAGCTCAGGCGCCGGTTCCCCCAACTCCAAAAGCGCAGTGACTGCGAAAAGTTTTCGCAGCAGCCAGTCAATGAAGTCCATCTTCGGACGAGCCTGTTCAGCCTGGCCTTGAAGTTGGCTGACCACGCATACCACTTGTGGCGGCATCATGAGTGCAGACGATGGCGAGTGTTGCGGTTGCTATATGATCAGCATGTCGAGGGCGACGAGCGGCGGCGAAGAGGAGATTAGTACGGAAAGGAGATTTAAAAAGCGAAAAAAGACGTACATGCAGACCGGTTCAACCTCTGCAGTACGAGATTCCAACTCGATCTTCGCCGCGCAACGGCCTCGCCGTGCTCGCGGTCTCATTCTGCCTTGCGGTTGACCGCGCGGGCGAAAGACTTGCAGGCGGTTTCTGACCGCAGAGTCGTGTCCGACGCCCGTTCGACGAGCGCGCAGTTGGCGGGGAGGCGGTCATCGGGTTCGAGGTCGTCGCTATAGGTGTCAGGAGCCAGAGCTCCAGTATAACTTCCATAGGGAGCCTCGAGATAGCTCAGAGTCGAGTAGAAAGTTGGCAAAAGTAATGGTACATCGTTGCGTCCGTCGCACTCATACAGAGTGCACGTGATTGACCGGGTACTTTCAGGTACCCGGTCAGGTACCTGGACAAAAAAAAATCAAAACCTGGATCCGCAGGTATCCGTGGGAACCAGGTACCTGCGTGCGGGTGCACCTGGAACCGCAGGTATTTTGGCCCAGGTACCTGCAGGTACCCACGGATAACCTGCACCCGTGTCATGCTCTACTCAGAAGATTCGGAAGACACCGAAGCCGAGCACACGGCACACACCGCCGAAGGATCTGCACACTCAGCCGAAGGATCTACATCGGTTAACGCCAACAATAGTAACCGAAGCTCACCTGTACCCGAAATTCTGGAAAACGACGAACACCCCGATCAGGAAAACCTTCCACAGCCACCCCCACCCCCACCGTCACCCCCACCCCCAGGAACCCCAGTGATAGTCGAAATGGCCGATCAAGCAGACCATCAACCGCGAGGCACCGGAGCAAACAAACCTTTTAACTTTACCGGCAAACGAAGCGAAGCTAGCCGATGGCTTAGCCTTGTTGAAAACTACTTGGCACTCAACGACTTGGACTATGCAACCGATCAACGCAAAATACGATTTGCACTCTCCTTTTGCACTGAAGGACCCGCTGCAATCTTTGCAAAGAATGTTAAAGACGAACAGGACAATGCACAATGGGTTATGACTTGGCAACAGTTTGTGGACAAATTCAAGTCACATTTCATCTCAACCGATTACATCGCCGACGCATTCAAGGAACTCTCTAGTCTTAAGCAAGCACCTACGGACAAAATCGACGATTACATTCATAACTTCCAGCGACTCGCACGTGAAGCAAACATTACCGACTTCACAGTACTCTTTTCCATGTTCAAGAATGGATTACTGCGACATACGCGAACCGCACTACTTCAGAAGGATATCCCAGTCCCAGACAATGGAATAAAGATAATGGCACCATACTACGAAGCAGCCAGGAAGATAGGAAAATCATACGAAGAGATCTATCAGGACAACCGCCCGTTCAATCGACTCCGCAACCGTTATGGACAATCCTCATATAATCGACCTCGATTCAACAAATTTCGCAGACGACGACTCAACGAAATGGACATAGATTCTGAACCCGAATCAGACCAACCCGAGGAACCAGAAAATTTGGAAGAATCATTCAAGCTCTACGCGATGTACTTCAACAAGCTTACGCCCGAGGAAAAGAAGAAAGCGCAAGCAGATGGACTCTGTTTCTACTGCAAGAAGGCAGGACATTTTGCAAACAAATGCCCTTCGCGTCCCGCACGCACCTCGAAGTTCCGAAGCTCAGGAAAATCCCCAAGGAAATTCCAGAACAACTTCAGACGAAACAACGGACGATTCAAGAAGCGAAACATCAACTCGATGGAACTTGACGAAAAACCCGATGACCCGGACGATTTGATTGCTGAACGCGCAATCCAGATCCATGAAATGATGACAGACCTCAATGGACAGGAACAGGAAGCATTGTTCAACATGCTAGACGAAATGCCCGATCCCAATGATGACAACGACGATTTTGACGATGATGATGGAAATTTTTGATCAACTCCGAGTTGGTTAATCCGATTCAACTCAACACCATCACTATCAACGGAAACACTCGCTCTTTTCGCATCCCCATCACGGTACTCATTAACGGACAACCTCACACACTCTCAGCTCTACTTGACACTGGAGCACAACTCAATTTCATCAACTCAAAACTAGCCAACAAACTCAAACTAAAAACGCAGAAAATCGACAAACCCATACTAGTCAGTAACGCTGATGGTACACTCAACACAGAAGGCAGTGTCACCAAACGAACTCAATCCACATCACACACCCCCACACTCTTTCACCACATTTCTACCTCACTCATATCCCAAAGGACGACGTTATACTAGGTCTACCTTGGTTTAAACAAGCTAAACCAAAGATAGACTGGGGAAACGATGCAATCACCATAAACAAGATTACGATTTCAACCCGAATGGAACAAGAAAAACAACAGAAACTACCACCACCAGAAAAACTCGACATCCCAAAGGAATATATGCCCTATGCCAACATCTTCTCCGAAAAAGAAATCCAAACATATCCACCAGCACACGACCTTATGATCACGAAATCAAGACAAAACCCTCATTCATACCGAAAATCTTCAAAACCTACAATACTCCGTACCACCAAAGACCCATACTCCGTGATCTTATTAATGACCTACTCAAGAAAGGATTCATTAAACCCTCCGCATCACCGATGGCCTCACCATTATTCTTCATCAGCAAGAAAGATGGAACCCTCCGACCGATTCAGGATTATCGATATCTTAACGAGCATACAATCCGCGATGGATTTCCGATACCGAACACCCAGACACTATTGAATCAACTCCAAGGATCCAAATACTTCACCACCCTCGATATTCGACAAGGATACCACAACATTCGAATCAAGGAAGAAGACCAATGGAAAGCCGCATTCAACTGCGAAGAAGGACACTTTCAACCAACAGTTATGTTCTTTGGCCTATGCAATTCACCCGCCACCTTTCAACGTTTCATGAATGATATACTTGCGAAGCAAATCCGCAAAAACAAGTGTATTGTTTACATGGACGACATTATGATCCATGCCGCCACTATGCAACAACTTATCTCGAATACCCTCGAAGTTTTCGACGTCCTCAAGAAACACAAGCTATATCTCAAACCCGCCAAATGCCGATTCCACCAGACCGAAGTCCCATTCCTAGGATACATTATCTCCGAGTCACAGATCAAGACTGACCCGACGAAGATACAAGGAATAGTTGACTGGCCGACTCCAAAGAATCTACGAGACATACGATCATTCACAGGATTTACAAACTTCTACAGGCAATTCATTCCCCATTATGCCACCATATGCCGACCCCTCAATCAACTAAAACGCAAAAACATACCATTTGTTTGGACCGACCGACAACAACATGCTTTTCAAACACTCAAGGACTTATTCTCGAAACAACCACTCCTTATGCAACCCGACCCGAACAAGCCATTCTACCTCGAAACCGACGCTTCAGCCGTAGCTACTGGTGCAGTACTACGACAACTCGACAAGGATAATCAATTACGACCAATTGGATACATCTCCCAAGCACTTAATCCAACACAACGAAACTGGCAAATATACGACAGGGAACTATTTGCTATCATCCGCGCATTACAGACATGGCGACACTATCTATTAGGCAGCCCACATGTTATCACAGTACATTGTGATCACAAGAACCTAACCTATTGGCGACAACCACAACGATTAACCCCTCGACAAGCCCGATGGCAGAACGAACTTTCACGTTACCCCCTCCAAATCCAAGCAGTCCCCGGAAAACATATGATCCAATCCGATGCCCTTTCCCGGAGACCCGACCAATTTAAAACGGAAGGAGAACTCAACAACGAAGTTACACTTCTACCAGAAAAGGTTTTCATTCAAGAGATGGAAATACTCGAAGCCGAAATAGAAGAACAGGACAATGACGACCGAAACACCATTGACATCGACGAACTTCATGACAACATTCGACTCGAAACAGGCGACATTCAGAAAGCAATGACACTCATTCAGAAAGAACTACCCCTCACGAAACCGAAGATGACCGACTTCTCAATCAAGGATAACCTTGTACACTTTAGGAACAAGATCTATGTTCCGAAGAACAAGGAAATCATGAGAAACATCTTACGACTTCATCATGACCTCCCTACGCGAAATCACCCAGGAATAGCAAACACAATGGAACAGATTCGACGCACCTACTACTGGCCCCGCATGCAGCAGTTCATTTCGAAATATGTGCAAGGATGCGCAATTTGCCAACAGATGAAGATAAATCACCATCCACTCGTACCTCCGCTCAGTCCGATCATCGCAGACAAAGACACATACCCCTTTGCTACAGTCAATATTGATTTCATTACCGACCTACCGGAATCAAATGGCTATGACAGCATATGTGTTATTGTGGACCATGATTGCACCAAGGCAATAGTACTCACCCCATGCAACAAGACAATCACCGCACTCGATACCGCACAACTCTACATCGACAATGTCTACAAACGATTTGGATTACCCAGGAAAATAATCTCAGACCGTGGACCCCAATTTGCATCGACACTATTCAGACAGCTATGCCGCTTACTGCACATCAAGCAGGCTATGTCTACAGCATATCACCCACAAACTGATGGACAAGCAGAACGAACGAACCAGGAGATCGAAGCATACTTCCGAATTTACGCAGCAAACCACCCCCAACATTGGTCACGATACATACCAATGATGGAATTCACTCACAACAATCGCAAGCATTCCACCACAGAGCAGACCCCTTTCCGATTACTCATGGGATACGACCCAACGTCATTCCCTACGGAAAAATCCGAGATCGACAGTAACATCCCCACACTCCAAACTCGCTTAATCAAGATATTGGAACTCCGAACCGAAGCCGAAGCAGCTCTAACTCTCGCACAAGAATTCCAGCGTGAGACACAGGAATCACACTTCCAGCCCTTGGAAGAAGGACAAAGTGTATGGTTAGAAGCCAGGAACCTCAGACGCACCGGACTACCTTCGAAATTCCAATCTAAACGAGAAGGACCCTTTACGATCATCAAGAAGCTCAGGGACAATGTCTATCAACTCGATCTTCCAGAGCATTGGAAAATACATCCAGTATTTCATGCTTCTCTTCTCACTCCACACAAGGAAACGGACGAACATGGACCATCTTACACACGACCACCACCTGACCTTATCGAAGGAGAAGAAGAATATGAAGTTGAAGCGATACTCAATCACCGAGGACCTCTGAAGAAGCGCGAATATCTTGTCAAATGGTTAGGATACCCGACATCACAGAACCATTGGATACCGGAACAATTACTGGAGAATACTCAGGAACTTCTATCGGAATACAAGAAGGCACACCGGATCAAATGACCTCCCGGTCATCTGTCCAATTACCCCATCCGGAACAAGTACACTACGCCATCTGTCAAAATCCTCCGAAACTCCGAGTGTAATCTCAACTACCACCCGGAATCTAGACAACCCCAGAAGTATTTCATCGAACCCAGAAGCTCCCCTACCCACCAGGCCATGATCAAACCAGCCGATCTCGCTAACGTTTGTGCATACATCCTCTCACTTGACATCCGCCCTGAAGTCAAGGATCTTGCGGAACTACTCCTTATCGAAGCATTCAAACGCATTGACCAAGGCCCAGGACCCTATCAGCCTTTCAACCAACGCTTCGTATTCTCACACGCATATCGAAGAGACACCCCGGAAATTTCAGTACGATATGGGCCGCACAATCAGTTCATTATCACGTCAACACCGCAATACCAACCACCACCACCCTACTCCGATACCATCTCCACAACCCCTTCGTAATGACCCTCCCCCTCCCACAGAAATAAGCAAAGAACAAATTCTTAACGACCTTCGCACACTAGCAGCAGAAACTCCGACCAACCGTCAACCCACACTCATTTTCCACCTATTCAATTTCATTCATCAACAAGAAGAACCCAACACTCCACCGCTCAATCACCTCATCAATTTCATCGATACTCTTCTTACCCATGCGACTCCACTACACCAGGCACACCTTTCGATAGGACTCTATATACTAATTCAAATGGTCAAGTCAAACGACCTCGAAGGATCTGTACAACTTCCAAACGGATTTAGATTCATTCACAGGCAACCGGCACCCGCTCGAACTTCTAGCTCCAACAGTTCCACACCCCCTCCGCCCTTGGAACCCTTTTCTCCTGCATATAGCCCGACCACCTCCACGGAATCCCTGACCAGTCACACCACAGACAACCCCGATTCTGACAAAGAGAATATCCCCACTCGACATGCCATTCAACTTCGACACCCCCAATCCAACGTTCGAAGTCCCTCCCTTTGACGCCGAGGAACACCTCGCCGCCACTGACCCCGGACCCTTACTACCTGTTGAGGATATTGATCCCCTCTGGGTAACAGGCTGGGGCAATCACGCAAACGACTGGCACAATGGCATATGGCACCCGCAACTGACACCCGTCCACCCCGAGAACGAATACCCCTCTCCCCCTCCCTCTCCTACCCTTCCCCCTTTGAGTCCTCTCGACCTTGTCCGAGAGTATATCTTCGACCCGGCCCACACTGATCTTGTCAAATCCGCCGTCTCAAGACTCTCAACCCCCACCCCCAGCTCACCACTCTAGTCCTCCGCCGCACCTTCTTCACCCCCGAATACGCTGTCCCAATTCTTCAAGCCCTCCACATCCTCCTCGAGCTCCCTTACGTCCCCTGGATAGGCCGCCGCATCCGCCACGCAGGAACAGCACAGCAACACTTTGTGGCGTACGACGAAGACCCGATCTGCATATGCAAGTGTTGCAGGTACTGCCCGGTTCACTAGAACTAGTCCCCATGCCCGCTACTCGCAACACCCGGCACGGACTCTCTGGTCGCCTCTATTACACTTCGACACAGAAACGAGTGCACCCAAACCGACAGAGATACAGAGAAGGCCAACTCCTCCCCCCTCTATGCAACCAACTCCTCCCCGGACTCCCCTTCATCCAGACCTCGCAGACCCGTTGACAGTGTGCAGCTGCTCTTCTCCACAACGGCAAACTTCGCGACCTCACCAAGAACACCAGCGTCAGCCCACTCCCGCACATCGCCTACACTACGCAACAGATGTATGGCCTCTTGTGCAAGATGCTTGATATCTTGGAGAACAACCAACTCAGGAAGCAGAAGATTGATTCTTATGAGTATCAGGAGCTAGTACGTCGCATGAATCAAGTTCTTATTACTCAACTCGAGAACCAGTTCACCGAGTACGAATTTGAGCGCCTCCTCTCATCGGAAATCAAAGATGGACAGGTACACTTACCAGACGACCCGGAACCACAGCCTATGACGACTTCCTCCCCTCTTGAGCTACCCCCTCTGGCTGCGTCCGATGCATACCATGAGCAAGCGCATGTGCCGATCTTCGACCTCGATCAACTCAGCAATTTCGAATCCGCTCCGCCACTGCCCAGCCCTCGTCAACAGCTCCACTTACCAACAGAGGAAGAACTTCAGGTGATCAATCAGCAAGCCCAGGACGTGCCCCTTCCTGAACTACCTCACATGACTCCGCCCAACGTCGTTATCCAACCATCTTCGCCAGTTTATGTGGTCAACACTCCCCGACCCGAGGACTTCACTTCGCCCGAGACATATGCCCCCATCGACTGGACTAATCCACAGTCTGTTTCTTTATATCATACCTTTCTTAATAATTTTGACTTTTCGCAGACAATTTCCTCCAATGTATCCAGCGCTTGAACCCCTTATTGGTCTTAACTTGACCCTATAGCGACTGATATTTATCTTTCTTTTACGCTTTTACTTATTGATCTTAACTTGATCCTATAGCGTTGTACCTTTCTTTGAAATTCTCGCATTCGCATTCTTATGCTACTACGGAATTTCAATCTTAGTGACAGGGTATTGTTACGCATCAAGCTGCTTACCCTTGTTTACACATTGTTTATGTTCCCCCTCATCTTTTTCTCTCACCCTTTCTACCTGCATGTGCGTACACACATTGCATCATTCTTTCATCATTGACTCCACACTCCGATGGCTCCACTCGCTCCACCTTCACTCCGAGAGCCCCAGAGCCTTCCACTCCGATGATACACCATTCTACTCCACTCTACTCCACCTATGCTCCGATCTGACATCATCCTCCATTAATTAGAGCCACTATGACGGACTCGTTCCACTTCTGACCCGCGATGATGTAGTTTCATTCCTTGCTCCACTCTATTGTTCTCTGTAGTATATAAGGCCATGTACATAGCGCCCCAGGATGACACTTAAGTCAATCCTCCTATAGTCTTTTACAATCACGTACCAAAGACTCTGTTCACCCACGACTTCCGGTATAGAGACCCTCACAAAGCGGACCCTCTATACTGTACTTGCTACTTCACCCAACAACGCTTTGGTCACTTATCATTTCCGTGATAAGTCCATCGAAGCCGTGAACGTAACATCGTCCTCCTCATTATCGCCATCTCCGCCTGGATCCTTCTCCGCGCCCTCGTCCGCGCCCTCGTCCTCGTCCGCGCCCTCGTCCTCGTCCGCGCCCTCGACCTCGCCCTCGCCCTCAATCTTGTCAGCGCCCTCGTACCCGCTCTCACTCAGGTCGTCATCTCCTTTAGCATCGGCATCCTCGTCCTCTGCATCACCTTCAACATCGCTTCTATGCTCAGCTCCTTCACGCTCGTCGCTCTTATCATCGCTCCCGTCTTCCCAATTACCAGCGCCTTCGTCATACGCTTTCTCGCAGGTCGAATCTGCATCTACGATGTCAAAGTACAAGGAAAAGTCCCTGCCAGTGATACCTGATCCAACAAGTTCGGTGTTCTTTCTCGTATCAATATCTGTACTGGCATCGTAAGCTAGGAGGCGGGATCGAACCTTTTCCCAGTTTGATTCAGTGAAGAAAGAGGGATTCGACAACAAGTTAACATAGTCGTCCGTATGAGGCTGCCACGAGCGCTAGTGAAATACCACTCAGCGCCGCCAAGTTCTTCTTTGATATTTTGCAACCGAGCCACCTGTTTATCAATGGCAACCTTGACCTATCCATGAGAAGATCAGCGAATAAGGACAATATAAGTACTGAAAAAAATAGATACCGCTGTTGCCGCAAGGGCGAGGGCACCGATAGGCTTTCCTATGGTGTTTCTGTCCAGTATTTTATGCCGACCCATGGCCAATACAATGTGTACGGACAACACTGAGACCACAAGGTCAGAGCAGAACAGTCCTTGCTTCTGTACATTTAGGGTCAATACATGGACACAAAATGCGACAATAAATACTCTTTTACTTACCCTCTCCATACTATACCAGCTTTCCCATAGAAACGGTTCGGCTTTCTTCTTATCAACTAGCGTCTGCAACGTCTTCACAATTGCTTCGTTTTGCATTGACTTTGATTGTTCGCTGCTGATAAAACTCGCAACTGAATGCTCAGCTTTCTCAAACAGTTTCTTGCGCCAGCTATCAGAGCATCTCTGGGCCGCCTGAAATACAAGGATTGCATCTCAATCTGGTAAAGGTAACTTGAAGATAACTAAGAATGACTCAACTAGAGAACAGATGTCGGCAAACTGTGTTTCGTAACTTAGTTCCACAGAATCAAACACTTTCCCCCACAGTGTGCTGATGAACTCATTGTCCGGGCTTTGCCATGGCGTGATGGACTTTCCCACTGCGCGAAATAGTGAAGGTAATAAAATATGAGTCCAACCGGCCTGAGTACCGGGAGGGAGACACTGGTTCGTCGCCCTTTTTCTGCCTGGCACGCGAGATCCTTCCTTTCCTTCATTTCGGCCCTTGTCCTCCAGCCCCACTGATGTCTGCATATAAGTGAATCAGCAAAAATATGTCATAGAAATGAATTTGATTCGACACACTGAGCTAGTAGTCCGAGAGACTTTGCGATGACCAGGATAAGCCCCAGTCACTAACACTTCGGGTCCGGGAGTGCAGGATACTCTCGTCATTGCAAGCGACTGTGTTCGGGGTGCTAACGGCATCTTTCGACCACCGGTCTAATAAGAATAGTGAGTGAATGCTCATATTCAGAGTGTATCAATCGACCCACACTTGCTTCATTATCAGCCACTAGCGACTGCCTCTTGCGATGTGAGGTAGCGGATCCAATCTCAGACTGCAACACGTCAGAAAGCTGTTATCCATGGCAAGTGAGCAGCTCGAAAGGAAGCAATTACCGTCGTGTCGGCCACAGGCCGATAAGGAGTGTCAGAGGGTTTCCTCTTCTTACTCAAGTCCTTTTCGCCCGGTCAGAAACGAACTTAAAATGCCGGCTACCAAAGAATTGACACTTACTGTGGCACCGACCTGTGTGTCCATGCCAGTCAACAATGACTTCTTGACCTTGACACTCTTACTAGCCTATTGAGATGGTGTAAAGTAAGTAAACATAAACATGAAGGAATCCATTACACGTGAAGGTGGAAGAATTACCACATCAACCTGGGAGTTGATGTCCGGTGGCGACTTTCTCTTTCTGTTTTTTGTGACTATGATGTCCTATTTATAGGCACAAATTAGTGATCAACCCGATGTGAGGAAGGGAACGAACAGTTGCTACAGCGGAAGTGAGCCTACGGTGCATTGACGCCCACACATACCTGTATACGGGGTTCCAAGGCTAGTGAATGCACCTTACAACCATAAATCAGGGGGAAACGAGAGAAACTGGATTAAGATGGGACTTACCGGTGCGCTGAGCTGCGAATTGGCAGTTCTCTTGTTTGCATCCTGTCCAAAGATCAATTCAGCAAGCAATGAAGGAAGGATGTAGCATGAGGATCACTGTGCTTCACTGTCTGGCACTCACCTGTCCACCTGGTTTTGTCTCGTTGTTCTTATCCTCAAGTACGGAAAGGGATTGGTTAGTAGATTGGAAAAGGTAGGAATGATATGACGTCGCTTACCGTTGAAACCTGCGACCCGGAGAGAGTGTCGCGCAGCAACTTCCTTTTCTTTGAGTTCAAGTTGCTGCTACCTCCATCCTGTTCATTACACGACAGTTGGCAGAAAAATAATAACGAAGGGATATGATCAAACGGTCATGGGGTAACTGACGTGAATCGAACAGTAATAAGTCACACTCACACTAGCTTGAGCCGGCCTTGTCAGCCTCCTCGGATTGCTTTCGCCCTACAAGCAAGGTATTCAGACTGCATCTGCCATTCTAATGTTCCGTCAACTCACAATATTTGATTCCGAATCGACAAGATGTGCCTTCTGTTGCACACTGATTGTGCTATTTTTTACACCATGATAGCTTGTAAGGGTTATTGTTTCTCCTTCATCCTCCCAAGGACTTAAGTTTTCATTGTCTTGCAATGAGATGCTGTGTCTAGTGTAGCTTGGCGTCAGCGAAGCTCATAATATGGTAACAAAGACGAGAGTGTCATCGTTGTAGGTAGAAGGAAATTTGATCCCGTTGTCGGAGCGTCATGATCCGCTTCTTTAGCATGAACATTAGTAATCTAGTTGCCAGTGGATCAAACTATGAGCTTTAGCTGAGTCTAAATCAAGCTTCACACTTACCATTACATCGTGCATTCCAGAAATTGATCCCGTACGCATTGCAAGATTTCAAATTTAAACTCACAAATTGATCCCTCTCGAGTCTATCCCAGCCACCTCAAGTCCTCCATCCTCTTCACCAATGAAAGTGGATTCATCTGTGTTGCGAAGCGCCCTGGCAGGTCGCTTTGTCTTGTCGTCCCGCTTTGACGTAGCGGGCGAGTCTATTATATCCGTTTCTTCACCAGAAAGGCTCTCGTTCTGTCCGGCAGGTGCGTGAAAGAAAATGTTGCTTGGAGTGGCGGCAGATCTCGACGTCTTTGCGGTCTGCACACGGGTGTGAAATGGAAGTTCACCTTTGGGATCTTCTTTCCTAGCCTTTTTTGCAGGCTTTCTGTTTGACGCATCCGTACTCGCCGCTTCATATTGTGAGTCAAAGTAGTCAACCTCCAAGCTTCGAAAACATCTGAAAATGTATAGGCAGTATAACTCACCAATGTCTAAGTCTTCGTTGTATTCAACTTCACAACCCGACACGTCTTTAACATCGTTCTTCGAGCCTGCTTACGCCAGTTCAAAGCTATGTAATTACTGATCTGAGGTTGAAGACTTACTACTAGCTTCGCCCTTCGGCTTCCTACATCCACATTTTCCAGCGAGTTTAGGCACTGTTGAGCCCATCTGGGTGCGTGTCTCAAGAGCCTTCGACAAATTGTTTTCAATTTCTACGGTCTCTAGCATTGCTGCTTCTTGGTTTTCTGCTGCAGTCACCTTCTTTCGTACCTTGTCAGCTGCCTCTTGTTCTTTTGCTGCCCGTTTCTGCTCCGCAGCGAGTTTTTTCCTCTCTTTCGCGACCGCGACTTGCTGGGCCGCAGCTCTGCGGAAAGCTGCCCGTTCTTCCTTCTGTTTTTCCTTCTCCTCCTTCTCCTTCAATGCCTCATCCCGCCTCGCTGCCTGCTGTACTTTCCTTTTGTCTTTTTCTTCCTTCTCCCGCAATATCTCCTCCTTTGTTCGTCTTGTTCTGAGTTGGTCAACTACTGCTCGGGGTGCTGGTTATTGTTCTTAGCCCTCGTCTGTCTTCGAGTTGACATTTTGTGCAGTGTTTTGAGACTTGGGTGATAATAAGATGGATCGAAGGTGCTAGTTCAAGATCAGGGAGGCGGGGGCGTCTATCTTAGACAAGTTGAAAATTTACGCCCACTCACTCAGGCTGCCACTGGCCAGGCTGCCACAGTGTGTGACTTACTACTACTAGTAGTACTAGTACTAGTACTCACTGGCACTCAGGCTGGCACTGCACTCAGGCTGGCAGCCTTACCGTACTACCAGTAGTACTAGTAGTACTATGACTAATTTAAACTCAGGTTCAAGTTCACTCACTGCCAGCCTGCTGGCACTCAGCTGTGAGTCCCAATCATCGACATGTACTACTGAAGGTTACATTGATGCCAGCGACACGGAAAAAGCACGATCCCCTTCATTTTCCACCAACTATTCGATGCACCTTGCCCAGCTGTAGTAGGACGTTCAAGAGTCACTGGAAGAGCAAGACATGAATATTCAGCTCATCCGATGTCATCCGTGGCAAGATCTACTGCCTGTGGTCACGACTACTATGATCCTTCACCTATTCGACCCACACGAGCTCCAACTCCTCAACCTCTACCGAGGTCGTCCGAACTTCCAACAGAGGGTCATTTTGAGAGCGGCCCTGACTCCTACGATTACGATATTTCCATGCTTACACAGGATATCTCGATGCTCAGTATAGGCCGAGACGAGCTGCTTCAAGACCTAGACAGACCTGATTCTCTGTCCCATTCTGGCACCGGAAGTGACAGTGGCCGTAGTGCATCCTCTGAAGATTTGGACTTCGACGTTGGAGATCATGAGGAGAGTGATGGTGACCTAAAGGTGTATCACAGATATATGAATGGTGCGCACCAAGTATATTGTCCTCGGTTTGATAGCACTCTGATGAAAAACATCGTGCAGCCACCCCGTGTGATGCGGAAGGAAACAACTTAGAAAACGACGAACCACCTGTTCCGCGAAATGAACCTGCACCAAATGACTGGTCTCCCTATTCGTGCCGAGCAGATTTTGAGCTCGCAGACTTTCTTTATTGCGATGAGCAAATGTCTGCTGGTAATATAACAAAGCTTCTCGGAATCATGAAGGCTTACCAGCGAATTCAGTCTGTGAAGAACGCGAAATCTGGCGGATATTCTGAGTTGGACGTAACTAAGCCCAACGATGACTCAGATCTGGATCCCACTAGTACGCTACTCGATGGAGACGCACAAAAGTTGTACAATGTCATTGACGCTACGAGAGTTGGTGATGTGCCTTGGAAATCCTTTAGTAACTTCTACACGGACAACAATGGCCAAAAAGTGACAGACGAGAACACCGAGTCATGGAAGAGGAAAGAATATGATGTATGGTATCGGGATCCCTTGGAAGTGATCCGAAATTTGGTGGATAATACGGCTTTAGAAGGCGAATTCGACTATGTCCCATTTCGTGAATATCAGCCAAAGGAGGAATCTGATGACATCAATGACAAAGAACGAGTGTTCAGAAATTACATGTCCGGAAATTTCGCTTGGGAACAGGCTGTAAGTCATGAATAATGCAGCATTCAAAGTTGGAGGAAGTGTACTGATTATCCTTGACTTAGAACAAAATCTCAGCCGAAGATAAAGCAGTCCATGGGTCCATGTTCGTTCCGGTGATCTTGGGGAGCGACAAGACAACAGTTTCCGTTGGAACTGGCAACAACGAATATTATCCGTTATATCTCTCAATAGGAAATGTATCAAACAAGGCCCGGCGGTCCCAAAAGTTGAATACAGTCCAGCTTGTAGCATTTTTAGCAATACCAAAGAGTGTGTGTCAAAAACTGAGCCATTCAATTGTGTTTTGACACTTTTTTGCAGCTGAGCGACAGTACGAAAAGTCAGATGACTTCCGTCGCTTTAGACATCAAATTTTTCATTCATCTATATCGAGAATCTTGAGTTCACTGAAGACCGCCATGTCCATAAACAATGAACAGACCATTCTCCGGTGCCCTGATGGTCACTTGCGTAGGTCGGTTCTCGGACTCGGCTCGTATATAGCCGATTATCCGGAAAAGGTGAGTCTATGCGCAATATGCACTGGATGGTGCTGCAAGTAAGTACCATCCTTTCCAAAATCGCATAGGAGTCTGAGGAAATGGCTTACGGTGGCTATATAGATGCACAGCTCCCCACAAGGACCTAGATAATCCGGAGTTTGCATCAAATCCTCGAACAAAAGAGCTACACGAACGATTGATAGAGCAGGTAAATGACAACAACTTAACCAGAGCAACAATTCGCAAAGAGTATGGGTTCCACCAAGATATCGTGGTATGTGCTCCAAATTCTCCATTGGATGCGCTTCTAAGAACTATGTTTTCCCGTAGCCCTTCACCAATGACTTTCCGCGCGCAGATATATGCGATCTCATTTCTCCGGACCTATTGCACCAAATCATCAAAGGTGTTTTCAAGGATCATCTTGTCGAGTGGATATGCCAGAGCTTGACCACAACAGAGCTGGATATTGTGGATAAAAGGTGCCATTCTCAAACAATTTGTATAATATGAATACTATCGCTGACCTCCGCGTAGAATCAGAGTCGCTGCTCCTTTTCCTGGACTACGTAGATTCCCCGAAGGCCGAGGCTTCAAGCAATGGACAGGCAATGATTCAAAGGCACTTATGAAAGTATGTGATTTTTCCTTCTTGTTCGAGGCGGTCGTTTGCTGATAGTAGTCGATGTAAACCGCTTAGGTGTATCTTCCGGCTATTGTGGGCATTGTGCAGGATGATATAATTCATGCATTGAGTGCATTTCTCGACTTCTGTTATCTTGTGCGTCGGTACACGATTACAGCCTCAACACTTGATCAGATCAAAGCCTCTCTGGATTGCTTTCATCAATATCGGCAAATATTCATAGCTATGGGTATCCGGGACAACTTCTCACTACCACGACAGCATGCCATGGTCCACTATCCTACAATGATTCCTCTGTTTGCTGCACCGAGTGGACTATGTTCATCGATCACAGAGAATAAGCACATTTACGCAGTCAAGGAAACATGGCGACGCTCAAACAAAAATGATCCCTTGGGTCAGATGATCACAGCAAACCAACGACTCAGTAAACTTATTGCACCAAGGGCAGACTTCAAAAGGCGTGGAATGCTGGATGATACGTTAGCCGAGGCTTCGTGGAGAGCTTTGCGAGATGTTTTGCGCAAGAATATGTCGTCAGAGTCAGAGTCGGATGACGCTGAGAGGGACCCTGATGCCAGTGGGGGAGAGCAGATGCAACAACGTGACGTATTAGTAGTAGGTGAAGCTGATGATACAGATGACTTCTTCAATGCCATTGTGGGTATTCAAGAGCTCAACAAAATTGCAGATTTGGACGATTCCGAAAGTTTAATAGATGAGCCACAGCGTGGTGCGGTTCATGGCGTAGGAAATGCTGAACGCCAGCTCCGCTTGGGTGGCGGGAATGACCCTTTGAGCTTTACATTAATGGCTTCGAAAAAACGTTAGTGAAACATCCTTTTGGTGCTGCAAATCCAACTTGTTTATTGTTATCCTTGCAGAGTCCAGTAAAGTGTACCCTAAACAGCTCGATGCTCTCGCGGCAATAGAAGGCTATCCAGAACTTCGACAACTCCGACAACTCATCAAGAAACACTTATTCAACAAGTACGAAAGTTGTAACACCAACTCAAAGTGTTCTGCTACTACTAGTAGTAGCAGGCAAGCCAAATTAAACTACAACGGATTTGAACACTATAAACTGGATATTAGCAATGACTTTTCAATTTTCCATTCAGCCACCGCGTTCTTTGCGTATCGTGGTGAATCGATCCCTATAGAACAAGCAATGAGGGAGGTGATCAGGTCCAGTCCCTCTTGGCGCGGAAAACCTCGACGAGATGCAGTTCTTGTCCAAGGTGGTTCCCGCAAACAGGGGTTCGCAGGAATGAGAGTTGCCAGGGTTATACTTTTTTTCTCATTCACCGTTAAAGTGGAACGTCAGGAATGCGCTCTCGTCCAGTTTTTCAAGCGTGTTGGAGAATCGCCCGACCCGAAAACAAGAATGTGGATAGTTGAACCAGCATATGAGTTGGAGAGCTCTACCGCCTGTGTCGGACGCTGTCCCGGAGTGAATGACAGTGGCAGACATCACTATCACCGTGACTGCAAGGCTCCAAAGCTGTCTGTGATAGATATAGGGGACATCTTTCGTTTAGCTCACCTCCTTGGGGTCCCGAAGGGTGACGAATCTCCTCCGAAGTCATTGACACCTGAGGAATCCCTGGACTTTTACGATAGATTCTACGTTAACAGATTTGCTGACATGCACATGCACGAAACATTGTACGAAACTAGACAATGATTACTACTAACTTGAAGTAAAGCTTTTCAATTAGCATACACAACCTTGAATGTACTATATTGAAACTTACGAGTGAGGACTCGGATATGGCAATGAAACAAAAGGATGTACTAGACGAAACAGACCTTAGTACTACGTATTTAACGTAGTACTACACTGGCATTGCAGCATTGGCTCTTAAAGACTAGTAGTACCATGACACTGTTTTAACTTCAACTTCAAGTTATGGTGTTCTTGGCTTGCTTTCAAGTTGTACAGTATACTACTAGTGGTACACTGGCAATGATATCATGGCAGTAGTATTTCATTCAGGTTGGTCAAGGTAATGTTATTATCAGCAAATCACAAAGCGACACAAGGAAAAACTGTAGACACTAGCATAGCGCAAAGATTACATGGGCAGGCACCCAAGGGCATATTTTCAGAAAATATCCTCTAATAGAGGGTGATTGAATCAGGTGATTGAATCACGGATTCATTCAGTTGATTCAATCATTTATTCAATCAGGCAAGCAAGAATTCTTTACTACAGTGCATTAATACAGTATATTGTAGAATATAGAAACTACATTGATTTACTGTGTAATTTACTCGACATCAGAATCAGTGTCGTCGCAAGTCGGACACCCGCTGGCATCGCGGTGAATGTGCGACTTGACGTTTTCCGAGCGTGTGATCTGGGCACCGTGAGTCTCGTTCCTGCTGGAAGGCGGGACCGCAAGAAGGACCGTCTTCGCCTTGGGCTTCGGTGGCGGGCTGGCGCCGCGCTTCTCCTGGGCTGGGCGGAAGGCATAGGCGCGGGTGCTACGGCCGCGATAGCGGGCGAAGAATCAGTAAGGGAAAAGGACTAGGGTCACGGTTATGACGCTTTGCCAGGCGTTCCGCGGGCGAGCTTACAAGCACAGCAACCGAGCTGACCTTGGGGAGTGTAGTAGGAGTGAGTTTGGGCGTGGGTACGTCATCGTTCGATGCCTGCTGGGTTAATGAAACGGGAGAGGGGGACGCCTGGCGTGTACATCGCGCATGTCCAACACGGAGTTTTGAAGAGTTTCCATGCAAAACATGCAAAAAAGGACAAACATAAACATCCGACTTTATGCACACAAATGATATACTGGTAGCTGCACGTACCTTTTACCTTTCCACCTTGTTTTTCGCTGGGCTATTCCCCGCGTGCCGTTGCCAATCTCCGGCGATTGCAGCAGCTGCTGCTGGGTTCCGCGGGTGCGGTTGTCTCGCCCTGCGCTGGCGGGGCGTCACATGCCTCGCCGACAATGGATTTGGGCTTGGGTGAATCTCAATGAGCTTGGAAAGAGCGAGGAGGGGTTGCGATGGTGGAAGTTGGCTGACGACACGTACTACTTGTGGGGCGGCATCACGAGTGTGGAAGACGGTATGTGTTGCGGATGCTGGACGAGCAGCATGTTGAGGGTGACAAGTGGGGTCAATGTAGATATCAGTGCGGAGAAGAGATGGGGAAAAGCAAGAAAAAAAAGACATACCAGTTCGATTCAACCTCTGCAGTACGAGATTCCAGCTCGATCTTCGCCGCGCAACGGCCTCGTCGCGCTCGCGGTCCTTATAATCTTGCCATCGACCGCACGGGAAAAGGACTTGCAGGCGGTCTCTGAGCACAGAGAAATGACCGCATAAGAGGAAACAAAGAAAGTAGATTGGAGTGTAGAACGCGTTCGCACTGTGCAGTGTGGCGCGTGTGGCACCGTCAGTCACCGTCACTGCCACGGAGGGTGTCACGAGTGTCACAGTGACTCGACGCGACAAACGACCCGAGCCACCACCTTCATCTCCCTGTCTCTCCTTCTCTTTCACGGGCGAAACAAAATGCCGCGAAGGTGAGTTGCTGCTTTTCTTTTGCGGCCTTATGGTGACAACAGTTTCAACCCCTGCATATCACGAAGAAGGATGTTCAGGCTGTATCAGTAGCTATGCTGTTGGATTTTACATCCGAATCCACCCATCATATACACGCGGTGTAGCCTCTGCTCGACATTCCCCTTCTTGCAAGTTATGTACTACAACTCGACAACCTTAGTTCTCGCCTCGAAGAAGGGAGCTCCATGAGCCGCCTGAGCCGATGAGGAGAATTAAGTTTGATCCATGTTTGCCATCAAGGTGACCATCTACTAGTGAGCAATTTCCACCTCATATTGACGCGACCCATTGCTCATGTCTTGCGGCACACAGGGTCTCTGCAGGGGGAGAGTGAAAAGAACATACCGAAGTCATTGTTGAGACAACTTGTCCGGATACCTTCACCTCCACAATCCCCATTGCTCAATGAACCAGCCTCACCCCGTCCAGAGTCGTTGCGCAACTGTTCACCGAGTGTGTCGAGTCGCAAGTTCGAAGGAGCACCCTCCGCTGTTGCAACAAGGGACTGGCTGTCGGCTGGGAAGGGTAAATCGTCGAGCAGACACCATGAAAGGAGTGAGTTGTTCCTTGTTGCTTGTGGAACTCAGCTGACTTGTGCTTCCACAACTTGGGTGCAAGGCTTCGGGCGACGAGATGGAATAGGAATGGACATTAGACCAGCTGGAATTGCTGTACAAGGTGAGCCTTCGTCTTTCCGCCTGCGAGACGCGTCGCGACGCGCACTGGCAGGCTCTGAGCTTGGACGTATGAGCTTACGCTAATTTGCGTCCTTATCAAATCATAGACACCCGACGCCCTACCCTCCTATACCACCTCTAAATGAAGAACTTCCGCACCGTCATCTGCACAAAGGACCCATTTGAATGGCCGCACTCCGTTTTCAAATGCGCGTGACGCTCCTCAATCATGCACGGAGCTGCAGAACAAATCATCTCCTTTGCTGTAATTGTATTTCTGAGTGTAAAAATGGTTTCATTTAGTGTAATATAATACATATGGCAATGACTCTATTGTGTAATAAATATTACTAACTTAATAAATGATTCAATCAGTTGATTGAATCAGTGATTTGATCATTTGATTCAATCACCCTCTATTAGAGGCAATTTTCTGAAAATATGGGCTTAAGTGATTGACATGGGAACTCCAAGTCATAGCTTCACCTCCGAGTCCAGCTCTGCCCCGCAACAGCTAGTTGCGGTGACTGTTTCTATTAGAAGACCTTTCTTCCTGCTTGCCATTAGGAAGATACATCGGTGTGCAAATATCCTCAGGCTTTCGGTTCATCACTTCGCTTAGATAATCGCGATACTGTGAGTTGTAGATCTCTCCCGGTGATAAACTCGTCCTGGCAGTCGAAGCCCCGGCCGTAACCCTCGCTCCGGGTGGTATATCGTTACATATCTCGAGCACCGTTGCTATCAGTTGGTCTTGAAATTTATCATAGCGGGTACTATTGTGGGTATCCTTCAAGTCTACGTAAGCCGTGAACTTCTCAATAGAGTCAAGGACTGCGTCAGTCCTCTCCTCCCGAGCATGTATGATATCGTTCATTACGTGGCGGATTGAACGGGATAGCTGGTTACCCATGACTGTGTGGAAAAGATCCTCGTTGAGGACTATTTGCAACCACCTCTTGACGACTTTAAAACCATGTATCAACTCCCACTGAATCTTTTCCAAACGACGGACATCTCGTAAGTCGAGGTTGTTCAAAAAATCAGCGAAAGAGGGATTAGGCCCCAAGGCCTTCAAGGTCCTTTTCATGTCTTCAACAGATTTGATGCGAAGGTCGTCGGCCATAACAAAGTTCGGCACTTCTTCACCGTTATGGAGTGCGAGGACCTTGTCCCAAAGTGTGAGCGCCAGTCTCCGTCCAATCTCCGAGTCTTTAAAGACTAGATGCTTGTGAACGTCAGGCTGAGGGCGTACCTGAGGCAATCCCCCAAACAGTTCGACCGCAGGCGTTACGAAAGTTCCTGGGTTGTCCACCGTCATTAAGTAGAGCCTTTCCTGTGCATTGGGCTTGAAATTAAACTGAAGAGCTGCCGATTGTTGGAGGAGTTTGTCAATTTCTACGATGAAATCGTAAAGTGCGTTGTAATGGAGCTGGAAATATGGTAGAAAGAACCGGAAAGCAGTTAATTTGTTCACCTGAGATGCGTCGAATGGCAGGTTTTGACATTGCCGAGCTTCACGATTCAGGATAAATTTGACATGTGGTGGGTCTTTTACCACAGTGTAGGATATTTCTTCCGGTTCCGGGGAACGACTCGAAGTCGGAGGTGGCAAGTTAACTCGAAGGTATCATTCAAAGTGTTCACGCATGACGACAGACAATGTCTTAAAGTTGGCGGCAAAGTAATTGAGAGCGCCGGGAACAGAATTCAGTGAGTACTTGGTTCTCAGTATCTCCTCGCCAGTGAAATCAAGGACAATTGCACAGCCTTCCCGGAGGTAGGTCAGTAGATTATCTGTAAGCTTCCTCATTCTTACAGCGTCGCCTGCTTGCCGTGACTAACAAGGGTATGTTTTTAGATGTCACTCTTTTTAGAAATGTGATCATGTTACTTACCCCAGACATTTTGTCTTCCACGAGATCGATTGACGCTGATACGTCATTTAAAGTATCTGCAACGTTCTTCTGGACTCCTTCCATCACGGCAAACCTCTTCTCCAAATCCGTAACTCGAGCCCTCAATTCATTGGAATCCTTTTTATGAAATTCCTCCCATTTTTTCAGCTTCTTGGTTAAGTCCTTTAGCTGCTTGACTCCTGCATTTGGATCGTCTAAGGGCGCGAGCTCAGAGGGGGTTGGCAAATGAGATGAACTCTTTGGGATCAAGTGAGCTGATTCGATGTTTTCTGTGCCAGTGAAGGGTTAGCTTTGGACACAGACTATGATAGAAAAGGGAGGAAGAATGCGTTACCTTCGCTTTGATCGACGTTATCAACTTGAGAATCCGATACTCCAATTGCCGGCGAACTGCACATAGATTTTTGGGCAGCAGAGACTTTAGAACGCAAATCCGACAACATGTCATTTGGAGTACTACGTGGGCTGCGGCTGAATCGAGACCGAGGAGTAGGTGAAGGGGTTGAAGGCTTGAGGAGGCTAATTTGAAGAACCCTCTTATTTGGAATAGTCGGATTGTTCTGCGCGACGTCCCGGGAGGAGGGAAAGGAACTCGGTGAATCAGAGTTCCAGACACCCCTCTCCCCTCGATAGCCATTGGCGCCAAAGTATGTTCCAAGTTCTTCACGCGGTGTATATCTGTTGTGTACGCGTTGAACGCTGCCTCTATAGTTCGCCTCCGAGTCCGCAGGGTATGAAGAGCTGGTCCTGTCTTGGTATTGCCCACTGGCGCTGGTAAGGCTCGGCCCCGGAGTGCTCGTGAGACTGTGCTCATGAAGTCTCCGTTTATTACTTCTGTTCTTGCTGTGCCAGTCCTTCTGTGAATACGGCGGTGAATAGTGACGTTCACGGCCCTTCGAGTACCGATTACGACTGGAACGATGCTCCGACTCAGATTCGGATTCTTCGAAATAATTGTCAGAACCGGCGAGGGGTCCGACTCAAACTCAGGCTCACCTTCACTTTTCAGGCTGCGCTGACGCTTCTTATTGTATGATGGCATAACTGCAAACTGGAGGAGTCTCAGGCTTGCCGTGAGTAGTGATGCCGAATATTAGTAATAGTAGTGGTAGTGGTAGTAGTGGTACTACCTCACGTGGAAGTTCGGTAGCGAGTAGTAGTACTAAGTAGTAGTAGCGAACTTGAAGCGGATCAGGCTCACGCTCGGCCTGAGGCTGTAGCCTGAGTGGTTCTAATCGGTAGAGCTACTACTAGTAGTACTAGAAGTACAAGCTTGAAGATCTCAGTTAGTGGATGAAGTAGATCTAGAAGGCTGAAAGCTCACTCACCACCAGTGCCAGCAGTCTACAAGTAGGATGAAATTCAGGTGGACTTCAGGATGAGAGGGCTTCAAGCTGTTGAAGTGTGAAGTTGAAGAACAAGCCTAAGTACTAGACTCGGGCACGACACGTCGCTCAGGCTCACTGGGGTGCAACGTCAAGTTGTGGGCATGGGGTACTCAGGCTACTAAATTCGGAACTTGAACTTGAACTAGTTGAAAGTCTGACGACTCGGAGTGGAAACGCTACTAGTTATACACAAATATTTATAGAATTTTTGCTGCTATGTGGAAGTAATAAAACTCGAAAAACCAGAAATCAGGGGGGTGACAATCATCTTTAGTACTACTAGTAACCGGCTGTACTAGTAGTAAGTAGTACTACTAGTAGTAGTAGTAGTAGTAGTAAGCACTGCCGGTGCCATGGCACTGCCAGCCTGAGTGCCACTGGTTGAAGACGACGCACTCAGTTTCCCACTGCATTCTTTCCCATTTCGTCCCAATAGTACTACCTATTCATCTTGAACTCGAAAGCACAACAGCAACGACTTCAACTTGAATCAGCATCATGCTGGCATCATCCAAGCCATCGCGTAGAAATCCGATTCCGCGTGAGTCCTACAGCTTTCTACTATGTTCTCCTATACCAGCAGCAATGATTAATGAGGTGATATCCAGCTTCGCTAAGGGAAGGCTTTGATTTGATAGAATTGTCTCGGCAGATCACGGGCTTTCGCCCATCCAACGAGGAAAATAGTATTCGATCTGCAAGGCAGAGACTAGAAGGTGTCATCGATGGCATATGGCCAGGTGAGTCCTACTTTCTCCTTCGCCGGTAGTCCTGCTTTGTTGACTACTTCTACTCGTGGCAGAGAATCAGAGTATGAGCGGATCAATAGTGCCTCATAGAACCCCTCGGATGCCAACAAACACTCACACTGGCATGTCGACTCGCGAAGTTGACACTGTCCGACCTGGCAGTACTTCCCCAACTCAGGCGCCTACCGTCGTACAGGCTCACTGTACACTGGCACCAAATCGCGCCACACGAAGGGAAACTATCTCGCCTTTAGAACAGGAGGAATATTACTATGGCCTGGAGGGGGCTCCTCGCCTGGTCGGGCGCACCGGCGGCGACTGGGAACGGACTAACATGTGGAAATGCGTAGGGGTTGTGGGTGATCACCGCATTACTGAGTTCTGGGATGCAGACTTGTTCCCAAAAATATTGCCGATATTCAAGGCACTATATCTCAAGGGGCACGGAAAGGCGAACCTATTTGAGGTTAACCGCGTTGGCCTCGAACGCCCTGCCAGTGTGGGCATTAGACACGAGTTGCTCGCTGAAAATGAGTGGCCCGTCGTTGTTATGATCGGAGTTGATACGGAGCCCAGTCTCCACCCTAAAGTGGGATGCTGGGCTGCGGAGAGGGTGAAGGACATACTATGGGAGCTCGCAATTTATGATGTCGAGGTCGAGATTAGGGAACGACATATCAAACTGGCTTCCGGCGATAACACAGATGGCCCTGCTAATATGAAGCGTAACCGTACTCAGGCTGGTGACGATGACGTTCCTGAGGCTGTCGATGGCAATCACCACCTAAAGCGCCCTAGACCATCTTTCACTCCGTCTGCCCCCGGTCAGAGCATCAACGACCCTCATAGTGACTCTGACGCCGCTCACGGTGTTCAAGGCCAAGGCTGGCCTACAGGATCGAAAAATATCTCGTCCACTCCCGCCAGCCGCTCCCGCCTGATCCGAGCAAGCCCTATGGTTCTTGAGCCACGTATAATGGGCAACTATGAAGATCGCCATACCGCCAACACGTACTTACAGCGCCTTGCTGCGCCTTTCACCACATGTGTTGGGATATGCCTTGGCATCACTGAGACCAGGGGCAAAACGCAGTATGACAGCTATTCAACCGGGTCACTGTTTGGGATTAAGATACAAAACGAGGAGCCCATCTTATATGCCCTCGGTTGTCGACATGGCACCATTCCATTTAATTTACAGTTCCATCTTCATCCTGAGGATTCTGAAAGCGACTTGGAGGATGCCAGCTTGAAGAAAGGCAAGAAATGCAATAAGAAGGGCAAGAAGGGCGTCAAAGGGAACAAGAAGGGCAACAAAACATCGAAAGGCGCTGGCAAGAACTATAAAATCACGGAAGCCTCTCAGTACATCGACTACAAACATGACGAGAACTCGAATTATACGGCCTATGTTTCGCTGTTCACGCCTGAGAAGCTGGCTGACCACTTACGAATGATGGAACGCGAGTTGGAAAAGCAGAGGAAAGAATTCGATCTTCTCGTGGATAAGAAGATCATAAAAGATCAGGTTGTAAAGAAGGAAGTCCAAAAGGAATGCGATGACGCGACAGCTTTCTTCAACAAGGTCAAGAGATGCGAATTGAATGTCCAGTGTATGGAGCAGTTTGGATATGTCGAATTCTCTCCGGGAAGGTTCAATCGGTTTAATAAGAAAGATGACGCGAAGAAGCCGAGGACTAGCAAGCACCCCTATGCATCGGACTGGGCGTTGATCAGGATTTGTGACGACCGTTCCCCATCTGACATGACTACTCTCTGCGAGCAGCATGGGAAGGGGCAATTTTGGAATTATGCAGACTTGAGAAGGTATGAACCAAAGAGCATGTGTGGTTCAGCTGCTTTCGACGACATTCTGGAGTTCATGGGATGGAAGGAAGGCACTCAAGTACATGATGGTCTGGTGCATATCAAAGATTTCACGAAACCGCGCGACATCTACAGCCGTCTTTATCAAGAAGAAACGGACGAACAAGCGATTAAAGATAAGCAGCTCCATAGAGCACTAGCGAATGATGGCACAAAGGTCGTATCCTCGAAGCTTGAAACAAGACGGGTATATAAGTTTGGTTGGACAACTGGCCACACAGTGGGCGTTTATAACAATCTCACTTCCTACTGGGTCGATCTTACACTAGAATTTGATGTCACATTCTCCGGTAAAGGCAAACGTCGCAAAGCCTGTGGAATCAAAGAAGGTGTAAAGAGCGTCGAGAGTTGCTGGCAGGCGGTCCTGCAATTTCCACCCAGCAAGCACTTCGGTGGTCGTAGCCGTATATTTGGAGACCAAGGTGATTCCGGAAGCTTGGTCATCGACCAGGATGCCAACGCACTTGGTACAATCACCTTTGTTACGACTTCGACGGAATGGCAACACGATGGGTTCACTTACGGAGTCCCTATTTGGCAACAATTGTCGGAGATGCGCACCTCCGGTTACGGTGATATTCATTTCGGATTCGAATCACAAAAGGATGATGCAGTGATGTCGGAACTTGCGGAATATCATCCACAGATTAAGGTAGCTAGGGCTAACAAGGGCTCGAGGACATGGAAAGCGTGGTTTAATGAGGAGCACCACAAGGTTGAGTGGGAACGAGCAGCATTGGAACCTTTTAATTCACTTAAACCGCAGACTCGGAGTCAGACGAAGTAGCCTGCCAGTGAGGACTCAGGCTTGTACTCATACTATTTCTAACTGTTTTCTTTTCGTAGTATTACCTCATACCAGTGCATACCACTAGTATTCAAGTTGTGTCTTTGTATGTTTGTCTCCTGTTCTGTGTTCGTCGACCTTATACTTGTGTTTTCTGTGCATCGGTATTCAAGTTGTTGTATGACTGTATGTAAATAAAAAACGATATGAATTGTTTACTAACTATTCCGAGTCGGACTTGGACTCACTGGCACCAGTGATGCTCTAATTACTGCTCGATAAATTCACGACTGGCTCGAATCCGGGTCTACCAACCTGAAGACCGAACATCGTTACGGGTCACTGTTTGGCAACTTGAACTTTTGAGCTGAACTTGAAGTCCCACGACTCGGTCTCAGGCTCTGACTCGGAAGTTCTTCCGATTCGGAGGTCAGCTTGAAGTCGGAAACTACTAGTACTAGTAAACTAAGCCTGAGGGGCGAAGGTCGGTCCGGCTACTACTACAACTGCTCTGCTCGACAACTATTAGGTATAATAATTTTAATGGAATGACCGGTTGTTATTCTCGGGACGTTCTAGGTCAGAGGGAACTGGACGGCTTGACTTATGCTATTGCCTTCTGGCAGACGACGGAGGAGCTGGAACAAATGGGCTTTGCGACCAACCTTGATTCAAAGACAGACACGCAACTTGGTAGTATTGTTTTCCCGACTCCGAGTCAGCAAGAGCCCGACGTGGACATCGCCGCTCGCCTTTTCCCAGACTGAGCCCCTTCCTCAACTCCCCCACCATGCGCACAAACTCTCTCATCTCATCCTCTTGCACTACCTTGAGGCTTGTCATTTTCTTCAACCTTGGCGCTGTCTCCTTCACATACGACATCTTCCATGCGCTGCTCTCCTGCACTTTGTACTAAATTATGTCGTAACAGATCTGGGCGGAATGGGAGACAGAGGTCTGCACGAGCATGGCACAGGAGTTCAAGGCTGGTGAGTTTATTCTCCTTCTCAATCCTTTTACTTCACGTTATTTACATACCATTTGATACAGAATCCTAGCTCACACCGTTTACAGCGCACGCAAGATGGTGCAATTCTGGAACACCGCCAGACAGCACCACCACCATTGCCATCGCACTCCTGCTACTAGTAGTACCCAGCATCGACATGATGACTTCCCACGTGGGGTCTGACACTGGCATCACAGGCCCTCCGTCGTCCGCTACCACCACTGACAGCCATGGTCAGGTTGGAAACTAGAGACTTCCGGAGACACTTTCATTGTTGTGGGGACTGGTAAGTAGCCCTAGTAGTTATCCGCTATTGCAACAATAGCTCATGACCCGATGAACACAACTACATGACTGGCTGATGCTATGGTTGTTGAAGCGCTTAGAATGCCAGCACGCTTACGAGTTCGAGACGACAGCGCGCACCATCTTGCCGGGCAAGTCTTCTTTCAGAGACAAGTCATTCGGAGATGAGGAGCTCAAAGGCTTCCAGTTTGCCTCACCAGACGACCATCAAATTCATATCTATTTCGCTGATTCCATGGCTCATGGCGGGGATTTAAGAGATGCTCCTTGCTGACACAAGGGACTTCTTGCAATCAGAGAAGGTATGTACATAAAGTGCCACACATCGACTGAAAGTTTAACCTCTCTTTCTGAATCAGTGGTGCACTGACCGTGGTAACCACTCTCGTCGCGACAATTTCCTCTATCGTGTCCCTGGCTTGGGCAGATCATCGTTGATCCATGCCCTTGCTGGCGCGCTCATGCTCGACATTCTCGCCATCTCACGTTCCGCTTTTTGGATGAACGATGTGACGTTGTCGTCGCTTATGGGCCGTGTGCCTGCCCCGTGAATTGTCCTTCTCGAGGACCTTGACGCTGCATTCACTCGCTCAACTTCGCGCGACGGGTCCTCAACCTGTGTTCCTGGTGGTAAGAAGAAGAGCTCTTTGTTGTCCGACAACAAGGATAAGATGACGATGATGACGACAATGAAGAAATTGGCAAGAAGAAGAAAAGCAAGAAATATGACACTCTATCCAACGTGAACACGCTCTCTCTTTCTGGCCTTCTTAATGCACTTGATGGTGTCGCCGCTGCTGTTGGCCGCTTCCTCTTCTCGTGCAAGCGACGAACCATCTTGAGCGTTTCGACCCCGCGCTCTCGCGCCCCGGTGGCATGGATGTTTGGATCGAGTTCAAAAGCGCAAGCCCTAGGCAGGCTCAAGCGCTCTTCTGCAACTTCTTCCTGTACGCGGACGTCAAGAAGCCCGAGATCACCAAACGCGAAGGCGAGCTCGATGGGATCAGCCTCCCCACCACACCCCATCCTCTGGATCGATTTCGGAAATTCCGGTGTCGGTATTTGCGTCCGATGCCTCGAGTACCGCAACCTTGAGCTCGAGCTCATTGATGAGAGGTGCGTCAAACAGTCTACCTGACGTTGGCAAAGCAGCTCACGACGCAAATTGCGAATGCATCAAACGGGAAAAAGTATTACTTCATCTTAGATATCGTTCAAGTAGTCATGTCCTATTCCACGACAAACACCTCTGTGCCACCACCATTGCCGCCGAAACGGAGATCGCTCGGTTTCAATATGCAGAATAAGTCGATTATCGGCCGACAGCGCAATCCCCCCAGCTCTAAGGTCAAGAAACGTGCCTTCATTCAATCTACTTCTTTCAAAGCGGATTGGGGTGCATTGATCCCATTTCCCATATCGGCATGGTTCCGGTTTCGAGTTGTGTCCAGGGATGACTGATTGTATGACGGCTTACTCGTGGCTTTGCCTTCTAGAGCTGATGAAACAGCTTCTTGTGTAGTGAGCTATGTCTTCCCGACTTCTTCGGAGTTAACCTGACTCACTTTCTTGTTTGTTTGTGCATAAAATGAAAAGAAGCCTCATAATCGAGTCATCTAGAAGAAATCCTTCTTATCTCCTGTCAGTTCAGCTTGAGGTTTATCCGAGCCATAGTACAATGCACTGATAGATTCCTCTCTTCTTTTCCCAGAAGAATAAGGCATCAGAAAAATGCGTGCAAGAGCTTTGTATAAATGTGAACTCGGAGTGGGTGTCGCCCCTCCCCGCCACCCACCCACCCATTCAACCCTTCGCCATGAACTTTTATCACATTCTGTTGGGGCTCCACATGCTCCTATTGATTGACCATGCTGTGCTTCGAGTACGCATCGCGCGAAGACTTCCTTGGACACAAAGGAGGATATCTAGGATGCAAAAAATCGTGCTTACTTTCTATTTCCTCTCAAAATCACTGCACTGACTTTTTGCCAGCTTCACAAACAGATGCAACATCTCCTCGACTACCTGGGGGTTCCGCCAACGCCTCTTCTTCAACTTCGCAGTTATACACTCGGACCTCTTGTTCCTGAAGTATGTCTGACCACCGCAACGATGGAGAATGCCGTAGACGTCATCTATGCTTCCTTGCCGGATGCCCCGGAACGACGCTTCGTTGCCCTCGACATTGAATGGGCGAGTAACTCACCAGAGCTATATCGCGTGGACCTCATCCAACTCGCGTTTCAGCAACATGTGTTCCTCCTCCGGACTCATCTACTTAATGCTCTTCCCCCAAGATTGGAACAATTATTAGGTGATGAAACTGTATGGAAAGTGTCAGCAGGAATCGCTGGTACAACAATCCCATTTCTTCTCTCATTATGCGGCATAACTGAACTAATTGGCAGGTGATGTGACTCGCATCAGGAATAAATTTGACATTCCCGTATCCTCCTGTGTCGATTTGACAGATTGGGCGCGCTTCGTTTACCCCGATTTCTGGCCAAGAACGCCAACTTGGCTCCAGCTGCTTCTGAACCCCCGTCTCTGGTTCAAGTTTCCGCAACCGTTTATAAAGCTGGAGGAGATGGCGGGCAGGCTCCTGCAGACAAACATCGAAAAAGATGTCTTGGTCACAATGAGCAATTGGGCCGAAGTTGAGCTGTCGGCTGCTCAAGTCCATTGTAAGTTATCCTTTTCAAGTTGTCACTCAGGCTGACCATCTTCTCACTTGCATCTGCTCTATTAGATGCGGCAATCGACGCGCACAGCACGTTTGCTGTTGCTTCCGTCTTGAATCAAGATGCCTTGGCCTTACCGGATACAGTAATCCATCACTTCCCAATGCTCGATATTGAGTAGGCTGAGGCCCGTTTGAATAGTGCTAACGGTGTTATCTTGTTGAGTAAATTGTTGAGTGCATGCTCTTGTCTTCAAAAGTTGCCAGGAGCATCGTGATTGTATCTATTATTGAATTGCTTCTCGTTGAATGATCATTGTAGACTGAGGTTGTCAATGGTGTTTGCTGTCGCTTTCAAGATGTCATGAAGATGAAGGTAGCTTGAAATCTCAAAACAGAGGTCCAAGTTCACTTGAGTACAGTAGTGGTAGTAGTAGTAAATCTCACTTGAGTCTGACTTGCCACCTGATGTACAGCTTCCCTCCTTACGCACTGGTTTTGTCCTGAAACGCCGTTTTAAGGCCATCAGGCAGCCAGGCAACACTTCAGGCAGGCATGACAACGCTTCAACCCATTTAAGGAAGCTTCAGGACGCGCCAGCCGCCGTAAGCAATCCCTGATGTATTACACTTGAGCACTGAAATCCTGACTTGCATTCTGATGCACTGAGAGACGGCTTGCATCCTGAAACACTCCTTATTTCAGTGAGATAAGGCAATCAGTGTATTTTCAGACGAAGTAGCGACCCTTCAGACAGGTGCCAGCCAAATCAGGACACGTCAGGACGCGTCAGTCGCCGTAAGCAAAAGGAAGTTTCCCTGATGCACGTGATTTGTTTTTGCCCTTTTAGGATATCTACGATATTGCTTACGCCTGGATAGCCCCGTAAGAAGTTGAACCTTACCATCATACTTTCTTGTTTGAACCATGAAAAGCTTGATGTCCTTGAGAGAAAATTTCAGCTCAAAATGATCCGCATCAGCTATGAAGGTAAATAGAAATCTCCCAAGCTCCAACCTTTTAACATTTTATTAGTAATAGTCTTTTCAAAGGTACTAACATGAAGGCAGGTTTTATTTCTTTGAAGTAGCTCTAAAGCATTGAAGAACCTACTTTTAAGACCAATTAATCGTGAAACGCACTTTAATCTACCAAGAAGACCATGTTAAATATATTATAAAATTTGTGAGGGGTGGTCTGTCCACTGGCGATGCTGACGTCATCGTTTACTAGACTGGCTTAGCCGTACCGGCACTCTGTGCTGCTGGCCCGGCACAGCTGTAGAAGGCTGCGCACCATTGTCGCCAACACTTTTCTTCTTCTCCGACTAGCTCATTACTGATATCCGCTGCGGTAGATAAACTACGGAACCTCTACTTAGCTTGCAACCAACTTGATCTGTTTCATTTTGCTTCCGCCTTCTCCCAGGCTCAACATCAGTCTACCCTTCTCACCAAGTTGTCGACAACCCACGACCTCGAAGATGTACAATGCGCAGTACTCGAACAATCCCTTCATTGACGACCCTACAAATACTTCGAACAGATATCCAGACATTAATACACTCGAGCGAACCGGCAGTGGTTTCAGTTCACCTGCTCCGACATTCGGAGCATCCCCGAGCTTCGGTAGTAGTGCTGGATACCCGGGGTATGCAGGATCTCAAGCATATGGCTCGCAGGGATATGTAACCCAGCAGCAGCAACCTCAGTTTCAGTTTCAGCAACAGCAATCGCCAAGTGGATGGCCACAACAGGGCCTCGCGAGTCCGTATGCTGCAGGCACTGGGGGGTACGGAGCTAACCCTATAAGCCCACAGATGACTGGCCTGCCGTATCAAAGTGGCTTCGGTGCACAACAATATGGCCAACAGCAGCAGCAGAATAGTGGCTACGGTCAATCGTATCCGAACTCGCAGTACGGTGGATATTCCGGCTATAGTGGACAACAAGGACCGCAACAACAAACCCAATACTTGTCGGAATTTGATCCTTTGCAAGTACGCATTTATAGGATGACCTAGCTACTAGTATCCAAGCAGCGTTCTAATATCTCTCCTCGCTCAGACTTCCACATCGTCTAACTTCCCCTCCTCCAACACATCCACCAGTGGCAACAATATGCACCCTCGAGAGTACATCCGAACACACAAGCGTGAACTTGAGCAATGGGACAATGTCAGTTGGAAGCAAGCTTTGAATTCGTTTGATAGCCTGAAGGCAGCCTGGGAGTTGACGAAGAGGCAAATCGATCTGAAAATAAGTCAGGGTGGTTATTACTTGGGACCGGTCGAAACCCAGAGGTTGAAAGGCGTGAGTGGTCGTTTAATTTTGCATGATCTTAATCCGAAGGCTCACACATTTCATAATATTCAGTTACAAAAAGAAGCTGAACATCACATAGGCAAGTATGATTGCCACCGCACAAGCAACACATCCTTACCTTCTCTTGTAGATGAGATCACGGCCTCGTCGTTCCAAATGCAGGAAGTCTTAGAGGGCTATCGGGTATCAAGTGATCTCGCTAGCAGAAATCGAGTGCGCGAGTCGATGAATGCCGCTTTGCAAAGCTTACCGGACTGGCCGCCACAAAATTGGTAGCATGCCATCCCTTTACCAGGCTCGCTCTGAAGGTGTGTTGATGCTTCAAGAGTTCAAGTATTGGGTTCTGGATTTATTGTTTGCGTGTATCGCCCTCGTGAGCATCGTCTGCTGGTCAATCCGTCTGCTCGGTACATCCAGTTGTTAACTGATTAAATAAATCATTGCATTGTATTTATATGACAACTGCGACTGTAATGTAACAAAACATTGTTTACTATGTTATGGTTTTGATGTGCAATTCTCAGTTAGTTTATACACTCTGGTGAAGTGCTCCCGACACTCGTGAATATGCGCTCTCGTGTCTCTTGTTCGGGTGGGGGGGGGCGTATTTGCCACTATATCAGCTCAACTCGACTGTATGTTGTTCCGTTACTCAATGCGTGAGATCTGTGGACACCATCAACATATGCGCATGTAAGTCCTCATCACAATGAATATAGCAACTCAGTCCTCACTTTCATGGAACACAGGTAGAGATAGTGTGAGTATTCCTTGGGTACAGGTTGACTCGTGATAGCTCTTTCTTAGCTCAAGGAATAGATTAGGCGCTAGAATCCCCGACAAGGACAGGCCAAAGAGTAGGTATTCGAATTCATAGGGTCCAATCTAGAATCATCATTCTTAAATAGGTCTATCTTTAAGGAGAACGTTGCTGCTTGCCTCAGCCCAAATAGTAGTGTTGAAGTAGAACAGTCCGCCTGAATGCACAGTGAAGATTCTGTTGAACGTGCCACCTTTGTATAAGCTTCAGAATATGTGTTCAATGCACAGCTCACTCACATTACATAGTAGATAATACCATGCTTGATCATGATAGAAACTATACTCCGTCTTCCACAAGAAAGATAACGGAGCTTCCAGGACTTGTACAGGACGAGGACGAAAGTCATGGTCTCTAACAGAAAGAATGGAATATAGTAGATTAACGAAAACCCGTCCGGGGCATTAGCATAAATGACTTCTTCATAGATGCTCTTGGGTTCGAAGACAAATAGTGCAGCTGTTTACAGACCGTCCGATCAGCATCACTCGCTCGTATCGACAGTGACCGTGACAACAGCGAAAGAAGGCTTACCTACGGTCGGTGCGGAGACACAGGATACAATTATTGACGTGACATCTGCTGTCAAGAGCACCCAGAAAAGCTTCTTCCTGTTCTCGAAGAGCGCATACATGCGAATTTGCAGAAGGACTGGTTTCAACTTTAAGCATACGCTATTGTGCAGAAAAGTGAGCACTCACCCATAGAGCAGAAGAGGACGCACGCCCTAACATATATCACCACAGAGCCGAAGGGGGCTACGGTTTGTAGTTCAAGCCAGGTGTTCACGGGTTTACGAACTATTGGAACCAAATATTTCTCACCCGGGCTACGTGCAGTTAAAGAGACGAAACTATCAGCACAAAGATACTGTTGATTCAGATATATGCGCTCACTAAGAGATAATGTTGTCAACCTTTTCATGATTCCGAGATGTTGAAACGTAACTTTTTTTCATAAGAAGATCAGCACTGGTAGGGATACTGTCTTTCGATGGAGCAAGACATACACCAACATGATTGCGGATAGGTACCTTGTCTAGTAGGACGAAAAGTCGTCAATCCCACACTCTATACTAGAAAGCCACTCACGATGAAGTAGAATACTGTATAAAAATGAGTTCTTTACAATTATAATTTAGATATGCGAAATCGAATAGCGAAATTTGATGCAGACCTTGCCACAAAGCCTGACCGCCCCCAAACATATTGGGCCTATATTTTAGTCTTTCAGCGACAGAGGATGCCCTTTGTTAGACGTTATAACACACCTCGTCTCCCAAAGTGAGGACTATACGACTGTAAGTGAACGATAAGAAGATAGTGGATTTCGAGTTGCAACTGACCTAGGTTATACAAGACGACTGTCACAATAGCAACTATTTTAATTAATCAAGTCATAATTAAGTCAACAGAAAGGGTGCGAGATCAAACGACATGCCTCGGATGAAAGACTGTCTCTGTATAACTTCAGCTGCCGCGATCAGCTCATTTAATGATTCCGAGTTCATATCGAAAAGCGAGGATGAAAATGTTGAGGATTGTGGAACATGACCTCCGAGTCCTTATGAGTACGCCTTAGATTTCCTAGATAAACTCAATCAACCCTCGGGACTGACTTACGTGCGAAGACCAGCAAACGACTGATCGACGTGATGGTGGCGTCCATCAAAACTGGCAACTAAGAACGCCCTTGTAGATTGCATGTGGGTTCAAATCTGTAGGTAAGCGATAAGTGCTATTCCCAAGACTAACCTTGCAAAGGATTTTAGTGATTATTGGATGCAGAACAGTGCCCCTCGGGCATTGGATAATAAGCTCTTACATTGACATGCTCAATTTGGCCAATACCATCATGTGGTTTAGTGAAGGCGCTCAAACGTCGATACTATGTTGTTGTTGGGACCGAGGAAGTATTGTCTTCTTTCGAGAAAAGACGGTATAAGTTAGAATGGTACGATCGCAGTACTATGGACGCCACTCAATAGTCGCTCATCGCCTGCATCTCGTAGTTGATGAACATTTGTTTCACAACACAAGCGCGAACGAGCTAGCCCGTGAAAGTTCGACGGGCTCGACATGACTTTCTTTTCGTTGACTTGGTAAGGAGATTTGTAAGCCTTATAGAGATATGACTGCTAACCCGCATCAGTAGATCATTTCTTGTTGTAAGGCGGCGAAACCTGATTGCGCTAACAAGTTACAGACTCACATGAAAAGGCTACAGTAACACAATTAGCCGGCGGTAGCGGGCTGTCCGCATGCCCGAAGCCGTGTAAATATTACACTCCTCGGCGAAGCGACCGATGCCGCAGGGAGACATACTACAGAGCAAGACCAAACATTGTATGATCAGGCCGAGTCTGAACGGATGCAAACATCAGCGGTGCCTTAAAGAATTAAGTGAAACAGAGAAGTAAGCGCAGACAGATTGGATAGTGATAGAGGAGCCCATCCGAGTCCTCGCTATACCGGTATTACCGGCGAGAGTTTCTCGGAAAGACCCGAACCGGTTTGAACTAAATAAAGTTACCTTTATCACTGGCAGATTGTCGTATCGACAGCTTCCTACAAAGTGCAAGGCTCCTTTCCTCTCCCTCTGTATGATGGGGAGGAAAATGCGGACCCATCTTCCAAAATGCCCAAAATCATGCTGAGCGGTCGAATATCAACACTGGGAAGGGTAGAAGATGGCTATGACTTCTAACGACCGCATCATAACATAACGGACCTGATGCAGAGTTTGCATTAGTACGTTGTTTTCTCATACAGAAGTATAGATATCATAACTTACTTCGTCTCTTGAAGTGAGGACTGTAGGAGTGTGAGCGTGCGATAATCGTTGGTTCACCACTAACCTAGGTTGCAAAAGAAAGCTGACACGACAGCAGACTATGCTCGAATTAGCAGACGTGATGAGACTAGCAAGAGTTGCCTCGAATCATCAGGTGTCTTTGTGCCACAATAAATGCAATGGCCTCGTCGATGGTTTGAAGGCGTCCGCATTATGAAAAGTGAGGACGCGAGAAACAGTGAGGGGTGTGGCTCTTTATAATTGCATACTGATGTCCGAGATTAAGCATATGCTTGGTTCTATTCCCCAAACTTCCCTGTTTATCGGTAACGGTAGTCATCGGCCACCAGCTTGGAATGGTTGGACAAGTATCCTTAACAAAGCTTCGCAAAGGCTTCCCGAGAAAAGTATCTGGAGAAATCGGTGGCCGTGAAGGTCTGCATATGCGAATCGCATATATTATGGAGCGTCAGCCTCAATATCCTCATAAAAGAAATTTGCGATTTCCCTATGTGGCATTGCCACTAAAAAATAGTGCAGGCCATCAAATATAAGGCGAAGGACGCCTACGGACGGTCGCTCAGCTGTGACTTGACGTCGATGATTATCGCAGTCAGTCATGTAAACCTGAAGACAAGACATGTTCATAAACCCAGATCCAAGGGCGAAAAAGTTCAGTCGAGGACGGGTATCGAGGATAATACTGTTTGGGATTATGGCGCCTTTGTTAATAACATAGTAGGGAAATATGTATTTATACAGCATCGTAGCTCTGCGATGTGTATTAGTAACTAATCCGAGAGAAATGAAGTTGAATCTCGCACCTGAAGAGACGGAACTTCCGTGGGACTACGAAACTCAATGGAAAGGGTTTTCAATGACTCAGGCGCAACAGTCTGATTATGATAAATCTTTCGCAGTTCCAGGAATAGGTTTGGTGCCAGTATCCCTGTGATAGCAATGCAAAACAACAGGTAGTCTAGACAATACGGGAGAAGCTGATCCTTCTGAAACGCAAGTGAGATGAATGAAGCAGCCGATTGCCGGAATTAAGCTCACGTTGAGGTTTTCTTGGATGTTGTCTTGCAGAGTAATCCCCAGGCCGAAGAGAAATACAACCGTTATTCTAAACCTTGGTCAGTGGTTAGCTTCGTTGACTAAGGCGGCAGACTCACATGAAATAATAAATAATGTTGTGCGTTACAATGGTATTGCCTAAGCCTTTTTGACACGGGTCACCTGTTTTCCGATTCTCCCATGCCTTGTAGGATATCATCAAGAAGGAGATGGTCTCATTCACAAAGAAAGGCGCCCAAAACAGTGGAGTGTAATTGCAAGGATAAGGTCGACCATTTGTACTACTTTCCATTAAGCCGAGCATGTCGATGGTGTCTAAAACGAAAGGTAAGGAGAAACATGTCGTAAATATGTTGACTTCGTAAGTACGGACATATTGCTTACCTTTCTTCAGAACAACTAACAAAATAAAAGCGACGACCGAGATGGAATTCAGTATGAAAAACATTCGGAACAGGATCCTTGGATTTGCCATCGTGACTGCATAAATAGCACGAACTCGAATCTGTAGAAGAACTAAAAAGTGATGATGTTTAATCCATACCAATCAACTGAGATGATAGAGTACTTGCTCATGGCGAAGAATAGTACTACAGCCCCCATGTGCGTCACCACAACCACTGGAAAATCTTCATCTTATGTTTTAGGCACCATTATATAAGAATAATAGTTCAACTCACGAGCTCTGCAAGCAAGAATGTAGAGCCACCATTAAGTCTATAAGCGAGAATCGGTGAATACATGAGAGTTTACTGACAGGTATATTTCCTATGATTTGGACGACGATAAGCAATTGCATAACCAATTACATGAGATACTCACAATCGTAAGTTGATCCGGCGCACTTGATTGTTCCTTCAAAACCCTACTGAATCCAGCTGAAAGGCAATCAGCCCCATATCCTACAGGCAGTGAAATCAAATCGTACTTTGAGAAAGCGCAAAGCTGCAAGGATTCAGTCTGACCCTATACGTTTACATGTAGATCAACACTCACATCAAGCAGATCGCCGACAAATATTTCGTCTACACAGCCGCGGCAAGTCAGCGCTTAGCCCACGAGCATGGTCAACAAAAGAGCTGGAACTCACGACAAGATATACCAATGTGCACCAATTCAATATCCTTTTCTTGTTATGACATGAGTGATGATTATTAGGTGAAGCAAAAGCGTGATCGGTTTGTATCCAGATGTGTTCCACCTATGCGCATACGCTTAGCGACGTTGGGAATCTACGTTAAACAGAAATTTCACCTCATCGTCTATGGTGAGGCCTGAAAAGGGGCGCGATCAGTGGAATTGGTGAACTGAACAAGGAATGGTACGCACAGAAGTTGTAGAAGAAGACTGTCGTGCTTATTACTATGACGCATGAAGCGTTGATCAGCAGAACTCTACGATCAAATACACATGCCCAACCTCGGATTATCAGGGATATGTTGGTCTGGTGATTTTCTTGCCCAAAGAAGCCAAGGTCGTCAATAGTAGGACTCATATCGAAGAAGTAGGTGAACTCCTCGAGTTAAGTGTACTAGGAAAGCGCAACAGCGTATGAGACGAGCAGTCTTTGTACCTCCACGATTGGCCCTTTTTGCTCGATCAGAGCACAGCATCCAGAGGACAGAGTCTAGCCAACAAACATAACGCAATCCAATCTTGAAGTCATATGGAAGGGGAACAAATCACTGCCACTTCGATGGATGCGAATAATCAGGCCCACCAGAACATTGTTTCCGTGACATCTGTTCAACAGGAGGACAGAGTAGGCTGTGTGCGTGGGTCGATCGACAAAGATACAATGGCAACTTGGAATGATAGGCACAGTTACCGCGCTTCGGACCGAGAACAGAATATGAAACACAGCCTTCCTTCAAACGACAAACAAGCAGAACTTAAAGCGTGGAGTAACAGAAGCAGAAGAGCAATCGCGAGTCTGATCTAGTATCATGACGCTCACATGCCGTACAGATAACAGGGCATTGTAGTAATGTGCCTTTGTAGAACACCAAACGCGGACTAGACCTGACCTGAAAGCATCGCTTGTTGTTGTCAGGATAGTTAAATGTGTGATTCTTACTAACCACTTACAGTCCTTGTCATAATTAACCAAAGATCCTACTCAGGCTGTAGTGACAGGCTTCCAAGTATACTATCCAACAATGAATTACTCTTGAGAATATTGCCTTGATTAGCGCCTGCAGATGTTCCTATCCCGCGGACGAGGTTCAATTGCTTCGATCACGATCGCGCCACCACTGGCACTTGTTCCAGGGAAGCAAAATTTACGACGGGAAGAATTATAGCGTTGGATTAATAGAAGGGAAGTGCATGATAATAACACACAATAACTTTTGAACAAAGTGCCGGAGAAATGAAGCGATGATGATAGAAAATCCGAGCTATGGAAAAGTTCCGGACTGACCCGAGAGTAGGATGAAATCACTGACGCTTGACCATCGGTGCGGGAACAAGGCCCAGTAACCCAAATATCAGGGCATATAAGGCGGATGCTAGTTCAGGAAGGCACACGGATAAACAAGCTTAGATTAGTATCGTAAGTTAGGAACTACGCATGGTGAGTACGTACATGCTATTGTTCCCTTTAGAAGTCCTAAATCGGTCCAGTGAGTCAAAGTGAAAGACAACAAAGGCCATCCGAAGACCATCAATCCAGTCAAGACCTAGATTTAGCGCAAGATCGATGCAAGATGCGGCACAAGCAACAAGTGGTCCACTGTCAACGAGGCTACAATGAGGATGATCGCGAATTCGTTATAGACTCACCGGAACGACGAATGAGAGCTCTCCAGATTGTCGCCATCGCGCGTACTGAAAACAACAAATATGAGATCAGAACTCGGAAGTATACAAGCCTGTAGACAGCCAATCGCGAAGATTGCTTCCGGAGTCCGCGATATGGTGGAGCATAAGGCGCCGCGCCAAGTACAGCGCTTACGAAGATGATGAGAACGCACGTTGGGTCGTGAACCTTTTATCCAAGGCACGAGTAGAATGTATAAGAAAAGCGCGATGGTGAGGACTCCGCATGCTAATGATGTTCGAGCTGATATTCTGCAGCGAGGCCGCCAAACGGAATGAAATCGAATGATGTATCAGAACAAATCTACGATCTGTAGACAGTGTACCAGACTCACCGAGCCCATCCTCTCTCTTCTTCTACAAGCTTCCAAAGGCGTGCAAGCGTTCCAAGTACGTACGTGACCAGCCCACCAGGGAGAACAAACTTTAGCTGCTTTAGTGTGTGCCGCGAAAAATGCACAAATCCTATGCGATTGGAGTGGGACGCAGAGGAGGGTGTTCGCGATGAACCTGGATCTGACATTTTGTACTGAATCTCTGGCTTTTGGTGTTGTTGCCTAGACCTTCGGACAAATTGAATTGAATCCAATAGACGAGATTTCTGTGCGAATTCGGAGTCGACAAGGATATGACGAGGTATGCAGCTTGTCAAGAATGTCCTTCGTCGTCGTCGTCGGCAACGGTGAGAGGGCGGATCAATGAAGCGAATAAAGCACAGTGGATTGAATACGTGGAGGAAAAGATGTGTATGGTGTTAAAAAGAGCCTGAGGAGGGTATCACATGCTTCTCCTGCTGGACTGGCGATTACCTCAGCAACTTGCCATCAAACCTCGGTCGGTTGGCGCTCAATGCCGGACTGTACTTACTTATAGTGAACCGACTTCCAAGATGGCCTTAAGAGCTTTCTCACTTCCCCTCTCTCTTGTTACCCCAACAATTCGAAAAAAGGGAACATAGCTCGGAAAGTTGCTGAAACAACCATGGCACCAGCGCAATACACCCGAGTCGTGCTCGCTGAGCGGCCGAAGGAGAACATCATTCCCGACAGAACGTTCAAACGTGAAGTTGTTCCATACAAGTTCAGCCCGGGTGAAGGGGAGGCCGTCATTCAGACTGAATATCTTTCACTGGACCCTGCGATGCGAGGCTGGCTCAATGACGCGCGAAGCTATATCCCTCCTGTCAAGATTGGGGAAGTGATGCGAGCGGTGGGCCTTGGGAAGGTCGTTGAGGTCGGAAAGAATACCAACTTTAAAGTCGGAGATGCTGTGCGGGGGGTCTTTGGTGAGTGCAGGTGCTTAAGACTTTGGTTGTTGGTGCTTAAGTTACAAATCAAGGTTGGACTGAATATGCTTTGATGAAAGCCAAGGACTTGGAGAAGCTTGAGTTCGTCTACTCCAACCTCTCTACGTTGCCATAAATCTGAGTGACCTACAACAGAGTCCCTGCGGATGCAAATCTTCTGGACTTTCTCGGACCCTTAGGCTCTACAGGTAAAACCATAATCCTCATATGTATTCTTGAATCCCAGTGCTGACCGCTGAGGTGCATAGGGATGACCGCATACTTCGTAAGTAGTCACCTTAGTACTCGCAACTATCGAGTAGGCTCAAATCTGCGCAGGGACTTCTCGATGTAGGCAAAATCAAAGCGGGTGAGACGCTCGTTGTGTCTGGCGCTGCAGGCGCAACCGGATCCATCGTCTGCCAGATCGGCAAGCTCAAGGGCGCGCGTGTTATCGGCATCGCCGGGTCTGAGGACAAGTGTCGTTGGCTCGAGCAAGAGCTTGGCGTCGATAAGGCAATTAACTATAAGAGCAAAAGCTTTTTCGACGACTTCAAGAAGCATGTCGGCTACTTGGACGTGTTCTTCGATAACGTTGGCGGCGACATCCTTAACTTCGCTCTGACAAGGCTAAACAAAAATGCGAGGATCGTGCTTTGTGGTATGTCGCTAAGCTCCATTAACATAATCGAATCAGGGAGTTAACATTTTGTTTCAGGTGCTATCTCCGCGTACAGTAAGATATATTAAAGTTGAAAGGAAGGTTAAAGAGTCACTGAATGAAGCTTAGATTCATCGAAGCCCAAGGGCTTAACGTCATATCTCACACTCATCGCGATGCGCGCAAAGATTGAGGGCTTCATCGTGTACGTACTCTTACAACGCATGAGGAAAGCTATCGATATAATTAATGACTTACGCTCCGTCCAACAGTTTCGACTATGCCGACCAATACGCTTCCGCCGCTGCCGAGATGGCCGGCTGGATTGCAGAGGGCAAGCTGAAGAGCAAGTACCACGTCGTCGAGGGCATCAGCCAAGCTCCAGATGCATTGCTGCTTTTGTTCAACGGCGGAAACACGGGCAAGCTGTAAGCGCAACATTTCCTATTTCACTTGTCCAAACGCCGTCGCCTAACCCCTTTTGCCTCAAAAGTGTCGTGAAGGCTTCTCATACGTCTTCGAGTAAACTATGATATTGTGTCTCCCTTCTTGGATCTCGAAGATTAAATGACAAAACATTGAAATGCTTATGCGCTGAAGTTTATTCTTCTAATCGTATTTTGCCGAGAGCTTCGAATTATATGTCATATTGAACTTCTTGAAGTCACTCATCGCGCTTCGAGAAGCCAGTCGTTGCCTAAGGTTTGACGTTGGTTCTTTGTCGATCATTAGAAGGATTCACGGTCTAAAGGTCCATCACTTTCGGAAGCACTCTTACCGAGAGCATAAACCTCATTGGGGAGGAGGGGCAAAGTTTGTCACGGTCCAAATCAGGACGGAATTGATGTTTATGCTAATTTGCTAGAATACACGGCAACTAATATTCACGCCTTCATTTTATGAGGCGCGTTGCGGGAAGTAAAGATATAGTATGTACGTTGATATGAATGCGAAATGCGGTCAGATCGTCAGTCCGTGAGATGCGTAAGCCATTATGACATGCATTATGCCTGATGATCAACATGCGCCTTGTCATCGCTGGCGGAGTAGTCGCTGCCCGCTGGTAGGCGGGCGGTGGCATTCGGTCCGTAGCGGTCATCGCGGTGCTCGGCGTGCGCCTTGTGGCCCCAGAGGAAGTCACGCTGCGCGGGGGGCAAGACGCGGCTCGAGTCGAAGAAGAAGAACTCGTAGAACACGGCGGCGAGGAGCGTCCCGAAGAAATTCGTCAGCGCGGCAATCGCAGCATAGTTGCCGCCGGCGGCCCTCGTGCCCCAGATCGTCATCGCCATGAGACGTGCGCCGACGTCACGCGCAGCGTTGGCGGCGAGACCGTTCGGTGCGTAGCCCCAAATGACAGCAGAGTATGAGAGGCCGATGATCCAAGGGATTGCAGCTGGGGGCGCAAAGAAGTTTGACGGGTCGAGACATGCCCAGATGACGAGGCCAATGAAGAAGTCCTGGATCGTTAAAGGAATAATTAAAATTCATCTTCTGCACAAGAGGTGTTCAGGGACAACTCACGCTGAAGAGTTCGTTGGCGAATACGTTGCCCAAGTTCGCCCCTGGCGCAACGTATAAAGCAAAGATGCCAGCGGGTCCACTTGGCGTGAACAAGATCGCGTCAAGTTTACCAGCGGCTTCTAAGGCTGCTTCGACTTCCTGCCGGAGTGTAACAACAAGATTAGCGCCCGCTCTCTCGATCGACATGGGGTTTGAGCTTACAAGAAGAGTAGGTTTCCATTGTAGGTAGACGATCAAACAGGCAACGTATGCGCCGAATATCTGCGAAAATATGTACCTGGAAGAAGCCAAAGGGAATTAAAGGGCAGAAGAAGTCTGATCAGATACGCGGAATTCTTCTGACAGGAATTGATGGACAGGTGAACATACCTAGGCACCTTCTTCCACGGGAAGCCTTTGAATATGGCAAAGCAAACAGTAACGCAGGGGTTAAAGTGGCCTCCCGATGTTGCTGCACATACAACCAACGCGAGGACGATTCCGATTCCGTATGCAAAACCAACTTGGAACAGAGCTGCAAGCGGAAGGACCGAAGAGTTAGAAACGCCTGTCAATCGCCGGCAGAGTCGGGCGAAAACTCACAGCCTAGGAATGCCTCCCCAGCCAGATTGCCCACAACCATGGATGCTGTCGAACCGACACCGGCGTACACGTAGAAAAACACGCCCATCTAATGACATTCGGCGCAGTGAGTTTTACCGCCGCCTGACTTGTTACGTTTACTCACGAATTCTGCCACGCATTCTATGAGCCAGTGCAGGCTGGTATGCCGCCGACGCTCCCAAGCGTACATGGACTGAGGGCGGGGGACGACATCGCTTATGTGGATGAACTTGGGCTCGACGTCGTGCATTTTTGAGACGATTGCGGGGGGAATGTGGTCGTGGTGTCGGGGAGGGAAAGCAAAAGAGTGCCCTGGACGAATGAGAGTTATCGGCAGACGACAGTATTTATACTATCGTGGTGCTTCCAGGCCAAGGAAGATCTCATTGGTATCGTCCCGATATAGAAGCAATAAAGTGAGGACCTTGCCCCGCATTTGCATACTATTGAATTGAATTATGCATTACAACGTGCCTGGATCGTGGAGTTTCTCGAACACCGACCTGAATGAATACTCTCGGCTACAGTCGCTTTCTATGTGTAGATCCAGTCTTGCCTCAGAGTGAACGACCAATCGCTCACATCAAGGGCTGCGTAGCCCGCTGACTATTTCAACCGCACATCATACATTTTTTCGCAAACTCGACAGAGAATGAGATGAAGTCTTGGTAGTCGGTACATTACTGGCACGCGGAGCAGAGACGAGATGCGAAGAAGGAAAGAGAATGTTCGCCACTCTGCCGGTGGCACTGGCAGTGTCTTCATAATGTGGGAAACTACATCCGACTTCAATATTAATGAGTATACGACTTGAAGCACTTTCATGTTTCTTCCTCATGAGCTCGACACTCTTCATCTGCATTCTCTGCGACCATACATCACCTGAACATCCGTTGATACGAAAAAATAAACGAGCGGAACTACGCGTGTGCGAAGTCCCGCACAATCGCTTCTCGGATGTCACGACTGCTTGTCAGGGGGGCTTTCCGACACGGGGAAAGAAAATTTAGACGAAATGTGGGGTACGGTCACAAGATCGCAATCGACTATCCTCTATCTCTATGTGCCGAGCCGCGTACGCGGCCTCCAGACGGGCCCATTATGCAGGCTGGAATTTTGTTCTTTCGAAACACGTACTTACATGTAAGTTCTCTTTGTTATCTTCACGACGGAAATGTATACATCGAGCATCTGAGATCGGTCGCATGGCTGGTACCAAGACTTGCATTGGTTATAGCCAAACTCCTTATTGAACACCTGAGCGGATGGGAGCCTCCGTTTAACCGTCACCCCACCCCCGCATCCATCTCCGGCTACTTACGGCAACTTTTCCGACCGTGTCGATCATCCCTCATGATTTTGACCGACTCAGAGAAAGAACTGAATTGAAGGTTAATGACAGTGCGGGGAAGCTTCGTTTAGGTGAGTTCCCCACTTCCCCCCCACTTGACCTACGAGATCTGCCAATTGACCACAAGTTCGGTCTATGCCAACGCCTGCGGTCTTGAACAGATGTACTTTGTAATGAATGCATTTCATCGCAGTACGTACGCATGCTTGTACATGTTCGTGAAGCTAATCAACATTATCCTCGTCGGGTGTAGGCCGGCGGCATCGTTCGCCCTTAGTCACACCCAAAACTTGTCTCGACGGTGAGCATCGGACTCCATCTATGCTCCTTCTTATAATCAATTCAATGTCATAGAGGCCGCCCACCCACCGGGACAAAGGGATATGCACTGCCGCATGGAAATACGACCTGGGTTGCCTCAGATGATGTTCTCCGTTCTACTTGCCCATGGCTCATAAACTCGACACACAAGCCGTATTGACTTGGAGCTTACCATGATCTCTCGCAACCTTCTGTCTCTCAGCAAAGTGCTATAGATTCCACCGCTCTGTGCAACGTACTGCATGGCTTCGATCCCCAATCTCTTTGCTATTCCAACGTCTCACACTTCCCCCCCCCCCCCCCCCCGCCCCCCTCGCAGAAAGATGTGCACAGACACACACATGCACGGGCGCCTATAGTTGGTACGGGTGCAGTCACTAGAGAAGCGCTGCGACTTAATCTGACGGCTTGATGCTTATGCGTGAGCGTTTCTGTGGATATACCGACAGTCCCACATGGAGCTTCTCTACCTTGAAACACGACCATACATACCTCGGGTTCATTATTCTCCCTCGTCTACACAGCCCTGCGATCTTCGATTGACGATTCCTTCGCACCGACTCCGGGCTGCTTGATGGCTTCTATTCACGACCTTGCGTTCACGGAGCTCGGGGCTTACTGTTGAAACAAAATTAACTCTGGGAGTCTAAAAATGTTTGCCCGCTCATTGTGAATCCTATCGATTAATCTGCACCCGATGTTCAGGCGTGTGCTCTATTGACTCGTAGGAGAATCCGGGAATACTGAACGGAGCCAGTGTGCTATATTTAATTTGCGAACAGGTATAAATATGGAGGTATATCGCTCGGCGCTACATTAATGGATGCGAGTATGCCCCCTTACCCAATCTGCGAGCTCTCGAACTGAGTTTTCATTCCGATACGAAGGTGGCATTCGGTGCCCTTGACTGAAGATGGTCTTCTTCCGACAGAACAAGTGCATATACCAGCGCTTAACCCCAGTTTGCGCGCATCGTGTGTTTGCGGGGTCGAATATACGAAAATTGCTTCACAAGCCCTCAGCTAGTATGAAAACTCTGACAAAAGCGTGGACGAAGGGTATCGAAGTCCTTTGTCATCGCACACTTAGACCGGCATGAACTCAAGAATGGACTGCGTGCAATTGTCTCAAGCGGACTGCTCGTGGCATAGTCACTAGTAGAGCAAGCGCCATTGCATTGACAATCTGTAGTATGACTCCTCCGTCTTACACACCGAGTACTGACGCGTCTGTTCCGCAGACTTTGCTTGCTCGACGCGACAGGCTTGGATTTCCTACTTTGCTTCACTTAGAGTCGATGTTACTGAGGGAGCCCCAGTTATCCTAGTTACGTAGACACTTGGAATTCAATTAAGGACGTCCAGAACAATCCGTCATCGGTACCTGATACCTCTATACTCCATGCTCATCGTCCGTCATCTTTTTCGAACAGATAGCGGATTTAGTCAATGTAGCCGACGAGAATGAGTAATGTGTACAATGTCCTATCCGAGTCGCCTTGGCCGTCAACCGAGTTGTTTGCGGCACAGTCGCTAGAAGAGGCATATACCAAGCGAGAGTGGAGTGTTGATGCGAGAGCACATGCGTCACGAATGAGTTGACTTCGCCACTGTGCAGGGTCGAAAGACAAGATCGGACCGAGCACGCGTCGACAGCTTGAAGCGCTTTGAGTATTGTTGATAGACGGTAATGATTTATTCAAGAAGTATGAGCAGAGAAGTTTTATCGTTGAGCCTACTTGATGCGTGATCAGAACGCCTTTGGGCCATAATCGAGCGGACGAAGTAAACGGCTGCTGAGCCACATGAATCAGAAACCCAGTTAAGGTATAGGGCTAGATTGTACCTTAAACACAGCAATCGGGAATGGTTGTGATCGCCTGCGACAAAGAGTCGGATTAGATGGCCTCCGTCCTTGCGCCTTGGGTGAAGGAAGGATTCGCCTGTTATACATCTAAGTGGGCGTCCAAGGCCGCACATCCAGAAGAGATTGACTCAGTAGAAGAATATGAAGACATTTAATCGTACCTGTTTTCCTCGAGTACAGGGTATCATATACTTCATGCTGAGGGACTTAATGGACTCCAGTCTTTGGTATATAGACCCTCATTTCAATCCCTGGATCGTAGAATATAAGTAGAACGAACAAGACTCTCATGTAGCGTACATGTCGTCTTATCATCGAGGCAGTTGATTGATTAAAGACGTATCCAGCCTTCGACTCACTGGCCTCGACCAAGATGAACCAACGTGCTGTATATTCTGACTTCATTAACCAAGGTAAGCGAGGCCATGCTGCATTAGGGTGAGAAAGGAAAGCTGGAGTTTACCTCTTGTGCATGTAATTAATTGGAAGAGGTGAACTGAAGCCGATACTCAGTCCCGCTTTGTTGACAGTATCAAAAGCCCCTCTTTTGAGCCTTTTCATGAATGAAGAAGCTAAGACCCTTTATTTCCGTGTTAGTAACAGGTTGTACAGCCTGTCGACATTATAGTCGGCGCCATCAGATTGAGCTTCGTCTCCAGCGACGCGTCGTCCGACGGGTCGAAGGGCTTGTTAAGATAGATTGCCAGTACCATAGGACAGACTAGCTCGCTGTGTGATGGGCTGCCGAGGCAAATCTGACACAGATAGACTTCGGATTGGCGTTGTGTCCCACAGCATTGATGGCAAGATAGAATACAGAAGTAATTTTGCTGCCAACAAGGAAGAGAAGCACGCTCTGACCCCAGGTGATGGTCATTTTCTTCCGTTGCTGTGCGAAGTGTGCTTCCGCCATATTTGATGTTTGCGTCTTGATACATGATATCTCGAAAGAAAATACTGTGAGACGAATCGTATCAGTAGAGAAAGCGGTAGGGAGAGGATGATGCATGTCAAGTTACAAGTTGAAGAGAGTTGCAACGAAACGTTGATTCAGCGGTTACGGGGGCTTATTTGTGGTTATTTGGGCACGGTGGCTTGACCAGGCTTCTGGACAACATCCGGAAGATGTGCACATCACGCCCTCGAACTGTGTCCTCGTCGTCGAAACCCTCGTCGCCGCCGTCGCTGACAGCGTGCACGGCCGATTCAGCTCGTATATCGCTTTCCCAGCGCTGGTTTTATCTTGCATCTTTTCCACATAATCCCTTGCTTCGGCCAGACCCGCGCGCTCCATTCAGTTTGTATCGACTTTCGTCACGTCTTGACAATTCCACACAGCCGGTCGTAGTCGCCGTCGAGTGTGAGTATAATATTTGCGTTGTCATCCACAGAACTCTCTCTTACTTCCACTACGATTTCAGCCAATATTTTGTGAACTGTTTGCTCTCGGCGTCTCTATTCATTCCATCCATTCTTCTGCTTCTATCTGTGATTATCGTTTTTCGTTTTTCTCTCCTGCATATCTTGTTGTTCTGCTCGGTCAAGTTGACTTGACAATGGCAACGGTTCGTCCTCCTAAGGGCACTCCTCTGAAGAAGAGCCTTGATTCGGGCCAAAGCAATCCGTCGCCTGCTAGGTGGGTCGATTTAGAAACACTATGACATACAGAAATATAACACGTTACGCAGACGGGCGCCAGCTTGGACAAACCGAGGGTCCGCTTCACCGGGACCAGCATATAACGCAGTTGCTTCAAATGTTCGCCCTGCTACGAATGGCTTCCCGCCTCTTGGTGGTCAAGCAAACGGCAAACCTTTGCAAAACGCTTGGGGAACCTCCGAAGACAAGGAACGGTTATTGGCGAGTTTAGCGGGTAGTATCGTGAGTTTGTCCTCGTTCGTCTTGCATGATGTATTCTTACTACTTCTATACATTTGGGACACGTTCGCCTCGTTTCCGGGTTTCGCTCTCGTCACAGAACTCACTGATAACCGTTTCGCTTCGATCAAACACTCGGATTGAGGGTATTCTTACTGCTGTTTCACCAGCAGCTACCGACGATGCCAGTTCGTACCCATCTCACTCTTCCCTACACGATAGAGACATTGGATTGACCATGGATATCATCTGCTTCGTTGTCGTTCGGGTGGCATTTCTGCAATAGGCTTAACTCTGAAGAATGCCAAAGACCTATCTTTGCCTAACTCACCTCCGAAGGAAACATTTAAGATCCCCGCATCCAATGTGCTATCGTTTGCTCCTGGGTCTACCTCAGGTGCTGGTGCACCGAACAAACCTAACGATTGTGAGTAGTACTTAAGCTCCAACCCATTTTAGCCTGCCGCTATTCGCGGGAAATAAGAAGATTATCAAGGTTACAAACACCTTGAACGGTTTCTCAGAATTGCGGAATCATATGAACATGGCTCTGTGGTGTTTGTGATTGGAAGGTGAATGTGACGCGCAGGGGAGAGGGCTTCACGGGTGGACTAAGGGCCATTTCCATCGTGGTACTTACTACGGGTGTTTCGCGGATTTTATGGGCCATCCTTTCTTGTCGTGTAAAAAACATTGATTGGACATTGCTAATGCGATCTTGCAGCTTTCCGGACTGACACGGAAATATCACGCACGGCGCCGAAGCGCGAACGTGAACTGCAGGCATGGCAACCGGATACGACAGACTCCAGCACCGTGTCCAATGGCACCGGTCCTGCAAATGCTAATGGCGCCCACCGTGTAGATGACTTAACCTTTGGGCCTGGTGCAGCAGGCGCTGGCCAATGGGACCAGTTTGCTGCCAATGAAATTCTTTTCGGTGTTCGGACCCACTTCAACGAGGACGAATACACCACGAAGATTGACCGTACAGCGAAGGATTTCAAGGACCGCGAAAGACGCGCTGCTAAGATTGCGGCGGAAATTGAAGGTGTGAGTACTGAGACACACAACTACAGGAATGCTGGATTGTTTGCTAATCATGTTGCAACTTCAGTCCGCAACTGACAATGCTCACATAGCCGAGGAGCGTGGACTGGTAGTTGACGACAGTGGTGTCAATGAGGAGGATAAGTACGCACTGTCTTAATCTATCCGTTTTCATGCTATATCTGTTTTACAGGTACGGCGCCGTTGTTCGTGGACCAAACGCGTATGTTCCGCCCGCGCGGCGACAGAACTCGAGTACTGTAGCTACTCCTACTTCCGCTATTTCTCCTGCGCCCAAAGACAAGGACCCAGAAGCAGATGGTCAAGAGAAATCGGATACATCTGTGCCCGTACCAACAGTATCTGTTAACACCCCTGACGGAAGGGAAAAGACTTTGTCTCGAGGAGCGCCATCAGCGCCTGGTACAGGCGCAACTAAGGTGCGTCAGATTGCATCAGATAGGCTGTGCGGTGTTTGACTTCGAGTTCGCCTTTGCATATATGTATATCTCTTTCAGCCTCCTGCTGATGCCCTGCCTGCTTTCCGCGATTTCGTTACCAACGAACGGCAAAGACTAACTCAGAAGAAGCAAGCTCTGGTGAAGAGCGAGATGGAGAAGCGCGTTGCAGACCTTGTGAAGTTTAGCCAGAGTTTCAAGGTACTTTTCTACTCCAGCTTCTATAACTTTGTTCTGCATTTCTGACCGACGAGTTTGTCACAAATTTTGTTTCCAGCTCAACAAGCCAATTCCAGAAGACTTAGTTCCTATCCTTGCAAAGGATGAGGAAAAGCAGCGTATTATCAAGGAGAAGTCTGCCCAAGACGCTCAGTCTGCGCAAGCTCGTGCTATCGGAATCTCTTCATCCATTGTTAACACTACGCAGAAATCACCGCCGAATCTTGCGCCAAGCAAGCCAGAAATCACACGAAAGCCATCCGACGGCGCGAATATTGCGAAGCCTGCTGGAATTCCTTCAAGCAAAAGCTCCAATGCGGTTCCTGGTTCTGCTGGTATAGTACCAAGCGGATCAGCAGTTGCTGGGTCAAGCAAATTAGAGACTTCGAAGACCATGCCGCGTGTCAGCATGGTTATCCAGACTATTCCTCCTTTCCGTGGCAAGAAGTCAACCACGCCTAATGAGAGCAAACCTTTGGAGTCCTCCCCGCCTACACAACCGCTGAGCCCGACATCTGCGCAGAAGTTGAACGTTAATGCCACCTCGTTTAGACCCAATCCGAAGGCTGTGGCCTTTACCCCTGTAACTGTGCGTGTTTCATTTTGTGTGATTTTGATTTCTCTTCTCAAATTTGGATACCGGCCTTCAGAACGGCCCATCAACCCAGAAAGCACCGAAGGATATAGTCAGTCATCATCAAATAACACATTGTTCGCATCTGATGTCACTTTATTTAGACACCGTCCGCACCCACTACTCCCAACCCGTTCTTCGGATCCCAAATTATCAAAAAGGGACCACCTGTCAACGTCAAAGATGATTTTAACCCGTTTAAACATGCTAAGATAGCAGAGGCTTCTTCAATAGGTGTGTTCCTTTTCTCATGTTATTTCTGTGAACTTGAACAAAATCCTTTTCAGGCGACCGATGGCCTTACAATGGCAAGCGGTATATGTTATTATTCCCTCCGCCACCACCAACGGCACCTGCACCTGCACCTCAAGCATCACCGCATCTCGCCCCTCATGGACCTCCCCCACCTCCACCTCCCTCTTACGACGAAGACGCTGCAGCACAGGCACAAGCGGCGGCATCGCGTGGCTATGCCATTTACGCTTATCCTGCGTATTATCCAGGACAGGTTAGCCTTTTTCTGACATGCGCAGTTTGCCTAGGTTTTGCTGACTTCTCAGATGTACCAGCCATTAATGCCTGGGATGCCAGGCGTTCCACCCGGAGCGTTTATGCCGTCTCCATATATGCAACCTATGCCCTACCCACCGAACATGCCCCCACCAAATGGCCAACGTATGTGTTTCGAACTTAAGTCATTGATGGACTTCACCGTACTGATGTAGCTCTAGCGATGTATGCCCCACCACATATGGGCCAGATGCCTCGTAAGTTTCATCGTCATTATTCTTTAGTAAACGGTAGTTAATCATCAAAGTGATAGCCCCTCAACAATACATGCAACCGCCTCCTGGTGCATATCCTCCTCCGCCGAACGGTGCGGGCCCGCGTCCTTCGATGCCGCCCACGCCTATCCCGACTCACGCACATCCATACTATCACCAAAGTCCACAACGTATGGTGCCCATTGATACATACAGTGCGAAGTTTTTCACACTTAATACAGTGCAACATGCGGTGCCGTATCCTATGATGATGCCGCCACCTGGGCCTACTGGGCCCCCGCACCCCTACGAAGGTGGTCCGCCCGTCCCTCCTATTCCCATGGGTGGTGTCGGCCACGCATGACATTTGGGGGGAGTTGGAGGTTAAAACTTAGGAGTTTTCGGTTGCTGCCGTTCTGGGATATCTTGCTTTGCAATTTGCAACACAGTACCCATGTAGCTATGCTGTGGATTAGTTTTGTTGTGGAATGCAGTCAACCGAAGATCAATTGTGTGTAAAGTGAGTAAATAGTACATCCAGTGTATTATTGATACATGGGCAGGTAAGTATTAGTCGAGGATCTCTAAGCGTAGTATTTAGTCGATAATGAAGGATCGCTCAACCTTCTTCAGCAAACCTTTGAGCGTATTGCTACTCCTATTGCAATTGCTCGAAAGCCATGCTTCCATCTCCACCCTTATCGATGCAAGCTCTGACACGACAGGCAATGATTTATCTGGCTTCACGAGATTGGGATTCAGAAGAGTATCGAATAATCTTGTCCAAATGTCGGCCTGCCAATATCGTTTAAACGGGGTTGAAACTTTGTATCGCACAGGCTCTGAGGAAGGAATAGGGATTATCGTGTCGGCATCGAAGTACTTGCCGAACAGCAAACAGTAGATGATACCGGCGAGCCCAAAATAGTCGGGTTGAAACGTCCAGGGTCTCTTTTCGCGCATTTCTATACAATCTCCAACATCTGTATCCCAGTCCGCGATGAATTGTTGATCCGAAGGGAACATGCGTGTGTCGATCGTACGTCCGAAGTCAATGACTTTGACTCCCTTTTGTTTCCATCCGCCATCACCATTGGATTGATACATTCCTGACCATGCAGCAGATCCTCCAGGTACTTCGTTGAGCCTAAGAAGGCAGTTATCGATCTTCAGGTCGCCGTGTATGAAGCCAGCTGAGTGCATGCCCTCAACGAATTTGATGAGCTCAATCCCGAAGAACATCACAAGAAGCTCGTCAAGACATGCCCCTTGTTGTTTCACGCCAGCTTGCGCAGCCTTGTTGACAAGATCCAAGAGAGTGCCTTGGTTGCAGAACTCGAGGACAAGGAAACTTTCGTCGCGGTAGACGTAAAGAGCTTGCGGGCAGATCACAGATCTTCTGCACTCTGCGGGAAGGACGCTGTGAATCCGCCGTAGGATGTGATATTCCCAGATATTGCGAGGTTTTACGACCTTAAGTGCGTACAAAATTGCCTCCCCGTCATCCTCGTCGTCCGAATCCATCTCGTTGCCTTCCCTCGCCAAGAAAACCGCACCAAATCCACCTTCGCCTAGTTTGTCAATCACCGCAAACTGTCGATCTGCAAGGTGAAGATCAACTGATTTGGTGCCTTCAGTGTCAGAACTTCGTGAAGAACCACTATTTCGACTGCGTTTAGATGCGAATTTCTGCAGACTATTGATCTGTCCTGAAGTCTCCGTCCTCATGTCATGAAACTCGGGCTCATGGGGAATGAGTGAAAGGAGGACGTTTAGTATTTGAGGATCCGAAGGGTTGCAAGGATTGGCAGGCTTGAATGAGGATGCCACAGAGATTGCGTCAACGAGGGAGAGTGTACCTGTCTTCTCCACGAGATCGTCATCTGGTGTTGGGCCGTCCATCTCTGAGTCGTCCACTGCGTCGTCGTATTGTTCCTCTTCATGTTCGTCTAACTGATTTTCTTCTTGCAGTTCTTTTGCGAGTTTCTCAGCGGCTGCCGCGGCGTCCGTGTCATGATACAAGAGCACCTTGTCTAACAATGGGCCAGTGCCATCCGAAGGTGTATTGATTATTCTTGTGCTGGACGTGCATTCGTATGTCCTTTCGGCTATTGGTGTCATAACATCAAATGCTCCGAAGCGTCCGCCCATGGGAGCTTCATAAGGTTCCTCCTCGTAATATGGCTCTTCTACTTCATCATGGAGCTCAGCCTCAAGCAATTCCTCGTCGTCCGTGCCCTCTTCCACATCGTCATTCTCTTCAATTTCTGAAGAACGGAAAGGTCGGAACACCCCTTCCTTGGGAGCGAGAGGCTGGCGTTCTCGAGAAACAGGAGTGAAGGGAGTTCGTTGAGAGGAGAAACTACGATGAAATACAGGCTCCCGTAACTCTTGAGGTTGATCTGACGGGGAGGACGTTTTCACGCCAAAGACTGTCCTCGGTTGAGAGTTGCTTTGTGGTAGCATATCTGGGGGACGACTAAATACTCCTGAGCCTAGTTTTCCGCCTTTTGGAGGCTCCGCGGGGCGATCACGGAAAACTGTATCACGGAAAACACCTGGCTTTTCATGTGAGTCGTCTGATCTCCGGGATGTTGTCTTCTCCGCCTGGGCCACAGGCGTAAAAACTCTGCTGAAGACGTTCTTTGCTGACACTTCTTGAGGAGATCTAGTATTGTTGCCTCTTTCTTCATCATCAGGATCGTCTTGGTGAACCCTGAAGACCGGAGTTGTTGCTGCTGCCGGTGTCGTAGCTTCCTTCAGCGCCAGTCCCTTTCGAGGACCAGGGGTTACATGCGGTGTTTTGCTGTTCGCATTTTCGTCCATAAAAGGCTTGAACTGTGATCGAACATTAATGAATTGCTGACGATAGTCATCAGAAGAACCTTACTTTTGGTGCAGGGGTTGCATTCTCTTTCTTTTCTTCCTCGTCGACAAAGGGGCGGAATGCTACGTCAGGTCAGACAAGAGCACTCCTTTCAAACTCTATTTCTACTCACTTGTAGGTTTAGCCTGCTTCTGGGCGTTTTCATCATTGGCAGCGGTGCTGAATGTCCTTAGGAGGTTTCGAGGCTGGATGGCGTTGACTTGCTCTACTTCCTTAACAGGCGCATACTTAGTGCCAAGTGCACCGGCCCGCAATAACGTTGTTGTAGTTTTCTCTGGTGAATTGTACATCCCAAACACATCTTTGAGAGCTTCTTTCGTGTTGATTGTCACTGTTGGCTCGGCAACCGATGGAGGAAGTAGCGCCGTTCTCGACTTTTTAGCGAAATCAGTCGGAGGTGGAGGCGCCCATTTCTTGCCGAGTAGCCCAAGGTGTTTCGCACGAGCCTCTTGAATACAGTACTCTTTGCCATCCTTAAAGAGTAAGGACATATCAAAGCGGTATTTCTCCGGATTCTTCCCTGACGATGTACTGGGACCTTGCTTGACGTATGCGTAAGGATCAGAATCCTCGAAAGGGCGAGATGTCACTTTCGCGGGTGGTTTCGCCTCGATCGCCTTTCCCCGGACCTTGAAGTTACGGAGTGGGTTTCGATAAAGCTTCGCCCCCTTCGACGATAGCTTCCGTATGGAGTGTAACTTTTCAGATAAAGCATCCCAGATGACATTATGAGCACTCACCTGGTCAAGATTGGATGCGTTAACGGGCCTGTTGGTGTTTGACATGGTGTTCCCCGCCGCCTCACGCGTTTGAAACTCCTGATATCGCGTCTTCAGCCGTTCCACAGCGCGTGTGCACTTGGAGATGCCGAGCCTATACACACCCCTCGCCTGATCCGATCTATACATGACCAAGTGCAGCGTCAGCTTGTAATATGGGCTCAAGACAACGTGTACTCACCTTCCTATACGCTCCAGGTGCAGTGCGAATTCTTCGTAGAGGGGACAAAAGATGGTCCCGATCTCTTGCTTGATCAGATATGTGTAAACCACACCCGGGTCTTCGACGTGTTTGGCATAGGCAATCCATAACTTGAGATATCGGAGGTCCTTCTTATACACAGCGTCTTCACTAAGACTCCTGACAGCTTCCTCCAGATCCCCCAGTATTTCGTATGGATCGTCAACTGAGAGGTCAGTTTCATGGTCGAGGAGCCATTTTACATAGCCTTCGAATAGCGCAAGCGGGTCATCTTCCTCTGCGGCTCTTGCAGTCCGCTGCCGAAAGTGGTCCCTTTCCTTCACCAGTTGATGTCGAGTTTCTGTTCCTTGTAGTTTTGATGACGATGGGTCCATGATTGTGGGCCGTGTGCTGAGTTCGAGTATAGGACAAGTTCCAACTTAACCCTCGCGTCGCGCTCTAAACCGTCACGTGGACAAGTGACGTATCGCGACCGTCACTTCAAGTTGTCACACTCCCCAACTTGTCACACCGCGATGAGGGCAATGATAAGTTACAATCCGATTGCATGAGTATGAGAGAGGCAACAAGGATGCAGCAATTCCAATAATACAAAGAGTTGTACAATTAGACCATACATCTAGAAAAGGACAGTGACGGTGCTGAAACTGATACTGATACTGAAACTTAAGGGAAAGACGGTGAGGAAAGGAATGCAGAAATCTGAACATAGGCTCGCAATGTTTTACCATGGGCCGGAACATAGGAAGTGGAATAGCAGCGAAAGGGGACGAAAGAAAGTGGTATATATACTGGAAGTAGAGTGAAACGTATGAACCCTCCCAAGTCATCCGAAGATCTCCTGGAGAATAAGTAGGGTGACATTATAGATATCATTGGAACGAGAGGTATGTGGGTGGTTGTTCGTTATACAACAGTGATAAATAGTAGGGCAAGACTGGCATGAATGTGTTCGTTTGATCGTCTCTTTCGTTCAACGCTTGGCAAAGACCTTCTTCAACAACCCCAGAACTTTCGGTACGTTGAGTTGCACATACTCAAGATCCAAAAGGTGTTTGTTGTCCTTTTGCTGTTCACGCGGAATGAAACACTCAATGAAAACCCAATAATAGATACAAAATTTTCACTCACCTTCTCAAGTAGGTCATCTATTTTCAGATCCATTTCCAGAATTGCTTTATCACGTCCTTTGTAATGCAAAGCTATGATAAATGTTCCCGGGGTAGGCGAGGTGATATTGAAGTAGATGTTGGGTCGTCTGACAAGACACATTAGATTAATTGCAGGGCAACCAGCCTACAAGTGACATACCTATTGTCTGGTACATTGCTTTCCACAATAATACCCTCCTTCTCAAGCTGCGCATGCGTAAACCGATACGGACCCAGCACTGTAGTTTTAGTAGGCTTCTTCTCTTTGCCACCCACAGTGACGACCCCGACACCAGTGGACGACCCTTTTTCCTTTGTTGCAGTCAGCCGCACATTCTGGAGATACGCCTTGTACTGTTCAAGTTGTGCCCTCATATAGTTGTTGTGATCGCATATCGTCTTATAGACTGCCTCGAGAGACCGCATCTCCAGCATTACTTTTTCGCGCATATTACCGAGGTGAACAAGCTCTGCGGCGACCTCTTCTTCCATGAGCTTATATCCGTCCACATGATCGACGATCTTTTGTTCCTCCAGCTCACGGAGCATCTCCTTGACCTTAATGCCCCGTCTGACAAGTGCTGCGTCCTTGGTTGTTGCAGCGCGCTCGGCGATAACCGGGAGGTTAAATGGACGCTTCTCAGCGACTGGCGGCATTGAGCGTATGAGCTGGACGAATATTGACTTCGTTTCCATATACAACATGTCGCTTGAAGAAACGCTATCGAGAAGTGCACTTTGGATATCTTGGATGGGCGTCTCCCAGCGGCTGTAAAGATGGAGTTCAATGGTGCGATTCTCTTTTCGAGGAACCTGCGACGGGGCGGCACCAAGCTCGTCAGTGAGTATACGCAAATGTTGTTTGTCATTGGGCGCCTGAAGGAGATTGTGTCAGCATGAATGCGGAGATACGTTGATGTCGTTTGAACCCACCAATGTATCAATATGCTGGAGGAGAAGGGAGTGCGTGTTATAGAGCTCATTCATTGTGATATGGATCATGAGATCTTTCTTCGAAAGTGCCATGTATTGGTCCATCTAATGCAATACTGTAAGCAGTAGAAATTGCTCATTATTTAAAATGAGTGCATACCTCAAGGGTATCATAGAAGTCTCCAACCTCACATAGGTTGTTCAAGAATTGGTTGATACGGGCCTTATTGTTATCTACGAATGGATTGAGCTGGCTCATGTATGCTTCCTTCGCATACGAGGGTTTATTGGCGAGGTTCTGTAACATCTTTGCAATCTAGGGACGGCAAGAGTCAGACCCTCTCATGTCAACGGTTTTATTTAAGCGGACTCACCAAAGTCAATGTCCGCCTTGGGTGTTTCGCCGGCACGCCTTCCACCAACATGTATGCTTGAGGGGTGACAATAGCAGGGTTAATGAAACGAAGAAAAAAGAAGCCACCAATAAGAGAGCAGATCGCATAGTCGGTAGCTTCAGGGTATTTGCGCTATATTGAACAGCTGTCTTTAGTCATTTAAATCTACCGCAAAATGTTAATCCAAGCCATACCCTCGTCAAACTCCGGATTTGCTTGCAAATCCACCGAATACCGTATGGAACGGATTCCAAACTGTCAATTATCGTCAGCAAGAAGCTGTTCGCAATTTCCATCAGCATAGTAAGGCGTGGTGCAATAATGGCCTGCACGTCCGGGTTCGCTGCAGCCGCCTCGGGTGCAACGCCACGCGGCAGGTTCTCAGGAAGGCTGCCAGTCTCCTCCTCAATTTGGTTGATCATCTGTTCGTATACTTTGAGAGGATTGATCTCCAGGTTGAGCTCCTTGTGTTCGATAAGACTGTTTATCCGTTCGGCGAGCACACTCTTGAGATAACTCTGACCGGGTCCACGTCGAGTATAGGTGGTCATCATTCGACTTACTGGCGTATTGGCACGCAGCAAAGATCCGAATTCTGTCGCAGTCTCGAACTGCGAGCTTAGCACTGATTGAAACATAGTCAATAGCAAATGCTCCTCCCGACTCTCGTATTGGTTCCCGTAGAGTGTGAACATAACGGTTTGCAACAGTGTATCGATCTCCGTGAGCGATACGAGCCGGCATAGGGCAGCAACGTGGCGAGGCTCAGATTGTAGAAGGAAGAACAAGTTGGAATATTGCTGAAGTTTCCGGTCGTCTGGATATTGACCTTCGGTCGGGTCGACTTCCTCGAGGTGACGTTCAACTTCATTTTGCTATCATTTACGTGTAAATGAACGAGTCGAATACGAATTAACACATGATCTCACCTCGTCTAATGCCATTCTGTTCTGGATTAGGAGCGCAATCCGCGAATCAAGATAACGAACATCTCTCTCCAAAACAAAATTCCTCTTCGACTGTGCTGATATGCGCCCCTTTAAATCGCGTAAACGCTTCTGGGCTATTATGATAATCAATTAGCGTCAATCCAGCAGAGAGCGCCATGAGTGCCACGCAGTGGTCAGGTAGAGCATACCTCGGGCCAGTTCATCTTGCACTTCCATGTCCTGTTCCGCAGCCATACTAAAAAAGTGGTTCACACTGTATCGATTTGTGTTCCTGTTCGTAAGGCGTCGAGCGGACGTAGTGCCCGGCGACGCGGGCTGGTCATAGTAGGAGGACATGACAGAGAAATCCAAGATAGGTGTATGCTAATGTCGCGACTTCTTGAAGAAGAGAATGCTCGAATGTCGTGCCCAAGCTGCGAGTCAGGTTGTACAAGTCGTAAATTTAGCGACTGAAGGGAGGAGAGACGTTAGGAACGCCGATGGCCAGCACTGCTGGGGATGATAGTTGGTATATAATAATAAAACGGAGCAGGGAGTCGTGAAGAGAAGGTGATGGTATGAGGACAAGGTATGTGAGACGAGAAATGATATTGGAGGGCAGAAGTTGTAGATGCGGTCGCTCAGTGCCACTCCCGTCTCCCTTTTTTGGCGCTGTTGCTCTTCATCAGGGAAACTTCCTTTTGCTTACGGCGACTGGCGCGTCCTGGCGCGCCCTGAAGCTTTCTTAAATGGGTCGAAGCGCTGCCACGCCTGCCTGAAGGGTTGTCTGGCTGCCTGATGGCCTTAAAACACGGCGTTTCAGGATAAAATCAGTGCAAAAGGAGGGGAATTGTACATCAGGCGGCAAGCCAGGATTAAGTGAGGTTTAAGCACCGGCATGCCAGTGGGCAGTTCAAGTGCAATGGTAAGTGCAACATAAGTGCATCAGTTTCGAAACGGAAGTTCTCCAAATTGGATGTCATCACTCAACTTTGATGCTGTGTATCATTGCACTTACCAACTTGAATACATATTATATCTGATAAACACATGCCAGCAATATGATATTTCTAATCTTTCATAGTAAAGTAAAATGTTTGTTCTGGTGGAAGCGAGAAAACAATTTGCACTTGAAGGAGCACCGCTACTACTACTACTAGTACTAGAGTAGTACTAGCCTGAGTCATGCCTGTGTCGATTTAAGTTGTTGTGGAAATTTTGAAAAGTCAAGCCCTGAATCATAGAGAGAGACTGGAAGATGGTAGACTACTTGTAAGTGAATAAACAGTGCTGAGGCAGGAAGTTATACATACCCTAGCATTTTTTGAACGAACCTCACACCTCTCATAACAACCGACGCTGCCACTAGTAGCGTCAGAATTCTCCGAGTCTATCGTATACTGTAGGAAACAAAGGGTCAGCTCTCAATCTGTACTGAGATAGTAAACGGCTTGAATCACCTTTGTCAATCGCGTCCTCTTCGTCCAACTCGCGCCTTCCTCCGACTCGGACTCCGCAATTAGACATAAATGCTGCTATGAAGCGCAGGATAAAGGTTATAATGTTGAGTAGCATGACAGTTAATGATCGCGCGAGCATAGGATATTTAGCAAAGAGATATTTTGTCCTCCTTTTATAACTTGAAGCTGTTTGAACCATTCTTCTGGATTATTCGAAAGAGCGCTCACCGCCCACCGCCTGCGAGTCCGAGTCACACTGCGCAGCGCTCTGATTCTGATGGAAGAGAATAAATCCGCTTTAGTACGAAATCAAGTAAAGTTCATCTTGAAGTCGTCTTCTTGATTTCATTACTCTGAAGAAGCATTGGGAGACTTTGTTATATCTGATTTCCGAAGTTGATCCGGAAAAAAGAACTCACAAAATTTTAAGAGATCGAGTCACAGTCATCTTGAAGCTGTCTTCATTTCTCTGAAGAAGCATTGTGAAGACTTTGTGATATTTGATTTCCGAGGAGACAGAAAAAAGGAACTCACGAAATTTTAAGAGATCGAGTCACAGTCATTTTGAAGCTGTCTTCATTTCTCTGAAGAAACATTTAAAAACTTCGTGATACCTGATTTCCAAGGACTCGGAATCGGTAACGGAAAGAAGGAACTCACGAAATTTCAAGAGATCGAGACACATTCAAACTGTTTCAAGCCCACTCAGGCTAGCACTCCTCCTCGTCCACCACACTTTCTATCTTCGCCTCTTGGGTCCGAGTCTGCGGCTGTCCGCCTTAAAGCACGCCTTCTTTTGAGTGACCGGGGAACCGCGGAGGGGGGTGGTGCGACAACTTTCCAATCGCCTACTAAACACTGAGTCTTTCAACGTTCGAGCTCAGGTAATTTCGTTCCTCGTCTGGGCCTGTAATTCCGAGTGATAGCGAGGTTGTGTAGTTCGCCCACGTCGCCGTAGGTTTCTTGGGCTTCCTCGAGGAAAACGGTGGAGGAAGTACAAGTTCAACAATACAGCCTGAGGTGGGTGTAAAAAGCGGTGACTCAACTTGAAGTGACACTGGCAGTCACAGGATACCTTCCTATGATTTTGGCTGTGCGCTCACTGGCACTGCCAGTGGCACCAAGGCTGCCACTGCCAGTGCAGTGGCAGCAGGCTGAGCTAAAATCTATGCTCTTGTTCACTTTTTCCTGCCTCATTTTCTCGATATTATCTCAAAAACTTATATGATATCCATACTTCTATCACTATGCAGTTCTTGAGACCTCAAATGTGATGGTAAAGTGCTTTAACACCCTTCTGTCCTTCATGAGGGGTAACGTGTGACAAATTAAGTAGTCACTGGCAGGCTGTAGCTTCAACAAGTTCGAAAACGAAGCTGCTCAGGCTGACGTTTGTCAGTGCCAGGACCAGCAGAGATGATGTCGCGTGCACTGAAATAGTATGTAGTACGAAGCCTATCATCATGATGGTACATATGAGTTGTGGTTCCTTGGATTGCATTCATATTTACTCACCTTTTCTATCCACTCTATTTCATGTTTCTCCGAGTCTTCAGGAGGTCCTTCAAGTTCTTTCTTCGCCGTTCCCCATCCTTCAAGTTGTACAGACCTCGTACATATCTATCCCTATTTCCTTTATGCCGTAAACCATCTTCATGCTGCCTCTTCGTGCATCGTCTACAATATATATATCTCACAGTATTTGCAGAAATGTATCTTATGATAAACCCACTACTATAGCAGTATTACTCGAACATGGTGGTAGTTCGGTACCGGAGCCTGAGGAGGGTCAGAGTCCACTGCCACTGGCAGTGGCAGCCTGAGCTTCAACTTGAACGATGGCAATGCATCATGATCCGACTTGGAGGCTGAGTCGTATGACTCCGCAACTTGAACTTTCCGTGTCCCCTTCAAGTTTAACTTCCAACGTTGTTACGCATACAATGATTCAAGACCATGATTATACAGCCTGAAGTTCAAGTGGCTTCATCTTGAAGTAATAAGCAATAATTCCCCATAAACTTCAAATCAGGGCCCATCCGCCGAGGGAAGACGATCCTCCAACTGTCCGAGTCCAAGTCGCGAATCATGTCACTAGAACAAGTACAAGTTCAAGTTATCACTGGCTACTAGCTAGCAGTATACTTCAAGTTCACGGATGGAAACCACACTTGCAATATCATTCCCATTTCCTCAAGTCATACATGTACTACCACATAAAGCGCACGCCAAAGGCCATCAAACACAGAGCAGGAAACAAACGTACGAATACGCAACACCATCGCATGAGAATAAGAAAAGAGCTCCACTAATTACTACTATAGGAGTTGAGAGGAGCATCGTTATACTTCATTGTCCGGAAGTGCATTCATGCCTAGCTTGAATTCACTTTCAGCTAGAGAAAAAGAGGTCTCAAGATCTTTCACCGTTTGCCATAGAGCGACACCATAAGTATAACCGTCGAGTACACTCTGATTATCCCTATCCCTCGCTTCGATGAGTCCGCAAGCTGAAATGGTACCAACTGCACGTCTGTGCTGATCAATGATTATGGCACCCGAATCCCCCGGTTCTGCGAACATAGCATTGTTCCTATGCCCGATATTCCCTAAACCAACTGAACCCGGTGGGATCTGTAAAGCAATATGCGTAGTCTGCTCAACGTGCCCAGGGGAAACCTGCATAGATCTGAGAACGGCAGCAACGTTGTTGACCTCGCCTAACGTATGGCCAGTTTTCCAGCCCCATTTGTACACAGTTTGCTTAAACCCCACAGCGACGAGATTGTCGATGAAAGTCCATCCATAATCATAATCTGCGTCCAATTGGTGCTCCTGGACCCGGGGGAATATATTTTCTTCCGGAACATATCCCGCAATTCGGATTGGACTAAAGAAGTCCCTCCCTTTCCAGCCAAGCCTAGACAAGAGTGCTTCTCGTGGTACAGACTGAGCTGCCGACGATGGAGGAAGCCTATTAATGTCGATGACGTTATAGAAATTGTTCCAATGAGACCTTCACCATCAGTAGAGGAAAATTCAAATTCGTTGGGGAGGCATTGGTCGTCCACCTCGATCAAGCACCAATCCGTAAGGTAGGGTGTCTTGGAGATAGTCAAGTTACCCATTCTTCGAGGGGGAGCATTGGCCACTTTCCCAATACGATTATTAATCCACAAACATGGCGATGACGTCTTATCAAGCCAAGATTGCTCAATGAATTGACACTTGTTTACGATATCCGCGAAAGCTTGTTGTTCAGCAGACGGCGGAAGATCAGGTGCCAGTGGCTGAGTAAACGCTGCCGCTTCTAACTCATCGTGAAGCGCGCCAATCATTGGCACATGGGCGGCTAGAGCCTCGCGAGAGAAGAGATAAATTGGGCAATTGTCGTTTGGGTCGCGCGGCTTAATTGTTGTATCTGCATATGGATCGTAGTCTCCGAATTTCGAAGGAACGTTGCCATGGCGAGTACCGAGGATGAACACCTTGAACGTCGTGTTATCGAGCTTTTGTAGGATAAAGAGCGACCCCGTTGAGAAGCCACCCTCCAGATTGCCAAGGCAAGTTCCTGTGACCATGGAGAAAGACGGTGTCATACGACTGATTGGCTTGTTGGCAGCTGCCACTGGCCTGCTTGGGAAATCCATCATGCGATCCCACAGGCGGAAATAATTATCGGCTCCCGCAGGTGCGGTGAACAGTATCTCTGTTGGGTAGGCGTAGGGTTCTGCCCCGTGAGCGCTAGCGACAAGGGGCCTGGTGCTGTTACCGTCATTATGCTCAGTGACATCCCCCGCACCTCCATTGTTCGTCGGAGCAGTGCGACGATCGGAACGTCTGGGAAGGTTGGTGAGTTCCGGATGAAAACTGAAGCCAGTGTGAACGGGAGCGGTATTGCCAACGCCAGTCTCAGCATGACCGCTAGCCAGAGTATTTGAGTCGCCGGTGCCAGTGCGCACAACAGGTGGAACACTGACAGAAGCTTTGCCCTGGCCTGAGGCGCTAATGATTTTTCGCTCCCTGAGCTCGACCTCAACGTCGAAGATGCGCATTTCAAAGAGGAACTCTTTAACGCGTTCCGCGATGCGGCACGCATCTTCAGTGCGAAGTGACGGGTCGTTGACTCCGATCAAAACAAAAACAGGGCACACCCGACTATCTCCGTAGGCAACACGGTTGGCTTCCAGACTGTTCCACCGCAAATTCTCGGAATCGAGATACTTCATGATCTTCTTGAGCAGTTGCGGCCATACATTGGCAATCTGGTGATTTCCAACAATGCCCACATATTTACGTTTTTTGGTCGCCGTCCAATTGGGACCGGTTCGCCCGAGCAGGCGCGGTTTGCCAGGGAAGCCAAGGTAGTAACCTTTCTGCTCCTCTTCTGACACATGTGTTCGTCGTGGGAGATAAGCGTTAGGATTTTGCGCGAGAATCGTATTCACAACCGCTGAAGACAGGACGGACTTGGTTTGCTGTGACTTCAAGTCTGGTTGAAGGGATGCGAGAGGAATTGATAGTAGGAGGCTTCCCCCCTCCGAGTCTAAGGAACTCGTGACGGTGAATGACCCACGGGCGGGCCACCGGCAATGATAAATCGTTCCCCCGAACCTTGTCCTTGCACAGGTTCGTCATCAGTAATCGCAGTTTCTGGGGCCTGTGAAACTGGTAACGGGTTAAGTACCAATCAGTTTCGCCAGTGTCAGTGAAGGGAAGGAAGGACTCACTTTCAGTCGGCATTGATGAAGAATGTCCTCCTGCAGCTTCTTCAACGTTAACCCCTAGGGCCTGCAAAACTAGAGATGGGTGATGCAGTAATCAGTATTGCCAGTGTCAGTGAAGGAAGGCATAGGACGCACATTGCGCACTGAAAGGTGGCGTTGTAACTCCCAGTACATCTTCGTCTTGTACTATTGGGGTAGTCAGCAATCAGTATTGCCTGTGACAGAGATGGAGAACGCAGAACTCACATCCGCGTCGGTCATTGTTTGCTCTACTAGTAGTATTCCTTGGATGTGGCCCTGGCAAGCCTGGAGGTTGGGGGGCGGTGGATGTCATAGTGGTAGTACTGGTAGTAGTTGCTGGTTACTAGTAAGTAGTAGAAGTGAAAACAAGAGACTACTACTAAATAAATAGTAGTACTGGTAGTACGTCACTGCCAGCAGAGCCTGAGGGTTCAAGTTCCGAGGCCAGTGAGTGCCAGTCTTTTATACAACTTCAACTCATCATTCACACGCCGGTGCGGCGCCACTGTGACTCCGAGTCCGACTCCGAGTCGGACAGGCTCGGAGTCACTGCCAGTGCCAGTGGTGCCACCGTGACTGCCAGTGGCACTGGCACTCAGGTGGCACCCTGCACTCACTGGCCCCAGAGGCTGAGGCTGCCACTGAAGGAGCCTTAACCTGAGGTGGCTGAGAAGTAACTTGAATTCAAATTCAATGATAATGTGGAGTACAAATCATGAGGCTACTACTACTACTAGTAACTTCAACTTGAAGTTGAAGCAAACTTTGAACGCAACACGCCATTCAAGAAAATGACAAACATCATACTAGTAGTAGTTGACCAGGAAGATAAAGATCAAGCAGCTCGTTGCATCCAAACCCTTCAAGTTGTCCTGTCACGGTACTCGTACACGGATACCTCCAAATCCGCCATTGCCAGTGGCTTCACTGTGTGATCGTCTGAGTTGACACATCTGTGAGCTGCTGCACGCCTGCGCCTAAAATCCGAAGTACCAAAGAATCAATGGGTAGTTCATCCTCAGCCTGCGAGTTGGCGCCTAGTAAGATGGACCGCAACTTCTGGCCCCAAAAACGCCCACTGATATGCGACTCATTGAAATTCCGGCCGTAAGGCTTGTTTTGATCCGCTATCTCGCATAATGTGAGCAGTCGGGTTTTTACAGGTTCGGGGAAAACATCCTTTTGCACTTTCAAAATGTCCTCAGCATTCTCAACAAATGTGCGAAGGCCAGCGGGGTCACTGATTTCAGAGCGGTCATGGGAAACCTTGTTTAAAAACATTCGGAATCGTGTGTCGTTGAAAATGTCAGGGACGAGTTCGTCTACCAAGATAATTCTCATCGCAGTGTCGAGGGTTAAAGCCTTCTCCCTATGCTCATTACGTCGATTCAATAGCCGCCGTAGTCTCAAATCATCGGGAGACACGCTCGTGTCTTCACGGGCTTTGGGGATGGGTTCGTTCGTCTGACCCGCTTTCAGGTCGGCGGATGCCATTGGCACGGTGGCCTCCATTTTCAGGCATAAACGGTCGAAGTATTCTTGCATCTCCTTCAACGCGACATTGACCTGCGGCACTTCGAGAGTCCCGCCTACAGCCACGCACGGTATATCCTCCGGGCCCACGTACTCTTGCCCGTCCAGCTCAGCCATCCTGGCAAAGTGGTCCTCGAAGTGGAACTTTACCATCAAGCCTTTGAACCGATGTTCATACATTTGGTCGTCAAAGAGATAGCCGGTAAAATCCTTATCCAGTATTACTTTCGCGTTTGTGTTCCAGGCCGCGTCGGCATCCAGCAAATCAATAGTCTGAGGATCCATCGGGTTCCTTTCCAGCTGGCTTAGCCGGCGATCGAGGAGGAAGAATAGTCTTCGGTGAAATTCGAAGACTATAAAAAATCGGACCAGGAAAAATTTGAACTGGTCGACGATTGATGCGTTAAGTGGTGGCTGCCAGGAGTATGGCGTCGCCGTCTTTTCCTTCGATGCATCCTCCGACACATCCACACAGCCTCGAACTCATCCTTTCCATTTCCCTTTCCCTTTCCCTTTCCTTTCCCTTTCCCTTTCCTTCCTTTCCCTTTCCCTTTCCCTTTCCCTTTCCCTTTCCCTTTCCCTTTCCCTTTCCCTTTCCCTTTCCCCTTTCCCTTTCCCTTTCCCTTTCCCTTTCCCTTTCCTTTCCCTTTCCCTTTCCCTTTCCCTTTCCCTTTCCCTTTCCCTTTCCCTTTCCCTTTCCCTTTCCCTTTCCCTTTCCCTTTCCCTTTCCCTTTCCCTTTCCCTTTCCCTTTCCCTTTCCCTTTCCCTTTCCCTTTCCCTTTCCCTTTCCCTTTCCCTTTCCCTTTCCCTTTCCCTTTCCCTTTCCCTTTCCCTTTCCCTTTCCCTTTCCCTTTCCCTTTCCCTTTCCCTTTCCCTTTCCCTTTCCCTTTCCCTTCCCCTTTCCTTCATCATTTCCCTTCACATACGCCTCTGTCAGCTCTAACTCTGCCAAGGACTTGGTGATGTCGACAATCAGGTCGTCGAATAGATGCCTTGGAATGATAGCAATGTCATTAGACAGGATTGTCGCTGGGCCCTGAGCTATGCCACTCATGCCGACTTCGCCTGTACGTCGTCCTTCCTTTAGCTTCTTGCCCGGCCCAGGTGATAGGGTCGCGAACTTCATGTAGAGTTGTTCAACCTTGTTCAAAAAATTTCGAATCATAAAACCACTTTCGCCAGTAACGTCATAAGGGATGACCTGTTTTGGAGAGAAGAATCCTTTCTCTAATGGGAACGCAATTATGAAGCTTTTCATGACGACTACCCTATTGTCCTCGCAGAGGGTGCGTATTTTACTGCTGGCTTTGGCGGCTTCGTTCTGGGTGAGATCCTGTGAGCTTCATTTGTTTTACGATAGCAGCTCAAAATTGGCTTACCCCTTTGGCGGCTGCCGCACTAATCTGTAAGTCGTGTACTGTGTATACAAGACCCTTCACTGTCTCCTGCAAACACTTGTAAGTCCCAGCCATCTCCTCAAGTGTCACTTTGTCCGCCTTCGAGTCCAATTCCTCAGTCACATCAACGAATGCGTCGTCAATAGCCCGTATATGTCCTACAATCCGCTGTTCCTTTTCTAGTGACTGCTTTCGATAATTTTCCAGGTTAGTGAGCCTGCGCGAAGTCACGGCGAAGAGACTCTCCTGAGCTGAAGCTCTCGCGATTAGGGTGTAATCTTGAGCGAGCTGTTTCTTTAGAGCTTCAATAGCGTCCTCATGCTTTTTCAATTGCTCCTCATGTATATCCTTCTCCTTGTGAAGCTGGAGTGAGTCAGTCGCCCGGCTGAAGTTGGCTTCTGAGAGGTTTGATTCGACATTTGAGATAAGTTTTTTGGTTTTCATCAACTCATTCTGCAAAAGCTTTAATTGCTCCTGATCACTGTCCCGCTTATTTATCAGGAGTTCCCTATGCCTCCGTTCGAAATCTTCCTTTTCATCTCGAAGCCTTCTTTCTTTCTCCTCAGTGTCGATCCGAAGTTGCTCTAGCTCTTTCATAGAGGCTAAGGCCTTCATGATATCGTCGTAGGGGGAACGGCCGATGTGTTTGTGGATGTTGCTGCCACTGTCAGATGATCAGAATCGGATGTGTACTCAGGCTGGCGCCGTAACTCACGACTCGGATACGTCAGCTTCATGTTCCGACACCTTCAAGTTCAAGTTTCCGGCCTCACTGGCATGTAATTCCGTGACTTCGCCACTTGATGCGTGCATTCCAAATTCAAGAATGGTCAGACTCGGACGCGCACTCAGGCTGATACCGTTACTCACGACTCGGATTCGGCGTCAGCTTCCAGCACTGGCACCTTACTGGTACTAGCCTCACAGTCACTAGCAGCCTGAGCGGTATGTGATTCCAAGACTTCGCCACTGCCAGTGGGCCAAATTTAAGAGTCAGAATCAGGCGCATAGTAATCAGGCTGAGACCGTCACTCACGGTTTGTCCGGAAGTCCGTTTGCGATTATTACAGCTGCGCGTGCTGCTAGGTCTGTCTTTTTTGTTCCGGGTTTCTCCACCCATGCTTGCAAGATGAATTTTATACGGTCAAGGACGTTTGCCAAGTAAATATCCTCCTTCGCAACGGGGTGTGAACCCAATCCTATACTAGCCGCTGTTTTTAGTAAAGGAATGGAAATTAGTAGTGAATATTTCAGACAACTGTCAGTATACCATGACGATATACGGACCATTAACAATATGGTGAGCCCTACTATCAGCGTTTCCTGTGCCGGACATAAATACGTTGAAAGTATCTGATGCCAGTTCAAGTTGATGTTTTTTCTGCTATGTATTGATAAAAGTTGCGGCGGGCTGGGGCACAGAGACAGCCAGCGCAGTTTAGTTCAAGTTTCAGGTTCAATTTGACTCTGGATGGGTATTGGGTTACTGCTAAAGCCTAGTCCGGACGCTCACTACTAGTAGTAGCAGGCTGAAGTTCAAGGACTCGGAGTTGCCACTGGCACTGGTGACTGCGAGTCGGAGTCACCGTGACGCACGCGGCGGTGACGAGTCAGCGGTTCAAGTTCAACTTGAATCTGGCTGCCAGTGGCAGCTACTACTACTACTACTATACTACTACTAGTAGTAGTACTACTAGTACTAGTAGTGCACGGCGCCGGTGACTCAGCACGACTTTGAAGTTCAAGTTGCTGCTGGCAACGGCCCGTTTCGAACTCCGGACAGGAAGTCCCCTGTCACTGCCGTGCCTGCCAGCCTGCCAGTGAGTGCCAGTGAGTGACAATCTCCGAGTCTACCACTGTTAGTAATACTACTAGTAGTAGTATTAGTAGTATTAGAGCTCTAGTTGTAGTACTAAAATACATACATGTGCGGAACATCCGATTCGGCTCTGAACAAGTTCCGGCCACTGGCACTGGCAGACGATCTTCAAGGCCTGGCTGAGCTTCAGTTGAGGAGGGCCGGTGACAAGCACAATGATATGGGCTTCGTAAGTAGTTGCGACAGATGGGGCAGAATCCGGGTTCTTGAGAGCTGAACCGACATCCAGAAGTAGAGGGGATTCAAGGCCTGACACACCTGAGTTCGGATAGCAAGAGAGCGCCGGAAGGGCCTACTACTACTACTACTACTATAGTACTACTACTACTACTAGTACTAGGCCAACACCGGCAGCCTCACTCACTGGGCTGGCAGGCTGACCTGATCCCGGGCCGGGTCCTGCCAGTGGCAGTGGCAGTGGCACAAACTTGAACGTGGCTCAAATTGTCCCGATATAACTGAAGGACCAAGTCGCCAGAGGCCTTTATCAAGGGTCCCACAAATCGGCAGTCTGCTGAGTTTCCGCTGAGTGAGAGTTCACTAAAGTTAGTACTAGTAAGTTAGTAACTACCGCCTGTCATCATTCACTCACACCAATGTGACTGGCACTGGTACTCACTGGCAGGCTCAGCCTGAGGATGATGACCGATGATGCCCCTATAGATCCACGCCGTTCACACGGCGCTTAAACTTGAACCATCCTTCGTCAACAAGCCTTGCTTTTCTTTCAATTACTACTCTCCGCCGCTGGTAGTGGCACGCCATTACTGGTATTTCTTACCATTGAGGCTCGAAGTTAGGTTACTGTCAAACTCCCAGCATGTCAAGTTCCGAACGCGGGGACGAAACTTCAGGCTCTCGCTCGGATACAGATGACGAGTCAGTCTCTAGCCCGGATACAGATGATGAGCAGAGCGTTTCAGAATTCACCATACCTGGTACTCGCGACAGTAGTAGCTCAAAGCGCTCGATTGTCGATGGGTCCGACTCCGAGTCTGGCACCGACTGGGAACAGGATGCATTTCTCGAACTTATCGATTTCGGTAGGGATCATATTGCTTACTTACTACGCAGCTTGGCTTATCTTTGGTGAATTGACAGAGGACTTACCCCGAGGCTTTCAGTCAAAACTATTTATCGATAGCACCGTGGTCCAATCAATCGTCAAAAGTTTGTCGTCCAAGATAAAGCGTGCAGACCGCGTCGGATTCTCGTCGGAGGACTTTCAGGAAACGCTTCACCTGGCTGAGCGCCTAGGGATGTGCTTTGATTCAGCAAATATGAGGATCCTTAAGAGGGATAGGGAGATTCAAGCTCTGCGGAGAAAGATGGAGAGGGCGATAGATCAGCTTGAGTCCAATACATTTCAGTACACGGACATGCTCTTCAAACTCACTGAAGAGCTAGCGATCTTCAAGCATCACATGGTAAGCCCAGGCTGCATCTTGGACTTGAAATAAACTCTGACTTAATCATTTCTAACTTCTCGTCCTATTCTTCTCGGTGATATACAGTCTGAGCCGCTTCATCTGCTTATCAACAAACGTGTGGATGAATTCAGACTTGCTGTCGCCACAGCCTTCATATCTGTTCTTCCCGGCGCATTTCCGTCAAGAAAACTCTCCAATATTTTTACTGGGGGCGTCATCTGGGACTACTTTTTGACTTGCTTAGTAACCCATTATCATTCACACCATACGATCCTGCGCTGGCAAATTCGACTTGAGGATAGTAAGGAGCTCGGCAATCGTTGGATACAGACGAAATCTGTCTTCTCTGCGATAAGGATTGACATCAAAGACACAGAGCTCGGGAGAAATATTCGTCATGAACTCGCTACTCAATTGAAGCACTTTACGACAGTCATGGCTATGAATCTCGAAAGATCTGAACGCAAACCCCGAAATCCCAGGCTTGCGCTTAAGTTCTTCCTGCCCCTTCTTATTTGGTCCTATAACGAATGCAAGGATTGGGTAGCCGCCTTAGACGAATGCAGTTCGGGACAACAGTCAGAGTCGACCAACATTCGACTCTCGGAAACAGAAGTCAATTGTTCTGCCACTCAGACGAAGGCTGTCTTTCAAGCCGGAACAGCATGTGATGCACGGCGTCAATGGAAACGTGAACTTGAACGTGCCGGTGGAGAGGGTGCTCTGTCCGACATTCAACAACTCATTCAGAAGTCAATGGATATTCTTGGCGCCGACTCGGCTGACGGCGTAGCATCCTCGTTGAAGATAAATCGACAACTCCTGCGCAAATATGGAGACCGTTCGGCCATCCTGAGCAGGTTCAATTGGATCAGGAAATGCTTAATTATCCTCTCTGACGACTTGCTCTTGGATATGCTCCTCAAAAATGATGGTGCAATGCGTCGGTTTATGATGAAGATGGATGCCTCTCAAATAGGGATTATCGAAGCGAGTCAGGGCATTGGACGATTTGACAATGCCGATTACAAAGATACAGACGAGGAAAATCTGGACAGGTCCACCCACTTGTTCCTCAAGGATATCGAGCACATGGAGCATCTTGAAGCCCTTGTTCCGACAGAAGAGAATATTGACTCTCTCGTCTTGAAAACAGTCAACGATCTACTTCATGAGTATGGTCCATTCTATTTAACGGATTATGGAATCCTATTTGCTCTTCTCGACAAATTGGACCCTATCCCACACCAGTACTGATATAAGTACGGCAGTGTACTAGCTGACGGTTACAAATCGATCCATTTGGTCACCGGCACACCATTTTGGCTGAGGCCCAAGGACAAGTTTTTTTTCGTTCATGGACAAATATTATGTTTAAGGATTTGTACTCTTACTATTTAATGGTTTACTCTATGGTGATCCACTTACTCTTCTCTCTTCAGACTCTACTCTTTACAAGTCAGCTCTGTACTATAAGTACTAGTATTCAAGTTAGAAACCACTACTGCCAATAAATCTTCTTGAATATGACAAAATAATATTTAATAATATTCATATACTTATCTTTATGACAGGTGCTCAACATGAACTTGAAGTCGTAGTACTACAGTACTACTACTCAGCCTAGTAGTGGTACATTTTGAAGTTTAAAGTACTCATATTCAAGTTTTTTTTTTGATATTTCATACTATGCAAGTCGGGAACTGCAGTGATACACCACTATCAGCCTGAGGCTACTCAATCATCCTCCATCATATCTACGCTTTCCTCTGAAGCGCTTCATGTGTACTACAGTGTCGGAAGGTCAAAACCCGCCTCTGGGTGCAGGCCGGAATTTTGCGTCAATGACTGAGATTTCAAAATTTTTCTAATAGAAGTAAGGAAGATACGTTGATTTCTGCAATAAAATTTTTCCGGTACATGTTTCAAATTTTTTGAAGAAATTCAAAAAATTTTAGTCAAATTTTAGTTTCTATTGACCTTGGATTGACTGGAAATACAAACTGAATTGTTTTCCGAGACTTTTTGGAAAGTCTGTAATTAGGGTTTAATGCTTGAGGCTTCCGGACAAAAGTACCCGGGTGGTCCGGGAAAAGATGAATTCTGGATAGAATTTGCAAAACTTGCCAAACTATTCCACCAGGAAGTCCGGCTTGCAAAAAGACATTGTTCCCGTATATTCCGAAGCCGTGGGAACCTCTTAAAAGGGCCGTATTACTAAATTAGGTAGCATGTTTCAAATCCTGGGTATAAGAATTTTTTCGGAATTAAATTCAAGCAAATCTAATCAATAAGAATGAAAGATATAATGCATTAGAAGCTATTTACACAGTTTCAGGGTCATTGGCCAGTTTTTGTGGCCGGAGAAAAAAAAGTTTTGAAGGGGGGTTCCGAGAGGCGGGTTTTAGCCTTCCGACACTGTAGTATACAGTATTACTACTATGCTAATCGTACTATTTGTAACTTCAAGTTCAAAACATAGCTAACTTGGAGAGGAAAGCATGCCTCTTTCCGGATGCCAATGGGGAACTTCTGGCCTGAGGTAGGTCACTGGCATGATCCGACTCGGCGAGTCAGTTCGAGCTTGAGTCCGCTGATGGCAATGTGAGCTTCTCGAGAGTTTGTTTTTTACTAGGTCATAACTAGTACTGTCATTTTATTATATCTCAACACTGAATTTGTCGTACTGTTTCAAGTTGTAACTTCGAGCCAACGTACTAGTAGCTACCAGTGAGTGGAAACTTGAAGCATGCCTCAGGCTCTTTCCGGATTCAAGTTGAGAACTTCCGGCCTGAGGTAGTACTACTACTAGTACTAGTAGTAGTAGGTCCGAGTCATTGGTTCGAGTCAAATGCCAGTGTTCAACTTGAAAACACTCAGGCTTTCAAGTTGGATTGGTGTTATGTAAAAAAATTTGTACCAATAGTACTGTACTACTAGTACTAGTACTACTAGTACTACTACTACTGTACTACTCGACGCCGGCGGCCGCCCGGGGAATGATTTCCGACCATCGCACTGACTGCAATATTTGGCTACCATCATCTACAACACTGAAGAAGGTCTGTTTTCACATCATTTTCTTTCAGTACCGTAGTATCCTCAATTCATAAGTTTCAATATACTCCGTATGTGCTGAATGAAAAGTTTATGTTTATCACTGTCTATTTTCGTACAAAGATTCGTGCATGTGCATGTCAGCAAATCGGTTAACATAGAATCTATCATAAAAGTCCAGGGACTTCTCAGGTGTCAATGACTTCGGCGGACATTCATCACCCTTTGGAACCCCAAGGAGGTGAGCCAAACGAAAGATGTCCCCTATACCTATCACCAATAGCTTCGGAGCCTTGCAGTCACGGTGATAGTGACGTCTGCCACTGGCATTCACACCAGAACAGCATTCAACACAGGCGGTAGAGGTCTCTAACTCATATTCCGGCTCGACAATCCACATACTTGTTTTTGGGTCAGGCGAGTCTCCAACACGCTTGAACAATTGGACGAGAGCGCGGTCCTGATGCTCCCCTTTAGCGGTGAAGGAAAAAAGAAGCATAACCCGGGCAACTCTCATTCCTGAAAACCCCTTTTTGCGGGGGCTAACTCGAACAAGGACTGCGTCATGTCTTGCTTTTCCGCGCCAAGAGGGATTGGACCTGATCACCTCCCTCATTGCTTGTTCTATTGGGATCGATTCGCCACGGTAGGCAAAGAAAGCGGTGGCTGAATGGAAAATTGAGAAGTCATTGTTCATGTCCAATTCAGCTGTTGGTTCGGCTCTGCCAGAGGAGCCCCTTAAGTTGGAATTGCGCTTCTCGTACTTGTTGAATAAGTATTCTTTAATGAGCTGTCGGAGCTGTCGAAGCTCTGGATGGCCTTTTATCGCCGCAAGCGCGTTGAGCTGTTTCGGGTACACCTTACTGGACTCTGCAAGTATAACAACAGAGAAGTCAGATGTGCAGCACCAAAAGCACGGGTTACTAAGTAATACTAACGTTGTTTCGAAGCCATTAACATCAAGCTCAAAGGGTCATTTCTGCCGCCCAAGCGAAGCTGGCATTCTACGCTATGAAACGCACCACACTGGGGCTCATCCACTGAACTTCCGGAATCCTCCAGGTCAGCAATTTCGATTTGCTCTTGGTTGCCCACAATGTCATCGAAGAAGTCCTCTGTATCATCGGCTGCCCCTGTTGTTTGTACGCCATGATGTTGCATCTGCTCCCTCTGGGTTGGGGCCTTCTCGGCGTCATCCGTCTTTGACTCTGACATATTTTTCCGCAAAACGTCTCGCAAGGCATTCCACATAGCCTCAGCCAGCGTATCGTCCAGCAGTCCACGCCTTTTGAAGTCTGCCCTCGACGCAATAAGTTTGCTGAGTCGTTGGTTTGCTGTGATCATCTGTCCCAAAGGATCATTTCTGTTCGAGCGCCGCCATGTCTCCTTGTCCGCGTGAATGTGTTTATTTTCTGTTATAGACGAACACAATCCGCTAGGAGCAGCAAAGAGAGGGATCATTGTTGGATAATGGACCATGGCATGTTGTCGTGGCAGTGAAAAATTATCCCGGATGCCCTTTGCTATGAATATTTGCCGATATTGATGATAGTGATCCAGAGAGGCTTTAATTTGATCAAGATTTGAGGCTGTAATCGTGTACCGACGCACAAGGTAACAGAAGTCCAGAAATGCACTCAATGCATGAATTATATCATCGTGCACAATGCCCACAATAGCCGGAAGATACACCTAAGTGGATTGCATCAGATATCAGCAAACCACCGCCTCGAGCGAGATGCAAAGACCACATACTTTCATAAGCGCCTTTGAATCATTACCTGTCCATTGCTTGAAGCCTCGACCTTCAGGAAATCTGCGAAGACCAGGAAAAGGAGCAGCAACTCTGATTCTACGTGAAAGTTAGCAATGGTATTCACATTAAACGACTTGTAAGGTAATAGTGCCTTTTATCCACAATATCCAGCTCTGTTGTGGTCATGCACTGGCAAATCCACTCAACAAGATGGTCCTTGAACACGCCTTTGATGATTTGGTGCAGCAGGTCCGGAGATATGAGATCGCATATATCTGCGCGCGGAAAGTCATTGGTGAAAGGCTACAGAACAACATACAAGTTGCAGAATACGCATCCAGTGAAGAAGTTGAAGTACGTACCACAATATCCTGGTGGAACCCGTACTCTTTCCGGATTGTTGCTCTATTAATGTTGTTGCCATCTACTTGATCTATCAATTGTTCGTGCAGCTCTTTTGTTCGAGGATTTGAAACAAATTCCAAATTATCTAGGTCCTTGTGAGGTGCTGTGCATCTATGCCGCCACAGTAAGTCATTGCCTCAGACTCGGATATGATTTTGGGAAAGGACGGTACTTACTTGCAGCACCATCCAGTGCATATTGCGCATAGACTCACCTGTTCCGGATAATCGGCTATATACGAGCCGAGTCCGAGAACCGACCTACGCAAGTGACCATCAGGACACCGGAGAATGGTTAACTCAGTGTTTATGGACATGGCGGTCTTCAGTGAACTCAAGATTTTTGATATAGACGAATGAAAAATTTGATGTCGAAAGCGGCGGAATTCATCTGACTTTTCGTATTGCCGCTCAGCTGCAAAATGTGTCAGAGCTAATCAAATATTACGGTATGATACACACTCTTTGGTATTGCTAGAAATGCTACAAGCTGGACTGTATTCAATTTCTGTGACCGCCGGGCCTTGTTAGATACATTCCCGATGGAGAGATACAACAGATAGTATTCGTTATTTCCAGTTCCGACAGAGACTGTTGTCTTATCGCTCCCTAAGATCACCGGAACAAACATAGATCCATGGACTGCTTTATCTTCGGCGTAGATCTTGTTCTAGGTCAAGGATAATCAGCATGTTTCCTGCGAGTTTATGATTCATGACCTACAGCCTGTTCCCAAGCAAAATTTCCGGACATGTAATTTCTGAATACTCGTTCTTTGTCATCAGAGTCCTCCTTCGGCTGATACTCGCGAAACGGGACATAGTCGAATTCGCCTTCCAACGCCGGATTGTCCACCAAATTCCGGATCACTTCCAGAGGATCCCGATACCATACATCATATTCTTTCCTCTTCCATGACTCGGTGTTCTCGTTTGTCGCCTTTTGGCCATTGTCGTCCGTGTAGAAGTTACTAAAGGACTTCCAAGACACATCACCGACTTCCGTAGCGTCAATGACGGTGTACAAATTTTGTGCGTCTCCATCAAGTAGCGAACTAGTTATACCTAGATCCGAGTCATTGTCAGGCTCTGTCGTATCCAATTTGGAACATCCGCCAGATTTTACATTCTCCGCCACCTGAATCAGCTGATAAGCCTTCATGATTCCGAGAATTTTTGTTATGTTCCCAGCAGACATTTGCTCTTCCCGATACAGAAAATCTGCGAGCTCGAAATCTGCTCTGCACGAATAGGGAAACCAGACATTAGACACAGGTTCGTTTCGCGGAACGGGTGGTTCTTCATTTTCTAAGGAAATTCCTGCCGCATCGCATGGCGTGGCTGCACGGTGTCAGGTGTCAGAGTACTGCAGTAAACCGGGGACAATAAACATGACACGCACCATTCAAGTATCTGTGATACACCTTCAAGTTATCCTCGCTCTCCTTATAATCTCCAATGTCGGAGTCCAAATCTTCAGAGGATGCGCTACGGCCATCACTTCCGGTGACAGAATGATGGGACAGAGAATCAGCTCCGTCTAAATCTTGAAGCAGCTCGTCTCGGCCTATGCTAAGCATCGAGATATCCTGCGTAAGTATAGAGATGTCGTAATCGTAACTTGAAGAGCCGCAGCCCATTTTATCTTCAAGTTGACCCTCGACCCGGAGTTCGGGGGAGTTCGAGATACTTTTAGGTTCTGGCAGTCCTACCAGCCATTTCATTCAATGATATGCAGTAAATGCTGGATATACTAATTTATCTGATTGAATGAAGTACAGCAGTTGCAAATGGTTATAGCTCAACTGATTGAATGAAATATAGCCTTGCTGTAGAACTTTTTTTGCATTTCATTCAGCAAATGCTGACTGAAGCAATGGATACAAAACACAGCCTTGCTGCAATCTGATGAAGGGGATGCATACCTAGGAAATACTAGGCCTGCAATACCTATTGGGAATATACTACTGAATAATAGATAATGCTATTGCATACCCACCGCTTTTTTGGGTTAATTATAGCATTCAGGCACTGTTGATTGATAGCATGCTGTAATAAATCAGAATTTCATAATTTCCATCTATTTTGAGATATGAGGCACACCAGGGTCCAGGACCCTGAGGTCTGGGTCACTTGGTGCCGCTTTAGAGGAGGTCGTGGGAATAAATTCTAATTAGCCTTTGCAGGCCCTACAGGCCTTTAAAAATAGCGCAAAAATAGCCAAAAATTCAGAAAATATTCCTGGACACTGTCGCTTCGCCCAAGCGTGGGAACTACGCTTCCGGACGACCATATTAGGGTACCAGTGTGTTCTGGGCCCCCCTGGGCCCTTCCTAAAGCGGTAAAAATCATCATAAAATAGATAATTATATTCATTTGCACCTGCATATATGCAGGCTTCCCCTGGGCTTACCAGCAGCAAATAAAATACACTAAAATCGGATTATATTAGGATAAGTATATTCAAGATGATCTGCATGGCTTAATATAGCAATACTAGCTGGGAACATGTGTAGAACATCAAAACATGTTCTATTTTAAATGCTAATCATATGGGGCTCATTACACCACATTGGAGTAGCTCCAGAATGCAAAATTTGATGGGAATACATTGGGACGTACTAAACGAGCTGAAACGGGCCTCAATGGCGCCAAAATATGCATTTAACGTATTGCTACAGAATATTCTTTTATTTAAATGTTATTTACGTTACAACACTTCCACAGCACGTAATGGCATGTATAGATAGCCGAAATGGTACGGAATGACGAGGAGAACAAGAATATGAGCTTAGAATAGGTACGCGTGCGCTAAATATACCTCTAGCACACTAACATGTTTCGGAGTGCATGCAATTATTGTTTATCTCTCATATACATGTCTGTATACCGTTCACGTATTCTGATAGCTTTAATTAACTCTTTGTATATGCCTCTCACGTTGTGCGAAGTTTCACAATGATCGGAGCTTGTTTCAAATTGATATAAGGCATGCAATTCTCAAAAGTAATGGTTAATTTTAATTTATCCAGAGAGTTACGGGTCAGGCACATAGTGCCAAACACTCACAATAAGTATCCTAAACATAAAACAAATGTACGTTTGAGATGGCATTGGAATGTGGAAGTCATATGTAACATTGTAGGATGAGATGCTATATGTGATATCAAAATGTACATATCATGTCATAAACACATATAACTTACAGATTTCATCTGTACCCCAAACGTACATTTGTTTTATGTTTAGGATACTTATTGTGAGTGTTTGGCACTATGTGCCTGACCCGTAACTCTCTGGATAAATTAAAATTAACCATTACTTTTGAGAATTGCATGCCTTATATCAATTTGAAACAAGCTCCGATCATTGTGAAACTTCGCACAACGTGAGAGGCATATACAAAGAGTTAATTAAAGCTATCAGAATACGTGAACGGTATACAGACATGTATATGAGAGATAAACAATAATTGCATGCACTCCGAAACATGTTAGTGTGCTAGAGGTATATTTAGCGCACGCGTACCTATTCTAAGCTCATATTCTTGTTCTCCTCGTCATTCCGTACCATTTCGGCTATCTATACATGCCATTACGTGCTGTGGAAGTGTTGTAACGTAAATAACATTTAAATAAAAGAATATTCTGTAGCAATACGTTAAATGCATATTTTGGCGCCATTGAGGCCCGTTTCAGCTCGTTTAGTACGTCCCAATGTATTCCCATCAAATTTTGCATTCTGGAGCTACTCCAATGTGGTGTAATGAGCCCCATATGATTAGCATTTAAAATAGAACATGTTTTGATGTTCTACACATGTTCCCAGCTAGTATTGCTATATTAAGCCATGCAGATCATCTTGAATATACTTATCCTAATATAATCCGATTTTAGTGTATTTTATTTGCTGCTGGTAAGCCCAGGGGAAGCCTGCATATATGCAGGTGCAAATGAATATAATTATCTATTTTATGATGATTTTTACCGCTTTAGGAAGGGCCCAGGGGGGCCCAGAACACACTGGTACCCTAATATGGTCGTCCGGAAGCGTAGTTCCCACGCTTGGGCGAAGCGACAGTGTCCAGGAATATTTTCTGAATTTTTGGCTATTTTTGCGCTATTTTTAAAGGCCTGTAGGGCCTGCAAAGGCTAATTAGAATTTATTCCCACGACCTCCTCTAAAGCGGCACCAAGTGACCCAGACCTCAGGGTCCTGGACCCTGGTGTGCCTCATATCTCAAAATAGATGGAAATTATGAAATTCTGATTTATTACAGCATGCTATCAATCAACAGTGCCTGAATGCTATAATTAACCCAAAAAAGCGGTGGGTATGCAATAGCATTATCTATTATTCAGTAGTATATTCCCAATAGGTATTGCAGGCCTAGTATTTCCTAGGTATGCATCCCCTTCATCAGAGTGCAGCAAGGCTGCCCCAGCCTGCCCTTCATCAACCAGCATTTGCTGAGGGAAATGCAAAAAAGGTTTTACAGCAAGGCTATATTTCATTCAATCAGAAGGCTGGCAGCAGTGGTTCTGGAACTTGTGCGGGTCGAATGGGTGATGAATCATAACCATAAGCAGCAGGTCCTGATGCAAATGATGATGGATGAGCTGAGTATTCATGTCTTGTTCTTGCGGATTGATTCTTAAACCTTCTGTCGCAGTCGGAGAAGGTACATCGAATGGATGGGGGGAAGAAATCAGTAAAATGAACGGGTTTGGGCTTTCGCCGTGTTACCGGCATCGACTTGGATGCAACCTATAGTAGTACCTATTAGCAACTTGAAGTCGACTTTTGACTTACTTCGACTTTTGACTTACTAAGTTAGAACATGAATCCCCAGCCTCAGGCTGAAGCTGTCAACTTGAACTTGAAGTAGCACTGGCAGCGAATCGAGTTCGCCAAGGTGGACTCGCGTAGTAGGAGCTAGTAGTAGTCTACCTGGCAGATTTGCTAGTAGTACGGTAGAAGGCTGCGGCTGAGTGCCTTGACTCACTGACTGCCAGTTCCAGTGTCAGGCTTGCCGTCTCGGTCGCCGGAATCCGAGTCGGAGTGCAACTTCAAGTTGAAGCCTGCCAGTGCCAGTCTGAGTGAGCCTGAGTGCCAGTGCCAGCGCCAGTGCCAGGTACCGCCGTGACTCAGGCTCGCTCACTGGCACTCCGAGTCACTGCCAGCCTGAGTGCCAGTGGCAGGCTGGCAGTGGGCGTAAATTTTCCTTGAATAGGCGCCCTCATCTTCAACTTGAACTTTAACTTGCACCTTTGACTCTGAGTCGACTCACCATCGATATTCATAGCACCTGCCAGTGTGCCCCTATTACTACTGCACAGGAATGTTAACTCAAAGACAGACGCGGGCTAAGAATAGCGATCAGCATCCGGGAGCGGTAGTCAATAAGCTGCGAACACGTCGAACGAAAGAGGAGATATTGAGGGAGAAGGAAGGGAAGGAGAGAAGGAGAGAAGAACAGGCATCAAAGCGTGATGAGGCATTGAGGGAGAAGGAGGAGAAGGAAAAACAGAAGGAAGAACGGGCAGCTCTGCGCGAAGCTGCGGCACAGCAAGCCGCGTATGCGAGAGAGAAGAGAAAACTCATTGCGGAACAGAAACGGGCAGCGAAAGAACAAGAGGCATCTGAGAAGGTACGCAAGAAAAGAACTGCAGCAGAGCAACAGGAAACAGCCATACTGGAGACGATGGAGCTTGAGAACAATTTGTCAAAGGCTCTTGACATTCGCACCCATATGGGCTCAACTGCACCTAAGCTGGCTGGCACTGGCAAACGAGGGCGAAACAAGTCGAAAGGCGTCCCTGAAACTAGTGAGTCCTTATCTTCAAGTCAGTGACAGTCGAGTTATGAGATATGGGCATAACAGGTTCAACGAACGATGAAAAAGACAGCTCTTGTGCAGCTGAAGACGGCGAACATTTAAAGATTCGTAAGTTGTTTGCCTTTATGACTTTAGACTCCAAGGGTGACCACTTTAACTCACATTATGATGCAGCTAACTCCGATGCGCCCAACAGAGCGCGCGCAAAGAAAGTTAGGAAAAAGGATACCAGAGGTGCACTTCCTTTCCGTACTCGCGTGCAGGGTGCAAAGGGTTCAAATAGTGCCATAAGTGGCACCGGATATCATAGTACGCTTGCAGGACAAAACAGCAGTCTTTCTGGTGAGGATACAGACATGATAGAGTCGCCCAATACGTCGAAGCAGAACGATAGGACAAAGCGACCTGTTAGGGCACTTCGCAACACAGATGGATCCACATTCTTCGGCGGAGAGGGCAGAAACCCTGAGGAGTCGCAGGGACAGAGGAGATCGACTTGTGAGTTTTAAGTCGTACTACTACTCAACCGTTGGCATCATAGTACGAAAGATCAATTTCAAACAAATTCAAGTTGATAGTAAGTGTGAAGCTTGATTTAGACTCAGCTACTTGAAGCTTATCCGACATCGTACTACAGATTAGTATTACTACTACTAACTTGAGCCTGAGTGCGCCTGGCGACACCGTGCCAGTGACCGGCTTGACCGGCGCGCGGCGGTGCCACACTCAGGTTGGCACTTAACTGTGACCCCGAGATGCCACCCGGGTTGGCAAGTTGCAGCTTCTTCACTTATAATGCTCACATTCTTATCTTTATTACAAGTTGTGAGCCTGGCTGACACAAGGAAAAACTAGGCTCCCCGTCTCGGCGCAAGACGATGCGAACTTTAGTCCTTGGGAGGATGAAGGAGTGACAGTAACCCTCACGAGTTTCCAAGGTGTAAAGAATAGCTCAGCTAGCGAACGACAGACGGCACATCTCGTTGACTCCGACACTGATATTGTGAGTTGGATGGAGCATTAATTAGACTGGCAGAGGAAATCTTAATATTTTGATTGTGCGTTTAATTAGGACGTGAGTAGACTGACAATACCGACCCAAGCCAATGTAAGTGCCGCTTATACTTCAAAGAAATCGTTTGATTCACAATAACTATACGTCGGTGGAGTCTCATGCACAATGATGGCTATCTAACATCATTTCTGTATCGTAACAGGATGGAGCTAGCAGCAAATTGAAGAAAAGGAAGCTATCCCGCGACACTCTCTCCGAGTTGCAGGCTCATATAACACTGGTAAGCGGCTTCATAATCTCCTGTTTCATTCAAGCTACTTATTTTTCTTTCTTTATGCACTGGAGAAGAAGAATATCAAGGGACAATCGGGCATTCAGGTGAGTTCTACACAACAAAGCATGGACTTGGTGCCATACTTTGTTGTGGCCTCCGGCGTCGAATATACTTCCTTCATTACTTACCAAATTGTACTCTGAATAGGGCGCGAGCATGACGAACATCGTCAACTCCCAACTCGATGTATTGGTAAGTTTATTCTGCTTTTAATCCTCACCCGTATACTCATCTATTTTCCCGTCAGGACGGTATTTCTGTTGAGGGTCATAGGGGGCAGTCTCCAGCGTCGCATCTACAGATACAGGTATGTGTAGGCATCGACACTCATTAGGATTACTTTTGGTGCCCCTTTCTTTGGCAAGTATCTGGATGTCCACTAAACCTTGTTTATGTGTAGGACAGCATGATTGTGAATAATAAGAAGAGGAAGTCGCCGCCTGACTCAAACTCACATATCGATGTGGTAATTCGTACTCTTCCACCCAATTTCAAAAGCACTTCCTTACTATCTAAAACAGGCTAGCATGAACGTGTATATGAAGAAGCCTCCATCCCAGGCTGCCTCAACAGTTAGTGTCAATCACATCTAATTTCCATTTCATATTGTTTTCTGATCAAGCGACAAGGACTTAAATACTGCTAAGGAGAGTGAACCGCAAGACAGTCATTCTCAGGCTGATATACTGGTATTTAATTCTCTTCGAGCTTCCCTTGGTAAGAACTCCTCTAATTGCTACAGATGAAATCTACTACCTCTGTTCGCAATCTGAAGAGGTCACTGGCGGTTCATGCACATCATATTGCAAGTGTGAGCTAATTGCTGCAATTGATTCGGTACTTATTCTCGGTTCTTCTGACAGGCAAGTGGTCGTGAGGCGTCGCCAACACCACAAGCACAATCACCTGCGATGACGACAGTATCCTTCAGTCCCAAACCCGAAGTGCTCGCAACCAAGGCTCATCTTGGTCATCGCAAAGTCTCTCGGACTACTAGCTCTGTGCGTTGATCCATTCATGTTTGTGACATGCATCCACTAACTTGCTTACATGCAGACATCTGTAGGACTTGAGGATAAGGATAGAAATAGTAAAGGAAGGGAGGGATCCCGCGCTCTCGGCAAAAAAAGGGCAACGAATCAGTGTCTTCCTCCCGGAACTCAGGCTGGCTGGACTCATATTCTTCTGCCTTCGCTGTATCGCGCAGTCGGAAAGTCCACAACTCCATGGCAAAACCCAGACAATAAGTCCATCGGAACACTGTGGGGGAAAGTATTTGATTCTGTCGAACTTAGTTACGACACACAATTGGCCGACATCTGTTCTTTAGTTGAGTCATCCCTATTTGTCTTACATCGGCCATACTGAATCAGGTATGATCTATTCTGTAGGCAGCCCAGAGATGCTCTGATAGTTGGCGGAAGAAATGGTTTGAGAAAGCCGAGCAGTCAATTTCGAGTTTCGTCGGCAACGAGCGTTCTAAGTCAGTGGAGACCGAAGAAATTGTGAAGATGTTGCAGATGATGGTCGACAAGAAGAAAGCTGAACCATTCCTCTGGGAACGCTGGCATAGTATGGAAAGGGTGTGTGAGATTTCACTCAATGTCACCCTTCGAGTCCGTGCATTGACTATGAATGTACACAGAAGCAAGGATTGTTCTGCTCTGACCTCGTAGTCTCAGTGTTGTCCGTGCACATTGTCTTGGCCCTGGGTCGGCATAAAGTATTGGACAAGAACACAATAGGAAAGCCTATAGGTGCCCTCGCCCTTGCGGCAACAGCGGTATCTATCTACTTCAGTACTTGCAGTGGCTTTATTCACTGAATCTCTCATGGACAGGTCAAAGTTGCAATCGATAAGCAGGTAGCCCGGTTGCAAAATATCAAAGAAGAGCTTGGTGGTGCTGAGTGGTACTTCACTAGTGCTCTGTGGCAGCCTCATACGGACGACTATGTCAACTTATTGTCAAATTCCTCGTTTTTCACTGAATCAAACTGGGAGAAGGTTCGGTCCCGCATAGAAGCTTACAACTCCGTTGAAGATGTCAATGCGGGAAGGAACGCCGAACTTGTTGGATCGGGTGTCACTGGCAGGGATTTCTCCCTATATATCGACGTTGGAGACGCGGATGCGAGCGGCGAGTATACACATGGTGAGGGCGCTAATAGAAGTGGTAAGTGCAAGGAGAGAAACGAAGACAAGGATAATGACGGCGAAGAAGTTGAGGATTTCAAGGAGAGGGAGGACGACATGGAGGACGAGGGTGTGTCTGGCGAGGGAGATGAGGACAAGGATCAGGATGAGGACAATGACAATGAAGAGGACAAGGATCAGGATCGGGATAAGAACAAGGATGCGGACGAGGTTCTTAGCGTGGGTGATGGATTCAGTGGAGGCTCTGAGGGCGAGGCGAATGACGCAGACAGAAAGGGCGGGGAAGGCGAAGGCGATCGCGAGGACGACGAGGGTTCATTATGGGATTCGGCTACGGACGGCGCAGACTTTTAAGAGCAGGTCGATCACTGGTGAGCTTTGGCTTTAACCATCCCGCCACTGTATTCAAACACTTACTATCATCAACTTGCAGTGGCCTTTGTTCTCTGAGTATGCCGAGGAACAGGCAGAAGTGGCGAAATACGATCTGGATCAGGATGCCGTGGTGTAGTTACTGAGGGACACTGAGGCACTGATTTCTACTTATCTGTCTTAAATTACTTGTGGAATGAACCAATACTGGAACCTCTTAGTACGCACTTACACGCTTGGGTACTGCAAACCTACAGACGAAAAAGTCTACTTATATGATTAAATGCTGAATTACTTATGGAATGAACTACTTGAACGTCTTACACACTTTTACTCTTGAGCACTGCAATTAAACTGCCAGAATAAATTCTTCTGATATGCTTGAATGCTGGAGACTGAGGCACTGAGAGCACTGATTTCAGTTGACGGCACTGAATTCAGTAAGCCCCTTCCTGAATAATGAAACCACATGCCTGAAATCAGTAAATCAGTAGAATTTTACTTCCCAGGGCTTCAGAGGACTTAAGGCCGGTTAAGTAGCCGTAAGCAAAAAAGAAGATTCCCTGATGTTCCCTCGGCTATTTCCGCCACCCTCAAAGCTTCGTCCACATAATTCACAGATGTGAGTATTGTTCTTTCTCTTACGCCTTCTCGTGTAGCTTCTTCGATATAACTCAGACTCTCAGAATATAATGCCGCATAGAATTCAACATGCTATGGTGTGGTTTCGCTTGCCAGTGAATCGGTTGCTACCCTGAAAAGGCTAATTAATTCAAGTTACATTCAAATTGGCGACTCGGACTCGGACTCGGACAGCTGAAGACTATGGTTTTCACAGAACACCTGAAACCTGTTCTCTTGTGAGAGTGCTAGGGGATTACTAACAGACTCTTGGTTAGTAGAAGCCGAACGTGATCGAATGCTTTCAATACTGTATGCACAGTCAGGGTTTGAATTAGTACTATGCTACTAGTATAGCAGTGGTGAACATCTCTTGAAGAATAACCTTACATTGACTGAGGCTGTTTGCGAAAGGATCAGACATATATGCAATGTTTGCAACCAAATCAGAATCACGCTGATTTGCAGATGGTGATGTAGGTCCAGGATATGTACATCATGTTAGGATGATCTGCTAGCAACCCACGATCAACGATTGCAAATTTACTACTTTGCGGAGGCAATTAGTACATTTCCAGTTTATCCATCATCGTAGTGTACTCATCGCAATTTTTTTTCGGACGTAGAGTGTCAAAATTAAGCAATACTAGTAATCCCTCGAGGCCATTGAAAAAAGAAACAGCTTAACCTTAACATCAGTCTAACTTCTCTCATCTTGTCAACTCGTTAATGGGTTAATCCGACCGTTTCATCCGCATAGAGAACTACACAGTTGAAGCATCACCAGAGGAAAGAGGAGTCAAGCTACATACAATGTCCATGTCCGAGGAACGAAGAGATGAAAGCAGGAATTAAGCAGGAAATAGAGTCCATGAAGTCCGACGTAAAAGAAGAAATCTCGTGAACATGAAGGGCAATCTAATCAGCAGCCTCTGTACAAGGACTACTTTATACCTGTCTTCCTGTCTTATGAGCTCGACGTAGAGTTGGAGGACGAAGTGGAATTGGATGAAATGGAGTCGGACACGGTGGAGTTAGACGACACCGGGTTGCACGACCCGTCGGTCTGCATAAATCATACGGTTAGCGAGCACATAAATTAGTTTAGTTTCTGGCCTACGTTGTTAGATGCGCTCTTGGACAGATCATACGCCATCTGCACCGAAGCCGGAGATGTGTCGTTATTCCAGTTGTTACCCTTGACGGACACAGAGTTACTCCCAACGTTCTTGCCGCTGAATCCGAGATCGTTGGAGCTGAGCGAGCCATCGGAGCCCAAGAGCTGGCTAAGCTTGCCCGAGATGTTCTGGTCGAAGGAAACCTGGCTGTCGGACTGCCGGAGAACACTATTGCTGAAGGAGGAGAAGACAGACTGGAATTGCTGGATGACTACCGTCTGGACCTCAACTTCGCAAATCTGCTCAATGATGACCCTAAAAATAGTATAATCGCATGAGCACTGTGCAAAACCACTTGAGAGTCAAGTCGAATATCACCTCTTCGCAGTCTCCAAGAGGACACTAAGCCTCTGCTGGACGATCTGGATTTCTTGGGAGCTGCAGACGATCTCTTCCTGCTGTTCTATGATGGTGACTTCGTTGAAAGAGCTGTCAAAGTTGTCCTGACCAAAGAAGTCATCGAAGTTGCTCATAGTGTTCAAGCCAAGGTAGTTGTTGAACGACGGAGGGGAGACAACTTCGCTGGTCCTGCGGGCTACAAAACGGTATAGTCGTGTTTAGTTCCAACCACGGACGAGTCTCTTAACAACCATGAGAAACTTACTCAGCTCAGCAGTCGGCCTAAAAGCTATGGGTTTTGCTGCGACGCCATTGTAGGCAACGGCAAAGATGGAAAGGGCAGCAAGGATAGACTTGGAGAACATCGTGCGGAAAAGGGGACAAGATTCAACTGTGTAGTGAGAATGAAAGTCGCTGTGAGTAGGGTCAGTCATTTCCAGATAGCTATAGCATATCAGTACACTTACGAGGGATCAACCCGTAGAATGAATGGGCAAAAAAGTGATTGAAAAGATGAACGAAAGAGCACGACAGGCGACCAGGCCAGGAACTTCGAAGAAAGCAAAGAACGAAAGGAGAAAGCGAAGTTGGGGGGAAATGGGAGTGTTTCGCTCTCATTATAAAGGCGAGAATGTTTCCAGAGAATACATAATCTGGGTGACTATTCACTCCGGAAATGTGTTTTGAGTTCTCGAGCGCGCGAAGCACACCGCGTTGCCAGATCACGCGTCACGCGTTTACTAGTATCGCCTAGGTGCCCATCGACCGATCTTCGTTGCTACGCGCGCCCTTTCCACATTATGATAGAATCCGTCAAGGCGGCAATCGTTGCCAAGACGTTCAAGTATATCTTCCGGGATTCCCATTCCGGGTCAAACTGTTCGTGAATACTCCGCCAGATGAAGGCGAATCTCCGAGTGTCAGATCACATTTAAACGATCAACCATAGACATTCGATGTTTCGATGTAATGCATAATGCGCTAACCATCATTGACCTATAGAATTGGGTTCGCATTTTTTCATCAGAATTCTGGCGAAAAAAACGAAGTACATATCTTTCTCACCGGAGTTTTGGACTGCGCTGCTTCGGGGAGTTTGCGTGGGATCTGTTAAGATGCGCCCGGTACCGTTACATAGGGTTACTTCTTTGACCAACGGTCGTGATGAGTCCTCCGAAAAGACCGAATCCGTAGTACTGGTATTCGCATGACCCACTCTTCCGTTACTCTGGAATCATTGGTAGTAAAGAACCTGTATTTCTTCCCGGTAATTTACTTCGTCAATTCAATCGACTTCTCAAACAAACCCCATATATTGATAGGGAAGGTTAGAGTCTAACAAGCTAAACTGCTCTAATAAGCCTGTTGAATCTATCAGTCAGGTAGGAATCCATCAAATTGAATTATATGCCAACCATCTGAATTAGACTGGGTCTTGCATTAATGATCTATCATCCAATCCCCATACGTATACTGTGTGAGCAGCGCGCATATCTAGAACAGCGGTGAAGAAGCGCGTGTTCTCCAGCATGATTGGATAACAGTAAGCGGGTTTCATGAGAAGTAGCAATCCTCTCATTCGGGTTGAAGAAAATCCATGAGGTAGATCCAGATCAGATGAAGCAGGTCAGTTAATAACACGTCACTTCCAGTAGATCAGCTGATGTCGGTTTCAAGAGATAAAGTGGTAGTTGCCCTTTCTCCGTTTACCTCTATCGCTAAAATAAACACAGGAGATCTGACCATGACTGGCTGTTGATAGATGATAATCTTCGGTCATCGCGGTGAAGGTAGCAATCCAAAAAGTGACTGGACAAACACGTAGATACGATACACATTATAACTCGTCCTTACCATGGTCCCTACTTCGGAAGGCCTCGCCCAATTCTATGCATTCCGGACACTTAGAACCAAGAACACGTGAAGTGATGATTGTCAACTCACTTTTCTTCATTTCCGGTGATAGCTCGGACGGCAAGACAACATTGTACTCCACATACAGATCGCCGAACGTGCCTTGCTGGTGTACAGGCATGCCCTGCCCTTTGATCTTTTGCACGTAACCTTCATGGAGAATCAGTAAGTACTCGAGAAGCTCTTGGCATTCATCATGCTAAATTTAGACTTTTTACCTGGTTGTGTTACGCCGTCTCTTTTCAGTGTAACAGTGTGTCCATCAAGGTGCGTTAAGTTGTGCTCGAAACCAAGGAGAGCCTTCGGAATAGTCCGTGACTGTGATTAGTAGGCCGATTTGTGAGGGGTATGCCGGAAAACCCATACCTCATCCACACCAATACTGTGCCTCCAGTACAGGCTGCTCTCCTTTCGGCGTAGACCACCTTTTTCTTTCTTGCTCCTGACACGAAGCACAACATCTCCAGGTTCCCAGTCTGGACTCTCATCGCCTTCCCCTTCAAACACAACTTCATGCCCCTCTGGCATTCCCTTGGGGATCTCGAGGGTATAATGCGCGGTATGGTCGACAATTTTTGATCCACCGCAGTGTGGACATTTACGTGCGATGATCTTTCCTCGTCCGCCACATTCGTTGCATCTGTATCAAGATCAATCATCGTAGTCCAGTCGTCGAAAGCACATCAATGGATTAGAGATTAGGACTTACGATACTTGGCTTTGCGCAAACATCCCAGGCCATATCTGCTGCCGCACCACTTTCACGCCTGCGCCATCACAACCGGGGCATTTGTGAATGTCGCTGTCCGATGCCGCACCACTCCCACGACAGTGGTCGCACAGAATGCGCTTCTTGATCATGAACTGCAATACCACGCCGCATGGACGAGCAGAATCCACGCATCAGCGACCGGAAATGAGAGAACGCACAAAATTGGATGGAAGATCCTACGTACATCTATACTTGCGCCTTTGTACCTATGAAACATGAAGTAGGTTGTAAACACGTGTAAGCGGAGGAAACGCCAAGTAGTTATGTACAAGAACTTACATATCTGCAAGGGACACCTCGAATTCTGTCACACTGGTAGGCCCTTTCCGTACTTGATCTTGCTGCTGAACTGCATAGCCATCAGTGAAATTTAATAAGGAATGGGCTACGCTGAAACTTACATCCACCACCAAAGAAATTTGAGAACATATCAAACGGATTGGCATGCTGTTGCCCTCCCTCGTGAGCCTTCAGGCCTTCCTATATAAAATCGAATAAACGTCAAAAGCATTTGTTACTGGGCAGATGAATTTACCTCGCCATGTCGATCATAGATTTGGCGTTTCTAGAGGTCATCTTCTTAGCAGATAGAAAGAGCTATGAGCTATCGCTTGGCTTACGGTTGAGTCCGACAGAACCTCATAAGCTGAGAGATGTCGTTAGCCTTGATACTGATGGGATCTGCTCAATGTTACTTACCATGTGCAATCTCTACGAACTTCTCTTCGGCACCAGGTTCCTTGTTTCTATCAGGATGAAACTTTTTGCTCAGCTTTCTATATGCCTTTTTAATATCCGTTTCTGATGCAGAGCGATCCACTAGAAAGCATGCTTGCTTTAGCTCGAAATTGTTTAGCTCGATAATGGAGTACTTACCTCCAAGAACTTTATAGAAATCTGCAGCTGCGCAATAGGTTATACATAAGAGTAAGATACAGACTGTGAAGAAAAAAGGCGGCATAGCCCACTGAGCGGCGTCTAGAGTTGCCAAAAAGAAGTGCAAACGAGCGTCGGGGACGAAAAGTGAACGTTGAGTGCGTTGGCACGGTGCTGAGCCTTAGCGCGACTCAGACACTGCGGGCACTGGCATGGACACGTCAATTTATGACACGTGACTTCAAGTTCACTGAGTTTGCGCGTCATACTAGCTCAGGTTTTCCAGCCCTGGCACGGAAACGCTCTTTTTTTCTTTCTCTTTGTTGCTTGAAGCTGCAAGTTTTCACCGACACAATCCACCCTACAGAAGTAATGCTCGCGTTTCTATGTACTGCCAAGACGTCATCTGAAGTAGCTGCTTCGAAATAATCATCCTAATCTCAATCACTGGCCCACTCTGTCGCTTGATAACTGGACTTGTGTGGAAGCGGTATAGAACAGTGCACACAGAAGAAGCTTCATGATTTATCGAATTTGAATCATATCTCATTCAATGAGTCCAGACGTTAGATAACTACGCTTCGATTCGTCGTGCCGTGCTGTCCAAGATATGCTTTGCGGCTGTACTAACTCTCGCAATTTGACGGAACTCAGGCTGCCTTCAGCAGTCTCACTGCCGATCCTTGTCTTAGGTATGTTCCAAACCATATCCACTCTTCCGCTGATTGGTTCAATTTGATAGAATGCGGTGCCAATGAAGGTGTGAGGTTGAGTCCACATGTGAGACATCCGACATCATGACGCGAGCTCGAGGTAATGTCCCCAATTTCTGTACTGTTTGTCCAACTTATCCAGACTTCATTGATCCCCTGCATTATCTTGAATCGCTGGCGACTCGCGAAAAACCAGTATTAGAAACAGTGGCAGAAGAAAAGCAACTTCAAAGAAGCCCAATACATCTTTGCTGAAGCGTTTGATTTTGGACTGGCTGTGGCCGCTTGACTCGGAAACAAATGTGGCTTTCCTCATTCTGCAGGAGCTGTCAACCTTTTCGTCACTCATCTGAGACAATTCTCGATCCAGCCTTCCGCTTGCCTGCGACAGCCAACTATTCTCTCCCATTTGTCCCGCGTTCTGAAAGTGACAACACTCCAAGACATCTAGGAGCGCGGAAGACTCAGGCGGATACAGTACCTGGGCGAAGGAAGGTTCTGAGTCTACCGATCATGCTCTGCCGTCTCCTGTGCTATATAACATAGATGAAGAGATTTGGGAAGGGGATCCCATCCCGTTCACGACTTACTTACGCTTCGTTTTCTCTCCTCCACCCGCACCTCCTCAAGTCTCTCTCTTCGCAATGAAGTTCATCGAAGGTCGTCTTCTGTCTATTGCCGTGCTTGCATGCACGCTCTTACCAACAGCACAAGCTGCGCCAAACAGCTTTGAGAAGGCCTTCGGTCTGCGACGCCGACAAGATACCACTACTTCGGTAGTCACTTCGTCGTCAACGCCTTGCCCTTCGCCTTTGACGACCATCACTCTTACTGCGACTGAGACTGCATTCACGGGGACTTGCCGTAAGTTAAAGAATTAATATCTTCTCTCAAATTTTTTAACTAAATCTGAACAGCAACGACTACGTCTACTTCTTCGTCGTCTACGGATACATCGATTACTTCGTCTTCAACGGACTCGACTACAACCCCAACTGACACGTCCAGTACATCCACGGCTACGGATACGTCTTCTTCGACTGATACGACGGATACATCGTCTGCTACGGATACAACAGACACGTCCTCATCGACTGATACTTCTTCGCCCACGGATACATCTTCATCGACGGACACCTCCGTTACGGTTTCGCCGACTGACACTTCTTCTTCTACTGACACTACCGTCACATCGTCATCCACTGATACAACCGATACATCTTCATCTACCGAAACAACTGACACATCATCCTCGACCGATACTTCATCCTCGACCGATACCACTGTCACAGTTTCGCCTACGGACACTTCCTCGTCGACAGATACGACAGATACATCGTCCTCCACTGATACTACTGACACGTCGTCATCCACGGATACGACCGTCACAGTCTCGCCGACGGATACGTCCTCATCGACCGACACCAGTGTAACAGTTTCCCCGACGGACACGTCGTCAACAACAGACTCTACCGATACTTCATCGTCCACTGATACTACTGACACTTCGTCGTCGACAGACACCACTGTCACAGTGTCGCCAACAGACACGTCCTCGTCCACGGATACAAGTGATACATCCTCGACCACGGAACCGACTGATACATCCTCGACCACAGATACCACAGTAACAGTATCACCTACGGACACTTCATCCACAACGGATACTACTGACACTTCGTCGTCGTCCATTGATACTACCGATACCTCTTCTTCTACTGATACAACGGACACGACGACACCCACAGACACATCCTCGTCAACGGACACCACCGTCACTACCACTCCTACGGACACTACGGATACCACATCTTCTACAGACACATCTGACACAACTTCGTCGACGGATTCAACTGACACAACATCATCGACGGACACCACAGACACAACATCGTCGACGGACACTACAGACACAACATCGTCGACGGACACAACAGACACATCATCTCCGACGGAAACGACCATCACTCCGTCTTCCACTGATACTACGGATACATCGTCCCCTACTGACACAACTGACACCAATACTCCGACCACGACATCTCCTCCCACAACAACAACGGAGCCGCCTACTACCAATTCAGGAACAGTGACATCGACTCTTATTGTTGGTACGACCACAACTGTCGTAGAGACGGACACGATTACGTCGACAACGACAACTACTTCTACTGTCTTTGTTACGTCTGTTACAACGTCCACCACAACTTTAACTATCACGCCGACGTCAACAGAAACGGATATTGTGACCGTAACGCAGTCATAATGGATGGTAAGTAAGTGGACGCTTTCATTACGCATCAAGTAACTAATGCCTATTCCTTTCCAGACAGAGTCTTCTTCCTTTGGTGATGACTTCATGACATGAACATTAGTTATATAGCTATTTTGTACTTTCTATACGCAATAAAGCATGCCCACTTTGATGCATTCAAAGGGAATAAAAGTCGTTTCACTCAGTCAATATTATGGTCTGCAGAGCATATAATTAGAACTTGAGTAGATGTTGCTTTCGCAGGACAATGCATGTTTATTGGATGTTAATCATGCTGGCTCTCTAAACTTTTGACATATTCGTTGCAGCTCTCAAAGAAAGAAAGCATTCTATTAAGTACGCAGCGAATGTCCTACTTATAGCTAATTATACCTAGTTTCCAAGTAACTCGGTATGCTTGCATTTCAGATGCGCACCTGTAAATGACTGTCGGTCTGATGTTCATAAGCAATATTTGCAGGGACGTCGTTCATTGCGTACTGAAAGAGAGTGCTTCTCTTAAATTGTGAGATGCTAGGCATTTGCATTTCTCGGTAGTTTTCAAATCAAATGTGTTTACTCTATAACGGTGGTGCTGCCAGTGCCATTGGGCGCCAAAAGGGGAGGGAAAATCAGGGCGCCGAAATCAAGGTCTTGCCAAATTTGGTCAGCACAGCGACGACGGTATGTTTTGGGTTGCTTGTGTTTCGTCACTTCCGCAGCTTTGTTGTTCCCGCCTTCCCGAGACCTCCTTTACTTACCACCATCAGCTACCGCAGCTTTGCCCAAGGCTAAGTTGTCGGAACAAAATTGCAGGCTGTAGATGGAGGTAGCCCTTACACTATGCTAATCCTCTACATCTGTGCCATCTGGCTTTGCGTGAATTCGTCCGTGGCGGAGGCGGTTAGAGATACAGACCAAGAGACAGCGAAGAACGAACACTTCGAAGATGGGCTGAAGCCACCACATATATCTTCCAGGCTGTACGAGAGGGACTCAGGGATTCTCCAGGTGTCGCTGAGCAGTGATGGCGGGTGAGTCTTTCCGAACACTGTCGGAACATGCTTACACCAATATCTACTGCTGTTAGGTCCTATTATACTGTTGTCAGGGCAGGCAACATCAGCTTTCGTGTAGCACTAGACACGGCTTCCTCAGACCTATGGCTCCTCTCATCGACATGCTCATCAAATGCATGCAAAAACATTCCTACTTACCCATTGTCTTACCCGAGTCCCTCTTTTACCACCGTCAACAATAATGAGACTGCTTTCAACCTATCGTTTGCTGATGGCTCTGGTGAGCCTGCTATCAATAATTGTGTGGGGGTGGCTCTGATTGTCTCCTCTGTTTTGCTTAGTTTCCTCCGGGTTCCTTGCCGAAGAATTTGTTCAACTGGAGAACTTCAGTTTACCGCACCAAGTAATAGGTAAGATTCGTTTGTACTGTATCACAGAACAATTTTCTGATCTGATTATAGGCCTGGTCAACACAACGAATGTCACTTTAACGAACCAAATTAGCGGAGTGCTTGGTATGGGCTTTCCACGGTTGTCTCTGTTTTCATCATTGGCTGTGAATGGTATGTTTCACACAGTAAAGTGACTTCTTGTGCTGATGCGTTTGCATTGAAAGCTACGCCATTCGTGAACAGCCTTGCTCAAGAGGGCTTACTTGATTATCCATTCTTTGGATTAAGTCTGACTCGTAATGGATCCGGATCAATTTCACTCGGTACAGCCTTAATCTTCCTCCTCCTGCCATTCATCTCATTTTCCATCTAGGTGCTGTTGATGCAGATGTTGTTAAAAACACGAGCCAAATTGAATGGCACAAGGTTGTCCCTTTTTCGCCATTCGCAAACGAGAGGAATTCTACCAGCTATCTCCAATGGGTGTTGCGGTTGTCCAGCTTTGGGGTGAATGACTCATGTGCATATGTTTAACTTAAGACTGACATTCCTCAGGTGAACGGGACGACCCTCATCACGCCGCAGCCAACATATCCTGGGATAATGAAGCAGTCGCAAGCCCTACTTGACGTGTGAGATACAGTCACCTTTCTCCTTATTTGTATTCTTATAATTTGTCAGAGGTACGAATGGGATATTTGGTCCATACCAGGATGTGTCGAGAATATTTGATGCTATGGACGGTGCTCGGTTAGTCAATGCTGAAGGTGAGCATACCAAACGCTATAGAAAGTCATTCTACATTCTACTGATGCACTATTCAGCAGGGCAATGGGCCATGCCATGTGATAGCCAGGAAGTGCTTTCTATCAACTTTGGGTGCGTAATCTAGGGTTTCAGACATTTAGTGTTTACATTCTCTTATTTTTTTCCTTTCAGTCAAGGAAACTTTACTTTGCAACCTACCGACTATCTCATTGCCCCTACGTCTGGCGATCCAAATCTATGTTTAGCATGGCCGATGGCCACAGCAGGAAATGGCGATGGGATTGATTGGCAATTCGGAACGCCCTTCCTAAGAACTGTGTACTCTATCTTCAGGTAAGTGATACATATGATTTTCTGCTCGTCACGATTATATTGAAACTTCCATAGTTACGGAATTGATGGAAAGGAGACACCAATGATCGGCCTTTATCCACTCAGTAACGTCAGCGTGATAGCTGAGAATGCCACTGCCATATCATCTTTCTTTGCATCGGCTTCCACTACGGTTGCGACAACACTTCCAAATTCCCTTCTATCCACTGTAACTCCCACAGTACCTCCATACATTTTCAACACATCTGTCCCGGCGTCCGTTGGCGATATCGTCACCACGGATCTCGGTACAAGTACATACAGTCCGCTGCTGAACGGTGCTACAGTCAACGCCAGCGCTATCCCGGAAATTACAGCTGCACCTACCGCACTAACGCTTATCCTCACAGACGCCTCTGGCATGATTGTAACCTCAACATCTGTCCTGCCCACCAGCTCTGTTCCACTTGGAAAGATCCCGGGACAGAGCTCTGCGCAGTCAATCCTCATCCCCCACTTGTTCCTTATTTCTTGTGCGGTCGCCGCATCCATAGCTTTCGTTGGTATCTAATCTGGATATTCGTTATTCTAAGTATGTTATTTGCATCATTAGCATTAGTATTCTTTCGAGCATCATCACAGGACTATTGAATTAGCCATCTTGCTCTATCTAGCACTCTCGCACTCATGGACATATAATCAAATATATATAGCATGATCAAATTCTTATCTTTACCAGCTAAAGCAAGAGAAGTGAGCATTATGAGAATAAAATTCTATACATACAGCATGTTGTGAGTAAATATTCGTCAGTCGATGCATAGTAATGTACAATGGCGAATAAGGCACAAGTGGTGCTCTTAGTTTAAGCATAATCAATAATATAAATTGTTCCATTGTATAGTCCAACGCAAAGTCTTCCAGTTGCTTCATCAAATGCGAGAGCGCGGCAAGCAATAGGCTTGAAAGGCAGCTGCGGTTCTGGTGGAAGCAGTACGCTTACGGATGGCATCCCTCCAGCTGGATCGTAATCAAGCCGGAGAATCTGGACGTAATCAGACTTGAGAGATTGCTCAAGCCAAACAGCGCGGCGGCCCGTGGTCCCGAGGTGCAGGTGCTCTGGATACGAACCCACAGGAACGTCGAAGGGCGCAGAGGCGTCCAGTGTGATCGCCGGAGGTTTAGCCTTTGCGCTTCTACTACTGTCCAAGCCCGATGATGATTGCGGAGATCTCAACGACTCCGAGGCGCCAGAGCCCGGGTCGATCGTAAAGCGGAGATGCAAGGCTTTCTTGCTTTGTCGCATCTCAAGCCGCGAGAGCGTCGGGAAGATGATGACCGAGAGAGAGGTCGCGGGGACATATGGGCCGAAATTTATGTTGTCGGAGATGTAGATGTCGTAGAAGTCCATGAGGGGGACCGAGATGCTTGGAAATGCGGGTAACATATGTTGTTTCTCCTTGCTAATAGCCGGCGACTCAAGAATGCCCCCCAGCTCAATGGTGGAAAGCGGTACAAGGATAATCTGTAGGCTGTATAAGGACGCGGATATGATTACGAGATTAGGCGGTAAGATTTTCAGATCGATCTGGTCTACGTTCTGCACACTGACAATGTCAGACGGGTCACCCCGAGGAGGACATGACGTACCTCAGCGAACCTAGGAAATATAGTCGTTTGTTTTCCAGTCTTCCAATTTGCAACCAGAACAGCTGACGATGGCCCTCCGTCTTCTGGTGCTTGATTTCGGACGGATGATGCGACAAGTTCGCCGTGAAGAGAGACCTTGTGAAAAAGCCCTTCGTGACGCAAGGTGAAAGAGTATACTGTCTCATATGTGGTATGCAACATTGACACGCTACTAGAGGGAAGTTGACTAGTGTAGACTTCCAGAGCTCTTGGGTAGTGATTGTTGTAGATAAGTATGCGCGACAGTAAAGGAAAAAGACGGGGCTTACTCAAGGTCGTTTCTCTTACATGTGCCTGCTATTATAAGTTCCGTCTCACGGCTTTCAATACAAGCATCGAAGTCCTTTAAAATCGCAGAGATAGTTAGCTGCGAGATTAGTCTACCGTCGCCGAAGTCTGGGAGGCTATATGCATAGATGACTGTTGCCGGTCTCTGCGAATGACGATCTCGATGTACATCGACAAGTATCCTCGCCCCTTGAAGCAGTTTGAGTTCATCTGACGAACCAACGTACGTGCGTGTGACAGTGGTGCTGAGACCATGTACCCGAGGCTGTTTTCTAGACCAATTTTCCCGCAATTTTAATGCACGAACACTTGCAGTTTGTAGCTCCGAAGCTCCGAAATTCCTCAGATCATGAGATGGTGGTATCATCAGAGGGAGCTCCTCTCTGGGAAGGAGCTGATGCCAAAGGTAGTCTGAGTCGATGACTGCATGCAGAGTTCTACACGTCTAGCGAAGAGAGATTATTAGCTGTGAATGAGATGCGTAAAAAACTGAAACTTGCTTGTTTGAGGGCAAGAACATCTTCTATTTTCGCGAAGTACGAGATAAGTAAGATAATATCTTCTGGTAAATTGCTGGCGATATCTCGCATGATTAGATTTCTGTGAAGGTCGGCAAGCTGGCTGTGTGATGTGCATGCGCGCAGTAGACCTGCGGGAGGTCGTGAAGGCGTTTCGGAAAGAAGAGGCTCATGGCAAGACGCAACGCATACACTGTAATCAGTCACGCGACAAACATGAGTCAACTTCGAGTTCGAGCCTTATTAGGCACCGTGCCTCCTTTCCCTGCTTCGCTTGAGCATTTACCATGATGAACCTACCTCCTACAGCCATGTCTACTCGACCTGAACACTTTGAAGATGAAACAGACGCATCTAGTGTCTCTGACTATGACTCTGAGTGGACACAGATATCTGGCGCTGCCAGCGAGGACGGCGACAGCGATGGCGGACCTTTGACCGCAGGCTCGGATCGGCCGTTATCGCGCGCTGATACTCTCGACGGCAGCATCGATGGCGAAATATGGGAGGGCCTGGTCGACGATGTCGCGAGCGACTATGGCGAGCGGAGGCTATTTACACGTCTTGACGAGCTGGACGCCACGCAGCTCGACCGCGACTCCACTGCGCAGTCACTCAGCGCCAGTGTGATAGCAACCGAGGATGACAGAGTCAACAGCGCCCTCAACTGTAGTCTGATGGGAACACTAAGGGCATCTAGGATACGCTCTGCTGCATCGTCTCTGCAAGGCTCGATGACTGAATCGCAATCTAAGCTGAGGCTTTCTTTCCCCGATCCACTATTGAAGCCCTCCGACGATGGGACTGATGATCATGACTCTGACTCTGATCGTGCGCCTGCTGAGGTCGACAGTGCGCAGGACAGTGCGAGCGATGAGCACTACGATACCTTTGTCGACAGCGAGGCCTCGCATTCACCTGCAGATGTCGGGATCCATCCCACTCTCGGCATCTCGGATCAACATGACGAGGAAATCGTTCCGTTTGCAGAGGAACCTCCCACATCGCCTGCGGCACCGAAGAGTTCCGCTGTATGCGCCCTGAATCTCATCCTTTATGGGTCGGCATCGTCTTCGAAGTGGGCAGTCGCAGAGAAGATTCTCAAGCTCGCTTTGCATATTGATTTCCTTGCACCCTTTGAAGACGAAGGAGGCTTAAGGCGTTATGTGCTTAGCACGAATTCGGAGGACATAGATTCAACAACCAACGAGCTAACATCCTACGCGCAAGTGGTAGACCGGACATTAGTAGAATATAAAATGGTCTGTAACTCTCATATCTTAATCCAAACCGGCTAATCTTGTACAGGAACATACACCTTTCATTGGTCCTACCCTGGCTATAGTACTTCTTCCATCGTCTCTACCCTCCCTTATTCCCAAGCACGACCTTTATCTTCCTTTGATTAGCACTCCGGCATTAGACTTCGGAACCAGCATTCCAGCGTTATCGTCCACATTCTCCGAACAAATCATGCGTGATTCGGCCCACTACGCCTGGAATCGTGTTGATGTACCTAATGAACGTCGGATTGTGCTCGATGCCAATCGTCCTGACGCGATTCTAGATTTCGCCGACCTGGACCACATCGATCCAGCTTCACTGCATGCTTCCTTCAGGAAGGCACTCTCGCGCACGAAATTCTCGTTCAGTAATCGGCTGCGCAAACCTGAGGTTATGCGCGTATTTTCTAACAAATGGTTAGTGTCATTTAACGCTGCACCCTTATAGATTTCACAATTATTTTGCAGGTATATGTTCGCTTTCATGGCTACGACGCTGCTCGCTGTGACCGCTGGCAGCCGTATGCGCGCGCAGAACAAGAGCGAACCTGCCATTGCAGCACCGGCCACCAACTCCTCTATGCCCATTATCACAACAAACTCCGATGCACCAAGCGTGTCGGCCGTTAATGCTGTATCATTGCTAGGTTCTGCGAAGGATTACGCGCTCACTGCTCTTCAGACACGCGCTGTAGCACTGATGCCGTCGAAGATTCCCAGTCAAACGAGTCTTGCTCTCACGACTGACTCATACCCAGGAACTGCTCCACCGGCTTCTCAACGTATCTCACGCAAAGCCGAACTCATCCGCCCCTCTCAAGCAGGCCCCTCCGCCTCCAGTTCAACTTCCGTTGGTTCCTGTAGCTGCCATAAGAAGTCATCATGGTCCGATAAGATCAATGTGGCCTTGGACGCTTATCTTCCGAAGGACGTCATGGTACTTCCTGATACCAAGCATGTCCTGAAGAAGGCATCGTCGCCGCTTTCGTCTCTGCTGAAAAAGCAGGTGGTGTTATCTGATGCCGAGACGACGGGAAATGGAAAGGCCCCGGGCAAGAAGCCTATGAAAGAGGGGGAAATCAAGGCTCTCAGTTTGAATGCCATGGAGAACGCCCTTTCTACCATTCAGATTGTGGGAAAGGCGCTCATGGAGGTCATGGGACAGGACGTCAAGGCGCTGTGCGAGGCCATTGACGAGCTTCTACGCGTGTTGGACCAGCAGCTTGAAACCGCGAAGACTGGCTTGGGGATTGTAAGATCTCAAACAAAGAGCGAACTCAAGTATCGGAATGCCCGTGCGAAGGAGAACGCGAAGAACATTAGACGTGCTGGCGAGCGCTTTGTCAAGGCGGCTGGGGATACATTGCGCTCTGGGACAGAGGAAGCGTTCAAGGCGTTCGAGCGCGTTCGCGGGAATGTGAAGATAATGCGGGGCGAGGCAGGGAAATCAAGGAGTGCGAGACGCTTGCGGCGATCTGCGAGGAAAGAAAGGGGGCAGAAGAAGATGCTCGAAGGTGAGCTTCTCCGGCGGGGTGAAGAGAAGAGATCGCTTAATAAGGTTACAGGCAACGAGGAGATCGACCTTAACGCAAGCCGGGCCGATGACAGGAAGAAATTTCGAGAGGAGTGGGTGGAGAGAGAGGGCGAGAGGAAGCGCATGCAGTCTCTGAACCGGGAAGAAGCACGGGCTGCAAAGCGTGAGCGTCGCCTTGCGAGGAAGAACCACGGCCAACCTGTCCGCGTCGAAACTTGAGCCGCGTAAAGGCCGTGAGGTCCGCAGCCGAGTGTTATCTGCTCTTGATCGCCAGTGCCTTCTCACTTTGCGGCTGGGTGACGCCAATGTACCCTGTTACATGTTTGTGAGAACGTTGGTATACGAGCCAATGTTTGTCCATCGAAGCCGTCTTTGGACTTTTACCTTGATTGATGTTGTAATTTCAGTAGGTATGTAAAATGTGTTGTAACTGGTTTGATTGTAAAGAAATTTGTATGTAGGGTAATAATATGTCTATGAAGAATGAGACAATGGTGTTCCAATTCGAGCGTAGATGCCCGCCATGGGAGTTGCGAAATCCTGGCGGATTGTGGCGTTCTTAGTACGAGGCAGTTGTGATGAAATGGACCTACACGAACAAACCAGGACTCGGACCCTGCCAGTGGCGGGACGGCCGAGTTAACTACTAGTATTGATTATATAATCTGCATCTTGAGGGCGTTTGGCACGGCGACGCGTCGCGTCTCTTGCATTTGCCAATCCTATACTTGACAGATGACCCTTCTTCGGAGTCTCGAGCTATTGCTTTCGCTAAAGTTTGCTCTCAAATGAATTGGGCTGTGCGTACAAAATGGAACTCTAAAAGCTGTTTGTTAGTAGCGCCCGCCGAATCGTGACTTAACTTACTGGCGAGGGTTCAATGGTAAGGCACGGTCTTCATTGGAGTCTGCACATAGGCCTCATGACACTCTAGATTGTAGGTCTCACAAGCGGCGAAATACCCATGATCGTATCCATTTAACCTATTTGCACATACATGCTGGACTTTATAGCCCACGTACCGGCAATGAGCGCCCTTCTTCGGAATACGGGTCGGTCATTCGTTCACATAGAGTGGCTACGCTTCTCAACAAGCCTGATATGGCAGCAGGAGGCTTTGGGCTCTCTCACCGACTTGTTTCTATCTACTTTGCACTTTGCATTCAAGAACTTCGGATGTGTAGAGGTATTGGTGAGCTCGGGACGCAACACCGACAACACGTGTAAGCGGTGGTGGTGGTGTGATGATGGGCACTGGATTACTCGACATCTTCAATCAGCGCGCTTAGCTCATTCCTGCATCTCTGGTTCTGCGCGAAGCACCTCTGCAATTACAAGACTATGCTTATGTACTAGCCAATCAGCTTGTCCGCAGCGGAGCTCTCGTGCGGGTAATCTTGGGGCGCTTTATCTTGTACATCGATATATCAAGATGATGAATCTGGGCTTATTCTAATGCACAAGGTTAGTGTTCTGTACACGCACCTTTTACACTCTCATTCATGAAAAACTAGTCCACGGATGGATTTTCGGAGTGAATTTAAAGTTTCGGAAGATCGCCTTGAGGCACGAGTCGATGCGCGCGATGACGGCCCGTCGCCTACTGGGCGGATAGTATGCGCGATAGAGACGTCTGTGCAGCTGCATGGTCGGTGTTTGTACGCGACGGCCAGTCCTTCGTCGTGATCAGTGACGTTGATTGCTAAGATAAAGGCAAGAATATGTATCTATTGTCGGTGATCTTCCTGCTGGCCGAAGTCCGGATTGTCCGGATCCTTACTGGGTGAATTTCTGGGCAGTCGAGTTTACCATGCTTGCTTCCGCGAGAATCAGGCTTCGAAAGCACCCAGCATAGGTGCCGTACACCATGCCTCACATACACACTATTCAAGATTCGAGCATTAACTCTTTCCCCCTCAACCCCCCGTGTCTTTCCCGGCTTCTCTACGCCAAAACCGTGCTGCTGACTCGTCCATCGTTCGTATACGCTTCGAAATCATTATATAGCTGACCTCCTCGCACTGTCCCGCACCCACCCCAAGGACTGATTAGCATTCAAGTTTGCCCCTTGCATATCTTTTCCCTCTCTCGTACATCGTTTCCCAGGCCTCGCATCTACTTTGTTAATTGCGATCAGCGCCTACTACTGCTTCTAGTAAGCTTACACTGTACAGCTCTTCCGGCATCTGCCTTGAGCGCTTTACGGTCACACTGCCATGTACGCTCCTGGGTATCCTCAAAACCACATATATGGGCCTTCCAGGCAGCAGGTGCGATTTAATCTTATCATATCCCCATATCCCTGTTCACTGCTCTTGTACCCCTTGCCTACCTACGCCGCTTCCTTACCGCATCTTGCTTCCGTCTATCAGAATCTCGGTGAGTTTCGTCACCGATATTCATTCAGCAACTCGGCTAATAACGGCTAATCTACGATTTGGGCTTCTTTTCTCTAGGGCAATCAGCGAGGACTTACAATACTTACAATTCTGGTCTACAAGAACCTCATTCAAGTTACCGCAACAGTCTTGATACCGCTCCCCGCTCCAGTACAAGTTATACCCCTCAGGCGACTGCTCCGGTCCCACCCACGTCGTCCACTTCCATGTCATTCCGGTATTACCAACCGCCTAAACCAGCGCAGGTCGAGACGGACAGCGACGACGGCTCAAGCGAAGAAGAGCAAAGCCGGCGCGCAGCTCGTGGGAAGTCGGCTTCTAGTTCGTCGCAGTCCCGACGGTAGGTGCTAACCATTTTACTGGCTTTAAAACCTCGGAGAAACGCTGAATGTTCTTGGATACCCATTTAGCGGAGCGTGTTCTCACTGCAAGGGTCTCAAAGTTAAATGCCATTTTACACAAGGCCAGACCTCCTGTACGCGCTGTAGCCAGAGCAACCTCCAGTGCGTTGTAAGCGGTCGCAAGAAACGTAGGGCGGTTGCGTACGTATACATACAAGAAGCAACTCGAGAAACACCACTAACATATGATTGGATGACCAGCACACATGAAGAGCTCGTTCTAAAGTCACACAAACAAGACTTGGAGATACGGAATCTTTTGCAACAACTCGATGAGGTGGGCACAGAGCATCGTGTGCAGACCTGGATTGCGAAATCTAGGCACCTGACATTGGGCCCGTCCCAATCACCCCGCTCAGACCCGGCCGTAGTTAGCTCGCATTCCTCGTCCGACTTCGGCAGAGACACTGCACGTTGGACGACTTCCTCCGGCTATGATTATTTTTCAGGATCCTCTGCCAGTCATGTCCTGGACGGTGGATTCAAATATGAATCCGGTGTTGGTCTTCCTGGCATGAAGACGATTTCCCCATCCCTCTTAATGAACTATTTCCGCTGTGGTGCGCTATTATTCACGCATTTCCGAACTTGTGGAAGTCCGAAACTTATAACTACGTGTTTTCAGATCTGAACGTGCGCCACGTATCGGCTCCTGACATTGTGACCCGTGGACTCATTCAACCAGAGCATGTTGCACATCTGTTCAGAACGTAGGCTTCCTCGTCGATGTTATGCATGTCACATTCAACTAACATGTGTCTAAACAGATACTTTGAGTTGATCAACGTGAGTGATGAGACTTTTTAAGGGAAATGAAGCCGTTATTGAAACGCGAACCTAGCCATACTTCTCTATTCTCGACCCAGTTCTACATACACCTGACAGGCTCATATGGGAGTCTCACTTCCTCTTCACCGTTAGTAAGTACAGCAGCTTTTCATTAATCTGTTATACACAGTTTCTGATGCTAGGGAAATGAAGTTTGCACTCTTGCTGCCAAGTATGTCCCACAATATTCCGCCATCGCCACTACTCTCCGGGAGTTTGTACGAGACGCAGCTGGTAGGGCCCTAGTGCAAGGCAACAAGACGGTGGACGAGTGTCAAGCGTTTATGCTCATCGCAGTCTATCAAGCCCCTCAGAAGAAATGGGAAGATCAGCGGGGCTGGCTGCACATGGGGATCGCGTTCTCGCTTGCGCATGAACTCAAACTGAACGAACCCATCGCGCTGCAGGACTTCCTACGATCGACGAATGAGCCGAACATGGAGATCGCTGAGCGGCTGTGGCTTAACCAGGCCCGGACGTGGCTGAACTGCTACTGCGTCGACGCGAGCCACGCCACGCAATTCGGCAAGCCAGCGATGATAGCAATGGACGACTATGTGGCGCGTAACTGTCGGGAATGGTACCATATTTCGAAGTACAATCACGCGTTCGACGTCCATCTCGTTTCGTACGTCGAGATTCTGAGGCGCATGCGCCGCTTTAGGATCGATACCGATCGGCTGGAGTCAGAAGAGCGGGAGAATCCGAAGAACCCAAAGAAGTGGAAGGACATGATGGAGATCGCTATGTCTTGCCATAGCGATCTGATTGGGCTTGACACTTTCTGGAGACAACGGTTCGCGGGAGATCCTCGTCGGCATCAAGGCATGATGCTTCTTAGATGTTCAACTGCCGCGAGTTCCTGACATCATTTTAACAGACCGTATGTGCGGGTACCGTGAAGAGACGAACAGGATGTAGGTATATGTCAAGCACTGTCATTCCATCGTTCTCATCATATATATATCACCAGGAACAATGCCTTCAATCGTCTTGTTGTTCTCTTTCGGGGGCTACAGAAAACCATCTCCGTACCCTCGAAGGAAGGTGGAGGACTGTCGCGAGGGGACACATTAGTCAAACTGGTAAGGGATCCGTCACCAAGCAAACTGGACAGACGGTCTGATAAATTGTTTCATCTAGTGTATAGAAACAGCAATCGAAGTTATCACGCAGATGACCGAGAAGCTGAGTCCGACAAACATGCTAAAATATAGCATGGAAGTAAGCACGAATCGCTCACGCTGTGTGAATAATCGCTGACTCGAATGTACCAGGCTCATTTCCTCTTCGTCACGTTCGCCGCAGCACACCTGCTAAGTGTATGTGAACTCTATTTTTTTCAACGAAGGCGTGGACTTATTGTGTTTTCTATAGCTCATGAGCCCTAAGATGTGCATTCTCCTTCAACCCGATGATGTTCAGAGAATTGATCACCATATCCGTGCCTTGGTCGAGGTGCTGCGAGCCGTTGCGGACGATCGACAAGCGAACCCATATCTGTATGCTCGATACCTGTCGAAACAGCTGAAGAAATTCTCGCCTGTGACGCCACCATCAGCGGCACAATCTCCGTCTTCGTATCATTATGGGCGCAACAAGAAGTCCGACGGAACGCTCAGGCTCGACACATCTGGGGAAGGGTCAGCCGCGTGGCCTCCCAACAGCAGTGCGCCGTACTCTGGAATGCCGACGACCGGCGGTTCGCTGTCTAGCCCAGATTCGTTTCAGGAGATTACGGGCGCACCGGCCGCAGGCACAGGGGAAGTTGATTACCTGAGCCTAAGCGGCTTCAGTCTCGATTTTTCACTACAAAACTTCCTCCAGAACTTAAGCCACCCGACTTTTACGAAGTCGACACCGCCGCCGGGCGAGGGCGAGGGCGAGTGGTGGCAGAACATGTATCCCGTGAACAACTCAGGGGCCCCGCAGGCCACGGAGTGGCCCTTGGTCATGAACGGGCACGCAGGGAGTCCTGCTGCCGCTCAGCGGATGCACTACCACATGGATGTAGTACGATAAGGACGACGTGGAGAATTTTAGATGGTAAGTTTAGAGTTTGCCTCCGTGACCGCAGTCTCCCGCATTTTTCTCACTTCGCGTAACTCTAGATCCTTCGCAGCCGCAAGGAAACGGATTCCGGACCTTGGGCTCCATTTACCACTTATTTGAGTTGTTGGCGGGTCTGACGCTCATCCCTATCACCTCCTGTCCTGATGTCGCCTGAGCGCCTTCGAGTGTATTAAGAATGGTTTGTTGTTTTATTAATGTGTAACATGACTCGAGATTTTAGATTTTAGGTTTCATCGATCCCAATTTCATACCCCTCACTCCACGGAAGAATAATGTGTGTATGTGTGTGCGTGTGTACAGGGTACTAAGGAGAAATAACTAATGATGGCTGCTTTACCCACTGCACGATCCCAATGATCCGGTAGTTTATCCAGCGCCTATGAATCATACAGAGGATAGTATTCAGTATGAAACCCGAGCTCGCCTATGCGTCAGTTTTATAAAGTACCTTCACCCGGCGTTGCATGGGAGACCGGTCGCATACTAGTATTGACATCCCTGATCGACAAACACTGGAGATGGATCTAAAATTTAACTACGTTCATCAGCCATAAATAAGATGTGAGAGTGCTGCTGACTCCGGAGACGAATGTCATGGCTGATACACCGATATGTCCTTCGGAACACTCAAGAGACCAAGCTGGATAAAATGCTCGCTGCTAATTAACGTACGGATTTAATCTAAATTTATGTCCGGCGGTCTGCACAGCCAGGCCGAGGACACGTGGCTGGTTAGCCGATAGAGTTTACTTCCGGCTCCGGATCCCGGGTGCGGCCAGCCTGGGCGGCGTGACTAACAGCGGGCTTCGTAGACGCCGGCCAACTTGAACGCGAAGAACTCGAGGCGAACAATGAACCAGCAACGTTACATGTGTGCCATGCTTCTTCTTCACCACCACCCACGATGAGCTCGCAGAGACTCCCCGGCTATCATCAACACTTGCCTTTACCTCCCTTCAGGCACCTGCCAGTCATCTTACTACTCTTGCTGTTCTTCCCGAAGATTGATTTGGTGCACGGGAAGCAACAATGCAAACTACAGGCGCCGAACGCGCAGTCAAATTTTGCTGCGCCATCTCCTGATGACCCCTTTCCGACTGGGACAAGCCCAACGGGCACGAACGGCACGACGAACGGCACATCCAGTGGAAATACGACCACAATCACACCATTCAAGTATGGAACGGATAAAATACGAGGTGTCAATCTGTGCGTGGAAAGGAATGGTCTGATTGATGTGAATGGAAAGATTGCTTACTGTCCGCTCACACCAGTGGTGGATGGTTTGTTCTAGAGGTCTGTCTCGCACTACAACGCGTCCATGCCATTTACCTTGCATTGACTTTTGTTCACACAGCCATGGATCACACCAAGCATCTTCGAGAATACCGGAAACGACAATATCGTTGACGAATTCACTTTCGGGCAGATGCAAAACCTCTCCGTCGCACAAAAGGCACTAACGGAACACTGGGAGACGTGGATCACGGCGGACGACTTCGCTAGCATGAAAGATGCGGGTCTAAATCATGTTCGGTATGTCTCTATTCTCATTCATTCGGTTTGGCTTGGTCGTTCGACTCCTGAGAAAGCGAAAAGAAGAGAGACGGCATCTACTCCCGAAGCTCAATATATCTGATTATGTGTGGTGTAGGATTCCTCTTGGGTTCTGGTCAGTCCCGATGAATGACTCGCAGTCCGTAGACCCCTACGTTCCTGGAGCTTGGCCGTACCTTCTGCGAGCTCTCAATTGGGCAAAGAACAATTCGTTGCATGTCATTGTTGATCTTCACGGTGCGCCAGGCTCGCAGAATGGCTATGACAACTCCGGGCAACGGACGAACAACCCGGTCTGGGCTGTCGACTCGGACAACGTCAACCGAACTATACAAATACTGTCCTTTGTAGCTTCCGAGATCGGTGGCATGATTGATGTCCTTGAGCTCCTGAATGAGCCTGCCGGCTTCACGAGTGACGCATGGGCTGCGACGATCAGACAGTTTTGGTCAGATGCGTATGATGCGGTGCGGAGCGCGGCGGGAGCGCAAATGAAGATAATGATTGGTGACGCCTTCCTGGGCGTTCAAAGCTGGACGGACTTCCTGACTTACCCAGAAGCACAGGGTGTATTGATGGACTATGTACGTGAGCGAAGCGCGCAATCTCCACATAAATGACTCTAACCCCTTGTTTTCTTTCGCATCCGCCTAACCCGTTTTCCGTCCGTTCTGATGCGTGTTTCATAACGATATGTTACGCTAGCACGAGTATCAGATATTTAGCATCGCAGAGCTGCAACGCACGCAGGACGAACACATTAGTGTAAGTCATACTCCACACTTCGCTCACCAAAGTCAATTTTTATGTTTTTGGGGAGTTTCACGGTCTGATTCACTTGTGTTTTTTCTTGTCATCTTTCAATCGGCATCTTGCATAACGCGGGCGTAAACGCTCTACACGTCTACGCCGTTCAGTTCGCATGCTCCCTCATACCAAATCTCAGCACCTTCAACCAAAACAATCTTTGGACAGTCTTAGGCGAATGGTCCGCCGCAACTACGGACTGTGCCAAGTGGCTAAACGGGCGCAATGTCGGCTCCCGATGGGATGGGACGTGGTTTCCCGCACCCGGAACGCCCGTCCTTGGTTCATGTGACGGCCTCACTGGCGACTCTGCGAACTTTACTGACGACTACAAGGCCTTCCTAAGAAAGTAAGTCAATGAGCTATTTCCCCCCCCCCCCTTTATTTTCCATCATGCGTGCACACGCGGATGTGCTGGGTATCAAATGCCATAACTCGTGCGGCGTCGTGACATGGGCCAGATGGTTCAAGCTAGAAACCGCTCTAACTTCACTAACGTATGCATTTGTGATTAACGATGGTATTTGTGTGGTCAACGAGTCTTCATTGCCCGTACATGCCGATTTGCGTTGTCTCACATATATTCGAGTTTGAGCTGATCTAATCATCGTTATGTCTTTTTACTCCAAGGTATTGGGAAGTACAAGTTGATATCGGTGAGACCCTCCAAGGATGGGTATGGTGGGCCTGGAAAGTGAGTATCATATGCACATACACTCTTCTGTTGGGCATTAGGGCATTTCTCGTAGGCGAAGCTACGCCACTGCGCCGCATCGGCCTTCTCTACGATAAGATGTGACGATGTTCTCTTATGCCAAAGCTCCCCTCGCTGGCACGCATTATCTACTGTAGAGTTTTGGGGTGCTTTCTTCGTTTCCTTCTTTGCCTCTTCAGCTTTGTGACGAAACGTGTCTAACGTGTTGTCTTTCTGTAGGCCGAGAACGCAGATGAATGGAGCTATCAGAAGGGACTGGCGGGTGGCTGGATCCCCCAAGACCCGACTGACAGGCTCTATCCTGGACTGTGCAATAGTACGAACAGCAACTAGATGGACATGATGTTTGTAATGCCGCCGTTGAGTGGCATGTACTTGCTCTAATGTAGTATATGTAGACGTGTGTATCAGATCTTGTATATTTTTATGGCATCCCGATTTTCAGTGTATCGACTACATCTCATCTCGTGTCCTTCCTCTGCAATCCAGCCCCATTTCTATATCATGCCAAGGGTGGTCTGGTGTCCCTCGGAGTCGGGAATCGCCGTTGCGGCGTGTGGCTGTCAAGCCTCAAGACCTTGAGAGACGGGACATATAATGCTGTTACATTCATATGCAGTGTATTATTGGTACGTCTGTACACACCATCGGGCAGGGGTCGGGGCGGTTCATAATGAATGTCACCTAAAGTTCAGGATCATGTCCAGATCATTCTTTGAATATGAAATGGCGAACTGTACATCACAACTAAGCTACGCGTTAGCTTATGGCCGATTTAACTACACCCGTTATAATTTCTAACCTTCATGTCTTAGAATAAAAAGAAATGGCTTCCGTGTAACTGTACCCTGCCGATCATTTTAGTCGCGGACATCAGGGAAACTACTTTCTGCTTACGGCGACTGACGCGTCCTGATTTGGCTGGCACCTGTCTGAAGGGTCGCTACTTCGTCTGAAAATACACTGATTGCCTTAACTCACTGAAATAAAGAGTGTTTCAGGATGCAAGCCATCTCTCAGTACATCAGAATGCAAGTCAGGATTTCAGTGCTCAAGTAACATGGGGACTTGGAAAATTTTTACGATTTTTGTTACATCTAAACTTGAATTACTAGTAGGAAACCAGTTGAGAAAACTTGAAGTGCGGCAATGCCAATTGCCTCTTCCTCCACCATCCATGTTCAAATTAGACGGAAATCAAACTGGGCTTGTGGACTGCCTTGCGTGCGGAGATTCCTAACGCGTCGGACGGAATCATCGACATCATTGTGAACAACCCGCCTTCGCAGGACGGCACTTCGTTCACGAATGCACGCGACCATCTCCTTGTGCGCAAGGGCTCCGCGCGCAATCCTATGATCTTCCCCTCTGCGGACTACGACAACGATGCGTTCGGCTTGGACTCGGGTTCTGGGAAGTACACGTTCACGCACCAGGCGCTGGGCGCAGATATGTTCAGGTTCTTGTGGAATTATGGTCAAAACTGGACGACGTGGACGGCGTATGAGGATGTGACGAGCATAGATAAAAGCTTGTTTGACAATGATGAGAATTGGTGGGCGGGCGAGCATATTATTGTGCAATGTAAGTGCTCTTACTCTTATACTAGTATGTGCTGTGATCTGCTAATCAATTTTGCAATAGGCTGGTCTGCTATTGCTGCATCATCCTATACTGTTGTACATGCGGACAGGAACTATGCTCATCAGTGCCGTGTTCCTCAGTTCCTTGCTCGTGGTCCGTTCAATACCTGGGGTTTCCACAGAGGAGTGAGCTTCCAGATGGACAATACCGCCGACGGACGCTGGGAGCTCGAAATTATGAGTACATGGCCGACGTACCTACAGCTCAACGTTTTTGGCTTCGATGACTACTTCTACGGTGACACGGACGGCAACGGCGTCATGACCGCCTCCCGCCCAACTTGGCTGCGCCCAACTACTTGAACGTCAGTGCTCCGCCGCACCCGCATCTCGCGTTGTACGCTGGTCGTAGATGACGCGACGATGCGGTGGAGCCTCGAGCCGCGTGGGGAGAGCACTGTGGGCGCTATCATGTACGCGCTGCTCCTGTCGATCCCGGTTGTCACTGGTACATTGGCAGTGGCGATCTTCATGTGGAGCTTCTACGGGATCAAGTACAACCAGTGGGGTCTCACGGAAAAGAAGCCGGATCATTCGCACAATTTCCCCGTCATTGGCTCGCTGGGCTCGAAGTCTGCGCAAGACCTGCATGTGGCGCCGATGTCGGAGAAACACTCGAGCCATGGACACGCGCATACAGGCGACATCATTGGCTGGCCGGAAGACAAGAATAAGCGGAGGACCATGCTCATTGCGACTTTGGAGTACGAGATCATATTGGAAGTTGAAGGTCAAGATCGGTGGTCTTGGTGTGATTTGATGGGCAAGGCAATGTCGGATATCGACCTGATTTAGGTTGTACCAAAGGTTAAAGACATTGAGTACCCTGCTGGCGAACCTGCAGAACCTATCGAAGTCATTATCTTCGGCGACCCGTACCTTATCGAGGTTGAGACGCATGTCCTCGACAACATCACGTACATCGTCCTCGACTTGCCTGTCTTCCGCGCACAAACAAAGGCGGACCCGTATCATGCGCGCATGACGATATCAGCTCAGCTATCTTCTACTCGACATGGAACCAGGCTATCGCAGCAACCGTTAGGTGCTACCCGCAGATTGATATCTACCACATTAATGACTACCACAGTGCGCTCGCACCTATCTATCTGCTCCCGAAGGTCCTCCCCATCTGTCTGTCTCTCCACAATGCGGAGCTCCAGGGGTTGTGGCCACTCCGCACGAAGGAGGAGATGAAGGAAGTGTGCTCGGTGTTCAATATCAGCAAGGAGCACGTTCGTTCAGTTCGGAAACACGTTCAACTTGCTCCACGCCGCAGCATCCTTCATCAATGTGCACCAGAAATCGATCGGTGTCGCTGGTGTCTCTGACAGTATGGTAAACGGTCGTGGGCGCGTTACCCGGCGCTTTGGACACTCAAGCATGTCGACTCGCTCCCGAATCCGGACCCAACGGTTATTGCTGCTTTGGACGAACAGCCTGTTCAAATCAAGGACATTCAGATTGATGAGGAAGCAGAGGCGAAATGTACGGAGTTCAAGCAGCAGGCTCAGGAGTGGGCTGGTATTGCACAGGATCCTTAGGCAGATCTATTCGTGTTCATTGGTTGTTGGTTGAAGCAAAAGGGTGTAGATCTTATTGCAGACATGATGCCTTCGCTGTAAGTTATTTCTTAATCCTATTTTGCTAAGTAAATGAATGTTTGCTCATTTATTAATGCCAGACTGGAAAAAACACCCTTCGATTCAGTTGAATTGTGTCGGGCCTGTCATTGACTTGTATGGACGTTTCGCTGCGGAGAAGCTTGCTCGTCTCATGGAGATGTACCCGAACCGAGTGTACTCAAAGCCAGAGTTCACTACTTCGCCTCCATACGGTGGTCTCGGTCTCATGCCTGGTTGGGTAAGTTTGCATTCGTTTTTTCTAATGTTTTGCAATCTGACTTTGAACACAGTGGTTCCCTGTCGAATCGAGTTCAACAGCACACATGTTGTCCCAGCTTACGAAAACAATAAAAATGGCGCTTAAGTCTACGGAAGAAGAACATGCTATCTTGCGTGCTCGTTCGGCTGTTCAGCGTTTCCCGGTTGTTGAATGGCGTCAGCGCATGGGAGACTTCCACAAGCGTAGCATTAACTTTACTAGTCGTCAGATCGCGGGCTCTTTAGCATGGAGACCTTCTGATGGTGAAGCTGAACATCGGGAAGAACCGACGCAACCCAACTGGGATACCCGAAGCACATACGACAGCCCACACAACTCGATCACTGGATCTCCTGGAGCTTGGAGCCATTCGACACTCGTGCCTCTGGAGCAGCATCTGCTCCCTCCTCGCACTTTGAAATTAGAAAGGCGTGGTTCAGCAAGCTCTGATGTATCCGAAGGCGAGGACTACTTTGCGCGCGCGGAATGCGAGTACGGAAGGTTATTGCGAAGCCTGACGGGGACAAGCTGGCTCTGACACTGGACTATATAATAAAATAATATAATGCATCAGAGCAGACAAATCTGCCACTGACATAGTACTACTATTGGAGGAAAAATAGTTGCTGCACCGCTTGGGTAAAATATGTAGCTTGTGATTACTTAACGCCCAGAGGTGTTCGGGTATCGCCAGCAAAAAGCTGGCCCGTCCGGGCGTTATATTGAATTGTCTTGAAAACTTTGAAGTGTCTTGAAAAAGCACTAATAGTGGTGTTGAAAACTATTTAATCCATTGGGTTGCTCACAGCAGACAGACACCATTGGCGACATCTTCCAAACCACTTTGATACCTCAGACTACGGTGATCATTCGGGAAAAAAAAAGCAATTCAATAATAAATTTTAAATCATGAATCTCCTGGCAACTTTGAAAGACAAGAGCATGTGCACAACAATTTACTCGATAACTCAAGCACATTTGGTCAAACCTGCTACTGGTGGGCCTCAGCCTACTAGATCAAGCCTCGAAGTTCTTGATGTACTTATCCGGTAAGGGTGGGTGGCTTTGGCTCAGGGCCAAAGCTACAGCAAACGTGCTGTGAACATCAATGGCAGCATCTAGTATTCCAGTACAGCAGATCATGCAAGTGAGAACTTGAAGATGGTTGATCTTGAGCAACAAAATGATAACTTACATTGTATTTGTGCCGCTGATAGCTCGTTAGCTGCCCAGTCACTCATCGTGACCTCACTACTCTTCTTGACGTTCAGCCTCAATACTTCTCCCACTATTTTTTCGAGCTTGACAGTCGGAGTCGGATGCTGGAACCAGAGACGAGGGTTTAAGAGCAGTTGGGACCAGGTCGGGTTTTTGGGCCAGACTTCCGGGTAGACAACGCGCGCCCAATCTGTCAGATCGACACAGGAGCGCACAGAGGTGCAAAACTTGCGCTTTATACGCACTGCGTCACCTGCCATTTCTTCTGGTTGGCCACCTCGCAGGAGAAAAGATAAGTTATTCATACCGTTGATTCCAGCTGAAACTTTCATGACTGTACCATCCCCAAGGAGTTGCGCCAACGTAGGAGGAAGGTCAGTAAGAGTATGCGTCCTGACCAGATAAACCTGGTTTTGAACTGCGAGTTGGATGAGGTCTACGCGATGATTGGACCCTTTTCCGCCACTTGCCCACTCGATGTCGATCGAGACAAATCTCCTAGCTGGTACCTGTGGCAAAGATGCATATATTGCAGTCATTGCGTTGTCCACATCCAAGCCCGTGCAACACTGTATCGGAACTATATTATGGGGCCTATATTCATCTAATTCGGAGAGAGGTGTTGGTGGTACCCCGAGGAAATCAAGAAACGTTTGCAGTTTCTTGTGTATCTAGCAACAAGTCAGTGTACAGATCTTGATATGAATGAAACAAGTACCTTCGTTTGAGCCCTTGCTGTCCAGCGTTGAACGAGCTGAAAGCGGAGGACGGTGCGGAGGTGCAGGCGTGCGTAATCAAGGGAGAGGAGGATGAGAAGGATAGTACGAAGATTTGAGAACATGATTCACGGTGGAATGGCTGGATGATGATCTTGGGGACGATACCCGCTCCCACTTCACACTTATACAAAGTAGTTGAAGTCAGTTTTCTGATTTCCCATTCTTCTAGAAAGAGAGAGGGAGCTATTAGTGCTTTGTACTATGACTTGGATAAACCGCAAGTTGAACTGATAGGAGATAACAAATGATTTCTTCCGGATGACTTGATTATAAGGCTTCTTTTCATTTTAAGCACAAACGAACAAGAAAATGAGTCATGTTAACTCCGAAGAAGTCGGGAGGATACAACCCACTGCACAAGAAGCTGCTCCATCAGCTCTAGAAGGATTTCGAAGAAAGCCACGAGTAACTCACCATACAACCAGTCATCCCTGTACTCAACCCGAAACTTGAACTAGAACCGTGCCAAAATGGGAAATGGGCCAACTTGAACTTGAATGCATCCCAACCCGCTTCGGAAGGAGTAATTTGCATGAAGGCGCGTTTCTCGTCCTCGGAGCTGAGGGAATCGCGCTGTCGGCCGACGATCAACTCATACTGCACATTGAAACCGAGCGTTCTCCATTTAGGCGGCAATGGTGGCGGGGCAGAGGTGTTTGGCAAGGAATGGGGACACGACAACTTGGATGATGTCGAAAATGCAGTTATAATCATTCCCTTCGCTGCATTTGCAAATTGAGTTGTGAGTCGCTTTGTCGACGTCTGGTGGACTTTGTGCATGCAAGCGGAATATTGGGACGCATCAAACTGCCCGGTGATACATAGCCCCGTATATACGAATCCGACCGCGCAACTTCGCAACTTTTCTCTCCTCACTGTTGTATGTGTTGAGAGAGCGTAGCTGTTCAGCATCCTTCCCATGTTTTTGGGCTCTTTCGCCGCTCAGGCCAGGCGAACTTAGGCTTAGATGTCGATTGAGCAGGGATCCCTGAGGTGAGTGTAGACGGTAGGGATAGAGACTCGTCCCCTGACTGCTCAGTGCAAGTCCTGTGGCCGCTTATTGTTGAGCTGGAGATGGTCGAGGAAAAGAGGAACGATGAAACGAGAAGAAGCTGACGCGGCCATCGTTCCTTCCGGTGACAAGAAAGTCGGAGTCGTACTGAAAAGTGTCACTGACGAGTCGGGGATGAATGAATGTGAAGAAAATCATACCCATTTGCAGATTCCATACGCGAACGGATGTGTCCAATCCCCCACGCCCAAGAAAAAAGACAATACAATTCTCGGCGTAAATCTTATGCAGATTTTCTCGGAGAACGTATGGACATTCCCCGTGCCGATGCTCCAAAGCTGAAGAAGCCTGTGAGTATTATGATTCAAAAAATAAAAGAACAACTTACTCGAGAAGTACAGTAGAAGCTTTCGCTCACTGATTACCGCACGCACATCCCCTCCTGGTGCCTGTGAGCGCTGGTTCAGTAACTTGCCTCTTTGCACATTCCAAACGTCGGTGATGCGTCTCGCGATTCAAAACCTGGGAGGAACAGACCTCGGATGCAAGTGCAGCAACCAGTTTTAACGTCCTGCACTCATCAGCCACCACTGATGATGAGCTCTCTGGCGTAGCTCTATCCATTGGAGAAGGTTCACTCATGATATATGGTGACGGATGTAATCACTCTACCATCACCAATTGCTGAAGGAATTCGTGTTGTCAACTGTGGAGGTAGACGTGTGCGCATGCGCCCCAGTGTGCTCGCCATTGCTTTAGTCGGTAAGGGGATACGCGTCGGGATAAATTTGCGAGAGAAGCCTGGGGCAAGACTTGGGGCAACCACCTGCTGTGGGCGCAGTAAATTGCGTAGACGGTAGTGGTTTCGTGTCCTCTGCAAAAGCGGTCGAACTCCTACCCCCTGGGTTTCCATACGAGCCGTGCCGAACGAGCCGAAACGCGTCGACCCACAGGGAGCTACAAAAGTATCGTGCAGACGTACGTGAGCTGCGCAAGGCGTTGAAACCGATAGAACAATTTGAGCATGCTGAGACAGGCAGAGTGAGTGAGTCGGCAGATGCGCGGCGGAAGAAAAAAGAGAGTATACACAGCAAACTCAACAGTGAAACGAAAGGCCTACTACCTCTTGTAGTAGTAACCTCAGTTCTAGTTGGTGGCATTCACGAGTCGGGGCGTAGAGCAGTAGTAACTTGAAGCCTGTGAGACTCCGAGTCCAAGTCGGAGGAGGCTCGGCTCAGCTTCAACTTGAAGTTCTTGAATTGATGACGAGTCAACTTCAAGTTGAACTCTGACCCGACTCCGACTCAGCCTGAGGCTCCAACTTGAACTTGAACTTGAACTTGAACTTGAACTTGAAGTACCGCCGTCACGCCGGCCGGACAGCCTGAGTGCCACTCACCAGTGCTGGGCCAGCCTTCAAGCTCACTCAGGTCCGGTGTCCGGCCTTGAACTCAGGCTCGGACTCGGACTCGGACTCGGACTCGAACTCGGACTCGAACCGTATACTACTACTAGTAGTAGTAGTAAAGTTGAGATTGTGACAACTTGCCAGTCTGAGTGGACAGAACTGGAAGCTTAAGCTGCTTAAGACTGGATCATTCAGCTGCCAGTGGCTAGTAGTAGTACGGTACCCTGCCAGTGAGTACTAATAGTAGGTAGTAGTAGTCGCCAAACATCACTGGCATGCCAGTGGCATTCAAGTTCAATTTCAAGTTGAAGTTGTCGGCGCGCGCAACTTGAATGCCAACTCCGAGTCGGATCATTCAGCCTGCCAGTGAGTTGCAGTGATCATGATGTCCGACTCCGACGGCCCGGGAGTCACGGCAGTAGTACGTGGCAGCCTGAGGTACTAGTAGCGTTTCCACTCCGAGCCGTCGGACTTTCAACTAGTTCAAGTTCAAGTTCCGAATTTAGTAGCCTGAGTACCCCATGCCCACAACTTGACGTTGCACCCCAGTGAGCCTGAGCGACGTGTCGTGCCCGAGTCTAGTACTTAGGCTTGTTCTTCAACTTCACACTTCAACAGCTTGAAGCCCTCTCATCCTGAAGTCCACCTGAATTTCATCCTACTTGTAGACTGCTGGCACTGGTGGTGAGTGAGCTTTCAGCCTTCTAGATCTACTTCATCCACTAACTGAGATCTTCAAGCTTGTACTTCTAGTACTACTAGTAGTAGCTCTACCGATTAGAACCACTCAGGCTACAGCCTCAGGCCGAGCGTGAGCCTGATCCGCTTCAAGTTCGCTACTACTACTTAGTACTACTACTCGCTACCGAACTTCCGCGTGAGGTAGTACCACTACTACCACTACCACTACTATTACTAATATTCGGCATCACTACTCACGGCAAGCCTGAGACTCCTCCAGTTTGCAGTTATGCCATCATACAATAGTAAGAAGCGTCAGCGCAGCCCGAAAAGTGAAGGTGAGCCTGAGTTTGAGTCGGACCCCTCGCCGGTTCTGACAATTATTTCGAAGAATCCGAATCCGAGTCGGAGCATCGTTCCAGTCGTAATCGGTACTCGAAGGGCCGTGAACGTTCCTATTCACCGCCGTATTCACAGAAGGGCTGGCACAGCAAGAACAGAAGTAATAAACGGAGACTTTATGAGCACAGTCTCACGAGCACTCCGGGGCCGAGCCTTACCAGCGCCAGTGGGCAATCTCAAGACAGGACCAGCTCTTCATACCCTGCGGGCTCGAACCGCGACTATAGAGGCAGCGCACAACACGTACACAACAGTTATAACCCGCGTGAAGGACTTGGAACATACTTTGGCGCCAATGGCTATCGAGGGGAGACTCAGAGGCGGGACGTCGCGCAGAACGATCCGACTATTCCAAATAAGAGGGTTCTTCAAATTAGCGTCCTCAACCCTTCAACCCCTTCACCTACTCCTCGATTCAGCCGCAGCCCACGTAGTACTCCAAATGACATGTTGTCGGATTTGCGTTCTAAAGTGTCTGCTGCCCAAAAATCTATGCGCAGTTCGCCGGCAATTGGAGTATCGGATTCTCAAGTTGATAACGTCGATCCAAGCGAAGGTAACGCATTCTTCCTCCCTTTTCTATCATAGTCTGTGTCCAAAGCTAACCCTTCACTGGCACAGAAAACATCGAATCGGCTCACTTGATCCCAAAGAGTTCATCTCATTCGCCAACCCCCTCTGAGCTCGCGCCCTTATACGATCCAAATGCAGGAGTCAAGCAGCTGCAGGACTTGACCAAGAAGCTGAAAAAATGGGAGGAATTTCATAAAAAGGATTCCAATGAATTGAGGGCTCGAGTTACGGATTTGGAGAAGAGGTTTGCCGTGATGGAAGGAGTCCAGAAGAACGTTGCAGATACTTTAAATGACGTATCAGCGTCAATCGATCTCGTGGAAGACAAAATGTCTGGGGTAAGTAACATGATCACATTTCTAAAAAGAGTGACATCTAAAAACATACCCTTGTTAGTCACGGCAAGCAGGCGACGCTGTAAGAATGAGGAAGCTTACAGATAATCTACTGACCTACCTCCGGGAAGGCTGTGCAATTGTCCTTGATTTCACTGGCGAGGAGATACTGAAAACCAAGTACTCACATAATTCTGTTCCCGGCACTCTCAATTACTTTGCCGCCAACTTTAAGACATTGTCTGTCGTCATGCATGAACACTTTAACCGATACCTTCGAGTTTACTTGCCACCTCCGACTTCGAGTCGTTCCCCGGAACCGGAAGAAATATCCTACACTGTGGTAAAAGACCCACCACATGTCAAATTTATCCTGAATCGTGAAGCTCGGCAACGTCAAAACCTGCCATTCGACGCATCTCAGGTGAACAAATTAACTGCTTTCCGGTTCTTTCTACCATATTTCCAGCTCCATTACAACGCACTTTACGATTTCATCGTAGAAATTGACAAACTCCTCCAACAATCGGCAGCTCTTCAGTTTAATTTCAAGCCCAATGCACAGGAAAGGCTCTACTCAATGACGGTGGACAACCCAGGAACTTTCGTAACGCCTGCGGTCCAACTGTTTGGGGGATTGCCTCAGGTACGCCCTCAGCCTGACGTTCACAAGCATCTAGTCTTTAAAGACTCGGAGATTGGACGGAGACTGGCGCTCACACTTTGGGACAAGGTCCGCGCACTCCATAACGGTGAAGAAGTGCCGAACTTTGTTATGGCCGACGACCTTCGCATCAAATCTGTTGAAGACATGAAAAGGACCTTGAAGGCCTTGGGGCCTAATCCCTCTTTCGCTGATTTTTTGAACAAACTCGACTTACGAGATGTCGGTCGTTTGGAAAGGATTCAGCGGGAGTTGATACATGGTTTTAAAGTCGTCAAGAGGTGGTTGCAAATAGTCCTCAACGAGGATCTTTTCCACACAGTCATGGGTAACCAGCTATCCCGTTCAATCCGCTACGTAATGAACGATATCATACATGCTCGGGAGGAGAGGACTGACGCAGTCCTTGACTCTATTGAGAAGTTCACGGCTTACGTAGACTTGAAGGATACCCACAATAGTACCCGCTATGATAAATTTCAAGACCAACTGATAGCAACGGTGCTCGAGATATGTAACGATATACCACCCGGAGCGAGGGTTACGGCCGGGGCTTCGACTGCCAGGACGAGTTTATCACCGGGAGAGATCTACAACTCACAGTATCGCGATTATCTAAGCGAAGTGATGAACCGAAAGCCTGAGGATATTTGCACACCGATGTATCTTCCTAATGGCAAGCAGGAAGAAAGGTCTTCTAATAGAAACAGTCACCACAACTAGCTGTTGCGGGGCAGAGCTGGACTCGGAGGTGAAGCTATGACTTGGAGTTCCCATGTAATCTTTGCGCTATGCTAGTGTCTACAGTTTTTCCTTGTGTCGCTTTGTGATTTGCTGATAATAACATTGCCTTGACCAACCTGAATGAAATACTACTGCCATGATATCATTGCCAGTGTACCACTAGTAGTATACTGTACAACTTGAAAGCAAGCCAAGAACACCATAACTTGAAGTTGAAGTTAAAACAGTGTCATGGTACTACTAGTCTTTAAGAGCCAATGCTGCAATGCCAGTGTAGTACTACGTTACATACGTAGTACTAAGGTCTGTTTCGTCTAGTACATCCTTTTGTTTCATTGCCATATCCGAGTCCTCACTCGTAAGTTTCAATATAGTACATTCAAGGTTGTGTATGCTAATTGAAAAGCTTTACTTCAAGTTAGTAGTAATCATTGTCTAGTTTCGTACAATGTTTCGTGCATGTGCATGTCAGCAAATCTGTTAACGTAGAATCTATCGTAAAAGTCCAGGGATTCCTCAGGTGTCAATGACTTCGGAGGAGATTCGTCACCCTTCGGGACCCCAAGGAGGTGAGCTAAACGAAAGATGTCCCCTATATCTATCACAGACAGCTTCGGAGCCTTGCAGTCACGGTGATAGTGATGTCTGCCACTGTCATTCACTCCGGGACAGCGTCCGACACAGGCGGTAGAGCTCTCCAACTCATATGCTGGTTCAACTATCCACATTCTTGTTTTCGGGTCGGGCGATTCTCCAACACGCTTGAAAAACTGGACGAGAGCGCATTCCTGACGTTCCACTTTAACGGTGAATGAGAAAAAAAGTATAACCCTGGCAACTCTCATTCCTGCGAACCCCTGTTTGCGGGAACCACCTCGGACAAGAACTGCATCTCGTCGAGGTTTTCCGCGCCAAGAGGGACTGGACCTGATCACCTCCCTCATTGCTTGTTCTATAGGGATCGATTCACCACGATACGCAAAGAACGCGGTGGCTGAATGGAAAATTGAAAAGTCATTGCTAATATCCAGTTTATAGTGTTCAAATCCGTTGTAGTTTAATTTGGCTTGCCTGCTACTACTAGTAGTAGCAGAACACTTTGAGTTGGTGTTACAACTTTCGTACTTGTTGAATAAGTGTTTCTTGATGAGTTGTCGGAGTTGTCGAAGTTCTGGATAGCCTTCTATTGCCGCGAGAGCATCGAGCTGTTTAGGGTACACTTTACTGGACTCTGCAAGGATAACAATAAACAAGTTGGATTTGCAGCACCAAAAGGATGTTTCACTAACGTTTTTTCGAAGCCATTAACGTAAAGCTCAAAGGGTCATTCCCGCCACCCAAGCGGAGCTGGCGTTCAGCATTTCCTACGCCATGAACCGCACCACGCTGTGGCTCATCTATTAAACTTTCGGAATCGTCCAAATCTGCAATTTCGTTGAGCTCTTGAATACCCACAATGGCATCGAAGAAGTCATCTGTATCATCAGCTTCACCTACTACTAATACGTCACGTTGTTGCATCTGCTCTCCCCCACTGGCATCAGGGTCCCTCTCAGCGTCATCCGACTCTGACTCTGACGACATATTCTTGCGCAAAACATCTCGCAAAGCTCTCCACGAAGCCTCGGCTAACGTATCATCCAGCATTCCACGCCTTTTGAAGTCTGCCCTTGATGCAATAAGTTTACTGAGTCGTTGGTTTGCTGTGATCATCTGACCCAAGGGATCATTTTTGTTTGAGCGTCGCCATGTTTCCTTGACCGCGTAAATGTGCTTATTCTCTGTGATCGATGAACATAGTCCACTCGGTGCAGCGAACAGAGGAATCATTGTAGGATAGTGGACCATGGCATGCTGTCGTGGTAGTGAGAAGTTGTCCCGGATACCCATAGCTATGAATATTTGCCGATATTGATGAAAGCAATCCAGAGAGGCTTTGATCTGATCAAGTGTTGAGGCTGTAATCGTGTACCGACGCACAAGATAACAGAAGTCGAGAAATGCACTCAATGCATGAATTATATCATCCTGCACAATGCCCACAATAGCCGGAAGATACACCTAAGCGGTTTACATCGACTACTATCAGCAAACGACCGCCTCGAACAAGAAGGAAAAATCACATACTTTCATAAGTGCCTTTGAATCATTGCCTGTCCATTGCTTGAAGCCTCGGCCTTCGGGGAATCTACGTAGTCCAGGAAAAGGAGCAGCGACTCTGATTCTACGCGGAGGTCAGCGATAGTATTCATATTATACAAATTGTTTGAGAATGGCACCTTTTATCCACAATATCCAGCTCTGTTGTGGTCAAGCTCTGGCATATCCACTCGACAAGATGATCCTTGAAAACACCTTTGATGATTTGGTGCAATAGGTCCGGAGAAATGAGATCGCATATATCTGCGCGCGGAAAGTCATTGGTGAAGGGCTACGGGAAAACATAGTTCTTAGAAGCGCATCCAATGGAGAATTTGGAGCACATACCACGATATCTTGGTGGAACCCATACTCTTTGCGAATTGTTGCTCTGGTTAAGTTGTTGTCATTTACCTGCTCTATCAATCGTTCGTGTAGCTCTTTTGTTCGAGGATTTGATGCAAACTCCGGATTATCTAGGTCCTTGTGGGGAGCTGTGCATCTATATAGCCACCGTAAGCCATTTCCTCAGACTCCTATGCGATTTTGGAAAGGATGGTACTTACTTGCAGCACCATCCAGTGCATATTGCGCATAGACTCACCTGTTCCGGATAATCGGCTATATACGAGCCGAGTCCGAGAACCGACCTACGCAAGTGACCATCAGGGCACCGGAGAATGGTCTGTTCATTGTTTATGGACATGGCGGTCTTCAGTGAACTCAAGATTCTCGATATAGATGAATGAAAAATTTGATGTCTAAAGCGACGGAAGTCATCTGACTTTTCGTACTGTCGCTCAGCTGCAAAAAAGCGTCAAAACACAATTGAATGGCTCAGTTTTTGACACACACTCTTTGGTATTGCTAAAAATGCTACAAGCTGGACTGTATTCAACTTTTGGGACCGCCGGGCCTTGTTTGATACATTTCCTATTGAGAGATATAACGGATAATATTCGTTGTTGCCAGTTCCAACGGAAACTGTTGTCTTGTCGCTCCCCAAGATCACCGGAACGAACATAGATCCATGGACTGCTTTATCTTCGGCGTAGATCTTATTCTAAGTCAAGGATAATCAGTATGTTTCCTGCGAGTTCATGAGTCATGACCTACAGCCTGTTCCCAAGCAAAATTTCCGGACATGTAATTTCTGAACACTCATTCTTTGTCATTGATGTCATCAGATTCCTCCTTTGGCTGATATTCACGAAATGGGACATAGTCGAATTCGCCTTCTAAAGCCGTATTATCCACCAAATTTCGGATCACTTCCAAGGGATCCCGATACCATACATCATATCCTTTCCTCTTCCATGACTCGGTGTTCTCGTCTGTCGCTTTTTGGCCATTGTTGTCCGTGTAGAAGTTACTAAAGGATTTCCAAGGCACATCACCAACTCTCGTAGCGTCAATGACATTGTACAACTTTTGTGCGTCTCCATCGAGTAGCGTACTAGTGGGATCCAGATCTGAGTCATCGTCGGGCTTAGTTACGTCCAACTCAGAATATCCGCCAGATTTCGCGTTCTTCACAGACTGAATTCGCTGGTAAGCCTTCATGATTCCGAGAAGCTTTGTTATATTACCAGCAGACATTTGCTCATCGCGATAAAGAAAGTCTGCGAGCTCAAAATCTGCTCGGCACGAATAGGGAGACCAGTCATTTGGTGCAGGTTCATTTCGCGGAACAGGTGGTTCGTCGTTTTCTAAGTTGTTTCCTTCCGCATCACACGGGGTGGCTGCACGATGTTTTTCATCAGAGTGCTATCAAACCGAGGACAATATACTTGGTGCGCACCATTCATATATCTGTGATACACCTTTAGGTCACCATCACTCTCCTCATGATCTCCAACGTCGAAGTCCAAATCTTCAGAGGATGCACTACGGCCACTGTCACTTCCGGTGCCAGAATGGGACAGAGAATCAGGTCTGTCTAGGTCTTGAAGCAGCTCGTCTCGGCCTATACTGAGCATCGAGATATCCTGTGTAAGCATGGAAATATCGTAATCGTAGGAGTCAGGGCCGCTCTCAAAATGACCCTCTGTTGGAAGTTCGGACGACCTCGGTAGAGGTTGAGGAGTTGGAGCTCGTGTGGGTCGAATAGGTGAAGGATCATAGTAGTCGTGACCACAGGCAGTAGATCTTGCCACGGATGACATCGGATGAGCTGAATATTCATGTCTTGCTCTTCCAGATTGACTCTTGAACGTCCTACTACAGCTGGGCAAGGTGCATCGAATAGTTGGTGGAAAATGAAGGGGATCGTGCTTTTTCCGTGTCGCTGGCATCAATGTAACCTTCAGTAGTACATGTCGATGATTGGGACTCACAGCTGAGTGCCAGCAGGCTGGCAGTGAGTGAACTTGAACCTGAGTTTAAATTAGTCATAGTACTACTAGTACTAGTACTGGTAGTACGCCGGTAAGGCTGCCAGCCTGAGTGCAGTGCCAGCCTGAGTGCCAGTGAGTACTAGTACTAGTACTACTACTAGTAGTAGTAGTAAGTCACACACTGTGGCAGCCTGGCCAGTGGCAGCCTGCCAGTGAGTGAGTGGGCGTAAATTTTCAACTTCAAGTTGTCTAAGATAGACGCCCCCGCCTCCCTGATCTTGAACTAGCACCTTCGATCCATCTTATTATCACCCAAGTCTCAAAACACTGCACAAAATGTCAACTCGAAGACAGACGAGGGCTAAGAACAATAACCAGCACCCCGGAGCAGTAGTTGACCAACTCAGAACAAGACGAACAAAGGAGGAGATATTGCGGGAGAAGGAAGAAAAAGACAAAAGGAAAGTACAGCAGGCAGCGAGGCGGGATGAGGCATTGAAGGAGAAGGAGGAGAAGGAAAAACAGAAGGAAGAACGGGCAGCTTTCCGCAGAGCTGCGGCCCAGCAAGTCGCGGTCGCGAAAGAGAGGAAAAAAACTCGCTGCGGAGCAGAAACGGGCAGCAAAAGAACAAGAGGCAGCTGACAAGGTACGAAAGAAGGTGACTGCAGCAGAAAACCAAGAAGCAGCGATGCTAGAGACCGTAGAAATTGAAAACAATTTGTCGAAGGCTCTTGAGACACGCACCCAGATGGGCTCAACAGTGCCTAAACTCGCTGGAAAACGTGGATGTAGGAAGCCGAAGGGCGAAGCTAGTAGTAAGTCTTCAACCTCAGATCAGTAATTACATAGCTTTGAATGGCGTAAGCAGGCTCGAAGAACGATGTTAAAGACGTGTCGGGTTGTGAAGTTGAATACAACGAAGACTTAGACATTGGTGAGTTATACTGCCTATACATTTTCAGATGTTTTCGAAGCTTGGAGGTTGACTACTTTGACTCACAATATGAAGCGGCGAGTACGGATGCGTCAAACAGAAAGCCTGCAAAAAAGGCTAGGAAAGAAGATCCCAAAGGTGAACTTCCATTTCGCACCCGTGTGCAGACCGCAAAGACGTCGAGATCTGCCGCCACTCCAAGCAACATTTTCTTTCACGCACCTGCCGGACAGAACGAGAGCCTTTCTGGTGAAGAAACGGATATAATAGACTCGCCCGCTACGTCAAAGCGGGACGACAAGACAAAGCGACCTGCCAGGGCGCTTCGCAACACAGATGAATCCACTTTCATTGGTGAAGAGGATGGAGGACTTGAGGTGGCTGGGATAGACTCGAGAGGGATCAATTTTGAGTTTAAATTTGAAATCTTGCAATGCGTACGGGATCAATTTCTGGAATGCACGATGTAATGGTAAGTGTGAAGCTTGATTTAGACTCAGCTAAAGCTCATAGTTTGATCCACTGGCAACTAGATTACTAATGTTCATGCTAAAGAAGCGGATCATGACGCTCCGACAACGGGATCAAATTTCCTTCTACCTACAACGATGACACTCTCGTCTTTGTTACCATATTATGAGCTTCGCTGACGCCAAGCTACACTAGACACAGCATCTCATTGCAAGACAATGAAAACTTAAGTCCTTGGGAGGATGAAGGAGAAACAATAACCCTCGCAAGCTATCATGGTGTAAAGAATAGCTCAATCAGCGTGCAACAGACAGCACATTTTGTCGATTCGGACACAAATATTGTGAGTTGACGGAACATTAGAATGGCAGATGCAGTCTGAATACCTTGCTTGTAGGGCGAAAGCGATCCGAGGAGGCTGACAAGGCCGGCTCAAGCTAGTGTGAGTGTGACTTATTACTGTTCGATTCACGTCAGTTACCCCATGACCGTTTGATCATATCCCTTCGTTATTATTTTTCTGCCAACTGTCGTGTAATGAACAGGATGGAGGTAGCAGCAACTTGAACTCAAAGAAAAGGAAGTTGCTGCGCGACACTCTCTCCGGGTCGCAGGTTTCAACGGTAAGCGACGTCATATCATTCCTACCTTTTCCAATCTACTAACCAATCCCTTTCCGTACTTGAGGATAAGAACAACGAGACAAAACCAGGTGGACAGGTGAGTGCCAGACAGTGAAGCACAGTGATCCTCATGCTACATCCTTCCTTCATTGCTTGCTGAATTGATCTTTGGACAGGATGCAAACAAGAGAACTGCCAATTCGCAGCTCAGCGCACCGGTAAGTCCCATTTAATCCAGTTTCTCTCGTTTCCCCCTGATTTATGGTTGTAAGGTGCATTCACTAGCCTTGGAACCCCGTATACAGGTATGTGTGGGCGTCGATGCACCGTAGGCTCACTTCCGCTGTAGCAACTGTTCGTTCCCTTCCTCACATCGGGTTGATCACTAATTTGTGCCTATAAATAGGACATCATAGTCACAAAAAACAGAAAGAGAAAGTCGCCACCGGACATCGACTCCCAGGTTGATGTGGTAATTCTTCCACCTTCACGTGTAATGGATTCCTTCATGTTTATGTTTACTTACTTTACACCATCTCAATAGGCTAGTAAGAGTGTCAAGGTCAAGAAGTCATTGTTGACTGGCATGGACACACAGGTCGGTGCCACAGTAAGTGTCAATTCTTTGGTAGCCGGCATTTTAAGTTCGTTTCTGACCGGGCGAAAAGGATTTGAGTAAGAAGAGGAAACCCTCTGACACTCCTTATCGGCCTGTGGCCGACACGACGGTAATTGCTTCCTTTCGAGCTGCTCACTTGCCATGGATAACAGCTTTCTGACGTGTTGCAGTCTGAGATTGGATCCGCTACCTCACATCGCAAGAGGCAGTCGCTGGTGGCTGATAATGAAGCAAGTGTGGGTCGATTGATACACTCTGAATATGAGCATTCACTCACTATTCTTATTAGACCGGTGGTCGAAAGATGCCGTTAGCACCCCGAACACAGTCGCTTGCAATGACGAGAGTATCCTGCACTCCCGGACCCGAAGTGTTAGTGACTGGGGCTTATCCTGGTCATCGCAAAGTCTCTCGGACTACTAGCTCAGTGTGTCGAATCAAATTCATTTCTATGACATATTTTTGCTGATTCACTTATATGCAGACATCAGTGGGGCTGGAGGACAAGGGCCGAAATGAAGGAAAGGAAGGATCTCGCGTGCCAGGCAGAAAAAGGGCGACGAACCAGTGTCTCCCTCCCGGTACTCAGGCCGGTTGGACTCATATTTTATTACCTTCACTATTTCGCGCAGTGGGAAAGTCCATCACGCCATGGCAAAACCCGGACAATGAGTTCATCAGCACACTGTGGGGGAAAGTGTTTGATTCTGTGGAACTAAGTTACGAAACACAGTTCGCCGACATCTGTTCTCTAGTTGAGTCATTCTTAGTTATCTTCAAGTTACCTTTACCAGATTGAGATGCAATCCTTGTATTTCAGGCGGCCCAGAGATGCTCTGATAGCTGGCGCAAGAAACTGTTTGAGAAAGCTGAGCATTCAGTTGCGAGTTTTATCAGCAGCGAACAATCAAAGTCAATGCAAAACGAAGCAATTGTGAAGACGTTGCAGACGCTAGTTGATAAGAAGAAAGCCGAACCGTTTCTATGGGAAAGCTGGTATAGTATGGAGAGGGTAAGTAAAAGAGTATTTATTGTCGCATTTTGTGTCCATGTATTGACCCTAAATGTACAGAAGCAAGGACTGTTCTGCTCTGACCTTGTGGTCTCAGTGTTGTCCGTACACATTGTATTGGCCATGGGTCGGCATAAAATACTGGACAGAAACACCATAGGAAAGCCTATCGGTGCCCTCGCCCTTGCGGCAACAGCGGTATCTATTTTTTTCAGTACTTATATTGTCCTTATTCGCTGATCTTCTCATGGATAGGTCAAGGTTGCCATTGATAAACAGGTGGCTCGGTTGCAAAATATCAAAGAAGAACTTGGCGGCGCTGAGTGGTATTTCACTAGCGCTCTGTGGCAGCCTCATACGGACGACTATGTTAACTTGTTGTCGAATCCCTCTTTCTTCACTGAATCAAACTGGGAAAAGGTTCGATCCCGCCTCCTAGCTTACGATGCCAGTACAGATATCGATACGAGAAAGAACACCGAACTTGTTGGATCGGGTATCACTGGCAGGGACTTTTCCTTGTACTTTGACATCGTAGATGCAGATTCGACCTGCGAGAAAGCGTATGACGAAGGCGCTGGTAATTGGGAAGACGGGAGCGATGATAAGGGCGACGAGCGTGAAGGAGCTGAGCATAGAAGCGATGTTGAAGGTGATGCAGAGGACGAGGATGCCGATGCTAAAGGAGATGACGACCTGAGTGAGAGCGGGTACGAGGGCGCTGACAAGATTGAGGGCGAGGGCGAGGACGAGGGCGCGGACGAGGACGAGGGCGCGGACGAGGACGAGGGCGCGGACGAGGACGAGGGCGCGGACGAGGACGAGGGCGCGGACGAGGGCGCGGGCGCGGACGAGGACGAGGACGAGGGCGCGGACGAGGGCGCGGAGAAGGATCCAGGCGGAGATGGCGATAATGAGGAGGACGACGCTTCAAAATGGGATTCGGCCACGGACTGCGTAGACTTCTAAGGGCAAATCGTTCACTGGTGAGCCTCTTCGTTTCGTCTCTGTCCGTGCGCTCAATAACTTATTACCATCGACTCGCAGAGCAGCCTTCGTTTCTACTGGCACGCCAAAGAACATGCAGAATTGAAGGCACGGTAGCGAAATGGGCCTGCCACTGCCCGTGGCAGTGGTTCAGAATCGTGTCGTGGCGGGTTCCATGATAGTGACTGCTATGCTTAGTCTTGTGTAAATGACTGATGTACTTGAACGCTGAGGCACTGATAGCTACTTACCGTTGTCTTATATTACTTCTGATGCAATGAAATACTTGGATCGTTCTTATGCACTTGAACTCTTGAGCACTGCAGTTTGTCTTACAACACTTGTCTCCTGCTGTAATTAAAGGATGAAGCACTGAAGCACTGGAGCACTGGGGTACAGATTGCCTGAAACACTTAGAGCACTGATTCAGCCAACTCGCCCTTATTTCAGCCAACTGGTCCTGAATAATGGGAGGACATGCATGAATAAGTGCGGTTTGCCTTATTCAGACTTCAAGTCACTCAGGACGTTTAAGTAACGCTTAAGTCACTTTCAGCAGAAAGTAGTTTCCCTGATGGAGCTGCTGAGTTTTAATAATATACATCTCGGAAATTCCCGACGCTTTGCATGCAGACAGAACTCCTCGAGGTTTTCTTAAATTTGCTTGAATCGAACACCATGGAGGCTTCTAGATAAGCGTTCAGTGTAATTTATGGATACTGAAGGGCGGTAATTGCATTTCTTTCGTTGTATCGAAGCTAATGAACTCTGTTTAATCTTTCAACCAACTCATTTCCTCGGCTATGCAGCCAAATCAAAGAAGTAAACATATGACTTGTTCAAATTCAGAGTGAGAACAGAACGGGGGAAACGGGAACACACTAACGCTTGTAATTAGAGCTCATGTCTCAACTTCTTCAAATCTTTTCTTCTTAGAAACTTTGCCCCTTGTTAGCGGCTTACTACTTTGGAGAGCGATCTCTTCGCACATTGCGACGAATGAAATGATGGTGTTGTCAAGGTCAATCCTAAAAAGTCACACTTACCCCAGATCAAGAACATATTATATATAGATATATCTAATGCATATTAGGAGAAAGCTAGGTGTACTGCGTGATATCGTAAGATGAGAAACTCGGTCTCATTGAACTGCTGACGGCAAGCCCTATTGGTTCCTGTGATTCTGAAATAAGAAAGTAGCTCCAAATATTGTGCAATGGAATTGAGAATCCAACCCCTTACATAGATCACGCAGCATACATTTGCTACGAGATGTTTATAATTCTTTGGGATGAGCACGGGAAACCCAAATGCAAATGAATACTGTGGCTCTTACCGACCCACGCTGCTGGAGAATGGAAGTGGATGAAGTTGCATTAGAGGGAGAAGGTATACTCGACCTGATACGAACGGGTGGACGGTTGAACAGGGTCCTCAGGAGGGATGAGCAGCGAGATAGAAGTACCTTAGCTAGCTGGGTAGTGCCTACTAAGCGAATAACACGAGGAACCTTCGAAGAAGCGTGTGCATCGTGATCGACTTATCGACTAATCATCGTCAGATGTAATCCGCGTACCCAAGCAGAGCAACCCCTAAACGCTCGCGGTAGCTTGCTCGAGAAGCCCAGAGAGCGCTTACACCCGAAGAATATGCGCTCTCGGGAAAGGCGGTACACACGCCTTATCAATCGGAACGTGGATGCGGTTTGAAGCCTAATCCAAGAAAGTATAGATTTGAGGCTACAAGCTTTTCGCCAGGTGGTTGGGTGGGGAAAGGCAGAGAAGCGCGCAGAGAAGCTTATCGCATCTCTCGGCAAGCACTCCAAGTACCTGAGATCCCCGAGGCAGAACTTGAAGATGAGGCGAACAGATTTCGGTTGTGGTCGGAAAAACGTCGCCGTTAGCTCTGCTGAAGCCGAGGGAGAAAATGTGGTACACCAGGCAAGAAAGTTCGTGTACGTTGGCCCGGATACTGCCAGCCTGAAGATTATCCGATGCAGGACAGACTCAGAGGAAGGTGAATACAATAGCTACGATTGGAGTAGCCGGGAAGAACACGGACTTGCTTCGTGATATAGATATTCAGCTGAGATATTTCAGAGGGAGTAGATTCAGAGATCGGAAGCAAGTACGTACATGTTCATTTCGAGCTTCGCTGGACTGAATTACATCCGCATTATGGCAAAGTTTTGCATATCTGCCACCGTTGTCAGAGGACCAAGAGGACTATGAAAGGTACATTTGCATTCGTTCGAATATGGTGGTAATATTCGTTTATCGTTGACTCTCTCCTGGGCGTGCCTCTCTACTAAAGACAGATAACGGAAGATCCTTGAAGTAGTATTTGCTACAGCTTGCTATATCCGCTCAAGCTCCACCGTGACAGTAATGTATAGAGTCACCAAGAGCCCGCCGACTGATGATAAATTAGCTTGCGAAGTGTGCGAAGGGGAAAAAAAGGGAGGCACTTACATCTGCTTATATGAAAGGCGATCTGGTGGTACGTGATATTCAACAATGATATGCGACGATATTGTGGCACTCAGCTTCCGCAGTAGACGCTCCTGTTGCTTAATAGGTCTTGAAAACGCTCTTTAATGGAGACAAACGAAGAGGAATATGTCATGGTACACTTGATTGTCTAACAATACAACAGATAGCAATGATGCAAACGATTTATGCCTGAGAAAAATAGTGATTAGAAAGAGCACCAACTCTTTGATGCGAAGATACTGACCAGATAGTTATAGGACTTCCTATCATCACATCTTTCCAGATACTCTCGCTGTTGATTGATTAAGCACAGTCGCCAGCGAACAGAACTGAAGACCAACCTCAATAAGATTCTCTATGCGCTTCTTGATACTCAATGGTTGAGGATGGAACCGACTTGCCAGCTGTCTTGTCACCTCGTTAATCAGATCATTGTGCGACATGTGCTTCCTGTCCTTCATTACCCTCACGATACATGCCTGTCGTTTCCGACGGTGAACCGCAGCAGAAACATAAATCAGTATACAATCTTTAGATCCAAACGACAAGCAACGTACATCGATTTGATGCTTCCTCTCTTCTTCGATCCGATCACGTGTTTCTTTTCGCTCTTCTGCATTCTCGACCTTGGATGAGCCAGCGATGGTACTGATCTTGATCCGCTGCATCGAGGCCGTGAAATCCGAGTTGAATGAGAAGGTGTCGCTGTCATTTACGTCCCGCGACGGAGGATGCTTCTTCAGCACTTTGAACTTCGCACATGCTAGTGACTGAAGATGTCGCTTCAGATCTGTCTCTGGCAATGTAGTTGCGCTTTTAATTTCCTTCAAGTTTCTACTTATCAGATTTCATACGAAAGAAGGAAGGAAAGAACCAAGAGACATCACCTCATACGATAGAACTTCCCCGTCTCCCAATTCCTCGAAGAGCAGTAGGATTATCAACGCAAACGTCGACACATTCAAGTCATGCTTCCGGTTTTTGAAAGCCACTTTCACATCCGCGTTGCCCAACGCCAACTGCCAAGTAAGTCTTCTGCCGCTGTGCCGCGATAGGTAGTATCTCTCAAAAGATTGACATGCTTTAAGCATCACTTCTGGCAAGTTACAGGTTGGAGGTTTCTGCGTAAGATTGCTAGGCCAGTTGTTTGATGTCATGATTGTCACTGCCATCTCAATCTCCGGAGCCTATCGACGACTGTCAAACAAGGTACACCAACTGCAATCTACATGGAAGCACTCACTGAAGTTTTGGCAAGGTGTCTCCGGTACCCTTCCATGTGATCTGATGATACCTTGATGTCATTGAACATGCCCTCCAGTTTCTGTGTGAAATGGAAGCCCATTTCGATTTTGAGCTTGGACAACATACCTCGCTCGGCATCGTCTGATACCGAGCGGTTATTGAGCAAGCGCTTCGCAAGATGAGTTTTATAGTATCGCTCGAAGACATCCTTGTCCGTGATGTACCGAAAGACCGTGATGGTTTTGTCAAGAACGAGATCGACTTCTTGATCTGTTTTCTGTGGGAAGGATACCAACATTAGAAAAGTTAATGGTCCCCATAAGAGTGACCACTAACCCCCTTAAGGCCTTTTTTCAGATTTTCGTCAATAAATAGCGATATATATTCTGGCGATCGATTATTTCGGTTAATGAACGTTTCAAAAGCCTGTAGTCTCGTCAGGGGGAAGTACGATTTGATACACATAGTTGCAAAGCTAACCTCATTTACTGATGTCTCAATTTCATGGTCGCTACTGTAGCATTGTCTCCATATTTGATCGAACTTGTCCTTCAGTCCTAAGACATCCTCGACCCATTTCGCAGCTGCATCGGCAAGAGTGGGAGTAATAGCTTTTGCCTTTCCCTTACCACTTGATGGTTCATTTTCACCAGCTTCAGCAGATCCTGCTGGTCTATCGTCATCAACAGTCTGATTAAGCTCTGCTCCTCTGCGGAGGACAGAGTCCTTCAAAGCACGTTTGAGGGAAGCAAGGCCAGTGGGAATCATGACAGACAACCGGTATAACCTTGCAAGGTCATCAAATCTGTCGAGGTCGAGCATATTATCCAGTCCGGAGTTTGTCATAGAAATGACCGAATAGAGGTGCGGCGTAAGGAGCGTATCTTGTAGTATTTGCCGAAGAGGAGCTGCAGTAGCGGAAGATAGATAATGAATGGATCGTCGCTCTTCTTGACTGAATCTGTCTTCTGCCTACAATGCATCAGCATTCTTCAAGCTCACGTTACATGGATATGCACATACCCTTCTCAGGAATTCTGGGGCGTCACATGTCTCTACAAGCTTCAGACCCTCTGCTGTATAGTACGTTCTGCTTTCCTTAAGCAGCATAGGTTCAACGACGCGATGATACACAGTAGCCCCGTCCGAGTCGTATCGTAAACGTAATAAGACATCCACACAACTCTTGACGGCAGAACGGTTGATTGCGTAGCCTTCTCGATCTATCTCTATTTGGTTCAATATCGCGCTGGTGATATGCTCTTCAATCGGGGACTTGATCATGTTTTTCAAAAAGAGTTTCATTCCTGCATCCCAAATCATTGGCACGTTTGCACTTGGGGTATACACACGGTCCTTATTGCGCGTATTCCATCAGCATATGCAAGTTTTATATTGACAAGGAAACACACCATGTATTTGAGAATGTCGCGCAGCTTTGACATGCTCCCGATGTGATCATCCCAACTATCTCGCACCGCTCTCAGAAACCTCTCAACCTCTTGGCCTTTCTGCGCTGGATCTCCGCTAACAGTTGTAGGAAAACAAGGCTTTACTTTCTCCTCAGCTAGTTTGTTGATGTTCTCGGTGATAAGATCATTGACGCCTCGGTATAGGAGGTCGCCCTGTTTGTGAAGGACGAGATTATACGCGAATCGGTAGTTCTCTTCGAATGAGAGGTTTGACGCATTGTGATTGTGTATCTCCCGCACAGCTTTACTTAGAGAGCTCCACGTCTCTGACATAGACGTGTCGGGAACATGCTGCATATATAATTTGAGTAAGTTGAAGCTGAGATAGAACATAATGTCGTACTTTGCGAGGTGGTTTCTGTACAAAGACATAGGTGTTAATGGACAGTTAGTGTCAACAGGCAAACGCGACACGTACTATCTTCGCCTTCCCTCTTCGCGCAGCTGAAGGAAGGTATTTTAGAGCAGAAAATAATGACAATGGTCTTGCATACCTGCATTCATGATAGATGTTGTGAGGAAAGGCAAGGGGCCGCGAATAGTACTCAGTGCAGTAGGATCGTTAAGCGCCCATTTCCCGTCCGAAAACGTCACGGACGCCTATCATCAGGCTATTCTTCCATTGCTTTTCCCGAGTCTCTTCTCTTAATTACTTGCATTATTAGTCTCCCCAAAAGCCGTCCACCAACGTTTGTAAGAGATAACCTATACTATGATCCAAACTGGCGAAGTTATTTCGATTTTAATTTACGGATGCCAGACAGTAATTTCACTTCTACGGATTTGGTATATGCATATATGTATCACGAGGCGGGCATCCTTTCTTTATTCGATATGTTCATACATGGATAAGCAATTAGCGAAGCTATAGTGAAAGGTCAATCGAGATTGAAAGAATCTATCGTGTGTCTGTTAGCTAATGTATAATAATAATACGCGTCATATACGATAGTTGAAGAGATATTAGAGAGTGGACCGTGTTGAGCTTCTAGTGAAAAGTGCCATAGCTCCCACTGATCTTGAATTCACCAGTATCAGGATTGTAGCGTATGTTTATGTTTGACTTCGAGATGTACAGATCGTCATACCTGTGATGCAACAAGACGATAGTGAGCGAACTTATTGCAATGGTGGATATTTAAAATCACACACCTCACGCTTCCTACTATAGGCCCGACCAGTTCCTCCAACTCCGAGCCCAGCATTTTCTTTTGCTTGAATTTTGGCGGCCCGCCAAGCTTGAGCATGGTACCGAACACAAGCGGGTCGGGGCAGAGCCCGTCGTATACAAATTTAGCAGTGTTCGACTTGCAGCTCGCTTTCCACTGTATGCCGAAAAAGCTACCATGTTAGCAGAGAGAAATATTATATATTCGACTGATATCACTTACAACCATCTGCTTTTTTATTCCTCGCACTAGCTTGTCCGCAACAAGATCAGCTTCAGCTTCGATCTGTTCCTTCGACTTTACAGGCTTCGCACCGCCGCGTTCGGCCTGCGCTTTCTTCAACTCCTCTACCTCATTCTCTAGGTCTTGCACATAGTTTGCGACGTCCTTGAAAGCCTTACGCACTTCGGATTCGTTGTTGAAGTCGAGAGCAGAATTGGTTTCCTGGCAGCTCACAAGTATGGCCTTTGCTGATGCATGCTGCGACACATCGGTTTTCGCCTTCTTCGTGTTGCCTATCGCGACCCCCGAGTCCGACTTGCGTTTCACAGCCATTAGAAATGTTGGAAGGAGTGAAAGTCTCGATAAATGTCACGATTGACGCGGCGCTGTTAGGGCGAGAGCCTGAGGAGAGACGCGTCGCGACGCGTTTTTAACGCTCCTTTCCCGGAGTTTACCGACTACCTTAACTCTGACTGTTCCCTTTGTCCTCCCATTATCTTTCATGAAGTAAAGCATGAGAGGAATACAATGATGCACTGCGGCCCAATTTATGTTATTGAGATTATTTTCCAAAACAGTAAGTTTTCTACTAGCTCAGTCTGAACTGTTGCACAAGAATAATGCATGACACAAATGCAGTAATGAAATATGAAGGGGGTAGTAATGGATGGAATGCCAGTGCATTGTGGAAATGTGAGGTGAGTGCAAAGATGGGTGTACGATAAGGATGTTATACAGGCAATTTCGATCTGCTTCTAACCAATTTCTTAGCTTACAGCTCTTATTCTGACCTCGTCGCACGCAAGAACTCTGTGAAGTATTTTCGGAAGGATTTCGAGTCCAGGTCACGCATTTTGGATGCAAAGTCGATTGCAGCATCGGGTGGGCACCCTTGTGAGGGCAAAAAGACATTTGCCAGGAAATCACATGCTTCTGGTCCTCGGGCTTTTGTTATCGTCTGCAGTAAGGTTGCAATCTCCTGCACAATCTTCAAAGAAGCAATAAGTCAGAATAACTAAGAGCATTGATTATGCTACTTACCACAATTGTCTGACCATCCTTAATATTAAAAGAGGGACTCGATGGGATTGAAAAGGCGAGTGGGAAAAGACGCTCGTAGATGAAGCTCTCGAATCCAGGCAGGGCTGGCGTTGTTCCGTCACCGCCGTTCACCGCCGGATTTGCTTGGCCCCAAGTTGTCACGCATTTGCAAAGGAAGTTGATTGCTAGCTTCTGTGAAGTGGTTTCTGATAAATCCTCCGCCATCTGAATGACATTGTCGAGCAGTGGAACAAGCTGCGCCTTGTTACCTACATAAAACAATCGGTGTCGGTAAGTTGTTTAGTCTAACACACAGTATAATCAGAAGTACGTACTGTCAGTGAGAAAGACGCCATGAAGTTTGTTCGACATGATTGAATTGAGGAAGGTCAAATATCCCTTCTTCGTCTCCTGGTGGGTGACCTTATCGTCAGTACCCGATATCGGAGTCGCTAGGAGGTCTACGATGCGAGCGTGCAAAGGAGAAACGAGCTGCTCTAATACACTGAACATCTCTGTTTGTAATCGGTGCATCAAAAGACCAATGAAGGTCATGAAGTCGACAAGTTCTGTTGGCTCAAAATGCGCCAGCAGATTGGACATCAAAGGCGGAAGGAAGTCGGTAACATTCGAACCTGCTGTCGCCACAAGTCGACCGAACGCAAAGCGTGCCGCATCACGGACGACCTTGAAGACGTTCATCGCCTCTAGTGACACAGCGATCGCTTGCGCCATTTGCCGGAAGATAGCTACTGGAGGCGCGATGTAGTTTTCTGGAGGTGGCGACGGCATGTCCGGGTAGCCCTTCGCGATATTTCCGAGTGCCATGATTATGTGGTGGACTTTCACAATGTGGATGACGTCCTGTGGAGACTTGATACTTTGCAGGCTTAGCTGCAGCTCGTCTAGTAGAGGCTGAACAACGTTAGATAAGAGAGCTTGGGTGTGCTCCGGATTTTTGTAGAGGAGGGAGATGAGTATTCCGACGACTTCGAAGAGATATAATTGTGATTCGAATGCACCCGCATTGTTGATCGCCTCTGTAAGGAGGTCCTGCTCGGCGGGGTTTTCCAGCTCAGGGAGGACGATATCAATAACCAAAACGTCCCGAATGCCATTGAGGAGTGTCTCAACTAGCTCAACTGGTATTTCATTTCGGTCCTCCCTGATGAACTTGTAAAAGAGATAGAATACCCGCAACCGAACACTTGAATCGGGATGGTGGACGCCCCTGTTCATCATGAGCATCTGAGTACCATTTGTTTTAAGAGAAAATACGAAAGACAGCATACCGAGGTCCAACCATAGCCTCCAAAAGGGGGACGATACAGTCTTTTCGCACCTTGAAGAAGTCGCCATACCGAGCGCAGGTTTCAAAAAACTGCATCGCGACAGCGTTATGCGGGTAGACACAGATACCCGATCGCACTAGAGCGTATAGCATCTCACCATGGGGTGTCAATGAATATTCAGAGTAGTCTGTGCTTTTCCTTTGGTCCTTTGCTAGTGCGGGCGTATAGCAGAATGCAGCCCTACCTTTCCCTCCAGCTGGAGAGTAACATATTAGCGCGTATAACATTTAATTATATGGTATGCGAACGGACATTTATTCACGTCGCTGAAGATGTATACGAGATAAATGGCCAGCTCCGCATCCGTCCATTTTAAAGACGAACCACTTTCGAATGCAGACAAAGTGTTCATTATGAGGTTTTGGACTGCGCGGATAACGATATCTTGATCTATGACGAGAATAGAGTCAAGAGTTGACCGGAGTTCGCCCTGCAGCCAGGAGCTTAGTGCGCTCTACTCGAAAGCCATCCCAAGAACCGACGTACTTTTCGTAAGGATTCAAAGGCATGTTTGTCGTCCTCATCTATGTCATCGAATTCGGCATCATCGTCCCACTTCATCTTTTGTAAGATGGCTTCTACAGTAGAAGATAGGAACGCTCTAGTATCGTCGGTAATCTTTTCTGGCTCGAGCCGCTTGACCTTCTTTAGCTAAAGAAAGTCAAAAGGAGTTGTTAAATTCGATCCCGAATAATTGAGTACGAGTAAACCTTACGGATTGTAGTAAATTAGAAAGGAGAGGGAAAATTGTCGATGTCGTGTCATCATATGGATCTGCTAAGAATCGGAGCATGGGGGAACGGAGCTCTGATAGCATCGCAGCAGCACCGAGCTTGACTTCTTCTGATGCATTACTCTGCCAAAGGAAGGTCTGACTACTGTACATTTGCACTGAGATCAATGATACATACGTCATCAGCCAATTTTGCGACTTCGAGTCCATAGGCATTCAATAATCGGCCAAGAGCTTCTCGGTACGACTCCTCGCCCTCATCGGTGTCGTCTCTGCGATTTATTTGTTCTTGCCGGGTCTTTTCTTCTAAGGCCTCTAAAACTTGGCCGAGGGAGAGAACTTTGAATAACTGCAGTTTATCGCTTGACTCTTTCAGTCCTTTTGAAATCATACGGAGGAATGCTGTAGAGGTAGCCAGTCGAATGGGAAGGGACGGGTCGGCTATGAGCTGGAAGAGGAGGGGAATAGTGGTCGGCGTAACAGTCAGATTTATATCGATCCACCCTACGGAAAGCTGATGGGTGAACACATTCATAAAGCGCTTCAGAGGAACTCACCAACGTAGGACCCGAATGTTCGAATACCCCACTCTACCACTTCTACCAGGCTATCCAAGTTCAATGACACTTCCTCTTTCCGAACACGTTCCATCATCGCCGTCCCTTCCGCTACGATCGTCAAAACAGCTTCATTGATAGCTGCAGCATCCCTCTCGCGCACCGCATCGCGCACTTTGCCATCTCGAGCATGTCGCGCAGCATTGAATGCGCGTGCGGATTTTAACATCTGGTCTGCAACCTCCCCGGAAATTTCAGTGACAAGATGGAAGAGGAGTAAGGAAATATGAGGGTTGAACTCTGGCGCTTGAGATGACTGAGGTTGCCGGGAACGGATGAGCGTGAAGAAGTCGGTGAAGAAGGTTGGCCATTGTTCGAGGTACGTGCACAGGAAGAAAAGCGTCAAAGTATGAGAGAATTTATTTCGAATATCTACGTGCCGGTCAAAAATTTAATGCGACAAAGAAAACTTAGCTCAATGCTCACACGATGCACTCCCCTCAGCTTGCCCAAGCACATATTCCGACTGAATGTATGAGACAAGAGCTTGCCGAATGTTTTGAAAAGCATTCTCATCCAATGGCTCATAGCGACTGTCGAGGTATTCTTCAAGAACCCGTAAGCCGTAGAACCGGACTTGCACAGGGTGTTTCCGAGAGCCATCCGGGTTCGAGTCGACGAACAATGCCAGCCCTAGTCTCCAGGGCTCGCTAGAATTTTTGATAGTTTCTTGTATGAACTGCAGAGCTTGCGGATGCAACTGGACCTGGCTAACGTCAGAGGCCACCACGATTGCTTGTGCAATCTGATTAACTGTTTCGTCCATCTTCCCTATGTCCGAGCCGCTCGTTGTTGCAAGCACAGGGGTCGTGGAAGTGTATCGTAAAGGAGATGTATGATAAAGCGATAAAGAAGCTGCTGAGCTGGTATGGCTGCGGATACAAGCTGCCTTTGACGTCGTGTGCTACAGCAAGGCCTAGTCACCTAATGAGTCGCCCTTTGCCTCAAGACTTTCTTACATGGATTATGTAAGACACACGGTGCCACGTGGGGATAAATATGAACTTCAAGTTGAAGTGTGACGCGTCAGGTCAGGGCACCCGGAATCCGAGTCGGATGACCCGCGACCCGAGGCTGCTGAGGTTCGGGCGCTTGTTTTCGCTTGCATCTCCTTATATACGAACCCGGGCAATAAACCACGATAGTGAGTAGTTCCTAATATGTCGTGCTATTTTGCATACATACAACACATTCAAATTTGAATACTAGTCTTTGTTCTAGGGAACACCGATGAGTGAAGGATTCAAGTGTTTTCAGCACGTGGCTTGAGTCATCGAAATACTATATACCTCCGCCAAGCTGCTCTCAGAAAGGAGTGGCTGTGAACGAACACACTTCTTTGTACCCTCAACTTTGCAGCGTAACTATCTTAACCTCTTGACACCATCTAGCTGCTCGGAGTGCAGTCCGAACTCTCAGATTCACTGTGCAATCCACTGACTTCGGCCCCTCTCGAGCGATCGCATCTTCACTGAATCGATTTCCGAGTCCTGGACTGCTTGCCCACCTGTCCGCGAACCCGATGAGCAACCACATCTCGATACCATTCAAGAAGACGTCTCTGATACCCATCCGATCAGCTGTTCGGGAATACATACAGCAAAACCATACCGACACGCATCCCGATGCTTTCAAATGGGACATTGAGAGGTGGGAGCAATTAAGAAAGGATGCATCTGTAGAGACAAGTCATGTCAGTAGAGCTGAAGCTCTCATCAAGTCAGTAATGCTTTCTCTCGAATGAGCCTGCGTTGACCGAGATGCCACAGGTACTACGCTCAATTGACCTTCGTGTTAACGAAGCTGCCCGTCGACGTAAGTCTTCCGGCACGGACATTTTTGGGCCAGCTACTGACAATTACCTACGCTAGATTGGCCTAGATATTCCCTACGCTGCTGCAATGCAGTCGTCGAGCCCATGGGTTACTATCCCGAACCTCGCCTATGAACGTGCAGCGACTTTATTCAATCTCGCAGCATTATACTCCCAGTTAGCCAGAGCTGAGGATCGATCTCATGCAGAGGGCATAAAGCGAGCAAATGCATTCTATCAAGTGGGTATCGCCGCCCTCTGTCCTATTTTTAATCAGTCTGTAAGACTCACTCCTTAACTCCGAGCTTATAGAGCTCTGCTGGAGTATTAAAGCATCTCATTGCTTCCGCACTCCCTCCGCTAGCGCAGACACTGGACGAGTATGCACGAATCGATGAACTAAGCGAGCCCGTCTTGCGAAGTCTGGAAATGTTGATGCTGGCACAGGCACAGGAGTGTGCTTGGCAGAGGGCTGTCATGGGTAGGTAAGGGATGAATATCTTCGTTGAGGGAGCTGATCCCACTCCATATACAGACCACTATAAGAACGCTGTCATTGCCAAGCTTGCTGCGAAGGTAACATGAAGTTCGTTTTTGTCTGCAAATCTCTCACATTGAATTCAGGTGGCATCCTTCTACCGCCTTTCCGCATCTACCATACGTGAATCGCAATCACTGCATGTTCTACCATCGGTTTGTATAATATAGGCAATACGGTTCATTCAGGTCACTGACGAGCTTTGAGTAGGAGTGGCTTGCGCATATAGACACTAAACGGTATCATTTTGAAGCTGCTGCCCAGTATCGCAAGAGTGTAGATGACCTTGAATCGAATAAATATGGCCTCGAGCTCGCTCGCCTTCTTGAAGCCAAGTCATTGGCAAAGAAGGGGTACGATATAGCTCGACGTGCATACGTTGCGAAACCCGTGTTAGACGACATCAAAGTACGCCCGCATTCTTCTCAAAATGAAACACGTAGAACGTATGAACTTAACGACGATACAAAAAGTCTTTGATTGATACCCTAGAGAAGAGTTACAATCGCGCTGAACGCGATAACGATCTCATTTATCACCATGACATACCGCCGTTTTCTTCCCTTCCTGTTATCCCGGAGATCTCTATGGTGCAAAGCAATGTGCCACCTGGCTTGCAGGACCCGAAATCAGTACTCGGGAACGATGGAATGATTTTTGGCGACCTGGTAGGCTGGGGGGCGCGAGTAGCTGTTGGTAAAGATATCAATCTCGCGGGGCTTCAAAGATGATTAACTTCAATTTTTCTCAAGATATTTATAGGGATCGGGTGGAAAATTGGTTAAAAGAAGAGGTCTACAATGTCGCTGCCAAGCTTGACACAGCTGCAGATAGGTCAGCACAACAAATTGTCACGTTGAGCTGGATTCTGACGAGTGACACAGAACTATGCAAGAATTAAGACTACCTGCTTCCCTTGAGGCCCTTGACAAACCTGTCGGCCTTCCCCCCAGTTTGCTTCGAAAAGCTGAAGAAGTTAGACTAGAGGACGGGCCTGCCCGAATTGACGGATCTTTAGAAAATGCGGAACACCTTGCTCAACGATGCAGAGAGATATTAGATCAGGTGCGTAGTGCACAAAATATGCAGGTGAAAGTGGCTTATTGATAGTCTCTCGTCAGGCGATGGATATGCTCGATCAAGAGGCGTCAGAGGATGAGGGGATTCGAAAGAACGCAGCGAAGGATGGGCGGCCATGGGACCGACAACCATCGTACGAGGCAAACGTCGACCTCACTAACAAGGAGAGACGATATCGACAAATGCTTGACCATGCCACAGAGAGCGATGAGACTGTTCGACAGAAGTGGGAGGAGTGGGAGGAGGCTGTAACGAGACTCACCTGGGAAGAGGTACAAAGACAATCGATTACTTTAGAAATAACGTTTCTAAACGATCTGATAATCAGGAAGACCTCGAAGAGTGGGTTCCATCGTCTACAGTGCCAACAGGAGGTAGGAAAGATGCGTCGAATGTGGCGACGCAGAATCACGCTCGCGCGTTGCGTGTGCAGCTGGAAGCGCTGGACGACCTCCGGGCGACCCGAGCACAAATCGTACAACGTGCTCGACGTTTGGCTGATGCAGACAATATCCAGCCCCGGATCATGCGTCAGGCATCCGGTATTGAGAGGTGGACGGACGTTGAACCTGCAATGTTCGAGACTACGCTCGACGAGGAGATGAACAAGTATGAGAAGTTCAAGGATAGCATTGAAGAGGTTACGGAGAAGCAGGATGAGCTACTTGAGCAGATGAAGGTGGGTTTTTCATGCTTAAGATCTCATGGTATAATAAACGATTGATTTTGTTATTAAAGGCTCGTTATGAACAATTCATCCAGTCACGGAAGGAAGACAAGTCCGTGAAAGAGCGTGAACATGCGTTACAGACTCTTGATTTAGGGTACCACAAATACCGGGAGATTTTGCGAGATCTGGAAGAAGGCTTGAGAGTACGTCCGAGAAAACTCTTTACGATCTACTTGTCTAATTATATTACCCTAGTTCTATAATGATCTCGGTAAAATACTGATTCAATTCAGGGAGGCATGCAAGGACTGGGTTCGCACTAGACGAGACGAAACGAGGTGGGTAATTATAGCCTTCTCTGTGTTCATTTTTTTGCTTACTTTTGTATCCCATCTAGGTGGTTATCTCAGAACCTCGATAGATTACGGATCAGTGACGAAGATCCATCTACACCCAAGGGCAGCTCCGTGAACCTGCAGGAAGAGGTCACAGCCAGTTCGAAGGCGGTTCCATCAGCGCCCATGGCAGCGCACAGCACACGCGGTGCTGCGCTAGATCTGCCCCCTCCTGACTCCGATGAGTGGGAAGAAACGCCTTATCCTGTAGCTCCGCAGCCGCCGAAGAACGCGCAGGGAAGGCGATGAGTTTAGGGAGAGCATCGGAGAATTGGACCAGGAAGTGGATCTTTTGTAGTGATAATACCAATCCCTTGTTTCTGTCGCGAGATGTGAGCACTTATTGTGCAATGCATGTAGGTTATAGCTATGTAATGTGTATTAAATACAATGCTTATGTCCTGTCGCCGTCGCAGGCGCTTTCCAACGCCGGGTTACTTAGACAGTCAATACTGCCTATACAGTATCTGCAGATTCTGCACAGCAGCATCGCCACTGCCTTGCGATCTATATGGGTCGGAATCGATTAATGAGCTTACATTGCCTCGTCGAAACTCCTTAAATACACTCGCTGACGTCGCTGGAAAGTTCCATCATCGATACTCATTGACCTTTCTCCCCTTCCTCAAACCTCCATGGCACGCAGTCGCAGCAACTCCTCGTCCAGTTCGAGTTCATCAGATAGCAACTCCTCGTCGGGCAAGCATGGCAAGAACAAGTTGAAGAAGCAGGACAAGGACAAGAAGAAACACAATAAAGGCTCGGACAAGCAGTATGGGACCGCGACGAGCTCCGCACACCCAAGTCTGCCGGGAATGCCACCAAGCTTTCTCGGGATGCCTCTGATGCCATCGTTTGCACAAGGCACTCAAGCGCACTCGCCTTCGTTCCCCAGCGTTCCTCCTACGACAGCGCCGGGCAACAACATGTTCCCGCAGCCCAGCCACGAGCAGAGCCGCGGCCTCGACCAGCAGCACATCGGCAGCCCGCAGCAGCAGTCAGGCGCATACACCCAGCGCGCCCCGCCGTCGGGCTTCAGACTCCCGCTGTCGACGGACTCGCCGTTCCCGCACGAGGAGCAGATCGGCTCCGCCCCGTTCAGAGACGCGGACGGCGTGTCCCCTGTGTACGTCGGCTCAGCGCTGTTCGCGTCGTCGGTCCATCCGTGCAAGGTCGCGCCCAGCCTGCACCCAACGCCGTGCCGCGTGCCCTATGGAGGCGGGGAGTTCGAGCATAAAGGTCGGTGTTCTGGGTTCTTTGCATTCGTTTTACTGTGGATGCGATGTGTCGGTTGTTGACTGCGCGCTGACTAGCCGTATACAGGACGGTACGACCTGCTTCCGATCACGAATGACATGGAGTGGGTGCGCGCATCGCACGGGGATATCCCAGCCGGAAGGCAGCCCGTCGAAGGGGGCTATGAGGAGAACGGAGGCAAGCTGTACCACGCTCTTGTCATTGTCGACGGGGTGAAGGTTCCAGGCAAATGCGGAAAACATTTGGTATGTCGTCTCATCCGCTAGTTTACGGAACGGATATGCTGAAAAGAACACAAAGGGCGGTGCGCACGTTGCATTTGGGGGGCAGGAGAGATTCGCCAGCGATTACGAAGTCTTGTGAGTTCATGCTAGCTTTTTTATGTACTTTTCTTGTGATATTCTAACGAACCGTTACTGCGTTGAAAGGTGCTGGAAGTAGTGGCGTAGATTTGAAGCTTGGACTCGTAATTTAGCAGTACATATAACCACAGGTGGACTGGCTGAACAACACAGAGCATGCAGTCAGACATGGATTGAATTTTTGGGGTATATATACTACATGTACTATGCGGTACAACAACATCAACATAAGAGGGTCAATTGAGCGCGGTTCAAATACATAACACGCAGACGCAGAATCACGCTCGCGCATTGCGTGTGCAGTTAGAAGCGCTGGACGTTGTTCAACGTGCTCGACGTTTGGCTGATGCAGACAATATTCAACTTCTAAGCCTGCGATCACGCGTCAAACTGCGTCGCGTCTCTTCATCATCAACCACAACAACAAGGACGACTCCGAGCCTTAAGACAGCGGCGACGCATGATGAAGACTGCGAGCATTTCGCAAGTCTGTGACGGACGAGGCCTTATTCGTGCCACCGAGTCACTTTTCAATGCCTAGCGGATGCTACCCGCTATAACAAAGCTCTGTCGGACGAGGCCTTGTTCGTGCCACCCGGTCTGTCATGTATTCGCATTGGCATTCGACCCGTTGAGTATTTGCTCCCTTGCATTCATTTTCGTGTTGGATTGGTTGGCGTGCATTTGCACTTGCGTCGGATGGGGCTTAATTCGTGCCACCGGATTCACTGGACGAGGCCAATATCGTGCCACTCAGACTGCGCACTCGCATTCGCGGGTTGGTTTTACGGGCTGCATTCGCATTTGCGTTGCACATCTCCGCACCTGCATTGCAGGTTTCATAGTGGGCCTAAGGCAAGCAAACCGCTTCATTATGCATTTACATGGGTGGCTCTATCTATGGAGACCTCGGTCGGCTTAGCCTTCCTTGTGGGTTTGCCGAGGCTTCTCCCCGTCAGAGGCTGCGGTTGTGGGCTTGACTCGTCGGCCCCTCGGCAACCCAAGTTGCTCTTGCGCAGAACTCTAAGGCTCCCACAAGAACCTGCGGGCCCAATTTTTCACTTCAGCATCCTTCGAGGAAGTCCTCTTGCTAGATTGTCAACAACAGACGGGAGCGTGCGGGAGCGCAGGAACGAGTTCAAGGATAGCTTTGAAGAGGTTACGGAGAAGCAGGATGAGCTACTTGAGCAGATGAAGGTGGGTTTTCCATGCTCAAGATCTCATGCTAAAATAAACGACTGAATTCTGTTCTTAAAGGCTCGTTATGAGCAACTCATCCAGTCACGGAAGGAAGACAAGGCCGTGAAATACCGTGAACATGCGCTGCAGAGTCTGGATTTAGGGTACCACAAATACCGGGAGATTTTGCGAGATCTGGAAGAAGGCTTGAGAGTACGTCTGAGAAACTCTCTTTACGATCAACACCTCTTAATAGACTTCACTAGCTCTATAATGATCTCGGCAACATATTGATTCAATTCAGAGAAGCATGCAAGGATTGGATTCACAATCGACGAGACGAAACGAGGTGGGTATTTATGACTATCATTATATGTTTTCTTCGGATTTAATTTTGTATCACAACTAGGTGGTTATCTCAAAACCTCGATAGACTACGACTCAGTGACGAAGACCCATCTACACCAAGGGCAGCTCTGTAAACCTGCTGGAGGAAGTCACAGCTAGTCCGAAGACGGTTCCATCCGCGCCCATGGCAGCGCACAGCACACGCGGTGCCGCGTTGAATCTGCCCCCTCCTGACTCCGATGAGTGGGAGGAAACGCCTTCAAGTTATCCTGTAGCTCGGCAGCCGTTGAAGAACGCTCAGGGAAAGCGATGAACTTGAGATAACTGGACCAGAAAATATTTGAAGTGGATCTTTTTGTAGCGATAATATGTGAGTATTTGTACAATACATTCAGATATATGTAATGTGTCTCAGATACAATGCTTTTTATCGTCGCTATCGCCGGCGCTTTTCAATGCCGGGTCATGTTATCTGCACAGCAGCATCGCCCGGGCCTTGCTATATATGTTATTGGAATGAATTTGAAAATAGTGACGAGCTTGCATTGCCTCGTTCAAACTCTTTATATATGCTCGCTGACGGTGGAGGAATGAATGTTCCATCATCGATATCCGTCCCCCTCTTTCTCCTTCCTAGAACCTCCATGGCCCGCAGTCGCAGCAACTCGTCCAGTTCGAGTTCATCAGATGCCAACTCGTTGTGCAAGCATGAAAAGAAATTGCTGAAGAAGCAAGAGAAGATTAAGAAGAAACACGATAAATGCCATTCGGACAAGCATCCTGAGGGGATCGCGAAGGGCACACACCCGAGCTTGCCAGTGCCGGGACTGCCAAGCTTTGTCGGGACGCCTCTGGCGCCATCAGGAGCCAGTGTACCAGGCTCTCAAGCACACGCGCCTTCGTTCCCCAGTGTCCCTCCGACGACGACAGCGCCAGTCAACAAGCTCCCGCAGCCCAGTCACGAACAGAGCCGTGGATTCGACCAGCAGCAGCACGTCTGTATGCCCCAACAGCAGCAGCCAGGTGCTCAAGCACACTCGCCTTCGTTCCCCAGCGTCCCGACGACGATGACGACAGCGCCAGTCAACAAGTTCCCGCAGCCCAGTCACGAACAGAGCCGTGGACTCGATCAGCAGCAGCACGTCTGTAACCCCGAGCAACAGCACGTCTGTAGTCCCCAGCAGCAGCACATCTGTAGCCCGGAGCAACAGCACGTCTGTAGTTCCCAGCAGCAGCACGTCTGTATGCCCCAACAGCAGCAGCCGGGTGCTCAAGCACACTCGCCTTCGTTCCCCAGCGTCCCGACGACGATGTCGACAGCGCCAGTCAACAACATGTTCCCGAAGCCCAGCCACGAACAGAGCCGTGGAAATAACCAGCAGCAGCCACAGCAGCAGCAGTCAGGTGCATACACCCAGCGCGCATCGCCGTCGGGCTTCCGATTCCCGCTGTCGACGGACTCGCCGTTCCCGCACGAGGCGCAGATCGGCTCCGCCCCGTTCAGAGACGCGGACGGCGTGTCCCCTGTGTACGTCGGCTCAGCGCTGTTCGCGTCGTCGGTCCATCCGTGCAAGGTCGCGCCCGCCCTGCTCCCGACACCGTGCCGCGTGCCCTATGGCGGCGGGGAGTTCGAGCATAAAGGTCGGTGCCCACTTCTGTGTTTTCTCTGTATTTGTTTTTATTGTTGATGACTGTGCGCTGACTGGCTTCATCGTGACGCAGGACGGTACGACGTGCTTCCCATTACTACTGAGATGGAATGGGTGCGCGCATCGCACGGGGATATCCCGGCCGGGAGGCAGCCCGTCGAAGGGGGCTATGAGGAGAACGGAGACAAGCTGTACCACGCTGTGGTCACCGTGGACGGGGTGAAGGTGCCAGGCAAATGCGGAAAACATTTGGTATGTCGTCTCATCCGCAAGTCGACGGAACGGATGTACTGAGAAACCTTGTTCACACAGGGCGGTGCGCACGTTGCATTTGGGTGGAAGGACATAGTCTCCAGCGATTACGAAGTCTTGTAAGTTCATGCTGGCTATTTATTTACTTAAAACTCCTAACGGGCCATTTTTGCGTTGAAAGGTGCTGGAAGTAGTGGCGTAAATCTGAAGCAGAACTAAGACCCGTAATCTAGCAGTATATATAACCACAGGCAGAACATCGAACAACACAGAGCATACGGTCAGACATGGATCCCGGGGTACATATACTACATGTATGCGGTACAACAACATCAACATAAGAGGGTCAATTGAGCGCAGTTCAAATACATATCACGTATAGCACAGAAATATAAAGAAAAGAGTGAGAAAAAAGTACAACAATGGTCGATTACTGCTTTGATGACTATGTGCACTTGCATACGATAGACTGACATATATATATTAGCTTGCAAAAGGGGAAATAAGACAAGAGCTAATGGGCAGCGACCTGCACCTTACACCTCTCCCAAGTCGGATATGAATAAGTTTCGAGCTGGACATCGAATGCGTTGAGCTTGCCCTTCCCCCCTGTTTTCGACCCCTTGTTCAGGCTCAAGTTGGCGGGCATCTCTACCTGCAGCGGGGCCGTGTAAATGCGCAGCTTCAGCGCATCAGCGTCGTTCGTTTCAAAAGGCAAAGGCTTGGAGACATTGCGTTTGCCAGTCCCCCCGCCGCCCCCGCTGCCGCTACTGCTACTGCCGCCGTCTGCGTAGGCAGTGGTTTGTCTTCGACCTGGAGATCGACTGCTGCTCGCTTGACCGCTCGTACTACTCCCATTGTAATGATGATTGCTTGAAGAACCAGAGGACGAAGATGAGGACGAGGATCGTGACGATCCTGATGGTATGGACCGCAAGTTCTCATCGGTCCTATGTTCTTTTGGAGGGGGGGAGAAATCGGCTGCAGCAGAGGGCATGATCGCCATCAGCTCTGCCAAAGCTTCTGAGTTCCCAGGTTGCAGCTTCAGGACATTCCTCAAGTCTGTTCATTCATACATTCATCGCACGGTCAAGTCACCAAGGAGAAAAGATAGTTGATGAATTAGTGGTACAAATCGATCGCTGAGCATGGGAAACGAACCTTTGACAGCCTCGATCGTCCTGCCCTGCATCCGGCGGGCCTTCGCTCTACGCCAATAGCCCTTACCAGATTTATGTTGTAAGAGAGCGATGTTGCAAGCTTTTTCTGCTGCGATCCAACTACGCATATATTCCGTTTGTTTATAGTATGCCGCACGCCATGTAATATAGTATATGCGAAATCATCGAAATTAGACCGTCACGGAGAATAAGAAAGACAAAGAGTGACCGACTTTGCAAGCTTCAAGTGGGCAGCAGCGATATTCAGTTGATAGTGCGGCAGTTCGGGCTCAATGTCAAATGCCTTAGTGTATTGTTTTATAGCCGTCTCGAAATCTTGACTCCGGAACGCGTTATTACCCTGTAAAGTGGCAGGGATGATGAACCTCTTGACCAAGAGTACGGAAAGAGAGCAGAGAGACTGACGAGTTCTTTGGCCTTCTCGGCTTTGAAGTATCTCCACTCCATTAATTCGCCAATGGTCATTTCTGGATCGACACCATCGCATTCTTCCGGTTCTACGCCTCCAAAGTCCAAGTCAATCTCCCAGATATCTTCCTCATCGTCAGTTTGCCAGCCGAAGACTCCGCTCCCTGGATAACATTAATAAATCATTGGGGACCACAAGAAGATGTGGATTTCATACCTCGTCCATCCCATTCTCGTCCCTTGCCTGATCGAACTCCGGATTCTTCCTCCTCTTCTCTTACAGTCCGCTCGCAGACTTCGCCCAGATGATCCGTTGAGCAGCCACAATCACACCACTTCGACGTTAACTTCTCTCTTAAAACTAGACCATAGCCCCGTACGTCGAATTCCTTCGAGACGTTCCACAGCGTGTCCGCCAGCCTCTCGTACCCTATTCGTATTTTCTTCTCCCAGTCTCTCCAAGCCGGACCTGGCTTATTTTTCTTGCGGGCCAGATCACTTTTGAGAAGGTCGAAACTTTCATCCAGCGGCGTTAGGTGGGCTGGTTTTGCAAACGTTGCAGTTGGTAGTGCTTCTAGATCACTGAGATGGGCTTTCAAGGCCGGAAAATGAGGGAGCAAGCGCAGAGAGTGGAGACCTCGTTTTGAGCATATTGGTACATTATTCGACAAAGCCTTCCATGCCGCACACGAGAGTTTAACAATTTAACATCGAGGAACATAGCAATAGATTCGTCTATCAATGTACTTACAAAATGGCGCAAGGCAGTGTATGACCACAGCACACTCTTCGTTGCAACACGCTCGCCCGCCTGGCGGAGGTCCATCGCTATTGCCGCCCGGAAGAAGTCCTTCACCTCGTCACAGTCAGCGTTAGCGGCAACCCAGGAGGGGGAGGCGGTCGCGATGGTGCAGTCGAGCATGAGTTTCGGGAGGTAGACGAGCGCGACGCTGTGCAGGCGAGTGGAGTAGAGGCGCGCGATGTCGTGCTCGTACCGCAGGAGCAGGATGCGCGAGATGACACGCTCGAGCTCCGAGACGGCGCTCATCGCCTGCGAGATCGTGCGGTCGAGGTGCGGCGTCGGGTTGCGGTGGGCGTGCCCGTGCCCGTGGAACGACGACAGGCTGCTGCTGCCGTTCCCGTAGCCGGCGCTCTTGCTGTTGTTGTTGGACTTGCGCGACTGCTGCTGTCCGGAGACGAGCTTTTTCTTCGCGTGTGAGTATTTGGCGGGCATCGTGCCAGTTGCACAGGGGGGAGACAGGCAACGGCGACGGCGACGGCGACGACGGCGGGCGAGTGCGCTGGTGATGGCGGGGGTTGATGCGTCGACGTCGAAGATGGGAGTGTTCTCAAGCCAGAGGATGGTGGTTATATAAAAAGCCGCGAGAAGGCGGTGTACATGTACAGAATAACTTCCGGACTCCGATCAGCCTCAGGCTCTTCATAGGCGCTATTCTTATTCTTACTCCTGTTCTTGTACATCACAAATGCCTCCAGTTGAAGAATAACGTCGTACAACAGCGCACACTTTGTTGTTGAACCTCTCTTGGTTCAAACTGGTGAGTTGTTGTAACCACAAAAGGTATCAATATGCTAATACACAAGGAAACCAAGACACAATTACAGCCCGAGAAGACCATGCATCCACGCAGCCTGAGCAGTAGCCTGCGATACTACAAGGCTATGCAAGAGAAAGCTACTATTGCAGAAGTACCTCCACGGTCTTTTGGAGAACCCAAGCGCTAACTTGAAGATGCCGAGTCTGATCATGATGGGTATGAGGCAGTGGTCGTGGACACAGATCTCGGCCTGGATTGGGGTGCTGTTGGCTCATTCTCCTCATCGCCTTTGGCAATACATACTTGGAGCATATTGCAGGAAAGCTATGGGGAGCCGATGGGCGCTTGTACTGCCTGTCGAATTTGCCGATTTTGACGGAACAGTCAAAGAAGTTTTAGTGGACATCATCAAGTCTACCTCATCATTCGATATCTCACGAATGTTCACTCATGGCATCCTGAGCTTGTAGATCTGTCTCAAAGTGGTATGCAGGAGAACTATCATTGTTTGATCCCCTCACTTTCTCTTATTCTGTTGAGATGCATCCTGAGCCTTTCAGAAGCCTCGTTACTGAGCTACAATGCTGCAGTATATCATGAACACTGCCATACAATTACATAGGATCTGCAGTCGAGTATAGGACTCAAGCTTCATTTGTCATTTATTCAACAATTTCCCGTCGTACATAGACCCAGTCGACCGTCTAATTTAAGCATTGTCGGGTCTCGGGTGGCACAATTCACGTCTCGTCTCTTGACCTTTCACCATCATGGCACACATAACAAACTGACAGAGCACCGTCGCTCTCTTACAGCAACCCAATATCAACTCAGCTCAGCTCAAACTATTCGAACCTAGCATCTCAGCATATCACCTCTAATCTTTGGAATTTCGAACATGAACTTCCTCAGAACTCGCTCTGTGTCTGGTATGCTGCCGCTCATTGACGACGACAACCCGATGTACTGCCCCGACGTCTCCGCCCAGCAGTACATGGCCAGTGTGCGTCTCTTCCACGCCTCGCTGGAGGCAGAATCCAAGTCGGCGGAGGGGCAGTTTCCGTACTTCCACAAACTCCGGATCGCGTTCGATTCGGACGCTTCTTCTGATGCGAATTTGCTTTGCGAGGCCGGACGGAAGACCCTCGGGAAGAATGGAGCTGAGACTGGGCTTGTTTTCGACTCTTCTGCGCTTAATATGGCGTCGCTGTTGGAGAGCCCGATTACTACGAATGCAGGTCCTGCTGCAAAAAGAAAAACCGCGCTTGGTATGGATAATGACGAAGATACGAAAGACACCTCAAGCAAAGGAATTCATCGGGCAACTAACTTAAAAACAGATTCCTCCGACTCCTCTGACCCTCGTCTTCTGTTTGGTCGGCCAGCCAAGCGCGTCAAGCGTTCCTCTAGCGAGGTGGCTGAATCCTTCGTGCTGTCCACTAGAGCTGAACGACTGCAATTATGTCTGAATACCAATGATCTTGCTGCTAATACCCAGAACGACTTGCACGATGATGACTACCATTCTTACTGGCCTGATAGTGAAATGGACTACTTGGACGACGCAGACACTGACCACGCTAGGGTCGATAGAAAGCAATGCACTTGCGGAGCTCTGAAGCATTTGCAAGGTCCATTCGTCCTTTTTGTGATCAAAATTAACTTCTGTTTAAATTGCTAATGCGAACACCCACATCCTATCTCAGATGACCTATTTGGCCCGGAGGTGGGATTCCAGACGCCACAAAGCCTCCTCCGGCTCATGAACAAAATACAAAACCAACTCTCTGGAGTCCACGTAAAGGATCAACTCCGAGGACTGAATACACACCAGGATATCGTCAATATTCTTGGACTAAAAGGTGGCGTTTCTAGCACTCATCTTCATAAACAGAATAGTTTGACAGAAGCTTGCGTGCTTAACTGCGCATATACTCTACCCCTCAGGTCATCTAAGCTATCCCGTGCTTGCCCTCCTCCGGAAAGCGAGAGTGTTCGAACTTAACCTTACAGAATCAATTAATGGCGCGGATGGGCTTAACCTTGGGGGCAGTGACATCCTTAGAGGTATGATATTCGAATTCTCCGCCGTATTTCGCGCATATATGCGGCGACACGGTGCTGAACATAACGCATATACACAGTGTTCAAGACTCCGAATAGTTTCCTGCACCTGCAGAAAATTGTACTCTCTGACGTCCCGCTCGCTGATGACACTATTCTCAACTTCAATGAGTTACCCGGACTTGAATCTTTGTTCCTGGACAATACGCAAATTAGTGACGAGGCGTAAGAGCCTTCAACACTTTAACCTTCTTCATCCCTAATGTTGGATACAAAAGTGTTATGCACCTTGTTGCGCTCAAGCATACACTGACCTACTTGGACCTGGCATGGAATGAATCAATCACGGACGACTGTATCCCCAGCCTATGTGCGCTACGACAGCTTGAGATTATCTCACTCAAAGGAACAAGTATCACCATGGACGGGATACGAAAGCTAGCTTGGAGTGTGAAAAGCCAAACAGAGTCAGAGGTGAGGAACATCAGCCTTGTTGTCCCGACTGAATGCGAGCAGTACATATACAGTGGGTCATAGTAGCATGTGCTCCCTCATAACTTTCAAAACTAATAACCCAATACATCGTACAGATATGCACACCCAATACGCGCTTGTCCTATCAAATGATTCCGTATACCAGCCTGGCTCTGTTGATCAGCTCAGTCCAGCGGACGTAAAACGCAACTTGGAGGCGCACGCAAAGTATAATGCGAAAATATCAACGGCGGGAACAAAGGAGGACTTGGAGGAGAGGTTGAAGGAGCTGCTTGATAGGAGGCAAAAGGACTTTGCTGTTAGGAGTTTTTTGGTACAGAGTCTTGCCTGAGAGTGTCTCTGGCTTGACTTCATGTGTACGATTACTCTGATAAATTGTCGCAGTGCACCCGGTGGTGACGCGGCGCTGCATTCTAGGATCCGTCTGCATCGGCTCAAGGCTCAAGAACGGCGTCTACGCTGCATCAGATGCGACTGAATTGAGGTACCTAAGCTCGCAGGACATGAGGCTAGAAGTCAGGTGTAAGTGTTCCGGAAGAATGTCTGTTTCAGCTTCGATGGCTCAGCCTCAGGCTACTCAGGCGACTTTACGGTTGCAATACTTTTCGCCGTATGCCTTCAAGAGCGGTGGCTCATATACCGAAGCTGTTACTTCTTCCCTTGCTGGTGGAAGGTCTCCTCAGTTTTCTTCGCTGTACTCCCTGCCAGAGAAGACTTACGACGCAGCGAGGAAGGAGACGCAAAAGAACACACATGGACCCACCATAACCTTCCTAATTGCGTAACTCTGACGATTGGAGGCCTAAAAAGGAAGTTCTTGACTGCATATTGTGTACTGGTGTATACGCAGATGCAAGAAAGCAATCGAGGAGGACCACCACTGATTTCAGCCTGGTATTTCTGGAATACACGGAAAGACAATGCACGGGACGCGTTCTGTCACGGCGACTGCCTACCTTGTTGTCCTCCTCGACTTGTACCACATCCTCCTCCTCCCTGCGCAACCTCTTTGCTCTCGAAACTACCACCTATACCTCTTGGATTCTATTCTACACCCACACTACTATCTTGATCCAAAAAGGGGAGCAAAGCTATATCTATATATCGTGAGCTTGAGACACCTGGAGGTACGCGTTGTTGATAGCTGTGGTCGCGTCGTTTGCTCATTGCTTCCTCTGGTCTTTTGGCTTGCGATCAAGTCCCCTCCGCCTAACTTGCGAAGCTAGCGCCTGCCAATTACGTGCAGTATCAACTTCGATCGGCAACCTAAACCGCGCCTCAGTCTTTTCTTTTGGATTGGGCTGAATAGGATTATCCCCGTTGTGGGTCCACTCTCGCCCGAAATCCACGACAGCGACTAGACACCCGGACACAATGAGCACCTCCCCGACGACGACGACGACGACGACAACTACCACCACGCCGAGACGTGGGACGAACGGAGTCCGTGTTGAGGCGCACAGGACGCCGCAGGGGATGCCCTATTATTGCCCGACGTCGCCGAATAAAGACCACCAGCACACGCACCAGAGACGCGCGGTCGTCGATGATGAGGCGATCGATCCGCAGCTTAGGAGCATCAGCGGTGCGTCGACGTCGGCGCCGGGCATCTCGACGATGCTAGTCCCTGCGCACTTCCCCTCGGCGGAGGACGACCCGCACGGCGAGGACGACCTGGAGGATACATCGAATACGCGGACACCGCGCGCCAGGCGCACACGACGCGCTACAGCTGCCTCCAGGGGCGACGGTGCAGGCGTCCCCGCCAACGGCAACGGCGCAGGCAATGGCCGAGCAAGAAGACGCTCGTTCGACGACAGCGAGAACCCGTTCGCGCCCCCGGCCGAAGCCCTCGAGCACCGGGCAGACGGCCGGCCTGTGTTCAACCACGAGCTCTACCCGGGCTACGACGAGTTCGGGAACCGGCGCGGGCTCGAGCACCTCCGCGGCGGCGTGCCGCCCTCGAACACGGGGAGCTACTACCGCCCGCGCGTACATCACTACGACGGCCCCCCGCCGCGGAACGGCGGCGGCGCCGGCCAGCTTGTCGTCCCGCCCGCAGTCGACTATGCCGCGATCCACCAGCAGAGCGCGCAATTCGGCGGAGGCGGCGGCTCGGTGAACCCTGCGCTGCTCGTCCCCGCACCTGCGCCAGGCCCGACATTCCCCTCTGGGAGGGAGAAGACGTTGCACGAGATCCTGGGGCTCGAGCCGGGTACGCCGATTAGTTTGGATAGCCTCACGGACCCGGAGGAGGGCATGAAGCCGGAGTACACGTACGCGACGCTCGTGAAGCTGGCGATCTACGCGAGCCCGCAGAAGAAGCTGACGCTGCAGGAGATTTATGAGGCGATTGAGAAGAGATTTGAATGGTTCAGGAAGTGTGAAAACCCGAATGCTTGGAAGGTGAGTAGCTTTTGTTCTTTCACTGTAAGTAATTTATGGAGTGCTGTCAACACAGACATCGATTCGACACAGCCTTTCCCTCCTCGCTGCATTTCAGAAGGTGCCTCGACATGTAACGGATCCGGGCAAAGGACATTACTGGACCGTTGATTTCAGCAAAGGCGAAGGCAACAAGCGTATCAGGAAGCGGAACAAGAAGCCTCCCAAGGGATCTGCTGCCGGCAAGAAGCAGAATGACGCTGATAGGAGAGCGAACGGGCAAAGGGGCTCGAATTCAACCGCGAGGGATACGAGTCAGAGTGCACAGGAGGACCCGGAGACCGAGGCGGAGTTGTCCGACTCCGACGGGTACATTGATCCTCAGCTCAGGCAGCGTAATGTGAGGGCAGGGGCGAGCATGGCGCGAGCGACAGGGGCGGTAAGGAGAGGCAGCTTGACCTCGGGTCAGAATATGAGTATGAGTATGAATAGGATACCGATACACGCACCGAGCGCAACGCCGCACGCGGGTACGAGCCTCAGTGCGAGTCTCCGCCTGAGCGCGCGGGCGGCGGCGCGGACGGAGCCGTACCCGCGTCCACCGAGCACCGCGAGCACCGTGTCGTCGCTGGGCATAGGCCCGGGCCCGAACGATCACTTGAGGTACTACCGCCGGCGCGCGGCGATGCGCGGGCTGGACGAGGACTACGACGATGAGTGCAGCTATGACGAGGACATGGCGAGCGTCGGGAGCACGAGCTTCGAAAGCACGAGTGTGGGCAGCCCGAGCATGGACCTGGATCTCGATGCGGAGAGGGGTGGAGAGGGCCCGGTAGAGAGAGACACGACGATGAGTGTGAGCTCCTCTGGCGTGAGCTCGCGCTCGCCGAGCACGCCCCCGACGACGGACCCGCACTCGAGTGGTGCACCGATTTCGTTGCCCAGTAGGTTTGGCCGGCCGGCGTTTGACGACACGAGCTTGAGCTACGGGATGCCTCCTGGACCACCGACAAATGGCTCGAGCTATGCTAGCTCTCGGTCACACACCAACGGATTCAGCCCTGCGTCTACGACTTCGCTTTCCAACGGCCGACACACGCGCCCCTCCTCCCTCTCCCTCTCATCCACCTCCACCTCCACCACGAGCATCCACTCTCCCCTATCGCATCCCGCGTCGTTATCCACAACCACATCCACACCTGCGCCGCGCACGGCAGCGTCGGGCTTCCTATCGCACGCCGCGCGCACCGTCTCGTTCACGAGCGCCGCTGCTGCCGCCAGCGGCGGGCCGCGCTCGCCCGTGTTTGGGAAGCGGGACAAGGAGCGCGAGGATATCGTGATGATCGACGCGGGGGGCTTGCCGGCCGCCAGACGGGTGTCTCCGCGGAAAAGAGCGACTGTCACTGGTAATTGATTGATCATGATCCTGGCCCAACCTCCGTGGCCTTCCGACTCTTGAAAAAATAGTATGCCATATTTTGCATCATATCATTTCGCTCACAATCGCCACAGGGTGATACGGATCACGGATTTCTCTGCATTATATGTTCTTTCATCCTTCATTTCATCTACCCGATCTTGACCTTGAATAACCCATGACACACGGAATACCTTGTTCTAAGTCAATCGCGGATGGCCTTACTATCTATCCACTGGCATGCTCATTTTACCTCCAACACATCTCTAACATTGTAGCTCATATAAGAGCTGTTTGTACCACTAACCCAAAATTTGATGCACTTTTTCCGATAGAATGGTGCATATACTCATCGCTACTCTATCAATTCTTGCTCATATTGATTACGGCCTTTTCGAGCTACAAATTTTTTGGTTTTTCATCTTACATACTGTATGCGATAATCCTGCAGAACATCATTGGCATCAATCATGTATACATACATACACACAGCAATTGGTACACAGTCATTGTTACACTTATAAAAGTACATATGTATTTATCTGTCATAACTGTCTGTGATAAGCAGCGTAAGTTGGCTTGATTGTTAGAATGAGGCCGGGTCATCGTAGTTATTTGCTCCCTTGTTGATTAACACTTCCCAGAACTACGCCCGAATTCTTGACGAGCTTCTCGCGCGTCTTCTCCAGTTTTGATTGTCGATCTTCGAGTGTCTTCCTTCGCTCGTCGACTTTTGTATGAAGGGATTCAAAGAGGTCCACCTTTGTCCTAAGAAAAATAGTGCGGGTAAGAAAGTATGATATAACTCATCGACCTGCCGGTAAGGTAGTATTAGAGTGTACTAACGTCATGTGTTCCACGGCCTGGGTGAAGGAATAAGATCAGCTCCTCGGTGTCCTAGATAAAACCATGTTTCACTCACTAGATCGACAATCTTGCCGAATCCCTCCTTCATTTCTAAAGCGAAAGGGAAGGATTAAGAGTCGAGAGCCACCCTTTCATCCGTTGTCTCTCACCTTGAGCGCCAGCTTGCCATTCTTGCATCGTGCAATCCGTCCAGCGCTTCCTCGCAGCTTCGTATTTGTCTAGATTTGCAACAAAGTAGTTACTCATGTCCGTCCCGAGAAGGCGAAATAGCGCGTGGTCTTCAAACTGGTGGTTTTGCTCAAACTTCGCAGTTTGAGGGGAAGCATGATGATGCATCTGGGACTGGGCCTGTTGAGGGTACTGGGATGGAGAGGTAAAGCGATGTGCTGGAGTGGTGTCACGAGAGTTATACGCGCTACGACGCATATTAATAGCATGGTCCTCCATACCCATCTAAGAAAAGGGTAAGCATCGTCTCTCGGTGAGCTGAAGGACGTTTACTTCGTTAGCCTGGGTATCCATTTTCCTTCTCTTTCCTTCTCCGGGGTAAACGAACTCTTCATCCTCGTAGGCTTGACCAATCCTTTTAGTTGCCCTCCTCAGGTACTTCTGTCCACCCTGATCACTAGCATTGTCCATAGCATCGATATCATCCACATCAATAGGTGTGAGCTCTTTCCCAGAGAGAGGTTGGTCCAGAGGAATCTGAATGTCGTAAATGTGATCATCCCCAGATTGGCGCTGTTTCGATGCACGGGGAGACAAAGAACTGCGTATATGCGCTGCATTTATTTCTTTACCTACTGTCAGAGGGAATACCTCGCGTTCTGAGGGATCAAGATTCAATCCAGACGTTGGTGATGGTGGACTATGGAGAGTAGAAGTCGAGGAAGCCAAAGACTCGTTGCCACGACGAGGTGTCGCGATGGGTACGCGGCTGTTTCGTAGATCCTGTTTATTGCGCAAATTTCCCGCCGGTGTCTGCGCTTGGAATGCAATTCCGCTGAGAGATTGAACACGAGCATGAGTCAGCCTGGAGCCACCGTGAGCATCAAGAGAAGACATTTCTGTAGCATTTGACATGAAGGGAGGAGCTGAGTTCTGATCAGCAGCGTCATTGCGATGAGACATAGGAGAGTTGGGAAACCCAGTGTGGGCGGTCGAACCGCTTTCTTTGACAACAGCCATAGTGCGTGGTTTTTTGCTTTGGTTCACAGGGGCATCGCCAAGTTTCTTGCCCTTGTTGCCCTTTAGAGTAGAAACGTTGAGAAGTCTGCCAAAAGGGCGAGCGGTCGAAGCAGTTTTAGCATTCGCAGGATCATTAGCAGGGAAGGTAGTTGTCAAGTCGTTCTGCCGGCCAGGGCGAGGGGAGTTCGACGCATCGTTCAATGGAGCACGCACCAACGGCGCACTAGGTTGAACATCTGTCCGGATGCGTGGGTTTGTGTTGTCGCCACCACCATCGTTCGCAGATGTCTCCTTCTCCTTGTTACCGAAAAGAAAAGGTGCGCGGGCGCTCATTGCGAACGGAGATGGTGGTATGAAGTCAAGATGGAATCGGGCGTCGAGGACTGCCACAAGCGGCATTTGCTTCCGCGTTGAGAATTCTGAGTACTACTAGTGTAGCACGTGACCGCGCCGTTGAACTTCTACACGCGCAAACGACGAAGGCTCGGACTCAGTGGTCCTTTGGCTACTGCCACGGTCCTCGACGTTCTCCCCTTTCTTGATTACCTGCATCGGTTTTCTTGGACGAATCTTAACGACACTCACGAAAAACAAGCCTAAAAAACACCCCCAAAGCGCTGTAGCGCTAACCTGCACATCTTAGTGAGTTGTACTATTGTATGCTGAGAAGCTCGGTGACGCTAACGTGCCCACCCCTATCATTGTCCAGCAAGCATCCACGTTCTCTACTAACCACTTCATTTTCAGACAGATATAATTTTACTTCAAGACACATGGCAAGCCAGGAGCTGCCGTCGTTCATAACGGCCTCGACCTTTGTGACCACTGTAAACGGCGTACCTTCTACTGGTGTTACGACTATGGTCGTCTCATCCGATTTGCCAACCCAAGCGCTACCTCCTTATCTATCAGCATCATCTTTAACCACAGTGGTCGGGGGAGTATCTACAGTGGTCGTATCGACTGTAGAAGTTCCAATAACATACTTCGGTCCGTCGGTAAGTGGTCTTCATTGGCATACCACACAACTCTCTAGCACCGTTTTTTTTCTTCCCTTTTTTCGTTTCTTCACGCTTGAGAACATGAGAAACGTTCACACGGAGAATTGCTCTCATGCTCATTGGCGAACGCTATAAATTATATTGAAACTCTGGAGAAACGTGAGTTCGATTGAACTAACATAGTCTCATTCACAGATTCCTCTCGGAACCAATGGAGTATGGACATTCGGAGGATCTACAAGCCCTGCTTCTACTTCCCTTACATCCACTGCGACTGCGACACCTTCAACCTCGTTAACGAGTACTTCATCCGGTGCAATTACATCTAGCTCTGTTTCAGAGTCAAGTTCAACCTCCGTAACTTCAAATCCCTCTAGTGGATCTTCGGCTGTTTCTACTTCGGCGAGCTCAACTTCCGTGGGCTCTGCTCCTACCTCGGGGAGCGTTTCTAAGAGCAGCACTTTGCACCGCGCTCTCCCAGGAATCATCATAGCCGCAGTAGTTGTAGCAGTGGCCTTTGTTATGCTACTGTGTTTATGGCGATATCGGCGGAGGCGACGGGCTCTGGAGTACGATCACCCGAATCTCAGCGACTTCGTCATTGTTGACAATGAAGGACATCCTCGCCTTGCCGGGGAGGGTGTGCCTCGCACAACGGGTGAGGAGGAAGACTCGTTCCTTCGGAGAAGTGGCGACGCAACGGACGGAATGCAGCAAGCAGACACTAGCGCACGCCTGGTTACGATTCCTAGCCGGAGTGGAACAGTGGTATCGACCGGAACCACTCCCTTACCCGAAGGTGTAGTTCCTACTGCTTTGAAGTCTGTTTCTTCGAAGGGCTCTCCGACATTGCCACATGGCGCAGCTAGTCCATTTTTCCACGCATCCGCATCTTCATTGTTCTTCAACCCGAGTCGTGGGCCTGACCAGGCAGTGGTAGGAGCCGCTGCTGTCAGTGGCGGCAAGCGCGATAGCGCTAGCACGCGTCATTCAACCTCATCTGCATCTCCAGTCATCGGTAGTATAATCCCTACCCGTCAATTGCTGTTAATGGAAGACGACTGGAAACACGAAGATGCGTCGGCCACACCTATTGCCGCTCGTCGTGGAACTACGGAACTCGGCGAGCGAGTCGACGAGTATGGCGAGTTTCCTTTGCGCCCTCCTCCCACACTGAATCCCGACGGTCCTGTAACAGCCCGACCCCCCTCTATGTTCGGAACTGTTGGCTCGAATCCTGAATCCCCGGGAAGTGAACTTGATGAGGCAGCTACGCTTCTGACCGCCCGGCGTGTAATGATGAATGAAGGCGGCCCGACTACACTGGTCGAGGTGGGGAACAATGGCAACGGATCGGGACCTTCTAGCTGGGGATCGAGCATCGCGCACGGATTAGGTGGTTTGACTCGCCTCAGCAGGTTGAGCTGGTTCCAGCGTATGGAGGCGATGCGAAGCCACTCGCCAGCCCGCGAAGCTGCAGGGCGTAGTCAAAGCCGACCCTCGACTCCCGGTACATCACAGAGAAGACCGACTTCCCTGGCTGAACGTGCAGGCTTGACAGTACCCCGTCCTATTTCACACCTCAGTGTTGGAAGTGGCAAGTCAAGTAACGGCGACACGGTGTTCTATGATGCATTGTCTTCTGTGTCGACGCGATCTGGCCATGGCCATGGCCCTCGCCCTTCCTCCATGCCGCCTCTGCCGCGCCCGCTTACAGCAACACCTACGCAGCCTGCTAGTACCCCCAATACACCCCCTGCACATGATACGAGTTCAGGGAGCCAAGTTCACTTTGACCAACCTGTCGCTCCGTCTCCTATCCATGCTTCTCCAGCACGGTCTCGCGACCCGACGCCTCCGAATACTGCTGCAGCGGCGGCCCCGGCTCCCAGTGTGAGCGAAGTCCTTGACGTCCTAGATACACCCGTGCCTTCCGCAGTCTCGCCGTTCTCCACCGCCTCCTCAAGAGGTGGCCCTGCGTATCCTCCTGGTCTGGAGCAGCACATTTCGAATATCAGAGCGTGGAGGGAGTCTAGCTCCGATATGCCGTCCGCTGCGTCGTTTGGGACCGGTAGCGCGAGCGGTCGCGGAGGAAGTTTCGCCGTCGTTGGTGCTGGACCTGATATCCTCGAAGAGGAACCACCCAGACCGGGAGAGGGCTGGACACATCTGAGGTCCGTAACCAGCGGTACGGTTGATACTGGAAGACGTACGACCCTCGGACAGGTAAGCTCAGTCGTTTCTTTTTCAAGTAAATGATATGCTGATGCTTTATTCTTGTAACAGCCCATTCTCATTGACCTCAACGACGATGATCTCGACCTGCGTCACCGCTCCGAACAAGGTTCTCTACACTCAATGCCCGACCGGCTTAGCCCCTTATCACCCGCTGGCTCTGGCTCAAATTCACGTGCACCCTCCCGACACACGTTCTACGGCTCATCGACGTACAGCTCCGGTTCATCACGCTCGCCGGGCCACCTCACGCCGCGCGAAGGCAGCGGGTCCAGCTCGCAACTCGCGCACTCCAACTCCATCACGTCGGACGGCCGGAGACGACCGCGGCGCGAAGCGGGTGAGCCTTTGTCGCCATCGACACCTGGGTCGTCGGCGTACGGCCGTGCGCGGCTGTCTGCGCTTGGCGGGCCGAGGAGCACGGTGACGAGCCCCCAGCTGAGCCCTGCGCACGATGCTACGTTCCCTCCTGGGATCACCGGCGCGCCGTCGACGTCGACCATGTCCGACTCGGCCGGCGGGCTGAGCGGCGCGTCGCATACTTCACGGTCGACTCTCGTGGAGCCCACAACAAGCGACATTTTACCGCATGCGACTGTGCATTGGCCAGCGAGCGGCGAGATCTTGCCCTTATGAACTTTGTGCGACTGTGGGACGGAGGATTGGCTGGAGCATGGGAAGCTACAATACAGTCGGACTTTAGTGTAGAGCTTTTGACTGGAGCTGAGTTCCCGGACATTGATGGACTCGTTGCACCCTATTCTCCCATTTCATACACTATGCGTATCTCATAGTTCTTTATTCTTTTTAGTGCCGACACCTTAGAGCATCCCACCGCACTGTTCTATAATCCACCCTATTTCCTGTCTCCATTGACTTCTTAACATTATGCTTCACATTGTGTTTTTACGACTATCACGAAGATGAATCGCATGAATTTTTTCTCTGGACCTAATATTTCAGGGCATACAGCGGAGGATGCTGATGATGATTGAAAAAAATAAGATAAGCTAAAGGATACAAAAATACTAAGTGCGTTATGACTAGTCGTACACTTGAGCTACGAAAGTGGTACATGCTTCTTCAGAAATTCAAGTTCAGCTTCTATGCACTTATCAAACGAGGGACTTCCGGGATATAAATCGAAGTGACCTGAGTGAGAAAAACATAGTACCATCAGCTCATTTCATCCACGTCGCCAGCGCATACAAGCAACTTGAAAACAGGCCAATATAACTCACCTCCGACTGTCCTCGCCATCCTGCCCCTTGGAGCCGCCTTCACGACGTTAAGTGCCGCTTCTGGAGGGCAGAGTGAGTCTGTCTCGGGGATGACGAGCAAGAGTGGGCAGGCGATCTTCGATGCTGTGGAGGCCGGATTGTAGAATGGGACCTGGAAGAGGCTGGAGGCTGATATCTATAGTTTTGAGTATAGTGCATGAGTTGGTTTATGAAGAGGATCAACGTGTAGACTGGGACGCAATTCGTTTGGGTAATGTCTACAAGTGCGAGAAAGGGCAAAAATCAAAATCAAAATCAATTCATATAGCATAGGATGATAGAGGATCGAAGCACCGTCACACCCACTTTTTATCCTCGACAATCCGCCCCATGCCCTCCACGGCGTCAGCGCTCGAGAGCGCGCCGACTTCGCCCGGTTTTGCAACAGCGGGGATGTACAAGGGGGTCAGCCCGACGGCCTGCCGGAGCAGGTCTGCAACGCCGTATGCGGCGAACTTGAGCTTCGTGCTGATGGGCGGGGAGGCGGAGGTGCCGACGTAGGGACATTGGCCAATGGCGCAGATGGGGGATATGTGCTGTGTGGCGAAGAAAGTGTGTAGATCAGAACAATATACTGCTTGGTGTAGAATGAAGGTACTGACCCGTTCAGCTGCGAGCGTGACGATGTGCCCTCCTGTACAACGCCGTTAAGAACTTAAGCACAGATTTAGATGTGTAAAGGAGGACAGACCGGAGAAGCTGGTCCCCCACAGGATGATCCTTTGTGGGTCAAAATTATGTTGTCCAGACTTGACCCACTTGACGACCGAGCGGTAGTCTTCAAGCTGCTCTGTCACAAACATGCAGTTTCGAGGCGTCCCATCTGCAACATCAGCGTGGACGGCGCACACATTTGTTTCAATATACAGTTCGACATAACCCATGATTCAATGGATTTATTAGACATTTGCAATTTCAAGAGGATGAACAAAAAGCTCACCTGAATCGCCCCACCGCCGATAATCGAACACAACACAGGCGTAGCCCGCCTGCACGAACACCTCTGCGAAACGAGCGAGGCCCATTCGCTTGTTGGCAGAGATCCCATGGGCCCTGAATATAATATGTCAAATACGATACTTCAACACATAGAGTAAGAAAGTCGGTTGAAGATGGAAGCTGAAACAGTACTTGAGTAAAAATGGTATGCGCACATAATTATGACCGGACGAGGACCAGTCCCGAATGTCGGGGTGAACGTCCATGCATCAAGCTTCCAGCCCGGAGAAGCTGATTGAATCTTCACATTCTCCAGAGTGAATTGTGGTTCCTTTGCAATAGACATCGGCGTATGCAAGCACGACTGCGTTAGCCATCCTGAACCTAAACTTGATGGTAGTTCCACAAGACTCCGGCTGTCGATCATCACACGCTTTCAAATAGGTCAGCGTCAAAATAGAGCATGATATTATAAAGGAGCGGACAGCACAGTCAGATTGCGTTCACATCTAACTACAGCTAAAAGAAACATTACTCAAGAAGCGATAAGTACGAGTTCATTCGGTCCACAGGTACCATGTATATAAAGCAGTCCATCGTCTGTCGCGTCCGCGCAAGACGTCATCTTCCTCCGAGTCAAATCAAAACAACAAGCAAAGAAAGTGGAAAAGTGTCGTGAAGGCGATTCATTCATCCATCAAGGGTATGAGACTTGTTTATGCGAGCATGGTCATCATCGTCGCAAGCGTGGTCAGGACACCCGCAACAAGGAAGGGAGCTGCGCCAACATTGAAGGTGGCGAGCGCGCCGCTGCCCGTGGCGGACGCCGTCGAGCCTGTGCCTGAGCGGGACGCAGTGCTGCCCGAGCCTGATGAGCCACCTGAGGTGCCCGTAGATTTGGCAGTTGTCGCGGCGGATGAGGAGGTGACGACAGCAGTGTCAGTCGCGGCCGCGGCGAAAAGCTGGCTCGATGCGTATGTCTGGCAGTTGGATGAAGCGACCTGTGTGGGCGTATACGGAGGCACGATTGGCCCAGTCTGGGGCTGGAACCATGTCGTGACCTGGCCGTTGGTGGTGAAGACACCCGGGGGCTCCATGTCGTCGGAGTCACAGACGGTGAACGTGCCGTTGATGGCGTTGTAGTCCGCGACGGCGTTGTACGTGCATCCTATCTCGTCGTAGATGTGGTTGCAGAGCGAGGCGGCGTTGGGGTCGTTGGGGTTGCACATCTTGAGGCAGAACATGCCCGAGCCGATGAAGTCGATCCATTCGATGACCTGCGTGAAGTTGTCGTCGTTGGTGAAGTTGTTGGAGGAGGCAATCGTCTGGAAGGAGGCGGAGTTTTTGCCGAACGCGTTGGTGAAGACGATACCACCGAGCGGGTTGCCCTGCTCATCGGCACCATGCGGGTCGAGCTCTGTTTTCCATACGCGCGGCATTGGCAGGGGCAGTAACCGACATGCCAAGACGCGGGGCAAGAGACATCATTGCAATTTCAACGTAAAAAATAAGAAAAATAGGGTGATTAGCCTCGGTTGCCAAGCGAAAAAGCCAAGACAAAAGGTGCATATATAATGACGTGCGTCACTCACCTCCTCCCTCGTCGGTTGGGTCGAGGCCAACCTTGCTCTGGTCGAGGAAACCGACGACCTGCACGTAGTTCTTCGCGTACAACCACTGCGCACCCGTGATCGTGCCAGGCGGGATCACACGCGAGCCGTGGCCTGGCGACGTGCACCACGAAACCTCACGCGCTTCGCTCTCGCCGACAGTATCGTCTGTCTGGCTCGAACTCCACATGCAGAAGTCCCCAAGGTTGTTCAAGAATAGCGTCTACAAAATCAGCATTAATATCTTGTTGGTTTGCTTTTTTCAGGGGTGAGAATTCTGGGCTGACCTGGCAAAGCGACTGCTGGTTCTCCGTCGTGCTGTTGCACAAGTTGAAGCCGAACTGGGGGCCACGGATGCCACCATTGTCGCCGGTGACCTGGTAGGGGATGTTAGGCCAGGTGAAGTGCTTGGAGGCGAGTGGCTCGAGCGCGGTCGACGATGCCGACTGTGCGCGAACATGGCCGGCGAACGCGATAACGAATAGAGACAAAAGAGTGTGTTGGGACATCATCACGAACAAAACAACAATAGACGCCTATCGAGAGGCAGAAAGAAAATGTTCAGATACTTTTTTGTATGCAAGGGGGGGATGGGTATGAAGCCCTTTTCTTCGTGGGTGGGCAGAAGGAAACGGGGAAACGGTAGGCAGATTTCGGACTGTTGGCCGCCCGCAGCTCTTATACCCTTGTACAGACACGCTAAGAATAGCACAACCCTGTGCTAAAGATAACGACCATCAACTCACGTCTCCCTCATGCACCAATCGTCTCTTCGCGCATTATATTCTTGTATTCAAATGAATTGCTAGGCTAAAGGAGAAGGAGGACAATATGCTACACGTATTTATTTACACATTAATCGATGTAAAAGTCCTCGTTCAGGACCCACTTAACATCCGAAGGAGCCCGTACATCGTATTCAGCTTCAAGCGTTATTTTTTCGCCCGCACCGAGGTCAATCATCCATTCGTATTTGCCCACTTTACGAGCCGAATCGCTAGGCCAGCGCACCTTCGCACCTTTCCCTTTCCCCTTGCCGCTTACATCAACAGGAACAACTTCTCCTGGCTCCGCCTCGCCCAAGCCCTCGGGCCGCTTCAGTATGACTTTGATGCCGCTCGAACCCGCCGAACTTGAGGACGTAGGGACCGGAGTCGGAGCGGCATCGCGAACAAGGAGGTCAGAAATGGGGAACGTATGCGTATTCTCAATTTCTGTCTGTAGCTTGTACGTCGCAATTGCTACCTGCGCTGCATATTGCGAGCTGGACATTGCAAGCGAACGTGGAAAACGTGTACACTTGATTCGGATCAAAGGGTCAGATCCAAACGTGCAGTGGAAGGATTTCTCGCGGTCGACGTCCTATAAGCACAAAAAAGACTTTACATTCGGATCAGCGAGAATGCTACAGGTGACAAAAAGACTTACCGGCATAGAAGCTTTAGAGACAGATCTGTTGTTCAGATATACATTCATAGGACCTGGGAGGAGCCTATAGTCGCTAGTGTTCGTGACTTTACTCTGCATCAAGCAATTTACAATTGTCAATGAATGCCCGGAAAACCACTCAAACTCATACAATGCTTACCTGCATGTGTGCACATGACGCCGTCCTCGGGACAACTACATGATTCATCTTTGCGTCCAGGCTAAGGAGCGCAATCGTGACTTTGTGCGGTATCGGTTCGCTGGGTATCGAGCAGTGACCTTCTATGTGGAAGACGCTGGGGACAGCACTCTCGGTGACGAGGGCTCCTGTTTCTGTCCATTTGGCATTCTTCCCGTGTGTGTGACTACCAGAGGCAGCTGCGGATCCAAGACTCTTCCCCATCGGCGATACATTGGGCGCGTTGACGTTGGCTAAACCTTCACTAGAATTGACTATCGCTGGGCCTGCCTTTTGTTGTTGTTGTTGTTGTTGTTGGTGCCGTTGAGCGAAAATACCCGGTGCAACTACAACCGGTGAACCTCCAGGAAGCGATTGCTGATGCTGTTGAGCAGCGACGTCTGGCATGGACGCAACCGCTTCGTGTCCGTACACCGGCGATAATGCACCCGCCAGACCTTCAGAAGCCATTGGTGTTTGCACCTGCTGTTGCTGTCGGGTAGCTGCAGTCGGTGTATATGTATTAAAAAACTTTCCGAACGGTGATAAATTTCGCGCCTGGTCAGCTGTGGTCAGTGCAGAGGAATTCGCGATACGGAAGAAAGGCGGTATTGTTCGCGCCTGCTGCTGCTGAGCAGTCACAGTTTGTGTAGATTCTGCCACTGTATTTCCAGATAACGATCGCACAGTCGGTACAGACCCTATGCCATTGTTAACCGCGACCAATGGCATTTCAAAATTCGATGGTGTTCGTCGCTGCTGCTGTGAAGCAGTCTGGTTCAGCGTAGATACAGCTTCGGCTGTTCTGAGTAACGAAGGCCGTGCCTGTTCATATTGCTGTCGCTGCAGAGCAGCCAGATTTGGCGTAGGATCTGCCGAGTTTGACAAACCAGGACCAATCGCTGCTGGCTGTTCGGCCCGTTGCTGTGCATTTTGACTTTGTAACGAAGCAGGAACATTCGTATCGTCCGCAGACTGGCTTGCGGTACCCGGCACACCCATGGGACTATTGGCTGCGTGGACATCGGCCTGGTCTTTGTTAGCCCCTGCTGCCTGGGAGTTTGAGAGTGCAGGTCCCTTTCTAGCGCTTGCATTGGTTGTAGTCGTAGTTTTTGCAGGAGTGATCCAAAGGGCGCGCAATGCTGGAATTGTCTCATTCAGTCCGGGCGTTTCGGTGCTAACGGAGATAGACGTGTTCCGCCAATGTTCGCCAGTATTTTGCTGGATGGCTGCACGGTAGTGTAGCGAGACGGAAGTCGGAGGCTGTCCGTTCTCAGTCGTCGCACGTAGGTCGTATACCGGTGACCAGGAAGCGTTACTGACCACTGTGGAGTAATGAAACACGCAGATAAGATTGTTACTTAGAACCCGTATATACCAGAGAAGTAGTGCGAAGAGAGACATACTGTAAGTCAATGTAATCTCGACATTTCCCAGACTTCTTGCCATGATAGATGCTGTCACACTCCCGAGAAGCGGCGGGTGCTTCATATAATCTACCAGTTTGTTCCTTTCGTCCTCTATCATCCAATCCAGCTTCTCGATCTTTGCATCCACCTCTTCCGCGTCACTAAGTATAGTGTCCCCCCTCTCGAGCATCGCATTCAAGAATCCATTAACCGACTCCACTCCACCATTATTTGTCTCCGCTTTCATGGAATGGCCGTACTGTACGAGAATGTCCGCAGCGTGCCCCCGGAGGGTCTTCTGCCCCTCCAGAACCGCCCGCGCACGTTCGAGTGTTTTTATTGTATGGGACGTGACGATACTGGCGGGTGGGGGAGCGGGGGCGGGTTCGACGGTCCAGATGTCATCGAAAAGGATCGCATCTCCGGATATCGTTATGCATGTAGTATCAGTGTCGATGCAAGAAGGAATGGAAGTGATGTGGACCTCGTTTTGACCCTCCTGTGGTTGTCAGTTATATAGTAAGCATCAAATAGGCTCGAGTGAACAAGTGTTACTAGCATGATACTAGTACATACCTCGAGCTCAACTGCGAAAGTCCGGACGACCTCTGCCTTGCACGAGCTGAAGACGGTTACGGATTTGATAGGGTGTTCCGATGCGTCGAGCTCAATAGCAGGCGTGGCGTCGGAATCGCCAGCAGATACCCTCATGGTTTTTCGTGGTAAGAGTATCAAGAGAGACAAGCTGAGTTAGCTGGAGGAGAGCTTAAATGGTCGCCCTGGTTAGCCGGAGCCGCGCCTAATAATGTGACTCGGAAGTTGAACTGCATATTCCTTGGTATGCATTTTCTAAGTGCATACAACGCAGCGACTGAGCTGAACATAGTTTGATGTTTAATGAAAGATCGATGAGCGTGTACATGGAGAAGGGCAGTGGTATGCATGTAACCCAAATACCTTCTTATGGTAGGCTTATAATTGAACCTGTCTTATTCCCTGGTGTAAAATCTTGCAGCTCGTACAAGAACATATCCTGCCCAAAGACCTCAGGGGCGATGAAAGAGAAAGCACGACCTTCATCGAACAAAACGAATTTGATGGATGAAGAGAAATGCCTCGAATGGACTGATCTGGGTAAGGTGTAGCTTAGTCACCTTCCGCGACCATCAGGAGCCTGAGGACAGTCGGAACCGCAGTCTGCAGGAGTTCTTAAACTTTGTCTGCAGTGACTTGGACTTTGCGATTGCGTGTCCCATCATCTATGCTGCGCAGTTCTACCGCACACATACGCCCCCTAAGTCGAGTCATTCAGCCCATCGCATCGACCTCCTACTCACGCCCCACATGTCGCCAAATTAGCACCTTGAAGCCGCCGGCGGCTTCTTCGCTGTTGAGGGTAGAGACACGATGGAGGGCGAGCGAGGTATCTAGGTTGATGGAGTCAAGAAGAGATGTGCGTACTGCTGGGTTTCACTCGACACCTCGCAGACAAGTACCGCCATTCTTGATACCACTGCTTGCCGGGGTGCTTAAGGTACGCTAATTAGACTGAAAAGTGGCATTTTGACACATGGAAGCTTATGCTACGGGCAGGCATCAGTGTCGCTGGAGTATGTCCGGATGGCAGCGCGGGTCGCACTCACTCTTGCGCCCCTGGCGATGTTCAAGAACCATTTGACTAAAAAGTGAGTAACACAGATCAAGAGAGCTGATAAGAAAGCGATCCTTAACAGTATCGGGAAATTGTTTATGTTAGATACATCAAGTATATCATAAGAGAAAAGCCTGAGCTTGCAGATCGCAAGATAGAACTGCAACGAAGGCTCAGGAATATGAGACTAGCCGCACGGGTGTTGTTTGCTATCCCAATCACTATCTTCGGTCTCACTTGTTTAGCGAGCCTCGAGCGCACTCCGTTGTCTGGAAGGTACGCGCTATGTGCCTTCATGCCATCAACCTATTCGCTCATAAACTTTACTCAGATGGCGTCTAATCCTCCTCTCCCCGGATGAAGAAGAAACCATCGCCCAGCAGCTGCAGAATGGAGGATGGTACAGCGCCGTGTTGGAGATCCTATCTGAAGACGGCCCGCCTACGATCATCCCTCCAACCGATTGGCGCTATCAATGGGTGAACTCCACCCTTCGAGAGCTTGAGAGCGTCATTCCAGTTCTCTCCCATGAAAAGACTGCCGATCCAGAGAAGATGTGGCTTGAAAGAGGGCCAGATGAAGCACCTTTCCCGCCCCCGGCAAAGCATCCCCTGAGGCCGCGCCCGAATGCTAAAGAGTATTTGCGATGGTTCTGCGACTCAATGTGTGAGAAGACGCCAATGGGGCGGGGCAAGACGGGAGGTGCGGACTCGAGAAGTATGCACTCAACTGCCAATCCGGACGTAGTACACCTGGTGCCGGGTCCGCCATATAATCTCGTCCTTGTTGATAGACCGGACTGCGATAATGCCTTTTCGTTTGGCTTCGGTCCTGACGGAGGCGGTGGAATCGTCGTGTATTCCGGCTTCTTGGACCGTATACTCTCTCGACAACAGCAGCAGCAATGCACTGCGTTCACAGAGGGTACTGACTCTCAGCAGACTACCGTCTCGACCCTCCCGCACCCTCCCCCATCTCAAGCCTCCACGTTCTCAATTTCCTCTCTCCTAGGCTCACTGTTTGCGTTGGCCCCCTCTCCTCCGCAACCGACTCAACCCAGCTGCGCACCCTCGCCTGACCAAACAGCCAAGCTCGCTATCCTCCTTGCGCACGAATTGTCACACCTCATCCTCTCGCACCACCTTGAGACCCTCTCCTCCGCCTCTGTCCTCATCCCCGGCACCGTCTCCTTCACGTCCGACATCTTTCGCGCGCTGCTCTTCCCCTTTACGATGTTCCTCGGTCCCTTCGTGAACGACGCCGTGGCAGATCTGGGTCGAATGGGCTCAGGGGAGTTCGGAAAGATGACGGAGGTCTGCACGAGCATGGCACAGGAGTTCGAGGCTGATGCCGTTTCTGCAAGGTGAATTTTCCTCTCTATCCTTCTACATCATGTTATTTATACACTCGAAACAGAATCTTAGCTCACGCCGGATACGACGCGCGCAAAACGGTGCAATTCTGGGAACACCGCCAATCCGCAAATGTTTCCGAGTGCTCGCCGCAACGCGCGGAGCGGAACACCGTGGAAGGTGCGTCGCTCGTGCGCCGCATCGTGGGCGCGACGCACCCTGCGCATGAGGCGCGCGTGGCGCGCCTGAAGATCGAGCTAGCGAGGTGGGAGAACGAGCGGCAGAAGCACCTGCGGAAGATTGAGTGGCGGAACAAGTACCTGAAAGGTGATTCGTCCCCTCTCTGGACTTGGGCTGCTACGCGTCGTACATCACCGGGGGGCACTGGCGATGTGGCTTCTGCTGGTGCTGTCGCGCCACCAAGCTCTGCAGACGCGGATATGGTGGAAGAGAAAATACACCAGAAGCCAGTGTCTCCCTGAACGAGTACGACGTGGCGAAAAATCATTCAGAGACATGTTTACTGAAAAAACCTGGTTTCTTTTGCGCGTTAGAACGACTCCCGCAGCGGATGTGGCCTTTGTTGTCGAGCGCCCAAAACCAGAAGGAGCTGCTCGCGTTATATGAACATCATGTGTGGCGCAGATTGAAGGTCTACACACTCGAGTGAAGTGATTTGAAGGAAATACTTTCTCATTCGACCGCTGAGGACGATCACACCTTCATGATATATGGGCCTTTCGAGCACTAGTGGTGCACTTACTTCCACATAGCTTTCTAACGCGAGACGTACGCTGAAGATATTACATCACATCCCTTCCTTTTCCTGTTTCCTCACTATTTCCTTCTCTTCCGCTACTAGTCCCCGCTCATTTACTCAACTTATTCCACTTTTTTGATTTTCGAGGAATTCTTGTATTCGTATTCACTACCTAACATCTACGGCCCGCGCAACCGGGTTGGGGGTATCTAACTACATGATATTGTTTGTGTGTACACTACAGAGCTTATATACATAACCACGAACACTTGCAAATGACTAACTGCGAGTACTGAGAATGCAATTTCTCGAAAATAGGTCTAGTTGTGTAGGAGGGGTTGGTGTTCGGGACTGGATGCGGTACGGTGCGGAGAGCGGGTATGCTCTCGGCCGTGACCTTGATGCTTATGATGATGGTACTTCTTCACCAATTTTGCCAACCGGGCACCACCGTCCAGTTCCTCTATCTCCTCTACGATCTCGTACCCGCCCCACTTGGGGATGAGCACGATCCACACATAGTAATAGAGCCCACAGGCCAGCAAGATGGCGATGCCGACGACGCAGTAGCTGGTTTGATTTTGGGGAAAGGATACATGCAATTAGTTTGGTCTTGCTTTACTTGTCAAGTAAGAATAGGTAAGGATACGTACGTCGCATACCAGAAGGACACGTCCGCATGTCCTTTTTCTGGGGGGATCCAAGGCATGATGATGAGGAAGACACAACTCGTGAGGTACAGCACGATAGCGATGTTCGACGCCTTGTAGTGCGTCGGCGATATGCCTGCTGCGGCGCGCCTCTTGCGAAGGAGCCAGATTCCTATGGCTGTTGCTGAAGAAAACAGCTGCAGATGCGAGGTTCAGATAATCGGCTTAGTATCAGCAAGGCTTTTGTACAGGAGGGAAGGGGTTCGATGAGGATGATTGACGGAGCTCACCAAGTTCGGATATGAAGCTAGGTCAAGGAGGAAGTTGAAGGCGTCTTTGGCTGGGAGAGCGAGGATGACGAGGACGGTTAAAAGGTACTTGAGCCCGACGGGGCCAAGTGGGGTTCCGAATGGCTTTGTGGATGCGAAGAGTTCCGGCCACGGGAGTAATCCTTGACGGGCGACTTCTCGGATAACTCGCGCTTGACCAACCGTCTGTACGGCTATGAGTGGTAAATACGAATAATCATAGGAAGTCACTTACAACGGCGATCTGAATCCATTTAATTTAAGTTCCCTAACTTCTTGGAAGCGAATGAATAATGACACCACTCACGATATTGCCCAAGCAACTGAACACAACCATGACGGGTAAGATCTTCGCCGCCCACGACGTCCCAAACAGTTTCTGGAAAAACAACGCTCCGACAAGCTGTCCGGCACCTCGGATCTCCTCCTTCGGGATCGCAGCAATATACGCGACGTTCGTCAACAAGAACAGCACGGTGACGAGTCCCAGCGAGATGGTGCCGGCGTGCTTGACGGTGCGGACGGGGTCCGGGCTGCGCACCTCGGCGAGGACATTAAATGCGTTGTGCCAGCCTACGTACGCGAAATGCGTTTTGACGAGCGCGGTGGCGAGGGCGTTGCCGTTGTAGGTGCTCCCGGCCCAGGGGTCGGCGAAGTTCGCGAACGGCTCTGAGACGCGGGTGAGCCCGAGGAGGACTGCGAGGCCTGCTGCGACGACACTATATAAATTGCATTTCAGAGTCAGTAGTCAGCAAATCCAAAGAGGGGGAAACGGGAATCACAAGACTTGAGAAAAGACCTTTATTGCGGTTATTACGTTGACGGCGCGCAGAGACCATTTGGTAGATAGCGCCACCACTACAATGGCATGGTCGTTAGAAAACATCGATTTGAATGTTCTCAGTGCTTATCTACCTGCGACAGCGAATGTTGCAACAGCCAAAGCCAAAGCCGTTTGTTTACGCGAGGTAATAGTGATGTCGAATATTGTCATGAAATATTGGGCGAAGACAATCGAGTTGGTAGCGCTGAACCTAGTGGCCACAGTAACGTTAGTAAGTAGGAATATTCAATGAAGTTAATCGCAACGGACGAAAGCAGCACCGTTGTGACGGCAAAGGACACAGGAACAAGGAATTTCGGCTTGGGATATGCTTGCTCTAGGTATACAACTTCCGCGCCAGACCGGTTAGGGAACATGCTAGCCAGCTCGCTGTATATTGTAAGTCCAGCTGCGCGAATAACATAGTGTCAGAAATACAAATTAACAAGACCAAATGTTTCGTCAGGCATACCGTATGCGAAGAGTGGAGCCAGAACCCAGAATAATAGCAGTAACCCAACAGAGCCTACGGAATTCAAGATGACTCCAGGTGTAGAGAATATGCCAGAGCCGAGCATTTGTCCCAAGTTGAGCATTACACAAGACAGAAGAGTGACTTGATGTCCTAGAGGATTTATCTGCAATATCATTAATGATACTGAGAACTAAAACCGAACACGATGAACCGTACTTTTTCGACGGGAGCCCCAACCAGCGAATCGTCGTCGTCGGAAGACTCGCTCTCAGCGTCCACATCGTCAGACACTCTCGGCGCATTGATCTCCGAGTCTTGAATGGCGCTCATCGCGATGTTTTCCTCCGCAGCGGTGGATGGTGGAGACAGGGTAGAGGCAGTCATGAAACAGACTAGCCAACAGATTATAAAGAGCCGCAGACGCAGTCAATAACGCGTTCCATGCTTAGTCGTGCTTCTTCGCACCCGCAACCGCGAGAGAGCATCAGTAAGATGGAAGGGGAGTACACTGTGCTATAGGCGCGATACTGATAAGTAAGGCCTGTCGCAATAGCTTAATCATATTGCGCCATGGTTTAATCAGACCGAAACCCGCATTTGGAGCCTGAAGTCATTCGTCCCAGCTTGTATCCAGCTCGAATAGCCCACGCACTATAGTTAATGTGAATGATGGATAGCCTTGATGAAGTCGCACCTTATTGATTTGCAATACGAGGAAAGGTGCTAGTGTTGGTGTGATGTGACTGAGTGCGCTTGATTGCAACATGTACCTCGTTTAAGCCAGTACCAAAAGCGTTCACAGAAAAATGCCCTTCAAGTTCACGAATTTGACTGAAAACATGAGTGCAAATAAGCGTCCCACTTCCGAGTATAAGTAAGAACACGGTACAGAAGGGCAAGGGGTGGTTCAGTACTACTACATACTAGTATTCCACTGGCAGAAGTAGAGACTTGAACACTTATTCCCACGGTAAACGGCTCAGGACGGTGCCGGGATTGTCCGAGGTACTTGCAGGCTGTTGCTCACCGTCTGTGTTTCGTCGTCCAACAAACGCACAACCTACAACCATGCTTCGCGCCATCCAGGCCATCCGCCCCGCAGCGACCGCCGCCTCGCGGGCGCGCATCGTCAGCTCCTCCACGCGCGCCTTCTCTGTGACCGCACAGCGCAGTGCCGACGAGCACCACGGTCCTGTTGCACCCCAGCTCTACGGGCCTGGCAACAACAAGCCCGCCGAGGCGCTCCCGACGGATGAGCAGCAGGCGACTGGTATCGAGCGTCTCCAGCTCCTTGGGCGCATGGAGGGTGTCGACGTCTTCGACATGGTCCCACTCGACGCGAGCCGTCTTGGAACGCTTGCCGACCCCATCAAGGTTCCTTCTTATGTGCGCTCCTTCTGTTTTCATCTCCTTATTGTTTGGAAAAAATACTTATAATTATTCAATTTTGGTGTGGTGGAAAACTTTGCGTGGATTAATTGATGTAGTACCCTGAACGTTTGGTTGGATGCACCGGCTCTCCAGCGGACTCGCATGACGTTATCTGGCTAGCTATGAACTCTAACAAGAAGAACCACCGTTGCCCAGAATGTGGCTCTGGTAAGTCTCATATCCTGCAGTATACCTCGCAATGCTTAACGCCCATGTCTTTTCCCCTTAGTCTACACGCTTGACGTACAGGGAGAGCAACACGCGCACGCACACTAAACCGACCTCGACCTTTTTTCTAGATGGATTAGTGGACGGTAGAAATTGCCTCGAATCAACGCAACGAACAAAATGCGGGGTTTTCACAGAGATTCGTATCAAGTAACTTTATGTTGCGAAACTAATGCAATGAATTTCTTTTCTTCCCTCTTATCATCAGTGGGCGGTTACAAATGATTGATGCATCGGTAAAGTACAAGATATAATATTCATCTATAGGCATCTAGTCAAACGGTGCTGCGTTAAAGCAGTGTCGTCAGGGTAGTCGGAAGTTAGGCCATTGGAGGCTTTGGCTCAACGAAAGCTCGGTATACCTCTAACTCTCCCTCAAACGCAATAGGTGTGTTTGCACCTACGAAGAACACCCTTCCCTCATTCAAGTCCTCGCCTGCCTCTCCTCCAACGCCATCCCAAGTGATTCTGCCACCGCCACTGGTCACAATGAAGATGCTTGGCCCTTTCAGTCCCGCGTGCTTCACACCAGCGTCTTTATCCACTTTGACGCGGACGACGGAGAATTCCGGAATCGGCGGGTCGTACAATGTCGAGTGGTCGCTGGGCTTGCTTTGCATGTATGGCTTAGGATCTACGGTGTGCTTCGTCGCTTCGGAGGCGGTATATGTGAGACCAGCGATGAGATTTGGGACGTCGCGGAGTTTAGGCGTCAGACCCGCCCGAATAACGTTGTCAGACGTGGCCATCGTCTCGACGATGTCTAATAACAAGTTAGTGATAACGCAGACGATGGAAGAAAGCCAGCTTACTGACCTCCGGAGACGTATGCATGCGGCTCGCCGGCCCCAAGGAATATTGCCTCTCCAGGTTGCATCTGCACATAATTCAACACGAATGCACAAAACACACCTACATCTCCGGGATACTGCTCCTCCAACCTTATCACCAGATCCTTCACCTTCTCCTCATCGGGCTTCGCACCACCGCTCTTATACCGCGCCACGAGTTTCGCGAGCTCGGACTTCAGTTTCGATTCATCCGCGGTCATGAGCGCGTGGAAGAGGTCGCGGAGTGCGGATTTCTCGCGCGGGCCAGTGGGTGTGTGCGAGGGCGCGATGGAGATGAAAGTGGAGAGCGTGGTGGAGGCAATGAGGGAGGCAAATTCGGGTGTGGAGGAGATGTAACTCGCGATCTGGGGAAGAGGGAGGAAGCCGCAGAGCGCGGTGAAGGGCGTGAGCGCGATGGCCATTTCTGGTTTATGATTCGGATCTGTGGAAGTCTATGAGTCAAGTGTTCTGTCGTGTCATAAAGAGACATGGTGAGGATTTGAATGAGAAGGGTGGCGATACCTTTGTAAATGTCTGGTTGCTCAGCGTGCAGGCGTTCGGCCATCGGCTTGTCGGGATGCGTCTGTATGCTCAGCGCCTTCTCGATTGCTAGGATCTTGAACAAGAATGGAATATTGCCACTGCCCGCGTCGAACAGTGTAACGATCTCATCTCCAATCAACGACGGGTTCGAAGCGAGGTGATCGGCGAGCGTCGTGCCATCCAGCAGCTTAGACGGCGACTTGGGATGTGTGCCCATCCATAGCTGTTATATATATAATACATAAGGGTTGTGTAAAGGTTGGAGAGACAGGCCGATGTGCACGATCGCACTCACCTCAGCATACGGAGCCTTCTCGTCAAGCTTGAACCCCGGCGTCTTCGATGCGCTCGCAAACTGCGCAACTTTGGACGTCAGCCCGACTTTGCCCCAGTCGTACTGCTGCGTCGTCGGAATAATAGGAAACACCGGCGTGGTCGACATGCTCAACTCCCGAGCTCAATTTTGTTAGTAGACTGGTAGCAAGATAGTAGACTCTATGCGTCCTTATTCGGTGCTATCGACGTCGGTGTTGCTAGCGATGGAGACCTGAGATGTGGTAGGAAGTAAGAGATGGAAAGGCGCGCGGAACGTACATCGGTCGGGGATATAGTTAGTATATGAGGTGGCCCGTTGAGCTGCGCTGATTCAGAAAGAAGTAGGAGACGATGACGCGACGCGCTGAGCATGCGTGCCCTGATTGGTCTTCCTCTTTTACTTCCACCATTTCTTTGCAACTTCATCTACTTCGTCTACATCTCATTTACACCTTTATCTTATTTACAGGAAAATCGCAGTGGCATTCACGGGAAATGAAGCATGCCAGCCCGCGCGAAAGAGTTCAGCTTGAATTCGAATGGAATCATCGGTTACTACTGTCAGCCTCATTCGATGGATATCTGCTTTCCAGCTCCTGTACTACATCCTAGTTGCTTGCCTTTGCTTTCCATCTATCTCATCTAGCTATCTGAATTGCTACTGGGTCGAGCTCAATACGCCGCAACTGCGGTTATCTCGGAATGGCTTCAGCGCGGCTTCTGCAGCCAGCAGATGTGAACCGCTTCCTTGGCTCCGGACTAACTCATCGCTCTGGAAACGCTCGAACTGCTGGTGATGTCAATATTCATAGCTCCACTCTCTATAGTCCTCCGAAACAATGCTCGGATGCAAAATCCATGCTACCCCAGCCGACGTCAAGGATTTTCTTGAAGCCAAGGCAGAGTGCAGTCGGGTTGGGCTCAAAGCAGTCTCAGACGTACTCTACTAATGGCCCATCAAGAGTGTCGAATTCACCTCCGCGTACAGGTGGACAACGATCTCGACGCACTCGACGGCCGTCTCGTTCGCGTGCTAGTTTCGTTGGCGCTCAGGAAAGTGGCGATGGCGACAGAAACTATGTGCGTCCCTCGAGGGTCTCTCCGACCCGGCCAAGTGCTGGCCCCGTTACCTCGGAGGCAGTCCGCAGATTCGCACCGCGATCTCCCTCGTCGTTCCTCGTCGCGGTACCGGCGGCGAATAACTCAAAAGCAAACTTTAAGGAGACAAGTCCACAAAGACTATCGCGCAAGAAGGTTTCGCGCTCGTCAACCGTCGTCACCCCGCAAAGGATGTCAAATCAAGCAGGCTTGACGCCCATTTTCGAGTCATCGGTTGCTGCTGCTGAGCCTCGGAAGCATTTCAATACGATGCAAGTTGTTGCTGCTGAGAACGACGATAAGGAGAATATCTCGCCCTCTGTTCAGGCTGCTGCGGCTCGGCATGCACGCTCTCGATCTCATTCTCGTACGAAGGCCGCACGTATGAGCTACAGGGACAAAGCGCCCCCGCCACTTCGTCTAGTAGATATCAAGACAGAGAAGGAAGCTGCGGGCGCTGTGGCTTTAGATAAGACCAGCCAGTCTTCTCTTTTGATTGTCAATAATGATGCTCTTCCACACGATGTCAAAACGGAGAACAGAGACGCCGAAATTACAGAAGCTGTGCCCAACTTACTGCTTCCGCACCGCACTTCCATCCAAAGTGTTGCTCCCAAACGTAAGAAGAAAGATGGCCTGAATATTGCGAAGAAAGCTGCTCTACCTCGTCTTCCCACTCAGATTATCCAGCATACACCGAAGGCCATCGTGCCGAAGGTTTCTGATCCTCCGCATGCCGAAGAGAGTCCTACTGTGGCTCGACTCGGCCGCTTGACTCCTGGTGGCTTCCCATCTCTCCGTTCGCAGCTCTTCAAACGTGCTCCTCGGTTGTCTGCACTGAGATCTGAAATCTCTGGTCTTTCTGCCTCGATTTCGTCAATTGGGTCGGCCATCTCTGCGCTTCCTACACAAATTCTCAAGCATACGCCGATTCAGCAGACCACCAAATCCGAGCGGACGACTGCGCAGGCAACCAGCAGCGCGAGTCACTCCCCGTGCATCTCTAAAGGCCGCGCGAAAAGCATCTGGACAATGGCGGACGAGATCGCACTTGTACGCGCTGGTGGCGTGCTTCCATCTCCGAAGATACTCGCCCCTTGCCCGGACGCGCATGTCGTCGCGCTCTGTCTACGCCGGAGGAATGGCGTCGAAGCGGCAAATCAGGACGACAAGATCTTGCAAACGCCGAGACGATCATCGTCTATCCCTGCGCACCTACACTCGTCGAGGCGTCACTCTAGAGTAGTAAGCATCGAGGATAGCGGTCGGCACGGCCTCCCTCTCCCCGAAAGAGCCTTGGACCTGGCAACACTGGAAGAGACGCAGGAGGTGGCTAAGCACGTCGAGCGATATCGCTGGACGGTCGTTTCGGTCAAGAACTCCGAGCAGGACGAGGGGCGTGGAAACGGATCGGGCCACTTGCTGCATCGTAACGGATATGGCGTGTACGTTGGGGCGGCGGGGACTAAGCCATCTCTGATGACTCGCGCCCAGACCTACGTGCGCTTCAAGTTCCTTGGCTCTCGGCCATTCGCGTCAAAGAAGCTCGTTGGGCGCGGTGACTCGAGATTCTAAGGCTTGCAGTCGACGAGATCTATGGTATGAATTCTACAATATATGCTGCTGTCTGATTATGTTGCTTTCTCTGCTTCTTTCAATTTTGTCCTCGTACCATTATTAGGCTCTTAGGCTGGGTCACTTGCTTGGCGTGTCTCTTCTCTCCACAATACCATTCATTCTTTCTCCTGATGGTGGTTACTAGCTATCTTTGCTCAGTATTCCTTTGTCTTGTACTCCCGCTTTTGTTGATCATCATAGGCCAAGCTTAGAACATTTTTGTCTTACCAGCTCCCCCTCCCTCGAACATTCCTTATCTGAAAATTTGTATCCAGGCTCATAATCCTATTGATGAAATCCTTCGAGCAGAGTGCCACGGTCCCCATGCGCGCTAACGTCGGCCTCTGCACCTCGGTGCTTTTTATCTTAATGAACGTAGATCTCACCCTTGGCCTTGTGCGATCTCCCTTGGTCTATCACGCGTCGCGAAGGAAATAATACGTATTGTCTTTATGATTTTCTTACGGATTTTCTGAGAATTCGGTGATGGCGTTGCTGGGTAGAATATTCGGCACGAAGACGCAAATCCTTTTTCACGCCCAGACCCGTCCCTGATTGGCTCCCTCGGAGAAACACGCCGCTTCGGGTCGCAACGAGCTCGCGTCGTCGCCGTCGTTCGTGACGACGACAACGCAAGCTCGGACTCTATACAATATACTCGAACCGCCCTTGCAGCACACCAGGAACACAAACAGACGTCCGGATGTGTGCCTTTTCTTCTCATAATGCGTCCTGGCCATGCTCGGCGACGGGGCTCGTACCGTCGAAATGAGAGTTGATATCCGTTGGTATATCCCGTCGCGTAGGAGCAAAATACCCTGCTCTTTGGCTCACTGGCCTCGCGGCTGCTTATCGCCCAGGACAAGAAGCTCCTTCACGCATCTCACAGGCAATTATCCACTATTATTGCCCAAGCGACAAGAGGCTGCGTATATAAAGGCAGCAAGCCCGGACTTAATCATCCAAACTTCACCCTTCCGTTCTCTCACCTTCTTTTCGTTTTCTCTCTCTTTCAGTCGTTGAACGGCGTCCTCAGCATTTGCACTCTGTTTCGGCCTGGTGTCCTTTCATTCTTTTTCTACGCAACGCTATCAAGCATTCACTCTCTTTCTAGGCCGAGCCGTCTTAGATTGATCTACTCTTCGACACTACACATCCTATCCAAAAAGTTTGACTAAACACTAAGATGTTCTCCAAGTCTCTCATCACCATCGTTGCGCTCTCTATTCTCTCGGTTTCTGAACAAGCTCTCGCTCGCGAGAGATGGCTGGAGCGGGACAACAGACCCATTTACCTTCACCCGAGACGTTTCGGACAGGAACAGGCCCCTGCGATTGCCAAGCTCGCTTCAGCATGTCCTGGTCAAGTCTGCGGTAACCTTGCAGGATCAGCTGTCTCTACTCTTCTCGCTGCCGCTGGTGAATGTACTCAACAGGACAAAGCTGATGAGATCATTGGTACGTATCGGATTTACAGTAATATTACTTCCGTGTGCTAACGTGTTGCATAGATGCTGCCCAGCAGTTTGATGCCACGACGAAAGCGAACATGATTGCCATTGCAATCGAGTTCCGCCAGGCAGAGAAGAACACTCCTCCCGTAAGCCCATCATCATAAGTGATACTGAAGCAATATCTCATGCCTCATTCAGGATTTCACGACGAATCCGCCAACCAACCGCAACTCAGTCTTCTGCCAGAAAGCACCGAAGAACGCAGAGCTCAACGGCCTCGTACAGGCGCAAGATCCCGCCAATGACCCGAATATCTTCTTCGATCCTGCAACCAAGGCGTCTGTGACGAAAGGTAGCCAGCCCAATACTTTCCCCTTCGGTACCTCGGGATCTGGCAGCTCCAACAGCACGACCCCGGCCACACAAACTGCTGTCTCCCTTGCTGTTGAGACCGATTCTTCGTCAGCTACTGCTTCATGCGTATGTGCTCCTTGTTCTCTATATTTAGTGTGTCAAATGCTTATTTGCTTGGCAGTCGCTTGTTACCATCACTGTGGACGCTACGGACGCCCCCACTGCGACAAGCACCGACGCAGTGACAGTATCTGTCTCCGCACCGGAGGCAACGAGCACGGCGGCTGCGTCAAGCATTGGTGACTTCGGTAGTTGCTCTGTACCCCAGATCGAGTTCGGCGTAGGCTTTGACAACCGCAAGGAAACGAGCTTCGAGCCTGTTGACAAGAGTACGTTTTCCAGAATATTCTGTGGGCAAGGCAACCTGACCTTATTTATGCCTTACTCTGTAGCTTCATATGACCACGGCTCCGCGCAGAACATTGACATCATCACCCAGTTTATCTGCGATACCCTCGTCAACAAATGTGGGGCAGACCAGACGGCGAAGGATACTTGTGCGAGTGCAAAGGCAGCCGCTGACACAGTGACTGCAAAAACCGGCGGACAGGCTGACGCTTTCAACGCCGTCTTCGGGATCACCACGAACTTCGCTGCCGTCGCTTCCGTTGATGACCAGGGTAATGTCATTGCTGGAACAGGCTCCGGCTCCGGCTCAGGAGCTTCTGCTGCGTCAACAACTGCTGTACGTCTCTTTGTATCTCGTTTTTGTCTCTTGATGTAACTTGATATTTTTTTTGCACAGGTCGCAGTTGCAACTACTGCAGTCGACACGTCCGCCCCTGCGGCCACAACCTCTGCTGCTGCGACTGGCTCGTCGTCTGCCATCGGTGACTTCGGTAAATGCACTGTCCCTCAAATTGAGTTCGGCGTTGGCTTCGACAACCGCAAGGAGACCAGCTTCGAGCCCGTTGACAAGACTTCCTTCAACCACGGCTCGGCTCAGAACATCGATATCATCACGCAGTTCATCTGCGACACCCTTGTGAACTCGTGCGGTGCCGACCAAACCGCCAAGAACACGTGCGCATCTGCGAAGGCGGCTGCTGATACTGTCACTGCGAAGACCGGTGGTCAGGCCGATGCGTTCAACGCCGTCTTTGGCATTAAGACGAACTTCGCAGCTGTGGCAGCCGTTGACAACCAGGGCAATGTTGTCGCTGGAACGGGTTCTGGAAGCGCTACGGGCAATACTGTTTCGACATCTGTAAGTCGTTCTTGCTGCTCCAAAGTAATGCGTTGACACTGATACTATAATGATAATCCAGGCTGTCGTTGCTGTCGCTGCTTCAACGACTTCTTCCTCTGCCGCCGCTGCTGCCTCCACCACCGCCGCTTCGACCTCGACCTCGACTTCCACATCCGGTAACATCCAGAAGTTCACTGGTGCTCTCGGTGGTGTCACCCCTCCCGCTGTGACCGCGCTCGGCAACGGCCAGTTCCAAGTTGACGGCAACTCCGCTTTCAACAGTCTGCAGAACGCTCTCGTCCGCTCATGCGACGTGCAGCACAATAAGTGCGCGAACGCGGCGAATGCGTCGGGCAACAAGGGTGACCTGACCGTATCGGCCTGTGGTGACCAACAGACACAGTGCAACGCCTTAGCACAATCCACTGCTGCCAGCGCATAAGCGTTGAGCTGCAATTGAGCCAGCATCGCGCGGGTCTCGGTGTTCTTGTTCAGTTTCTTTGGTGTCTCTTCCTTCTTTTTATTGAGGATGACCATATCTGTGTGTCGAAGGATATTTTGAGTAGAATTTCTTAGCATTGTTGCTGATACCACGCATTAACTTAACCAACTGTATTCTGAGTGCAATTTGCTTGTTTAACGACTTACCTTTCATTCGAATTCGGTTCGATTGTGTGAAGGAAAGCAACAGTTATCAGGTGAGAAGTACCATTGAAAGAGTTCAAGAATACCGATGGAGCGTAATACAAACGGACGGTAAACACAACAATCGTCAAGCTAAGTCGCAACGTCCGTAGAAGACTTTTCCTTCTTTGCAGTGAAAGCTTGACCTGAACACATACTTGAGTGAACCCGTTAGAGCAGATAGCAGGCGGAGAACGTTCATATGGGTGACAACGAGAGTTATTGATAACATGCCGTCCGTTTCAGAGAAAGAAACAGAATTTTGAGCCTAACCTGACACTCATAATAAACAATGGCTCTCAGCAAAGTTAGATTTGACGTCTGTAGTGCACTCAGTCCTCGAGGTGAGTTAATTGGCCCGGGTCATTTATCAGATGTTGTCCAATCATTCAAATAACGTATCCAGCCACTCCGTCCACAAAAATGGGGTGGTTCCGAGGACGGGAATTGAAATGCACAGGACACGGGCAAGTACATCCTTTCGGATAGATGAAAACAGGACAACACGGAAACTTGAAGTCAAATGCTGGAGCCCTATACCAATGGGAGCACCGCCTTGAGCCGCATTTCAGAGGGGTACGCAATCGAAACATCGATTTCTTTGAGAACAAGAGCACGGAGGCAATACGATGCGAGTCAAATATTCAAAGAGGTCCAAGAAATGAGGGTCGCGTCCAGCCTTTCTGATGGCGAGCCTCAGGGTGCATAGTAGTTAGGTGGCGTATTGACGTTACTCATTCCGGTCTCAACCACGACGAAAACAAGACGAGACACACGCAACGTGACCTGCCGCCCAGCCACCTCTCGAAAGGCATAAAAGGACGACCCCAGGACGTCTCCACTCCAGCTCATCTTGACCAGCATCCACCACCACCGACACTCGACACAGTCGCCCGCCATGTCGCAGCGACTCTTCCTCTGGGCTTCTACTATGGATGGCTAGCAGTCCACAGTCCACGACGTCAATGACCCTCTTGCCCTCGCAGCTCTCAGGGATGGTATGGTGCCACCGCGCTTTCCTCCCTGAGACTCACGTTCCTGGCGCGGCTGGGACGTGGGATGTAAGCCGAACGTAACTGGTCGACAGGACATATGTGGCTCGCAGCCTCCGGGAGCCCTTCATCCAAGTGAGTACACACCGTCCACATACGCCAATGGCCCTCCGATACCCGCAGCTCGTGAGGGAGGACCACCGACTCCCCGCGCAAAACCCTGCTGCAATCGCAGTGAGCGTCAGTCGGTCATCGCGGTCGGCAGGACTATGTGTTACCACTTGGTGCGCCCTCCCCGTTCGTTCATATACGCATGACACCTTCGGCCCATGGCTGTACAGCAACATGCTGTACTCGCTCCGGTCGTTTAGACAGGTGTTCCTCTGCGTCACGGCGGTGCGAGGGCGGTAAGGCCGACGAGTCGTGCCAGTCACACTCCGGTGCCAGCCACTTTCGTGGAGACGTGTGTGCCTCAAGATTATGACTTGGTGTGCCTCAAGATATGCGTGCTTCAAGATTTTGTTGCGCAAGAGACGCCCATCATCTTCCCATCTCCTGTATCGTTTCCCCTGGATGGTGGTGGCAGCAAGTCCGACTCTTGCTGTCGGGATTGTCAAGTGACGGCTGCGGGGAAACCAACGCCGTCCTCCTGCGCCAGCAACTCCTTTGGGTGTCGGTTATCCCCAAACTGGCGCAGGCGTACATCCACATCCTCCCTTCAATGGGCAAGGCGTAGACTTTGTGTAACGACAGTGTAGTGTAAAGTGCACTCTGGATGGCGGTGGCAGCGAGTCCGACACTCGCTGTCGGGATGGTTTAGTGGCGGCCTTGGGGCAACCAAGGTCGTCCTCCTGCGACCAGCAAGACCCAGTCGGGCAAGTTCGGGTGCTGGTTATCCCCCCGAACGTGGCGCAGGTTTTCATCCACATCCTCCCTTCAATGGGCGAGGGATATCCAGGAATATATGATTTTATCCTGGCCAACTTGATGTGTGTGCTTTCAAGTCCGATTCCCTGAGCAAGCCAGGATATCCGACTCGTTGCAAGACTGCAAGCAGAATGTAGACGTAGATGTTGAACCAGCAAGTTTTCTCAGATGTTGCTGCGGTATGTAGACTACGAACTGCAGTGGTAAATCGGGAGGCGCGTTCAGTGTTCACCACCAACTACACAGTCTACACTCACCTCGCTGCCAGCGCTGGCTCGAGGTCAACGATAACGTTCTTCCATGTCGCTCTAAGGACCAGGCAATGCAGATTGTGGTTCTTCAAACGGTCGAACCATCGAGTTTGATCTTCTTAGGACATCCCGTAAGTGCGTGTAAACACTCGTGTGTTCGTGTACATTTCGCCCCGACCGAAGCTCGAATAGGTTCTTGTGCGAGGAGGACTAAAAGTGATTGACTTGGGAGGACCAACTTGCGAAGAAATACAATGATAGTCTCTTCAAAATTTCGCGAGTTCGCTGTCTGTGACTTGTAGCATTACAAGTCAGGGAACACGCGTGCATTTCTTGTCGATCCCATGTGCTAGAGTTGGGCCGATATATACTGGCAGACGAGAAATGACAATTCGCGCTGAGTTGGTGCACAGAAGTAGAGGTGCGGTCTGGCATCACTGGCAGAGAAAAGACATGTGGGAATTCGCGGTGACTCACCACCATCATTCAAGTTGGCGGCCAAACTAATTGTCGAACGATGTTTCTATGTCACTTCATCTCAACTACGTCGACTTGGACAACACACGCATAACAAGACAGCCTTATAGTAAAACCAGCATCGGCTAAGCCAATTTTTTGCCAGGCCCAATGACAGGTGGATAAAGCATGACCTTCGGCAATAGCTAGCAAAGGTCGACTTCAGCTTTTCGGGACTCGATCTTCAATGCTGAACCACACGAGACACGACCCAGCATTCCCTGAAATGAGCTTCGGTGTGGCGAGCTTCAGCGATGCAGCGGGTGTTATAGAACCGCTAGTGCTGGCGATGACGTGCACTCCCTTACAAGTACTATTAAGAAACTCTCATGCAGAGGCTTGAAGGCCCTGTGTCTTTTCTCTGATTGGAAAAGGAATGATTGAGCCCGATCGTAATTCATATGTGTTCTAAAGCTTACGGAAGCTCTGAAAACGTATGTTAATGCTTTACTCAACTTCGTCGCTTGTTCTTCTCTAAACCTTGTTTACACAGATGCTGATAGTTTAGGCTGCCAGATTAATGTCATTCACGCGATTTTATGTAGTCCTCTGGAGATGCTGATCGAAGGACTGCTTTAAAGCCGTATATGCATTTTACAGTACATTGTCTGATCAGCGAGGCATCAATGACAAAATACGGTTCAAACTACGTTTCAATGAGGTTCTGTGAAGCATTTGGAGAACTACAACTACGATTCAGCAATAAGCAACATTGCTATCAGGGTTGCAGTCTTTACATGGGTAACGCATTACGTTCCTTCCAAAGGTACGCAACTACTATTCGACCTATAATGAGCTCGATATAGGACAATGCCTTCGTACAAAACAATCCCCCCATCCGTATAACAGGTAATATCGTATCCCTTTTGTCCCTCGTGACGCTAGCCTTTTCGCTCATCAATGGATCCGACACATCCTCTTGTGCCGGTTGTGAACTTCCTATCGTGTATTCTCGTCTGTCTTACACTTTTCTCCTTCGTGCTTTACTCGGGATCAGTGTCTTTAATCATCATCTGGACTGCTGTAGCCGTTGCTAAATATGCCAAACACTAGCCGTTCTCTCCAATTGTTTCGCGTGTCGAATGACCACCAAGACGGGCAAGTTTCTTTCGGATCGACCGGCACCCATGCGACGCCACGAGCCGGTATTTCCAGTATTTCATCCAAAGGCAATCATATACTCCGCGACTGAATGGATACAAGGCATAGCTATTAGAAAGAGCTTGAGCGCAAATGGTATAATATGGCACTTACATATGCATTAAGTTCGTGAGGGTCAATGTATCTCGCGTTATCTTCATTATTAGCTGTCTTGTCAGAAGATTCACTGACAGTCGGGCTCGGATGAAGCTCGTTTAAAGTCGCTGAGGACATGCTGAAGGCGGTGTAGATTGACGTAGGCCTAGCTTTGACCTGAGCGCTTTTCATAGCTACAGAAGGCGGTGTCCGTCAACACAGTGAGTTTTTATCCACTCGCATGTTGTGGTTCCATCAAACCACAAAGACTATCTGAGAGCGAGCCACCTGCCAACGAGCCATTGTGATAGTGGAATTAACTGAAAAGAGCAGATAATATATAGACATGTAGGTTGGGAGAAAAACAAAGAATACGCTTCAAGACGAATGTGCCAGTTGTGTGTGTACTAACGATTCACGAACGAGCGAGTACGATATGTTGCGTGAGAATCCACGAAACGGCAGAGTCATGATCGACGCGGCAGAAGCCGAAATCCGCCCAGTCCTTTCGAAGTCATGCCAGAGAGCAATACCTATTAGTATCTACGCTGCACCTCAGACCATAGGAAATGAAAGGTGGTTCGAGAAGGATCCCATCTTAAATAAGGGGCGTAACTAATGAGAAGATAAGCAACCACAACTACTCGTATTAGGCAATATCCATCCCACAAAAGGTGCATATTCCAATACCTTCGTATGTGCAGAGTGTCTGAGCGCTGGTTCGCCTAGAAGGCTGTCCGTCCCCCAAATATGCAATATAGGGTCGCCTCGAGACAATCGAAACTGAATGGAGGAATACAAGGACAAGAGGTCCTATTTGGCAAACTGTAAACAAATGACAAACAAGCCAGCACGCAACGTCAAGCCACAGGTGGTTTAGCGCACCCGATCCAGTCAAGGTCGATACTCCGCCGGCGACGAGGTCCATATCGATTGGATCGATACTCTCTTGGATAATAGCATGCGGCCGAGGTGGGCCTGCTCCTTTCAGCCAAGGCTGCGTTTCTGCCTGCAGGATTTCTGATGGCAATCTTGGACCTTCATTTCAGATATGTGGCGAGCAATGGGCCGCGTCAGTGGTAGGAGTAATTAGCCCCATTTTAGTCTTGCACAGGATTAGAGCAAATGGATGGCCACAGCGTGTCCAGTGAGGCAAGCATCGTCCAAAAATTATATAAGGTCAAGCTTGACGGGCCTTCTCCCTTCAACAGCTCGCCAACAGCCACCACGGACTACACTCGACATCGGCTTGGTCATCGAGCATGGCATGGCGTCCTAGCCCTGCTCTTTCCCCCCCCCCCAGGGCTCCCACTATGGCGTAGCCAGCCGTCCACAGTCCGCGACGTCAATGGCCCTCTTACCCTCGCCGCTCTTGAGGGGAACGTGGCGCCATCCTCCTCAAGACTCACGTCCCGGTACCGCTGGGACGTGGGATGTAAGCCGAACGTAACTGGTCGACGGGACACAACAAGTGGCGCGCTGAGCTTCCCGGGAGCCCTGGCATTCTAGCGCTGATCCAAGTGAGTAACGTTCCCCGTCCATTCTACGCCAATGGCCCTCCGATCCCGCAGCTCGTGTGGGAGGGACGAATAGCTGACTCCCCGCGCAAAAACCCCGCCGGCTGGTCCGGAGGGAGCGTAAGTCGGTCATCGCGGCCGGCAGGACGGCGGCGCTGCCCGCTTGGTGCGCCCTGCCCGTTCGTTTATATACGCATGACGCCTTCGGCCCATGGCGGCGCATTCCTTTGAGGAGGTTGCGTTCGCTCCGGCCGTTTAGACAGGTGTGTCCTCTGCGTCACGGCGGAGCGAGGGCGGAGAGGCCGACGAGTGATACTGGGCAGATAGTCCATCGTACGCTCAGGTGCTAGCCATCTTACATGGTGATGTGTGCCTCAAAGGTGTGCCTCAAGTTTCCTATGCTTCAAGACTAACAAGATGTGCTACGTTCAAGGCAGTGACTTGGTGTGCTTCAAGTTCTGCGTTCTTCTAGGCTATCGTCTCGTGCACTCTCTTCCTCCTCCTTGTATGTCTCTGGGCTCTGCGGGCGCTCTAGACGACTCTGGGCTGGTAGAGTAGACACCATGTACATAGTCCCTGGATGGTGGTGGTGGGCGAGTCCAAGACTCGTACTGCCGGGATGGTTTAGTGGCGGCTGCGGGGCAACCAACGCCGCCCCCTGCGACCAGCAAGACCCAGAGAGGTCAGTTCGGGTGCCGGTTATCCCCCCGAACGCTGGCCAGGTTTACATCCACATCCTCCCTTCAATGGGCGAGGGAAATGCCAAATATATATGATTTTCTGATTGTGAAGCTACTGGTGTGATTTGAATTTCTTTCGTGTATGGTTCTTTGCTTCGGCGAGCCATTGACATGGAACCCTTCGCTTTGATCGACCCTTACTACACCGGTTTCCGTAGAAGTGCTGCAGTAGCCTGTGAAGCCATTGACGCGTAGACGAGTAGTGGGGTCTGATTATGTGGGGTCGGCAAGAACGGCAGTTCGCAAACTAGACTGTTCCAGAAGAAGTCATTCCGAATATTTCGCAGAGACCGAGTGGACCTCAAGAAGAAAGAGCTGTTCGTCGATATTAATGTGAGGTAACATACAAGACGCACAATTTTTAAAGACTGAGTAGATATAATACAAGAGCTTCACAGTTTGGCATGCACCGAACCAAGGGCCCCGGAGCGAGTCAGACCGCTCATTTCTTCGGGAGAGAGACCCATTTCACGTAATATCTCTTCATTGTGCTGGCCAGGTTTCAGGAGTAGAGTCGAGAAATCAGGAGTAGACACCGAAGCTTGACCATCCCTGGCAGGACATGTTTCAAGATTGGGCGCAGGACTTGGGATCACTGAGCCAGAGGTGGATAACTTGGCTGCTTCAGATGGGAAGAGGACAGGGACACAGCACGCGTCGGTTTCTTCATGAGAAGAAAACCATTCAAATAATCGTTGAAGAAACGAAAGGAATACAGCTTACCGAAGAATATCTCGGCCCACTCGTCTCTGGTCTTTGTCTTGAACCCTTGCTCAAAGAACTCGCGTAACTTTGGCCACTGTCTTTCATCTTCGCGTGTGTCTGCAGTGGGTCTCCACGTCTTCCACGGTCCGCTCAAGAACTGTTCAGAAAGAGCCTTGACGAACAAATCGACGAAGAGCTGAAAGAACTGCGGCTCCAAGCACCCGACACTCATCCACTTTCCGTCCTTGCACGTGTAGACGGCATAGTATGGTGCACCCCCACTGAGTATACCCGTTCCACGATCACGGGGTTCGTTGCCGTCCCGGAATGTCGCTTGGTGCGGAAATAAGTGTGTCATAAGGAGAGGGAAAGACGAGAGATAACGCGTGCCGGACACCATGTCGGTATTAACTACTTGTCCTTTCTTGTCTTTAGATAATGATCGCGAGAGGAGCGCCAAGACGATCCCGAGCGCGCATGTGAGACCGCCACCCCCAAAGTCGGCGAGAAGATTCAAAGGAGGGGCGGGTGCATCATTCCCTGAGAGCATCTATGTCGAAGTTAATACGAGGGCAACCTGGTCTCTGTGTTTCTTACGGAGAGGATACCACTGAGAGCGAGGTAATTTATGTCGTGACCTATGAACGGCATCAGCATTGACAGAAGTCGAGATCATGTTGATACGTACCAGCCATATTTCCATACGGTCCTATATGGTTATGCTTCAGCAAGTAAAACGTGATGCTCCGCAAATCTCAACGAACCTGTACGAGGAAAGCTTCGCCCTGGATGAGATTCACAGATAGCACATCATTAGATTGACCTACCCGGCGAGTCGAGCAAATATCAGACTCTTATTCAGGCCATCTTCTCCGAGGAAAACATCAGGACCAAAGCCGAGTTTCTCAAGGACACCCGGGCGAAAGGGGTCTATCACGACGTCTGCCTGAGTAATTAGCCGACGGACGACCTCACGGCCGGTTGGCGCTTTCAAGTTGATCCCCAGCGAGCGCTTCCCCCGCGCTAGGACATCCGGGGAGAACTGTGCGTCAGACCTATCGATGCGCACGACTGATGCGCCAAAGTCTGCGAGGACGAGACCTGCAAATGGGCCGGGTGCGAGGCCAGCAAACTGGTCCGAGCGACGTCAGCGGCGTAATTAGAGATAGAATGGAAGCAGATAAAGGCTCACCTCTACTACCTTTATGCCTTCCAGAGGTCCGCGTGAAAGTGGTTGGGTCAATTGTCCTCCAGAGCTCGAGCTGCTTGAGCTTGGCATATCTGAATCCGAAATCCAATGGTACAAGAGACTAGTCATAGCCGAGGATGCGTTAGAAACACTTCCAGTTCATCGAGTAGCAGGTTAAGCACCTTTATAAGTTGCAAAGCTCAGTCCATGAGGCTGCGGTCATGGTAGGAAGTAAGAGAAGGTTCGGCAATGGAAGCCGAGAAGAGTAAAGCCTGCGTGGGAAATTCATTCACAATCATATGATCGGAGGAGGAGACGTCGATCGCGGCTTCCCGGTACCGTAACGCCGCCGACCTGTAAACTCTCTTTCTCTTCTCTAACGTTGGTAAGAAAACTGGATGGTCAGGCGCACACTTGTTATCGTCCAAAGATCAAACAACCTGAAAACTTGAGAACAAAGTGATGCATCTTGATGTATCCAAGCATACACAGATCGTCTTCCCGCTGTTGTATAAATAAATTAACACCCCAATACCTCGTTTTCGTCCCAGATCGTCGAGTTCCAAAGGCTTTTTCGTCTTCAACCCGCAACTAATCATAATGGAAGTAATCATTGCCCAGTACCTCGTTCTAACTCGCGCTCTTCGAATTCCCAACGCCTCTCTATTTGTCGCTTGCCTTGTTTTCCCGAAACTGATCATTAGATGAAAGAAGTTAATATAATCATGTAGGTCTTCATGATGTCTTTAAATAGAGACGCTTAACAACGTTTAGCTTGAGCAGCTGCATTGGAAGCCCAAGAACGTCTTCGGTCCGAGGCCACACAACCTTCTCTCTTCTTTCTCCTCGAGGTTCAGTTCATCTGCTTCCTTTCCCTCCCCTCCCCAGGGCTCGTATGGGTTCGTCGCCATCTCTAGCACCTTCGATAGAGTTCGTTTCCCCGTCTCAGGATCGTCCTGAACGCGCTTGATGATCTCCTCGAGGACCCATTGCCGCAGCACAAACCGAGGATTCGCGCGTTGCATAGATTGTTTCCATTTGTCCCAGAACTTGTCCTTGTCGACGTTACCTGCACTCCGGTTCTCCACCTCAAGACGCTTGGCAAATGCGTTCAACCATACACGCCATGCGCTGATGGCCGCCTGGTCAGTGCTCTCAAATGAATTGCCAGCGAGAGATTTGATAAAATCGTCCGAGGATGTATCTGATGTGAGGAGTACGGGATTGAAAGAGGACAGGGAACGGAATGTCGAGTGGAAATCTAGCTTCTGGCTTTCCAGGAGATTAAGAAGTGGGCGTATAATTACGTCCGCATCCCCAGTCTGTTCTGTTGCGAGGCCCAATCGCTGCGTAAAAATGTGAACATATCAGTCATTCGTCCTTCAAATATCGTCATGCGATGGGAAACATAGTGATGAAATGAAATTAATTACCTTTCGGAAGAGGTACCAGTATTCCTTTTCCATTGTCTCCTTGATAACGCCTTTCATTTCCTCATCCATCTCAAGGCCCTTCTTCCGCCATGCCTCGAGTTTCTCATCGTTGGCACCGTCAGTCCATCCAGATTTAACAGCGGAGCCTAATTCTGCCTCTGCACCGATGAGCGGGGAAAGTGCGTTTAGAAGCGCCCGGAGCGCGTACACACTAAGATTATATTCGGTCAGAAGCCCATGAATACAAAGAGAAAAAACACGAACATCATAGTAGGTTGGAACTTGTACGCATAACGGCCTTCCTGGTCCGTATGATTGCAGATGTGCATCGGATCGTAGATGTCCATGAACGCGTATGGACCATAGTCAATCGTTAATCCCATGATCGACACGTTATCCGTATTAATGACGCCGTGCATAAACCCATACGCCTGCCAGGCCGCTACCATCCGTGCATTCCTCCGGGCGCACTCTATTACGAGCTCCTTGCCCCACGGCTGGCCCTCTTCCAGAGGGAGCTTCAGCACCCGTCGGACGACCCACTCCCCGAGGATGCGCAGGCCGTCATAGTTAGCGTCCTGCTGCCCTCCGCCGATGAAGAATATGCCTTTCGGTGGGTTGAAGGCCTCGAATGAGCCGATCCGAATGAATGAAGGCGCGAGCCGAGTGAGGACACATGCAGATTCGACCTCCTCTCTCGAGACCTCGAGGTCTGGTAGATGAACGAGCGCAAGGGCGCGAGTGGTCGGTATGTGCAGCGCGTTCATCGCTTGAAGGCCATGATATGTCAAGCTTGTAATAACTTTGAGAATAGAGCAGACCTTCTGAACACAGAAATTCCCGAATAGAAGAACGCAGAACAGCAAGGCCATCTGCTGAACGTGAGTATGGTGTTCGTCCTGCGCCCTTTAGTTGCAGCTCATAGGTTAAGTTCGGATCCGAAGGATGAGGGGTCTCCACTGCGAATGTAAGTACATGAGCATTTGAGTGCAACGGTAGTACAAAGCCCACCCACATATCGAGATCGCCCTCCCGTCACCCAGCTGTCCTGCCCAGGAGCCGAACTGGTGTCCACTGTACCTCAGCGACCACGGCGCATACGGGACTTGAGCATCCTCTCCGATACCCATCAGCACTGAATGGCCCGTCAGGACATCGACGAGCTCTTCCCGAATCGCCTTGTCCGCTCCAGAGGACGGCTGGACAGGTATGTCTTCGTCTACTGTTAGTGACGGGGGTCCCATGTGCGCGAATGCATCGCCGACGGCGAGATGGGGCAAACAGTCGTTCAGGCAAGAAGGGGCGAGTCCGATGAGGTCCCGAGGGATGTTGCGTTTATCTCGGGAGTATTTCTTTAGCACACCCGACGTCGAAGGCGAAGGTGCAGCAGTTCGTTCATCGAGCGGTTCATATTCACTCAACCTGACATCCTTATCATGAGCTCACGGCCTCCCAATGTAATGCACACTCACCACTGTTCGACATATTCCGACTTGTCTACAATCTCCTCGCCCTCCGGCGGTGCGATGCGGTAGGGGAACGGCAAGTTCAGCGGTGTCAAGTGGCTGAAATGCGTCTTGGAATCCACCAACCTGCTCCTTCGCTGCACGCTCGGCTTCACTGTGAGCACCTCGCGAAATGTGCGCGGGGACGGGGTGGCCGTGTCCGCGGTCAGGTTGTGCGTCAGGATGTGTGTCGAGGGCGGGAGCGGGAGCGCCGAGATGGGCAGCTTGGCATGTGCGACCTTGGCCGCCATCGTGGCTAGGCGGGAGATCTGTGAGCTAGACACTATGGAAGGAGGCACTAGGTAGCGAGCGCGATGTTAGTGGATGGTGAGGGCGACGTTGGAGTTGTGTCATGGTGGGAGTGGTGCTGACTTAGACGTGCACGAGATGGGTAGCTCTATAAACTTCAGTGATAGATACATTGTACATAAATATTTTACATCCACAGCAAAAATACAGTATTCCAAGCTCAAAGCTTCGCCTTCACTTTCTTCGCCTTCTTCTCATACGCATCAACCAGCACCCTCCTCAACGTCTTCCCGCCCGGATTCTTCGGTATCTCGTCAACGACCTCAATCCCGCCTGTAATCCACTTGTATCGGCTCAAATGCTCCTTGGTATAGTCCTCCACACGTTTCTTTACCTCCTTCTCCCCAAGCTGCTTGCCCTTTGCGCTGAGGACGATCCACGCGCGCGGGACACGCTCGTCTGAGAAGCGCCCGCCCGAGACCCCAGCGACGGCCACGTCGTCGACCAGACCGTCCGGCTGCGCGAGTATCGTCTTCTCGATCTCCGCCGGCGCAACTTGCGCGCCTGAGATCTTCAGTGTGTCCTTCATGCGGTCTTCATAGCTGGGTGCAAGGAAGGTAAGTACAGGAGGGGGCGAATGAGGGCAATACACGAACTAAAAAGTTTCGGTTTCGTCCACGCGGAATCGATCGCCAGTGCGCAGCCAACCACCCGGCAAGAATGTCTCTCTCGTCGCCTTTTCGTCATTCCAATATCCCATGGCCACAGTTCCACCTGCCAGAAGGTGAGCACCGAACCCAATAGCGGATAGAGTTATATCCACTGACATTTAAGCCAGAGCTCCCCAGCCTCGTTGTAGTCTGCTTCCGAGCCATCGTCCCTGACGATCCTTGCTTCGTAGCCAGGCAGGAGGGTCCCAGTGCTTCTAGGCACAGGGGGGACGCCAAACATATCACTCACAGTGCGGAATAGCGTTGCAATAGTCTATGCTACGGTCAATGACTGAATGAAAACATACGCAGAAAGGCTGACAGCTTCCGAGAGTCCGTACCCCTCTAGTAACGGTTCTGTGATTCCGAAAAGCCTTCTCGCTTTCTCGTTCAAAGCAGGTGGAAGGTACGCGGCGCCGCATCCTGCCCACAGGACACTTGAGAGATCTGCTTTCTCTGTCTTGGGCGAATGCACGAGTTGATGCACGATGGAGGGCACGAATGGTATATGCGTGATTTTGTGTCTGCAAATCCTCAGTGACCATATGTAGATTGGCTGGAATGTTGTTACCTGGAAATAGCCTTCAAGGCGTCATCAATGTTCCAACGCGGAAGAACCACGAGCGTATTCGGCGTCAGAAGGGGTCTACACAGAGGAGTCAGAATGCTGTTCAGAGTGACATCAAAGCCACCCACCGGAAGAGCGTATAGTGCAGCCCATATGAGTGATAAATCGGCAAAAAAACTAGCCACACAGGAGTCGGACCAGGCGGTGGAGGCTACAGTAAGTTTGAGGTGAACATTCGCTTAGGGCGCCATTTGCTTGCTCAACTTACACCATGTTGGGCAACGGTTTCCTCGGCTGAGACAATCATTTGTAGCATCGAGATGATGAGGTTGTCATGGGAGATCATAACACCTGAAAAAAAATTATTGACAAGAAAAGAAGAAAACAAATGTTTGCACACCTTTTGGCATTCCGCTCGTTCCACTGGAGAAGACGAGGTACGCTAGAGTGTTTTTAGGAGGGCATACAATTGGCTGTCTCCGCAAGTTGTTCTTCTTGACATGAGCAATCAAAGACGCCAAGTCCGGGAGCTTATTCAGCGCTTTGTCCTGCCCACCAAAGAGGTAGATCTGGTCACTCGGAAAGCCAACTTTCTTAGCCGCGTCCAGGGCCTGTTTCAGCACCTTCGGGTGCACGAAGAAGCAAGTTGCCTTCGATTTTTCCAGCAGATACACCAACTCCGAAGTCGTAGGATTGCTCGGAAGAAGCGCAAAAGGCACTGTAAGGGCAAGACATGCATGTACCACGACCGCATAGTCCTGAGGATAGATTAACAGCTGGACGACCAGGACAGCGCTGATCTCACCAGGCAATTAGGGGAGAAGACCGCAACCATCTCCTTTGATGGTCTTGCTCCGAAGCTCAGACCCAAGCCGCCATCTGCAACGGGAGCTGCGAGCGCAGTAGCAGCGTCGCGCACCCTCTCGATGAACGCTCTCTTCGTACGCGTCTCACCCGTTAATCCATCAACGTACAAGACGTGATCGTCTGGCACCAGGTTGCCAGGCGCGTTCTCAAATATGAACGTGTGCACGTTCATCGGCGGGAGCGCTGGGAGCGCTGGGAACTTAGACTTGATCAGAGGCATTCTGCAGAGTCTGTCTGGACGATCCTTCGAAACCTGCGAGTACGGTGTGTCGACGACGAGCACGTAGAGCACTCACGCGATCCTCTCTGCGAATTTATGTCCGCCCCGGACACGCGCCATTGTCAATTGGGTATATCGTGGCATTGAGGAAGTTGAACAAGTGATGCATACTATCCGAATTGGATATCGCGGTATTGAAGAAGTTGGTCAAGTGATGCATAGCATCCGACAATTATATGTAGTATATGCAGGTGATCGAATTACCAATTGAGTCTCCGGTATCTTTGGGGCATTGGGTAGTGAACGAAGTAGATGGATGAGGAACTGAATCGCGTTGCCGCACCGCTTTGTGCTGCGCTCGTCGTCGACAGCATCGAGAGCCCTGTGAAGTGCTAAGCGCCCATGTCCCGAAACTCGTGCCACTCAGGCTCGGTAGGATTTGTTGGCCGAATCTATGCAACACATTCATATCAAGCTCCGCGGTCTTAAGGGGTGCACGATTATGAGACTAGATATGGAATCAGGCAATGTTGGAAGGGATACTGGAAGTCGAGCATCTACTACCGGTCTCAAACAGATCTCCGAGAGCAGAATCTTTCATACAAGCAAAAGTATAGTGGTGCATATCAACCCCGAATTGTCGTTAGACTGGCAAGTGATAAGGGTTGCCTCGAGGTCGCATTTTGAAATACACAGGATAAGGACAAGTACATCCTTTTAGACAGATGTAAACTTGAACAAGGTGAAAACAGGACAGCACGGAACGTCAAACGCGGGAGCCCAATAACGGCTTAGCGCGCCGCTTTCAGACGCATTTCAGAGTGGTGCCAAATCGATAACATCGACCTCTTTCAGAACAAGAGCACGGAGGCAATACGGTTAGAGTCAAAGAGGTCCAAGGAATGAGGGTCGCGTCAAGACTTTCTGATGGCGAGCCTCAGGGTGCATACACTGCATAGTAGGTATGGCGAGAAGATAGGTGGCGTATTGAGGTTGCTCATTTCGGTCTCAACCACGACGAGAACAAGACGAGACACCCAAAACGTGACCTGCTGCCCAGCCACCTCTCGAAAGGCATAAAAGGACGCCCCCAGCACGTCTCCACCCCAGCTCGTCTTGACCGGCATCCACCACCACTCGACAACGACCCGACAAATCGTCCGCCATCCCGCAACGTTTCTTCCTCTGGGCTTCTATTACGGATGGCTAGCAGTCCACAGTCCACGACGTCAATGACCCTCTTGCCCTCGCAGCTCTCAGGGATGGTATGGTGCCACCGCGCTTTCCTCCCTGAGACTCACGTTCCTGGCGCGGCTGGGACGTGGGATGTAAGCCGAACGTAACTGGTCGACAGGACATATGTGGCTCGCAGCCTCCGGGAGCCCTTCATCCAAGTGAGTACACACCGTCCACATACGCCAATGGCCCTCCGATACCCGCAGCTCGTGAGGGAGGACCACCGACTCCCCGCGCAAAACCCTGCTGTAATCGCAGTGAGCGTCAGTCGGTCATCGCGGTCGGCAGGACAGTGAGTGTTGCCACTTGGTGCGCCCTCCCCGTTCGTTTATATACGCATGACACCTTCGGCCCATGGCAGCGTAGCTATGTGTTGCGCTCGCTCCGGTCGTTTAGACAGGTGTTCCTCTGCGTCACGGCAGTGCGAGGGCGGTAAGGCCGACGAGTCGTGCCAGTCACACTCCGGTGCCAGCCACTTTCGTGGAGACGTGTGTGCCTCAAGATTATGACTTGGTGTGCCTCAAGATATGCGTGCTTCAAGATTTTGTTGCGCAAGAGACGCCCATCATCTTCCCATCTCCTGTATCGTTCTCCCTGGATGGTGGTGGCAGCAAGTCCGACTCTTGCTGTCGGGATTGTTAAGTGGCGGCTGCGGGGAAACCAACGCCGTCCTCCTGCGCCAACAATTCCTTTGGGTGTCGGTTATCCCCAAACTGGCGCAGGCGTACATCCATATCCTCCCTTCAATGGGCAAGGCGTAGACTTTGTGTAACGACAGTGTAGTGTAAAGTGCACCCTGGATGGCGGTGGCAGCGAGTCCAATACTCGCTGTCGGGATGGTTTAGTGCGGACTTGGGGCAACCAAGGCCGTCCTCCTGCGACCAGCAAGACCCAGACGGGCAAGTTCGGGTGCTGGTTATCCCCCCGAACGTGGCGCAGGTTTTCATCCACATCCTCCCTTCAATGGGCAAGGGATATCCAGGAATATACGCTTTTATCCTGGTCATTTTGACGTGTGTGCGTTAAGTCCGAATCCCTGAGCAAGCCAATATATTCGACTCGTTGCATGAGTTGCAGTCTGTAAGTCAAGGATTTTTGAGGCAGAATCTGGAAGCAGATGTTAAATCAGCGATTTTTCTCAGATGTTGTTGTGGTATGATAGACTAAGTAGTGAAGATTATGGGGAGTGAAGGGGAGGAAACTGCGAACCGCAGTGCTAAATCGGGCGGTGTGCCAGTGTTCACCACCAACTACACTCACCCTCGCTGGCTCGAGGTCAACGATAACATTCTTCCATGTCTATAGACCATGCAATAAAGATCCTGGTTCTACAAACAGTCGAACCACCAGGTTCTTGCGCAAGGAAGACGAGAAGGTAATACTATGACAAACTCAAGTTCAAGCCGGAACCGAGCAGGTCGGAAGCCCAGTACACCATCTTCAGCTTGTTTAAGCCGGACCAGATAGACGCGATGTAGGCACATGCGACTGAAGTCGTGCTTTTCGATGATAAAGTGCCAGGTGTAGTAAGGTAGACGACATGCCTTTTCAGCCACCACGTGACCTTTATTTTGTCACGAAGACTTCGGCCTCCTACTCCTCACCCAGACATGAAGAAAGAAGAGTTTTGGCACTATCAAAGGGTGGGTATTAACCTTAGCTACGAAACAATGCAAAAAAAATTGGGAAAAAGATACTCATATGAAAGTTATTTTGAGAGAAAAGTTTTTTTTTCCTAAATGAATCAGAATATGTTTTCTATGTGTTTCCCGGAGTTTTGAAAATTGAGGACCAAAAATTGGCCTCGTGACTGTGACGTGACACTGCCATATTGGGATAATGACATAATCGCTTAAGTACGGCAATACCCGAGAGTAAGTCACCGGCCGGTGATGTACCGCCGTGACTCCGGCCGGATTGAGCCCGGGTTAGCAGCAGTCGAGCACCTGCTGTCCGGCATCACCTAGAAAAGTAAGAAAAATTTAGATTACATCGGAAACGATATATATCTGCAGTATAACTACTTCTATGTCATCAGAGATTTTTTTAAAACTTAATTTAATTTTTCGGATTACTTATTTTCGAAGATTTGGCCCCGTTACTGTCACATGTCACTCATCACGTGATAGGTAGATGAAAATGGCTGTCGTCTACCTTAGAAGAGAACGAGGGACAGAGTCCAAGCCTGAGGCGGAGTTTATCTTTGAATCTCCGCGAAGATTAAACCGTGAGTTCTTATTTCCACATTAAAGTCGGGCAAGCTCGGCCGAACCGCTTAACGGAAAACTGAATTGGATTTTTTTCAAGTTGGCCAGCGTTTGAACTGACTCGACGTTGGTTGAGCAAAACTCAGGCTTCACTCCGTCTTCCATCTCACTCCCCACTCCGCCTTCTTCCCCTCGTATCTGTATTCATCGCGACGACAATGGCCTCCTTTGTGTCTCGTTCTGCTACGAATGCTGCACGCGCTGTTACACGGAGCACCCCTCGCAGTGTCCCTGCGTTCACGCGGTCAGCTGCTAGGTCGTATTCGATCCTCGCGCGTGCGTCACAGCCTGTGAAGAGAGCAGCTGCTGCTATCCAGGTATGATTTGAAATGGTGCAATGTATAGATAGCAACTTGCTGATTTTTCCTCGTTTTCATCAATCCGACCGTGGACATGTCCATAAACTCACCATGTTAACAGACCCGTGGAGTGAAGACACTCGACTTCGCTGGTGTTGAAGAGAAGATATACGAGCGCTCTGACTGGCCTCTCCCGAAGCTCCAGGAGTACTTCAAGAACGACACCCTTGCGCTTATCGGGTACGGCTCGCAAGGCCATGGCCAGGGCCTCAACGCGCGCGACAACGGCCTCAACGTCATTGTCGGTGTCCGCAAAGATGGCGAGTCGTGGAAGCAGGCCCAGGAGGACGGTTGGGTTCCGGGCGAGACTCTCTTCTCTATCGAGGAGGCCATTGACCGCGGCACGATCATCATGAACCTCCTCTCGGACGCCGCGCAGAGCCAGACCTGGCCGACGGTTGCACCCCTCATCACGAAGGGCAAGACCCTCTACTTCTCGCACGGCTTCTCTGTCGTGTACAAGGACTTGACGCACGTCATCCCCCCGAAGGACGTTGATGTCATCCTCGTCGCACCTAAGGGTTCTGGACGTACCGTCCGCACCCTCTTCAAGGAGGGCCGTGGAATCAACTCGTCCGTTGCCGTTTGGCAGGATGTGACCGGCAAGGCGCTTGAGAAGGCGACTGCTATCGGTGTTGGTATTGGCTCGGGTTACATGTACGAGACGACCTTCGAGAAGGAGGTCTACTCCGACTTGTACGGCGAGCGTGGTGTCCTGATGGGCGGTATTCGTAAGTATTAATTCCGATCAGGGTCAGCAATAGCTTTGTTTATATTCAATTTGCAGAGGGCATGTTCCTCGCGCAGTACAAGGTCCTCCGCGCGAACGGTCACTCTCCCTCTGAGGCTTTCAACGAGACCGTGGAGGAGGCGACGCAGTCGCTCTTCCCGCTCATCGGCCAGCACGGAATGGACTACATGTACGCCGCCTGCTCTACCACCGCTCGGCGGGGAGCTCTCGACTGGGCGCCCATCTTTGAGAAGGCTAACTTACCCGTCTTCGAGGCGCTCTACGAGAGCGTGAAGAACGGCACGGAGACCAAGAACTCTCTCGAGTTCAACGGTCGCAAGACTTACCGCCAGGACCTCGAGAAGGAGCTTAAGGAAATTAATGACCAGGAGATGTGGCGTGCCGGAAAGACTGTCCGTTCTCTGCGCCCTGACTACAAGCCGCAGTAGATGTTTTCACTTTCCTGACACCTCAAAAAGAGATTTGATCGTACAAAATCTCAGTGCCTCCTGATTTATTAACGTTTGCCTTCTTCAGGTCTGACCTTTCTGATTTGTTTGCGAATCTCAGGCCTTATGCATTTGGTTTCTTTCAGTCTGTTTGTACATATAGCTTAGAGCCTTGGAAAGCAAGAATAAAATCGACAAATATCGCGTTTGAGGTTCTGGTGTGTTTCTTTTGCCAATCTTCGGCATTCACCGAGGCAATCTCGACTCGATTCTTGAATGCTACTCCCACCATTCAGACAGATCTCTCGTTCTATTCACCAGCTCTCGCATTTAGTCATGTACCCTTCAATCAAACCCTTCGTTACGGAAAAGTTGAAGGTCTCCGATATACATACACTCTAGTCAGTTCGGAAACCATGTCTTCGCCAGATAGATCCGGAGCTTGACTAGCACATTCATACACCCAGCTACGAGATCAGTGGCAATGAGAAAGGGAACCCAGGTAAGTACTGTATCGTCTTTGGTATATGCACTCGCTGACTGACGAACTTCAAGTTGTCTTTCTCCACGGTGAGCTCGTCCATGTTCGTGGATAACTCGTCTTCCTGAGGCGCATATAGGGGGGCCTGGAGGAGGGTGTGACGAACAAGATCGATCGTTTTTTAATGCAGAGAAATACAAAGTATGATGTGAACTCGAAAGCCTACTTGCTATACTCTTATAGGTACTCCTATCCTTGTGCCGCAGATCATTCTGTTCGACCAACGTGGCTCAGGCAAATCGACACCGTGAGTGTGTTGTTATACCTTAAAAAATGTATCTCGACTAAATCAGACTGCAGAGCTGCTTCTTTGGAAGATAATACGACCTGGGATCTTGTGAAAGATATCGAAAAGCTAAGGGAGCATCTTAAGATCGAGAAATGGCATGTATTTGGCGGTTCCTGGGTGAGTTTATGTCATTTGATTAATCAAATCTAACGTTCTTTTAAGGGATCAACATTGTCTCTTGCATATGCTGAAGTACGGCAAGACGAAATGTCGCGAAAGTTAACTCTTAGACTTATAATCCATCCAGACCCATCCAGACAGAGTAAAGTCTCTTGTGCTTCGAGGCATATTTACACTGCGCCGTAGGTGCGTAAATTCTAATTCATTCGAGTATAAACGTAACCTTACCGTCATATAGCGAACTGAATTTCTTCTACCAAGACGGTGCCTCGCATTTGTTCCCGGAAGCCTGGTGCGTCGTTACATGTAGTTTGTTGCCTCTTTCTTAATTCTGTAACTCAATTGATAAATGGACAGGGATGAATACATCGCTCCCATACCAGAGGCAGAGAGGAAAGACATGGTACTTGCCTATCATGCACAGCTCAACGCAGCGGACGAGGAAGTGAGACTGAAAGCTGCCCGAGCGTGGTCAAAGTGGGAGTGAGTATTATCTATTACCTAGCTTGCTTGTATTATGTTGCACACACTGACCATGAAGTAAAACTCCTTCAGGATGGCTACATCACGGCTGCATGTCGATCCGGGGTACATTGCTCGAGCTGCTCAAGACGACTGGGCAAAGTACAGGCTCTCCACATCTCTTTCTTTCGCAGACGAATTCTGATATACTCGCCGTAGCGCGTTCGCTCGCATTGAGAACCACTACTTCGTTAATGCTGGTTTTATGCGAGAAGGCCAGCTATTAGCAAAGCAAGAGATCGACAAGATGTAAGTGCGATGGCATTTCCTGCTATTGCATCACTCAATGATAACTCTTCTTCCCAGTCGCCACATTCCAACTGTTATAGTGCAGGGACGTTACGATGTAGTCTGTCCAGTGCGTCAACGTCTCGGGCCTAGCTTCAGGTTGCAGCGACTGACCTGATTGTTTCCGTAGGCAACGACCGCTTGGGCCTTGAAAAAGGTGCATGGTATTCATTGAAAGTCGAAATATCTGCTGATGATTACACATTATGGATCACATATACAGGTCTTCCCCGAGGCGGAGTTGCATTTCGTGCCTGACGCAGGTCACTCATCACGAGAGCCAGGAATTGCAAAGCTTCTTGTCGAGGTAACTCACATTGCAAATGGGCATGAGTAATCGCTAACTCCAGACAGGCAACAGACAAGTTCGCGGACCTTTGAGGACGACCAAAGACTGACGTCGAATCTTTCCAAGGAAAAAATATGGAAAATTTTGAGTATCATTTTGAAAACAGTGTTTGTATTAGTAGATTACATGCCAATTGCACACATGCGCGAGGGAACTGCTGGTCTATGAAGAGAGCCGATATTGAGTGACACGAGAAGCAATGGACGTGGTAATAATTAAGTGAGGAGGAATACGGAGCAAAGCCGGAAGGAAAGACAAAGGATATAGAAAAGGAAGAAAAAAAAAGACAGCAAGGATAACATGACACGAGCGAAGACAGAGGGTAATAATTGAGATTAAGCCGTTAGCCCAATATGTAAATACTGCGATAAAAGAAAGAAAAAAAGGATGGATATGCTGAACGCAGAGGGTCGTGACATGCTCGTGAACATAGAGATGAGAGATTGAAAAGGAGAGTGCGGATGATGGCGTATAAAGGATCGAGGGCGGTTGAGGATCGATGAGAAAAGGGTGGAGGTTATCTATGGATCGAGGGCGAGGACTTCGCCAGCGGGAGTTCCATGGACACGGAAACGGTAAAGGCACGTGAATTCTTGATCGCCCCAGTTGCTGTTGATCACAAGGACGATGAGACCGAAGTCAATTCCCAGCTCCCGTACCTCCTCAAGCACGGGGAACATTTGAACATTGTTCGATCCTCGGGCATCGTACATGAAGCTCGCAACACGCATGTAAGGGTGGCTCTTCGGCAGCATTGATGGGCGAGTCGGCTCTTCGGGTAGTGATTGCCCATCACTCTCCGCGTCTTTCCGGGCCTGTTCTTTCTTGTCAAGGTATTCCTGGTATTTCGCGAAGTTGTCTTGACCTTCAACAAGCCCCCATACCTCCATGTGCCGTGGTGCAGGCCGCAGGTCGTGCGCAACATCGCTCGCGACGTGGTCGATCGTCACGTCTTCCATATACACACGACGGGCGAGCTTGACACCCAGCGAGCCTTTCGAGCCAGCGAAAGGCCAGCAATAACCGAGTGTGGTTTCATGATGGAGGGCGTATACTGGCGAATGTGCGAAGACCGGGCTGCCTGAGACGAGTCCGAAGAAATAAGTAGGTCGCACTTCTAGTGACGGTGATGTCAGGGAAGGGATAACACCCGCGCCACCTGAGTTGAGAGCATAGTCGACACGCGCAACGTAATCCTTCGCCACATACTGTTGTACAGTTCGGTCTACGACTGTACCGATGAGCGAGGTGACATCCTGGCCGTCCGTGGATTTGATGGTGATACCCGAAGTACTGCCTGGACCGATCTTATTCCACCAGGACGCTCCAGATCCAGAGACCGCTGAACCAGCGGCAGCTGCAGCCTTTGCAGCATTTTGCGCAAGGTCTACCGCCTCCTTCACACCGCCTTCAAACGACCCTAAACGATTTTCCAAAGCTTGCAGCTTTGCTCGAGCTTCCTCGTCCTTGCTTGGACCTTCTGGTCGGCCTGTGCTCTGGGCAATCTCCGACTGTTGGCTCTGCAACGATCGTATATCCCGCTGTAAGCTTTCGAGGCCCTTAAAAGTTGCGACACGAGTGTCCTCCTGGGCACGAAGAACTTCCTTGTCCACCCGTGTCTCAAGCTGTCCAACCTTGTACGCGACCTCGTGCACCTTGCGAATGTCGGTCCCGAGTTGCATATGCTCTGATTCCCGTTCAGCACGAAGGTCCGCAATCATATTCTCCAGTTGCAATAGACGGGTAGTAAGTTCATCGACAGTCCCGGGGGGATAAGAAGGAGCTGTCCAAGACGGGTTGCGTTTAGGGGGTGCGATGTTGAAGCCAGGGTGCTTAAGGGCCATATACGATAGGACGAGACAACCGATGACAATCACATACTTGCCGAACGAAGCTATACCTATTCTCCGCAGAGCAGATGTGGGTCGCACAACTGTAATGTCCAGAATCTTTCCCAAGGTCTTGCCGCAGATGAGAGTTAGCATCGCAATAACCTGGAGGATCGAGATAATAACTGCCCGAACAGCTTGAATTGCAATTCTGACGACGTCGCCAAGGAGCTTTCCTATCGAGAAGCTCTTCGTCTTTCTAACACGAGATCGTGAGCGAGAACGCGGACGGGGTTTAGGTCTCTCCCCATAACGATGTTCTTTCTCTTCAGCGCCATCAGCATTGAATTCGTCAGCCTCTGGTATCGATTCAAGGCCCTGTTCGAGATTCGAGTCGTCCGTTGGGCCACCATAGCTGTAGCTGTGGGGTTCAGGGGGGACAGAATTCCGTCCTGGCGGAGGAATAGCTCCACCAGATATGGATCCAGAACGCAAAGATTGCTAGAAAAGACATTCAGTGGACGTAAACAAGTAGGTGATAAAGAACTGCTAACCTCTTCGCTGATTTGATCCTGCTCTTCATCACTAGCCTCTTCGCCCTCTTCACCGGGGCGTCCAGTCCTTCCTCGTCTTCTCTTTCGTTTGTCATAGTTCACTTTCGGTAAATTCTGGAGCAGCCCTGCCGAGGAATCCGCCTTCTTCTTCCGTCTCCTGCGACCTTTCCGTCCATCCTCATCCTCTTCCGACTCATCCTCGACTTCGGATGTCGTGGGGCGGTACGCCATGTTGTCTGTTGAGATGCGACCGCGCCTCGGTGCTTGTGAAGCGGCAGTGTTTCGCTTCGACGCTCTTTCCATCCGCTCAACCTCCTCTTCCTCATCTGCATAATCGTAGCTTCCGCTATTGTTATTCTGCGCGACCAGCGTCGCATCCGTGCCCTGTCTCGATTGAACGCCCTCTGGTTCTTGCGATCGCTGCCTCATGAGTATGGTAGCCACGGGTTTCATGACACCTGAAGCAACATCCGCCATGATATCGAAAGGGCTTTTCGCTCTACCATTGAGACCAAAAGATTCACCAGAGCGCTCATTTTCAATGTCAGAGCCTCTGGCTGAGGCCCTTGAGTTCGGTTTCGAAGCCCCCAGTCTGGATCCAGTCCTGCTTGGTGGGGGAGCAAGCCTGCGGTGGCTTGTTGATTGCGCTTGCTGTTCATACTCGACTGAGGTACTCCTTGGTACATGCTGCTTATTCGTCCATTTACTTGAGGTACTCATTGCAGTGGTAGAAGCCGTCGTGGTGTACGAGGATGCCGCCTGAAAAAATGCGCTGGCAATGTTGACCGAGGTACCTTTTGCTGAGGCCAGAGACGGTTGGGGTGGGGTCGTGATTATACCAGGGCCACCAGGTCTACTAGCAAGTTCGTCGTTACGTTGCTTCAGTTGGGTGTAGCGGGATAAGATATTATCGTCTTCGTCGCGAGAGACGTCGTCGACAGTCCGGGAATTCTGCGCCCGACGAGATCTGGGAGAGGGGGATTTGCTGGGCGATTGAGGTTCGTAATTCGGAGCCCTACAAGGAGTTTTACATTGTGAGCGAGTGAACGGATAGGCGTATGATAGCATCGCGCCGGAAGCCGAAGGGGGAGGGGCGGAGAAAATACAACTCACCCGTACGCGTAGGAAGCTGGCGGATTTATAGCAACTCGTCGGGGAGGTGAATGTATGGTAGTTGTCTGAGATCCACCCTTCAAAAACGTTTGATGATCGAGACGTCTGCCTTGACCTAACGGTGTGCCCGAGAATGACATCTACCCCGGTGAGGCAAAGATATCTAGACGATGAAGAACGCGTGTTAGCGGCTTGTAGGACACGTGCGGGGTTCGTGTCGCGCCTCACCTGGATTGTGAGGGTTGTATGCAGCTTGTAAAGTTTTGATTGAGCTTCTCCGAAGGTCAGCTGTGCGGAGCTTTGTCGTCGTCGTAGTTAATGGGAAGTCGAGCGGGGGGATGATGGTGAAAGCGGTTCTGAAGGAGGAATGCGTCGGGCCAGGTTTGAGAAGGTCACCACTCGCGGTCGTACCGCTTGGACAATGCTTGTATTTGTTTGCGCAACCCACAATGCCCAAATATAGCTATATTTGTCATCTGTTGCTAAACCACATTGTTATTTTCAGCTTGGGCCACACAAGTCCACTCGAAAACAAAGGGTTTCTCATTTTTTGTGGTTCTTTCTTTCTGTCACAATATGTGAGCTGCAACGAACGGTGGTTGGCCGGTGGTACTTCTTCGATTCATGATGAGGTAAGCCATGGTCATGACCAAGAAGCCATGTATTCCCACGAATGTGCACGGACCCATCCTAGGTCGTATAAAATTTTCAAGACTCTGGTGTAGCGTTTTTCGATCTCTCTCTGCTCAGTGCTGTCCGGTCTAGATAAGGTTTTTGCTGTGAGTATTATTCTGTGCACATCGATATGATGACTTTATTCTCTTCCCCGTCCTATACGACCATGCCGAGGAATAGAGCTTATTCGTTCGCAACGAATACGCGTTCTACGGAGCGCACAGTGCACTTGCCAGTGCCATTTTGTCTGATCTTTGCTCTTCGTCTACATATCTCAGAGCTTATGTGCTTACTGATACTTTTGTTTCCAGTGTTTGACGGATATTGTTATGCAAGCAGCCACTCCTCAATAAGTGAGTTTTCGAGTCCTCTCTTTTCCTCTCCCATGCTGCCAGGCGGACTGCAAGATGAAAAAGTACCGTTAATTCGCAGTTTCCACCCTAGCGCCCTCCCTTCGGAGTACTCCCCCAGACCGCACGCTCATTTTTCCACTTCGTACCACGCCGAACCCATTGTGCTGGTCGGAGTAGGGCTACCCGCAAGGGTACGTTGACGTGGAGGTGGGTGGTTGGCGTGATGAGGGTCACAAGTACCTTCCTTTGGATGTCTGATCCTCAGTTGCCTGGCATTCGTTATATACTTTGCTCATGAAGTTCTTTAACTGACTTCTGTCTTCATTCTCGCAGATTTTAGAGTGTGTCTAATAATGTGTTCTTAGCAATTATAATGAAAATCGTAATAAATGATCATTTGATCTCATACTTTTAACTGTGATTAATTGGAGATACGATAGTTGGTAGACTCATAAAACATCTGATGCTATTTATTCTCTGGTTTGTACAGCCGGAGTGCCTGCTTTTAATGTCAAAGTCTTGGTTCTTTGTTGCAACGGTTTTCGCGACAGCGTACATACCTCGAACTTTCACTTCCCTTTACTCACGAAACTTACGCCTTGCTAAATGTTTTATGAAATAGGTGTAAGGTGTAAGATTCGAATTGTCAGAGACAACGGAGATTGTAAGAAAACATTACGCTAAACACTACAGTAAACAAACATCTAAGTGGTATTCTACACTGTATGGTATCTACTAAAACAACTGCAGGCATAGTGAATAACGATGCCGCAGCAAGATCGTTAACGAGAATCCAAAAAATTAGAGAAAGAGAAAGATCATCGTCTTCAGTACTACTTCTTGCCCTTCTTCTTCTTATTTTTCTTTCCGCCACCACCGGTCTTTCCACCATCGCCGCCCTCGTCGTCGTCGTCCTTGTTCGCTGGTGGTGCCGCGGATTCCGCAGCAGGTTCCTCGTCCCCTTTACCTCCCTTCTTATTTTTCTTCCCCTTTTTGCCCTTCCCGCCTGACTGCTCCGCCTCGGTAGGCTCCTCAGCACCTGCTGCGTTACCACCACCACCATCATTCATGAGAGCCTCTAGTTCAGCGTCCAGGTCGATGTCATCCTCAGCTGCAGGAGCGACGTCTTCAACAGGGGCGGGAGGATCAGGAACGGGCTCCTCTTCCCAATTCCCTTTCCCCTTCTTGCCTTTCTTGCCTTTCTTGCCCTTCGCGGGCTGTTCGAATGCCGAGGCAGGCTGTTCCGCGCCTGGTGCGTCATTACTATCACCGCCAATAAGTTCTGCCAGTTCTGCCTCTAAATCGTTCTCGCCAGCGGCATCCACAGGTGTGGGAGGGACATCGTCCGCAGGGGCGGGGGGGTTAGGAGTCGGTTCCTCTTCCATGGCGTTCCCTTTCCCCTTCTTCGCCTTCTTGCTTTTCTTGCCCTTCACCGGCATTCCGAAATTGCCAAAGTCATTGTCGGTTTGTTCAGTCATTTGCTGAGGCTGCTCAGAGCCCGTTGCAGCATCACCGGCACCGTCCAGGTTTTCGGCTGGAGTATTTTGTGTGGCATCGTTCTCCCCAGTTGCGTCTGCGGGTGTCGAATGGACTTCTTCGGCAGCGGCAGACGGGATCTCGACGGGAGCGTGTGAGGGTGTTTTGAGTAGTTCTTCAGGCGCCTTCGCGGGGGACCTGGGAGACTTGGGCAGTTCTTCGAGTGGCTTCAAAGGAGACCTGGGAGACTTAGGCAGTTCTTCGAGCGGCTTCACAGGAGACCTGAGAGACCTGGGAGACTTTGGAGCATCAGAGAGAGTATGCAAGTGCTCCTCCTGTTTGTCGTCCTGGGAATGAATAGTGTGCTGAGTTTCCCAAGGATCTCTGGAATTTCCTCCCCAAGAGTTTTTCGGATCATCCCAAGAATTTTTTACCTCATCAAAGAAGCCTTTAGAAGGACTCCTTGGGATGTTGATCGGCATACTGGACTGGCCCATCAATGGGCTCCTAGTTTGAGCGATTGGCGTCTGCATCAAATTGACGAAAGACCTTGCCGGCGACTTCGGAAGTTCCGTGATGGACTTAGCTGGCGACTTCGGAAGTTCCACAACAGACCTAGCAGGCGACTTTGGTAGGTCTACGAATGATCTGCTTGGTGACTTCGATAGACCCATAAAGGACACGGAAGGTGATTTTCGCTGTTCGCCGTAGTTCTCTGTAAGTAGGTCTTGCGCATGTGCGGGAGCCCCAAAGTTGTTTCCCCCAAAGTTAAAGGACCATCCAGAGGAAGGAAGATTCTCAGATAGTGGTTCATCCTTATGCTCAGGTGCTGGTTCTGGATTGACCGGGGCGAATGCCTCTTCCTTTACTGCAGTCACCTCTTCCACGTGATGGTCGACAGACGGAGTGGTCATTGCTTGAGTGTCCCAGAATGAGTGGACAGGCGGCTCCGGGACGACTGCCTCAGGCACTGGGGTATGTACTCGAGCTGGCTCTACCGTCACGGCTTCGACAACTGGGGCAGGAGCGGGAACTTCTACCGGGGTAGGCTCTACAGGCGCAGGCGGCGGCGGAAGCTCCTCCACGTGCTTGACTTCTTCTACAACCGGAGGTAACGGTGGCTCCTCGCGCTTAGGCGATGGAGGTGGAGGTACCTCTTGGATTGGAGGGATTGCTTGACCGAAACTCGACATCAGGCGAGAATTGGGCCGGCTTTTACGGGACGTACTGGCATTCAACAATGTCTCAGTAGGGCTTGGTGCAGCAGATTCAACCACGGGCGCGGGGGGAGCTGGTTCAGGCGCTCGTCGCTCGCTCCTGATAGATGCGGCGCTGGGAGCAAAGGAAGGTGCTACTGATGGTCGATTGACGGACGACATCGAAGGAGTACGCGAGGGAGTTACGGACGAAGGAACTGTTGAAGATGGGAAGGAGCTGGCAGGTGGTGTATGTCCCGCGTTCCTCCCAAGTCCTCGCGCTTTACTCTTGTTGATAGCCGATGAAGGCCTTCCAGTCTCAGTGCCCGTGGATGTAACATTAGATGTCATACTCGGTGTCTTGCTCACACTAGGTGGGGGCGCATGGGGCGCAGGTACTGGCGAGGATGCAGATGGTATCGCCTTCATGGTTGCCGATGTTTTGGTAGTAGTAGTAGAGGCTGATGTCTGTCTGCTCGAGAGGCTGGGAGCCACAGGAGACACCAATTCATCGTCTGGAATGGAGTAGGTATCGTCTTCATCGCTTCGAACACCTTTTTCATTGAACACGATAGAGGCGGGCCCATAACGTGTTTTGCCCTAATGACGAATGGCAATCGTGTCAGTTTATCAAGCCCGATGCTCAAGAAGACACTGGACTCACGTCTTCGTTCCACTTCATGCGTGCTTTGAACTCTGTCAAGCCGAAGTGGATCTCGATAGAGAATACAACAGTCCAGTATGTCAGACCGTTAGGACCGGTTTTCGGCTGAGCGCTGTTGCTAAGCTTCGACAAATCCGCTCTGACGAAACACAGGCTGGCAAAATTATCTGAGGGAGTTTTAGTTATATGTTATTTTTATTGTCCTCTGCGAAAACTTACCAGACCGCCTGTCGATCCATTGCGGCACTTCCATGCCTCCACGATAGCACCAAATTTCAATCTCGAATACCGATAGGGTCGAAAGTTTTGTTACTTCCGTGTAGTATTTGCGGGAGAATACAGAGCTCTCCTTTACGCGCACTCCCTATATCAAGATATGAGTACAAGATTTTACTTATTCACTAGCGCAACTAACCTTCGCCAAGATGCAATCGAAAGCATCAGGCAGGAATCTCGGACCAGAGGGCAGTTGTAACAATCGGCCTTGCCGCGCGCGATGTTCCTCGTCGTCGTTATTAATCTCCCGCAAGTATTCAACACCATACATGTAACGAGACATGCGAGCTGAGACGTGGTGATCGCAGAAGAACCCGATAGCGCCGTCAGCTACCGCCTTAGATCTACATTTGTAGATGAGATAGTGTCATACGGGAAAACAGGTGTAGCACCTACGTTTGCGTATCTGGCCTGTTTACAGTAACACCGAGCGGAGCCAAGCGCTCTAGCATTTGTGAGTACAGCCAAGGGCTTGCTGCGAACCCTCCCACGAGCCAAACGGCCTAGAAAATAGGCGACGGTGAGTAATGAGTCCGAAACGAAAGCATGACGAAACAGACCTTTACTACACCTCTAGAGCTCTCCATTTGTTTTTTGATGGAAGAAACAGCCGCCTCGATCGAAGGCTCGAAGAAACTTGCCACTTCCTCACTGCCAAGCAGCAAATCAGTCCATCATCAGATATGAGCGACATGCAACCTACCCAGTAAGCTTTAACTGTCCGTTCCGGATGCCCACTTTGAGGTCTTTATCGAGTGGTGATCCGAAGTGAATGTATTGGGTTTCATTCTTGTCGCGGAATAATCTTTTTGTCGTCTCGTCGAAGCGCTTCGTGATATGGTCAATGGCATCGTCGGTCCCGTATCTTGAGTTCCTCAGCTTCTCTATTTTGTAATGAGTTAATGCGTTATCATTTAATATCGTTCATCATGAAGTCCGAAGTAAAGACAAACCTTGAAGGAAAACGCGGCATCGTCTGCTAACAAATACAGCACCAGCAAAAATACCTATCGTGGTAAGTTAGCATAGCATTCTCTTCTTTTTCTCGAACAAAAAGGATTCTCACAGTCAGGCGGCGCGACTTCTTCAAGAGTGAGGGGATGCATTCCGCGTAAAATATAGCTGCTGACATCGAGTGTACCACCTCCAGCATCGGCGACTATAAACCCATTTCCGCTCTAATTCACGATGAACACTATTCTAATACCGAAGGCAGAAGTACTCTTACCTGCAGCACGTCGTGAGCAAGTCCGTTGTGAATGCATGCGTGCATACTTGCTTCTCCCTCTGTAACAAAGCGAATTCGGGCCTTGCCTTCATCAGTATCAGGGATAAGCCCAGCATAGATTGCTGCACGACGCATTCGACTTTGCTGCGGTCCTTCCCAGCCATTTGGGTGACTAAGAACAACATGGATGTTATTTTCGACATGCCTCCAGAGTCTGTCGCCCGCCGCGTGCGAGTCTTCGATAAATCTCCGGGTACAGACGAAAAGATATCGCAAAAAATCGCCAAAAACATGTTCGGACGATTTTCCGGGTGGTAGAGGGCTGAAATTTATGCCGTTCGTCTCCAGATGCATGGTCTTTGGCCTCAGCCGTAGCTTGAAGCTAAGATATTCGTAAGTAATGAACGGAAAAAAATCGAAAGAGTTATAGGGGTCATATTGAAAACACACGTACAGCTCGACTTTGCTCCATCCCTCCTCCTCTGCTTCCGCCTCTACCTGCGCACTCTCTGCTTCCGCCCCTGCAGCTCTTAGTTTTCCGCTGCGGTCATAGTACAACAATGAAGGAATCTTTGTATTGCCCGTCACGTGTTCTTGTCCGGGATATCTGGGTGTCGATCGCAGTCAATTTAAGGTTCCAAGGATGAAGATTTTCATATACTGCGCACCGAGTTACGCCCATTGTTTTTGGGACCTCGCCGGGTTCGAGGATGGCGTACGAGACGCCGCTGAAGGTCGTCCCGACATCGAAGGCAATCACGAGTGCCTTCCGATCACCCGTGTAGGGCTTTCGTGGATTCGTCCTGTTGCTCGACATGAAGGTGAATGAGCGGACGGGTTCCAGATATGGTTTGGGGGGAGAGAGTTCTGATAGTGAGGGAAGATAACCGAAGACGTGCGGTTTTGAAGGTGAAAAAATGTCGAGGAAGGTGATGGGAACTGATTAAACCCTCCTCGGGTCAACCCTGCACGCGGGGAAGGCGTGTTTATGCAACAGCTTGAACGGCGGAATAAATTACCATAAAGCCTCGTGGCTTCTGCACGACAAGCGAGATAATTAGTCGGGTCTAGATAGACATCTTAGTGATGTATAGTCATGTACCCTCTCGCTAGCTTGCACGTCAGAGATCTGCTTGGTACAACGCTTGAGTTCTTCTCCCTGCGCAGCCCTACGACCTCCGATACCTTCCTCCTTCACGAATCAGAGCTCCCTCGTGTCCGGAAATTACCCGAAATACCGGAAAACGCGGTGGAGGAGCTCTACGGCGAGGTCGCCTCTGACGCCTCATCAGGAGGCTGTCCAGAAACTGCAGACGAAGCTCCAGACAGCTACGTTGACACTGATCAGGCTTGGGACTCAGAACTGGATTCATTATCGTCTCCCCACCGGGAGATTGCGCGTTTAAGGAGTGAGCTCAGGCTCCTCCGAGAGAAGAATTTGTCTCTCCAACACTCTCTGTACGAAACGCAGCAGCAGGTTCGCCAGAAGGATGCGCAGGTCGATGTACTTCGCGAGCGGAACCGAAAACTCGAGGCGGACTATCAGGAGATGCGCCGTCTTGCAGAAGAGCGTCGGGTTGAAGTACGAAGCCTCGAGACGTTTTTGTCGAAGACAGACAAGTCTGCTGGTTCAGACCTCGTCCAAACAGTCAAGGACATGAACTCGGAGATCCTACGGTTTTCGGCAGCGGCGAGCGAGAGCGCAGCTGGCGAACGGAGGACCACGCACTGTACCCAAGGCAGACGGAAAGCTCTGGAGCGGGTGGCGGCACGTTTTGGAACGAAGATGCGCCATAGCATCGAGAAACGCGACCACTCACAAGATCCGACCATTCTACAGTACGCAATGCAAGCTTGCATCTGTCAGGCGTTAACCCATGCCCTATCATCCTTCTTCTTTGGTTCCTCTGGAAAGCTCGAATATCATCTGTCACGAATACACCGACATATGCATAACACAGGTGTGCACAGCTTTTCTTCATTCCAAGTCATAGCTGAGTGATCGAAACTAGAACCACAGCCAACGTCCTCGCGCTGGAGAGCGCTGACCCACACCCATATGCGAAGTATGACTCCCAATATCGATGAGCTTGCGGTGAACGAAGTTACCGACGCCAGCATAAGAGGTATCGCCAACATTCTTACAGCCGCAGGGTATGGCGAAATGGATGATCAGGTGCAGAAAGCGCAGTCGAAGTACAAGTCACAGATAAGGCGAATAGCAGATTCAGCGTACAAGTTCGCTTTGCTGATTAGAGAAGGGACAATATCGACAGACTTTCATGCTGTATATGTGGATAGCGCCAGAGAGTTCAGAGCTTCGACGATGGAGAACTTGTACGAGGGATACGGCCCATCCCAGGGCCATGTCCTCTGCACAACGGCTATTGGCCTGCAGAGCTCGGCCAACCGTGGCAGGGATGGCAAGGACTTTAACGAGCACACGGTAGAGAAGCGTCTTGTATTAAAACCTAAGGTTGTTCTTGAATCTGTTATTGATCTTCTTGATCGTTAAGTTATTAATTTATATTGCTTGTCTTGCTGTCGTATATACTGCACCTATAATCACAGAATTAGTTTAGGAGAAAGTGGCTTCCACCTATCAGACTGTCTTGAACGAAAGCGCAGGAGCAGTAATAAGTCCAAGAAATCAGTAAATGCCAGTGAGACTATGAATGCAGTCGCAGCAATATCTACACTTCCAGTTGTTTGTTGAGTTGATAATGGTCGCGATGGAGGATGGAGAAAGACAGTGAAACGTGCGAAACCCCGACTTCTCATCATCGTTTCCGCAAATGCGTATGCCGAACTTAGTCCCAGTTTCCGATTACAAGCATTTAAAACGGTATTGTAATAATCATTTTAGAGCGATAGTACATTAAGTTTCTCTTCTACTCGTCCTGACCCGCAATAATCACATCGTCTAAGAAAAGGTGTGAGTAACTGACGCATATACTCAAGGGTAAAGGACAGACCTATTTTGAGCACCGCACGCACCAACTACACGCGTAATGAAAACATGATATTCGTGAGCACCGCGATGCAAGGAGAGAAAATCTGATAACAAACCTGTGTCGCAAGAAGATATTGCTGCCGTTTCGAGATGAGAGGATCATACACGAACTGGCGTTTCATATCTGCAAGGTAGATATATGTTCAGCCATCAATCAAGAGGAAGAGATGTAGATGCGCAGCATACCATTATCCCCTTTACCCTGACAATCAATTCCCAATCTTGAGTTGCCCTCGTTCACCTGCCGGCTCTTTACTTCCGCTAGTGTTTCGATTGGGGGAAGGCCCGAGTTTTCCGCAAGTGCCAGAGGCACAGAGTCAAGCGCGGAGGCAAACGCGCGCATTGCGTATTGCTCTATTGACGGGATCTAAAGAAAAAAGGAAGAAAGATAAGGGTATGCTAGAAGATTGGAGTTTCGCAGAACACAGCATACATCATCCGCAGCTTTTGCAACTGCAATCGAGCAGCTGATATCTGCTGCCCCTCCCCCGTAGACAACCCGATTGTCAACGACGAGATTCCGAACGACACAGATTGCGTCATGTAGAGCGCGCTTCGCCTCGTCAATAATCTAGATGAGAACTTGTCAGCCCATATATAAAAGAAGTGCAACGTCTTCCATTACCATTTTATTACTTCCGCGGACGAAAACAGTAACTGCTCTTGGGTTAGCACATTCCTCCACGACGAGCATTTTATCCTTCGTTGTGCCAAAGGACACCTCGCGAACGATGCCTGCTGTACCCAGCTTTTCGGCGGTCAGATCCTCAAACCGCGGCACAATTCGACCATGAGTTGCAATGGCAATGAGCTGAATTATATCAGGTGTTTAGACGGTCAGTTAAACAGTATGGTGTAGGCATGCATACCTCGATTTCCGGCCCACCAACCCATCGCACTGAAGGCAGTTCATTTTGCATAAGGAGATGGTTTGCCTCATCGTCAAAGCCCCATTGGCAGATCACAAGATTCGCGCCGGTATCTTTCACCCGCTTAATCATATCCTCGAATTTCTCCCTCTCGTACTCCCGTAACTTCTTGTACTCCTCTACACTCGTGATATCCAGCTTGTGTTTCGTCTTCGGACGCGGAGGCTCGAAAGGGCATGTTAAGATGGCGATTTTAGCATCCTTAACTTTGTTCGGCATTCCAGGATGGGAAAAGTCTTTGTCGATGAGGACACCCTTAATGAGTTGCGTGTCCGCAAGCGAACCACCTACTTTCCCTTCTACTTTGATGAGATCGAATAAAACGTCCCGACGTTGTAAGTCAGCTACTGAAAGGACGGCATCTACTGCAATCTGGGCAAACTGCTCGTGCTCTTTTGAGACGCTAGGAGTCATAAATTAAAAGATGGACTATGCTTAATGAAAGACGTCGCATACGTACATCTTGCTACCAAGACTTGTCATCGCAGTTTTTAGGAGGTTGGAGGTATTAGTTTTGGAGTACTCGATAACGTCGGAGATGCTGTCCAAATGCCGAACAGCAATTGCACATGCGCGCTCGAAGCCATCAGCTATTCGTGTAGGATGGATACCACGATCCAACAGCGCTTCACTCTGCTCTAACAGTGCACCAGCTAGAACTAATGAAGGCAATCTTGGTCAATGTTTGAAAAGATTAATATAATCCTTGACGTACCAACGACACCAGTTGTACCATCACCGATTTCATCGTCCTGACTCTTCGATAATTGTACCATCAGCTTCGCGATCTGGTGTTCCACCTCCATTTGACTAAGAATGGTTGCACCGTCGTTTGTCACAGTAATGTCACCATCTGGAGAGATCAAAATCTTGTCAAGGCCTAATAAACCTGCGTAAGTAGCAAGTAAACTATTCGAAAGCAACTGAAGCACCTCTCGGTCCTAATGACGTTCGGATAATGTTTGCTACGGTCCTGGCAGCCATAATATGAGACTATATGCAGATATGTCAATCCAAAGGTATTGCCTGGTGCTCCCGGAGAACACAAACTTTTATGGCTTCGATACCATGGGTTCTCGTTTTTTTCTGCTGCTCCCGAACGATTATGAACGGGCGCCCATACTACAGACAGCGCGTCAGGAGCGACATTAAGCTAGATTGTACTGTATTCATACCTCATCAGTAGTATAGACAGCCTGTTGTTGGGCCATGTTGTAGTTATGAAGGAACGAGGGTTATGCACCGCCGAACGCGACGCGTACCAGAACGAGAACATACGAATTTTGTCACGGCCGCATGTGACGAATGGTGACGATCTTGTAATCGACGGCCTTATGCCAGTGCAGTGAAGTGAGCGGAGCACAAGACTACCTTGTACGCTTCATCACCACCTTTCACCACTTAACTTTCACGACTTTAGAGCAGCATGGAACAGGAAATAGACCAGTGGATTGAACAACTATCGCAATGCAAGCAGTTGACAGAAGATAATGTCAAAAATCTATGCGACAAGGTCAGCTTCAATACCGGATTCGACCTGAGCTTTTTCAGCGCCAGTCTGATGTTGGGTGTCGCGCACCCTCTGTTGTGCTCTAGACGAGGGAAATTTTGATGGAGGAGTCAAACGTGCAGCCTGTAAAATGTCCTGTGACTGTCTGCGGCGACATTCACGGCCAGTTTGTGAGTGCCCTAAGCCCTCGTGTCTCAACGTATGCACTGAAGACCAGTTGTTGATGATCACCGCAATAGCATGATTTAACAGAATTATTCCGAATTGGTGGCAATTCTCCAGACACGAACTATCTCTTCATGGGGGACTATGTTGATCGAGGCTATTACTCAGTGGAGACTGTTACTCTGCTTGTTGCGTTGAAGTTGCGATATCGCGACCGTGTCACGATCCTTCGCGGAAATCACGAATCTCGACAGATCACCCAGGTGTACGGGTTCTACGACGAGTGCTTGCGGAAATATGGCAATGCAAATGTGTGGAGGTACTTCACCGACCTCTTTGATTATCTTCCTTTGACCGCTTTAATCGAAAACCAAGTATGTAAACCCTGTGCAGTGGCCCAGCTAACTAAACCTCATTGTCAATGCTTTAATCTGTGCAGATCTTCTGCCTGCACGGTGGTCTCTCACCCTCCATTGACACCCTAGATCACGTTCGGCAAATCGACAGAGTACAGGAGGTACCGCATGAAGGACCAATGTGCGATCTCTTATGGTCAGATCCTGATGATCGGTGCGGTTGGGGTATATCACCTCGTGGCGCGGGGTACACATTCGGGCAAGACATATCGGAGGCGTTCAATCACAATAATGGCCTAACGCTCGTGGCGCGAGCCCATCAGTTAGTCATGGAGGGTATGTGCTCGTTTTAAAGGACGTAAACATCAGTGGTCTTAATGATATGTCCGAACTCCTGCAGGTTACAACTGGAGTCAAGAACGCAATGTCGTCACAATCTTCAGTGCACCGAACTACTGCTACAGATGCGGTAACCAGGCGGCGATTATGGAGATTGACGAAAAATTAGCCTATAGCTTGTGAGTTACTCTGTATGTGTTGTCTAATCTAAAAATCCCACTAAAAACGCGAACACAAAGCCTTCAATTCGATCCAGCACCCAGGGCAGGCGAACCGCTCGTTTCGCGCCGTGTCCCAGACTACTTCCTGGTGCGTGCTTCATCTCCTCAAGGTGATCCGTCCGACCATCTAACACTCTTCTGTGAAATGATAGTAAACTACATGATGGACATCACCTGCCATCTAATCGCCATTTTCTTTCACCTGTACATGTTTTCCCCCTTCTCTTTGCGCCCCTTTTCCCGCCCCACCCCTCCGCTGTGCGCTTCATGTCCGTTTTTGCCGCTACTCACGCCAAGTGCGTGTTGCTGCTTGCACACTCATATGTTACCCGACGTAATTGCACATAGTTATACCTACGGACTTGCGACGAATAAAGAAAAGCTTTGTAGAATTCAAGATCTTAACGCGTAATCCCATCGATCGCTGCTGGCTCCAAGTTCTAGACCGGGTGTAATCAACCTCGACACCCAAAAGCAATTCGCGCCTCGACAAGATAGCGTTAATATACTGAGGGATTTGGTAATGGTAACATTCTTACTATTTGATTAACACACTCCTGGAGCAAACGAGATTCAGCCCATTTCACAAGGTCTCCTGTCTGGAAGAGACCGGCCGATGTTGACTCCGGATGACGCCCTCCACTAGCAGGAGCTCAGTGATTCCAACCTTCAAACTACTGCATAGAAAATAAAGTCGTCAGACAATTCCAATCCAATAAGGTCTTTGGGGAAGATTCAATGGGGCGATCCTCAGAACATGCTTCCAGGTTCGAGAGTGCAGTGCACACTGCAAATGACTGTGTTCATATGTGCTCTACTTGGACCGGCCGCATCGCCGTTCTATTTCTCCCGAGTTTGCATCGAGCACGAGAGGACCGACCGGAAGCTACCAGAAATAAAGGCCCCCGAGAATGTAGCTAATGTAGCTTCCTACTCGGATTTCGATAACACCGAACAATAAGCAGGTTGCAAGTAGTACAATGTCAGAGAGTATGAGTCTCTTTCTTTAGCAATCCTAGTTTCATCGTCAGTGCTACGGTTATGATGCTAAAGTTGATCATATTGCAGTAACAGTTTAGAACGTGCTGTTGCTCGAGATATTCGCGTGTCTCACATTCTGAACTCGTAAATTTGGTGTTGGTGTTCCGACCTCACAGAAAACGCATTTCAAAATACATAAGAGAATAGTACATTATTCAAAAGAACATCCATATTTTATGCTTATGCAAAGACCCTACAACAAACAAACAGATAGAAAGACGGACGGACGGACAGATCGACAGTAAAGGTTGAACTCAGGTATAGCTGGTTAAAGAGGAAAGCAAAAGGAACAAGATCTGTATACAGAGGAAAACAGCGAAAAGAGCATGAAATGGAAAACCCGAGGCCTTTACGAAAGCAATCACGACACAGCAGCGCGCTTCTGCATAGTGTCTACCGTCGACGATAGTAGCACTTTGCACTTTACGATAATGTCCTCCTCGAACAACCTCTCACCTTCCGTCGACGTCGCGGACGGCGGAGCCGCATTCCCTTTCTCCTTCTCCTTTTCCCTTTCTTTCTCCTTCTCTTTCTCTTTTTGCTTGCCATGTTTACTGGTCTTCGGCGCTTTCTTCGGTTTCACCCGCTTGACGGCCTTGAGTCCGAGCCCGACGCTCGCAGTGACGGTCGCGCCAATGTAGTTCGGGCCGTTTCTCAGGATGTCGTCGTTCTCCCCTTCGTGCTCGCTCTCCACTTTCGCCTTCCGCGATTTCTTGCCGGGTTCGACGTCGAGGCTCTCCATATCCTCGTGGCTGTAGTTCGTCCCGTGCGGGGTCACGAATATGCGATAGTCCGCCGAGAACACCTTGTCTTTCAGATTGTCTGCGAGCTTTGATGCGCTGTGTATCAGATGTTCGAGCATGGGCCCGCTGTCAGCGTCGATCGTGTTGATGAGTAGACCTGGCGGGTAATTTGCGCCTGCGAAACGCAGAATCGACTCCACGCCCGTTAGCATCTCGGATTTGATCTCCTTGACAACTCGCGCAACGGCTTCATGGAAAGTCTTGGGTGGAGGAGTGAGGGCCAGTCTGGACATGACGCGCCAACGAGCTGAGACTGATTGTGGTTCTGCATGAAGAAAGTTACTCTATAAGTTTGTAAGTCTGTTTTCGAGAACAAAACATACCGGCGTAAGAGATGATGGCATACATCGAACACAGTAACCTATCTTCCTTTGGATCCAGGCCAAGCATGAAGGAGTTGAAGATATCACCCAGGCAGAGGAGAAGATACGACTGCACTGCCAACTGTACGAGGGTTGAATCGTCTGCATACTCAACGCCCTTCGGTCCCGCTAAAATCTGCAGACAGTCTGCAAGAGCAGGTTTCGCAGCCTCGACCGCCCACGCCTGCTCGACGTCCCACGTATGTCCCAGCCGCACTGCACCCACTATCCGCGCCGCGAGCGCCGCCGCCTCGTCGTTCAGCACACGCACGCTCGCGGCGAGCTCCGACGCAGACATCTCGTCTGGGGTGTCGAGCAGGCTGCGCAGGCCCCGTATCTCCGCCGCCTGCTCGTGCAGCTGCTTCCGAAGCTGCAGGACCTCGGCGTGCGAATACGTGTGTTTGGACGGGGTGGGGGTGTGGGAACGGGCAGCCGCGGCGGTGGGTGCAGCGGTCGTGCTCGCAACGGGGACCTGCCCCGTCGTCGGCGTCGGCGGCTCCCGATCGACCTTGATTGTCGTGCTCGCCAACGTCGTTGGATCTCGTGCATGGGTGTGACCTGTCGAAGTCACAGGTCCCGTAGCAGGGATGTGGATCGTAATCGGCGCAGAGGCGGGGTTCAATCCGGACGTCGTCGACATCGCCTGCTGCGACAGCTGGTCGCGCAGGCCCGACAGCTCCTGCTCATAGCTCTCCCGCATATTCTGCACAATCGTCTCGAGGTCCTTATTCTGCTGCTCTAACTTCGCGCGCTCCCGATCGCTCTCTTTCCTTCTTTCCTTGTAGTGCTCCGCATATCTTTTGTACATCGCAACCTCCTTCTCCTGCTTCTGCGCGCGGTGCCTCAGCGATTTATTCTCCCTCCTCAACTCCTCCGCTGACATTTCCGCGAGCCTCTCCTTCTCGCGGTCTGCCCTGCTCTTCTCTGGTCTCCGGGCCCGTGCGGCATCGCCATTCGCCGCCGGCGCTGTAGCCGGTCCAGAGGGTCGTTTGGTGGTTCGTTTGTTTGCGGCAACAGTAGCGCTGCTCGAGGAGTCATCGAAGTCATCGACGATAGTGATCGAGCCCAGCGAGCGTGCAAGAGAGTCCATCAATCCCATCTTGTGGTGTTTTATACATGCGAAATCTTGAAGAAAAAAGTCGGGTAAGTGGTTGAGATTCTTTACGTATGGAAAGGAATAGAAAGACCTTTCGTGGGCTTTAGTTCATAATTTATCGTGAGGATCGTCAGTAGACTCACTGGTGGTAGCGGTCAAGGCCAGCTGGCGCAATGAGGGGGAACAAGTTGTAAAATGAAAAGCTGCCATACCCGACGAACACGAGTTTACTGGAACGAGTCGACGCCCGAGTTTGTTTGTCCACCGGCTGTGTACACACAAGCGCCTATAACAAGCGCCTCAAATTTCTCACGCATGCTTTACTACGCATACAGCCACTTTTCATTGTTCTTTGCACTATAGTAATGATGGACATGCAATTATAGAAGGAGCATTGATGAATCACGAATAGATTTGTACAGTACTGATACAGTGGTGCAGTTAATTCTGTAGGTTATGGCAATTTGTGCCGCATGTTGTGCAGTTTAGTCGAAAATCTTCAGATGAATGTAAGCATTGGAGTTCACGGAAGGTAAATAGCTTACTTGAAGTATGCAACTTGAAGTCAGACTTTCATGAAGAACTCGATGTCGTGCTCGTCACCGTCTCCTTCACTTTCGTGTACGCTTTTTTCAACGGTCCAGTCACTTCGTCTTTCTCATACTCGGCCTCAACGCCTACCGTCGAGTCCTCTGCGTGGTGGCGCGCCTTGATGTGCTCGACGGTTTTCTTCGAGAGCATCTCAGGCGAGAGGCCGTCGGCTTTGTCTGCCTTGATAGCAGCCTCGGATTGGGATGCAAGAAGCTCGTTCCACCCTGGCGCGTTGTCGTGCGGTGTAGAGCCTGACTTGTGCTGATTGCCGTCGAGATTCTTTTGCTTCTCGCGCCCGAGGACCTAGGCAGAAACAAGGACAGGTAAGAGGTCGTGCCACATACATGTCGTAGAGTCGGGCTACGCACCTCTGGGTTGTTCTCGTGCATAGTGCTGCCAATTCAAACCGCTCAGTAATCCCGAACTTCCAAGTTATTCGTAACAATCAATCACCTAGAATAATTTCTTTATTGGGTGTCTCAGACCGTCATTCCCAGTGTACAGAACACAGACATACCTTGTAGACTCATACCTCGGTGCCACGCCCGCCGCCGCGCGAGGTGCAACAGCCGTGCGCCTTGCAGTTGTCCGGAAAGCTTGAAGAATCACAGAAGACATGGTGATGGTGGTGGTGGTAGTAAGCAACTTGAAAGGATAAAGTTTGTTGATTGAATGAGCCCTTGAAGAGCTTTATACCCAAACATTCCGCGCTCCGTAACATCCCTGCCGTACTCCAATCCGCCTTCTCGTCTCAAGCTCAGTTGCGTACCTTGACGTCATGCCTTTCTCGACCTGCAAACGTCACCAATCCGGTATTAAAGAGCGTGGGAATCAGTCAGAGTTGCAGACCATTTCGTCACTTTGTGTACTTTTCTCTAAACTTCTAAGAGAACGGGGTAAATGGTATTGCAACTTATATATACATATGACAGTGTTCTATGTACAATGGTATGAAAGGGACAGAACGATAGGGTGCAGGATGTGTCGCTGGTGTACAAATCCTGTTGGTACAAGCTACTCTACAAGGCTATTTACAATTCAAAAGAGTGGAAGGAGTCACAGTAGAGGACCAAGAATTGAAACCAACATCGAAAGGAAACAGATGAGAAAGGGCACTGGAATGGGACGGGGAAAAAAGAAAACAAATGAAGAGTTGTATGTATGTGAGATGCAGGCAATTTACAGTTGTATGCGGAACCCCCCGTCACAAGACACTGAATAACGGATCACCTGCCTCAACCGCCATTCACGGCAGTGGTCAAATTCGAACCGCAATTGAGGGAATGGATAGCGATAGAAATACAATGAAAGAGTCGTGTCATACGGACACGAACGTTCTGGCCCCGGGAATAGCTGGCCTCACTTGGCGAGGACACGGGTCACTTAGACTCATAGCCACAGTCATATAGTGATTGCGTCCCAGTGGTCCACGGGGTACGGTGGGTAGATTGTGCCGAGCTGCGAACTCGAGATCTCGGAGAGGTCGATGTATTCACCAATGTAGTCGCTTTCGTAGTACCCCGGATCCATCGTGTATTCATTCCCGACAACGAAGCTGCTGCTCGTCCGAAATCCGAGCATCGAAAGTTCAAGTCGATTTTAAGTCCAGGTCCGAGATCGGTAACCATGGAACGATAGTCAGAATAATCATAGCCGGGCGATAGGCGTCAAGGCAAAGTCATATGTGAAAGGCACAAAAGTAAGTTAGCTTTCTTCCGATATCCCGGGATTCCCGGGTAAGTACGAGAAGGACAGGAACGCACCTTGACTGGCCTAAGTTTGTCCTGGCTCGGACGATCTGCAGCGCGCGCGCGTTCGTCTTCAAGCTGATTACCAACCGGCATCCCGCAACGTTCACAATTGCAGTAGCCCAGCTGAATGGGGTGCGTTACAATCATAGTCAGCGTAAGTTCTCCGAATTATATATAATGAAGACAAAGAAAGTGAAAAGTAGAGCACTTACTATTTCGCTAAGCCCTCATAGTAAGGGGTCCCCAGCAACCAAACAAACATGCAGAATATGGAAGACACTAAGGCAAGATGAGATTAGAGTTGAGTCAGTTTTCGTGGCTGAAACACGGAGAGCTGAGAACAAACCTGCGATTGCGAGAAAGTACAAGATCCCATCTCTGTAGAGAATAGACGAGATGGGGCTGTAGACATGTCTCCGTGCTTCCTCGATTGCCTTCGAAACAGTAAGGACAAAGATCAAGCTCTCGAAGGCCAGACTAGGAAGCCAGACAGTCCATAACACGCCTGATATCTGATTTTTAGGAGTTCACTAATTAGCACTGCTTTTGATTATCATGTACAAGAGAGAAAAGAAGCTCACGAACCTGCTCGTAGCATATGTTAAAGAAAGGCGCAATTGTCATCGTATCTGGTGAGAAGATTTAGAAAATTGTCAGCGCCGCTCGTCAGCTGATATTCCCACAGCGCCGAGGGAGAAGATCGCCCACCTTGACTTTGCGCGAGCCCCACGGCGAGTAACGATACCGTCGGGATGGCGTATAGGACCCATGCGACCCACAGCAGAATCTTAATCGACGTTTTACCGCCGTGCAGCGCGTTCACACGCATTGCGACAAGGGCTGTGTCCGAATCAAACAGATGATTAGATCCGGCGACGACAACAAAGTGGTCGGGGAGATATCAAGAAACATACCGTGCATGCTCATGAACGATGCCACCGTGATGTAACCTTCTATCCATACCCATGTCTGACAGCTGATGAGTATCCGACAAGCGTCAGCGTCGGATGAAGATCGCATTTGATTTTGCGCGTGAGCTTACAACTGCGGGTCCGATGGTCAGCTATTCTTGTCATCTAAAGCAACGGTTGAAAGAGATGCTTACAAGTAGACTAGGGGGGTTGGCGAGGCCCATACGATCTATGCAACGCCGGCGAAGGTACTGGTTACCAGCGGTCCTCAAATGAATTAGAGTTGTAATGGAGCTTACCATATATGTCTACGGCAAGTATCAAGGGACTGTTGAGGAATGCATAAGAATATGTGACTGAAGAAAATGAGCGCCATACGGACACTATGTAGCGGTTCTGCGGAATTCGTCAGACCTGATCGAGTATGTGGGAGATAAACAAAAGACATACCGCGATGTAGATTATTGAAATTGTGGATGGGGGTGCCCGCCATATCAATTGAATCTAGCAACTTATGTTGGAACATAAACATTCCTCGACCAGCAAATGCGTTACCTCTTGGCCCAGCTGCAACGAAGGAGCGTCAACAATTACAATCATACGAACAGCGACGAGACTCACAGTTAAGAAATAATCATACAACAAAAGAGAACATCCTGAAAGAATCATGTACCTTTCCGGCCGGTAAGTCACCAATATCAGAAAGATAATAAGAACACGCACTGGCTTGCCCTCACGATCGGTATGGCCTGCTCAAGCACCTGCAACGCCGCATCTACGGTATTCGCCATCTTGTCTAAGCGAAGGGAGGTGAGTGCATCCAAGTTGCCCGACGGCGGTCGTAAGAAGAGAGAAATTGTGGAAGGGAGGAGCGTATATTGCACCCAAAGAAGCGTATTATAAGGGAGCGAAGTAGGTACCGCACACCGGGATCTTCATTTTATCGCGAATCTTGGAGCACGATAGATCTGTTTGGACCTACGGAAAGAGGCATAGGTCTGGAATGATCATATGTGTATGATCAGGGAGGAGAGTCGGCGCCGTAGTGTGCAAAGGACCTTCGATATCTGTCAAGCACAGTGCCCCGGGGTCTCCTGCAGACTATCTTTGGCGGAAACAAAAATTGCCCGGTAGGGAGCACCGCCCATAACACCCTCGTGTAGACACTTGAGTCACAGGAAGTATCTTCAAAATAAAGTCTATCGGGCTGTCCCACACACGTGGAGAGTTCAGTTGGGCCAGAGCAGCACAGCGTTTTGCCTAGAGTAGAACAACGTAGCGTACGTTCCTCGAAGACCCTCGAACCAGATGAATGTCTAGGACACAGATTACTGAGCGTCAAAGACAATGTGTTTCTGACAAATTATGTTCATAAGAATGCACTGCTCGTAGATCATAGGCATTGTTTGTCGAGCGAGGCAGATGAGATGATAGTGGTAAATAGCAGTTGAGTTCGACCGGAAGTAAATTTCAGATTTGGTTCCGGGACACGAGGCAGCCGGGGATTCGGGACATGGGCGCTTAGCACTTCATAGAGTTCTGGATGTTGTCGACGATGAGCTCAGCACAAAGCGGTGCGCAATGCGTAGCACTTACGCTCACCATCTACTTTTCACTACCCAATGCCCCAAAGATGCCTGAGACTCACCTGGCAATTCGATCACCTGCAAATATAATTGTCGGATGCTATGTCAGTCCATCACTTGATCAACTTCTTCAACACCACGTTACCCAATTGTCTGCAGCCGGCAATGGTGCGTGTCCGAGGCCGTCATAAGTTCGCAGAGAGGATCGCATGAGTGCTCTTCGTGCTCGTCGTCGATACACCGTGCTCGCAAGCATCGAAGGATCGTCCAGAATGCCGCTGGTGAAGTCCAAGTTCCCAGCGCTCCCAGCGCTCCCGCCGATGAACGTGCACACGTTCATGTTTGAGAACGCGCCTGGCAACCTGGTGCCAGACGATCACGTCTTGTACGTTGATGGATTAACGGGTGAGACGCGTACGAAGAGAGCGTTCATCGAGAGGGTGCGCGACGCTGCTACTGCGCTCGCGGCTCCCGTTGCAGATGGTGGCTTGGGTCTGAGTTTTGGAGCAGGCGTCGTGAAGGAGATGGTCGCGGTGTTCTCCCCCAATTGCCTGGTGAGCTCTGCGCCGTCGTCACCGACGGGCAAGCCCTCTGCTAATGATTATGCGCATTTCCAGGACTATGCGGTCATCGTACATGCATGTCTTGCTCTTACAGTGCCTTTTGCGCTCCTTCCGAGCAAACCTACGACCTCGGAGCTGGTGTACCTCCTAGAAAAATCGAAGGCAACTCGCTTCTTCGTGCACCCAAAGGTTCTGAAACAAGCCCTGGACGCGGCTAAGAAAATTGGCTTTCCGCGTGATAAAATATACCTGTTCGGCGGGCACGACAAAGCGAATAAACGCCTGGACTTGGCGTCTTTAATCGCTCATGTCAAGAAAAACAATATGCGGAGACAGCCAATTGTATGTCCTCCAAGAAACACTCTGGCGTACCTTGTCTTCTCCAGTGGTACAAGCGGCTTGCCAAAAGGTGAGCAAACATATTTCTTTCTTCTCTAGTTAATAATAAATCGTTACATTTTCAGGCGTCATGATCTCCCATGATAATCTCATCATCTCGATGCTACAGATGATTGTCTCGGCCCAGGAAACAATTTCCCAACATGGTGTAAGTTGAGCAAGCAAATCGCGCGGAGCGATTGTTCACCTCAGACTTACTGTAGCCTCCACCGCCTGGACCAACTCCTGTGTGGCTAGTTTTCTTGCCGATTTATCACTCATATGGGCTGCACTATTTCCTCTTCCGGTGGGTGGCTTTGACGTCACTTTGAACAGCATCCTGACTTCTCTGCGTAGACCCCTTCTGACGCCGAATACGCTCGTGGTTCTTCCGCGCTGGAACATTGATGACGCCTTGAAGGCTATTTCCAGGTATCAATATTCCAGTCATTCCATAACGGATTATGGTCTCTAAGGATTTGCAGACACAAAATCACGCATCTACCACTCGTGCCGTCCATCGTGCATCAACTCGTGCATTCGCCCAAGACCGAGAAAGCAGATCTCTCAAGTGTCCAATGGGCAGGATGTGGTGCCGCGTACCTTCCGCCCGCCTTGAACGAGAAAGCGAGAAGGCTTTTCGGAGTCAAAGAACCGTTACTAGAGGGATACGGACTCTCAGAAGCTGTCAGTCATTTCTTTCAAGTCACAGAGCAAAGTGACTGACCATATCACAGACTATTGGAACGCTATTCCGTCCTATGAATGACATGTTTGGCGTCCCGCCTGTACCCAAAAGCACTGGGATCATCCTACCGGGCTACGAAGCAAGGATCGTCAGGGAGGATGGCTCGGAAGCAGACTACAATGAGGTTGGGGAGCTCTGGCTTAAATGTCAGTGGACATAACTCTATCCGTCATTGGATTTGGTGCTCACTTTTTGATAGGTGGAACTGTGGCCATGGGATATTGGAACGACGAAAAGGCGACGAGAGAGACATTCTTGCCGGGTGGTTGGCTGCGCACTGGCGATCGATTCCGCGTGGACGAGACCGAAACTTTCTAGTGCGTATATTGGCAAATGCATTACTTTCCTTGCCTTGATTCGCCAAAAGACTAAATTACCTTGTACCTAGCTATGAAGACCGCATGAAGGACACACTGAAGATCTCAGGTGCGCAAGTCGCGCCAGCGGAGATCGAGAAGACGGTTCTCGCGCAGCCCGACGGGCTGGTCGACGACGTCGCCGTCGCTGGGGTCTCGGGCGGGCGCTTCTCGGATGAGCGTGTCCCGCGCGCGTGGATCGTCCTCAGCGCAAAGGGCAAGCGGCTTGGGGAGAAGGAGGCAAAGAAACGTGTGGAGGACTATACCAAGGAGCATTTAAGCCGATACAAATGGATTACAGGCGGGATTGAGGTCGTTGGCGAGATACCGAAGAATCCGAGCGGGAAGACGTTGAGGAGGGTGCTGGTTGATGCGTATGAGAAGAAGGCGAAGAAAGTGAAGGCGAAGCTTTGAGCTTGGAATACTGTATTTTTGCTGTGGATATAAAATATTTATGTACAATGTATCTATCACTGAAGTTTATAGAGCTACCCATCTCGTGCACGTCTAAGTCAGCACCACTCCCACCATGACACAACTCCAACGTCGCCCTCACCATCCACTAACATCGCGCTCGCTACCTAGTGCCTCCTTCCATAGTGTCTAGCTCACAGATCTCCCGCCTAGCCACGATGACGGCCAAGGTCGCACATGCCAAGCTGCCCATCTCGGCGCTCCCGCTCCCGCCCTCGACACACATCCTGACGCACAAACTGACCGCGGACACGGCCACCCCGTCCCCGCGCACATTTCGCGAGGTGCTCACAGTGAAGCCGAGCGTGCAGCGAAGGAGCAGGTTGGTGGATTCCAAGACGCATTTCAGCCACTTGACACCGCTGAACTTGCCGTTCCCCTACCGCATCGCACCGCCGGAGGGCGAGGAGATCGTAGACAAGTCGGAGTATGTCGAACAGTGGTGGGTGTGCATTACATTGGGAGGCCGTGAGCTCATTATAAGGATGTCAGGTTGAGTGAATATGAACCGCTCGATGAACGACCTGCTGCACCTTCGCCTACGACGTCGGGTGTGCTAAAGAAATACTCCCGGGATAAACGCAACATCCCTCGGGACCTCATCGGACTCGCCCCTTCTTGTCTGAACGACTGTTTGCCCCATCTCGCCGTCGGTGATGCATTCGTGCAAATTGGACCCCCGTCGCTGACAGTAGACGAAGACATTCCTGTCCGGCCGTCCTCTGGAGCGGACAAGGCGATTCGGGAAGAGCTCGTGGATGTCCTGACGGGACACACAGTGTTGATGGGTATCGGAGAGGATGCTCAAGTCCCGTATGCGCCGTGGTCGCTGAGGTATAGTGGACACCAGTTCGGCTCCTGGGCAGGACAGCTGGGTGACGGGAGGGCGATCTCGATATGTGAGCGTGCTTCTACCGTTGTACACAGACGCTCATGTTCTTTTCGCAGTGGAGACACCTCATCCTTCGGACCCGGACTTAACGTATGAGCTGCAACTGAAGGGCGCAGGACGGACACCATACTCACGTTCAGCAGATGGACTTGCTGTGCTGCGTTCTTCCATTCGGGAATTTCTGTGTTCAGAAGGTACGCTTTACCCTCTACATTATATTACTATACGACATGCTTGACACATCATGGCCTTCTAGCGATGAACGCGCTCCGCATACCCACCACACGCGCCCTCGCACTCGTTCATCTACCAGACCTCGAGGTATCGAGAGAGGAGGTCGAATCTGCATGTGTTCTCACTCGGCTCGCGCCTTCATTCATCCGGATTGGTTCATTCGAGGCCTTCAACCCACCGAAAGGCATATTCTTCATCGGCGGCGGGCAGCAGGACGCCAATTATGATGGCCTGCGCATCCTCGGGGAGTGGGTCGTCCGGCGGGTTCTGAAGCTACCTCTGGAAGAGGGCCGGCCGTGGGGCAAGGAGCTCGTAATGGAGTGCGCCCGGAGGAATGCGCGGATGGTAGCGGCCTGGCAGGCGTACGGGTTTATGCACGGCGTCATTAATACGGATAACGTGTCGATCATGGGATTAACGATTGACTATGGTCCATACGCGTTCATGGACATCTACGATCCGATGCACATCTGCAATCATACGGACCAGGAAGGCCGTTATGCGTACAAGTTCCAACCTACTATGATGTTCGTGTTTTTTCTCTTTGTATTCATGGGCTTCTGACCGAATATAATCTTAGTGTGTACGCGCTCCGGGCGCTTCTAAACGCACTTTCCCCGCTCATCGGTGCAGAGGCAGAATTAGGCTCCGCTGTTACATCTGGATGGACTGACGGTGCCAACGATGAGAAACTCGAGGCATGGCGGAAGAAGGGCCTTGAGATGGATGAGGAAATGAAAGGCGTTATCAAGGAGACAATGGAAAAGGAATACTGGTACCTCTTCCGAAAGGTAATTAATTTCATTTCATCACTATGTTTCCCATCGCATGACGATATTTGAAGGACGAATGACTGATATGTTCATATTTTTACGCAGCGATTGGGCCTCGCAACAGAACAGACTGGGGATGCGGACGTAATTATACGCCCACTTCTTAATCTCCTTGAAAGCCAGAAGCTAGATTTCCACTCGACATTCCGTTCCCTGTCTTCTTTCAATCCAGTGCTCCTCACATCAGATACATCCTCGGACAATTTTATCAAATCTTTTGCTGGCAATTCATTCGAGAGCACTGATGCGGCGGCCATCGGCGTATGGCTGGACGCATTTGCCAAACGTCTCAAGGTGGAGAAGCAGGCTGCAGGTAACGTCGACAAGGACAAGTTCTGGGACAAATGGAAACAATCTATGCAACGCGCGAATCCTCGGTTTGTGCTGCGGCAATGGGTCCTCGAGGAGATCATCAAGCGCGTTCAGGACGATCCTGAGACGGGGAAACGAACTCTATCGAAGGTGCTAGGGATGGCGACGAACCCATACGAGCCCTGGGGAGGGGAGGGAAAGGAAGCAGATGAACTGAACCCCGAGGAGAAAGAAGAGAGAAGGTTGTGTGGCCTCGGACCGAAGACGTTCTTGGGCTTCCAATGCAGCTGCTCTAGCTAAATCTTGATAAGCGCTTTCATGAGAAGACATTATGAAGACCTACATGAACGAAGTAACGAAGATTAACTTCTTACATCTAATGAACAGTTCCTGGAAAACAAGGCAAGCGACAAAGAGAGGCATCGGGAACCCGAAGGGTGCGGGTGAGCACGAGGCATTGGGCAATTGTTACTTCCATTATGATGGGTTGTAGGTTCAGGACGAAGTAAGCCTTAGGAACTCGAAGATCTAGGACGAAAACGAGGTATTGGGATGTTAATTTATTAATACAACACTGGGAAGACTTCTCGGGATGACGATCTGTGTATGCTTGGATACATCAAGATGCATCATTTTGTTCTCAAGTTTTCAGGTTGTTTGATCTTTGGACGATAACAAGTGTGCGCCTGACCATCCAGTTTTCTTACCAACGTTAGAGAAGAGAAAGAGAGTTTACATGTCGGCGGCGTTACGGTACCGGGAAGCCGCGATCGACGTCTCCTCCTCCGATCATATGATTGTGAATGAATTTCCCACGCAGGCTTTACTCTTCTCGGCTTCCATTGCCGAACCTTCTCTTACTTCCTACCATGACCGCAGCCTCATGGACTGAGCTTTGCAACTTATAAAGGTGCTTAACTTGCTACTCGATGAACTGGAAGTGTTTCTAACGCATCCTCGGCTATGACTAGCCTCTTGTACCATTGGATTTCGGATTCAGATATGCCAAGCTCAAGCAGCTCGAGCTCTGGAGGACAATTGACCCAACCACTTTCACGCGGACCTCTGGAAGGCATAAAGGTAGTAGAGGTGAGCCTTTATCTGCTTCCATTCTATCTCTAATTACGCCGCTGACGTCGCTCGTCGCTCGGACCAGTTTGCTGGCCTCGCACCCGGCCCATTTGCAGGTCTCGTCCTCGCAGACTTTGGCGCATCAGTCGTGCGCATCGATAGGTCTGACGCACAGTTCTCCCCGGATGTCCTAGCGCGGGGGAAGCGCTCACCGGGGATCAACTTGAAAGCGCCATCCGGCCGTGAGGTCGTCCGTCGGCTAATTACTCAGGCAGACGTCGTGATAGACCCCTTTCGCCCGGGTGTCCTTGAGAAACTCGGCTTTGGTCCTGATGTTTTCCTCGGAGAAGATGGCCTGAATAAGAGTCTGATATTTGCTCGACTCGCCGGGTAGGTCAATCTAATGATGTGCTATCTGTGAATCTCATCCAGGGCGAAGCTTTCCTCGTACAGGTTCGTTGAGATCTGCGGAGCATCACGTTTTACTTGCTGAAGCATAACCATATAGGACCGTATAGAAATATGGCTGGTACGTATCAATATGATAGCGACTTCTGTCAATGCTGATGCCGTTCATAGGTCACGACATAAATTACCTCGCTCTCAGTGGTATCCTCTCCGTAAGAAACACAGAGACCAGGTTGCCCTCGTATTAACTTCGACATAGATGCTCTCAGGGAATGATGCACCCGCCCCTCCTTTGAATCTTCTCGCCGACTTTGGGGGTGGCGGTCTCACATGCGCACTCGGGATCGTCTTGGCGCTCCTCTCGCGATCATTATCTAAAGACAAGAAAGGACAAGTAGTTGATACCGACATGGTATCTGGCACGCGTTACCTCTCGTCTTTTCCTCTCCTCATCACACACCTACTTCCACATCAAGCGACATTCCGCAACGGCAACGAACCCCGTGATCGTGGAACAGGTATCCTCAGTGGGGGTGCACCATACTATGCCGTCTACACGTGCAAGGACGGAAAGTGGATGAGCGTCGGGTGCTTGGAGCCACAGTTCTTTCAGCTCTTCCTCGATTTGTTCGTCAAGGCTCTTCCTGAACAGTTCTTGAGCGGACCGTGGAAGACGTGGAGACCCACCGCAGAAACTCGTGAAGATGAGAGACAGTGGCCAAAGCTACGCGAGTTTCTTGAGCAAGGGTTCAAGACAAAGACCAGAGACGAGTGGGCCGAGATATTCTTCGGTAAGCTGTATTCCTTTCGTTTCATTAACGATTATTTGAATGGTTTTCTTCTCATGCAGAAACCGACGCGTGCTGTGTCCCTGTCCTCTTCCCATCTGAAGCAGCCAAGTTATCCACCTCCGGCTCAGTGATCCCAAGTCCTGCGCCCAATCTTGAAACATATCCTGCCAGGGATGGTCAAGCTTTGGTGTCTACACCTGATTTCTCGACTCTACTCCTGAAACCTGGCCAGCACAATGAAGAGATATTACGTGAAATGGGTCTCTCTCCCGAAGAAATGAGCGGTCTGACTCGCTCCGGGGCCCTTGGTTCGGTGCACGCCAAACTGTGAAGCTCTTGCATTATATCTACTCAGTCTTTTAAAATTGTGCGTCTTGTATGTTACCTCACATTAATATCGACGAACAGCTCTTTCTTCTTGAAGTCCACTCGGTCTCTGCAAATATCCGGCATGACTTCTTCTGAAAAAGTCTAGTTCGCGAACTGTCGATCTTGCGGACCCCACATACTCAGTCCCCACTTCTCGTCTACTTCGGACGCTTCACTGGCTCCATAGGCTACTGCAGCACTCAGAGATCCAATGAAAAGCCGGCGTAGTGTGAAGGTCGATGAAGCGAAGGGTACCATGTCAATGGCTCGCCGAAGCAAAGAACCATACACGAAAGAAATTCAAATCACACCAATAGCTTCACAGTCAGAAAATCATATATATTTGGCATTTCCCTCGCCCATTGAAGGGAGGATGTGGATGTAAACCTGGCCAGCGTTCGGGGGGATAACCGGCACCCGAACTGACCTCTCTGGGTCTTGCTGGTCGCAGGGGGCGGCGTTGGTTGCCCCGCAGCCGCCACTAAACCATCCCGGCAGAACGAGTCTTGGACTCGCCCACCACCACCATCCAGGGACTATGTACATGGTGTCTACTCTACCAGCCCAGAGTCGTCTAGAGCGTCGGCAGACACACAAGGAGAGAATGCAGGAGACGATAGCCTAGAAGAACGCAGAACTTGAAGCACACCAAGTCACTACCTTGAACGTAACACATCTTGTAAGTCTTGAAACATAAGAAACTTGAGGCACACTAGCTTGAGGCACACCTTTGAGGCACACATCGCCATGTTAGATGGCTAGCACCGGAGCGTACAATGGGCTCTTTGCCCAGTATCGCTCGTCGGCCTTTCCGCCCTCGCACCGCCGTGACGCAGAGGACACACCTGTCTAAACGGCCGGAGCGAACGCAACCTCAACGGGATGCGCCGCCATGGGCCGAAGGCGTCATGCGTATAATATAAACGAACGGGCAGGGCGCACCAAGCGAGCAGCGCCGCCGTCCTGCCGGCTGCGATGACCGACTTACGCTCCCTCCGGACCAGCCGGTGGGGTTTTGCGCGGGGAGTCAGTTATCTGTCCCTCCCACACGAGCTGCGGGATCGGAGGGCCATTGGCGTAGAATGGACGGTGAACGTTACTCACTTGGATCAGGGCTAGAATACTAGGGCTTCCGGGAAGCTCAGCGCGCCACTTGTTGTGTCCCGTCGACCAGTTACGTTCGGCTTACATCCCACGTCCCAGCGGTACCGGGACGTGAGTCTTGAGGAGGATGGCGCCACGTTCCCCTCAAGAGCGGCGAGGGTAAGAGGGCCATTGACGTCGCGGACTGTGGACGGCTGGCTACGCCATAGTGGGAGCCCTAGGGGGAAAAAAGAGCAGGGCTAGGACGCCATGCCATGCTCGACGACCAAGCCGATGTCGTGTGTAGTCGGTGGTGGCTGTTGGCGAGCTGTTGAAGGGAGAAGGCCCGTCAAGCTTGACCTTATATAATTTTTGGACGATGCTTATCTCCCTGGACACGCTGTGGCCATCCATTTGCTCTAATCCTGTGCAAGACTAAAATGGGGCTAATTACTCCTACCACTGACGCGGCCCATTGCTCGCCACATATCTGAAATGAAGGTCCAAGATTGCCATCAGAAATCCTGCAGGCAGAAACGCAGCCTTGGCTGAAAGGAGTAGGTCCACCTCGGCCTCATGCTATTGTCCAAGAGACTATCGATCCAATCGATATGGACCTCGTCGTCGGCGGAGTATCGACCTTGACTGGATCGGGTGCGCTAAACCACCTGTGGCTTGACGTTGCATGCTGGCTTGTTTGTGACTTGTTTACAGTTTGCCAAACTGGACCTCTTGTCCTTGTATTCCTCCATTCAGTTTCTATTGTCTCGAGGCGACCCTATTTTGTATATTTGGGGGATGGACAGCCTTCTAGGCGAAGGAGCGCACAGACTCACCACGCATATACAAAACTAACGGAATATGCACCAAAGCGGTCTTTTGTGGGATGGATATTGCCTAATAGTTGTGGTTGCTTATTTTCTCATTAGTTACGCCCCTTATTTTAGATGGATTCCTTCTCGAACCTCCGTTCATTTCTTGCGGACTGCGCTGTAGAAGTCGCCCTCACACATCAATGAGTGTAGTATTCCGGCTTCTCCCGTGTCGATCATGATGATTGCCGTTTTCATGATTCTCACGCAACATATCATACTCACTCGTTCGTGAATCGTTACACCCACAACTGGCACATTTGTCTATCGTGTACTTTGTTTCGGCAACAGCTGCACTGCTATGTCTCCCAACTTACAATGGCGGGGTGCTTACATATTAATTGTTTTCTGTGGTTAACCTCACTATCTCAATGGCTCATCGGCAGGTGGCTCACTCTCGGATAGTCTTTGTGGTTTGAGGCAACCACAACATGCGCAAGTGGTTAAAAGCACTGTGTCGACAAGCATCACCTTTTGTAGCGATGCAAAGCGCTCAGGCCAAAGCTAGGCCTACGAGTATCTACACCGCCTTCAACATGTCCTCATCCACTTTAAACGAGCTTCATCCGAGCCCGACTATCAGTGAATCTTCTGACAAGACCGTCAGTAATGAAAATAACACAAAATACATTGACCCTAGCGAGCTTAATACATATGTAAGTGCCAAATCATTTACCTTTCGGGACCAGGCTCTTGCTGACAGTGTTGCCTAGTATCCATTCAGTCCCGGAGTATATGATCGCCTTTGGATGAAATATTGGAAATACTGGGCTCGTGGCGTAGCATGGGTACCAGTCGATCCGAAAGAAACTTGCCCGTCTTGGTGGCCATTCGACACGCGACACGACTGGAGAGAACGGCCAGAGTTTGGCATATTTGCCAACGGCGCCATAGACAGTGACCGACTTCGCTACTTTGCCTCTCTTCCTTCGAAGCCCTTCAAGAACGAGACCTCAGAATGCACGAAAGCTCACGATAAAAGGGCACCGCCATTGCGAGGAGCAAGTTTATGTAGTCGACCGGTCAATGCGTTCGTCGACATGATATGCATCTTTCCCGTGCTATACCTCACGAAGGTTCCGCCTTTTTGGATGCGCGCTCTTTCGTGCTTCACGGAGATTGACATCGAATGGCTTCATATGCGATACGCATTCCACTGGTTCTTCACGCCGCGCTTGTATGCCGCATACCTCGACTACAAGGTGAATTTCGAACACGAACGCACCCTTAGAGCATACAACGAGCCATGGTCGATAATCTTTCCTGCTTTGCGAACAAGGGAAGGGCGTAGAGTTTCCTGGAAGGCATACCTCAAGTTTTATCACAATGACGCCTTGTGGGCGTTGCGACATTGCTTGATGATAGGTGTATTAGCCGTCTGTTTGTATTACGCTTTATTGGAATTTATTAAGCACTTCTAGTGGCATTTGCTCACCGGAAAACACTTCCTTCTTCTTGCTTTCATTCGCACAATCGAACTTAGTTTAAGACGAAGAATTCCACACAGAATACAGTTAATTGGGCTAAAGCGTGCAATTACTGTCACAGGCAAATGAGTAGTAAGCAGTACATATAAACGTTACCCTTAACAGACATCAAGCTATGAATCACGCCTCGTCCTTCAATTGTACGTTCTTCTGCTCTCCTCTTGTGCGCTCGTCATCACGTAGGACATGTCCGTCTTCAATTCCTGGTAATAGAGAGAAGACCTTGATGCTGCCAGACTCCGAACGCGAAGTTCCTGTATGCAAGCTTTCGTCGGTAATAAAACTAGTCAAACAAGTAAGTACAGACATTTGCGGTATATCTTATAAATGGTACGTATGAACCCACCTGGAGTCATTGAAGGTTACACCCCTACCACCGACTGTCCCGAACCTCATTTCTGAAGTCACGAAAATCTGAGCAGGTGGCTCTTTAATACCCAGTGGTCTCATAACCCTCCAAAACAATCTTCTATATGTCGCACGAGCTTCTCGGGTGAGACCAAGAAGCACGAACACGGAGATGGCTACAAATGGGTTGACCCACAAGTCCCATTTGACACTGAGCGTAGACATTGTATCCTTACTCCATTCACTAGCACGGGTGGTAGGAATAGTTGAGAAACCGGAGTGCTCTTTTCTCCAGCCTGGGTAAAACGTGTCCGGTAGGGGGATGATATCCGTAGCAAGCATGAATATGCTAATTGGAAGTGTCAATATTGCATCAACGCATCCGAGAATCATGACCCGGTAGTACACGCTGCGCGACATAGTCGGATCGGCTGACAGCATTGTACTGATAGCATCCCTTCGTTTGTAGCCCTTCCAAAAGATATGAGCTGTTTCGAAAGGGGTCGGTTATGTGTCTCAGTCATTGAAAGATCACGTTGCTTACGACAGTAGAACAGCGCAGATATCATAGGTAATATCACATTTGGGGCTTCGAAGAGAAGGATAGTGACGCCATTCATATCCGAAGCATCAGTACATCCTTCATCTTCAAATATCTGATAGCGATTCTCCTGGACAATATAGTCTGATTGTGTGAGTCATGACTAGGAGTTTAAAGCAGTAGTGCAGGACTTACATAGCAGCGCTGTGAGGATTGGCAGTCCCATCGTCCATCCAAGGTCCGAGATGATTTTTTTGCGCTTCTATAAGTGTCGACTGGGTCAGATAGCATTTATGTGCGTACAAATTTTGAAGTACTTGCATTAACACCATAGTTCTGTTCACCAAGAGTGATATGGTATAAAGAACGCGTTATAGTGAACGTACAAGCACGCATTGCGATCACAGACGCAAAGTCAATGTGAGTTGCTGTATTACAAGTAAGCCTTCCAAGTATCCTTTCGACGTATAGGCAGAAGATCCAATGAGCTCACTAATATCACACCAAATCGGAGCAACATTATCGACGTTGTCAGACCAGATGATAGCGTTGACACCCGAAGTTATGCATTCTACAGCAGTCCAGATAGTGAACACGGCTAGAGAAATATTCCAAGATCCCGAGTAAAGCGCGGTGGAGAAAAGCGGAAGGCAGACGAGAATACACGATAAGAAGTTCACGACCGGCACAAGAGGATACGTTGGATCCATGAGCTCAAATGAGCGAAAAGGACAGTATCACGAAGAATACGAAAGGGATGAGATACAACCTGTTTTAAGGATGCAGGACTGCTCCGTACGAAAACTTGTTCAACTTGGCTTTATAGTGAGACACAGCGATGATCGGTCTCTCACTATGAGAATAGGCAACATCGCTCCCTCCGGTGACTCGGAGAGTGCTCAATGGCAACACCCATCACGAAAACTAGAGACAATCTGATATCAAGTGTTTGGGAATGCTGATCAGAAGTCGTTGAGCTCATTATATGCCGAAAAGTGTCGTACCTTTGCAAGCAACGTAGTACATTGACCATGTAAAGAATAGACCATGTGAGCACTGTTGCTTCTTGTCGCATTACGGATTTATAGTTCTCCGAATGGCTGCTACAAAACCTAGTTGAAACGCACTTTGTCATTGTTGCCTTGATCATCAGACAGCGCAGAATGCTTATGCGGCTTTAAAGCAGTCCTTCGATCAGCATCTCCAGAAGACTACATAAAATCGTGTGAATGACATTAATTTAGTAGTCTATAGTATCTGCATCTGTCTAAACAAGGTTTAGAGGAGAACTGGTGACGAGATTGAGTAAAGTCTGAACATACGTTATTCAAAGCTTTCCATAAAGCTTTAGCGCACACATGGATTACAATCGGGCACAATCATTCCTTCTCCGGCCATTGATGACAGGTAAAAACACTGGGAATTCAAGCCTCTTCATGCGACGTTTCTTGAGGGAGCGCTCGTCATCGTCGGCACTAGCGGTTCTATTATGTCCTAATATCAATCCAAACACAAATTATCCAGACTGACATACTATTTGAAACTCACAGTGTTGCACTGACCACTGCATTCCTGAAACTCGCCACGTTGCAGCTCATTTCAGGGAGTGCTGGTTCGGTGCCTCTTTCGGTAGCGTTGGAGATGCGACAACGAGTCCCAAAAAGCTCGGGTCGACGTTGCTAGCTTGAGTAGAGTCTATTGGAATCCGTCATGGAGCCTGTGCAAAACTTAAGCCCATCAAGTTCGAAAGCCCATGAGGATCACGCACATCTATTTAGTTTGTGACAGAACATAGTGCCAGTCATCCCACCTTAGTCCATCAACTGGAGAAAACGCCACTTGGCCGATGCTGGTATTACCTATAAGGCTGTATTGTTGGGCGTGTTTTGTTCAAGTCGACATAGTTGAGATGAAGTGACATAGAAACATCGTTTACTAACAATTCGCTTGGTAGCCAATGGTGCACGCAACGCTTATTCCCACATGTCTCTTCGCCGATGCCAGACAACACCTCTTCTTCTGTCCGGCAACGCAGCGTAGAAGGTCACATCCCGCCCACCATCATGTATCGGCCCAATTCTGGTGCTTAGGATTGGCAAGAATACACTCTCGTAATGGTTCAAGCCCTGACTGCAAACTGGCGAAAGAAACTGTCGTAGGATTTCTTCGCAACATGGTCCTGGACTCCTATAAGTCAATTCCTACTTGTCCTCCTGGCGCAAGAACCTGGTGTTTCGACAGTTCGAAGAAACAGGATCTTCATTGCCTGGTCTATAGAGTGACATAGACGAATGTTATCGTTGACCTCGAGCCAGAGAGGGTGAGTGTAGTTGGTGGTTAACCCGTCGCAGGATCCCCTTCCATTCTGCAGCAACATCTGAGAAAAATCGCTGATTTAACATCTGCTTCCAGATTCTGCCTCAAAAATCCTTGACTTACAGACTGCAACTCATGCAACGAGTCGAATATATTGGCTTGCTCAGGGATTCGGACTTAACGCACACACGTCAAAATGACCAGGATAAAAGCGTATATTCCTGGATATCCCTCGCCCATTGAAGGGAGGATGTGGATGAAAACCTGCGCCACGTTCGGGGGGATAACCAGCATCCGAACTTGCCCATCTGGGTCTTGCTGGTCGCAGGAGGACGGCCTTGGTCGCCCCAAGACCGCCACTAAACCATCCCGACAGCGAGTATTGGACTCGCTGCCACCGCCATCCAGGGTGCACTTTATACTACACTGTCCATACACAAAATCTACGCCATGCCCGTTGAAGGGAGGATGGGGATGTACGCCTGCGCCTATTTGGGGGGATAACCGGCACCCAAAGGAGTTGTTGGCGCAGGTGGACGTGTTGGTTTCCCCGCAACCGCCACTTAACAATCCCGACAGCAAGAGTCGGACTTGCTGCCACCGCCATCCAGGGAGAACGATACAAGAAACGAGATGGAAAGATGATGGGCGCCTCTCGCGCAACAGAATCTTGAAGCACGCATGTCATAATCTTGAGGCACACGTAGCTTGAGGCACACGTCTCCACGAAAGTGGCTGGCACCGGAGTGTGACCAGCACAACTCGTCAGCCTTACCGCCCTCGCGCCGCCGTGACGCAGAGGAACACCTGTCTAAACGACCGGAGCGAGTACAGCATGTTGCTGTACTGCCATGGGCCGAAGGCGTCATGCGTGTATGAACGAACGGGGAGGGCGCACCAAGTGGCAACACTCGCTGTTCTGCCGACCGCGATGACCGACTGACGCTCACTGCGATTACAGCAGGGTTTTGCGCGGGGAGTCGGTGGATTCTCCCTCACGAGCTGCGGGTATCGGAGGGCCATTGGCGTATATGGACGGAGTGTACTCACTTGGATGAAGGGCTCCTGGAAGCTGCTAGCCACATATGTCCTGTCGACCAGTTACGTTCGGCTTACATCCCACGTCCCAGCCGCGCCAGGAACGTGAGTCTCAGAGAGGAAAGCGCGGTGGCACCATACCATCCCTAAGAGCTGCGAGGGCAAGAGGGTCATTGACGTCGTGGACTGTGGACTGCTAGCCATCCATAGTAGAAGCCCAGAGGAAGAGTCGCTGCGACATGGCGGGCGACTGTGTCGAGTGTCGGTGGTGGTGGATGCTGGTCAAGATGAGCTGGAGTGGAGTCGTGCTGGGATCGTCCTTTTATGCCTTTCGAGAGGTGGCTGGGCAGCAGGTCACGTTGCATGTGTCTCGACTTGTTCTCGTCGTGGTTGAGACCGGAATGAGTAACCACAATACGCCACCTATCCTCTCGCCACCTATCTACTATGCAGTGTACGCACCCTGAGGCTCGCCATCAGAAAGTCTTTAAGCGACCCTCATTCCTAGGACCTCTTTGAATCTTTGACTCGCACCACTCGCACCGTATTGCCTCCGTGCTCTTGTTCTCAAAGAAATCGATGTTATCGATTGAGCGCCCACTCTGAAATGCGACTGAAAGCGGCGTGTTAAACCGCTCTTGGGCTGCTGCATTTGATGTTCCGTGCTGTCCTGTTTTTACCTTGTTTACATCTGTCCGAAAGGATGTACTTGTCCTTGTCCTGTGCATTTCAAAGTCCGTCCTCGAGGTTACCCCTTTTTTTCGCGTTGATTCATCAACGGAGTGATTGGATACGTTGTTTCATCCTTTAGGTAGGACAACCACTGGTAAATGACCCACTGGCAGACTCGGAGACTCGAGACCACTAAACTCACTTCCGACAGTAGCTTCAGTTATAGACGTCAATCCTAACTCGAGAGCCAATGTTAATCATCAGAACCCGGATGGAAGCAAATTTCTGTCCTTCTCTCGTTGCTTCCTGGATAAATGTTCTCTGCCTGTTCTCGGCTTTTGAAGTACTCGTTGAGGTCAAGAAGAGCTCCAAATGGTTTGGGTCTCAAAGGGAATAAGTCGACAGTCGACAAGATTACTGTAGGCCATGATAAGGATCATAATTCAAGGATCGCCTCACTTCTGTTCGTCACAACTCTCGGTATATGGGTACAAGATCTACCGATTAAATATGTTCGTGCGCTTGGATTCAAATGCAAATGCAAAATAAGAAGTGTCTAAAGATGATAGTCCCAAGATGACATGCTGATAGAAATGAAGATGCATGAAGGAGGTAGCACAGTTGTAAACATACAGAAAGCAAAGACGACTTCATGGCGAACAAAGAATACAAACAGGAGGACATCACCGACCAAAGAACGATAATTTGCTTCGTACCTCCCGAAGAGCAGATACAGGCCCAGATACTTTGCCTTTCCTAGGGCTCGTAGGGGCTGGCTTTGGTGTTTCCCTTCCAGATGACATGTCTAGAATGTCGTCGGGTGCTGCTCCCATGAGCGCCAAGTCTCTGAGTTGGGTGGAAGGAAGTCCCTTCTTCCGCAATTTGAAGGGAGAGCTGCGCGTTTGCTTGATCTGCGATCCGTTATCTCCTGCTTCTGAGACTGACGAGGACGATGCTGCCAGCGTGCTGCGCGACGGGGAGCCGGGTACAGCACGCATCGGAAGGTGCAAAGTAAATATCGACCGCTTTTTTCTCCCTTGTCCCGTAGGTGTCGATGGTAATGGCGGAAGTTGCGAACTGACCTTCTTGGGAGTTGAAGGTGTTGAAGGGGATTCGAGGATGGATGACAGTGGTACGGACTCCGTGAAAGTCAGGACTTCGCTTTCTCCTAACCTAAAGTCAAGTGGAGGAGCAGTTTCTTGCGACAATTCGTCCATCAAGCTCTGGACATAGCCAGGGAGCTGAACGTCTGAAAGGTTCTGACGAAGGTCAGACGCATTCGACTGAGGTGTGGGCGCTGAAAATATAGCGACATTCCCAAACTCGCCTTCGCCTTTCTTTGGTAAGGTCATCTTCGCAGGTCTAATTATACCCTTCTGTTGATTCGTTATTTGAAGACTACGGATCGAGGACTGTCGCCTAGGGCGGAATCGAGGTGGAGGCATGACTCTGGAAGAGAATGAGTTATTGAATTCGTCAACAGCGGCGACAACAAGATCTGCGGTATCGTCGTGGGTCGATGAGCCAGGGCGCGAAGACGAGTCTTCCACTCTGTCCTTGGGGAGATTATATGGCTTTGTATGCCGAACAGTGCCAACATCCACGTGGTGGAGTCTACCCAAAGGGGCATTCTCTCCCAATGACTTTGACCGCGAATGAACCAAGTATGGCGAAGATCGGTAGGTAACCGAGGTAGAGTTGCGCAGAGCAATCCTCCCATGACGATTCATAGACGCTTTCCCTCCATTTGAATGGGGTGCAAAAGATTGGAAGGGGTGAACAGAGGTTGTGCTATGCATAAACGCATTCAAATTTGTGCCTTTTCTGGTGGCCTGAGAAGGGCCTGCCGTCGAGCTCTCAGCGATTGTCTGAAGTGCTCGCGTCCTTCGAGCGACTTGCAGCTCAGCAACCTCCTCGAATAACTTTCGTTCTTCATCCAGTGCCACTGACAGCTTTTGCTCCTCCAACCATCTCTGACGTAGGAGCTCTTCGTGTGCTTCGTCTTCCGCTGTACCTTCTGTCAGCCGCTTCCGAACATCTGCCAGTCGCTGCTGTATTTCGCTTATTCTTGACTTAAGAAGTGATCCAGCTTGTTCTAACATACGAATCTGGAGGTCTTGGATAGGGGCTCCATCCGAGCAACCGTCCAGCCGCTTCGAAAGAGCTTCCTCTTCTCTGGAGTAGCGTAGCTCCCGCCGTTTGCGAAGGGTGTCGATAGATGTTGAGGGCCCGCTGCAGACGAAAGTTAGGACTACCGTTGTAATATAACATTGGAAGCAAACAACGTACGATTCAGAAGACGCGTCCTGTCTGGCACACACCCATCCTTCGCTTGAGCTAGAAGCAGAGGGCATCTGCTCGGGTAATTGAGTTTTAGCTAGTTTGACGTAGTGCAAGGCTGAAACACACATTGAGATTATTGGGATTCGGGAACCACACTGCTTTCTCCGCTAAACCCTCTTTCTTGACGTAAATGGCCTTCAGGAGTCAAATGCAAGGCACTTTAGACTCGATGTGCAACTTCCGTCTGTCCAAGCACAGGTACTCTTGCAAAGATACTTTGGTTTGCGATATGAGATCGTCGTGCTGCTCTCGAGATTAGATGAGGACTCGGAGAGAAAGCAAGTATGCCTTGAAGAGGGGTAAGCTTGGGGATACGTGGACTGACGAATGCATGCAATGCGCATTGCAACCGTGACCATGCAACAACTCGTCGACGCGCTTGCAGAGTCCAGGTGGACCCCTAGTTTGGCGTGGACGCGTATTATGTAACATAGTATCGTGACGCGGACGCGTCGATGGGAACTTCCGGATCGACAGCCGGTGCACCTTTCAAGTTGACGTTGAACTCAAGTCTGAACTGTGAATATCCAATTCGCTAGTTCACTGAAACGTACAAGATATATTGTTATTTGTATAGTAAGGGCTACAGGGTTTCCTTAGGCCTATCGAACCATCATGCATATGCCCCAGTTTCGTCCAACATACGAACATAAATAGTACAGTATCTCTCATAGAGTGTATCTGTCGAAACATTAGTGACGACGTCTAAGTGGACTAGAAGCCCTTTCAAGTATTCTCACCTGAAAAGGGGGCTATCATCGCCCATGTTCTTGAACTCTTCTCTCCTACTTTCATCGATCTTCTCTCTTCGGCACTGCTCGTCTCTTTGCTTATTGATGCGACTGTAGACGAACATCATAAAGCAAGAGAGCAGAAATCTATTGCAGAGATAAGATCGTATAGTCCTAACAATGATTACCCACTTACGAGAGAGACATAAATCCTATCACGACTTCAGCGTGTTGGTTAGATCGAAGAACCGAAGAAACAACTAATGAACCTACTTGCGTGGCCGGTGCGATATCTAGGAGCTTCTGAAACACTAGTTTCCATGTTATTAGCACATCGATCTCGCAGATAAGGGATATGTATCTTCACCGGTATGTAAAGGAAGCAATAATTCTTCAGGAATAGTCATGAGCTAACAGAATTAATCTATTAATGCGCTACGCTCACCCGAACACATTTGCTCCACCAAGAACAATAGCGAGACCGATGGCTTTGTATTATAAGTATAGCGGCTTCTAAGACACTGCTATGTACTCACCTCGCTTTAAGTCTCCAGCACAATTATTCCCTACCCATGCCAGACTGGCAGGAACAGGACTGACTGCTCCTATTGCACCTATCACAGAGCCGACATAGGCTACCCATGGATGTGCTGTAGACAATAGTATGGCGAATCCAGCTATTCCTACGGCAGTCCAAAAGAGAAGGAAGGGACCACGTAAAGCTTTCCGGTCTGAAATAATGGACGTGTACATAGTCAATGGCATTGCTATGATATACGGTGGAACAGTTAGCAGTTGCGCTTGAGCTGCGGTAAACCCCAGCTCGGTGATAATCGTTGGTAGGAACAATGCAAGTGCATATACGGGAATCAAGAAACTGTAAGTGTTGCCAGTGAGATCGACTGAGAACGACAATTTTATCTACTGACCCGATGTAAACACCAATTTGCGCGTATATTTTCCAGTCCTTGAATGCTTGCCAGATAAATCGCATGTCGAAATGTGTCGAGAGATGTGATCTGTCATACCGAAGACGCTCGATGAGGTATTGCCGTTCGTCTTCATTTAAGAAAGATGCCGTTTCGGGGTACTGACAGACAGATGTGCTGCATCAGAGGGAAAACAGATGATACAGTGATGATTGACATACATCATGAATAGTGCAGAATGCAACGATGGAGAAAAGAACAGTAGCTATTCATTTGATTTAGGCACTTCTATCCGGGGGAATAAACTACAATATATGCTTACCTATTCCCTCGAGGCCAAACTGTCGAAAAGATCGATAGGTGTGTTTACTGTATTGGAATAGGAAGAGCTGCTCACAATCCACGCCCATCCATGGAGACCGCCAACACTGTGTGTGATTGAGCAGGATATGTGCGGGTAAGCAAAGCGAACGTACCCCTCCATGTGCGAGATCCCGAAGGCCAAAATACCTAGATGAATATTACGCAATGTCTCTCTGGATGCTACATTGGTTGACATCACCTCCGAAAGCGACTAAAGTGCGCATATACAGTGACGTGGTTTATCTCAGTTCTGTAGCGTATACCACCAACACAGAAAACTTACCACCAGTTACGGCAATCGAGAAGAAAATTCCGACACGGTACGCTTGCTCATTTCGTGGATACCACAGAGATATATAGTACAAGGCCCCTGAAAGTGTTTAAAGATAAAACTTAGTGCTCAGAAAGAAATGGGATGTGTGCCTTACCTGGAAAGATGCCTGTCTCTGCTATCCCGAGGAAGAGGCGAGCACTAGACATATTACTCGATGATGATTTCTTCGGAAAAAGAGGGCACAGCCTACACTATAAGCTGATGGTAGTTTTTGATCAGGCAGAACATGGTCAAGACCTAAGCAATGTTATAAGCATTGCATAACTTCTTTATTGCAAGCAGGATTTCATACAAATCCCCATGCCAGCATTGTTGATGGAACTTAAAAATTATCGGGATTAAGCAATTGAAGACAAGCGGAGACAAGCATCCTGCTTACTCCAAAAACGGGGGCGAATGAGTTTCATCAACATATTCGCCGGGACTTCAAACGTGCTGTACGTTAGGTAGAAGACCATGGAAGCGATGTTTGACTGTAGCCCGACGAGATGCAGGTCTTTAATCAATCCCGCAGCGAACGCATTGCCGATGTTTGCTCGGTCTCTGGAGTTTGATGGTAAGTTGCGCAGAATAGGTGTTGTATTCAACTATCACTCACAAAAATGACAGCAAGAAGAGCACAGAGACCACCGGCATCAAGTTACGATCAAGTTTCCTCCAAAGCTTCTTGTCCCTAACAGGGTCTATAACGAAAGCTGTGACCTCGTTACTGGACGTTTCTGCCTCTATATTACCCTTCTCGATCGACCCTTTCTCTTCGCCATCGATGAGTGACATTGAAGCAGACCGCGAAAAGTAGTGTATGTGAGAGATCTGCTTGCCAGGGTGCGATGGAAGAGACAATCAACGAGGAGGCCACTGATAAACGATAGTCCACCCAGCGCCAGAAGCATGGAAGCCATCGTTTATACGTACCGCTCCTGCAGAATTCACACCCAACGGCATGCGGGATGGAAGCAGACAGTGTGGAGGACTCGAGTCAGACGCCCATGTTTGACCAAAATAGAGATATCTAGTATTGGCAGAGACACGTTGAGAAACTCTCGACTTGCTAATCAACAGTCGAAGTGAAGCAGAAATTATCGTCAAGAACTGACAGTGTGCTAGTTATTTGCTGAGAAGTTCAAATTTTTGAGAGCAAAATACCAAGTGAAATAACCAATCGCCTCATGGCAATGAATCTTAACCTCTCTGTAGACGATCAAAATATCAGGTGCCTGAAGTTTCAATACCGTCCGTGAATCTATCTTTGTTCAACAACTGATTCGTGGGGGTCCAGGGCCCATAGAAGGTACCATTCTCATGCTCCTGGTCTTCGGGATGAACATTTCATGAATTTTGTTTAACCAGCGAGTGAGAGTATCTATTTTCGAAATTCGGTGATAGTCTCTGGCATTGAAAGACACTGCGTTCCGTTCGAGCTGGGTTTCGTTGAATGTTCGTGTGCGGATTGACTGCTTTTCAGTGAACGGCAGGGCCCATAATTTATTAATGTACCACACGCCTGATAGCTTATTTGAGAAAGTAGAAGAATGTAGGGATTTTTTAGTGGTCGATTGGGATAAATTGTCGTCGTGGGTGGATGTACGGAAAGTTCATAGTCATGGTTCATTCGTCCACTTGCAAGTTCAATGCTTTCGGCACAAGCCGAACCCTTGCTTCATCGCTCAGCACAGGCTCACTCACATTTTTCTCTAGTTTTTGCTGCCTTTTGAAACGATGTCTAACAAAGGGCCCCCAAAGAAGAAACGCTTCAGGTCTGTGAGTAATCCAAATCTGGGCTGTATGCAAGATGAGCTCAAAATATCGGGTCGGCCAGTAGGATGGGACATCGATCTGGAGCAGTCGAGTGATCAGCGGGCCCGGTGTATGGGTGATGTGCGTCAAGGGAAAGGAGAAGCAGTCAATTGGAGAACTGTACGATCTGTTTGAATCCGTGAGTGTAGTACTTTCTTGTTGAAGCTCGAGGAAAGAGCTGAGAGTGAACCCGGTCAGCTAGCGGAAGAGCTCTGGCCTCAAAACACGGAATTAAAAGGCGATGATGTGGGCAATGACGTGAGCGATGCAGAGGAAGAAGAAGATATAGAGAAAGCAATCGCGAAAGAGGTGCAGAAGATCAAAAGACCTCGGAAGGAGCAGCGATTCGGTGAGTCATTATTGTCTTTCAGATGCTATATTCTCATTCCATTGTATGCGGCAGCGAATTGCACAACCGACACACCCTGTGGTGAACATCTCTTTCTTTCTTCGTCAGGATGATTGTCTCTGACGAGATCTGTTATAGTGATCTTCATATCATGCAAACCACCGGTAGACCCGGTGCAGCTGGTAGACCTGCACATGAAGAATGTCGAGAGGACAGGCGTAACGCATACTCGGTATGTGCCCTTCCTTATGCGCCTCCCAAAGTGTCGAACTAATCCTCATCATAGGAATGTTCTACGCCTAATTCCTGTATCAAGATCGTGTGATGCCAATCTTCCCGAGATAATGAATCTATCGAAAAGAGTGGTCCTTCCGGCATTCGAAAACTCGGAAGGGAAATCATTTCGGGTCAGTCACTTATGATAGATACGTCCTATTGTTATGTTTATGGCTGACGGACGCTCCAAAGTATAAGATCGAAATCCGTCTCCGCAATCACAACACCGTTTCACGAGACGATGCGATCAAAACTATCGCTGAATGCATTCCGGGGGGTCACAAAGTGGACTTGTCCAATCCGGAGTTGTTTATTTTAGTAGAATTATTCAAAGTAAGCATATAGTTGCTAGTAGCTCTGCTCTGCGATTGATGGATGTGGCTGACATACGATACTCTACTTTCATTAGAGCGTTTGCGGCATAAGCGTCGTCCGTGACTATTATCGATTTAAGAAGTTCAATGTCGTGGAGCTATCACAGGCAAGCCAGATGGCGGAGAAAGGAGATGTAGAGTAAGAAGCAGGATAACTCATGGTCCTTATTCGAAAACAAGATAATGGTATGTATTATAGATGCCTTGCATTCTCTACTGTGACGAAGGGCTGTACTTTGGGATGTCAATGTAAGTACAAAAATGCTGAAAATATCCGGTTGATAGATGCGAAGGGAACAAAATGAAGGAATGAGTGGGATGTATGAAGTCCAGAGTATGTGATCCAGAGTACATGTGAGTGATATTCGGATTGTACACTGTAAATGAAAGGGTCCGTTCGTGATATGGTATAATTTGAAATGGTCCTTGGGGTATGTTATCGGCGAGGCGATATAGGTTGGCAATCATCAAGTAGAGTTCAAGCACTCAGATTTTCCAGCGGTGCTCGCGCTTGCCCGATCTCCGTCTCCGCGTCCCTTCGCTTCCACTCTTGCACCCACCCAACCAGCTCCTTTGCGATGCCCTCTCCTTCTCTCCTCCTCTCCCCGTTCTCGCCCACACGCCTCTTCCACGCTTTCTTCTCCTTTCCACGCTCCCAAGCTTCTTGTACGCTCTCCGCCCAGTCCCCGTCTTCATATTTTTCACGCGAGAGCTCGACACCAACGCCTTCGCTGTTCAGGAGGCGCCGAAGACCGTGCTCTTCTATGAACAATGGCCGCGGGACGTATACAAAAGGAGTGCAGGCGTCCACACACTCGGAGACAGTGCCATATCCCTAAAGTAATTACAGTTTCAATCTCAAAACAATGCGCGAGATGCAAAATGAACGCACCAGCTTGCCCAATAGGACATCAGCGATAGCAGTTAAGTCCGGCATGTACACATCCCGGGGCGCAACGAAGAAATTCTCAGGCATCTCATCGTCCTCTGTTTCGCCATTAGGCCCCTTTGGCGCTGGTGTTGCTCCGCATACTATAGCAATCCAAGATGAGTCTGGGAGCATCGGCGGATCCGGTTCCGTTTCATCTGTCTCAGCATCCGAGTGTGGTTGGTCTTCGGTAATAGGGTCTTCACAAGAGGAATCTGTATCTGTGTCGGAGGAGCTTTGAGTTCGAATGAGCTCTATGCGCGGGTTCACGTTTGGTAGGTCGGAAATGGCGGGAATGGTTGAATCCGATGGGATGGCAGGCGTGGTGCGAGGTTTGCTCGCTGGTGGCGCTCCTGGTATCCATAGGTGCGAAGGAGTCGCGATAGTCTGGCGAACGTGCACGTACCCACTACTACCGACTAAGAGGTGACCATCGTCTGATTGCAAGTCGGAACTACCGCTCGAACTATTAGACTCAGCTGACAGTGTATGAGTAACGCGTATCGGAGAGTGTCGCCCACTTCTCGAGGTTGGACTATGACTGCGCGATGGAGTCCGGCTAGCAGGTTTCCGGAAAACCTGCCCTCCAAAAGAGACGATTAATATTTTCGTATTCTGACCTTGTAACCTCTCAGGCACTCCAACGTAGCCCAACAGGCGTTTCCTCCCTTTCGCGTTATAGGCATCTGGCGATGGATGTCGGACAATGAGCGGACCTTGCAAGACCTTGCGCGGGAGGACCTTCATCTTATGACCGGCTGTCACGGGAAACGGAATTGACGGATGTAAAGACTCGGATGAGATGTCTCGAGATAGAGCGTCCATGACACATGGACGGAATGCGTTGCGTTCTGCATCTGTCCAATGATGAGACGGGAGCGTAGGATCCGTACTGAAAGATGGTATGGGTATGTTGCCAGGCAATCGGATTAAGAGTTCAGCGCAACGGTAACCCATGTGTAGTTCATCAACAAGTAGCCTAAGTTCTTCCGGTGAGATTATTTCGTCATGTAATGAAACATTATCGGTTTGATCATGACCATGGCCTGTTTCGTGGCGATGCCCAGCCGCGAATGGTAAGAGTGGGCTATACGGCGACGCCTTGGAGAATTGAATCGATAGGTAACTGTACACAGAGTCGAAGGTGAAGTTCGTGATAAGGACAGAGGGTATGCAGGCTATATTCGCGGCTTTACTGGAGGTCATTATCAGAGATTGTATAATAAAAAATAAAAAAATTATACTCACCAAGCAAGATACGCCGCATCGCTCAAAACACAATCTATCTTGTTTGCCCTCAACCATGCAACTTCCTGCTCTATTTTCTGGACTTCTTTCGACAGAAAGTCTTTCAGAACGTTGACGCTCTTTCTACGGTCAACATGATATCTGCAGAAATTCGTTAAGTTTTCGCCCAGCATTTAGACAATCGAGAGTGCCTACGCCAGAGGCTGTACAATCACGGGGTCTATGTTAGCGTTGCGATAGTAAGCACCGTGATCTATCGCCTGCGAGAAGACATGCTTTGGGGCTGAAGATATAATGTAGACGATTGGTGCTACGTCCAGACCAAGAAGATGGGTGGCAAAGGCGGACACTCGAGTTGCATGTCCATAACCTGGTAAGATGGTAAGTATAAAATTTAATAAAAAGCGATTAAAACATGCCATGTCCTGAGCAGTAGTATGCTAAAGAAAGAGGTGCCATGGTGAGATGGAAGGGCAGCTGTCAGGACAACCCACTTTATCCTGGCAGCTGGCTCGACTGACTCGGCGACTCAGACTCCTCTAGAATCCAGTTAATTACCAGCCATTACTAGGAGTATACGTAATGCCGGTGGTAAGCGTACCAGATTAGGAAGGTGTGGCGTCACGTCAGTACTATTAACTTGAACTTGAAGAGGCGCGCGTGGATTTAGCCTTCAAGAGTGCGCGAGGCGCGAGGCCTTCTTCCGTCTAATTAGTCTGTCCTCAGCTCGGGATCTCTGCAGGCAGCTGGCTGTAACGTGTTCTTCATATCTAACCACCATCATCTTGTTTCGAACACTGATTTCTTCTCTACTCACCATCGAACTGCGAGGAATAGAATGAGCTCGCCATTGCAAGCGAAACTCGCGAACAACGTGAAACATCACGAGCGAAGGACTTCTAGCCCTCTGTCGATGACTGCACCGGTGTTGACGAACACGCCGTTATCGGCCAGCCCGCCTCTTGCATCACGGCTCGCTGCTCTGAAAAAAGAGAATGGCTCGTCATCGAATGTCCAGAGTGGGGAAGGACCTGCACCACTAGATCTGAGTCCACAACTGCAGAGGTCGGTGCTGTCCACTGTAAAGAGTAGATCCGGTAGTGTCTTGTCTCGGGGTTTCATATTGAAGACAGATCACTATCCATCTGGTACGCTCATACATCTGCTTGTCAACAACTGCGCCTCATTGCTCGATAGGCCGTGCTCTAGACCTTGAGCTCAACGTACATGGGGCGCCTAATTTCCGAGCTCCGAAGCTTGGAAACCTCAACGTTTTCGGCGTGGCGCAACCGCGCACTCAAGGCTTGCGAGCGATTCTCTCTATTCTGAAATGTCGCCCGGGTATGGTGGACCCTTGCCATTGCGTCTGGTTCTCTACCCGAGAGGAGCCTATAGGTGTGTATTAAAGCATACTTACAGTATGAGCTCGGATTCTTAAATCAAGTTCACCAGTATATATTTCCGGGCGCTCGTTTGTCCTACGAGATGCATCAGAACCTCGAAAGACACTTTTCATGTCGGACAGGGCTGAAAACCTGGAAGATATCGAGCGGCGGTTAAAGGAGGACATCCTGCAGGAGGCTGCAAAGTGCGCAGATGTTTTCTCATCACACCCCTTCGTTGCTGAATATGCTAATAGGTTTGGGGGCTTGATTTTAACTCATAACGAAGTTGCCAGTGAGTGTAAAATACACCGGGCCGGTTTTCCGATATTCATGTTCGGGGGACAGCCGAACACAGTGAAGGACCTATAGCCCCGACGTGGACGGCGGTTGACTCAAACAATGTGAAGACATCCCGGGAATTATGGGAATCTATGAAGAAGGATGGATGGCAAGTTGATGTGAGTGTTGCTATATATTCTCATTTTAGTTTCTGTACTAAGAGTTTCTAGTATTATCGGTAAGAATTCAAAACATTTGATGCTTGGGTCTAATTCTTCAGTACAGAATTCCTATCTCACCAGAGCGACCCATAGAGGTAAACTATCTCATATACAGGGCAAATAAAGCTTTAACCATATCATTTCAGGACAATTACCTCGACGCTTATGTTAGGGTGATCAAAGAAACGGATCCTACGAAGACTTCGCTGGTCTTTTCTTGCGGTATGGGTGCTGTGCGGACCACTTACGCGATGGTTGCTGCGCTTTTAGTTCGTCGTAAACAGATTATGGCACTAGGTTATAAAGACCCTTTCATGGTGAAAGGTGCAAATACGCCTTCAGGCTTCAGCACAGTATGAAATTCACCTATGCTTTCAATCTCATCAAAGCATTCTAAATGAACGATTTGGATTTTTTAGCCGACCAATCCCCAAGTTCAATTATCCCTTGAGCAAGCCAACGACCAGAGGGAGTTAAGTAAATCACTCTTACGACTTGCAGTGGTCTTGCAGCAGAGTAAGCGTTTGTCGTACTTATTTGTAACACTTGACTAAACATGCTTTTAATGTACAGGTATTCAATTTCAAGGTTCCATGTCCGCTGTTGAGCTTCTCCTGTCACAGCCCGTTTTAATGGAGAGCTTACGCAAGTCGCTCATGGGAAACTATAGCGTTATCCTCAGTTTGCTTGGTTGCCTTGACCATGGTGTCGCTACAAAGAAGCTTGTCGACCGAGTCATCGATAGCTGTGAGAATTCCTTGTCTGTAACCCTTGAACTCTCCATGTGAGGGGAGATATCAATGAATTGAGAGGTTGAATGATTGAATTATTAATAGGTGACCACGTCGTCAATCTACGAGAAGACATCTTCAAGCATCGGGTCCAGTATGCACTCACGAACATGGACCATAGGAGAGAGAGCTATTTGGACAGTGCTGCTAGAGCTTTAGAGAAATAGTACGTGCGTAATATCTTTGGTCAAGTTACTCTGCTAATGCCTGAGTTCGTCTTGCTTAGCTTCTTCGTGATAGCTTTCGCAAGTTATGTCGAGGAGAGTAGTTCATCGAACTTCAGTGAGTCTTTCTTGCAATGGATGACAGTGAGTAGTCAAATTTCCGAATCTCTTGGCGGATTATGTTGATATCTCATGATAGGCCAGGACGGAAATTTGGAAGTGAGTTATTATTTGGCATTCGTCTCACGGGAACTGAGCGTTTAAAAAACAAATTCTAGCCAAGTCTCATATCTGCGGAAATCCAATGGTTCACGTTTGAATGTATTCGCACCTATACAAGATCTCACGGCAATTTCGAAGAGCGGATCTGAAGCACTCACCTTGACGGCGGGTGTAAAGAATGACCTTGAAGTCGCCGGTGAACAGATCTTGGGAGATGAATATACAGACCATGTTATTGAGGTATGATACCTTACGTTTACTCTGTCGGTTTTATCGCATCTTATTGTATCTCATTAGACGCGCAGCGGTATCATTCTACGCGAAGGGTACGAGAGTCTATCTTTTGTTTGTATGAATAGGCAACTGACGTAGTCTCCTAGCACGCTCCTAAAATCCGACCAATGGCACACCGAATCGCAAGAAGTCTCCGGTCAAGACGTGCGCGGTGCGATAAACTTCCGCAACATCCCGGGCTCGTCAATCTATGCGTTGGGTCAGCCAAGTATAGGCGCTATAGATGAGGTCGTGAGTATTGTCCGACGTGAACACCCAGACGCCGATCATATTGCATGGATAACTCTGCGTGAAGAGCCTGTTGTGTACATCAATGGGTCACCATTCTGTTTGAGACGGGCTGGCTTCTCTCTAAGAAACATGAAAGGCACGTCTCTTCTAATAGCATTGCCCAGTCCAACTTCTGAGTGTAGCGATGGTAGATTACGGTGGTATTTCCGCTAAGCGCCTCGAAGTACTCGAAGAGCGTCTCAAAGACGATGTCATTGCCGAGCTCAGCAAGTTTGGCGGCAAGCTTCTCTTGCATACGGAGACGACCGACGGTACTGTTGTGCCTGTGTGGGAGGAAGTGCGCTCAGAAGAGGTTGAAGTTATTCGTGATATCATGCAGCAGCGCGAGGACCTGGGGAACAACATCCGATTGTACTACAGGCGAATTCCGATTACTGCAGAGAAGCCACCGGATTTTGAAGACTTTAGTGAATTGATGGAGGTGGTCATACAGACGTATTCCTCTAATACACCGATTGTGCTTAACTGTCAATTGGGGCGCGGGAGGAGTACGATGACTGCAGTGAGTGCTTCCATGATAACTTGTTAGTTACAAAGAGAGAAATTAATTCATCTTATTCGCGAAAGACCATCGTCCTTCTGATCCAACAGTGGCTCCAGCTTGGACAGCATCGGAGCCGGTCCCGTGCGCCGGGGTCTCCAGGCGTGCTTCGCAGGACAAAGAGTGTTTTCGATAAAGCCTTCGGCCAGAGCGACAAGAACCGTCATTCGTACCAAGTCATCAACAGTAAGCAAGGGGTTACCATTTTTGCATCTCATTCTCATGATATATGATTTTTAGATCTATTGCGCGTGATCAAGAATGGACTTTATGTGAAGGATAGTGTAGATGCTGCTATCGATCAATGCTCAGAGGTTTTCAATCTCCGGGAGACAATTGAAAAGGCACGTATAAACGCTGAACAGGCAACGACCGACCAGCAGAGGAAGAAATATGCACAGAGAGGTATCCACAACCTCAGGCGTTACTTCGAGCTTATCATCTTCCAATGGTACCTCTCTACGATACAACCTGATATTATCCGCAACGTGGAACCTTTCGGAAGTTTTGTAAGCAGACATCCTGGTACGTCAATGTGTACCATCTTGGAATAAGCATGAAAGATTGAACTACCGATAATTTCAGTAATCAAGACTTTCGAGAAGGACCTCCTTGCAGAGGGTCTCTCTGCACTAAAGCCTCTGGAGCGTGTTGACTTGACAGAAGGGGTAGCGCTTCCTGACGAAGAACGGCAAGTCGTAGCAAACAGAAAAGGATCAATTCTTTCGGCATCAACCATTCTGAAGAGCGACTTCTTCTCGAACTTGCAGAAAATGTCCCTTCCAGAGTACGTGGCACTTGTCATAACGCTGTTGTGTTGTTGATTAACATGGATAATTAGGCGTATCGATGGCTCACCGAACTTCAGGCGCGTTCCATTGACGCTACGATTGAATACCAGTCGGACTCCCGACGCTAAGGAGTACTTTACCCTTAACGACGGGAAAATGGTTTGCGGGAGGTAAGATTAGTTCAACGAGGAAGTTCCTTTTCTTATGACTCACTTAATCTTCGAAACAAAGCGGTATGCCGACTGTTCAAGGGTAATGATGATCACTTTGTTATGCGCTAGGAGATTTTGACCTCGTATATAGCCTTAGGAGAGCTCTTGCGAGAGTGGGGGCGGACCCCGAAGGCAAGAACAAAGTCTTCTGGACCTCCTTGCGAGAAGTATGGTGATTTACTGAGAAATAAATAACCACCAACTAATATCGTTGATTTCCTAGGAACCTGTGCTCTATGTTGCGGGCAGGCCTCATGTCCTACGTCTGGTGGATCGACCGCTAGAAAATGTCGAGTACGATTTCAACTTTTAATATACTGAATAGAATGTTGACAGACACGCAGAGCTACTGGAGTCACCACTCAGACAGTTGAAACTATGGAGATTAGCCTGAAGCGTGACGTGATCAAAGAGCTCTTAGGAAACGAAGGGCAGCTTCTTCTTCACGACGAGGTAGAGGAGCAACCCGGTGTCTTCTCTATAATTCCGCAATGGGAGACAGTCAGCGAAGATGATATTCTCACTCCCCGAGATGTATTCGAGTTGATGACAAAAGAGGGCTACAAGGTACGCCCGTACATTGCTCACCTGGGTCACTAACTTATCAATCTCAACTGGATAGGTCAATTATGACCGAGTCGCAATTGTGAGTTACCATAGACATTCATACGCTATTCCGGGAACGTATTCTAATCTTGAGCGTTCCACAGACGGATGAACAGGCGCCGATACCAGACGCTCTCTTCCAACTATTCGAACGAGTGGCATCTGGATTGGAGACGGGCGATGCTGGAGATTTCATCTTCAACTGTCAGATGGGCAGAGGTAGGACGACAACGGGCATGGTGTCTGCTTGCTTGGTCGCCAGCATCCAGACATGGGATGGTAAAGAGCCATTGAATCTGACAGCAGACGATGATGTTCTATATGGAGACTCGCTTGATGGACCGGGTGAAGAAGAAGCGTACTTGCAAGGCGACTATAAGATTATTCTTCAGCTCGTCGGCGTATTGTCACATGGGAAAGCTGCGAAGATACTGACCGACAGAGCGATCGATCTTATGCAAGATGTGCAAAATCTACGAAAGGCGATCTACGAGTAAGTTATCTCAAAGGTACATCGACACGCGTCGGTTAATTTTCAGTATAGCTATAAATTGAAGGTGGAGTCGCTGACCAAGGGTACTGAAAAATACAAGAAACTAATGACCATGGCCATAAACTATCTGTGAGTTCCGATTAACTGCGCACCATATGTGTTCCCGTAGCTAAGTACTGCTTCGTTCTGTACAGGTATCGGTAAGATCGCCTGTGCTGGTCACTCGCCCTCATTCTGACCTCCTTTTAGATATGGCACTCTCATCGTATTCGCTAATTACTTGATTGAACGAAGGATATTGGTTATCCAACAGCGTTCCGATTCGCTTCCATCTTTCCCTGCGTGGTTCAAGGAGCATCGGGAGATCACAACCATTTTAGGACGGGCGACCCTTTCTTGAAGCCAATGACTTTTTTCTTCTTGCCTTCAAGTGTTTTCGATGCGTACTAGTACCGCATTAAACCCATTTAGCTTAGAGCACTACACATCTTAGGAGAATATACAGCTTTGTATCATAGTATACTTGATCCCCAACATTTTCTGCACGTCATTATAAGGTCGAAAGGAAAGACAATATTACCGTGATGCCGAGTAAACGGGTTCGACGGTCGTGAGGGTCTGACCGTGGGATAGCGTGTGGACAGCCGCACAGCATGCGAGCACTGCACAGCCTACTACCAGTCTTCCCTTCTTTCACCATCGCCTCACCATTCTCGTTGTCCGTTAGCGACGACAAAACGCTGTGGCCGTCGTCGCAGTCTACGACGCACGATATAAGAGGCCTCACCTTCCTTCTTCTTTCTTTTGTTCGACCTTTGTCACGACCTGACGCGGATCCGATTTGGCCCACAACATGAGAGCCCACTCAGCGCGTGCTCGGTCACTTTTGCTGCTCTTATGGCTTGCCTTCGCTGCGACGGCCTCCGCGAATGCTGGATTGAGCAATGAGCTAGTCGTGCGAGGTCTTCTTGATCCTCCAGACACTGGGACGGGAACGGGGACGGGGACGGCGACGGGGACAGGAGCTGGCGCATCTACTGGCGCTACCACGCCTACGTCAACAAGTACTTCAACAAGTACTACGAGCTCCACCCCAACATCAACATCGACGACGCCTACCTCTACCTCTACCACATCCTCCACGACATCTTCTACAACCTCCTCAACTCCGCCCCCGACGACGTCGAGTTCGTCCACATCAACAGATCCACCTGTCACAACTCCCCCTCCACAGGTGTCGGAGCAGCTATCGACATCCACTGGTCTGGATGGATCACAGGTCACTGTGACGCAGCTCATTACACCTTCAGTAGCAGACGCAACAGCTTCGTCTGCGACTCCATCGTCAACTGAAGTTGCAAAAGACGATGGGGGAATTAAAACTAGCACTATCATAGGCCTGAGCGTTGCTGGTGGTGTGGCACTTCTGGGTGTCGTAGGATTTGTTATCTGGAAATTCACTAGGAAACGGTACAGTGACTTCGATGATGGTATGTTTTCCGTGATACAGAAGATGTCAATTTGCTGTGCTGAGCCATCAACGTGACTTTCCTATTTCAGATCCCATCAAATGGCCGGAGTTGAATATGCACGGAGAAAACTTGAATTATGCACTACCAGCAAACCGTGCAGCAAACACAAGCCCAGGTACTACAAGTGGTGCGGGCGCTGGGCTAGACTCATCGTCTGAAGTGAATTTATCTCGGAACGCGTCTGGAGCTGCCTATTCGCATTCGCAGTATTCGCAACCTTCAGCTGCGGATTCCACAGCCGATTTGTACGCGCCAGGTAGCGACCCTTACGCAGTCCCCCCTCTTCCGAATTTGAATCCAAATCAGCCTTACCGTGACGATCCTACCGCCTATGGGGCGGGATACTATGATCCTTACCGCGGACCTGTGCCACACACCTTCAATGATGCAGCATCTGTGGACTCACACGGCCATGGGGCGTATGGGACAGAGTCTATACCGATGAGTAACCTGGCTGTAGGCGCAGGCGCAGCAGGCAGGCGATCACCGGGCCCTGGTGTGGTGTATGATCCTTCGGCTTACGTCGCGACACAGACGGGTAGGCAATCTCCAGGTCCGAATATGGCGTATGGTGGCCGACAGAGCCCCGGGCCAGGAGTCGCTCTTTCTGGACGACAAAGTCCGGGACCAGGAGCTGCCTACGCCGGGCGGCAAAGCCCTGGACCTAATGCCGCCTACGGTGGAGGTTTCTAGTTGTAATCGATTGCAGGAGTGATTGTGCAGAGAAGGCTGCGGTAGTGGAAATGTTGTTCCAAGCGCAGGTAGGTCATCGGGATTGACACCAATTTATCCACTTCGTATTGCTTATAATTTATGGTTTTGATTTCCTTTCCCCTCGACAGACTTTTTTATTCTGTCTTCGTTGCTGTCGCATTTCTCACGTAGTCGTCTAGTTCAATTCTTTGCTTCCATCACGCAGCTATATAACATAACCGGATAATCTCCCGTGCTGAACAAAGTTTCACACTTTTCACCGTGTTAGCAACTTGCTCCCCCTGCACACGCATTCTGATACCCTCAATCGCATGTATTTTCCTTCCAAATCTGCCTCACAAAACGGCGTAATAGATCCATGTGTACATCGTGTTCATGACGATGGAGTTAATCTCTATCGTCCATGTACGGGCCTGAAGTATTATGATTTGATAATTTTGTTCATCATAAATTACTCTTCAACTTTGTGTTCAGGTTCATAGACTACCGTTGTTCGAACCCATCTCGATGTCTATTGTTGACTTCGATGAATCAAATAGACTCAAATCATTGCTCCTCGGATACGCACTCCTCGGAAGACACCGAAGTACTGCAATTTTGCTTAGCAAATGGATTCAGTTTTGGGAAATCTCTAATGTGTCGGGATTTCTGGTCGATGGAGCTTTGATGACAGCAGAGTGTAAGACCATATCGGACACATGGCTTTCAGCAGTTGCGGTAGGTCGGGTAGAAGCTGAAACGCTAAATTATCCAGCAACCGACTGGAAAACCCGACGATAGCTAGCCCGGGCTTCCTTGGTAAATCCAAATAACAGGAAAAGAACGAGCGCGAACGCATTTTTTATCCACTCATCCCACCGAATGGTGAAGGTGACCTAAAAGACTGATTGGCATAAAGCAGAAGGAAATTGTACTATTTCAGACCATCCAAAACTTGATATGGCTTCATTGCTGTCGACTATAGAATTCATGAGATATCAGTATATCATAATGTCGAAAAGTCATACTTTTGGGAGACGTTCAGTTGTTGAAGCAGCCTCCTAACCAGACCCTCCCGGGCCCACTGGCACGGTTCAGCGGAAGAGGCCGAAGCCTCAGGGTCCAGGTAAAGAGGGTCTGGGTAGGAGACTGTTGTTGAAGGCGAACTAGGATGATTTGAAGGTGGTTTAAACTTGTGCTTACTACATAATGGTATATTCATCATTAAAAAATATAGAGTAGAATGAGGATTCATCCACCTAGAAAGACATGGGTGCAGTAGATACATCTACATTTCACTTATTCTGAGTCCAATATTAGTTATTATAGCTGCGCCCAAGACGAAACATAGAATGGTTGGGCCCCATTTGTCGTAGTACAAACCCTCGGCATGACGTTTCCTGAGATTATACGACCGGTATACGAAGATCGCACACGAGTAAGCAATAGCAAGGAGTGCTGCAATTGTGAATAGTGCCGCTGCGATCAGCCCTGCCTGGTCATCCGGAGGGACGAAGTTAAGGAGAGTGGTGGAGATCGTGCCTATGAGCACGGCGAATTGGAGCCATTTCTGCAAGGTATGTAGTTGAGTACTTGGCTCTGACGCACGAATATGCCAAATGAGGGCGTATACGCACCAAGAAGGTCCGCTCAGAAGCGAAGTACACCTTCGGCTCAACTCGCACGGGCACTGCGATGAGTTGACCCGGTGCTGCCGTCCAATACCTCACCAACTCTCGATCATCTCCCCGCATCCGCGTACCCGGCGGGAGTACGCGCGTATCACTATCCACGCCATCATCAATCGCGCTCTCTTCCTGCTCCTGCTCCGAAGACGTCGCCGCTACCGTCCTCAGACGGCTCTTAAACGTCTCATCGAACGCCTGCGAGGGTGCAAGCGGGTCGATTGACAACGCACGGGGTAGCCGCGGCTTGTTTGTCTGCGAAACAGCAAGTTGCGATGTGCGCCGCCCTCGCATAAGCGGGACGTGCTCGTCATCTGCGGCATAGTCGTCTCCATCACCCTCGGCTTCATCGGTACTCCCAGTGCTCTTCACCGAATGCTCCATGCGCTCTTTCTGTCCTGTAGTTCGCTGTTCCTCGAGCATCCGTTTCCGCGACGCGATAGCCTCAGCAACTGCCTCGCCACTCAATCCAGTCGCTTTGAGCTCGTCGTTTGCTGGCGCAACAGCGTATTCGTCGTCATCTTCGCCTTCGGAAATGGGCTCGGTATAATGACGACGCTCTGGTTCGGGTGTTGTGATCTCGGGGCTCTCGACCGCAGACGGCGTTGCACTGTGCGTAGGCCGTTCGATGTGCATTTTTCCCGTGTCAGGTTTGAGGATATCGATATCCACTGCAGGCAAGTTCAAAATCCCAAGTAATTAGAAAGTAGGCTTGACAACGTACTTTGAGGTAACCAGAACGGCACCAAATCAACTCGATGTGGGACAAGTGTTGCACATCCATGGATGAATTTACTGCAATTTTTGTTAGCGCATTGCGAAAAGCACACTGAAGTAACTACACACCTGAACTTTGGTACAGCCTCGACGAGGTGGGACTGGACCAACTCCGTAACCCACTGGGGCGGCTCTTGTCCGTACTGTGTCTGGAGCTTTACTTCCAGAACTCCGTACTTGAACAATTCCTTGTCCTCTTCCGGAAGTTGTGGAAATGGGTAGTCTATACCGATGTCTGTGCGGCGCCAATTATCTCCAGATCGAATCCGACCATCCCAATTATCCTCTCGAACCATAGTGAGTTCGGTATCAAGTGAGATACGGACCCGTGCATCTCCAGGAAGCTGGAATGCAGTTCGATTGTAAAATGTGCGCATGACTAATTGTGGCACTCAGAATCAGTATCTTGACCCATCACAAGTCTGGCTTACCTGGTTTTAACTCTCTCGTAAGGATAGCGTATTGTACCTCAGTCGCTAGTTGAATCATAGATTCCACATCTTGCTCCGTTTTCTTTCCTTTTTTCACAAGTTGTCGAAATTCCTCATCCATGGTATACTCCCCGCGCAGGAACGCATTCACATTTTCCTCTTTGATAGGGAAACGCGCTTTGACGGACTTCTCGCCAGTCCAATCTTCACGGTGTGTTTTCCGTTCAACGAAAATCTAGAAATCGTGAAAATGAGTATAAAGAACTTTCACGCTTATGATGATCTTCCTTACTTGTTTGACATCTGTATCTCCATACCAACGCAGGCGAATAGCTTCGGCTCCTTCAGTCTTCTCTAACCGGCCGAGATACAGCTCGAGATCTTCGTTGTCGAAATAAATGGAGGTGATAGCTATTTCATGACTCAGTATTCACACTCGCAGAAATGGATCCGAACAAATGTATACCGGAGTCTTTGGCCTCAAATTCTTTCTTTGGATTGAAAACTAAAGGTAGTTCAGTCGGAAGAACGGGAAACGTGTTGATGAATACCAGTGAATTTATAGACCGCTGTACACACTCACCAAGGACAGGAAGATGTCGAAGAATAGCAAGTTTGAGGTGTACGAGGTTATCAGGATGTACCTGTGGGTATACAACAAGTCAGCTATTCCAGTCAACGATAGCTAACAGGAGGTGTCGTGTGACCAAGAAGCGGAAGAAGCGAACGAAGAATGAGACGCTCTTCCTCTTCTGCCGAACAGTTTGCCGATTTCTGCAGACACAAATAGAGGAGTTGTGTTCACGGAAGAATACAATGCGGCAGAGGAACACGACCCTTCGAAGAAAGGGGCTAGGCTAGGATCAAATAGCTACGTACCCAGTATTTTGTGGTCTGACGGACAAAGGCACTCTGATTGCCACCAGCGCTGGAATCGCCCTGGACGGGATGTCCGCGTGTCCGTACGAGGTCGTAGAGCTTGGATAGCTTGACTATTAATCCATCCCAGTTGTACTTGTAGAATGGTCGTCTATCGAGATAGGAGTGAATAAAATCCTCTTTCATGTTCCAGCCCGTTTGTTTCTAATCGTGATTTAAGCTTTACATTATCTTGAGATCACGTTGAAGGACTCACATCATGTTTCTGTTACACGGTCAAATGAAGTAAATTAGCTTAGGTCGGTATAAGGGGAAGATCTAATTCATGCTGCATACCTTGAGGATCTTCATGAAACCAGTGAGGTTAAGCTTCGAATACAGTGCAAGGTCATGAACATCCGCAACAAGGATGGCCACCTCCTCTTCAAGCCAACGGAACTGTTCCTCGAAGGTGTCTGCACTCTTACCACTCAGCTCATCACCAAGAGCGTCGTCGTCCGAGTCGTCATCATCCAGGTCATCCTCAGACCCGCCGTCGTGCAGTTGTGCGTGGCGCCGTTGGTCCTCCATATCTGCCAAAGCACCATAATTACGCCTTCCGACGCCGTTACCGTTCGCATTGCCAGTACCGCCGATCCCATTTGTGGATGGACCGGACGACCCGCGAGCGTGCTGCCAAGCTTGGGCTCGTGAGGAACCGACGTCGGCAAGTGCAGAGTGGTACGCTTCCTCCTCCTTTACAAGCCGCTGTACGTTCTCTTCCGCGGCAGTGATACGCCGTGCCAGCTCGGAGGACTTGCCCTTCTGAAACTCATGGATCTTGTCGAGCTCGGTCTCGAGCATCAGAATGAACTCTCGCTCGTCTTCGCCATTCCATGCATGTGACGTAGTGCGGACCTACGCGAAACAGATATGATGAGCATGAAAACAATGACGATATGAAGACACAAGTCGATAAGATTGGAGACGGTACAAGGTGCCAATTGTGTAGTAGTGAATGATGACCGACACCCCGACTTGCACAAGAACGTGTTTCCGACACGTCCGAATAGCAGCCAAAAGCACGCTCCCGAGAACCTCGAAGATGGTTCTGGACAGGGGATCAACGCACAGCAAAAATGATGAACATACCTTGAGCTCCCTCTTCAGCTTATTGTAGTCAAGGTAGTACTCTCGCCATTCATTGTAAAGGTCGTTCTGCGCTGTCGGTCAATGCGTTTGTTCACGATGTAAGGTGGTTGACACATACGTTAATCTTCCGACCGAACTTCATGTGTTGGTAATGTAAGGGAGAGATAGAGATAGATGATAGTCCCAGGAAATGTCCTATGAATGCTCCCAAGCCCTATAGATCGAATAAAATAATGAGGAAATGGTCGCCACAGAGGAGTATAAAAAGAGGCCAGTGGTTGACGAGCCAGTGAGCGGACGAACGTGCATCTCACTCAGGCTTTCACTTTCCGTATCCGGCAACCAGCCATTCTGTATCCGCGGCAGTACGTAATTTCCACGTGGGTTTGTCCCGTTTGTTCCGTCCGCCGTCACGTCACTGGCACTCCCTCTTCTCGAGTTATAGTTTGTTCTCCTTTCTCTTCTTTCGGTATAGCTATCCGAGCATGCGTCGTGCCTCAGCTGCCCACAGCACGTCCCCGGCGCCCAGGACAACACCGTCGAGACGGCCGACTCTGGAGATGCACGACAGCGACGACGACGAGGAATTCGTCCGAACGAAGATCTTGGTCATGGGCCAGAGAAGGTGCGTCCCATCCGTTGAGTTCATATGCGGAGCCTCTTCATGTGTGGATCACGTTGTTCATTTCAATTGCGAATACTTTCAGGAGCGGGAAAACGAGTATCTTGAAGGTGCTGTTTGAAGGCCTTAATCCGAAGCAGGCATTCTTTACCGAGCCGACAACCAGGCTCACCAAATATAAAATCGAGTACGTTATGCAGAACGCCAGATCGTGTGCGCAAGTTTTGACAGCATACAAATTCCGGTAGCACGTTCATTCCACTCGAGATATGGGACTGTCCTGGAACTATTACCCTCGAACAGCTGGGCGTCCCGTTGTCCACTTTTGCAACAATCATATTCGTCGTTGACATTCAAGACTCCTATACACAACCCATCGCGCGCTGTATCGATGTTTTCTGCAGTGCTTACCAGCTTGACCCTGGCATCAACTTGGAAGTATTTGTGCATAAAGCTGAGGCGATGTCTGAGGACTACCGTATAGGTGTGCTTGCGTGTCTTTTGGGTGCCGTTGCTCGTGTGACTCATTGCGAATCGAATATAGAAAGCTTCAAGCATTTCAACAAACAACTTTCAGAGGACCTTTCCGACATGCCGCCATTCATCTGGCCAGATCCTTTACCTCCATCACTGACGCCTTCAGAGGGACTTCCTTTACAACAAGAGCCTGTTGATCTGCCCATAACGCTATATCTAACCTCTGTTTATGATCATTCTCTCCAAGACTCAGTTTCGCGCGTCTTTGGTCGAATCCTCCAGCGGAGCTGCCTCGACCACGTTGAAAACATGCTTGACGCATTTGTCACGTCCTCGCATTCTGTCAAGGCGTTTCTGTTTGACATTCAGGCCAAGTTCTTCATTGCAACAGACCAATCGCCGGTGGATCCGAATACTCACGGCCTTTGCTGTGATTATGTACACATGTTGAATGAATTCAGTGGGCTGTATAAGTGAGCACTGCGTCAAAATCTCATCTGTTCATACTCAAATGAAATCTCAAGATCTGTCATTTCTCCACCTTCCAAACATCCGCGTCGCACAGGCGTTTCACCATCTACACCATCTGTTCCTTCGGGCTCAATCCCCTCTAGCCCCGCTACGAAAAAATCAATGTTACAAAGTCCACAATCACGCTCAGCCGCAACCTCTCGAGCGCCTACACCCACCCACACCTCCGAGTATCCTTCTCCGTCGACAACCGTCGGTTCGTCTCGCTCTAATTCGTCTGGTATGCCTAGTCTAAGTTCGTCGTCGCAACCTACGGTTGTTGCACTTCCCGGTGACACCAGCGACAAGGTTGAGGGGCCCCCGAAGCGCGCGAAACCGCTCTTCAGCCAGTCATCATCCGCAACGCTGATGCCGAATACGACGCTCGTCTACCACCAGATAACGGACCGCTTTGCGCTTGTTGCGCTCATCTCTACCGCCGTGTGGGAGACCAAGCGGGGGCTGGTAGAGTACAATGTGGTTTTCTTCCGTGAAGGTGTTCAGGAGATATACGAAGTTGAACAAGAGGCGAGAAGACGGAAGAGACCTGCTGCTGTTGCGCGGAAGTGACCGATCTTCTTGTTCAACTATCTCAGTTCCCTCGATCTTCGTATCTATACCTTCGGTCGGAAGAACACTCCCATTTTCTTTGATCGCCATAGACATGTACGAATATAGATTGTATCATTGTATCTTATTCCATCCACACCTTCGATGCTCCAGTCGGTCATATATATTCAAACTTATACCTATCAGGCGCCATGTTGAGTCCGCCGTTGCCCTCACTAAACTATGCGATCTTTCACATACCGATTATTATGTTTTGACTCACTAAGTTTCCAAGTATCGTTCGTAAGTCAGTCTTCGTCATTGGTGATCTGCGGGGTTCCAGCAAGAATTCCTTGAGTGTCGGTGGCTGTGCTGTGTCGATCATTCTTATGTCTTAGAATGGAAAAATGGAATCAGATGCACGTGCCCCTCTCTCTTCCTGACCATATCATGATGCCACATCGGACGTGCTTTAAGAAGTCAGTACCTGGGAAGAAGTAGCCTTTGGAAATTCAATCGATCTTCTCTATGTCCTACTTAATGATTAATTTGATTATATAGCGGCATATGGCACATTGGTGTCATGATGTAGTCGAAGAAGCCAAGATTCTCAGTGATTATTCAAGCGTCTATCAGAAACATTTTACTGACTGTGTCACGGTGTCGACGGTGAGATATAACAGAAATGATGTACATGTGTGTATCACCCATTCGATCTCTGAAACATCAACTTTTACCCATTCCAGCTCATTATGTTTTTGAAGGGACATGGATGTTTGATATCTTATCGTGCTGCTGCCAATTGTTGCCTGCGGACTATCAAACATGTCACTGTGCATCAAAGCCTACCCGAAGACTACGGAATCGAATTAGCACCATCTATCGCGTATATGTATGGTGCGGAACCTATCTAGATATCTTTGCCACGTCTCTTTGACCGCCATCATGCCATCCGACCCCAGTTCATCGTCTTCAAGTACACCCGCGGTGCCTGCGACGAGATCAGCGCTAGCAAGCTATAGCCTCCTCAGTTTACCGAACTATAGTACCGAGTTCCCGAATGTTTCGCTCCCAGAGCTTCCGACTTACACGCCAGGGCCCGGTCAAAGAGCTCGGCCCAGAGAGCGAAGCGAACATGTTTATCATTTGTTGAACGGTGCTGACAAACCGTGGTTAACTCTACGTGTACTGAGTTGGGCGCCATCAGAGAAGCATCTACCGGTATTTATTGAAGGCGAGACCATCAATGGACTGGTGGAGATGAACCTGGAGAAAACGGAGAACGTGAAACAGGTCGCCGTTTATGTGCGTTTGTAATTTCTCTGTGTGTGTCATTCGCCAAAAGTCTGGTCTAAATTATCCTTAAATTTGAACCGAAAGTTCAAGGGGCACGTCATAAGTTCCATCTTCGATTCAAAGGTCTTCACTAGGTTCACAAAGGTTGTTTTCGATGCAAATGATACACCCGGATCTCGAAAGCTTAAAGGAAAATACACATGGACATTTTCTCTACCGATAGAACGGCAGATCAACCCACCTCCGGAGATTGTGAAACAGTTGAATATCAGTGGAGACGAATCGCTTCCACCGAACGTCGGGGGAAAAGGATCCCAATCCGAGATTGAGTACTATTTGGGCGTCAGTGTCAAACGGGGTGGTTTCTTTTCTGAAGAAAGCATGTGTGTACACAACTTCATCTCTCAATGTGTCCTGCCTGTTGATATGCAGAACGGAATATAGTTTAGATGCTCTCCTAACATACGTCCCAGTAACCATCCCCGGAGAGCCGTCTACTCTCCGCCAACAAGCATATGCCGAGGGAGAGCCAATACTCGGGCCTGAACAAGATCCAGAGGGCTGGAAAATCTTTCCTGACGTTGAACTCAGAGGAACTATTTTCAAGTCTCGAAACATTTCTGTTGCGTGTTCGGTAAGTGTAACCGGCAATGAGATTCTGAAACACAGGATTGATCTGTGATACATACAAACGGTGTATATGCAGCTCGCTTTAGCCACTCCGGTAAGCGGAGGGACCGATAGTTCATCTCGTGCATAAATGTCACTAATCACTAAAGACAATTAGCTTTCGTACACCCGCAGCTCTGTTATTCCCTGTTTTCTGACACTCAAATCTTTTGACACCCAGGCCTTGGACCTCTTGTCGACTCCTTCGGCACCTATTTTACAAATTCGTCGGAAAGTTAAGTCACATATAGGGGTACAAAATATGCGCGGATCGTTCGAGCATAGCAGGGAGAGTAACTTAGTCGCCTTAAGAAAAGCGGTATGGGCGCCTGCACAAACTATCACTCAAGACGACGGATCTCAGATCCGAACGATGTACGGCGAAATTGGGCTTCCCGGAAATCTTACTCCCTCGTTCAATTTCGGTGAATTTGAGGTTAAAGTGAGTCATGAGATATACTCTGTAACAGTACCTGCAGTGCTCCTAATTTGCTACCTGGGAATTGCGTAGTACATGGTGGATCTGCTGCCATTCTCTGTTGCTGGATTTGTTCCTGAACAGACGTCGCGGCTTTCGCGTTCGGAAGTACAGATCGTAACTGGGTTCCAGCCTGGGCCTGCTCCAAGGGCCTATCTTCCCCCAAGCTATAATTTACATCGTGGAGGAGCAGCAAGGAGGAGATGATGGTCGATGACTGTCACGTCTCCGAAACCCGAGAAACTCTGGACTTTCATCCGCTGATTATAGTGTTTTTGATGAATTTTTTTGGATAGGGTGTTAAGCACGGATATAGTATTAGCAAAATTATATACCAAGCTATTATATATATGTAAACAATATCTAATCTCTACTAGAACTCGTCGTTTCGCTTGACTTTGAGGATGTATTCTTAATTTAGCACTGTAGTAGTATCCCAAAATAGACGATTCCAAGAAGGAACCATACCACAGTATAACCACTGGCAGTGCCCCGCATTCACTACCATTGTCCTCCTGCCTGTGCTCATCTGTTTCTCTTCAGACATAATCCCCTGGTCTCTCTGCAATCTGATTTGAAGTACTCATTCTCACAATGGCTGATCTTCTCGATTCGATGCTGGATTTAATGCGGCGGCTGCCGCCTACGCAAGTCGAGGAGAACGTGGCGGCGTTGGCGGCGATTTGCCCAGATTACGCGGACGATTTATTATCCAGTGTCGACCAGCCTCTCAAAGTGCTGGTTGACCGTGCCACTGGAAGAGAGTACCTTGCGTGTGACTACAACCGCGATGGGGAGAGCTATCGGTGAGCATTGAACCAATACCCTAATCCACAAGCGGAACGGAAGCTGATTCTATAAGTATTTCCAACGCAAACCCTCTCTCTTTATGTGATGTCTTCGCAATGCTTGAAATCAATCCTACTCGCCATCTTGCTCTGAATCTGCGCGGGGTCAATTAACTTAGATCGCCATGGTCGAACGAATACGATCCACCCTTAGATGATGGAACAATACCTACACCTAAGCTGCGCAAACTCGAGATTGCAGCGAATGAGGCTTTCGATACCTACCGAGAAATGTCAGTTTTCGTGTAGCTTTCAGCTAAAAAGGGATCTATCATATGCGCGATACATTTACTTATGCGGTGTGGACGCTATATGCACAGGTACTTCGAGGGTGGAGCGTCATCAGTCTATCTATGGGATCTTGAAGATGGTGGTTTCGCAGGCGTTGTGGTACTTAAAAAGAGTATGTCCATTCTATCAGATTTGATGATTCTACGACTCAACCTGAAACAGTTCTAACGGCGAATACATCTGATGCGCCCTCCGGTGCTTGGGATTCTATTCACGTATTCGAAGCTGCCGAGCGCGGGCGCACAGCTCATTACAAGCTCACGAGCACTATCATGTTACACCTTAAAACCAAGACGCATATCCAGAATAAGGACAAGGAGAAAGAGCTTGGCAAGGATGGGTCAGGCGAGATCAATCTGAGTGGAAGTATGACACGGCAGGTTCGTACTTCCCCATCTCCTCTCTTTCCCCCATCAATTCATTCACCTTTTTCTCTATCGTTTAATTAATCTTGATAACCTATTTGTGCCGCAGATCGAACAAGATCTGCCTCTGGCGGACTCTTCTTCGCACGTATCCAATACAGGGCGAATGGTCGAGGATCAGGAGCTCAAAATGCGGAACCTGTTACAAGACGTGTACTTCGGCAAAACGCGGGACGTGGTGCACGATCTTCGCGCTATCGAGAGCCTAGAAAAGGTGAAGCGGCAGCGCGAACTGCAGAAGGAACTCGTAGGGCTGATGCGAAAGTAATGGACCCACGGCCGCATGTAAGGCATGTGACTGGTATGATTGTTTAATAGGACTGACGACGCAGTGGAATATATGTTGTGTCGATTTATCATTAAATGGATTTTCACAGTTCAAAGGTACGCAAGCACGTACGGAATATTCAATCTTGATGAGGTGAATGTCTATAAGATCTCAATAGACTACAAAATCCAATTCCATGTACTCCGGTCCGTTGCAATATAGAATTATACACGCGGTATTTACCATCAATCTGAAAACACTACGCTATGCGCTAAGCAATCACAATCGTAAATCCCTTAGAACTCGTAATTCCGCCGGCATGCATGCTCTGCGAACCTGCTTTATATCTCGGGATATTCCACGCGCTGTCCAATGTTGTCCAGTGCCACCATCGCGATAATTAATTAGGGCAACTCGTGCGCGTCGCCTATGTACATACAATATCGATCTGAATTGCGCCCCCGTCCTCCCCTTTTTCTCGCTTTTATGCACTGCAAGCTTACTTTAGTAAAGTCGCGTCGGCGATCGGATTCGCGTGTATAGTGACCTATATAGACCGATTTCGATGCTAAGGGTACGGGCAGAAAAGGGCAGAAATGACGTACGTGTTCGAGGATGATTTCGTTGAGTGGCCGGTTCTTCTCGTTCACCGGTACCCGTTCAATAGCATCGAGCGTCGAGTCTGCCCCATCAATTACCCTATATGAGCATATGTTTTGTCAGTTGAGTCAATGTTGGAGTATTGAAAAGTTGAAACGACAAGGCCGGAAAGAAAGTTGCATGAGGACAGAAGATACGGCTTGCGAAATGGAGTTAGAAATGAGTGGGATTTATGTAATTGGCAATGGGCGATGCATCGGAGACAATGCAAAACGCTTGAATTCCACATAAAGGGCTGACGAGCGAGAAAAAGAAAAAGTCCTGCAGTATCGTATGGAAAAGGTGGAGGGTCCAGATGTGGGGAAAGAAACGTAACGCACTTGCCGAAGACAGTGTATTTGCCGTCGAGGTGCGCTTGCTTCGCATAGGTGATGAAGAACTGCGATTTGTTGGTGTCGGGGCCCGAATTAGCCATAGCGACAACTCCCCGTGCATTGAACTACAAAGCAGTGTATCGGGGTTAATACAAGTGAGCAAGTGACATCCAAGAAAAATAAGGGGGAAAACGCCAGAAAAGTGATTCCTTCATGTTTGCGAAGATGCCGAGCTAGCGCTATGTCAAATGTGTGCGTCCTCATGGATACCAAGCTCACTCAGCAAGAGCGTAAAAACATAATTCGGCACGAGACTCAATCCTACCGCCATGTTGCTGGCCGGAACGCCAATCGGTTGTGTATGGTCCGATGGTGTAAATTCCAGATACGACAAAAATCCGGGAGCAATGTGTACAGTCTCGTGTTCGGTACCGAAATAAGGCGGTAAGGGACGGCGACAGCCTGACCGCCGCAATTATTCGAATATACCTATGACGTCTGGTGACAGTGACCAGGGAAGCTCCGGGTGTAGAAATCGGTGAAAAAGGAGACAAACAAACAACGAGCCCGGGCATCGAAGGGGTATGGAAGTAATAAAAAGCCGGAAAGACGTGTAAAGCGTACCTTGAGAGTAGACCGAATCTCGTCTGCGAACGGCGCGCCCCATAAGGATTGGCCACCTTTACCGGAGCCAGTCGGATCACCCGTCTGAACCATGAACCCTTTGATGTTGCGATGGAACTTGCAGCCATCGTAGTAACCCGCCGCACACAGGGCTAGGAAGTTCTCTGCCGCTTTGGGGGCGGCCTCACAAAAGACCTCAATCTATGCACGTATGCATCATCGTTCGCCGGTCATTTAAGTTCCCAAGCAGAAATAACAGGAAAAGGAAAGTAGAGTTAGGAAGGTTTTGTTGTTGGAGTTGAAGATATGCTTACCTTGAGGTCGCCATGGGATGTGTGAAGCGTAACTGACTGAAGAGCGTTAGCAATTTGGCTCACTGAGGCAAGCAGTTCTGTCGGCGCATCAACGACGACAACAACACGCACCATCTTGAAGGCCCACAGCTACAGCTTTCTATGATGAATGTACGAGCCTACTCGAGATGAGCTTGCATCTTTGTTCGATCTCAGCGCGTACTACTAAGCCGCACGTGATCACAATCACTACTAGTAGCAATACATTATGTCATATTACATATTAGGAGTACAGTAGTATCTCATTTATGGAAGTTAGAGCACACGATTACACTGCCTGTGACTGCAGCCTGCCAGTGGGTAAGTGAGTCAATCTCTGGTACCGTCTTGCAAAGATGCAGTGCAACATTTGCAACATCAAATGAAATACTTGACTTTTGGGGCTAACTTGAAGTATCGAGGAAGCCGAGCAGCTCGTCGGGGAGTGTTGTATGCACTGATAGTCTTTAGAGTAGGTAAGGCCCGGCAAACACACGCAATCCCAATGAACAGGCTCGGTCGTTATCAGGGCTACTAGAACTCCTATGCATCCCCATCAAATCGGACGACAGCCCTGATCGCTCTGTTTCAACTGCGCGCAATCGAGTTTCAAATTCACTCCCCTTTTCTTTATCTTGATTTCTCAGATACATTTTTGAATCTTTTATCTCTATTCATTTTCGGAAGCCTGTTTTGGACAGTTAGACGCGCAGGGTCGGAAAGAGCCACAGTCGGAAATAAGGCAGCGTACATATATGCATGGCTCGCCGACGTTGCGAGCCCACTTTCTGCTCTTGCCCCCACCATCCATATCGCTCGACTTTTGCCATCAGCGACGACCTGGGTGCGGCGCTGCTGATCATATCTACTTACGCTAGTTGGAGGAACAACAGAACGTGGCACCGCCGCCAACCTGCATTGTCATATCATCCGAGCCCGAACTCAGATTCGGACCCTGCCCTTATATACCATCTTTGATCTCACACGTCCAACTATCCGCAACATCTCCTTCGCCATCTTTCTCTGTCGACCTATCTTTCTGCTCTCCACGTCGACCTCACTCCTGACAGCGCACAAGCAAGCACAATGATACGCACTCAGACACGCACGTCGAGCATTTACTCGGCGGACGACCCACTCGCCCTTGCGATCAAACCACCGCCTTCCGAGAGCGATATCGAGCGTCAGCAGCGCATAGCGAAGGAGCTCGAGGCAAAGCTCGTTAGTGACCGCATCGATGAGGAGCTCCGTCTGGAACGAGAAACAAAGAAGAAGCAGAACATGCAGGTCAAGGTGTGTATTTCATGTTTGGTAACAAATTACATTTTTGCTTTCTCGCCGTGGTCGATCTCTGGAATAAGCGGCGACGCACTGCTTGTTGAGTACGATGCAACCCTGCCCACGTCGAACGTTGAATGAGTGTCGAGACCAAGATGAGCCGTGGAATTTAGCCCGCGTCAGTCCGGGACATTCACTCCTCGCACAATCCGAGTCTCACATGCTGTCCTCGCCATTCGCTCGCCTGCGATGCTCTAACTATTTGCAGCGCAGCGTTCCCCAGGCGAGCTCCGACTCGCAGCATTCCATATGAGGAGGCAACCATCGTAGTGTGACCTTCTCTCACCGTCGTTGTCGTGTCGGCTTCTATCATTCATCTCTTTATCTTCTTTCCTTCTGACCCCCCTACCCCATCATCTCTCTCATTTCGACTTTCTTATCTATTGGATACTGGCTTTGCTCTCTTCCGGTAATCATCTGACCGATTGGCTTCTTCTAGCTCCTACTCCTTGGGCAAGCCGAGTCAGGCAAGTCGACCCTTCAGAAGCAGTTCCAACTTCTTTACGACCCCGCGAGGCTCGAAGAGGAACGAGACTCATGGCGTGCGGTTGTCTACTTTAATGTCGTGCGCAACATCAAGCGCATCTTACAGGCAATCGACGCCCTCGACCTTGGCAACGCGGGTGCCCTCAGTTCTCCATCCCTACGCCCCACGACCGCTGAATTGGAAATCGCCGCAGATGCAGCGGAGGCTGGCTTACCACTCACTCCTGGAAGCCCGCCATCTCATGCGTTTAATCGCCGTGCGGGTGGTTCGTCCTCGGCTGCAGGTGCCGGTCCCAGTTCATCCTCCGCTGCAGCCGGGACATCGTCAATGAATATGGCTGCTGCCACAGATGCCAATGCTGACCACGAATACGCCGTTGCGTTAAGCAACGCAGCGAAGACTGAACTTGCAACACTCAAGCTCCGGCTCTCGCCTATTGCCGCAGCCGAGGCCGGCCTTGCAGAACGTCTCTCAGGTGGAGTGCAAGTCTCTGAGCTCGCCAAGCGGCGCGGAGGTGGTGTCTACGTCCGTTCAGGCTGGCAAAGTACGGCCCGATTCGCAGGCCGGAAGCGAAGGGCCGATGGCGAGAGCGCCGAAGACAGCAGGAACGCAGAGAGTGCTGCAGAGCAGAAGAGTCGGAGAGATCCGCTGGAGGAGGAGCTGGATCGAATTGCGTCGATGCTGTCTGCTTGCAAGGATGATGTGAAGGAGCTCTGGCGTCATCCCGTCGTGAAAGTGCTTATTGAAAAGCGGAAATTACGGTTACAAGAGAGTGCAGAATTGTGCGTCATCTATTCTATGCTTTATCGACAAAACTAACACTTGAGATTTTGTTAGCTTCCTAAATAGCATTGAGCGGGTCACGGCGTCCTCTTATACACCCTCTACAGATGATATCCTCCGGTGTAGACTGCAAACGATGGGTGTGGCTACGTATACTTTCACAGTCCAAGTCTCTGGTAAGAGTATTCTATGGAATCTCTACGACGTTGGTGGCGCTCGCGGCCAGCGGCATACATGGGTTCCTTACTTTGACGACGCAAACGCTATCATCTTCCTTGCGCCCGTGAGCGCATTTGATCAAGTGAGTCCATCTTTTACTGCATTGTTGCTTTCACTTCATCATTCTTTGGGGAGGGCAAGTGTGGTGCCATGTTTGAGCACTTCATTAATCCGGACCGGTTCCTGGGTTTGGAGCTATCACTGCAGGCAGTGTCCGGTCTTCCATATGTCCCGCGACTTTGTCAGGCAGGGCACATCGCCTACGAGCGTACGGATTCGGCCCATCGCATTGTTCGGGATCTCCTGTCAAAAATCTGAACTGCGATCCGAGATCTCCGCGCATGCGTTGCGTTGGTTATCACGTTCCTTTTGGAGCACGGCGCTCTTTGCAGTGGTCGTTGCCAGGTGCCTCGCATACGAAGACTAACGCGGGTACCCGGTAACTCAGTGGAGGAGCGACGCAGTTTCGTCTTCACATCCGACGCCTGTTTGGATTCGGAATTATGACCTCAATTCCGAGATCAGAATGCCAACCTTATCATTACCTTCTGTGACTAATATTTGGGTTCCGGGGGCGGCTGCAACTTGTCCGAATCCTGCGGACTACCATAGATTCCGCTGATGGCTGAAGCGGTTTCATCTCTTTCATATCCACTTCTCAGTTGCTTGGGGGCTATTACTAACTGATGATGCGTTTGATCGCAGTATCTCGAAGAGGACCCGAAGATGAACCGCATCAATGACTCACTTCAGCTGTTCACCAAGATTTGCTCGAATGAGCTGCTTAAGCGCGTGCACTTGGTACTTTTCCTCAGTGCGTACTCAAAATTTACTGCTTACATTCATCTCGAGCTTATTATGCAATACCTGACTAATCTATTTTTGAATTCACGTCTTCTTTAACCCCTTGCCATCAAAACGATGCAACTACAACACCGCGTTAATAGACAAGACCGACATCCTGAAGGAGAAGCTTGACAAGGGTATTCGGGTAAAACGATAGTGCGTTGCCCAGCTTTCTTCCCTTCTGTTGATCATTGGTAATGACTGATGATTTTTTTGCATTATGTGTTTGATCCAATAGCATCCCGTCATACAACGATCGTCCGAATGACTACGAGCATGTTGTTGATTACTTCAAGACACACTTCGCGCAGGTGCATAGGAAGAATAATGAAGAACACCGGGTGCTGTATACGCATTTGACGAGTGTCGTTGATACAAAAGCCACTCAGGGTATTATTCGAAATGGTGAGCGAGCACTATTCCTATTTTATGGATGATTTGCCACGGCATAGCTTTGCTGGTAGTCGTCATTTTGTCCCCATTGCTTCTCCTCATCAAACGACTAAGCAGCAGGCTCTGCTTTACCTGTGATTTGCCTCATATCTCTCTTCCATCTCTTCACATTGATCCAATCACCTCGTGATCACTTTGCTGCGCGCTATTTCTGCCTTCTCGACGCTCTTGCGGCGGGTTTGATATTATATCAATCATATATGACGGCGCTGCTTTCATAATCTTCTCCACATCTCATCCTTCCATTCAATCATTACACTCGATGCTGACGTTGTTTGATCGTCTTTAGTGCGCGATTCCATATTCCGTGGATACCTTCAGGAGGCTTCCCTGGTATGATTGCTCCCTCAAGATTGGAGTACCTCAAATGCCTCACCTCACGCTTCTTCCCTATTTTTCCCGCACCACCTCAAAACACGCTAATAACGCCATCAAACCTCCTCTTCTATCACCGCAATCTATCTTTCGCACTAAACTCTTTCCGGTTGTCTCAGATGTGAGAGTGATATGGCGTCTTTTCCAGCCTTCGCTGCGCATTCTATGGCCTCGTCCGCCCTTCTGCATCGTTTCGCATCACGCCGTACGAACCCGGATCGCCCCTAACTTGATGGCCGTAGCACAATGCACGAAAGCCTCCTCGAATCTCGATATAGTTCCGATGTCCCCAATGATCACGATCATCTCATCTTCATCAGTCAATTCAGTGGGGTTCTAGCTTGATTACACACATTTCATTTATTGCTCGCTATCTTATGGCCATGGTTCCCGTTTTGTTACGTCAGATCATTTCGCATCGCCGCAAAGTTATTGTACAGAAACACTAAGTAGACAGCTTTCTTTTTGTTTTGGATCCTTGTTCGTCTAGCTTTTGTCCTATCTCATATCACTAATGCTTTCAAATTACAGTGATGGATTCGGGATACCTAGCACACATGATTCTCGTCTCCCCCTCCACATTAATGTATCTCAAATAGTGTACAATCCGTAGCAACACCCTCCTCCCATTATAATCTATTGCTCTTGCTGCAATTTTATTCTGTACCTGCCAGTGTGCTATGTCAATTCATGTCTTTTTCATCACACTCTTTGATGTTTCCTGGACTGCAATTTCGTGATTGTATTAGCAGCTCAGGTTGCGATCAAGTTTTTCCTGAGGATCTATCATACTATCATATAAGTATTCCACTTTAAAGTAGTCAGTTAGTCCCCTCACTAACTACACTAGGCTAAGAACCTTATAGTAAAAATAATAATGATACTACAATGTCTGTAAGATAATAAACTAAACAAGCAATTAAGAGAATGTATAGTTTGAGCGAAAAAAAAAGTACAGATAAACTTCAACGTTGACTAAACTCGTTGAGATCAATCATTACCAACACCGTATGAGTGTTCAATGTTGAAGATAGAGATTAGTGTGTGGGAGGCTTGCCTTCGGATGTGTACCTCCTGCATAATCTGATGTGATGTCGACAGTCCGCTGGAAGATTATAGCGTTCTCACCGTCTTCCGGTGAGAAACCAGCGACATCGAATGGGAGCAATTGGACAGAATACTGCAAGGTATAAGCGATGGGGTGATCACCATGCCAAGCGTCAAATTTCCATATATGTTTCACAAACAATGGTCTCCTCACCTTCAACGACATCTTCCCAAACGAGAAAGATGGCGTTATGTTTTCCGGCAGGGATATCTCTCCACTTAGGGTCCGGGAATGCAATGCAGTCGTTGGTTGGACGGCGCAATCCTCATGAGAATGGCTATCATCCATCAGTGTCCATCCAGCTTTGCTGACGACCCTGCAGGGATGTTTGATGGCGTCCATTATGCGCGCAATCTTCTCGATTCCGGTCGATGACTCGACACAACGGCAGAGCCTCAGCCTTGGGGCGCTTGGATTATATAGGAGCTGCAGAATTTGTAGGTCTGAGCCTTCGAGAGTGAGAAGACAAGGGATGACGGATCCACGCGTATAGGAAAGCTACGAATTTGCATCAGTATAACTATACCTAGCAGTCCCTCTTTTAGCTCACAGGTTTCGGGAAAGCAAGCTGCCAAGACGTGAGTCCATGAGTTCTTGATATGAAACGAAAAATCGCTCACTGTACATCGGACATCAACGGTATACGCGGCGAAGGCTATGCCACGTATAACAAAAGATGGGCAGATTTCCCATCCATCAATGTCTACTTGCGGTCCGAGCAAAGGTGTGCCTTCTTCGTACGCAAGTGCTCGAAGGGGAGACAAAGGGGGAGGCCGAGTGAGAGGCACATATATGAAAGGCGAAGACAGGCTGTAAACCGGTGGTTATGATCATTTACTATCAGTTGTAAGCACTTGTAAGTCACCCGCCTTATCTCCTTGCGTCCTTTGATGATCACCACAATATCGTATTGTATACTCGAGCGAAGATCATTGCTCGTATATGAGGGGGGAAGTTGGTGATGTGTCTCCTTGCCTTGCGAGCCGGAATGCGTAAGGATGGTCGCAGGAAGGATTAATGAGAAAGACCAGTGAAAGGAACCGGTAAGCTTTGCTCTTGACACACCGCTACGGTGTTTTGAAGAAGCTTCGTCGTCCAGAATACCCGCTGCCCACAAATTGTCAATCACTTGCACGAACGGCCTGCTGTTATTCCCATGACTACACATTCGGCCCCTTGCCTGTACGCCATACATCCTGGAGTCAAGATTATGATTCCTCGAGAGCAAGAAGAAATCGTCGCCTACAGAGACCAAGACTTCTTGAATTTCCATAGACCGACCGATCGTTAACTCCACACTCCCCGATATCTTCTCTCCCTCCATATACATAGGATAAATGGCGGCTTTCTTGGTATTGTAGATGTTTAGCGTGATTGCTGCTTGACTACTTCGATCTTGCAAGGTCACTGAGTAGCGGGTAGGTTGGTTTGGGATGCAAGGAAAGGGAGGCAGCGTTCTCGTTTTCTTTGGGTTCCTTGCAAGAGGCGGAGGCGAGATCGGCCATTGCTTTTCGAGAGTAGGTTTGGCTGGATTTGCCAAGCTTCTCGAGCGCTTGATGTGTTGTGCGGGCGAAGAAGGGAGACCCAGAGGGTTCAGTGGCATGGGCATGGTGGCATGTTCTATAAAGTGGGGGTGGATAGGTAGGAAGTAGTACAAGACCGCGAGAAAGCCCTATAAGTATGCCGGATGAATGCCCTAGAGACAAAGTCCGATGCGTTGCTTTGCCAGTACATCGAGTAACAAAGATCCATTGGGCTATTAATAAGGGAGAAGTCGGTGAGGCCTTACACCGACAGTTCTCAAGATATGGTTAATAATAAGCGTAAGATTAATGGTTCCAAGACTGCGATTCATTATAATAGTAGCCAAACCGGAAGTCGCATGAGAGCAACGATGCAAGCGAGACCAATGGGGTCAACAGAAGGGGGCCTCACGTTCACTATTCGTGTACGCCGATAAGAATGCAAGGTGTTGGTCGTCTCTTCGTAACCATCATAGAACTCTTTACTCGCCGTACCTTGACTTATCGCTTCATAAGGTCGGGAAAGAGATCCCCATTCCTCCCGTACCAAAGTGTAGGGTAGACGTGGAAGGGCCAGGCCAGCTAAAGGTCAAGAGATGGTGATGGGGCCAATAACTTTTGACGACCATCATCAATGTTTTAAGCCGTCGGCGTCAACCCAGTGCTGATCGACGTGCAAAAGCTTCGGCACTGCGTTCATTCGTAGAGCAGAGATAGGCGAGGTAGTGTTTCGGACAATATGTTCCAAAGGTCAAAGTAAGTCGTGGTCGCGGCAAGAGTGAGAAAGGTGCAATTGTGGCGCTGGCAACACAACTGTCTATGTAGTACTATGGCACCGCCACTGCCACTCGGAGAAGACCGACCACGGACGTCTTGAGACTTTGTCTTCCATATTATTGTCACGAAACATAGCAGGTTAGAAACACCATTATACATCAGAACTACTATTGTCGATTGTGTTCGTAGACCTTTAGAGAAATGAATCCATATTGAATGCTCGCCGAGTTGCAAGCACGCCAGGACCGGGCGATGGTGGGTTGTAACTAGGAGGGTGGATGGGTTTCGGACGAATACCTGGAGCATACGCAGATGTGATCATCACTTCCGAGCGGTGCAGCTTTGCATTCGGGTTTCCAGAAACAAAGCCGGCGATGTCGAAGGGAAACAAGTCGACGACATACTGCGAAATGCGTACAAAACGATTCGAAGGTTATGATAGACACTTTTACGGAGTGGAAACACTCACCTTAACGTCTATTTTGCCAAATTGGAAGGTAGGTATCAGATTTGAAGGTAGTGCCAACTCTCCATACAGTGTTCGCTTTCGCGAACCACTATCCCCGACCGACATCCACGAGGCCTTACTCAAATAATTGTTCTCTTCATTGCCCGGAAGCACCATTCCTCCTCCCGATTCGTCTACACCTAGTCGAGTCTTTATCTTACGTCTCATCTGTAAGACTGGTGCCTCTGGTTTAGATGCAAGGTCCAAAGCTTGATCGTCGTCACAGCTGACAGAGAGAAAGCACGGGATAAAGCTCCCTCTGGTGTAACTGAGCTGAGTAATTGATGAGGATATTGTGACAGACAGATTGATAGAACTCTTCTCTGAGACTCACTGGCTTTGCCATCGCCAGCTGAGGAATATCCAGTAAGTAAGGTGGACATCAAACCACGAACATATAAAGACGAACCTCGCATTTGATAGTAGCTTTACGTGTGTTGAATACAGTTCCCTCCACTTCGAAGCTCGGGAAAACTTCCCATCCATGGATATCGATGTCGGGTCCTAATAGAGGGGCCTGGTCTCTGTATGCGTCTTGCATAAGCCGAGATTGGGGTTCCGGTCGTGACACGGGAGTGTAGGCGAATATCGTCTTAAGCCTGACATCAATACGGAAATGAAATAAAACCAGGTTCCTGCGGAAAGTAATATAGACTGGACTACGTACGCGCTCCCGACGTTAAGAATCCCACGTCTCTTTACATCGACGACTAGCTCATAGTTAATCGACGCGCCTAAGCTGCGTCCCGAGAGGCTTGGCGGAAGGTCCTCGTCACCCGATAGTCGTAGATCCTTCATGTGCTGTTTATTGTTAAAATTGACCTTTTTGGGTAGAGACATCGTGAAGGTGAAGGAGTATCGGCCAGACAGCTTATCTGTGAACTGCCCTTGTCCTTGTCCTGGAGATCTGGGGTCACCCATTGAACTATCCCATAATACCTCGGATAATTCAAGGAATTGGCGCTCATCAATTCCTGAAGAAACGACTTTCCCGTTGACCTATAAAGTTGATGACAGTTCTTTAAACAACTGTATGTACACGCAGAGGCTCAGGAAGTTCACTCACAGACACTACAATAGCCTTGATACTTTCAGGCTTCGGCAAATCGAGTTCAACGATGCCCGTGATCGGAGTGCCCTCTACGAATGTAGGGAGATGTTTGGCAGACGGCGCCCAACTCTTCACTATCAACTTCAACCACTGATGTGTATTCTTCTCGCTCACAAAGAGCGAAATAACGTGTTCCGTTTGTTGACGAGTAGCGCTAGATCTAGATACTTCAGGAGACGAGTAGGCCGGAAGTTCAGCGGAAGATTGGGAGAAGTCTGCGCTTAAAAGACCTTGAGAGTCGTTGTCGCCGTGCACAGTGAAAGATGGCGGCTGAGATGGTAGAGAGGGTGGGAGTACAGACATCATTCAGGTTTGTGGATGCGGGGCATAGGCACTCAATGAGGATCACAGCTTATATATGTAAAGCTACGAGCGACAATCAGAGTTTCTTATCGGCGTGAAGAGTGTATATAAGACCTTTGAACGATGCGAACACTGCGGACTCCGGAGCCAAAATAGTCACTAGCAAACACAAGTTGCATGAAGAAGTATAGCAGCTTGAAGAAGAAGAGTCCTTCATTTCTGAGCCTGTGCGCAGTCGAGTTCAGGTACGCATGAAGCGCTGTCATTGAAGGCGGGGGTCGACGGGGTTGATTGAACCGCAGATACATGCCAGTGGGAGCGAAGGAGCAAACTCGGACGGCGACCTCATGCAACATCTATTTAATAGTATATCAACTTTCCCACGGCTGTATATCTAAAGCCCATTCAATAGTAGAGTGTAATGTCCCCATCCTGCATAGCTAGGGAATATGACGGAAAGAGTCGACTAATTTACGTCTACGGGCGTGAGTAGCGATACACATGTGCTTTCTATGCGTGCGGGTTGTTGGGGGCGGTCTATAATGAATTAACCAGTTTGGCGTAAAAAGCCATAATCAATAGCGCATATTGCTCAAACTGGTCTTTTGATACGAAGAGTAGCGCTTGTGACAGGACGGCCTTCGTGATCTGAGCACCCATGCCCTGAAAACCGCAGGTAAGCTGTCAAGACTTGAGTAAACAGGAACGAAGACAAACCTTATACCACCCAAGGAAACCTTGAGTCTTGAGGATATTAGCAAGAAGTGTAACCGCACCCTCCTGTTTGGGCTTTCCCGAACTGGATCCCGGAGCAGGTAAAACAGCGTCTGCAGTACCCGCTTGTATCCGGACTTTCGCCATTATATACGGATATGTTACCTTGATTGGAGACACACGTAAGAATCGATAAACTTCCGTAGATGAGGAGTAGGCTTACCACTGTCGCAAGTGACTTGCTCAAAGATCCAATGAAGAACGCTTGCCAAGGAGTTAGCTTGGTCCCCCCTCCAGATTTCTCCTTCGCAATCAAGACTAAGCTCTTTACCCTCTCAAAGGCGCCGTACGTAATAGCCGGGTTAACAGTTAAGACTAGCGATGGCTTCAGCCCCAGCCAAAGTCCAGTGATGCCCTCCTCCCGGATGATTTGCCGGCCAACACCTAAGAACGAATCATCCTCAACTGCCTCTACAATGGCCGCAGTTTCTTTTCTCGGGTCAGCGACTTCGCTGTACGATGGCTTTGAGGGTCCAACTTCCGAAGGCGAACTCGGGGCAGAATGTTTATCCTGTGCCTTGGACTTACCAACCTGCTGTCTGGTGGCGATGACAGAGACCGGGATAGTGAAGATCTGTGCGAGAGCACCCGCGACTGCACCAAGCAACAGCTCCATCGCAGTAGAGATGGGTGGAGGCTTCGCGCCTTTGGGTAGCTTGCTCGCTATTCTCTTAAGGTATGAACCTCGGACGAAGGAGTAGAAGAAAAAGTATGCATATTCTAGGAAGAGATTAGATACGTTTGATCGTCCGCCGGTATCACATACTCACGAGTTGAGAACGTATTTAGCATGCTCGCTCCGAAGCCATTGTAGAACCCAGTTATACCCTCCTCCTTTAATATCCGTACAAGCACGGAAATGACAGACTGCTTGCGCCCATGTTCCGACGCGGAGGCCTGAATGCGTGTCTTCGCACTACAGCGCGAACATTAGAGTCGGAACAATCTTCGAAATTCAGGAAACATACGTGTCTAAGGGATAAACGACACTTAGAGAGCTGTCAGCCAGTCTATCTCAACCTCAGACGCAAGCACTACATACGCATTACTGAAGACACCGCCGAGTGCACCCGCCAATGCGTTTCCCAGAGGCGTAAGCTCTTGTGGCTTTGTTGAGCTCATCGTCGTGGTAGTCGTAAGAGAGAGTGGGCCCCAAAAGCCTTATACGCTGTGGACACAGGACAAGATGGACGGAGTAGGGTCGGCACAAGACGGTGCCCGAATGCCAGGACCGGACTCAGGCATGTGAATCCCCGCAATTCAAGTTGCGACCCTGCCGCCATCCTCCACATAACCTTCATTTTCCAACACTGCCAAACACTGATAGCATAAGTTGCACAACTCTTCTTCAACTGGCACTCTACGAGAGAGATGTCAAATCATCCGAATTTTCCTACTGAGCTTGATATACACCCTCTGGTATCTGATCGTGAAGGAGAGAACTCCGTATTCGAGTCGGTGCAACAGGAAAGAGCCATACAGAAATATGGCATAGCAGGTCGTGTCTGGTGATTAATCCTACATCATCGGACAATCGTTAATGAAGTACAACTCATATAGGTTGTGTGTGATCTCTCATCAGGGAAGCCGCGCATATCATGGTTCAATATCTCAGGCAACCTTCCTCGAATATCGACTTTGACCCACTTTGCTCAATTTTCTGTGAATCGCCGTGCACCATCTTAGAGTTGGGATCAGGGAATGGTTATGTCGGAGCTCATCTTGCTAAGCAACTTTTGAAAGCGGAAGGACAGTGGACACACTCGTGTTGACGGACTTACCTGACGTGTGCCCACTACTTGAAGAAAACATCTCTCTTGAACTGCGAAATGCGGGGATCTCTCGGGATGTGGGGTCGGGCACTCCAAATGTGTTATCGCACCCTTTGGCATGGGGTGTGTCAGATGATGCTACTGGGCTATTGTCTCTGTTGAGCACTTACTCCCGGGATCCGACGAGAAGCTCGGAGTCTCCAGTGCTCACACATATTGTTTGTAGTGATCTGGTGAGTAACACAATCTGCAATAGTGAGGCGTCCTCTCACATTTCCCGCAGGTATATTTCCCTCATCTACTGGCGCCCTTACTACGGTCTCTTTTGCAAGTGACAGCACCACCTTTCGTACGCCGCGAGCAACCTCCGGAGGTTTTAATTTCTTATAAAGTACGCAGTTTAGCGAAAGAGACACCTTTCTGGTCATCATTCGGGCTGTGGTTTTCGTTCAAGCCTGTGTTTGTAAGGAGAAAGACTCTCCACTCCCACTCTTCCTCCGATTCCGAGGGAAGCGATGAGTCCGATTCGCAGTGGGGAAACTGGCACACGCTTGGGATTGAAGGAGATGCAAGTTTTCTCTTCAGTGCATTCCGACTTCCAGAATCATATGGATGGACTATTCCAAGAAGTGACGAGGAACTCTTGTCTGGTGTGGGTGCTCGAGGGACCCTGACTTCCAAAAGCGACGACACTTTCGAATCCATCCTACTCATGGGTATAGATGTTGATGAATAGAAGTTCGCCTACATTGCTCACTGCATTATAGTTACACCGTGAGCCTCATTTTGCTTATCCACCATTGTGCCGTTGTGTCCGTGCTGCGTGGATCTGACTTACTTGCCGCCTGTTCAGATATAAGTACGAATCCACGTATCATTCAGTCTAAATCTATCAAGATGATACAAACATCGCAGTGTGAAGTTTCAATGTTCCGTGATCGAATTCCGAACAACCGCAAATCATAAAGTTTCATGAAGCCTCCGGAAAAGAATTGCCAAAGCATCCCAGGTCATTTGACCAGAAAAATTTGCATGTATGAACCCAAGTTCTCGTACTGCAAGTTCTCGTGATGTCATGGAAGAAAAGTCGGTATGTTGCCGTTCTGAACGCTTTCCCCGAAGGAGCACTGTCTAGAATATCTGACCGGTCATTGAATGTTTAGACGACTCTGTGCATTATTACTCACCGTTTCTTTGGCAGTACGTCTCGTCCTATAGCAAGTTATCAATGACGTCCCTCTCACGGAACGTTTCTCCTAGAGGTGCACCATCTACGCTCTCTCTCTTGCGGAACGTTTCACCCAACGGCGCTCCGTCAGTGGCTACGGAAAAAAATCGGTAATTCTTAGAATCTTCACGTCTATGGCCTATTCTTTGAATGAACCCACATTGGCGCTTACGGAATGTCTCTCCCAAAGGCACTCCATCGGCTTCTAAGATGTTAGACTTCTATCGGAATGAAGAAATCACTGATGCTTGTTATTCTTACCTTCACGAGTTCGGAACGTCTCTCCGAGGGGGGGACCAACTATGCATAGTTCACCTATTAACACGACAATGAGGGCCCATGCGTCATCTTTTTTACTCACCCTCCCTGTCCTTGAAAGTCTCTCCGAGAGGTGGACCATCGATCTCTGAAATACAAGACGCATCATTGGTTACGGTCGTGAAGCGAGACTTATCAAGTCCTACCGTCTCTCGCGCGGAAGGTTTCTCCGAGAGGAGGCCCATCAATGGCTTTCGGTGATATCATGTTCAGCTACATTCCTTCATCAAGTCAATTTTGCACTTACTGTCGCGTTTCTTGAAGGTCTCGCCCAACGGAGGTCCGTCCACCACCGCTGTGCCGCGTAAGTCTGATATTTTGGCGTATATCTCGTTACTTACTGTCGCGTTGGCGGAAAGTCTCTCCTAAAGGTGCACCATCTTCTGTAGAAGCTTGTTTATTTTTAGCGACCCCTTAATGAAGGCGCCGAATTTGACGTTACCTCCGTCCCGAACTCGGAGCGCCAACGCCTCCCCTGTCGATCTGTAAGATATCTGGAACACGTAAACAAGGAAAATATGTAAGACTTACTGTCTCGCGTTATAAGCACTGAAGGCAGGGTCAGGATACATGTCTCATAGTGAAGAAGGCTTTTGAGACTTACTGGGAGCCGCGAAGGCGGTGGCAACGAATGTCAAGGCGAGGAGGCGAAGGACGTACATGCTGGTGCTGAGTGCTTGGAGATGGGTGGACGGGCATCATCGTTGGTGTTGGGGTGCTTTTTATATAGAAAAAAGCACCCTCAACTTTGTCCCATCGCATCTTTTGTTACACATGAAGATGCTAGCGTTTCTGCATATCGAAAATGTGCGAGTACTCTCGCTTCGAAGAACTGACAAGACCTGCCTGCACCCATAAGGAGCTCGATTCTATCTTGTGCTGCTGGGAACTTTCTCATACACAGCCAGTGACAGAGAGATGCTCTTCGGGCGCGGTCGATTTACTCATGGGCATGCTGCAGAGGAATCGGAAGACTCCCATCTGTGGGACCCACGACGACCGAAATAGCGGGACTAATTGTGTGCACCCCATAATTAAGCTTTGGCAGGGTAGACCGACAAATCGAAGGATGTAGATGGCACCACCAGTGAGCTTGACTCTTGTGGGCATTTACGAATACCTCGGCGGTCTTTCCATTAATCTCTCGGATGCGCAGCAGCCTTACGAACAATAGCTTGCTCCAGTGAACACAGTCACTGGTACATGTTGGAGACTTTCTCCCACCACGTTCCATTCCTGCACGACTTAAATTATTCTGCCCGACTGCTTTGTCTCGAACAACATTCTTTGGCATTAACTTTATTCTGACTGCGCGCATACTCATCCTTCAGGCATCTACAGTCCGAGGACGCTCAAGCAGTAGATCCTCGTGAAATACTGATACCGTGGTCTTTGGACGTCTTCCATTAAAATTTATGGATTGTCAACTGTACTTTGTTTTCTTCCGGAAGCCTCTCCGTCCCACTTCGTTCAAAAGGCGCAGCCGTCGACATTTTGGATCGCTGCTATTTGCCGTACCCCTTTCTCGTTGGTCACCCATGCAGAACTATAGAAAGCATCCGATGCTTTCTGTGCTTCTCAATGATCCTATTCATAGCCAATTCGTTGCCTCATGTCTCATCTCCATCCAGTGAGCATCTTGTGTTTCGATTAGCTGAGATACTCAAGTTTCGATATTTTGACAGGAATCTATTGAACAAGAATATTCGAGTTTCATACCTTACCGCACAGTGTCAGTGAGCGTAAGACAATACTCTATCTAATAGTACCTCCGTAGTCTGACCAGTCGGACCATTTCCATTTTGCATCACAGGGCTCCGGTAATTCTGAGCTCCAAACTGATGCTTACTATGTAATAGAAATGGTGTCTCGAAACAATCTTAGTAAGATTTGTAAGGGCCACATATGCTTATCCATTAGCTTTAACCTGCTTTAACTTCGCCTCCAGATCATCCTGTGCACTGTGCACAGCAATACAATCGTCAAGGACGATTGTTTGAGCAGGGGCGCATAGGCTCGATAAGCAGCTGGTCTTTTTACGTTTACTTCCGTCGATTGAGGAGAGTAAAGTAATGTGGCCTGCTACTAGTAGTGGCAGCCTCTCAGGTTGGTAACTGCGAGCCTTAGTAAGGCTTATCGAGCTACGTTTTAGCCGACATATGATAGGCATGACTCGGACGCGGATGCCCAACGTCCCTCGTTCCAGAACTTCCACCTCCCCGCTCAAGTCTCGACTCGAATATGGCCTTTATTGCTGCAGACGATAATACTAAGCCCGGTAGTGCTGTTACTCATAAGACAATGGACAGCATTCCGCTTGAAAGCGATTCCGGATCTTTTGTACACGTACCAGTCATACTAGGACCTCAGAATTGCACTGGGGAAGCTGCGAATGCTAGAGAAGAACTTACCGTTGAAGAGAATGACCAAGCTACGGTAACTCCAAGGCTGCAGACGATGCGCGAGTTTGCTTGCCATCTTTCCTTTTTCCTTGCTGGGTATAAGTGAGTAACATTTATTATTCCATCGTCTTGTTGATCCTAAGACCTTTCCTATTCTCAAATTAGCGGTGGCGTGACGGGATCATTAGTCCCAACGATCGAAAGCGTCTACCACCTCAGTTATTCTTCTGTCTCGGTGCTCTTGTTCGTAAACAAACCCAGCCCAAACTCATGAATTTGAGTACTGCATTGACTTATCCTCCAAACAAAAGCGTTGCATATTGCATTGGTTATTTCGCTTCTGCCATTGGAATGGGACGAGTGCAGAAGAGGTTTGAATCTATTTTTATACATATCTTATGTCCACTGTCATTTACTCGATTTATTTCAACACAGGTGGGGATTTGGAAGAGTACTAGTCGGAAGTGGCTTGATAATGATGCTGGGAGTTCGTCTTTGCCATATCTTATGAGGACGGAGTCTTATCTGGGTCGACCAGATAATTATCAACTGCTCACAGCTTGTATCGTTTCCCCTGATGTGTTTTGCGTTCTTTCTCATTGGTATGGGATACTCTACACAGGTATCGTCTTTCTTCTCGAGTAAAAGCGAAGGTTATTTACAACTCGTAGCTTGGCATGTGCAACTCCTACTTTGCAACTTTACCTCGACCACTGGTACGCATGGGATTTCTGCACAGCATCTATGGTATGCCGATTCACTACATTTCACATTTATCTGGAATTGAAAATAAAACATATGTAGGTTTCGGCGCGTTCAGTAGCCCGATTATTGCTTCAATCTTCATCTCCCGCCATATCAGGGTAAGAATCCATTTAAATCATTGCAACCTTAGACAGTCTGATTTGGCACCACCGAGTAAGATCAACTTCTTTTACTTTACATGTCTTGGATTGTGCATGTTGTCGGTCCTATGCTTCTACTTCACCTTTGTGTACGGCACCGCCAGATATGACCGTATCCCGGAGGAGCAGGTTATATCCACTGGAGAGCACGGGCAAAACCACGGGTCCATTAAAGAAGTGCTTACTAGTGTGGAAGTCTGGACATTATCCGCCTTTCTTCTTTTTTACACCGGGTGAGTGCTCAAAACTCAGCGTACTATCAAATAAGTGTACTGAACCACTTAATAGTGCCGAAGAGTCAATGTGAGTGCAGAGACCCGTGATATTACTGTGTGATCTTAAAAGCTTCCGGTCAGTGGCGGCTGGATCGTATCTTTCATGCTGAAGGTCCGGCATGGAAGTGCCGGAGGAGCAGCCTGGGTTGCATCTGGATTCTACCTTGGTATAGCCGTGGGCCGACTCGCGCTACCGCTATTGAACATCGTCGTTGGTGAACGTCGCATTGTGTTCATGTACATTCTTGTCGCATGCGGACTGCAGGGTGCTTCATGGGCTGCAAAGAGCTTTGCTGCCGTAAGTGCTAAGACTCCATCTCCACAACATAATTGTTCATGCTTACTTTAGACGGCCATCGCTACGGCCTTGGTCGGATTTGTGATCTCAACCTTTTACACGGCTGCTATTCATACAGCTTCGATGCTGTTACCACGCAGGATGCATACCTCGGCCATGACTTTGATTTCTAGCGTTGGACAAAGCGGAAGCGCTATATTTCCATTCGTACATCACAGAATCCGGCCACATATTATCCCTAGGCTATTCTCGGCCACCATGTGGCCTAATTAATGTAAATCTCAAATAATTAACGAAAATGAGGCATATAGCATACCGTGAATTATCGGTTGACGACCGGGTTTGTGATAATTGTCTAACTGGCCACAACAGTTTCGTGTGAATTAAGCTTTATTTAAAATGGCATTGTGGTCTCACGACTTATTATAAATGTTTGCGGACATTATGGAGCATTACAGTATTATTCTTCCTTACGACTCATTATCATTCCCTCCGGAACTATGAAGGATTTTGATATTTGCTTTTATGGTGTGTAATTACAAGCTTTATATGTATTATAATCTGCCACAAGGACCTTAAGTCATTCTCTTATATTACGGTGTATTGCATGCACACAATAATAGTTTAAAAGGCTTGGAAAGTTTATGATTTATTCTCATTTTAAAAGCACTCGAAGCTAAATACATATTGAACTGTATACTACGTGGCCAGATGGACATCCGAGTAAGAAAGCTTGCTCACTTGAGAGACTACTCTTTGGCTTAGTTCATTGATTGTGTCTGCCTTGTCAGCAGAGCTCGACGATGCTTCGGATATCTTCTGGCTATGCTGTTGGTTTGTCGTGAGTACTTGAAGTGGGTACAGAGAGTATCATGACCGAAGACCAACAGTGATAAAGGCGGAAAGAGAGATGGAAGCCACGAAGGACGTTTGCAAAGGCACATGCAAACACCACTCACCCAGTCGTGTTCGTGAACCCGTAGGCTGGTCCGTTGTCCAGCACGTGGCTGAACCACCTATGCGTGTCGAAGAGCAGGACAGTCGTGTCTGGGTGGGTTTTCGCAAAGGTCTTTACAGGGCGGTGTTGAAGTCGACGGCGTTCTTCCCAACAGCGGCTTGGTGCGGGGAGGTGAGGGCCGAAGGTTCACGATCTTTTGGCGTGACGGTAAGGAAGATGTGCGCTCCAGTCAAGCCGTTTTCATATGCGTTCTCCTGTCGTGGAGAAGTAGTTTGTCAGAAGTGTGTCGTTCATAGTTCATAGCACGTTCCGCGTCTCTGCGGCCGCGTGGCAGCAGCTACGCACCACAGCAGAAAACATGGACTTCATCTCCTTCTCCCAAAACGCGGCGAAGTCAGTTATCTGCATTTGCGTCGCGAGAACCACATGGTTAGTGCCTTGATATCACGTTCGGTTGAACTGTCTTGCACACTACGTACAGTCGTGTTACTCGTTGCGTCTCCCGTGTCGTTGATGCCAATGAACCACGCGGTTAGCGTGTGCACGGCCGGTTTCGGGATGTACTTCGACGCATACTTCGCCCATTGCTGGACTTGATCCACGAGTGGGACGGTGAATGGGTGGTGGAGTGGAAGACTGTGGTTTTCGTTAAGATAGGAACAGCGATTCACTCGAATGAAAGGAGTAAGGGGGACGTACAGGTCTCCGTCGATGTCGGCTCCGGCGAACACAAAGTCCCATAGCTGTTGCGGGGCACATCGCGAAGGTAGACCACCGAAACAGCCTGTGAGGAACTCAGGCTAAAATAGACAATAAGTCAATTGATTGTATTCTGACGAAAGGAAAGAAAACATACCCAATTTGCTCCGTTCGAGCTGGTCTATTCCAATTGTAATTTCAGATCGAGAACAAGAAGGCTGTAAAAGAACTCACGAAGGCATCGAGTGTCGTTGAGGAGCTAAAACCCACCATTATGCCAATTCCCGCCCCATTGCCCATATCATTCACGCTTGATGCACCGGCCCCGGGGTTGCGATCGCCTAAGTGAAGGTTGTCTGGATGTGCTCCATGAGCCACTGCGTGCTCGCAACGTGCTAGCGCGCCCTGCTCAAGGCGTTCGGCTTCACTGAGTTCAGCGGCTTCCCTGTAGGTGCATTAAACGGATAGTCAGAATAGCGCTAAGCAAAAAGGATGTTGTACACTCACTGTTCCTTAGCAAGACCTTTCGCCTGTAGACTCTCGCTGCCGATGATCGTGCCAACGACACGCTCGACTTTGCCCTCCATACGCTTCCCGCCTCTGTCGATGATAGCGACATCACCCGTCTTAAACCACCTGTCTTCCGTGATCGAGTTCTTCGTTGCAGAGGGGTTGTTCTATCAAAAGCAGGTGAATACCTTTGTTCGTGTAAGTTGACGAAAAAACCGTGCCAGGTAACTTTTCATGACCGACGGGCCTCTAAACCATAGTTCGCCTGCTTCACCCTCCTGACCATAGGTCTCGCCTCCAGGTTTGGGAAGTGAGATACCAATGAACCCGACCTTCTTCTCTGCATCTGCCGTGGGCACAAGATGACACGTCGGCGATGTCTCCAACAAGCCATAGCCCTGCGTGATAGCAAGCCCGGAATTGCCCTGAGAGCGCAAGGGGTCCATGACCGCCTTCACGAGGGGCGCACCAAGTGGCGCCGCGCCGGAGACGAGGACTTTGAGTGAGGTGAGGTCGAATTGCGCTGCAACGGGGCGCCGAACAAGGACGACGAGTATGGGAGGAACGATGAGCCATTGGTGATTTTGTATTGCTTGATCGCCTTGCAGAAGGCGACGGGCTATACAAGCTCTCGTATGATGTCATTTGCCTTGCTCAAACGCAAAGTCAATGTACGCCTTCCAGAGGTTCTCTGGGTACAAGAGTGGCTACTGAGGTGTGGCGAGTTCGAACATAGCTCGTGCTCGAGAATAGTCCACGCGCACCGCCTTGAACGGGGAGAATTGGATCCAGGTTGAGGAGTTTGTTGGGTCGTATTCGATGTACTTTTCGTACATGTTCGGAACCAGAGATAAAGTCAGCTAACAATGCAAAGAACAAGACCAATGGTAGTTACGTCGGGCCCGAGTTGAATAGCCTTTGAAGAGCTTTTCCTTAGGACACATACCCATTGCAGCACCAAGTAATTTGCGTGCTGCGGGCAAATCTAGTCGGAGACCTCGAAGTCGAGGATCTTCAAAGACGACATCGTCGTCAGCTAAGATAGTAGCATTAAGCCACTGTATTTCGAGCATGGTAATAATGCATAAAGGCTCACCACTTCACAATATGGAAAACCCGTCCACAAGTTTGGACAGAGGGTAAGTAGCGAAGACGTGAGAGGAGGGAGAACGACTAGTGGAGTGAAGAAAGGTGATGAAGTCAACGCTGCAGTGACAGTTTCCTAAATTGGAACCATTATGTAAGTAGTTTGCTTTTTTTTTGCACAAGTCCTTTTCCGGCCAACGGCACCGTTGGCATTATCATTGATTACCATAACATTATAATGTTCATAGACATTATGAATCTTTACAATACTCATCTAATGTATTATACCAGTTTTATAACATAGCTAAAGCTCCTATCAAATTATTACAATATCAATGCAAGCTCTATCACTAAATGTGGAGCTTCGGAAATCACTGCATATTTACTGTGAAAAAGATTAGATATTATCAAATTCCTGCCGTCTAATTGTGTAACTCAGTTCTACTTACATCAGGGAAACTACTTTCTGCTGAAAGTGACTTAAGCGTTACTTAAACGTCCTGAGTGACTTGAAGTCTGAATAAGGCAAACCGCACTTATTCATGCATGTCCTCCCATTATTCAGGACCAGTTGGCTGAAATAAGGACGAGTTGGCTGAATCAGTGCTCTAAGTGTTTCAGGCAATCTGCACCCCAGTGCTCCAGTGCTTCAGTGCTTCATCCTTTAATTACAGCAGGAGACAAGTGTTGTAAGACAAACTGCAGTGCTCAAGAGTTCAAGTGCATAAGAACGATCCAAGTATTTCATTGCATCAGAAGTAATATAAGACAACGGTAAGTAGCTATCAGTGCCTCAGCGTTCAAGTCCATCAGTCATTTACACAAGACTAAGCATAGCAGTCACTATCATGGAACCCGCCACGACACGATTCTGAACCACTGCCACGGGCAGTGGCAGGCCCATTTCGCTACCGTGCCTTCAATTCTGCATGTTCTTTGGCGTGCCAGTAGAAACGAAGGCTGCTCTGCGAGTCGATGGTAATAAGTTATTGAGCGCACGGACAGAGACAAAACGAAGAGGCTCACCAGTGAACGATTTGCCCTTAGAAGTCTACGCAGTCCGTGGCCGAATCCCATTTTGAAGCGTCGTCCTCCTCATTATCGCCATCTCCGCCTGGATCCTTCTCCTCGCCCTCGTCCTTGTCCGCGCCCTCGTCCTCGTCCTCGTCCGCGCCCTCGTCCTCGTCCTCGTCCGCGCCCTCGTCCTCAATCTTGTCAGCGCCCTCGTACCCGCTCTCACTCAGGTCGTCATCTCCTTTAGCATCGGCATCCTCGTCCTCTGCATCACCTTCAACATCGCTTCTATGCTCAGCTCCTTCACGCTCGTCGCCCTTATCATCGCTCCCGTCTTCCCAATTACCAGCGCCTTCGTCATACGCTTTCTCGCAGGTCGAATCCGGACCTGCAACATCAAAATATAAGGAAAAGTCCCTGCCAGTGATACCCGATCCAACAAGTTCGGTGTTCTTTCCAGCATCGATATCGTTACTGGCATCGTAAGCTAGGAGGTGGGATCGAACCTTTTCCCAGTTTGATTCAGTGAAGAAAGAGGGATTCGACAACAAGTTAACGTAGTCGTCCGTATGAGGCTGCCACAGAGCGCTAGTGAAATACCACTCAGCGCCACCAAGCTCTTCTTTGATATTTTGCAACCGAGCCACCTGTTTATCAATGGCAACCTTGACCTATCCATGAGGAGATCAGCGAATAAAGCCACTATAAGTTCTGAAAAAATAGATACCGCTGTTGCCGCAAGGGCGAGGGCACCGATAGGCTTTCCTATGGTGTTTTTGTCCAGTACTTTATGCCGACCCATGGCTAAGACGATGTGTACGGACAACACTGAGACCACGAGGTCAGAGCAGAACAGTCCTTGCTTCTGTACATTCAGGGTCAATGCATGGACACAAAATGCCACAAGTACTATTTTACTTACCCTTTCCATACTATACCAGCTTTCCCATAGAAACGGTTCGGCTTTCTTCTTATCAACTAGCATCTGCAACGTCTTCACAATTGCTTCGTTTTGCATTGACTTTGATTGTTCGCCGCTGATAAAACTCGCAACTGAATGCTCAGCTTTCTCAAACAGTTTCTTGCGCCAGCTATCAGAGCATCTCTGGGCCGCCTGAAATACAAGGATTGCATCTCAATCTGGTAAAGGTAACTTGAAGATAACTAAGAATGACTCAACTAGAGAACAGATGTCGGCGAACTGTGTTTCGTAACTTAGTTCCACAGAATCAAACACTTTCCCCCACAGTGTGCTGATGAGCTCATTGTCCGGGTTTTGCCATGGCGTGATGGACTTTCCCACTGCGCGAAATAGTGAAGGTAATAAAATATGAGTCCAACCGGCCTGAGTACCGGGAGGGAGACACTGGTTCGTCGCCCTTTTTCTGCCTGGCACGCGAGATCCTTCCTTTCCTTCATTTCGACCCTTGTCCTCCAGCCCCACTGATGTCTGCATATAAGTGAATCAGCAAAAATATGTCATAGAAATGAATTTGATTCGACACACTGAGCTAGTAGTCCGAGAGACTTTGTGATGACCAGGATAAGCCCCAGTCACTAACACTTCGGGTCCGGGAGTGCAGGATACTCTCGTCATTGCAAGCGACTGTGTTCGAGGTGCTAACGGCATCTTTCGACCACCGGTCTAATAAGAATAGTGAGTGAATGCTCATATTTAGAGTGTATCAATCGACCCACACTTGCTTCATTATCAGCCACCAGCGACTGCCTCTTGCGATGAGAGGTAGCGGATCCAATCTCAGACTGCAACACGTCAGAAAGCTGTTATCCATGGCAAGTGAGCAGCTCGAAAGGAAGCAATTACCGTCGTGTCGGCCTCAGGCCGATAAGGAATGTCAGAGGGTTTCCCCTTCTTACTCAAGTCCTTTCCGCCTGGTCAGAAACGAACTTAAAATGCCGGCTACCAAAGAATTGACACTTACTGTGGCACCGACCTGTGTGTCCATGCCAGTCAACAATGACATCTTGACCTTGACACTCTTACTAGCCTATTGAGATAGTGTAAAGTAAGTAAACATAAACATGAAGGAATCCATTACACGTGAAGGTGGAAGAATTACCACATCAACCTGGGAGTCGATGTCCGGTGGCGACTTTCTCTTTCTGTTTTTTGTGACTATGATGTCCTATTTATAGGCACAAATTAGTGATCGACCCGATGTGAGGAAGGGAACGAACAGTTGCTACAGCGGAAGTGAGCCTACGGTGCATCGACGCCCACACATACCTGTATACGGGGTTCCAAGGCTAGTGAATGCACCTTACAACCATAAATCAGGGGGAAACGAGAGAAACTGGATTAAGATGGGACTTACCGGTGCCTGCGAATTGGCAGTTCTCTTGTTTGCATCCTGTCCAAAGATCAATTCAGCAAGCAAGGAAGGAAGGATGTAGCATGAAGATCACTGTGCTTCACTGTCTGGCACTCACCTGTCCACCTGGTTTTGTCTCGTTGTTCTTATCCTCAAGTACGGAAAGGGATTGGTTAGTAGATTGGAAAAGGTAGGAATGATATGACGTCGCTTACTGTTGAAACCTGCGACCCGGAGAGAGTGTCGCGCAGCAACTTCCTTTTCTTTGAGTTCAAGTTGCTGCTACCTCCATCCTGTTCATTACACGACAGTTGGCAGAAAAATAATAACGAAGGGATATGATCAAACGGTCATGGGGTAACTGACGTGAATCGAACAGTAATAAGTCGCACTCACACTAGCTTGAGCCGGCCTTGTCAGTCTCCTCGGATCGCTTTCGCCCTACAAGCAAGGTATTCAGACTGCATCTGCCATTCTAATGTTCCGTCAACTCACAATATTTGTGTCCGAATCGACAAAATGTGCTGTCTTTTGCACGCTGATTGAGCTATTCTTTACACCATGATAGCTTGCGAGGGTTATTGTTTCTCCTTCATCCTCCCAAGGACTTAAGTTTTCATTGTCTTGCAATGAGATGCTGTGTCTAGTGTAGCTTGGCGTCAGCGAAGCTCATAATATGGTAACAAAGACGAGAGTGTCATCGATGTAGGTAGAAGGAAATTTGATCCCGTTGTCGGAGCGTCATGATCCGCTTCCTCAGCATGAACATTAGTAATCTAGTTGGATCATACTATGAGCTTTAGCTGAGTCTAAATCAAGCTTCACACTTACCATTACATCGTGCATTCCAGAAATTGATCCCGTACGCATTGCAAGATTTCAAATTTAAACTCACAAATTGATCCCTCTCGAGTCTATCCCTGCCACCTCAAGTCCTCCATCCTCTTCACCAATGAAAGTGGATTCATCTGTGTTGCGAAGCGCCCTGGCAGGTCGCTTTGTCTTGTCGTCCCGCTTTGACGTAGCGGGCGAGTCTATTATATCCGTTTCTTCACCAGAAAGGCTCTCGTTCTGTCCGGCAGGTGCGTGAAAGAAAATGTTGCTTGGAGTGGCGGCAGATCTCGACGTCTTTGCGGTCTGCACACGGGTGCGAAATGGAAGTTCACCTTTGGGATCTTCTTTCCTAGCCTTTTTTGCAGGCTTTCTGTTTGACGCATCCGTACTCGCCGCTTCATATTGTGAGTCAAAGTAGTCAACCTCCAAGCTTCGAAAACATCTGAAAATGTATAGGCAGTATAACTCACCAATGTCTAAGTCTTCGTTGTATTCAACTTCACAACCCGACACGTCTTTAACATCGTTCTTCGAGCCTGCTTACGCCAGTTCAAAGCTATGTAATTACTGATCTGAGGTTGAAGACTTACTACTAGCTTCGCCCTTCGGCTTCCTACGTCCACGTTTTCCAGCGAGTTTAGGCACTGTTGAGCCCATCTGGGTGCGTGTCTCAAGAGCCTTCGACAAATTGTTTTCAATTTCTACGGTCTCTAGCATCGCTGCTTCTTGGTTTTCTGCTGCAGTCACCTTCTTTCGTACCTTGTCAGCTGCCTCTTGTTCTTTTGCTGCCCGTTTCTGCTCCGCAGCGAGTTTTTTCCTCTCTTTCGCAACCGCGACTTGCTGGGCCGCAGCTCTGCGGAAAGCTGCCCGTTCTTCCTTCTGTTTTTCCTTCTCCTCCTTCTCCTTCAATGCCTCATCCCGCCTCGCTGCCTGCTGTACTTTCCTTTTGTCTTTTTCTTCCTTCTCCCGCAATATCTCCTCCTGTGTTCGTCTTGTTCTGAGTTGGTCAACGACTGCTCCGGGGTGCTGTTCGCTGTTCTTGGCCCTTGTCTGTCTTCGAGTTGACATTTTGTGCAGTGTTTTGAGTCTTGTATGAGGATAAGATGGATCGAAGGTGCAAGTTCAAGATCAGGGAGGTGGGGGCGTCTATCTTAGTAGACAAGTTGAAAATTTACGCCCACTACTACTGCTATGACTAATTTTAACTCAGGTTCACTCAGGCTCAGGCTCACTCAGGCTGCCACTGGCACTGTCGTCGACGTGTAGTACTACTATTGAGGCTACATTCAAGTTGATGCCAGCGACACGGAAAAAGCACGATCCCTTTCATTTTCCACCAACTATTCGATGCACCTTGCCCAGCTGTAGTAGGACATTCAAGAGTCAATCTGGAAGAGCAAGACATGAATATTCAGCTCATCCGATGTCATCCGTGGCAAGATCTACTGTCTGTGGTCACGACTATGATTCTTCACCTATTCGACCCACACGAGCTCCAACTCCTCAACCTCTACCGAGGTCGTCCGAACTTCCAACAGAGGGTCATTTTGAGAGCGGTCTGACTCCTACGATTACGATATTTCCATGCTTACACAGGATATCTCGATGCTCAGTATAGGCCGAGACGAGCTGCTTCAAGACCTAGACAGACCTGATTCTCTGTCCCATTCTGGCACCGGAAGTGACAGTGGCCGTAGTGCATCCTCTGAAGATTTCGACTTCGACGTTGGAGATCATGAGGAGAGTGATGGTAACCTAAAGGTGTACCACAGATATATGAATGGTGCGCACCAAGTATATTGTCCTCGGTTTGATAACACTCTGATGAAAAACATCGTGCAGCCACCCCGTGTGATGCGGAAGGAAACAACTTAGAAAACGAAGAACCACCTGTTCCGCGAAATGAACCTGCACCAAATGACTGGTCTCCCTATTCGTGCCGAGCAGATTTTGAGCTCGCAGACTTTCTTTATCGCGATGAGCAAATGTCTGCTGGTAATATAACAAAGCTTCTCGGAATCATGAAGGCTTACCAGCGAATTCAGTCTGTGAAGAACGCGAAATCTGGCGGATATTCTGAGTTGGACGTAACTGAGCCCGACGATGACTCAGATCTGGATCCCACTAGTACGCTACTCGATGGAGACGCACAAAAGTTGTACAATGTCATTGACGCTACGAGAGTTGGTGATGTGCCTTGGAAATCCTTTAGTAACTTCTACACGGACAACAATGGCCAAAAAGCGACAGACGAGAACACCGAGTCATGGAAGAGGAAAGAATATGATGTATGGTATCGGGATCCCTTGGAAGTGATCCGAAATTTGGTGGATAATACGGCTTTAGAAGGCGAATTCGACTATGTCCCATTTCGTGAATATCAGCCAAAGGAGGAATCTGATGACATCAATGACAAAGAACGAGTGTTCAGAAATTACATGTCCGGAAATTTCGCTTGGGAACAGGCTGTAAGTCATGAATAATGCAGCATTCAAAGTTGGAGGAAGTGTACTGATTATCCTTGACTTAGAACAAAATCTCAGCCGAAGATAAAGCAGTCCATGGGTCCATGTTCGTTCCGGTGATCTTGGGGAGCGACAAGACAACAGTTTCCGTTGGAACTGGCAACAACGAATATTATCCGTTATATCTCTCAATAGGAAATGTATCAAACAAGGCCCGGCGGTCCCAAAAGTTGAATACAGTCCAGCTTGTAGCATTTTTAGCAATACCAAAGAGTGTGTGTCAAAAACTGAGCCATTCAATTGTGTTTTGACGCTTTTTTGCAGCTGAGCGACAGTACGAAAAGTCAGATGACTTCCGTCGCTTTAGACATCAAATTTTTCATTCATCTATATCGAGAATCTTGAGTTCACTGAAGACCGCCATGTCCATAAACAATGAACAGACCATTCTCCGGTGCCCTGATGGTCACTTGCGTAGGTCGGTTCTCGGACTCGGCTCGTATATAGCCGATTATCCGGAACAGGTGAGTCTATGCGCAATATGCACTGGATGGTGCTGCAAGTAAGTACCATCCTTTCCAAAATCGCATAGGAGTCTGAGGAAATGGCTTACGGTGGCTATATAGATGCACAGCTCCCCACAAGGACCTAGATAATCCGGAGTTTGCATCAAATCCTCGAACAAAAGAGCTACACGAACGATTGATAGAGCAGGTAAATGACAACAACTTAACCAGAGCAACAATTCGCAAAGAGTATGGGTTCCACCAAGATATCGTGGTATGTGCTCCAAATTCTCCATTGGATGCGCTTCTAAGAACTATGTTTTCCCGTAGCCCTTCACCAATGACTTTCCGCGCGCAGATATATGCGATCTCATTTCTCCGGACCTATTGCACCAAATCATCAAAGGTGTTTTCAAGGATCATCTTGTCGAGTGGATATGCCAGAGCTTGACCACAACAGAGCTGGATATTGTGGATAAAAGGTGCCATTCTCAAACAATTTGTATAATATGAATACTATCGCTGACCTCCGCGTAGAATCAGAGTCGCTGCTCCTTTTCCTGGACTACGTAGATTCCCCGAAGGCCGAGGCTTCAAGCAATGGACAGGCAATGATTCAAAGGCACTTATGAAAGTATGTGGTTTTTCCTTCTTGTTCGAGGCGGTCGTTTGCTGATAGTAGTCGATGTAAACCGCTTAGGTGTATCTTCCGGCTATTGTGGGCATTGTGCAGGATGATATAATTCATGCATTGAGTGCATTTCTCGACTTCTGTTATCTTGTGCGTCGGTACACGATTACAGCCTCAACACTTGATCAGATCAAAGCCTCTCTGGATTGCTTTCATCAATATCGGCAAATATTCATAGCTATGGGTATCCGGGATAACTTCTCACTACCACGACAGCATGCCATGGTCCACTATCCTACAATGATTCCTCTGTTCGCTGCACCGAGTGGACTATGTTCATCAATCACAGAGAATAAGCACATTTACGCGGTCAAGGAAACATGGCGACGCTCAAACAAAAATGATCCCTTGGGTCAGATGATCACAGCAAACCAACGACTCAGTAAACTTATTGCATCGAGGGCAGACTTCAAAAGGCGTGGAATGCTGGATGATACGTTAGCCGAGGCTTCGTGGAGAGCTTTGCGAGATGTTTTGCGCAAGAATATGTCGTCAGAGTCAGAGTCGGATGACGCTGAGAGGGACCCTGATGCCAGTGGGGGAGAGCAGATGCAACAACGTGACGTATTAGTAGTAGGTGTAGCTGATGATACAGATGACTTCTTCGATGCCATTGTGGGTATTCAAGAGCTCAACGAAATTGCAGATTTGGACGATTTCGAAAGTTTAATAGATGAGCCACAGCGTGGTGCGGTTCATGGCGTAGGAAATGCTGAACGCCAGCTCCGCTTGGGTGGCGGGAATGACCCTTTGAGCTTTACGTTAATGGCTTCGAAAAAACGTTAGTGAAACATCCTTTTGGTGCTGCAAATCCAACTTGTTTATTGTTATCCTTGCAGAGTCCAGTAAAGTGTACCCTAAACAGCTCGATGCTCTCGCGGCAATAGAAGGCTATCCAGAACTTCGACAACTCCGACAACTCATCAAGAAACACTTATTCAACAAGTACGAAAGTTGTAACACCAACTCAAAGTGTTCTGCTACTACTAGTAGTAGCAGGCAAGCCAAATTAAACTACAACGGATTTGAACACTATAAACTGGATATTAGCAATGACTTTTCAATTTTCCATTCAGCCACCGCGTTCTTTGCGTATCGTGGTGAATCGATCCCTATAGAACAAGCAATGAGGGAGGTGATCAGGTCCAGTCCCTCTTGGCGCGGAAAACCTCGACGAGATGCAGTTCTTGTCCGAGGTGGTTCCCGCAAACAGGGGTTCGCAGGAATGAGAGTTGCCAGGGTTATACTTCTTTTCTCATTCACCGTTAAAGTGGAACGTCAGGAATGCGCTCTCGTCCAGTTTTTCAAGCGTGTTGGAGAATCGCCCGACCCGAAAACAAGAATGTGGATAGTTGAACCAGCATATGAGTTGGAGAGCTCTACCGCCTGTGTCGGACGCTGTCCCGGAGTGAATGGCAGTGGCAGACATCACTATCACCGTCACTGCAAGGCTCCGAAGCTGTCTGTGATAGATATAGGGGACATCTTTCGTTTAGCTCACCTCCTTGGGGTCCCGAAGGGTGACGAATCTCCTCCGAAGTCATTGACACCTGAGGAATCCCTGGACTTTTACGATAGATTCTACGTTAACAGATTTGCTGACATGCACATGCACGAAACATTTTACGAAACTAGACAATGATTACTAACTTGAAGTAAAGCTTTTCAATTAGCATACACAACCTTGAATGTACTATATTGAAACTTACGAGTGAGGACTCGGATATGGCAATGAAACAAAAGGATGTACTAGACGAAACAGACCTTAGTACTACGCTATTTAACGTAGTACTACACTGGCATTGCAGCATCGGCTCTTAAAGACTAGTACCATGACACTGTTTTAACTTCAACTTCAAGTTATGGTGTTCTTGGCTTGCTTTCAAGTTGTACAGTATACTACTAGTGGTACACTGGCAATGATATCATGGCAGTAGTATTTCATTCAGGTTGGTCAAGGTAATGTTATTATCAGCAAATCAAAAAGTGACACAAGGAAAAACTGTAGACACTAGCATAGCGCAAAGATTACATGGGAACTCCAAGTCATAGCTTCAGCTTCACCTCCGAGTCCAGCCCGCAACAGCTATTAGTAGTAACTGTTTCTAGAAGGAGACCTTTCTTCCTGCTTGCCATTAGGAAGATACATCGATGTGACAATATCCTCAGGCTTTCGGTTTATCACTTCGCTTAGATAATCGCGATACTGTGAGTTGTAGATCTCTTCCGGTGATAAACTCGTCCTGGCAGTCGAAGCCCCGGCCGTAACCCTCGCTCCGGGTGGTATATCGTCATGTAACTCGCGCACCGTTGCCATCAGTTGGTCTTGAAATTCATCATAGCGGGTAATGCGGGTATTTATCACGTAAGCCGGGAACTTCTCAATAGAGTCAAGGACTGCGTCAGTCCTCTCCTCCCGAGCATGTATGATATCGTTCATTACGCGGCGGATTGAATGGAATAGCGAGTTACCCATGACTGCGTTGAAAAGATCCTCGTTGAGGACTATTTGCAACCACCTCTTGACGATTTTAAAACCATGTAGCAAGTTCCGCTGAAGCTTATCCAAGCGACGGACATGACTTGAGTCGATGTTGTTCGAAAAATCAGCGTGAGAAGAGGGATTAGGCCCCAAGGCCCCCAAGGCCCCCAAGGTCCTTTTCATGTATTCAACAAATTTGATGTGATCGTTGTCGGACTTGACAAGGTCCGGCACTTCTTCACCGTTATGGAGTGCGACGACCTTGTCCCAAAGTGTGAGCGCCAGTCTCCGTCCAATCTCCGAGTCTTTAAAGACTAGATGCTTGTGAACGTCAGGCTGAGGGCGTGCCTGAGGCAATCCCCCAAACAGTTCGACCGCAGGCGTTACGAAAGTTCCTGGGTTGTCCACCGTCATTAAGTAGAGCCTTTCCCTCTGCATTGGGCTTGAAATTATGTTGAAGAGCTGCCCATTGTTGGAGGAGTTTGTCAATTTCTACGATGAAATCGTAAAGTGCGTTGTAATGGAGCTGGAAATATGGTAGAAAGAACCGGAAAGCAGTTATTTTGGTCTCATGAGATTCGTCGTAACACTTTTTTGCACGTTGCTGAGTTGCACGATTCCGGATAAATTGGACATGTGGTGGGTCTTTTTCCACAGTGTATAATTTACGACCGGCATCAGGATGTGTCGGGGGAACAGGTGGCAGGTAAAGAAGGTGTCGTTTAAAGTGTTCATGCATGACGTCATGCAATGCATAAAATCGGCGGCAAAGTAATTGGGAGCGCCGGGACGGGATGACGCTAAGTGCTGGGTTCTCTTTACGTCCTCGCCAGTGAAATCAAGGACAATTGCAGAGCCTTCCCGGAGGTAGGTCAGTAGATTATCTAAAATCTTCCTCATTTCTTACAGCGTCGCCTGCTTGCCGTGACTAACAAGGGTATGTTTTTAGATGTCACTCTTTTTAGAAATGTGATCATGTTACTTACCCCAGACATTTTGTCTTCCACGAGATCGATTGACGCTGATACGTCATTTAAAGTATCTGCAACGTTCTTCTGGACTCCTTCCATCACGGCAAACCTCTTCTCCAAATCCGTAACTCGAGCCCTCAATTCATTGGAATCCTTTTTATGAAAGTCCTCCCATTTTTTCAGCTGCTTGACTCCTGCATTTGGATCGTATAAGGGCGCGAGCTCAGAGGGGGTTGGCGAATGAGATGGACTCTTTGTTATCAAGTGAGCCGATTTGATGTTTTCTGTGCCAGTGAAGGGTTAGCTTTGGACACAGACTATGATAGGAAAGGGAGGAAGAATGCGTTACCTTCGCTTTGATCGACATTATCAACTTTAGAATCCGATACTCCAATTGCCGGCGAACTGCTCATAGAGTTTTGGGCAGTAATCACTTTAGAACGCATATCCGACAAGATGTCATTTGGAGTACTAAGTGGGCTGTTGCTAACTCCAGACCGAGGAGCAGGTGAAGGGGTTGACGACTTAAAGACGCTAATGCGAAGAGTCCGTGGAACACTGATCCTACTTGGAGCAGTCGGATTGTTCTGCGCAACCTCCCGGGAGGAGGGATAGGAACTCGGTGAACCAGAGTTCTGGTCACACCCTCGAAAGCCACTGGCGCCAGTGACTGTTCCCAAATTTATATGAGGTGTATATTTGTCTTCGCGAACGCTGTCTTTATAGTCGCGGTACGCCTCCACAGGGTATGAAGAGCTGGTCCTGTCTTGGTATTGCCCACTGGCGCTGGTACTAGTACGGCTCGGCCCCGGAGTGCTCGTGGGACTGTGCTCATGATCGTTCCTCCTCCGTTTATTACTTCTGTCCTTCCTGTGCCAGCCTGAGTGTTTCTGTTGAATACGGCGGTGAATAGTGACGTTCATGGGCATTCCGATTACCACTGGAACGACGCTCGACAGAAACGCGCTCCGACTCGGATTCGGATTCTTCGAAATAATTGTCAGAACCGGCGAGGGGTCCGACTCAAACTCAGGCTCACCTTCAAGTTTCGGGATGCGCGGACGCTTCCTATTGTCTGGCATAACTGCAAACTGGAGGAGACTTGGAGTCTTGCCGTGAGTAGTGATGCCGAATATTAGTAGTAGTAGTGGTAGTGGTAGTAGTGGTACTACCTCACGCGGAAGTTCGGTAGCGAGTAGCAGTAGTAGTAGTAGTAGTAGTAGCAAACTTGAAGCGGATCAGGCTCACGCTCGGCCTGAGGCTCAGGCTGCCAGTGTAGCCTGAGTGGTTCTAATCGGTAGAGCTACTACTAGTAGTAGAGAAGTACAAGCTTGAAGATCTCAGTCAGTGGATGAAGTAGATCTAGAAGGCTGAAAGCTCACTCACCACCAGTGCCAGCAGTCTACAAGTAGGATGAAATTCAGGTGGACTTCAGGATGAGAGGGCTTCAAGCTGTTGAAGTGCAAAGTTAAAGAACAAGCCTAAGTACTAGATTCGGGCACGACACGTCGCTCAGGCTCACTGGGGTGCAACGTCAAGTTGTGGGCATGGGGTACTCAGGCTACTAAATTCGGAACTTGAACTTGAACTAGTTGAAAGTCCGACGACTCGGAGTGGAAACGCTACCTCAGGCTGCCACGTAGTACTACTAGTACTGCCGTGACTCCCGGGCCGTCGGAGTCGGACATCATGATCACTGCAACTTGAATGCCAGTGATCCAATAAATTTGGCGTTCCCGTGACCTCCTGTGTCGATTTGACAGATTGGGCGCGCCTCGTCTACCCCGATTTCTGGCCAAGAACGCCAACTTGGCTCCAGCTGCTTCTGAACCCCCGTCTCTGGTTCAAGTTTCCGCAACCGTTTATAAAGCTGGAGGAGATGGCGGGCAGGCTCCTGCAGACAAACATCGAAAAAGATGTCTTGGTCACGATGAGCAATTGGGCCGAAGTTGAGCTGTCGGCTGCTCAAGTCCATTGTAAGTTATCCTTTTCAAGTTGTCACTCAGGCTGACCATCTTCTCACTTGCATCTGCTCTATTAGATGCGGCAATCGACGCGCACAGCACGTTTGCTGTTGCTTCCGTCTTGAATCAAGATGCCTTGGCCTTACCGGATACAATAATCCATCACTTCCCAATGCTCGATATTGAGTAGGCTGAGGCCCGTTTGAATAGTGCTAACGGTGTTATTGTTACGACCTAGAGTGGTTCCTTCGCTTTCGAGACCCTGAATCGGACACAGACGACGATCGGACGCAATGAGCGGTGGTTCTCACTCTGAGAAGCACTTTACAAGTCAATTAAGCTATTCTACACATCAGAGCTAAAGATAAACACATCACCTGAGAAGCACTTTACAAGAGGCCAAAAGTGGAGTGCTTCGCAGGGGGATCCGCGGTTTTGATGAACAAAGGTAAAAACTATACAGTACCAAGCCACTGGACCCTGATCCGACTAGGTCCGACCTATACCGCTGACGTAAGTCGGAGTTCGGGGTCCCGCTCTAGTCGGGGTCCCGCATCGGTAGAGCGGAGGTTCGAGTCGGAGTGGCGGAAGAAAGAAAGAAAGGAGAATTGTTTGCAGGGCGCTTGTCCTAGCGGCCTGCAAACATACAGGCAAGTAATCTATGCAAAAAGGAAGAGAATCGGAGTTAAAGAAAGTCCGGTTTCGGACCGGACATGTCGGGGATCCGACTCGGAGTGTGATCGTAAAAGAAAATAAAAGAAAAATAAAAGAAATAAAATAACCTGAGGCGGATTCCTGACATTATCCCCCTCCAAGGGCGCTCCTAAAGAGCGCGCGCGTTCGTTAGCGAATGGCGTCGGGGTACCGACGATAGAACTTTCGGATAACGGCGGGGGCATGCTCCATGTCCGCGGCATCGATCCATTGGTCTTCCTCGGGTCCATAGCCTTTCCAGCGAACCAAATACTGCAGAGTCCGACCTCGACCGCTTCGGGCGCGAATTAAGGACTTCGGATACTTCGTATTCGATGTCGCCGTCGACGTTTACGGGCTCTGGCGGTGTCTGGACGCGACCAGGAATAGTGTCCGGTGTATACTTCGTGAGAAGCGACACATGGAACACTGGGTGAATCCGCATAGTCGCAGGCAGCTGAAGCTCGTAATTCAAGAGTCCGATCTTCCGCAAAACCGTGTAGGGTCCGAGTCTCCGCGGATTCAGCTTGCGCGTGCCCGGTATTGCGATATTCCGTGCGTCGAGCCATACCTTGTCTCCTGGTCGAATGTCCGGCGTGTCTGCATGTCCCTGGTCGTAATACCGCTTCATCCGCTCCGCTGCGACTTCGAGAGCCGCGCGAGCGTCCTCCTGAGCCTTCTGAAGCAGGTCGAGTCGGTCATCCGCTGCGGGTACCGTCGAAAGTCCGGCACTCGGTACGATGGTGAACTCGGGGTCGTATCCATACAACAGCGCGAAGGGAGACACCTTGGTAGCGGAGTGCGCGCGTGTGTTGTGCGCAAACTCCGCCATGGGCAGCAACTCCGACCAATTTTCCTGTCGGACGTCCGTGAACGCGCGGAGATACTGTTCCAACTCCTGGTTCACCCGCTCGGTCTGACCGTCCGTTTGCGGGTGGAAGGATGTCGACGTTGCGCCCTCAATACCGAGTCGGTGGAGTACCGCCTTCATAAACCGGGACACGAACTGTGTACCCCGGTCCGAAATGACTTTGCGCGGTGTGCCATGGTGTTTCCAGACTTCGGACACAAACAAGTCGGCCGTCCGCGCGGAGTCAATATCCGAGGTCGTTGGTATGAAATGGGCCTGCTTGGTGAGTCGGTCTACAACCACGAAGATCGCGTCGTATTCACCGGACTGTGGCAGCTGGGTGATGAAGTCGCAAGAAATGACCTGCCACGGTCCGTCTGGTACTTCGTTGGGCTGAAGCGGACCAACCGGACGTTGCGGGATATTCTTCGTCCGCATACAAGTGTCACAGCCCGACACGTACCGCTCGACGAAGGTAGACATACCAGGCCACCAGTAGTTCCGACTCACCAGCTCGTAGGTCTTCCAACGACCCGGATGTCCGACCGGAAGCGAATCGTGGTGTAACTTGACGATATCGCGGCGGATCTCCTCGTCCTTCGGCACATAGACCTTACCCCGGTACAGCAGCAGCCCATCCTCCGTGTTCCACTCCTCCAGATCGTTCGCCAGCGCGCGCGGAGCCCCTTCCTTCACCTTCTCAATCGCCTCGACCAATTCCTCGTCAAACCTCTCGGACTCCCGAATCCTCCGCAACAACTCCGTATCCCCCTCGGCCCGGACCATCCCTCGTCGCATCGCCAACGTGTAGAAGCGGTTCGTGTCCAGCAGGACCTTGTTCGTATTGTCCGGTCCGTCAGGGCGAAGATCTTCGCGCCTGGACAAAGCATCCGGCTTTCCACCGAGTCGTCCGGGACGGTGACGGATCAGAAAGTCAAAACGGCTAAGGAACAAGCTCCAGCGGGCCTGGCGTCTCGTAAGGTTTCGGGCTTCCGCAAAGAAGAGCAGGTTTCGGTGGTCCGACACAATGTCAATTTTGTGCGGACTTCCTTCGAGATAGTGCCGCCACTCGTCCAAGGCTCGGACGATGGCTAGGAGCTCTTTGTCGTGGATCTCATAGTTCCTCTCCGCATCGCCCAAGGACTTCGAATAGTAGGCCACTGGGTGAATGTCACCGTCTGGTCCGATCTGCGAAAGTACCGCTCCGGTCGCGAAGTCCGAAGCATCGCATTCGAGGATGAAGGGTTTCTCGAGGTCGGGCATCGCGAGGACCGGTGCCTCAGCAAACTTCTTCTTCAGACCATCGAAGGACTCTTGCTGGCGGGTAGTCCAGCGCCACTGGACATCCTTCCGTAACAATTCGGTCATGGGAACCGCCAGCTTCGAGAAGTCCTTGATAAAACGTCGGTAGAAGTTGGCGAACCCCAAGAAAGCCTGAATGTCCTTCACCTTTGCCGGAGTCGGCCAGTCGGCCACCGCTTCAACCTTCTTCGGATCCATCGAGATAATTCCAGAGCCAATGATCATGCCCAAGTACTCGATGGAGTCCTTGTGGAACTCGCACTTTTCGGGCTTACAGAACAGGTCATACTTTTCCAAACGTCGGAGTACCTCCTTAACGTGTTCCTCGTGCTCCGACTCGTTCTCCGAAAAAATGCAGATGTCATCGAGATAGATAATGACAATAACATCCAGCATATCCTTGAAGAGCTCGTTCATCATCCGCTGAAACGTAGCGGGTGCGTTCGTAAGTCCGAAAGTCATAACGGTCGGTTCGAAGTGTCCTTCCTGAGTCCGAAAAGCGGCCTTCCACTCGTCGCCTTCCTTGATGCGGATATTGTTGTATCCGGCCCGCAAGTCGAGCTTCGTGAAAACGCGGGCCTTCTTCAAGGAATCGATGAGTTCGGTGGTCAGGGGAAGCGGGTACCGATTTTTGATGGTGATTTCATTGAGTTTTCGGTAGTCGACGACCATCCGAAGCGATCCGTCCTTCTTTTTGATGAAGAAGACCGGAGCAGCGGCGGGGGACTTCGACGGACGGATGTAGCCCTTGCGGAGGTTCTCCTCAATGAACTCCTTCAAGGCTGCACGTTCCGCCGGTGCCATAGGATAGATCTTACTGTACGAAGGGGTCGATCCGGGCTCCAAGTCGATCGCATGGTCAAACGGCTTCCTTTCGGGCAACCGTTCGGCCTCTGACTTAGAAAACACCTTCGCAAACTCGCGGTACTGCGGGGGGACCATCTCCTCGAAGGACTTGTCACCCTCCTTCACTGCCGACTTCTCCGCAATCGCCTGCGACCAGGTATACGAGGCCGCAACTTTATGCACAAAGTCCGGATCGTCCGCCACATAGAACTGCTCCGCCTCATGGTAGATGTCCATGTACTTTTCGGAGTACCGAAATCCGGGGGGAATCTTCGCAAGGTCGTCAGACTCACTGTCCGACTCATCTGAATCATCACCGACTTCCGCGACGCAGACTCTCGCATGGGGCTGCGGTCGCGGTCGCATCTGTCGACTGTTCTTGCATCGCGCGGCCCGCAACTTGCGAACGGCGCGGGGTAGCGGTTGTCCGGCTTCAACGACTCTTGCCGCTTCGACAGGGCGGCATTCGTTCGGACATCGCGTAAAGCTGATGGTCTCGTCGTTCCAATCAATCTCGGGGTTATGGTGGTGTAGCCAATCTATCCCAATAATCAACGGATAGTCTCCGATGTTTGCCACTGTGGCATCGACTTCTTCTTTGTGTCCACCGATCTCCAGAGTAAGTCGGACTTGGTCTGTAATCGGACCACTCTGGTTCAGCGAATCGTCGGCGTTGTACACCTTGATCGGTCGGTCGAGAGGACGAGTACATAGTCCGAACTTCCGCACCAACTTCTGGTTGATAATCACCGAAAATGCACCGCAGTCTAGCAGCGCTCTCATGCTCAAAATCTTTCGGCCGTCACTTATTCTCACTGGGACATGGATGAATCGACGCAAACTCTTGTGTATTAGCGAAGTACGATTGTACACAGAGGGATCGGATACATCATCATCTAACAGCGAAAATCGGTTCGGGGTCTTTGGCGGAACGACCGCGCGCCTAGACCCACTCAAAAACCCTGACTCTTGAGAGCAGCTGCGACCGCTTTGGCGATTTCGTCAACGGTCGGAGTGCGAGCGGCGTTCACGGTCGGAGTCTCGTCGCGGACTTCCTCGAGGGTTGCAGTCGGTGTCTTGGGAGCGGCGGCGGGCGCAGAGGCAGCGGGCGGAGCGGTGGACGACGAGGCGGCGGTCTGTGAAGCCACCTTCGATCGGCCATTCGATCTCTTGCTCCGCTGCGGACAGTCTCGAGCCAGGTGTCCATGCTCACCGCACTGGAAGCACAGTCCGCGGCGCATCATCTCTTCAGTGCTCAAGCGATCGATGTCCATCGCGTCGGGGTCCCGAGTCGGTCCGCGCGAAGCGGAGTGGTGTGTCTGCGAGCGGGAGCCCCAGTTTGGACTCCAGTGGTTCTGCTTGAAGCCCGTCCGACGCGCACGCAAGTCCTCATCGTATTCGCAAAGCAGTCGGACCCACTGGTCGAAGCTCTTGGTCTCCCGGATCTCCTTGCTCGCCAGATCGTAGCGGAACTGACTGCTGAGTCCGGTCTCGAACACCAACATCTTCCCTTCCATCCCCCAGTCCACCTCCGACTCCACCAGCAACGCACGAAACTTCGCCGCATACTCCGACACCGTGTCCTTGCCCTGGCGCAGTTTCATAAGCTCCTGTCCGGCGTGGCGCTTGATGTTCGGACGTCCGAACGCGGACTGGAGGGACGCCAGGAAGAGTTCCAAGTCGGTCATGAGAGCGGGGACTTCGGTGCCCTCGAGGGCGGCGGTCGTGTGCGGACGAGCCCATTGTTCAGCGGGCCCGCGGAGTAGCGAAGCTGCCCATAGACAGGCCATCGTCGGACTGCCTACAAACTCCTGGGGGCGCATCCGGACATAAAGTCGGACCTTCTGCGACCACTCCTCAAAGCTGATACTCTCCGCCTCCTTATCTTTCGGCGTACGCCCATAGAACGCGGGCGGGGCACCGACCTTCGGACCCTTGGGAGTGCGGGTTGCGCCTTCCTGCGCATTTCGGACAAACAGGTTCATGAAGTCGTGGAGGCGCTGGTTTTCGGCGGTCACCTCCTGCAGGTGCGACTGGAGAGGTCGGGTGGCATCATTGATAGCCTGGAGGACGTCTGGGGGGAGGTCTCCGCTCTGCTGGGGCGGCGGTGCGGCCTGTGGGGGAGCAGCACCCGGAGTCGGAGTCGGAGCAGCGCCTGGCGCGGGCGCTGCTTGCGCGGGGTTGATCGGGTCGGTCATATCTTCGTCGGAGTCTTCTTGTCCGAATCTTCCCATTCAGAGGGATCAAAAATCGGTCGGTGCAATTGCAGGGCGTCGAAAGAACAAACTTTTGGCCTAATGTTACGACCTAGAGTGGTTCCTTCGCTTTCGAGACCCTGAATCGGACACAGACGACGATCGGACGCAATGAGCGGTGGTTCTCACTCTGAGAAGCACTTTACAAGTCAATTAAGCTATTCTACACATCAGAGCTAAAGATAAACACATCACCTGAGAAGCACTTTACAAGAGGCCAAAAGTGGAGTGCTTCGCAGGGGGATCCGCGGTTTTGATGAACAAAGGTAAAAACTATACAGTACCAAGCCACTGGACCCTGATCCGACTAGGTCCGACCTATACCGCTGACGTAAGTCGGAGTTCGGGGTCCCGCTCTAGTCGGGGTCCCGCATCGGTAGAGCGGAGGTTCGAGTCGGAGTGGCGGAAGAAAGAAAGAAAGGAGAATTGTTTGCAGGGCGCTTGTCCTAGCGGCCTGCAAACATACAGGCAAGTAATCTATGCAAAAAGGAAGAGAATCGGAGTTAAAGAAAGTCCGGTTTCGGACCGGACATGTCGGGGATCCGACTCGGAGTGTGATCGTAAAAGAAAATAAAAGAAAAATAAAAGAAATAAAATAACCTGAGGCGGATTCCTGACAGTTATCTTGTTGAGTAAATTGTTGAGTGCATGCTCTTGTCTTCAAAAGTTGCCAGGAGCATCGTGATTGTATCTATTATTGAATTGCTTCTCGTTGAATGATCATTGTAGACTGAGGTTGTCAATGGTGTTTGCTGTCGCTTTCAAGATGTCATGAAGATGAAGGTAGCTTGAAATCTCAAAACAGAGGTTCAAGTTCACTTGAGTACAGTAGTGGTAGTAGTAGTAAATCTCACTTGAGTCTGACTTGCCACCTGATGTACAGCTTCCCTCCTTACGCACTGATTTTGTCCTGAAACGCCGTTTTTAAGGCCATCAGGCAGCCAGGCAACACTTCAGGCAGGCATGACAACGCTTCAACCCATTTAAGGAAGCTCCAGGACGCGCCAGCCGCCGTTAGCAATCTCTGATGTATTACACTTGAGCACTGAAATCCTGACTTGCATTCTGATGCACTGAGAGACGGCTTGCATCCTGAAACACTCCTTATTTCAGTGAGATAAGGCAATCAGTGTATTTTCAGACGAAGTAGCGACCCTTCAGACAGGTGCCAGCCAAATCAGGACGCGTCAGGACGCGTCAGTCGCCGTAAGCAAAAGGAAGTTTCCCTGATGTATCGTAAGTTTGTCAGATGTAAATCTACTACCATTGGCCCACAGGCTGCCTACAAGAATTTAACATAGACTAACATTATCTGCTATTGTAGAGCTCAAGTAACCAAGGTATATAAAAATAGGTGATTATACATATATAGTTTTGAGCCGGATTCTGTGATGTAGTTGGTAAGCGAATCGTCCCCAAGAACTATTTATCATTTGTTCATTATGTGGACTTTCTGTAGGCGTAATCAGCAACAAGAAGGGAATCTGGACGATGCAACCGTCTATTGTGGCATTGCTTGTCGGGCAATTCATCTGCTGGACTCTGGTGCCAAAAGTTGCCCGCAGAATTGATTAGAATTTTTCCAAAGGTTATAATCTGTCTCTGAGAATCATGACTGAGCGAAGATAGCTGATCTCCAAAGTCATTGGCACTTGGGGGAGAGAGACTTGCACTGACGTGGTCCCCAAAGAATATGGGAAGAGAAATATGATAGCGATTAGACTGCGAAAACGTGAAGTAAAATGTAGACTAAGAATACAGAGGTTTAGAGGTATAGGCCTTCCGGTGTACCCTCGTTCTTTCTGTACAGTACCTAGATTATAAACATGTGTACATGAGCAAAGATAGACTTCCGAGTATCACCAGTATAAGACTACTCACCCTTTCCCTCGCAGTTACGAAGTCGACCTTCGTCACACGCATACGGCGTTCTCGTAAAGCCAGAAGGCCGGCTTCGGTGCAGACAGCCTTGATATCTGCACCCGATAAGTCGTCTTTTGTCATAACAAACTCTTCCAGATCAACATCTTCACTGAGGTTCATCCGTGATGTATGTAATCTTGAAACAGAGAACAGATGAGTCCGTTTCTGTGAGCGACGATCTCATTTGAAAACGTACCTGAAGATGTGTCGCTTGGTCTTCACGTCTGGTAGAGGGAACTCGATCTTCCGGTCAATTCTGCCGGGACGAATGAGGGCAGGATCAAGACTTTCGATCTTATTCGTAGCCATGATGACCTTTACGTCTCCACGCGAGTCGAACCCATCCAACTGGTTAAGCAGTTCCAACATTGTTCGTTGAATCTCACGTTCGCCTCCGGAATGTGAGTCGTACCTAGATAGAAGTATCAATATGGCATGTAAGGAATTATCCTCACATCTAGCACTTCTCTGCAGAATAGAAAGATTGACGAACCGTTTCGTTCCAATCGCATCAATCTCGTCAATGAAGACAATACTCGGTGCGTGCTCCTCTGCGACTCGGAAGAGTTCCCGGACGAGTTTCGGTCCGTCACCAAGATATTTCTGGATCAGCTCAGAACCAACGACACGCAAGAAAGTTGCAGAGGTCTGATTCGCAACAGCCTTTGCAAGGAGAGTCTTTCCTGTACCAGGCACACCATACAGAATAACACCCTTTGGTGGCTTGATGCCCATCTCCTCATATAATTCTGGGTGGGTCAGAGGGAGTTCTACCGCTTCCTGGAGGTTTCATAAGCATAGAAGTAGAGCCAAAGAAATGCATGACTGACCTTGATCTCCTGAATCTGGGCATCTAGACCACCGACATCAGCGTAGCTCTCCGTTGGCGCTTTGTCGAGCTTCATGATGTTCACAAGTGGGTCCGTATCATCTTGTAACACACCTACGATGGCCTGCGTCTTATGATGAAGCAGCACAGAGCAGCCAGGTTCGAGAGCATCTTTGTCCACAAAGCTCATGATGCAGACATAGAACTCAGGACCAGAAGCAGTCGAAATAATGGCATGGTCATCATCGATGATTTCCTCCAGCGTTCCGACTGCCATCGGCGTCCCGCGCAGGTCATCCACCTTCGTCCTATCCTCCTCGTTCTTCTCCTCTCTCGCCGACTCTGGCTTCAGACTTTCCTGGTTCTGGATAAACTCCTCCTCCAACAGCATGTAGTCCTTTATACGTTCCATCTTCAGCAGTTTCAGTCGACACCGTGTTGTTGGGTAGACAGGCGGAAGTTTAGACGCTGCGTCCGGTCCCCTCCTCTTCTTCTTCTTTCCTACGCGAGTAGGTACTGGGGGTTCCCATTTCTTCTTCTGCTCCTTTGCTTTGTCCTTGTCTTGTTGTCCCTGGTCGGGCGGCGGCGGCAAGCCAGACTCAGTGTTACCCTAGACATACGTTAGAAAGTAATTCTGACGAAAGACACAATTGCATATACCATGTTTCAAGGTAGTAATTGTCTGATAAGTGAAGATGAACGTATTGATGGTCGTCGAAGACGTAGAGGACGAAGTGTAAAGCTGACGCAAGCTTGAGAGGCCTACGACGCGCGTTCGAGAAAATGTCCCACGTGACCCGCGTCATTAAAAATAATAGAATAGTTGGTCGGTTTTTTTGTTCAAAGGGGTACAGTAATATGAAGTTCTCTATAGAAGTGAGGATAACAGTATGTACATCGCATTCATAGAATACACAGAAGAAGTCGTGCAAAGAAGATCACAATGTATTAGGCCTTCCCTTGACCCTTCCTCATAATAGCTCTCAATCGCTCCGCATTCCTCCTCCTACGCTCGATATCGTTGTCCACACTCGTATTCGACCTTAGGATACCCGCATTTTCTTTCGGTGCGACCGTATATGGCCGGCGAATCATTGTCGGGATCGTCACTGCGTTCTTCCGCACCCTGCCCACCTCTTCTTTCTTCGCGCGGGCCAGTATCTGGTTCAGTTTCTCTCCGCGCGCTCCGCCGGCGGGCTCAACGTCAATGTTGATTGTGGGTACCTGTCGGTCACGGTACGATGCAGAGCGCTTGATGATAGGTCGCGACCACTGGGAGATGAGTTCGTTGGCGGTGCGTTGAATGGACTGTGTCACGCGTCGGCATTTGGTGTAGAAGAGCACGACGCGCCCGAGTCCAGACTCTTTCAGAGAGTTTGTGTCAATGTACATCTTTGGAAGTTGCTCGAAGAAGACCATCTGGATGTTGAGAGCGGGGAGAGACCTGTCCGGGAGGGGTTCAAGCCACCGTCGGACACCTTCAAGTAAGTTATTGTCCATAATGGACTGTGCAAGTGCTCCTCTATTAAGAGCAAAATAGGTTTTAGTGGCTGATTCTCAATATCGTAATCAAATAAGACATACTTTTGCAACACCTCCTTAACACGAGGAAGCAGTTTGAGTTTGCTAGTTGCTGGCAGTTTCTCCCGATTTGCTTCGTCATCCTCCTGGGCAGCGCGCAACATTTCCTCGCGAAGCTGCGACACTTCTTCATCCGCAAATCGGTCTAACACGTCTTCCTCTGCGTCCTTCTTCCGTTTCTTCGGACGACGCTTCTTGGACTTGACGATCGCGTCAATCTTCATCTGCACCTGCAATTTACGTGCTAAAACCCAATGAATCGAAAGGTATCTTCAGTATTTTGTCAAAACAACAGCAATGATTGAGATATATTGACCTTGCTCAGGAGGTAGAGAGTCTAAATCCTGCTCAATTGTGGGGGCAGGCACCCTCCTCTTCCTCTTCTTCGGCCTCCTTTCCTCCTCTTCTCGCCTCTCCCTCCTCACTTTCTTCTTCACCGTCTTCTCCTTCTCCTGCACATAGTCATCCCCAGACTCGCCTCCAGAGCTCTCGTAATCATCCCGAGGTGCTGAAGGGGACGCCTTCCGACGTTCCTGCCGCTGCTCCTGTACCTCTGTAAAGACCAATAGCGTATAAGTATTAATCCTCAAAGGGGTTTATGGGCTACTCCTCACCTTCGTCTTCTGAGGACAGCTCAGAGTCAGAGCCACCAAAGATATCACGCTCGAGCGGATTCTGTGAGATTCGAGGAAAGTTAGTGCAGGTTTTCTTAATTCCAAAAAGACGACATACATCAGACATTGTTGTAGTTGGTCAAGTTGATTGAGCCTGAGTCTACAAGTAACCACTGGCAAGAAAGAGTATCGAAATTACGTCATCATTGGATTACATAGCCTCAACTTCAAAGCTAAACAGCCCAAACATTCTTTGCTTTACTGCCATCTTCATCTCTATCGCTGTGGTCTGCGTTGGCCTCTCGAAGCTCGACCACCATGGTGTATGATTGAAGCCTAGTCATCTTGCTACTGCCCATGTATAACTATCATGTTAAACTATCACCGGTCTTCCGAAGTCACCGAAACTAAGGCAATCGCAAGCACGCCATCGTCCTTTAGGTCTACACGACGCTCCATTCATCTCAGACAGCACGAAACCGCAAAAACGTTCTTCTAAGTTCATCAGTTCCTCCTGGTGTACCTGATTAGGCCTGGGCTACCGACGCTACCGTATCTCAACGCTCTACGGTCAGTTCACCTGACCTTATCACGACCGAACCGTCCGGCTGGATTTCTGGCATGGTTTGCAACGCACGCTAATTTAACCCAAATTCACTCGTCCTTTATCGCGTTTGATGGGCGATATGCAGCTGAGCGGTTTTTCCCGGGAGGGGTATTTGGGCGCGGCACTGCCATCCTTTGCCATCAGCACTCAATTGCGAGGCCTGTCATCTTCTTGCCGATGATTTGACGAAACGCCCAGCTGTGCTTCCTGTGCGTGCGCTTTCAGCTCTGTTCTTGGGTCCTGGCTGTCCTGAATCTTGGCGTGCCTGTTCTCCGCATGTGGGGCACACCAACGACTTGCTTCGTCTGCAGTCATCCGATCTCGTGTCAACTTCCCTCTCGGATGTATCCTTGTCATTGCTGCAGCATTCCATGTTTGTATTCCTGCACCCGTATCTGGTTTCAAGGTGCCCGATGACTATCACCGTTGCCGTCGGCCAGTGAGCATGGCGTCGAACGTTGATCGCAGTGAAACTGAGCAGACCCTAGACTTACAGTCACTTGCTTATAAGCAGCCGGATCCGGATGCAAAGTCATGGCTATGCCTGAGTGAGCCCCTAACTCTCATGATTCCTTATTCTCGCTCTCCGATCTGTACTGATTAGGAGATATGATCAGCGGCGGATTGTCGACTCCCCACGCAGATCAAGAACATCGGGTACTTTTAATCATCCGAAGAGGTCTGAGTATACCATCATACTAGGTCAAGTGTTGATCATAAGCCGTCTTCAGCGCATATGATCAATCTACGGCTGCGAGTCGCCTTGTTACAACTATCGCTCAAGCTCTCGGCTCAACCACCCGCTGTGACAACTTGACAATTGACCAAGTACAAGGTCGCTCCAAGACATACGCAAAACACACCTTACTGTCGATTGTTTTGCTTGCGGCGTTCGGTATCTGTTCCGAATTTACAATATATGGAACAATCCCTTGAACCCAAGGAGAGGCAGCTTTCAGTACTAGCCACGCTTAGAATGAGGTCGCTGAAGGGCGTGCTCGACTACGGAATACCTCAATCCCGAACGTACCTTGTACTCGGAGCAGTTTCCGTGGGCGGCGGGCGTCTATCAGTGATCTTTGGAACAAATTCATGACGCTGGATATGCATACCCTCTGCGTGCCAGTGTATAACGCTCTCGGAAATCTATCGCAGATCACAGTCAACATTTGAATATGTACTGACGACATTCGGAAACAGGGCTGCGCCGCCGATTCCTTTCGGAAAACATGCTTAGGATGCGTGTATGTGATGGTTGGCGCTCCGCCCTGACTGCACCTCAAATCAGAAAAGAAAAGAAGCAAACTCAACTGATCGCTGCGCGAACGAATCGAACTAGATGAACGTTGGGCACGGCGATGGAGACCGTCTGGTGCTGCGATCTATGCGTTCCATATATTATTCATCCGGGAGACCCGAACGCGGCGGCGCGACCTATGTTTAGCGCGGCACGATTGTCATGAAACACTCTCCTCCATGGGGCCAAATACCGTCCAAACTGGCCTCCAGTGCTTTATCAACTAGCATTTTCGGGTGAAATATTTTGCTCTTTTTTTGTCTGCTAAAGTGACAGAGAGGTAGATAAGTTGACAGACCGAATGCTAAGCGCTGAGATGATGGCTCTGCCGTTGCTTTAGCCGAGAATGGGCGGTACCAGATCGGGAAATACCGGGTTAAGCGAGAGGCTGTAACGTAATAAGGGAGGCGATGATGCAATGGAGCTTCGGTAATGCCTGTCTGCGTAACCTTACTCCCTTCTTTGCCGACAAACGCTTCTTCGCGATCGACGACGGGCCACTTGCTCATGGCGTCGGAATATGTTTTTTTCTCGTTTTTGCAGAGGAGCGGACGCTGCGAGCAGTGGCAGGTGATGTCTAGGGTTGAGAAATACACACAAATCTGATGGGAGGAATAATATGCCTGCGAAATGTAACCGTTCCGTCATCATCGCAGGATTAAATTGCACAGGAAACAGGACTAAACTGGCGTATACATCGCATAAATATAAATCGTAAATATTGTAAATGATTTGGCATCGCCCCGGGTGCACGTTCCTAAGGGACACCGGGCCTCAAACTGACAAACAACAGCCCGGGCTGGGCTTGGCACTATCCACAAAACCTTTCCTTTTCCTCCCCTCCTCCCTCCAACCCGTCGCCATCGCCCAGCGTTGAGCTCGTCGTCGTGCTCGATACCGTGGCCAGCAATGACCGCCGTCGTGCAGACCATCCAACTGCCCCCGACGCCGACGGACGCCCTCCTCCAGCGTGTGTCCAGGCCTGGCTCCGGCACCATCCCGTTCCTCTCCAACTCGCTCTCAACCACACCGGAGTCCGATGAGCTCACCGAGCTGCGCGTCTCCTTCCCCCGGCGGCCTCTCCCCACGCCCCCGACGATGATGCACGCCACCCAGCAGCGGAAGCATCTGGCCGCTGCTCAGTCGCACAGCTCGGTGCCAGCTCAGGTTTCGCCGCCCATCAGCCCAAAAAGTCAGACCCACAGTCGGCGGACGGTGCGATCCAGCTTTTATGCGCACATGGGGTCGACGGGCCTCGCGACAATATCGGCGAAGCCTGAAATCCTATCCCGGCTTCTTGATCACCTATCTTGGAACGACTTCCATGGGTTGAGCAGCGCGTCACGCTCCTTGCGTCGAATATTTCTCGACCCAGCGATCAAGGATGTGGTCTTTGGTCACTTCATACCTGGATATCGACGGGCGTTGAGCTTGAGGGACAAGCGGGTGTGGGAGGACACCATCAGGATGGACTACACTGACTTGGGTCTGCTCAGTGAGTCAATCATTGCTTGTGGCACCGAGCAAAGTTCTGACCATAGTGATTCAACCTCAAGTGCTGTCGATGGAGACGCCGTTGCATCGATACCCTATGCACGCCATCTCGTTGCTCTCGTCGAATATGAACGAGCCGTCCACTTCAAGGCAGTTCGAAACGACAAAACACCTGCAATCACTATCACAAGTACACTCACGGGCCGTGCTATTATTGCAGAACATGGTGCACAGCACAATGCAACCTGTCGCCCCAGAGCTGGAGGACCCGCGCTGGAAGACATCAACATTGTCCCCCAGCTCGAGCATGCGTGAACTCACATTCCCCGCTCCGCTTTCGTACTTTGACCCTCAGTCCTCGTCGGGGGACAGAAGATCGGGTAAGAGCAGGTCGCCATCAGAAGACACTCGCGCACCGTCGTCCAGTGAGGAGGCGCGCAACTCGGGGACTTCACCGTCACGAAGTGCCACGATGACCAAAGTGAAGCTGCCGAAAGCCAAGTTCGACCTCAAACCTATCGCGCGTTCGAAGAAGGGGCAAGGGCACGGGCAGGGCCATGGGCGGAAGTGGGGGTCGGAATCGAACGCGTCGCCCGTGTACGGGGCAAATTCGATTGGTGCGATCGGAGCGGGCGGACGCGCGGCGGCGGCAAGGGGCCTCACCATGAGGAGCGCAAGTGCGGGGCCGAGCTCGTGGAGACCTGCTGTAGACCAACAGCTTCCGCAGCGACGGGCGAACCGCCTGTCAATTTTTGGCGGACCCGCGAACCCCCTCCCGCCCCCCGCGCCCGAACCCGCCTCTATGCGCATCTATTCTGGGAGCTGGCGCCGCATTACGCGCTCAGCTCAGGCGCTTCCAACCCCGATAGCTTCTGCCTCGGACGATGAGGCCATCCTCAAGCCGCCTAAACGCCGCTTCCTGGGCTCGTCGAATCTCTCGAGTCAGAGCTCACTGAATAGCTCACCGACGCAGAGTTCGGGTGGCAGTGGCGGACATAGTGTTACAACGCCGAGTAGCTCAAGCCCGCATGACCTGGTTGCTGCGACAAGCCGCACGCGCGCGCCCATCCTTAGGGTGTTCGTGCCCTGCTCGTCGCTCTCAGACGAAGTCATTGCTACTTGTGAAGATCAGCTCATCGAGGACGGCCTTTGGGACCATCTCTCAGCGGGCGACGTTGTCTGCAACTTTGGCTATGTACCGCCCATTGAAGAGACAGAGGAGTCACAGAGCCCAGAAAAGGATCATAGACGATGGCTGGTGTACAACGGCGAGAGGCTCCTAATCTACTACCCGAACCAAGCGCCCCCTATCCCGGACCCTCTCTCGCTACCTTCTCCGTTTTACTACTCGCACATCGTACCCCCGCAGCTCAACCCGCGCCTGCGCCTGGCTCTCCCGCCGTTCCGGGCGAATTACACGCTCGCGCCGCTCACGACCACGATCTCGGTCGCATCGTCGCCCTCGGTGTCTCCGAGCGCGTCGCCGCGCCTGGGGATGGGCGCCATGGGCGCGGGCGGGCTCGTGCGCGTGAAGACGTACGCTTGGCTGGCGACACTCGACGCGCACCTGGACCCGCGGCTCGCGGAGGATGGCTGGCTGATGAACGAGGGCTGGGCGGGTGAATGGATCCTCCAGGGCGAGGGCACGCGCGAGGGCCGGGTGGCGCTCCAGGAGTCGCTCATGCGGCGTCCGGACACTGGCAGGGTGGAGAGGGAATACGAGATCGTGCTGGACAAGAGTGGAAGTGGACGGCTTTGGTTAAGGTGTGTGTCTTTCCCTGTTTCTTTCTTGTTTTACCCTCCTTCCCGGGGTGCCCAGCGGCTATCTTTCGATTCCACTTAGGCTTTGCTCTTTTTACATGCCAAAGAGCATTTTTCACTAACCTGACGCTGCATTGTGCCGAACAGAATGCTCGACTCCGCGCCGCGCGCGCAACACCAGGACAATTCGGACATGGACACGAACTCTCTGCAACTTCGGACTCCGTCGTGACCCAATGAACCATCTTTTCCCCTCATCTTTGGAAACATTTTGAACCTTTGAACATTTTATTTCTGCACATTTATTGAACCATCTTATTCTGAAATTTGTTTTCGGACTAACTAATCGGACACTACCCATTCATCCCAACTGCCCGCTAATCTACGTAATTAACCTTTTCTCGAGGCGTCACTGAACATTCTCTGGTTGGTGGGCGCAGACGCACGCAAGGACGAATGTGCATGTTGATCGGACTTCGCTGTCATGTTGTATGAGCGAAGCGCCTGCCGTTGACCTGTTGCCCTGGTGTCCATCGCCTTCCTCTTTTCGCCCTACCCCCTTGTCTACTTGCCACCTGACGTGATCTCGAACCGACTTGCCTCGCATGCCCGTCCTCTTTTCGTACATAATAAAATGTATACCTCCGACCCCCCCTCCCGAATCACCCGTTCATGTCAGGGGCCATAACATAGCTTTTGCTTTTGCTTTTCCTATTCTTAGTAGACTCGGTTCCTTTACCTGCACTCTCTTACCTTACCCCCAACTTGAAGTTCTTCTCTTCTCATCGCTTCTTAAAAGTTCTTTTGACCTCGCCTCGCCTCGCCTCATACTCCCTATCATTTCATCCTCTCGCTTCACTCCACTTTCATCCGTATATTCATCCAGTGCCAGACTCTGACTCTTTTCCCTTCGTCCCAGAATGAACAATCCTGCAATTCACTTAACTTACAACAGCACATATCGTTCTTCCCGCGCACGTTGCATCGGTTCACCTTTTTTTCTGCCTCATATCCATCATCTTAACAAATATGCATACGTTACGTTGTATATTTTTTTTCATTCCTTCCATCTCTTTCATCCGCTTCTTCGGACGGACGAATAACATAGACTCTTACAACGGAAATCAGAAACTACCTTTACCATTCCTGTACTTACTGTCCTCTACTTAGTACCATAACAACCTCCAATATAAAACCTTTCTTCATGCACATCCCGGACATCGAGTCTCCTCCGGATGGTGAGCGCCAATAGTTCGTCCGGCCGCGCTAAGCCAACACCTTGAAGATCCTGTTATATATTTGTGTTCAGTTACGCGAAGGAATGATTAACGTGCCCGCGGATCGGCTTAGGACTTCTCTGGTGAACTGCAAAAGCTATAGAGCTTATATGCTAGTCTCCCCGCACTTCTGCTCTTCTAATTGCGGTGGCGCTGAGGGGTAATATTTTCATAGGCTGCTGTGCTTCGGTCGCTGTGAGATGTTCCCACCTCTCAACGCTGTGGACGCCGAAGATAGACTGCTCGCCATGCCAGTGGGAGCCAGAGATAAGGAAAGGAGGCGGCTGAGAGAGTGGTCCGGTGTTTACCGGTGTTTGGCTGTGCTTTCAAGTTGGATTGAGAAGCTAGGTCACTCTCCTTCCTTCGACTCCTCCCTTTTCCTTACATACTATACAACGGGTAGAACTGCTTGTCGTACTCCAAGGCATTTTACGAAGCTTAAGGCTACCGAAACAAAAGGCTGGTACATCTCTTTGCCGATCCCCGACAGCACCTCTTCTTCTTTGCGCCAACAGCCCAATTCGAACGACAAGAAATACACTCACGTTCACCGACTTGCAATGCTTCAAGTTACAAACAACGAACTCGCGAAAAAGACTGTCATAGTATTTCTTCGCGACTTGGTTTTGCCTAGTCAATTCCTGCTCGTCCTCCTCACGTAGGAACGTCAGTCAGGCCCAAACGTACACGAATGCACGAGCGTTTAGACGCACTTATGGGGTGCAATTGGATTTACAGACTAGAACTCTTGCAACGGGCGGATATCTTGGCTTGCTCTGGTAATCGACCTGGGTATTTCAAAGCACACCCTTCAAAAATGGCCAGGATAATATATATATCCCTGGATATCCCTCGCCCATTGAAGGGAGGATGTGGATGAAAACCTGCGCCACGTTCGGGGGGATAACCAGCACCCGAACTTGCCCGTCTGGGTCTTGCTGGTCGCAGGAGGACGGCCTTGGTTGCCCCAAGACCGCCACTAAACCATCCCGGCAGCGAGAGTCAGACTCGCTGCCACCACCATCCAGGGTGCAATTTTGCACTACACTATTGATACATCGAAGTCTACGCCTTGCCCATTGAAGGGAGGATGGGGATGTACGCCTGCGCCAAATTGGGGGGATGACCGACACCCAAAGGAGTTGCTGGCGCAGGACGACGGCGTTGGTTTCCCCGCAGCCGTCACTTAACAATCCCGACAACAAGAATCGGACTTGTTGCCACCGCCATCCAGGGAGAGCGATACAGGAAATGAGGAGATGGGAATCTCGCGCTACAGAATCTTGAAGCACGCATATCTTGAAGCACACCTAGTGATAAACTTGAGGCACACGTAGCTTGAGGCACACGTCTCCACGAGAAGTGGCTGGCACCGGAGTGTGACTAGCACAACTCGTCGGCCTTACCACCCTCGCACCGCCGTGACGCAGAGGAACACCTATCTAAACGACCGGAGCGAGCGCAACACGTAGCTACGCTGCCATGGGCCGAAGGTGTCATGCGTGTATAAACGAGCGGGGAGGGCGCACCAAGTGGCAACACTCACTGTCCTGCCGACCGCGATGACCGACTGACGCTCACTGCAATTGCAGCAGGGTTTTGCGCGGGGAGTCGGTGGTTCCTCCCTCACGAGCTGCGGGTATCGGAGGGCCATTGGCGCATGTGGACGGAGTGTACTCACTTGGATGAAGGGCTTCCGGAAGCTGCGAGCCACATATGTCCCGTCGACCAGTTACGTTCGGCTTACATCCCACGTCCCAGCCGCGCCAGGAACGTGAGTCTCAGAGAGGAAGGTGTGGTGGCACCTTACCATCCCTAAGAGCGGCGAGGGCAAGAGGGTCATTGACGTCTTGGACTGTGGACTGCTAGCCATCCATAGTAGAAGCCCAGAGGGAGTCGCTGCGACATGGCGGGCGATTGGGTTGAGTTGTTGTCGAGTGTCGAGTGTCGGTGGTGGTGGTTGCTGGTTAAGACGAGCTGGGGTGGGGGTCGTCCTTTTATGCCTTTCGAGAGGTGGCTGGGCAGCAGGTCACGTTTTGGGTCTCGTCTTGTTCTCGTCGTGGTTGAGACCGAAATGAGTATTGTCAATACGCCACCTATCCACTCGTCACCTACCTACTACGCACCCTGAGCTTACCATCAGAAAGTCTTGACGCGTCCCTCATTCCTTGGACCTCTTTGACTCGCGCCGTATTGCCTCCGTGCTCTTATTCTCATAAAGAAATCGATGTTATCGATTTGGCACCCACCCCGAAATGCGGCTGAAAGCGGTGCGCTAAGCCGTTATTGGGCTCCTGCGTTGACGTTCCGTGCTGTCTTGTTTTCACTTTGTTTACATCTGTCCGAAAGGATGCACTTGTCCTTGTCCTGTGCATTTCAAAATGCGTACTCGAGGCAAGCCTATTATCTGTCTTCTCGAGGATGCTCCTCCTCTTCTCTTCTACTTGAGCGAGTCTGGTATGCATGTTTGCAATCGCTCGAGTAAAGACCTTATCCAGCAATTGCATACGAGAACGAAACATCTTAAGATGAACGAATGTTCAACTATGTATTGATACACTCTTATTCAATGATTCTCATTGGTGATAGATTGTCTGGCAAACCAAAGGTTGAGGGTCTCCTTCATACTCTGAGATCAAGCTTTAACTGCTGTAGATCCAAGTATCCGACCGGCCGCCGCGGTAAACTCTGAATTTAATGAGGTAACCTTCCATGTGCCTCAGGCTCGATCTCTTCTTTTCCACTGCAGTCACTTCACTCACTCTTAATATATAGTTGCATATTGAACTACTTCTCCGCAGTGATGGTCAGTATTGGTCTGCGAAAGAAAGATCATAGACAATAGTCGCTTGCTCCCTGACGCTATAATCCATCATTTCACGGCAGCAATCAGAGATCAGTCGCCAACCAGCCTTAAATACTCTACAACTGGATAGTTGGACTCCCTTTGCTCTGTACTTGATCGTGGCACCTATTTTTGTCTTATCAATGAAGCTGTCTGGATGGGTTGTTCATTGACTCTCAAGGGGATTCATTGGCTTCTTGGCTGTCGGCGCAACCATTAACGGTTAACTCGGAGAACGGCATACCAATTTTCTTTTTAGCTTCCACGGTGCAAAAGGGGAATCCAAGAGAAATGCATCAATAGTCTGGACCTGATGAATTACGACGCTGCATTTGGCTTTTGCACAGAAGAATTGGGCTCGCCCTAGATTTTCAGAGGTGTGTCGACCTTTTGCATTCTCGCGTGCTTCCCGTCTACTAACCTATTAGGTAGGCATGAATCCGTATGATGTCACGAAAAAGTGCTCTCCTACCTCCGAGCTATGTTATGAAGAAGTTGAGTTAGTATTAAATACACCTGGTGTAACGGAGCGAACATTGATTAATGTGCGCAAGACGTGTTGTAGAATACCTAAACCAACCTTGGGTACGCGAAGAGATCGGTATTGATCCATCTTCCAGGAACTTCACATCTACTGCATGGGATGTCTTCTACGGCTTCTGGGAAGCTGGTGATCCGATGCACTTGAATGAACTATACGTCTCTGAGCTGTTAGAGCGCGGGGTGCGAGTGCTCATCTACGCCGGCACGTACGACTGGATCGGAAATTGGGCTGGGAACGAGCGGTGGACCCTGGGGATGGAATGGTCTGGGCAGGGGGGCTTTCGCGCACAAGAACTTAAGGAGTGGACCATTGACGGAGAGCGAGCGGCGGGTAAGTTTAGGTCGCATAGAAACTTGACGTTCGCAACGATTTATGCTGCTGGTCATATGGTGAGTCAGGAAGTCTTAAATATCGGAATTAAATAACCACTCCGTGCACTATTTAGGCACCTTTCGACAAGCATGCTGAATCTTTGGAGTTGGTAAAGCAATGGTTATCGGCTGAAGACTTGTAATGTTCATGTGCTGTATATACTGTATGCGTAGAAACGGCTTCCTAGTCCCTTTTCACTAAAGACTGTAAATCTGAAGCCAATTCTGTTCTCCTTCTTACTTATTAGACTGCTGGCTGTGAAACCGGACAGACTTATAGAGCTCGACCGGGCCAGTTTCGAAACTTATACCCTTACAATATGATTAATGTATGATCTCCAGCCCGGGTGGGTATTGCCGCATCCTAATCGGGCAACTTGAACACCACCGGCAATTCTCGATCCAAAATTTCTGGTGGAAGCGTTCTCTTGGTTCGTCTTACAATCGCCGTTTACTATCTCCCCCACACTCACTGGCTATGGCAACGAAAACAACTGCGAAAGTGAAGAAAGCCATGACCAAACCTCCGACAGCGACTGCAAAGCCGTCGTCGTCTTTGGGAAAACGGAAGCCAGAATCGAAAAAAGTCGAAAAGAAAGAGAAGAAAAAAGTCGTCCCCGCTATCGCACCGGCAGACGAAAGTAGCAAGAAATCGGAGGCTGAGGAGGAGGAGCAGGTAGTGAAGAAGGCTAAAGGAAAGGAGAAGGCGGCCCCCAAGAAAGTAGTCGAAATGTCTACTAAGCCTAAAGCCGCGAAGAAACTGGAGACGTCCAAGAAGAGCGAAGCAAAGGAGAGCAAACCCGAAAAATCGAAGTCGTTAAAAAAAGAGAAGAAGAAGAAAGCCCCTTCGCCTTCACCATCAGTGTCGGAAAATGACGAGAACGAGGAAGGTGGGGCTTCAGACAAGGAGGACAAACTGGACGAGGATGAGAAGTCGGCTGATGAAGAAGAAGTTTTGCTGCATGGATTTTCGTCGGAGTCGGATTCTTCAGACGAGGATGATGATGATGGTGTAGACAAGGCGCCAATTGATGTCGGAAAGCTGCCGACGGTTGCAAAAGACGATGCGTCAGTGAAGCGGAAGCTGGAATGGGCGAAAAAGCAAGCGGTTAGTGAAAATTTCAAGTAATCGTTTGGTTCAGGACGGATGTCAAATGGCTGCTTCGCCCTTGTTTCTAATACGATTGTATAGTCAGGAGACCGTGGAGTGATCTACCTTGGCCGGATACCGCACGGTTTTTACGAAGACCAGATGCGCGCATACTTTGCACAGTTCGGAGACGTCACTCGTCTACGATTGTCTCGCAATAAAAAGGTATAGCCGTTCTCTTTCTCTAGTCTGTGATATTCTTACTGACGAAAACTCATTCCTTCACATAACAGACAGGCACCTCAAAACACTACGGCTTTATAGAATTCTCTTCTTCGGCCGTAGCCGAGATCGTCGCAGAGACGATGGACAACTATCTTTTAATGGGTCATATCCTGCGATGCAAAATCATTCCGAAGGACGAGGTGCACCCTTCCCTCTGGGTTGGTGCAAACCGGAAGTTCAGGAGAGTACCTGCGGATCGCGTCGAACGGCTGAAGCAGAACAAGGTATGCTCATACTGCCATTTGCTGAGATATAAACTGAGACGGCGTAATATTATCTTAATCTTCGCCCAAATAGTCGAGGACAGAAGAAGAGCAAACAAAGGTCGAGCGTAGATTGCTGAAACGACAGGAAGAGAAAAAGCGCAAGCTACAAGCTTCCGGTATCGATTATGACTTTGGTAAAGCTGGATATGTGAGCACCTTTCCGCTGCTATAATATCGACGTTCGCTAACGGACCTTGACAGAAAAAAAGCAAACAAGATGTATAGATCCTTCTTCTTTGGTTCTTCTTTGGTATCATGCATATTATGTACTGTAGATCAATTTTTCTCCCTTGCTTTTCCTTCCTCTGTCACTCACATTCGCAATCGTTCAGGCATTAAAAAAAGTATATAGGATATCCATCTATCTAATCTATCTTAAGAAAGCAAAAAGTTAGGCGTAGTATCGTAGGCAGGTGAGGTGCGATAAGAGACAAGAGAATGCAATGGATCTAAGAGGTCGTCTGAGCGACCTCAGCTAGCGCAACCACCTCAATGGGTTGCTCCTCGATGCTCTTTTCATCAACAGGAATAGACGATTCATCCGGAGCAGATTCCGACCATCCCGTCTTCATCTCCCATTCACTAATACCCACCTTCGCGCCCAACTCCTTCCAGCGCTTGACCATCTTCTCCCGCCTCTCTTCGCACATCGCTACAAGCGCAGGCCAGTACTTCGCGTGATCCCATTCAAATTGGCACCCACCATCCCACCCTGAAACGTGCATCACTTGGTCTTTGTCGAAGAACCCGTCGTTGAAGATGTTCGGGTTGAACTTAACCTTGTTGCGCGTGATGGGGTCTACGAAGGGCATGATAACTTTGAAGAAGGCATTCACGAGGAAGGGAACGTTGATGATAAGCGCCAGTCCGAGCCGCTCCGGGTAGTGCGACTGGAGGATGTGAAGCATCTGAAGAATTAGGTATGCTTAATGTCCTTGTAATAACGGTGATATATTGGGTAAACGGTACATACAGAACGTGCAGTGCCGATCGAAGGATTCTTCGCGCGGTCAGCGAAGTTGATCAAGAGATCAAGATTTCTGTAAAGTAAGTTCAGTCTCTAAAATAAACAAGGAAGTGCGAGAGAGGCGGAGCTTACTCAACACCGGGACCCATTAGGTCAATGCAACGTTCGAGCATCCACACTGCGTACTCTAACTGTCGCGGAGACTCTGTCGTATTTTGTCGGCTTGGGAACATGTAAAGCCCTGGTCGCCTCTCGGTGTCAAAGCCAAATACGATTTCCTTGCCAGTGACCGCCTGTTATGGTGTTATGGTGTAAACATCAGTGCACTTTCATGTCTCCGTAGCCGCGTATGTATATTCTTACTTCAGGCTCGACGTAATCGGGGGAGAGCTTGCCATTGTAAAATCCATATTCTCGTCTCCATTTAAGCGTATCCTCAATACGCGTTATTGCATGATGTACATTCCACTTGGTTGCACGCAAATATCTAAAGACCGTAAAGCTCGTTGAATTCGATAGATGTCGGATATCTCAACCCTCACCTTAGCAGACAGTCATTAGACTTTCGGTGGATAGTCAGCACATTATCTTTACTCGTAAGAGCACCGAGACTCACCAACCACATTTTTTCTTCATCCACCAGCTCAGCCTTCTCTTCCGCAGGCAAGCCTGGTATTTTATAATCATCCTTGTCAAAATGCACAAGAACTTCTTCTCGCTTCTTCTTGTGCTCTTCTGACAAGTCGGAATTCTTGTCTATGGCTCCCTCTGGTGTTGCTGGAACAGCTAATGGGACGAAATGAGCCATGGTTGCAGCAGAGAAGAATCGTATGATCTTGCCTTAACTGAAGAAACGCTGTAGTAAACTGAACGCCGGTAACTTGAAGACCGTATATCGTTATTACATAAATAAGAATGAAGGCGTGAGTAATTTTGCTTCTTTTTTAGGGGTCACCGCAACTTGAACGTGAGAGCACGGAATATAGGAGAGTGGGTCAGCCGAGCGCCAACTGTCGTAGCTCGCTGTGCTCATCTTCCGTACCCACCATCGACGCTGTGCTTAACAACGCCGACTACTGCTGATAGAACTCGCTTGTAATTGAGAAAACCTTACTCCCAAAGCTCCTCGATGCCGTCTGCTGGGCCTTTGTAAGTCTATCTCCTGGCACATATGCGCCCCTTATCATCCTAATGTTCACTCAACGCTTCTCTATAAATGTTGGAGCAGAACGAGGAAGATCAGAATAACTGGTGCGTGTCTCATATCCTCAAGCTTACTGGACGAATACTGAGCGAAACTACAGTTGTTGCTGCGGACGGTCTCTCTAAACGCGATGTCTTTAGACTGCCTGATCCTTTCGCAGTGATCACAGTCGACGCGGAACAAACGCACACAACTAGTGTTATCAAGAAGACACTCAACCCATACTGGAACGAGAATTTCGATGTGTATGTATCGCTTTTTGCTACGTATTGCTCAGCCTCCCTCATATGCCGTCCTCTTTTCAAGCACTGTGAAGGATTCCTCTGTCATCGCAGTTCAAATCTTCGACCAACGCAAGTTCAAGCGGAGGGATCAGGGCTTCCTGGGTGTGGTCAACATTCGCGTTAGTGATGTACTAGACTTGGAGATCGGCGGGCATGGTGCGTTGCGATTTATAATCATATCACTAAGCTATCTGGTCGGTTCTGACTGATCATAAATGCGCACAGAAATGCTCACGCTTGACCTAAAGAAGTCTAACGACAATCTTGTCGTACATGGCAAACTCATTATCTACCTTTCAACAAATGTTGCTCAGCCTATCACAAATCCAGGGCCTTCTGCGGTCAATGGTATACAGGCTGCGTTGAGTAACATGGGCTTGGAGGATTCCGCATCGTCTCTTGTGCCTTCAACGTCTGGCACGACTGGTTCAATTGCACTGTCTCGCACTCCAAGTGCTCAGGCGGTGACAACTCCAACAGAACCCCAAGTACAGACACCACCGATTATGCAAATGCCTACCCCACAGATCAATAGGTCGCCCTCGGCAGTAGCGTCACCTGTGACGACAACCGAAACAGATTCCCATACTAACTCTGCTTCACGTCCTGTAAGTGGGGCACCCTCCGCAGCAAGCGGAAATCCTCCCAGCCAACCAACTGTGCCGCCACATACGACGAATGCTGGTCAGCATCCTACCGGAGCGGCAAACACTCAAATTACTGCCACGCGTAACTTCAATCCATCGGAAGATCAACTTGGTCCTCTACCGCAAGGCTGGGAACGGCGAATTGACCCTCTTGGACGCACGTACTATGTCGATCATAATACTCGCAGTACAACATGGCATAGACCATCAACAAGCCAGACAGCAAATAATCAAGTACAGCAGGGCGAGACGAATGCCGCCCGCGAGCAGAATAGTCGTCGTGTGCTCGCCGATGACATGGTTGATGCACCGAATGTGAACCGCGCCGCATCTGCGACTGCTGCTCCCGCTATTGTTCCTGGGTCAACTAACACGCAGACTACTGCAGGTAGCGGACCTCTACCTGCTGGTTGGGAAGAGCGTTACACACCAGAAGGCAGGCCTTATTATGTCGATCATAATACGCGCACAACGACCTGGGTTGATCCTCGCAGGTACGGAAAAACTTCTCTTCACATTGGCGGTTCTACATTCTGACCTTTGTTCAGACAAACTATAGTTCGTGTCATGGGCCCGAATGGTGCATCTACTCAGGCGCAGCCACAATCAATCTCGCAACTTGGACCCCTTCCATCTGGATGGGAAATGCGTCTTACGTCGACTGCTAGGATCTATTTCGTTGACCACAACACTAAGACAACAACATGGGACGACCCGAGATGTAAGTGTTCTTTAAGTCTTCCTTCACAAACTTTCGGCTCAACATCAGATTTGCAGTGCCCTCTTCCTTGGACCAGAACGTGCCGCAGTACAAGCGCGACTTCCGACGGAAGCTCATTTACTTCCGCAGTCAACCCGCTATGCGTGCGCAGCCGGGCAACTGCCAAATCAAGATTCGCCGCAATCATATCTTCGAGGACAGTTATGCGGAGATCATGAGGCAAACACCCAGTGATTTGAAGAAGCGGTTGATGATTAAGTTCGATGGGGAGGATGGCCTTGACTACGGTGGCGTATCGAGGTATGTCATTTTGTGCTAATCTTGAACTGTTGACCGCAGGTGTAATGACATCACGTTCTCAGGGAATTCTTCTTCCTCCTATCCCACGAAATGTTCAATCCCTTCTACTGCTTATTCGAATATTCAGCACATGACAACTACACGCTACAAATCAACCCTGCGTCGGGTGTCAATCCGGAACACTTGAATTATTTCAAGTTTATTGGTCGTGTAATGGGATTAGCGATATTCCATCGCCGTTTCCTAGATGCTTATTTCATTGTCAGCTTCTACAAGATGATTTTGAAGAAGAAGGTGACCCTCGCCGACCTGGAGAGCGTCGATGCCGAGCTATTCCGCGGATTAACATGGATGCTGTAAGAACCAGCTGTATTATCATTCGTGCAAGAAACTAAATTGCATTTTGTAGTGAAAATGACATTACGGACATCATTGACGAGACATTTACGACTGCTGAAGATCGGTTTGGCGAGATGGTGACTATTGAACTGAAGCCAGGAGGTGCCGATGTCCCCGTGACGGAGGATAACAAGAAGGAATACGTAGAACATGTCGTTGAATACCGCATCTCCAAGCGGGTACAAGAACAGTTCGAGGCATTCTGTTCAGGGTTTAACGAGCTCATCCCGCAGGAGCTCATCAACGTCTTTGATGAACGCGAGCTCGAGCTACTGATAGGAGGCATGTCTGAGATCGATGTGTAAGTTTTCCTTCAGCTGCAAGTTTGCTGTAATGTCTAACGAAGACTTTATCCAGGGATGATTGGGCTAAGTATACGGATTATCGTGGATATGAGATGAACGACGAAGTCATTCAATGGTTCTGGAAGTGCATTCGCGGTTGGCCGACGGAGCGCAAGTCCCGGTTGCTGCAGTTCACTACTGGAACTTCGCGTATTCCTGTCAATGGCTTCAAAGATTTGCAAGGTTCGGATGGTCCGCGCCGATTCACGATTGAAAAATCTGGTGATCCATCACAATTACCAAAGAGGTTTGTCAATATAAATGTGGCTTGTATGAATGTTATTTACATGTTAATTTCAGTCATACCTGTTTCAACCGTTTGGATCTTCCACCGTACAAGGATTACGACAGTTTAGAACAAAAGCTTACTCTAGCAGTCGAGTACGTATACCAGTATTGCATTTCCTCTCATATCTTATGACTGACTTATTTTGCAGAGAGACTGTTGGCTTCGGCCAGGAGTAAACTCCTGTATGTATCACGTATTTGGATGGCCGGAACGGACTTTCTTCGTTTGTTTTCATCACCCTTTATGACTTTGCCTCTCCGCGTTAATAATGATGATTCGAGTCCTTTCATGTTGTGTGTTCTTACTGTTGCTGTTGTACATAGAATGGACGAAGGCAGAGTTCGTTTCATTATAATTGAGTAGTAAGTACCCGTCCTAAATTCTCACGCTGTGGAAGTCTCGGACATTGAACAATGAACCTTCAAGTTGGCACACTAACCTTCTCTTCAAATCTTCATGTATGAATGGCGCTTGATGCTGGGGACTTCAGAACTTCTTTCGACAACTTTATAAGCTCGTCTGCATCATTCGACAGTTACCAACCGAAGCAAGCTTACTTTGGTTTATTCGGGGACGAGATCTGTTGAAGATATGTATGAGATACCTCCTAACTGCCCGGCAGCCCACATCACGACATCCAGCTGGGTGAGCTCGCAATAACTCACATCGATGTGTCGAATATCGTACTTCTTCCAAAATATTACGATATCTCTGCATCTTGGTAATTCATTAGTGTATTGCATTCACCCTATCGGCACTGATAAGTTAGCACTGGCTCACTGGGGCTCTCGTGCCAAAAAAGCTCACCGAGCCCCTTCAGTGGCAAGCCGCCGATATGGATCATAAGCAAACTTGAAGCTTCCGGATCTGGTGCTTAATTATAGTGACAGTGGCTTGTTGCGGCAACAGTCGGCTTCATGCTTGCCAGAGAACATTCCGCCATCCACCCTTTGCTCAGCGTGCTCGGTGCGTTCTGTCATATACAAGAACAAGATATGAAAGTTGATCCTCCTCCGCGACGAGATGCCACTGCACCAAGGCGCCGTGCCCGACTCCGTCTGAAGGAATCTTGGACTGGCAATACTAGACATTGCGGCATTGTTGCACCCCTATACTTTTAAACCGACGGTCAAGAGAATATAGTCGATTCAATCACGTTTTCGCTGCGTTGCAAATGGCCCCAGGTCTGACCCGAACTCTATATAGTACCCGCGACAGTCTGCTAACTATCCATGTTGTCTGGCACAGGATCTGATGAACTACGGGCGTCCGTCACACCCCTTACTGAATCAACGCAGCCTACGTACGGCAGTCAATTGCAACATCGAGTTAGCTCCGCTTCTGTTGAGAGCAGCTCCTCAATCGACAAGATCGACGACGATACTGTCGCCTTTATCAAACAAGTGCAAGATCCAGATGAATCCCTCGCAGAGCCCGCAGAGAAGCCGCCTACGGTCATTGACCTATTGCTGCGTCGCCGGAAGCAAAAACCGGTAGACTTGGACGCGGTTGCAACCCAGAAATCAGTGTATGACGACCCTCACCTTGCGAAGCATTATTGGCCGAAACCTGATTACGAGAATATTCACCGATTCGACCCAACCGCTCGATGGACATATCGGGAAGAAAAGGTATGTCGTAAATTGGACTCTCTATATCCTATAATAACCACTGACCTGCGCAAATTGTTAGAACCTTGTCCGAAAGATTGATTGGAGAGTAATGTTATGGGCCGCCATTAGTTTTTCCGCGGTAAGCTGTTTTATGCTTCGTGAACTGGCCAACGCTGATGCTATTATAGTTGAACTTAGATCGCGGAAATCTTTCGCAAGCTAATACGGACAACTTCCTCCCGGATCTGCACCTAACTACGGATGATTACAACACTGCCAACTCCTTGTATCGTATTGCATTCCTAGCTGCGGAGTTACCCTCCCAATTGGTTTCTAAGAAGGTAAGAAGCAAAGTTGATATCTCGTAGTGCAGCGTTTTGACTGCTGGGCTTAGCTTGGTCCAGACCGTTGGATCCCGATGCAGATGTGTATGTGGAGTGAGTTTGATGATAGCATTGTATGAAGATATATCACCTCATAACAGCCACGCGAAGGCATTGTGACCTGTGGACAATTTTGGCTTAGTGGACGCACGAGCTTCTTTGTCTGTCGATTTCTCTTGGGCTTCATTCAAGGAGGGCAAGTAATTGTACAACAATCCGCAGAGAACACTGTTTTGATTTAATATTCTGCTCAGATTCATACCAGATCTAGTTTTGTACCTATCATGTAGGTCTTATCACTTGTGTTACTGCGGAAGCATATGATATCCATTTTGATTTGATCATGGCAGATTTCTATACCAAGACTGAGCTTCCTATGCGCCTTGCGTACTTCTGGATGTCCGCTGACGTCTGTTCTATCTTCTCGAGCTTTCTCGCATACGGTGTATTGCACCTTCGTGGTGTTCTGGGTAAAGCCGGATGGAGGCAGGTCGATCTTGTTTTTGGTTTTTTCCCCCTTTGCTAACTTGAACTTTCCACACAGATGGCTCTTTCTCACTGAGTATGCCCCAAGAGCTGTTTAAGTGGGTATATCAGACTGACACGGGCAAAAACATATAGGGGACTGATCTCACTCACCATTGGGATTGCGACCTTTTTCATGATGCCCCCCTCGCCGACGCAGACTAAGACCTGGTTCCGGCCAAATGGATGGTTTACGGATCGCGAAGAAACAGTAATCGTTTCGAGAGTTCTGCGTGACGATCCTACGAAGGTAAGGGGTCGGTGTTTCATCCTACGCCCCCGTACTGATAGTGTGATTTAGGGAGATATGCATAATCGCGAGGGCCTTACCCCGAAGCGGCTTTGGACAGCTATCTGCGATTATGATCTTTGGCCACTATATATCCTGTGAGTTCTTTTCCGTCCTGTCGACGTATAACATTCGCTCATAGTAGCTTCAGTGGACTCACCTTTGGTATGCCTGTAAGTCCTCCGGGTACGTATCTGACACTTTCGCTTCGCGAGCTCGGGTGAGATTCTTAAGTTGTCTTGCCTTTGGGATCTTAGTAACACCGCCTTAGATTCGGTACATTCGAGACCAATCTCTTAACTATCCCGAAGACTGTCTTCAGTTTCTGTACCATGTTTCTTATAACGCTGGTGTCGGAAACGGTGGACTCGCGCGCATTGGTCGCCCTTTGGGAGGATCTTTGGGGACTGCCTTTCCTCATAGCCATTTATTGCCTTCCGAAGGATCCTAATCAATGGGTTTACTATGTACAACTTCTTTGTGACCTTCGGTTAATGTCTTTACTCAGTGGCATTGATAGGGACTGGCGACGGCTCTTTTATCCTACCCATCCACCCACCCGATCCAAGTCGGATGGTGTTCACGCAATTCCGGTGCGGTAGCGAGTCGGACGGTCAATGCGGCGCTGTACAATATGTAAGTCTGTTCTGCTAAATATTTTCAGACGATTCCTCACCACGCTGAAGGTTTGTACAGGCTAGTTCGGTAATCTCATCGCAAATCTACCGCTCAGATGATGCGCCGAGGTGTGAGTAGCAACATATCCTGGATCTTATTTTGCACTAGCTCAATGTCCACCGCTACAGACCGCCGAGGGAATCGTGTGCTGATCACTATCAGCCTTATCAATTTGCTGGTACTCTACCCGGGCACAAAACTGTATTACAAGTGGAGGAATAACCAACGTGACAAAGTGTGGAATAGGATGTCGCCTGAGGTGAGTGGCATCGTCCATCAATTTCGTAGAGGCGTGTCCAATACGTCGTTTAGGAGAAATCTTATTACTTGGCGACCACGAAGGATGTCGGGAACCGTCGATTGGACTTCAGATTTGCGCACTAACACCAAACCAGAGCTGAAAGTAGATGACCTTTGCGTTAGAATGAAGCAAATGTTTTTGCAGATTACACTAAATAGCAATACGTTCATGTAAATTGTGATAGATTCACCTCGTACACTCTTCTCATATACCAACAGAGTTGACGTTGATAACCCATGTAAGGAGAATCACTAAATTAGAGCGTATCAATACATAGTTGAACATTCGTTGAAGGGGCAAAATCCACTTTTGAGCCACATACTTCAGTATCGTCGGTAGAATCTGTTTGCCATGTCTATGCAAGACATTACGATCAGGTTCCAGAGTCTCGAAGCTGGACGATTATTGGAATAGATATGGAATTAGTCAATGTTGGCAGGGATACTGGAATACGAGCATCTGCTATCCGGCTCACACCGATCTCCGGGCTTGGAATTCATAGCACAAGCAAAAGTAGACTGGCATAATAGAATTGCCTCGAAGACGCATTTTGAAATGCACAGGACAAGGACAAGTGCATCCTTTCGGACAGATATAAACAAAGTGAAAACAAGACAGCACGGAATGTCAAATGCAGCAGCCCAAGAGCGGTTTAGTGCACCGCTTTTAGCCGTATTTCAGAGTGGGCGCTCAATCGATAACATCGATTTCTTTGAGAACAAGAGCACGGAGGCAATAAGGTGCGAGTCAAATATTCAAAGAGGTCCAAGGAATGAGGGTCGCGTAAAGAATGTCTGATGGCGAGCCTCAGGGTGCATCGTAGGTAGGTGGCGAGTGGATAGGTGGCGTATTGACGTTACTCATTTCGGTCTCAACCACAACGAGAACAAGACGAGACGCACGCAACGTGACCTGCTGCCCAGCCACCTCTCGAAAGGCATAAAAGGGCGACCCCAGCACATCTCCTCTTGACCAGCATCCACCACCACCGACACTCGACACTCGACAACGACCCGACCCAGTCGCCCGCCATGCCTCGCCGACTCTTCCTCTGAGCTTCTACTACGGATGGCTAGCAGTCCACAGTCCAACACGTCAATGACCCTCTTGCCCTCGCCGCTCTTAGGGATGGTAAGGTGCCACCACGCCTTCCTCTCTGAGACTCACGTTCCTGGCGCGGCTGGGACGTGGGATGTAAGCCGAACGTAACTGGTCGACGGGACATATGTGGCTCGCAGCTTCCGGAAGCCCTTCATCCAAGTGAGTACACTCCGTCCATATACGCCAATGGCCCTCCGATACCCGCAGCTCGTGAGGGAGGAACCACCGACTCCCCGCGCAAAACCCTGCTGCAATTGCAGTGAGCGTCAGTCGGTCATCGCGGTCGGCAGGACAGTGAGTGTTGCCACTTGGTGCGCCCTCCCCGTTCGTTCATACACGCATGACGCCTTCGGCCCATGGCAGCGCAGCTTCGCATTGTGCTCGCTCCGGTCGTTTAGACAGGTGTTCCTCTGCGTCACGGCGGTGCGAGGGCGGTAAGACCGACGAGTTGTGCTAGTCACACTCCGGTGCCAGCCACTTTCGTGGAGATGTGTGCCTCAAGCTACGTGTGCCTCAAGATTATGACTAGGTGTGCTTCAAGATATGTGTGCTTCAAGATTCTGTAGCGCGAGAGGCGCCCATCATCTTCCCATCTACTGTATCGTTCTCCCTGGATGGCGGTGACAGCAAGTTCGATTCTTGCTGTCGGGATAGTTAAGTGGCGGCTGCGGGGAAACCAACGCCGTCGTCCTGCGCCAGCAACTCCTTTGGGTGTCGGTTAACCACCCATTTTGGCGCAGGCGTACATCCCCATCCTCCCTTCAATGGGCAAGGCGTAGACTTCGATGTATCGATAGTGTAGTGTAAATTGCACCCTGGATGGTGGTGGCAGCGAGTCCGACACTCGCTGTCGGGATGCTTTAGTGGCGGTCTTGGGGCAACCAAGGCCGTCCTCCTGCGACCAGCAAGACCCAGACGGGCAAGTTCGGGTGCTGGTTATCCCCCCGAACGTGGCGCAGGTTTTCATCCACATCCTCCCTTCAATGGGCTAGGGATATCCAGGAATATATATATGGTTTTTTAATCCTGGCCAATTTGAAGGGTGTGCTTTGAAATACCCAGGTCGATTACCAGAGCAAGTCAAGATATGTAGTCGTAACTTTATGCCTCCAATCGTTCCCAGGAGCAAAACTTTCACTTAACAAGAGTTCATCGAGTAACATTTGCCTGAGGGTGGTTCGCGCAGAGAAAACGAAGGTTTCCTTTCAATTCATTTTAGTGTGCTGTAGAATTATAGGGACCAACCAATAAAAAAATTCTTCGTGGAGAGAAGTTTGCAGCGAGCATATGAGGTTGTGAAAGTCAACGGAAAGGAGGTAAGAGATGAAGGTGGGAACTGCGACGAACTAAATCGCTGACTCGGAGACGAGCTCGGTATCGAACCTGTCTATCACTTACACCCACCTTCAAATAACTGTTGGCTCAACTATGCGCGCATGCTTCATCAACTCACCTACATTATACTGACGCTCCATTCGCCATGGAACGCAGTTCCCGGTCTTCAAGCAATCAAACAGCAAGTTGATATCCTTGAAGCATTCCATAAGTGTGCCTGAATAATAGCGCATACGCATTCGACTGGCGGCATAACCTAATGCTCACATGCACTTGCGTGAGGAGGACGACAAGAAATTGACTTGAGGAACAAATTGCGAAAAACTACCACGACAAACTCTTTCGTGAGCTCGCAGGGTGTAACTATAAATCGGGGATCATGTGTGTAAAACATTTTCGAACATATTCGGAAATTGGGCTAACATCTATGTCGGCACCAACGATTTGCACTTCGTTAGTGTACAGCACAAGAGGTAATCTGGCACCAACGATGTACGCACTGTGTACCTTGGCTTTTAGTTACACCACCACTCAAGACTGTGAACCTCTATCATATGCGTGGGCAAACAAGAGGCGATGCTTGAGAAGGTCGTACTGTGCGATTAATATGTGAGGAATCTCACATGGAAGAGTGGGGAGGGGGAAGAGCTGCATGTGAAGCATTGGTTAAGAAACGAGATTCAACGAATGCAAGCCGGGCTCACAGTCCGAGGATATGATAAACTTGAAGGTTACTATGACTTCAAAAAGGTCCCACTGCCACCGATATGCCGGAATCAAGGGTGCGTAAATCTTTCAAAAGCATCACCGAATGAAGACGCCGACGAACACTTTGTGGGTAGAGAATCCACACTCAGCTTTGCCATACTTCGTTGCAGAATACGAGAAGCGATGAAAACACCTTGTCCATCTGTTGAACTTGGTTTTCTTGCGCCCAAAGTTACTCATACTGGAGACCTTTTTCTCGTTGTGAAGCGTTAATGAACTTTCCTTCATCAACTTGGTCTATATTCCCTTATCCATGACGCCATGTTGCGCCATTCTGGAGATTCCGAGTGCCTTTCACAAGTCATCAGTTGAGAACTGATATAAAGGTTGTGTTATGCTTCTTTACGAATCGATCTGAAGGCGTTGGCCCCCATCTTGCTGATTGGAGCCTTACAATGCTTTCGGTGCCGTATCCCCAGATCTGTCTGAGAGAGAAAGCAATTAAGGTGTGCGAGGTGAGTGTAATGACTGAAGTGATCATGAAAGGACTGACGATAGTTGCGCGAATAGGACGTATTTCAACATAATTCCTATGTCAACTGACTGGAGTGTTAGCCCTTTGATACAGTGCCGAACCGTGATATGAACGACCGTCGACCGAGACCGAACTAAGGAGCATACGCATCTCGCCGAATTTGCTACTGGGCTGACAGGGTGCTCTATCACATGGTTACGCGAGCTGGAAAGTTTGCATCATCAATAAACTGATATGCCTTTAGCCCAGACCTTCGATTCTGTCTCCAGTACAGCCGAAGTTACGTTGTTTCCATACGACGTTGAGCTCAACGCGTTCCTTTCCACCCCTAGTCGGCGACTCTTCGCACCCGAAGACCCTCCCAGATGAGCACCCTTTCATCGTCCCACCAGCTCCACTAACAGGTACCACTCGTCTATCCCTTCAATTATCGTGCATCACTATCCATTCACCGGGCCGCCCCGTTGTGTATTGACAACAGGTTCTCGAGCGGGTCTATAGACACTCATTTCCCATTCATTGGTACGCCACTGTCATTTGCTGAAATGCATCTTATTTTCAACAAGCTATATATGCATTTGACCACCCTGCTTCTATCCAATATTAACATAAGCCTTATATAGCATGTCTAAATCTCTGTGATGGAATTGCTTTGTTGGCGAAGAACAAGCTTGTTTAAGCTTCGTGTCAAGGATCGACGCTTCATATTTTACCTCATTGGGCCACTTCTCGAGACATGAATCTCCCTCTCCTCTGCAACGGGCTCTTCTTCTGATGTCCCCGCCATGTGTCGGCATTTTGTCATTGCACGGTAGCTGCCCTGCCAGCAGGCCTGCGATCATTACTGATATTAAACTTCGGATTTTTGGAGAGCGCATTCTCTTGGCACGGAAGGGCCTCGTTGGGGTGATCCAATGGGTCAGTTGCTTGACTGAGTTCTCAATTGACTATTAGCTTGCAGTCTGGGCTTGGCTTTGCCAACAGCGACACAGCTCAATACATTCTGAGACGATCATGCCTAGGCACAGATGGGCCTTTACAACGAAGGCAAAAGGGTCCGCTGTAGTTATTCTCCTTTTTCGGAAAGGATTACATTTGCCCGCTCCCATGCCAGTGGGTGATCGCCTAGGGTCATGGTCACAGTGTGGAAGGGCGCTGAAAAGGCCGAGCTCTGTGTGGTGAGTAAAGGTTTATAATGTAAACGACGCGATGCTGTTGATGTTTATAAGCAGATGCACCATCGTAGTACAACATTCAGCGAAATCAACACTCTGATTAACATGCATTACAGTACTACTGTTTTCTGTCCATGAATTTGCTCTGTACAAGAGCAAGACTGCACATCCGCACTACCAGTACTGGTCGTCACTGTAAATTTGGATTTATTTTCTCGGATAATCCTCGAGTTTCACTTCGTTGAATGACCAAGTACTTGTCGGCTTCATTGTACCTGCAACGCGTAACGCTCTCGGATCCTCTGCAGCTGTAAGTCCATGCATCACGCGCACGTCCTAAATCTCGGGAATTAGGATGTACATTTGACCTACGGCGACCTCCATGATACCTCAGAACCCGTACAGTTTCACCGTTACGAAATCGTATAAGAGGTGGAACATCTATCGCTTCAGAATCCCTCATCGGTTTCATCGAACTCGGCTTCCTCGACTTAAAAATGTTCCGCCCCGCTGCTCTCCTCTCTTTGGCTTTCGCTGCTGTCGCCTTCGGTCAGCAAGTCGGTACCTTGACTGCTGAGACTCACCCGTCTCTTACTATCTCCAAATGTACATCGTCCGGCTGCACGACGCAGACCAAGTCAGTCGTCCTCGACTCCAACTGGCGCTGGGTTCACTCCACCTCTGGTTACACGAACTGCTACACCGGCAACACATGGAACACCACCATCTGCCCCGACCCTGTAACTTGCGCTTCGGTGAGCTGAATATAATGCAACAAATTCAATATGTACCACTAACTCGTTATTTATCCACAGAACTGCGCTCTCGATGGAGCGGATTACAGCGGTGTTTACGGTATCACGACCACCGGTAACGCCCTTCGCCTCAACTTCGTCACGAAGGGTTCGAACACCAACATCGGCTCCCGCGTCTACCTCATGGATGATGACTCCCACTATCTCATGTTCAACATGAAGAACCAGGAGTTTACATTCGATGTCGACATGTCGAACCTTCCTTGCGGTCTCAACGGTGCTGTCTATTTCGTTGAGATGGACGCAGACGGTGGAATGGCCAAGTACTCTACCAACAAGGCTGGCGCCAAGTACGGAACTGGCTATTGCGACACTCAATGTCCACACGATATCAAGTTCATTAATGGCGAGGTGAGCGTTTGGCACACTGAATCCCCTACCGCCTGCCTTGCTAATGTCTATTTTAGGCTAATACTCTTGACTGGGCCCCGTCCACCAATGATGTAAATGCGGGATCCGGCCGCTACGGCACATGCTGCAACGAGATGGATATCTGGGAGGCTAATTCCATGGCCTCTGCGGTGACCCCGCACGTCTGCTCTGTCGCTGGACAGACTCGTTGCTCCGGTACTGACTGCGGTGATGGCGACCAGCGCTACAACGGAATTTGCGACAAGGATGGCTGTGATTATAACTCCTTCCGCATGGGCGCTAAGTCTTTCCTCGGCAAGGGTCTCACCGTCGATACAAACCAGAAGATCACCGTCGTCACGCAGTTCATCACTGCTGACAACACAACCACTGGTGACCTCGTCGAAATCCGCCGTCTCTACGTTCAGAACGGTGTTGTCATTCAGAACTCCAAGACGAACTTGGCAGGCCTCAGCACCACGTACGACTCGATCACCGACAACTTCTGCAACGCGCAGAAGACCTTGTTCGGCGACACTAACAGCTTCGAGTCTCGCGGTGGCCTCAAAGGCATGGGCCAGTCCTTCGAGCGCGGAATGGCTCTCGTCCTCTCGCTCTGGGACGACCACGCAGTAAACATGCTCTGGCTCGACTCTGACTACCCGACGACCGCGGATCCGGCCACACCCGGTGTTGCTCGCGGCAACTGCTCGACCACTTCTGGCACGCCGACCGATGTCGAGACCAACAGCCCGAACGCGTACGTTATCTACTCCAACATCAAGTATGGCCCTCTCGGCTCGACATACTCCGGCACTTCTTCTGGCACCACGACCACGACCATCGGCGGAACCACGACCACGACGACCACTACCTCCAAGACGACGTCGACGACGTCAACCACCACCACCGCCAGTGGCTCTACCCAAACTCACTACGGACAGTGCGGCGGCACCGGCTACACGTGAGTAATAGTACTTCTCTCTTCCATGAAACCAGTTTAACTTTTTATGCAGGGGCCCGACCACCTGCGCTTCTCCTTACACTTGCTCGGCCGTCTCCCCGCCCTGGTATTACCAGTGCCTCTAAACGCTCATCAGCTTCTTACAAATTTTGGGCTTCGGGTTTAAATGTGTTATTTGGCAATAAGTTGTGCGCTGCCAGTCAGCGCAGTAAATACCTTCTTTCTCTTGTCCATACTGCTGTTATATTGGACGTGCAACAACAACGCACAATGCAATGAAAGTAGACCAACTTTCCTTGATCTGTATCTGCCTGATTGTGTGAATTGCGCTGTTGTTTACCCAAAGCATGTGTAAGTGCTTTTAAAATCTGATTTGGTTTAAGTCATTACGGGCGAAAAAGGTGACCATGTTTCTGAAAAGAATTATGCGAACTACACGTGAAACAATACTTGGCTACAATGCAAAAATCAAAATGCATCAAACTGAAGAGACTTGCACTAGGATGCCATGCCGGATAAAACTTCGTACAAACCCTCACCCTGCCTCTTACTTAACCTCTGACTCCAGAACTCCATGATCAACCTCCATTCATCTCTAGAACGAGGCATACCATCACCGGTAAGCTTTACTTCCCGCACCCACACAAAACATTTCCGTAAGGAAACAATGTCATCGGGGGACAATACGAGCTCCGAAGGCGCGGAACGGTGGAATGCAAGCACAGCCGTCGGACACGGCCCGGAAAGAGAGTGGTGTAGGATGGGAGGACCGCTGATGGATACCACGGATCCTAGTGCATTATTTGCTGTTAACGGAGCAGAGGCGGAGTTTCCGGATGAATCGCTGGAGGGTGAAAGTCGCCCTTGCTTTCGCAATTGAAACTTCCAATATGCAAGCGCGGACTCGATTGCTACGGAGCCTCCTTGAGCAAAGCCGAAGAGATGTATGTTACTCGGTGGCCAAGAGCACTCGTTTATAAGGTATTCAACCACCTTCAAAAGAAGATCCACTCCAGGCGCGGGGTTCGGGCGAGCAATAACTTCACCAAGATCGTCAAAGGAGGGATACCACTGGAACGCATCTTCGTACAGGTATGGGATTCTGGGACATATATCGGCAACGTACGAGTGCAGAGGAGATAGATACGCACTGCTGAGGAGCTCTAAGCGCCAAGGTTGCGGTCTGAGGTAGCTTAAGCTGCCTCCCAAGCTTTCCGAAAGGGACATGGGTGTCGCCTGTGTTACATGAACAAAAGATACATGCAAAGTAAAATTTGGTTATTTCTTTCTGACGCTGACTCAAGGATTAGCAGGTGTGTGCTCGCCAAGGCCATGCAGAAGAATGAGTAGATTCTCATCCGTTCCATCGTCGCTCGGAGTGTAGGAGAACGGCACTGAAATTGCGGCGGATTTTGGGAAAGGCTTGACGCGCGGGCTAGACGTCTCTGGAGACCTTAAGTGTAACGTTGTTGGGGGAGAGGACATGGCGTTCAAAGACAAAGAGGTGTGTCTGAATTCTATCCCATTCAACCGTCTTTATAGTATTGGAGAGAAAGGGGCCAGCTGCCGGCCGGAGAATATTACCAGCAAATTAACTTCGGACTTGGATGACATCAGCAACTTTTCCGAATACGGCCAGACAGCTGCACAATTATTGCGTGTCACTCAATCCTCCTTGTCCTCGCACCGGCTGCACGCCTCTCCATTCCCAAGCCCTGGCGCAATAACACGAACAAAATCAAGAGCAAGGACGAGAAACCAATATGTCTGACTGGGGTATGTCTGAATCTCTATTACTTGTACCTGCAACTTATTGTGTACGAGTAGATTCGTCCGACAGTGAAACGCCAGCGGCAGCGCCCTCTGCCCCGAGTAAACCTCCTGTCGTTCCAAAGCCTGTGGTGAAGAGCAAATGGGCGGATGAGGATGAAGATGATAACAATGTAGCGGTAAGCCAGCGACTACCGTACTCGCCATAGGACAAGCCTCATAGCATCACCTTACAGTCGGACTGGGAGGAAGAGTCTGAAGAGGAAAAGCCGAAACCCGCCACCGCCGCCGCACCAGCGAAGAAAAAGGGCTCTGTTAAGGCGAAGATTGCAGAGAAGGTGGCACTGAAGGCATCAAAGGAAGACGATGATGATCTTTATGATGAGGACGCTGTATTAGACCCGAGAGAGAAAGCACGGAGAGACAGGGAGAGGGAGCTGAATGCAGATTTGAACAATGCTGCTGAGTTATTCGGTGCGGCCGCTCTAGGAGGTAAGACTTGATTGTATGCGATAGTCAACGTATGTCATGAGATCTCGTTTTGCTACATAGGAACATCGGACAAGGAGCTCGATCGGCTTGTCTCTGCAGATTTGCGCACAAAGGAGGACTTCCAAGACTTCTCCCGGAGGATTATCGAGTACATCATCAAGCGACATCAGAACAAACCTCTTTATGCGACCTTCGTTGAGCACCACGTGCGAGAGCTCGCGCAACCGCTGAAGGATGTTGAGGTGCGCAAGGCCGCAAGCGCATTGACCACTCTCGCGAACGAGAAACAGAGGGAACAACGGGACAAGGCGAGCGGGAAGAAGAAGCCTAAGTCCGCAAGCAAGCCAGTACTTGGGAGTGCGAAGGCGACGAGCAGGCTCGATACAGATGTGTACGACGAGGCTCTCGATGACTTCGGTGCACATGCGGATGATTTCATGTAGTTTTTCTGGACCTGATCATCCTTGGTCGACGCCACATATTTTCTTTCCTTTCACCCATAATGTGCTTCTAAATCCTGAATACTAAGAGTATATTGTAGAACTAAAAGAGATGCATTAATCAAAGGGTGTGCTAATATAACAACTACGATGTACTACTCTTCGCCGTCCGACTCGTCTTCGCCGTCACTAACAACACCTATCACGCCACCGCTCTGCTTTTCCTTCTCCTTCAATTCTCTTCCTGCTTCTTTCAGCTTCTGAGAGAAAGCTTTGCGCGCACCAACATTTGCTCCCACATCCCAGATTTGTAGCTTCGCCTTTGATCCGGCAGCTGCAAGAGTGAGCGGATCATCGGGCGAGAATGTGGTCGAGAAAACCTTGCCCTATCAAAGTAAAAATCCAGATGAGAAATCAACACACTGAAGCGAGATGGCACAAAACATACAACTCCAAGATCTCGTGAGATCACTAAGCTGACATCCTTCTTGCCATCGCTCTTGTCATTGACATTCCAGACCTTCACCATCTTGTCTGTTCCACCAGTGATGATACAACCGCGAATATGTGGATTTACGTCAAGCGCAGAGGCCGCGCCGTCATGAGCAGCAAGCATGAACCGCGATGGCGAAGGTTTCGACAAATCCGAAGGTAGTGTTCGAGCATCGAAGTTAAGGACGATGCCGTTTTCTAGGGAAACCTGAAACCAAAATTTGATGTAAGACATGATCTGCCAGATTGCTCCATTAAAATGAAGAGAACACACATAGAAACCATGCGATTCCCAAGGATCCCAGCGTATAGCCTCAACGTCAGCACCCACAATCGCGCCCACACCAGCGCCGGGAGCTCGCGAGTCAAACGTCCGTACTGTCCGGTCATAACTCCCCGTCAACAACACAGTCGGTTCCCGTTCGTTCCACTGCACGGCCTGAACCTTATCCTTATGCACGTCGAAACTGCGTATCGCTCCCCCCGCGTCGCCCTCCAATGCCGGGTCTCTGTTCAGATCCCAGAGCTTCACAGTCCGATCCGCTGACGCTGACGCCAGTAAGTTTCTGTGCGCACGGTTCCAGCTCAATGAAAGGACAGCGTCGACGTGATGGGCGGTGCTGGACGGACGATGCTTGGTCTTCTTCTTCTTCTTCTTACCGGTGCCGAGCGGTACGGGCACATGTGCAGCAGTTTTGTCCGGACGTCCGAGGACGCTGTCCGGATAGAGTGCGTCCACAGTATCGAGTGACCAAATCTCGATCTCCGGATCGAATGTGCCTACTGCAATGTAGTTTCCGAAGCCGGAGTGTGCGCTTTTGTTGTCGTCGATCGCCATGTCGGAGTCGACATTGGAATTGGAGGAACGTGAGGGATGGAATGGAGAATAGTCTAGCCACTCGAGGCACAAGGGGAAGGCGGGAAGGAGGATATCGTGATGTACAAATAGATTTTCTTGAGATTCATCGTAGACGAAAATTTCCAGTTGGCTTATATCGTCTTCTGTCTTGGCGACAACGATGAGGTTGTCCGAAGGAAGGACTTCGAGCTCCTCTCGCTCGAGAGCTTCATCGTCCTAAAACGTTATTTAGCATATATTCTCATCACGGGTAATAGCCAGAGCATACCTCTTTCAATGTAATATAGGGATCGTCTTCGTTGTCCTTGTAATATGTCAATCCCTTTATGTTACTGAAAGGGCCGGTTGCTGCGATCGATTGTCAGACATGACATACACCGTAGCACTCTGCAACACACCTATAGATTTTGACTCCTTGTCATAATCATCCAGGTTGTACTTCGCGAGATCATCTTCATTTCCTTGGTCATTCGGAATTGCATCTTCGTCCATAGTTTCATCTTCTTCACTTTATATGATACATGCAGTCAGCAACTCGTGCCCTCCATATGCAGAACGAAGAAACTCACTCTACCCATGCATTTTCGTCGTCCTCTCCGTCACGGTCGTCCGCATCATCAGCCTCAATGTCTTTCCCCATCTCCTTCGCAACCTCGGTAGCACGCTCCAGCATCGTCCGTGCATCCTCGATTTCTATTCGTGCGAGCGCACTAACACGTTCTAGCTCCTTTTCATCGAGGTCATATTTTCGTGGGTGCTGAGCAGCTACACCTCTTTTTACCCTTGAGTTGATATAGATTAGTGAAGCTGTATATCTCCCGAAAAGTTCAGATACGTACCAACTAGCCGCTGAAATGAGGCTGCTCATCGTCGGTGTGTAACGACTACCCAAAGTTTTCAAGCCTTGGTCGATCCCAAATCGAGTGTGCGACCTTCCTTTTCGGTACACATATATACTGCTCTAACCACCACTTCCTCAACTTCCTTTGGGTTTCCTCTCAACATGCACGCCCAGCGTCTACTAAAGCTTGCATTTCCTCTCGTTCGAGAACACGGATTCACGCGTCAAGCTCTTGCGCTGTCTGCTCTACATTTACCGACACCACATTCACAACCTCTCTCAGACACTGCAGTGACCGCACTCTTTGGAAAGGGAGAGGACGCGCGCCGAACGTTGATCAATGCTTGGCTGGATGAGGGATGCGCTGTCATGGAGAGGGACGTGGGTGATATGAAGGAGAAAAACATCAATGCTTTGTTAAAAACTCGGCTAAGGTGGAATGTGCCCGTTTTGCAACATCTTCCGGAGGTGAGCGCGGAGTTATTACACTCATCTATCTGTTCTAAATTGTAGGTATTCCGATGAGGCGTTCGCCTTGTTGGCTTCTCCGACCTCGGGAATCCCACCTCTCGATGTCAGGCCCGCAGTAAGGCATGCCCTTTCTGTAGCGGACCAGGTGTGTTATCTTTCTGGTGACCGGAGTACCGGAGTAAGTGGTACATACTTCAGTAGCTTCAGTCTTTCAATATAATCGTTTCTGTTCAGAATGCGTGGTATGCAAAGAGAGCGACTTTGGCCGCAGTGTATACGGCTGCAGGTAAGTCTGCGTGTCTCTCATTTTGAAGCTCAGCATATTAACTCCATAATGCTTCGACAAGAACTGCACCAGCTGTCCTCACCAGGCACAGCGGATGTATTCCTCGATGACCTCCTACATTCAGCAGAGCGCTTAGAAACTACCGTTTCCTACACTTCTGAGTTCGGGAACTACGTCTTCAGAAGCTGGGCCGGAATTATTCGTAGCCTGGGAGTAATTTAAGTCGATCAGCAGACCTATGTACTAGTATTGGAGCGATCTTTAAATTATGATTGGAATTAGAGTAGTACATGTAATTCTGACATCCTCCGGGACCGTCTATGCAATGGATGATTACAAGCTCTACTAGAATAAAGGATAGATAGTAAGGAATGTGTGTGGTTATCAAATATGAGGATAAATAAAATGATTCCTTTGAGTGTAACTGATTACACAAGTCCGCTACCTGCCATCCGCACTGCGTCCATGACGGCTCGGTACACCTCTCTCCAAGCCATGCCCAAGACGTTTCCACCTCCTTCGCTCGCGCGTAAACGCCTCCGTACTTCGTCCGCAGACATCCTGCCTTGGCCAGGATTGACCGAACCAGAGATAGCTCCAGGGCTCGCTATCCGACCTGGTGTCACGCTTCCCGTACTCGGAAGCTTAGCCCGGCGTCTGCGCGAGCGGAGGAAGAACGACAGTAGTGGTACAAGCACAAAGAGCGCAGCGAAGACAAAATTAGACATTTTCAGGTGGGGGCGAAGATACGCCTTGAACAGTGTCAGAACTGTTGGTGTTCGTGTGCTCACTGCGTGAACATGAGTGGCGTCCTCTAGTCTAGTGCGTACATGGCGAATCGTGGATGCAGAAGCAGCAGAGACAACTGAACCTTCCGCTTCCGAATTGGCATGTCCGTTAGCATGCCCATTCGATAGTTTGACATTGCTTCCGGCTGCAGAGGAAACAGGAGTAAGTGGCCCTAACCCCTGCTTCGCGCGCGAAGAACGGGGAACGACTGTCCGAGTGGAATGAGTACCATTTGTGTCTGCGGATGAGCCAGACGAGTCGGATGGAGATGGCGATGGTGTACGAGCCGGGGAGGCATAGTCTGAAGAGACCGACGATGAAGCTAAGGCAGGAGGAGTCGGAATCATCCGTGCATTTTCAATCTCGCGCATGCGAAGGGCTTCAAGATGCACTTTAAGTGACTTAAAGAAAGTTAGCGTATTGATCATACATTAGCCAATGCTAAAGCATACCTGTCGAAAGCCCGGTTCTAACTCGCTTTCATATGCTAGGAAGTCCCGCGCATACTCCCAGTCGTGCAATCTGGGTAAGACGTGTAAACAGTATAGGTCAATCACCTTCACATATCCCTCCTTCTGCATATCCGGACCTTCTTCGTCTGCTGTTGAATATTGAAGCTCCTCTCGAACCCGTTGTCTCTGAGCCAACCAATCTTCAATCATCGCACGGGAGACCTCAGGGCAAGAAAGCTTCAGCGCGGATAGTGCCAGCGTCACGAGAATCTGTGCGGGCAGGAACTCCAATCTGGGTTTCGAAGCATAAACTGAATTACTCTGACTTCCGCTTGGTCCTCCCGGGGGGCTCGGCGTCGGGGTATACAGCTGCACGGATCGCGCGTGCATGGACGCAACAAGCGAGGGCGCAGTCAGCATCATGCTGGATCTGAGCGCCGGTGGCAGGGCATTTGGATCCGACGTTCTCGGCGGCGCCGCGTACACCGACGTTTCAAGCGTGATTCGCAAGATGTCCCATTTGCGACGGTGTGTGTCGAGCTCATCCACAGCCGCACCTTTTGGAGGCGTAATGATCGCAAACGCGGACTCGATGAGCGAGTAGGTCAATGCGAAGTCCTTCTGCAATAGCGAGCGAGCTGCGCGAGGGTACATCGAGCGCAGCGTTGGGACGGCATTACTCGAGGTCGGGGCGGCGTTACCATTCACATTCTTTACATTTATGTCCGCATCCGACGTTGTCAGTAATGAAGAACTTCGGGGAGGGGACGGAGGCATCGCAGGGGAAAGTGTCGTCGAGTACATTCTCAAAGTTGAGCTAGATGGTGAGCTTGACGTCGAGGTCATTGTCGACGTTGAGGACATGGTCGTGGTCGATGGGGACGAAGAGAGAGAGACTTTGGAACTTGGAGGGTCGAGAATGCCAGTGACGGTTTGGGCAGGTTGCCGTACTTGCCGCACCTAAAGCCGTAACTCAATATCATATGCAAGCCTTTTTCTCAGCCAATCCCGATTTTTCGTTAGATTTCCTAGCAGCATTCTGTCTTATTGCGGAAACGGCCAATTACATGTGTGATGTTTTCAAATTTTTGCAAGCTATATGTAGAGAGGGGAGAGATAGATATCATGATGCAAACAAAACATTATAATTACAATGGACGGAGTTTTGAAACGATGACAACATAGCATTATGAAAACAGAAACAGTGTAATGTCAAACAAACAAGATAGCAACGGCATCACATACATAGCGGAAATGCACAAGAGGACGACACGAAGGATCAGAAGAGCGTCAAAGAGATTGAAAGAGCAAACGCGCATAAAGAATTTCCAAACGACTGCAACACCGGCCGTAAGCAAGAGCCAGGACTCAGTCAAATTACAGTGATAGCTCAGAGATTCGTCCAGACTAGGCAGAATGCTTGAAGAAATATATACATCCGAGGTCTTCGAGAAACCGAGAGGAACCACATATAAGCCACAAGAGAGATCTTAAAGGATGACAGATGTCTAGTAGCCGCGCTTCCATGCATCAATATGCGCGACCGCCACTCCTTCTGCAAGGCGGTCATCAAGCCAATGACGGAAGTGCTTTTCAGCGAGCAGCGGAAGGTACATCTCCTTACCCTGCACGTCGACACGGCCCCGGAAGTACGCATGATAGCCTAGCTCAGACTCAACACCCTCGCGGAAGTCCTGAAACGAGCTCTCTGCGTACGTCGTCACATCAAGGATATGCAACACTCCATCCGCGTGAGCGTCCTCGCTCTCGGACTTGTTCTGATTGTGCCGGGCACGGCCACGCGAAAAGAACGAGCCAGAGCGTGCGCGACCAGCAGCACGGCCATTCCCTATGTCTGATTCAGGCTTGAGCCTCTTGACAGTGACCTTGAGTGTTATAGGACGGAGAGAAGACTTAGGTACCCAAGAGAGGTTGAGCAAGTTATTGTCCTGAGGAGGTAGGTCGAGTGTAGGGTTGCCGAGGCCCCCTATCTGCTTCGACACGACTACTTCATCAGCAACAATACCATTGATGAGCAGTAGTGGTGACGCAAGAGGCCGCATACGGTGCAGTACGTCCGTGTTATTGGTGATGGCACCAAGCGGTGCCCTCCCAGATTTCTTTGTCGCCCGGGACGGTTGGAACGGGATGCGAATTGGTCTTGGCTTGAAAAGCGGGAAAAGGTCTGTGTCATCCAGTTCGGAGATATTCGACGCGATCAACGGGGACGCTGCACCTGACGCATTCAAGGTGCAGGTGGGCTTTCTTGTTCTGTTCGCTGTTCCCAGAGAGCATAGAATGATGTTGGACGAGCGCCTTACTCCACGCATCCCGAACGGGAATGACGAGGTATCCCGCGAGTCGGAGAAGGCAACGGCGACCGTCATATGAAGTCTAGACACAGGAGAGGGTGGCGGACATCCCCGCCTACTTCGCGAGATGACGCGGGAGGGGCGTTTGGAGAGAGGCAGAGTATGTGAATTAGGCTTCGCAATCCCCATGGGGCTTGTCTTGGCACGGAAGGAAACGGCCTTCAATAGAGAGTGCAGTTGAGGCGATGTCCGGCTAGCCATTAAATCCTCCCCTCCCTTGCACTGGGCGTTTCTAACCTTTTCGAACCAGACATTCAAACGCTCGTTGTGTGCATCTTCAAAGAGCCCCGAAGCAGGATGTGTATGCCATTCGGCCTCACGAGCCTGAGACAAGCTGTCTGAGAGCAGATCATCGGCGATGTTGTCCAGAGCTGATCTTTGTACTTTACCCACGCCAGACTTCGAGGTCGACGACGAGTTACCGAGGACGCATTCGACACTGCTGAAGGACTTCAGGAAGCAGAAAGCAAACGCGAACACGTCATCTTCCATCTCCGCATACGTAATTAAATAGTTTTCGGGCATGCTCACCTCGTCCGAAAGCTCCGAAACACTTTTGACGCCATTTTTGTCCGAAACGACATCATCCGCATGATCCTTCCCGTCACAGTTCGCTCTAGCAACATCGACGACACCGCCAAACGTAAGCTCCTTGTCGGTGACTGTTGTGCTCGGTTGCGAAGGAGAGTCGGAAGGCATACTTGTTGACGTATTTTTTGATTTGAACTAAAGCCGAAAGAAAAAAGGACTATGGGTCAGAAATCCGAAAGGTTTTGACGGTGGAATAGTGACTCCAACAAAAGACGAACCTGGTGTTTCTGGAATCCACCAGGGCAGCTAGCCGATGACTTGAAGGCCGTAGCAGCGACTTCTTGGTGACGGTGGCTAACGCTGAAGGTAATGTTGCTGGTGCTTGCCCGCTTGTAGGACATGGCCGAGCGCTTGATCCATTGTGGTCGAGGCATCCATTGCGGACGTTCATTCATTTTTGTTACCTGCCTGACGGTCCCATCATGCCCTTTCTTGTTGCGCACGAACAAGGGGAGTGCAAGGCTCTTGTAGGCAGTCTTATGCACCTTCGAATTCGTCGTGTCCGAGACGAGGGGCTTGAAAGACAGGCCTGTCTGTCCAAGCAGCTTCTCGTCCAGTTCCTGGTATTCTAGATCCTCCTGCCGCTTCGCAACCGCTGTCTCCAGGGCAAGACGTGAGGCCTCTAGGTCTGCCGCAGCTAGCGCACGTTTGCGCCAGACATAAACGACACAGCATAGGATTGCAGAGACTAAGAGCAAGGAGCCAAAGAACGCGAGAACGAAGACCGTGGATGGACGACCGTTTGTAGTGACAGACAGACTCCTACGAGCGTCTGCGAATTCCGGCGGATAAGGAGTGCTGTAATGAGGAGGCGACATCTTCGCGCGCTACAACACCAGGGACGCAGGGAAGAAGAGACACGACGGAGGTGGAGGGCTGAACCAAAGTGTGGCTAGCCCTATCCGCATCGTCAACACCGATGTTTTATTCGGTGAAATGTTTGGACTGAGACTGAGCGGCGAGCTATGAAAACCAATGTTGAGCTTGGCCGCAAAAGAGCGAGTGGCGTTCAGCGATGAGGCTGACCACGGTCACAAATTCTGATTTAGACCACATTGGCTTCCTTTGATACACCTGCGTAACCTTTCTGAGTGGGACAGGTTCGCCCCCTCGCGAGACCACCGTTAGTTAGCGGTAACATTTCGTCCACCACTGAAAGCAGGCACATGCGAGAGAGAGTCGTATGGGGCACACACAGCTTAACTCTGTTAAGAATCTGGATTGCTCTGCCTGAATAGACTTGAATTAGTCGAAACTTGTTCCGGTGAGCACGAGATCTGGCAAATACAAATTGATGAGAAACCTGGATAAACTCATCGACACCCTATTTCAGCGGAATATGTTAAAATTCCTTAACAGTACCATACCTACGAAATCCAGGAGTAATTCATAGTGTCGTGTGTTCATGAAGCTCAAGGACTATGAATGGTGGTTTAAATGCGGAAAGGGGGCGGGTTCTTTTGCTTCATTGTAATGACGCCGTGAGGGCCTCTCGACGGAACCATAGATGAGGTGTTGTGCGCAACGGATGAGCTCATACGATGACCCTTCCCCAATATGCGGGGTACTGATGCGGAACACCAGACTTGCCATGTGCATCGCCAAGTTTAACGGGTGAAAAGCAGGAAGGTCCAGTCGGATATTTCCTTCGCCTTTAGGAACACACGTATGTACGTCAGAATGAATAGGATTTGCGCTTGCGCCTATACGTTGCTTTATGAGAGGATGCGGAGAAGAGAGAGAAAAACGTAAAAGGCGAGCAAGCGAGAGATTCTGGAGCACTGAGACCAGGGTGGTGCGATTTTCTCGACTGTCAACGTGCATCGCAAGCGTTAAACGACCAATAGCCAGGCTGAAGAGGTGGTCGTGTCAGGAGTCGCAAGAGGTACGCAAAATGCATCGTCTTCATTACTGCTGAAACGTGAGGTCCGCTATCCACGCGATGGTAATCCTCGAACCATCATCAGAGTCTCCAATAGCAGCTTTGTCCATCTGAGACACAAATACCAGATTCTGTACTTTGTGAGAGTTGAATGAGTGACTGAGAAGAAGAGCAGTTATAGTGATGTTCGAGAAAAGAATTAAATTTAAATTTAAAGAGGAAGTTCCGGGCACGTTCCGAAGGCCGGGGTCTGCCGAGCACAGCATTTATGCAGGATTTCCTTGTGCACCGGCTCTCGTGACGGGACTTGCTTTAATCCAGCACAGTGCCTATATAATCCACCATGTCCACTCTCCTCCTACCCCGTCTTCCACTGCCGTCAAATTCATGAGTACCTCTATTGTTACTCAGTTTCCCCCAGAACTCTTGTTCAACATCTGTGCGGCCGTCTACGACGCCGGCGTGCCTGCTGCAAACCCGTCTCTCGACCCCGTACTCATTGACCAACCTGAGGCACCAACGGCCTTGCCTTCCTCCTATCCCTCGTCTCACTGGCCTGAGTCTGTAGCTCGCAGGACGCTCTCGAACCTCTGTCTTGTCAACCACGCATGGTCCGAGGCAGCGAAGCCATGGCTTTGGCATCGTGTGGAGGTCCGGTTGCCGCAGAGCTGGATGGCGTTTGTCGAAGAAATTGCTGGCGACGAGGAGGTCACTGAGGAGAACGTGGATCAGTCTATAAGGCACGCAGCGACTGCAGCCCTCGCTCTGAAGTCCCCCGAAATCCTCAGCGACGAGGAGGCAAAGAGGCTCCACGACTCCATCGTTGCATCGCTGTCGAGCCCGGACAGCTCGATCCCCCCCGAACTGCTTTCTCCCCCAGCGTCTCGCGAGCCATCTCCCCGAAGGCTGAGGGCGAAGTCAAAGTCCCCCGCTCGCTGGAAGATTATGCGCTCCATCAACGATGCCTTGCAGAATGTCATGGAACAGGACGGGGCCGGATTCTACGGTGACTCTTTCAGACAATTTTATCATCGTCATACATTGCTAAGCCGGTATACAGTTCCGACCCCCGTCGACCCCCATCCCGGCAAATATGTACGCCATATCGACTTCAATCATTTTCGCACAATTGGAATGCGACGATCCGTCGGCGAAGGCATCGAGCGCCGTTTCGTAACGGGGGAACGCCTGGAGAACATCCTGAAGGTTAGTCCTGTTTACCCGTTTCTCATACTATAGTAGTTGATCTATTTCTGACCTTCACGGTTATTTTAGGAATGTCCAAACTTACTTGCATTTGGCGCAACAGAGTACATGGACGGTGCACTCTCGCTTTCGGTGCTGAAGGAGCTTTTCCTTCGCGGATCTCCCTCTCGAGGCCGTGGACGGTCATCTCGCGGCAGAAGCATCACAGTGGACTTTGGCGACGATGCCGAAGAGATGGACCGCGAACGAAGGCGGGATTGCAAGGAGCTCGTGGCCGTCGACCTTACCGGCTGTGTTTCTGCCATTTTCTACAACGCTCTTCGTGACTTTGTAAACACGTACATTAACGTGGAGGACTCTGACTCTAGCGAAGATGAATCCGCGAGGGACCAGGCGCGCTACCGCCGCGATGCGAAGGAGCCATTGACCTTCCCTGGTCTGCAACGTCTCTGCCTGTTGGGTGTGCGGTCCATCCAGCCGGACATCCTGCAGCCCTTCGTCCTGGCTTTCCCCTCCCTAACCCACCTCGATTTATCCTGCACACGTGTGACCCCCGAACTGCTTGAGCTCTTGGGTACCTCCCAGACGGTGCGCCTGGAGTCGTTGGCGATTGCTCGCTGTGTCAAGCTCACTGGTGAGGCGATCACCGACTTCCTCGTGCATGGATCGGCTGTTCAGGACCTGAAGCAGCTGAACATCTATGGAGATGCCACCTTCCCCTCTAACCTAACTGAAGAACAAGTAACGAAGCTCTTCACTGAGGCACCCTGCTTCAAGTCAGGTTCTCTCGAGTACCTCGACCTATCAAGCAGTCCCATCACTGCCTCTCACTTGAGTGCACTGGGCCCACAACCGAAGTTGCGTTCCTTGGGCCTCTCGTACATCCCCCTCCTCCCCCTCAAAGACATTGCGGAGTTCCTCCGAGTGAAAGCCACAAACGTCGAAGTGCTCTCGCTCATTTCAACCACGCCAGAACTCACTGCACGAGCGACGGGCTGCAAGACCACCATGGCCTTGCACTCCACGCTCATCCAGCCGCTGTGTGTGCCGCCCTTCTCCTTCCACTTCTCCCTCTCCTCGAGCGGGTCCGCCACACCCGCGGAGGAGGAGGCCGTGCCTGAGCCAGCGACGCACCTTCGCGTCGTCGAGCTCGCACTGCCGCTGCTCAACAGCCTAGGCGCCGGCGCCGGCACCTGGAAGATCGTGCGCAGCAAGGGCGGCCGCGGCTGGTACGTCGACACGGCGAGCGGCTGGGTCGCAGACCGCGGGGAGGGTCCTGTGCTCCGCCGTGCACTCCCCCACGACCATCCGCTGCGCGTTGAGCTGGAGAAGCTCGCGGCTGCGAATGGAAATGTGAGCAGTGGCGTGGGGTGGCATGCACGGAAGATGGAAGTGCTTTACGGCCTTGGTCTGCTTGGTCGCGAGGACGGCTTGTATGGCGCTGTGTCTTTCGCGTACCAAGGCTAAGTGTCTTCCACTATCGCATGCCGATACTGAGGTGTTATAGGGTCAAAAAAGAGTCGGATTAGCGTCGAAAATACGCTAATTCTCTATCCACTTGGACATGAATAAGTCTGTATATTTATCCATCATTACTTTATTGTTTTCCTGGTTGCCTTCCTCCCTTTGACGAAAACATGTATCAAAGTTTCCTCTGGCAAACGCACACCAACATCACCTCACTTAGATTACACGTTTCTAATCCAGCATCGCTATCGGCACTTCGTGCACAAACATTTGTTTTCTTCTCAAAGTTTTTTTACTTGCATCTCATCATTTCATCATTAGTCCTTGTATTACTTTCGTTCAAAGGTCTTGTTAGTAGGGTGCAATGGACCTGGAGTTTTCCAATTGGCTAAAGCATAGGGACGAACATCCAAGAAAGCGAGAAAAAGCAAGAGGCGGTATAAATCGAAGAGGTACGATTCAAGCTATACTACGACCGCACATAGAAATCATATTGTGCGATCATCCACACTAATGATGTCGCTAGAGTTAGAAGAAAAAAAAAGCAGATCAGAAGACTGTTTCCCTGATGCAGGACTGTTTTTTCTGGGATATGCTCACTGGAAACTATGACAGGACTTATGACGCCCGGGTTGAGTGTAGCTGTGCGGAATATGATGAGCTCCGACGAGAAGTGTCCAAAGGCAAGCAAGTAGGTCATGAGCGTAATGTCGTAGATCCTGCATCCAAGGTGAAGTTTAGCCAGCTGCACCCGAATATGTTCATGCATGCACAAATATGAGCTCGAGCACGTACGTTTTATCCGAGATGTGATACGCCGCGTAGAACCGGACGATGGCAGACGTCAACGTCCACACAGCAAACGTGCGCGCTTGCAGCGCCGTGACTGTCCGAGCCCAACATTCGAGAAGCAAAGAGCCAGAGAAAAGAGTCGCACACGGCATGCACAAACGAAGACGTTCTTGCGTCAGTACGAGGTTTTTTCTTTCCCTTTTTTTTTCATCCCACAAGCAGACAACCGCAAAAGGAGGCCTCACCACTCGGCGTATTGTTGTATATCCTCTTCGTGAATTTGAGCGTCAGGAAGTTCTGGACGGTGTTGAAGAGCGCCGTTGACGCGACGAAGAGCTGCCATTTGGGCAGGAGGCCAGGCGCTTGGGGAAGGACTGTGGGATCACTGTGAAACGGTCCAAGCTCCTGAAAGAACGCTGGGACTTACAACTCCAGAGAGACATGGTGTGTATGTAGATGTTATGCGCTGAGTAGGAATGTCACTGGATGGTTTTGAGGTGACTTGCAAACGCGTCCGCCGCGAGTCGTCCCAACGTCGGGAAAGTCCGATGTCGCGTCAGACGCGTCTTCAAGTTGTAATCTCACATTTTCGCTAATTGTTCTGCCACCAACTCGCCCATGACGAATAAAGTAAAAAAAATCATCTATGTATTGCATACGGGAGAAGAAAAGCCAACAATGCTCAAGTAATGCTACGGTACAGTACACAGGCGGTAGTTGCACAATATAATAAGCGTGCAGCAGACAAGAGAATGAAGGAACGTCACAGGCAAAAGCAATGGCAAAATACGTAGGTAGTACAGTGAGGTCGAGAAGCGAGAGTGACAGAGAGAGAGAGGAATGCAATGGAACTGAAGTAATAACAATGGAATGGAATGAGTTGCAGACCGGTCGACAGGAGGCTGTGAGACTACTATAATGCTACACTTTGAGAGTGGGATGAAAGAGAACAATGATGCTGTCTCAATGTAGGATCATAAAGTCAACGCAGAAGGGTGGTAATAAAACACATATACGAGAGTGGAAGGATTGTGATGAATGGTTAAGGGAACAAGCAAGGGGATGCAAAAAGGGCGGGAAGTAGGAGTAGGAACAACAATCGCACAAAAATGTACACAATATACAATTAGAGCGATCTCTACAGCGAATCGTATTTGCAGAGAATATCGTATTAAACGCGTACCGCCAAATATACATATAATTTTTCTTGTATGAGGATGGTGGCGGGGACGGGATTTAAAAGGCGATATACATATTAATGCAAGTACTTTTCGTTCAGTCGATGCACCTCGCGCGCGAGATACGGCCAATTGAGGCTCCTCGAGAGCTCGCGACGTAGCTTGGAGACGTCGCCTTTCGCACGATCGCGCGCGAGTTCGACCTCCCATCCACAGAGGTTGTACAGCAGCCGCATGTTCGGCTGGATGAGGACGTTCAGGCGCCTTGACCGGACGATGAGGTACGCGTCGACGAGGGGGATCTCCAGGTGCTTCATGACGTATGCGATCTACAGACGAGCGAAGAGATATCGAGAGGAAAGAACACAGAAGTGCATCAGATAATGCGGAGAAAGGTTAGATAGGAGAGATGGCACGCACCGTAACGGTCGCACTGCGCGACACACCCACACGACAGTGCACCAGGATCTTCCCGCCCTCTTCGCGCGCCTTCTCCATCCACTCGCATACTGGAGCAAGCTGGTGCTGGAGGCTGTCTATGCCATCGTCGCAGACGCCTTTGATGTCCAAGACCTTGATGCGCCCCTCGCGCTCCTCCATCCACAACGACCCGTGCCCGCCCGGGCCGCGTCCCGCAACCAAGTGATACCCACTGGACGAATCGTCGGTCGCGATGTTGGCTGGAGGCACCAGCGCGCACTCGCCGACAGACACGACGTGCGTGATGCCGAGCGCGTGCAGCATGTACGCGTTCTGTGCATGATTTCTACACAATTCCTCAAGTTCAACAACGCCAACAAAAAAAAGAGAGACATGCCCAGACTCACAGATTACCAAGGTACAAGAATGGCAGGACGCGGCTCGGGAAACTGCCATCAAACCGTGGGTCATTGAACCACGTCTGGTGGTCAATATGCGGGAACAACATTGGGCTCGTCAGCGCCCTCGGGCGGCCATGAAGCAGCGCCCCAGCCGAGCCACCCTGACTCGGAACGACCGCCGGCGGACCACGCACATTCTCCCCCGCAAAGCCGTTCACCGACGCCGGGTAACTGATCGAGTTGCGCGGAGACCTTGCATACGGATGCGCCGCACCCGTCTCGCGCGCGGGTGGTGCCTGCGCCTGAGCCGTCGGGTCCCAGTTCCTTCTCTCTCTCTCCCCAGAGTCGCTCCCTCCGTGACTTGAGCCCCGCGAAGAGCTGGGCCTAAAGGGCGAGTACGACGACGCGGGCTGTGCGTTGAACTGCATGCGCTGTTTCTGAAGGTGCGCCTCGATGCGCTTGAGCATCCCGAGGTCGGACTGGTACACGAAAAACGAGCGACCTTTCTCAACCTATACCCAGGATGCAATTAGCACTCACTCCGGCGCGTTCAGAAGAGATAAATGGAAAGAATAATGGAAAAAATGAACTCGGATGCCGATTTCCGGAAAAGGCAAATTCGCAAACCGAGATGTCAAACATAGTGCACTATCCTATACGAACGAGCCAACTGGCGGCAGATAGCCCATTCCACGTCAAAGAACGAACACGGACGGGACGTTCTTCCAATCCAAGTCCGAAATCCGCCAGCGAACCAGTATAAAAGGACCAAGGCAAGCGGCATGAAAAGGGGGAATGTTTCCGTCCAACGGACCGGAATAATGAACCGGGAGCAAATATCTAGATGATCAACTCACCTGTAAATCGAGATACGCTCCGGGCAAGTCGAGGGCGCGTTCCTTCATGAGGAGGCTCAGCGCAAGGACGCTGCTCTCCGTATACCCGTCGCTGCTATAGATCAGCACCTTCTTCTGGCGGGTCGAGGGCATGTTCTGACGGGTCGACACGAGGCCCGACAAAAAGTCCAGCACCGGGTTCAGGGCGACCATGGTGTAGGAGAAGCACGGCGGGGACGCGGGGAAGTACAGGTGCACGACCTGCGACGCGCTCGGCGGCGGGCGCGGGGTGCGCTTCATGGTGCTGCTGTCGTTGAGAAGGTGCGTATGGTATCGCCGGGCAGTCCATGCTGCGTCGAGGGCAGCGAGGTGCGCGGTTGCTGCGGTCAACTGATCGGTCGTTGGGATGCGTGCGCAGTCGCGGCATTCGATGCACACATCGAAGCCCATCGGGTTGTCCGAGCTATCGAACGGGTCGTCCTCTTCCATCTCCATGTCCATCATACCCCATCCATACTGCTGCTCGCCACTCGGCCCCGCCTCGTCCTCCTTCAGCGCGCCGACCTCTTCCACATGCACAGACGATGCCCGCGTTCGCATACGCGGCTGCGGCAGCGGCACGTCGTTCACGTTGCCCAGGTACACGCACTCGCCGAGTATAGGCGTCGCCTTCGTCAGCTCGCGCATCTCGTCCCTCTCGCGCTGCGCGAAGTCGATGGCGGGGAGGATCCGCTTCAGCGGATGTACTTCATCTTTCAACAACTTTACGGCCTCGTTCTCCTCGAGGTGCGTGTTGGTCGAGCCGTCTGAGTTCATGGGCGCGACGGGGTCCGACGTCGGTGTGTCAGACGGGGCAGAAGTGGCACCCTGCGCAGACGAAGCCGGGCTGATGCGTCGCGCGAACTCATCATCTGGTGACAGATAGAACGGGTCCGATAGGCGGCTGAGCATCCAGGGCGCTTTCTGGGCAAGTACAGGTAGTGGGTCGGACAGCACAAAGACATTATACGATACCAAATATGCCTTTGGCTTCCTAGCCGTTTCGCTATCCCTCCTCTCGTCCTCTTCAATATCCATATCATCCTCGCGCTTCTCCTCTTCCTCCGGCACCACATTCCCCATCCTTCCTCCCTTCACCCATACAACCTCCACGCCCGCCTCCTCGTACCGCCTCTGCCTCTCGACCGCCTTCTTTTCGATCGCTAGCTTGAACTTCTCCGCCAGGTTAAACGCCGCGCGGCGCGACTTCATGTTGCCGCTTGCGCAGTACACCACAATGTCCGAGAGCGTTGCATATATCGGCTAACAAGGATCGAATAGTGAGATAAGATCAAGCATAATCAAACCATGATACAATAGAATGCAGGAAAAGGTTCCGGGGATAGATGGAAGAGCTCAAACAGTCAATCAGCCATTCTCTCGCCCCAATGACTAGACTAACTCGGACTACGTTAATCTAGCCAGGAGTCACCCGAAACGATCTCCACTCTTCGCTCAACTACAGCCCCACGTCACGCGCCACCAGAATAGCAAGAACGCAAGTCCGCCGCTTCACTTCGTAGCAACGCACCACTCTCACTCTGCCACTAGCCCTCATCTCGACTGATGGCTGAAACAGCGTCCGACTCCACACATTACGCACCACGAACGATGGAAGGCGAAAACGGAACACAACAGAGGTGTAGAAGGACTCCGAAAGCGCAATGGGGGCGTCTTTCGGAACTTTGCGAACAGGGGCAATAGTCTCGCGAAAAGGGTAGGAAATAATGTCATCCAAACAAACACTCACCACCTGGATCCCGAAATTCCGGAGACTGATCCCATCGGGCACGCGGGGCGGGAGGAACATCGGTCGGCCATCCCTCGGGTCAGTCGTCAAGAGGTCAGTTGCGCGGAACGAGGATGTCACAGTCAACCGCTTCAGCTCCTTTGCACTCATCGCGGCGGGTGGAGACTCTGTTGCGGGCGAAGCCGACTTGCATTGGGAAGTAGACGAGGGCGTGGAATTCGAGTCGAGAGCTGTGACGTCCGGGGTGTGGGGGACGGGTGACACGGAGCCGGAAGATGGTGTGTCATTTGCTGCTGTGGAAGCGGCCGCCTTTGGCGTAGATGTGAGGGCAGCAACATTGGCGGGGGTGACAGTGACGATGCTCGTGCTGCTCTGCGCAGTGTACGGCGGCGGTGGGTGTGAGGGGACAGCAGTCGCAGGGGCAGATGGCATTACCAAATCAGACGATGTCAAAGGCGGCAGGGATGACACAGACGGGATGCAATCGTCGATGTTGATGTCCGTCATCGGACTCGTGCACGGCGTCGTGAGGCCCGCCAAGTCTGCATCCGTGTCCGTGTCCGTGGGCGACGAGATGTCCGAACCCAGCACGTTAAACTCGCCCTCTTTGTCGTGTTTGAAATGCGAGTCCACGATGCTCGAGGCAGTAGTCGAATACGACGCACTCGCGACGAAGCCCTCGTCTCCTCCCGAGGCGCGCGAGCCGAATCCGAAGCTCGTGTCGTTCTGGAACCCAAAGTGCGAGTGCGTCGAGTCGCTGGCGGAGGTCGATGCGGAGGCTGAGCTCGAGACCGTTTCAGCCGTCGAGACAGACGACGTGGATAGCCGCCGGACACCCTCGTGGTCGTACTCCAATCCTTCCGCATTTTCGTCGACGCCGTCAGGCGAGGAGGGCGAGGCGAGGGACGCTGGCGACGATGAGGACGTGGGGAAGTTGATGGTCGAGTGGTGATGTTGTGTATGCGCATAGGACACGTTGTGATGATGGGAGGACGACGATGCGTAATGGTGCGAGGAATGGTTGTGCACGAAGTGCGGACCCGTCTGGATAGCGATAGGAGCCGACGCGGTGGGCTTGCGCAGGGCCTGCGGGTGCATATGTGTTGCGTCGTCCGGATCTGCATTGTCATTATTAGACTCCAAAGAATTGCTTTTCTCGACCTCAGCTGAATGTTGTTGGACGTCGTCAAGCTGCATCAACTCTCCCATGTGCTCGTCCTCGGACGCGTCGTCGTCCACCTCGTCCTCTCCATCCTGCTCGTCGCTCGCATCCTCAAACTCCTCGTCCTCGTATTCGTCGAAATCAAAGTCCTCGTCCTCAAACTCAGCGGAGTCGTGTGACGGCTGCGAGAACGAGTGCAAATGCGGGTCGAACACACACCCGGCCTGCAATCGCTCCTCGTCTTGCTCCTCGTCGCATGCGACCCAGAGGAGGCCGCGGTACTCGGGGACTTTGACGACGTTCGGCGAGTGCGCGCGCGCTGCGGACCCGCACGCATTCCACCCCCTCGCCCCCGCCTCTGCAGCGCTGCTTCCACCCTCCGCACCGACACCCGCGTTCCTGGAAGCGCGGACATCGAGACCGCTGCTCGCGGCGAAGAACGCGTTCTGCTGGACGTTGTCGCCCTCGAGGCCGTGGAGGAAGGGGAAGAGCACCGCGTCGGGGACGTCGGACGTGAGGTGGGCGAGGTGCAGGTCTGCGAAGGCGTCGGCGTCGAGCGCGCGGATGGGCTGGTGGGGGTGCGGGCGCGGAACAAGGACCGGGAGGCGGTGGATGGTCGGTGTGGGCGTTGGTATCGGGAGGTGCTGTGCCTCCTGCTTCTGTTCCTGCTCCTGCGCGTCGTTTGCTGCTACTGCTACTGCTGGCCCGACATTGTTGTTGGTACTGGCGTTGTCTTCGATGACATTCATGCTATCCTTTCCGAACCCGGGTTATCAAACTCTTGCTGTATGAGTATATGCTCGTCTCGTTCGTCGTTGTCGTCGTATGATTGTCGGGGCGAGGATGTTAGCGTATATGTTGTGAGAGCGTAGAGGCGAGTCGGGCGCTGATACTGAAGAGAGAGAAGCCAGTCAAATCGAAGATGGAGATTATACTTAACTGTACGCGTGGGAACACACACTAGAAGCAGATCTAATTTATTGCAGATACACACCCAGACGCTCGGCGCAAACCTTCCCATCTTGCAGCACCCCGGACACTGATATCAGATGACCCCGAATGTCTGAGACCCCGGGACTAGCGGTCGCCTGCAGGCGATGCTTCTCTGATCGCTCTGTTCCTCCGTTCGCACGGGCTCTCTTCTTCCTCTCTTTTCCTTCCTCTTCACTAACGTGCCTGTCTCCTCTTCTCTCCCCCCACAGAGCCCACCTGTTCGTGCAGTCTGGCCTGCTCCCAGACGCAGTGTGTCCTCGTCGCGTCTGCACCCGGCCATGGCCGCAACACTGGAATCGCCGGAATTCTTTCTTTCTTTCTACATAGAACTCCCAAGTTCAAAGCTACGAACGACGCTATGGAGATGGCAACGACCTTGAAAATGTGAACGTACATCAATGTATTACGGAGATTGAGATTGATGGCGGCCGGGATCCGGGGCACGGTCCCGCTGGCCAGCTCAATCAAGCGCAATGCCCGATGGGATCTAGATGGTGCAATAGTACGGACATGACAAGCGTATTGTGACACATACAGTCAGTAGTACAGAATAGGTACGATCACCGATTTAATTGCAATCGTCATCATCCCGTCTGTCTGTATATCTCTGCATTCTTCCAAGCCTTCATCACCAAGCCTCTGCATCCCCGGTACGATATACATACTTGTGCCAGTGCATTGTGGGTATAGATCATCTGCCGCGTCTAAATCTCGTATAGATTAGCCATGAAATCAAACTTATTTCATCTCAGACACATCTCGGCCGGGGCCGGCTTTTCTCATTCATCGCATGTAATGCCGAGATAATGCTCAGCACCCATTATACACGAACATGAGAACTGAAGACAGATAAGTGAAACCCCCACCACACAGCCTTCCGGCTGCCCGGATGATCCTTTCGATATCATATCAAACAAGCACTTCCGGAAGTACTTGCAAAGCTATTGATACATACTTACTTACACTCGGCGATAACGCGTTCAATGCTCTTTATTGCTTGATAAAACGTTTGATACGGCCAGCGATGCAAATGGGGAATGGCACGCAGATCAGTCATTCGTATAGTGCATAATTCTCAGAACCTTGGTACCAAACTCCAAACTTCTCGCTGTGCTTTGTAGTTTCACTTCAGACACATTCGCGACCGCTAGAGCCAACTCTAATGATCTGATCTTCCAAGCTCTCCTATGTAATGAACAGTTAAGTATGACATGTACACGACGACGACGAAGCCTCTAAAGATATCTATCTCTCTTCGTCTTCGTGGACACTGGCACTCATGAGAGCGAAACCGGCTTTATTAACCTTCTCTCTTCCGTGCACAGCAGGCAATGGTTCGCCCCTCGCCCCTCGTTCCTTAAACTTCTTTCCCTCTCGTTCGCTCGTCTTCGTCCTCGTTCTGCTGCTCCTTATCTCCCTCCAAGTCAATCGGACCTTATTACACCCGCAATCGTGTGTACGCATACGCCTATTACACACAAACAGCGCCTGCTAATCCCCATCCGCCCACCCAGACACTGTATTCGCGATCAAACCAATATGCGATGAAGGCGAAGCTCGAAGCTCGAAGCCAAGGTATTTCGCAACTGACGCCGAACGCACACACGTCCGCTCACGCTGATCTAGTAGCACTATGCTATGTAGGAGGGGCTGATTGGACTCGGGCTCGGTTTTCTTTCCAACAAAGGCATGTCAGTGTAGGGAAAGCTTGTGACACGTTTCTTAATCACTGAGTCTTACAGTATTTCGGCGAATGGTGCAATCTACTCAGCCACGGACGACGGTGAGGGCGACTTGGACGCGCCGTCAAGCTCTTCCAGTATCTTCTCTCCATCTCCATCAGCATCAATCTCGACTGGGTACGACGACCGCCTCCGGTCCTAGCCTGAGCACATCATGATCCTTCGTGTGCCAGTAATATTGCACCAATGGCCCGTCTCATCGCTCCACGACGCGGGCATCACGTCGGCCGTCGGCCGTCGAGTTCTTCATTTGACTGGCAGTCGAGGCGAACCTGACGTCTCAAGACTGAGCCGCATCTTCTACGCGTGAGGATGGGTCCCATGGCCATGGGCTTGAGTTGAGGATTCGCGGGCGTCAGCGTCAGCGTCAGTGATCGACTTTTCTTCTTTCAATAGCGAGTGTGCCCTTGACAGGCTATGAAGAATATGAATATGAGCGGCGACTGAGTTGCAGGGCTGTACACGCTTCTTCATACGTACGATCCGTTGTCTACACACTTTGAGAGTTTACAACGGTTCAAGTTCACACCGGAGTCGAACGTCCTTTTTCGCCGGGCACTGTCACGGGGACTTGGTTCATTTTCATCTGTTTATTCCTCTTCCCTCTTCCCTTTGTTCCTTATTCATTGTTTTCCTTGTTTTGCTCAAGTTTCGGGATTAACGCCTTCAAAATTTCTATCATATGATCCAGGCTCCAGCCACGCTGGAATGCCCGGCTACACTGGCACGGGCTGGGACGAGGCTGCTTTCGATCCGCGGAACAGAGTAGGGCCTTCCCTCGGGTCCGGTATGTGCGGTGCCAATGGTTGCGTCTATGCGTGATCGATCTTAAGCTCGTATTCTGTCTTTCTGTAACACCCATGGGCCATGGGCCGACACTAGCTCCAAGTCCCGCAAAGTCAAATCCAAGGCCTGCTGTCGACTTCTTGCCATCATGTCAAGTCAGCAACGTGACTGGCACCAGGCATCCATTGAACCTTCTCCATCGTATACTCTACTGCGTCCGCCTGACATATCTGCTTCTCTGGAAGACATACGGGATAGCAATGGCCATGGTACTGTATACTACCGCAAGCACACGTTCATGCCATGTCAACTCGACGGAAGTTTATATGTTATCTTCCTGACTTCGTCCTCGTCATACGCTTGACATGCCCGCATGTGCTGCGACTCTCTACTTCCATGGCTTGCTGTTTTGCATGTGAACGTATCATGTGTTGTGGGGTCGCCGCAGTACTTTATGGATTTGCACTACTGGATCTTGCGATGGCGAGCTCAAGCCTACAATACGGCGTACGCGACCCGTCGGACGGAAGACGAGTCGCTCTATTTCCTCGTCCAGCCTCGTGTATTAGGCGTCCCGCTAATCTCCCTTGGGACGGCGATAGGGGCTCGCGTCAAATTCGCATGGCCTCGTGCAGTGACGGGGTTCAAGTCTAGACCAAAATGCTCTGTCTATAAACCGACAGCCGTCGTGACTGCACCTGCATTCCCGGACCCAACTTCAAGCGCATCCCGCCTCGGTCTCGCCGTGCCTCAATTCGCCACCGCTCTCCTACTGATGACGACGACAACACCGAGCACTCGTTCCGCCGACCCGCATTCCGATCCCCGAATGACGGAGGCAAAACAAACTCGACACACGCGGTCTCGAAGCTCAAGCTCAGGAGCGCCTCGAGGCCTTTAGCTCCCTATGCACAAAAACGAAACCTTAAGCTTGCCTCGCGGCAACACAATGAACATGATACGCCACCGTAATCTCGTCAAATGCAAGTTTCGACTTCCTTTCACTTTCTTCTCCCCAGCTCTAACCTGAGGTTCATTTGCATGCATCTTTCGCGACTTATATACACTAATAGGCCAGCGACGCATCGCCATCTATCTCGTGGCACATCCCATGCACTGGCATCTCATCTCATGTCTTCTCTTCTCGTCTGCCATCACGCCTCTAAGCTATGAATTGAATGGCAAAACCTAGAAGCTACATACGTCCCAGGTCCGCTGTTCAAATGGACTGGCCATAGTGCCTAGTTAAGTATAACACATCCATCTAATTGGCATACATTCTGACGGAAGAGCAACCCAGCGCCGCGGCGGAGATCAGCTGAGACACCACCTGCTCTGGAAGAGCCAGTCCTACTGCTAGACTCCCCCGGTGGACTCTGCTTCAAGCTTTCGTATTAAGGTCCCTTTTTAGTTTGGACTCTTGCCACTCGACCTCTGAGCTTAGATGTACGTTGCCGTCCATAAGTCTCTTCTTACGAATGCAACACTGACATTTGCCAACTCGCCTCTGTTCCAAATCATGATTCCTCCACCACACACAGACCTTTTCGGTGACTTTCTATATGGCGCGACACACCGGAAGTTATGGTCTACAGTACACTTATTCATCATGTTCCAATTCGAGACCAGCGCTGTTGTGCGGACAGTGCGGTAACAGGCCGCAGTGTTCTAGGTTCAGGACTTCGACCATCAAGCAGTACAGAGTACAGAACGAGACAGCAAAGTCTGATGTCGACGATCTCACCCATTTGAGTCCGACTCGATCCTATTCATTTGCCGTACATTGAGCGCAAGGCTAGAACATCAGAACATCAGAACCTCACTGGCAGGATCTCCGCTCGTCGATTTCGACTCTTCAAGTTGTCTCCTTGGTAGCTAGCTGGCCCCTTGGCAGCCGGCTTGAAGCCTTCACCACCGTTCAGCATCCACGGTGAACAGGCAGCTCGTACCGTGACAAAATCTCTGAGCTGCTCGGATTCGAACTTGAATCACCCCTTCCTTCCGCCCCAGACTTTATCCTCAATCATTCTCACACTTACATATGCCAATATCATACAATGCACACATTATGTATCTTATCTATCTCTCCACACTAGGATCTCACGTCGTGCGGGGAAATAAGGGGGGAACGCAATATGAATGATAATAATAAAACTTTTACGCCCGATCACAGGATATGTAACTCATCTCAACCACTCGCATGCCAGTGAGCATCTCAAATCTTAGACACATCTGAGAGACACGGGCCACGGCCACGGCCTTATCTGCTAACGATTGACTCCAATAAGGTGTGTCGGCAAGGTGAGTTCACCCCTGTCTCAAAGTTGAAGCTGCGTAGATTATCTGAACATAGATTGGTAGTACACGCCAGACACTCCCTGGATGCCTAAACTACGAATGCGGGCGAAAGGTTCCGGGGGAGCGGAAGACGCGAACCCACATCATGCAACCGTGACGCCCACCACCAGGGCAGTCGACAATGTTTGGACATATGTAGTACATGTACAGGAGCGGCAGCGGGGGAGCGTGAGGCTTGAGCTCGGATATTCCATGATCATGATCTTGTTCCGCGCCAGGCTGTTATTCCATTGGACACGCAAAGCTACGCACTGCACGACACATAGCCGACACGCCATGATATCTGATATGTATATGTATAAGTGCGAGCCTGAGTGAGCTGAACGGTGGTTCCGCGTCCACGCCAGATTTACTGTGTAGCCGGCGCAATTGGCGTTGATTGCATTCCCAAGCATCGCGGACTGCCGTCACGCAGCAAGGCGGTCGTGCGCACAAAATGTCTATATGTTGCGCGACCACGGGACCCAGCATTGCTCTTCGACTTTATGGTCCGTCGTGGCTCGCGGTCACCATGATCATGATCCACGCCATCGCGAAGCCTTCAGAACCGCACAGACACTGCAGAACTCCGAATTACGGCCGTCGTCGCTCGTCTCTTTGTCTCTCGGGTGCTCGGATAATCACCATTAGCAGGCTTCTCTCATTCAGTATCCCTAGATCTGTTCGGCTCACCGTCAAGCTTGACTCTTGAATACACTGACGCTGTGCTCCGGAAGAGAGATCCTACCCCGAAGGGATCTTCTCAGCCTACCGTGCGCTGTACGCACATCGCCGGTCGCAGACTCGTACTCGGACTCGGTTCCCAAGCTCAGGCTTCGTGGAGCCGTCTGCTGACTGCCCCCGATCGTCCTGTGTCGCATTCAATGCTACATGAAAACGTTAGTTAGCGACTGCGACATCCATCCCGGTGCCTCCTTTTGGCTGCAGCACTGTCTGTATCTCGCTGGGCTTCAGACCTCTTCGGGTGTCCTTCCTTAACACGTACACGGCACTGGCAGCGCTAAAAACCGCGCATACCTACGCTCACAGACGAGTTAAAGCAACGGATGCAGACGACATCAGGGAAACGGGTATGAGATTACTAACTTATTATCGGAATCGACATCAAGGCAGACCTCGTTGTGATCCCAAAGCTGAGGCTGCTCCCTCGCTCATTCCCTTCCTCTGAGAACTCCGTGTCTGATATCAACCAAATCCGGGCCTCTTCCTACGCCTGGTGAGATATGTAGATCTGGTGTAACGGATCGAACACCACGTCTGTTGTGCTTCTCCTTCTCAGGAGAAAGGAGGTGCCTGTGTTGCCTCCTGCGTATTCCGCGCAGCACATAACTTATGTAGTATGCACTCCACAGCCTGAAAGCCGACTGTGAAGAGCCTTGAGTTTCATGTGCAGGAAACACGCAGTTCGAGCCCGATACTCGGCGTCCGGGACATTCGACGCGAAGTAACACGGGTGTTAGATGCATCTACAGACCAATGTGCGTAATTATAACTCACCACAGAGTCTGACACTGTACGCTACGTGCAAGAAGAGATGGCCTTCTGGGTCTCTGATCGACCGCGGTGCTCGAGGCTGGAACAGAGTTTGCTCGGATGGTGAAGAACAGTGATGTCAGCCGGGACTAAGTTATGAATCCCATGGTCGTGCACATTGCACAGGTAGGTAGAGGTAGCCCGTGTGTGTGTGTTACAAGGAAGAGCAAAGCCAGTTCCGATAAGATGATGTCCGGCTGAAGGAGAGAGGGCGTGGCTGCGAATGTGAGTGTGAAACCGAACAAGTAGGTATCTTCTCATGCCGCAATCGAGCATCTCGACATGATCATCTCGCCTGATGATTACCCACGTAGGTACGGTGTTTAAGGCAAAGCACTGTACCCATACAGGCCACACGCTAGTTATCCTAAGATTCATCCCAATGACTTTTACCTATCAAATAGAATGATTAAGATACCAAGAAACAAGATATGTATCCATGTATTTCAAGTTACTGTACAATGCAACACATCAATCAAAGCTAGCAGGCGTTATGGGTGTCGAATTTTCCGTGATTATACGCCTTTTATCAGGTCGATGCGGTGAATTATGGTGTATGATGTTACCGCCTTTCCCGGACGAAGAAATGCAAAAGAACCCAAGTGAGGAATGTGAATGTGCCGAAGAAGATCCCCAGCAGTCCGACGTCTGGCCACCAGAAAGCCTATAGAAGACAATAGGGAGGCTATTTAGTGACCTTGACCCCGCATGAATGGAATACCAAGAAGTTTACCTGAGAACGTAGACCGAAGACGCTGAGAATCGTGGCTGCAGGTAGCTCAATCTCCACGCCGTACTAAGAAGAGTCTCAAAGTGAGTTACGTTTGGATAAGAAGTAAAGCATGCTTCTGGCTGACCTTAACTTCTTTGAGCTGAAGGTATCGAAGCTCATTGACTGCAAGTGCTTCGAAGGCAGCGTGGAAAAATGACATCGTGGTCAAAAACCTCGCCTTTCCGAGGGATTCTGCATTGATGAGAAGACCCGCGAAGAGCAGACTAGTGACATCCACAGCATCGTCAATTCATATCCAGAAGGCTCGTTTGAGAAACAATCACTCACTTGAAGAGCATGACAAGAGTGCCAAACAAGCTGGCCACGCTCTGGCTTTCAAATGCGACCGAAATGAGGAGCACGGCGCTCGCCGCCGACAGGTTAAACAGAACAAGCACAAGCATGAACTTCCAGAACGTTGCCACTTCTGGCACGAGCCCAACCAACCGGTACACGATAGCGCCAAAGATAAGTGGAGGAACTACCCGCAGAGGCAAGATGTCGAAGAGAATCTACACCATGCAATGTTCATCATCAGACTCATGTATGGAAGAAAGGTACTATGATAAAGTAGACTGACCTTCGAGGCGAAGTACGTGAAGGATGAATAGTAGCCATTTGCCCTTTTCGGATGGAGAAACGTGTCAGTCAGAGCAGTCGTGAAACGCAATGCTGTCGACGATCTCACCTTTCTCGCATATATAGGAGTCTCTCATTCGCGAATAAACCAATAACGGATAGACCGGAGAAACCGAACAGAGATAGCGTGAAGAAGAAAACGCCTATTACGCCAAACGCAGGTATTAGGCATCAGACGTTCTTTAAATAACAAGCTCGTACCCAATCTATTTTGGAAGCCCGAAATATCATTCCTGATGAGGTAGCAAAGAAAAGGTGTCGAAGTTGAGAAGCCTAGAAGTGCTCGTGAAAAACGATTTGACTTACTTTACGCCGAGGAAGAAGTAGCCACATATCACTAATTCATTCCAACAGTACAGTATACAAAAGTGAATTTGTTAAATTAGGATGACGAAGGAACAAAAAACTCACATGCAAGCGCAATAGAGGACAGATAGTGCGCCATGAGCAGTGCGGGATCTCGGTATAGGTTCTTGAAGGCTCGTCCACTGAGGATACGGAACTGCGTTAGCCAGTTCGCGCCCTTCCGTCCGCGGAGTAGACGATTCTCCTCCTCGATGTTCGGGAGTTGCTCCGCCGGGTCTCGCGAAGAGAAAGACTCGATCTCAATGCGGATTTCTCTAGCTATGTCGCTCGAAGCATAGGCATCTACAATGGAAGCGAGGCGCTGCGTGATCGGCACACTGCTCCGTTGACCACCGTTGCCCCTGATTGCATCCAAGAATTGCGACGTTTTCTTCTTGACGTACGCCGATGAACCGGTCGCTATTGAACTGGGCCGTGTCTGTAGCTCTGTCTCTTCTGCCGATGTGTCCTCGTCATTTGAAGATCTACCCGACCTACTGGAGTTTCCGTTATGAAGTAGGCCTCGTTCTTCGTCGTTCAGATTCGATGTCTCATCTCTCGACAGAGACCCGAGTGGTATGCCCTGGGATGACACAGAATCCTCGACCGCTTCCGTCGTGAGGTCAACTGCACCAGTTTTATCAGTAGTCTTTTGCGAAGTCTATAGAATGGGGCGTACTCAAATAATCAGCGAGGTTGAATCCCGGTGGACACGCACGTCCGATGCCAGATAGGAAATCATGGCACTTCTCCATGGCACCAGAGTATACCATTCTTCCGTGGGCCAGCAAGAGGAGTTGGTCAAATAGTGATACAATATTACTCCTCGGCTGGTGGATAGTGAAGACCACAGTCCGGTTGTAGTTTCTAGCAAGAGAAACAAGACTATCGATAACGTTGAAGGCATTGTACGCATCAAGACCTAGTAAACTGAATTTTAGCATGCTAACCCGGAAAAGAGAACAGTACGCACCACTGGTAGGCTCATCTAGGAAGAGAATAGATGGACTCGTCACAAGCTCGCATGCTATAGAGACACGGCGTTTCTCGCCACCAGAAATTGAGCGGTGCCCTGAGCTGCCGATTCGCATATCCCTAATTCCTAGGATACCCAGCTCGTTCATGGTTTCCAGAGTTCTATACTTCTTCGCAGCAAGACTCATGTCTCTCGGTAGCCGCAGTAAAGCAGAATACAGAACAGTTTCGTACACCGTCAAGGTGCTCATCAGCGTATCCTCCTGGTCAACGAAGCCGACAAAACGTTTAAATTCATGATCCGTCACTTCTCGTCCATTCACTAGGATCGTTCCACCAACAACACCCTTCTTGCGTCGGCGAGCAAGGATGTCAAGGAACGTAGACTTGCCCGCGCCAGAAGCACCCATAATTGCCATTACCTGTCCGGGCTTGATGGATCCCGAAACATTCTCCAGTATGGTTTTGTTTCCAATCGTGTATGACACATTTGAGAAGTGTAAGGACGCGGGTACGTGCTCGTTCATGAGCCTGAACGCTTCATTTTCTGGCAGGTGGATAACCCCTACGCCATGCTTTCGGTCACGTCCTACATACCATAAACCTGATAACATTAAGTAGTAGATTGAGTTCGCTGGCAAGCATGACTTACTGAGGAACGCTAACAGGACGAATAAAATCGCTCCTGCAGCACTTGCAGCCACTAAGCGAGTATTATCAGGTTTGGGCGGCCTCTATAAAGCATCAATATGACGTCAGGATCTCAGTAAGATTAACAAAGTCGAGCGCACGGTGTAACCGGGAACCTGCGAGTAGTGAAGACATTCGCCACTATCACAAGTAAGAGCGATGTAGACGTCTCCGAAGACCTGGTCAATGAGATCGTTCATTGCTGGCTCCTCGAATTTACAGCCTTGACCAGACTTGCACGTGAACTTGGCGGGTCCCTTAAGCTCCTCGCTCAAGAAATCGTCAATGTCTTAAATTATGTTTAGAGGGTAAATTTGTGATATTGAACCGGAACGCGAGAGAACACTCACTTATGCTGCCATCCTCTCCGCATAAGAATCTGTCTGGGATGCAAGAACATTTGATGTGTTCACAGTCATAGCGTGTCGAATTTGAGTCATATCCATGTGAAACGCTGGCGGTACATGTATCGAGTTTACAATAGAACGATTCAACACGCCCAACCCAGAACTGGAAAAGGCAGTTGTCATCGGCCTTGTCGCAAGCGAATGTCACTTGCGGTCTACGACCATTGAGTTGATCAATAATTCCTGGATCTGAAAAGCATAATTAGTATCCAAATTATGAGCACATAAGCAATATGCCAATCCACGTACTGGTAACGTCGCAAATGTGATGATTTGAAAAGACGAGATCACCACCCTTATAACATGTCATGTTCAGTTGTTCGTCACTCCCACCCGGTAATGACGTGTTCCCTCCCGGTAGTGGGAAATTTGCGCAAGCATCATCATTTGTACAGACTAGATCCAGGAGCTGCTGATGAATGGAGAAGCTCTGGAGATCCAATTTTTAAACGCACCATTGCAATTGATTCCGTCCCACCCATCTTTACACGCACATTCACCACCTTCAGGCCAAAGGTGCCGGTGTTCGCCATCCGCCAGCGAGTCACATTCTGCAAAAGACAGATAGCCGGGGAGAACATATCATGCTTAGTTGAAGTATATAAATTTGAAGGTCAGATGAGCTCTGGCTTGGTACGTACGCGGCGTCAGGCAATCAATTCCACCCCAGCCAGCAGGGCACTTGCACTGTCCATCGTATGTGTTGCAGTCGCCAAATTGCCCACAGTTGAACGCCGGAAGCTGACAATTGAAGCAAGGCGGACACTTCTCGGGAGCCGATCCTAATTGACGTGCATAGGGATTATTCTCGTCAGCAAGGTGTACCATGCGAATACGTCCAGTAAATGAGCAGATAGTGGATTGCAGAACTAACCAGATAAAGGTGCGGTAGCCAAGTTCTACAGGCAAGAAGTTGATCATGAATCATCAGCAACGTATTCATACCGAGGTCGTACCTGGCGCGCAGGTATTGTTTGAAATAATGAGTGCTCACCGAAAGACGGTAGCTGACGTCTTGCCTCTCCCAGTTCGTAACGTTCCGCGCCGCTGCGCTGAATTCCACGACCATCGCCGACAGCAAAAGTAGTGGGTAGATCATGTTCCCTGGCCAGATACGATGAAGAGAACCTGTAGCTGGCTGCGCTTGATAGCGCAGCAATGAAAGAAGAGAGCGTGTTGAGAGCAGACCGAGTTCAGCAAGCATGACCGCGCTGATGGACTTACGTCAGCCGGGTTGACGGACTCAAATTGTGGGAACATTTCGAGCCTAATTCAATAGTCCTATTACTTCGGCGTAATGCATCGAGCTGAAATCTAAGCGCCACGATTGATATATTCCCACGATTACAAGCACCTAAGTATTTTGCTTGTTTCGCTGGCTTTCCCGACTATAGCTGGTTCTCCCGCTACCCCTTGCTGAGTGTATCTTTGTATCCAATCTGTACCACCTGACCATCAGTCTACCTTATCTCGCGTCCTTGACCCGTGCGATGAGTCGCGAATGGAGGTTAATCGTCTCCGAAGCACGAGCGAGCGAATTCTATAAGAGCCATGGTGACCATGAGAGGATCAGCGGAGCCATCGCAGGAGGCGGAACTCCACCCATCTGGTCAACGAACTTCTCAGAACGCTTATATACGCCGAGCATTCCTACCTGACCAGTACTCCTCACTGCCCACTCTATCTTAATCCTTCACCATGAAGATTGCTGTTACTGGCTGCAATGGCAACGTCGGGAAGCGTGTCGTCCTCCACGCATTGAAGGAGGGACATGACGTCGTCGGAATCGACTTCACGGACCAGCCAGAACACGACGATGTCTCTACAGCAAATGGCCATGAGCGCTTCAACTATGTCAAAGCGGACCTGCGAGATTTTGACACGACCCTGGAAGTGCTGAGGGGATGTGATGCTGTTGCAGCTCTAGCTGCTTTCCCGAATCCTGGTGACTTTCTTTGGAAGACCCACAACAAGTGAGCTCAGATATATATGTCAGAAGTCAGACCTGATTCTTACTTGCGCGTTAGCAACGTCGTGATTTCTTGGAACGTACTTCGTGCTTCTGCAGAAGTAGGTATTTATAATATACGGGACTTGTATACTTGCTCACTTGAGTCTTCTTTCGATTCTTCCAGCTCGGAATCAAACGCATTGCTCAAGCCTCTACAGTCAACGTTTTGACTCTGTGCTACAGCATCAACCCAAAGCTATACTATTTTCCTCTGGACGAAGAACATCCTTGCGAGCCTGACGAACCTTATGGATTATCAAAAGTGTATGCGAACTGAGAAAGCAACTTGATTTAATTGAGGCTAACGCTTGGTTCAGGACTATGGAACTGCAGTCCCAAACCATTGTCCGCCGCTACCCGGACATGCGCATTGCAAGCCTTCGCTTACATTACACGATCCCGAATCGCGAATTCGCTATGCGTGAGGATTCGTGGCGGCAACGCGGAGATCTTTGGGGCTGGGTGCAACAGGACTCGGCAGCGGATGCCTTTCTACGAGCAATCACCGCAGAGGAAGGGGCGTGGTCTGGGCACGAAGCGTTCTTCATCGTCGCACCTGATACACTTCGCAACCAAGACAGTCGCGAACTGCACGAGTTATATTGGGCACACGTACCTGTAAAAGAGGGTAAGAGCTTGGAAGGCCAAGTCTCGTTCTATGATTGCTCGAAGGCAGAAAGGTTACTTGGATGGAAGCACAAGGCTGTTCCGGACGAAGCGAATTGAGATGACATGATCTTGGTCTATGTACTATATTAATCATTCTGAGACACCCCTTTTCCTACATAGTCTATCTCGATCTGTGCAGCCTGAGTGTGCGTATCTATGTCATCTTGTGTATCTGATACGTGCAGAGTATTATAGTCAGGAGTGCGCGCCTTGCATAAGCCTTCACGAACGCGTGAGTGGGAAGAAGATCCGATACCATGTCAGTCACTTGCACGTGCAGTCACTGGCAGGACCGCGCCGAGTGATCCTTTGCGTCTTCCTCGGAGCTTCCACTTGAATGTACTTCTTGTCCTCCCTTTCATCTACATTCTCGACGACGGACTGTCGATAACAGAACCCTTACTTCCTTTGATTTCTTGAGCGATTGGACAAAAGCCTATCATATTGTCTTCTGGTTCTTCTTCTTGCGGACCATGTCAACACCTACAAAACCTGTAGAGATATCAAGAAGTCCGAGACAGGATGGCGGCGGTGACGAGCTCTCGTCGTCGATTTCAGGTACACCAGGGCGATTCAATGTCGGTACACCCACTGGACGTAACCTTAGGCAGTTCGGTACCCCGCCGACGCCGCCAATCGCAAACATCCCACCGCGAGCTGGTGCAGGAGGGATGAGCTACGGCTCACCATCTGGTCTGGCGCTTAGGCCACGTACGCCGGGGACTGGGACACCGGGATCGAGCGGTAGCCCTGGACGAAACTTGGAGGAAGTAACTGAGGACGAAATGGCGCGTGTGCTGAGGAGACATCTCGTTCCGCGTAGCAGTCGAGCATTCCAACCGACAAGAAGTGGAGAGCAGACACCGCTACTGGGTGTCGATGTGGAGGACGACGGAAGATCGAGTGGTGGCGCGAGCAGCAGTCGGCGGCCTTCGTCGTCTCAGCATGCACCTGCGCGTGAAGATTCAGAGCCGTTTCCTATCCCATACGATGCACCGGGTGCAGATGTGACGTGAGTTCCTCATTCTGGCTACATGTTTCTCCTGTCATCGTGGAAGAAGTTACCGACTTCGTCATTATTATCATTATTTTTCACTTTGTACTGCTTAAACACCTATATTCCTGCTAGCTTCAAATCATTTGTCGAAATTGTTTGCTGACTCCATAATTTGTTAAGGCATTCGATTTACAAATGGCACACGGACCAGAGGCGTCAAGCCCGACCCCGTGCAGCATCTTTCACTGCCCTTCCGACAGAACCATTATCAACGCCCCATCCTACGTTAGAACATATACATGAGCCAGGCGGATTTAGACGCAACTATGTACAACAGCATGCTAATGGGCAGGGTGCAGAAGAGCCTGTCGTGACGAGTAACTTCATAGAGTTCTTATATCTCTTTGGGCATTTCGTAAGTCTTACAAGCGTACTCAGGTGCTCTGAAATCTTGTTAATAGTGTGTGAACTTAGGCAGGAGAAGATCTCGAAGATGAGGAAGAGGAAGATGATGAAGCATTGTTGCGGCATGAGGGAGGCGCAATAACTGGCCGAGCAGATTTGGCTGGACCGTCTCTAGATCAATTAGAAGGTAATGAAGCTTGTTGCATAATATTTGCGTCAACCTCTTAATCTCTGTCCTATAGCTGCGCAAGAGTCTGGCAAACCGTATTTAGAATCTTCGGAGACCTCCCCTCTACTCTCTCGACAAAGCATGAAGCGTTCACATTCGCGACGAGCGAGGAGATCAAGTGTTGGACCGCATCACGGGGATGCGACAGTTACTCAGGCCTTGCTTATGGTGAGTCACGAAGTCTACATTGCATGTTATCCCAGTCAAATAACCAATCTCGAACACAGCTTCTGAAGGGTTTCGTCGGCACTGGTGTTTTGTTCCTTGGAAAAGCGTAAGTTGCTCGGCTATCATAAGGAAAGACTGAATTTAAAGAATGCGTTATTTCAAGCTTCTTCAACGGAGGGATTCTTTTCTCTACCATCACATTGGTTTTTATTGCCCTCATTTCTCTCTACTCTTTCTTGCTTTTGGTGAAGACAAAGTTCGTCGTGCCTGGAAGTTTCGGAGGTGCGCAATTTTCTTTACAATCTTATGCGAAATCTAACCGCCTTTACCCCTTGATACAGATATCGGAGGGACTTTATACGGACCTTGGATGCGCTATGCTATTCTCACTTCCATCGCCGTTTCCCAATTAGGTTTTGTCTGCGCCTACACGATTTTCGTCTCGCAGAATCTTCAAGCATTTGTCCTTGCGATCACGAACTGCATTAAATTCATACCTGTCCAGTATCTCATCCTCTTGCAACTTATCATCTTCCTACCGCTAGCTCTTATACGTAACATCGCAAAGCTCAGTTCGACAGCTCTTGTCGCGGATGTTTTCATTTTGGCAGGCCTTTTGTATATCTTCGGAAGTGAAATGGCGGTGATCGCCGACAGGGGCATTGCGAAGGTGGAACTTTTCAACCCGGTTGATTTCCCGTTGTTAATTGGGTAAGTTGAAAGCCACGCTACCGGCGATTAAGCTGTACGGATCTCATGAATTTTTAGAACTGCTGTGTTCTCGTTTGAAGGCATCGGTTTGGTATGTTCATTCAGCATAGTTAATGGATATACTTGTACTAACCTTGTCTTCTCTTCACAGATCATCCCAATCACGGACGGCATGCGCGAGCCACACAAATTCCCTGCTGTGCTTACGGGTGTCATGTTGTTCCTCATTGTTCTATTCGGCGGTGCTGGTGTCTTAGCGTATTTGGCTTTCGGCTCGGAAGTTCAGACTGTTGTAATAACAAACCTGAACTCTGAAAGCAAGCTGGTCCAAGCTGTGCAGTTCGTGTACTCGCTAGCTATCTTACTTTCGGTGCCCTTGCAACTGTTCCCGGCGGTCCGTATCATGGAGAACGGGATCTTCACGCGGAGTGGGAAGGCAAACTTGAAAGTGAAATGGCAGAAGAATGTCTTCCGCTTCCTCATTGTGATGATGTGCGCTGGCATCAGTTGGGCGGGAGCTGCGGACCTTGATAAATTCGTTGCTCTCATCGGTAGCTTTGCATGGTGAATTGCAATATTTCTTCGTCTATTTCACTGTAGTTACTAATTCACTGGTGACCTTACATTTTGCAGTGTACCACTGTGCTATGTGTACCCCCCGATGCTTCATTATAAAGCTCTCGCGAGGACGACGAGAGCGAAAGTCGCGGACATTGCATTGATGATCTTCGGTATGGCGGCTGCATTCTATACGACCATCCAGACCATCGCAGTGCGTTTCAATTTCCGGATCAAACCTTCATGTTTTGTACTCATGAGAATTTCCTTCACTAGCTCATGGCTGCTCCAGACAGTGGCGGCCAACCGAAGTTCGGAAATTGCGATCTACCACCATCGCTCTTACCAGCAGCTTAGAGGTCGTTCTCATAAGCGGATAGCGGTCCGCCGAATTGTCCTGGACGAATACAAATCTATCAACGTCGCTCGTTTTTATATGCAACCTTATAATGTTTTCTGCCGTGGATTTGCCTTTTCGTCGGTTGCTAAGTGGATACGAATATTGCACAATATTGGCGTGTCCATGTAGTGAATTATCACATACACACAATTGGTGACTTCTACTGGATAGGGACAAGAAGCTTCGTGGAACCGGTTCTCTTTAGTTTCAGTATTGCAGCAGATGTCTGTGTACTGGCCGGACTTCAACATTTGGATACACACAATGTAATAACAATCAACACTTAGATTATTGCACGGCAGTGTTATTAAGACGTTGTCACATTTGCGTTTACTTGAAGGGCATTTCAGGGTGGTTATAGTTCTAATTTCAAGTGTAAAAGAATAATGAAGATCACTGCAAAATTCCGGTCATCCTAAAGGAGCAGTCAACAATGAAAGCCTCGTGTTACGGTCTTGTTTGCTTTTTCTTCACGCCCTCACCTCATGTCTAGCCTGCATTTTATCAGACCTCTGCCACGTTCCAAGAACGCTAGTTTCTTATATCTAATCACAGCTATGGCTGCACTCCTCGTGGCTATCAACGTGCTATACGCGTTTCCTCCGCAAAGATGAGGATATTCTCGGTCGCTCACCCCTGCCGGACGAAACACCTATCGGACTTCGTGGCTAATGGGCACTCTGCAGGCTCGGATCAATGGCGAATCTATCTTTTATCACCTCGCTCGACTTACGCGGCGACATCGAGTATCATTTATATAGGTGTCTCCTACCATTTCTCCTATATTTGTTCGCTGCACTATCCCCCGGTCATATATCCAGCACGCTGTCAGGCAGCCCATTAAACAGCTCCAGAGGGCTCACCCCCCGTCTATTTCAACTCACCATCTGTATATACGTCTGAACTCAGCTCCCGTCTCTATTTGCTCCCCACCAGGCTGTGCTCGGCGACCGTTGTGACGAGTCTCCAAGGGTATTGGAGAGAGGTTTAAATACTCGCCTGTGGACAGGGTGGTGTACGCCGTAATTGAAACTCCCAGTATGTCTTTACCGCCTACGAGCCCAGCGGTCAGCAAGAGGGCATCGCAACAGCTCAGGCGCAAGCCGGTACCCATTGCTTCCGTCGACGTTGACGTTGCAAGCGTCAGCGAAGACCCGCGCTATCCTCCATTTGATTCCACGGACCCATTTGCGCCTCTTTCGGAACTGCGTCGTCGAAGCTACACTATTGCACTCGACCAGACGTGTAGTGCCAGTGCTCCTTTTGAGCTTCCGGAGGTCAACCCGATCATTTTCCCATCAGGCCGTCGGTATACCCTCACTGTAGCAAAGCCGAGGAGTCTTCCTGATTTACTTTCTCCCTTTGACAAACTCCCGGCCTCTGACATCTGGAGCGCGGACGATCCTTTTGCACTCGGGGGTAGAGAGGGGGAAGGGAAGAGTAGCTGTACTCATAATGGTCGAGAGGGGAAAGGGATCGGGATCTACGAAGACAAACGTGGTTTGCTGGAGAAGCATCAGAATCAGAATCAGTTCGTCAATCAACGTCGACATTCCCATTCTACTCTTCTTTCCCGGATAACTCCTTCAACACAGTCCGATGTGGCACCAAAGAAGTCTCACTATATACCTCGGAAATCGTCGCAACTGAGCAACATGTATACCCCGCCATTGACGCCAGACCTCAGTGTCAGCGGGAGCTCGAGCAGCAATTCCGAGTCGTCACTACTAGAGATGATGGCGGGTCCTTCGTCGTCATCAGTGCCACGAGCAGCAGTGCATGATTCGGACGTCAAGCCACCAAAGAGGTCCAAGTCTCCAGCCGCGACCTTCGTCAGAAGACTGTTGCCTAGTCGCAGTGCTGGCAATCTAGCCACTCCACGACAGGACTACAGGGATATGCCTCCTATGCCAACACCTTCTACTTCCTCATCTACCGTCATGGCGAGATATGATGAAACACCGTCGATCCCATTTCCTCGTACCTCTACCTTCATGGATATTTGTATCGACGTCTCTTCCGTACATCCTCCACCAATTGGCTCTTCCACAGCCTCGTCTCAGCAGACACTTGTGGCCGACGTTGATGGGTACCAGACCGAACCCGAACCGATAAGCAGGAGAGCAATGACAGACCAAAACTTGGCAGTGTTGGACGCGGGTTTCGCTCCGCCGCGGCAAAGGACGAGATTCTTAAGCTTCAGTTCGAGGTCAAATGCGAAAGCGAAGGAGGAGCGTAACTCAGTGCCCAAAACTACACATGACTTCAGTGCTCCACAGAGGATGACGGTGTCTACGTTCCACGAGCATGTATGCCCAACGCCCGATCAATTGCACCGTGCTGCCTCGACCCTTGTCCTGGCTGAGAATGGTGTACGCGTTCGATTTGGAGATTTATGGGAGCGAACGAAGACCACTGTCATCTTTGTTAGGCACTTCAGGTTTGTAGACCATCTATCTCCTGTCATTCGCTGTCTAAGTGGCTTTCAGGGCCGTCCTTTGCCAGGATTATGTCCGTTCTTTGAGTGCTGAGATTGATTTGAACGCCCTTAACAAGGCAGGCCACAAGGTCATTATTGTTGGTCTTGGATCACACACTATGATCAGTTCATACAGACGTAAGTGGAATAATTTATTTGCTTATCATTATTTGAAACAATCATCTCATCCACCTAACAGAAATGACTGGAACCCGGTTCCCTATCTACACTGATCCCACATTGTCTGTGCACCGCGCGCTCGGCATGACCTTCAAAGCCACCAGCTCATCTGATAATTACCAATGCACTGTTGGCGGTTTCTACAAGTCGATAAAAGATGCTGTTTCCTTCCGAATACCCTTGTTTGACAGAGGCAGTGACCTATCACAACTCGGCGGTGAATTCGTGCTTGGCCCCGGGTGTACATGTTCATATGCGCATCGGATGAAGAACGCCCAATCGCACGCACCGATCCCTGAGATCATTGCTGCAGCGGGCATCCCGACAACGGTGATCGAAATCAAGCCTGAGCGTGGCTCGACCCGGGACAGACAGAGCTCTGTTTCCATCGAGGACGAAGACGCGTGGATGGCACGTCGCCGACGCAGTCTTGCCCGGATGCGAAGAAAAAGACAAAGTCGGCGCGCAGGTACTGGTGGTCCTAATGCTGGCGTCGGATCAGGGTGGACCGACGGTCTGCATTTCGAGGATGTAAAGGGGCGGTTCCCTATTTTAGAAGAAGAGGATGAATACGATGCTAACCTGGAGAAACAAGTCGAGTTGAAGATCGAAAACTAATTGAATTCTCTGAGCTTGATTGCTGACCGCCTAATTTATTGCCATTCGTGTCTTTCTTGCATTGTCTTCATTAGCATGTATTATTGGCACTTAGTGTCGCATTCCTCGGTTGCATGTCTAGTCATTCTTTTTTCTTTCATTTCGTGTTTCTTCCTCTTGCATAGTGTTACATTGCCGTAAATGCCCCGTTAAAAAAGCGAATAAAGCGATAAAAGGAGATCAACAGTGTCTAGCGATACAATGCAGAGACGGTAGATGAGAGCATGCCGATAAAGAACAAAATTTCTTCTTTTCTTCTTCATTCAAGCCCAGTTGTCTATCAAGGAATCCCGCATTTCGCCAATGACAGCAGACGAGTCGTGACCTTGTAGTTCTATATGATATAATGCAGCAGGTGAGGAGAACGTCATACGATGTGGAAAAATGAGTAGATGAACGCACTGAAGGTAGCTTCGATCACACTGATCTCGGTTGCAGTCGTATCGAGGCCGGTGAATGCACACCAATCGTTCACTACAAGGCCTGCACCGATGACGTCCGATCCACGATTGACAGTTCCAGCCTGCAGATCGATAGAAATAATGCGCATATTTTATTCTTAGTATTCATTCTCATCCTATCAAGATTGCTCATGATCTTGACGCACCACAAGGGGAACTGTAGCAAGCTACTGAGTTCGTCTTGGTCCTGAACACTTGTCTTCGGGTGCACAAGAGCACCCTGATTCGAGAGAGCACAGTAGGAGCCGACGAGGACGTTGTCTGCGATGGTCTGTCGGAAGACTTCCACCTTCAGCACGTCCGCGATGATCTCCTCCGTCTCACGGTCGACGTCCGGGTGCACAAGCGCAACGTAGTCGTTGCATGCGATGACATTTCCCAGCGCGGAGAGACGCTCTTCGACGCGCTGGATGGCGACCTGATCGGGCAGTGAGTTGCGGAGATGCTGGAGCTCCTGATCGGTCGTTGTCGAGGGAACAAGGAGACCGTGTCTATTTCCTGCATTGTAGAAATAGGTAGATCAGTATATGCTATTGTTAACAGAGCACAGAGAACATACCAGCAGTCAAGCGGCCGATGATGCGCGTACCAGCGATGCTCGTATGCACGATGGGGATGACATCTCCAAGCTCACTCTCGAAGGTCGAGTAGAAGTTGGTACTGCCCTGGATGGCGGCCAGGCAGTAGCTGTTTGTGAGTTTCGCGAATACGCCAATATCGCTGTTGTTTTCGAATTGTGTGCCTATATGCCGAAGAAAATGTTACTTCCGAATACTTGCTTGCCTGATAGTGATCATACGCACGGGTAGCCATGGTGTTAGGGTATTACTGATTATTTACTTGTGCTAGTGTGCTTGAGAGGAGGAGAAGAAAAGGCCTTGAAAAGAGTAGAAAGGAATATAGAGAGACTTGAGAGCAGGCGCGGTGGGCTGGAGGTGATGATCTGTTGTAGACTGCAGAGCAAGCTGTATATAAATTTTGCGGAGAATACACCGCTTGACGACTTTCGGAGCCTGCCGTGGAGACCAAGTCATAGATCGGCACCGTGTCTACGCTTCCTACATTCACTCGACTCCGTCGTTTTCTCAGCTACCTGGGCCAGAATGTCGTTCTGAGTCACTCGACCTGTGCTAGCTTGCTTCTTCGTTTTATTTCGAGTCACTATGATTCCTGCAAGGCTGAAACTTGCTTCGCGACATGTCTCTTCGAGCTGTGCAGTCCACCTACAGACTGCTACTTCCATAAGAAAATTAGCTGTGCATCTGCCCACCAGTTATGGCTCACGAAGATACTCCTTGGCAGTGAAGACGAGTCAAGCAGGGCCAAGCTCTACAGCTGTGGAAGGGGACAAGCCGTCTAGTCCGACTAAACTGGACAAAATAATCAGAGATACCATTATGGTCCGCATCGATTTTTCAACATGTTTATTGTTTCCAGCTGAAAATTTCCGGAAAACAGGCGACAGGTCCAATGTCCGTATCGACATACATGCAGCTCTGTCTTTCTCATCCAACCGCAGGCTACTACATGAACCCTCGCAACTTCATCTTCGGTTTAGACGGTGACTTCATCACAAGTCCGGAGATCAGCCAGGTATTCGGAGAGGTACGTCGACAAAACCCAGCATTCTTCTCAGACCATGCCAATGACAAACAGCAGCATCCACTCAGCTCATAGCCGTCTGGCATCTCAGTCGTTGGATCGCTGCCTCTCGTCCCAAAAAGCTACGCATCATCGAGCTCGGCCCAGGTCGAGGTACCCTCTTAGACGATGCCATGCGCACATGGGAACAATTTCCTTACTGCATGGCCGCGATATCCTCGATGCACCTGATCGAGACTAGCCCGATGTTGCGGGAAATGCAGCTGAAGAAGTTACATAGGTTTACGGTGAAAAAGCCGACTAAAGTTTACGATTTCCCAATGACTTGGCACGACTCGATAGAGGAGATTCTGGAACAAGAGGTGGACAAAGATACATATACTGTGGTCATCGCGCATGAGTTCTTTGACGCGCTACCTGTTCATCTCATTGAGGTATCTATAAATCTGTGTCACATTATATCCAGCCCACTCACAATGTTTAACAGAAATGCGAGGATGGTTGGCACGACATCCTTATCACCATGCAACCCGATCCGGCAGCGAAGGAGATTATCAAAGACTCTACTTCAAATTCCCAACCTCCTCTTCGACTAGTTCGTAATCCTGAGCCCTCAGCAAGCGCCAGGCTACTTGGCTCATCGTCACCGCGTTTTCTGGAACTACCCATAGGTGCCCGTGCGGAAGTATCACCTACGTCATTCAAAATCGCACGGCAGGTTGCCGAGCTCGTTAATAACCCAAGAGGTGCAGGGGGCAGCGCATTGATTATTGATTATGGGAGGGACCATGTAGCTGGGGGATCGTTGCGGGTATGTTTTACTTCCTTGTATCCTATAAACCGGACGTCTTATGCAGTTTTAGGCTTTCAAAAGACACCAGATCGTTGACATGTTTGAGACACCTGGGGATTGTGATTTGACCGCGAATGTTGATTTTGCATATTTGAAAGAAGCGATACAAGGCGCAGGTATGTCCTTTATCAATTATTTCTGGTCGATCATCATTCTGACAGGTTATTTATTTGACATCCTGTAGCTACGTCCCATGGCCCCATTTCCCAAGCGGCCTTCTTACAAAATATGAACATGGAGGCACGCGTAGCGAAGCTGATCTTCAAGGCGAAGAAGGACAAAAAGAAGAGGGTTGAAACTGCTGCTGCTGCGCGGAGGCTCGTCGATCCCAATGGTATGGGCCAGCAGTACAAGGTCCTTGCTGTGACGGGAACTGGTGCGCGGAAAGCGGAGGAGAGTGAAGTGGGAGAGGTGTGGCCGTTTGTCCCGGGGATTAAGAGCTGGTGAACGTGTGGATCATTGAATGCAACGGTCGCTTGTGTTGCCGTAGTTAGATACGTATGTCTGGCAGGCTGTATTTTCACTTTTAAATACAATCAGCTGGGTGATCTCCGCCTCTTCCCTTTCTTTTCGTTGCGAGGCCCGGGTGAATGTGAGCGCGAACTCCTGCGTCGTCTAGAAATGGTTTGTACCTCGCCTCTACGCATTTTGTATCCTTGTTGTGCGTTATCTTTATGTTTTTCATCAGCGTCATCTTCGAGAGGCTCATTTAAACCCATGGCCTCTTGTATGATATCCTCTGGCTGCGGTACTCCAGTCTGCGTTTCTGTCTTAGCCAATGCTTCGCGTTGTAGCTCTTTCTCTCTCTCCCTCTTCCACATCAACTTCTTCAAGCATTTGCCGCACAGCACGACCTTCACGAGGGCCGCCTTCTGCTCCCCAGACTCCTCATACGCGAACGGGAGCTCAACTGTCTTGAGTGGCGGCGGCGCCAGAGCTTTCGATGGCTCATGGTGCACGCACCGCGTATTCCCACATGTCTCTTCGCCGATGCCAGACAGCACCTCTTCTTCCGTGCGCCAACGTAGCGCAAACTGTCCGTCCCCCGCCCCCCAGTGTATGTCAGCCCAATTCTGGCGCGTGTGATTGATAAGTAATACACGTACATTCCCCGACTTGTAATGCTTCAAGTCACAGACAGCGAACTCGCGAAAGAGACTGTCATAATATTTCTTCGCGACTTGGTCCTCCCAAGTCAATTCCTTCTCGTCCTCCTCGCGCAAGAACCTGTGCGCCCATAACCTCAGTCGAGCCCCAATATATACGAATGCACAAGCACTTAGACGCACTTATGGGATGCTTTGAGGAGATCGAACTCGGTGGTTCGACTGGTTGAAGCACCAGGAACTGCATTCCCTGGCCTATAGAGTGACATGGATGAAAGTTATCGTTGATCTCGAGCCAGCGAGAGTGAGTGTGGGTTCGGCACCGAACTTTACCAACCTAAATTCCACCGAATTTCCACGCCGCCCGGAAACTTGTAGTAGCACTGCGGTTCGCAGTTTCCTTCCCTCCTCCCCCACCATCTACAGTTCTAGTCTATCATACTGCAGCGACATCTGAGAAAATATGTTGGACTCAAATTTGGATTCTGCCTTAAAGAAGCCTTAACTTAGTCTCGATATACATTCCAGGACCAGACCTCTCGCTACGAGTTGGCTATCTTGGCTTGCTCAGGGATTGGACTAAGGCATTTCAAAGCACACACGTCAAAATGGCCAGGATACATAGTATATATTCCTGGATAACCCTCGCCCATTGAAGGGAGGATGTGGATGAAAACCTGCGCCACGTTCGGGGGGATAACCAGCACCCGAACTTGCCCGTCTGGGTCTTGCTGGTCGCAGGAGGACGGCTTGGTTGCCCCAAGACCGCCACTAAACCATCCCGGCAGCGAGCGTCGGACTCGCTGCCACCGCCATCCAGGGTTCAATTTACACTACACTGTCGATACACGAAGTCCACGCCTTGCCCATTGAAGGGAGGATGGGGATGTGCGCCTGCGCCAAAATGGGTCGGAGATAACCGACACCCAAAGGAGTTGTTGGCGCAGGAGGACGGCGTTGGTTTCCCCGCAGCCGTCACATAACAATCCCGACAGCAAGAGTCGGACTTGCTGCTACCGCCATCCAGGGAGAACGATACAGGAGATGGGAAGATGATGGGCGCCTCTCGCGCAACAAATTCTTGAAGCACGCATATCTTGAAGCACACCAAGTTATAGTTTTGAGGCACACGCAGCTTGAGGCACACGTCTCCACGAAAAGTGGCTGGCACCGGAGTGTGACTAGCACAACTCGTCGGCCTTACCGCCCTCGCACCGCCGTGACGCAGAGGAACACCTGTCTAAACGACCGGAGCAAGCGCAACACGTAGCTACGCTGCCATGGGCCGAAGGTGTCATGCGTGTATAAACGAGCGGGGAGGGCGCACCAAGTGGCAACACTCACTGTCCTGTCGACCGCGATGACCGACTGACGCTCACTGCGATTGCAGCAGGTTTTTGCGCGGGGAGTCTGTAGTTCCTCCCTCACGAGCTGCGGGTATCGGAGGGCCATTGGCGTATATGGACAGAGTGTACTCACTTGGATGATGGGCTCCTGGAGGCTGCGAGCCACATATGTCCTGTCGACCAGTTACGTTCGGCTTACATCCCACGTCCCAGCCGCGCCGGGAACGTGAGTCTCAGAGAGGACGGCGCGGTGGCACCATACCATCCCGGAGAGCTGCGAGGGCAAGAGGGTCATTGACGTCTTGGACTGTGGACTGCTAGCCATCCATAGTAGAAGCCCAGAGGGAGTCGCTGCGACATGGCGGGCGATTGGGTTGAGTTGTTGTCGAGTGTCGAGTGTCGGTGGTGGTGGTTGCTGGTTAAGACGAGCTGGGGTGGGGGTCGTCCTTTTATGCCTTTCGAGAGGTGGCTGGGCAGCAGGTCACGTTTTGGGTCTCGCCTTGTTCTCGTCGTGGTTGAGACCGAAATGAGTAACCTCAATACGCCACCTATCCACCCGTCACCTACCTACTATGCACCCTGAGGCTCGCCATCAGAATGTCTTTACGCGGCCTTCATTCCTTGGACCTCTTTGAATCTTTGACTCACACCTTATTGCCTCCGTGCTCTTGTTCTCAACGAAATCGATGTTATCGATTGAGCGCCCAACCCGAAATGCGGTTGAAAGCGATGCGCTAAGCCGTTCTTGGGCTACTGCATTTGACATTCTGTGCTGTCCTGTTTTCACCTTGTTTACATCTGTCCAAAAGGATGTACTTGTCCTTGTCCTGTGCATTTCAAAATGCGTCCTCGAGGCAACCTTACTATGCCAGTCTAACGCCAATTTGGGGTTGATGTGCACCACTATACTTTTGTTTGTACTAAGAATTCTGATCCCGGAGATCTGTGTGAGGTCGATAGCAGATGCTCGTATTCCAGTATCCCTGCCAACATTGACTAATTCCATATCTATTCCAATAATCGTCCACCTTCGAGACTCCGGAACCTGATCTTAATGTCTTGCATAGACACGGCAATCATTCTACCAACGATACTGAAGTATATAGCTAGAACTAGATCAAAGTGAATTTGCTCCTTAATCTTTCACAAGCCAACAACCATGTACACTGGTATAGATTAATCACGATAGGTCAACACAAGTTAAATCATAAGTATCTCACTCTCCTCTTAACATATGCATGGAAGAAGAGTGAAGCCAATCCGCTCCTTGAGTTCACACCAACATGGTCGTATACGGGTGGATTCTATCTTAAATCTTTTCAAGTACAAACGGGACAGCACGAATGAAATTATGAACTACTCGCCTTCGTTCTTAGGAGACGCTCGCTGATCTGTCGATCAGCACGCGCGTGTGCATTCATGCCGAAAGCATACGGCAAGGTAGACTCCGATCTGCTGTCGCCTATTTCGCAGTCGACGGCGTAAAGACTCAACCATCTCCAGTGTATCATGGAATCTCGACTTTTGGAGAGGAAGGTCGATGGAGATTGGCATACTCGGTACGTAGCCCTATCGGTCTATTTAGAACTGGACTTCTTGCTTACCACATGAAGTGGCCGTCTGAGGAAAGGCGACCTGACGTCTAGGGTTGGGAGATCCCGGATGCAATGAACCTACATAGTTCGAAGTTGCGTCTCATGCTAGTATTTCTTGATGCCTTTTCGCCCTTGATGTCACGATTGCTGATGTGAGTGCAAGATTGGAAGGGAGCACAAGACAGCTGCACTTCGGATTGCTGTATTGCTATGGTGTGCCCTCGTTCGCATGTGAATACGAGGTACTAGTAGTGAAGTTCCGGCCCACAGAGACAAACAAGAGGAGTCTGAGTAGGATTGCGGAGATTGTCCATTTGAACTATTCTTCTGATATCTTGCAGAGTCTCAAGAGCCAAGACGTCATGTCAAGACAGCCGAATCGGCCTGAGTCTTCAAGTTTGAAAGTTGAGCAGAGATAAAGGGCAGAAAAGCTCGATTGGGAGTCCCTGCAGAAATCGACCGAAATAAGTAAACTGAAGTATTTCAAAGCTACAAGGCTTTATATTGACTTACAGAAGGATAAAACATTATATGTTGATTCGCATTCAGAAAGAAAGACTCCAGCAATCTGGACAGTAAAGTAGGCACATAATAGTTGAAGGGAAGAGTCAAGTCGTCTTCAGGAATCAGAAGTGAGGTCTGACCAAATTTCTCACGACCTGAAACTTGAAGGCAGTTTCGGATGAACCCGGCGGCGGCAAAGTTGCAAACAATTGCCAACACTTCTGCAGACGTCAACGTCGAGCTCAATTCGCTCGACTACGAGCACCATGTATCGCGCTCTGCCTGTCCCCAGGCGGGCTCTTAAAGGCCCTTCGGGCATAGCGCGCTGCTCTCGACGTCGAGGAACTAGAGTGAGCTTGAATTAAATCAACAAAACTAAATAAATTGCTGAACGTGTTTATCCCTCTACAGACGTTCTCCAGTTCTTTACCGCTAGCCAATGAGTCTGCTTCATCATCCACTTCAACACCTACTCCAAAGAAGCGAGGCTTCTTCAGAACCTTGACTTTGTATTCAACAGGATTCTTGGTCTTATTCTATGCTACAAGTCCAGTCGCCGCGTTCAATAACGAGCGATATCACGCGTTCTTTGTCGAAAGTGTCCCATTTGGAGAACGCATAATCAACCTTGCGGAGGATAATGGCTTGGACGAGAAGCTGTGCATACCTATCCCTGACTTCGGCAAGGATGCAATGAAGCGAATCTACGACTCGGTGTCGAAGAGTGCAGCATCATCTACGGAGAAGCCGAAAGAGGCCGTGCAGGAAAAGGTTGCCGCTGTCAAAAAAGCTACCGCAGAGAACGTGGAGAAAGCGAAGGAAAAGACGAAGGAGTCCAAGGAGCGGGTTGAGGGAGTTGCAAAGCAGCTGAAGACCGCGGCTGAGAAGACGGTGTCGGGTGCTGCCCAGGCTACTGCGGGTGTCGTCAGTTCAGCAACAGCAAAATCGACTAAAGCTTCAAAAGCGGCGGAGAAGGAGGTACGGGAGAAGAAATCAGAAGGCTCTACACGCCCTGTGTCTTTCTCTGAAGGTGTCGAAGAACTCGTGAAGCAGGTAGAGGCTGCGCTGAGCGGAAAACATATCGATCTATTACCAGAAGCAACGGCACCGGCTTCGCCAACGCAGCCAGCTGCTTCTCCGGCTACTGAGAATCAGTCATCTGAGCCGGCTCCTAGCTCTTCGGACAAGAAGGTGTATCTGGATCTCCCTATAGGCTTTGAGCCCCCTCCCGGTTTCTCTCGTCCAAAGGCCGAAGGGCCGACTCCTGCCCCTTCAAAATTCAAAGACGGCGCACAGGCGGATAATGCACTCCCCAAGGTTGCGGCAGCAGTAGCAGATGTTGCTTCGTCCGAGCCTGTAATCGCTGAACTTGCGTCTACAATCGACTCACTCGCGGCTTTCCTGAAAGAGAATCCTGCTGCCGCGACCTCTGCTAAGCCGATACTTGACACTGCGCAAAGCGACCTGAAGGAACTGGCTGCACGTATTGAACAAGTGCGCCGGGAGGAGCATGATAAGCTTGAGGCACAGATTGATCAGCAGGCGCGCGAGTACTCGATGAAGCTCCTTGAGACCGAACTAAGTGCTCAAGACAAATTGGACGAGCAGGAACTGGAGTTCAAGCATTTCTTCGAGGAGGAGCAGAGAAATGCGATGAGGGCTTACAGGGAGAAGCTTGATGAGGAACTCCGGGTCCAGAGCGAAATCATCAATGAAAGGTACTATTAATGCCTTCATCTAGTTTCTTGCAATATTAAATGTCCATTCGTGTAGGCTCAAGCAAGAGGTGGTTGCGCAAGGTATCGAAATGCAGCGTCGTTGGATACGAGAGATCAAGGTTCGCGTTGAGCAGGAACGGGGTGGTCGGTTAGGTCGTCTGGACGAGCTAGCTGCGAACCTCAAGAAGCTCGAACGCATTACGCTCGACAACGCAGAGTATCTCGATGCAAACCTCCGACTGCACGCGATGTGGGCGGCCTTCCGCGCCGTCACAGCTGCGTCCGTCGAGAGCGCGGAGCGGCGGCCATTCCGCGACGAGCTCCGTGTGCTCCGACACGCGTCTGCTGCACAGGAGGACGAACTAGTGAGCACTGTCCTCGATGCGCTGGAGAAAACGGACGTCCCCGACGTCGGCGTGGAGCCCCTTGCGGACTTGACTACCTGGTTTACGACGAGTGTCGCGCCGCAGGTAGCGCGTGTTGCGCTCGTACCTGAGCAGGACGCAGGTGTGCTTTCATACCTGACTTCGCATTTGATCTCGAGTTTCCGATTTTCCCGACACGGACTCGTCGAGGGCAATGACGTACTGAGCGTGCTCGCCCGAGCAGAACACTTCTTGAACGAGAAGGACCTCGACAGCGCTGCTCGTGAACTCAACCAACTCAAAGGCGCTCCGAAGGTCTTGCTGGATGACTGGCTTGAAGCAGCGAGAAAACGCTTAGAGGTACTTCAAGCATTAGAGGTACGCATTCTTTCACACATCTGTGATTCGACTAAACTTACCTGTAACTTTCATTAAGGTCATCCAAGCGGAAGCAACCAGAGCATCGCTTCTCGTAGTGTAGTTCATGTGGACTAAAATAATAGATCCAAAAACATATATCAAAACATAATGTGTAACGCGACAGTGAGAGACGCGTGTGAGAGTGGTATATGTTATCTACATTTGTGCGTATCCGTTACCATTCATCTGAGGCAACATTCCTGGGTCCACGCCATAATCCACCTGTACAGGCCTTGGGGCTAGCGCACACTCGCAAATAACCTGCGCTCGCCGTACAACAGTTTGAATCATCTCTGGAGTCTTTCCGTCTGGTCCTACAGCACCTTTGCTAACCTTGACCAGGCCAGGGAACACCGTCGCTCCTACACGGTCTGCGATGTTATTCTCGCTCTTCAAACATCGCTTGATGAGCTCGACCTGCCGCGGGTAGAGCGTGCTGCCCAGCTCAGGCACGAATGCACGGTAGAACGTGTCTGTAACACCGCCTGAAGTTGAGTTGGAACCATGAAGCATGCGCGAGAAGCCATATGCAGCGTCTAGGATCGCGATCACAGGCTCATTCATACACTGGTCGCCGCTTGTCAGGCCCAGGACCTGTGCAAGCGCGGGCATGTGTTCTTCGAGGATCTGCTGTGACATCTCAGGCGAACATGAGTCCACTGCAGCCGAGAACGTCTGTCGCCGCCAGACACAGGCCACTGTAGGGTCGCGCGCAAAGAGATGCTCGTGAATGCGCGTTAGTTGGATGTTCGCCTCGCTCGAGCTTGTGACGATGAGGCAGTTGATGACCCCCTCAGAGATGGCCTCCGCCATCGCGTGCCTGAGGATATTTTGCACCAAAATCGGAGACGCTTCGCCCTCCTCTGGTTCGTAGCCCCCCTGTACGTCCGAGATGGCGGCATCTCGTATTTCGTTGAGCGGTGCTGGGGGTGATCGAACGATATCTGCAGCCCACCGGTTTATGAGTTTCTCAAGTTTCGATGCGGTATTCTATAGAGAACGAATGCAGAGTCGTAAATTAGCAAACATAGACGAAGAGCGATAGACAGGCTCACCTTTATCGACCAGTCATCTACTGATGTTCCACCTGCCTTCTGTCCTAATCGTTGCCCAGCATTGGTATCCTCCCTGCCTTCAAGTGTTGATATCCGACTTCGCAAAGTCGCAATTTGGTTTTCCTGCTCTCCTAGCTGCACCCGTTGTCGCTCGACCGTTTCGTGGGCTAAACGCTGTCACATCGAAGAAAGGTTGGTTCATGATCTACTGAATGAGTGTTTGATAGATACTGACGAAGTTAGTCAGCACGTTGCGGTGCTGGTCCAAGCTAACATAGTCTCCCTGGTACGCCATAGCTTAAAAGGTCGTTGTCAAGAGTGCAGCTCCAGCCGGATGAAGGGGAGTGTTGTACACAAGGTGTATTTCATGTCGAGTTATATGCCGCAACTCACCGCCTTCGCCATGACAGTCTGTCTCATCTGGCGACGCGGCAACACGGGCGCGTTCCTGCTCCCTATTGGGCCTCGGGCCTCATGTGGGCGATGCTTCTTAGCCCCATCAAGAATCTGATCCTTTAAGGCGATGCAATGATCGACATCCAAATGACCATCTATAGTATGACGAAATGATGAAGGCTAGAAAGTACTTGCATGCAGTGTAAGCAGGGAAGAGAAGGCAACGTGAAATGCTTGAGGAAATTGGCTAATGTAAATATAATCGCAGGGAAATACAGATTCGGAAATGTTACAATGTGCGAATGTGAAAAAAAAGGTATCCAACAGCATCTGGCTTTACGATTTCAATGCCTTCTTTAATGTCTGCAAAGGATGACACTGTTAGCGCGACGCGAGATTTGATGCGGATTGATACGTACATCTTCCATCACATCCACATCATTCGTCTCAACACGAAGAATCGGTTTACCCAGAGCTTCTTCGATCATCTGCATGTCCTTCCACGTCTTCTCATTATGTACGAAGTTTATCGAGACACCTTTCCGCCCGAATCGTCCCGTTCGCCCTGGAGAATTAAACAGGCCCTCAGCATCAACTATCATTGATGTAGATAGATATCAAGATCAGACTTACCGATACGATGAAGATACGTCTCGACGTCCGGAATTTCATAGCGGGGATCATAGTTCGCGGACTCTGCCTTATCCGACATCATCGGAAGATCGTAGTTCACTACCACGTTTACTTGAAGAATGTCTATACCACGCGCAATGACATTCGTAGTGATCAGGACTTTTTCATGGCCTTCACGGAAACTGTCAATGATCTTATCTCGCTCCGCGCCATCCTTTGCACCGTGTAGAGAAGCGACCTTATGCCCCTCGGCCGACATACGCTTAGCAATTCGGTCAGCCGTCGAGCGATGCTAAACCATGACAACGATGATGTAAGTGCTAAATAGTATCTTCGGAAAGATAGCACAACACCTTTGTGAAGATAATACTCTGCCCGACAGTGAGCAAGTTGTATATTTGCACGAGAATATCATATTTAGATTCTTCGTCCTTGCAATCCATGTAGAACTGCTTAATCCCCTCGACCGACAGTTCCTCCTTCTTGAGCTCGATCTTGTTCGCGTTCGGAGCGAACTTACTTGCGAAATTCCGTACACGATCCGGGAAAGTTGCGGAGAATAGGACAATCTGTGGGTTGTTCGCTTTCGACAAGAAGCTGATGAGCACACCAAATCAGTTATCTGAGTCATATAATGGTCGGAACAACTAATCTTCAACACATACTTTTTAATCTTCAAACACTGTTCGCTCAAGTTCTCCTGATCAAGCATACTATCCGCCTCATCAAGGACCAGTACCTTCACCGTTGCAGGGTCTATTATTCGGCGCTTGATATAATCCGCCATAGTTCCAGGTGTCCCTACGACAACGTGCGCAGTGACAGGCTCCGTAACACGCGATTCAGTTTTGATTGCATAGTCGGTCTTTACGTTTGTGTATTTGCCCATCGCGTTCACAACAGCCATGATCTGTCGCGCAAGCTCACGTGTTGGAGCCACACATAGAGCCTATGAGGGAATGTCCGCATATATGAGTCTGTTAAATCACTGGATAAGTGCACTAGTTCGTACATACTTGTGGCTTTCCCAAGGTGAAGTCCACTCGACTCAGCATTGTAAGTACGAAAGCAGCAGTCTTTCCTGTACCCGATTGCGATTGGCCGATGAGATTTTGCGGACTTTGTAAGTAAATAGACAGTAAAGTGAGCTAATGCCATATCTAATGCTTCGGGTAAGAAAGACCTATTCACTTACGGGTTTCTTAAGAGAAGGGGAAGAGCACGTTCTTGGATCTTCGATGGCTTTGAAAAGTTCATGTCAAAAATGCCGCGAAGAAGGTCAGCATGTCTGTAAGACCGTTATGAGCATAGGTTCACTAGATTATGCGATTATACGTACAGACCGAGCTCTTCGAAGCTTTTAACGCTGAAGAGTGGCGAATTGGGGTCTGCTTGTTGGTCCGCAAGAGTCACCTACTCTCGAGAATGATCAGCTACGCGCGCATAGATGCAGAACCTCCAGAACTTACCTGGACATCGAATGTGGACTTGATCAAGTCCGTTGCTATGCATTCAGATATTTAGTTCCGTTACATCCTAGGCGTCCCAATGAAAAACGCAGACCAGGTGTGTCCTCCTTCGGTGCTTCCGTCTTCTCGGCCTCAGCAGGTGCCTTCGCTATTGCGGGCGCGTCAAAAACTCATCGAATGTTTGGTCCGAAGGGCGCCCGACTGGATGCTTACGAGGTACTACAGAAATGAATCCATCTTCATCTTTTTGCATTGCGATTGTGAATCAAGATAATTGAGAGGTTTTGCAGTAGGTAGACTCGAGGTAGGGCAGCGTAAAGGAGGAAGCAAAAGATCGGACGCGAAGACTTCAAGTTGGGTTCATTAGTACGTAATCAACTCGGAACCAGGCTGGCTCTGACTCGCACTGGCGTGGCAAGAAGCCCAACTTCTCTTGAGTCTTGACGAGTCACTGTCTGCGCAGTGTAAACAATGTCACCGGACGCAAACCTCGAAGTTGATGGATGTACCCTCCAGATCGACTACCTCAGCTGCTAAGTCTCATTCTCGACGTCTACCGATGCCTTATTTGCATTCTTTATCCTGAGACACAATACTGTCCCTTTGCAGATCATTGATGAACTCCTTTCTATACTCCATTTCGATGGTTTTAACAACAAGGAGCTGACTTTCAAATAATCACGAGATGTCTATATGGATATCGCAGATAGGATAAGATCAATAGCTGCGGGACGTGAACATCATTTGCTGCCTTCAGATGTGGTCTCGGGAGACGGGCAACGTCAAATACGAGTACCGTATGTGCCGAAGCTAGTTGTGGAACTAGTCGCTGATCAACTCGAGCAAGAGCGCGCATCGCATATGACGAGCAGCTGGAACAATCCCTATCAGTTGTACATTCTCCCAAAAATGTAGATGAAGCTCTTCAGAACATGGCTTTCGTCCATCGATCGTGGACCGGTGTCGCGCAACAGAAACTCCGAAAACGCATCAATATTCCCCCTACTAAGAATACCCTGCGTCCACGTTGCTAGATCTTCATATTGGACCATGGGTCCAGGAAGTCTGGTTTGGTGGTTATTTACTCGGATGGGGAATAGAAGAAAATAACGATGAGGAAATGCTTCTCCTGCGTGTCATCCTACAGCGGTGTCCAAATATCAGGCTTCTCCTATTAGGAAAGGTCTCATATACTTCACCGCAATGGATGAGCAGAGAAGCCATACTTCAGCTGCGGAATTTAAGCTCCTTGGAACATTTATGGATATACCGAGACGTCAGAGAACAAGACTTCTCCGACCTCTGTATATCTGTTATACCCGAGCTTCATTCTCTAAAAGGCCTCTATATATATCCGACGTTAGCAGCTGGCAACAATCAACTTCGCAAATGCCTAGTCATTTAATCGGAACGAGTCCCAGTGCATCGCTTCGACGCCTGTCGTTGTTATCACACTCCGACTATGATGAGTCCCGTTGGCTTCACTTGTGTTCATATCTATACTGGCTTTTCATGCCTCGAAACGGATATACATCAAAGATCCTAGAGTTGAACGCCAATGTTGTATTGGGTTCATCAGAAAGTGTTTCCAGATTTATCGAAGTCCTCTTGCCCTTGATTCCATCGATAGAGAGCCTACATCTTCGCCATAGCAGTGACTATATCAGAGGCACAAGGACAAACGTACTTCAGCGGTTCACGTCTCTTCAGCAACTTCAACTTTACGATGTACAGCGTGCTCCAGAGATGCCCCTGTGCATTCCAACGACAATCCGCGACTTTCACATACGATTTGGCCGTATGTATCCCTCTTGGCACCCTGAAAGGCAAGATCAACCAACGCTGGATACCTGCATTGCTTCTCAGCTTCAAATTATGCCGAATCTGCGAGAGGTGCTAATCTCCATCGTAGGCGGCACAACAGACACGTTCCCTTCCACTACTGCACTCTGCGCCAACAGATTTATCAGCTTAATTCTAACGTAACAAAGTATATATTCTCGGATGTACCATGAAGTTACGATCAAGTTGTTTGTTTTCCTCTGTTAGTCTGATTAGATAGCGCCGTCAGAGACAGCGGTCCCCGACACGAATGTGCAAATAGGAGTACAAGGGAGGTAATATAAAAAACTGTAAAAAGAGTTGAAATTGTGAGAAAGGAATGATGCATTAATGAGATAAAACCCATAATAACCAAGGAAGAACAGTTTACGCAGGGAAAAAACTAGAAAAGGTAGTAATAAAACGCAGATAAATTAAAGATAGGAACAAAATAGATGACAGAAAACTTATGATTGGCTGGAGCGTGAGAATTGGCTTACTTTCTGTAAAACTGGATTAAAGTTCACGACGACACATCCCTCCCTCAGCTACTAGTACGCTTCGTGTCGGGGATATGACATTATATAGCGCTGTCAGAGCCAGCTTGTCCCCGCCATGAATGTCTGAACAAACTATGGGGAATGCATTGAATGTGGTAAGCAAGATGTCTGTTGTAACACCTGGATTGCATCCAGTGTTCGTACAAAGCCCGCCAAACACATACACCGGACACTGGACAAGCAGGAAGGCTACTGGCCAACACTCGAAGCCAAATAGCAAGGGGAAAACTGTACCTGAGCACAAGTCATAGTCCTGCCTAAGCACGGAGGTCACCAGCGATCACACAAAAGACAATGCAATGAGTGGACGAGCAAACGACCGTACGGGCATGCGACCGGCCGGAGATCCTGAAGGAAAAATCTTGTCCATCCATGCCACGCGACGGCCAAACCATTCCACGGGACTTTGATATAGGTTCCAGTTAGTTGTGATGTCCTTCCTGACAAATTCAACCGCAAAGTAGACGAAGACCGCATTTTCATTTTCTATGGCCACGGCACACGACAAAAGAGGCAGCCCATCGGAACGATAGCTCGTTATCGGGGCGAGCTGCTAAGTCTGAGTTGATAATTTCATGATGTCTCAGACCTTACAGTCTCAACAGCCAAGTGAGGGATCGATGTAGCAAGAATGCCAAAAGAATACAGTTACCGGATGGTAGAGGCTTCTCGTGGTGTTGTTGCCCCAGTTGACTTCGCCGTACAGTTTGGTTCAAGGCATATTGGATAGTTGATTTCGGTGGCTCCTCTTCAAGGAACGTTGGTGACAAAACTTCAGTAAGAACAAATACTTGATCGGCAGAGACTTCAGGTAAAGCAATAGGAGAGGGATCGACAGAGAGTGTCGCATTCGCAGCCACTGGACAGTATAGAACATCGGCCAAGTTACCATGAACGAGTGCAAACAGATAATCGTCGGTAGGCCTCCCCTTTCGGTCCCTCCAGTGCTCTACATAAAGTGAGAAAGTCGACTGGCTTCGTGAGGTCTTCACTACTGAGCATTTGATATGGGGTGAGCGGTGATAGCGACAAAGTGTATGTCAAGGTCGGATACATGAGCTGTGGCGACCTGGGAGCTGCCTCTTGTTTGACCACAGGGCTCTCGCTCAACCCGTAGGAAAAGAACAGCTTTGGGTACGATTCGGGTTTTTGGAATGTGGCCGAGTTGACATTGACAGCTGGCTTGTACTCCGGGACGGGAACGATAGACACGTCGAAGAGGGAAAACCCAGTTGTCTTCTTGACCTCTTCCTGAACGCATTTTCTGCCTGAACCAATAGAACGATCGCATACTGGTAACAAGCTTTGTCAAGCAGCTGGCGTGTCACGATGGCTGTCGTCGGTGATTGGGTGTGGGAAGTCATACGGCAAAGGACTGTGTGGGATGTCCGCCATCTCAATGTCGCGAGGCTCCTCCTTGACTGGAAGCGTAGGCGATGGGATGGGCTCGTTCAGTGGAATTGTTGCGAACTCGTGGGGCTGACGGCTGCGACGACCAAGGATCTCTTTGACTCTGAGGCCAACTGCGAGACGATCCTCTCGCAGATCAGGAGAGAACGTTAGCGGCTGCATGTAGATGAGCGAAAAGCAGGCCAGATACTTTCCCTAGTCGCCAGCGAAGGGGAGGGAGGAACTCATACTCAGTGGGGTCAGGACGCCAGCGCATGAGAGCCTTCGGGTCGTCGACAAGGACACACTTGCTGAGGTACGTGCCTTCCTGGACCTTATGCGGTGCAGTCTTCCACTCGGCGGGGACGGGCTGTGTCTTATTTGCGACCTGATCCCAGTTTCTGTGGCGAAGGTCAGCTAGAGAATGGCGCAGATGCGTGTGGTCGACTTACACTCCTCGGAAGTACCGGCTCTGCAAGGTATCCTGCATGGGAATGCGGTGGTCTGGGTTTTTGGCTAGCAGACGCCGCATCAGATGGCACGCCTCTGGGAAACGCTTGCGGAACCATCGAGGAATGAACGCGTTTTCGTACAGTGCGTTGGCTTCAAGATCTTTACAATCCCTCCCACGGAAGGGCAGCTAATGAAGGCGGAGTCAGTGAGGGTTATGGGTTGGAACAGAGGAAACTCACCCTGCCGAAGACAAGTTCATAGAACATGACGCATCAGGGTTAAGGTATGAGCCACTGAGCTTGATAGATTTGTGGAAAGGAAGCTTACCTGGTCACCGGTTAACATTGCCTCCATGCCGTTCATTTTGAATTGACGTGATGCTGTGTGTCCTATGTATATGAGAAGTTCAATTGATGATGCTTGATATTTGAAGTCTTCTAGCTGTCTTGAAGCTGAAGTCGAGACTGTTGAAGGGCAGTCGGAGGACAAGAACAATCGGTTCTTGTCCTTCAAAGTGAACAGTTGCGGAGAATACAATCCGAGAATCCAGAGTAACGGCCCGGGAACCAAGTGAAAGGAAAGCCAGGTCAGTGTTACATTACACTTGGGCCTCCAGCTGATCGAGCTCCTTCGCAAGGAAACAGCAGATGATGAGGCGCTGTATCGTGGTATGAAAGTCTCCGAGCGAGAACACAAAGAGTTTGAGTACAAGAACGGATGGCGGAGGAGCGGATGTATGTTCAAGTTGCGATGCGGAATAATGCGGATTTCAGGGTAAGGAAGGAAAGAGGGAGGGAAAAAAGGGGGGCAAACGCATACTATTGTATGTACAAAGAGGGCAAGGATATGGAGATTAAAATAGCAGATAATGGAGGACATAGGGGCTTAAGAAATTAAGACCGAGAGGAAAAGTATTAAAATAGCGTAAAAGCCATACAAAAAGCTATAGGAAGAGAAGAAGAGCAGGTATGCCCGAGAAATGTAAGACCCTGAGCAAAAAACGGTTTCAAAAGTGATTTGATCCGAGGATCGGAGACATGGGATTGGTCAATATGTGATTTGTAATGCTTACTTGCTGACAATTCGATAATTTTTTCGCGGCCACACATCCCTCTACTACGCTACGCTTCGTGGCGGGGAATGCCCCATTGATAACAGATTCTTGTGACGCTTGTACAAGAAGAACGATTAGGGATAACAAACCATATTTTACTTGATGGTGCCCGTATGGCCAACTCCCTACATCATCAATAGTTATCTGCACTCGAACTATTCGTGGTACATCATCTCATTTCAGATATATCTATATATCAATCAACTTCACTTTTCGAGTATAGCGACGATAAGCAATTAACCTGCGTTGGTATGAATATCAATAACGCCAATGACTGGACCACCGTCAGTCGACTTAAATATTAAGGGTGAGTCAGAGAGATTCAGTACCCACCATAGATTCAGCAAACGTCAACATTTACCTTTCGGATTCGTGTCAGAAGGATGGCTTGCCATGTCGATGACAGGCATAGGCCGTTTCGAAAACAGTACCTTCCTCTTCACTACAGCGACAGTATCGTACTCGCAGGCTCTGCTTTCGTCACTGGGCTTTTTATTGTCCGTACCAATCTCCTCTTCTCCAAGCATCTGCTTATGGGTGTTTACAGCTACCTTCTTCTCCAGTACAGCAAGTGGTTTGGAAAGATTTACGATTTTGCCTTCGAGTAAGTGGTGTCCGATGATCATTGTAGGCTTCGAGCTCTGAGTAACGCATTATAAGCCAGAGATGGTGTTGTAAAGACATCAATAGGTTTACCTCGTTCCCATCGAACCTAAGAGTCGCAGCGAGCTGTCCTGATTTATCACCTTCAACTTGGAAAGAACCTTGGAGTTCGATAAGTATTATTTCTTCCGTGCCAAGTTTTGCGAGCTGAGGAGGAAATTTGGAAGTATTATGTGTAGTTACTGAAGGGGTATTGATAGGAATGATCATATGGAGAGCTGCAGAGGTGGAAGAGTATCGGCTTGAGGGCAACGTTGGACTATGTAGTAATGAGTCGGAGGACGCGTCGCGACTCGGACGCGTCGCGACTCGGACGCGTTCAAGTTTCTCACACTGGCACGCTCTCCGCCATGATTGCAATGTGCCTTGCGCTATAGTATGCTACCCTCTCAAAGACTGTCTCTCTTTACTGCGACAAAGTCAACAAAATGCCCATTGATCCCGAAACATCGCGATCAAGAGTAGCGATACACCCTTCAACGCCCGCTAGTGCTCGTATAGCTACGTCAGCTGTGCAGAGCTCTCCTCATTATGTTACGACTAGGCGGCATTCTCTGTACGGGACTGAGGACAGAATTATCATCGATCCAGGTTCGCGCATCTGGAAGGTTGGATTCAGTGGAGAAGGTCGACCCCGGGATGTGTTTTATGTTGAGAAAGAGCCGAGCACCTCGCTGTGGTCATTGTCAAGGCCACACGTCCAGTCCGAACGGGATGAGGAAGATAGAGTGCTGAAGATTAAACTGCAACATCGATTACGAAGAGTCTTTCACGAGTAAGTGATATATTATGCTCTATCATGGTTGCGAACGAACTTAGGACGGTGGAGAATATTATTAACAGATCCTAAGTCTCGGAAAGTTATCATCGTTGAGCATCCTCTTTTGCCGTTGCATGTTAAGGATATGATGGCGAGTGTCATGTTTGACAATCTGCAGGTAGGATTCCCGCTTATGATTTGAAACTAACTAAGGAATCTTATGTAGATTCCATCACTCTCTTTCGTCTCTAGTCATTTGCTGTCGCTTCTTGGTGTGGGTAGAATCACTGGACTAGTGCTTGATTGCGGCCACCTCGAATCGACGGTCTTGCCGGTATGTCTAAGGAACATCATATTATTAACACGACGCCATTCACAAAGACTATAGATATTCTCATCAAGACCACTCTTCCCATTAATCCGATCAACACCATTAGCAGGTTTACGCCTGACTTCACACCTGCGTGCATTGCTTCTTATGTTTGCCACATATTTACCGCCCCTTGGTACACTTGGAGGTGCAGCCAACATCCCTGCTGCGAGTCGCTCCATGCGTGTGCCTGAGGACATACTCACAGACGCCGTTATGGAAGACGTAAAGGCTCGGTGTTGCTTTGTTGGAGAATCTTTCGACGCCGACCTGAATTCATCTATGGTCTATGTTGATGATGGTGCCACAGAAACAGATGTACCACCTAGTGATTCAAGTCTTGCAGACCAGGACCAGGATATGAACCGTGGTTCGGTTGATTTCCCCGCGTCTCCACCGTCTAGTCGTCTTTCATCTGTTACATCTCCATCGGGTTTTTCCTCTCTAACGCACGCGCTCAGCTCAAATTTCTCGGGTATAGACCGAAGTACGGGAGAGCATCGACTCCAGGCCATGGCGACGATGTACAGCCGACATTCTACCGCAACAGAATTGCATATCCGTGTTGATCCCCCCACCATGCAAGTTGGATCAGGAACGGGCAAAGGTACTCTCGTTATTCCGGGCTGGGTCAGGGAAAGGGCGGCCGAAGTCCTGTTCGAGGGAGGAGATGTTGACGAAAGCAGTGTTGCCGAAGTGCTTCTAGATGCCTTGCTCAAGGTACGCCCGAAATATAACCTGAAAGTCTAACTTACCATTAACTCAATCTGTCTGGGTGTCACGTCAAATCTCTAATATCCGGATCCTTTGCCTGTTTACCCCACATTCATCTGCTTCTCTGCTACGCTATTATCTAGGTACCGATAGATCTCCGCAAGTCGATGGCGTCGTCAATCTTAGTCGTCGGAGGCACGCCGATGCTACCTGGGTTCATCCCTCGGCTTCATACTGAACTCGTCCGCCTATTGACTCGACCTGTTAATTCCCATCGTCAATCTACTCGGCGGGATCGACCAGTGCCTCCCACATATGACCCATATACTCCCCTACGGCCTCTTGCACCTTCTATAGCAATACTCAACAACCCTTCGCCACCACTGGACGGAAATGTCGCCGGGGGGAAGGCCCCCGCGTTTACTTCGGCAGCTTTACCTTGGGTTGGCGGCTCTTTGGCAGGGTAAGATGTTCTAGTCCGAGTTCGTGAATCTCTCCATCTATACGCTGTGCTGACGAAAACTTTTCCCCGTCCAGGGCAATGAAAATTGGTGGAATCGAGATCACGCGGGAAAAGTGGGATGAGGCAGAGGTTGCTGATGAAGCAGCTGATGGCGATAATGAGCAGCAGACTGGACAACTTCCGCTGCGAACATTTCACCTTCCAGACTGGACGAGGGCACCTTTACCACAAGGTGCACCGCCGGCACCCAGAGCTCCGAAGCCCATCGTTATGCAGGCTGAAACTGCAGTGGGAGCTTGAGGTCCTCTCGTGTCCCTTACTGATTGAAGCGATTATGTCTACTGTACAGTCTAATCATTCGTTTGCGAAGCCTCTTAATAACCGGTTCGAATCGAAGACCTGGCAATCCGTCTATTCCCAGCTACATAGAAAGTCTCACAGGACGTAAAACAACAGCGCAGTGGGAGTGTGTAATGTAAACGCGCATAAGAAACAGTGAAGGACAGAGGATGGTGGCGAAGAGCTACAGATAGTACAAACATGGAATCCGAGAGAAAAGAGGTAAGGATAGATGTCGTTCCATGCAAAGCAGGAAGGTATAAATGAGTGTCTTACATCTTCAAAGATGGCAAAGGAAAAAGATGAAGAATGGTATGAAGTTCGAAGATATATATGTTCGAAGATATGGATATCCGCAAAAGAAATGGATGAAGAAACGATAAAGTTATGTACAATTAAGCGTTGATAATGTGGAGTGTAATCTTTGCCCCAGAGGCATTGACAGTATTCTGCCAATCATTTTGGGAATACACAAGACGCAAGGCGAGCGGCTCAGAGGATGTGCCAACTGACGATACCGAGCTCGACCGCGCTCGCCCAGCGCCCGTGCCGGGTCTTGACGTCGAAGGAGTGGCATTGGGTTTATACATGAGAATGAAATTCTCGGAAAGCTTAAGGTTTTGCTGATTGACCAATTTATGATGAATTTTAGAGCGCACTTCCTCGAGAGTGATGCCCCGATCAGCGCGGAAGACGACGATATGATCCCCGAACGCGGCCTTGATGGAGATGGCATGCGCTTCGTCAAGAATGGAGCTCATCATTGACGGCGCGATGGAGGCATCCATAGAGATCATGGAATTACGATTGTTCGGAGAGGTAGGAGGAGAGGTCTGCGACGCGGATGGCGACCATGGGAGATGGAATTGACCAGCAGGGCGATTTTGAAAAGGTTTAGGGAAGTTATCGGGGTTGACAAGCCCACCGCGAAACTGCTCTCGTCCGGGACTAGTCCCGATAGTATCTGAGCTTTCTGAGTTTGTTTGAGGAGTAAAGCCTATGCAATAGGTGAGAAAGAGATCACGCAGATACGGAGACTCAGACGTACCATAGAAATAAGCATCCACAAGCTCTTCGGAATCGTCATTGGTGGCCATGGACTGATTACTTGTGCGCGTGGGCGGCCTGGAGCCAGACGAGAAAGATCGGCGCAAGTTTGCACCCTGATTTAATTGTGACAACGTCCTTGCATTTGATACAGGGGGCGGGGACATCGACCTCTCTTGCCTAGGAATGACTGCATCTGCAGAGCAATCGGTCATGAATGACTGAATACTAGATACTGAGCCTCGTGTTCTGTGTGACTCCGGCCATACAACTGGACTTGCAGTAGCAGTCCTGCACCCGTTCTCCTGGTCCTCCGCGCCCGCTTTGAATTCATCGGGTTGCTCGTACAAGGGTGTGTGTAGAACAATCGGGGAAGACGTCATCCGCCTGTCGATATCCGCGCACGAGGCCATAGAGGCCAAGGAAATCGGGCGACCTGCCATGGCATGGGTACCCAGAGACGTATTCGAAGACGAGCCCGACGAGCGGCTGGAGGCCTGTGTAGATACGGTTGAGGTCGTCAATCGACGAGCAGCAGACGTAGTGCCGGACAGAGGCCCCGGTGATCCCACACGCATAATATTGTCCGCAGTAAGAGTGTTGAATGCTTCTGCGCGTGCCGCAGACCTTGGAGGTGACATAGGCGTACGCGGGCGCATTCCCCCCGGAGTGCGTGGACGGTCAGTGGCACTCATGATAGAATGTCCGTCAAACGACATCCTATCACTCTCCTCAATTGATACGGGGCCGATGAACGAATCTGTCGGTGTAAAGAACATCCCGTTGCGATTTCCGCCAGGAGGCGAACCCACGCGCCTAGGTGCTCGGGGTATTGGACGGGGTATCGGTTCCTCTTCGAAAAAATCTGAGTCTATCTGCCCTGCTCTAGACGTAGGACTAGAAATTCTAGATATTAGGTGTCCGGCATCGGAATGCGACATCTCCGAACGATAGTCGTGTAAAGTTGACACCTCTTCGCGCTCATCCTCCTCCTCTTCAATTGTCAAGTCTTGAAGACGACCGCCCATGCTGAACTGGAGCTCTTCCGGAATGAGATGTTCGTGTTCGCGCATGACGAGCATACCATCGTCTTCGTCGAATGGCATGTCGTCTTCATCTACCGGCACATCCAAATCGTCGCCGTCCTCGTATTCGACAACCACTGGATCCCTTGCCTCAGCTCGGTAAATGGCCTTCCCAGCAGCCGTCGATCCATCTCCTCGACGAACATTCGCAGAAGCAAATACAGGCGGAGCTGAACGCGGCGGACGCGAATTAACCGACGCCTGGTATGTGGCTGTCGACTCAGCGATACTGATGGAGTCAGAGATATATCCTTCTTCCCCAACTCTATTCTCTTCGTTGTCCGGTGAATGCATTTTGAATGTGAAGCTCACACCGGCAGGGGCAGACGCGGGCGGATTGCCGGCATTCTGTGCCGTAGTACTTTGCGAAGAACCCGAGCTAGTTGAATTCGTCTTTGCCGACCGGATTGAATGACCTGAGCTGTAGCCTTCAGCACCGGAAGCTGAACCCGCGGACATTCCTGTTCCTTGTAGGGTTTGAGCACGCGGACGCGGCACCTGCAATGTAGAACCAGAGCCGTTGTTACTCGACGTCGAGTGTGCAGGTTCGCTCTGCGTTGGTGAAACCGGCAGCATTGCCCCTTTCCCACCTTGCATGATAGGAGGCCTCCGCGGACGCCTATCCGGCGGGAATGAGTCTGCGGGTAGGGAGAACGTCGAAGGTAGTTGCAGAGACAGATTGCTAGCGGAGAAGTACATCCCAAATGAACTTCCAAACACGCTCGAGTTGCGAGCTGGACGGGGTGAAGATGTCTCCACTGAGTCCGAACGAGTCCGTGTGCTCATCTTATCGCCGTTCTTTTGCAACTCCTTCCCTAGTCGATCATGGTCGCGACGCCAGAAGCCGAAGAAATCACGCACGACTCGCAATTGCCGGAGTTCTACGATAAGTGTTGGCACGTCTTCGCCCTCTTTCAGCAACGTCTCGATGAGTGCCTTGAATTCCTGCCCACGATGGTTTATCGTATCCTTGCTAGCCTTGAAAAGCGTTCCCTTCTTCGTGAGGCGAGGTAAGAATTCATGCACGTCTTTCGCAATCATCGACGGATCTGGACCTGGGGGTAATGACTCGAAGGATGCGGCTCGCTGAAGGTGATGGGGATCTTCGTGAGGATAGACTCCATTCTTCTTTACGCCTTTCCCTGCCTGCAACCGCTTCACCTTCTCCCGTGACATTTGCGCATATTGCGTCTCTAGCAAATCTTGGAACCATAAGCAGTCCTCCCATCTCCGCCAAACTTCGTACTCGGTTGTAAGAGCAGCGGTGGTCGTTCCGGACATTATGGATGCACCCGATCCTGACCCGGAGCCCGAAGAACCGCTGGACGTCTCCGAAACCATTGACACACCAGACATTGTCGATCGCCGGTCCGACGCAAGACTTCGCACTGTAGGAGTGATGCGCATTCCATAGCTATAGGCGCTTCCTATGTGAGGTAAGAGCAGAAGGAAAAGACAACGTTAGTATGTAAATTATTCAGGCACGAATGTAGAGAGGATGAGGAATGGAGGTTTATTGTTGCATTGTCAAGCATTATCGATCAACACGTACCCTGCTTTTGCGGAGGCAAAACTTCAACGGAGAAGCTCTGAGGGGCTCGTCGATATACGGCTTTCTTGTAGGCCTGTGAGATGACATGCAATAATCAGCATGATGCTCTGACGCGGTATCCAGGTGAATGCACTGACGCTGGTAGACGGAGGACCGCCCTCGGTACCCTACATACAGTTCTCAGTGAGACAATAGGAGGTTTCTGGGGCTAAATACTACTCACAACATACTCCACTGCGAAAACCTGCATGCTATCTCACACCGGCCCACCGTTCACAGCGTGAGTGTGCGCGAAGGACTGTCCGGAGGGGTGTAGTCGACACTCGAGACACGAAGGCGAAGCTTGTCAGGAGGATATCTATGCGTATAGGAGGTATGGCGTGATGAGCGAAGCTGGTGTTATGAGGACGAGCTGGCACGCGTATGCGCCTATAGTTTCATATGGTTTCCGTCAGACAGCCAGGAACGGTGTTAGACGGCGCAAGTGGCTTCACGCGTTGCATGCGCGACGTACCGTGATAAGATAAACCTAAGAAAGTGGCTGCTCGTCGTGAACGATGTCGGTGAGGGGTATCGCAGAAGCTGTGAGAGTCGACGAGGAAAAGGTTGGGAGAATGGGGAATATTCGCGGGGACATACTGCGTGTCTCTATTGTTTTGTTAACAGCTCTCTTCTGTATCAGACCGCGCCAACTCCATGGATCCCTGGGAACAATGTCCTATTTAATCATGTTACGTACGTAGAGTTTAAATTCCATCCTCCGGCTCAACCCCGGCGCCCCCATCAATCACCAGCCGGGCGGTCCGATCCGGCATCGCTCTGCGCTTCTATTGAGCCGCGGAGTCTCAACTCCTTCCCGATCGCGGCAGAAGCACGGGGCACTTACTCAGAAACTCCAAAAAGGAAACTGCATTTATCGCCGTAAAGGGCAGTTTCCTCGATCACTCGTCCTCGTATATTTATCCGAGCATGCTTTATTTTCTCCGCACTTCCAGCTCAGGCTTGCGCTGCTGTTCCTGTCTTTCGAAAATAAGAAGCGGAGGGGGGGACGGCGGCTGATTCCGCGCTTTAGTCGGGGCCGCTGTGAAGCATATGCGCTGCCAATCTTATCACTTTGCTTCCATCGCAATCTCTGACTGTCCCCATATTGTGGTGTGGCTACAGATTAACTCCCACCGGGTGCAGATGAGAGCCTGTAGCCTGCATTTCGACGTTTTTTGATTTTTGCGTGAGCCGTCTTCTCTGCGCATCAAACTTAGGTCGTGTGCCTGGATCTCGATCCCGTATAACCTATTAATCGAAAGGACATTATAATCATGCAAAGTGTGTATCTCCCGACATTAGTATCCGCTCAACACTCTCGCCCTCATTGGCCTCGGCCGTGTATATACGAAGCTCCTGTTGTTGGAGTGTCCTTGTGCTTTCCTCACGATGGGGCTTAAAATCATGATGTTCTCCTTATCACGCAACAAGATACTCCCACTCATCAATGACTCACGGTGACTTTAGAGCTGCACACGGAACGCACGACGGGAGCCCACGCGGTTACAACGTGCAAATTGTTGACCCCAGGCAGACAATCAGCATTTCAGGAAGTTGGTCAGATGGTCATTACGGACAAGCATTTAAACGTAAATATCACAATGTAACTCGCATCAAGGCGACATTCTGTAAATCATATATGAATATAAGGCGGACAAGGATGTGCTAGTGAGAGTGAGGACTTCCGTCTGATCCTCGAGGCATCTCCTGAGAACCACGCGAGGCTTAATCATCGTGTCTCTCCAGATGTATCTTGTCATTTACTCCCTAATTTCTTCATGGTGCAAGAAAATATGCCTGGGTGCATGCATGGACTGGACCTGAGGCTGAACAGCTGTTTCTCCGAAGAAAGAATACAAAACTTCTTCATAAATGACACTCAGGCTGGCTAATTTTAGTAGCTTTGTACCCAAATTTAGAACCTCATGTCTTCTTATCTGATCATTAAAAAATGAAGCTTGGATTGGACCCACAACATCAGTCACGGTCATCCTTCCGCTTGGCTCAAACTCATCAAGTTACAGATGCATGCTTAGATTTACCTTTCGACGCGTATCGAAAATTTGAAGGAATCCTCTTAAATCTGGAGCCATAGTATATCAGCTTTGAAAACGACTCGCTGTCACCACATACCTCGAGCTTCAAGTTGAAGTTAGAGCGTCTCGCACGCTACCGCCGACACTACTTTACCCTGTGGAGGCTTTGAGGGTCATTAAAATACTACTACAGCTCCTCGGCATCCAAACTGGGTGATAGAACGTACCTGACGAAATCGACCACATATACAGATTACCCGGGCTGGCATATATGTGGACGGGAGAATAATTACAGGACCTTTCTGACAGGGATTTTACGAGTCCTTTCCTTTTCAAACTCGCACTTTTTGAAGGACTTAGAATATATTGCATTTGGGAGCTATATTCAGGCGTCCATCACATTGGTCCCGCATCGGCTTATACCCCTTCCATCATATAACGTCAAGATTACTCTTAGCCTCGGAAGTCTGCTAAATCTCTCCAGCATACGAAGAATCCGCAGCATTCTTGTGCCCCGCATCAAGCCTGTGCTGGCAGAGCGACTGTGTCATCGCATCCGAAACCTAGGCAACCGCTGGGGTAATAGGAACACAAAGTGCATCTGAGCTGCTCCGAGCTCGCAAAGGCCCGGAAACGAGGCGACCGACGTTCATTCGGCTTTACGGGGCTCGATCCGTCGGAGGTTATTCGTGAGTGTGCCTGGCAGTGGTCAGATGTTTTTGAGCACTAGCTCACACAATATTCATTAAGGACGAACGCCGCTGCCAAGGCGGTCAGCCCAGCTATCCCTGATTCTTCATTCTTTTGCAACGTAGTCGCTGTTCAGCTTTCAAAGCTCGCTCGTCGTACTACTGGACAACTAACAAGTAGCTCGGCATTTGCGAACGGGTGCAGCATAAGAACCAGCTGATCGAATTCGACGACATTCCGCGTTGCTGTTCAAATCTGGACTCCTATAATCCTCACCAACCATCTACATACCCCAGAAAACTTCTTCACTACAAACCCCGAGCCCCTTGTTGTACGTTATGACGGAGTCTTCCGACTCGGATGCACGACTCGAATCGAAATTGAAGGCAGATTTTACCCCGCATTCCGCTGAAAAGCTCGAAATGGCCATCCGGGCTGTACAGCAGGGCCTGAAAGCTATTGAGCTAGTGTATTCGTCTCATCCTCGCTGGCCCTTACCTCAACAAGCGCTTCCAAAGCCCCCGAGGCCTTTGTCCGGCGATGTCAGTACTAAATCAGGTAAGCTTCTGGCAGCGTCGATCATGCATGGGCGTTCTGTCTCGTTGGTGTCAGATTCTTCTTGTCAACGGTACTGATAAGTTTCTTCTTCCCAACTCTATGTCAGATAAGTCTGAATTGCCGCGAAGTGGACGAGCGTTACAGGTTTCTGTTTTAGACTCGTCATTCAACCCTCCTACGCTAGCTCACCATGCCCTCGCACGCTCAAAGATGCCGAAATCTTCTTTTTCTCGAGGTACTGCACTCGCACAGAACGCGAACCAGGATAATGACTTGAGGGTTCCGTCTGTATCTAGTGACTATGATGCTCGACTCCTTCTACTTTCGGTTCGGAATGCAGACAAAACACTGAAATCTGGTGACGCGACATTCACACAAAGGCTCGAGATGATGACTCTTTTAGCCCTAAACTTGGAACGCAAACCCACGCCCCCTTCCTCCGAGAACACGACATCGACTGGCTCCACGCGTACAGCATGCAACGATGATGGATTGCCGGGGAATATCGCAGTGGCTATAATTGACGAACCGACGTTTGTCAGGAAATCATCCGTGCTTCGGGAATACTTGAAAAAGAGAGTGGCTTCTCTTTTCCATGCTCCCGGCGAGTTCGATTCCATTCCGGCAGATGACATTCTCATGACATCCGGAGAGGACACACCAGAAGTAAGCCTTTCATTCATCATGGGCTTCGACACCCTCGAGCGCTTTCTTGCACCTCGCTACTATGGCGGCACCCTAGAATCCATGCACATCGCTTTGAATGCTTTCTTTTCCCCACCGCCCATTGGCAATGGATCCAAAGTCGTTTGCGCGTGGAGAGGAAGCAATAAATCAGAATTTCTAGAGCAGGGAATTGATTCTTCGAAGGAGACTGATCCAGACGAACAGAAGATCTGGGAGACCTTACAGCTTGCGAAGCCATTCGTCGAAAGCGGCTTCGTGTCCTTCACTGATCTGACAGATTGGGAGATGCAGTTAAGTTCCAGTGAGGTCAGGTCCAAACGTGCCGGTCTTACTCAGGAATGGCGAAGAATGGTTCCACTTCGCATAGACGAGTATATAGATGAGCATAAATTATATCTTCAGTAAAGATTCGCTTGATTGGCAGCACTGACAATTTTTGAAGCATCTCACAGTTTTCACTCGGGCGAAGTTCTAAGTAAACAAACAGTCCTATTTGATTGTGAACAGCCTAATGAAATGGCAATCTAAGGTATACAAAAGAAGATATATCGTAATCGTATCCGTGAGAGTGTGTAAAGTGCATGATAATAAATGTGCGTAAGAAGTGTGAAGGAACATGTCTAAGGTATAGGAAGAGGCAGATCATGAGAAAGAGGCTTGAGCAAAGGCGATGGCCACAGTCTCGCTGTGACTGAGACTTAAGTGAATCTTTTTGATACCCTTGCTCTGTGCTGCGGCGAGAGCGTCGCCGTGGAGTGTGACAGTAGGGGCACCAGACGCATCTGGGAGGATCTCGATATCCTTCATCGCAGCACCGGCACCCTTGGAGGAAACACCGAGTGACTTGAAGGCCGCCTCCTTACCTGCCCATCTCGCTGCGAAAGATGAAGAAGGTGCGGGTTGAGAGCGGCAGTATGCAATTTCAGCATCAGTGAAGTTGCGAGAGACAAACGTTGGGTTCGATGAAGGAACAGAGGAGATGAGTTCTAAGAGAAACGATCAGTAAAGCGTAGTTTTCAAGAAAGAAACGTCGCTAACCATGGTCGACACCAACCCCAATGGCACCTTCCGCTCCAGCAAGAGACTTCGCGGCGGCTTCAACGTTGGAGATGTCGTACGTAGCCTTGGTTAAAAGCTTCGTTGGGAATGAGTAACTGCCAGTCTTCTCGTCACGAACAGCGCGAGCCATGGAGTTGAGAAGGACTGGATACTCGAGTTCCTTCGGGTAAGGAGGGGCATCCTTAATCCTCACCAAAGAGTTCGTTGTCATCATGGACGTCATGGCCTTGTAACAAGACAATGCCCTCTCGCGGTTTCGCACCTTGTACGCCTCGTACTGTGAGGGCTCAACTGCACCGAGGACATACCGAGGATGAACAATAAGCACTGTGCCGCCCACTTGTCCGAAACCGAACGACGACTATACGAAAGTAGGTTAGATTAACCCGTACGGGACATTTTAAAGTGATGCATACCATGACTCCGGCACTAATACCGTCAGTATAGAGTGTCTTAGAGGGGAACAGAAGATGCTCATATTTCCGGAATGCAGCATCAACATTGCTAAATGAGACAGTCAATATATTGAACGACAAAGTAGGAATAGAACACGTACTCAGCATTGCGGTTACCTGGGACAATACCAGAACCAACGGACTGAACCAGTCCAGCCAACTGCCAAGCGGCAGAACCGCCCTTGGCGTGTCCACAAAGACTCTTTTGCGCCATAATAGGTACAGCGTTGCCGGGAGTCCGCTTGAGAGAGTTGAATATCTCATTCCAAATATGAGTCTCGTTCGCTTCGTTTGCCTGAGTGCTGGTACCATGAATCGAAAGAACACCGATGTCGTCACCAGTTAAGCCAAAGACCGCGAGAGCACGGCGAAGAGGAGAGATGTGTGGGTCATTACCAACCAACATACCATATACAGCGAGAGCATCCTTTTCTTGTCGTGCGGCCTCACTTTCTATCTGTGTAACACGTGAAGAGACGTATTCATCATCGATACTCTCGCCTTGAGACTTGCGAAGTTCAATCTCTTCGCGGAGCATATCATGCTCGTTGCTAAGCCACTGCGATATCTGCTTACGACGGAAAGAGAGTTGTCGGGAGCGATAGGCAAGGCCAAGGATAGGAGGAGTGTGTTTCGCAGAAATTTCCCGAGCAACAGTCAGGGCTCCGCTGCCAGGTGCAGGTACGGAACGACCCGCCTTGTCTGTGGACGTAGACGAAAAGGCGACAACAGCTCGGATCGGAGCACCAAGCTCAATGGCGGTCTTCGCAGTCATCAGGACGTGGACACCGCAACCCATAGACTCCATGAAGCCAGAGCGTGTTGTGGTCGTTGGCCTGGACATTTCCGTTGGTTCGCGGCCCATCGCAAATTCAGTCTCAGAATTGCTAGTTGCCTTCATCTGAGCGAACTCATACGAGCCCTCCTCACTAGTGTCGTCATAACCACCGGCGAGCATCACCTTCGCCTTTCCTGAAAGAAGAGTGTCGGATGCGATCTCAATAGACTGGAGAGCGGTGGCGCAGGCGCCGACGGGGATCTTAATCGGACCACTTGATGACAAGAGAAGAAGGTTAATCCAGCCTGCAGTCGTGTTGATGAAGGTCTCTTGTAGAATATCGTTTTGTACCTCCGCACAGTCCCGGCGATCCCGGAACATGCTACGCAAAGACTCGACCCCACCCATACCAGATCCAATGGCAGTACCTACTTCTGAGGGATGCATGTGCTTGTACAACTCATAGGGGTCTGTGATACCAGACGCGTTAAGTGCCTCAGCGGTCGATACGAGAGCCCATAGAGTAGCACGGTCCACTTGTTCAATGATATCCTGAGGAATACCGTATCGTCCAGCGTGCCAACCAGTCGGGATTTGACCGGCGACGAGCCTGTTGAACTTGACAGACTTCGGAACAAAGATACGAGCACCCTTCTTCAGCTTAACGAACCATTGGTCGCCCTCTGCCGCCCAGATGTCGCACTTATCACCGTGCTCGTGTTTGTATCTCTGGGCTTCTTCTTCCGCAACCTCTAACGGCTCGAGGTCGTGGATAAGCTCAATTTCCTGGTTGAACGCTTTCTTCTTTGGATCATACCCATTGAAGATTTCGGGTTCTAGAAAAAAACCATCAATAAACACAACGAAGGCAGCGAAGGACGCCCATACCTATCAACCGAACTCCAGCATGAGCCAGAATATCCTTCTCATAACGCCCACGGACGTCCTTATCGTCAACTGGTAAACCGCTCTTAGCATCGACCCAACCAACATACAAAGAGCCATCAGGAAGGCGACCGTCGAAGTGCTTGATCATACCCATCATCCAAGCCATCTCGATGCATCCTTCGATTGTGAACTCCCCTCTAGCCTCCATTTCCCAACGCGTCCGGGAGCTTCCCCATGGGCCAACTTCTCCGAAACCAGTAACGACAACCACTTTCTCAAGGTCGATGAGACCCCGAAGCTTTGAAACATCAGCCAGGGACTCGGGCGACTCCAGAGCAGGGAAGTCGAATTTGAAATTCGCACGCGGGGTAACGGAAACAGTCTGTAAGACGCGTTCCGCTTCTCCTCCGTTCGTTACGGCAAAGTCGAGTGAGTTATCTCTGGTAATTGCACGACGAAGATCAGCTTGTTGGTTCAGTGACAGCCGTACTTTTGTCGTGATCTCCGCCAAATCAGGAAGACGATCCATGCCACCATTCAGGTCGGCCCAGATAGGTTCCACTTGAGTAATACTGAAAAGAAGAGGATGCATGAGACCCAGAATGTTGAAAGCCATCTCCTTCGCTGAAAAGGTGCGCACACCGTAGGACTCGACTTGGTGTGCTACCATATTCGTCGCGTCCATGAGACCAGTTCCCCGCGTCCACCTAGTTGAGAATGAGTGAGCATATGTAAAAAGGATGACTTGTAATACAGACGAACCCGATAACTGCGCCTGCCAAGCACAAATATTCACCCCAGCTCTCCGAACTCCAACGGTTAAACAAGGTCTCGAGCGAGATTTTAGACTCCGAGTAGAGACCATCATTTCCAAAGAGGCCATGATTGGGAGAAAGAGGCAGAATAACTTGCGTAGGACGGGTGACGAAGTGACGACTGGCTTTCTTCGACTTCACGGCACCGAGTAAGCGGAGGAGATTGACAAGCATTATCCTATGAGCAAGTTCCGACCTGTCGTCTAATCCATCGATCTCTCGACCATTCTCAGGAACAGCAGCAAATGGTAGGATGTAGTCTAGATCCAAGCCAAGCGTGGCATAGATGTAATCAACCACCGCCTCCACGTCTTGCTTCGAACCTTGATTGAAGGGTACGACAGTCAGCGCGGAACCGCGACTGCCATGGCGTTGGTAGATATCCTGGTAATACTCGACTGTTGCGCGACTATAACGGGAAGTGGTGATTACAACGTGTGCACCTCCTGAGAGCAACCCCTTTACAATCTCAACTCCAATAGAGCCTTTACCAACACCTGTCAAAAGAGCATTCTTGTCCTTGAACGTGGTTCCGGAGGTCGCAATTTCACTCAGGACGTCGAGATAAACACCAGTAAGATTGCTGCTGTACTCCCATGTGTTGCCAACTTTGCGCTTTAAGTGAAGCAAAGGGATTTTATCTGACGTCACTGACGCTGTGCGATGGATCTGAGGGCGGAGGAACTGGGAGGAGGATCGACGAGTGCGGGGTGTACGATGCCTGATCTCCGGAGTCTTTCGGAGTGAATGTACAACACCGTCGTAGAGAGCCTTGATCTTGTTCTTTTGCTCCTGGCTAATCTCTGGCTGTAACTTGACTGCATTCCAGAGTTTTAGAACGTCATCTTGAACCTTCTGCATATTGAAGGATCCAGGAATAGTATCGCCGCTGGCCATCTCCTCAACGTATGCCTCCAACTTCCTCACGTTCTCCCGGACTACCTCGGAATAGACAATCTCACCACGAGGGGTCACCTCCGTGTGCGGCGCAGTTGGGAACGTAACTGTAAAGATAATTAACGTGCGATCATAGATCCTAAGAATAAAACCCACCATCTTTATACAGCGGTGCTTGACCAACAACTTGACGACAATTATCTATGAGCTGCTGCCCGAACTGCTTCGCCAAAGCGTATGTTGGACCACGCTCGGGGCTAACTTTGTCGATGTGATATTGCATGTACTGCAGGAGCGTAGGGTCAGCGCGATTCATGATTTGAATACACCTTGCAGTAATCTCGCGGTCTACCGTTGTAAGCCGTCCAAAGACAATGTCGTAGAACATTAAAAGTGCGTCCTGGCGAACCCAATTCCAAGAAGAGTCGAAGTGACGAGCCTTCAAGGGATCGAATACAGGTTGAATGCCATCCAGGTACGAATCTCCGTGCTCCTTGGTTATGCTATCCAACCTTGCTTGAAGCGTTGCGCTGTTTACCTTCTCTTTGTCAAAGGCAATCTCTCCGGAACGAGAGTCACGTTTAAGGTAGCGCATGTACAGCTCAACCTGCTGAGAGACGAATGTCTCCTGGTCGGCCTGGAACTTGATGAACTCCTCGCTATTGATGACAGCGCCACCGGATGAACCGCCAGATGCACCACCTGCTCCACCCTGCGATAGTGAAATACCAGAGCGTTGTGCGTAGATTGGAACAAGGGAATCAATCCAGGCCTTTGCTTCCGCCTCAGAGCCAAGTCGCTTTGGTGGTTCCATTGTCAGGCCAACGAGTAAAACGCCATCTGAGCGTGAAGGTCCAAGTCCCCAAGTCTTTGAGAGGTGAGCCTTCACAGCAGACAGATTGAAGCCTCCAGGCATTTTACTACCGATAAGACGAGAGACGAGGCCCGACGTGTACTTCCCAAGGGTACCAGGGTAGCCACTCTGCATAGCGGAGCCGAGCTCCTCTAGTGGCAACTCCTCTCCCTTCTCTGGCGCAGAAGAAAATTCAAGTTGCAGATCACCGAGAATTTCGTTCTGCAATGTCGACTTTCCGCCTACAAGATCCTTTATTGTCTTCGAAAGGGGCACTTCGTCAACGCCCTTCTTTAGCTTCTGAGCGATGATGACACGAAGGGTATCAACTGCCTTCAGTGGCTCGTCTGGAATGCTGGTAGCTGGTCCTGCAGAAGATGCAGGTGCAGCAACAGGCGCGGCAGCTACGACAGGTGCTGCAGTTGGTGCCGGAGTTGACTCAGACGCCTCGGAAGACACCTCTGCCACTGCCTCGTCCTCATACTGGTAATAGATCTCCTTTGTATTCTTGGAATGGCAAAGAATAATACGGTTCCGGCTGATAGAGTCATCTTGCGTCTCGTACTTAGCTTTCAGCGTCCTCGTAGCCATTCCGGTCAACGTCGGGCTGGGACCGATTTCGATGAAGCGCTCGAAGTTGAAGTGCTGGAATAAGATGTCCTGGGTCTCGATCCACCTAACGGGGGAGGCAAACTGATACGCAAGGAGTTCCACAAGAATGGTATAGGCAAGGCGTTGACGAAGCTCAGGGCTTGACCAATTGTCGCGCTCCCAGTGCCTCAATATCTTATCCAGCCTCGGCGATGACGTCTGGTCGTAGATCAACTGAGCGTATTCGAGGGAAACCTCGAAAGGCTTCGCGACTAGGTTAGGCACATATTTCCCGATCAGCATATCCGGATTAATTTGCGCAACGTTGATTTTCTTGGAGAGATCTACCAATTATATTCAGCACTTGTAGCAAGACAACAGATCTCAAGAGACTCACATGCTCGGAAGGGCATAACACCCGCCCACAAATAACGGGAGTGGAAGGGTACATCGATACCAGGCAAAGGAATTGTCGCAAAGCCACGCTCGAGTTTGATGTGACCTTCTGCTGCCTTCTGTTCCTCCGCGCGCTTGAAGCAGGATTTCACAATCTCACCCAACATTTCTTTGACTTGCTCGATAGTGAACTTCTCGGACAACTACAAATGCACAAATGCACAAGTCAGTATGTTAGTTTAGAAGCGCCACGAAATTGCTTGCCTTCGCAACATCGATCTTCTCTACCTTGAGGTAGTTCAGCACATTCGTCAACGTTTGAAGAGCAACCAATTCTCCGGCGCAAACATATTGTTGACCCTGAATGCTCTGTGAGTATACAAATCAAATACTAATCGGTCAAATCCACGTACCTCGACGTTGAAGTTAACGATCTCCAAGAGGAGACCAGTACAGTGAGCAATAGAGTCAACAACCTCCCGAAGCGCTGCATCATTGAAGGTTTTCGAAATGCGACTCGGGTTTACGGCGCACATAGCATAGTTCGAGCGATTCTGTTCATCACGCTCGACGGCCCGCTGCATGGTAATACCACGATAGAAAACGACGTCAACGAGAGCTGAGATAGGTAGTACATCAGCAATCGAGGCCAGAGCTGAGTATTCACCAAGGGAGTGCCCGGCGAATGCACAGTCATTCTGCACAAGGCCCTTAGAACGCATGTCCTCGAACGCTGCCTTTTCTGTAACGACAAGCGCGATCTGAGCAAACTGAGTTGCGAACAGAAGACCAGTCGGGTGTTTGAAGGTGTACTGCGGTGTGCGGTTGGTAATGTCCGAGAATAAAGGAAGCGTCTTAACGTGACCATCCTTGTCCAAGGTGTCGTAGGTCATGTCCATGTAGCGTTGGCGAATTTCCTGGCCCTTTAAGCCACCGAAATGAATTGTCTTCTCCTTCGGGTTATTCTTCACAATGTCAACGATAGAGAAACCGTATACGGCCAGCAAGTGTACGTCTGCACCCTCCCATACTGCGCGAGCTGCAGGTGAGTTGTTATAGAGGTCCATACCCATTCCAGCCTCTTGTGAGCCTTGACCAGTGAAGACATAGGCGGTTGTCGGTTGAGCAACTTCCGCAGATCCCTCGATGACCTTCTCCCCTCGAGAGTTGACAGTAGAAACCTGAATGACCATGTTACCATTACGCATACCAACATGCTTGAGCTGGACTGTAAGCTCATCGCCAGGAAGAACCATCCCGACGAATTGAATATCGTACCTATAGTCTCGTCAGCTCATAGATGATATGATATCTATTAAAATATGTACGTACGATAATACACGATCAGGCCGACCTTTTGCGGCAACGTTCTCAACATAGCGACGGGTAGCTGCGCTGGACCACATTCCATGGGTGATTGTGCCAGGCAAGGATGCAAAGTCTGAGAAGTATGGATTGATGTGAATGGGATTGAAGTCTCCGGAAACCTTAGAGTACGGCTCGTTCGTCAAAGGAGTGGAGAAGTTCATCGAAACGTTCTCAGAAATCAAACTGTATCCTTCATTCGAAAGTGCGGCAGTTGCATTCTGTGCGGTACCATGGCGCTGGAGGTACGCCACGACAGGGTTACCCTGACAGTTGTCTGACTCAAAGTCAACCGTACCGACCTTGACAAGGTTCTTCAGGGGATCACGAATGAAGACGTCACCGAGAACAGCGACAGACGAGTAGTGAGTCTTGTCTTTATACGACACCTCTGACTTCAAACGGAAGATCAAAGAGACGCCAGACTTCAGCGGCTTCGAATCATCGTCCCACTGGAACCACTCCTTCGATTGCAAGACACCAACATCCGCCTCACTCTTCGTCTCCACGATGTAATCAGGCTCTTCAACGACCTCGAAAGTGCGGTCGAAATCGGCAAAGCGCCCACGGTAAAGGAATGAAGAGACCACTTCAATCACTGGCTTCCCGTTGCGGATGACGTTTCCTTTGACCTTAACGATCTTGCCCGAGTCATTGTTAATGACCGCTACAACTTGGGCCTCAGAGTGGCATACATCGCCAACATGGAGCGGACGCTCGCCCTTGACCATATGGAAACCATTCGACATATGAACGAGCTTAAGAAGGTCCCCATTGATTGTCTCCGGGAAAATAGCCTTCATGATTGCCTACAAGAATGTCAGTGAAGAAATCTGCTATACTTTTATTTTTCAAACATACCTGCCATCCTGTCACAATTGCAAAGTCCATTGGCGCCTGGACTTCATCGGTACGCGAGGCCTTGAAGCTCTCGCCGTCATTTCCAACGACAGAACAGAACTTCTCTATGTGCGAGGGCTCGATTGTAACCTCGGGGCCCTTGAAGGTCTCCCGAACGTCGATAGACGGGAGGCTACTATCATCGCCGAACCACAGCTTCCAGTAGAACTCCTTGATGCGTTTGTTACGGCCCTCAACAATTTCATGAATAGGCGCATAACCCATCTCGGGACGGTAATTGAAGAGGAGGTTAAGGGGAACAGAGACATCACGACGATCCTCATACAGCGTCACACTAATAACGCTCTTGGCAGCGTCGAAGGACACGCTGACAGCTTTGAAGTTCTCCTTGTGTACGCCGTACGAGCGAGCCCGACCATACACTACAACAGAAGTCGGAACTCCATTGCGAGATTGCACGATGACCTTTTGCCCCACACGCGGCGTGAACAAGCGGCGCAGGGGATTATCCACATAAGACGATCCTTGTACGATGAACGGCGAAGTAAGGAGGGCGCGGAGCCAGGAGAGACGAGTTCCAGAAAGAGTCTCGAGCCACTCGTTCGCGTCCGGAACACCAGAACCAATGGTGAACGTCGTCGATTCACCCGACACCTGTGCGCTGACGCAGCAGGGAAGGTCAGACTTCACTGAGGGAACTGCGCCGAGGTAGTCAACTTGTGGGACACGCGACTCATCACCACTGTAGAGACGCTCTAGCAGCTTCTTCGAAAGGTCTGCGGTGATGTTACCAAGCAAGTCAGCAATAGGCTCATCCTTGACCCTCGCGTGTTTCACGGCAACAGGACCCTGCAGGATACAGACACGCTGCGGGTCTTGGTCAAACACAGCGTCGATGTCTTCCGCAGCCCATAGAGAGTCCTGAACATCAAAAGTGTTAGCGCAGAAAAAGATGTCACGTTATCCTACATACCTTCTTGAACCAAACCTCAAAGCTTGCATCAAGGACGGGGATGAAAGGAACTGGCTTCTGGCCCGGGCGTTGCGCGATAGCAAGGAAGTACGCCTTGTCCTCCGCAGCAAGCAGTTGCTGAGTCGCTTCTGTGTAAGTCGCGAAGAAGCTCTCGACGAACTTGGCCGGATCGTCTAGCGAAGTGAACGACTGGATCAGGGATGGCTTCGATCCATGGCCGTTGACACCAGCAAAGCGCTCCTCGATGCGACGAAGCCAGTCGCCTGTAAGGTTGCGGAGGGAAAGATCGACCCAGCGCGATTGGTGAGCGACGTACATCAGGCGCACCATCCTCAACACTGTCTCCTCGTAGGTCATATCGCCCAAATCCATCACAACAGATCCATCCTTCTTCCAGCCAAACCAGGGCTTGGAGAAGTCCCGGTTCAACTTTTCGATGACACTTGCCCGGTTCTGAACAAGCCAGTCCACGCGCTTCTCCTTGGGCAGCTTGAATACGGTATCATCGAACTCCTTCCAGAGCTTCACACCGCGTGTTGCGACTTTGTGAATCGGCTCCCCGAGCTCTGAGCGTACGGTGAGAATCCCACCCGTCTCCTTCGTATACGTTCCTTCCCAGAGCTTGTCATCAACACCAGATGCAGCGACAATGAGGTCTTTCACACTCGAGGACGTGTGAGCTTCTTTGGCGACCATAACACGAGATGCAAAAAGGAAGCCATCAAAGGGCATGCGCTGGACGCCGAATAGGTCGATGGACCAGTCACCAGTGAGGTAGGGCCAAACGTCATCAGCACCACCGAAGCCAGATCCCGCGACAAGAGAGATGTTGGAGTGCTGACGAATAGACGCATATGTTGCAAGGATAGGCTGGTGGAAGTCTTCACAGGAGTGATGACCACCTGCACGTCCACCAGTCCACTGAAGAATAATTGGGAAGTCGGGGTTCGCAGCGGCGATGTTCACGACTTGGCGGATGCCGTCGATCGATCCCGGCTTGAATGAAACGTGCTTGATACCCGCAGCCTTCAGGCCACCAATAATCTCAGCCGCCTTCTCTGTGCTTGGAATACCTGCTGCGACACAGAAACCTTCCACAGGCAGACCCTCTCGGCGCATCTCCTGCCAAAGCGGGAACTGGAAACCGAACTGGCGCGGGTTGATGTACAGCGAGTTCAGCGTAAGGCCGACACCCTTCGGGATCTGTGCTTGAATCTCGGCAACCTTTGTGCGCAGTGCAGCAGCATTGTAGTGTCCACCGCCGGCAAGTTCGACATGGTAGCCAGCGCGAAGGACAGCGCTGACGAAACCAGCCTTCACAGTCGTCGGAGTCATACCTGCGACCATAATCGGAGGCTTGCCAAGCAGACGAGAGAAAGGAGTATCAATGTGGACCTTTCCATCACTGTAAAACAGAACTGTTAACGAATTATTTTTATGAAGAAAAGTAATAATACTAACCTCGTCTTCACGAGCGCTGGCGACCATTTCTTGCTCCACCACTGTTCCCGCCTGACTTCCACCGAGTCGAACAACTCTGCACCTCCCTTTCCTTTCTCGCCTACTACAACAACACGAACACCACGACCTTCCAAGTTGCGTGCAGTGAGCGGGCCGATGCCGCTGAGGCCGCCAGGCCCGAAGTCCACGGCGTGAGTTGCAGTCTCAGGGAAGTTCGCCGCTTCCTTCCAGTGAATCGGCTTCGTAAAAATTTGGTCGCAAAGCGAGTGGGTAAGGGAAGACTTGAGGCTTCGAAGGTCTGAGCCTAGAGCATCATAGATTTACCGTTAGTATTACGATACTTTCTCCGTATGATGCAACTTACCATCCTCAGTGTGGAAGACCGGGATAGCTAGGTCTGCCGGTGTCCATAGCTCCTCGTCCTGTAGGTCCTTAATGACCTTCTCCGAAACATCCTTCAGGTAGTCACTGTGATAGGGCACAGAAACAACAAGGAAGCGCATGTTGAACACTGGCTTCCGCTGTGAAAATGGGGTCTTGCTCTGGTCGAGCCCTGAGGGTGCGCGAATCTTGCGAAGGCTCGTAACAAGGCCATACAAAGCTTTTCCAGGGCCGGTGACGACAAATGTCTTTGGACCATTGTAAAGTGAGACGTACAGTTGTGAGTTCTCCGGGAGATATTTGTTGGTCTTCTCTATGTGAGGCTGGAGTTCTTTGAGGGGAAGTCCGGATACAGACAACATGGGTGAAGGAGCGCCCTCACCGCCCTCTACTGCGTCATTAACAATGCTGGGTTCGAGAGAAAGGACCGGGAAAGCCTCCTGTCCACGGCCTCCGCAGAAGAAGAGCCACTTGAGCGCCTTCGCAGCATTTCTCTCAAAAGATTCGAAATTGTGCGAAGCGGCAATGGCAACTGCGGACACAATGCCCTGGGAGTGACCAGTAGCACCATGGACAAGCCTGCGCATCTCGCCTGGAGTAATGTCTGTTACTCGGCATGCAATAAGGTACTGTGTGAGCTGTGTGAGCCCGATGAGAGGGAAGGACACGGGAACGGACGCGAAATACTGTGTTGGAGGGCGAGGAAGAGCTCCGGAGAGCCATGAAATAACGTCCAGGCCATAGGTATAGAAGGGCATGGAAGTAGTGGTTGCGAGAGGCTGCAAGACATTGACTGTCAAGGCCGCGATGAAGGGCGCAACATAGGGCTTGTAGATGTCATACAAAGACTGGAGTTCATCAAAGTAAACTTCGTTGGTGCCTTGTCCGCCAAAGAGGGCGTAGATAGAGGCTTCGCCGTTCGCCGCGGCGGTCAAAAGGGCGGAACGAGGTCCGCGAGGAATGTCAGAGACATTTAGGCTCTCAAGCGTAGCGAGAGCTTTGTAATAAGACGTCAAAACGGTCTTGCGAGAGTCCGTGTCGAAAGTCGCTACCAACGAGTGAATATCCCTCTTCTCGGTATACGTGTTCGTGAAGGTGCGGAAAGCAGACACGAGTACTGCAGTGCGCGAGCTGGCACACTTTTCTTGGGCCTTGATGTTGTCCGCAGCAAATGCGAGGAAACGTGCGAAGAACTCGATAGTTGCCTCTGTTTCATTTTCGAGCTCGGCGGTAGTCTCTACCGCATCTTCAACGTCCTGGGCATGCAAAAACTCGTCGCGCAGTACCTCCGCTGCGATCCATTCACTGCCGATCGCTTTCACAGGAATAGAGATCTGCAAACATCCGCTATCAACCTCGGTCCCACCAAAACAAGGATAGCCGGAGAATCGGATACATACCCTGGCCTTGTTAAGCTGTATGAGGAGCGGACGCATCTCGACATCGTTGTCAGCGCACACGGCGCGACCATTCGGAGTAGCCATATTCTAGAACTACGACAACCAAGACTCCCTCAGTAATATCGTCTATAAGTGAGTAAAGTAGGGGAGGTCTAAGCCAGTCACGTCGAACAGGCAAAGTCTGCGGCACAGACGCGTCAATACTCGGTGTACAAGACGGAGGAGAGTCAGCTTACCCGACAAGAAAGGAGTGAAGAAAAGGTGCAGAGTTGGGGAGGCTATATGAACCAATTCCAAGCCATCCCCAACGAAAAAATACGCGCTTTAGCGCCCAGCGACCCAATTGCGCGTCGTCCCACACCCTGGTATATTACAATTCTTCCCACGCCTCGGACATCATAGTAATAAGGGACACCTACTTATCCCGACCCAAACTCGGCAACCAGGCCTTCCCGGTTCCATCCATCAACTTCAAAAGTTTGTTTCATGTGGTGCTCTTGTCGCTGTTGAAATGCAAAAAAGACTGCAGGAAAAGACTTCCTAAGGCTTTCGAACTGTTGAAGAAGGCTTTGAATACACACTGGGGTTTTCGAGTCTTCACTGGTCACATTAACTTCTTGCAGGCTAACCGAACCCCACCACGTAGTAACAAAGGCCAGCCTCTGAGCTCACTCAAATCCGATGAAAAAAGGTCGGTTTACTAAACGGCAACACCTTTTTTCAATCAGACGCAATCAAATTGTAACTTTTCTCGCATGTCGAACACCATCACTTTTTTTCGGGAGCTAGGGACCTCCACAACTCAACCCTGCATCCCCCACCTCCGCGAGGTCCCGGCCAGGCACTTCCTTCGGTCTTGGTAAGATTGAAGGTTGATGCTGTCGCTGCTCGAGTCTTCACCCTCCCTACTACTAGTAATGTTGTTTGATACATATATGTTAGTACGCTGTCCCAGCCACCAAGCTCCTTTGCGACGATTGATCATAAGGTTGCGATAGCATGCCGAGTAGTAGTTACAACCTTTATCCCGAGACTGACTCCGTCGAAATCCACGCTGACTTCAATTATCACCGAGTCGACAAAGCAAGTATATATGAATGTATGTGGCTGGACGAGCTTTGAATGTTCGAAGTTACCTTGGTCTATGTTTAATGTTTCAGACATAGACTACTTCAGCGGCCGTTATGTTAACATGATCAAGAGCTTATCATGATGTGGCAGGTATACGGTTATGTATCTCTTGTCCAAGTTTCGTAACAGCAGCGCACGCTCGTCAACCTATGCTACACGGTGCATCTAACGGATACGCGGATACGTACTCGGCCAAAATTGACGGCGTAATCGCATCTGCTCGTTTACAATGCGGAAGAGGCCAACTGGATCAGAAGGTAAGTAGTATGTGTATGTTATATGTTACTATGTAATACATAATCTGACCCAACCACTGCAGCCATGGCATGTGTAAATTATGCACTGTGCCTTCAAGTTACAGCGAATACCTATTCTAAGTGTTCTAACATGCATACATCCGGCAACAGTAACGCCAAAATGTTTGTTTATATTTCAACAACATAACAAATTCGAAAGCATGCTACAGCTACAAAAGTCCTTGCCTCTCTGGTAAATACTTCTCGCATATCTACTACGTCAATCCAATTCTCGCCTCAGTCCTCGCCATTCTCGTCGTAGTAGTAGTCACCATACACCGGCCTCCACGCCCTCTCCCGCACCCTGCTCCTCACCTCTTCCTCCTTCCACTGTGCCGCCTCATCCCCCGCACTACCCTCTTCGATCGCCTTCTTCGCGACTGCGACCGCCACCTCGAAGTTCACAGACGGCGCGTCGCCAAAGTCTGGGAGGAGCGCGTCGTCCGGGTCCTTCAAGGCAGGACTGAGTGCGGCGAGCCGCTGCGCGCCCGCGATGATCATTCCGTCTGAGACGATGCGCGACTTGCAAACGATGGCTCCGAGCCCAAGACCTGGGTAGATGAGCGCATCTGCATCTTGCCTTCAGCATCTTTCTGTTACCTAAAGAGACGTAAAATAGTGCTCACTATTGCATTCAGCAATTCTGTGGCATTAACCAAGTTATTAGCACCCAAATCAAGCTGTAAACAAGGGTGCACTCACATATAGTCTTTCCCATTCGGCATCTTAGCAGGTGGGAAGGGACTTCCAGTAGCTAACAACGCCTTTCCTTCCGTCCACTCATTCGCCTCATGCGGATGCACCTCCACCAGCCTACTTGGGTTGCTCAAAGGAAATATGATCGGCCTATCCACATGCTTCGCCATTGTCTTCACCACTTCCTCCGTGAACGCACCGCCTTTCGTCGATGTACCAATAAGCACAGTCGGATGTACGTGCTTCACAACTTCCAGCAGTCCTACGGAGCCAAACTCATTCGCCTGGACATCTTTCAACGATTCTTGATCCCCATTCCCGGTCCAGTCGTCATCTGGGCGCACGAATTCCTCCGTGCCTTCTCGGACACGCTCCTTGCCGAGACTGTTCTTGATGAGTCCATATCTGTCTATGAGCCAGAAACGTTTGTTTGCTTCTTCCTGCGAGATAGAGTCGGTTGCGACCATGGCATCCCGTAACTGTTTGGCAATGCCAAGGCCTGCTGAACCTGCTCCGAAGATAATTATGCGTTGATCAGCCAACTTTGACTTCGTGACACCTATCGCAGCCATCAGAGTAGCTAGTGTCACTGCTCCCGTTCCTTGGCTATATGCGATGTCATTAATAATTACAATGGGCAGAGACATCGACTTACACATCGTCGTTAAAGACAGAGTGCTTGTCGCGGTAAAGAGTGAGCAAGCGTTGAGCATTGCTCACTCCGAAGTCTTCGAAGTGCAGCAAAGAATTGGGCTTATATTTGCGCACAAGTTGCACAAACCTAAATAACAAGAATGAGCATTACACAAGCGCAACCTCGATCGTCCAGAGCTAAAAGGAAGATGGAACTCACTTATCGACAAACTTGTCGTATTCTTCTCCACGCACACGCTTGTTTCTCCATCCCTTGTTAAAACAAACAATTAGTTGATGAATGTCACTCGTATATCATGAATCACTCACGACATACAGTGGATCATTGAGCAATTCGTCATTGTTCGTCCCCACATCTAATGTAACACTCAGAGCTTTGGATGGATCAACGGCGCCGATTAACCTGCAAGGAATACAGCAATGAAGCTTGGTATCAGCACATACAAATGATTTTACACTTACGTATAAACAGCCGATTTCGCCGTTGATATCTACCATAAATCATACAGTCAGATTACCGCGATGCAAACTAAGAGTAGATGAGCCATACCCCGATACCTTAGAAAAAAGTGAGTATATGCATAAACGCGAATACGAATCCGCTCACCTCCCACTCCCTGATCACCAATGCCAAGGATTGCCTCTGCGTCCGAGCATACAATCAAGTCAATATCACGCCCCTTCGTCTGTTCCAAGAAGTCCTCCTCCATCGAGTCCTGGCTTGGGAACGTCAAGTACAAGCCCTCGCTCCTCCTAAATAAATGCGAGTACTGTGCAATAGCATCCGCCTGCCCATGCCATTAAATAGCGGTCAGTCGATCCCATATCCATAAGTAACGGCCCAACCTCAAGATGTTATGATCATACTCACCTCCGTCGGGGTATAAATGATTGGCATCAGCTCCTTCAGATGCCTTTCAAGCAGCGCATAGTACAACACCCAATTCTGCGCCTTCATACTTTGTAAAAATGCATTCTTTTGGAGGTTGTTGTCCTGACTGGCAAGCTGATCATATGCTCTCCGGCACTGATCCTCCAGCGAATTGATCATGTACGGCAGACGTCCTGTCAGTCCAAATCGCTGGCGCTCCTCCTTTGTGAACGCGGTGCCTTTGTTCCATCGAGGTGATGTCAAGATCCCGTCGCCGCGCAGACGCAGTTTGTACTGCCTCTGACCAACGGGGGTTTGCATATCTTTCGATACCGATGAGAATGATAGTCCCCGAACTAAGAAACGAGGAGGTGAAGTCAGTTTCATGCAAATTCTGAATGAAGAGGAGCCTCCTGCGCGGCTTGCGAACATTCCGATTCAGATGGTCTCTCAAGTTGCGAGAGTGTTGGAGAACAACGAACGACTAACTAGACATGGAATATATGTAGCTGAGCTAAATATACACTATCCACGAACTCAGTGCAGGTGATCAGCGTCACAGCGTTGACGTCATACAATTCACTCCCTTATCCTTCATCACATCCTTCAGAGTGCAAAAACCAAATTATCACCTGGTAGGGTTGCCAAGTTGAAGATGCAGTACAAACTCGAGATAGCGATGTCCGTAGCCAAGAAATGTGCGTAGTCCAGTGTCATCAAAAGAATAAAAAGGAAAGAAAGAAAGAAAATTATTTGGTGCATCATTCGCGAAAGTAGGGATGGAAGGGGGCGAAATACGCATGAAGAGTCCAAGCAAAAAGATAGTACTTCGAAATGAGGGAGGGAAAGGGAGGGGACGGTGTGGTGATAGGTTGGGTGATACATTATAAAGTCATTATGAACATCCATCCATGAGGAAAAGAGATTTTGATGCGATAGCGAGGGTAGAAATCAGCAAAGGTCGCTTACGGACTAATGCAGTCAGGAATGTTGATGTTCTTTAAAGTGCGGTTCGAGTTAAAGAGACCCCACCAACCCTCGACACCACCAAACTGCTGGTCCTTCCAAACTTCATCAAAGTACTGCAGCGGGACGATTCATTGTTAAAGGAAATATTGACATAAAGATTAAGAGAGACGAACCTCAAAGAAGAAGTACTGCGTGCCGTTCGTATTTGCCTGACACACGAAGGTGTCAAGGAAGACCTGCAAGTTAGCCTCCGACGCGTCTGAAGCGCCATTGTTTGCATTGCCAGCATCTGACGATTTCTATCAAGATATTTCAATTAAACTACGTTTGCCTCTTTCAACTAAAAGAGAAACGAACGGTAGGCCAGCCAGTCTCCGCAATGTACATGCTAGGCTTCTTCGTAGTCAACTGAGCCTGTGCGACATCCGTATCTTGGAAGAACTCCGCAGTCCAGCCGGCCGCTTCCTGTGCGGTGACATTCGCAAACCAAGGATGGACGTTTGCCATCTACGCAATCGTAACACCATCAGTTTATATACTAATACCAGGGCAGAGTACAGAAACGTACGCCATAATCCACCTGGTTGAGGACATCGTTGTTGAAGTACGAGCCGGCATCTGAAGTACCAACGGGAATGCTCAAGCCCAATTCAGTAACCATGTTCCTCGTGTCGGTGATGTTCGCAATAAGCAGCTGAGCACCTGTAGCCATTGACAATTACTTTGCTGTACCATGTAACAGCAAAAGCGAATTACGACGCACCGACTTCACCAATCGCACTGTTCGGGTCTGTTCCTCCATTGTCGTTGAGATAGCTAAATTCGAGCAATTTTAGTCCTCGCATTGTGCATGGCATTGAGGCGCACTAACTTGAGCATAAACTCATTGCCCACTGTGATGCCGCCGATGTTGGTCGTGCCATAGGTTTGGATAGCTTCCTTGATAGCCTCTTTCTGGCGCTCGTACGGGGACGAGTCCGTGGGGATGTTGTAGTTGCCCAACCACACGGTCATGTTTACCTTCGTCTGTTTGATCGCCTCAAGCTGCGTGGACGTGTGCATTTAGTCTCAAACGACGACGTCAAATTTTAATCCCCACTTACTACAAGAGCGGATTGGTTGCAATCGGCTCCATACAAACGGATGCGCTGTTAGCAAGAAGTAGTTGACATTAGTACTGTTTCCACTTGTTTGCCTGTAGGGCCTCGCGGCATGAGCGTGCAACGAGATACTCACAGTAGTCAACTGGGATAAGAGCTATTGCAATAGCGAGACGAACGTGTAAGAGATATGTACGAGCTACATGAAGCTCAGGGCGAGTGGGACATACCTGAATGTCATTGATGACCTGGGCTATCGGCGGAAAATGACTGTCAGTATGCCAAGCAGTCAAACCTAATATTAGGGCGCTCGGCGCTTCACTTACACAAAGAGTTTCCGCATGCAGGGTATTGCGAACCCTCGGGGGTATACGCGATACCGTAGAAACTCTGCTTGAGGCGAGAGTCCTTCGCGAAAGAGCTCGGGTCATTGGGGTCTGTCTGGTTCACGGTACTACCGTTGGTGCCGCTGCCGCTTGACGAAGAGAGGTTGCTGCTCGACTTGTGCGACTTTGACACAGAAACGCCGACAGCGACGGCGATAATCACAAGGCCGAGGATACCAACAATGGAGCCGATGACCTGTAGGAACAAGAGAAGATGAGGGATGTATAGGAAAGCGTGTGGCAACAACATACAATCCACCTATGGCGCTTGCCACCTTTCTGTTGCTTCTCGATCCACGTATTCCCGTTGTAGCCACCATCGTTCATGGCGTTGTATCCGCCCGCGTTGCTTCCGAACTGTCCTGCGGGCATGAATGGATTCTGATCTGCGTCTTCGTGATCTGTGGTTGGCACGGGTTGAAATCCACCAGAAGGTGTTGGAACTGCAGAGGCTGCAACTGGCGTCGGCCTGATGTGGTCCAAAGACTGTCCGGACGAGAAGGAGTTGGCGTAAAGCGTTGACAGACGATGTGGGGGCTGCGCAGCAGGCCGGGCGATCCGTTAAGTATCGCGGTGTTATGAAAATGAAACGAATGTGTGGCGGCCCGTCAGATACAGGACCAAGTTGGGTTTAGTTTGGCAGTGCGTAAAGGAGGTATGGGCGGCGATTGAGGCCAAGAGTGAGAGAGCGTGTTGTAACGAGACCAGCGCGTTCAGTGAGGCCGAGCAGAGAGTAAGAGAAAGAGTAAGAGATGAAGATCAACAATGTTAGACGAGCCTAGCAACGGCCGAGTGAAATAGTACGTACAGGAATAGAACCATCGAAGTAGTTGTCCAGCTCCGGATTTGAGTATCGGCTGCCGTCGTGCTCGTCCAGTCCACTGCCCGTCGCATGCACTGGCATGGGCTGGTCGCGGTAGGGCTGCGACATCTCGGGGCTTCGGCTCATCGTAGTCGTCGTCGTAAGTAAAGGGATCAAGGTCGTTAGTCGCCGTCAAGGGAAGAGAAAGGGGCAGATCAAATAAGGCCGCTGGTGGTGGTGGCCTCAACTCATAGCTGTGCACTCTGACATACAGAATTCTTGAGCGGCATGGCAGTGCACCTCTATTCATAGCAGATTAAATTCGACAAGTAGACTGCAGACTACATAATTCGATCGTAAGGCGCCCGTCGTGAATATACAGACATTACACTCGAGACATATAACAGGAACATCTAGCAACAAAAGCAAGTACAACATACATACATGTAACCGTCCATAACAAAGGATTATACAGATATTAGATATTCAAGTCGTGCCGAATGAAGGTTCGTCAGAGTTCATTTTTATCTGCCGTGATATTTAGAAGTAGAGATTAGAACGCGGACGATAATACGCGGAAGAAAAGTACACGGCGAGAGAAATCGTGTACCATGGAAAGTGAAAAGAACCTATAGTTAACCAAACGGTATATGTGAAAATGTTCCAGAATAGAAACAAAGCTAAGTGCTGATAGCGCAGGGCATGGCAACGTAAGCAAAAAAGAGGAAGAGTCGGAAGAATAAGTGCGGAAAACAACGTACAAGGTCATTACAAGGATAAGCAGTCCTGGCTATGATGTGGGCCCACTGCTACTGCCACTAGCATTCTGCGTATTTGTGCTAAGCTGCGGAACAATCGGTGCGCTCCTTTGCGGCTGCACGCTCGCGCGTTTCTGTTTCTTCAGTACATTGGGTTTGACTTCACGTTCTCCTCTTCTCGACTCCCGCTCACTATGGCTGTGCTTTTCATTCTCCGAGCTCTCGTGTCCTAGCGCACTGCCGTGGTCGCGAGACGCCGTCCTCCGAGATGGGAGTGTCCTACTCCTCGAGACCGTTACGGCGCCCAACGCCGCGTATGTGCCAACGTTCTGCGCATTATCTGGTGGCACGCCGGAGCTGGATCCCGCGATTCGGACATGGCCGTGCCCTGTATTCGATGGAAGGGCAGGATCTGCCGAGGCAGATGCAGATGAAGACCTCCGGCGACTCGTTTTCCGTCCCCGTTCGATGAGTTTCCACCCAGGTTCAGACGGAGTCGCCGATGCGATAGTTATAGCATCACCGTTTACTTCCGTCATAGGTTCCCCCGCCCTTCCCTGTGGCCAAGGTTCATTCCGTCTATCACCGCTTCCACGCCTCTGACTCGATCCATGTCGAGTGCTGTTCTCGTTCGCTGGCGGATATGTTTGGTACATCGGTCCAGGTGAGAGAGGGCTGGGTGCACTCGAACCTTGGCGCGAAGGTGGCGGTGGCACATCCAGCATAAACCAATCTTGGTGTTCAATGAGGAATTCGAGGACTCGTTGAGAGAGCTGGTGCTCCTTAGGAGACAATTCGTGATTAGGATGGCTGATTAAGCCGGGTCGAAAAATAACAGCTAGGTCTAAGAATGACATTGAGCAATAGAACTGTCAGTTGTCGAGATGTAACGTACTCGTGGCGGTCATAAGGTTCTTGTCCGATTTTCGTGCAAACACAGATAGCAAGTCGAGAACATAGAGAAGCAGATATTGATTCTGCCGAGGCATGCTTCGTATGAGTTGTTTATAGGTCTTAATTATTTCATCTTGACTTCGTCCATCCTCTGTGAACAAGTGAGTCAATCATATATGTCAGAAACTATAATTCAAGTCGTACGCAATGCTTCACGGAACTGGACTAGATCATTAGACAGCTTCTAAGCCACATAGAGGATACGCACTTTACTGTAAAGATTATGGGGTATAACGGGCTCAGGCATTTGAGTGAGGTATCTTCGGAAGACGCTAGCAACGTCATGAGGGGTAAAAGACTCTTGAGTCCAGTCAAGCTTCTTGCCATACTGTCGCAAGCATTACAACCTGTTTATTTCGAACCGAGACTGAGTAACTCACCTTCGGGGGAGTCTCGAAAATCTGCTGGAGTTCGCGCATCCGCTTCGTCGAACCGCTCACGCGAAACGTGCCTTCGATTTCCGTAGCGTTTTCTTTCAAATACAGGCCGCTGAATGTATACATCGGTTAGGCGCTTGTCCCTGGGCTGGCAAGCGAAATGACGGCAGAAACTCACCATTTTGCAACGACGACCGGTATGTCTCCCCATACATACATCTCTCCATCCGCCCCGGCGGTCTGAATCTGCGCGGAGGCATAGTTCAGGCTCTCTCGGAGAGGCACGCCAAATACGGGGTGTACAGCGCCGTCGTCTGCGCACGATGAGCAATAGCCATGGGCTGAAGACATCTGCATCTAAACTCACCTCTTCCGTACGGCACTGGCCCCTGCTCCTTCGCCTTCTTCGCCCGCTGCACGAAGTTGAACTGATTCCACCACGCCTTGAGGTTTGCCTTGCTTGGCGGAGGCGGCGAGGGGGGCAGGTTAGGAAGTGCGGCGTGTCTGGGTTCAAGGTTCGCAGGTGCGCGCTGAGTGTGCATCATAGTCTCGTTCCTGCCCTCGTTGTCGTTGTCGTTGGACTGTGCGAGAGGGACGAGTTCTCGATCGCGTGTTTCTGAGCGGCGACCAGGTATCCAAAGGCTCCTGCGTTTCTCTTTCTCTCTCGGGCTGGCCGTAGTTGTGTCGGCGACGAGGGCGTTCTCCTGCTCTGAAGAGTCTTCCGGTGCGTGTGAAGACGAGAGCGAGCCGGAAGCGATATTGGTTGCTACGTTGTGGGAGCTCTGCCGCGTGTTGCGGAAAAGGCCACGGCGCGGGCGAGTGTTCGCCAGCTTGGGCGACGGCGGCGACGGACGTTGTCGACGTTAATGACGATGACGAAAGAGAAACTTCGGAGTGCCTGAGCACGACGGAGGCAAGTCGAAAAGCTATGCTGAGCGTGTCGAATGTGGTGCTTGTTACTTAGCGGTGCACAGCAATTAGGATGGCTGAAGTCAAATCCCAATTCCTTTCGGCCGGGACTTCCTCCGTAAAAGTATATAACCCACTTTGGAATATCAGATACACATTATTATTTTTCTTGTTTACGGGTTAGAAATACATATCGTTGGTGACTATGAGTTCATGCTATCAAGGCTCTTCAAAAAAGGGGGGAGGGATGCTCTGCTTTTGTATGGTAAATTCGATAGAATGGAGTATGCAGTGGTCATTGGTTTGGGGAAAGTTTGTCAGATTCATGTCTCTCGGGCTGGTGAGAATCAGATTCCGTACACTTGGAGAGGCCGTAAGCTGAGCAAGTAGCCTGGAGTCCTCCAAGCGAGAAGGACTTGTGTAAAATCCATAGTGTATGTGCAAGGTACGCAAGCTATTTGGAAGAGTCATGGTACCCTGTTCGTAAGTGTTTTCGTCAAAAATCCAACTCAGGTATTGAAGAGAGGTGAATAGCGGAATGTAACTTGATACGTCGCCAAGGCGTGGGACGTAAAGGCGCAATTTCTTCAGGCTCGACGCCGCAGGTTCTAGGAGGTTGAGGAGGTTGACTGAGTTTCCTTCACCATCCGACAAAGAGTAGCGACCTCTGCCAGTATATGTCAACTCCAGTTCCCTCAATGCATAACCCATTCGAGGGGTGACCAGCCAGGAGAAGAATGATGCGAATGATCTTGGCCACTGTCCTTTTAGAACGACATGTGCCACTAAAGTTAACGATCTAAGAGATGGGAAAGGACTTTTCTCTAGCAAAGACTCCGGGATTAAGATTGACTTGTCGGTGGATTCATAATCATGCTGGTGTCCCCAGTTTACTATGGCCAGACTCTTCAAGTGACGCAATTCGGGCAAAGCGGTGCATAGGTCGACCAAGTGATCGTGGTGCATAGCGAGTTGCGATAGCACCAAGTGCTCGAGAGAGCGAAGAAGTCCCAATAGATTCGTAGGACCGATGGACAGTTTCACGTCTTTACTCAAGACCCCATCCAAGACGAGGTGTCTGATGTTTGGGCACCGACGGATGATGTTGTACATTGACTGCATTTTATCGGCAGGCGACTCAGGCCCATCCACTTCAAAATTTGGGTGAAATTCGAACTTGTCCCTGAACCAAAGCTCTCGCACCCAGTATCCCGTATTTGGACTTCCGAGCTGCAGACGTAGGTTTTTGTAGCCTTTAACTTGAATGCGCTGTCGCAAACAGCGTTGTGCACTGTCAGTCCAGCATCGATGAACAAGAGACAAGGCGTAGAGCATTTCGTCTATTGTATCCTTGACAAAGTGAAGTCCTGGAGTTATGTTCGTGGAGCGAGTGTACGGAGTCCGCTGTTCAGATAGATACTGGGAGACCAGCTCAGCTACGAGCTGCAGCCCTTGTGGGGGACGTCCGACCCGACCTCCCGTAGTTGCCTCTCCCTGGTTCCGCCATGCGGTTGTCCTCCGCGACGCTGCCGCAGCCCTTTCGCATGCAATTGTATCGTATATGTCCTCGGTATTCTTGAATGATACGTCATTGGATGAAAAGCTGCCGTGTTGGAATAAAGAAAGAAGATCGTCGAAGAGCTGCCAAGGAATTTTGTCGTATTTCAAAACTAATGACGCGAACAACGCGTCTGAAGTAGTAGGCAAGGATAACGAGCAGAAATATTGTTTAAGACGAAGAGTATTGCCGTTGACGTCAGTTGTCTCATTAACGAAGGACATTGTGGAAGCAGATAGAGAAGTGTTTAGCGCTCATTGGCATATTCCTACGTAACCTATCCATGATTTCAGCGTTTCCCACGATTCTTGTCCGTCAACATACCACCATTTTGCATCTTAGTTTAAAAAAGCGAGATGAACAATGGTACAAAAATTGAAGACATTTTGAATAAAATAATTGATACAAAAAAAAAATGCTTTGCCCGAGACTCGAACTCGGTTCGCAACCTATGCAATAGGATCTTCCCATGAAATGGGAAGGTTACATCATACCCATAGACCAGCAAAGCTTGACTTAAACTTGTAGTGGCAGTTTTCATATGTACATCCAGTATTTCGTTTTAACCTATTATTATGTACTTATGAACCTAGCATAATACAATCCGTTGTAGAGGCGCAAAAGATGAAGGAGGAAATTCGCTTTGGCATACTTCAATATTGTTGCTAGGTTTTGTTAGTACGCCTCGTCTCCACAAGACATTAAGATCAGATCCAGCACGAAGATAGACGATTACGGAGTCCGGTTGAAAACTTAAGGGGTACTGGAAGACGACTAGCTGCGATCGGCCTCACACAGACCTCCGAGATCAGAATTCATAGTACAGCAAAAGTAGACTGGCATAATAGGGTTGCCTCGAGGACACATTGTGAAATGCACAGGACAAGGACAAGTACATCCTTTTGGACAGATATAAACAAGGTGAAAACAGGACAGCACGGAACGTCAAATGCAGCAGCGCAAGAACGGCTTAGCGCATCGCTTCCAGCCGCATTTCGGGGTGGGCGCTCAATCGATAACATCGATTTCTTTTAGAACAAGAGCACGGAGGCAATAAGGTGCGAGTCAAAGATTCAAAGAGGTCCAAGGAATGAGGGTCGCGTAAAGAATGTCTGATGGCGAGCCTCAGGGTGCATAGTAGGTAGGTGGCGAGTGGATAGGTGGCGTATTGACGTTACTCATTTCGGTCTCAACCACGACGAGAACAAGACGAGACAAACGCAACGTGACCTGCTGCCCAGCCACCTCTCGAAAGACATAAAAGGACCATCCCAGCACATCTCCTCTTGACCAGCATCCACCACCACCGACACTCGACACTCGACAACGACCCAACCCAGTCGCCCGCCATGTCGCAACGTCTCTTCTTCTGGGCTTCTACTACGGATGGCTAGCAGTCCACAGTCCACGACGTCAATGACCCTCTTGCCCTCGCAGCTCTTAGGGATGGTATGGTGCCACCGCGCCGTCCTCTCTGAGACTCACGTTCCTGGCACGGCTGGGACGTGGGATGTAAGCCGAACGTAACTGGTCGACGGGACATATGTGGCTCACAGCCTCCAGGAGCCCATCATTCAAGTGAGTACACTCAGTCCACATACGCCAATGGCCCTCCGATACCCGCAGCTCGTGAGGGAGGATACACCGACTCCCCGCGCAAAACCCTGCTGCAATCGCAGTGAGCGTCAGTCGGTCATCGCGGTCGGCAGGACTGAGAGTGTTGCCACTTGGTGCGCCCTCCCCGCTCGTTTATATACGCATGACACCTTCGACCCATGGCAGCGTAGCTACGTGTTGCGCTTGCTCCGGTCGTTTAGATAGGTGTTCCTCTGCGTCACGGCGGTGCGAGGGCGGTAAGGCCGACGAGTTGTGCTAGCCACACTCCGGTGCCAGCCACTTTCGTGTGGACGTGTGCCTCAAGATTATGACCTGGTGTGCTTCAAGATATGCGTGCTTCAAAACTCTGTAGCGCGAGAGGCGCCCATCATCTTCCCATCCCATCTCCTGTACCGTTCTTCTCGGATGGCGGTGGCAGCAAGTCCGACTCTTGCTGTCGGGATTGTTATTGACGGCTGCGGGGAAACCAACGTTGTCCTCCTGCGCCAACAATTCCTTTGGGTGCCGGTTATCCCCCCAAATTGGCGCAGGCGTACATCCCCATCCTCCCTTCATTGGGCAAGGCGTAGACTTCGATGTATCAATAGTGTAGTGCAAATTGCACCCTGGATGGTGGTGGCAGCGAGTCTGACTCTCGCTGCCGGGATGTTTTAGTGGCGGTCTTGGGGCAACCAAGGCCGTCCTCCTGCGACCAGCAAGACCCAGACGGGCAAGTTCGGGTGCTGGTTATCCCCCCCGAACGTGGCGCAGGTTTTCATCCACATCCTCCCTTCAATGGGCAAGGGATATCCAGGAATATATGATTTTTATCCTGGCCATTTTGACGAGTGTGCTTTGAAATACCCAGGTCGAATATCAGAGCAAGCCAAGATACTTTAAGCCCACTGGCAGACTTTGACTTATGAAGCTCATCGAATAACATTTGCCTAAGGGTGGTTCAGAATACCAAGGTTTCCTTTCAATTCATTTTAGTGGGCTGTAGAAGCATAGGGACCAACCAAGATATCTCCTCTATGTGGAGAGAAGTTAGCAGCGAGTACATGAGATGGTGAGAGTCAACAGAAAGGAGTAAGAGATGAAGGTAGGAACTGCCAACTGAACTTGAACCACTCGGTACCGAACCTGTCTATCACCTACACCCACCTTCAAATAGTCGTTGGCTCAACAATTACTATGCGCGTATGCTTCATCAGCTCACCCACATGTAATACTGTTCTATACGTCATGGAACGCAGCCCCCAGCGTTCAAGCTGTCGAACAACAAGTTTGATATCCTTGAAGCATTCCATAAGTGCGCCTGAAGACTATTAGCGCGTACGTTCGACCGGCCTACAGTGCTCACAAGCACTTGCGGGAGAAGGAATCGACTTAAGAAGCACATCGCGAAAAAAGCTTCCACGTCAGACTCTTTTGCGAGCTCGCGGGGATGGGACTACTACATGTAAATCGGGGATCGAGCTTCGTGTGTGTAAAACATTTTTCGAACATATTCGGAGAATGAGACTAACATCTACTACATAGTATGCGGGCACTGGGCACGAACAATGTGTACTGCGTTATAGTGGGCCGTGTATAGCACAAGAGATACTCTGGCACCGACATTGCCTGTACGCACTGTGTACTTTCTATTGCTTTGGATGGCCGGGACTCTTGCACTATCGTGACCACTCAAGACTGTGAACCTCTTTCGCATGCGAGGGCTAACAAGAGGCAATGTTTGCCTTGAGAAGCCTGAGGTCGAACTGTGCGGCTAATGCTTGAGGAAATCTCACATGGAAGAGGGGCGACCCGGGAGGAGGAGTAGCGGCTTGATGAAGCGTTGGTTACGAAACGAATGCCACAGGCCGGAGGGCGGACTCACAGGCTACAGCCCGAGATTGAGGATTAACAGTAAGTAACTCCTATGACTTCGAAATGTGTCATTGTTAATGATCGCCACCACCGATATACCACTGGCAGACCCCTCTCTCGTCATTCCTGGTCCGACCGAAGCCAGGCCGCCGTCAACCATAACGCACGCGCGGGCTGCCAGCGAACGGCACTTTCTGCTCTTCGTCATGTACGTATGTGCGTGATGGTGGCTAATACACATATACGCCCTTCTCGCCTTTAGTGCCCTTCGAACAGACGTATACTGTATCACTGACCGTGTGTACGGTACATCAATAACAAATACCCTCTTCTTGTTGAAGGCCTTCCTTCTGGGGGACAAGAACTTGACCTTGGCACTCGGCCTCGGTCTCAGACTCGCACAGTCATACTACATACATACATGCACATAGAGGTGATATCAGACCTAGCCCAATCCATCTACTCATTGAATACAGCATTCAAATCTCAGGCTGTGTTCCATGATCAGAATGTGTGTGTGTGTGTGTGCATGCTGACTGTGACTGGCGCAGAAGGAATTCGAGTCCGAGTCCGTATGTATGTATGTATGTATACAGTACGCATACATTCATTCAAACATCCGGCCCCGCTTCTCGCACCTCGGCCGTCAGCAGTACCTAGTACACACTACAGGGTATTAACAGCACCCTGGATTTGATGCAGGAGGTCCGAGTCGAGTCGCGACAAGCTCAGACGGGAGGGACGCCCGCAATTGACTCGGACTCTCCCCCTATCTGTCGTAGGTTCGTACTAAGTATGTAGTATGTGTGCATGTACATATGCATGTATGTATACACCGTGACGTATGTATCTACATATCTACGAAAGATAAGCCTGGGGGTGTGTTTCATTTTTTGAATTTAAGACAGTGACAATGGCAGTTTCTCTGGCCCGGGCACTCTGAGGGGCTGCCGTCAAGTCGCGTATACATATGCTATCTGTCTTCATGTACTCCCGATAGCTACAGAGTACATACACCAGCATACAGGCAGCACCGTGACCGTAGGTCCGCGCGGCGCTCTTAGCTGCAGCCTGCTAGTGAATAACATAAGATGCTTCCGCTGAAACCTTGCCTTCATCGCGATGGGAGTGTTCAACTCCAATACAGGAATAATCATGCGCATTATTCAACGCACATCAGAAAACATGGCAATACTGCTTTCGAATAACGTGTTTATTCAAGTCGAACCATATGATACATAGCATCCAGCCACCTCCATCGTAACATCAACGAAGATTCCATCGTGACAAGAACTCGGGTAGTTTACACACTTAACATACATACATACATACATCCGGATACAAGAGTACACTAATTTTGTCACGAGAAGCGTTGCTTGACTTGAATTACTTGATTGTTATGGTGATGATCACGGGGGAAAAAAGAAAGGAAGGGAATATCACGGTGCAGACACCATTAACATGGAACAAGAAAAGAGGAAGGAAGATGATAAATATATGTCGAACACAAACCGAAGGACTCAAACACGAAACCATGGTTATTATTATAACGATGAAGCTTGAGGATGTGGGAGAAGTACAGATGGACAATGTTTGATGAATGATGGTCGATGGACAGTGCATACAAGGGTAGAGAATAACTTGACGGACGGCGAATGATGGATGAAGAGCGAAATCCACATGTCGCACCGCGAACATAATCGAGCTTCCAACGATATAGGGGGTATGAGAGGTGCGGTGCCTTTTGGTGGACTCGAACACGAGAACAGACAGATGGGTGACGGATATGACTGGAGTTACAAATAGAACGTTTGTGACGTCGATAATGAGTGGTCACTGAGAGTTCGAGTTCCCAGATACACCCTCGGAAGGCGAAGAAAGTGTGAGATCAAGATATGATACAGTGCGGCGATCCTGACGAAGCCGTCCTTCCCACCAGGTTACAGTTGAATATATGCGTCGTGATGATAAGGGATGGAGTGAACAAGAGAGTGTCGAAAGGAGCGCAAGAAGGTAGGAGGGAAGTGCTGGACGGTAGACGGCAGACAGCGGACGCCAATTAAGACATCAATGGTTAATCGTATCGTACATTTTTTCATCCCTGTTTTCACTCCTTTTTCGTCATTGTGTACAGTATGTACCGGAGCATTCGGGTGACACGACGGAGCCCCAGACTCGAACGCCAGAGGTCCGAGCGGACGAAGTTCTCAAAATAAGAATATGAGCGGAGTAAGATCAAGAATCTGAGTGTTCAAAGCATCGAGACCAGTTAGTTGAAGCCGTCGAAATGGCCCTTGAGAATCCGTTCGCCCATGGGACTCGGTGCGCGCCTCGGCCGGCCCTCGCCCGATGCCGCCATAGTCGCGCGGCGCGTCTTACGCTGAGGAGACGCACCGGTGGCGCCGGAGCGCGACGTGCCTGGGGGAGAGCCCACGCGCGGCGGGGCATTCACCATGGGCTGCTTGGCCGTTACGGATGCTTGGGTGGGGATCTGGGGCTGTTAGAAGAAGACAAATAGATAAGTAAGTTATTGATGCCAAAACTGCAGGAGATAAGGAGAAGTTTTGGAGACAAGGACATACCCTGGCCAGAGCACCTCCGAGACTGAGCCTCCTGAAGATACCAGCACCGCGTTCCTGCTGCTCCGCAGTCGGTGGTGGACCGGTGTTGCCATTGGTGGCTCCAACACCGCCGCCGCCAAAGCGCGAGGCGGGGCCGCTGGGGGGCCACGCAGTACTGCTGAGGCGGCGCGCATGCTTCACGATCGCAGGCTCGGCCGCATCCTCGTCCTCTTCCATCACCGTCGCAGGCTCCGCCGACGCGCGCGGGCCAAAGGGGAACTGGCGGCCGAGGCTGCCGAAGGGGACGGTGGGGCTCGTGGGCACACCGCCTGCGGCGGCGGCGGACTTGGGCGGGGACGAGAAGAAGTAGGAAAGGATGGGGGAGGTGGATGTGCTGGGTGAGACGGGGCCCTGTGCGGTGCGGATGTGCGGGGACGGGCCTGGGGAGGTGGGAGTCTGGAGCGGCGGCGAGTTCCCTTCGTCCTCCGATGAGGAGGAGAGTGAGGACGGACGGCGGGAGTGGGTGGGGATGGAGATGGGCTTGGAGTGCTTCACGTTGTTGTCAGACATTCTGGTAGAGGAAAGTAGTAGAGGGAGACGAGGAATGAGAGCGAGTACTTATAAGACAGCGTTGGAGGCGTATTTGCAGCGCTTTGGCAGTACATTCATCGGCACACCCCGACTCTGAGGTCATCTGATGTCCCTGCACGTCTCTAATATTACCCCGCATTGTATGCCCTAATGAGGAAGGTATACCTCTTTATTTAGGATAAATAAGGGAACGCTCCGTTGTTTCGGGTCAGATACACAGTCATCGAGCTGGTCAAACTCGCGTCCGACACCGCCTACGTTGAACTTGAAGTTGAAAGCAAATCTGCATCACTGTTGTGAGCCCCACTGTTTTAGCTTCCGTACAGATTCCTTCTCACAGACGCCCATTACAAAGGGTTTAGAGCGGCCTTCCTCCCCCATCCATCATCGTCTATCTCGTCCTCGTCCTTACCAACTCCAGGCACAGTAGCTCGCATTTTCAATCCCATGGTAATGACACTGACAAGCCGGGTTCCAGACGCGACTTGGCACGCTCAGCTTAGCTGTCTTCTTGACGACGCGGCCGCGGCTCTCCCGTCCTTCTTTTCCTCACACACATACTTCAAGTCCGTTAACAGCACCTACTACACCCGCACCCGCTGCATCATATGCGATGGCGACATCGCCTGTCTTTCTCAGCTTCTTTACATGCCGTAGTCGCACTCAGGTTGCTTCATCATCATCCTTCTACTACTTTACGCGCTTTGTCGTGGTAATGAAACGCACTTCACGGATCTCTCTTGAAACATCCCCATCGTAAACTTCGATGCAGTGTCGTCACTTCCTCACTCTGTCGCGGGCTTAACCTGACCATGCATATGCCGTACAAGTCGATACGTGTTCCCATCCTATGCTTCTAACGCAGTGGGACAGCTATACACCTCCGCCGATCGGTCTTCTCTTCTTGCCACTAGCTCAAGTCAACATTCCGACACCCATCTGGGTCCGCCTCATCCGAGATGACTATGAACAGACCTCAACATCATACATCATACTACATCGGTCAGCTGCAGCCCTAAGAGTGCAGCGCAATGCACAATGCATCTCAGTACAGATCTCGGTCCCACTAAACACATCGCCAGTGGACCACATGCCGATCGCCCACTCTGTCTCCGCAGTGCCAATTCAAAGTCAATCACTCCAACTCCAACTTGAGCGTGTTTTCTCGCACGCAGGGCTTCAAGTTGGCTTATGACACGATGTAACAATGACTTGATAATAAACTGCGAAGAAGTCAAAGCTCAAGTAAGGACACTGTCAGTACCGAAAGGAACGCGTATTGTAACGGCACCAACTTGTCTTTGAGCTTGCCAAACCAGGACCTTGGATCTCGGCCAGAAAAGAATAACTCGATAGATGCCCGCCAGTCTTTATTAAGCTTCCGTGGTAGTAATGTAGTAAAGTGGAGCTACTTAATTAAGATTTAACCATACGTACTGTATGCAACCATTGGTATATAGAGATAAGATAGCCAGAGGTCCAAAATCGTAAAAGAGCAAAATGACTGTTGATTCATTGACGGAAGACCATTCTGGCCTTGTAGATGAGAATTCATTTCTACTATGCACACGTACAAGCCACAATAATGGGCAGGAGAATGATGAAATGGAGTTACATTACTACCTACTACACTATCCGGGCCTGGGGGGACCGGAGGGTGGGGGGGAGGGAGCAAATTCCGAAATCCATGCATATGTATGCAGCTGCAGATCTTGACGCAACGATCACACCCACACCAGCCGTGTCGCACAATAAAAGCGCTTGGTCATTTGGTTGCCGTCCGTCTGCCGCGCGACGAGAAGGCCCACCGGCAGAAGCTCAGCGAAGTGAGCTCTAGGCCTCCTGCGAGTTTCCCAAGAATGAATGGTGATGGAATGACGAATCTGCGTTGACTCCGAGTCGGGACCATTGTCTCTGAGGGCCCAGGCGCTCGAGTAGCAATGAGATCTTCGCCTTGGTTGCAGTAGCATGTCTTTACAGTGTAGCCGGGCTCGCGTATCTGCAGAATGTTGCGGCACAATGTACACAGGCAGCGAGATGAAAATAGATATACATACGTTGCTTGTATCGTATGTAGACCTCTTCTCTGGTCGTAAACCATATCACATCAATGACTATTCGACTTAAGCGGGTGTCTCAGTCTTAATAAACTCAATCTCACTCACCCACGCGCATACAACGGCCGCAGCGCAACGTAGATCGGGAGAGACATGCTTTCCCTGAGACTCCCGGGCCCGTCTCTGTTTCCGTCTTTAGCGGACTTCGGTCCCGCTAACACGGTCCCAGAGAAGCAATTGCCTGCCAGAGAGGACAGGAGAAAGCCCTGTTTCGAACGAACGTACTGTACGTCGATGCAATTAGGAGTGCATGTGTCGGTGCCAGTCCCACTATAATAGTGATCGAGATCGAGATCGGAGATCAAAATCCAAGATTAAGAACCTTTCTTCACGAGCGAGTACTACATATGACTTTGGCCGGGACACGGAAGGGGTCTAACTTCTTCGTCCTTATCTGAAACAGAGTTTAGTAAACAGTAATCAGTTTATAGTTTTGAATACGCTTACACACACTTCAGAAATCCGCAGTTCAAGACACTTTGCGACGCCGCTGCTGCGGCTGCTGCTACATACTCCTCGGAGTCTCGCCACACAGGCCCGGGGCGGCCACCCGGAGGGTACAGTATCAAGATAGATGCCAGTACAAGAATCCCAGACATGTTCAAGCGTCGAAGCTGCCTCTGGATCTGGAATTACATTCCGCATATACGTACTGGACGTCCTTGGCTCTGATATACTGTACGTAGCAGCGTGCTAAGGGTGTTGGTGGGGAGGAACAGCAGAAATTCGTGCCCACAAAAGACTGAACCATAGTATTTCATTAGAGTCCGTCCACAGAATTCCTGCGATTCCCCGGCCTCTGAAACAGACACATTGCGTACTGTACGTACCGCATATGTGCACATACATACATGTTTGCAACTTATAATCTGTGGTTTCTGATGTGAGCTTACGCGAGTATGTGCAGCCGAGTTTCTGAGAATCTGAAGCTCACAAAGGAACGTCCTCGCACTGTCCATACATCAGGCACGCTGTATAGACCACGAACTTCCAGCTCAAAGGGCCAGCTGGAGACCAAAGCAATAGCTCTTCCATCCCGTACAATGAAGGACAAAAGGGGGACGAGGTTGTCAGAGTGCACCATGAAAAGCTGCCAGCGCAGCACGTCATCTTCTCTTCCATGTTGACGGACTCGGCGGGGGTGAGATCAACGGCAGCTAGAGTTAGGGGTCCTTTGATTGTTCTGTAAGGCTGTTTCAGGGACACCTTCCTAGAGTTAAAGCGTTTATTAGAGGTTTCATAGAAGCTTGGATAACTGAGAATCTCCTTCCTGAACGCGGAAGCAGTCGGAATACAAGATGTAGACCGATAATCACCACTTCCATAACACAGAACAGCCCTCCGAGACCGGCCTCGCCACCGGGAATGGATGCTTGATAATTGGATGGAATCAGAGAGGCGAATAGAAGACAAGGTACTTACAGTTCGTGAAGAAGAGAAGAAGAATCCGAGTGGCGATCGACTATGCACAGCGGCGGCGTTCACAGCGAAGGGAGATGGAGCCGGCGGGTGTGAATGATGATGTAGATGGGAAGCGCACCCTCGTCTAATCATACACATGAAGAGAAAGTAAGTCGGTAAGTGGCCTAGAGAAGGAAAGGCACCTACAGTTCGGGAAGAAGAGAATAATAATACGAGTGGCGAGCAAGCACAAGGGTGGCGACATCCCAATGAAGAGTGATGGAGCTGGCGGTTAATGATGTAGATGGGAAGCGCACCGCCTTCTAATCATAAGCTCATGAAAGAGTCTGTTGTTAGATTTTCGCGACTTGTTCCTCAAGCCCATTCCTTGTCGTCCTCCTCACACAAGTGTTTGTAAGCCCATCAGGCCAGACGAATCATGCGCCCTTAGGAACTCTCATGGAGTACTTCAAGGATAACAATCTTGCTGTTCGGTTGCTTGAAGGCTTGGAGGCTGCGTTCCATGGCGTATAGAGCGTTATTACATGTGGTGAACTGAAGTAGGATACGCACATAGTAGATGTTGAGCCAACAAGCTTTTGAAGGTGTACGTGATAAATAGGTTCGGTGCCGAGCACTAACTTGCCAGTGTCTCAGCGATTTAGTTCGTCGTAGTTCCCACCTCTTACCCTCCTTTCCGTTGACTCTCACCATCCCATGTACTCGCTGCTCACTTCTCTCCATATAGAGGAGATCTCTTGGTTGGCTCCTATGCTTCCAGAATTGAAAGGAAACCTTGGTTTTCTGAATAACCCTTAGTCAAATGTTATTCGATGAACTTCATAAGTCCAAGTCTGGGCTTAAAGTATTTTGGCTGATATTCGACCTGGATTTTTCAAAGCACACTCGTCAAAATGGCCAGGATAAAAATCATATATTCCTGGTTATCCCTCGCCCATTGAAGGGAGGATGTGGATGAAAACCTGCGCCACGTTCGGGGGGATAACCAGCACCCGAACTTGCCCGTCTGGGTCTTGCTGGTCGCAGGAGGACGGCCTTGGTTGCCCCAAGACCGCCACTAAACCATCCCGGCAGCGAGAGTCAGACTCGCTGCCGCCACCATCCAGGGTGCAGTTTGCACTACACTATTGATACATCGAAGTCTACGCCTTGCCCATTGAAGGGAGGATGGGGATGTAGGACGGCGTTGGTTTCCCCGCAGCCGTCACATAACAATTCCGACAGCAAGAGTCGGACTTGCTGCCACCGCCATCCAGGAAGAACGGTACAGGAGATGGGATGGGAAGATGATGGGCGCCTCTCTCGCTACAGAGTTTTGAAGCACGCATATCTTGAAGCACACCAGGTCATAATCTTGAGGCACACGTCCACATGAAAGTGGCTGGCACCGGAGTGTGGCTAGCACAACTCGTCGGCCTTACCGCCCTCGCACCGCCGTGACGCAGAGGAACACCTATCTAAACGACCGGAGCAAGCGCAACACGTAGCTACGCTGCCATGGGTCGAAGGTGTCATGCGTATATAAACGAGCGGGGAGGGCGCACCAAGTGGCAACACTCTCAGTCCTGCCGACCGCGATGACCGACTGACGCTCACTGCGATTGCAGCAGGGTTTTGCGCGGGGAGTCTGTGGTTCCTCCCTCACGAGCTGCGGGTATCGGAGGGCCATTGGCGTATATGGACAGAGTGTACTCACTTGGATGATGGGCTCCTGGAGGCTGTGAGCCACATAATGTCCTGTCGACCAGTTACGTTCGGCTTACATCCCACGTCCCAGCCGCGCCAGGAACGTGAGTCTCAGAGAGGAAGGCGCGGTGGCCATCCCTGAGAGCTGCGAGGGCAAGAGGGTCATTGACGTCGCGGACTGTGGACTGCTAGCCATCCGTAGTAGAAGCCCAGAAGAAGAGTCGTTGCGACATGGCGGGCGACTTGGTCGGGTCGTTGTCGAGTGTCGAGTGTCGGTGGTGGTGGAAGTTGGTCAAGAGGAGATGTGCTGGGGTGGTCCTTTTATGCCTTTCGAGAGGTGGCTGGGCAGCAGGTCACGTTGCGTTTGTCTCGTCTTGTTCTCGTCGTGATTGAGACCGAAATGAGTAACGTCAATACGCCACCTATCCACTCGCCACCTACCTACGATGCACCCTGAGGCTCGCCATCAGACATTCTTTACGCGACCCTCATCCCTTGGACCTCTTTGAATCTTTGACTTGCACCTTATTGCCTCCGTGCTCTTGTTCTCAAAGAAATCGATGTTATCGATTGAGCGCCCACTCTGAAATGCGGCTGAAAGCGGTGCACTAAACCGCTCTTGGGCTGCTGTATTTGACATTCCGTGCTGTCTTGTTTTCACCTTTTTATATCTGTCCGGTCGACGCAGACCAGCCTCGCAAGGCTGATTTGTTGCAGGGCTCATCGGTGGATCCTTCTGAAAGGAGATTTCGGCCTACTATTGTACTCTGCAATCTCATTGGTGTGGAGGACAAACAACCAGCCGAAGGTCACCAATCACCGGTGCTCGTCTGCCTTGCAAGGCTGACTTGAATGTAGAGTCTCATCGGTGAGTCTTTCGGGACGGATATCTATTATCCTCTATCATCCTATCGGTGTGGAGGGCGGAGAACGAGAAATGGCGAACTACTTGTCAGGTATGAAATGCCTCAGAGAGTTGTATTTTGGATAGAGTCGTCCGTCGATTGCTCTTATCTTCGTACATACATTGCTGACAGGATGGCTTCGGTGGTCCAGAAACTCTACTTTTCAATGGAAAGAGAATTGGAGAAATTACGATGATGTCAACCTCGAATCGGAGTACTAGTATGGATCGAAGTTCGCGGAGATCGAACGAGGAGATCTGCCGACTCCAAGTTGCTGCCTCGATTCGCTTCAGAATGAGCAAATATGAATTTCTACTCACATCAACTGTATCAAATCTACTATCCATCGAAGGGCTGTAGCTGGAGAGGTATCGGTGACTGAATGTCGGCATAATGACTTCTGGTGTCGATGGCTGGAAGTCGATGATGGAGAAGGTAGGAGGACAAGGGGAGATGGTTCATCGGAATTCAGCCTTCCACTTATATACTTGTGGCGAACAAACTGGCTCCTTGAGCAGGTTGTTTTGGACACCTATAATGCCCACCACCTGATACCTGATTAGCATGGGATAAGGGTCCCTTATCCCATGCTAATTAGCAAGGCTTTCAAGCCCCTCCCCATACTGCGGTTAATACCGTTGATACCGGGGAGGGACTTCGTCGTATAGGCCTGGCTTACAGTAGCTAGGCCTACGCGGCGCGTCACTGGCCTCGGCGCTGGCCGCTGCTAGACCCTGGTGCACCGTCCCAGGGTCTCACGGCCTCCGCGCGTCGCCACAGACAGCGAGCTCAACGTCGGCAACGTTGAGCTCAACTATCTTACTCAATTCTTGTTTGTTTCAGCCCATTCTTTTTGCATTGTGTATAGCTTTATGTGTAGATTATATTGTATTAAAATAAAACCGGCTTGTATTAGATTTATCTTATATTTATTTATTACAAATTAAGCACAGCAGATCAGTAGGGAGACCATAGGAGGAGGGTGTCATTGTCCGAGGACGGCTGTAGTGGGATGATATAGAGCATCCTAGGGAGGATGGGTAGGAGACATTCTCTACCTTCCAGACAACGGTGCATCCCGCATTGTACTGCGCTCCGCGAGCGACGCAAGGATCTGCCAACGTGGGTCTTCCGTGTGATGCTCCTTAGATTGCACCTTGTGGTTGAAGAAAAGCCGGGCATCGCTGGCTCCCTCAGCCATGAGCCGCGTAGCGGACTGGTAAGGCAGCACAGCGGGGCGGACAAGTAAAGAGAGTCTCAAAGGAGGAAGCAGTGAGGATACGCGTTGTGGGTTGTGAATTTGACGAGAGCTGGACGGATGCAATGGCGTTGGACGTAGAAGTAAGGGTGAGTGCCTGTGAGATGAGCTGCTTGAGTTTTGCCTGCAACGTCGGTTTAGTACACTTAGCTTCTACTTAGGAAATAGCGTATACACTTACTTCACATGCCATTGTCATGAGCTGCGCAACTGTCTTTGAAGGTACTTGAAGGTTGTGTTGAGCGGAGATGAGGCTCACATGTTCTAATATGTGATTTAGAGCTGTCCTTCTTACAACCGAGGCCAGGTTAACTGGTAAGTAAGTCCCAGGTTTATCTGCAAGGCAAGTTAACGTTGGGACACATGGTGAGTGAGATACAAAGGAAGACACGCACACCCCGTTCACTCACAATCTCATCCGTTGGTAGTTTTGCTCAGGTTTCCCACAGAATTCTCCAACAGTTTCATCCGCTCGCGCTCCTTCTTACCCATCCCCACTGTCCATCTCTTCAGCTGCGATGAATGTAAAGCATCCTCGCCGCCATCCGCGCCTGCATCCGGGCCAAGCAGTGTTCGTCTCCGTTTACGTGAAGGCTTGCCTCGACCTGGTGCATCCGGCACTGGCAGCGGTGAGGGGGATGCGTGGTGCAGAAACGAACCAAGCACAGAGATTATTAGAAAGCTGTGTAGTTTTACTGCGAATTCTGGTAGTCTTAGCATTTGGTCGGCACTGACACAATGAGGAGAACATACATAGATCGGTGCAGATGTGTCTGTGGTGTCTCTCGGGTTTACACGGTCATCTATAACAATTTCATTAGTTTATAACAAATGATATCCGTAGAAAAAAAGAGAGCATACCATATTATTTTGGAGGCCTACAGCCATGCGGGATGGACATGAACGACGTTGAACGCAGAAAGGACGACGTCCACGCGTGTTCAACGTTGCCCGGAAGTTACCGGAAGTGGCAACCGAAGCTTCTCCCAGCACATTTCGCGCCCTGGAATGCTTCAGCGGCACATTCAATACTCAGGCACAGTATATGATACACATGATATTCTAAATGTACATTGAGTCTGATTTTACTGGTATTTATTGATAACTCTGTTATGATTTGGTGAAGCAAACATTGATTCTACAAGTAGCCATTTCCCTGTTTTTGGAATAGAATATTTAATTGATCTCGTAAATTTGTGATCTCTTCTGTATTCAAGAGTGGTTGAAATATGGAAGCTAATGCAAGAGGAATTACAGCTGCAGGTGAACTATAATATAGTGATCTCGATTTCGTGCACTCGAATGCATGAGATCAAGCTAAACTCACATGAAACCCACGGACCTCAACTACATTTGAGCACCGACAACAAGTCCAGTTAGTAGAATTTTGCCAAAACTTCTATAAATGTCCTTCATTATCTCTCCTTGAATGTTACATATCTTTTAGAATTTATTAATGAGTGTAATGTATATTTATTCAGTGAAGAACATGTAATGTTCATGATTTTATGCAAAAAGTACCAGATTTGAGCAGTGTTTAGATATCACCTGAGTACTACATCTCTCCAACGTATCGGTAATTTTTAAGCATGTTATGATAGAGCTATTAAGTATTTACAGCAAGTTTGAGAGCTATCGGATCATACAAAAGTGTTAAACAAATGAAATTATGTATGTTGCAACATGCATAGAGGCTGTATATCAGCACTCATAGCTTATTTACGAGCCCATTTGCGCTCTAATTCTCTTTATAATTTATATTTACCCTCTCTAATATATTCTATAGAGGTCTGTTGCATGTGCCTGATATGAAGCGCAATAGGAGGATTGACAATAGGTATGTTTTTGTATGTTCGAAAACGAAGAAAAATACAAAATACCTCATTGGGAGCACGTTCCCACGACTCGGACTTGCGACAACGCGTCGCCGTCGTCGTTTTGGCCGTGCTCACTGCCTTTACATCCCTCCCCCACCCCATGAAAGAGCTTCGTATGAACAAGCTCACTGAAGGTATGTTTTAGAAAGCTTCTCTACACTTATAAGTGCTAATAGTCCTGTTTTTTAGGTGCTACTGTGGCTGATAGGCTCAATCGAGCATCCAAGGTGCTGGAACAAGTCTTTCAACGACGATGTGCTCGCGCACAATGCGCACATCTTCCCTCCTTCCCTTGCACCGCCTCCACGTCAGCTCCCTGTTGAAACAGACATCAATGAATCGCCAACCGAGAACTACGAAGTTATGCAGACACCTGCAACTTCTTCAATAAGAATGCAGTCGGTCGAAACGATCCGCTCGTCTCTACATACAACTATCCGAGGTGACACAGACGACATTGAAAAACGACAGCCCGAAGAAGCACCATGCTCTCCGTCACTTCCGCCCCATGGTCCTCAGCCCTCGCTTTGCCTCCTGTTCTCGCTCATCTCACGAAGGGATGTGTACACACGTCTACCCGCCGTTGGAACATCCGTCGTAGCTGGCGGTGTCGCCCTTTTCATGACACCCGTTATTGGACAAGTCATTGACGCCTTTGCTCGTTTCTTCCTTTGGGACACGACATCTCAGGACAAGTCTGCGCTCAGACATGATGTTGGTATTGCAGCTGTAGAATTGGTCGCTCTCGCTACCGGTACACTCTGGATAGCTACAGGCGAACGGAACGTCATGCGCCTTCACACAAAGTCTACGAAGCTTTGACAACTCGCGAGATGGAATGGTTTGACACGAAGAGGGTGCAGAAGACTCCGTGATAACTATGGAAGGCAAAGTCTTGTTAGTGCTGGCGGCCTTATGGCAAAGTTTGCGAAGTACGTAGTATGTTAAACTCAAATGTTCACCCTAATCGTAATTACTAGAATAGAATGTAGTAGATAATTATAGTTTACTATATTGTAATATAATTCACATGTAGAGCTACATATAATGCAAAAGGAATGGGCTGAAACAAATAAGAATTGAGTAAGATAGTTGAGCTCAACGTTGCCGACGTTGAGCTCGCTGTCTGTGGCGACGCGCGGAGGCCGTGAGACCCTGGGACGGTGCACCAGGGTCTAGCAGCGGCCAGCGCCGAGGCCGGTGACGCGCCGTGTAGGCCTAGCTACTGTAAGCCAGGCCTATACGACGAAGTCCCTCCCCGGTATCAACGGTATTAACCGCAGTATGGGGAGGGGCTTGAAAGCCTTGCTAATTAGCATGGGATAAGGGACCCTTATCCCATGCTAATTAGGTATCAGGTGGTGGGCATTATAGGTGGTTTTGGATCGAACGAGTGCCAGTGTATGCGATCGAAAAGCCACATTAGAGATTGGGCCTAATCGCCGTTGTTCGCTACCCACCCAAGGCTAGAAGCATTCAGAAAGCATTTCCGAAGGACTTTCTCCAGAAACACTGTGATAGATAGTGCTAGAGATCAGCCATTTCTACATGCCAGTTGGTCAAAACATATCTGCTCTGACGAATTGAGGTACAACTTAATCTCACCTCAGTGCTGGTGGTCCTGGATGAGTTATCCATGTCCCAATTTCTTAATCTCTGAGAAGATTTGAATCCGTCGATATGCGCCTTTTCGACCTCGATAATCAGCTGCGAGAGATGCGCTAAACGCTACAAACAAAGAAGACAGAAAAGCAAGCTTGTGATAAACGCCGTGCTTGTTATACAAATTGTTCCACCTGCAAGGATACCAAGAGACTGAGCGGGTGCAGTTTGATCGGGAGGTGATGAAGTCAGCAATACAGGGAAGTAAATCACATGTAATCGGGGGACACGGCATACTAGGGTCACGATCACCCCACTACGTTTCTTCCAAACCTCCATAAATTCTCCCGCTGTAAATTTCGTGTCGTTTGTCTTTGCCTCCTTTCCTTTACCCGCATATCTTTATTTCCCCAAAGCCGTACATCTTCGCCATGTCTGACCTCAAAGTTGAAGGCTTCCAGGTTCGTTCCATTCGTAGTAATGACGGTGCACTCGAGCTGATAGCTGGTGAACGAATTCTTGCTTTCTCTAGTCCTCTGACATCATCGCTCAGCTCGGCGAGGCCTTCGCACAGTTCAGCGAGTCTGAGAAGAAGAACCAGATCAAGAAGGTTAGTAATAACATTAGCTATTGGCTGCAGACACTATGAATTCGAACTTCTATTGCTGTAGACGAACGGAATCTTCGAGCTCCGTGTAAAGAACGCGGAGGGAAAGGAGGCTGTTTGGACGATCGACCTTAAGAAGTCGGGTACTGTCTACAAAGGCGACGCAAAGCCCAAAGCCGATGTGGCTATCTTACTGTCAGACGAGACATTTGTTCAACTTGCTTCAGGCAAGGTACGCAAATTCAATTTATTACGCGTAATCAATTCTCTGAAACACGATTACATCAATAGCTTGACGGACAGAAGGCGTTCATGACTGGCAAATTAAAGACGAAGGGTAACATGATGCTTGCCACGAAGCTTGACGGTGTGCTCAAGGTCAGTTGTTCAGCGCCCCAAACTTTTACATCAATATGCTAACAATCTTTTGCAACCCAGACTGCGAAGTCGAAGGCAAAGCTATAATCCCGTCATATCACTCAGTTGTTGCGCTGCTTCCTTCCCATCCATTGTCATCACTGGCCTGTCTTGATACCTTACACATTACACACCCGGCTGGTTGCTGCTGAACTTATTGTTGTAAAGTAGCATAGTTCGTATTTTATTTGTCTATCATCCGTCGTCAAAGGCAAGAAGAGAATGTCTTTCCACAACGGTGTTCTGAGTTGTGTTTCAACAGCTTAAACTTGAAGAAAGTGACTTAGATTCCGCCTTTGTGAGCTCAACTTGAAGCTGTCAGGCTGACGTAATTCTGAACATAATTTTGGTGCCGATACTATTTGCGCGTTCGGCGACGGACGCGTATTGCAGCTCAACAACGGACGTTCACTAAGCTCAGCTTGCCCCTTAAGTATTGCGCTTCACCCCTGCTCTAGTATCCTGCTAGAGCATGAGATTATAGCCTTGCCGGTCGATAATTGACCTGCATCGAGGTTTACCTACTCTCGGTGTTGCGAACGCAGTTTAGATTAGCTTCACGTGTAGGAGGAACTCGAAGGATGGTAACGTTTAGGATGTTGGCGCGCGGTCAGCGACAGCTTTCGACGTCTTTCTACTCTGCGGTCAGACCTCGGCAACAATATGCTTCGCCATATGTACAACCCCTCCGGCGGATGCATGTTCGTGCGCTATCGTATTCCACTATACCAAGGATTATTGCCAGGGCATTCAGAGTGCCCGTTGCTGGAGCTACGGTTGGGGCAGGAGCGCTTGGCTATGCAAACTACAAAATCGAAGGTCAGCTCTCTATAAGAATACTTTGTTTATTTGTGTGCGCTTAACATGAGCATTGTTTAGAGATAAAGCAGAAGACATCGGGTTGGGTGACCAGTGTGCAGGAAACTGCTACGGATGTCTTTGACACTGCTTCCGATAGCTTCAAGGCTGTGAAAGACCGTCTTTCTGGTGTTGAAGTGCCAAGCCTGGAAGCTCCGCAATTTCTAAAGGATCTCTTCTCATCAGGTGGTGGCTTGAGTGGAGGAAATAGGTCAGACAAAGGCGGGAATGATGGTAATGGAGGATCTGGAGGGAAGAAGCCAGAAGGTGACGATGCTGTACTGGCAGCGCTCATGGCGGCTACACTCGCCGCTCCTTCTTACTCTGATGACGAGGAGAATGGCGCGAATACTGGCTTGGGAACCCAATCGAACGAACTCATGCATTTGACTCGAAAACTCATTGAGATTCGGACAATGTTGCTTAGTATCGATCAGAGCGATACACTCAAGCTGCCTAGCATTGTTGTCATTGGCTCTCAAAGCTCGGGAAAGAGTTCTGTTTTGGAAGCCATCGTTGGACATGAATTCCTTCCGAAGTGAGTGCTTACCCATCCTGAAGGTTACATATTTGCTTAATTATATGGCTCAAAATAATAGGGGCGATAACATGGTAACACGGCGTCCCATCGAGTTGACCCTCATACATACCCCTGTACGGCCCGGGAGTAACGAGCCTCAAGAATATGGAGAGTTTCCCTCTCTGGGACTTGGTAAAATTACGAACTTCGAGCAAATTCAACGCACCCTCACGGACCTGAACCTCGCCGTCCCTGCAAGCGAGTGCGTCTCAAACGATCCGATTGACCTTCGTATCTATAGTCCGCATGTGCCCGACCTCACAATGATCGACCTTCCGGGATACATTCAAATAGCATCAATGGACCAACCGGAGACACTGAAGGAGAAGATCGCGTCATTATGCGACAGATACATTCGCGAGCCAAACATCGTGCTAGCAGTATGTGCCGCCGACGTTGATTTGGCGAACTCACCTGCTCTGCGGGCAAGCCGGAAGGTTGATCCATTGGGACTTCGTACTATTGGCGTCATTACCAAGATGGATCTAGTGTCTCCTGAGCAAGGCGCTCAGATTCTTTCCGGGAACAGGTACCCTCTTCATCTTGGCTACGTCGGCGTTGTCTGCAAGCCTTCGGGTAAGAAGGGAAAACGCGAGACCACCGGCGAAATTGCAAAACGGGGTGATGACTACTTCGCAGCAAATAAAGAATACTTTGGAAAGTCATCCTCGCTCATGGTTGGCACAAGCACTCTCCGACATAGGCTTATGCAAGTACTGGAATCATCTATGGCCTCATCTTTACACGGAATCACCAACGCGGTCCAGCTCGAGTTGGAGGAGGCTTCATATCAATTTAAAGTACAATACAATGACCGGCGGATATCTGCTGAGTCCTACGTGGCGGAGACCGTCGATTTACTGAAGGCTCGCTTTCGCGAGTTCACATCGCAATTCACGCGCCCACAGCTCCGATCAAAGTTAAAGGATATGCTTAACGAGAAGGTTATGGACATCATGGAGCAACTTTACTGGTCCGACTCACGTGCACGAGAGCTGAGTGCACTTGCGGCAGATGCGAAGCTGAAGCCGGAGGAAATCGAACCCTTCTGGCGGTATAAGCTCGAGGCAGCGTCCTCACTTCTGACCAAATCAGGTGTAGGTCGGGACTCAACGCTCCTTGTCGCTGACGGTCTACGTGCCTTAATCGATTCTATCGCCGCCGGCGAGCCATTTACACACCACCCACGAGCTGCAGAGCGCCTCGTCGAGTTCGGACATGCAATACTGCGTGACCGAATCGGTGTGACGTCAGACCAGGTCGAGAATTGTATCAAGCCGTACAAGTATGAGATTGAAGTCGATAATCGTGAGTGGGAAAACGGGCGTTCGGACTCTACGGCGCTCTTTGAGAAAGAGATTGCGCTGTGCGAGGAAAAGCTTAAGGAGATCCGCAAACGAGTGGGTGGTAGCCGACGGCTCAACAACCTGATGGGTTATGTGAAGAGTCTGGAGGAGAAGGAGATGGAGAAGAAGGCCAGGAGGATTGCGAGTCCGGATGAATCTACCGAGACTGAAGAGGAGATCCATTATCGTTATAGCCCTGCTCAGATGCTCGACGGTAAGGTTCGCGCCCTATGATTATCAACATCTATCTGATCCCCTCTCCTTTCTTTTTCCAGCCAAACATGCCCTGCTATTCAATGATCGACTCGGCATTTTGAGACTAAGACATACGACGCTCAAATCCAAGCGGTGTAAAGGTGGGCCTGAGAACGATGTTTTCTGCCCTGAGGCTTTCCTTGAGGTTGTCGCGGATAAGCTTGCATACACGGCCGCCATGTTCATAAGCATCGAGCTTCTTGACCATTTCTTCTATCAGGTGCGCTTTAGACAGCAGTTGTAAAGTGTATGTCATTTTCTTAACAATCCCGAAACAGTTCCCCCGAGAAATAGATTCACGTCTTGTTTATGACCTTGACCGAAACGAAGTCGTCGCCTTTGCGCGCGAGAACCCAGTCATTAGGCGGCATTTAGACCTACAGGAGCGGAAAGATAAGCTAGAAGAGGTGCGGGTTCACGCTCTTCTCATTTATTACGTGTTTCACTGATCCCCCTGTACAGGTTATGAAGCAGCTGAATAGTCTGGCGAGTCTTCGGAAAGATGCGCAGCCAACCCCTAGACGATCTAAAGGTCTTTTTGGAAACATGTTCTGAGCCTTCCCCCATGACTTTGGTCCTGCGATTGTTCCTACATAGCTGTTTTTGTATTGCTCTTCCATTCTCTGCTACTCACCACTCTATGTACATAACCTATAATTCACTCTTTATTCCCCTTTCTAATAATGATTATGAAATCTATCACTTCATGGATATCAGAGCACTAATGGATTTTTGCGGTTACTAGTATGCACGTCTGTCACTCAGGTTCAACAAGAAGCATCTATTCAATTTAACTAAGGACAGGGGCGCTATCAAATATATCTCAATTGCTACATGTCTGATAATTCTACACCATATTCATGAACTGTACAAATTTTATACACTTCAAGGGTTCACTCGCGAAAATCCTCCATCAATTATAATCTCTTGACCGTTCGTGTAGAGCGACAGAGATGAGGCCAAATACAGAGCGAGTGCTGCCATATCATCCTCCCTTTGAAGGAGGTCAACATTTCTGGGCTACCTTTGAGGAATACTTCTCACTCACCTTCCGTTCCTTCTCAATGGTGCTGGAACACCGTTGATTGCACCCATGTTCGTCTTGCAATATTCGTTAGCCTGCTCGTCGCTCCCTGTGATTTGAGAGGGGAAAAGGCCTGGCGCAATTGCGTTCACTCGAACAGGGATCCCTTTCAGCGCAAAATCAGTGGACATGAGTTGTGTCAGGTGCGAAGCCCCAGCTTTGCTTGGCGTATACGCATACTGTGCGAGACAAAATATTAGTAACACGTGCTCTCATTCCAATGTTCATAATTACGCACCATGGATCTCGCAAGCCTAGAGTATGTTACAACACTCGTGATGTTGATAATGCTTGCTGTCCACCCGTCAGGTTTACCGACAGTACTGGCTACCAATAGGTCCAAGAATGCAGTTGTGACGAAGAACAACGATGAGACATTGGTAGAAGCCACGTCTGCCCAGTCGTTGAAGGAATATGCATCGAATAGTGCCTTGCCATAAGTCCCTGCGGTTTTCTGCTCAGGAGCATCTGGGTCCAGCATGAACGGCACTGTCGGTCCAAGAGCGCCAGCACTGCGGAGCAACACAAAAAACTCAATGTACTGAGTGAAGGATAGTGGTGTGGTCATACTTGTTGACTAGAACATCAAGCTTCTTGTCGGTATTCGAAATATGTTCAACGGCCTTTAAAATGCTATCTTTGTCCGTCACATCCAATTGAAGTCTTTTATCGAGATGGTCAATTCGGCGTACGCAAATAGTGGCCGAGGATGCTTACGGAACGATCGCCCCCCCTCCTTCGAACTGAAGCTTCGCTACCTCTTCCAAAGGCTGTAATCGCCTTCCCGTAACGTACACTTTGGCGCCATGCTTTGCAAAGCCTTTCGCAATCATCAATCCTCTGTGTTTTCGGAACTAATAATCAGCCATGTCTCAGATTGTCCCTGACCACTTACATTCCGGTTCCGGCACCAGTCACCAATGTGATGGCACCGGATAAATCAAAGTGCAATTTATCTGAAGACGCTCCAGAATTCGAGGGCATGTTGACAGACAGAGGGATATCGGGGGCTGGAACGAATCTGTCAGGAAAGTCCACGCTTTATATGCCAAGGACGAGCGGGATCTCATGGTCGTGAAATCTAGAGAGTCATAGCGCCCTGGGGGTATTCGGAAGAAATTCTGAGACATCGCCTAGAACGGTGGGTGCATTGATAAGCGAAGGCAGAACGGTGTGTCGGCCAGCTATGGCCCAAAAGCATTGCGGGACGCGCTGATCGATACGTAAACACGAAACATTTTGCCTACCCTACGATGTAATGCAGGCGCGTATGTAGGTCCGATGAACAGTATGTGCTGCTGTGTATGTGTACACCTGTATGAGCCAAGCATAGAGAGACTATCGCAGGTAATCATTAATAACGCGATGTGCGCTAAAAGCCGCACATCGATGTTATGTCTGCCGTAGATGACCACTTGAGGTATGGCAAAATACAAACCCATGCCTCCTCCGTCCTGCATGTCCAGGGCAGATAGCGTGTGGGAGACATCCATGGCCAGCGAAAGAAAAAGTGCAAACTTCAAGAGTAGGAGATTGGCGGACATAAAACCATAAGGTGTTCGTAGAACGTCAACATCAGAAAACGATCGACTCGCGCAATAATGTTTAGGCTTCAGTATTTTGATAAAGTTCGAAGTCCGCCATTGATTCAACTTGAATTCAACAAGTTGCCATTTACGTCATCACTGATCATTGGCATGCCACTGACAGTGATAAGTGTTAAGCTGAAATCCATTAATCAATAAACATCATCGTGATTAGCTATGCTAGGTGGGCTACTTAAATACATGTTTCCACAATAATCAAATTTGTCCTGTCATTATATTCATAATAGGGACCAATACCTCAACCGACAACGAATTGTTTTGTTTTATTCAGGTGGGCAATGAAATCATCATCCACCCCGAGGTGTGCCTTCACAATATCAGGTGGTGTTAGAGCCAACCATTGGTTCATGCTTAAATCCTGGACAATATCTATAAAGCGGTGGTGTCAGCAAGCAACATCCTTCGTCAATTGATTGCATCATACTCGTGTTGAAGATCTCCAAAAATTGTATGGTCGTGTTGCCAGTGTTTTCGACATAGTGTCCAAATGATGGAGGAACGTAGCCTAAAGATAGCATAAATAAGCGGCAGTCCATGATGGATAGTTTCATTGTGCAACTTACCAACATCACCAGACTTGTGTGGTAATATAAATAGATAACGTCAGCTTCAGTAAACCATCTTCATAATTTATACATACTCTATAGTCAAAGGTATTGGCCGTTCCACCCGAGGCGAAGAGAGTCATGCGTGCTTCGCCAGTGCTATATAGCGTTATTCTCAGATAAAGTGAAACGGACTCTGGAGAGAATTCTCACATGAAATAACTCCATTCAGCTTGCGTAGGGTGCCACTAAAGGTGAAAAAGGAGTGAGCATTCAGAAGAGGCTGAGAGAGAGATGGTAAATATCGTACGTGTAGCTCCCTTAATTTAACATATGTCAACCAGCCCATCATCAAATAAATCAGATGTTGCTCACCTCATTGCACCAGGTTCGATAGTGACGAGAGCTCCGACTATAGCTTGAGACACATTGAAAAGCCTACTATCCACGATCTTGATGGAACCTCCTGCCAGAGGCGTCGCAGCCATCTGTGACATGTGGAAAGTGAAGGGGTTCGGTACAGTGCCCTCTGGGCTCTCAGGTACAACCGCATTAGCAGCCGGAGGTTCTGTAGAAAACCACGGCACTAAGTCAGTGTGTCACATGTGTATGCTTGATGGAAGTGTTACCAGACGGGAAGATATACAACTCTTTAGATGGAATGTGATCGAATGCCGATGTGTCAACTTGGAAGTTTTTTGCGAGTACCTCTTTGGGTACGTGGGCTGTCCAATCTGTCAACTGGAAAGTTGAGTCTTCACTGAAAGCCCCGTCGTTGAATACCTTCATGAAGATATAAGTACTAATTCGTCCGCGAATCCCAGACCAGATTTGGTGAGAATGAAGTGGGATCAGCTCACCAGGAGGAATTCAGTGCCATCTGGATCATCGTCGGTACCCTGAAGGGAGTGGGGGATACCTGCTGGGAAATACCAGAGATCACCCGGACCCTGGGGGAAGCAAACTTAAAAGTGGGCGCGGAGAAGGAAATGGATCAAGCGTACCACGGTGTCGACGAACACTCGTCCTTCTTGATCAACTGCCGTCACTCTAGTTTTACCCTATTTATAGACATAAGAAACCGGGTTCGCCTGATAAGATGTTCTATCAACCTTCAAGACATAAGCCCACTACACATAGTGCAGCCATCAGCAAACATAAAGTTGGCGGGAAATCAGATTAGTAAAGCATACCTCCGCGGTGGTGTGCCAGTGCAGCTCCCTGAGTGTAGAGTTAATCTCATCGGGACGTTTATGTTTGCTTATCCATGTACGTACCGGATTGCGCCCGCTTCCAAACGCATGTTGACAGACGCCCTGCAGACCAAATTGAGTAAGTGCGCTCACATTCAAAGATCGCGACCGAACGCTGAGAGAATATGGCACTTACATTGCTGTCGCAATTGGCATCACGTTTACTGTAGGTTTTATGACGAGTGAAAATGATCAATGATCTATGTGAACCGGGAGCCGAACCCAAGGCAATGCTTGGCAATTACTCACTGTTCTCTTGTCTAGCCCAACCGCCGGTCTGAAGCCGATTATGGCTGAGAGAGAAAGGCCATTTCGCAGCACCTCTGACAAGGGAAATCAATGTTAGCCACAAAAAAGAGTACGATTACTAATTACACTCACATTAAACCAGAGTCAGTTGACGGGGGAGCCAATGAGTCCGGGTTCTGCTGGTCAAGCTCTGTATCATCTGGCGCGATGATGGTTGCACCGAGTTGACCGTTGATTGCTTCGACAGATTCCTCAGTGTCTTGAGACCAACCAGGATTATTTAGCGCATCGCTGGCAGGAGTCACTGTCTGAAACTCGGGGGGAGCCATCGAAACAGCAGAGCTCTGCAACCCAGAAGACGAACCAGAAGTGGAGACGGTAGGGGAAGCACTCTGTGATACGACCATTGAGGAGAGCATGGAAGAGAGCGCTGCAGACACCGAGCTACTTGCCGCCGGAGCAGCGTAGACAACGGATACGAAGGCAAAGCAAGTCAAGAGGGGTGCTCGAAACATCTTGAAGATTGTATGGCGCTGAGCGAGAGACTAGACGCTGCGGAGCAAGCTGAAGAAGTCATGGGTACAGAGTGCAGTCTTTATACCCCATCCCATACTGTCGCATTCGAACAGCTATGTCGGAAAACTGCCGTACACATGTCAGCATTGGTTGTAATGGAACAAAACGGAACAACCAGGCGAAAATATCGTCCATTCAGGGACAGTCGAGTACCGCCGATATTCTAGTGTGTGCTTGAGAGAGGATACGGGTAAGCATGACAAGCATCCCTTGCCTGATAGGTGACAGTAGTTTTGTATTCAGAAGCGCGCACAAGCGGCATTGCTAGAAAGGTGAAGAAAGCCGAAGCTTGTCAGGACGATCGCTAATGCAATAGAATTGTGCATACTTCGAAAGTGGGACACGTGTTCTCTTCTACGCATCATAGGAAATGCAAGGTGATCGCGCTGGAATGCAATCCTAATGTGTAATAGATTTTCTCTTAAGGTGATCTAAGTACGACACCGGTCACCGTCCATAGATGAGACGGAAGGCCGGCAATTCCTCTGCGCGTGTGGCGGTCAAAAATATGTTCAACCGTCTTACGAGAATTAGGTGATAACTGATGAAAATAAACGATGGGCAGGCCATGCATCCATCGTCACCACCGTCATCCTCCAAACGATAGTTTAGGCTGAATTCACGGATGCTATGTGCCGATTGCGAGGCCTTACGGAACAAATGGCCAACTTCAGCAGACTGCAAATGTCTCGGGGCCAGCGCGATCGACATAATTCCCCAGTCCTGGCCTAATGGCCGTAGTTCCCAATCGGCACCGGGTGTTGTGGGGTACTATCAGAATCTAAACATAGAATCATATATTATTAGCACGGGGACTGTCTGAGTGTAAGATTGGCGAACCCTTGACAGCGAAGACACCCAGTGCACGGCGGTATAGAGTCAAGCCAGGGAATAGTAAAGTCCTCGAGACCATAAGGGGAAAGTTCTGTTGGAAAGCCAGCATATAAGATGGAGACGGGACAGCCCGGTGGCAGGTTTCACTCTATACTTCCTCTTGTAGCAAAAGACAACGTTATTTCACCTTCCGAAGCATGAGATTCTCAGCGGGAGCAAACACTCCGGACTCGTTGTTTGAGTTCGAAGAGCAAGGTTCAGGGATGGCATTGGAACCTCAAAGACTCCGAGCAAGGCACCTCGCCAGTTGTGCCGAGTGGTCCTATTCTGTCTCGTTGGTCGAAGCGAATCAACGGTGGCCTATTTCCTCCACTGAGTTTCGCACATGTTACAAAGTAAGAAGCTGGGAAGTGTTTGCCCTCTTCCGAGAGATATGAATCGTCTATATATCTGGAAGAACAACGGTCAGCCCGAGAACTGATCGGGGTTTGGCAATAGTAGAGAAAACCGAAGTTGAGGACTGCGCAAGGTCCGTCAGATCGATCACGCGACGGGTTCAGCGGAGTTAATGGTACGTACCCTTTCAGCCTCTATGGCCATGATGCGAGGGCCAAAATAGTCTCCGATGTGATGCACATAGAAGCGGATCTTCCGACCATACCAATCAAGACCGGCTAAAGATTTCAGGTTTTCTGACAATCACACAAAGTAGGATTGGTTACTTGTGCCACCGCAGAGTGGTTGAACTGTTTGATGAGCATCATGCTGTACAGGCTTTCCACCTTGTCTGAGTTCGCCTGGTGGTCCTCACATAGAACGTGAAGGTCATAAAGCATATCGGCGAACATCATCTATCCGTGGAACATTGAGAAGTTCAGAATCTGGCAGATAGCAAAAATACCAGCTGGATCAGCTTGTTCTTCTGTGTACATTCGCAGGCAAAGCATCTTGTTTGCGATGTAAGGTCACATATTGAATGTGGATGCATCGGCAAGAAGGACAACGGATAGCTCAAGATGAAGGTCGTGTAAAAGCGTCTGTCAAGATCGCCGTAAATGCGGAGAGCGGCATTCCACACATTATTCTGCAGCGCTTCGATCGCGTCATGGTTCCGGCTTCTGCAATGAGGTACGACAGTAGGCACAAGGGCCGTCAAATCAATCTATTCAATTTCCATCAGATATATTGTCTATCACGAAGTGTGCAATACGTTAATCAAGAATGGAAGCGAATCGGCGGAGAAAGGGGGAACACAAGGTTAGTAGATGTAGAAAGGGGATAACAATGCCTGACTGGAACGGGCTCGTAGTTTGGTCTCTGGACTCGGGTTGCTGCGGGTCGCAGCAGAGCGCTCGGGTGGAGCATTGCCGGAGAAAAGGAGGCCACAAAGTTACGACGGTTACGCTCCCGATTCCAGAAAATTATCACAAAAAAACAGTAAGCGAGATACTTGGGATAGTTTGAGGGTGGTGGACGTGGAAGCAAGCGTTTAATGCACCCCCTCCAGTACGGAATCACAGAGACACAACTCTCCAAGTAACTCGGTGCTCACCTTTGACCACAAATCCCCCTTCATTGATAGACCCATGGCCGAGCAAGAGACTCTACGGCACGCCAGCTCTGCCGAACACCTCCAAGCCAAACGAACCGGTGTTGAGGTCTTTGCGGGCGAACTATTTGTAGCCAGGCCACTCGACATTCAACAAATTGCCGTGGATGTTGAGGCTATTAAAGTATGCGGAACAGCCCCAGACATGGGTCAAGCTTAACTGAACCGTCGATTAAGGTAGATCCCCGATTGAAGGTAGCTAGGCACTGCCGTTAGCGAGGGCCGATAACTGGGTCCGCTCAGAGTCTGCTGGTGGTCTTCGCCGTGGCAGTCATGACGGGGGATTTGGGGGCCTTCCAAAAGTCAAAAGAGAGCTTAAGCCCCAGGTTTATACAATTTATACAGAGAACTCACGAGCTTACTTAGATGCCAAGACAGGTGCAACCGAGTCCGCCAAGCCCTTCTCAGAAGCGTGGTTTTGCGACACCGAGTCCAAGGTAAAGCACACAATGAGAACACCAGAACATAGAGTTAGTCGCTTATACGGTTTGTAACAAGAAGAGTTCTCAATAGCAAGCCGCAGCTGTGCCACAGGCCACAGCGGTAGACACATCGTGAAAAACGTAGCGAGAAGTGAGTATGGTGCTTCTTTGAGGACCATTCTAAAACACTATGTACAGTGATAATGGCCATAGCGTTGAATGATAGTTCTGGCGAAGCAGCGAGCAGCGTGTATCGAACGACTGGAATGTTGGAATTCAGAGGGGGTCGGTCGCTGTTGGAACTTGGAAGTGGTTCAAAAGAGCAAGGACCGAAATAGGAAGAAAGCAGTAGCCTGAGATTGAATTCACGAAAATCAACTCATTATTCCATTATTAATTTTATTACGTCGCGCTGAAGAAATACAATTTGAGAGGGCAGTAAACATCGCTACAGTGTCGAAGATAACTTTAAAGAAAAGATAGGAATAGCGCAAAAGGTGACAATCAGTCCAAAGCTTGAGTGCCCAGTGCAGTCAGCAAGTAAACTGCCGAACGTGCTCAGCCTGCTATATAACTAATGATTACCGGTACTATACCGATACTATGATACACAAAGTAAGCAATCGATCAACAGTCTCAGACAATGTTGGAATCAATTCGAAAGAGTCAGACAGAAATACAGAAACAAGAGAAGACAGAAAAGAAAAAGATCATGGCACCGGGCGAACGCATGGACTGAAAATATTACAGTATTTTACGAGCTCGACAGCAGATGAACTCAATAATTAAAGGCATTAAGATCGCACCATAGGATCGACTTGTGCACCTGGTCCAGGTCCAGAAAGTCCCATTGGTCCGCCGCCACTTGCGTGATGCGCATTCATCTTCGAGGTATAAGAGGTGAACCTGTTCTGCTCAGATGCTGGAGAGAGCTCTGAATTTACGGGACGCCGGGTAGTGGTTGGAGCACTGAGGCGGCGAAATCTATCTGGGGACGAAGATTCGCGTACTTGACTGAACTGATGGTTCAATGTTTTCCCATTTGCCGGACCATCTGCATCGGACTCCGAGTCATCCAGAACATCCTCGTTGGCGTTTCCACCCCAGCTGAACAAGGCACGTTTCTGAACAGTGTTCTCGAGTGTCTGAGAGGGAAGACGCTTGAATGACGGCCTCGCGTCGGTGGGCTGAGCATTCTGATCGTTTGCGCTTGCATTCAAGCTTGAAATCCCTCCCGCTCTGACGCTTGGAATGTTGTTAGGACCCGGCTCTACAAACGTACCAGGCTGGCGAGGTAAACCGTTTTGGATAGACTGCTGAGACATCGCAGGACTGCCAGAAGGGCTAACAGATGACGCATTCGACATACGACCTTTCTTCGGTGCCAAATTAAGGTTCAATGGCGTCCGCCTCGCAAGAATAGCTTGTTCGTAAGACTTCAAATCATCGGTGGTATGGCCTGAACGAGTGCCGTTGCCGGGTGTCGGAGGGACATGGGACTGGCTAAGGCGCGTGATACTCATCGTAGATGACTTTTCATCGGGCGGCGTTCGCACAGAAGGAAGCGAAGCGACACGGGAGAGTCCCCGTCTTGGCGTCGGGCGCGAGTCACCAAAGGTACCACCTAGCTGATTGTTTATGAGCTCAGCCTTAGGGGTTTGGCCTAAGGATGGTCCGCTAAGAGGAGTGCGGAGGTACTGTTTCCAAAAGTCCCTCAACTCTCGCATTTCGGCCTCACGATCGCGAGCTGAGCCAGTAGCCTGCACGAGTTGGCTCATTTCCTCATCGGTTCGGAAAGGACGCGGAGTCGAGTCCTGGGGAGGAAGTTTAAGCGCACTCTGTGAGAAAAACGGTGCGGATCCATCGGGATTGTCAAAGTTGCCTGGATAATTACCCTCTCCATCAGCAAGTGACATAAGACCGAACGATGACGCAAAGCGGCCTTCTCGTGATGGTGGAGGACGTTGCCCATCGCCAAACTGGTTATACGCACTGAAGTCTAGCTGGGCCTGTTGATTTAATTGTTGTTGTTGTTGTTGTAGTTCACCCTGAGGAAGGTCAAGGGGAAGATGAGCGTTCGATGACGTCGCTGAGTTCGGGCCGGACGCTGCACTACCGCCGTCACTGTATCCATCAACCGACCCCCGGCGGGTATGTAGATTATATAGCCCACCGCCTTGAAATTCAAAGTTTGAAGGGTGAAGAAGCGACGCAGGGCCTGTCAATTGTGACGCCGAAGCAGGCGGGAGGTATTGTGCAAATCCCTCTTGCATGTCTTTGTCGCGGCGAGATGGATAGTCTGCAGGAATTGGCCATTGATCTCCCGGCGGACCGCTCGCTGGTGGATTTCCATAATAGTTCGGAAGAATCGCGGGATTTCCTGCGTACCCTGTTGGCAATGGTAAGATTGAACCCCTGCTGAGCATCTCAACATCCCTGTAACGAGAGGCAACATCAGACGACGACGATTCATGTCCCGAATCAGCAGCGCTCGATGATAATGTCAACGAGGGTGCATGACTCGGCGAGTTCTCCCAGCTAGCTAGCCCACCTGGTGGGTTGAATGCGAACTGTGGGTGGGAAGTAGGATAATACATGTCGTTCGTCGGTCCCATGGACGGGACCGTCATGGGCGGTGGCCCTAAAAATAGCTCATCTGGGCGCGGAAAGGAGATGTTTGACGATGTCGACGATGTCGACTCCATTGAATGTGAATGACGATGGCCAGGACCGACGGGCGCTGTCTGTCTCTGGAATTTGACATACGTGCACGCAGATTTGCGTTGAATACATTTGGCTGTTTGAGAATAGAACGCAATTTTGGGGTCAGCAGTTTGCAGGCGACTCAGAACAAACGGGGTGGGTAGTGCGTGGGAAGGCGACTGATAGAAGGGCAGAGATGTACTCACAACACGGGTTGGCGCCGTCGCACGGCAGAGTCGCCATCACACACTGGTCGCAAGCCTGCTTCGACGTCGTCGCGCGTGTAGAAGACTGTTGGCCTTTGCGGCGGTTAGGTGCAGTGGTGGTCGGCGGTTTATCTCCAGCATGGCATTTGTTCACATGTCTTGAGAGCAGGTCACTACCAAGTCAACGATCAAAGGCCAGAGTAAGTCAAAAAGCCAAAACCATCGAAGCCTTTCGAAGTAAAGCGTACCTTCGCGCGAACTGGTCTCCACAGTGCTGACATTTGTAAGGGCGGTCCCCGGTGTCTAAGACAAGGCGATATTAGCATTTTAAACATGAAGACGACGGCCAGTGATGGCAAACGAAGGAGAAGGGAATGGCAGGAGCACTAATGCCATGGTTAAGAAGTAATGGTGTTTAAATGACCATCGGCACTGCGCGCTCCACTATGGGGGCGATGTGGGTCTAGTCCTGGATACTCACGGGAACGCATATGCCGAGCAACATGTTGGGGTCGAGTGAACGTTGCCTGACATACTGGGCATTTGTGGTCGCCGGCCATTGGGACAATATGAACGATGTAGATGGTGTGGACGACGGTGACGAAGGGGTGTTGGAGGACGAGCGAGTGTATCAGAGAAAGGATGTGCGCGGCGTCACAGACGTCCTTTACTCAATCTTGTACATACCCGGATACTCTGTTCATGACGTCACTTGACTCCAGCAAATGTCACACACTGTATCTCCGCGTCCCTTCCCGAAGCTACTTTCTGAGATTGAAATTTTATATTACAATCGTCATCTGTTACTCTCAAATACACGCTACATGCTTGCATAACAATGTATACCTGAGATTTCTGACATACTATCTACGAGTGTGCATAGACATACTCATGTATTTACTTACGACCAATCGTCGCCGTAATGAGCCCGCTACAAACCCGAGAGTCAGTTCATGTGCACACTATCGGCAAAACACAGGCATATATCTTGGAAAAACATACCTGGGGGCTGCGACCGGACAGAATACCTCAGCCTTTGACCTGTCAGATATGATAGCAACGGTCAGCACATGTTTTCTGACACACACCCTCGAACACCAAAAGAAGAGGACGAGGAAGGTCATCGGGCCGCAATCTTGCCACGCATACAACCCTCGGAAGCCCCCCCACGTGCACGACGATTTACTTTGTCTTGGATTGTGACCGCAAGGCATAAAGAGGAAGATTGTAATAGTAGTGAAACAGTACTCAACGGGGTCATGTTGTCGATGTTAATGTATTTCATGTCCACAGGGATATAGTGTTTATTTGGCAACTTGTATGTGATATTCAAGACCTTCGCGTGCTCGCTTACGATTTGCGTTCCCATTTTGAAGAGTGTCGCCTGTGGAAGAAAGGAGTTGACTTTAATATCTCCGAAGAATCTTGTGAGAACTGCTGCGGATGCAACAGAAGCACACACCTGCACGCTCGCACTCTCGTCAATTGCAAATACATCCAGCGTGATCTCACGCGCACGAGATGAGACCTTATCGAAAGAAAATTCGTCTTTCACCTTCGCGAGGTCATCCTCTTCCGCTGAACCGAGTTCAATCGGTGTATATACATATGACATGTCGATTGACGTCGAGAAGATGCGATCGTTCACCTCAACCAGTGTCGTAAATTCATCGCGAACAAAATTCTCGAAGGCTGACCCTGTGGACTTCAGGACTGCATATATCCAAGAACGTGAGCGCATCAGCTTCATCTGAAAGATGGACAGATGACATCACGAGGATGAATGGTGAAGATAATCACTCACCGAGGAGATCTGCCACGCCTGATGCAACTTTTGCTACCAGATTATCTTTCCCAGCAGTACCATCGATCTATGACATAAATATCGATGTCAATATCCGCTTTTCAGCACGGCCAGGTTGCAGTAGAGTTATGTCAGCTCACCTCGACTGACGTGATGCGTTTCTCGTCTCCGTCGCGCCAGAACGAATGGGAGTGTGGCTTGCCATCGACTGATATACGTTGCCACCGGAGCTGCTCGACAGTGACAAAGGCCTTGTGCAAGTGCGCATACCTGCCCAAGATGAAGGAGCCAAGGTGCATGGCGAACACTTCGGGCACGAGCACAAACGGAGAAACCTTCGCTATGTCTGTGGCATGTTCGGGTTACGCATATCGGATCGGCGAAAGACGAAAAGAAGGTAAATTGAGTTTTAGAGTGGTGTGAGGTTGGGGAACGGTCCAGGCCAAGTCGATTGACCAGCAAGGAGCCAGACCGCAGTCCAAAGGCACGGAACCCACACGCGTTATTATCCAAATCAACACGCATTTTGTTGGCAGGTTCGAGTCCGAAAAGAAGGAGCTGAATCAGCGGCATAACTCAGAGAGCAAATCACGGCCGAGGCTTACAGTAAGTCATGTTTTTGACTGCGGGGCAAGAAGGGTGTTAATTAGTACGAAAATGCGCAGGATCGATGGAGACGTATGGAACCTACCAGAGTCAGTAGCGACAACAACACTGTTGTCTGCCTGAGTGTAGCTATAGTCAGATGGCATCCGAGTCAGTAGAAGGTCGGTGAGGGAGAAGTTGACGTTGCTGCGCACCTAGTCTCGATATTGCCCTCTAACAGCGTGCAGACATTATACTCCACTATATCGTGCCATTTTTCTCCCCTCACGATACGGAACACCCGAACCTTGTCCTTCCCATAGCGCGCGGCGGTGAGACCAATGTCAGATGCCATGATGATATCGCAGAGATGGATATCCGGGTTCGCTGGTTCAAATTGATCGATAAAGGTGACTATATGCGTTCAGAGAACAATGTCTCGTAGTCGAAGGTAGCACGTAGATGGATAGACGGGCAGCGTCGTCGATGATGAGTGAAGAAAGATCCGGTAGATGATGGTGGCTTGTGACCAAAAATCTCGACTAGCCGATACAACCAACTTATAGCCGCGTGCTTATCTGGAGATAAGTTAGTGGCATGCATCGACTTCATTCTGGGCGTTGCTCAACATAGTCTAGCCATGGAGTTTTCATCGGATGTCTGTTGAGAGCAGTGACGATAAGCAGTTGAATATATTCTAGAGCGCCATTGACGGTCCCTGGCATATGCGCACCGACCTTTCGTAGGACTTGCGGCGACTGCACCAAACCTTTCAAATCCGAAACATCCGCAGCCTCCGTCGGAAGGCCGCTAAAACTTGCAAATTCAATGACTGGAATGCATATGTTTAGAGTTGTGAAAGCGTCTTAAAAAGAACAAAATATGTTACACTTGATTAGGTTGGTGGTTCTGAATTGAATATCTAGAGAGTGTGTGGTAGTCGTAAGTGAACTACATAGTGACCGCCATTACACATTTGTTATGGAGCGTAATGACTGTCAGCCTGAGGAACCTTACACGCGCTCCTTCTACGGTGTATACTAGTAATACAAGTGTTATGATGGCCATTTGGTGTGTTGTTGCTTTTAAGTTCGACAGTAGTGTTATGTAGTAGGACTAAAATATTTCATAATTTACCCATTTTGGATATTAGTCCTGATCATAGTATGACATGCAAAGCTTCCATTGTGAAGAATAACGACAAGAGATTAGGTTGACAATAATGAAGGAACAAACGAACTCGGAGTTTTGACTGGAGGCTACTAGTACACGGAAAGATGCGCATGCGCTACGCATGATTCTAAGAGCCCTCCAACTCCTACATCTTATATCGTGAATTCAGTGACATGCTTCCTTTCGATATATCAGCGCACAAACCCAATGCCAAGTCGATCTGTACCTTCGGGAGACTGTGATCAATGTACGAGAAATCCGATACATTCGCAACCACGCTCGGGCCGTAGGCATGTCCATATGCAAAATTGCGATTAGCATATCTCTTTCCTGTAGCATGACTGTTAAGATTAATAGATAGCAGATGCATAGGAGGAACATCCAGCCGTAGTTGGAAAGGCGGGAGAAGCAAGGCCGACGTAAGAAGATGCAGCAGTTTTGTAATTTCCCACTTGCGCGAGGCACTTGTTCATCCTGTGAGGCGATCTCACCAAATCTCTCCCCACCATCGCTTGCCGACTTTGTGTCCACCTCGACGGCGTCAGTACAAGATAGCCGTCGGTCACTGAACGCATCCGAGGGTCGATAATTTCCCTCACTTCGGAGTACTTCCCTTTGCTCCGTCCTCGGTCGAAATGCATCCGAACGGAACACGGGAGAGCGTCCGCCTGTGCTCTTCTGTGCGCTCACACCGAGTCCCCGAAGAAGACGACGACAATATGGTGCCGTCGGCTTCTTGCGCTTCCCCCACACCTGTCATCTGCGCCGCAGATCCTTCGCGAAATGCTGCGAAAATAGAGCTCAAATCTCTCCATGGTTGAGAGAGATCTACCAGTCTTGTCCTAGTTGCTGGTATGATCGTACAAGAGTATGACGCAAGCAAAAGATCAACACCCAAAGTGTACGGAGCTCCGTTCTCGATTTCATCTTCCGTGAAAAGTCGCAAGACTCGTATTGACGAACAGCAGATCCGGGATTAGAGATGCATTGTTTGAGAGAGTTTTCTGAAGAGGAAACGGCATATTGGAGGTGGAATCCATAAATCCGAATCCGCTTCCGAGGGAAGACCACCCGAGCGTTAAGAGAATTTGAAATTTGAAAGAAGCAATAAAACCTGAAATCTATCCGCAACAATTGGCCGTCGCTGTGCGATCGTAGGAAGGACACGTAAAATGAAAGAAATGTACGATTTAGCAAATCGTAACCAGTTCTTCCCATGTACTCTCTGCAACTCTTATGAAAACAGTCAGCAAATTGCACCCCAAATTTTTACTAAAAGCTCTCTTCCACTGCAGGTAAGCCCATGGAGAAGATGACCAACGATCAAGGAAGCTCGATGCGAATCGATAACTGCACTAGAGCCCTAGGTCAAGTAAACTATACGAGGGCTTCGAATGCCGTCCAGAGAGCTTTGAAGCTAAGCGAAGAGAGAGAGGTGTGGCTGGAAACCCAACGCCGTAGATCGCAAGGTAGCCTCCAGTAGGCTTGCTTAGTAGATCATAATAGGTCCGGAGTGATGTATTCGCAGTCGCACGTACGGAACCGTTACTCCGGCTTGACTTGCAGGAGCACTACACAAAGTAGTCAATGATAAAATGATTATCTTGATGGACCGGTACACACCTCAAGACACGGGTCGGATGAAATTTGAGATTTTCCACCACCAAGAACAGTAAGTGTCTGTCAGGTGAGAGATTATGACTTGTATTCCGCATGCCTCAGATCAATACGACTATGGCCGTGTGTAGTCGCCGTACACGGTGCACAACCTTTCTCGATGAAATTCAGCCCGGAGATAATCCATACTTTGAAGAAAAAGGGGCACCATGACTCGCTTGGTCAGTTATTCTCTAAAGACGGTTGATGCGGCAGAGAATCAGACAGTAGACCACCATCGTAAGTCAGCGTCGCACAACTTTGCCAGCATTGCGTCTTGGAGTAGCGATGGTGAAAGGTAAAGAAGAAGAATTGGTATGCATGAACCGGGTGAACCCGGGAACGGTGCACGTTTCCCACCGTCCCCTCGCTGTCCTGTCCTCAACATTTCCCCGTACACAGAACGCACCTCATCTAATTCACCTCCTTCCCGTACCCCAACCTCCCAAAACCTTTTTTAAAGGAGGATGCTGCGCACGCTCCTTACCAACATGCGTGCCTCGCGCGCGCAAGCGCTCCGGGCAGCCCGACCGCGGTTTGCCTCGACAAACGCAACGCAGGAGAAGGCGCAGGAGAAGGCCAAGGAGGTGTTTGCGTCAGCGCAGAAGGGCTTTGCGAGGGCTGCTGAAGCGGCGAAGAAGGCGACCGGTGGACTGGGCGAGCGAGCTGGGGCTTTACTTGGCGGTGAGTGAGAGAACGACATTAACGTGAAAAGGACTGACCATATGTTTTCATTTCATTTATTATGCTATTCTATCGACCTTGCTTTATCTTTGACTGCAACAACGACAACGTGAACAAATTCTATGGGCTCTATCAATAGCGTACCGTGAACCTCTCACCTACAACTTTGCCGTCGGCCGTGAATTTCTCAAACAGGTTTACCTCGCCGAGCGACTACAGCCTCCTACTTCTCTTTCAACAATCACCGGTGCTTACAAAACCATCTGGTCGAATGCCATCAACTCAGCCTATTGGCGAGAAATTCTCCGCTCGGGCGAGTACAAGCGCGTCGGCGTTTATGCGTTGGAGGCATATGGTATCTTCAAGGTGAGTAGTGTCCTTACTTGATAATTGGAACATAAAGCTGATTTTATGTGGCCTTTTTCTTTCTTTTCCCATCTGCAGATCGGAGAGATTATTGGAAGGAGACATTTTGTTGGCTACAAGCTTGACTGAACTTAGATTATCTCACTGTACGCAAGAATTTTAATTATTGCATCCCAGTTAGATGGCTTGTTCAGTCCCCTTGTTTCTTTACACGCATCGCAACTTATGGACGTATGGCTGCCTTATGTGATCCGCAAAGAAAGAAATATGAATAGTATACTCTATGAGAGCATAGACAACTGAACCACATTACAGCTAGAAAACTTTTAGGTGGAAGAGATACAAGTATAGAGTTTACTCGTCCTTCTTCGCTCCAACGCGCTTCTCCGCCTCATCAATAGCAGCCTTGTCCGTCTGAGGCTCACCAGCAGCAGCTGCATGCGGAGAAAACACTGTTAGTTGATGAAGATAATGTAACTTGAGAGCGTACCACCGAAGAATCCGCCAGACTGCTTGAATGGGCGCTTGAGGTCGCCTTCCGCAGGCTTTCCGAGAACGTAGATTGCAACCGGTTTTGCGTCATAAAGCGACTTGAGACCCATGACCGCCTGGATGAAGAGTGGCTGGGTATACTGCATGTATAAGTGCAGGAAGCACATCATTGCAATACCCATGAATGCACCCCGGACCTGTTTTTCAAGGCACAAGATCAGCATGAAGATAAGCGAATTGAAGACTTCAAGACATACAGCTTTGGAAGTTTCCGCAAGGTCATAATCCCGGATAGTCGTGGTCACCAACTGACCAGGCTCCTTGGTCTAAAGCCAACATTCAACTTCCGTTCGACAGTTCAACTTTGCTAATTTACCATGGGGTTCGGAGCCTCGACTAGAAGAGCGCTACTCAGGATCGCGTTCGACAGAAAGGTCAGATTATATGAATGCTTACCATACTTCAGCACGGTCTGATCATTTTTTTGCTTGATCTAAGGGTGAAAAGAGCGTTTTCCCAGACCAACTGAGTCGAATGAACACGTATGCTTTTGTTGAAATACGAACCTTCATAGAGATGAAGTAATATGTGCTGATGATGATGAGTTGGACGGAGATATAGCCCGCACGGACAAGGTTGAGGGTGTCCGGGTCGTCGAAAGGGATCTTTCGCGCAACTTATGTCCAAAACATCTTGTGAGCCATGGTCATTCGATCTACGAATGAACAAACTGCCACTCACCCTGCATCCCAACGAGCGAGATAACGAGGTTTTGAATTGCCGGGTTGTCCATAGTGAGCCAAAAAGTAGAGAAGAAAAGAAAAGTAGAAGAAGGGCCGGGGGACGTTAGCGATTAAGGAGAAGGAGAAGGAGAAAGCCTCTGCGTCAAAATCTCCAGAATTTCAGATGCGTGCGTGGAACGCGCAATGATCGGGAATTGCCGGCATTGTTGTTTGGCAAGGACTTGCGAACCAAGCAGGAGTTTGAGAGTTTCAAGATGACGATCCTTCGATTTGCAATCAGCTTGGACGATGGAGTACGATAGACACACGCGAATAGCACCCGAGGGAATACGAACATGATTCAAGCTACTTCGATCAATGAATATTATTTATCAGGCACATGCCAGTGTACTAGATGAACGTGAAGACTTTAATAAACTCAAAAGTCTTGTATGGTGAACTCTAAACTGTATCCCTAATATTACATTCGAGAACGTAGAATACGGCCACTGACTCGGAGTGGTAGGCACCGGTCAAGCATGCCAGTGTACACGATGACATTGGCAAAAAAACACGGTGGGAGTATTCAAGACACTAAAGCGGACAAGATAGCATGACGTCATGAGCTTCAACTTGAAGTACCCTACTAAGTCGGAATCGCTCAGCTTACACTCCACCATCCAGCGTCTTTATAGCCAGGCTTGACCTTGCTCTCTCCTCATCCAACGCTTTACCCTATTTTCTCTCTATTTCGCAGCTTTCATATTCCATTAACAACACCACCAACATCGCTCAACCATGATGAACGGGGACGGCGCATCCATTTCGCGCGCGACGTCTGTGTCGCGCTCGACGAAGGCTGGCTCAACACGCAGCAGAAGCCAGTCTCTCATTAAGAAGAATGTTGCACCTCACGATCTTCGACCTTCGGATATCCTTATTGAACGCTTCGTTGGATGGAAGGCAATCGTGAAACAGCTCATTGCGTACTTTGAGGTGCGTGGCAGTGCGTGCCACCCATGGAGAGCTTCCTCTAAATGACGTCTGTTTTTACACAAGGGAATCGCTGATATTCAGAACAACGTTGCTCGGGAACTCACAAAGCTCGGTGCAGTAATCCAGGTGCCGTTCAGGACTGGTAACCAATTTCTTGGTGAAGGTGGTCTACAGGTACGCAATATTGAAAATCGACCCACTAATCAGCTATTCAATTCTCAAGTAATGTAGGACATCTTCTACTCCATTCGAGACAAGACACGCACTATCGCAGATCAGCATGCAAATCTCGGAAAGACCATTGACAGCTCTATCGTGCAGCATTTACAGAAGTTGAGGGTTGAAATCAAAGCTCATATCAAGGTATACAATGATCTATCTTTTTGCGAAATGAGTGAATCTTAAATCACATTAGAATGTTCAAAATGATACAGGACGTTTGGCCACGAATGTAGCAAGAGAACGTGAACTGTCTACCAAACTGGTCGCAGAATTGTCGAAAAACATCGCTGTATTCAAAAATACTCCGATGGGTATCGCAGCTAGAGATGATCCGTAAGTAAAACAAACAACTCTACAAAGTCAATGCTGAAGCAAACTACAGATATGTTGCAAACGTTGCGGTAGCCCGACAGTTGCAGAAACAAGTTCATGAAGAGAATGCACTGCAGAAGTCGATTATAATTATGCAACAGAACTCGGCACACTTTGAGGAAGGCATTGTACGCGCCATTCAGTCTGCGTGGCAAACCTACGACGAGTGGCAACTGCGCATGAACAGCTCTGTTCAGGATATCTGGCGTACCCTTGGGTCCCACATGGCTTCACTCGCTCCCGACCGTGAATGGATCGCGTTTTCTGCACGTTCTGATCATCTTCTCGACCCAGAAACACCTCTCCGCAACCCGGAAACTATTCAGTACCCAAGTAAGGAAGATCCCTCTGTGGTCCCAGTTCACACGGGTTATCTTGAGCGTAAGAAGCGCTTCACTCGCTCTTATCGTGAGGCCTTCTACGTTCTCACCCCCGCAGGCTATCTTCACGAATATTCATCTTCCGATCCAACTGCGAAAGTGACTCCGGTGTTTTCATTGTTCTTGCCGATGTGTACGCTGGGCCCACCGTCACCTGCAAACGGGAATGTCAAGTCCCACAAGTTCCACATTGAAGGCAAAAAGGATGGCACTGGCGCGCTTAAGGGCCTAAGCGGGTCTTTGCACATCGGCCGCAGTCAGCATGCATTTACGTTTCGATCGCGCAGCCACGATGATATGATGGAGTGGTGGAACGATATACGCATGCTTTGTGCTCGTTACCTCGTTGCAAGCGAACAGATGGAGCGTTCGGGTCCAGTTGCGGCAGCAGTTCGTTCGGCAGGCTACATAAGCGAAGATGAAGATGAGGAAGAAGCAGGTTCCAGCGTCGATGAGGAGCAAGAGCTTGATGGCGACGTGTATCAGAATGCTCAGGATAGCCTTGAGCCTCAGGAAACTGGTCCTCCCTCGTATACACACCCCAATCACGACGGTGGGTATCAAATGGGCAGTAATGGATATCTTGTGAGTGAAGGCTAGAAGTAATTAGGTTTCTTTCTTTGGCTGACTTCGTTTGGCACATTCAGACTGAGAAGAAGGGTGATCAAGCCTTGAACGGAGAGGGGGCAGATGTCTCCCGTCGTCCCAGCAAGCGTCAGCAGGAGAAGGCTCCTGAAGGGCAGGCACCGCATGTAGCAGATGATGTTGGTGAACCGTCTAATGGCGGTGCAGGCCCTGCGCCCGCTGAAAGCCGCTTCGTCGAGACTACAGACTGAAGTTATTCGAAATAGGACCATGAAATTCTTATGCCAAAGTGATTTTACTCTAAGCTCAGACGAAATTTCACCATGAAATGCTTTCAAAGTTCTCGTTCTGCACTTGCACTTCCCTGCCGTTATATTAGGATGTGTATAACTTTCATGTAACCTATCGGATTCTCTTTAATGAAACAATCTTCTCTCTTCGTACGTGATAATCCTGTCTCGAGACTCGAGTGCAACAAATAAAATACGGAAGCCTCAATTTAATCATCACTTCTTTTTGCCTACATGGTTTTTTCGAGATCAGCATATTTCACTACGCGGCATTCCTACGACACAACTTTTTCCAAACTCCGAATGCAAAGAAAATGAAGGAAATGCACGTTCACAATTATATGTAGAGGCGATGTTTGAGCTAACGATTTAATCTATGTACACATCAATCATATTCATGCATCGGATTGAACAAGAACGAGCGCCGCCGACCATTTCAGAACGTTTGAAAAGAAAGAAAGTCTTTCAGTTCAAACATGGCCGTCGCAGGTCCTTGGGCTATGACAAATTTGCCGCGCTCCGACTGTCGGGCAATGGGAAGACGGATAAGACAAGGAGCTTCGGAATGAACTTCCATTCCAACAAAGCAGCGCTGCACAGATGCTGACCTGCCATAGCAGACGATGGTAATGGCGTCGGGGTTAGCAAAGTGACCGCCGTACATTGAATGTGGAAGGCATCGGACACCATCGCCGGAGGTCAGCATGTGGTGGGCGAACCTTGGAACCTTGGAAGCGAAGTACGAAGATGAGCCGTTGTTGAAGGGTCGTCTTCGATAAATTTGCCTGAACAAGGGCATGTCGAGCTTCGGCGCACTCACCCGACGTAGAACATATCGACAGCCCATTCGTCCATGAAATCATACCGTGATGTTGTCCAATCTCATTTATCTGCCACAACTATTCCCGTCCTCTACCCAGGAAACCCATGAACGATATCTGCGATCGTCAACCCAATGAACTGCCTCAGCGTACACATGCATCAGCCAATACCGCCACATCCTCGCGTGAAATCTTCCGATTGAAATGACGTCTCTCGACAAGCTCGTGTCCATATCCTAGGCCAGAAATACTCGAGTCTGCAATAGGCTTATCAGGAATAGTTTCGACTGAATTCGACTGTCGATGAGACCGCCGAGTTACGTCGTACATATAGCATTGATATACCGGGATAGTCATTTGAGAGTTACCCTTCTATCATTCACGCCGATTGGTGAAAGAAACGGAAGAGAGACAATTTGGCAAGCGAGCAGTTGCACTGACGATAAGACCATCGGCTTGTGACTTTATTGATCGCTTCCGAACGTTGTGTCCGATCATTCGGACTGGTGTTCGAGATGTATTGAAAGGGAGAAGAGAATATAGCTATTCCTGCATGCTTCAAAGATAGGACACCCAGTATTGGTTTGGTAGAACGACCATGTAGGGGCAAGGAAGCCTCTGGCAGTCAGACCTCATCGAGGGAGTCGTGCAAGGGTGTCAGTGGTCGTCTTCCAGCAAGATGTTTGCATGGAGACTGGCGTGTGCAATCGTATAAGTAGGGAGTGAACGGAGTTAATGCGGGGGCACGAAGTTTTCATATTAGAGCGAAGAGAAGACTTACACTGACCCATCGAATGGACAAGGGATCGCACCGCTTTACTTTACACGCTGTTACAAGAAACCGATTGAGGAAGGGTGAGAACAAGGAGTGGATGACAAAAACGCACCCTATCCATGTTCTCGTGTCTGCTTCATTTTCAGCGAGAAGGGAAAGGGAACGGGCGGTAGAACTCGCACACTACGAGTGTAGCGGATCATCGACGGGCTATTGCTCTAAGTTTGACATCACATGGTGGACGTTGAAGAAACCGAGATCGAAAAAGGATTGTCTGTTATTCTTGGTCACCAAATCAGCATCTTCAAATCGAAAGAAGTCAAGGAGTCAGTGTGGGTTTTAGAGGCAACTCAGGCAAGCTTTTGGAGCCTTTGTGACACGTCGTACCTTTCCACGGGAGCGGTTGACCCTAGGCAAAGGAGGCAACATTGTTCTTTCGTTGTCGCACATTCTTCCCTCTCTCGCTTCGTCCTAAATTTTGAACGGGTATTTCGGGAGGCCTCCCCACAATAAGTCACCCCACACACAATCCAGTGCTTGAGCGGCATTGACCCCGAACGGAAATGCCGCAGCTACGCCTTCAAGTTGTACCGCTCATGTAGGCAATGCCCCCCCCTCCCCCCTTTTCCGCATTCATTCTGATGCATGGTTGGGAAGTTCAGAATGCTTGTGCTCCAATCAGAAAAGAATCGAATCTCTCCAGTAAATGGGTAGGCAGGTACAACAATAGGATCATACCCATCGATTAAACCGGCAGGCCAGGGAGACGATACTTCCTCATTCCTTCTTCGGATTAAGGGAGTCGGCGAAGCGGATGCTGAAAAAGCCCGTTAACTGTCAGAAAGGGAGTGTTACGAATCAAAGCTGTTTCGTTATCTAGGGCGGCAATTGGAGGTTATTGCCATCCACCAGTGGGTATGTGATCTTTCTGGCTCCTTTCTCAGCTACGTATATCCGATCATCTTCGTCCACGCTCCAGCAGGTCGATCCTATGTTTAGTACGCAATTGCATGGGGTGGCAGGAGGTCCTTTTCGATATCAGATACGTATTCTTGCGTCGTGGATCTTCCCTTGCAAATTTGCAGAACCATTGCACTTCACTATCGCTGTTTCGACTAGAGTTCGCCGCTTTCATATGGCCGTGGAGAACTACAGCAGCTTCTTGAACCTATTCCACAATGTTTGATTGTCAATGAACGCAACGAAGTTGGTTGCGAAGGCTCGGAAGGCCGCCGAACCAATTTCTCGTTCGCTCTTCTGTCAACTTGAAGGAGCGGCAGGCTTCATCCGCTGCGCGGCTTCCGACAGTCGCGGAAAAACTTTGAGATAATTTCCTGCTGAATCGAATTGTTCCAAACCAATGACGCACAATATGAGTAAAGCTGAGGGGGAGTGATCAGTATGTTCCCTTTTCCTCCTGAGTCCATACGTACTCACTATGATCGTAGCTCCGCTCGCTCGAACAACCGCGAAACGTAATATTCATTGCATTGGTTTGCCATACTCTGTACAATGACAACATGAAATGTGTTCAATAACCAACGCTCAAAATTGAAAGTAGTGTCCTCACCTTCGTTTCAAGCCTTCACATAAGATGGCTCCATGTTTCTTCCCCACAGCCTTCAAGATGGTACAATAAGGATACTTATACTGACATAAATGAATTCCAGATACACCCAACTTGAAGTTCGTCACTTTCGTAAAGGATACAAACCTTACAAATTACTTGCTTCCAATTATATCCTCTCAGATTGGAGGCAAGCGCACGAGAAAGCTGCAGGCGAGGAGTAACCGTTGTTTAAGGCACCTGGCAACCTTTCCCGTAGCGAAAGCCGCGATTGCGAGTTTTATAGCGCGCTTTCAAGGCGTGCCGTAAGCAACCACAGTCGATACAACCTCGAACTCAAAGCATCCTTTAAGTATGTGCCGCGCACAGGGAAAGTCTGCCATTCTCCCCACAGGTAGTCGAAACGCATTTCTTGCGAACTCATATTTTTGTCAATGATATTGGAGTTTTGTAGGTATCTCGGAAGAATTCTTGGCCTGGCGATAACCCCACATCCAGGGCTCTGAGTCAAGAGGGACAGGAGTATCATACATGCCATAGTAGCACTTAACGTAGGAGGTAAAAGGGGTTTTGGAAGTAGAACATAGTTGAAGAAAGGACAGAGTTCGGAGGTCACGAAATGTGTTCAAATTCCGAGTAGTATGATAAACCTTATTACTTAGTATTACGTAATTAATTATAAGCGCCCAAGGCTGGCACTGACATTTGAACTTTGAAGCGCTGGTGCTTGTCACACTTCTTGTATAGTAGACACGTCTATTTCTCCCTCATCGGTCCACCATCTTTTGTCTACATCGTGGTTTCTAAAGACTCAGGTCATCCATAAACGACGATATAGAGATATCTTTGTTGCCTAGCCAACCCAGACGTATCAAAATGCCCCCACCTTCAGCAGCTTCTTCTTCTAAAGCTCTTGCTGCTATTCTGCCTCAAATCGCATCGGGACATGCATACGAAGCACACCAGAAAGCTCGGACATTCGCCACTCGTTATGTTAAATCATCTCAATACGATACAGCAATAGATGTTCTATTCCAAAGTGCACGAGAACTCCTGAAAGCTGGACAAACCGGGAGTGGAATAGACTTGGCATCTTTCTTGATTGATGTGTATGAAAATAAAGGGGAATCTGTTAATGAAGAATCAAGGGGTAAGTACGCTCTTATATGAAGTTGTCAATGGCACTCCAACGTTGTATTGCACCATTGTAGGACGCTTGACACAGCTCATTGCACTGACCGGTTCATCTGGAACATGGCGGAAGACACTTATTGACAAGGCGATTTCGTAAGTGTGTTCTTCGATCTACACTTTTCTGAAGGCTAACCTGAAGTAAAAGATGGACCGCAAAGACCGGCGATTGTCCATCCGGAGATCAGGATCTGCATCATTATGTCGGTGAGCTACTGTACAAGGGTACGTGCGCAATCTCGCTCCGGACGATCCTTTCTCAATTGTGCTCTTCATTACTGCGTCAGAGGGCGCCTTCGACCTGGCGGAGCCGCATCTTCTTGCCGCTGGAAAACGTGATAGTGCACGGTTATTGGCGCAGATGATGTTTGAGTGGTGGCAAGGAGCCGATTCATCGTCTCCCGGTCCCTTTGCCATCCGTGGTACATTCCCGTGGGTACTTAAAATCATTAAGCTCGTATAGAATACTAATACGAATGATACCAGATATCTTTTGAACGGCAATATTCTTGCCGCCCGCACATTCATCACCCATTTCGTCTCTCTTGCCATATCTGCTGGCCCTTCTTTAAGATCCACTATCCAACCCGATCCCATCCCGATCCCAGGAACCTCCGATGAGATAATCTTCACAAAGGATCAAACTTTGAACTTCTCGCAACTTGCGGTGAGAGCGTGCCAACGTGCGCAGGGTACAGCAAACAAGAAAGCACAGGAAGCTTGGGTACGGTTATGTGGAACATACCTTAGCAAAGGTGGCATACTCGCTCAGCCGGATGTACGGACGGTATGTGATTGAGCTTGTGGAAATTCATGGCCAGTGTACTAAATTGGTCGGCGATAGCGTCTGAATGAGATTGCAACATTATTCTTTGCGTTACCCCCTCCTCGCAATCAACAAGTCAACCCCCTCGGAGACATGCTTTCTTCTCTCTTTGGGGGAGGAATGGGGGGAGCCTCTTCAGCACCCCGCGTCCTCGCACCAGGGTCTTCTGCGGCCGGATTGGACTAAGCCTCTTTCATTCAATTCCCTCATACGGAGTCACGTTTCGAAGTTCACTGTGTTATAGTTTGTTGTCGGATATCACTCAAGGTTACTAGCAATAAATGGAGAAGAAACTCGACTCAAACATGTCGACACTAGTAGATGAAAGGGAGAATAATCTTCCTGCCCCTCGGATACTGGGTACCAAAGTCTTTTTTGTAGGCTTTATGCTTTTTAATTGCCCATAGCACCATTTGTCCTGTGCCTGCCACGAAAAAGAACCAGGCTACTCGCTGTTGTCAACTTTCAATTCTTTTCCTCAGAAAATGTAATAACGTACACGCCAGGCTACCAGTCATAGCTGATACTGCAAACCACGCCAAAGACTCGAAGAAATAGTTCGGGCAACTGACGAGGTTGAATCCGTAACCGAAAGGAATGGCACGCTTCCGTGATCCTTCGGGACGAAGGGAACGAAGAGTCAAGTGTGTTTTTAGGTTTGATACCTCAGCGAACTGTAACAGAAGGAATGTGGTTCCGAATTAGCGGTGTAATAAACGTTTTAATGGAGGAAGAAGCTAAACTGACAGCGAACAAGGCAGTCCAGAGCCACAGGAAAGTGGGATCTTCGCGCTTTGTGCCTAACACATTGGGCGAGAGCGCGGAATATTTGGGACGGTAGATAGCCGCAGCCATGAGTAATCCGCCGAGCACATGATAGTGGAATGAGCTTTGGATGAAAGGATATGTTCATTAACGCAAGACCTCAAGACCATGCCAACATGCTTACTTCTTGAAGATATTGCGGAAAGGCATAGTCGCTTTAGAGAACCGGTGTACACTGTGGATAAAATCTATCAGAAATATAAACAAGGGCTTTTGAAGAAAGCCTACAAGATAGTTTCGAACTCGCGTTTTGCATAGTGCACAATGACCATTGCAAGCACATATCTGATTGAGTACTTTAAATTATGTATGTTGACATCAGAAAAGAAATCACGTACTTTTGCAGCAAACTGTGCTGCACATCACCACCATAGATAATCTTCGGGAAGAAGTAGAAAATGGGATGAATGACGAGTGGTCCAGCCTGAACGTTCTTGCTCAGTGAGAAGGCATGTCCATGCAATATGCAGTTTAACTCACGTATTCTACCAGGAAAACTGTCCGCCAGCTGATTTGTGGGCCCAGGTCTTTCACATTCAGTTCAGCTCCATCAATTACACCAGCCTTCAAAAGCGTATCCTCATCTGCCAATGCCTTTCTATCACCTTTCAACGAAAGTTTCTGCCGCTCGAGGTAGAACTAGAGACATAAAAGATGAGTACTAAGTTAATATGTTAGTAATAGAGCCCCTTGCCTTAGGATATTGAGAAGCTATATCTTTCTTCACGTCCTCGACTGTTGCAGTTTCAACGGTCTTGCCCGCAAGGTCAACAGTGATAGGCCATTTCAGTGCAAAGGAAGGAGGCTTCCCAGCCGACGTTACGAGTACCTTCACCATTATAACCTTGTAAACTACCCTCAATAGTTCAAGCTGCGACGCGCCCAGGAACTTGTACTAGGAAGACAAGGTCAAGGCTGAGACGAGTTTGATTCGGATTTCTGCGGTTTATTGCCGATCCGTACTACTAGTAGTAGTATTGCGCGTCATACATATATTACAGATTCCTCTTCACTTTCGTCCATGTCTATCTTTCTGCGACGCGTTTTCCCTCGTAGACAGGCTTCCATATCTCAGAGTGCAACAAGACGATGTTGGTGCAACAATGTATCAAATAATGAAGACGACTGAATTGGACGTCAGGTCTTTCAACTGTGAAACCACTGAACTTGGAGTATGATACATTCAGTCCCCCAGGAGACTTACAACTTGAAGATGGCAAAGGACCTCTTATTATCCTTCACGGCCTTTTGTAAGCGAACTCTGCACTCGCATCTACTGCACTGGCTAATACGAAAAACTTAGTGGATCAAAAAGAAATTGGCAATCTCTGTCCAAAGCGTTTGCCAAAAGTTCAGGTCGGACGGTTTATGCTCTGGTAAGCTAATATTCCTTTACCTCCTTCAGTAACATCTCAGTCGGTTCTGAGGAGAAGAACCTTGCTGTAACTAGGACCTGCGAAACCACGGTGACTCACCACATGGCGAACCGATGAACTACACTGCGATGTCTGCTGATGTCCTTCATTTCTGTGATCAACACGCCCTAAAGAATGTCGCTTTACTCGGCCATTCCATGTGCGACATTAAAGTGTCGCGTATCTTGAGCTCCGGTGCTGACAATTAATAGGGGCGGAAAAGTGGCGATGAGCGTCGCTTTGGATCCTAGCCTGCCAGATGGATTACTATCACACCTCATCGTCGGTGACATATCTCCAATAAGGGGCCGGATATCAAAGGAATTCCAACGATACATAGACGGAATGCTTAAAGTGCAAGAGGAGGGAATCAAGACAAGAAAAGAGGCCTTCGAAAGGCTATCCGAGTTCGAGAAGGTAGTATACTGTAGAATTTCTTTCTAGATACCGTTTTCTCACTCAATTATGTGGATTATTAGGACGTCACCATACGACAATTTCTGTTAACGAACCTAGCCACTACCCCTCCACAACAGCCCCTTAAGTTTCGTATTCCGCTGCAACTCATAAGTGAATCAATACCCGAGATTGGGTGGTTCCCGTATGAGCCAGGGGAGAGGTTGTGGGAGGGCCAGACTCTTTTCGTCAAGGGTACAAAGAGCAAGTAAGTATTCGTTACCGTTTTATTCGCCCGATTGTCTGATCATCTGAACTCTCAATAAAGCTTTATTCAGGACAAGCATACGGCTGCAATGCGGCAGTTCTTCCCAAATATGAAACTGGAAGCTCTCGATGCTAGCCATTGGCGTGAGCCTTTCATAGCATTCTATTCGATACCTTTTTTTACTGATATACCGAACTGTGTTCCCTTCACCGGATCATGGTTTCATGCCCTTCAGTACATGCTGAAAAGTGAGCTTCTCAGTCACTTACATTCCTGAACCTTGTCTGACTCGCCTTAAAGACCCAAGGACTTCCTGGAAATCGTTTGTCGGTTCATTGCATAGGTGAAGGTCCGTTGAGTATGCTGTCATTGAGCTCACCTTACATAGAGGAATCGAGCGTTCAATAGTCGATGTAATTCATACCCTGCGTGAAACCCGAATGCCTGATTACAGACGTGTTGCGTATGTCCCAAATCACCGTGTTTTCGTGAGCGTTATGAAGCTGACCTTAAACAGTTTTGATATAAAGATCTGACATTCAGTACAGCATATACCTTGAATGGAACCATACATTTGACTGGGTAACAAGAGTGATACCAGTGAAGGTACCAATCTCTCATTGCCAGCGCACTTTCTCGCCTGAAACTTGCAACTGACAGAGCGGGCGCACAGTATCTCAGGATGTGCTTTCTACAGGTACATTTCTGTCCTTGATCGGCAGATGAACTGCGATTATACTTCTCGGCATCTCACTGCGCGTTTAGTTGCTGCGAAAAGGCCTTAGTCACATTTAGAGTTGTCTTTTCTAACTAGTTTCTCCTGTGCAGTGTGGGCTGCACATGTAAGCAAGGCTACGGAAACCTAGATTCGGTCACTGGACACAACAAGACATTGACAGTTTGCACCACATCACTCGTACTGCCTCGTATTGCATCTGGCAGTTGTGCGATATCCGTCGTTCGCTACTGCAAACCCAGAATTGAACAGTACAAAGGGTTTCACTGATTATAAGCAACTCCCGTCGGCATCATTCTAAACATGCAATTGTGAGTTAATCACAATGCCGATGCTTGGCTCGCTCACAGCGTTCTGCTAATTAAGCGGTCGCTAGGATATTATGATCATCGCTGCGGCCGGTGCATTTCGTTATGTTCGCTCGGCAGAAAAGTGGATGCACGTTCGTTCTATCTGGACTGTGAGAAGTTCCTTCGATTCCTGCAACTATTCGAGATGTCAACTCTTCTTGTTGAGATCACTGATCAGTGATCATGAGAAGACTCAGAACCAATCGTACACTGGTTTGTAGAACTGTAAATGCAGTGTTCACCGCTGAGGTTTCCGTCTCCAATGCTGTCCCCGCTTTCACTATTTTGTCTCTTTCGTGTTGGTTGCAGTCGCGGTGCTATACTTGATATGTGCTTTATTTGATGCTAAGGCCGAGTGGTTTACGGCTGAAAGTCTAACATCAGACAAAATGATTTCAAGGTGGCCACGATTGTGGATAGCTTGGTTGGCATGCGAACGCCGAAGTAACCTACATAAATGGTCAGTGCCTTGACGAACTCCAAAGCCTATCTTTAAATCGTACAACATTTCTTACACAAACAACTAGATGACTTATTCAACTTTGCGGGATCTGGATTCTTCACCATGCTATGTCGTCGGGACTCGGGTCTACGGCCTAGATACTCCCAGTCTGAACAAACAGCGAAAGGCGGCTTTGGCTGATGTGGATAGTGCAGCTTTCTCGTCAGTCGCTTCTGCGGGTACATGTCGATCTTAAAGCTGAAGGATATAACTCCGCCTTAGATTATTCCACGTCAAGGTTTTTTTGGTGGCTGGCGCAGGGTTTTTTACAGATGCGTGAGTGTTACCAAGATTTTTATTGAGCTTAAGTGTGTGTTGATCATGTTGTGTATAGCTATGACCTATTTGCTGTGAGATCATTCCGTACATGTACTTTGTTGATACCGTGACAATCTACTCATCTTACTTTAGATTAACATCGCATCTGTCATGCTTGGCCTTGTGTACGGCCCACACACCGACATCAATACAGGTCTTAAGACACTTGCGCCTGAGCAAGACTTCGGCCTGAAGATCGCAGCGCCTTTGGGAAGTATCTTTGGACAAATACTCTTTGGGTGGTTAGCAGATCGTTTGGGTCGGAAACGCATGTGTATGTGACTCAAGTCTCAGGCTGCTCTTCGATGATATAATATGCCTCTGAACAAACCCCGCTTCACATATAGACGGGGTGGAGCTTGCGATCATTATTATAGGTACCTTCTCGCAGACTTTAATGGCGGAAGGCCGAGCCGTCAGCATCATATGGACACTTATCGTGTGGCGATTCATTGTAAGTGATCAACGTCGTTACTCTTTTGAATGGACCTTAATCTTTATAGACTGGAATCGGGATAGGGGGGGACTATCCTATGAGTGCAGTCATAGCGTCCGAGTTCTCTTCCATAAGGATTCGAGGAAGGCTAATGATGGCCGTGTTCTTATCGCAGGGATGGGGTAGCCTAGGTGAAAAACAGATCACTCTCATGCTCAGAAATGCACAACACTTACAGAAACTACAGTCGCATCATTTGTATCACTCATCCTGGTCACTGCATTCAAATCCTCTCTTCAGGATAACTCACAGGATCTCAAGGCAGTCGATGCTATGTGGAGGCTCCTCATCGGTCTCGGGTGTGTTCCCGGCATCGTTGCATTGTATTTTCGCCTTACAATCCCAGAGAGCCCACGATACACAGCTGACATTGAACGGAATGTGCTACGAGCGGCTCAAGAGGTCGAACTGTATTTGACGGATCCGAGCATCGTCATCGATCCCGATGCGATTCATTTTCGTGTCGATGCACCAAGAGCGTCTAAAGATGACTTTCTGACGTACTTTAGAAAATGGCAAAACTCCAAGGTTCTGCTTGGTACGTGCCTAGCTTGGTTCTGTCAAGACGTAAGCAGATTTTTTTACAAATGCGTTTTATGTGATAGGCTCTGAATATTATCGTTCTCCTAGATCGCCTTCTATGGCCTTGGTCTCAATTCGTCAACAGTTCTGAAAGCCGTCAGCTATAGCGCATCAATCAACCCTTGTATGTACATCCACGCTCTACACCCAACCAGACACTCAAATTAATCATTCATTCAGGTAGCTCTAGTAGCCCATACACTTCCCTATTCGATATTTCCGAGGAAACCATAGTTGTCTCCGTTGGAAGCCTGCTTCCAGGATATTATGCTACGTTTTTCTTCATAGATAATTGGGGTCGAATCCCTATCCAGAAGTTGGGATTCGCGTCCTTGACTTTGCTTTTTATCGTCCTCGGCGCATCGTATGACTCACTTGCGAAGACATCCTCGGGGAAAAAGGGAGTTTTTGCTTTATACTGTGTTGCCAATTTCTTCCAGAATTTTGGACCTAATTCAACGACATTCATTATCCCGGGAGAAGCCTTTCCCACTCGATATCGTGCGACAGCTCACGGATTGTCTGCTGCGTCGGGAAGGCTCGGCATAGTCATCGCCCAGCTTGTCGTATTCTTCTTAGAGAAAAACAGCGAGGATAAGTGCACGCAGTCGTATGTCAGATACGTGTGAGTGGTTACAGCGATTTTTACTGCTACATACTTACTTTATTCAAACCAACACTCAGTTGGCTAGTTCTCGCAGTTTTCATGTTTCTTGGGTTCCTCGCGACGAACCTCATTCCAGAGACTAAGGATCGATCGCTGGAAGACATCTCAAATGAACCTCAGGATAATTTTATTCGAGGTTTGTCCAAGTTTCCACACTTCAAAATTGAAATGCAGTAGATGAATTTTTTATCAATCTTCAGGATTTAGTAGCGACATCAACCATCTTCATCACGAACTATCGACACTCAGAAGTGAACGGAATCCCCTTACCTCTTAGCGAAGAAGAAGGCATGTATCCAATCTATGTATGTAGATTATATGTATCCTGTATATTTGATATCTCAATCCGCTATACATTATAAAATGCCATTGTTAATTAATTGGGGTGAAGCTAACAAGGATAGAACGCTCTTTAATATTCGAAGACAATCAAGTTATGTAAGTTTTAGACTCGTAGCCAGTCGCAATTTATCTTTGAGTCTATGTAAGTTTCTCATGAACGAAGTTGAGGGCTGTCTGTGACGCGACTTTCACAAATAGAGCTATGCCCTCTGGTACCGGAGAGATATTTATTAGTCAAAAATGCTTTTTAAGTTAAATGCAATCAGGACTTTACCTAAAGACTTTGATACGCGTTCTAATATCAAGGTGACCGTGCAACATCCTCTGCTGCGCCTGCGTTCCATCAAATCGTAATTCCATCAGGGGAGCAATTGGGCCGAGTTCGGACGAACTCGATGACCGCGATCGAATTAGTTCCACAACAATGTCTGAATCCATTGAACTGCAGGAGCATCGCAGTAGCCACAGTCTACCGAGTCGAGGACAGACGTTTCCACCCCCGGGCCTTTGAGGTCGCCAAACTAAGCCCCTGAGAAAATCGTCGCCCAGACTGGTTCGATCCGCGATTTTCAAACTCGTTAGGAGAGGCAAGCGCGAAAGGCAGTGGATGAGTTTCATCTGTTCTATCCGCACCTTCGTCAGAGTAAGTTCTTCGATCCTCCCGCCTGATTGATCCAGTAAATCGATAAAATGGGGCACGGAGCTGTCTTCCATAAAAGAGAGTGCGACTTTTCGTAAAGCTGTTGCTCGAAACGCACGTAGGATACTACCGGTATGCTGATGAGTGACCCCCTTAGATAAAACGTTGAGTGTATGGAGGTGTGGTAATAAGAAAGGTCGTTCACATGCAAAATCGCCAGATGGCCGGGAAGTGAACGTGACTGTCAATTCCTCGAGCAGAGGACATGCCGATATGATACTCAAGAACTGGGATTCAGTATCTATACTGATGTGTAAACGAGTGATGGCTGTGACCCTATTTCCCGGCGTCACTCTCATAGGTTCGTCGACTTTTAGCTCCCATAGATTCAGCGCTCCAGATAAATCGAGCGTTCCCAGATCCCATGGTGTATCGTCTCGAAGCGAGTCTGATATCGCGAGACGTTCCAAGGCTGGAAGTGAGTCGTCTAAAAGTAAGTCCACGACAACTTTGGGGCACGATAGCTCCACGTTTCGCCATCGATGTCTGTGATTCTTGATGCATTGGATAAAGTAAAGTAAAGGGTTGTAAATCTTGCTTAAGCTTTGCATCCTCTGCATAACTACGATCTTGAAGTCCAAAAGGGAGTTACCGGCTTTCGAGATCCAGTTGTTATACGCCTGTAAAGCTTTCGTGAATGGTCGGAAAAGGAATAACTCTATAGACGCCCACAGCTCCGGCGTCCTGTCGGCAAGGCGACGCCAGCTCTTGCAAGTCATCCTCAGCACTAAGGGGGCGTTCCGAGTAGAAGGGACGACGAAGTCTTTGTCTCGCGGAATAGCATGCCAAAATATTATACTGAGTATCTCGGGAGGTAAGCGGTGAATTGGGTGAACTTGGATCTCGGTTCCCAGCAGCATCCCATTCAATGACAACGAAAGGCCGAAATTTCTTTGATATCTGTAATGAAGTCTTTGTGAGGTATCTCCCACGAATAGATGGATTATCACCTACGAACTGCGTTTGAGGTAGGAGCCTTGAGACACTGACCACAGTCGCGGGCAGAGTTTCAACTTCGGAAATTAGAGTTGAACTTAGGACTCGCTCGGAGGGCGTGAGAACACTGGACTCATTCACCGCCGCCGGGGTGAGTCCTCGGAGTCCCTAACTTGTCTTGAAAGTAACCTTCATGCCCATTTGCATAAGCTGCACAAGCACCGTTCCATACCTTTACACGGTATATCAGTCAGCGAACAACCTTAGGCTTGAACAATGCGTGAGTAGTTCTTTGTATAGTTGCTAGCACTGACTTCATCAACAGAATCTGCAGTCTAACTCCGAATGCCTAAAATTCGCCGACCCATACGTCGAATATGACACGCTAACTCTGCTGTTGGACTTAATCCTTCTGAAAAGAGGTGTATTCAGACACATTCTTTTTAATCGAGGATATGAGCCTCGACGTACCGTGGAACCAAGCGTAACGAAGCAAGACGAACAAATGTCAGATGGCATGGTGCATGAACAAAACCTGCAGAAAAGGCGCGGGAATGTGCGTAAGGAAATCATCTGATTTTACTTCATTGAACTTTGCTATGTTAGAGTCGATGGCTTACGATTATCCGCCTTGGAGCAATACTGATAGTTATTGACGCGTGTGAGTGAAGTCGTTACACCCGATGAATCCAAACTTACCATTACTATAGTCATCAGATGGTCACATCTTCGTAATTACCATTGCTCCTTCCACACGTATTGACTAACAGTAATGTTGACCCATTCACTTTCGTAGGGGATTCGAAACTTCCAGAGCCCTCTGAGCCTTTCCTGCGGATGCAAAACAGCATTTCCCCGTTCCTGCGTATCCTTATTGGTTGTGCAATAGGTGCATCCTTTCTACAGTCTGACATGTCTGCCAGTACTTACCATCTCTTCGTCTTTATCAGAGACAGTAGCCTTCCACGCAGGAGTCACTCTGACTTCATCTTTAATTATTCGACTATTGGACGCGTGGTCATCTCTTTCCCGCTCGAGTACTGGCAATTCGCAACCGAAATCAGGCGTTCGAGAAGAATTCAAGTATGCATGTCAAATTTCTTTTCAAAGAAGTACCATCAACACGAACCCACCAGACTGTCACATGTTCCCTTGACACTTTTGTACTCATCCCTCACGAAGCTTTTCCTCCTCCTTCTCTTAACGCTGTGGAAGCCTTCTTCAGGACCTGTTTCAGCTCGTCAAGCTGGGGGTCGTTTTTCATTTTCTCGACAGGGCTTCAAGGACGATAGCATAACACAATGTGCTCTAGAGCTCCTTGATGATGATAAACTCGATCGAGAATGGGTGATTCGCAACGTTCTTGGTGGCATGGCAGCAGGATTTGGCCTTCGAGGTAGGCGTGATTGTCCATCGATTAGACCTTCAATTTGCTTATCTATTCTGTACGTGGTAGTGGTTCTGGATATACAACCGGCTTTCACAACAGTGATAGTGCTAACAGGATGGGTGTTGAAGACTTTCGTCGCCAACTTACTCCTCCCGTGGGTTAGTAAGAGTGAATCCGGCGGAGATGTATTCTTGGCCTATAGCATTCCTTAATTCAAAGAAGTGTATTTGAATTGGTCTAATGCGAGTCGGGCAGCGGCCTTGTTCTATACGATAACAAGAAACGGTATGACACCTTTATCGTCCTACACTGGACCCGATGTTCACTTTTAGAGTCTCCTTGATCTCTTTGTGCCTCCCTCCGAAGTACCTCTCGCAATCGAAACTCCAAGCAAGGTTGCCTTCAACCCACTGTTCCGCCCCACGCAAGTACTTACTCACCGTGGTATCGACAACGGGCCCAAAGGAACGCATACGGTCTTTCGCCTGCAGGTAAGTCTGCAAGAGTTCCTTGAATTTACTTTCTATCCAATTAGCGGCATGCGAAAGGCGCTCGTGCTATTAATAAAGCTGACAAGGTGAGCGGTTCAGATCATTTTCACCACTTTGCTTAATGCTTGGGCTAGAAGAACGACTTGAGTGAGATGTACTCCTTCCCAGTGCGAATCTATCATTGCAAGCGATCAAGAAACATCTATATCTAATCAAATTATGGATCACCCTCTTCTCAGCATCAAATAATAACGTAAGTCAAGTGAAGCAGTATAGAATAATAGCGACCGACCTCAACTATGCTATCTTAGACTTGATAGGTACTTTCAGAGTCTTTTTAATCTCCTCATGTCTTCCTCCGAAATACCTCTCGGAATCAAATGACCACGCGAGATTGGCGCTTACCCACTGCTCGGCCCCGTGCAAGTAATTCTCCACCATTATATCAATTTCGGAACCAAAGGAGCGAATATGGCCTTTAGCTTGCTTGTATGCCTGCAGGAGCTCCTTGAACTTCGTTTCTGTCCAATTAGCTGCTTCTTGCATGCTAAGCCCCTTCGTTCTCATCAGGATTTCGATGACATTGTTTCCATCTAGGTGCCCTTCGTGCTCAATGGCATACGAATATAGATCCTAAATTCCAGTGTTGAAAAGAGGAGAAGTGTGCAAGTTACGTGCCCATACATACATTTGCTACGCAAATCATGTCGTTCGCGCTATCAACGCAAGTCACGAAATTCTTGTCTTCAAAAACATCTTCGGGAAGCTCGAATCCCATGACATATTCGAAAAGGTCGAAGCATGGCTTGACACCTCCGTTGCTCCGTCTATGGAGAATGTATTCTTCGACCTCGTAGACCACGTCCTTGGATCGCATCTTGACTTCCTTGACGACTGTACTGAAGTATTCAGCACAGTGTTGAGTGAACCTCTTCCGACAAAGGGGCGCAGCCTTGGACATCCTCTGCATGAAACTGGGACGGGTCTGAGTTTGTGCAGGTCTTAGGAAGAAGTGTAGCGTACCTGGTCAGGAAACGTGACAAGGGTGAGCCATCACATTCTTTGTAGCTGAGAGCGCTCCGCAGAATATCCTCCGTCTTCAGGACGCCTTCCTCGTCTTGATTGTCGCTGACTTCATCCAGGGTGAAGAGAACATTCAGGAAGTCGACGCAAGTCCTGAACTCTTCATAATCGGCGTAGGAGTATGCGTATGAGGCAAGGATCGCACCATTCTTCATGAGGAAGAAAGCGCGTTTGCGATTGGCGAAGATGTTGTAGCTGTCAACCCAGTGTACAGACTCATCTGATCCTCGCTCATGGTATGGACTTGGCGACCAGGAGAAAGGACAGATAGCGACGAGATCAGGAAGGACAAGCTCTGAGTGGTCGGACATGTTATCGCCTTGATCCAGATCGATGAAGGAGACAGGTGAGCTTTTATAGCACAGATGAGCAACTGGCTTATTGAACTGTAAAGGCTTTCAGGACCGGGGCCATCACTAAAATAAAACCGTCGGACGATGCAAGAATGACATATGTAAGTTGGTTTTTGTCAAGGTTTGTTCTGTCGGCAGAGACACGGACAAGTATCTAAATAACCTCGACAGGCGGTACGTGATACAGATCTTCCCCAAGAAGTTGCTTCCTGTTATCCGTTATTGGGTGCAGGAGATTGAAGACCAGTGCGTAGATGTGTAGAGTTCACGATACAATTGCACTCTTAACCTCAGTCCACAAGAAATGTGAAAGAGTTCAAGTATGTTTTGTGTGAAGAATATGAAGATCTTTGAGACCATCCGTGACAGTAAGTACCGCTTCTCTTTCTCATAAACGTGATAATATATTGACAGACGCATCTGGTTATATTTCCCCACTCTACAGAATATTGCGAAATACGAGTACATATGGTATATCCTTCCAGTGGAGTGCATCAAATATCGGGCTCGCGCGGTGAGCCACACGCAAAATTTCTCGATCGCATTGAAGTCATCCCATCCGTTACCATAATGACGCGTAGGACTGCTAATGTCAAGGCGGAGGAGTAAGTTGCGGCCTGACTGCTGACTATTAAAATAGGCAACTTGAATGCAGATATAACGGAGACTTGCAACTCCCTTCCGCGGGCGATATACTCTCGGACTGGCCTGTTCAAATCCTATCTTCACGCCAAAGCTACCTACTACTGGCATCCAATTTGCTCTGTAATTGGTTGTCTAAAAATATATAATTCGGGAGGGCCAGCATGGCTGGCAAGGCCCGATACCCCTCCCGAATTTCCCACAACTCTTATCAAGACAAAAAAATAAAATACTAGAAGATTTGTAAATACAACTTGAAAAGCAAACAAACGGCCCATCAGGAAAACTACTTTCTGCTGAAAGTGACTTAAGCGTCACTTAAAGGTCCTGGGAGACTGAAGTCTTAAATAAGGCAAGCTTCACTTATTCATGCATGTCCTTCCATTCAAGTTATTGAAGAGCAGGTTACTGAATTAATATAGCGCAGTCGGAGCCAGCTTGTCCCCGCCACGAATGTCTGAGCAAATCATGGGGAATACATTTAATGTGGTGAGCAAGATGTCCGTACTTACTGTCAGCTTATGAGCTTTGCCAATAGTAGCTTCTGCGTCAAATTTGAGCATCTCTGCGTATCCACTTCTTCAGTCTCCAACGGAGGATCAGCTATAGTACTTATGGTCACTGCATCGACAGTCAGCGGCCCTAGGTTTTAGTTGTTCATTGGTAGGCAACGATGCAGGACGTATTGCCGCGGCCACGTTCTTGAGCAGGGACAGAGCAAACCGGTACAGAGAGCGGTCCATTCCATCGTCTTCGGTAAACAAAGGTCCTACTAGGAGTTGAAACAGCTGACAAAAGTGTCAAATGGCTATCTCCATCTTCAGGCAAAGGCATGTTGCAAGGGTCGATGCATTACTTTATTTTCTCAGCAGAGGCCGTCACATGCATAAATCTGGTTAGAGGCAAGATGGTCATCATGACTCGGGTATCGGTCACAGAGCCTACAGTTTAGTTCAAGGCTTTTGGATAGTTGGTTTCGGCGGCTCTTCTTCAAGGAACGTTGGCGACAAAACTTCAGTAAGAACAAATACTTCATCGGCAGAGACATCAGGTAAAGCAATAGCGAGGAATCAACAGCGAGTGTCACATTTGCGGCCACTGGACAGTATGTAACATCGGCCAAGTTACTCCGAACGAGCGCAAACAGATAATTGTCGATAGGGATCAGGGTTAAGGCTTGTATGAGCCACTAAGCTTGATAGCTTTGTGCGCGGTGTGAGTGGCAGAAGCGTACACAATGACAAAGAAGCTTACCTGGTTGCTGGGTAACATTGCCTCCATGCCATTCATTTCAAACTGATGTGATGATGTGTGCTTTATGTATATGAGAATGTGTCAAGTCGGATTGTTGATGCTTGATATTTGAAGTCTTCTAGCCGTCTTGAAGCTGAATTCGAGTCTGTTGAAGGGCAGTCCGAGGACGAGAATGATCGGTTCCTGTCCTTCAAAGTGAACAGTCGCGGTCGAGAATACAATCCGAGAATCCAGAGTAAGATAACCAAGTGAAACCAAAGCCAGGTCAGCGTTACATCACACTTGGACCTCCCTGCCAGTGCACGCTCACGTCAGATCTACCTCTTGAACCGGTGCGCAGGCACGAACTTGAACACCTGGTCCGCTGCAGGCGTGAACATCGCATGCGTCTCGCTCTTCGCGGCCTCCTCCATCATTCCCACCCACACCTCACTGCCCGTCCCGTCCTCCACGACCCAGGGATACCGTTCCTCTCGACACATCTTCCGGATGTGCTCGGGCACCAGGAACACCTGCCTGGTCTACTTCTGAAACTTGCATTTCCGCTTGTCCTTGTCCTTGTCTTTGCGATCCTTTCCCTTTTGCGGGGATCGCCTCACCGTAGGCATTGTGGATCAGCCGGCCCTCTGCATCAACCATAAGTATACGTCCGTCTGCTCCAATGACGGGCTTCCCATCTGCTCCCAACATCGGCATCAAGGGCACTTGCAAGCTGACTCCGCCCAGACCCTCACCAGTAGGGTCACGGCGCAGCTCCTTGCGGTTGAGCTTCCCGGTCTGCGCCCACGTACCAATGTCAACCGGCTTTCGCGAGTCGAACTTCATCACGTCGTATCGCCACCCATGCCTGTCACAGCCCATCAGATTGAACTTCTGGTTTGGTGCGTCCTCGCCGCTGACAGCCGTGGACGTTGAGGCCAAAGACGACCCAGATCTCTCGATCTTTATATCCGACTTCCGCTCTAGCCTTCACCAGCGGCTTCCTCGTGCTCTGTCTTCACTTTCGGCTTTAGTTGTGGCGGCGGTTGGGGTGGCTTTGAGACCTGCACCTGGATGGTTCGTTTCCGCAGAGGTGGCTTTGTGCATCGAATGGCTCAAGCTCCAGGGATCGAGTTGTGTGGGCTGTCATATGTGCTTCGGGTGTCCCAGTTGGACTACATCAGTTCTTCCCGATGTCCAGGATTCCATATCCATGACTGCTACGCAAGGCGCATGCTCAGCTTCACCATCCGAAGGTCTTGATGTAAGAGAGTGATCTGTCGGCTAGTATTGATACTGCGCTTATGGACGTCTTCCATGCGCTGATGACATTCAACATCGGGAAACGCTGGACAGTCAAACAAGCACGCAAGATAGCACACTCTTCTTCCATAGACTTAAGTGTCACTTTAAGTGTTTTTGTAAGCTGCAATAACATGTGTGTTGTTGAACTCGAATCGACAGGGAGTCACTGAGACTGGAGTCAGAATGCAAAACACCACAAAGTGGATGCAAAGTTACCCATCCAGGCATGAGACCAAGACCACCAAGATGAGCACCCACACCAAGAGCACCTTTACGACCCAATTCGACAGTGACAAGACCGTGCAGGTAGCACCTGACGGTCGCTGCGATGGCCTGGTTCCATGTCGAGTAAAAGAAGGCTAAGTGAGGTCGTCCATGCGTGCAGAATACGGGTCCGCCTTTGTTTGTGCAGGGAAGACCGGTGAGTCGAGGATAACGTACGTGATGTTGTCGAGTACGTGCGTCTCGACCTCAATGAGGTAAGGCTCGTCAAAGATAATAACTTCAATAGGTTCTGCAGGTTCACCAGCGGGGTATTCAATATCCTTCACCTTCGGTACAACCCAGATCAGGTCAACGTCCGACATGGCCTTGCCCACCAACGAGCTCATCACACCAAGACCACCGATCTTAACCTTTAACTTCCAATCAATGATTTCGTACTCCAAAGTCGCGATGAAAACCGTCCTCCGCTTATTCTTGTCTTCAGGCCAGCCGATGATATCGCCTGTATAGGCGTGTCCATGGCTCGAGTGTTTCTCCGACATCGGCGCCGCATGCAGGTCTTGCACAGACTTCGAGCCCATCGAGCCGATGATGGGGAAATAATGCGAATGACCCGGCTTCTTCTCCTTGAGACCCCACTGATTGTACTTGATCCCGTAAAAGCTCCACATGAAGATCACCACTGCCAGCGTACCGGTGACTACCGGGATTGACAGGAGTATTGCGTACATGATAGCGTCCACGGCGCTCTCCCCTCGCGGACGCGAGATGCGGGTGCGGCGGGGCACTGATGTTCAAGGAGTTGGGAGCAGCCAAATTGGGCGGGAGGCGGTCCATGATACCGTCGCCGTCGGTGTCACCATACAAATAGTCATCAAACCCAAACACGTTGAGCTGGCCATGTGCTCATGATCTCGAGCTCCCAGCGTCCGTCGACAGTATGATTGTCCATCAGGACGCTCACTCCTCTGTCGAAACCCCATGTATTGAACGTACCACGGGCGAGGAAGTGAAGGACACGGCGCTGGTGAGCATGAGCCTTGTCCGCATGCACAACTGTATAGACTGATGCAGCAGTACCAGACCAGTCTAACACAAACCGAATCAGTAAGTATACCGTACATATAGGAGCAAAAACGCTTACATTGCACAATAATATGCTCGCCTGTCCACCAATTTTCATCATTATCAATCAAGCTCTTATCTGAGCCCGTCACATCCCCACACGCAGCCCATGTCGTCCAGTTCTGTCCGTAATTCCACGAGTACCTGAACATATCCGCGCCCAGCGCTGCGTGAACGTGCACTACCCAGAGCCCGAGTCGAACCCGAACACATCGTTGTCGTAGTCCGCGGAGGGAAGACCATGGAGTTGCGGGCGGAACCCTTGTGCAGAAGCAGATGGTCGCGTGCGCTCGTTGACGAGGTGCCGTCCTGCGAAGGCGGGTTGTTCAGGATGATGTCGATAATGCCATCCGGCACGCCCGTCCGCGTCGCGTTCCACGCCCACGAGCTCGTCCCAGTGCCCGAAATCGTTGTAGGGATTGGGGTTTGCAACCACTCCGCAGTTCACGACGGTGATCGAGGGGCTTCCACCCTTGCCCGAGCTTGAGAAGTTGAACGAGATGCTCGCCGTCACCTGGTCACAGTCCATAGGGACGTTAAATTCCAAGCTGATATCAACCGTCGTTGCATTCGCATCGACCGACTCCGCCTGTATTCGAGCATCGCTGAACCCCGACAACTGCGGAGTAACCGCAGCCCACACCGCCTCAGGCACAAGCAGCTGCTCGAAATGCGTCCAATTTCCACGCTGCACAAGGTCGAATCCATCCTGAAGGACAGCACAGACAGAGCGGAGATAGTTGAACTGCGTGTACACTGGCATGTGCCGCGCCACTGCAGTGGCAGCCTGAGCGTGAGAAAGATATGCCAAAAAGTTAAATACTAAAGCGTGTAAGAACACGCGCAAAAAGTCACGAGAAAAAGGTGATTACATACTCAAAAAAGCATGACTTACACGTGATTTGACGATTTTACTTGTACAATTCTGGGCGGAGAACCCTCAACCTAAACGGTATCGGGAACAAAATCTCCTTCAACTCGAAGTTGGACTTACATATGCAAATACTACCAAATCCAACACTCGATCCGGCGGAGAGTAACACCCGCAACCATAGACTTCCCGGAAGGAATAGGCAATAACTCCTCCAATGCTAAAGTCGACTTTCCAATTATAACTCATATCTGCTCAGTCGCTATTACAGTATATTGTTGATTCCGAATAGATAAGTGAGCGTTATGTGTCATACTATAGACTATAGACACGTTCAAGTTTTGAATAATTTTGCCGGAAACACCAAGTGAGGCTGCTGCCGCAGGTGCTGCGAGTGCGTCAGACCCTGGGAAGAAGGATGCAGTATGTAGGACCGCCGCCAACTAGGGCGAGCTGAACATCAGGTTGACGCTCCCATGCCCTCCATTCCTGCCGCTTCAAAGAAGGCGACTTCCAAAAGTTCACAGCATTGGTAGCTATAATAACTATTTTATGATAGAGGGCCTCCGACTCGGACTTGGGCGCTTTGGATACAAGCCATGACACTGTCAACATCCATGAACACGAGGCGACGTACGGTGATATATTCATCTTGAGGAGAATACAATCCATCTCATGAAAGTTGTACTGGCGGTGAGGAGAATCTATGGAGGTGTTGACACCTGCAAGGTGAATGATATTGCATCTGCTCAAGTAGGCCCTCTCCGATCAAGGGCAAGCGGGCGGAGTCTTTAGTATAACAAGCGTGGGCGCTAACTGTCCTTCTCTGCTATTAAAAGGGTACCGTGTCTTTGTATCGAAATGCTGCTGGTGCTCATCACCTTCGACCCTCGTCGTGCGGAAAGTCATAAAGGCTGTCCTTTCTGCTTGTTCTTCCAGTATTTCTCTTGGAAATGGCGTCTGTGACTGTCTCGTCGCCTTCCGACTTCGCGTCGCCTGTACGGGCCTCCATCGCTACGCTTGGCTTGAGCGCGTTACGTTTACTTGGAATGATTGCTACATACGAGAATCCTCTGTTGTGGTCATTCTGGATTGGTCGGAAGAACGAGAAAGCAGATATGGAAGGTGAGCGTTCTCTTGAAGTCCTGTTTGTAAGATTGATTCATTATGGTCAAATTGCGCAGGCCCTTTCTATGTTATTGGAGCGCCGAGTAGACAAATCGCTGAAGGGAAGGGTATAATGGCGGGACGGGAGCTTCTTACAAGTACGTGTATATCGACTCTGTGCTATCATTCATAGCTAATCGGATATGCTCATATGCACACCTTGCAGAATTTGCACCATTTCTGATGATCGTACGAGTCTTGGACAACGAGGGACTGCCTTTGCCGGGTGCCACACTTGACTGGTGGCAGGCCGATACTGAGGGATCATACTACTTCAAGGATTATACTCTCCGTGGTATCGTGAAGACAGATTCCAATGGCTACGCCGAAGTGCTCTCAGTTGCTCCGGGCTTTTACGGACCACCTGGTAGCAAGCGTGCGGGCCACTTTCACGTCCGGATCCGGGCACCACCTGGCGCAGGGGGAAAATGGGAGGAACTCACGACCCAGATGTACGTTTGCGGAGGGAATGACGAGAACGATATGAAGAGTGACTTGTGCGTAATTCGATCGTAAATCTTGGGCGCTCGATGAGACTAATCTATGATTCATTAACAGTGTCAATTATATGCGCAAGGTTCGCGTGAACAACATGGTGAAATCATGGAGTATTCCTGCTGCCAACGACGGGACCGCGTATATGAACTTCCCGGAGCTCTCTACGGACGATACCGAGACCCGCAAGCGTGTCGAATGGTGGAATGCGAAACTCGCAGAAACAAGTGATCTTAAGATCGCTGCGGGGGCATCAGCGGAATTTCGCTTGAGTGCGAAAGGGTGGATATAAAGCGTTGTTTGAGTGTGAATTATGCGTGGGGTCAGCTAGGGCATGTGCTCTCGCTCGACTGCTTCGTGATTCCCCAGTGTTTGCGCAAACCCGACTCGGGGAACCGTATAAAGATGGTTCTTCTCACTCTTGATCTTCGCTAGTCGGTTTGATCTCCCTCATCTGTATCGTTCTTTCCTGGATTCCCGTTGAATTGTTTGACCTACTCACGTCCTTCCACTTTTGATATGTAAACAGCCTGTGTATGATAGTATAGTAGTTTTCCCTAGTCCCCTTTTCGCGAATTCCATCAGCTATGAATCTCAGTTCCCTATTACTACTTTTGTGTGAGTATTGTCCGAATGGTACGTATTGTTATCCGCAAGTCCAAGCTGGAATGAGATTATCCGGTATTTGAGTTTGGCGCCCATCCGAATCTTTCTTTCGCGCGAATTTCAGGATTGAGCATCGATATTTTCAAACGCCGTTTATCATCTTTATATTCTTTGCTTGGTGAGGCTGTACTTAAGTGACATATGATCTGCCCCATTTGTTTGATTTCGGCGAGAAAAATGGATGCCAAAGGGTGGAGAAGCAAAGCGGGGCGGAAAGGGACGAGCACGCCATCTTCTCGACTGAAGTAGCGGGCGCAACAAACACATAAGCAATCAGCTAATAAAGAACTTCTTCCCCATTTCAAAGACCCCATCCATTTCTTTCTTCCTACTAGCACATCATGGTTGGGCACGCCCTCAGCCCGTCTGTAGACCTCCCGACGCCGGAGCCTGATTCACCAAGGCTGCAGCGCAAGCCATACCGCTTTGCGACATTATGCGCAACGGTCGAAAACCCGGATATGAAGGACCAATATGGAGCGAGCTCTGTACCCATCTATCAAACAGCGACCTTCAAGGGTATCTCTGGAGAATATGACTACACACGTAGTGGGAATCCGACGAGGAGCCATCTTGGTGAGCGACGATTGATATCATTCTGTGGGCGAGTATCCTGATCCAGTTGGGCCGTCTAGAACATCATCTAGCCAAGATCTCTTCTGCAGAACATGCATTTGTCGTTACTTCTGGAATGGCTGCGTTGGACGTGATAACCCGCCTGCTGAAGCCAGGCGATGAAGTGATTGCTGGAGACGATTTGTACGGCGGCACGAACAGACTTTTGACTTACCTCAAGACCCACGGAGGCGTTATTGTGCATCATGTCGACACAACTAAGTCGGACACCATTCTACCACACATCAAAGCTGGAAAGACCGCTATGGTGCTGCTTGAGAGCCCCACAAATCCTCTGCTGAAGATTGCAGACCTTGCCAAGATCTCGTCTGATATCAAGGAACGTGCTCCGGCTGCGGTCGTAGTGGTAGACAATACTATGATGAGCCCGTATCTCCAAAGGCCATTGGAGCACGGCGCAGATGTCGTTTATGATAGTGCGACGAAGTATCTGAGTGGGCACCACGATCTCATGGCAGGTGTTATCACTTGCAATCGCGACGACCTTGCGAAGGTACGAGCAACTGCTATTAATGCAGTGAAAATATACTAATTCTATCTACAGCAAATGGCCTTCGTCATCAACTCAGTTGGCAATGCGCTGTCGCCATTCGACTCCTTCCTCCTCCTACGTGGGACAAAGACACTTGCCGTGCGCATGGACAGGCAGCAATCGTCGGCAATGGCGGTGGCGACAATGCTCGAACGTCTGGGCTTTAAAGTACACTATCCTGGTCTGAAGAACCACCCAGGGCGAGAGGTGCATGAACGCATTGCCAATGGCTATGGTGCCGTCCTGAGTTTCACGACGGGCGACAAGGCACTCAGTGAGCGTATCGTTGGGGCAACACGGCTGTGGGGTATCAGCGTAAGCTTCGGTTGCGTCAACTCTTTGATCAGTATGCCTTGTGTTATGTCGTAAGTTTTTATCTGACGCAGAAAATGTGAAGTCGATTCTAAACGTTTCTTTATACAGGCATGCTTCTATTGACCCGGCTATTCGAGCTGAGCGCGGCTTGCCAGAAGACTTGATCCGCCTCTGTGTAGGCATTGAGGACCCAGTTGACCTGCTCGATGACCTAGAGCATGCCTTGTTGGAGGCTGGGGCAATCACAACGGAACAAGGTGTCGACGGACTCCATTATGTGCGCGCTTCTCTGAAGCGTGAGAGTAACACGATCAGCCGTGCAGTTGAAAAATTAGCATACAATGAACTTGAGCGTCAGGATAGCCGCAAGGATGACCAGCAGTGGTTTGTAAGTGCCCCGGGGAAGGTTATCTTGTTTGGAGAGCACGCTGTCGTTCATGGCGTGGTAAGTTAACTTGACGAAACAAAAGAAGCAATCCCGCTAATCTGCGTACTACCAGACCGCACTCGCAGCATCCGTGGACCTACGCTGCTATGGGCTTACCTCTCGACGCTACGACGGCAAAGTGTCAGTGCACTTTGTTGACCTTGGCGATTTCCGACATGAATGGGACATCGATGGTCTGCCGTGGGATGCTGCTACGCCAATTCCGCCAGGCTCTAACCACCCCGACACACTTGACGCGCAGCTCATGGAAGCCATATCGTCGCGTGCCCTGCCTCCGTCTTTGCATGATCATCCTACTGCACGTAACGCCGCGCTTACCTTCCTCTACCTTTACATGTCGCTTGCGCATGACCCCAACAACCGTCCAGCGGTCCATTTCTCGGCTCGCAGCACTCTACCCGTGGGTGCTGGACTGGGCTCTTCAGCATCCTTCTCATCATGTGCGGCATCAGCCTTGCTGCTTGTCCTGCGTCGCGTGGAGATACCACCTCCGCCTGCGCCTACCAAGCCTGGATCAGGAGAAGACGACCCCGGCCATGTGCATGTAGGACACGATGGAAGACGAGCTTTGCATATGGATTCGGCAGAGGAGATCAACCGATGGGCGTTTGTCGCAGAGAAGGTGCTTCATGGCAATCCAAGCGGTGTCGATAACTGCGTCTCAGTCTTCGGTGGTGCTCTGGCGTATACACGTCCAGGTTTCGGGAAGAAGGGAGGCATGGAACCAATCCATGGGTACGCCCCAGGTTGCACCTGGAGTGGGTCTATTGTCTGATGTGCTTTGCAGTTTCAAGTCTCTCAGATTCCTCTTGGTCGACACTAAAGTCCCGAGGAACACGAAGGCGCTCGTCGCCGGTGTTGGTTTGAAGAAACAACAGGCATGTCCATATCCGAGCCTGCAGATTACGTTACTTGGCTAATCGCTATTTAATTCCGACTTTCAGGAGCCCGATCACGTCAATGGTATCCTTGCGTCAATCCAAAACATTAGCGACGAAGCAAGACGTATCCTTGCTGATCCTGAGCTGTTGCGTGCGAAGCAATTGAGTAGTATCGGGGTACGTCTGAGCTCGATCAATGCCTTACCCGCTCAATCCCGCCCTCCCCAATACAAATCAATTTTGATCAATGAATTTCACCTTATAGAGTCTAATTCTTGAAAATCATGCATATCTCCGAGAGCTCGGCGTGTCCCACCCCGCGCTGGAGGCTGTCAAAGCAAAGACTGCATCTTACGATCTGCAGACGAAATTGACCGGAGCGGGAGGAGGCGGCTGCGCTGTCACACTCGTCCCTGATGGTGCGTGCATGTGCCGAATATGTCGGACTAGCGGATAGACACTAACACCTCCGATGCTCTTCTCACAGACTTTTCGGAGGAGAAACTGCACCAGCTGATGGCAGAGCTTCGCAGCGATGGGTTCGAGCCATATCTCACGTCCGTTGGTGGCTCAGGTGTGGGTGTGCTCTCACCTTACCCTTCGACTGCGAAGCCAAGTCCATACGGCGCACCTGTAACACCTCCTGAAACACCAAGTAACGGCGCTGAGTCCAACGAGGGTTGGCTTGCATCGGATGGAGCCGTGCCCCTTCGTGGAGCATTTGCAGACAAGCCGACTGTTGAGTTTGGTTCTTGGGCGACAGAATTGGGCCGGTGGTTGTATGTATAATCATATACGGCTTGCAGGCACCAGCGTCCATGCTTGATATGTTTTGATTGTACAATAGGGAAGAAATTTTCTACCATGGCTGTTTCATTGAGTATTGCCTGTGTGCGATTCAAAGTTCAAGTCTTTCAAAGCACTATCACTTTCGGGGCCAAAATGAGATCTCGATGTACATCAGAACTGTGGGAGCCTGCATCTTCGTGAATGTGGTGAAGTTTTGTAATTGCGGCCTCGTTGGGCGAAGTCTAACTTGCACCCATCTACGCACATGGGTGTTATCTGCTCTACAGCATGCGCACCTTGAGGGATTCGAAACATCGCAACAGCCGTCCCGCCATCGCTCCCGTTGCGCACGTTTCACACAGCATGATCTACAGGCCTGTCATCCGAGGTCATTATCTTCAAAACTGGATTAGCTCGCTGATGGCAGAGTGCTCGGCTCACTTGGGACGCATGGCTCTCCGACGTGCACCTGACCTCGCTGCTCCGCTGGCGACGACTCCTAGGGTCGGTCGGGACTGGTCGCACATATTGAATACTTCCGCTAACACCGCCGCGTTCCCGACTACCGGGATGCGACGTCTAAAAGCTTCACGGCTTAATCAAGCCAAAAATATCTGTAGTCTGGGAACCGAACAAAGGCGATTACTTATTGATCGATATCGGCACCATTTGCCCCTCCCCTGCATGATGCATTTCGTCCATAAAGCCACTAAAATGTGCTTGTGCTGCGTAAGGGTTTATAAATTGGCTGCTGGGACGTAAAATGGTACCTGCAATAGATAGGCACATAAGAGCCTCCGACGAACCGAGCTTTCGTCGGGGGTGATGCTGATTCCTAGTTATTGACAACAGTGTTTGTGCTACTACAAGAATCAAGCTCGACATCAATACACACTATTGCACGATGTTGGTATAGAGTTCGAGTGCGAGCAGAGTGGCAGGGGTCCAGAGCTCGCCAACTTTCCGGCCGCCATTGCATGCGGAAGGAAGGGTAGTAACTCGAGGGTTGCAAGCTCCCGGGGTGGGATACAAAGCTTCCATGCTTGGCTTCAGCTCGAGAAGAACACTTCTGAAAAGCGTCTACACTTAGCACACCAGCAGCTTCCATTTACCTCATCCATCAGCGATCGATCAAAGAAGAGGATCGGCATATAGATGACCGCAAGCGCCGTTGTCTGCTAACGTTGATTACACCCATGCAAATGGCAAGAGACTCGCCATAAACGCATACCATCCGTATCATCATTAACAAGCACATCATAATATCATGAAGCTTGGAATCCAGCATTGACGCCCTCTCCAGAAGCGTTGTCTCCTTTTTTATTCGAGTATTTGTTGCACGTGCAAGCGAAAGTTTTACGCTACATATAGAAGTACAAAAGTCAACTGTATCCAAGAGGTGCTTCTATACGTCCATCAACACTATCAGGGACCATGCATACCACGGTAGCGTTAGATTGTCGTTTTGCACGGATAATGCCTCTAGTGTGGCTGAAATTGCGATGGCCATGGTATACTTTGCGGTGGAGAATGGGTCGACTAGATTGCATAAGCGAAGCACCCAGGCGCAGGCCACGACTGACACCGTAAAAGCGATGCTCCCTTCGACGGTTTTTGCCGAAGTTGCTGCCCATCGTGTTCGACCTAACCGACGACCTACAATCGAGGCCTTCATGACATAGGTAAGATGAGTCAATCACGTTGAGAAGCAGAGCCTACCAGTGCATCACCGACGCCTAAGATCAATACTCCCGTATAGCCATGTAATCTTAGGGGTCTTTATTATGCATTAGTACCAAATTTGCTTCCGCAATTGGGTGCTTTGCTTACCCCTCGAGCCAGATGGAACCTGCACACCCCGTCAGAAGATAAAAGTGACTAAGTATAGCCGTTCCGCTATCCTTATCATCGATGAACTCCGTTAAGAACACGTGGACTGCTGCACCTATCGGATAAAGCGCAAAGTATCGCAGATATTCCGCAAAGATAAAGGATGCAAAAGCGACACTAAATGCAAGGTGCATGAAAGCGGGCTAGTAGCGGGAATGAATACGATCGAAGAGTGAGAAGACATGTCATATAGTAGGGTTGATGAGCGGACGCACGTCTAAAGCAATGCCAGGCACGAACATGGCCACCGCAAGTGCATGGAAGAACTTTCTTCTTGCATTCAAGCTAAGAGTCGGAATTCTTTTATCGGCTGCATCCAGCCAATCAGATGCCACTGTCTGAACAGACACATTCGGACTATGTGGGAAGTTCGGTAAGGTCGGTAAGGATAGTTGTAGACCCAGTGCAGTCTGCGCGTTTGTCATCGCGTTTGAAATAGCGGACGACGGACTGTTCTCTGGCTGAACGGGGGGTGTGCTATTGCCATTCGTATTGGAAACGTTCGAGGTCGGGTAAGATTGCGCCATAGTCTCCGGAGTGACACTCGCGACCATCTGAAGGGCGGTCTTTTGCCGGAATCTTCTGGATCGATACAGTTGTCTGCCCCAACCAGCGACACTTATGCAAACCAGGAGAGCCCAGTATGCAAGTAAAAGAGGCCTGCTCCATTTCTTCTGTCCCTCAAGAATCCAGAATATTGTCCACATCCATGGGTCACGGCCACCCAAACACCAACGAGTCCAAAGTCCGAGTGGACCACCGACAATCAACGCTGCAAAGAGGTAGAACCCTAGAGCTAGAAGCCTCTTGTGGGTTTGCTTTTCTTCCGGGAAGCGGAGCTTACGTAGCGGACGTCGGGCGATATGACGGGATAGGTAGAGCAAGGGCGATAATAAAAATCCGACAAGTATACTGCCTGGAATTAATGCCAATTGGAAAATAAGCAATGGCGTCGGAAACCTAAACGTTTTGATGAATGGAGTCGTGATAGGCCAGATCTAACAAATGGTTCTCGATCAGTAATGTTTTAGACAGTTAGACTGAAGTCATTTGACCACTGACCCTTGTAATTGTAACGTGCAAGGCTTCTGTAAAAAGAATAGTTGCACCGAATGCTGTGAAGCTCAATTCACCTAGGGTAAAGCTATGGTGCGCAAGGCGGATCGCCATGTACAAAGTGAACTGATAGAATACAGCTACAGAGGCAACGTCTAAAAACGTGAGATCTAGCGTTAAGGAAATTAATACCTGAATGTCAGTCCTTGGATGAACTAGTCTCGCGTTGCAGTTTACCTTTCCAAATGCCCATGTTTTGACGGACAAATAGGTATTTGAAACCGACGGTCGCGATGGCCGTAGCAAACCCGAAGATAATGTATAGCCTTGATCTCTGCCATTCACTACGGGGTACGCTCGCACGTTCTCCCTCTGGTACATTTTTCCATGCCCGATGTCGGGCTTCATACAGCCGGGAAGAGAAGAGATGGACTAGAAGAAGGGAGGAGGTAAGGCTTGACAACTGCACGAGGGCCCTTCGGGACAGTAACAGCGATTCGATAGGTGTCAAGGCGTCGGGCTTTGGCTGGATTGCGGGAGGTTCGACAATCCAATGCGATGGAAGGGGATTAGCAGACGGAGAAAGAGAGGTCGCCAACCGCTTGGTGGCCTGATAACATGCGCACGAGACCAGAGGTGCTAGCAGTAGAGCGGTGAGAACACCATCATCCGTGCAATTCCTGAGCATAGCCATTGAGTCCAGAACCGATTACTATAGTAAATTGAGGTGTTATCTCACCTGTAATTTTTCGGTACTGTCATCCAGACGTACCCGAAGTCATCTTTTCGAATAGGGAAGGTATTGAAGGTCACTGTCGGTCGTCGACCCTCTCGTGTTTTACTAACGTGAGGGGATGAAGAGCGATATCGATTGCGAGATCGTGATTGCAGGCGGGAAGGAAGGGAAGCTGCCATTGGTTTAGGAAGAGAGAAATATGAAAGATGCGTCCAAGTGAGATAAATTATGGAAAGAAGAATGACGCCGCCCAACTCTGAAGACCATCCCATAAGTCATAGTTCCAGACAGTTACAAGCCACCCACCTAATGCAATCCAGTTGTTATTATTGTCCGAGAAGTCCCATGTACTGAAGATGCCGTAAATAAGAGATACCAGGAGAATGATATTCTCCCCCGCTTTCCGAAAGTCTCCGGTAACCTTCCTCACATGTCTGCCCCAAGGAAACGGCAAGGAGATACAAAATGTAGTGGGAAGTATACAGCGTTGTGGCAGAGTAACAGGATGAAGCTTTTGTCGACTTGTGGTGATTTGAGAATTAACATGAGGTGGGACGACACCATTTTGATGATTAGACAGCGCTTTCACGTCCGGTGAGCGCGATCGGCGAAAAGCAGGTGAACCTGGCTGAGCGAGACTTTGCGAACTACTTTGACTTGATAGATCCGCATCATTGTCGGCTGGAGGGGCCGGCGAAGGTTTTTCGATAGAGGTGTGAGCAACCTCGCCACCATTACGAGGGTACAGCTGAGTCGGACGTTCATCATCCGAACTGGAGCTTTCCCCAGACTGTGAACTTTTAGTAACATATCAGATTTTTCCATGTTTCACATCAAGTAGCAAGCCCACATACCTTGATGAACCTGCTTGATAGCTCGTACTCCAATCTAAGTTCTGCGTAGAAAGATTCTTGATCCCAGACAGTGGCACGGGGCGCCGCCGCGTCAATCGACTGCTTCGTTTGTTGCCATTTGGCCCCCCGCTAGCCGGGGGAGATGGGGACGACCTTGAGCGCGGCAGATTGAAGAAGTGCAGAGCCCTCGGTCAACGTCGGCGACGGCGAGGGAGGATGCGTGTTCACTGAAGAAGTGAGGGTGAGGTGTCAATTGCACATGATACAAAAAGTTACTTCGTCAGCGGCAACACCGGCGTCTACTACTGCCCCCATTTGAAATATGGGCGCCTATTTGCGCCCATGTGTACTTGCGCGTACGCGACTCTCCCGGGCCAACGCGAGCGCGTCGCGTCACGGTTTGCTTTCACTCTTTCTTCACTCACTCACTTCTTGCTACTAGGCACGCTCGTCACGTCTTTTTTGAACAGATTTCGCATTCTCGACTCTCTAGGACGTGTCTTTCCTTTTCTACCAACCTCACATTCTCCTTCAAGTTCGGTACTTCTGAGTCACGTCTCACGAATGTCTACGGAACAGAAAATTGTGTACTACGAAGATGTGGAGGTCAGCGCAATTAGAGTCAAAAGTGATGGCACCAAGGAGACCTCAGTCACTTCTAAGTCTGTTTCTAAGTCGAACTCTTCATCAACCTCTGCTCCCTTGAAAAGACAGCGGACATTGATGGAGATGATACCCGGGGCGTCGAAAGAACCAACGACCACGGGGCAACCAGCGAAAAAAGCAAAGCTATCCACGTCTGCTTCTTCAGATGGTCCTAGCTCTTCCCCTGCTAAGGCCGTGACCTTCGGCCTTCAGCCCCTCAACTTTATTCCTTTTTCCATGAAAGAATTCAAAGATTCCCTGACGGAGGAACAGCGTAACCTTTTGCTTCTGGAATGCGAAACAATGGGAAAGAGCTGGTAAGCTTATTGCCATTCTCTCATGCACAAATGTTAACTTACATGACGCACAAAGGCTCAAAGTCCTTAAAGACGAGATTAAGAAATCTTACTTCATCCAACTCAAGAAGTTTCTCTGGTCAGAGGGCGTGAAGGGCCCAGACGACAAAACAGCAGAAATCTTTCCAGCTCGTAGGTCATTTTCTCTGAGTCCACGGGCTTTATCGATCTCTGCGCGCGCCCAACATTCAGCTTCATGCCGTCTTCCCTCGTCATTCCTCGTCTCTGATGGTACCAATTCTACCTCGTACAGCACGAAACATATACGCCTGGTCCCACACACCTCTGGGGCGTGTAAGGGTTGTTATTATCGGACAAGATCCCTACCACGGTCCAGGGCAAGCGCACGGTATGCCCGCCGCCGGCTGCTTAGTTTTCATCTACTGAACCTCTACGCTTGCCGCTAATGAACCGGCGGCGTCTGCTTTACAGGTCTTTGTTTCTCCGTTCCCCGCGGCGAGCCCGTGCCACCATCCTTGAGAAATGTGAGTTCTATTCATGGCGTCATGTACCACAATGGAGATCAGAATTTGATCAAATTTGTGACGTGAATCAGATTTATGCTGAGATCAAAGCGGAGTATCCAGACTTCATTCCGCCAAAACACGGGTAAGCAGCCATCATACATCAGCGATGCATCCTCAAAGTTCTATTACTCTCAATGCTTGCTTCCCTGGTCATTATTTATTTAAGATTCTTCACCCACCTATCCTTATGGTCATTACCGAACAACCGCTCTTTTCGCCTTGATTATTATACATGCGCCAATCTTGCATCTGTGTTCGATACTGACTGACAACCCATATCATCAGGAACCTCAGTGCCTGGGCAAAATTCGGCGTCTTACTCTTGAATACCGCACTGACGGTGCGTTGCGGTAAAGCCGCATCACACTCCAATAAGGGTTGGGAAACATTCACAGACAAAGTCATTGAAGTTGTGGACAAGTATGGCGGCTCGAACTTAGGTGATACCAATGGTGTAAGTCGTGGAATTGTCTTCATGGCCTGGGGGGCTCCGGCTGCGAAAAGGGTGGCTAAGCTTGACAAGGTAATTCCTATTCTATTCTTCTCTTCCTGCCACCCGATACTAATCGGACACTCGACTCCCGTCAGAAAAAGCACCTGATCCTGCAAAGTGCAGTAAGCGTGTTCCTAGCGTCTAGTAGAGATATGAATCGCTGACGTATCATCTCACCTTCACTTTGTTTGTGGCTGCATCAGCATCCATCTCCTCTCAGTGTTCACCGCGGTTTCAGGGGAAATGGCCACTTCAAAAAAGCCAACGACTGGCTTGAGGATCGCTATGGCAAAGACGGCCTCATCGACTGGTGCAAACTCGATGCGGAGGAAGACGTGCAGGGGCCAGCATCCTCCCAGTAATCACGACATGATTTATGTGCGCTATTCGACCTCACCGGCATTTGCTTGTATATTCCCCCGATTGTATTTTATACCCTTCAGTTACTGAATAAACGTGGATTCCTGCGATACTTCGGTGCCGCTTCGCGAAAACGGCTGTATGTTTACGTCTTATAGTAGCGAGAAAGCAACGGATGCCAGTGGAACGTTTCCTCCGAATTGGCGAATGAATCCCTATACTTCGCAGCCGGGGAATTTCTGTTCGGCTGTTCTCGAGACGGAGATAACCGAATCCCTTTTCTAGACGATAGTGTCCTCGATAAAGACGTCAGAGTCTGAGGGCGTCGAGTCTAAGCGGGGATAATGCTCAGATGGTTCAGCTCAGAGCTTTGGCCATCACGCAGGTTCACAAACACAACTTTCATCAAACTCACAACGCTAGGACACTCAACTCGCTGTGCGGAGGCTGTTTGAGAAGCGATGCATTATTGTTGTTCTTGTTCATCAGAAATAAGAGATAAGCAAACTCCTATGCGTCAGGGTTAATGAAGTACATAGCATTATAAGTTATGAGCCCTCGAGGCAGCGCTTACCGGCGGGAGCCCGAGAAGATTATCCCGATTTGGACATGTTAAACTGGTAGCTTGCCAGAAATGGAAGGCGGTGTGTGCCTTGCATCGCTTGCGGAACTTGAGGTAAACGGAAACTCAAGAAAAGAAAGGTACAAGAGTCACGCCTTGTTAATGCATACATCTGCAAGGGCACTTTCTTTGTTCCTCATCATTACCTGCGGAAGAATATCTCGTGAAAGCTGCCTCGGATCACAGACTCACCCGTATGAGCGTTTCTTTGTCGATGAAGATATGCTTTCGGCCACTAGCCCGATGATAGGCGAAGAGCATCCTGATATTGAGGTAGCCACTCAGATGTGGAAGGAGATATATTGGACTAAAGTAATAAGTTATAATTATACTTGTCAGAATACAACATACGCGTCTCTTTTCGAGAATCAGTAAAAAATCCGTCCGTATGGCGCACCAAGCGGGATGCTGGGCGGTGCTGTACACCATCGCTCGCATGGCAGTATGCGCGGGTGCGAAGAAGGATCCCGGACCTAGCGCGGGCCTTGTTGGAAGTAAATCGATCCCACGTCAGGGATAGAGCGGCTCAGGACGGGCGATGAGGTGATGAGACAACCGAGGCTTCATGTCCACCATATCCATCCTGGGGAGCGAGTGACCGAGCGGGCGGCAATCTATTGGAAGGCGAGGAAAGTCGTTGCGGTTGGCGAGCAAGGACATGGGCCTGTTGAGCATAGGGAACGGGAGGAAACGAGTCAACATATGAAGGAAAATGCTGAGGTTCAGTGATCGACCTTCTTAGGCTATAAGCCACATTTGGGGGCGCAGAGCTGTGGGACAGCATCGGCGCCGACGGGCTGTGCGCATCTGCGCCGTTCATGGAACCATCTAGGTGGTGGTGGGGCTGTTGTGCCATGGAGTTGGAAGCGAAGTTACCCATGGAGCCTGAGGAGGTGTGGCTCGGGGACATGGAGGAGGACGGGAAGTTGTAGGTGTCATCCCTGGCTGAGAATGAGGAGGACGAGGTTGCCGGTCTGTCGGAGGAGTGTGGATATGCTCCCGAACCCCCCTGCGCCATGTACATCGCGCTTGAGGAACGGCTGCTGGACTGCGGGGCGACGTCGAATCGGAAATGAGGCTCAGATGAGTAGGATGCAGCAGATGACATGGCTGAGGCCTGCATGCTCTCCCGGTCGGAGTAATCGTCGTGCCCCGGCATGGTCAATGCATGATCCCAGGAGCCGCCAGCGAGGTCGGAATCAGTTGAGTGTGCAACGGAGTTCATGGTCAATGTAGCGGAATGTGGTGACGAGGAGCTGGTTCGAGGAGAACAAGAGCCTTCGCCGACCACTGAGCTGCCCTGGGACATGGATGACCGAGCGTTGTACATTTTCGGCTTGTCCTTTCCCGTAGGACCACGTCCCAAAAGTGGTCGAGATGCGGGAGGGAGGTTGAGGGCAGCTCGTAGCTGGTCATTCTCGTCCTCAAGCTCTGTGACACGCTCCTCCAGTGCCTACGGGATATCGCTGTTAGTACAGCGCAAGACAGAGGAAGAATGTGCTCTAGGGAATCACCTGCAAGTGAGCAGCACGACGCGCCCGGAAAGCACGCTGAACGTCGCGCGCCCGGTTGGGCGGGAGGTTGTCATTGCGCTTCCGGCCGCGTTTTGAAGACATTGTAGATAGTAAATGGGCGTCTGTCGGGAAACGGAGAGGATGAGGAGGGGGAGGGCTGGGGTGAGGAGGAGCGGGCCTAAGATCTTCTGGTCTATAAAGGATTTGTCGAAGGGATCTGCCTTTTCGATCTCATATATACAGAGTGGTGGTAGAAGCCGAGCCACTGGTTCCCAGTTTGGCGTCGATCTTCCATGTTTCTCGGCCAGGACCCAGGGGACCTCCAAGTGCAATATTCTCGATGACGAGGTCAAACGGAAAATACTCAGCAAAAAAACGGGTCAGAGATCTTCGATCCCAGATGCCACTGTCGGGTCTGCTGTGCGTCTAGCGCTGCAGGCAACCGGTGCCCGTATCGCCTTCTCACTTGCTCTAGCGCCCTTTTTTCGCTCACTTGAAGGCAAGGTGCAACATTCCTTCCATATGGTGTGCAGCACATTGACGCAGCTTTACTGAACATGCACAGTGTCGGCTGTGTGTTATCAGGGCCTGCGAGCGGTTCTGAGCGGTCCCAACACATGGTAGAAAAAAGTCGGTCGGAGCCCACTGGCAAGCGCCAGCTCTGTCACGCCAGGTCACGATATTTGTGCGTTACATGTCACTCTCTCTCAGGCCCAAGAGCTGCACCGCCACCTGCTGCCTGCTTGTCCCATCTCTCCGTTACACCTTGATGGAGGGGCGTCTCTTGACGTCGTCGACAGGGTGATCTTATCTGCTATCTGGTCCATTCAAAGGCCCCGCCTTGTTTTGCATTTTGCAATCTTTTTCTCGCAGACTTCAATTTCAGTGATTTCCCTGGCGTGCCGATCTTCAAATGTACGCGTCGAACCTACGGTGCTACGAAGAAGCAATGGCGAGACAGTTTGCTTCAGTCGCGCTGTCGAAGCGGAGTGTCCTCTCATCACTTCCATCACTGGCGATTCAATTGTTCATCAAGTACTCGTACTCCCGAATCGGAATCTTGGAATTGATTCCATGCACGTTCTGTCTACTGAAACGCATGCAAACTTGTCGCGAACCTCTCTCGGAGCACATCACAACTGTTCCCCACGTCTTCCAACTGCTTCGCCTCTGTAACTCGGGAACTATTCCTAAAACGTACCTAACACATGCTTATCCAAGGTAGCGACACCAAGGACGCTGCAGAAATCTTCTTTGTCTCCACCACCTCAACCGCATCGCCACGCACCACCAGCTAGTCCCGCCCCCTCTTTCGGATGGTCGATAGAGAAATTTTCTTCCGCCGTCCCCGCCGAGCACAATGCACAGCGCGGGCTTCGCTTTTTAGAAGTCTACTACCCCGCGGAGGAGAAGTGCAGATGATCGATGATGTGCTCAAGAACGAGAGCGGTAGATACGTAAGGAATGACAGGCACGTCTCCCATGGTGCATTGAAATGAACACCTCGCGCTTTGAGAGCGTCCGCTTGAGGCGGTGGTCTGAAGAATACCTTAGCAAAAGGTATTCCTCGAAGAACTTTTGTAGAGTCATCAGCACGATCAGATCGAATACATTAAGCTTTCACCAGATGATGATCAGAATGCTCCATATCATTCATCACTTTTTGTGGCCACCTCTGGTCAACGGAATTCTGTTCACAAGGTGCGTGTGGGTAAGAATAGGGAAACAATGTGCTATTGCGCGCCTCATTTCGGTTCTCAACTTCGATAATCCGTCCAGTCACACATGCGTCTGAATCATAGCCTTCTTTAGATGCTTCTGCAATGGTGTGGTAGTTCGTATCTCATACGGCTTCGCGGGATGTTGAACGCCTGTACTGTCTCTGAGTAGGGGCAAGTAACTCTTGAAGTACTTCACCTCTGACTAACGCGAACACAAACTAAAGTTGAGCTATGTTGCAGCCGTCATGATACATCATTGGCTAGCACAGGTGATCCGGAGTTAGAGCTCTCCGCAACAGCAGTCCATCGAAGTTGAGGATTATTCCGGTCTAAGATGGCTTAGCTAGCTATAGGTCTTCTCGACAGCGCCGAGAACAACTTCTGAGATTAGTCAACATCCGGAGGATAAGCATAGTAACAGGCAGACTATCGTAGAGAGGCGGGAGTTATTGATAGAAGCGTTCGACTGTGATGGCACACGGCTGCAGATATTTTAGCGTTGCATCAACATCGACCATCAATAGTATGGAAACCACTAAGATCTGAGACTTGCCTCAAAGTGCAAGCTGGTGCGGGAAGAGAAAGTAAAATGTTCCTGTCAGGCTGGTGAGTCTGAAACACAAGGCGCCGAGAGATATCGATGGTGGCTCAGGCTCTCAGCGCTCGTGGACTATTGTGCTAGTGGAGGGGTGCGGCGGCTAAGGAAGGATCGACGAGTCCCACGACTAGCTTCTATTCATTTATAGGAAATCGCATGCTTTCGCACAGATGCTGACCAGGAGTCTTACTTCCTGCACAGATCCTCTTGTACAATAATTATATATTTTGTATCCCGAGCTTGACGCATCACTAGTAGCCCGAGAAACTCCCCTGAAAGAACAGGAGTCGTGGCGAAGCTCGTCAGCTTTGACAAGTAAACCAGCTAGGTCACTCGACCGTAGAACAAGTTTCATCTGTCTGGATAAAGTTTCCCTGGAATAGTCCTCGACGACCCAGGGCAGATGCTTTAATGAACGTACTCCATAGACTTTACGTCTATTGCCTGTTGTCAGGTGTCCTTCATGTCACAAACCAATGCGACAGATACTGTCTGAGCTAGTAACTGTACGTCGGATCACGGAGTCGGATACTTCTCTATCCGACCCCTTATCCACCGGCCAGTTAGAGGGGAGAACCATTGAGAATCATCTACTCCTCCAGACTCTATACGCAAGAACCAGGGGAGTATTAGCACCAATCGTCCAGATGAGCTCAGATGGCAGTAAGATTGTGTTTGAAACAGGTCGTCCCCTCGGATTGGCGTGTGGAGATGTCAAGCACAATCGGTGTTTTAGCATATATTGGGCTTTCCATAAGGCCCTTGGACATCTGTTGCGGCGTCGGGGGTGCTATCACACGTGAGCACCATCAGGGCGAGTCAGGGCCGACACGCCGGCCGATGTTGCACAAAGAAAGTCCTGAATCTGAAGGCCTGAGGGCGAGGAGATAACGCAGCGAAACCCGTACCCCATCGCAGTCGACGCGTCGGGGCGCGTAGATGTGGCGGGCGATGCTCGATCTCGGACGTGAGTTCGAGGGGCGAGGTTGCAGAGCCAAGCACAGGACCGACGAACGGGATGGAGGCAGACCGACGTCGGACGTATCGCGCGGTGCCGGCCGGGGTCTCTGGCCATTGAGTACGCTCGGCTTTCCTTCGATCATCTGTCTGGATAGTAATCATCAGCCAGAAGGAGGAATTATTGAGGCATGAAACGGGCCACGTTCCGATTGCTTAGATCCAACATAGCTTGCACAGGCCACAAGTCTATTGGGCGACTACCCAGTGACTCAGAATGTAGTCGGTGCACTCTAATTCCGGCGTATGTTGTATTCCTACCCTCGTAGTTTTTAACTGAAGGGCCCGGAAGAGGCTGCGCCACATCGCATAGTCCGATTATCCAGTCCAGGAATAGTAGTGATTACTGCACGAGGCCCTCTCCGTCTCAGTTCACAACTCGTGTACAGAGCAATGTACAAGCTTGCGGAAAGGCTGTGTGTTCGACGAAAGAGATATATCCTATCAGATCGTCTCCAGAGTTCAGATAAGATACATTGAAGTAAGTCCTCGGATTTTTTCTGACGTTCGTAAGGAAGGAAAGGCTGGCGCAGAACATACCACACTTAACATCCTCGATCTCGATTACGTTGGTAAGAGCAGTTGGAGCTTAGACGCGTCACCGACGATGTGGGAACGCCGACATGCACGGCGACAAGTCAATCGAGGACTTTTCGAGAAAAAAACTTGTCAAGGCTGCAATTCTAGAGTCCAAAGCGTCTTAGCTTCCGCGACCGTACTAGAGAAGAAAGAGAATTAGAGGAATATTCATGGCGAAATGCGGTGTTTGTATCTGATACGGTGTAGCCATAGGTTCCTAGGTCACTGCCGCTGCTCTCATCAGTCGTTGGCATGTGTATTGAACAGAAGAAAAGGTGAGGAGTGTGGAAGTAGTTTATTGAAACAGAAGGTGTATTAAGCGCCCAATCCAGTTGTTCAATGATGCCACTGGCTGTCACGGTGCTGAGTAAGCGCTTGCTTACACTCAGGCTGGCATCGGAGTTCGAAAGATTACCATAGAGAGTTCCGGGCTTGAGGGTTTCGCAGTTGTGCTTCTCATCCATCCACCATCTGCCACCGCATCCAACGGTCTCAAAAGCACGCTGATCGCCTCGAGCTACTGTCTTTATTCTTGAACGAACTCGAAAATATCAATAGTCAGGAAACTATTTTTTTTTCTTTCTGACTTAAAAAGCATGTGGAGACCCGCTACAAAACAGATCACTGGGACGAATGAAGGTACGTGTTCCTACTCGCATCTTAGCGTATTCAATTTCAACTGTCACCATGGATCTAATCACTAATTATAATTGAAAAGTTCCCCTTGGTAGCCGTCGGCGCTTTGGACCTGCTCCTGTCGAAGATAGCGCTCCTCCGCAACTTGCGCAACCCTCACCATCTGCGTATCCTCGTCCACAGCCTCGAGATCATTCTGAGGACAGATCTCGTGAACAATCCCCCGCCTCTAACGCTCATGGTACGTGAAGATCGTCTTTTTGTTGCTGTCTACTTGTACTGGCCGCAGTCAGAGAACATAGCTTGTGATCCAAACAGCTTGCTGATGGTTACTTCATTCTGCCTCCTGTCAATTTGGAAAACTTAACTCACTGAATATCTGTACTAACCGATCATGCCACCTCACTTTATTTTGTCGCTGACAGTTGATCCTAACGCCCCCCGAAAACGCCGTAGTCGTTGGGGAGAGGCGAAAACAGAGCTTCCCGGTCTTCCTACAGCGATCTCCGCCAGTGGCATATCCCAAGCACAGCTCGATAATTATGCTATTCATCTTCGTCTAGAAGAAATTAATCGCAAACTTCGCATGAATGATTTCGTTCCACCAGAAAGAGAAAGGTGAGTCGATCAGGAGACGGGCTTTACTCTAGTTTCTGATACATTCTTGCAGGTCTCCTTCTCCACCGCCAACGTATGATGCCCATGGTCGCCGAACCAATACGCGGGAAGTACGCTACAAGAAGAAACTGGAAGACGAACGTATCAAGCTTGTTGATCGTGCATTAAAAAATGACCCCAACTTCCGTCCTCCCGTTGAGTATCACCAGCAAAAGCGGTCACAGCGTCCATCTGAGAAGGTGTACATACCCGTCAAGGAATTCCCTGAGATAAACTTCTTCGGATTGCTCGTTGGTCCTCGGGGTAACAGTCTGAAGAAAATGGAACGGGAAAGTGGTGCGAAGATCAGTATTCGAGGGAAGGGGAGCATTAAGGAGGGTAAAGGGAAACCCGACCAGTTTGCTGATGACGCTGAGGAAGATTTGCACTGTCTTGTGATGGCTGACTCAGAAGAAAAGGTGGCTGCGTGTGTTAGGATGATAAACAGAGTTATTGAAACGGTAAGCGCCTCGCTTGCTTGCTTACGTTAATATCTTAGTCTGACCTTGACTTTTTCTTAGGCGGCATCTACCCCAGAAGGGCAGAACGACCACAAACGTAACCAGCTTCGTGAACTTGCTGCATTGAATGGTACACTTCGTGACGATGAAAACCAGATCTGCCAGAACTGTGGGGGAGTTGGTCATCGGAAATATGATTGCCCAGAACAGAAAAACTTTACAGCTAACATCATCTGTCGCGTTTGCGGAAGTGCGGGACATATGGCGAGAGACTGCACGGTAAAATCTGACCCTAACGCACCTCCTGGTGCCCCGCAGGCCAACAGAGGCAACTTCGACTCGGAATACGCCAGTCTTATGGCAGAACTTGGCGAGACCGCAGGACCTGGCTCTGGCAAGGCGTGGGGAGGTGGGGCTGGCATAACTGGCGGTGGATCCGACATTCCTCCCTGGCGTCGTCCGGAGATGTGGCAAACTACGACTCCAGGTGCTAACCAGAACGCGAACGGGCAGAACGGCTATCGTCCCCCTCAAGCCTTTGGCGGTTCTGGTTCTGGTTATGGCGCTGGTTATGGAACACAGTCATCGTGGTATCAAGGCTCATATCCTCAAGGCTACAGCGGTCAGGACTACTCCACAGCTTACGCACAGTATTATCAACAGCAGTATAACCAGGCGCAGACGGCTGTGCCTCAACAGTAATTCGTCTCTCATCATAGCTAATGGAGCCCATCCGCAGCGAAACCAACCATCTTTTCTAGCCTCAAACCTAACTTATTCTCGCAGGTCACCGATCGAAACGTTGACTTGTATCCATTAGCATCCTAGTGACACAGTGCGAATGTTTCAGAAGTACTTTGAAATGGCACTGAGCTCGGCTGCTCGTGGTAACGACTCGCTCACATCCTTCTGAAAGCAGAATGCGCGGGTATGGAAAGTCTAATCCGTTATTCTCTAACACAATTTCTCCCTTTTCTTTCCTCGGCAATCGCATTCCGGCGTCTGGCCTTATCTATGTTCAGTTTCGTAGTTATGGGAGACTCCAACCGATACTTTGTCTAGCTTCCATCCTGTATGTCCTAATACCTAATGTCGAATTGCTAGTGCGATTTGCAGACAATTTTCGTTGTACTGGTGTACTGTATAACCCTGGCATGGGAATTCCGACGACATCGGTGAAACACTATAGCGGATGCAGTGCATGTGAATCCGCAGCGTTGTACATATATTCTGTACGTCAATAAAAATACTATGAGTGCGGAGGCAGAAAGGCTCGTAATTGCGTAGGTGGCGCGAGTAAGTAGATGTGCAAGTCACCGCGTATCAGTGTTTTGCTTTCTTTTTCTTCTTTCTGACAGTACCTTGCATCTGTAATCCTGAGGAACTTCTCGAATCAGATTGACCGACATCGTCACCGCTGTTGAAGGAACGTTTTGTCGATCTTGATGATACATTGTTTGCCGTTGGTTGTTCACGTTGATCAACACCAGGTGGGACGTGCTTCGTGAAGCACGATACGAAGAAGCCGTTAGTGTGGTCCTCCCCAGGCACACAGCGAATAAGTGATTCCGCCGCGTCTGTAATGCGGATATCAGTAGGGTGTCGCACGAGGGTAAAATATAGATTCTCGGTTGCGTGCAGACGCACAACCGCGCGCAAACCCTGTAGTGATACGAACCTCCGTTACCCATTTTCTCAGGCAATCCCCTCCGCGGCCACGTAGGTAGAACGTCTTCTCTCCGCGCGAGGCGGAAATTTCCCGCTTTTGCTTCGTTAGACGCAAGTGCTTGCAATACGACTTCCTCGTTCTCGACGGAATGAATGCTGCATGTCGAGTACACAAGCTTCTGCAGAGAAGGGACTGAACATAATGCACGAAAGGAGTTATTTGTTTAGAGGACCGAAAAATGCGATCGAGAGTTGTTCTACTCACACTTCATCGCGTGCTTGATGATCATGAGTTGGAAGGATGCCAGCTTCTGTAACCGATCCTCTTGTACCTCGTCGCTTTCCTCCTCTAATTCAGGCAGAATAGAATATGCGATGGATGATGTAATAAAGTAAGTTCCAGGCGAGAATAATGGGCGAATAGTACACACCAGTTTCAAGGAGGTGGTCCAGTCTATTGACGATTCCAGAGCCGCTGCATGAGGGATCAAGTAGGCTGGGAGCAAGCCAATATCAGCGATACGTCCCATCAGCTTCCTTTTAGATGAAAGGCATATACATGTGTGTCACTCTTGAATACTTCGCATCGAGGGCATCAACCGTCAGAAAGTCAGCATTGATTGGCTCAACGTTTCGACATCGCGCTTTAGCCAACATCTTCTTCAGTGTGCCAAAACGTCTCTTGTCTCTTTCGAAGGCATACAGCTGTTCCGCGTACATGAGTGAGAACAAGGCGCAACGTGAATAGTGTTTCACGACTAACCTTCCCTTTTCCCTTCATCAAAGCACTGAGCAAAGTCGTTTTGTTTCCGGGAGCTGCAGTTGCATCTATCACCTGTACATCGTCTTCGTCTAGGGGAGACAGGGCTATCGCAGGGAAGCAAGAAGCCTTGTCTTGAAGGATGATCTTCCCTGATTGCAACAGAGACTCGTCCTGGAATGATGTTGAGGGGTGGAAAGCTAACAAGCCTGGGACATGCTCGTCTTTACGAAATGCTTTCCTGAGCAACTCAGTTCGTCAATAAGCCTCAGATGTCGAGAATAGTGAACACTGACATAGAAGGGAGAGGTTCATTTGAATCTTCAAAGCCGAGATCATGGAAGTGTTTCAATGCGTCCTCTACGGTCCAAACCAGAGTATTTACCCGTACGTAGCGCGGAATCTGTTCTGTTTATAATAATTCATTTAGTTGTGATGTTACTCCTGAAGGAACCGGAAAGTCAGCGGACCTGCTCGAGAATCCGTAGCTTGGGCGAGTTCCGATATTGATTTAACGCCTCTTTTAACCTTGACTTTGGTGAGCTCTGCTTGTAGCCTGGTTTTGTGCCTCAGTATGGCCTGTTTTATTGGTCCGTCTCCCGCCTGAATGCCCTTCGCAAACAAAAGATCATGGACAAGCAGTAAGGCCAGATTTTGCGATGTGAGTTTCTGCCTCTCTTGCTTGAGCAATTCGGAAGTGCGAATGATGTCTGCTAGAACTGCTTTGTCTATCTGAGAAGAACCAATCTATATCTGCAACTTTCACCGATATGTAGAGGATCCGACCCACACTTCAACGTTTCAATCACCAAAGCAGCTGTTCTCTTTCTGTCCTTCTCAGGCAGAAGACCGATGACGCCCTTGATAGAGCCTTTTTTCGCATCCAGACGATCCAACGCTTTAGCAGCTTCAAAGTAGAAGTTCATTGTTATTCTATGACTGCCAGACTTTAGCATGGTCAGAGTAACTATCGATACACCTGGCTACACACTATGCGAGACCCCACAGCCTCCGGACGTTCCGTCAATCTAGATGCTTCAAGACCCTAACCCCTTGTCAAGTCCAGTGTTCGAGGACGATCTATTGAATGAAGTGTCAGTCACTAACTCAGAAACATGCAGACAAAACGAATCAGAATTATATAGTCGCCATTCCGAGAAACCGGTCGGACAATGTAGATAAGTTTATATAAAGAGACATCATTTGATTCAATGCGATGAAAAGTACGTACCACCAATATTTGCGGCACTTGACGATGTGAACGTAGTGGTTGAAGACAGTGTTCTCCTGATAAAAATTGAAAAGCCACGCAATTTTTATATGCTGACGTAATATCACACGCGTCCTAAAATTTGACACAGTGAGCTTTCGCGACGCGCCAAGCGCTTATAACTCTCTGTCTTCTGTATTATTTCTTCCCCCTTTCTCTATCTTCGCTACTCTGCTTCAACTCAGAATCCTTTCTCCTGAAGCTTGAATACACAAAACTCATTTAATAGTGAGAACCCCAATCGTCCGATTGCTATGTGCATTTGAGTTTCGCGCTAACACGTTCCGAAAGTGCCTGTTGAGACGGACTTGTATGAACTTCTCAGCATATCCGTGACAGCTGATGAAGGTACGCGTTGTGTCCTAAGCTAGTCAGGTGCTATCTAAGACTGTATTAGAGGAGATCAAGAAGGCATACCGTAAAAAGGTCGTTTACATTCCCTTGGTTTATTTGACGGAGATGAATGTTTGCTTTCATATAGGCCAAAGAACACCATCCAGTGCGTACTGAAACCTGCTTGATTTCCTGTTTGTTGGACTCACATGGTGACTTCTTTCCGCTCGTAGGATAAGGTAGAAAACTTCATTTGGCGTCATGTCGGAAATTATGAACGTAGTTTACCTAGAACATCAATGACCCTGAAGCTGGCGAGCGCTTCCAAGGTATCCAGCAGGCGTAAATTTAACTCCCCCTCCCATCAGTTGCCCGCACTCATTCCTTGTATCTGTAATCTTCTTCGATAGGTATGAGATACTTTCGAACCCAGATACGAGAGAGGCGTATGATCGCCATGGACTGGAAGGTTTAGCAGGAGGTGGTCATCCCGGGATGGATGGCATGGATCCTTCTGATATCTTTGCGGGACTCTTCGGAGGCGGATTCTCCTTCGCCTTTGGAGGGCCAGGGATGGGTGGTCCTGGTCCAAGACCTCGTAAAGGACAGGACTCCATAATCCCATACGAAGTGACGCTCGAGGACCTTTACAATGGCAAACATGTGAAAATGAACATGGAGAAGGAAGTGGTTTGCAGTTCCTGCGACGGGTATGTCCCTTAATTTTCACCGCATATTACGAAAAGTAGGTACCCTACTAACTTCTTTTTAGCACTGGAGCTAAAGGGAAGGCGAAGCCTAAGCAGTGCGTGAAGTGCGAAGGGAATGGTTTCACTTTCACGCAGACTCCAGTGAGTTTAGTACCTGGTGTTCTTCGCGTCTTGATGAAGCTCAGATAAACTCAATAGCTCGGTCCTTCATTGTATGGTCAATCCCGTGTAAGGTGTGAAGAGTGTGCAGGTAAAGGTGAAAAGTTGCGTGAAAAGGATAGGTGAGCATGGAAAGAAAGCTTATCGGTGGAGCGCAGGAATGTTTACTGTAACAATTCATCAGGTGCAAAAAATGCAAGGGGAAGGAAACTGTCAAAGAAAAGAAGCGACAGGAGATTTATGTCGAAAAGGGCATGACTGATCGACAAAGAATAGTCCTAGCCGGCGAAGGAGACCAATCGGTGAGTTACTATTCCATGCATGGTGAATAAGGGCTGACGGTGTATTCTTTTCGCTATAACTAGCCCAACATCCCCGCCGGTGACGTTATTTTTGACCTCCAACTTCAACGCCATGAGTCTTTTGAGCGTTCAGGAAACGATCTCCTTACACGGGTGTCCATAACGCTCTCTGAATCACTTCTCGGCTTCTCACGAATTCTTCTAACTCACCTTGATGGGCGCGGTATACGTGTAGATAGTCCGCCTGGTAAAGCAATACGACCGGGCGACACCATTATCTTACGTGGAGAGGGTATGCCGCAGTACAAGAATCCGGACATTAAAGGCGACCTGTATGTCGTCTTTGATGTTGAATTCCCTGAGGGAGACTGGTTGAAGGACACCGATCGGGCTGCCCTCGAGAAGATACTTCCGCCGAAAAAGCCAGAACTTGATCCGCTCCCTAGCGTGGTTGATGACGCGCGGTATAATGCAGAGAACGACTTTGTAGACGTTCGTAACCGTTCTTTCCCCGCAGGCTCCGACTTCATGAATGGTTCTTCGTCCCGTTTTGGAGGCGACGAAGACGACGAGGGCGAATGGACAGATGAAGACGATGAGAACGATCAGCCGGAATGTCGGACACAATAGAGCTTGCATTGCTCTATCGGATTCTGACAGGTGGTTCCATACGTTCTCTTTCTTGATTGTGCTATCTTTTCCCATTACTAGACTTTAACGCCCCCACTTAATCTTGCAATGTATACCTCTGTACACACTATATCTCATGCATTTCATTACGCACATAGTTATGTCACGACAATATAGAGATTATGGATAATACAATGACGAAGGTCTTCACTACATCTAAGGCAGAAACAAACGAAAACAAATCAGAGGGTAATAAAAGGTCGCGATGTTTGCACATTGAATTAGAATGATATATACTTTTCAGAAGTGCTCAGAAGCAGATTCGATAGCTGGCGTAGCGTCCTGCCGTTTCAGACGGTCGAGTGATCTTCACGACCTGACCTCTCCGCAGACCGTAATATCGAGCCACCGGATCTGCCAATTGTATACGAGGTAATTGCGTCTCCTTCAACCGACTGGAAATAGATATGTCAGCATAGCTATCTCGGTACAAGGAGAGTATGAATACGTACTATTTTTCCAAAAGGGCTTTCTTCTCTTCGGGGCTCAGTACCTCATGTTGAGGGACAAGGATGTGTCTAGTTATGTTAACTAGAAGGTCGGATTCCGAGAACTCTTCGAGGCGATACTGATGTGACATTGCAACAATAACCTAGAGAACGAAGATACTACTTGGTTTAGAAACTAGATGTAAGTAAGAGAATGCGCACCTTGCGCGCAGACGGAGTCATGTTTCCAGGAAAGATAATAATTCCCCTATTGATAGCCTTCTCCTCTAAAATACCAAGCAACCTGTAACACATTCAAAATTTGTTTATGTGGACAGGAGTAAGTCAAGCTTACTTGCGCATCGTTTTCACGCCAACGCTTCTTTCCTCCGAGAAGAACACAAAAATTTGGTCCGAGTTCTGAAACTGGTGGTTTGTGAAGAAGTTCAACTGATTGCGACTGTGCAAGAGGCATAAACATAAGATTGTCATTCATAACAAAGGATTTCGGTGATCATACTCAACACTTCCACCGCTGTTAGCATATTGCTCTTTAAACGTCGCAAGATCCATGCTGATTTCTTCATCGGAAACTTGAAATCCCTGGAAACCCCGTAAGCTCTGCTTTACTCGATGTTGATGCAAAATGAACACACCCGGTCTTTGACAAGTTCGTGCACTGTTCTGTTCACTCTCCATAACCTTGCAGCTTCGTCAGGTCCGCCTACGTTGTCGGCCATTGTCGTGGTTAGCGCGAAGGAGTTTGAGACACTTCAAGTCGATGACCTAAGCAAAAATATAGCTTCGACTAAATGAGGTTCAATTTCGCGCTTCGCGTTCTTCTTGAAACCTCTTGACGCGTACCAAATTCTGGGATATTGCACTGTGCTACTTAGGAGTGCTCGACAACCAAGCCATCTATCAAAACTACTAGCGAAGGCGTTTAAATGGCGAGTGCGGGTCCAAGCAACAGTGCAAGCACACCGGCGACGCCAGTGCAGCCGCCGGTGCTGCCTGCATCCTTGAGCTTGAATGCCCATATGATGGTATGCACAGACACAAATGTAGACGACAAAATTGTAATCAGTGACGCTCTTTTCTTAGTCTAAGTTCAAGCCTGCGCGGATTTTCAAGAATGCGGTGGAACCTGTGGCATCGGGCTCTCCAGGTTCTGCATCCCCTCGCGGACCCCCACAAGGACCGCGACACATTACGGGCATGTCGTTCGATGACTCGGGAAATACAATTGTGACTGCAGGTGAGGATGAGACATTCCGATTATACAGCTGCAAGAATGGGAAGTGCGTAATCCCTGTTTGCTCTACACTTGAGAGGTGAACAGTCTAACCAGGTTCGTAGGTATCTGAAGACACTCCATTCGAAGAAATATGGTGTTGATCTGCCCCGCTTCACACACAAAAATACAGCAATCATTTATGCATCAACGAAAGAAGACGACACCATTCGATACCACTCTCTCCACGATAACAAATACCTCCAATACTTCAAGGGACATAAGGAACGTGTTATCACGCTCGAGGTCTCACCTGTCGATGATGGGTTCATGTCAGGATCTATTGACCGAACTGTTCGATTGTGGGACCTCCGCACACCAAATTGTCGAGGCCTCTTAAACTTACCATCGTCACCTTTGGTTGCGTACGATAGTTCTGGTCTTGTCTTTGCTGTTGCCATCAACAACTTCTCTCGCATTTTATTATATGATATGAACAACTTTGACAAAGAACCATTCCTCACAATGACACTTGACGATCCCCTGCTGAAAAAAATCAGCTTCCCACCCCGACAAATATACATGACATCCCTTGCGTTCTCCTCAAACGGAAAATATATACTCGTTGGCACGTCGGGTGACGCGCACTACGTACTGGACGCGTTTGAAGGACATTTGCTGGCAAAGTTGGAGGGGCACGTCGGTTTAGAAAGGGTGAGGATAGATGTGATACCCGGCGTAAACCCTACAAAGGGGATCAGTGGCGAAGAAGTATCATGGACACCTGATAGCAAATTCATAGTTGGCGGAAGTGTCGACGGAAAAATTTGTATTTGGGACGTGCAAAACCTTCCTGTGTTCACGAGCGAGCCGGTTGACCCAAACAGGCCGCCAAAGGTTCTGCAACCAATATCGACGGTAGAAGGACATCCGGGACCATCACGTTGTGTTCGTTTCAACCCTCGATACGCAATGATGGCGTCCGCAGGTGCTGAGCTGGTAAGCACTGTCTTTTTCTCTCTCCAGACACCGAATTAACCACAGCGCAGGCATTCTGGTTACCTGACCAGGCTGGGGACGGAGCGGAGGATATGCGCGAGTTGCTGAAAAAGAGGACTCTTGGATGAGATATCGAGAAAGCGAAATATATCCGTTGTCCACTACGCGTGTCTCAGTACAATCGGCGTTCGCATCTTGTGTCATTATGTGTCTCTTCGCACTTTTTGTCGCAATACGCCATGGAGCACCTCCGGCATTTGTAGCGGCCCCAATAACCACAGACTGTGCAAATTAACCGAGGTGGCTCTGAAGGCGGAGGTGCAGCAGCCGTGAGGTAGGTGGGTACGTCTGGCGGAAGGCTTGCTATACCCTGTGCAATAATTTGGTTTATGAGACTCATTAGACGAGATTCAATACTGCACTTACGGATTCTTCAATAAGAGTGGCCAGATTTTTCCTATACACCAAGGCGTCTCGTACGGCTTTAGATTGTGTTTTCTTTCGAGTGCTGCCTGAAACAACACGTTTGTCTGAGATAGTCTCTCGTGCCCTACTTCTGGCAGATTTGTCTCCATCCCCGAATGTAATGCCGACCAGAGAGATGCTAGGCTCAGTGTAGTTAGTCCTCTTATATAACAGAACATCAGCATACAAAGATATGAGGTTGATGGCACTGCCTGGCTTACCTCGAGCTCTTCCAGATGTCTTTTAGTGCGTTTTGCGATAACCTCTGGTGCGAGGCCTACTGGAGCAGATGGCTTTTGCGTCTGACGTTTTACTTTCTAACTTCAGTTAGTAATGCGTGGACATCTCTTTGATGGTCATGCTCACGTTGCTTGCGATCTACCTGAGCCATGTAAGAGCTAGTGCACAAGAGGGAAAGACGCAAAAGTAGCTTGAATGCACGTGGACTTGAACTCAAAGTTATTTACGCGTTATTTGTTCAGCCTGAGCAACTTGAACACTTGTCAAAAGTCAATCTCAGTGACTAAGCCTTGACTCCTGCTCCGCTTACCAGATATCAGTTATCCAGTCATCTTCTGCCTCATACAAAACGAATTGTCGCTGGTACCACTTTGAAGAAACCATCTCGCGGTTCGCGCGGGCGTCTGGCGTCCTGATCTTTGGGAGATGTTTGCTCTGAAAGGCTCCCTGAGGTCCTTCTCGACAGTTTTGCACGTTTATAGCTGTATACCTCCTCTTCGCTGCGTGAATCGATGGCATATGATCTCGTGAGCGAGTATTTGTGTATACATAGACGATCTAATTTGGTTTCGTGGTTCTGGACGTCTAGAGTTTCTTGGGTGCGTCTGCCGTGCCTGTGTCTGGGATGTTCAACGCCTATTGCCACAGGGCAGAATCTCAACGAGCTGGGATGCATGTACTCTCAGCCGCGCAACTCGGAAGGATCTGGCTTGATCTAAGGTGTACCCGCACGAGAAGACATAAACGCGGTGTTATACGATTATAACTTTCGCGCTCATGACTTCTCAAGGGCACTCGTTGCTTTATCCGACGGGAGAAGGTGGCCACATAGGAGCGGACGTGGGACAGAACGAAGCAACGTCTTACAAACGAGTTCGACGCTCCCACCCGACAGAGACGGATAGTCTCTCTGTGACCCTTCGCATCTTCTATCAAGGCCAACTTTTCGTTGATCACTCTTCAGAGCGGAATGAAGGCGTATAGTAGATTAGACGAGAACAAGCCCCCTCCTGCCCCTTCCCTTGATGCTTCTCTATTCCGGCCAAGCCTACAAGAGCGGGAGTTCTTACGTTCTGCGGTGTCTGTGGATGACAGTGAGGTTGAAAAGCGCGTTCTAGAGGTACAAAAAGAGTACGTCTGCGCCAGGCTATTACCTTGAGCGCTGATAGAACTCTGGAAATACTTCGATAGACTGTTGTGAGTGCACATGTTCCTTCGCCCAGAAAGAAACACCGATATCTTGTTGCTTAACATGCAGTCAAGTTCACACATATCCATGCATACGATTCTTCCATTTTACGAACTTGATGATGTCTTCCAACCCGGCGTATTCTACTGTGCTGGAGGCGGGAAAGAAAGGAGACACATGCCTTCTTGATATCGGTTGCTGTAGTGAGCTTCTTTCGTACCAATCCATACACCCTATACTTCATCCTTTGGCAACTAACTAATTTATCCCACTGTCAGTGGGTACAGACGCTCGAAAACTAGTGCAAGACGGATACCCAGCTCAAAACATAGTTGGTTGTGACCTTCGGGATACATTCATCGAGTCTGGCTACAAGCTTTTCGGCGACAGAGATGAATGTCAGATAAATTTCATCACCGGAGACATCTTCGAACTTCCCCTTGAATCCGCAGGCGAACTTTCGACTATGCCTATCAATGAGGTCCAAACTCTACGTCAGCTCGAAGGACGGTTATCACATATCTACGCTGGTGCACTCTTTCACCTGTTCACGGAGGAACCACAATACGCCATCGCACTGCGCCTCATCCGATTATTGAAAGACGACTCTCACAATATCATATTCGGCAGACACCTGGGACAAAAGACTGCGACTGTTGTGGTTGACTTCCCAGGCAGGTAGGCAGATTGACTTAGCGCCGCGTGCGACTAGTTGGGCTGATAGGCGAGTTACAACAGAATAAAATTCGAGCATAGCCCAGACTCATGGAAGGCTATGTGGCGCAGGGCATTTACAGAAGCAAGGGGTGAATCGTTCGCTGAGATGCATGTGTCCGTTATTGCGCAACTTCTCCCTTTTGAGTCTGGAGAAGGAAGGCGTGACTGGATGTTTTGGAGTGTCTGCGTCGACTAAAGACGATGAATTTTGTCGAAATCGCAGCGTGCGCATATGTGTATTGTTTTCCAATGAAGTTCATATTCCAATTGCGATTTATTACATCTACGTATGCATGAGTGATAGGGTTTGAATATACACTGTGGGTGAATTTAAATCATATAGGTAAAAGAATGACAACAGCATATATTGCTGTTCAAGGGATAGTAAGCAAATAAGCGATAATAAACTCTTGTACAAGGAGTGTGTATAAGTTACTATACATTCAAGTGTCGTGCGATTCGTTAGCAAGCACTGCGTTTTACAGGTGAGTGAGTGGTTCAAGGGTAAGAGACGGAAGTTTCACTGTGCGGCAACTACCAAGGGGGCCATCGTTACGTCTCCATTAGTGCTCCCTTCTCCGTCTCCGTCATCCGACGCTGTGGAGGGCCGCTGCGCATTCTGCACGGGTAAGCTCCCTCGTCGGCTCTTGTCTAACGTGCACGTATGCTTCTCGAGCGAGCGCTCATACGAAAAGAAACTATTGCACTTGTTGCAGACCCACTCACAGCGCTTGCCGTGCTTGTAAACCTCGTGGCGCAGCTGGTCATGCCTCCTTGAGAACTTCTCCGTACATGGCGGGAACGAGCAGGGGAACCGCGCGCCCTTCCCCGCATGCGTTTTAAGATGGCCAGTGAGCGTGCTCGTATTCTTAAATTGTCGTTTGCAGCCTGGATGGGGACACGGTAGGAGCCGAGACTCCGACTGCGAGGGCTGGAGCTTAGGCTCGCCAGTTATCGATAAGTCAACAGGACACAGTTGTGATGAGGATCCTAGCTGAGGGGTCGGAATTGCGCCATTGTGCGAAGACCCGTTCATGGCTGTGGTGCTGAAGGAGGGGGATGTACTGGGAAGTCCGAAATCAAAGGGAGTTGGCGGTGAGCTGAATGTAGAGGACGCAGATGACGAGGCTGTTAATTCCGGAGTCGCGGGTATTGGTGTATTGTCGAACGACTGAGAGATGTCGAAATCCGGCACAGTGCCTTCGGACATTTGACTCATCAGAAAGTCAAGATTGTGCGAGTAATCGAAACCATTGAAAGTCGATTGCAGGGCTGTAACAGAGTAAATTTTAGCAAGAGCTCATTCTCGCTGTGTCATCGTACGACGGACCATTCATCAGCTCATCGTCCGATGGTAATGAAAAATCCATACTGGAGAAGTCGAGAGCATTCTGATCTAAATTCTGCGAAGGTTGCGTGTTCTGGTACAATAATGGTGTGAGAAACAAGCTTATTAGGACCGCATTATAATGAAGCCACTTACGCTTGATATGAGGGCGGGAGGCATGAGTTCAGTGGAGGCAGGTTGGTTGTACGAAGTACTTTGCTGGAGAGTTGTGGGCTGTCGTGGAGTCGGCATTCGGGGAGTTGCCTGTCGAGGAGTTGGTATTCGTTCAGACTCCGGATAGTAGTTCGCGCCTGGCGGGCCCTGCCTCGGAGGTGGATTCGACCGCTCGGGTAGACTCGTCAAACAAGGGGCAGGAGAAAACGACATGCGCACAAAGTGTCCGCGGTGGTCCACACCGCGCTCAATACTGAGGTCGGCTCGCGGGGACCCAATAGGGGAGGCCTCTACAGGAGGTGCTGTATGCGAAACTCGCCGACGAAATGTAGCAGGACGGCGGTCCGAGAATGTAAATGAAGCGCCCTTGTCTTCGTGCGAAATAAGCCCCGGAGGGGCCTGGTCGTCGAACGCGCACTCGATCTGTGGTGCGGTAGGAGCGTTTTCGCAACGTACGGTGATGATAGTGTGCCTTAGCTGGCTCGCGGGGACGACAATGCTCATCCTGCGTAGTTCTACTTCTCCACGTCTGTTTTAATATGCTCGAGTCCTGCTTCTCTCTTCAGATGGTTGGGATGTCGGTTATCGTCGGTCGCCCTTTGAGTTCGGTACTGCCTCTCTCTAGAGGATTATTGGACGTTAGATAGACGGTTGAACGGGCCAGTTTGGGCAGGAACGAGAACAGGAACGCAGACACTGCGGTTTATATACGTCCCCAAGATTCCTCGGAGGACAGTTTAACAAAGCGACGGATTAGAGGGTGTGAAGGTCAGGAGTGAGGGAATGAGGCCCTGACGATGCCTCCCCATCCCTTGCAACCCTATGCTGAAGCGGTGAGGGCTTTACCGTAGCCTGTTTGACTCCTGTTCAGAAGGGCAAGGTGCGAAGGCGTAAGGGTCGTTCAGGGAACCGCAGCCTGACCCTGATTGTCGTTCACCTTTCCCTCCGATCGGCCCTCCCCATATCCTAATTAGGACCGACCCTGATTAGTCACCGTCCATTTATGGAACGTTTAGGGTCAAAGGACTTACCCTGAATGTTTAATTCCTGTCCGTAGGGTCCTCCGTTAACACACCGGACCTCCGTCGTAGACAGTTGAAATGGAAATCGAGAACAGGTCGCGACATACAGCGGAGCCCATACTGCACGATATCCCACAGCTTTGATGCGAGTCTCACCGCCCAGTTGCTACACCATCTTCCCGACATACGCATCAAAGCCGAAGAGACTAAAATGTGATGGAAATGGGGTAAAATATCATACTGAGCTGATCGTTTACAAACACGTACTCATCGGGGTGACGTGTAAGGTGAATGCGGCCGCGTATGATATGCGAGAATACTCCTGCCTGAGGTCACCTCCCTAACTGACAAGCTTGAGACGCCTGAAATGCCGGCCGTCAGACAGAGCTGCAGGATATCCAGGATCGTATTTTGCTTGCTAACATCCCCAACGACAACTGCTGAGTACCAGTAGAACCATCAAGACCTCTTGGTAGGGGACTATACTGTGATTCTCACTAGCAAATAGCAAAAGGATCTGAACTGAAATGCCTCGGAGAAACTTCAATGTGGATAGTATTTACTAGACAGTAACTTCAATGAGTACACCAGATACGATAATGCGCTGTAGATTGATAAATCTGTTACTAACTGTGTTGGTCTTTGCCCCATCGTTCTATGAATGTGATTCGTTGATCTCAACCGACCTATCGGAGATCATTGACCACCAACTGCATGGCACCGAAAAGCGGGACGATTTCGCTAATCTCTCAATCTCAGCTGCTTGGCATCAATACTGGGAGGCGCGATCAGACGTTGGCAGCGAGGTCGCGTGAGTCGCGTCTGAAGGGAGCGGGAGGAGCGCAGTCGCGTCCGGGTTGGAGAAGATAAAGCCTTTTCCCGTTCGAAAGGAAGACCTTCTAATATACGGAATCCAGCTCGGCGAGAGCGACGGAGACTACGCTGTATACAGCTTTCGTTCTACGGAGTTCGCCTCGCCGAATAGGTGCGCGGACGTTGAGAAGAGTCAGACAAGGAGGCAGGGTCAAGCGGCCGGCGACCGCGTAGTAGGGTCCAACATCTCAAACGCGTTCTCCAACTTGGTATTCACGCAGTGCACTTCAACTTGAAGTTCCGGGGTCCCGTAGACAACTTGAATGACGTCAGAGACACGGCGCGGACAAGTACCTTTTTGGAAATGGCCTTGCTCGGACTTCTTCACCTGAGTCTGAGATATGACAGCCTGGCTTTATGTTTCTGGCAGAAATGCTCAGAATGTGACATAATGACTATATTACATAGATAAAATTGAACATATTCCGCTGGCTTTCGGATTCTTAAATTATCTTGGAAAGTAAACTTTAGCGAACACATACATAGATGATCGGGTATTAAAGGCGTTCAAGTTATCACCGGTATTTCCGGGAATTCTGTGGTTGGTGTACTGTACCTTATCCATTTACACTTGGGGAGTCAGGCAACGTCGCACATTGGTATACATCAATCCCATGAGCCCGACCTACAGTACTTCGCAGTTTGCCGAGCGTAAGATATGATAATATATGCATATGTAAGTCCAACTTAAAGATACTTTAAGACACCGTTGTTGAAGACGGAATTCGAATAGGTTGATCAAGGAGTAATTACCGGTGGAAGGAAGCTGACCTTTTTCTTCAACCTCGAAGTCTCATTTTTCCGCTATATCCGCAATCAAGTTGCCTATCCAAAGCCGATAGGTCGCAACTTATTTCTGGTCCTTGACATTGTCAGTTATGTGATGTCATTTGGTTGACCAAACATTCCTCGGTTATCAAAAAGTATGAAAGCATGTCAACGCGAGCGAGAAATTTGCGTGTGGCTCACCGCTCCAGCCCGATATTTGAGAACCTTGCTTGAAGAGAATATATCGTATTCACTATTATTCGCAATAAACTGTAGAGTATGCAAACTTTGAATACATTAGTTTATTTAGTCAAAACACATATGACCGCCTTTAAGAGAAAGGGACGGTACTACTTACTGTCAAGATAGTCTCAAATATCTTCAAATTCTTCACACAAAGCATATTGGACTCTTTCACATGTCTTAAGGCTTGTGACCAAGAATGCGCACTCGTATTGTGAACTCTTGACGCATTTCAATCTACTGCACCCAGTAAGGAAGAGTAGGGAGCAAGGTTTTGGGGAGATCTGCATTGTGTATCGCTTGTCAGGTTATTCGCCACTTGTCCGTGTCTCTACCGGCAGAACAAGCCTTGACAAACTCGATGCAGCAAACAAGCTCCACACTCCTACATCGTCCGAGCCCGTCGGTTTTGTTTTAGGAATGTCTCCGACAAGTATATCCCGAAAGTCTGCAAAGCTAGATAAGCCAGCTGCTCATCTTTGCTATAAAGGCTCACCTGTCTCCTTCATCGTTTTGGATCAAGACGATAACATGTCCGACCACTCAGAGCTTGTACTTCCTGACCTCATCGCTATCTGTCCTTTCTCCTGGTCACCAAGTCCACATCACGAGCGAGGATCAGATGAATCTGTGCACTGGGTTGACAGCTATAACATCTTCGCCGACCGCAAACGCGCTTTCTTCATCATGAGGAATGGTGCGATTCTTGCCTCATACGCATACTCCTATGCCGATTATGAAGAATTCAGGACATGCGTCGACTTCGTGAATGTTCTTTTCATCCTGGATGAAGTCAGTGACAAGCAAGATGAGGATGGTGCCCGCAAGACGGGCGATGTTCTGCAAAGAGCTCTCACCAACCAGGAATGTGATAGTTCACCCTTGTCACGCCTCCTATCCAGGTACGCTACACTTCTCCCTAAGGTTTACACATACCCAGACCCGTCCCAGTTTCATGCAGAGGATGTCCAAGGCTGCGCCCCTTTGTCGGAAGAGGTTCACTCAACACTGCGCTGAGTATTTCAGTACAGTCGTCGATGAAGTCAAGTTGCGATCTAAGGACGTCGTCTACGAGGTCGAAGAGTACATTCTCCACAGGCGGGACAACGGAGGTGTCAAGCCATGCTTCGACCTTTTCGAGTATGCCATGGGGTTCGAGCTTCCCGATTATGTTTTTGAAGACAAAAAATTCGTGACTTGCGTTGATAGCGCGAACGACATGATTTGCGTAGCAAATGTACGTATGGGCACGTAACTTGCAAAACTCTTCTATTTTTAACACTAGGGTTAGGATCTATATTCGTATGCTGTTGAGCACGAAGAGCACCTAGATGGAAACAATGTCATCCAAATCCTGATGAGAACGAAGGGGCTTAGCATGCAAGAAGCAGCTAATTGGACAGAAACGAAGTTCAAGGAGCTCCTGCAGACATACATGCAAGCTAAAGGCCACATTCGCTCCTTTGGTTCCGAAATCGATATAATGGTGGAGAAATACTTGCACGGGGCCGAGCAGTGGGTAAGCGCCAATCTAGCGTGGTCGTTTGATTCCGAGAGGTATTTCGGAGGAAGACATGAGGAGATTAAAAAGACTCTGAAAGTAACTATCAAATAGTTGAGGTCAGTCCTGTCACTACTCAAAGGGCTTTGTTTAACTTACATTATTATTTGATGCAGAGAATAGGGTGATTAAAAATTTAGCTTCTTGTTGTAGATATAAATGTTCATGATAACTTGTGATGATAAAATCGCATCGAAAAGGATTACATCTCGCTCAGATTGTTCTTCTAGCCCAAGCATTGAGCAAAGTGGTGATAATGATCTATATTGCTCACCTTGTCAGTTCTATCAATAACTTGAGCGCCTTTCGCATAGTAGGACATATTGGCGACGAATAGACGGCGTAAGTCATTCGATATACAAGTAAGCAGTACAATGTCTTCCCGAAGACCAAATACTGCGGCCATACCGTCAAGAACACCGCGGATCACTAAATGGCCAGACATTGTGTGAAATGATAACAAAAGTGTCAGGCATGTGATGGTTTAGGCTTACTAGTATAGAACTTGTTCAAAGATGCTCACTTTGCACTAGACCGTTGAAGAAGTTCAATTTCACCCATAATCATCTGGCGTCGAATTGCAGGCGAGGATAGCGTCCGGTCGCATCTGATAAATCATCTTATGGTTTTATTGGAAATTTCGTATGTACTTGGTTGGGTATCAGAATTGACGAACCGCTGGCAGACTTCAGGACATGTTGAGCGGCGCACTGTTGAGAATTTCATGTTTCCCCATGAGCCCACGATCAACCCCACAATTCTTTGAGTCATTGCGACTTCGAGAGAGAGTATAAAGAACCTTCAAAATTAATCTTTTAACTCGGGAGCAAAAAGAAGTGATTGTTAGGAAGAATTGTGATGATTGCAAAGTTCAAGTTCATGCTCCCGGGTCTCGATCATGATGCGCTTCAACTTGAAGTTTCGGGGTCCCGGAGTCAATGACGTCTCACGCCGACACGCACCTCAGGCTTTGGAATTGGTGTTCGTTCGCATCCCACCTTCGACAAAGAAGACAACGACGGCAACGACGACGACAACAACATCAACGACAAGCTCATATTCGAGCACCCATCAAAACATATAGCATGTCAACTCTGCCTACCCTATCAGCTATGAAAGCTGGAATTCCTCTGACGTTCCAGTGGCCCGTGAAGTTCTGCTTTTACACGTCCCTCATCACCTATGTTCTCTCCATAATCACTGGCAACGTCTCGCAAGTCGATCGCCTGTGGACGTTCTTACCAGTTATATACACTGCATACTATGCATTCCTGCCTTGGTGGCCGTTTGAATCGCCAGTGCCTTTGTACCCTTACTCGCCAAAGGAGTTGGACAGGACTTTGTTGAATGAAGGAAATCCTCGGACGCAGTTGATGTTGGTTTTGCAACTCATCTGGATGGCTCGCTTGAGCTATAATACATGGCGCAGGGGTCTATTTAGCTTGTAAGCAACTCTAGCACCTTGCTCGTTTCCTATTTCTAAACGATTTATTTAACTCTCGTAGCAAGGAAGAGGACTACCGCTGGGAAGTGCTGCGCGCTAAATTGCCTACCTGGCTATTCCAAATCGTGAACTTTACCTTCATCTCCTTCATTCAAAACATCCTCCTTTTCATGCTTGCTGTTCCAACACACAATGCTGCCATCATTCCCGTAGCGCAACGCGGATTACAGCCGTCCGACTACGTCCTAGCCTTCCTCTCTTTGCTTACACTTGCAATTGAGTTCACCGCCGACAACCAACAATTCTCTTACCAGACACATAAGCACACGGGAGTGTACAACGAAAATGAGTGGCCTGGAGCGCGCATCCAGTGGACGCAAGAGGACGTGCAGCGTGGATTCTGCACACGCGGACTCTGGGCTTGGAGCCGGCACCCGAACTTCGCTTGCGAACAGACGTTTTGGTTCCTCCAGGCGTTCTTCCCGATCCTCGCTTCGCCAAATCTTCCGAAGCTTGAGCACGGCAACATCACTCCCCTCGCGAGCTTGATCCCACCCTTGGCACTGTGTATGCTGTTCTTCTCGTCAACAATTTTCACGGAAAGTATCAGCGAGAGCAAATATCCAGTCATGTACAAGGCGTACAAAAGCCGTGTTGCTATGTTTGTGCCGTTCCTGACGCCTGTTTGGGGCTGGCTCTTACAACTCCAGGGCAAAAAGGAGTATATTGATACGTTGGTCTATGGATCGGGTGAAAGGAAGAAGATTCAGTGATAAGATGTAGCACTATCCCGTCGTTTTTCACAGCTTTGTTATGCCTGTCCCGACATCCGTTTACATGTCAGTTTGAAATGTTGTTATAGCTAACGCTTTCTTGCTCTTGTACAATCAATACATATAATATAATACACGCGCAAACCATCTGCAGGAAAAAGTCAAGAATCAAGCCCCAACAGCAGCAAGGGAAGCTGCAGCAACAGCTACAACGGGAGCTGTAGCAGGTGACTCCAACACTGACTCCACGATTTCCGCTCCTTTTTCCGTCAACGATTCAGTCTCTTCAGCAGGCTTCGTGGAGACCTCCAACTTTGCTTCCGACGAGGACTGCGCATCCGGGGACGGAGATATCTTCGCTTTCTTCTTTTTCTTTAAAAGACCTGATGAGAGTTTAGTTTCCTCGCCTTTCGATAGTGAAAAGAGGGAATGAACGCACCTGCGGCAACAGCATTCTTCACTGAATCAACGATTTCTCGGCTCTGCTCGATGTACTCGGTGTCATCAAAACGCCTCTTAACACCTGCGCTGGTTTCCTCCTTCTCCTTTCCCTTTTCACCAGGCGCGATGCCTAGTTTACGCTCAAGGCGCTCAAGCTTTGCCTTCTGCGCCTCCTGTTGCGCTTTCTTACGTTCCGGCTCGCTCTCCAGGTATGCTGCGAGACTAATGTAGATGATAAGATGTGTCAGCATTGCAAAGGAATGATTGAAGTAGAATGAGCGTACGCCTTCGCCTCTTTGATTGTCGACAGTCTCCGTCCATTGAGGTCTCGGCACGAATCGTTATTGTTTGTCTTCTGGCTGCTCATACGACCACCAGCTGCACGTAGCTGCGAACCAAAGCCACCCTTCCCACCACGTAGACGAGGAGTCAACCGCAAAGTGACTAAACGGCTTGCGAGCTCGCCAACATCTCCATGCGATTCGTTATCATTGCTGGAGTCGTTTCCGAGGCAGAGGGAGCTGATAGGTTTCGAGTCAAGAGTTAGGACACCAGAGGGTAGGCTGAGATACAAGTCGCCTTTTCCGAACGTGGGGAAGTAAGCTGGCAAATGTGACGGGATGTCGGACACGGGTGTGTCTGAAGGAAGTGTGAGGGTGAGCGTAGGAAAAGGCGGGAACGACGAAATAAGGAGCGTTGTCAACATCTTCCTAACGGTGGCGTCGTTGCTGAGCAGCTGCAGGAGGTCCAGAGTAAATGCGTTGTTTCGAGATCGTCGAGGGAAGATATTAGAACCTGCCAGTGCGTCGGCACCACTCAGGGTGGCTGTGCGAGCAACTGGAACTTGAAAGTTCTCTGAGATGCTGAGTCATGATCACTGCCACCGCCCTTGAAGTAAAAGTTCAAAACCGTCGCCTTCAATGTGAAGTTTCGCTACAACCATCCATACCTCCTATGTCTCTCATAATATTTCTATCATCGGCGAAAAGGCTGTACTACTTTCATGTAGGCTCTGAGTCAAATTCGAAAGTCTTTTCCCTCTCAAAAAGACGCTGAGAAATGATGCACTGCCAGCACTTCGGACCTGGAATGCTGTATCTTCTTTTCTTGTCACGGTGCACCTCAAACTTTGGATGCATCACACTTGGTGAGGGCACATGACTATCTGATGTTTGTTGCTCCATTGCAAGAAGACCTCACCATAGACCGAAGCCAAAGTTTATTTGCACGATCAACCCTTCTACCTACACTTGCATGGTCGACTAAAATGCTATGTGAGACTTGTAGCTGGTACTAACACACAGATCGTTAAAGAGAGTTGTCTGCAAGTTTGTTATCTCGTTGGAGGTTACTATAAGCTCCAGCTTGTGACTCACCTGCCTCCCTCTTCCTCAGCCATCTACTCCTGAGCATGAAGCTCCACCTTTCGAACCCGATAATCACCACCAGCTTGCTTCTTTGCCAACTTTATCCCTCAGACTGCGATTTCAAAACCCATTCTATCTTCAGAACTTGGTATCCTGACACTGTATCCACTCCTTTACACACCCATACATCAGCGCTGATTGGACGGCTCTTTCCTCTCTGTCTCACGGATACAATGGATCATAAGGTTCGTTCTCTTCTTCCTTAATCACTGCAAAGCTGAGCTCACGTCGTAGAATTCAGAAGGACAGGACAAAGGATCTAGATCGTCCGGGCTTGATACTTTCACGAGTTTGAAACCTCCGTCTCGCTGTGTGTCTATTCGTCCTCTTGGGTGCAGCCGAAAGTAGGGTGTATCTCTGATATCTGTACTTCATCTCGACGAAAGAGCTCCTCTCGTCGTTCGACGATTGGTCCTTGACTTTTCTGGCGCCAACTTGCTGTTCGCATCTATCAACCTCCTCTTGATAAACGCCTATTCTTGCCTCTCATAGGTCTGCTTCGAGGAAAACACAATCTGAGTTTGGCTCCACTCGTTGATTCTTTAAGCCACCCTGGCATCAGCTCGAGAATATTCTTAACTATTGATTGATCCGCCGGGTATTATATTGAGGACTACTGATATATATCTTGCCAGCATTTGGTCCACAAGCAATTCAGCATGGCTGATTCACCGACTCCACTGGGTCTCACCGACCTCGAGACAGACGTAAAGTACGACCTAGTCGTTAGAGTGAGTATTATTTGGCCTCGATTATGCTGGTTCAATGGATGCTGATATATCGATTGTTAGTATACCTGCCGTACGTCGAAGGGTGAACAATTATCTCGATACTTTACTTACATCAATGGTCATAGTTGCAACACTTGCTCTCATGGTAAGAAACGACATTCATCTTCCCAAGCTTCATTACTCTAATCTTCCTTGTCCGTCCTAGCTTTATGACTATTTCGTTCTGCTTGAGGATGAAGTGAGCTTTCAGTCTGATGAATCTGGCGTTCAAGGTACTGAACCTTACAGATTCGACTTGTATGGCCAAGCCGACGTTCGCTGGGGAAGTGCGTATTCATCATCAACAGATACCTGCCGTTCTTTACGACGATTATCTCCACTGGAACTTATCGTGAGTAACCTCGCAATTAGTGTGAGTCAAGGCAGGAGCTCAGACCTCATTTACAGTCTACATACCAAACCCATCTGATGAGGTTTGTTTCCTGAGTTCTAGATCGGGATGCTAGACGTTTGCTGATCCGAATTTTAGACGTGCAAGATCATGTTTGTCGCTGGTGGAGGTGAGTCTGCTATTGAAATTTGCCCAGGCAAGATTGTTGGCTAAAACCAGCCATCACAGTCTTCGCCTATGCGGAATATGTCATCGCAGAGTGTGAGCAACCCTATTTCTGTATTCCTTTCATGATGCATGATAATTTGACATCCCTTTTCTCTAGTCATCTTGCTGATGAGGGCATATGTCGTATGGGAATGTAGTCGAGCTGTCCTCGCTATCATTGTCTCAACACTCGGGGTGCGTGCCACCCAGCAAGGTGTACTCGGCGAAGCTGACTGATTTCGCACCACAGTCAGGAATTGTGTTCTGTGCCTATATGGTCTTCAGATATAGCATGCACACTACGCGTAAGAATATTGCCCCCCACCCCATACATATTTCAAATTTCTGATCAAACCACGCTCTTCAGCATCAGGGCTACATCTATTCCAAACCGGTTGCTATTTGCTCTTTCAGAGTCGCATTGTCTGGATTAATCTGGTCGTCCTAATTGCTCTTGAGACTCGTGAGCCTTTTCCGTCCTGTCCAACAAGAAACCAAACAAATCTACTTCGAAAGTCGCTCTCTCCTTGCTCCTTATCAAAATATATCAACACTGTGGGTATAGTCCAATGTCGCTCCTAAGGCCCTTGCTGATGCTTCCTTAGCGCAACAAAGCGAGCTGCGCTTGCTCAACAGGCTATACAGAGATGGTGTGTTGCTTCCTTCGTCTGCTATCTACTCCCATCTAAAATCTCTGCTCTTCAAGGAATTTTCTATTACGTTTGTATCATTGGTAGGTTCCAAAGTTACCCCCGTCATACATGTAGTTTTTGGGTAACTAACTTGTCAACAGCGACATCTGTGATGAATCTTATCGTAATAAGGCTTGCACCGGTATTTGTGCACACCTCTTCTTCCTTTGATCAATAACTCATTCTATGCGCAGATTCAGCTGAATGGAGTAGTACTTATGTGCGTTGCATCGTTATATTATTTCACCTCATGATTAAAACTTCTTTCTAAGGCTTTACCATCTTCATCTAGTCCACAATCCGTACTACATGGTGTGCTATGTAATCGCCTGATGCTGCGCCTGCGTGGTGCGCATGAGTCGATCAATGCTCTCGAACCTTCCCGGTTTTCGTCACAGAGTGTAATCATGAGCGTGCTAAGGTTTGGGAGGAATAATGATACTACTGTCCGCTCTATGACCGCATGATGCACTCAAATGTTTAGTCCGCAGTTGCTATATACTTGTATGAATTACATCCTGAGTGGTCTTGTGCTTTTGTTATATATTTCGTGTGGATAGCCACTTTGCATTATTAGGCTAAAAATAGCAACCCTGTAACCCCGACGCAGTATTGCCAATGACAATCGGCCTCACTGCATTCGCCACCTTTGCTGGGCCTTTCGTCTTCTTCACCGCCTTCTACACCAGTCGTTACTCTCTCAAGTTTGACTTGTTTGCAAATCCTGTGTACCTGATCACGATTGGGCGGAAGTGGGCGTCCGCGCATACTCGTGTACAAGGAAGCATACAAGATAGGGACATCAACTTGAAAGCAGTGTGCGACACCTTCTTCCAAGTACACATAGCTATCGGAGCAAAGGCGATTACAGCCTTTGGGCATTTGGCTGCCTTCTAAAGCTACTTATAGACTCGGGATATCACCAGGAGGCAGTGTAACAACTGTGGACAGACACCGTAACCACAGCATCCATTATCAATTCTTGTTGAGTGACTACAACATTGAAGGCGCAGGACTGTCGCTATATAAATTTAAGAGGTATGCTCTCCTTTTTGCCTTCATCTCCTGCCCTTACTCACAAAGGTTATAGACTTCTTATGGCTAGATCAACCTCAGCAATCGCTCCTGTCGAAAAGCTCGAAGCTGGACCCACTGAAGATGACTGTTTATCACGAAACGAGCATGAAAGGCGAAAATTGACGTCTTTACCCACGAATGTTGTGAAGGAACTAATCCAATCAATAAGGTGTGTAATCATGGCACTGGCGTGATAATATTTAACAAATGTTTCTTTCCTGTGTTCAGTACTCTTGGAAAGCGGAGAGTGCAGAAACAAACGTCCACCGCTGCGCATCTCCCTCCCGAACTGCTATTCATCATCTTTGGATATCTGTCTCAATCGTCTACAGGCTTATATTTGTGGCGTACACCAAAGATCACTACAACCAACCGACATCTCCGGAATGTAGCGATTGTCTGTAGATCGTGGCACTCTATAGCGAACTTGATGATGTATGGTAACGTGGTCATCTCGTCCCAGAGTACACTGAAGGAATTCGAGCGCGCACTGAAGAGATCACCCGGCCTCAAAGATCACGTCCAATCCTTCTCATATTTGACTCAAGGCAGTGGGATTTTCTCCTTGGGGTCGAAGAATACACACAAACAGCAACAGATGGTGGTCAATACATGCACACGTCTTTTGCCCTCGACCCCACTCAACCTGCAGCTATGGGAGCCCTGTGCGAATCACTTCTTTGAACGCCCTCCGCTAGACCTTACGAGGCTCACCGGCCTCCACCTTGTCAGCACACCTTTCAGCTCGCAAGGCGCTTTCGGCTCGTCTTTGACGCTACCCAATCTGGAGTCGCTGACGATCGAGTTTGGATGCATTCACCAGTTTTCCGACTGGCCGAAGCTGCCTCAACTGAAGACCTTGTGTCTCGCCGACGCAATGATGTTCAAAGACGACGAGCCAATGGACTGTTCGTCGATGGCGAATCTGACACGATTGGAGCTTAATCACGTCCTATATCAAGCTGAGGCTCTCATGTCTCTTTTGACTACCTGTGCAGCCTCACTCGAGCATTTAATGATCATAGACGTGAGAGGGGCGGATTACTTACAAGTCCTTCGGCAGCTGAAGACCATGGAGCGCCTCCGCACGTTGTGCGTAGGACCGAACATATTTTACAAGAGCGAGCCCCCTTTGCAACTTCCGCCGAACCTCGAAGAACTGTCCATCCGGGACTCGCTCTTCAGTAGCTTCGACTTGTTCAACCTCGATGCAGTGATCGCAGAGAACTGCGAAGGGCTGATTGCGTACCTCGAGAACGAGGCCACCATTCTGCCGGCTACTTTGCGTAAGATCCGAGGTCGGGGGATACACTGCGACTGGGAAGAGGCTGATAGAACGAAGCTTACTAAACTTGCTCAACTCCGCAATATTGACTTTGAATTTGAAGAGATTAAATGTGAGTCTTGTGGACTATTTGCATGTTATCGACATACTGAGGTTGCTTTTTTCTCACTGTAGTCGGTGAACCTGTAGGACGACGCCACTGGCACTCGCGCTTCTGGCAGGCGGTGAAACGAAAGCTGCGAATACACAACTGATACGAAATTCGACTAGGTATCTAATGATCATAGCTCAAAAGACCGAGCAACATAACATTCAGTTTTGCTAATAAGTGATACTTCTTTTTCTAATGCATGCGTTTCAATTGAAGTCGAAGTCAACAGTGTAAAACAAACTTTGCTCTCCCTGTAGTCATTCTCGCATCGCCAATGTCATTTATTTTTGTACCTTGAACGTGTATCATACATACATACCTAAAGTATATTCATTCCATCTTGGAACTTTTTGTCTTGCGCAGTCTATTGGACTACATGTACATCGTTCGTATCGGACATGAAGGTCAGATCTGGCGCTGACAATGGCTGTGCATATCAGATTAATGCTGTGCGTATGTTTAGCATGTAAGGGTCTAATATACGGTTTCCGAGGAAAGTCTAATGGAAATTTAATGGAAAAATGGTGTGACAAGGGGTCCTGATGAGCGGATGAGTCAAAGAAAGCTATGGAAGAATAAAGAACGAATGGCAAAGTTGATGCAAACAGCAATGGATGAACACAAGAAGATCTAACACGGAATGAATAAGGCAGTCCGGGCGCTAAGCCTAACGTTTGCTCAGCCTTCACAGTTCAAACCCGTCCGCCCAGTGCTGCAGCACACCCCAGCCCCGTTTGTGGAATGAGAAGTTTTTGACGTCCCGGGAGACGATCGTTGCATGCGAGTTGCGTATCGGGTCGATAAACGCCATGTGCTTCGAAAGCTGAGGCAGCGCATTCAGCGACTCGACCATCGCCATTTGACCTGGCGTCAAAATTGGTTGACCTGCTTTTGGCTTCGTCCCCTGCATTGATATCGGACCAGAAGCAGGTATGCAGGCGGTGGTTACTTTCGCCTGGGTAGCCGAATTCGACGCCTTCTCCGTGATGGTGTTTGTGCTCGAGAATGACGATTCTGGTCCTGAGCTGTGCCCGAGTTGTGGTGGCTCTTCCCGCTCGTCTTCATTCGCCGCCTCCGACATCTCCACCACGGCGTCCTCTAAGCCCTGTTCTAATTTGATAAGAACATGTACGAGTGCAGATTCCTTGCTGTGTTCGTCTTCCTCCAGCAAGCGAATTCGAGCACGGGAGGAACGTGACTGCAAGGTAAGTCGGGTTAACAAAAAAGTGATAAATGCGGGGATGAGGATGGGGAGGAATAGCGTTGCCATCTACGGAAGCAAATCAAATCAAACTTTGATCATTTCAATTCAGTCAAGTAGTATTAGGCATACCACGTTCATCGGGAATACAAACTGTTGAAGTGGTGGGGGGAGTAGTCGCTGGGGCTTGATGGAGCCAAACCATACGGGAGATAAAGGCATTGGTTTAGGTGGCTTGGAGGGCGGAGAATCTGGAATAGAGTAAGAAGTAATTATTGGTTCATATTTCGGGTCGAACGCTCTGTTTACAAAAGTTAATGACCAGAAAACATCAATACGATATAAGTCTTACACGGTAAGTCCAGTTTCGTCCCGGTCCACGAAAGGATCTCTATAGTCAATTAAGGCAGTTGCGTATGGGACGGTAATATCATTAACGCTTAGGCAAGGCGTAAGTATTAGAAGATCAGCTACTTGGCGGATATCAACATACGCATTTCCATATATTTTTATGTGAGCGAATAACGATAAGGCTTGGTAAAATATACTTTCTGGATCCAAGGGTCAGACTTGGTCACAAGCAAAAATGAGGCGGCTTACTCTTATCAGCCATGGTCTCTAATAAGCTACGTCCGCTAGCTCCCCACTGGTCAACAGTATAGAATTGCTCGCCCGTCCTACTAAGCAGCTTCGGTCCCAGTGTGGCTAAGAGAGCTGACCAAGTCGATGAGGTGCGCAGAAGTCCTATATGAGGTGTCGCAAATGTTGCAAAATTGACAGGTTTGATATTCTTGAAGACTCCTCGCTGGAAAAGAATCCTAAACTTTACGTTAAGTGTCTGCTTTGTGAATTTCAGTAGCATTACTAACCCGATAGTGTAACGAGAAACGAGACCGCCTAGACTGTATCCCGCAATGGAGAACTTTGTCACCTTTGCTCCAGAGTCCTCGAGCTCTTTTATCTTCTCTCCGACCTATGCCACAGGTCATCTTGAGCTTTTGGTTTTGACAAGAGTGAAGATTGCCACTCACCTCATCTGCAACTCTCTCTGCGCCCCAGTCTATCCCATCATACGTGGACTCCCCACCGTTCGAGTTTGCCACAAGAACTTCCAGTTCAGTATCTGTATCGTTTTCTATGGAGCCCTTTGAGCCTTTTGTCTCCGATATGATACGACACATTTCTTCTAGATGTACGGGGTTGCCCCACATGCCATGGATAAGGACGAGGAGGTGTACATTGCGCGATGCGGACATATTGCTTCGCCGTTAAAAGTAGCGTTTGTCGTCTAGTAGTTTCTAAGAAAGCGTACAACAGGAGGGAAAAGGTAAGAAATAACAAGCGTAAGGGGGCCAGGCGCAGTTCCCATTGTCACGAAAGGCTGTGGACACGATGATGCCGTTTCGGTGACGTGCACTTCTAATCAACCTTCAACTTGAAGTTGTGTGCCGAGCTTGCCGCCGATCATCAACAGGCATCAATTCGGATATTTCCGTGAGCTCACGGGGGTGCCAGTGCTCAGCTCACGGTAAATACTTAACGCACACAGAGGAAATTCTCCGTATCTACATTATCTCACATCAGAGCTCAAGATCATTATCAGGACTCCAGATTTTCCATATACTATTGATTGAGTGAGAGAAATATATGCATATGTTGACCTTCACCGTTTCCGCACGTAATAATTTTGGTATGAATGCCTTCGAGCAATGACTGTCTGTATGTATCTGTCTTCAGTCGATTTTGACAAACTCTGAAGATGCTATTGATTTTCTCCGAGTCGTACTTATTGGTGGAGAGTAATGATCAATCATCGGCGAATATCATGAAACAGTTCATGCTGTGAACACATTTCCAATCACATGTATTCCCTTCGCACTAAGAGGGACTTATCGCAATAAAGTATGCCAGTGAGAGCTGTCTTTCCTCGACACCGAAGTTCAATAAGTCGCAGAGAAGAGGTGCGGACTCAAGTCTGTCCGCCGAAGACGTGCATGAAGCGGCCCCATCTAACGGTTTCACGAGCTTCAATTATATCCTACAGACTAACAAAAAGAAGATTATACTTGTGGAAAGGCTATCGTATTCCATCCACAGCAACCACCGTGATCAAGAAAGTGGTTCTGTCAAAGATAGCGGACGAAACAAGGTGGGAAAACCGGCATACGTACCTGAATTTTGCCTGTCGAAACACACGTTTCGAACAGGTGCTTGGGGTACGATTAGAGGGCTTTCTTTCACAGCTCCCCACTGTAGAGATCTTACTCTGGAAGACTGATCGTTGTCTTTGTGTGCTTGATGATCATAGAGGTGCAGTGCATATAGCCGTCTGTTCTGGTAAGACCGGCACAATGAGTAGACGCCCAAAATGGAACCAATCGGGAAATGCCGACTACTGTTTGGGTATTGTTTGGCACCCACCAAACTAATAAGAGTTCCGAACAGACCATCACTCGAAGTGTACGTTTCCCCATCCCCTGTCCTCTTCTTCTTCGTCGCGCCGCCGTCAACGCACGTCCTACCTTCTCAGCTCGCTTTACATTTTGAAGGTGTTAAGACTCTTCGACTCCTAATAATCCAACGTGACGAAGAAAACGGAAGCAGATTAAAACATGCAGGCCAGAGTGCGTGATTTCCACGCGGTTATCTTTCGTTTTTTAAGGCGACTGACACAAACTACAGGCACAGTTCCTCAGAGAGTACAAGCTCGTTGTCGTTGGCGGAGGTGGTGAGTACTCGGAGGAATGGGTATGGACCGCGTGCCAACAAGTCTAATTTCCCTGCAGGTGTCGGCAAATCCGCCCTCACAATTCAGTTCATTCAAAGTCATTTCGTGGACGAGTACGATCCTACAATTGAAGGTACGCGCTTTTCTTATCTCTAACCTTCACTAGACGCGTGCTCATACGTGTGTACCAGACTCGTACCGCAAGCAGTGCGTGATCGATGATGAGGTTGCTCTCCTCGACGTGCTCGATACCGCTGGTCAAGAGGAATACGGGTCAGTCATTCCGCTTCTGCATTAACCGACTTTCCTGACACATTTTATTTATGTTCAGTGCTATGCGCGAACAGTACATGCGTACTGGAGAGGGTTTCTTGCTCGTGTACTCGATCACTTCTCGTAGCTCCTTCGAGGAAATCAGTACGTTCCACCAACAGATCCTCCGTGTAAAGGACAAAGACTCGTTCCCTGTCATCGTCGTCGCCAACAAATGCGATCTTGAATACGAGAGGCAGGTGGGCATGAATGGTGCGTATCTTGCCACAATGCTTCTGGCAAATCTCCTTTCTTCTGATGGACGTTGATGAACAAATTTATCATTTAGAGGGTCGTGATCTTGCACGCCACTTCAACTGCAAGTTCATTGAGACATCTGCAAAGCAGCGGATTAATGTAGATGAGGCATTTACCAACCTCGTTCGTGAAATTAGACGATACAACAAGGTTAGTGATGGTTGTTCGTCTGCGTGGCAAGTTTAGATTTCTCAGTGCGATTTTATCTTAGGAACAACAAACGGGTCGACCCATTGCTCCTTCTCAACCTGGCGGTTTCAACTCTCAGAATGCGCAGGAGGAGAACGTGGGCTGCTGCTCGGGCTGCGTTGTTGTTTAAGTCTCTTTCCATGGTACCCAAACTCCATGGTCTCACCATGATACTGTGGCTTATGCGGTTTTCTTTGCTTCCACCCATTTACTCTCCTGCACCCATTGTACTTTTTCTTCATTCTTCACCAATCGTCCAGGTGAAAAGTTTACAAAATGATACGCTCTTTCCACTTGTTGAATTGATTATGTGGATACCTGTACTATTATGACTGTATATAAACTAGACTGAATTTTGGAAATTCTATCTCATCGTTTTCATCACGTCGAATGATGTGCCAATGGGAAGGTTGATCCGTGATGGATATCACTTGATGAGATGTAGGGAACACGAAGCGGAATGCCTCCTGATATTTCATAAAAGTGGTCCTCGTTCCCATGGTGTACCGTCAGATGCTTCCGATTCTGGGATGGTATCAAGAGGTATCCGACACGGGGAAAGATTTCATAGGACGATGAGCGTCTAATCTAACCGTTGCAGATAATTAAAGTGATTGCTTACTTGTTGGAGGAGTAGTAACGTCCTCGCGGTTGACAGCTCTGATGGTGTCCAGACCAAGCTCAAAAGGACCTTCAACGCCGGCGTTACCGCCTAAGAGAGAGATACCTAGCCATCTGACTTTGTCGCCTTCGAGGGTCGCGCGACCAGATGCGATCTCCCCGTAGCTTGTTAATGCGAACGAGGAGAAAGGTATCTATAATCACGTTTTTTATCAGTGGAAATAGCGTGTCGTCAGAAAACACGCCAACAGAGAATCTGATAGCACTGACAAAGATGTCCTCCCATGAACTGTCGTCTTTCCGGAAATACAAGCGATGCTGCCATAGCTCGCCCGAGACATGCGAATCTGTCTGGATGTTTACGAAGTACGCGTTGCGCGTCCTCGGATGGCCGCCCACCCGAAGCCGGAGCGCAAGGAACTCATGATTCGAGATGTCGTCCGTCACCTCGCCGAATAGCGTCGGGCGCGGCTAACACAGCGTTCGATGCATAGCCAGTCAAAGATAAACGTAAGACCGAGGACAGGGAACGAGGACACAGATGGGTGTGCTGATCAGACAGGCGACTCGAAATAGAGAAAGAAATGTTACTTTACTGCGAAAGCCTGCATAGCCTGTCCGAATCTTGCCTTGCAGGTCAGGGCGAACGTTAGCGCTGCACGTTTGGTTACCTTCTCAGCATCATAATGTCTCGAATCGACTAAATACGCACCTCAGCTGTAGACGCATGTCGCCCCAGAACTTTCCCTTCCCTTTCGAATCGGGGTTATTGGGTTCGTCAGGCTCGAAGTCAAGATGCGCTGTCGACGTTCCCCCTATATCTGCGTCAGACCCGAGCGCAAGTTTCTTAATGTCTTCCCGGGTGTGGAAATTAAGGAGAGTCATTGGGCCACGGTTTGGTTCATTTACGCCGTCCATCCGCACAACTATGGGAAACAACAGTCAGGATACAGGGGTGCAGCGAAGTCGTGTGCACGCACTACGAGAAGTTGTATCCCGCCATTGCTCTACCGATCTATTAAGCCTGCCTCTTAGTGAAGCCAATCGAGACGATGCCATGGAAGTTGAGAACGAAGAACAGTACAGTACTTTGCTACATTTTCACCAAAGAAGGCAACATGTCTCCTATAAAAGGCATAACGTCATTAAATATATATGTTGTCCAGGTAGTCCAGAGAAAACGCGAAGTTCATGCAATTGTGTCAATTTCACAATGAAGTTATACGGTTATTTTTCACGTTAACTGTCCTACATATACAATGTTACAGTGCCCTCACAAGATGATTACCATTGCTACGACTACTAAGATACAGCTAAGCTACACACTAGTCTACCAAGAGACCCAGCGCTTGAAAGAGAACTCAAGCAGAATAAGTCTAAATCATTGTCTCTTTAAATATGATGCACTAATATAGAGAACTGTCCAAGACAATGAGTAGACCTATCTTTATCCGATACCCTGTCCTGCGGGTCGGTCCGGGTCCTTTGGACATCGTGCATGAGCGTAGGATATCATTGCTAGAGAGGGAGAGCATGGGCCTCAAGACTGGATCGCCTCAAGACTGGATCGCCTCAAGACTGGATCTGCTTCGTTTACAGATCTCATGGGTTCGGAGTAACGGGACAATAGGCGGTGAACGAACGCGACGACGTTATCTCTGGCATTGGCGGTCTCACATTGTCTGATGAACGGATGGTAGTCGTTGAAGATCCCATACTAACCGAACGCGATACTGGAGTCCTTTCCGAAGAACCCGGTGTCGAGGGAAATCTGAAGTGCGTTTCACTCGGGGCAGAACCAGGGGTGCCAGGACGAAGTATCATAGGGATGTCTGCAATGGGTCTCCGCTGGGTCGTTTGAGGCTCCCAATCGTCATCTTCGTGAGTGCTCAGCTCTGAAGGAGACCTGAGAGATGACTCGCTGGACAAACTCGTCCCCACAGCTGCGTGTGTAACGAGCGATGCCCACGCAATTGACGAGATAGCGCCTTCCTCTGGGGTGCCTGAGCGGTCGCGTACTTCTTGCAGGAGGCTATCGTCTTTCAGGCTGCTATTAATCGTATTGGCAGTCATTGGACCGTTTACTATACTCTCTCGGATAGGACTACGCGATGTCTGGAGCTTCCTCGGCGGAGAAGCCAGCTGGGCGACTGCGCTCACTGCCGGGCGAACCATCTGCCTGGAGTCGACCCTCTGGATTTCGAAGTCGTGTTCAGTATACATCGTGAATCGTGCATCACTGCTATCATAGACTGATTGTGTAGTGTAAGGTGTGTGAGCTGTCTGTGGCGTCTTCGAAGTCATCGGGTACGAGCCTTCTTCAGGAGACTTGAGATTCACGTCCGTAAACTCAGGAACAGGGGGCGGAGGCGGTATCGCTTTTGAATCCCTTGAGAAAGCCACATTCAATAACGATTCCCGCAGCGTCGCACTCCGGGGCGGGCGAGGAGGCGGAGACAGTGCTGTGGAAGCATATGTTGGCTGACGGCCAAGTCTGGGAGCTGGGCTTGTGTTCTGCGAGCGAATGTTCTCGCCACTCTCGGCAAGTTTCATGAGTTCGTTATTCGGAACAATGGGATTGACGACTGTCTGACCAGTGAGGATTGAAACGTTGCTCGGATTGCGAGAATGATGTCCAAGCAGATGCGTAGTCGAAGACATGCTTCCAACGCTTGAGTTGGAACGTGCGTGCCTCAACCATGGTGCATGAGATTTATCACCCCCATCGTCCTGCGTAAGGTCTTGGAAGCTTGCATACCGCGGTGGGACAGGAAACATAGACGGTGACGATGGCCGCGAATTTGAAGGAGAAGCAACGCGAGAAATGGGTGCTGATGGGAATGCTCGTCCATGAACGACCGACCTTTGTGTCGGAGACGTACTTTCAACAGCTGGCTCCTCCGCGGGTGAAGGCTTTCGTTCTTCCGGGATGAAAAAACTCTCCGAAGCTACACTGGTAGCAGGTGAAGAGAACGCAGGCCTTAATACTCTCAGGATATTGTAAAGAATGAGCACATTCGCGAAGCCTAGCGGTAAAGTAGAGTTAGCCTGACCTCACATATTTATACTTGCATCCTTACCAATCAAAGAGGCGCACGTAGCGCCGAATGCGAGAAACTGGTCAGAAACCGTCTCCCCAGAAAGAGTCATGAGACCAGCGATTGTGATTGGCATAAATAAAAGCACGTATGCTAGTATAGCGTCAATACAGCTTTCACACGAAGTGTTTGAATTAATCGAAAGACTCACCAATAGGATACCAAAGCATGCTTCGGACAATAGCACCGAGGAAATGCCTATATTCCTGTCTTCCGCTCTGAAGTCTCCCAGCCCAACCATGCTGAAGCTCAGGTAACAAGCTGAATTTGATTCCATCTCCAATAGAAATGAATCCACGCATGCAAAGGAATATAAGTGCATATAGAACGGAAATCGTCAAAGCGGCAAGAATAATCTATCAAAAGGGACACTGAATTAGTATCTGACTGGAAAAGGGTCAATAAGCTATTCTCACAGGAAGATAGTACACAGTGAATTGTTCCACTGTATACCCAGATGAGACTGCACAAAAGAGTCCGACGCTACCGAAAAACGAGCCGTGGCGAGGTGTGGATATGATGGTCAGAGCGGTACCTAGCAAAATTGATAAGTCGCTATTAAACAATAAACGTGAAATGGTATCGCTGACCTAACGTCACAGCAAGTCCCCATCCGAAACCGATGATAAGAGCTGTCAGCCACACCGGATATTTCTTCTGCAAAACCAAGGATTGAAAAGTATGGACGGCCGTAAACGTAGTGAAGTACGCGCTAGCGAAGTCTCCAATCTGAATAAGGGTTCCTTTGGCGACCCAAGTTAGACGATTTGAAATAGAGTTTAGGAAATAGGATATGTATACCTTGCGTTGTGCATTGACTCCCTGTATATGTTTCAGCACCTGGTTAACCAAAAGATCCTTGACAATCATACCTGAAGCGATACCGCCTTGTGACAGCCAGTAGATGCCGAAGAATCCGGCTACCTCAGTCATGAGGTTTGCTGCCAATAGACAAGCGGCATAGGTTCCAAGCTGGGTTTGGAAGAACACTGCTTCCCTCGAGTCCCTCCGCCCTCGTAAACCTTGCACCGCTCGCCGAACAGAAGCATAGCAAACTCGCAAAGCAAGAAACACTATGCTGAGGATAGATATGGAGGATGTAATAATGAGCACCTGATGCAATAATTCAGTAGAAAGCATTTGTCGAGGTCATTGAAAGCTCACTATGACACTGGTCCTTTCCACAGACGAGAACTTGACAATCTGAGCAGAAGCCATGAAGATCGAATAAGAAAGAGATAAATCGTCAAGAATAAGAGTAGCAGAACGCTGTGCCAGACGAGCAAACAGGGCAAGATATAAAGGTAAGATGCGACCTGCGCTGTGGCTGAAAGCGAAGTCGAATATAGATACGAGGAGAGGGGGAAGAAAGAGAGTGTCGCAGAAACAATCCTCGTCCGTCCAAAGGGGCAGAAGGGATGGAGGCAATTCATGCATCAAGATCAAGCACTATATATCATGACGCTGTGCCGGGTCCTGAGACTCTTCGACAGAGCTAATGTCAAAAACAGTGATGCCTTGACGCTCGAGTACCTAGGAGAGGGAATTCACATCTGATCTTAGCACAGCTCCATAGGGATGAGCGGTGCTAAGCGTATCTAAGATTGGGACCAACCAGAGACTGATAGAGCGTGGTGTTAGATGCATGGCACCGCGTGTCAAGCCGTTGCGACGAGGATGAGACAGAATTTGATAGCCCGAGCAGCGTGAGTGGATTCAAGCAAACGCAGAAGTCTCTCCACACTTTGCAAATCCTGGTCCTTTAATCGAGGCAAGTGCTTGGATTGTACGTATAATAGCCATTGGTATGCTCAACGAAAAAAATATGCGAACTGGACATGGTTGTAGTCGAAGTTCAAGCCTCAAAAGATGACACTCACGGGCGCAACAAAACAGATGGTCACATTTGACGCGTCTTCAAGTCACATCGCAACGGCTGATGACGTTCCGGGGTCCTTCTGCAGTGTCCGGTGTGCAAACTACCAACATACATTCGGTATGTGTACAGATATACATACATGTCTTCCTAAAGACCAAAGATAAGAGAGAACCAATGCAGATGAAGGTACAATGTGCTTTATGCCAGAGAGTAAAGCCCTAATGCAAGTAAAGGAGGTAAATAGAAATTAATAAGTTATATTGATTAAAGAAAATGATTGGCGCCATTGATCTGTCTGTTCCTTTAATTTCGTTGTGCTTTCAGACGCGACCGGCGGATTGAATTGAATGATATGTCGAGCGCTGAGGATCATGTCTTGGCCTTTTTGATGAAGAACTTGGCTATGCCCTCGGGTTCAGGCCCTTTCCGTTTCTTTCCCCTCATCGGTCGCGATGGTGAAAACGCCTTGTTACCTTGTCTTGAAGAGCCCGAGGCCGGCCTGCCTGTCGTAGCCGATAATAAGGGCACGTTGCTCTCTCTCGCAAGGTCGGATGCATAATGATAGTCGTTGTGCTCCATACGCAGTCTCTGGAGAGCGTCGTGCCGTAAAGCAGCGATATCAGAACTATCACCATTGTCTGAGACTGCGAGTTGCGCCTGCTCATGTGGGGGAAGGGCTATCTTTCTATGACAGCGATCGCATATGAAAGAGCAAAGGTCTTCTCCATTCCCAGAGTCGTCTTTTCCTCGCGCCTCTCAGCTTGATAAGGCTAATTGAAGTAGAAAAGTGACTCACCATCATCCACGTCTAAGACAACGACGTCACGGTTATCGATTGCGCCGGGCGCCACACTCACGCTCCGTCGGGCTCGTTTCGGTGTGCGAGGCTCAGCGTCTCCGCTCATACTCGGACCGGCCGATACTGCTCTCGAAACACCTGAGGTAGACGCCTTAACACCAAAGAAGCCCTCAATACCGCGCTGTCCTTCCTCAGTCCAACCGATCTCCTTGAAACTTAGACCTATATTCGTGACCTTCATGCCTTTCTTCCCATCCCACAGAAGATCGTTCTCCACAAGCTCTTTCCACAGCTTCTCTCCCTGCTGCAGAACCAAGTCCACGGTCACTGGCCTTGGAGTCGGGAATGGTTGTTGTCTCGATTTCCGGTATTCCCAGCCTTGCGATACATGCAAGTTGAGCGTCTTCGGCCAGAACCCTGGCTTCTGCTCACGCGCTTCATTTAGACGGACCGCGAGCTCAGCCGCGAGCATGCCTATCCAGTGGGGTCCCTCAGATGCCTTCGTAATCGGTTTTGGAAGGTTCTTGCAAGCTAACATCGATTTATTGATGACATCCTTCTCTTTAACTGAACCAGCATATCAATCTTGACGTTGAGAGTTAGATGATCAGAGTCAAGTACCTTCAGAACGGTCAATGCCACTGTAAGGTTCATATTTATCAGACTTCACAGCCATGCGGGAACACCAAGAGAAGCGTACCGTAATAGCTCATACACCCATATCGAGTTCTCTCCAAATTTACTTTGCATCTCGTCTAAACTCATCAGTCTTGCGTAGTAAACAAGAAGTAATGGTCATACCAATGCTAATTTGACTGACATTCTCACAAGTCAGCTTTGGGCATTGTACAAGAATAAAACATGTGAAAGACACAAGATAACACGCACAGAAGGTCTCCCACAGTCGATGAGTTATACTCATTCGCGAGAGCTTTACCGAGCTTCCCTCCTAGAAATCGGATCTTTCGGCAACGGCAAGTGTTATGGTTGAAGACAAGCTGAATGATGGTAAGAAGGAATACCTTCTGAAACGGCATAGGCCTAAGAAACCCGGGGATTGCAGAATTTCGTAAGATGTTCTGAGTGTTGAACTTTCTGTAGGAAGCAGCAAGCTTAGCGAGAAATTTGTTTCTCGATATTCCCTTCAAAGGATAGAATATCAAATGTTAGGAGATGCTGAAACGCAAAGCAACAAAATAGAGGCGCTCGTACTGCGGAAGTTAGGTATCCTAGTTTCTCGTGAACCTCTCGCCGCATCATTGCCATGAGCTCTGCTGCGATGTTCAATCCGATATCGTGCCATGTTACTGGGCCGTCTTTCTCGAGTTCCTCGACCATCTCTGTCGTGACCTCTTTCTCTTGGTCTAACTTCGTCGGGTCGACTGGAATCAGATTGCCAAGCCCGACACACGATATCCGGGGAGGGGGTGGGACTGGTGTATCGAGGCCTTGTGGAGCATCAGGCGGTGGCTGCGCGAGATATGGATATCGTTCTAGCAACAAGTCCCGAACGGGTATGGAGAAGTCGATAAATGCCTCATCTACGGACGCTTTCTCTACCTCATTGCGTTGAGCTTACGAACGTTTAGTGAGTATCTTGATTGTCTCTCACCGACTTCGCCAGTTGGTAGCAACTCCTTGAACATAGTGTGAATCTTCACACTCTCACGTCGATAAAGGTCCAAACAAATCTTTCGATGGACAAAAGCAGGTGTATCAGACATCTCTTCCAGCTTCATTTCGTATAAAGCTTGATAGGCTCACACCTTGTGCGTCTTGATATCCGGTTTCTCCCAGTACTTAGGTTCAATATCTCCGTTCTTGTAAGTTGCAACATGCTGGACAACTAAGTCAGGACATCTCTTGAGAGCGTCGTCAACTTTGTCCATCCTTGAGATTCCGAACTTGCGCGCCGGATAGTTAACCGCGATGAGCATCCCCCATTGCAAGACAACAAGCGGTGTTTCCGGGTCGATACCGAGCCTCACTTGCTCGCAATTCGCATAGAAGGCGTTGCAGTCGCAGAGTGCGACCACACGAAGTGGGTGCTTCGGTCCAATCTTTGGTGTCTGGAAGTGTCGATACGTGATTAGCGGATTCAGGTCCTCATAGTCGGAATCAAAGCCTTTCAGTTTTCCTTTGGATGGCGACGCAGGTATTTTGCACATTGTTCAAAGTAGCTCGCGTTGTGGCCGTCGTCGAGTGCTCAGTGAGACGCGACTCTCAACAAGGAGCGCGTGAACTTACTCGCGCTCACGTCGAGATGAGGAGGCCGGCCCTGAACTACTACTTATGTAAACCACATTAGATCAACATCATGATGCACAACTTCCAAGTACTTAGTTCCTCCTACACTTACGCCCTTTCTTCCATGAAGTCTGAAGCGATAGCTAAAAATGAGGTACTATTAAGCTTTAGCCCAGAAGAATTGCTATTATCAACTTGCGTATTCAGTTTAGAATATGCTGAGTTTTATTAGCCTACTTGAAACTGGAGTCTGTGTTATCCGAGGATCTGTATCATACATTTCCGATACCTTCGATTACTGTTACAGATTCGGTTGTCTACATTGGGTTCGTGCTGACTGAAACGAAGGCTGTCGAATTTTTTGCTTGGTGAGTACACGGGTTGTCTTGCCTCTGATAAAAATGAGATTCGCCTTCTTTCTTACTTTCTTGCCTGTATGATTACCATGATCAAGTGGATCGACTCGAATCTCGATCTCGAATATACTTTGTAGTCAATTGGGCTGAATTATTATGGTTCTAATTCACGTTTATTCCATAGAAATTAGTCAGGGTTACGAGAATAACTTCCCGATTCGGAGGATCCTCTGCTTTGTCATAACCTTGGTAAAAGGTGGCCCAGGATTGGCTGACGCGGGCAGTTGATGACGTCGTGGGATGCGGGTGCCCTCCTCCTGGGATTGTCGGCGCGAGTGGGCAGGACAAGCACGTAACCAAGCTATATGCTCATCGCTCGTCGCCTCGCGAGCCTGTGTGTGCGCTATTCTCAAAGCCAAAGCCTTATCTTCCGCAGCAGCACATTTGTCTGTCATAAAGAACCTCCATTTACTCTCAGAAATTTCAACAATCGAAGGATGTCAAGCCAAAGTATTGCTGTTATTGACGACAGTGAGCTCAAGGATGGCGAGATGTGCGTGAGCCATTGCGGGCCACCCGTTCTCGTTTCTCTTACTGATCTTCGTGAATGGCAGGAAGGAGGTTTCGTTCGGCGATGGAAAGGTACTGCTTTCGCGTCTAGGAGACCAAGTACATGCAACGAGTGCATTTTGTACCCACTACGGAGCACCCCTGGCCAAAGGAGTTCTGACAGCGGACGGAAGGGTGGTGTGGTAAGTTTGACTATATATCTCTTAGGAACACTAGCTTATTGAATTCAAGCCCATGGCACGGAGGTTGTTTCACCGTTTGTCTTCAACTATTTCATCGTTGACACTATTGTCCAGCATGTTTTAACGTCTGTACCGGTGACATTGGTAAGTGGCTTCTCACCTTCACGAAGCTCCACAGTGAACAATGATTCAAATCATAATCTAGAGGATGCACCTGCATTAGATGCACTGCACTCTTTCAAGGCATCTGTACAAGATGGCAAAATCTATGTGACTGCCGACCCGAAACGAACTTTGAAAGACAACAAAGCTCGCCCGCCCGTACTTTCTACAGAGGGAGTCGCTGCGCCGGGCAAAGGTGTTCTCATAGTGGGTGGCGGCGCAGGTGCCATCAATACAGTCGAGAGTCTACGAGAGGCAAGTCTTGATGAGTAAAATCAAGTCGAGACGAAGACTCACGAGAGCCCCCGATAATGTTCGTTTAGAATGGATACAAAGGAAGTATCACAATCATTAGCACCGAGCGTTATGCACCCATTGATCGGTAGGTCAATAGCACATCCCTGGGATTCTACCCCTGATCTAACCATTTCGTCATGACTCGCTCGTAGAACGAAAATGAGCAAAGCTCTGATTGGTGATCCGTCGAAACTGGAGTGGCGAAGTGCGGCGGACCTAAAGATCAAATTCAACACAAACCTCCGAACCGGTGTTGTATGTCTTCAGGCGCACAGGAAATCGAGACAATAGACTAACATGGGGCCACTTTAGACTGTAACGCATGTCGATGCAAACGCGAAGACAGTCACGACAGATACGAAGGAAACAATTGGATATGACACACTCGTCCTCGCTCCCGGCGGGTCCCCTCGGAGGCTCCCTGTTGAGGGGTCAACACTCGGGAACGTTTTCACGCTCCGTCATGCGGAGGATGCTAAGGCCATTGACGAAGGTACACTATTTTCTCTACACACTGCTTCGGATTCTGGGGCGCATATAGCCAGGTCTTTTTTTATCGAACCAGAGCTAACTTCTATCATCAGCCGCTCAAGAAGGCAAGAAGGTCGTCGTGATCGGCAGTTCGTTCATTAGCATGGAAATCGTTGCCGCGGTAGCGAAGCGTAAACTCGCATCCATCGACGTGATCGGCATGGAGAGCTACCCCTTCGAGGCTGTCTTAGGTGCGGAAGTCGGGAAGGGACTCATGCAGGTTAGGTGCCTCCCCCATCAATCCATATCTGTTCTGACTAGCGCATCTTTACAAATTCTAGTATCACGAATCCACAGGCGTTAAGTTCCACATGCGCACCAAAGTTGCGAAGCTCATCCCCTCCGAAGGTGATGCAAGTAAAGTCGGGGGCGTTGTCCTCGGAGACGGCGGACCCACGCTCCCGGCCGACTTCGTCATAATGGGTGTCGGCGTCGGCCCCGCAACAGGCTTCCTGAAAGAGAGTGGATTCGAGCTTCAAAAGGATGGTGGTGTCCTTGTAGACGAATACTTGAAGGTGGTTGGTAAGGAGGATGTGTATGCTATCGGTGATATTGCTGTGTTCCCGCAAGTGGAAACGAAGGAAGCCAGACGGATCGAGCATTGGAATGTACGTCCCCTTTGATTCTTCGATAGGAGACGATGTTGATCTCGGATCCAGGTGGCAAGTAATCATGGACGCGCTGTCGGCCGTGGCATTGCAGGCAAGCCAGAGCCATTCGCAAAAATACCCATCTTCTGGAGCGCACGTAAGAAATCTACTTTAACTCCTTATAGTATCTCACAACTAACCGACCATTGTAACTAGAGGGTCAGCAGCTAAGGTATGCTGGTCTTGGCGTCGGGTTTGACGACATCTACGTCAAGGGCAATCCCGCGGAGCTGAAGGTGTGTTTATGAGACTTGACTTTGTATAAATACTCGGAGCGCCTCCTGACTAAACTCTGGGACCCGACATATAGTTTGTCGCCTACTACTTCAAAGCCGGCAAAGTCGTTGCGATCGCAAGTATGCAAGCGGACCCAGTCGTGACTAAAGTATCCGAGTTGATGCGTCTCGGACTTATGCCTTCGGCTGAAGAAATAAAGGCTGGAAAGGTACTTATCCGGTCTCTTGAAATTCGACCTTCTGACTCGTCTGACTCTCCTGTCCTCCGCCTATAGGATCCCCTCACAGTCGATATGTCGACAGCTGCGGTTAAGGCGAAGTTCGCACTTTAATGCGCATCATTAGCATAGGTGGTTCGTTCAACGCACAAATTCAAGAAGCCCGCTATCACATTGTTTTCGTTAGTATTCATGTTGTATCACAATATAAGAAATGGAAATTATAAAAATGTTTCTTTTCTCGCAAATCATGTTCCTACGGCTCCCCGATGATCGTCTGTGTGAAGTACTGAAGTCAAGGATATTCTGTATTTGCCGGCCGAAGATTTACAAACTTCGAAGAAGACGAAGAAGGATCAAGACGTTCGAATCAGAATGATCAACTGAATGCACGATTGATTCTCAAAAAAGAAGAAGACGAAGTGCAGTTAGAGCTACAGTACATGGATTAAGAACTCATATCCAGATAAGGTGAGAAATTTTCAATAATACACTGAAATCTTATCAGTACTATAGGTATACATTACAAACATATATGTAATATTAAAAGAGATGTGTATGCCTCACTTCAAACAAAGCGCTGTGCTTTGGACATCCATAAGTATATATACAAATTAAACTTCGAAAGTTCTATCGAGAACTGCAGAGGTTGTTTGTTCTGTAGAGGCGCCAGTCTTCTTGCTCCTCAAAGACATGTCTTGAAGAGGGATGCTCAAGCTCTCGTCTACGACATATGTGGTGCTGGTGACCGTACGCAGTCGTATCGAATGGAGACCAGACGCCGTGAGCGAGTGGTAGGCACCGCGAAGTCGAAGGAGAAGGCGCGTGCACAGTACACTGTGTAGACAGGCTTGTGTTCTGAAGGGTAGGGCATGACGAATTGTTAGATGGCTTTGTGTACTTAAGAAGCTTCGTACTCACACGAGGAGGAAGGTATTGATGTTTGCCTATACCCATATTGACCATTTAAACAGTAGTGAAGGAGCATGTCAACTTACTGAAGCTAATACAAGAACAAGTAGGTTCGCTACAGACAGAGCTGGGATTGCTTGAGTTTGTGGATAATATGAACGTACGATATTGTATCTCACAGAAAATACAAATGTAATAAAACAAACCTTGTGAGTAATCTTTCGTCAATTTGTAGAAGCATTTTATCCGAAAAATCACTTGCCGTCCTTGACCATCATTTTCAGAAGCGTCGAAGTAGAATGTTGGGCTACATGATATGTGTTAGCGCTCAACCAATCAATCAAGGTTTCATCGCCTCTACTTACTAAAGTACAGAGCCTTTGTGAGGATAAGCGCGAGCATCACTAAACCTCTTTGTAAGTCCTCCCACATTTCTTGACACTTCGCATGGATGACTGACGAGTTTCATGAAATAAAAGAACAACAAGGTTTATCCAGTACTTTCGACTGCTGAATATGACAAGGCAGCCATCGCTGAAAAGCTCGGGTACAAACTCTGACGTGGAGTGGTTTAGCCAAGAGTTGTAAAGCTAATCGAATGTAAACTCACCGGATTTGGCACTGATCGTCGTTCTAATGGTATTATATATTGTTCCTACAATCCCGGGCTTGAATAATAATCAGCATGATCAAGAGGTCGAAAACTGAAATTGCACTTACTATATAGACTGCCAACAGAAATAACAGTATCGAGCGCTTGCAAAACCAAATGGCATAAACTCGCATGAACAAGACGACTTTACCGAGGTTAGATCAGCAGTATCAAGGCAAGGGTAATCTTCTCACTTTCTCCGATGATAAATAGCGAAAGACCGAGGACTTGCAATTGCAAATGACAGTTAAGTGTGATGCATGTCAAATTGTTTGTGTGTACTCACTCGCCGTCGCGAAAAGAGCCGCTTTGCACGTCTAGTGTTCAGGGAGATTAAAATCTGGATCAATGCCATGGAAGACGGAAGCACTTACAGTGCCAGTCGGGTCAATTAGAAATGCTGCTCCGCATAAATCCTTATTTCAGATTGCGCCACGCTTTGTCAAGAAAAGATACTTACTGAATACTCCGATAAAGGCGGATGCGAACGAAAGATATCGATTCAAGAGGAAAACAAACTTGATGAACGACCATCGAGAAGGCCAGACCAGACGGGTCTGTTCAGTATCTCAATTTGTTTCGTGAAGCACGATGACTACTAGTATAGCCGATACCAGCACACACCTCCTCATCAATGGTGAGTAAGTACTCATATACCTGGATAATAATGAATACAATCGCCCTCTGCATTTCGAGCAGAAAGGAACTTACAAGGAGTGCCAAAGTTGCAACTATCATGCGAAGGGCATCTCAGTTTACAGAGCCGTCCAAGTTATGAGCTATTTACCAGAGGTGTACTTCAAAGAATGAAATTAATGAACGCAGTCATTAAAATAAGTATGAGGATCATACACACCCGAACAATTGAAACATCCAAGGCGATATTCGCTAGTTCATCTTCTAAGGCAGACATCCTCTATCTTCGTAGTGGTCAAGGGCGGTGAGGAACCGAGGAGGACTGATTGGAGGAGGGGCAAGGACTGGACCTGCGGAGGTCGTGGTTAAACAAAAGAGGAGGGAGGGAAAGTGGGACAGAAATCTGAGAAGACCAAATAGTAAAGCATGTTCTTCGCGGTGCAAAAGCGGGTCAAGTCCGTAGGTTCTCGGCGACAGCTCTTGTGCCCACGGGTGCTGTGTAAAAAAAGCTGTTCCCTAAGATCTGTGAACACCACGTAATCGCCGTCCTTGAGACAACGGGGCGGGGGAAGCTCGCCTCGGGTGGATTTCTATTCGCTGTGGCGACTGTCCTTCTCCAGTTACAGGATACAACACCTTCATCTGTTAGTTGTTAGTAACTGTGTTCCTAGATCTCTGGGCGCAACAATTGATACTGTGAGCGTTATAGATTATTGCGACGGTCTTGAAGATCGATGCAACGAGTCTGATGGCGCTGATCGGAATATGCAGAACAAACGTTCAGACATAGCCAAAGGGGTTAGTATGAAGGAACTGCCGTGGGATACATTCGAAGGGCGAGCGATGTGCGTTCGCACCACCTGAACACTGAAGAATACAGCGAGTTTCACACCAGGTCCCGTGCCAAACTGGATGCGACACGGCGCTTCCAAGTCGTCTAGGGATCTGATTTCATTTCGTACAGAAGCAGCAGTTCTTACTCTGCGAAAGTACTAGCACTTCGAAGGGATCATGACGTTCTCACCGAAGCGCGGGCCCATCTTCAGAGATTGTATTCCAAGATCGCATCAGAGAAAATCGTTCTGTTCGAGAAGTTCTAGTTGATCTGGTGGCCTGTGCCGCCGGGTCTCGGTGACTTTCGATGAAGAAAGGAAGCGCCGTAGTCTTGATAATGATCAGGTGCTCAAACCAATGTACAGGTGTCAGCTGTGTTTCATTCAGAGGCATTGGATAGAACCGAAGAACGGCAAGGTGATGGATGTAAGAAAAGCTAGCTGCCAGTCGTTGAACTTTGTCCACAGGCTGTTCTATTCAGCCGGCGATCGAAAAGTTCCCTTTCTGAGCCGCACATGTCGATCATTCCGGCTACTTGCACCGCATCACCTTTCGATGTTGCTGACCTGCATGTAGATGCAGCTTGACACTTAATGGTACATGATGCCGTCTACGCAAGCTAAGATTTGATTTCACCATCCCCCCAGAAGCAGATTATATACAATTCTCGTCCGAGTCCCAGGACACACTTACGATGTCAATCTAATTCTAAGACAATTCATGCATGTCCAAAAGTCCGCATAATACATTCATTTTTCTCGGCCCTATTCTTTTTACAACAATCCCAGAAGCCCTATCATTAGTCAGTGCCACTAGGATAGTTTCTCATACGTAGAGGCAGTGCGTCCAAGGGTATCATACGTTTGGAGAAGTGTGTCGACTGTTCCTCTTCTGCATTCAAGGAGGTATAAGCGCCTCGTATTCGAAGGAGCAGACGATTGCAGAGGATGCTGTGCAGGATACCCTGGGGTCTGGAGGTGTTCAATAGCGACATCAGAAGGCAGTTCCAGAACTCAGCGATGTGAGAAAAGTAACAGCTCACATTAGGAGGAAGGTATCAAGTGCTTGCTGTAATATCAAAATCAGAATCGGGCGCAATGACAGTTTAATGATCATAATTAAATCACAGCATACCGAAGTTAGAAGAAGGACGAGGAAGTTTGCGATGGTAGTACCTAGGCCTGTGTTCAGTCAAGTCGTAAAATCCCTCATTGCCATCTACAGCTTACAGAGTATAAGGATAAAATAGAGAATTCCTAGAAGGAGTTTTGTCTCAAAATTCGAAGAGCTGAAAATCAAAGGGATAGTTAGTGCGTACCGTCTTTATATATAACGCTGAGTAAATGCGAATCTGCATGACGGACTATATGATTACCGTGAGTATCTTTGGGAGAAACATCCCCTGTCAATAGACAATCTCACAATGAGAATATCTCTTGAACACCAGAAGTACTAGGGCGACTATTCACACCGTCAGAAACAAGCCTCTATATCCCATAGGATCCTTAGCCACTCACGAGTTTCGCAGTACATAAGGAAGATCAGAGTGATCCATTCTTTCCGAAAGGGAAACATATGCATGCATCCGGAGTGAAAAAGGTGGACGCTGGAAGCTGCCGGGAGGAAACCTTGAGTTAAAACATATAACATTGACTAAATAAAAACGAACTTACGGATTGTTAACTCCAGATATCTGGCCTGGATATAATATGCACCACCGGTACTGCCCTGTCCCACTTTCATGTTAGTGCAAACAATACTCTACGTGACTATAGATACGTACTGCGAGGCTTAACGATAAGATGACACTGACCCACTTTTCCCTCCCCCAAATAGCGTATGCCCGCATGAACAATATTGCTAAGAGAGGGTCAGATCAGGGGTAGGCAATGTGGGATGAGCTCGCACCTTCTGCGATGATATATACCATGCATGTAATGACTATGGAACATAAACTTGAGTGAGATACCCAATCGCTGGCCATGCAACGATTAAGTCTCACCCGTGGCAGCGATCAGAAAGGAGTGACATGGCTAAAGCGATACTTGAGTTCGTTAGACATAAATCATCAATTAGAAAGAGCATACGTCATAATCCTTGATAAGGACGATTGCTAGAGCACTGGGTGTCAGCTTCAAATGCGTAAAGGAACGCTGCAATGGCAGTGCTCACTATAGGTCCCAAGAATAGCGGCACAAAAAGGAAGGTAGCGATTTGCGAGAAAGAGATATTTTGCTACTGAAAAACGGGACGGCCAAACGAGTCGTATCTGAATGTAACTTGTTTGAACAAAGAAAAGGTGCCCTTAGAACACCACGCACCTCCTCGTCAACAGTGACGAGATAGTCATACACCTTTATGCTTTTGAGAATTCGAAGACTTTGACGATTAGTCTTAAGAGCTAGATAATACGTACCAAGAGAGTAAGAGCGGCGACTGATGATGCAACTAAGTGTCAGTTGTGGTGACCTCAACAGCACAGCAAATCGGTCATACCGGAAGTGTACTAGCTCCAGAATCATCAGCGATGAACTCAATCAAGATGAGATCATTGTGCGCACCCTATTAACCAGAACATCCTTTGCTATTGGAATTAGCTCTTGTAGTAGGCCCTCCATGATAGTAATCGTACAGTGCCGGTGAGCTACCACTGTGCAGCATGGGCAGCAGAGTGGTCCCGCAAGGAAAGGAGGGGGGGCGACGATATCCACGGAGTATTTAAAGACTTCAAGTGCCGCGCAATATCCAGGGGCCAATGGTCAGGAAAGAGGAAGGTTCTTCTCAAGATAGATTAGCTGATAACACCTTTGATGAGTATTACTCCGTTGTCAGAATGAAAAGGAGACACGATTGTCGGAACTGAATTGAAGGGCCTGGGAATGCTCGGCGCCGCATGGCTTGTTGAGCAGAATACCCAGTTGAGTAGTTAGTTCTTCAATAAGACGTCGGCCATCAATGATTGCAAGTTGTAGCACGAGCGTCGTGAGCGAAGCCGAGGGCTTGCGGGCGGATCGCGAAATAACTACAAGTCTCCAGAACGTGAGCACTTGAGTTCATACATGTTGCGCTGGGAGAACAGTAGAAAAATCATCAAGTGGATATACAGACGATAGTGCGGTTTTGAGAAGGAAGGACCAGGGAATCCGAGCTTCATCCGGAACTGAAACAAGAAAGCTTCACGAAGCGCAAGATTTGTCCAGGGCGATGTCTTCCATACTTTCAGCTCCATCAATTGAGCGAGAGGGATATCGCGAGTTCAGCTATATCAACTTCATATCCCTGATGAGAAATGCAATACACAGAGATAGGATACGGTACCGGAGGTTGAAGGGTGGATGTAGAACAGATGCAAAGAAGGTATCGACTCTTTGGGCAACTCAGGGTTATTTGTAGCCAGAAAGTCCCGCGCTCACTGGCACGAACATCAACCGTCAACATTCTCCAGGTCAAGAAGCACTTTCATCTTGTCTATTTTTTGTAATAACAAGCAATTGCAACGAAGCTGAGTACAAGGTGTCCTTGGAATTAATCTCTCCTTTGTCTTGCAGCTCAAAATATCTTCATAATCGAGAAAGTTTCCATCGCAAAAATACACCGAGGCTTCCGAGCCGGCGCTCTTAAGACGTGGCAATTTCATGAGGTGTACTGAAATTTCATGTATCTTCCTTCTTCGTATCTTGCTGATATCAAGCTTAACCTTATACCAGTATCAGTGCAGGTGCCTTGAATCCGCTAAACAGCTTGCAAAAACAACAATCGCTATGCTGTATAGATACGCTTCTGCCGCCTTTTCACATACAAAACGTAACCATGGCCAAATGAGAACGTTCATAGCCAAGCCTCCTCCGCTACAGGATCTGCAGACATCCGATGACATGAACGCTGCGCGCCGTTGGATAGAGGAGCTGCGACAGAGCACCATTCCCAGGGAAGAAGTAACTTTATCTTTTGCGCGGAGCTCGGGTCCGGGTGGGCAGGTGCGTGAGATGGCCTTAGTTCAGTCGGTCGAGGTTTTGCCACCATCCTAATCTCGATGATCCCCCTTTTCTACGCCCTAGAACGTCAACAAAGTGAACACCAAGAGCACCGTGAGATGCCCCCTATCGACGAAGTGGATCCCGGCCTGGGCTAAGCCTGTTCTGCGCAGAAGTGTAAGTCACACGACATTCGACATTGTCTATGTTGTAAACTCGATTGCTAAGTCAGCTCTGTTTACAGCCAGCGTATGTAGCATCTTCCGATAGCTTGCTTATTACATCGACGGTCCATCGCTCACAAGCAATGAATGTTGAAGATTGTCTCGCAAAGGTACTGTTCAAGAAAGTGTGTGCAAGCATGGGTTAACATGCATCTAGCTTCGCTCTCTTATCATAGACGCGTCACTGGCTGGAGTAAAAAACGAGACGTCAGAAGAACAGAAAGAGCGTGTGAAGCATCTGCAGAGAATCGACGACGCAAGAAGAAAGAAAGAGAAAGAGTATAGATCAAAGCTCAAATCGTCAAGGAAGAAGGGTGATTGGGATTGAGGCCCCTTTCTGTCCTACCTCCATTCCAAATGGCACTTCCTCTCCGCCTCAGTATGTACCCTTCCCCACGAGTCGAGCTGGGCCGCTATTTTCGTCTACCTTGGCCGAGGTTACGCGTAGGATTAAGCCTACCCGTACCTGGATCTGTAGAGTTTCCACTGCCAATCTTCAGGCCATTTGCCCGAAATCACCGGAGAAGTGGTCTCTATTTTCATGCCTCAGGTACACCTAGACATGCTTCCCAGTGGATTATCGCCTCGAATGAGCTAGTCAGACTTCCTCTCGAACGTACAAAGGTATTCACATAGTACGTGTGCAAGGCAAGTTCCTTGGTGACATGATGTTCTTCACATAAATTGCCCGAGTCATGAAGCTTACTACCAAGCTTCTTAAGCCTTCTACCTGTATATAACTCGAATGACAATATACTTGTGTAAAAGCCTTCCTTGTCTAACTCAGATTATCCGACCTCGCGATCGAAAAAAAATACATTTGAACCCTGAGCGCGGGCACGTGGCTTTGCGAACGCGACAGGTTTGTGGCGCGTTTACTGCAAGTATCTCCCTCACCGCACCATCTGAAGCTCTGAATGTCTGCAGCAAAGCCACTCAAAATACCAAGCTCAGTGCCTTCAAAGCCTTCAAGCTCGTCTACAACGCCTACGAATGACGCTCCAACTAGTACTGCGGTTGGGTCAACGTCAACTGCTTCAGCTGCAACTGCGGCGGATATCACAAGCCCTCATGAGTTAACCGCCTTTGTACGTTAGCGCTGAGTCTATTCAGCACAACTGTACTCTGCCTGTACTGGGGATGCTCATGGCATACGTACACTTTGACTTAGGTCGAGAACCTCTTGGACAACCTAGAAACTAAATTTGACGAAATGTCGACACAGATGCTCGAGCGCTGTATGTTCTGCTGTGTCTCCATCCTCCTCGAATCGTTGCTGACTGGAACTCTCGCAGTGACTCAGATGTCAGGCCGCGTAGATGCTCTCGAGGCGTCCATCCAGGACATAATCAACGGTGACATATCTTCCGGGCCCAGCGTGCCTCAATCACCGAGTCCCGGAACTCCTGGAGGGTTTGGTGCGGGTGTGCGGCGCAGTGGGAGTACATAGAATGGAAGCTGATGTTATAATCTTGATTGTAAGCCGCCATCAACTGATTCGTGCTGCAGAGTGTTCCTGATAATTATAAAGTAACAGCCCCCGTTTGGATTGCAGCTTGTATGTTTTAATTCTTATAACCCATAGGACTATCGCTACAGTGAAAAGGACCGTTTACAAAATATTTTTATTTCCAACTGAAACACTGTACATGTAAGAGGTACAATAATCTTATGACATTAGCTTTCCCAAATTACGGGTTGTCCCTTCATTATGACGGAGGAGGACCGCATCTATCACGCACGTATTCTCTGACACGACGTTGCTCTTGTCCGCCAACTCCTTCAAGTTGCTCCGGAGTTTCCCCATCGCTATTTGTCTACAACACCAACCCATTAGCACCCGTATATGATATATAATGAGATGGGCGGCACGTACCCTGTCTCGATCGGCACCCGCCTCGATCAACTTGACAGCAACTTCAGCATGTCCTGATTCCAAAGCAAGGTGCAGCGGGGTATTCCCTGCGAAGATGAAAGCCCGCATGAAAATGTGTCCCGATGATGAAAATCATTGTTTGCTCACCTATTCGATCTCCAGTGTTCAGTCTTGGCTTCGCAGAACCTTCAGGTGGATTGAGCAGTAATGCTACGAATCCAGTAGAGCCTGTTGTTGCAGCTCGATGTCTGGAAGAGTATCATCAATGCATGAGAATCGTGGAAAGGAAATGAGATACAGGTAAGGAAACGGGATACATACAAGGGCAATTGATTCGCTCGATCTCTGGCATTAATCTAAAGGGAGAGTCAGCATTGTTGGATAGGATATCGTGCATCGTACGTTTGCTCCTCTCTCGATCAGTAACTTTCCAATCTGTTCCAATGAATAGTGAGCACATTTGCAATTCGACCTGCTCGATATAATCTACCTCGATCTGTGATTTTGAAGCGGCGTAATGACTGTAATCGAAAAGATCATTAGCATCTACGTCACTGGAGATATCGCAATGGGCTACACACAGCGCCGTCATGCCCTTGTCATTCGTCTCCGCAATGTCTGCACCTGCACCTAGTAATTCCCTTACAATTGCCTCCTGACCCGCACTGGCTACCTTATTTCAGTTAGCTTGAATTTAGATTCGTTATCAAAAAGCTTACCAGCTATGTGTAACGGTGTCCAGCCACTCTCGTCCTGAGCGTTAACATCGGCCTTATGATCAATGAGGTAACTTGCGACGTCCGCCGCCCCAGAAAACGCTGCCCAATGAAGAGGTGTTCGACCGTCCTATATTCAAGTCAGGACAAGTGATAGTCGACATTTTAAAATCGACATACAACATCCTTAGCATTGATCAGTGAGGCATTTTCCTCGACAAGAGCTCTCAATAAAGAAAGCTGCTCTGGAAGGTTGAGAATTGCATACGCAGTCAGATTCAAACAGTCCCCTGTAACCAATGCAGGCCTAGCTACTATTCTGTGCCGCGCTGTGCACGGATAAGTTTGACATTTCGAGGATTGTTAATAGGTGTGAAGGTAGAAGAGGGCAAAGATGAAGAGTAACTTGAGTCTACCACAATACAGGCCTAAAAGACGCGACGCGTAATTTAGGCGCCTGCCGCGTCATCAGACGCGCGTTGTTCAAGCCTGTCTCAAAGTCAGGCTGCACTGGTTGGACTCGACTCACACAACGGCGGCACATCTAATTCACTGCCAGCTAGAACTCTGCTATAACCTACAAGCTACAATTAGTTGTATCGATATAAGTTCTAAAGTTAGAGTTCCAGCATGTCTGATGACTTGAACGCCGGAACATCTTCGTCTCACCAGCTTCTACCGTTTCTCCAACAACAGTCGCAGGGTGCTCTCACAAGGTTGTACAACAGACCCTCATCATGTTTATCCGTATTCCGGTATGTCCTTACAAGCTGTCAGGACGAGCTAAATCTCATGCTTGTGCAGTCTTCTTGCCCCAATGGAGCGTCAGGTTATCATGAATTTATTGTGGCTGGAATCGCCGATCCCGTCGAGCACGATGACTTCTTGGTTGTATCAGGAAGGCAAAAAGTAAAGGAAACTTCACACTCACAAGGGAGATGCTAGAACTGTTTCCAGAGTATACGATGCTGCAATTGCTACACTCTTTAGGCTTCATGTCATCGGAAACCCTGCTCAAAGACTGAACCTCAATCCGACGTTCAAGACTAGTTTCAGGCAGGCTATCACCGGAGGGTTTGTGGCTGCCTGACTTACGCTCTGCTTCCCTTTCTGATCTCTTTCTTCGAGAAGGGGAACACATCGTAGCTTCGGTGTTCCAGCCACCGATAAAGACGAAAAACATCCAAAAGTCACTGTAGAAGTCCTCGACGCGTATGCTGTCGAGAGATGGGAAGTCAGTCCGATCACTTTAACATGGATTACCATTTCCACTTGACTCACATCTTATCATTTCGTAGACCATTTTACACTACATGGTCTCATCTGGCACGGGACAGGCACCATCGAAGCCGTCACAGGGAGTTCTATTCCTTCTCGAAAGAAGTGGTTTAATGGCCCGGCAGCAGTAAGTGTTCTTTGGGATGCCCTTTATTTTTTTCACTGATAATTATGTGTCCGGTGTTCTTCAAACAGCGGATCTATGCAAATCACCTCTTTGGGATTTCAGTTTCTCCTGCATTCGCCTCATGCTCAGTTGTGGGAGCTACTTCTCCAATATCTCCACATGGCAGAGGTACGTGTGCGCCTATGTCAACGGTTTTCTCTAAGCAAAATTACTCTATCGCGTACTAGGAACGCCAAATGGACCTGATTGAAGTTCTGGGATTTCTCTTCATGCTGTCAACGATGGAACTAGGTCGGGTCCGTGCTATCCTTTGTCTTGGCTCCCCCCATTTTCCGCTGTATCTGACTCTTCGATCTGATCCTCGCCGACAGGATTATTCTACGGAAAACTTGGGAGACACACAAAGAGCCATGTTGGAAGACCTGCGCGACTATGGCCTCATTTGGCAGAGGAAGGTAGAGCATGATTCGTTGTCCATAGTCGCTCCAAACTGACTCCTTGATCTATCTAGCCCTCTTCACGCCGATTTTATCCGACTCGTTTAGCTACAACGCTAACCTCTTCGCTTGCACCTCTTCCGACGGCCGGTAGCACTAGTGCCGGGACTCAATCTCAAGGCTACATCATTCTGGAGACCAACTACCGCGTTTATGCCTATACTGGTCAGTATTTCGGTCTTATCCAAGACACATCCGTTAACTCTTGCTTTCCCTGTCGAACAGACAATCCGCTGCAGACAGCAGTACTGAATCTCTTCGTTTCCCTAAAATCCCGCTTCCCAAATCTCGTAGTGGGAAACTTGACGCGTGACAGCGTCAAAAAAGCTCTTACAAACGGAATCACCGCTGATCAGGTTTGTCGTTCGAAACACGCAGCAGATAAGGACTTATACCCCCTTTTTTGCTATACAGATCATCAAATACCTTACTGCTCACGCTCATCCGCAAATGCGAAAGAATGTGAGTGGTTCTGTAGAAACTTTGTGGCACCGGCGAATTAAAGACCGATCGCAGAACCCGATGGTTCCAGTCACTGTTCAGGATCAGATCCGCCTTTGGGAACTGGAAAGGAATCGTCTGAAGTCTCAAGAAGGTATGCTTTATAAGATTAGGTATTGACTTTAACTCCTAACTGCGCCTTGGTAGGCTTCCTATACACAACGTTTGCATCACAAGCGGATTATGAGTTCGTATTGAACTACGCGAAGCAAATCGGCGTAGTCCTTTGGGAGAATGCACCGAGAAGGTGCTTTTTTGGTACTCTAGAAGGGCATGCAAATATTCGAGGATTTATTGAACGCAGAACAAATGCTGGAGGAAACTAATACTACAAACAAAAATGGCAATCGGCGGAGTCAATCTCTGTATGTGCTACAAAAGGCAGTCATCTACGGTTATACTCAATCTTAAATAATCTGTTAAGATGTTTAAAAGTTGTGTGTGTGTACAGTAAGTCGAAGTGTCAGTATCAAAAAAAAATCTAATTATGATTATACCCCTTAGTACCAATGTGGTTTCCCTTCATAGTCAGCGTTCGTCAAGCCATCTGTCAGATTGAACGTCATGTTGTTCGGCTGTCGTTCGTAAATTGTTGATGGTTCAGACTTGTTTTGATAGCTGGAAGGCAAGGAGGTGAAGCGACAAGACGTTTGTCGAGGCTGAGTGGGAGTGCAAGGCAAGGACGAACAATGACTATCTGTGACCGAACCATTCTCGCTTCCCATCCAATTGATGACTTGTTGGACACCATGGGGGGTGACGGGTGAATGCTGGTCCGGGGCGAGCATGAAGGCGCCGTTGAACTGGGAGTTGTCAGTCCGCCCATCATTCCAGGCGAGGTGATTTGCAAGATTGGCTGTCAGGAGAGGCGGGTATGGAGCCATCTGAGTATCGCGAGGAAACGGTGATGGCGCAAGCACGCTTTCCAGCTGATCGCCACCGCCACTCAAAGCTGTGCTCCGAGTATGTGCTGACAGGTCAGTAGCTCCAGGACCTGATTGTGTCGTAGAGAGCCAGTTGAAGTGTCCGTTAAGCGAGCTGACGGGCGAGCTGGTCGAGCCTGATGAGGGATTCGGATCGTGGGGCGAGTGAGAATAGAGACCCGACAAGTGGCGGTTATTTGCGGCATCGGTAAATTGATGATTTTGTTCAAAGGTCACTGGAAACTGCAACCGCGGACGGTATGGAATGAGGGGCGCAGACGCAGGTTGCATGGACGGGAAAGGGACCGGCATTTGGGGCAAAGATTCCCCGTCATCCGCATCACGACTGGGAATTCGCCATCAGCTATCGGAAAATTTGGGTGTTTCGTCAGAGGCTTACATGTATCGCGGTCGGCCATCTGGACCATCTTCAACCACTGGCGGTACTCGGAATTTCGTCGACTCGAGTAATTCGGGAGGGATACTCAATGACATGATGTCATAACGAGAGGACAGTGAAGGCAGTTTACCGAGCCGAACATCTTCCTGATTGTAATACGCTATGAGATGGTGATCTGAGCCCTCTACAACGACTGTGATAGTCTAAACGGTTTTCGAAGTTCAGTGACGAGCTACGCAATGGATTACGGACTGAAGTCTGCTATTACCTTTTTGATGAGCCCATTGGGCTTGAAGCGGCCTTGGTTATCACTTAGACAACCAACTAGAGATTTCGACAACTTCTGCTCCGCAATTTCGGAGGGGGAGAGCTCGGCGGCATTTACACGACGCTTTGCGGCTCTCCGCCCCTCAGAGGATGACCGCGCACAGCTTCTATCGAGGACCTCGCGGTAAACCTTTGGGCCACCTTAGTGAACTGCGCATTGTAGGTCGAAGCTTGAACCACTTACAAGAAAGTTTCCGACGATACGAGAGGCTGACCAAGAAAGACCTTCGGTCCACCGTTTGATGCCGCTTTCCTCGTCGCTGAAGATAAATATTGAACCACTTCGTATCATGGCTCGTCGTTCAAGATCATTCAGTCGCCTGGTGATGCGGGGAATCATCCCCTGTCGAGCCGCTTCAATCAGATGAAGGGCATCACCCGTAGTCTCCACAAAGCCATAGAAAGGCTCGACCTTGGACGACGGTAGGCGAGTAGTCAAAGCCATTTAGATGTTGCCGAGCGCTGTGCGTTGTTAGAGATAAGACTGAGAGTGTGCCTTGTGGGGGTAGCGTCCTCTAGGAGAACAGTTTGTCTGTCAGTTAGATGGCTAAATAGGAGAAACTTGAGCTCTTCTGTGGCCTTCACATACGCACACTCTGGTTATGCAAGAGAGGCTAGCCGTAACGCAGAGTTGACGAAAGAAGATCGTCGAAGGCGAGAGTGATAGACAGAATGAAAAGAAAGAGACAAAGAGAACCGATCGGTTTGAAAGTATCCGCAGCCAAATCTTGCCGGACCGTTTGCGCGTTAGAACGTAGGTAGGAGGCGCGCAGACTTTACTGGATGCGAATACCATGCTAGCGTGAAAAGCCCCCCCGTAATATTTTTATTTATGTGACGTCCCCAGCTTCAAAGCGCAGTTCGACTGTCTAAATTAGAGGAAAGTCAAGATTTCATCAGAATTCCAGCCGTCAGAGTCCCAGCGTCCTTCTATTCCTCCGCTTCCCAAAATGGCAATTTTAACGTATATTTACAAGCGGAGCGAAGGTTTGCGCACTCCTGAAACACGCCTCTCCCCGGTTCTCTTCCTTCCTCAATGAGGGTGTCTCTCGCCATCTTCTGTCGCCTCCATACCATCGCCCACACAAAGTTAACTTTTTTCTATTCATTTTGTCGCATTCTCGTCTATTTAACCTATGTCGATCTCACCTAAACTTCAAGATTGCCCATATAGCCTTTAGCGCTTAACTTACTGGTCGTTGCAGTTGGATGTGTTCGATGCAGCGTTTTGGAGACACTACAGTTCGTGCAATATTTCGTCTGTCATTGTCCGAGTTTCTCACAAGACGCCTGGTGTCAGAGTCACTGACACAGTGTCATGCAGTTCGCGTGAAATTAGTTATGGTTTAATTGGGCGCTTCAGCAACGGCCAACTACAGATGGGCTGGAGCCGATTCTTACGGGCAACCACTCCACGTAGAGCGAGGCAGGGACCAACTTTCGTACATACGGAAATTCGCTGCACATCTTTTCCTGTTCCGTCTCCATCACTGGCACCTGCATCGGGGACATTCTACCTTCGTACTTTGGAAAATATGATGCGGGTTAGGCTTGATGGGCCCGTTGTTCTCTGTCAGTCTTCTGACTTGCGACACATGCTTCGCCTTCGTGGCATGCGTCTATCCCCTAATCTGCGGAAAGGTTCAGGTAGTCGCGCACATTAAACGCACTTAGGCCGCCTGGGCCTCCTTCTCCGTCGTGGCGCACACTTCTGTGTCGAGAATCGTCTTTCTTTCTCAGGTTCGTAGCATCATTCTTGGCGCTTTTGGATCTGCAAATCAACAGCCAACTCCTTGTTGGTCTTGTCCTATCAGCTGCCCTAGCCTACGATCGCCCGACCCCGGCCGAAAGCCCTCTCGCGTGATCGCAAGCCGACTCCGTCGGGGACTTTGCTGTGGGTATGTATACTCTAATCCCACTTCTCTACCATTCCAGTATACACAGTGCGGGATTCGTTAGTAACACACGTCTTATACCCCCGGGAAAGTTACGGGGGTTTCAGTGTTTCGGCTTTCCTTCATGCAGCACTGCTCTTGAGCCTTCAGTAAAAAATCGGACTTCCGAATACTGCGAAGATAGTAATTGTCTTTGCTCAATGCAAAAATTTGAACATATGAACAAGTGCTCAAGACCCTCAGGCGTTTTGATCTCCCCTTTAACCCCGTGCATCAGGTTCTCAACCGCCATGTGGCACCAAACTCAACAAAAGTTAGACCTCACAAACGATATATCGCTGTTCTCGCTGATTACATACATCGAGTCTCGCATCCCGGCCTCAAATCGCAAGGAAACTGGTATGCAATGTCCACAAGTACCCGCGGATCTCTTGTCTGATTAGCAGACCCAAATGTACAGCAGCCGAACTGGTAGCGGTGATGTGCGAGCTTGCGGACTTCTGGGGCATTCGAATGTTCCCCTCCTGCTCCGTCATCCCCGTTTCCCCATTACAATCAGAGGCGATAAGAGACTTGCTTACCGGCAAGTTCTTCCCCCATCACGGTCTCATGTGTTCAGGGCATGCCACTGCCATTACACGGGTATGGGTTTCGGCGAATTGCGAACGGCGTTACACCGTGCTTGATCCCGAACTCGAAGTTTTCTGCCTACGATCTCCGAGTGGCGGTCATGTCATTTCAAATCGCTGACGACTGTACCTATTCAAGGTGATGTGTATAAATTATGTGTTTGGAGAGGCTACTACATATCCCATTCTCGACATCGCCGATTAATTATTGACAAACTTCTGTTGACCTCGAATGAGCCGTTCGGTTTGTCGATTCAAATATATGGCCTCGGTTGGGCGTTGCTGTCATTCGCGATTGGAACCTGCTCGTAATTCCGCCTTTCACGCCACGTATTTAACGGCTAGGCTCGACGCAATCGTTCTCGACAACAACCGATTTCGCTGACAATTAGATATTAAGGAGGGGGGCGGCTTTCAAGTCACGAATGGAAACTCTTTTCCTCTGGGACTCTTACAGATTTTGACAATCTCCGAGATGAATCACTACGAATTTTTTTCAAACACTCAGTTAGAATGCTCGGGTCTGAACCCTCCAGTTTAGAGCTTCCAGCACACTCCGGTTCGGGCTCCATGACTACAGTACGTTATAATTCAAAAGTCAGTTAAATTTCTCTCTACGCCATCTCTCTTTTTTTTTAAACCGGTTAAATTGTGAATTATTTCATTGTGCCATCTTCGACGTTCTGATGTGGTAAACACCGTCTTTGCATATTCCCGAGGGATATTGGCAGTAAACGTAAGGTGAAAACATTGCGAGTTTCCGATAAATCTGCTTCGCACATTTCACTCTTGCTCAATAAATGTGGACAGCACGTATGACACTCTACTTCTCATACATGGCCATCCCGCATCTTGACTGGCCCACTCAATTCCTGTTGCCATTCAAAGTATATCAACGCTCCCTACAGATTTAAGTGGACCGGCGCATCCATGTCCAGCAATTAGGCTATTGAGTTGATAATTCGGATTCAAGATGTTTCGCTCAAAGAGAAGCTATGAACCTCCCCCTCGGCTTAAAGAATAAAAGTCCCGCAAATTACAAATACAGTAGGTCCAATCCGGGGGATCGACCGGCAAGTCCCGAATTGTACTCCAGCCACCGAGTCGCAGTTGAACCGTGACTTATCATGGACCACCATCATACCGTAATTCAGTATGTCCTCGGGCAGTACAATACAGCTGCAATCAACAAAAATTGTAAGTGCCCTCGCCTCCTACTGAATGTTCTTTGTAACTCATCATAGGCTAGCTCAGAGATGGATTCAATATACCTTTGTTAGGCCTCGGTAAGTCCAAATGACTCGGATGTAAACTCGCTTCTTAAGCTGCGGACTCGAGCCGAATCTGTTCACAATAATTTAAAATAGGAACCTATGAGATGGATGGAGATGAGGCATTCAATGCTGTGCTGTGGGCTCTAGAGGAAAGAATAGTTATCCCGTCCATTCAAGCTTACTACTAACGCATTCTCGACAGGCTGGATATCGACATATTGTACGAATTCCTTCATAAAGAGTCAACCCATCACTTATCTGAACATACGTCAGGACTCTGCAGCTTGGTACTATAACGAGAAAGAAGTAGGCCGTGCCATCCTCGAATTCTGCAAGAAATCAGGCACTCCGCGCGCGGAGGTGTTCTATACGACGAAAACTCCAGTCAAACAACGGCTACGAGGCATCGAAGCGAGCTATACAGAAGTCTCTCAAGGAATGCGGTCTGGGGTACATTGATTTGTATCTCATACACAGTCCACTTGGAGGGCCGAAGCCCCGCGCGGATAGTTGGAAGGCGGTTTGCGAGGCGAAGGCGGATGGCATAATCCATAGTATTGGCGTCAGTAATTACGGCGTGAAACATCTTCAGGAAATGGTGACGTCAGGTTTCGAGCTGCCCACTGTTAATCAGGTAGAGCGCCTTGATTCTTATGTATTCCTGTTAAATATCTGATATGCTTACAGATAGATCTACATCCTTTCATGACGAGGAATGATGTGGTAAAATACTGCCAAGAGCACGATATAGCTTTGGAGGTGAGTATCGGCTTTATCAAGAGAAATAAGACCCATTTAATGTACTGCAGGCATGGGCACCCCTCGCCCGTGGATATAGGTCCAAACACCCGAAGCTAGTCGAACTAGGAAACAAGTATATAACAAAGGAGTAGCACAAGTTCTCATCCGATATTCGCTTCAGAAGGTTCATACATACAAATGCTGTTTTTGTCGTTCATTATTTCACATAACTCATCTTCCATTTGACAGGGCTTCATTTGCATCCCTAAGTCTTCAAAGAAGGAAAGAGTTATCTCAAACGCAAACGTCTACGACTTTGAACTGTCTGACGAAGAAATGGCCAGCTTGGATAGTTTGGATGAATGTCAGTCTTCACACTTACTAATTTCGGTGTATCATACTGAATCTTTTCTAGACCTTGTCACGGACTGGGACCCCACTGGTTGCTCTTGACCGCTCATAGCTCGCCATAGTAAACTGTCATTCGCGGAAGAGAAGCCATGTATTTACTGGCAGATGCCATTACTAGATTGTCGGTACCTAAAGCGGAGTCCAAAAAGGGATTGTCCTTCCGAGTCTGTGGTCTGTAGAATTTAGTCCCTGTTTACAAGCGACTACTACTAGTATCAAGATGAGGCTACGCACTTTACTCTTCGACTGCCCAAAGCCAATATTGGATGCACTGGAAGCTTGCAATATCGATACAGATGAAGAGTTCTTATTTTCTTCTTCCGCTATCGCCTTGTTTCAGAAACTACCGCCGAACATCATAACATACGCCGAATTGGAGAACTTACGGGACCGTGTGGCCCGTTCACTTGCTGCAGAAGGGCGCTCTGGCGAAGAAGTTCTGCAAGAGTCAGATGGTGTAGATGATAAAGAGGGGACCCATTGGAAAGCTGGAGTATCCGCATTGGACCATCTTTTGCAAACTGTCGGTCATGGCATAATAGAGGTCGCTGGAGGTAGGGGCTCTGGAAAAACGGTGCATAGTTTATGCTCAAATTCAAAATGTCCCTATCGCTCAATGGATGTCACGTCGTTTCAGGGCCTTGTTCTTGCGCTCGCTTTGAACTGTCTCCTCGAAAGCCCAGACAATGTGGTGCATTGGATTGACACTGCAGGCGAGTTTTCTGCAGAACGGGCGTCCATGCTTGAAAATCAGTTATTGACAGACAACGTCCATCACTACGTGAGTCCAATGACGACTTGGTACTATTCGCATCTTGCTTAAGCCGGTTCACCTTTCACGATCTTTGTTTAGGCACCCGTCGATTCTGCCCTGCAACGATTACATGTATCGATGGCATTCACTGCGGACGAATGCTACAACGTGCTGCAAGTTATTCGGTCCCAAGCAAGGACAGAGGTGATTCACTTTCACGTGCTGCGATGCAATTCGGAGTGTATTGAGTAACGTTACCTCCCTTGGTCGATGCAGACGAACCGACGGACTCGTCTCGTAGTCATCGACCCTATCACGCCATTATTCGGACCGCATCTCTCTACCATCTCATCCGAAGGTACGTTCCGCAGATCCACGAAGTCCATGTGGGAAAGCGCGTTAATTGTGGTATGTTACAGGGCACGCAATCATGACAGCGTTTATGAAGGAAGTTCGTTCGCTGGCTGTCGATAATTCGTTGCTTGTTCTGGCGAGTGAAGGGCATAAACTTGTCACAGCATATTTTGTTTGCAAGTATTATTTTTGTGACCTTTCTCTGTTCAGGTAACGAACACTGCGACCGATGCAGTGCCGAGCAACCCCACTTCAGCGTTTACATCCACAAAACTGAAGCCTGCTTTGGGTCCGACATTTTCGTTCCTAACCGATGCCACTCTGTGGATCTCCAGCTGCCAGGACGTCTTAAATGTCTCAGCCCAGACAGAATCAAAGCCGTTCATAGCAGAGCTCATCAGATCAAGGGTGACTGTGAGTAGTTATCCTCAAGGGTTTGATTTCACCTCGTTCCGGCGACAATGACCTCGCATCATCAGATGGACCGCAATTGGTGGACGTTTGACATGGCAGACACTCTGCGCGAAATCGCACAAACCGAGATGGAGTAGGAAAGATTGATAATTTCGTACAAGTAAGCAAGGTCCATATAATATGCATGCCGCTCAGAGATAAACAAATAGACAAGGCTACGAACGAGAACCTAAACGCCACCTACAAGTCTCCAAATCTATCACGTCAGAAACGTCAGTTTGGACCGAAATGGCAGATAACAGAGAGAGTGAACATACCGGTCCGGTAACAGGACAGGTGCAAGCAAGCTCCAAATGTACAGGAGCATGCAGACCCAGCTTGAAACGACGCGCATCCACATCGCAACCTCTGATCGGCCGATATATACATCATCATCAGGATCTGCAGGTGAACCGGCTATTGGAGTAGTCTTCACAACATTCCTGCGACGATATTATTAGATGAGTCATAATGACTTCCAGAATACAAGACACTCACCAGTCGGTTAGAAGCATCGCAACGTACATAGAACCGATAGCGAAGATGACATGGAACCACGTATACTGATCTCAGAGTTAGACCCTGCTGATGTACTTTCTTAATAAGAGTATACGTACATTATAGCGTGTTCCAGTCCTTTCATCGTCTCTTTCTTCCCCAGTGATTCCATCATCATCTTCGTCTTCATCGTCCTCGTTCAATGCAGAAGCAGGTATGGCGCTTTATCAAGAGGAGAGGATGAGTAGGCGTATCAGGTGTAGAGTGAAATAGGATACATACCCTGCTTCAACAGCTGCCAACAACGCCTGATATCTTGGACTTTCAGTCCTGCTCGGTTGTGCAGTTACAAGACCATGGTCGCCCAGTGAGCCATCGTCAATGGGAAGAGATACTGCGCCAGCTTTCTTCTTTCCCACGAGAGCTCGACTTTGGGTTGCAGCCCTACTCGTCGAATAGGCAATCGCTAAGAACGTGAAGATGGCTCCAAGGACTACGGTGGTAGTCCGAGTACCTTGGGCCGTCCCGTTATTACGATGCAAGGGGTTACACGCTGCATGCACATGATTCCCGACCGCCGACATAATGAGGTAAGAACAATAGACCGCAACCATTGCGCTTTGAGCAAGACCTGAGCGTGGATTTGCCTCTTGAATTGCGGGGTGGATGCAAATAATCGTGATAAGGATGCACAGGGACAGGTTGAAGGAGATGAAGAAACGATTCAACGTGCAGGAGGGCCCGGCGAAGAACGCATACATAACGCCTGTCAGAGCAATGGTTGCAGCGTACATCCCCGCAGTCGAACCGATTAGAACCCATTGCCATAAGTTTGAATTGGTAGAGTTCTCCCAATTCTCGAGGCAAGTTTCGGACCAAGAATGCGCAAAGTCGACCAGAAGGACAAGTCCTAGGAGGATGAATATGGTTGCACCGATGAGAGCAATATAATTCCCCCAGAACATGAAGAACCCATTAGGAATGAAAAAGGAGACGACGACTAGAACGAGCCAGAGAAGGACCTTAGGACCCCACCATCTATTACAGATGTAAGTACTTCTTCCATCAAAGTGACAGCGGAGAGGACGTTACCCATTCTGGATGGCTGCCCTCTTGTCCCTTGTATCCTTTACGCCGATCAACAACAGACTGAGTATGACATGAAAGAGAGATAGAGCGAAACAAATTCTGTGAACCTGCAAAGAAGATTTAACAATAATGAATCAAGAGGACATTCAGGCGACTTACAGCTAGGACGCCGTAGCATTTGCCGCCATCACAGTCCATCTTTATGTAGTCATAACTCCATTTCTTGATGAGTTCGATTGCGAGGTTAGTCTTCATTACCCATGCCAATAGGGAGTTGAGTAGGAAGATGACCTAGGGCGGATAGCCGTGAATGACTAAGAAGTAATACTGAATGATAGAAGGACGTACTGCAAATCCGACACGAGTAGCAATAGAAGAGTTACAATTGCATGATTTAACAAACATAGATGCTGAAAGAATGCCATGTTGTGAGTGCCTTTCGGAAGATGGTTTGGCGTGCGTGCCACAATTGCTCACCTGCTGTTGATGTAAAGCAGAAGGCCAACCCAGCGAGACATGAGGATCCCACCGAAGCCAGCCCGCCAAATATTGGCAAGGATATCAATGCGCCCATTGTTACTTCTAGCTTCGACGCCGAGGACAGTAACGGGAGCTGCTCAAAGTGAATGTGCTGCGTAACCTTCAAGCTGTGTCAAGTTGTTTCATTCAGGGCTAGTTTAGTTTAAAATAGTACAAGTACTACTTAATCGATAAACTTGGTAATTTAGGGTTTAAAGCACAAGTTCCCTTACTCCCAATGGGAGTAAAGGGCACTGTATCCCCTAAATTGCCGTGGGATACCTGCATATTTGCACCTCCCCTAAACTGCCGCCGTGGGATAACTGCTTATTTTCACCGCAGTTTCATTACTAGTATCGGGTTTGCTTTCCAATATGACTCAAGCAATTCTCTCTTAACTTGCTTTGTGTTATTTACTGTCATCCTTTGTGAAATGGACTATTAAGCGGTGAACCAAATGCAGGGAATGGGGGAGTAAGGGATCTGCCGGCGAAGCTCGGCCTGTTATCTAGTTAACAAAACACTCAAGTTCGTCGAGTCAGTCTCGAGATCAGTACGTGTACACAGGGTTACCAAAAGTGACGGTCACCCCTGTATATCTAATGTTTTACAATTTTCGCTACTTTTAATTCTTGCCAATGCTGCAAACTATTTACATACTATATACTATACTGTAGCATTGTGTATGAGAAGTTTGAGGTCCATAGCCTCTGTTGAAGATGAAGAAAGATGATAACAAAGTTTTTGTGCAATGCTAAAATTAGGCAAAATTCACATCATTCTCCTCAGTTTAAAACATCTTGTCATTTCTGATCCCCTCCATAAACTTTCACGTTCACATGGATGAGATGTACCTTGTATGATTTTATTGTATTTTCCTTGAGTTTAGTTAGTAGATTATGCAGCATATACTCAGAAAAATGACATTTTGACCAGATTTCAGTATTAAATTTCCTCAAAATCAGACATTGGTCTCCTACCTCATGACAAATGTCCGGAAAAATCTCATAAAATCATAAATACATTTAGCTATTTATCACTTCACATAGAAAAAGTTTCAGAAGTGTTGGGGCATTGGTTGCATCTCCAGCCACTCTGAAATGTCAGAAATTGTGCTAATTTAGGCCAAATCTTTGAAATAAAGATATCTCATTTAATGAGATTGGCATCATGGAATGCCTTGAAACTTTACATAGGCATACCAACTAGCATTTATATGCTTGCCAAATTTTCTCAAGTGTAGCAGATGTATTGATGATAAGATAATATGTAAAAACATGTTCTGGAGGGGTGACCGTCACTTTTGGTAACCCTGTGTATAGTAGAGTAGATAGGAATACAAATTGAAGAGTGAATTAATAGGTAGTTAAATAAGTACAGCAATTGCGCATCTTGTGGCAAGATTGACTGCCTGCAGCAGCTCATTCAATAACATATTTCCAGTGCCTGTATTCCGTGTCTTTTGCAAAGACGGGTTTCATCGGGCATCCTTTCCATTCCTCTTGAAATATGAGCTGCTAACCGCTGTTGATTGGACAGTGTCGAAGACAGTCTCGCCAACACCGAGGAACCGGTCAGCAATGGACTTCAATGTCGCATCGGAAATCAGAGTCGAGTCCGGACTACAATGTCGAAACGTAGCAAGCATAGATCACCATTGCGATGACAATCCAGGAAGGTAGGGTAAACGTTAGCACGCGAAATCTTCATATGACTATGTATACTCGTACCTGAACCCGGTCGAGCGACGCACTCCCGCAAGCACGGTTGACAACAACACAGCGTCCACCGTATAGTGAACTAGCCTTCCTATCATTGCCATACAATGAAGCACCGAAGTAAGCTGCTATTATTCTCCCGCTTGCCGCAGATAGATTTAGTGATGCACGGCTTAGGAGGGCTCGGTTCGATGTGCTAGTAGTATGGGTCAGCAAGGCTTGCAACTTGCATGGTATTTAAGCACCATAACTTTGAGAGATTCAAGTAGACCTACACAGGCCGAAGAAGGTGAAGACTTACGACAGTCACCGGCTTGCTATGGCTGTTTTGTCTGAACGTTGCGCGGAACAAAACTGAGCACCGCGACCGACACGCACTTCGTCGGCACGACGGCGACTCAGGCTGTAAGTCACGTGCGAGAGCTGTTGACCAACTCTCGTCACGCAGTGCAACTCTTGAAGTTGATCTTCCGAGTCGTCCGAAACCGTCATCTGGAAGCTTTCACAGAACCTGAGGCAATATTTTATCAACCTGATAGTCGGTGGCGCGATTACACAGTATGTGTTTCAGTGTCTCTATAACTACTCTATAGACTTCTGCAAATCACTTGTAGGACTTCTGAGGATGTCGCAGTTGACTGCCAGACTTTGACGGCAATCGCCATGAAGATGCTCCTGCACTGGATACAGAAATAACCCCGGTATTTGATATTGCTACTCGGCGAAGTTGTGTCTCTCGTCCTCGGTGAGAGCGCGCTGCAACAGGCATCAAGGCGAATGAACCTCTGGAAGTTCCGCCGCTCGCACAGAGATTCTCGTCGCATTGTCGTGACTCTCATCAGCGAGATCACAAATATGCCAAAGAGGTAGCTCAGTTCATATCAACTCTTGTAGCCGACTGGTCTCAGTTGCTTTTGTGGGGTTATGAGCTTTGCTGGCGTCAGATGTTCGTTTTTCGAGGAGCTGATGATCAGCAGAGAATTATCTTCGCCTTAACGACAAGATCGACGTAATCCTACCGACCACCTATTGTTCTTTGCCTATAAGAATGGTGGAGCTCAGCTAAGATGTGCAGCTCAAATAGTACTTCCCTCATCCAAATATCTTCAACAATTATCTTCAGCTCTCTGGCTTAGGTCGGACCACACGTGAGTTCCCGTATGGCTTTTGATGAGTGATCTGGTGTCGCTGACACAAACGGTAGATTCATTATGCAGTACTTGTACCTTGCAGTTGTTGCCTTCGTTATTCAGCTCTCTGCTGCTTCACCACTGGTAAGTTGACTATCGTTATGTGATACGGCACTCTCCTAATTGACAGTAAAGCCTCAGGCTGTGGATTCGGCTCTAGACCCGCAAGCAACCACATTGAACAATGTTGCTCTCCCAGACTCCGGTCGTTTCGGGCCAGTCAGTGGTGAATGTGCGGATGGCGTCGACTTCCTGTGCGAGTAGAATAATGAGCCTTTCGTGACATTGCCTCGGTCGCATAAAGAAGGACTATACGGACTATTATGGACTATGCTCGATGTTTGTAGTCCTAGAGGGACACAAGAGTTTTTAAGGGACTAAAGCGCCACATACCGCTCGTTTGAAACTGTATCAACTGTATCAATGGCAATAGTGGTTACAATCACTGGCAGCAAGTATGTAAAATGTTTTTTTGCTCGACTCGGGACGAAATGTCAGGGTTCTGCGATTCTCCTTTGATCTCCCGTTTGATAATCACCAACGGCTTTCCGCTCAGAATACCTATCTTTCCTAAGATAGCGGACGACGAAGAAGGGGAACAGATCAAACAGTCTCCATATTTGCTTTCACATGCTTACTTTTCCTCCATCGTGTTTGCCAGGTCTCAAACACTTCTTTCTGTGATCCTTGTTTCTAAGATTAATATGCTTGCGTTACGGAATGATGCGCATGCAAATTTAGACGCTCATGTTGCGTTCTTGAATAAGCGCCCAACTGATCGTCTTATTCTTTGCTATGCCAGTGGCCACCGTGATGCCTGGCGCCGATTTACCTCAGATCGCTTCCTTATTAATTCTAGGCTATCTTGGTTGAGCTCCTTGACCCGATCAAGACCGCATGCCAATGAAAAGCTTCTTCTGAGATTGGCTCGGATGAAGATGAAGAGGAGCATCTCGCTCTCAAGCCGAAGGTGCGACAATCATCATTAAGCAGAATGCAGATAGCACAGTGCGAACATTTGCGTGCAAGGTAATTACTTATATTGTGCCCCATTTGTTCATCAGGATACCGGTGACGGACAAAGGCTCACGATAGCTTCGATTTGTAGACGCAGGTTGACGACTGGGACCGCATCATTGATCTTCTGTTCGGCGATGCTTGATGTGCAAAAATTGCAAAACAATTTACTTGACTACAGATACGAAATACTGCGGACTGAAGATCATTCCGGCCCGCGAGACTCACATATTAAAGGCCTCCAACACTCCTCAATTCCAGATGGGCCACCACTGTGGCAAGCTCCCTGGCACGCTCTGGGTTATCAAGGGCTAGGGAGTTTCTTTGCTGACGACGGTTTCAAGCGACACGGAAATTGGACTGGGAAATAGGGCGTAGCGAATTGGGAAGGTAATAGGGGCAGTTTCTGTTCGAATGAGTAATCGCGCGTGCGAAATGCTGAAGGGAAGGTATCGTTAAACAACTTCAAATTAATGTGTAATTAAGTTCTTGAAAGAAAGTTATGTGTGTGTGGTGTAACGGTAACTAGCAGTTTTTTTTCGGTCAAAGCTGCGTGTTCGAGTCGCCTTCGAGTTCTTACTAGTAAATGTCACGGGGTCTTTTTTCTTTCAGTCACCGACTTGCAGGACGATCACGTCCGTCCCCATCTTCGCCTGGTATACGCGCGCAATGTCGCCGTTCCAGAAGCCGCGCACAATCTTCACCCATGAGCCTATTTGAAAGTCATGCTTTAACTGTCTGCGGCCTTCGATGAAGAGTCCGATGTCATCCGATTCATTCACAGACAGTCGGTACAAACGCCTATGGTCGTAGGCAGTCGATACCAGCGATACACGCGCTCGGCCGGTCACGCAACATTGATTTCATACGGTTTAATTGAAATGAGTAGATGGCATATAGAGTTATTGTACAAAACCGTAATTTATGACTCATTCGAAACCGAGACAAGGAGGGAAACACAATTTTTAAGGTGTTTTTTGACGAAGGGAAAAGGAGACAGATAACAGGGAAATGGAATGGGTTGCATGAACGACGTCTATTGATATGGGTGAAATTGAGTTATGCCTTCACCTTCTTCGCCATCTTCCTGTCGGAAACGGCGTCCTCGAACTTACGCTTCTCCTGAGAGCTCCTGACAGGCTTTCCGCGCTGAAGGATGTGGAGCTCCTGAATTTCGCACGTGAGCGCGAAGACGCGAGTACCAATCGCGAATGCTTGGAAGGTAAGGGATAGCCTGACGACAGAACCGGGCAAGACGCGGCGGTAAAGTGAGGGCTTGATGGGAAGCCCGGCTTCGTCGTACGCTCGCAAGGCCTGCAGTTTGTGCGTCGCCTTCAGCACTTGCGCCTCCTTCTTCCAGGCCCTGCAAGCGGGATAGCCGTCGAAGGTGAACTCGTTGTGAACAGCCTTCGCTTTCTTGCCTTGGAGAGAGGCGATACGTTAGTAATGAAAAGCGACTACATGAAATTGACAGACCAGTAGTGACAAGGTTTTCCGACTCTGTGTCGGAAGTGGCTGATTGCGAGTGCTCTTCATTGTCGTCATCGTCATCGTCGTCGTCCTCGCTATCGTCTGCTTGACGGTCCTGATGTTAATGTTAGTACAGACGACTGTGCAGTAGAATACTGATTGCTCACAACAAGGAGCTTGTGTCCGACGGAAAGGAAGTTGGAACCCTTGCTGAAAGGGAGACGGAACTCCGGTTTCTTCAGGGTCTTCTTGAAGACATCAAAGGAGCGTTCCTGCAGCTTCTTCACGTTGGAGACCAAGTGATCGTAGTCCTGATCCGAAACGACGTCCTGGAAGGCGCTACCGTCGCTGGCGTCTACACCGCAGATTAGGAAGCGAATCTGCGACTTGGACACGGGAACGGGAAACTGGTTAGTGATGCCAGGTCGACCCCAAGTGCCTTCGGGGTTGTACCAGCTGTTGTGGTCGAGTATCTTGGCGATCACGACGCCAGTCAGGGGAGTCTGAGCGTCGTCGCCAGTGGCCGTAGTGGAGACGAACTTGATTCTGGGCCCGGAGTGGAAGAGGGCTGTGTGCGACTCAGAGGAGAAGTTGAGGTTGCCTAAGTAGTTCGGGTGGTTGCGTGTGTCCTCGAGCAAAGTGCTGAGGTCGTCGGATGCATGAGCTAGGGCATTGGACACAGTGTGCTCGTCCTCAGAACCTTGTTCAAGGGCTGGAGTATAAGGTGTAGTCATGGCGAGTGTGTTGACCGAGTGCGCTTCGTAGACGTGAACGAGTGAGGGGAAACTGAGTGGAATCGAAAGAGAGGACTGCGCTTTTAAGCGTTGAGGGAAAGGCTGACTGGAAAGACGGAGTGAGAAGATGGTAGAGATCGAACTCTGTAGAGTAAGTTCTGCGTATGTGAGACATGTCAGCAGCTACCAAGGCTAGTGCTAGTTGCAGGCAAGGCTTGGGATTGCAAGGAAACGCGCTGCAGCAATTCAGGCTGTCAGCGCATCAGAGTGTGCACGATCTGACGCGAGTGGTGATTGCGGGAGCGCTGAAGGCCGTGAGATCGGAGAAATCGATCTGGCGCAGGAGAGCGAACGGCTGCCGACGATAGCGTGGAGAAGGCGAAGGAGTGAGGGAAGATGTGCTGCAGCAGGACATTGTCGATCTTGCGAAGCAATTCATTACTGGATGTACCCAGCGCCTGGAACGAGCGCCAAGTGCCCGGTTGCACGAATGTCGTGCGTTCTGGCGGACGTCGCGATCTTGTTCAGGCACAGAAGTAAGTGGGAGCGAGATCGCGCAAGCGCAGCGTGTTGCCCGACGGGCACGCGTAGAGCGGGGTCCGGGACCGTGGTCGTGTGTTAGATGTGGCGTCTAGATTTGAATGAGATGAGATCGAGATCTGAGTTGGATACGGAATGACAGACCTAGGAACGTCGGCTGTACGACCACATTCTTACGGGTATTGGGACTCTCGCAGAGTTCACGGGACTGGCAGCATGTGGGGCAAGGTGCTTTGGAATTAGAGGGAGAATTAGGAAGAGGTCTGCGATTGTAGACCTCCGAAAGCAATGTCCAGGTGGGTAAACCTAACAGCTGGCGAAGTCATTGGGGCTTTTCCAGCAGGGACCTTTTCCATGGAGGCGCAGCGTCGGCGACGAGAGCTTGAGTTAGAGATCGCCGTCATGGATGATGACTCGAAGGCGTTGCTCGTGAGATTGGCGAGGGAGAAACGAGCGCGCGCAAGGCGATCGGAGCCGACTGTGTCTGGCACGCGGGGAACATTGGAAGGACACGCCCGGCGCCGTCAAGAGTATGACCGGAACCCCGAGCGATATATGGACCTGCCAACGCGAGAGCAGTGGGCGAACTCGCTACGAGCGGTGCGTGCTGCGACTTCCAATGAGCGAATTTGTCGCGTGGTGTGCGTCGTTTGTGCGCGTGAAAGGTTTGGGTCGCAGTGCAAGGACATCCTGCTTACGGATCTACCGTGTAAGGAACGACTGGCACCGGCTCAGTCGCACGCAGCTCACCGTCTGTTTGAGGGAATGCTGCTGGAGACGCGGTATGTGAGGAGCAGTGCAGGCGGCGCCTTGGGAAGCATATGCGAAGATTGCGACAGTTCACTCAAGAACGCTAAACGACCACGGCTCGCGTTGGCTAACGACATGTGGGTCGGTGATGTGCCTGAGGAGCTGCAGGGCTTGACGGTGCCGGAGCAGATGCTGATTGCCTTGCAATTCGCCCGCTGTTATGTTTTCAAGCTTTTCCCGCGGAATGGACACGTTGGGGATCCGGATATGCTGCAGAGCGGCTTGGCGGGCAATGTGACGACATTTCCTTTGAACAATGAGCAGGTCTTGTCCATGTTGGAAGGACGGATGCTGCCACGACCACTGAGTGTGTTGGCGTCAGTAATTGCTGTCACATTTGTGGGCGTGGGCAGACTTCCCAAGCGCTGGTTGAAGTCGACATTCCGTGTGCGGCGAGTGCGAGTGCATGGCGCGTTACGGTGGCTGAAGGCGAATAATGCAATGTATTCTCATATGGATATCGCGGAAGTGAATTTGCGCGCTTTGCCGGAAGATGGTGTGCCGATGGAGATTCTTAGCACAGTAATGCACGAAAGGAACGGAACTGTCGTAGACGAGGAACGTGCAGGGTACGTGCCAGACGGAACGGACGAGACGTTTGAGGATGGCGAGACTCGTTCGCTCGATGACCTAGAAGATGAGGACGGTAGTGAAGATGAGCAACGCGCGGAAGCGAACTCAACAGGTAAGTATTCGTCACTGCCGTGTGGAAGAGGATTACTTACATTTTCAAAGGGGTACTGGAACCGGACGTCGTGCCCTTGCAACACTTGGGGGTGCACGATACCGTAATGAGTACGTTGAGTTCGTCGGAACTCATGATGTGGGCGCTCGCGAATGCGGGTGGTGATGAACGCGAAGGCGGTTATGCAGTGAGGCATGGTCGACGAGCGCTCTCGACTTTCGGGCGTACATTGGATGGGTCACCCGTGAATGGCGATGGACGTAACCCATTGGCAGCCTGTTTCCCGACATTATTTCCATACGGTGTGGGAGGAATTGAAGCTGCCAGAGAAGCGGACGTGGGTTTCCTTGAGCACGTACGATGGTGTCTGGAATATTGTGACAAGCGCTTTCGACACCATCATTCGTTCTACTTCGTCGCGTTCGGAATCGAGCAGAGGCGGGAAGTCATGAGGAGCGCTCGCGTGCAGATGAAACGGAAGGACTTCGATAGGCACTCGCAACTCTTGCAGACCCTAACGTTAGCCGACTTGCAGAAGGCGGAAGAGGAGGAAAGTCGAAATGTGCCAGTCAGCGATCGCCGAGTAGCTCTCCTTAAGGCGAACTTGTTCTCTGCTAGTGCAAAGGTAACGGGATCGGACGCAAGGCGGTCGAGTTACTTTCCGTGTATGTGGGGAACGACGATGATGAAAGGACCTTCAGCGTTGTTCGTTACGGTCAATCAGAACGACATCGATGAGCCAGTGGTGCAGGTGTTCGCCGGAGAGAGCATCGATATGGACAGGTTCTCTGCAACCGCGGGTCCAAGTGAACAAACGAGAGCACGTAATGTTGCGCTGGATCCATTCGCAGCGGCACTGGCGTTTAACTATATGAGTAAGGTTTTACTGGAGCATCTCTGGGGAGTGAAAAAAACGGACTTCACGACTTCCAGTTCCGTCGGCGCTCTCGGGACCGTGGAAGCGTACTTCGGCGTGGTGGAGGCGCAAGGACGGGGAACACTTCACTTGCATATGATGGTATGGCTAAAAGACGCGCCGACCGCGGAAGAGATGGAGCGCTTTCTGAAGGACGAGGGTTTCAGGGAGAAGGTGAAGGCATTCATCTCGATGCACATTCGGTCGCATGTGGATGGCTTGGGGTCAAAGGAGGAGGTTGATGCGACACCTAGACAACGTGGAGTGGGATTCAGTCGCCCTCCAGACCCAGATTCGGAGAGCTTTGAGAGGCAAGCGCGCGAATTGGAGAAGTCGGTCGTTAGATCACAGCAAGTGCACACTTGTAAGAGAACGACTTGCCTAAGATTCAACAAGAACGGGAAGCTGGTCTGTAAACGTCGTGCACCTTTCCGATTAGCGTGTGAGGATTGGGTTCATGAGACAGGCGAGTGGGGGAGCAAACGTCTGTTCGAGTATATGAACAGTTGGAATCCGGCGGTGACGCTCGCTTTCAGATGCAATAACGACATGAAGCTGACGATGAGTGGACGGGAGTCAAGAGGAGCTACGTGGTATATGAGCAAGTATACAACGAAGAGACAGGACAAAACTCACAATCGCTCGGCGCTGTTAGCCCGCGCGTTCGCGTACCATGAAGACCAGAGTCAGCAGGCCTTGGACGCAAGAAATAATCACCGTCTGCTATTGTCCCGCTGTCTCACGACTTTGAACAGGGAGCAGGAACTCAGCGGGCCACAGGTTATCAGTTACTTGATGGGCTGGGGAGATTCATTCCGGAGCCATAATTATACACCTATATTTTGGACGTCGTTTGTGTCTGCCCTGAAACGGTCGTTTAGAGAGTTCAGCGGTGAGGCAGAAGTAGGAGATGAACGCAGTGATGACTTGCTTGTGCGCGGAGGCGAGGACGAGGAGAATGTTAGTGTGATTTCTGTACTCATCTACGGACTCGACTGACTTACTTATAGGAGCGTGTAACATTGTCACCGAATGCTCAGGGTGGATTCCATGCTGCGGGCCAAGTGGAAGACTACGCATTACGTCCGATCGAGATGGAGAACATGAGTGTCCTCGATTTCTTGCTTGACACATACGAGGCCCCAGTTGCCGCCAGGGCCGGCCGGCGCACAGCTGAAGATAGTGGTGATCAGGTAGCAAGTGCTGGTCGTCAGCGTGGTCGGCCGCGGAATGAAGTCTTCCGGTACTTGGACGCACATGCTAAATATGAGGGGAAGTGTCGACGCTTGCGAAGCGTGGGTCACAACACACTACCGACCGTGCAAGGGAAACACTTTTTACCAAAGAGCGCGGAGAATGCTCTATACTGTGCGTCTATGCTAATGCTTCTGAAGCCGTGGCGGAAACCGAACGACTTGAAGACTCGTGATTCGAGTTGGAAGGACACGTATGAACTCTTTATTTCGAACGCGGGCAAACGTGTGGTAGATATTGTACAGAATATCGACTACTACTATGAAACGAGTGACGCGGCTACAAGAGAACGGGAGAAGGAGAGGGCTGAGGAGCATGTGGGGCGCGAGATATCTGAGCGTGAATGGGAAGTGGAGGATGTACATGAGACTGTCGATGTTGCGGGACATTTCGACACCGACGCTGAGGATGAGATTATAAGCCGTACGGAGCAGATCGGTGGGGAGTACATGCACGGATTGGAGGCCATTCGAGTAGGGACTCTCGCTGGAGTTTTCCAGCACGGTTCAACTGCGACGGACGGGACGATGGCAGCACGTATCGGAAGTGCTGATGACTATCGTATAGTCACGGAATGGCAGAACGCTCTCTCTAATGCGCAGGAGGGAGATGAGGAACGCATGGACGTTGACATAGCGGACGAGGGAGTGGTTCGACGAGTGGACGCAGTCGCGGACGACGGATTGGGGACAGTCAACTATGTTGGAGGCGAGGGAGTGGAAGTCGCGGAGGATATCATGGCGTCCGTGGATCCTTCCGAATTGTTTGAGGAGCAGAGACGTGCGTTTGATATCGTTAATGACCAGGTACGAAGATGCATGAGGGGAATGGATCCAGAACCGCTTTTGATGGTTGTGAGTGGTGAAGGAGGTGTGGGGAAGTCGAAGGTCATCCAGACAATCACCAGCTTGTTCGAGAGTTTAAACGTGAAGCATTGGCTTCGGAAAGCCGCGTACACAGGTGTGGCTGCGTCCTTGATTGAGGGACAGACATTGCACACGTTTGACATCCATGCCTCGAAGTGGGCGTGCTGCAGATCAATCCGCAGAGACGATAGCGAGGCTCGCTCGAACTCTTGGAGAGGCCAAGTTCCTCATTGTTGACGAAGTGTCAATGGTGGCATCCTCGTTTTTTGCGGAGATGGACACGGTGATAACGCGAGCGAAAGCTGATCAACCGGAGAATCACAGTGGACGTCCGTTCGGAGGCATGAACGTTATATTATTTTGGAGACTTTCATCAATTTCCGCCAGTTGCGGCCGGGGTGTCCGTGGCTTTGTTCGCAGACTTTCAGGGAAGGGACCGTGACGATAGGTGTGCTGACGGGAGGCGGTTGTATGAACAGTTCCGGACTGTCGTGAGGTTGAAGAAGCAGGTGAGGGTGACGGACCGACATTGGCACGACCTCCTACAGCACGCGCGATATGGAAATTGTAGGACACATCATCTGAGGAAGCTGAGGTCGCTCATCATCACGAGTCCGGATTGTCCCGCCTACTGACTTCAGTTGCGAACCGTGGAGGTCGGCTGTGTTGATCACACCACGTCATGCGGTACGGAAGCCCTGGAATGCGGAAGCACTGAGAAGTCACTGTGCGCTGGCAGGAGCGACTTTGTATATATGCCGTGCGGAGGACCGTTATCAAGGACATCGGCTAGCCAAGGATGAAAGGCTGGCGGTGCGTAGGAAGAAAGCGGGAAAAGTGATGCAGGACGTTTTGGAGATTGCAATAGGTATGAAGGCGATGGTGACCTTCAATGTCAGCACGGATGCCGACATAACAAACGGGGCGAGGGGCGTTTGTGCATGACATCGTGCTACACAGTGAAGACGACATCGAGAGACGTGGGACTGGTGTGGTGAAGTTGAAGCGCTTACCCGCGTACATTCTGGTGAAGTTGGATAGGACGAGGGCGGTCGCTCTACCCGGTCTTCCAGCGGGAGTGATTCCAGTTGTGCCGCTGGAGAAGACGTTCAGTATTGATTCTAGCACTCGTGGACGTAAAATCACCGTTAGACGTCGTCAATTCCCCCTGACTGCAGCGTATGCTTTCACAGACTACAGAGCGCAAGGACAAACGATCCCGAACGTGCTCATTGACATTCGAAAGCCTCCGAGCTTCGCTCTCACTCCGTTCAATGCGTACGTCGCTTTGTCGCGCAGTCCGGGTGCTGCTAACGTTCGATTAATTGGCGATTTCGAGGACAAACTATTCACACAACATCCAATGAAATGCTTCGAAACGAGGATTATCGTCTTGACGTTTTAGACAGGGAGACGAAGATAAGATGGGAGGACGAGGAAGCTGTTGCTCGTCGGCGTATGGAAGGTTTTTGACGTCGAGAGACATATCTATGGTTCACTTTGTATTGTATTCATTGTTAACTACATTATAGAGAGTCTCATGTACGACAGGGACAATGTACAAATGCTTGTATTAACGTGCGCTACAAGTCTCATGATGGTAAGTGGAGAAGAAAGGAAAGGGAGCCAAAGAGCTGCAAGCTTGAGTGAGTATGGCAGGAGACGTGTGTGGGAAACTTGAGCTCGTCAGACTCTCACGCTCATCGTGCCACAGGAAAGGTGTGGAATCGAAGAACGGGTTCCGATCTTTCGTACGATGGGTGGATAGCAGCAAAGGGAGTTGCGATTGTAAAAGACGACTCGGGCGAAGCACTTGTTTGACGAGTGATATAGCGCGATGAACCCGATACACACAGTATAGGCAACGACGTTGATCTTAAATCTGGGAAGCGCAGGGAAAGGCCGTTGGATGTCGCAGGATGTAGGCTTGAATGATTTGCAGTACGCAGTCGCAAGACTTACATATTGGCGAACTTACAGCAGTATTGTTCCAGCGGACGCTCGTATATGTCAATGGGAAAAGGTTGTACATTTGTATGGCATAAGGGAACAGAAATGTTGAAATATTTTTGAATAATTTCTCTAGGTTACAGTGAAAGGCTTTGTGTTTACATAAGGGAGGATCTAATTTCGTTAGTGAGCAAGGAAACGCTAACTATGTTCTGTATATTCAGACAGGCAGTATGAAACGCGTATTGTTAGGAATCAGGATATGCTCGCCCTGCATTAAAGTGAGCGGCCGACAAGGAATTGACGTCGATGATGGCTTACCGGATTTCCGCAGCGGACGTGCATGAGTCCTCGGCCCTGGTGCTCAACGACGAGGCGGGGTTGGCCTCTACGGTCAATGCATGTGTAAGTGTGAGGTGTAGAGGAAGTATGGAGGCGTACAATCGAACGCTCGCCTGCGGCGAAATCCATGTCGATATGGCTTTTCCCTGCGTTGTCGCCCGTCGGGTTCTCAGTGACGTTTGGTGACGGTCACTTCACCATCGGGCAACGTGAGGCCTTGCTGACGTACGTCAGTCGTGCAGGTATGCAGGTTCTGTGCGAGATACGGAGGGGGACCGTTGCGCATGTCACGAAGAATTGCTGCGTACAGACAGGCTGGGTCCCCGCAAATGGGACAGTCGTTTACGCGACGTGGAGCGTCCTCGACGATGGGTTCCAATGCGGGAGGCTCGTCAGCCTGGGCTGCAGTGGACCGGCACGCAAGTCGATAAGTTCGTCCCTGGAACTCGAACAGCGCAAGGTTTATCTCTTCTTCGCCGTTGACTCTCACGCTGTGCTCCAGCTGTGCGGACGTTAGTGAGAGAGACGGGAGTGGGCGAGGCACATACTTTGAGAACGATCTTATTTTGTGCAATCGTACCAGCTTCGACGAGAAGCTTAGGGATGGATAAGTCACTAGTCGCGAGTACAGCACGGAAACTTACATGGATGGTATGCGTGTCTTCCATTTTCTCTGTGATGTGAACGGTGAGGAGGGTGGGGAAGAATGGGTTTTAGACCGCCGCCAGATGTCTCTCGACGCGTTGAAATAAGTCGCTGGGGGAGCGGTACGGTACTCGTGTAATGCGCAGCTATATTTTGTTCTTGCGCTTTCTCAGATAGAGATTGGGCCGCTAGATTCGTATGGACTCTCTATGCATACGAGGGGGGCCCTGGGTCTCGGTCAATCCCGTACGATACTACTAAGGTGGACAGTTACGCCCGTGTCCGACCCTCGATCTGACGCCTGTCACAGCTAATCTGAGGGTGTGATAGCGCAGGGCGTGGCCGAGCAACATACGTGGTGTGCATAAGCCTTTGTTGACGTTCTGTGTTGAGATCTGTCGTTCAGGGGAGTAGTGAATGAAATTCACTTTTTTTTTCGTTACCCCAATCGTTTGGCGACGCAAGCTCGATAGTGGCGTCGATCGAAATGTTGAAGCCATTCCCCAGGGACTGTACATACTGTACATTATTGCATAGGAGCCAATGTGCTGTGTGGCGTTCAATGCAGAGATGGATATCGTTCTGCCATGTGTTGTCTTGGAGCCTTCGGTCTTCTTAATGAATCAGAGACAGATCTCTACATTTATTCCAATTTCTTACTGAAACAGATGATACGGCCCAGGGAGCGTACATGCTGTACTTTATTGGCTAGGAGCCATGTGCTGGTCGGCGTTCAATGCGGAGATGTATATCGTTGAGCTTTGTGTTGCTTGGACCTTGGATCTTCTTAATGTATCAGAGACAGATCTCTACGTCTATTCCAATTGCTTGCTGGAACAAAACAGCAGAGGAGTACTGCATTTGTATGCGAAGGCCATCGTCATTGACCAGTGGCTTGCAGCAGGATGGAAAACTAGAGGTGTTCGCAATTGCAAAGCTTGTCTTTGTTGTACCTGCACATTGTTAAATGGCAAAGTTGTAACATTGCCTGCGAAGACGCCCTGCGACGTATCCGTATCACAAATGTGACCATTCCGGTGGAGGAGCTTGAAGAGATAAGAATTTGCAAATTGCAAGGCAATCAGCATCTGCTCCAGCATCGTCAAGCACGACTTGCATCTTGATTTGTTGTAATTGAACAAACCAGGCTACATTCCAAGACTGTGGTTTGAAGGAATGCTGAGAGTAGAATGAATCGATTTTGCCGTATATAGATGAAGATCGACGTAGTCGCTTGCGGGTCAGAGCCGGAGCGGAATTTGGAGCGGGTTGTTTTACATAGCAATTTACCCCGATAAGCCAGTAATTGTTATAGGCTTACCACTTTCTTCAGGCGAGTTGGAATTTTCGCAGGAATACATATGTGATCTAGATAATGGTACAGGAAGAAAGGAACTCGCAGCTATAGCGTGTGAACAAATTTCTAGGGTGGGGACAGATTTGACCTCGAGCCGTCTTTCAGAAAAACGGTCACCGACCGCGGCGAAGTTATTGGCGTTAGTGATGTTGTTCCCGTGTGGACTGAATATATGTTGGTTTGTGTACTGTTGGGGGGGTGTAATGGCCTGCTGAGCATACGGTGATGTGTTGTGGAAGTAGTGATTGCTTGGGTTCGGTACATGATGCTGGTGCAGGTGACGCGGTACGGCAGCACTATTTACGGCATTCGTACCGTTGAAAATCGGTTGGGATGGTTCGTGCGCTTGTTGCGGAGCGTGGCAGCGGGCGACGCGAAATTGATAGACTGCTCCAGCATAGTAGATGTGGAACTCCAGCGTGGACTGGCCCGCCGGCAGGGTAACCGCCGTGACCTGGTGTATACAATTGCTCGTTATAATGAGCAGAACTAAGCTAGGTAGGAGACGACGTACGGAACCAGTTAGCATGTCCTGTTGGAAACCGGGAGGCATTGCGTGGCACTGAGAAAGTCGGTTAGCACGGGTATGAGGTGCTGGACGGGGAAACTAACGTGGAATACAACAGAGTCAGACATCGTTCGGTGTTCACGGATGGATTGCAGTGAGTTTGGGAAATATGGCAGAGGAACAGCTTGCTTTCGCATTTTATGTAGCGGCCCTCAGAATGCTTTCCTTTGTGGCGCTTATCAGCGCTTTAGCGTTTCCCGTGGTTCCGGCAGCAGCTTCATTGGGCAGGTGCGGTAGTTCCCATACTCGTAGTGATCGGTACTTGCCGTACTCACGTGATGTTTATCATCATTATGTGTTCGCGGTCCCATAGCGTACACACTGTGCCGTGTTGAACATGACGGATAGCAAGACACGTAGAAAAGTCGCTAGCAGTCAGGAAGTGAGACAATTGCATCGATATCGAAGCACAGGTTGACAGCGAGGACGACGACGTAGATGAGTGGAGCTCCGATGGCGAAGGTCAGTGATCAGCCATGAGTGTCGCATGAAGCTTATAGTTGCTGTGCAGTATTCGTCGTCGAGGACGAGGCGGATGACGACATTCGACCTTCAAATTTTGTGAGTGATCTTGCTATGGAGCGCGAAGGCGACTGGGAAGTGCAAGAGGCCGAGCGAATCGCAAAGCGATACAAGGTCGGAAACGCCTTGGTGACGACGTCGAAAGAGAAGCGCCAATTGCCCTTGAATGAGTACTGGTTAGTACCGGTAAGAGTAGGTATCTGTAATTCTGATGGTATCCATCACTGCTAACGTCTTGTTTATCATAAGGTCGGTACAGAGTGGGACACGGGCATCGCTGCAAGTTGAATGAGCTTTTGCCTGGAAGGCATGCGAGCACACTCCTTTGCTGGTTTGCAGGGAAGAGTCTATGTTTGTGCTCCAGAGGGAAGTAAGGCTGTAGAAACACTTCGAGCGCGTGTATCGCTGGTATCGACTGCCTACATCCATAGGCGTTTGTACCGACTGTCTGTGAATGAATCGGATGACATCGGACACTTCATCGAAGGCCGCAGACTGTTAAAGCAAGACTTTCAGATAGGCTCTTGGGTGAAGATTGTGCGCGGGTTCTCGAAGGGCGACATTGCGCGCGTATACCAGGCGGAGTTGGGGACGGACGTGATCATCCTGCAAGTCGTTCCACGCTTACCGAAGGAGAATTTGCAGGAGGATGAGCTAAGGTCGTCCGACAGACCTGCAAACCCGCGTTATTTGACCTGCAGACCGTACCCTTATCTGCTTCTGGTAATGAGTTCGATGTATTCGAAGGACCATTACCAGACACATACTTGACGCGTGATGGTCGAGTGTTCTTCAGGAATGGGTTGCAGTATTTGAGGGTAATGGCTCGCCATTACGTGCAGTCATTACGAACCAACGGCAGCCGAAGTATCCCTATTCACATTAGCGGGAATCCGGACACTCATGGAAACGAACCGTGCGTTTTTTGCACGCTGGGGATATGGTGTTCGTCAGGTTTGGGGACGACGTCGAGTACAGGGGCCGCAGCGTGCGCAGTAGAACCGAGCGGACTGCCGTTGTGGACGTTGAGGAAGAGTGCGTGGACGACTGGATTCTCAGTGTCTCTGAGTTTACGTTGGAGGAGGTCGATCGGCGTACTGCAAGTGGGGTGCTGTGTGGACGTACGACTCGGTATTTTCAAGGGCATGCAGGGGATTGTCGTGCGATCAAAACCAACTGAAGGAGTTTCGTAACGGTGTTTAGCCCCGAACGCATGAAACAGGTGTGTGATGTCCTGTTGTTTTAAGATTGACTGTATCGCTTACGAATTCGCAAAGTGGTGCATACTGAAGGCATTCCTTGAAACGACTTCACGAGTACAAGCACGCGTGCTCTTGCCTTCTAAGCCTTCCGTACTGGATGTCGCACATGTACGAGCGCGTCATAGGATGATGCACAAAATTGTCTTCGTCCTCGTTCGCAATCGCTTTGGGACACGTTCGAGGCGTCGATGTAGATGAGCGAATGTTCTTCGTGGAAGTGGTTGGCGTATGATTACGGAGAATTTGCAGCGAAGGACCTGGTCTCGACGTAAGTCCATTTCATTGTGGAGGACAAACGCTCCGTGTATTTAGTGGATAATGTTAGGGAGGACTGGGCTGACGTGTTGGATCACGTACCCGTGCCAGACATCGAAGACGTGAGGAAAAGATTTCGTTTGTTCGTCAGCCGTTCGAGAAGAAACAATGGACGGCTAGTGACGGACTTTCGTACATGGACGGGTTGTCAACGGACAATCACATCGTCTTTGTCTCCCACGGAATGTACAAGACCTTTGCTCATTTCGTGGGTACAATGGCAAGGGCGACGCGCTAGTCACTGTGCACCATAGCACACAAGTGACTAGCGTTCCTCCACATCTGGTTATTTCTATGTGAGTTAACCGAGATTCGCGACGAAAGTGAGCGCTTACTCTTCCGCTGTTTCATCTGAGTAGGAGTACTTTCAGGCGACTGGATGGAACATGGCCGGGCAGGCTGAAGTCCATTGTCCGTCGATTCGAAGAATATTACAGCGGGAACAGTCACTCGAAGGCGCTGAGAGACAGTGAAAGCAGCCGCGAGCGAGTGCGAGATGAAGGACGTGCAGATGAAGCAATGCAAGGCAGAGACGTCGCAGTGAAAGTGAATTGACTTCCTTTCTGTGGACTTGAGCGTGTTACCCTTGATAAAGGACTTCCATGTGGTGTTACGCTTCAAGGCGGCCTCGACAAAGAACCTCGAAATGTGGACGGAAAAGTTGCTTGGACAACGACGCACACGGAGTGGACGTGCAATCACGTGTTTATCAGGCTTGCGTATAGGACGAAGGAGGGCTCCAGTCGGAGAGAGGAGTTCGTACCGGTGCGAGCCTGGAACCTTGCCTACTAATTTGCGAGATGACTGTGCGGTAGTCCTCAGTGGTGAGTTGAAGAGTACCGTCGTTTATCCATCGCATTCGCACAGAGGCGACGAGCGTATTCGTGGTCTGGTATCTATTGCAAGAAGCGTAAATCTGATAAGAAGAAGGAGGCATTACTTTTTCGGCAGGGCTTCGATCACGAGGATAAGAGCAGTCGCTCTCGGCCCTCCTTCACAGTGAGAATGCTGGTGTTATAATGGTTTGTGTATAGTAGAAGTCGTTTACCGGAATTGAAAGCGGTCAGTTCGGATTCGAAAAACACTAGCGGAAGCTTCGTGCTGTAAGGAATTGCGACCTAAGCACACATGAGTGAGTATCCTGGTCAAGTGAGGCATAATCATGCATATCCGGAATGCGAGGTAAAACGATGTCATTCGCAAGACAGTGAGAGGAAGACATAGGATTGCGCAGTATATAGGGTGTAGAGTGATGTACAAGGGTTCACTAGTGTTTACATTCGCGATTTAATAGATACAGGTCTATATACATTTGATTTGCGTGTACAAGAGTTCGGATACTAATATATAGGTATGAAGTAACAAGACAAGCAGTGGATCTTCATTTGCGTGAAAACAGTGAAAGCACAGACACAGTTCATATAACAAGACAGTAACAGCGAGGTAACAGCGGTAACGAAAACAAGTGGCACGAAAGCAGATGGGACATGGAATGTACAGACGATACGGAGACGGAGAATCGGAGGCGAACGTCCATTGCGCAAACAGGGAACAAAGACGATGGGGACATGGAATGTACAAACGATACGGCGACGGAGAATCGGAGGGCGAACGTGCATATGCGCAAACAGTGGGAAGAGAAGCCACGGCGAGAACGAAGAAGAGACACTACTTACGCGGGACGGCGACCTTTCAACCCGCGACACGAGCGCGTCGAGCTTGGCGTCCATGCTCGCGAGTCTCGCGCTCATGGCAGCCTCCGCTTCCTGTCGGCGGGCGTTCTCAGCCGTAAGGGCTTCGATCGCGTCCGCCTGCGCGTGCGCGAGCGCCAGCGCTCCGCCTGCGCTGCGTGCTCGGCCCGTACTCCAGTTCTGCCTATAGAACAGGCAACGAGGAAGAAGTCAGTGGTAGAGCCAATAAGGATTCAAAATTTGGCTAGAAACACGTACCTCCTCGCTGTGACTCGGACTGTCGAGCTCATCCTCCGACCGGTCGCGTGCGCGCTTGAGAGATGTTCTTGCGCAGGAAGCACTTCCACCCACCCCACGATACATATTCCTCATATTCATGTAGGAACCTGGTGATGTCGCCAGTGAGGTTCGCCCACTGCGTCGCGCGGGAGGGATGAATGGGGAAGCCCTCCATCCTCGTTAGCAGGGGTTCTGCGCGCGGATGCGGAGACTGCATGCCAGCTTCTCGCGGTGCGCTTTCCCCGTCTAACGTGCAGAGACTGGTCAGTAACAGAGCCCTCTCTGCAGTGCATGAACACTCACCGTCGCCCTCTTCCACAGGTATCCACGGGGCCCTTCACCAGACGCCGATTTCGGTCGGGGCAGCGACGAGCGCGAGGCGCGCGATGACCCTTCAAGAACCCCGTACGTCGTCCCGCAGACGACGGCGGGGAACCGGAGGGAGGACGGCGACGTTGTCCATGGCGTGGGCGCGAGCGAAAGATACAGAACAAGAGAGAAAGACAGAGAGAGAGAGAGAGAGTAGAGAGAGAGAGAGAGAAAGGAAGATGAAAGAGATGAAGGACGTTGCGGTCAAAGTGCAATGCAGCCTTTTAGAGGCCCGTGGGCGCTGTACAGCATGCACGAATGGCAGATAGTTGGCTGCGCTCTCCTAATATTACAGAAGCAAGTCGCTTCTACACTTACTAACTTTCTGCAATACGAACTTAAATAGCACAGCACAAGTTATGAAACTCGTTCTATTGCATGCATTTTGCGAAGGACGCGGACTCAGAAACCGACTATACTCAGAACACTTTCAGTAGGGAATCGGCGACTTCTGCCTCGCAGTAGTATGAACAAAACGTACGCGAGCGAGAATGCGAGACAAAAGGATAAGTTGCGTGTCGCAGACATAAAATGACAAAGAGCATATTCAAATTGTTATCGTTGTCGATCCACCGCATGAGACACTCTAAACGTCTATTACGACGTGTACAGGGACGCTATAACAAACGTCACATCGTCTAACGCTACGTATCTAAGAATGAGCAAACGGCGCTAAGAATACGCAGGATAACGACTCTGCTAAATGAGAAAGAGATCGCAGATAGACGACGTCGTCATCAAAACTGGCAGGAACGAGCGTAGAGACTCCGTTGATGTCAGCGGCACAAATGTGTAGGCCGCGGCATGAGTCACAGTAGGAGGCGATGCTGCACCCAATGAGTGTGCGAGAGTTAAACGTGATAGGACATCATGCACTGCCAGTGCAAGCTCTGATGAACCTTAATAAAAAGATGACAGGTAGATAATGATAGTAGCGATCAACTCTGCTGTCATGGGGCATTAGCGGCTAGGTCTCTGCACATGACAGGTACTAATTATATATATAGACACTCTGCGCGAAAGTCAGAGAGAGGGTTTATACACTGTTAGTTCTCAGTTCGGACATGCGAAATACAAGTTAAGTATGAGTACATGCACGGAGAACAAAATTTGGAGGCGTCATAGGACTTGATGCAATGACCGTTGACGTAAGTGAAAACGGAGACACGCAGCGCCCCTCTTGAGCTGCGGGCGCAGGACAACCGTTTATGGTACCATGCATATACAAGTATTAATGGAAGTCGTTTCACGCGACGGGATGACGCGTGACGGCGAACTATGGAGCAAACTATACCAAGGGGAACTGTACAGTTGATTACAAATTGATGCCAGTGCGGAGTGACTTCGACGAGCGACCAGTGTGGTGACGCGTGACTGCGACCTATGAAGTAAACTATAGCAAGAGAACTGTACAGTTGATTACAAATTGTTCCCAGGGCGGAGTAACTTCGGACGAGCTAGCAGTGTCTCACGCAATTAAGCACACCCGTTCCC